>LR990129.1:12256143-17256143 GCA_905147285.1 Hypena proboscidalis | reverse complement strand
CATTTGTTTGTAACAACTGGCGTTTCACACGACATCTTCATCCTCAAATATTGTAATTGTAATGGTGAATACTTCGGGTTCTAATGGCTATTTGATAAACAAATAATGGAGGTATTACGCGGGTCTCGATGGCTGCGTCCGTGAACAAAAGGCCTTACTTTTCCGAAATGTTTCAAAAGCGGCGTATCACAACAACGAACAATTAAAATAGTAGGCCAACTGGAAATTTCATTAATTATGTACGTGGTAGTGTTAGTTTTGATTATACACTATGTTGATTAGTTTGCATACTCGCTTCGTAAATGTTTTGATGTGTTTAGTTCATCGTTTAGATGCAGATGCCATGATCAGAGGGGGGTTAGTTATATGTGAAGATTAAAATGCATGTATTCGCTCCCTGTTTTAATTTAGGGATAACATTCGTCAATTATTATTTAAAAGTGAAAGCAAACATATGTACGGGTGCATTTGTTGTGAAGGGTGCCGGTAATGATATCTGTTGGTAACTGCGCATCGATTGGTTGATTTTTGTTAGGGGCGCATCCCTTCACGCTATTCCCTTTGGAATTGTGGCAGGGAGCTTTACAGTTGAGGCATCCCTGTGGCGCTCTGCGGGTAGTTAACTGCTAGTTACACTCAACTAGCCTGCGAACATATGTTCTATATGATTTTTGCGATACAATGAGCTTTTTCGTTGTTACATTATGTAGATATGTAAGCAAGATACAGTAGTACGAATTGCACTCTTGACCTTCCAAAACAAAGCCAAATTAATGATATGGTTGCGTCAATGAATTCGTCACAAACAATTGTAAATATATCTAGAAGCCCGCATCATCGGCCAGGTGTCGATCGCAGTTTGAGATTATCAGCGATTGTTATCACAAGGGCACCCGTACATTGCGGCCTACTCACGGCTAGACCGGTCGGGGAATGAACTCTGTGAGCAGTGCACGTCAAAACTATTTAATTAGTAAAATCTAATCGACTAAAACTGCCATTCAATTAGCCCCCTAATTCGTTTGACAGACTTTATGACTGTAAATCTGACTTCATGACATATTCATAAGACTATTGTTAAGATTTTAATCAGAAAATGTAACAAAGTCATAGAGTTAATTATTTTAGAGGGATAGTTGGTACAATTTGGTCGTCCTTTGAGTTGAATGGTCGATAGCATGAGAGTGGCGGGTGATTACGGTAAACACGGAATAAAACAATAATCAATCCGTACGCGTCACATTAGGCCGTATACACACAACACAACAACGTTTTGACAGCGTCCGCGTCGCGGCGCGGACGACCAGAGCCACCCCTCGCGTTAGGCCGCGTTCACAATAGCCCCTGCGATGGCGGACCGATAACGCGCGTATGAATAATTCCTCTTATCGCACCATCTCGCCACATGCCCTACCTGCCCTGCTACCACGATACTCCAAAACACCCGATCCAATACGACAGTTTAATCCTTTCCCGTATAATCAAACAACAACATCGATTGTATAAAGATAGCGTGGTACCGGCCGGCCACCGGCGCTTTTTATTCATTAGAGGGCTGCAAGTTTCGGCCATTGTACTAGATACGCAGTTTGTATACCACTAAGCCTTGATTGTTATGGGATTTCGTGTTTTACAAGCACGGGGCTAATAGAAAACAAAAACTATGCATATAGTAAATACGGCGGAAATTGAGTTAGGATCCTCTTTTTGTTATCTTTAGATCTTTATTTATAAGAGTACGTTCTATTTAAACATGGAGTGGATTTTAACGTGCCTACATTTTTATTATTACGTATTCTGTTCCATAGCTTGCGTCTACTCTTATTACTACTATTTGGTCGTACAGCTATATAATAGTTACTTTACGAAAAAAAATGTAATTTACTCATTAGAACAATTTAAATAGAATAAAAATATAGTTAAAAAAAAACTAAAAACACGCTTTTAAAGTACCTACTTCTAGCTGAAAAAGTGAAAAATAATTCTTAATATAAGCTGAAAATGGTAATGAACAAAAAATACTAGTATTATTGTGAAAAAGCGTGGGTTGCTCGATAGACGAAAAATATGGCACAGAGCGCCCCACGCTTTTTTTCAGCTTATATTAGGAATTATTTTTCACTTTTTAGTTAGAAGTACTTTAAAAGCGTGTTTTTTAGTTTTTTTTAACTGTATTTTTATTTTTTATTTTTTTTTTAATTTTTTTTTTAATTTTTATTTTTTTTATTTATTGAATTATTGCATTGTCATTGATCTTAGACAGGTGAGCAAAATTTTAATGAAATCTGTCCGTTTAAAGTGGATCAAAATCGAGTCCAAAGGAGTCGGTTACATACATACATACATACAGGTGAAGCTAATATAAGCGTGTTAAAAAAAAAAACCAACTTCAAAAAGTAGGTAAACTAAAAAGCAAAAAATAAATTTACTTCGCACAAAATAATACGTTTTTTCATTTATTTAAATAGAAATTATTAAATAATTATTTTATAATTCTGAAGTCGGTGCCAAGTAAATCGGATAATTAAGAACTAATATTCAGTCAGAAAATAGTTGTTAGAAAGATTGATATTATCTATACAGAGTTATTGTTTACTTGGCACCGACTTCAGAATTATAAAATAATTATTTAATAATTTCTATTTAAATAAATGAAAAAACGTATTATTTTGTGCGAAGTAAATTTATTTTTTGCTTTTTAGTTTACCTACTTTTTGAAGTCGGTTTTTTTTTTTGTTAAAAATTATTTTATTTTACGATTTTAAGTGATGGGTACACCGAGCAGAAATGTTTCTCGAATGAGGAGACGACGGTTACTTGAGACGGAAAACTTATTAATAATAATCCCCGTACTCCTATCCGTTGAGGAGTTGTACCTTCCAGCATCAGCTCAGCAACTTAAAATGCAAATATCCAAGTAGTTTTAGGTAATATACGAAAAACAATATAGAAGGCTTTGAAATTTGAGAGTTACCCATGATTTCTCTAGGATCCCATCATCAAATCATGACCTCATATTATGAATATACATAAGTAATATTCAACGTCTCGCCTCATCTGTGATAACTTGAAAGAATACAGTAAACGGCCTCAAAGAGCCTATATTTAAAGAATTATCCCCGTACTCCTAACCGTTGAGGAGTTGTACCTTTCAGCATCAGCTCAGCAACATAAAATGCTGACTACTAGATGCAAATATCTGAGTAGCTTTAGATAATATACAATAAACAATATAGATGCCTTTTAAATTTGAGGGTTGCCCTCGATTTCTCTAAGATCCCATCATCAGAACGTGACTTAAAAAAAATGGGACCACATGACAAGTATATCCTATCAAACAAAAAAGAATTTCTCAAATCGGTCCAGGGGCTTCGAGTAATCGGCGAACAAACATAAAAAAAAAAAAAAAAAAAAAAAAAAAAACATACAACCGAATTGAGAACCTCCTCCTTTTTTTGAAGTCGGTTAAAAATCAACTTCGTCACCTTCAACGCGTTGACGATAAGTATTAAATGACAGGATTGGTTTAATATTGAACACTCATAAACTCTACATACTAATGTCATTGTTCCATCAATACTTTTATGATGTGTATCTTATTTAAAAACTATTCCTAGTATTGCTTCATCCGGAATATTGATTACTTCCTAAATCATACGTGACCATACGTTATCTCGATATTACGATCGATTATGTGCTATCATTTAAGGTAGTACATTAGAGCCGACGGCTAGCATATTTGGGCACAAGTATATTATGTACTTGTCTTACCTATCATTGTCAAATGCCAGGCGCAGTATAAATTTTGCTAAAACTGTCCAATATCAAAATTTTCACTTGCATTATTAAGTCGTTTCAACTTCATATAGCCTATCCCATAACTACATATTTATTGATATTATAAGGGAGGGAAGACTTAAGCTTGTCCAGCTCATCAGAAAAGTCAAAACCTACCACAAAAACGTACGTGGTAGTTTAAGTTTTGATTATACACTATGTTGATTAGTTTGCATACTTATTCATAAATGTTTTGATGTTACAAATAAAATTTGAGTTTGACTTTGACTTTGATGTGTTTAGTTCATCTCTTAGATTGAGATGCCATGATCAGAGATGGGTAAGTTATATGACAAGATTAAAATGCAAAAACTATGCGGGTACATCCTGCCAAATAGAAGATTCACACAGCGGTAATTAAAGCCGAGTAAATGCGAAATCAAATCATAAACCAATCATATAAGCCGTTAGTTCCCACAGCCGGCGCCGAAACAAAACACCGGAATTGAACCGCGGCCCTTGCCCCTCGTCCTACCCTAGCAGATGTAGCAAGAGATCTTATCACTGCGCCACAGGGCACTGGTGTTGTTCAAACTGTTGGAATCGGCGATGCAGCACCCGCTGCTTATTTACTGTAACGGCTTTCTCCCCTACTGATTTTTAGCGCGCCAAATTTTCACATCAACTCATGCAAATTTATCGAGTGCTTTAAGCGCTTCGCTGAAGAACTGGGCATTAACGATGTGCCTTGTGAAAGGTCCCTAGGTTAATTGAAATAATGTTGGCGTGGATTGATGAGTATGAAAAAAGAGCTATCACAAAAACTAGAAATTTATTGAAATAGCTATTTGGTGACTCCGAATTCTTGGAGCCCTTTTTAGTGTCCTGGAAAGAGAATATTTTGTACGAACAACATATTATTATTCAATTATTCCTTTACATTTACTACATTGCTTGTCTCTAGTTTTAAGTATTTTATTTGAATGATTTGTACATGGCAAGAATTGCCTTAAACTTTGAGTTAAATTTTACTTAACTAAAGACATTTACATAAAACACACACTAATTTAAATCTTGTTTGTTTAGGTACATATAGGCCTTACAAGACTCAAGGCACAAGTACCAAAAATTATAGCAAATTTTTGTAAGTTTAAAGTACATGATATCCGTCAAAATTGCCCCTCACTTTAAAATACCTCATATCTGGTGCATATGTATGTAATAAACTATAATGTGTAGTACCCAGCGTGACGTCTTCCGGTGACAGTTACAACTTGTAATAATTATACCGCCCTAGGTTAAGCGATTTTATTACAACATGATATTCACTTTTAGATGATTGGATCGGAGCTAATGGAAATGCAGCTGCAGTTTTGGATTGTATTTGTTTATAGTATATATATTTCACTCAATCGGTGTGCTTGCTATAAAGCCGTAATTAGCCCAAAAGAATTTGTAGATTCGCATTTTATCAATCATGAAATACTTAGATTTGTAGAATTTTTTTACGGTAGTGCTAAGCGTGAAAGAATGCTCCATCTCGTTGAAGTCTTTAGTACACATCAGAGAGCTGATGGTTTCTTTAAGTTTTATTACATGTGGAGGAGCTATAGAACAAAGTTATAAAATACAGGCAGGATTGTTTCATAAGCAAGCAGTGTCGAAGGCATCGTGAGAACTTTCCCGAGCCGAGTCAAGGTCAAGCGGCCAGCGTCGTCCAGTCTGCCGCGGTTTATTTGCGCGCCGTGACATCAGCCGCATCCGCATGCGAGCTGCGTGCAGCACCGCGCGTGTGTTCGTGTGTTGACGCCTTTACAACACCCAATACGCATGCCATCTTATCCCTTCCACTTATTGTATTTAGACGTGTTATCCTTTGTTCCCGCGGCCGATCATTACGTGCCCGATCATCACTACATCGGTAATCCCTATGTACCTTGTCATAAAGGACACATTCCCGCAGACAATGTGCCCTGTGAAATGTCCGACGTGTTAGCGAATGATAAATGTAGGCGTCGGTATCGCGTATCGGATCTCACCGTTCGCACGCCGAATTAATTTTAATTTATTGATCGTCGTATCGACGACGAGTATTTTAGGTGCCTACTAACATCGCAACGCTGCTTTGCTTTTAAAGTATTTATTTACAACTGTCGTTTCGCTGTAATATATTGCAGGGACAGTTGAGCTACTTCTCATGATTCTTTTGTTGTTTCCCACCTCGTTACCGTCCAAATTGTAACATGTTGTACGACGATTCGCATTAGATATGTTAAACGAACACGCAGCTAGTACTTTCATCTCGTAAATTCGATGCATAACGTGTAATTTTCAAATTAACTTAACATTATTCAAATGGATTCATTTTAACTCCGGGCTATTGCGATTCAAAACATATTTTCATAATTGTCTGCATTACAAAAGTTTGGGCGGTGATTAACTTTATAATTGTCAGTATAATATAAAATCGGGTAAAGAACGGTAGCGATGAAAATATTCGCACGCTAATTAGCCGGATTTCCCTTATTATGGAAGTATGTAAATTAAATTGGGAACAATAAAATTCCAAAATTTAGTTGATGTTTACGACATTCGGTAACCTTATACCCGACGAGTTGAACCCGGCGTCGGTTACGAAGTGTCGTTTTGGTTTATGCTTTTTGTGTCTGCATTTTATATAGTAGTCACCGCTCACCGTTCGCCTGGCAAAACACATTCTATAAGTTTACTAAGTAGATTAGATACTTAGCAGAGACTAGTTTTATCGATCAAACGACCCGACTTTGAATACAGAATCGCTTTTGCAATAGTGATCGACTTGCGTCCCGAAACGTCAATGAACTCGCTTGTGTGAATTCGGGGAAGGCGATCCGAAGTCGAAAGTAATCGAAATTCGAATGCGACTGGCTGCTACCGAACGCTCCCATAGCGACGCGTGTGTCTTCAACTGCCCATTTACTTCTAATTCCTCTGTGTTCGTCTACATTTTTATGATGGACACGGGCGCGTCCCGAATGATAAGTGTACTCACGGGCGGTCACACCTCACGTTACCTTCTGATTGGATTATAATACTTTATATTACAATTCTTATTATTACGGATGGGTGCTACCGAGTGGCGTGTGACAAGTGACGCAGGGAATAACAACTAGTGTCGAATGAACGGAAAGCCTGTCTTGTCGAACTCGACAACGCGCGGCGAAACTTGCACACATTCGAAACACAATTTAATATCCGGCTTTGTTTGCTAATTAAAATCCATGTTTGAATTTCAGTTATGTGCCGTTATGATTAGGAAATGTTCGATTTTGAAATTGAATATTGGTTGAGAAATTACAGGCAGGTAACGTTTTTTATTTGTGCATACATATTCAATTACTTGATTGCATATTCTAAATTCCGAATTCAAAAAAGTCCCTTCTAACGCAATTTTACATTTTTATCGATATCGAATTCGATATCGCTTGAATCTTGATATCTACATTCGCTTCGAGTTCGACTAAGCCCATCGGATTAAGTTCGACAATTCGTCGCATCGTGGGTGTCTCCCTGATTTATAGCCTCACGTGACGGCTTTGGACTTTCTATGAGGCCACTGAAACACGTGTCACTTCGTAAACATAACTAATTAACGGACAGTGAGTAACTACTTGCTAGTAAAACCACTTTTAAATTAAATATGCTACTGATATGTTTTGAAGTTATTCATAAAGTTTCACATAGACAATTTATTCTATATTTTATTCGTCGGGCAAATTATTTGGGTTTTTCCGTCAAGAAATTCTCAGTAGCAGCATGGGATTTGAAAAGGTCCCCGGGAGATGGCGAAAGGCTCTCCAATTAAATGAGACCTAATTATAACAGGAGAAGTGTGGATGTTATACACCATTGCCACACCCTTCTGAGTAATGTAGGCGTGATGTTATGTTAGGTTAAGATATGAAAAATTATACTTACTACATTACTAGTTCGGTTTTTCATGACCAATGAAACTTTGTGAACTTTGACAAGAGAAAGACCTCCAACTTGGCAATACTTCTTCGCAAATATCATATAAAAAATAAATGAAATGATTCCGATCAGATCATTTATACATTATCAATACAAGATTTAATCTGCTTCACAAATAATAATTGGTTAATGCTACTTGAACGTCGCTGCATATTGCATCGATCGATCCTGCTTATCGATGAACTAACTTAATCGATTATTATCTTTATCGATGTAGTATTAAGGTGCAATTTTGTTTGGTTTCAGCAAATACCGCACTGCTATTAATCACTTACCAACTAATAAGGTTAAGTTAGTGGTCTGAAGTGCATATCTTCAAAGTATCAAAGAAATGTGCTACTATTACATGAAAGGTCACTTAAAACGTATTTTTTTATTATAAGGCGAAGGAAATGAGTTGCTAAATGATAACTAATTGTAGTATTTGAACACCTACAAAATGATTAAGCTAGGCACTACCGTAAGTTTTACTTATGGTTGCAATTTAATGTAAGGCCTTTTTATCTAGATCCAAATTATTGGCGATATCTTAGAGCCTTAAAAAAGAAAGAATTTTACCATTTTAAGTTTATCTTCTTACAAGTTTGTAGGTGCAATGTTCAGATACCTTAGATTAGCTTGCAGAATGAGATCCAGAAGGCTGCAAAGGAGATGCTAGCACAATTAGTCAACCCAGTGCTACGGCCAGGAATGCCTTGCATACAGTTCAAGTAATTTCAAGCATATGCCCCCTGCATACAAATGGGCCCGCCTCGGCGGAACAGGGGGACATTGTATTTTTATTTTATTTTCTTAAGAAGCCATCACTTCTCATTAAGTGGCGTTTGGAGAATAATTTACCATCAATAATGTCCGGACACGATTTTTATTGTTATTGCATTTTAATAAATTTCATTGTTTTAGTTGTCAATGGCCAGATATGGTTCTGAGTATTTAGGAAGGAAGGAGGCCTTTTGTTTTGGTTTTGGTGGCATTTCTTACATTTCTGAGATGGTTTAGACGTCTGCCTATCGAGCTATATAGCTGCCAATCAAGAAGTCTTGGGATCAATTCTAAAAGACCATTAGAACGTGTGCTGTGTTCAGTGAATTTCCGTTTTCAATAGGTATACTGGATAAAGTGCCGCCATTTTTGATGGTTTGATGATAAGATGTAAGTACGAAGGATTTGTAGTTTTGTAACATTTTCCTAACTTTAGATACAACTTACTATCAACTATCACCTAGACTACATTCCTTTGGCAACATCCGTTCTACAAAATAAGGATAATCTCTAATATCAAGTAATACATCTATGAACTTCACCCACGACCTGATTCACAGCACTTCAATCATGATCTATGTCATACAATACCATTCAAAAGCTCACAACGGAATTCCAGTCAAGCTCATTAGAGAACAAAATTGTTAGAAACCCGAGTCGATTCGGACTCGATACTTCAGTCATCGATACGGCAGTAGTGAGATATCGGTATTCTTGAAAGAGCTCATAGGCCCGTGAAGCTGACCGCAGATGGCCATCGGCCACCGTAGAGTATTTCACGGACTGGTATGGCCATTTTTACAACTAACGATGCAGGTACGATTCGATGTTAATATCCGATATCGGTTACATACTCCTTGGACATTATTCATGTAATCAAAGAATTTAGGCGTAAGTTGTATGGTCCTTCGAGCCGGTTTTACTAACTTTTTTTTTACAATATACAAGGTATACACAAAGGGAATGTCTAATACAAAATTTAAAATCTAATAACACTGCAGTATAAATGGATGTCATCCACAAACACCAAAATACCACCTTACAGAATACTATAAGAGGCATATCATACATAGCGTGGTGATGCTCCCTGATATCGTATCGTTACCGTCTCGTGAGAACAACCTCTCGGTACCCTAGCGGAGTATCAAAGCCGCCGCTGCGTATGCGCAATACTGCCTACTTTCCACTACATTACACTTGACGGCTCAGTGTTTAGTACAGAGAAGTGGGCCTTTTTTGTCGGATATATGCCTGCGATTCAAGTTACATGTGACACCTGCTTACTGATTGCGAGGTTCTGGATTCTGTTCTAAGAATTATGAGTCAGTTAATAATTTATTCATTTATTAGAATCACAAATTTTTATAGTTTGATGAAGGGTTACATGTGCAAATTAAGCTTAGCTACTCTCTCACCTCGGTCCTTCGAGCCGGATTCATCTACTTTCTTGCTATAATACATTATTTAAAAAGGAATGCCGCTACATCATGTTATATGATGAGACAAATAAATCAATACATGACATGGATATTTAATGTGACTCACAGTTAAGATTAAAATGTAAAATTTTCAAATTTTATCGTCACTCTACGAATAGCAATAATTTTTATTAGTTAAAGGTATTTTTTTACATTATTTGACTTATTATTATTTAATTTTATTTTAATTTATTTTTACTTAGTTTTATTTAAATTTAGATTATAATTTATTTTATTCTTATTTAGATTGTAATTTTATATAATGAATTTCGTCGCTAATATTGAGTGCATGCTGGTTTATCCTTAATTGGCAAATGTGTCAGCCCTAGTTATATTCTTAATGTATCACATGTTTGCTGTGGATTTTCCATAAAAAATAAATAAATTAAAAATACTGCAGTATTATTCGTTGTCATCAATGAAACCTCATCATCAGCCAGGTGTTTTTTACCGCATAATCAACAATTACGTAATAAGCATCCAATCTCAAAAATGATCGATCACACTATTTTGCAGAAGCGCTCCAATATCAAATCTTATCGTTTATCAGCCACTGTTTTGAATTTTACTAAGCCAAATGATACTTTTGCAGGTTTGTCGCTTTTTGATAATTCGAGATAAGAGAGTAAAGGAAAATGTCTGATTTATATGACAGTTGTTTGAAGTGTACGTCAATTACGATAAGATTCGTGTGAAAAATAGAAAATATGTTTCAACACTCAACCAGTGAGTGCTCTCGTGATCCAGATATTACTCGTTAAATTAGATTGAAGAAAACTTACATGACATTTTGTTGCGAAGATAAAAATTTCCAGATTTTTTTTTTCCAAAAAATACAAAGCAAATCTGAAATCCCTGTTAGTACTTTACTTAACTTTATGTCATCTCAACTTCACATCTACAACAAAAGATAAATATCTAACATAACATTAATTTACCTATCAACCGCCATATGGCACATAAGTAATGACAAAACCATTCACAGTCAGGCACGACACACGATATTCTTCATAATAATCGTAATATTATAAACCAAAGTCACGATAAGTAGGTAGTAAGTTTGGGGTGCATAAAAGGAGCCTTCCCGAGTGACGTACACAAGGATTCCCTACGTCCGGCGCACCCTGGGCAATTCGCGAGTTCTCCAAAGCGAATTGGCAAATCCTTTCACCACGATGGCAAGTCAAAATAAAATTTGACTCAACCATCGACACGACGAAGAATAGAAGTAGGTAATTATAATCTAGGATCTAGATGGCTTCTAAACTACATATTTGTATAAGCTAGTGTAAAATAACAGGCAATTTAGCGAACAAAATCAACAGTTGATTTTAAAATCAATCATCAAGCAGCTGCGTAATTCTAACATTTATAAAAAATATATGTGAAAGCCAGCTTACTAACACCAAACTGCTATGCTATGCCTTATTGGTCCTGTGGTTAGCGTATGCGTCCTCTCACCGCGAGGTCTCAGGTTTGATTCCCGGGTCAGGCAAAAATATAACATATTTGAGAAAACTTCTAATTAATTATTTTTATAGCATTTAGCATTTTCTTAGTATATTTGAGAAAAGTTTCTAATGGCAGCAAGGAGTTGAAATTGCGTACGGTGGACGACGATAAACTTACTTATCATATGGGATTTGACCTATACATAACAGGTGAAGTGTGGGTACTATACGTCTCTGCCACAACCCTCTGGGTACTATAGGCGTGATGCTATGATATGGTTTGTTATAAAAGCCACCTAAATCTATGTTCAACTACCTATGGCACATACACCGGATGGCGGAGTGGGTAGTGTACCTGCCTGCGACGCCAAGGTCGTGGGTTCGATTCCCACTTAAGACAAATCTTTGTGTGCATGAACATGGGTGTTGTCTTAGTCTTGGTGTTTCTATGTATTATAAGTATGTATTTACAAAACAAAAGTTTATATGTATTAGTATCAGTTATTCTAGTACCCATAGTACAAGCTCTGCTTAAATAAAATATATAACGGGAATTAACGCGTTCATGCAATTATTTACCTTTTAGGCTTTACGTTTCGGCTAACAGATTACACTGGCCATTTTCGAAAGCAGACTTCAAACGTAAAGCCTAAAAGGTAAATAATTGCATGAACGCGTTAATTCCCGTTATATATTTTATTTAATCATGCAACGCGTAAGTTTAAAAGTTAAGCTCTGCTTAGTTTGGGACTAGATGGCGTTGTGTGTGAGCTGTGAAATATTTATTTTATTTATTTATTTATACACGTAAAAACGTATCCAATAACATAGATCGCCATGAAAATCTCATAATTAAAACCCTAGGTCACGATAACAAAGCGTGATCTATACAGCTTCTAAAATTGTTTTACAAGCCGCGATTTATTGGGTTATAGGAATTGTGAAATTACAAGTTTAGTGCGCTTCGTTCCTGTGACCCCTCGAAGCCCACAATCTTGACAATGGCGAGCTCTGCGGCAGTAATGCCTATAATGACGGCGCTACGGCAGCATGCTTACATAACCGCTCGTGACCGGCGCATTACGGGATCCGGCGAAAATACGGGCCCACACTACAGGCACGCATTTACCAATTGATATTTCAAATTATATAACATTACTCTTCAATGACGATAAGCTTACCTTCTATCACATGGGATGGAATCTAAACGAGTGAAATGTGGGTACTTTACACCAAGCATTTATGAATTTATATTTTAAATTATTTAACATTACTCCTCAAGCTTCTCAATTGGTTAAGCAAAGATACCAAATGAATTTTCGTGGACAGTATAAATTTGGAAGCGATAGGTTCCTTATTCAATTACATTAACAAAAACTCTAAAATGAAATGTCAAAAGTTATTAAAAATAAGTTTACTTACTACTAAGGGTTTTTAGAGGGTTTCCCTCAGACAAAAAAAGACATTATCAACTCTCAAGAACCACAAGTTAATAAAAAAATATGTACCTTTAAAGTGATATTCATTTTAATAGATGCATATTTTATTTACACGTTGTTTTTACAAAAAGTAATTCTAAACTAATTACAAGCACATAAATTACGATAGTTTTAGCATTAGAAGCAGATATGCAGCTGTAGGTATGTAAAAAGGCATTTTTAACACGCGATCGGGAAAATCTTTTGATCATTGCGAAATAACGATAGAGGTGTTATTTATTAGCAACTTCATTAACTAAGTTAGAAAATCTTTTTATACTACTAATTATAGCTAGCTTACAGGCAGCTTGAGGTAAAAAGCTCTAAATTATCTACAAAAGCTCAATGAGGCGTTTCTTTTCATAAAATTAAAACATCTTTACGTCAATGAAACTACTGATTCTTAAAACAACGTTCTATCTATTAAATTCTAAAGAATAAACGAATGCTGACTAGGTATGTATAATAATATTAAATTAATATATTTTTTACAGAGTCCGCCCCTGTACACGCAGCTCGTCAACAAAGTATAAGTTAATCCCCTGTATATCGCATCGACCTTTACAATGATTCATGGCTAGTGCTACACTTTATACTTAGCAATCAACACTCAAACTATTACTCATTTTTATTACAACTAAAATTAAATGTCAATAGACTACAAAACTGATCTCATTGAAAAAAACCTTAAGGTTAATAATGGCACTAAAATTTATAGTTCTAACTACTAACAAGCATATTTCTAGCAAGTCATACTATTCTGACAATGCAATTAATATATTTACTGGCAGAGTCCACAGTAAAAAAGTATCGAAACTTCAAGTACTGTAATTTCAGCATAGCTCTTAACATCCTTTATTATAAAGACTCATTTCTTGACCTTTTGCTACAACGTTCTAACGTTCTTATTTTAATATACAAACTGTTTTTATTGCCACGGTGCGGTTTTTTTAATTATTCAAACACTGGCCACTTTCAAATAACTTTCATGACAGTATTTAAAAAAAATACAATTTACATTTAGAACGTTTTTAGAAAATGTTACCCACGACTATTGTTTTTTAACAATAAGTATTTCAAATTAATGGCTGTCATAAAGATTAATATTATTTAAATTATTCTGAAATTACTTTATTTAAAGTCATTTTCAAAAAAAATCTAAGAGTTCATTTTTTGGAGAAACTAAGACTAAACTTAGATAGATTTAAGTGACAAAATTTATTCTCATCTTAATGAAGAGAACCATAGAGGTTATTGTACATTTATAATATTCATACTACCTGCACTTAGCTTTCCAACCTGATTTCGAATCCTGAGAGATATTCATTTATTATCGACGACGTGCCCGATAGACAACTCCGGTGTTACATTGCAATCAAATATAATAAATCAACAGCTACATTATTACTTACTTAGTGGACATTTTAATCAATGTTATTGCGATGACAGATCGCCGCGCTCGGCCCGTGATCAATATAGCTATAGCCTCGTCGAGTCACGAATAGTGCATAGAAACATAGACAATAATAATATATATTGTATAATCTCTGGCCCGTTATAGGTGTGATGACGTAAACATACAGGTTTGTATAGGTGACGTGGTGTCAAGAGGCTGGCTGCTTACAATAAGTCACTTCGTAATATTCAAATTCAGAATCTCTCGAACAATAGACAGTGAATTTGTAAACAGAGCCGATGAGTATTGATCTGTTCTATTTTCAAATTTGATTGAAGCTAGTGCAGCTTGTTTCGAAATTGTGCGAGTTACTTTGATAAATCACTAGATTGTGAAAATATCTACTCATATCTTTTTATCTATGGGCCGTAGATAAAGTAGATGGACAGCATTCTAATTAGACACTTGTATAAAATGCATAGTGCTGTGCCACAATGAAGTCTACTCTAGCAAATTGGACATCGAATTCAATTCTCGAACTATAACAAGTTGAATAGAACCATACCTAGTTCACCTAACTATCCGACCATAGACAAACCGTTGACCTCAGCCATAATGCACCTGACGTCCGGCAACAATGCGTCGAGTCTGCCAGTAATAAGAGCACAGTTTGTGCGCAATAACCGTCATCAGAGGCAAGCGCACCTGCAGTTATACCAACTTGTTTGAGGATAGTTGAGATTTTTAGACGAACATCTCTGTATCGCCGCGTCTTTGTAACAAAGATAAATTCTAGTCATGCGACTAGAATTTCTGGTGCCTACATTATTTTCCCCAAAAAGTTTTAATTGATTTTTATTTTATTTTCATAGTCGTGAGCAGTTAGTGCCATAGTCTTAAAAGTGAAATATGAACGGAACTTTGAACTCTACTTTCATATATCCTTATCCTAATAATCTAAATAAAACTATTTAATTATTTCTTTATTTACTGCCTCGATGTTCTAGTGATTAACGTATGTGCCTTTCACCGCAAAGTCTCGGGTTCGATTTCCAGGTCGGTGAAGTTATCGTCAGGAAATTCACAATAGCAGCACAGAGTAGGAATTGTGCCCGGTGGATGGCGATAGTCTCAGCCCCAATCCCATGGGACCCAAACATAACAGGTGAAATGTGAGTGTTGTACACCTCTGCCACACCCTTCTGGTTAATACAGGCGTAATGTCATGTATGTTATTTCTTTATTAATCAAAAGCATATCTCCAAACACCAATAAACCAAACTACGCTTCTCCTTGTAGCAATAAAGATGTAGTACATCCGTACAACTTGTTGATGTAGTACTACGTACATCTGAACAACTCGTACTACCTAATGGGGGCGTATGATAGGCGTAAAACGAACGAAAAGAGACAACTATTATTATTTTTTTGTCTCTTTTGTACATCTCATGTAATAATGTCAAACTGCTTGTCATAGACTAATCAATATAGAGCTTTATTAACGTGAGTAGATTGCATTTACTGCCTATTTTTGTTAGAATATTAATAAGTTTGTGTCTAAATTATGCTTCATTTGAAAAAAAATGTTAAAGAGACATTTACGTAACTTAGCAAATTTAAAACAATCAATGACTAATCAACACAATCAATTTTTATAAAAAAAATATAATGAGGTCTATAAAATGTAAAGTTAAACGGCTTGTGACACTAATTAGAGTAAGAATACAAAATGTTCATTTCTAGAGAATTAATTACGTAACCAACTAACGCACTTGTTTGCAATAACCTTCAATAAAAACGACACCTTTAGACCATAGACATTATTGAATATGCAAATCTATAGTCAACTCACACGCACGCACAAGAAAATTAAAACAAAAAAGGTAACAGTCATTTTTATTGCACAATCAATAAAAAGCTAATTTATTTACGCTGAAACCACAAAACTACTTTTTGAAGTTCATGTGAAAAACCTCCTTTGTTTAATCCAGCAGCGTCCAACGACCATGGAACGGCAAAGATTAACGACCGAATAATTCAGACTCGTCATTACGATTTTATTATAAAACTACAAGATTAAAAACGGTGTTTGTTTTAATTTACCAGCTATAAAATTTTTTAAAAACATTATTTATTTAATCATAAGTAGTTCGAAGATAGTTGTAATCAATGTCGTATATTCCAGTAGTAGATAAAAATCTGTTAACAAAGCTCGAGTATCAAGCGATGGGTATCTGTATTCAGAAGTAACAAAGAAAGACAAATGCCAGGGTTCCCCGCACAAAGGAGTGTCCATTCTTTAGGTTGTGCGGTAATGAGTCTATGTCGTTGGTAGCCACTATAGCCTCTATAGGCTACAGAACAGTGGGGCATAAATCATGGCGGGCCAGGAAATCATTCATCCTCGGTAATGTGCTGCGAAAATAGGCTTCCACTCGGGCCGGCGCCGCGACGCTAACGCCCCGCGCCCTAAATGTTTTATACAGTAAAAACGTACCACGTTAATGAAAATATAAATCTAAAATTCTTAGCAATTTATACAAGAGTTTTTTAACATGTATAGGCGGCGACACGAATGCCCCAATTAACCTGCGTAGTTGCTATTAGAGGAAGGAAATCTCGATTAAGATGGATTGCTAATATCATCGTTGGTTATTACGGTAATAGGTAACTAACGCAAATAATAAAGCAATTAGCGAGATATGATGTCTATAGAATTCATTAATCTTTGGATCTGCTCTACTTTATAAGCTATGTTTAACTCACAAAGAAAAGCTTGTGCCGTGAATGTTGGAATAGAAAATAAATAGATGGAAAATCGTTGTTGAAATTTTGACCCAGTACAAAAGTAGATGAGCGATAGTCCTGCAATTTTAATAGAGCTTCTATATAAACAAATCTCAAAAATAAACTCCGGCTAAAATAACGTGAGTAACCCGTATTCTCAATAATAATTTCTTCACCTCAAGTCGGTTTTAATAATATTAGAGCGTCTATACCTACTACGTAGACTACTATATCTATGATCTTTTCGACTGCCATCTAATAATTGGTTTTTCAATACTACGCTCTAGTTAAGTGTTTCAAGCTACTAAATTCAGAGTCGTACTGTTTTGTAACTTTTTTCGGTATTACGGAACTCGATTTTTCTAATTTGTAGTAACACAACTTCTATAATTTCTCAATGTAGTTTTATATTACCAGTTTATTAAACCCATTGTAATATAAAAAAGAAAACAAATCCCTTACATCCAATTGCTTATCTAGAATTGGCGTCTTCATTGTTAGGCTGTCTAAACACAATATATATAAATCGTGAATTAATAATTAACTCAGAGTTTATTGTAGTCTCTGTTAACAAGTTATTTTGTTGTAGCACGACCGCCATTACCGACGATCGACTCCAATCAATTAAAAGACAACAGTTCGTTGTCCGTTCCCACGACATTTTTGTCATAACTCCTGGTTGAATTTAAGAAACTATTCCATAGGATGTAACCGCATATCGATGTATGACAAATCGTGACAAAACCACCGACTCATCTAACCTAGTTAGTAGAAAATTCTACACGAAAGGACTTTGAATTTTGACCTTTATTTCTTTATGAATAAGGTGGTATTAAACGGCAAAGTTAAGCTGGTATTTTTGTAGGTAGGTTCGTGTGGTTCAGCTGCATGCCTGCGCCTGGGTGCTTCCATCCATCAAGCTCAGGGCGCATCACCTTCAGCGCGCCAATCGACCGGAAACATACCCCGGTCTGCCTAACTCACGAACGTAATTAGACGGTCTTGTACAAGGATCACGTTCTTACACAGTTTTTGAGGTTTGTTAACGAGCTCGACGAAACAAGATCCACAAAACTTACTATCTACAGTCAAACAAGCTTAGTGTGCGGGTCATTCGACACGTTCATCCAGCGTTTATTGACATACGGCTTATGGAGAACTTTCATATACCACTTAGCCTGTTTTACTAGGGCGATACAAACAATAGAGTTTTGTTAGTCGACGCTAAAAATAAGTATGTACTTATATGTATGACACATTTGACATCGCATCTATCATTATTTATAGATGTCCATAAGCTCATTTTTTATATTTTATTATGTTTTAATATCGAAAGTGGACAGAACCTTTTTATCGGTTCTATAATTAAAAAGTTCCATATATTATGGCTATAAACGAGTATGATCGATAAACGTAATTCTTTAAACTTAATGTTAACATGATTTCTCGTGCTCACGCATAGTAAAGCTAATTTTAACTTGAAGCAATAAAAACAAATATAGGGCGTAGATTGCAACAATGTTTATGGCTTTATAGCAACATACAATTAGCAAAAAAAGCAATTACTTTTAATTTCAAGCCGTGGATAACATTCACATCTATGTAGTTGAAGTTTTTGCCGCTCAGAAAAACACTTCCTAACATGTCCCATACGCGATTATTATTCATTGTCATGCGAGCGACATGGAAATATTATCTCTATCCCTCTTATTCGCACACGGTAGTAGGTTTCTATCTCTTTTTGACACTGGTTGGGAGAATTTAATATCAAATATCAATATTTGGATGCAATCAATCAAAGTTAATCACGCGAAAGATATAAAAGCAAAATGAATACATTAAGTTCTTTAGTACGGCGGGAGCATTCGAGTGAATTGTATTGGAGATATTTTTTGTACGGGCCTAATAATGACCGATTACCAAAAAAATGCTCTGAGAACTCGTGGCCCATTGTATTAAATACATTGTCATGACGTAAGCACATTTAAATATTAATTAGCTTGGATTAGACTTAGGGTTATCAGCCAGACAATACACTAAAAATATAATATTATTTTGTTATACAATATATTACTGAATAAATATAGAGCATTTCAGTTAGAGGTAATCGTTTTCAATAAGAAATTAGAAATAGCAATATTACAATTAACTAAGTAAACATGTAAAATAACAAGACACGCAGTTTTGGTAAATGCAATTACTATTGTTGAAGTGTCCACCATTTTTACCAATATTTGCGCAACATACCAATATTTGCGGCGTAATGAATTATAATATATTTTTTTGTCGCGCAAGCAGTCATACAATTTACTCAATTGTCAACCCTAACAAGAATAGTAAAGCAGAGTTAATCAAACGGATGCAATGGAGTCGGACAGTATCCATTCTTATGTCTTGAGCTAATTAAAGTCTAATGTTGTTACTCGCTTCGTGGGCCAAGCCTTGAGTGTGGCAGGTTAGGTAGCTTGTCAGGTGATGGCCAGTAGCGTGACCAGTGTTACCAGTATTTAAAAATATAGCTACAACACTAGACTCTTTTGTTAATGATAAAAACTGTTTCTTATATTTCTCTTGAAATTTTCTAGTGTAATTTTATAAATGTCTGACATTTCGTTATTTCGTATGAAATTTAAAAAACTGCTTTATTTATTATGGTTGTCTTTTTGGAGACAATGCAGTGTTTAATTTTTTAATAAAATTTACTTAATCTTATTTACGAAACTTTATTCACACATTTCCGGTGGTATTAATAATTAAAGAAATATAATATGCATGAGAAAAACAAAGTAACCTGTTAGTGCATTCACTAACAGGTTACTTTGTTTTTCTCACTATATTGTAACCATAAAATGTAGACACTCCAAACCGCAATTCTCAAGATAAAGCCAGTTAAAAAAACTGAAGTAATTAGGTCATGTTTTCCTTGGCTCGATCGATGGCACGCCAAAGTTTTAACTACCCGCGTCAATAGCAACGTTTCTAGTTGTTCAACTAATCGGTAGCACCCTTGTTTATAATTGTTTATTTGGTTGGCTATAATTTTCAACGCATGTAGTAAATGACTTGTATTCCAATTTGGGCTCACAAAACATGTACTAATGATTTTAAATGAGTTGCTCTATTGAAAAACTAAAATTATATTGTACCTATCTTGTAATATGTCCTCTGAGCTTGTAATTTAGGGTCTCACAGTATCCCACTAGCCTTCAAGTATTTATAACACTGCTTTACTATATTCCGGCAAATGGTACCTAATATTATTTTAGCCCTAAGTAACATTATATTTAATCTTTTTAACGGAATATCAGTTGTGTTTATCCTGGATAATTAAAAAGGTAATGATTAATTACGGTAAGATATAGAACGGTTGTGATACCATAATAGATGTTTCAATAGTTACTTCTCAGGACATACAAATATGAATACCGACTGACAAGAACATTTAATTACAAGACGAAATCCGTTTCCCAAAACAGAAAGTGGCCGCTTCTTCACGATTAATTAAACGGCCCGTTATTCGTAGCACTTATTGCCCGTCACAATACATTTAACCGCGGTCATCTTAAACGTAACGTTTGAATGTAAAAACGTGGCGCAATCAGTAATACCCCTTTTTGTGCCGCCGTATATGGACAAAGGCGATTTGCTTACGTTACCTGTGCGGTTTTTGCCGATGTGTTTACGTTATACGAGGTTTTTCTGTTCAAAGTAAACTTCAAGGAAGAACTCCCGAAGCTTGTTAACGTATGCCTCATTAGGGCTTTTTGCATCGTTTGAATATATTAACTGTAATGGCAAAAGTAATTGAGAAATAATTATCCGTGTGCATGGGATTGTTTGCTCAGTTCAATTACTTCAAAGACGCGAAAGTTTGAACATAATATTCTAGACTAACTTTGGTTAATTCAATAAACATGGGTAAAGCAGCTTAGTTTGACAAGAAGCAGTTACAAATAGATACTCTACTGTTGTGTTAAACATAGCTAAAATATGTATGTAACTACATAGTGACTGTAGTTAGAAAAGTGTGAAGTTTCGCTACTCATATGTAGGTATATGTTTCTAGCTTTCTAGCACATTGGCTGCGTTCGTCCTACTTCATCCGTTCGCGGTGAATTGAATATACCTATTATAGCCACTGCTATTATTTCATTGCTGTGTTTTCAGTAGCTGCGGATGATTTAAGTATACTGAGTTTTTTTTGTCGAGTTATTGCGTAATTTCACCATTATGGTCCATTACTCCATAAAAAATAAGACCAACACTAAAATAACATGATTAAAGAAATCTAGTTTTAAAACAACATTGTACCAAAATAAGTTTTTGATCTAAGTCCTGTTACATTTTATTTAGTCTTAATTTTCAACTAGATTTAGAATAACTAAAAAGCTTAAAGCTAATCGACACATAGTTCTATTTAAAATGTATGCTAAGAATGTATTGACTACTTTGTAATATCGGCGTTAAAAACACAGACATATTCTAGTCACACACGTATCTGCCTGCTAGAAAAGCAATATTAATTAGATCTTCGGACAAAATCCGTCTCCTTACATACATAATACACAGTCGATTTACCTAATAAGTCGCAGTACACACCTTTTTATGGTAAAACGGAATGCAAAGAACTTCAAAGAAGTGTTAATTTAGACGCCAGTGCGGCAAGTCTTTTTTTTAAGCAAATATTTAATTCATGCAGTTTAACTATGCATGTCGCCAGACTGTGGCTCTGCACACTGGTTGCAAAGTACAGGGGGAAAATAATTAACGGTTGATGGCAACATTATTTGGTCGCATGATTACGAGCGTCGCACCAGTGTGCGTCTGGGAGGAGATGTCGCCGCGTGCGCGGGCGCAGGCCCCGCCCCCCTCTCCGCTAATTGCGCCAATCTGCGGGCGCACGCACACACACGCACGCACGCATACACGCATGACGCGGTGACAAACACTGCATTCGCCAAATGTATGTAGTACAACCACATGTAAATGAAAATGAACTGAGGTGCTTGAGGAAGCTACAATACTCATTATAAGGGAACGCTTTACACAAGGGTTGAGCCATCATTTTTGTGAGAACGGTGTTCTTTTTTTCCTTTTGTGCTGGTTCAATTATTTTTAATTGTGTTGGCGTTGTACTATTACATGTAATGACGCACTGTAAGATACTTGGTATTGAAACAGAAATATGAGACTTCTGCTGAGTACAGAGCTCGTATTAGCAAAAAGAATGTTGCGTCAATTGTCGTTGGTAGTCGTAGGTAATACGGAGGTAGCGATAGGTAGATAGGTAGCCAGACAGACGGACGGGCCAGACACAGACGTTACAACATTCATTTATTTCACCAACAGAACGCGGTAATTGAAAAAATCTCATTTTCTCCCGTCTAGTGATGTAAACTTGTGTTAAAGGAATAATAAAAAACAAATGAACGTCTGGCTTGGTCCTGCAAGCCGAGCACTTGTTTGCTCATGTTTTACTATACCTACTCTTTTATTCTAGCACAAAAACACCACACGACTTTGAGAAAATGTTAATGAAACACAAACATTTTAAATTAGACACTTATTTACTTGAGTTTACGTGGGAAAATGCTGACTTTTATATTTAATGTAAATTTATAGACGCATCATATCATAATATTATTGTACTTTATTTTAAAAAAGATATTTATTTTATATAATAACACTTTCAAGGGCGCACTTTGCCAAATAAGCATTTTTCACCCTCATTATGTATTAAAAGTAAAAATGAATCCCCAGGCTAAAAAAAGTCTATGAGAAGTAGACGTCGACTTTTTCTAATAAATTCTAATTAATACACAAGTTCCAATTAAGGAAACAGGTAGAAGAAACACAATTACATTGAAGCCTTCCAATATTTATCGAGACATTACAATTCAATACCCACGTTTAATTTTAATTTCAATCGATCAATTTTAATATCGACGTAGAACTGCGTAAGTGCACAAGCAATAATTTACGTGTAAAACTACGTATCATAACGATAACTGTTTTTTTTGTTCGAATTGGAGCTGTATGCGGTAAAGTTAAGGTTGTTTTTTATTTATCTGGATTGATTACGAGTGTTGGATGTTTGTCATTGTTCAATAGGTGTGAAATTGGCGATGAGCTCCCGATACGTCGGTGTATTGAATTATGCGATCGGCCGGTTGCTTGTTCTTTGTTTCTAACTTTCATGGAGTGGACTGCCATACGATTAATAATAGAATGGAAAAATGGAACAATATTGTTCTATGAATTGCTTTTTGCGGCTTGCTGTTGCTTCATGCTGGCTCTTTCATGGGATGGATAAGCTCGTGATAGTATAGTACATTGGACACCGTGGTGGGATGAAAGTAGTGGATTTCATTGAGGGTGTAGTTTGAGGCCCAAAGCGAAGCTGAAGGTCTTTATACTTATATGAAAAACAAAAACAAAACAAAATCTACCTCTGCCTCTAATTTTTGGAACATATTAATGTACCAAAAATTACAGGCACAACCAAAATATTACAAAATTACCAAAAACAACAAATTTACAAAATAAATCATAAAACAGGCAAGAGAGTAGTAGCAGAGAGAGTTTTTTCTACTTTTCTCCGACTGCGTTATCTGCAGCGCGCGGGCGGAAATGTAGAAAAAGCCCCACTGATCAGAGCTCGCCCGAAAACACAAACTTTCTTGATAGATATTCTCCGTATAGCATATCATATAAATGATTTTTAGTAAGAGAAAAACGCTATTTCGTGACAATGGGTTTGCTTTCTTTAAGCCTCACAAGTATTCTACCACTTTCAATTGAACAATAGTATATTTTGAATACCTACATTAAAATTCGCCTCATGCAAATTTAGTATTACATAAGCAAGTCAAACGCATGACGTGTGCGCCATTCAATTCAAAAGTAAAACCCCTGGGAACCGATTTTTTTATTATTTACGTAAATCAAATGAAACATAAATCTCCATTAGGTACTACACATTTCAGAAGTCAAATAAAAACAAAGTAATATTCTCCCAGTAGAATAAATAATTTGGGCCACGTCATCAATCGCTTGGGTTCACCATAAATTGGGGGTTAGTGCGTACGCGTCAAAAACCCGGGATATCGTGTTACTGGGATGCCTGGCCGTAACCATGGTCACATTGGTTACCATGACAACCGAACTGTCATTAAAAAAAGTTTCATTAGTGGGCTCCAAATTCCAAGGATTAACCATGATTACCATAAATTGTTGTGGTTGGGCGAGATCTTGTTCCTAGTAGCTTTGTTATTTAATTATCATGAAACACTTTTATATTAACTTTAATTCTCTGATAACGTGTGACAAAATTTGTTAGTTAAGATTTTGTTCAGACTTCTGTCTTCTTCTTTGGGTACGTATTTGATTCTACTGATTGAAATATGGAGGAAGAATAAACAAGAATTCTGTAAAAAAAATATTATAGCTAATGTAGTATATAATGACACTTCCCATTTCAAATTCCTAAACACGCTTAATTGCATTAAAGTTCTTAATAGATAATTGCGAGAACCCCCTTTAATTCGTAATAAAAATAGCCATAACGATGCGAGATACATAAATGAGTGAGACAGACAGCATAAACCGGGTAATAAAGTTAGTGACCAAAGTGAAAACGATACAAGTTGTCATCGCAGCAACTTTATGTGCGTCTCAAAGCGGTTAAATACACTTTTTATATCCACCTGGACGAAACGACGAACCGACCTACCAACAAAGAATCAACAAAAAAAAAAACATTTATGCGCAAGAATAAATGGGCGAGTAACCTATGTTATTTAATTACTGTAGATAACAAAATCCGAAACGACATTAAGTTCATATTTTTTAATTTAGTTATCTGTCTGCGGGGATCAATGTTTCACATAATTTTATATGTAAGTAACCTAATCGAAGTTGCCGTGTGTCGACGGACGAATTTACCAGATTCAGATATAATCAGAGCGACAAGAAGCCGCATGGCCGACACTAACACGATAACAGCGTTGCTTTACAAACAGGGCCTTACGGCTTACCCCAGTCACGGCCCGCTCGCCCGCACATAAACTAACTCACATAACTGCTGTGAACGCGACGAAATCAATTCCCAGTTCCGATTCCGAGAAGTGACACAGTTTCTTAAGTGTCGCATCACTACCGACGGACCGCTAAATAAATTCTAATCGTCCCATACCGTCCACATGCCAATCTAGCCCCTAAAGCTTCGACGACGGTGCGACACACCGTGTAGTTACAATATAAAGAAGAGCCACCTGTCCCCACGAAAATCTTTATAGCCTCCATAAAATTTAAACCTCAAAGGTAAAAACAAAAAGTATGGAATCAGTTTTTTTCTTTTACGAGCGAGGTCCATTTTAGATCGTGTTTACCTAAGCTGTCACCTTACAGAATGGCGATTTTGACTGGTCGGGTCGGGTGAATTAATTGTGGAGTATTGGAGAGATATCGTGTGATGCGCGATAACGTCTTGGACGAGCTGCCGGCCGTGGGAGCAATTTGCTTCATTCTGACAGTTTTAGTCGCCGAATTAGAGGCCCTTAACGTGCCTACTTAATTGTTATGACGTTGGTTTCTGGGACTTGCAGCGTAAATTAAATCAAAGGTAATTATCAAGTTTGAGTTAAAAACACCAAACACTGCATGGAAAACTGTTCATTACCACTGGTGAGTCAAAGACCTCATGTTGAAACTACCTGCATCTACAAAAAAGATATTGGTCTTTTCAGAACTTGTATCTTAGGTTATCATATTTTTATCACTTTCACACACGTTCCAACTCCAAAGAAAACTTGGGCAATCCGGTACCAAAAAGGTATTTTCTGTGAGGTACTGGACAATGACTGCAGCCATCATAAGAGGATTCCCTTGTCCACATTATAGGACAAGCTTTTTAATTTAGAGTCTTATTCTATAATCATTATATGTAACAGATGAAGTAAAGATAAATAGAAGAACTTACCGTGAGAGGAGACCGCGGAAGAGTAAGGCGCGTGCATCTGCTGATGGTAGTACCGCGCGCGGCTGTGGTGGCCGCCTTCCAGCGGGGAGTGGAAGAAGCCGTCGCCATTGGTGTCCGCGTTGACGTCGCCAGCGGCCGGGCTGCCATTGACGCGGCTCTCGTACCAGCGCTGCTGCACCCCCGCGCTCCCCGCTCCGCCCTCGCTCATGTCCATGACCGCACCGATCTCACACACCATGCATGCTTTATACACAACCACTGAAAGTTCACTCTCCTATCCGCATATCCAAGAGTCAGTACAGGTGAATACTAGAAAGTATTCAGGCTCAGTCTTAGCATTTTTGGAAACGGTCGGTCTCAACTAGTCGTCGGTTTTGACGACGAGCTCATATTGCACTTATCTGAAAAGAAAAAATATGTTTATAATATCGCCCAACAACAGTGCTTCCTTGAACTAAGATCTTCTTATTTAATAACCTATTTTGTGTGGGTGTTTTTGACTTATCTGAACTTTATTACAAACTCATTTACAATATCTGTAAAAAAAAGAAATGAAATACCACACCTTTAATGATAAATGTATACAAAATTACAAAACGCCTTGATATAAAAAAGACAAACAAATATCACATGAACAATGAAAATATCAAGTGGCAATGTCCAGAGATATGGTTGAGGTCGAATGGCCGACTTCAAAGGAACACTCAGTAAATCCGTGCCGGTGTTTTGTCGAAAAAATAGACAATCAATTAAGATAGTAGTGGTGTGCTATCGAATACGTCTGCGATATCGATACGCTCCCAATTTGATTAACTGATAAAGTGCGAACAACAGTCGATACCGCGCCGATAAGCGATAAGCGCGCATTAAGCGTTGTTAGCCAACCGAGCTGTGATTTTTATAACCACTAAACTTGCAAGATATCTTTCCGTTATATCTTCTTTTTTAAACATGTTTGCAAGGCACTCCTAAAAACTCAAATATGACTTAGGTATGATATTATAATATTCTATTTTAAACTGCTGTCAATCGAATATGAATGTCATATTCGATTGACAGCAGTTAAATCGGTAAATCACTCGGTACGATATATTATTTTATTTAATATTAAAGGATCATCAGTCATCTTCAATATCTGATGCAGATTAAGTCTTATACCAGTCATGCCTCGGTGATAATATAGCAACTGCAATCCGTTACACAAACTTCCAAAATATATATTGCAAATGAATATTAACGTAATAACTCCGTCCACATTAAATATCATATTTGTTGTAAAATATAATACAGTGAATAGCAATAATAATAATGAAACTACATGCGCATGGCAGAGTATCAAATGTGGTATCACATAATGACAGCAAGTCCCATTGTGTTCAACACGGTTTATTTTATATAAATTACATGTAATTTTGGATGTCTGTGCTGTACTGTACGTAAATAATTAAATAATGGACGCGTTGCCTAAATTAATATTGTACATGCTGTGTAATGAATGTGATTAGGATTACCAATATAAAATGGTGATTTAATAACGTCAAATGAATCTTTTTACAATCAATTAAATAAATTATAATACAGTTTCTTAATCTAAATTAGAAAAAATACCTAACTAGGTACAAAAAAGGAAAGAAAAATGAAAAAATAATAATTATAATTTGGACGTCAAAAATCTATGTCAGCCGCGGGTAACGTGTCCAGAAAGCTAGCGGCATTGCCAAGTGATTTTATTGTACAGATGAATATATCGTCGTTTTGATGTTCTGATGTCTTCTATTGTACTATCTTCTTATAAACTATAAACAGTATAAAGATGGAATTGTCTTTGCACCGCTTAGCTATTACTAACACCTTTAAACTGGTTTTGGGTAACTGTTAAAATTATATAGATATCAAAATAATATAGTATATCTATTGAAAGGAAGGTAATTTTACATAACTTTTTATTGTAGAAAATGTAATTATCCGTCGCAATACAAATAGTTCGTATATTAGCAAATGAAGAAATGAAATAATAAATAAATAAATATCTCACAACTTACACATAACGCCATCCCAAACTAAGCTGAGCTTGTACTAGGGTAAAGGCGGGATAGATGCCCCACTTTTTGAAATTGCCTCCTAATTTTGAAAATATTCATTGTATATAAATAATGAGTACGAATTCAGCTAGTTTAGTCCTTTATGTTTAACTGTGAGTTTGTTTTTTAGACCTTTAAATTACAGATTTTGCAGATTTTACCGTTTTGTGGAACTCCTTTTTTGGGGATAGATGCCTACCCGTATGGATAGATGCCCCACCATGAAAATACTAAGAGGGATAGATGCCTGTGGTGCGGGATAGATGCCCTTTATAATGTATTAACGAAAAACTCAACTAAACTTTTATAAGGTTAAGAGGACAATTAGTGTTTTAGAAGTAGAAGGCTACCCCTAAAACAGAAATTGTTTGCAAGAAACATTGCCCTAATAATAAAAAGTATTTTGCAGTTTTTAAAGTCTTTTAATTGTTTTAGAATATAATTCTATTACGAGATCAAATAAAATTACCATAATAAAGTTCTATAAGCAACTTAAACATGAATAGGAATATTAAATCCTTATAATAAAATATTAATTATTAAGTTTCAACATGCATAATCATAAAAAAACAGTCTAATTAAAACAATAAAATGTATTCTTAGCAGCATAACGTCTTCGCAATGTTTTAATGGAATCCCAAACTGTCTGGATATTTTGTTTATCCCCATGGTATTTCTGTCTATTTCGTCGAATGCTGACTGCAATTGTTCTATAGTCCAGGAACATGCTCGAGCTCGCATTCCTTCTTTTCTTTTATATTTTCGTGGCATGGTTATGCTACAATCAGAAAAAGTCCAAATATACCTAAATACACGTAAACCTATCATTGAAGGTACACTATATAATACACCGAAAGGTGAAAGTAGTCGATTTCATAGCGGGTGTATTTTGAGGCCCGGATCATAGCTGAGAGCTTTTAATACACCTGATATGAAATAGAACATTTACCCGAGTTATAAAAAGTACTTCATAGTACATCTACAATAAAAAAGCTACCAAGAACTACCATATAAAACAAAATCCATCTAAACCAACAAAAACTACTACCAAAATATACCAAACACAAAAAATATTCTACCAAAAACAACAAAACTGTATCAAAAGCCAACAAAAACTAATAAAAAACAATAAAAACTACCGAATGTTACGAAAAACACCAAAACCTAACAAATTCTACCAATATCAACCAATGGAATTACCAAATTCTACTTAAAACTACCAACAATTATCAAAAACTACAAATTTCTAAATACTAAAAAACAACGAATTGTACCAAAAACTACCAAAAGCATCAAAAATCACCTGAAATTTAAAACATTTTGTATGGAGGGATAGATGCCCCTAGGGGCATCTATACCTCGAAAAATCAGGGCAACTATCCTTTTTGATGGGGATAGATGCCCCAAGTAATTTTTAAACGAATAAAAATCAAATGACGAATTATTTGCATCAAGATGCATAATTGATGAATCAGTATATCGACGTAATTAAAAATATAACGGAAATAACGACTACTTGAAAAGTTACACAACGGCTTAAACTTACCTTTAAAACTTTGACGTCTTTGTAAACTTTGCCGCGGAGATGAATGCACACACAAGCTAAACACGTATTCACAGCACGACGGCCAATGGCTACCCGAGGTGCGGGGTGACTGCGGCTCTTAGTTATAATATTGTTTTTTAGTTGCGAGTTTGGGCAGTTAGGTTTTTTGAAAACGAGGCATCAATCCCACTGGGGCATGTATCCCGCCTTTAACCTATGGGTACTAGAATAACTGATACTAATACATGTATATTTTTCTATTTTTTTTGTAAATACATACTTATTATACATAGAAGTACCCAGACTAAGACAAACCCCCATGTTCATGCACACAAAGATTTGTCTTAAGCGGGAATCGAACCCACGACCTCGGCGTCGCAGGCAGGTACACTACCCACTCCGCCATCCGGTCGTCCAGTTGATAATAATAATTTGATATAGTTATGTTTTTTATATTAATTATTATTTAAACTCAATGCGTCTCAAAGTTAATGTATTTTTCCTAATTACATGCATTTTGGTCAGAGAATTTAATGTGACTTTGAACAAAATTATACTGAAATTACTTAATTCATGAATAAAGTAGATAAAAAATAAAATATGGTTGGTAAACTATTTTAATATACTTTGTAGATGTTGTTTTGATGCATATAATTATATAATATGGTGTTTGATTACAATAATACCTACTATCTACAAATCAGTTTCATGATCCACCATAATGCTATTTTTGTATAGACATTTTAAATCACTACAGTCTAAATTCGCTTGTTCTATTATCAAATTTCAACCTTTTCGACTTTAACAATGTCAAAAGCACAGATATAGATTTACATAGATAACGCAGATGCATGTACTTCGCGTGTCTCAACCCCGACCAAGCGTCGAGGTTGGTCGCCTCTAACTTCAGTCCACGCGCGTCTTTTGTCAGAGAAAATCATAGCGGACGGCTCCAGTTGAACGTACTGGGCGGATTGGCATCGGCGGCATCGGTGTCTTTGAATCGGTTTGGATTTCCCGTCACTAAATTTCGGCTGTGACGTCACAAAAGGTATTAAAAGTCGGCACGCTTGGTTTCAATACAAATCGTGATACTTGCGTTATCTATGTAGATCTATATCTGTGGTCAAAAGGAATGTTTGGTCATGAATGAACTTAGCTGGTAGTACATATATGTATTGGAAATAAATTATTTTGCCAATACATGGACTACTAATGACATAAAATATAAATATTTTAAATTTTAACTTAAAGTGCATTTTCATAATAAGGCATAAAACCTACTTTAATCTGATTTTGATCTGAATATATGAACGATTCACATCAGAAAAGAAATAGGATTAGCATTTCAATGCGGGCATTTCTGAAAATACTGTAATAGTTTTAAACCTTGCTATCTATATAATCAGGTTCAAATCTGCTTTGAGAACTTGACTATACATCGCACGCTTAGTATTACAGTGACCGAATCCAAAAAAACACTTTTTTGGCAAATCGCAAAAAAAGATTTTGCAACTACGACTTGCGCTGTTTAATTTGCTATAAATATGACATTACATAGATTGTTCAATTTAAGTTTAATTTTTCTAATAGTGTAGACATCAAAGTTTTAGGTGAAAGTGAAATTTTTGTTATATGTTATTTAGTTTCAATTATACAGCCTTTTAAAATTGTTTTTGTAGTTTTAGGTCTTTTTAATACTTAGTAATGGTAAATTTGCCAAAAAGTATTTAGACCTAATTTATTTTAAGTCTTTCTAATAGTAAAAACATATACAACTTGACTGTACGTCTTAGGTTTAAGTCTATTTATCACTAAAATAATTATGTCATTTTTGATTTCGGTCTTTTTTTAATGATGTTAAGTCATTCTAATACTATAAAAATATACTAATTACGTTGTGCATTTTATTTAGGGTTCATTTATTAATAAAAAATAAAACGATATTGTTGGGTTCAGTCTTTTTAATCAATATAAAATAGCAAAATAAAAATTATAATCAGTCTTATTTCTTATGAAATCTTAGTAGACAGGTACAAGATAGATTCTAAACTTACACTTCTACTTATCTTAATCGTAGCTGCATGTATAGGAACTAAAAGAAAGATAGAGAAAGTTACTATAGTATAGTAACTAGAGGTTTATAAAAATAACTAGTAAATAAAATGATTAACAAAACAAAAATAGAACTTCAAAAGTTATTATCAATCAGCCATTTTGTTCTCATTACAATCTTAGTAAATAAGCTAAAAAATTAACATCATCAAAACAGATTTTGAATCCGTTAACTAATGTAGTATAGAATCATAAAAATTTGAATAATAATTTGGTATTAAATTTTTTGCAATTAACTCGCGCAAGTCTTTCTTTTTGTTCTCGCTCAACACTTGTTTCCCTGTATAAGCCTTTACTAGTGTTAATTGCTCTAAAGGTAACATTTTAGTTCGTCTATTTCGAATACATACTTCAGAATAATCCTGCTGGTTGTATGTTTCTTTAATAAAAAAAGAAAATGGGCTCTTCTTTGTTACTTTAATCATTTTAATATTATTCCAAACTACGTTGTTTCCATCTTTGGTTTTATTAAAATTATAACCCCAATCTTCCTGTACTTTTTTAAAATCAAAGAAATCATTAAAAGTACACTCATTGACTACAAATTTGCAACCGGATTTACGTGAATTTTTTATTATGGAAATATATTGATGTGGAGAATATATAGGTCCTGCTTTCAAATTTTTTTTGATTTCTTTTTCTATTAAACTGTGTATATTGTCAGCCTCGTTCTGTGTGTGGCCTTTGATTAAAAATTTGTGAGTTATTGAATTAATATTTAAATGTGTCACTGCGTACAGATATACTGTAACGATAAATTTGTTGTTTTTGTATGTCTTCGAAATCTCTAAAGAGATCAATTATCGTTTTACTACCATCTATGAATTCACGGGTCGATGTTTGGCGTGTGTAATGGGAATCTGTTCTTGGAATAGAATTGATAAATTCTTTGATGTCAGAAATTAATGCTTCATCTGACACATTACTAGCAGTCACACCTCTAAAATCAGTCTTTAAAATCCCATGTTCATCGGTCTTACTTTTGACTGTACGAATCATACGATCAGAAATACCCAATGTATTAAGAAAAAAGGTTTTACAAACTCGAATTGGACTACCATCAACGATAAAATGAAAAGCTTTGTTACAATTTCTAGGAGTCAAAGCATTAGTATACTTATATTTGGGTGTAATATTGGTTAAGCATGACAAAATAAAAGATCGTTGATTATGGATATCTCCAATTTCCCAATAAGTATCAAAAATACGTTGCCTTTGTACAGAATCTATTTTGGTAGGACACTGCAATCTGCATTTATTATTACATGGTGGCTTAAGATGTCGAGCTTCAACTGTTGCATTTTTGCTATTAACGTAAGTTTTTCCCAAATTTCTTAACTTTTTAGCTTTAATTTGTTTCCAGGTTTCCGGTTGTCTAGTGCGCTTTCTACTTTTTGTCACAGTAATACCTCCATCAGTTGTTGTAGCTGCTGCTGAAGTGGACTCCTGTTCTCGTTGAGGTGATCTTGACGGCTCCGGAGTTGTATTTTCTTTATTATTATCAGGGTTTCTTTCCGCAGATTCACCACTAGAACTATCAGAATCAGATGATGACGAAGATGAGCTTGATGAAGAAGAGCTACTACTGCTAGAACTAGAGCGGTGGATAGGTCGAGTTAGCAAATTAATAACCCTTTTTTCCTTTTCTACTTGGAATGTAGGATCACCGTCACTTAAATCTGCGTCACTTTCTTCGGAATTTATAGGCGAAATAAGATAATTTAAAGGTGTTCTTATGCGGGTAGCATTCTCAGGTTCATTTTCAACATCACGCAAAATCTATAAGACAAAGTAAACATGAAAGTCAAATTAAAACAATGTCATTAAGTTAGGATCAAAATATACTAATAACTTTGAATAAACTAATGTACTTTCAATTTAATAATTACAATACCTGATCATCTAGTTTTGGGGTAGGACTATCTTGATGTTCAGTGTCATTAAAATACTCTTGTGCATTCAAAAATGTACAATTTTCCGGTTTATTTCTAACATCATGTAGCACCTGCAAGTAAACACAAAAATGAATGTATTGAAATTACCCTCAATAATAAAAAAAATGGAAAAATATTTTTTATTTGGTTACCTGGACATCAATACTTCTATCTGAGAGAATTTCGCTATTTTGTATCGGTTCATTAGGCACAGTATTTGCCTGCAAACAAAAATGGTTACAATTAAGTGAAAACGCCAGGGAATTGCAGGGAATTGAAGTACCTTCAATTTTCTTATTACTTACCTGGTCGTGTTCTTGGTAATGAGGACTGCCTTTATTATCAATTAAATCAAGAATTTTCCTTGATCGTGCAGAAGCCATTCTAGAAAGTAAAATCATAAATAAAAGCATTAATTTTTTCTACTATTTTAATTTGAATAAAACTTATTACTGAATACGGACACATTGTCAATTTTGACCACAAAAATATGCATTATTTTTGATAAAGCACAGACCCATTACTTTATGTGACCATGAGCAAGTTATCAATATTAGTATTAAACAGACGTAACACTAAACTATGACTGTAGCAAAAACTAATTTGACAACATTTTTACTATTAAACTGACTTAAATATTAATGTGATCACAAACTGTTATTGTTTTTTAGTTTTAAATAGACCTAAAACCGAATACGCCGGTTGCATGTAACAACATTTTAGAATTAAAAAGGCTCATTGCGGAAAGAGTCAAAATAATACTAAAAATATACATAAAACTTACCTTTAATTTCACAATGAAAACGCCTCAAACACTAATAGGTCACTTTAAAATTAAATGCACAAACTGTTTTTGTTGTAACGGTTGAACGAACACTGAATGAGTCTGTGTTATGTCAATCAACGTCACAAAAGTCGCGAAAATGAAAGAGACAGCAAAGATTGTAAGAGTAGGAAAACACAACGTATTGAAGAGTTTCTTAGAGCTATTTCATAGATGGCGTTGTTGTAGTCACGCCAGGTGCATTAACTCATTTTACGTAAATTTTGAGTTCGGTCACTATAATATTAAGCGTGCGACATGTTCTGAAATATATAGTTTTTTTTTTTTAAAAAAAAAACGTCGCCCGCACTAAGAATAACTCCTGTGTCGCGGGGGTGTTCACAAACATACATTTCACACACACATTTATATCTGAAGTCTCCTCAAATGTATTCAATCATGTTTTAATTACCTACCTAACTAAATTATCAAAGGGATGACAAACACTTATTTTAAGAATGATAAAATTATCTATTTGTTATTTAATTACAAAAGCTTTGCACATGATTAAATTGACTTTTTGCAATTAATTTTATCGATAAGATTAGATATGTCAAGCATTTGAATAGTGATTAAATCGATTAATTACTATATCAACGTTTTTGAACGTTCAATCCAAGATATATTCCATCATTTGGATTTATTTATCAAAATTATTGGGTAAGATAAAAATGAATTTTATAACGCGGTTTTTCAGGCCTCAATCAAAAAGTAAAACCCAAATATTATCTATTGATAATGAAAAAAAAACATTTTAATTTTGAGTCATAGAACTGATTTCAAAATTAATCATTTTAGAATGAATCTGTCACTTCCATGGCCATTACAAACGATGCTAGGTACATTCAGCATGTAAATTGAATGTATTACAGTTTTTTTTTATCCTAATCTATATTACGACATCTACTTATCTATATGAAGAGGAAAAGGGAAGATTTTTAGTTTGTTTGTTGGTATCGAATAGCCTCCAAAACTAATAGATCAATCTAATGTATTTTGATCAAAAACATGTCATCATCAAAACCTGACAAGTTTTGTTCATGAAAATGTTAAAACTTTCCATTGTTGGTATTTTCTCATACTAACAATGAAAAGAATTTTACATTTTATGAAACAAAATTTTCGGGCTTTGAAAATGACATGTTTTTTTTATGAAAATACATTTATACATAACTGAGAAGGCAATCAACAGTTAGTAGAATATTGAAAGGTTCTAATCATATTATGTATTCCATCATATATGTCCATTCAAATAAGGGTTTTTTAAAGAAATTGTTTATAGAGAAATAACAGCAAGAGTATCATCAATATTGTTAATATAAGGAAACCTTTATTTAACTCAAAAACTAGTGGACCGATTTCAAAAATTTGATCACGATTTTTCTTGAGTAGGTAACATAAGCTATATTATTACGAGGTTAAGGTGAAACTGTGCCTTGATGCTAACCAAGTAAAAAGACATTTACTTAAAACGATTAAAAACAACAAAACATACTACTTTTTAATTGAAACTTATTAGAAATTGCTTCTTTGGAGTTGGTAAATAATAATGCAAGAATAAATTGTAAAAATAATGAAAACACCCGACTTCTCAACAATTATGAAGCATAAAATATTTCTGTGCATATTTGATGCAGTTATGACTTTAAAAGAATACAAGGCACGATTTAAATGCATAATTTTGGATTTAACTTATTTAAATGAGGTAAGTTTATGTCTTCGACCCGTATACCGAGCAAACGAGCTTGTTATGTGGAATAAAACATTAACTGAACCGACTGGAACCTTGAAATACAATACCGCCCGATATTTGTTTAAAATTGTGTAACAAAACGATTATTTTCAAAAAGTCGCTGTCCATTAAAAACACAAATATAAAATAAAAATATATTTGAATTTAAATATAAAGATTTATGTTCTTCTATATTTAAATTTTATTATTGCAGATGAGAACAAATGAACGTGTAGAAAAGTATGTTATTGTTTTGTCACGCCATACAAGTTGCTTATTTTTTTACAAACGAAAGAGATCTGTTTTCCTGCTGCTTAAAATAAAAATATCTTAAATTAGATGAAAAAAGACAAAATCTCACCACTGATAAGATGAAATCTTCTATTCAGTAGATAATTTCCAAGGCATAAAATAGCCGATACAATACACTACGATCTATCACAACCGACGACACTGCTATCTGGCCATCGACTGAAAAATGGATTTGGCGATAAAAAAAAGAAATCTCACGTTTTTATCGCCAATTACGTTGATTTTGTGTGATTTCCTCGTAATATCTCGCGATAACGCCTGATAGCGTCGGCACCATTGCCTTCTAATCACTGTTACTCACTAATTCGATGATTTTAAATCTATATATCACAGCGATAAGAATTGATTTAATAAAAGTCGTACCTATTATAAACTTTGCACTGTTCATCAAAATGTACAATTCACACATAATATTGATAAATCAATATTAATATTTATTGGTTATCATTATTTGCTGCGATCATATTTTTCTATAGTCGAAGCTAATAGGTTATTATATTATGCATTGATGAGATGTTATTAGGATCCCCAGCTGTGCAATAGCCACTAAACATGACGTTTATTCAAGAATATGTCTAATCAATAACAATCTTGCAATAATTAAATATATGTATAACTTTATTTTATCATAAATCTACAGATCTATATCTTCATCTTACATTTGATCTTGTTATATGTGTATAAATAAATATTTTCAGTGTCTTGATTTTAAGCATATTTTATAATAACTTAGTAGATTTCCATAATTTTAAACAAGGCTTTACGAAAACATATATTTGGATATAGGTTGACTTTGTGTACACAAATATACCATTTTAATTCTGTATCCGTTCGGATAAAACTACAAGAATAAATTTATTCTTCGAAATATCTATACTTAACCTAATTAACATTAACGTACCAATAAATTGCCAACAAAATATGACGCTATTAATTAAATATGTGGTATGTGGTGCACTTGTTTTTATTTGTAGTGCGCTGCGCAAACAGGTCCCACAATTGATCCTTGGGAGACGCAAGTGATCGATGCGCTTGGCCACATTACTTATCTATAGGCGCAGTACTACGTAGGCCTATCGGGCCCGCGATCGAAGCGGTCGAAAGCGGTAGCACATTCAACTTATAAATCATCACTGATTGCCTATAACTCCGTAGTCCGTACCAATGATAAACATTGTGATTTTACACCCGTTCGGTTTAAATTATAACTTCATGAATATTATTAGGGCCTCTGCAGATTCATCCGCTATTACTGATATTAAAGCAGCCGCTTTGTGATTTAAAAATTGGAAATTACCAGGTCGTTCGATGCTAACAAGGTATGTTAATGGCGGGGAAGCTTGTACTTAAATTCTTAAGCGATTTGCGGTTATTTATAGAGCATGATACGATGATTTAATACGGGAACCATTTTAAAAAGTAGCTTCACAAATATTATATGAAGTAAAGATATACCCAAAACGAGGTGTAGTACAAGTAAAGTAGCTAGATGAAATATGATAAGATTGTGTCTCAACTATCTCAACAACAAATCGATTTTATTCTCAGAACCTTATCTTACTGGTTAACCGTCTTCGTACTGGTTCAGCCCAATCTTTCAAAAACATGAACTCTAACAACTGACATAGTTCCTTATTGTAGCCAGACGTACAATTATAAGAGTATTGATTAGTGTTGTAAAAGTTAGAAAGAAGCTCACATAAGCTGTATCAATATACCTACATCGTACCTGTTCTGTTTATTGACCATATCCTCTGAAATAAAGCCTAGTCTTATCATTTTTAATTTTAAAACTATTGCAAAGATAAATTAACGATAAATAGATATATGTCCAAATCATGAAAAAATATTAAGTGTTTATGAACTTTCAAAATAAAAAAGTACACAAGAAGAGTGTAAGCCAATTATGTCTATAATATTAAAAAGGGAAAAAAAAATTGTTTGTACTCAATTGGCTCCAAAACGACTGGATAAACTTGATGAAAATTGGTCAAGAGATAGTAGTACACGATCGGAGGCAAACTGTAGCCAACTTTTTACTGACTTGGGTACCACGCGGGTAGAACCACAGACGTTAGCTAGTCTAACATAAAAATATAATATCGTCACCTCCACGGCAAACTTACGAAACAGCAAATAAATGATTTTCTTTTTCTGGAAGTTCTGATATACATTTGGTAAGTTTCCAAAATGCAGATTCTGACAATCTCAATACTAAAAACTTCAGAATAAAAAATAGCTGAATAGCCACAATGTATAGTTTTTCATCACAACATTGATATCTCTAAACTGCAGATTCGTAAGTTTGCCATGGAGGTGACGATATTATCTACCTAAAGAACCTCAATGCGAAAGATCCGTTATGTAAATAGGTCCTAAGGCTAGCTAAAAATACACTTAACACAATGTTGACACACCCAACATCGATACTGCCAACAGATATTAAAATCACTGCCATTACCAAAACCTACAACATAGTTACCACGCGTGGGAAGCCGAATCCTAATCTACGATCATAATAACAATAATAAAATATTAATAAAAGGTTAACACCACAAATATTTTCGTAGTAAAATTCCCGTCGATCAATTTAATATTGCATCAAGTCGATAAAAGTTTGAGATATCGATACGTCGAGTTTTTTTTTTAAGATTTAGGCCTCGTACACGGCGGAGGTCCGTAGAATCAATTATCTTAATTGGGCCTTGGCCTAATCTTAATAAGCGGGGGATAGGTGAGTAAACTCGTGCGCACGCAAACCAATGAGTGTACATTAATTTGTTTATCTTAGTTTTGGGAGCTAAATATTGAGTTTTGATAATCGCGACATTTTGGGTATTCTTCTTTTAAATTTTAAAGACAAATACATTTTACGTTATATAATAGTATGCCATATATAGACACTAAAACTTGCCAGAATATCATTTATTACTAGAGATAAACTTGGCTTCATTTTATAAAAGAAATAACTTAAATTTATGTAATGTTAGCATTAATTTATTATTACAGCTAAAATAATTATTATTCTTGGCCGTTGTTATTTTTCTTATTCTCAAATAAATCTTACATCTTAGGTATATTATAGCAGGTATTTGTCTCTTAACTGAAATTATTTTATTTATATTAGCACTAATGTAATATTATTATATTCTATCTGAAACACAAATATTTCGCTATTTGTATTTATATCAAAAAGAGTGCAAACATTTTGATAGTTTAATTTGGCGGCAAACGAAATTTTTTAATTCAAAAGCATAGCTAAAAGCACTTTAAATTAAAATTTTAAAAAATAAATTTACTTTTTAAACAAATTCCAAAACAAATCGATTGAAGGTCTTATCGAAAGAGCAATTGGGTCAAAAGAAAACAAAATGCCTCTCCATTATCTTATCCAGAACACCACCAAACTTAGATAACGAGTGTAAAACCACACCGACACGGAATCACCTTAATAGCTTCATACGAAGGTCCAGTCAAAAGCTCTACACATAAAACCTCTTAACCCAACTCAAGCGTTTGTTTAAATCGAAACATTTAACAAAACATGTACACAATTGGAGATGTTGCCGTTTTCTTTTTAAAGAAAAATTAAATACAGTCGAATACACAAACTTTTGAAAAAATGATATTTGTAATGCAATGTAAAATGTATAATAGCAACCCTGTATCTAATACATGTCCCACTGCTGGGCTCAGGCCTCTTCTCATGATGAGAAGGGTGAGGCCATAGTCCACCACACAGGCCAAGTGCGGATTGGTAGACTTCACACACCCTTGAGCACTTTTTAGGCAATCCGAGGCATGCAGATTACCTCACGATGTTTCCTTCACCGTTAGCGAGCGATAATTTATATGATAAATACACACATATCTTGGAAAAGACGAATCTTAACGATTTATTGACAGAGGTGTGTGCCGTGGGTTCGAACCCGAGATATTTGACTTCGCAGTCCTACGGTCTCCCACTCAGCCATCGCTGCTGCAAATGTATATTTTATTTTAATCATGTCTTGGCATTATATCAAAGAGATATTGAAATATTTAACAATAGAAAACTAGCAAATTTATTTTTAGAAGCACCAGGGACAAAATTGAAAAGCCTGTTGTATTTAATATTCACAATAACTTGGGACACGTTTAAAAAGTAAACTCGAGTAAAAAAAAACAAATTTTGATTATAAACCTCTACCAGGTACAATCTCATACAAGCTACCCACCGCTATATCGATACAGATTGATCGATGCCTTTTAAAATAACATCCAATAATTTATCGATTCCAACGATTTTTGTTTATTGAAAAACTTTTAATCCTGTTGATTGGTGTTTATCTGCCCGTTTGAATTTATTAGCGGTACAATTTGTGAGATAATTGAATGATTAAGTAATGGCCTAATAGATGTATCGATTTATTGGTTTAATGATGAATTTGTATTTATCACCTTATAAAAGTTAAAGATGTAATTATGCTTTAATTTGAATATGAGTTTAGTCTATTAGAAAAAAGGTTTGTTCATGTGGATCAGTCGCCTTGCTGTTTTCATCTGCGCTGGTGTTGTGAGTCCGATCCATATATCATCCAGACACTATGTCTATTTTGTGCTGTATGTCTCTCTCCTCCCCTATACCAGCACCATGTTTGCCATATAACCCTACGGCATGGACTTCATTCGCAAAGGTCAGGGCCCCATACTCATGGCCTATAACACACATTTTATCCCACACGGGACAAATCTTTGTGTAATCCGCAAAGATTTGTTCTGACTCTGGGTGTGCTTTGTGTGTATGAAATGTAAGTTTGAGAATATTCCCGTGACAAATAAGTCATTTCTAGTGCGGGCACCGTTTAAAAATATATATCTATAAATATATAATTTTGCTAAATTTAAAAAAAAAAAGTTTTAAAAGTATTAGGCTAAAATTATTCTGATTTTTGTAGTCAGTGTGAAGTACGAGTATAATATTATAATAAAATTATTTTGATCTTGAATCTGCACATAAAAAGATATCAACAATCAGCGAACTTAATAAAATCACTGAACTTTTATAAATAAGATAATAAAGGAATCGTTGTATTATTTCACACATCTAAAAATTATGAATAATACGATAAATCAACACTTTGTAATATATACCACATAAATAGGTAATATATAAACATTATTATGTAACCAAATATTCTTGGCATAGTCATTGATATTTATTGTTTATAACTTTAATGACTGCATCAATTTACATACATATAAAAACTTCAATACTTTTATGTTTGATTAAAATAAAAGTCGAATAGATATATATTTTTCATTTTCAATTCACTTTCGTTTATTATAAAATATGTGTACAACTATTTTTAGTGAAACGTTAATTAATTGTTGGTATTTATTTTTCCCTCATATACCTAGGTGTATATTATTATAGTTCTAATAGTTTTAGGATTTTTGACATTAGATAGAACGCCAGAAGCAATTACACTATCCAATGGTCCCAATGACAAGGCCAAATACACACATTCACTCACACAAGCACACCCAGTCTCAGAACAAATCATTGCGAATCACACAAATATTTGTCCCATGAGGGGATCGAACCCACAACACCAGTGCTGTGGAGAGCGGCACGGCGACCGCTTAAAGCACTACACCACACGTGCAGACATTATGTTTATGTTAAACTGTCTGGTTCATAGCTAGCTATATAATCAGGCGATTTTGGCTTAAACCTATAATGGTGATTTATTTTCATATATTTAGAATGTATATATTTAAATTGAGTAATTTATCTCCAAACATATGTAACCTATCACATTACGGTTGTTATACATATATTTGATACAATCGGCGTATACCAATGAAGATGCGTTGCCGCATGTATACATATATTTGTTGTAAATCTACATACCGTATAATGGGATTGTTGTTATATTTAGATTTATATTTTTGGTTCGCCGAAATTTTAGAAACTTTTGAAGTGTCGTGACAGGTAACTTAGTTGGTTATTTAACAGATGGTTTTTTATTTGTATTGACCTAGGTACTTACTAGTGACAATGTAAAGTTAAAACCTTGCCTATATATCTTAAATTATTTTTTTATTGGGTGGCGTTATCTTGTTTTTAAATATTTTACCGCACACACAAAATCATATCATAGACAATAATTATTCGTTTCAAAATGTCAAAGAAACCCTGTGAGAAAATTAAGAATTATGCAAATATTATGCTAATAGTATTTGATTATAATTACATATTTTATAAATTATGAGACAAGTAGACAGGATATAGTTAACTACATACGAGCGGCGGAAACGTTTACAATACACACATCGATAAAACGTGAAGGCTTATCGGCGGATAATCGATTTGCGTGTGCGCATCTCGGGACGCATTCAAATTTCGAACGCGAACTGTCATGGCGGCGGTCGGATTGGCCAAAAACCGCCAAAGGTTTGATATGAGAACGAAGTGGCAGTGACATTGATTGGTCGTTCGAAATTTAAACAAAGGGTAACGTTGCCTCTATCCGGGTACACACCGGCATATAAATAAATTTAAATAACTATGTACTACGTTAAACAAATATTTTATTTAAATTGCACATGATTTTGCATGTATGGGTTTAGGTTCGTTCTTAAGACGGCCACATTAACTTTGAGTGTATTTATTCTATTTATAGTAACTATGCAAATACGATTTCTGATTAATGGTAAAAAATGCTGTGATGAAAATTTTTTAACGTAAATATTCTTAAACATATTCTATGTAAGCTAGCAATTATTTAAAGGAGGCTATAGGTAATATAATATATGTTATGAGTTCTATACATACTCAATTATAATTGACTAGGTAGCTTCATAAAAATTAACTTATATATCAATCTAGTCTTTAAACGACATCTTTACAAATTATAACAAGATCGACCCAGTAGTTTTGGCATGAAGGGGTATCAAACACTTTAACACACACATACTAATTCTTACAAACTGTCATATTTATAATCTTCTTCTTCTTCTTCATCGTGTCGATGGCTGAGTCAAATATTATTGGTCCAATAAGTGGCCACTGTTATGGCACTCTCATCGGTGTTCATGAGCGCCTCTCTTGTGCAGGTGGTAGGGCATTTTGGACAGTCAATAAGGTGGTATAGGTTTTGACTTGCCATCGTGGTGAAAGGATTAGCCAATTCGCTTTTAAGAACTCGCGAATTGCCCAGGGTGCGCCGGACGTAGGGAATTGTTGTGTACGTCACTCGGGGAGGCTCCTTTCATGCACCGCACATATTCGTAGGATAGGATTAAAACTAATAATATTCAATAAAAATAACTGAACAGTAGCAACTCAATTCCATTGGAGCACGTGAATATATACTAATATTTAAATATGAAATGTTTTTTTGTTCCTACTGAATAAGTTCGGAATCTACCCGACCAACGAGTTAGCTATGCAGGGCAAAAACTTCTATGTCATAGTAAAGACTTACTGCAACAGTTATGGATAAGTGAGTTATTTATCTAAATAGTGGGTATATTACACTTATTAAATATGTAATTCACACATGCATATCTATTGCAGTCAGTTTTCGCATACCTAATTGCTTGGCCCACTGTACCACGCGAACAGAACCGCGGACAGAAACCAGTAGTAGATAATTTTATAACAAAAGTATGTTTTAATACCTATTTGTAAATCTATCATCACTATCATTAATTTTATTATCTGGCAATTAATTTACCAAAACAAGTACTATTAAATCTTATTAAACTACTTAATAACAATATTCACTAACGCAAATATTGTTAGTCGATTTTATAACAAGATATTAAATAATTATATTTTTATTCGAAATATCCCAACGCGTTTATGTCTTATATACTGAGATTTTATACACTCCTCCTTTTGTATATATATGTGTATAATTAATTATACATTATACTTATATAGAGCGCTAATAAAAATTATTATAAAATCTATAAATATAGCATAGTGATGGGACTATAATTTGCATATTTAATTATAAAAGATATAAAATTAATGAATGCTGATATCTCTAAATAATATTATATGAAGGGAATCTCTACATAATTTATGATATATAGATATATTATTAGTCATTTATGGTGATAATAATACTTTTAATACAAACAATAAATTTTCGCGCTCGCGCCCGACGGCAGTGTAGAGTCGACTCTACATATTGAGTTGTGAAATATGGCACCATGGACACCCTGTTGTTTGATAGAGTGCTTTTATTGTCATAATATTGACTACTAATAGTACTAATACTGGTTATGTATAGGTATAGCTAGATGTAGAGTCGTATAGACCAATATTTTTGCTGTAAATTTGACTCTATTTATAGATTACAGCTGATGATTATTATCAAAACAAAATTTTACCATACGCCTTTTGGGTTTCTGAATTTTAATACGATAATTAGTTTTATAAAACACATTAATGCAATGAAAAACATCTGAAAATTATCAATTATTTATCAAATTTATTTATCGAACTGATAAAAATTGCCGCCACTTTACAACAACAAAAAATTGATAAAATAATTAAATACCTCGATTGTCCTTATCTGATGCTTATCACAATGTAGTTCACTATCACTATGTATCACTGTAAATACTGTGCAGATGCATAAACACACTGAAATCATGAGCTCCATTCCGTTTTCGTGTCCATTTTCATGGGAAAATTCTTTGTATCACAGGTCACAGTACCTAATGCATGGATTAATGTACAGTTTGAAAAAAACCACGTTCGAATTTTGAATTTGTTGTATAAAAACAGTATTAGAAGCGCAAGCGCAAGTGGTGCGTCGAGTCGCGCGGTACGTGATGCGGCGTCGATGGGACGCAACCCGACACTAAACCAGTCGTGTGACTTTTTGTTGTGATCGCGCGCAATCGGCCGCCCTCGGCTGCACTCGGACACAACCGACGCAACCGGCCTCGCTATTGGTGGGAAGTACACTCGGGCGGTGGGAGTGGGCGGGGCTCGAAGGCTTCAGCTCCCCGATGGGTGTGTTCCCTTTTCAAATTTTCTTATTCTCTTTTTGGGCGTGCAATGCGATGGTGTGCGTCAGTCGGGGCGCGCGCGTTGTGCGTGATGGATGTATGGAGGATGATGGCCGCCTAACAAGATTAATTGCCCGAAATTAGTGGTCTCTTACAATTAAATGGCACTTTGTTAAAAGAGTTACTATTTATAGTATTTATTCTGCTGGATGTTTTCTTTTGTTAAATTAAATATGGACTTAATAGTTTGTATTGTTGATTCAAAGACTAACTATGCCTAGAAATCTCATGTGTATGTAGTTAATACCCATTGATAAATAATACCCAATCAAATAACGAATTTTGCAATTATTTGATATGAATTGATGATATACTTATTAATACCTACCATATAATAATGACATGTATTATTAATCTGCCAATTAAATTGCAAGAAAGCATTAAATAATTCAAACCTTTTATCACTAAGTAGGTAGGTATTTATTAGTTAGCCAATAAATATTCTTCTTTACGTGTCAATGGAAAAAACACATGAAAATGTATGATAAAATATGGAATTATACCTATACAAATAAATCTCATTGGTCAACACTTTCAATAGTTACATATATGTTTTACTTTACGTCTCAGTTTAGGAATTATTGTATAAAAGAAATATAAGACATTTTTCAAATTCTTGACCATATTATTAAATTATGAATGCAATGAGAAGAGATTAATTTTTATTTTTAATAATTAACTGAAGGGAGATAAAATAAATTAAAAAAAGGTTTCGATATAACATTGTGACTTTAGCACTCTGAAATTTAAGTGTACATATTACTTCGCATTTGAATAAGACAATTAATGTTATAATATAGAACTTTAATATTTACCTATATTGTTTTAATATTAAAAAATATATTTAGTAACGATATGTGTATTGTTTAAAAGTTATTTAAAAAATGTTAATATGGCGTATATATATATTTTTTTTTGTAATACCTTTTTGCAGTTATTGTACGAGTATTTGCAGTAAATATGCATTGATGACCAATAATTTTGACATTGTGCACGAATAGTCCGAGTTCAAGTTGGCCTACAAAGTTAGTTCTATGAGAAACAGTTATTATTTATATGTTCGTTTTCATTGTTTTTTGTTGCGCACTGTTATATTTGTTTGGGCAAAATATATTTTTTTGTCACTCTGTACTCATTTCATAAAATTACAACAAACAACACATTTTTGAAGACGCTAAATTTAGTTTTTTTTTGTTTGTTGACATATATACAAGGGCTGCTATTCTTATTATTGAATCAACCGTTACTGGACACGATAAAAGGAAACAAATTAAAATAGAATCAAAAATATAATCATCATGTTATTTCAGATTAAATTTCAGGACGATGCGATGTTCTGATAAACACTACTAGATAAATATAACAAACTAATTTTAATAATCTAAAAACTAACGTTACTATTTCTGACTCTTAAAGGAAGGTTAAGTAGTTATATTTTGAATATTTTCTAAGAAGTCTTTTTTTTTGTATGTGTAAATTTAAGATGTTTATATCCCTAAATTTGAGAGAGTGAAAAACATATTAATAGGAATTCAATAATAAACTCCTCCAAAAAAAAGTATGAAAAATAGACAGTAGCCGATTCTAAGACCTACTGAATACCTATGCATATAAAATTTGGTAAAAATCAGTAAAGCCGTTTCGGAGGAGTACGGTTACTAACATTGTGACACGAGAATTTTATATATAAGATATAGTGATAGGCTTATCACCTATGTATTACATGGGACCTAAACATTACCGGTGAAGTGTGGGTTAAACATCTCTGCCACACCCTTCTGGGTAATATAGGTATGATGTTATATAGATGTATGATATTATTTAAGATTGCTTGATGCTTTGATGGTCTGGTGGTTAGCATATGCGCCTCTCACCGCGAGGTCTCGGGTTTAATTTCCGGATGGGGCAGAGTGTTTTTGTGATTTTTTTGTAATTCACAATAGCAGCACGGAGTTGGAATCGTGCTCGGTAGATAGCGATAGGCTCAACCCCTATCCTATGAGTCCTAAACTTTACCGGTGACGTGTGGATGTTGTACATTTCTGCCACACCAGTCTGGGTAATATACGTTGTTATTTTATTTATTATATTTTATTCGAAAAACAAACAGTTATAAAATATCTACATTAATTACAACATAAACATTTGTTGACCATTTATAAGTTAATTTTCGCATTTAAATATTTAGGGCTTGATGAAACAACACAAAAAAGAAAAAAGAGGTTAAGGAAAAATAAAAAATAACAATATTAATAATTAAAAAAAGGAATCACAATATAAAAAATCATTACAAAATTAAAAAAACGCTAAGATTAAACAAGAAAAAACTTACAATAATAATTAATTCTATATATATATTTTTTTATACTACGCCTACAGCGAACGAACGTGTAGTCCACCTGATGGTAAGTGGAGTACAGCCCATGGACTTCAACAATCCACAAAAGCAGATTATAGATGCGTCGCTGCAGCTGAGGACTACGGTGGTATGCCTCATGTGCCAGTAATTTCAGGGCCTGAACAAACCACCAAACCGGAACACAGTAATGGAAGCACTACTATTTGGCGGCAGGTTAAAGGTGAGACGGTGGTGCTGCCGCCCTCGAGCTCATTCACAAGAGCTCTACCACCGGCAAAAATTATATAGATGTATGATATTATTGAAGATATAATGGTAGAGTCATATAACGCTACATTTTATTGTAGGAAGTACAGCAGCACGATGCATGTAGAGATAGCTCGTTTACCTAACAGTGGCTGGTGGCTAATTATACGCCACGCTCCAAGAAAGCCTGATAACTAATTGTAAAACTGTTCCTGGAATACTATTACCTATTTAATACTATATGATTTTTATTATAATGTTTAAGTTAATTATTGGGTGCATGAAAGGAGCCTCCCCGAGTGACGTACACAACGATTCCCTACGTCCAGCGCACTCTGGGCAATTCGCGAGTCCTCCAAAGGGAATTGGCTAATCCTTTCATCACGATGGCAAGTCAAAATAAAATTTGGCTCAGCCATCGACACGACGAAGAAGAAGAAGATTATAATGTTTAAGTTAAGTATTGTATAATTAAAAAAAAAAGTAATTGGTTGGATTTACCATAAGTACACATTTTTTTTTAAATATATTTTAAACAAATTTTTATTGACGCAGATGTAAAGGTAGATAGTAAACCTAATATTAATTTAATTGTTTCTCTTTTAAAACGTTTTAACATGTCTGTGCCAGCCTCCGTGAGATAAAGACGTGTTTTCTTGTGTATGTCGTTTTAACACATTTATTTGCATAGAACCTATTATTAAGATAAATACTGCAATGCATGGATTAATAAAATATAGCTAGTAAACTTTCGTATATATTTTACAGAAAGCAAATACTGTGAGATACAATTTACTTCGGAATGGTACTGCTCATCTTTCTTTTACCTTTATTTTATTTAAAAAACGACGCCTGCACTAGGAATAATTCCTGTATCGAATTATATTCGATTTTGATTCGGGGGTGTTCACAAACATACATTTCACACACACAAAGCACACCCAGAGTCAGAACAAATATTTGCGAATCACACAAAGATTTGTCCTAAATGGGGATTGAACCCACAACACCAGCGTAGTTGGAAGCGGCGAGGCGGCCGCTTTTACCACTACGCCAACCTTGCACTCTTGAATCTTCAAATTGTTCTAATAATTTTACTCGTAATATTATTAAGGTTTGATCTTCAACCACTGGCACCATCTTATATACGCAAAGACGTACCTACAATAAAAGTTCTAAAACATACCTTATATCATTAATTTACATTGAAAGCCACTTACAATTCATACTCCCAAACTTCCAAGCAAATAACAAGTATATCAACCGCAAGAAAAACCAAAGAAAACAATAGATAACCAAGTGTCTAAGCCCCCCTCCACCCTTCCTCCCCGGGTGATTTATTCTATATACTGTGTGCTATAAATCTGTCGAGCACAACACTATCTCGCTAGTGTTGCGCGTTAATGGCTAATGACATCACACCGCAGGCCGGGTCGCGGCAAAAATGGCTTCTTAATCGAGTATGGAGTATCGATGTGGATGAATAAGGCGAATGTTGAACTTGTGCCTCGTGTACGTTGATGTGGTAAATAGAGTGAAATGTGGTAACATGAGTAAAAATGTGGGAAAATATAAGTAAGCATAAATATATATATTTCAAAACACACATATTTTTAGAAATCAGAAATCAAATCATTTATTTCCATAAAGGGCGCTTGAACACGTCAAAACAAACATCAAAATACAAAATATATAAAATTAAAATAAAATATAACTAATTCAATTATAATAATTATTGCATTAAATCGATTAGAATCAGATAAAATCAGAATAGATTGACTTTAATTCAACTTTGAAATTTGAATTAACATCAATTCAACTACCAGCTCATGAGATAAGCATCATGAGAAGAGCTGGCGAGAAACTCACGTGCACAGTCTTTTCCAATAATTCATACAATATTTGTTTATTTATTGACAATAATACTTTGTCTATGTTATTTATTATAGCAACCAAAACACAACATGCTGCGAACCCGAATATTTGTACAACAATGTTAAAGCTTTCCTCTTTTCTTACTCTCCTACCTCAATCATCCCTGATCGACTCAACTCAGACATATTAGTATCTACCTATTTACTGACTTTGTGTACTTAATACAAAGTAACATAAGCCATTATTATTGTAAGTACACGAAGTGCATTGTCTCCGCTGGAGCTAATTTGCGATTGGTTCGTGTCTCAGATACAATGGCAATACGTGGTATATATACGTACTTATGTATCACCTATGCTATGTATGCGTTATGGTTGACATGTGAAGAATAACTGCTTACTATTGTTCTACATTTGTTCGAGTAATATTTTGTAGTCATAGATACTAATGTACTATAGATGAATTCTGCAATGATTAAATGAGTTTCATGGGTGAAAGAGGAACTAAATTTAAAGTTAGGTTGCGTTCCGACACCTCTAATAATTGTTATAATTAAACTGAATGTTATCGAAACAATTGTATTCTTCTGACATGTAATTTGATTAAATGTTATTATTTATTTAAGTTTTTTTTTTTAATGACATTTATTAATTTATTCTATGGTTTGTTATTTGATTTGTTTGTATTCTTCTGACATGTAATTTGATTGAATGTTATAATTTGTTTTAGTTTTTATTATTTTTTTTATTTTAATAACATTTATTAATTTATTCTATGATTTGTTATCTATTATTATGTTGTTTTTTTATATTATTTCTTGTGTGCCTCAAATTTTCGAACCAAATGTATTTTTGTTCTGAAATAAATAAATTAAATGTAATGTAATAATTAGCAACAGCAGCACGGAGTTGGAATTGTGCCCGGTGGATGGCGATAGGCTCACCTCCGTCACTTAGGACCAAAACAGTTATACATCTCTGACATAGCCTTCTGGGTAATATAGGCGTATATTTTATGTTGTTTTTCTGAAGAATGCTAAGATAATTTGAAGTAAATATATAAAATCTGATACTTAACTTTTGAATGCCCATGCTTCGTCTTTTTTTAACGCGAACATTATAATTTTAAAGATACTTACATGTGTAATATATTCAAATATTGTCAATAGCTCTTTACATATAAAAAGCTTTTATCAGGTATATTTATTCAAATGTGCCAACAGTAAAACTTTTTTCTTAATCAGGCAGATTTTATAGATGTTGCTTGATTGTGAGCGTCTTTACCTAAAAACCAAAATAGAAAATTTGTAGCCAAGAACTAATGATTACCTTAATTTATTATAATTTCTGAAAAAACAATAGAACCATTTTAAGTGTTTGCCAATGATGAGGAGTAATTTCTACCATCACCACCAAGAATAATATAAACAAATTACGTTTTAACTTTTTAACAAACACACTACGCTGCAATCTCCATATTTGATCATCAATCTCTCTGATATTGTAGGTATACACAGGCAAACATTCAGCTTTTATAAAAGACGTTTATCACCAGCCCACGGTCTCTCACTCTATAACAACATAATCCCTGAAGCAATGCACATTACACTATCTAAGACACGGTTGCTCAAAGTTGAATAATACGTAATACGGTCTTTTATAACCTAAACAAGTCCTTTGTATTTAAAGGCACTTTTTTTGACAACAAATGGTTAATATTTTGAAATGTTTTACTATATTAAATTGCAATTTATTAAATTTGAAATTAATTTCAAACATTAAAAGTATATAAAAAAATATCTATCTTTTTTTGTTTTGTAGACTTTTTATTATTGACTTCGGAGTAGCAGATTTATTTGATAATAATTATAAATTAAAGTTAAAACAAAGTTTATTATAGAAAAACTATTTAAAGAGAATAAAAAATATAATTTGATATTAACGAAATGTAACTCAGTCTCATTAAACTTCTACGCAGAAGATACAAATAATGGTCTTTATATATAGGTATTAGACCTCGTACGCCCAGTTTAATATGACCCGTGCACTTGTAATATCCTCTAGCGGCCGGGGCTCATTTTGATTTGACGTTTGTCCATCCTTAAAAACTTAAATCCTCCTTGACGATATTTGCAGCACGCATTCTGTCAATGATTTATGTCAAACCCCATGAGGTTACATAAAAAAATAAATATTATCAAAAGCGCTATGGTTACATTAGGAAATCGTCAGAAACTTTAATATAGTGGTAAAGATATCCAAATTTTTCTAATTTTTCGCCTAAATTTATAATAATTACGTGAAAAAGACCCGATGTCTAATTTTTAAAAATGTTCTCAAATCACGGAAGTTTCAAAATTATAAAACCGCTATTGTATTCATGGATTTCTCCCAAGTCTTCAACTTTGACAATCGCTGGAATCCAGCTTTATTAGTACCTACATTTGATACCATAATGCATCTCCTAAATTAATACCAGCAGCCACCACCACCTGTCTACATTACTCTGCATGTCTGTCTGTTCAATATCTAGAGACATAGAGCCTATTTAGTGCAAGCAGAGCCTCGAACACGATACGTAATCAGTATTGGAGCTCGATCTTACTGGCATTAGGTAGTTGGGTGTATGTAATGTATGTATGTTGTGTATGTATAGGTGTCTACTGGATGATGAATAGGGATATTATTAGTAGACACACAGGGTGGATTGCGACATTTCTTGAAACCACAGCTTTCATATATGGCTAGTATTGGACAGTATTTATTTCTACCGATTTATTTTCTTTTCCGAAAATAAAACTCGTTCGTCGAAGAAATTTGATGATAGCAATATTATTTTCTTTCGGCAAACTAGTTTTTTTTTTTTTAACAAAACATAACATTACGCCTAAGTTACCCAGAAAGGTGTGGCAGAGGTTTATAACACCCACACTTCACCTTTTATGTTTAAGTCTCATGAGATAGGGGGTGAGCCTATCGCTATCCACCGGGCACAAATCCAACTCCGTGCTGGTATTGAGAATTTCCTGACGGAAAAATGACAAATAACACTCTTGCCCGATCCGGACATTGAAGCCAAGACCTGGCGGTGAGAGGCACATACGCTTACCACTAAGACCAACGAGGCAGTTGTTTGGCTAGAACGCAATAATATCCATACCTAATAATGTGTTAGTTATAAATTTAATACGTTATAAATTAGGTTTGATATTTCTTATACTTTATTACGACGATAAGGCAAAAGAAAAACGAACAAATGGAACAGAATTTTCATAACATTATTGCCCAAGATAAACCCTCCAAATGTTTATGTACAATAATACAAGCGACGTGAATAAAACAAATACCTACTTAGGTACAAGCATAGAGCCGTTACCGAGGCCCCACGACACCCACACATTTTCTAAGCGGGCAGCCAGTCTGAATAACATTTAACCCCTTTGAAATGTAAAAGCATTACGGAATGAAAAAACAGCACTTATGTACCCCGCGACTCAGATAAACCATCTCCGTACAAAGAGCACAAAGATACAATGCCTCTGAAAGGGTTCAAGAACGCACTTTTAAATTAACCGCTGGAAATTCCAAAATGACTTATATCACTCCCAAACTACAAACCATTTTCATTCTTAATGACCATGATAGACGTAGACCAACAATCATAATCGAGTGCACACAAACTACGATATAAAATATTAGTCCTCGCAACACACCTATTTAAAATAGGTCCGTTTACATTTTTCCTTTTCATGTCATTGTCTCTGGTCGGAGAGCGCTTGCAACCGTCACGTTCCAATTTTGAAAAGTGTCGGAACAAAATGGTAGTCGCTTTGTGTAGCCCCCGCTTCTGACTCGAGTTTGGTAATTTAGCAGATGTTCTGTGCCCCGACTACCTTTGAACTTCACTACAGCTCGCTTCTAACTAAGAGAATGGACTCTCGACATTTGTTTATGTGACTGTAGAAGCATTACTTGTATTGTAGGGGATTCCGAGAAATTACGTCGGTAGGTCGGTACGTTTGGGATTATTCGAAACATGATTCGTAATTATTCAAACCGCATACCGACGTCAAAAACATCATGTGATGTGCGCGAGGAGTCATAGATACAACCACCCATCAGTGGAGTCTGGTAACCAAATTGGAACATCACTGTGCCGTGTTTACAACTCGACAAAAAATAATAATAACAAAGAAGCCGAATTTAAATTCCAATCGAACTTTGACACATGTCTGCCACCATAAACAATGGAAATTCAAATCATGGCGGCCGGCCGGTGCGCGGGCTAATGCGATTGTGGCGTGAGCGAGTCTATTGCTCTTCATCTATAAATAGGAGCCTTTTCTCTCGCTTTTTCTTCACAGAATCTGAGTCGAGATCGGCCGATAAGCTATCTCGTGTGAGACGCTCTCAATATCCACAGATGGCCTTGCTCTCGAGTAATCTTTGCTCTCGACGTGGATATTTTTGACATTTTTTGCTGGTGATTCTTTGAAAATTTCGCTTTGTCCTTTAATAGGGACATTATTTTGACGTGGAGCACGCCGCTGTAATATTGTAAACACTGATTGAGTACAGATAAGTAAGACAATCCGCGTTTTGTGCTCGTTTGTTGGGGTTTTTGTGACGCGAATTTAAGCCTTAGATTGAGTGGTGGCTTGATGTTACCGGGAAATGTTTGGCAGCTGTCCTTCGAAGGTAAATGTGGCGAGGTGTTAATAAACAGCTATGTAACTAAGTGAGTTCCTTAAAGTTTATAAGTTTTCATGTTTATTTCTGAGACTATGTTTAATAAACATTACCAGTGAACAAATGCATCGAGTTCTCTTTATGTTAAGAAAAAAAGTGACTTAAAACGGCTACATCAAATTCCTTAACATTTTCCCCTGCGTATTGTTATCGAAAATAGTTCAAAATTAAAATTAAATAAATGATTTTCATATAGCTAATAGGTGGACTTCCTGTAGGAAAATTGGCTAACAAACAAGAGTGCACAGACTAAAGACAAAGTTATGAAATCCCCAAACCTTTTTTTTATAACATCCTTAACTAATGACGTTTAACAGTGTTTTCCTAATATTTATTGTTGTTTAGTTTGTTTATTTGTATATGGATATGAAATAATTGTAAAAAATAGCTAGCTACGGCAAAGTATAATATCTTTACAATCATACCAATTGTGTACAAAATCACTTAATATGAAAACAACAATTATTTTATCCATAGCAAAGTAAAAAGTTCAGTTAATGAAAATATCAACGGAAAGGCTTGACAATTATGTATAAACCAACTATTTATAAATACTAGCAAAATCTAAAAAGTAACCTAAAACTCCAAAGAATATTGCCATATTTACTTAATAAACACATTTCGTGTTAATCTGATACTGTTTTCATTTTTACGTCAAAGTTCGTTAGCGCAAAGAAAATATTCGTATTTAGGTGAGTATTTCAGTTTTTCATACATTTTTATAACAATCGCATACTTGGTCGAACAAAAGTTAAAATATTATGACCAAATCTAAAATATTTTACATTCCTCACCATTTTCTTTGTCGCCAAGCTTGCATTTAATACCTTTGAACGTAAGACATTCGGATTAAATTCCACCACAATATATAAGTCTCGTGTATTTAAATAAACATTGAAAAAAGAAAATGAATGTAAGCGAAAGTGCGATAACCGTATAACTGTAAGGTAATGCTAGGTTCTATTCCACGGCTGGTCATTTATACAGTTTCATGACTTTCCTCACGTGATACGACTTAGCCAGTGATGGATTGTTTATAAATGAATAATTAATTCCATTCCTTTCAGTCGACACAAAGCTTCGCCGTGGCACGTAATAAAACAATGACGAATCGAAATAAAACACAAGTGGGTAGTTGACAAAAATAGGGTCGCGTGTCCTCCTCGCGCGCCGTCCGGCCGAGCAGACAATCTCCGTACCTATCCCTTATCTGTGCAACTTAGCAAACAAAACATCGCAACCGGCAATAAGCATAAAACAAAATCGTTTCGACCCCACACACGCCGTCGCCCGAACACTTGGAAAAATCCCTATGGATTTTCCGCGGGGGTGACGAGGGCGAGCGGCGGCGCGCGGGCGGCAGGGGGAAGGAACGTAAAAGAGAAAAGCTGCGAGTTTTTATCTCGGCGCCATAAATTTTATTCGTAGCGTGATTTAGTGCGCAGATTGCCCCCCGCGCGCCGCCCGCCCCGCGCCTACGCCTCGCCCGGGTAAGGCTGCTAGTCATTGTCAAAATTATTGCACCCCTATCTACTGAAGGTTTAAATATATGTCCCCGACACGTAGTTATGCCTACAACCCGTTCCTACGCTCGATACGACGTTTTGATGTAAATTTTATAAGATGTTCCACATAAAGAATTGCTCGTGCTCGATCATGTTAGGTACATGATCGAGCACGAGCAGATTCAGCAAAAGTGAAAATAAAGAGAGTACGATCGAACAAAGGCTTTGTGCACAATACAAAGTATCGCTAAGTTCAAAATCCATTTCAATTAAGTCTTTTCTTTCTTTTGTATCAAAAAGTTTATTCTAGTGGATAGTTACGCAAACTTCACTTTCCTTGGCTCTCAATGGCATTGAGTTTTCACTTGATTTGTTTAGGATATTGCTTTAACACTGCATAAGCAACGAACCGACAGTAGAATAATGCAATATTGGACCAAGCAATGGCGCCAGGAGTTCCGAGAGAATGCGTTAGAAAAAAATAATGCGCCGTCCTAATCCTTCATTCTCGCTTAAGAGTAAATCTTACTTATTTGTCAATACGGAGCCACAAAGGCGTCCAAATACCCTTACACTGGATGAAAAGCATAATACACGCCTCATAATAGTGTAGCAATTCAGAAACTGTTAAATTCATAATGCGCTTTTGTTGGTGTCTTGACAGCTCGGTTTTTTCAGTCGGCGGTTTCGTGTTGCCGGCCACGGGCAGTGCGTCGCGAAAGTGACGTTCACGATTCTAGCGAATCAATCGCTATCGGGGGCGTATTTTATGTAAACACGACAAATTTCGTGATGTAAAATAGTAGCCGCAGATGCGCTGGTACTTTTATTGTCTGGTGCGGCTGCGGTGGGATCGGAGTTCGCATTTGATCCGGGCGCAGGACGCTCTCTACACTGTGTCTTATCTCGGATCTGGTTTTATGAAACCCTAAATTTACGACTGCGGCGAGGGGTGGGGGCTGTATTAAGCCGACTCTCGACTCGCTGCGACAGACACTTTTGTCACCAGCGATTCAGTGCCGAAGCACGTTCGGCAAAAATTTTGCGTGTCAAATTACACCGAGCCAACATCGATTGATGATGAGATTAGGCAATACGAGTGTCGTTATGAACGTACTTCTGTGTTTACGATTATTACTTATGTAAATGATGGCATAAAAGTTTCTTTTGTCGCGGATAAATAGACGTTTGCTTAAGTAATTTTATTGTTCTGCTTAGATCGATGCGATTCGAGATTACAATTGTATTCACGCGACGACTCTACTTACTTTTGGTCAATTACTGAATGTTTTATGCTAATTTAGACAGACTTGATTTCTAGCTTTATACAGGTATTTAGGTTTCTACATGTTTTTATTGCTGTACAACCTGCTAATAATAAACTCAACAAGTCCGATTCATTTACGAATCCTATCTAGCGACAGTGATCACGAATTTGATTCCTAGATCTCAAATTCTAGTTTTATCCGATTTTACTATTAACACGAAGTCTGAAACTGACAAGATAGGATACAAGACACTAGCCGTCACTATGCTGAATTATATGGCTGATTATAGCTCAACCCTCTGTAAAATAGCAAGTCTGATGAATTTATGTACGTAAATATTTTTATCGCTATATTGCCTCTACATCCATAAATCCAATTGACACCATAATATGAAATTATTATAATAAAGATTATAGCGTCTTAATTATAGAAGGAGGTTAGTCTTAATTACGCCCCGTTCCCGGGGGTTGGGTTAGCCCAGATACAGGCCGATCCTCTATAAATTACGAGAATAAATCCCCGGGAAGAAAAATTGCCCTCTGGAGCACATAATTCTTGGCTTGTCACAAGCCTCCTTATCTATAGCCAATACCGGATTACAATGCGATTTTTATTTTATGCCGTATTCGTGAAAACCTATAACTGTCTTTCTTATGTGAATTTGTTTATTTTACCTATGTGGAACTTTTGTACAAATGTAACTAAATATTTTTCTTTAGATAATCAAGTAAACTTTTTAAGAATAGACTTTTATGTTTCAACAGTTATTAACTTAAAGTTTACCTTAGATAAATACTTTGTTATATTTCATTAAATTTATTTCACTAACAAGAGTTTTCAGTATATGTAAACCATTCAGACAAACAGACAGAGCGGTGAGCAAAGACTAGTACCTACCTATTTCATTTTAAAGAAATCGATTGAGGCATAATATAATACACAAATAATGATCTTCAAAAAAGTATTTACACACACTGTAGAAAATAATTTCATTTAAATGTCGAAACAAACCCACTTAAAGGAAACTCAATACCTACCTTCTGATATCCAAAAAACGGACTACATGACCTAAGTGATGATAACTACTTGTATATAATTTGTAAAAAAATAAAGACATTTCGATACCAATTACATAAACACAGACGACAATAATGTCATTGAAAAAAAAAACTGGCAATATTTTAGCTTATTTCATTGATATTTGGGGCCGATAAAGGTTACCACCGGAAAATTGACATAAGAACGGATATTATATATAAAAGTTATCTCGACACGGTAAATAATTATAGTAGAGACATAGTTTTACATCATAAATTATGAATTATAAGTATTTGGTAGATATTTCTACTTAAGCTAGGTATATTAATGCAGTAGCATTATGTACAGTCCGGACAAACCGTCGAGGTTTTTGGTCTGCCACTAAAATGTATTAATGTATGCTTATGTGAAAATAAATGATAAAGTAATATATATTTTGAAGATTTGATCTCATGATAAATGAAAACAATTTAGTATTTAAAATAATATTTTACAGAAGCGCGCATTCACTCTTATTATTCATATTTTTATTTAAATATCTTTAACACTTATTTTACAACATAAAGTTGTCATTTTAAAACAAAATCAGTTACGAAAACTTACTCTTTTTCGTAACTAAGTTAAAACTTCGACTTGGTATAAAAAAAGTGTAAATAACTACAGATAATTCACACGAGACGACCCCTAAAATAACATAGCAAAGGCAATTTTCACTAAGAAAGCAATATAACTTGAAATTTGTTTGAAAGTGCAAACATACTCACGCAATAGGCATCAAAATAAACAAGAGAGCCAACATTACAGCTAAAGTACAACAATACTTGAGCTAATATTTTATAATGTTGGCCAACAATATCTTCTAATGGACAATGACAAATGATTCCCTTTGTCAGAATTGAGATGTCACGGTTGGCTATTGTGAGCCCACAAACGGCCAAATTCACCAAATATTGGTAGAAAAAAACTCGAAAATTCAACGAAATATTATGACAAGATAATGTATGGCAGGTAAGCACATGACAAGCTAATGATCGTTTAATAGTGATCTAAATGTGGGCGAATTTAGTTTCGGATTATTACGTTTCGCTTTTGTTCAGCACTTTCGCTGAAGTAGTTTGGTGACGTCGCGGAATGAATAGAAAGTTTGATAGATTTAATCAAGATAAGATGAAGTATCTTATCTAGATAGTTTTTTTTTTCAAGACAGCTACATGATATGACAAATTAAAACTTTCTTACTTAGTCGTACTGGAGTGGAGTACATTTTTTTGTATACAGCCAATAATGTTAATTGTAGATGAACCTCGCCCTCTTTTATAAACAGAATGACCTAATCTTTAATATTAACTTTATACCTAAACTAAGTAGGTACAGAGTTTAGTGCTTGAGCTAAAACTGTGATCACTGAACACGCTCGATTGCACTACGAAGTCGAGCGCTACATAGTGCTACATAAGTATTGATATATTTCTGTGCGTAGTACTTACGGAGTTAATTGAATTAAAGGAAAATATGTCTAAACTATGATTTTTTGTTTTTATAGTCGCTTATGTACTATCTACATAAAACTGTTCATTTGCATATTAACGAAGTCACTATGATAATTTAGGAACTTGCTAAATCAGTTTAATATCTAAAGGTTTGTACATTTGGCGAATTATTTTTTTTACTGTCATCTACACTGTCAAAAACCTCTGTTTATTTAACTCAGAAAACAAAATCACTTAATCATCACGGCTCAGCATTTCGAAACTGAGTCTGACAGCCGCGCAACGCCATCCATCTTTTCCATTCACAAGTAATTAAAAAATGAAAACAACATTGTTTACCACAAATCCGAACAATTTCTTCGAGTTGCAGGCTAATTATTTCATACATATATATAACATGTTCTAAGCAAAGAACATTCGTTAGGGCATTCCTGCGGTATCTTCCCATTCAATCTTTAAATCACACATTTTGATCTCAAACGCTGCTCTCGCTTCGCATAACTGTTTACCTTTTACATTACTATTTTAATATTAATTAATGTAAACATGATAAAACACTCGTTCGCTTCTAAAGTTTCTATTTCGAGAAGGACGACCCAATTATGTCGGTTGACTTCCACTTTTGTAATTCTTAAAATACTAATGCGTATTTTTTATACATATTATGTATAAATTACGACCTACTCTTGAACTTTCCGTTAGAAAATTCACAAAGGCACCACGGAGTTGGAATTGTGCCCGGTGAATGGCGATAGGCTCACCCCCTATCCTATGGGACCTAAACATCGCAGGTGAAGTGTGGGTGTTGTACACCTCTGCCACACCCTTCTGGGTAATATAGTTGCGATATTATTTATATATTATGTTATGTACGACCTAACGTAATATGTATGTCTCATTCGAGGAAACGTCATAATTAAAGTTTTCCCGTACAAAAAAAGAAGTTCCAACACTTCCAACGAGTCTTTATAGAAACAGATGAACAACGAAGTGATCCTTGAAGCAAAATTACTAATGCAGAGATACAAAAATAAGAAAATTTTGTGTATAGGTAAATGTATATTTAATCTGTATAATGTGATATTTCTATTTGAAAACCAGACACTTGGTTTTCCATTAGAAATTCTGTTCTTTATTTCTACAGACCCTAAATATTTCAGGGAAAATGTTTCTGCCTTCGCCTTTCAAACTTTAGAAAAATGCAAATACTTCCCTAGATATTTTCAATTTAAAGACACATAACAGATCGATATCCAATCACACTCATCACGCCATTCAAAGCATCCACATACATACCCGATTCCCAATAATTGCATAACAAATGCGGCGACACGCCATTGTATTAGAATTTATTATTTTCTTTTGTTAGCAACACCAAGCCCAGTGGGTCTCGGTTGGCAACACAGACGATAATGGCGATATTTATTTGTGTACAGATTATTTATTTATTTTGTTGTACATTGTTGTTTTGTTGACGCTCCAGTGGCTGTACAAATGATTGCCTTTGCTACTTTATTCGATAAACACGTAACAAATACTTACTTCAAGTGTTTTGGTAGAGGCGTTGATTTAAAAAAAATCGATGACAGTCTGTCGAGAAAGGCAAAATATAAAAATAAGTTCTTGAAATGCTTTAATATGTAAGTATTTCATATTCTATTAACACAACTACCTTCTACCTGCAAAATCATGCGTGTGAAACGCTGATATAAAGTAACCTATGACTTATTACTACGATCTTTATTTCTGTTCATCTAATTTTATCCTAATTAATTATATATAATAAAGTAAGTGCATTGCCTAATAAATTAAAATAATACTTTGTATTTTACATTTAATACTTACCCAATATTTTTATTATTCTTTTCTTAGTAGACAAAAGCAACAAAAAAAATAATCCTCATTTATCTGTCGCGTGGTTTGATGCCTTTGTTCGTGCTTCAGAGGCTCCGTGAAATACTCTGGTAAGCACCACACAACAAAGGATCCACAGATTATACCACTGTTTTTATGCAACACTGTTTGAAAAAAGTGGTCAAAAAAGGTTGTGTTATGTGAAAGTTTTAAGAAATGGACTATTCTATGACTTTAAGCTACACTGTAGTACTTTTCGAAATGCTGATGTGTTATGCCTTAAAGCGTCAAATAATAATATGATCTCGGATCAATGTTATTTCTATAAAATTGTGTATAATCATAAAAATATTGCTTTTAATTAATTAAATGATAATTACCTAAGAGAACATAGTCTTTCATAATAAACTTTCGAGTGAAGGTAACATTAGTAATGATTCAATGTAGATGTTTTGTCTTTATGAAACAGCAAATCAATAACTTATAAATAAATTAATATCTCCCCAAAAATCCTTTGTTAAGGAAATAAGCACATAATTGCAAAACGCCAACACAAAGATAATTCAATCAAGAAATGACAAGACAATTCGCAAATATTGGTTCAAACATTTAACACAAAACTAAGCAATAAATCAAGCAAAAATAAGACTGAAAATTAACGCAAAAAAGACCACCGGGTTAGTACGAGTATAATTCGGGTGCTTCGGCTTCCAAACCCCACAATTGCACGCTCTATTACGCCTAATACAATTCGATACGGCCCGCCTTGTTTCCAAACATTCCAGACATATTTATTGCAATATTAGAATTAACGATGTGAATACACATACAACATAACCCCTAAATAAGAAGATAACTCGGTCAGACTTTAATTTGCTGACAAAGATCGGCAAGTTGGTAATCGCTCGGGCGTGCCGCGGTTTCAATTTTATGTGTCGTTTAATTGTGAGAAACTTCGCGAAATGTCATTATTTAGCAGTAAAGTTAATGAAGGAGAAAACTCGAATAGCCTTACGGTGTCTTTTAAAAGCGATTCATTTGGTGATTAAAACGCATTGGGAACCAAAGTTGAAATGTAATCCAAATTACGATCAAATCAATATTTTCGCTTTTTAATTTTTCTATACTTTGACCTGTTATTTAGTTAATACAAAATAAATAAAAAGCAGCAATAAAAATATAAAAGACATCTAAATATCTTAAGTAAAATAATGTCAATATGAACACCGTCATAAGTAGTGCTATTAGCTAAATTAATACTGTTAACCCACATATTATGCAAATACAATCATAATAATATCCTGTTTGGAGTCTAATTGCCATTTTACATCATAAATAACATATTGAAATTATCGACTCTTAAAATATTCCGTCTAATAAATAATGTGAAATTAAGATAACAGAATATAAACACATGGCACTTTTTATCCCGTGGTCAGAAGACCCCTATGTAGTCCCCTGGGTATCAAAAGGTATATGGGTATGGTCCACCTGCTTGGCAACCCAAAAAAAAATACTTATCGCCCAATCTACTAAACTACGAGTAGGTATTCTCATATTTATTTATCTTTTAAATCAATAGTGTTATAATAAATATCGCCCAATTATATAATAGTCACCGGATGTATCAAGATCATTTCCTTTAAGAATAAAAGAAATTAAACTGTATCTATTTTTTCTTTCAAATATTTTTGTAAATCAGATACATAATTAGTTAAGATAATGAGACTAAATATGTAATATTTATGTTATCATGTATATCTATAATGAGATCCGTATCCTCTATAAGCCACATTACACCTACACAAAGCGCGATGTATCAAAGTATCCAAACGTGTTATCGCCGGGCCTTTGATATCAGATATTTTATGGCGCCTATCGCGTTTCTCTTCCCGACATTCTCATAAAAAATGGATTGTCGTGAATTTATTAACATTGGATTTGCAAATTCATTACTGTTTTGTAAAACGGACGTAGCAAACTTCGGTTTGTCTCATGATAAAGTGTGGAGACTACGACTACGGATATAAATAAATATCTCACAACTTACTCACAACGTTATCTAGTCCCAAACTAAGGAGATTGTATTTTGGGTACTAGAATAACTGATACATGTATACTTTCCTTTTGTAAATACATACTTATTATACATAGAAACACCCAGGCTAAGAAAAACCCCCATGCTCATGCACACAAAGATTTGTCTTAAGTGGGCATCGAACCCGCGACCTCGTTGTCGCAGGTATACTACCCACTCCGCCATCCGGTCGTCAAAAAGGTTTATGAACAACTGTAATAGACGTATGACAATGATGTCTGCAGAAAGTTTCAGAATGTGATTAATTAAAAAAAAATGACACATTCTTTCTATGATTGGCTAAGGTTTCAAAACTAACTCTTGGTTCTAATAGTGAGCGTATGCGAGATAATAACGCGGGTAATAATGTTATATTAATTTGAATAAGGTGTTCATATACCTACATAGTACACAGACGAATCCCACTTGATGATAAATCTAGTTACAATATTTTGAAAGCTATCAAAGTTATGGCGTCACCCTCTTCTTTGTCCATTCTTACTGAAATAAAAACCAGTCTCCATGAAGAATCGCAACATAAAACTCAACTTCGGCAAGACGTCACCAAATACCCATAGATATAAAACTTCTTCCCTTCTACCCTCCTTTCAGGAAAGCTCCTGGAAAATATACGAACCCTTTTCAATACGGTAAACGGTTTGGTACACCCTTGTGCTATGTTTCTGTGCTTAGTTCAAATAAATCTCGTCGATAGGTAGGTAGATACAGTTTGGAATAGAGATATGAAATCGGTAACTCATTTTTGCTGGTCTAAGGTCGAAATCTTGAAAAGCGAACCTAGGCTTTGCTTTTCATCGTAAACAAAACACTGCTAATAGAGAGCTGCTAATATAAGAAGTGCTTTTTGTTACATCGTTTTCCAGCTGTGTCGAAAAATATGAATTACGTACTCGATTTATAACGTATTTTCTTTCCAAAGATAATATACTTATTGGTTCTAAATTTCGGTTAGAAAAAGCCTTAGTGCGCTAAGCTTTTGTCATTAAAGAAATAAAGTCGTGTAATGGCTTCGAAAAGTATGCTTGCATTGAGTTGTGTCACTCGCCACAGGCTATTAAAAACACCTATATGGAACTAAAACTATGATAATATCTTTGAAACTTTATTTAGTAATAAAAATAAAACTGGAGTAAAATAAATATGCAAATATAGTGCATAAAATAAAAAATTAAATATCAAATAAATACATCACACATCTTACACATAACGCCATCTAGTCCCAAACTAAGCAGAGCTTGTACTATGGTTACTATAATAACTGATACTAATACATATATACTTTTCTTTTGTAAAAACACAAAGATTTGTCTTAAGCGGGAATCGAACCCGCAACCTCGGCGTCGAAGGCAGGTACACTACCCACTCCGCCATCTGGTCTTTTTATTCCTTCACTATATATATATATATATATATATATATATATATATTATTTATGATTTCCCCTAGCTTTAACTACAAGACTGTTTTGAAGCCTGTATGGACATATGGGATACAGCTCTGGGGCAGTGCTAGTAATACTAACATCAGCATGTTGCAACGCCAATTAAGGTCAATCGCAGGCATGCCATGGTTCATAACAAATGCTGAAATACATAAGGAACTCGACATAAACACAGTCAAAGAGGAAATCTGTACTGCTGCCAAAACCTACAAAAACCGAATCTCTGCCCATCCCAACGCACTTGTAGCTCAATTGAGAAACAACAACTACATACAACGACTCAAACGAAAAAATATCAGAAATCTGGACAATGAGCCAAAGTGACAAAAATAGAGTGGCGATCTTCACTGGAAGAAGCTTACTACAAAAAAAAAAAAAAAAGAAAAAGAAAACCTAGCTTTAAGGACTACTGCTATTTCATTGAACAATCTCTTGTCAGTAACATTTGAATATGTTTTTTTTATTTTAATTACCCCGCTAAGTGTTACAAAACGGAAGAAATAAAACATATTACGGTATTGATCTTTTATTTAATTACCACTTGCGACCGTATTCGCCGTTTTTAATCGGTACACTAATAAATTCTAACAATTTAGCACAGTGTGCAAGGTCGCGTACTGCCGGTGTATAAAATCGGTTTGCTCAACTTAATTTTGCATAATAACCCCATATTTCTGGTTGTAAAATGCGTAATGGTAATAAAACGGAACTTACGATGTTTAGGGTCCCTGATTTGGCGCGGTCCATCAAAGATTTGACATGCCGACGATAAACGTAGGGGTGGTCCGCAAAACCAATTTAACTATTAACTAGGTATATCAAAATAGACAACGTCCACCGAATATGTCATAAAATTACGGGAGATAACATCGCTCGAAGTGTTGTTTTAATTATTGGCTAAGATAAATTAATTATGGCGTTAAAACCAGGTTTTTATGCCAACTAGTCTCAGAGGAAATGACATCATAAATATAAAGACTTACATGTTGTAAAGATAAAATAACAGCTTCTGTCTGTTTTGATCACGTTTTGCATTCTGTACAACGGGATTAAAACATATAACTATTTTTGCTATATTTGGTATAGTGCGGTCCAATTCTAGTTAAAACCAGTTGAAGGTAGCCAAGCCAATACACAATATTAATGATTGATAACAATAAAATACACAATCACATGAAAATATGATTAATTAAAAAACTTTAACGGTGTAGGAAAACATCGTGAGGAAACCTACATGCCTGAGGTTGAGGTGAGGGTGTGTGAAGTCTACCAATCCGCACTTGGCCAGCGTGGTGGACTATGGTCTAACCCTTCTCATCATGAGAAGAGGCCCGAACCCAGCAGTGGGACATGTATTAGATACAGGGCTGCTATATAAAAAACTTGTGTTTCCATCAGCTTGGTGACGGAGTAAATACAAACATAAAATCAATTACCAAAATATTATACATTTTATTATATTGTTAAATTAACGATAATGATATTTGACTTAAAACATAATTGTATTGCCTCGACCGTTGCTTTTCTAATTTTATCGTAAATAGTTTTGAACAGGTTTTGTCAGTTACATGCACGATTACATGTATATTATTTAATGACAATATCTTCTAATTAGTTGCTCGACAGGTAAGTAACATAAAAGTTATTGATATTCTTGTTTTATTGCGACGGAATCCTTCACCAATTGAGATAAGAATCGACTTCCGAACGCATCTCGATTTCTTTCATTATACTTAATTAGTCTAATTATGTTTCTCTCTCAGAAGGCCGGTAGCCGGGTTATAAATAAATATTATTGTGAAATATAATATTAAATGTATGTTTTAAAGCGTTTACGACAAGGTTAGGTCGTGTGTGGACATTTCGGATGTGGATATGACTTGCTAGCTGTTCACTGGGTACCAAATATGATATCATACTTAACATTTGGATAATTTAAATGTTGTAAATGTGTGATTTAAACTTTAAAGTAGGTACACAACATGTCTACTAATTATGGTATCTAAAATGACTTCCTCACAAATTGTCATGTTTTCAAATAACAAACTGTTAGTATGTAATATTTTCAATTAATTAGATACGTCGATTTATTTATGATACCAGTTACACAGTTGTGCAACTGGCAAATGTATGATTGTTTTTTTTAATTTGCACAAGTGGAAATAAGTATGTAGCTGGCAAAACCACTTGTTCATGTAGGTTAGATGGTCCGTGTAGCCAGTAACTTACTTAAAGAATAGTAATATAGGGGCATTGCTCTGCTGGCAGATTGTTACTTATATCTTCTGTGTCATTAGATTCATGGTCAATATGACAATCATAGTACCATGGCGATGATTCATTGACAGGTTCGCACACTTCGGACTCGTTAATAGTATTCTTACGTGTGTTAATTAATAACTACATTACCATACCACATCTAGACTGGACTTCTCGATTTTCCGCCAGCAATTATGTTCCAGTACGTAACTTAACCGAATTTATAGCATTTTCTATGTAAACGTGTAATCTACGCGGAATGGACCAGGACATCGTCTAGATGCAGTAGTTAGCCTTTATCTTAGCCTATTACTGATTAAATTAAGCATTAACAGCATTTTGCCGAACGAAAGCCAGTTTTACACACATTACGCTCATTACTCCAGACTTTAAAGAGACATATTTTAGATAATCTCACTACAAAATCTAGCAATTATAGGTACTCTAGACATATGCATTTGGAGTTCTATTATTTGATACGACGTATGCAGCAAATCAACTTGTATTTCTTCCGATATTAAATGGTAACTACAACTCTACAACCAATAAGCTTGGTTAAGTCGAACCCGCGCGGACGGATCAATCTTGCAGGTTAAGTAAATGGTTATAAAGGCGTGTTATTGCCTGCTACGCAAAGGTCGTTGGTTTGGATCCCGATTAAGACAAATTTATGTGTGCATGAACATGGAGCTTTGTTTCGGTCAGTATCAGTTAATTTAGTACCCATAGTACAAGGTCTGCTTAGTTTGGGACTAGATGGCGTTGTTTGAAAGTTTCGTAATATTTATTTATGTATGTACTGTAAGTAAGATCCTTTACATGATAGATAAGATAGTTGTTGTATGCCCCTACATCCCAGTCTTTAGAAAATCAATCCCGTATCCAGCTGCAGCAAATTTTTATTGCAGTCTTAACATTAACCATCCCAGCACCAGTCAGTAGCCCACATACCCATACAGCACAGCACAATGCAGGTAAATGCATTAAAATTAATTAAGGGAAGGACCGCCCGCGCGCTACCGTCGCGGCGGGGGCCCGTGACGACTTCATGCAGCTTCCAGGAACAGAGCTAGTACCTGGACGTGACACGAATACCATCTTACGTCATAGGTCACTATACTTTTGCTTTTTTTTTTTTTCTTCTGTTTTATAGAGCAGATAGCTTAACGGTTTTGGCTAATTTTGATTTTTAAATATTTACAACGTGAATTATTTTTGTAAGCTGAATATAATTCCGTTAAACTCGAAATACTGGATAATGTCATTAATTTTAATTTTCTGTTAAATCTGCTGGTAAAATTGATTCTAAGATTTGTGTACTAAATTAAAAAAATACTCCACTTTGAGATAACAACTGCCCATAACTTTGCTCATTACTTACTTGTCCATCCTAAGGTTGCCTGTAAGAAATTGCTTATAGCGATAAGACCGCCCGTTGTGCAACATATTTTTTTAAGTTTTTTTTTTATATACTACGCCCACAGCGAACGAACGTGTAGTCCACCTGATGGTAAGTGGAGTACAGCCCATGGACATCAACAATCCACAAAAGCAGATTATAGATGCGTCGCTGCAGCTGAGGACTACGGTGCTATGCCTTATGTGCCAGTAATTTCAGGGCCTGATCTCACCGCCAAACCTGAACACAGTAATGGAAGCACTACTATTTGGCGGCAGGCTAAAGGTGAGACGGTGGTGCTGCCGCCCTCGAGCTCATTCACAAGAGCTCTACCACCAGTGTGTGCGTTTGTTTACAAAATAAAGTTTGTTAATATTGGTGTACAACAAAGATTACTCTATCTATCTATCTATCTATACCACCAGAACAAAAAATACTAATCAGGAAAATAGCAGGCAAGTTTTTTTCTAACCTGACTACATAGCAACGTAAACGCTTTTAATATTGCCTATCGACAAACCTTTTAACATTTTACCGCAAAGTAATTTACACGATATTTTAAAACACTTTGTCCACTATCGATAAGCAAACAATGCTCCCAATAATTCTAAAACCGGTACACGCCGCAGTAATTTGTATGCTAATCAAACAGTTAAAATTTCACAAGTACCAGGGCATCATGAATCTCAGGTGGTGTTATCGGCTGCCCACTGTGCGGCGCTACCTGTGCCACCACTGTCACAATAGGCAGTGGGCCTTAACTCGCCCGCTATGAGTTACAGCTACTGGCCCTTAAATATTTCATCGATTTTATTATGGCTCCAATGTCACCCTCGTCGCGACGATAGCTATAAAGAATGTCGTTAATTTTTTGCGCAATAACGCAAATCGTCTCACGGCCAAATTTTATGTAAATCAAAACTTCTGAAGATTTATTTCGACGGATAGATAACGGACTGTCATCTCTTTCGGAGAAACTAAACATTTGCAAACTAGCTTTCTCAACTATAATTTAAAGTATAACTACATAATTTAAGTAGGACAACAGAGCTTATTAGTCCTTTTTTTTGTTTTTATCTGATGGTAAGTGCAGTACAGCCCATGGACATCAACAATCCACAATAGCAGATTATAGATGCGTCGCTGCAGCTGAGGACTACGGTATTATGCCTCATGTGCCAGTAATTTCAGGGCCTGATCTCACCACCAAACCGGAACACAGTAATGGAAGCACTACTATTTGGCGGCAGGTTAAAGGTGAGACGAGACGGTGGTGCTGCCGCCCTCGAGCTCATTCACAAGAGCTCTACCACCAGTCTGATAAATAGTTAGGTACTACTCAATTAATTTTCACAAAACCTGGAATATGCATAATTGCAACAGCGGGTGTTATATGTATCCAACTAAAATTTTAATTTATCTAATATGATGCAGAAAATTAAGCGATCAAATAATAGTAACCTAAAAATTTACTACACCCAATAGTTTCATCGTCCATTGCTAAAGCCTATCAGCTAAGATCTGGAAACCCTAGCATACTTGAGATTAGTAATGAGATTCGCTGATAAGATAGTTTTAGGTAACTACCATATTTCCGTATTAAACAGCTTCATACTAAGAAACAGTTGAAAAAGATATGGGATCGGCAGGATTTGAACCTGCGACCTTACTGCACACCGGGCAGCCGCTTTAGCCATCCAGCTACGGTCGCCTCTTACCAGAACCCTAAATTTCTCAACTGTATACGTCATTTCGTGACGTCACGTTCATCCAATATTTCATTATCTTTTTCAACTGTTTCTTAGTATAATTTGCTAAGCATAGCTAAATGCTATAAAAATAATCAATTGGAAGTTAAACAGCTTCAGTTTTTTGTCTTGTTCAATTCTAGTTAGAATAAGGGTAAAGTTTATCAAAAAATGAAATATAAGGCCCACCTATGGCATACACAACAATAGTCATACACCAAATATAATAGAACATGAAGGCTGTATAGTTAACCCGTGCTCACCTGGCGTTTGGTTCTCCCACAGATAAAAAACTGTTATAAAGAGATAAATTATTGCATTATGGCTTTTTGAAAGAGTCCACTGCTGCTGAGAAATGACAATATTATTAAAAACTACGCATCTTTGTCACAATATCTTTTTGTGTTCGATATATTGTCGCTATAATAAATGCTGCTCCTTTACGGCCGAGCATTGTGCTCGTACCTCTGTGGACATTATTAAATATATTTTAAAGAGTTTTATTAATGGTGGGCGTCGTAAAGAGAACGTATGATTTATTTTTTCGACGCGTGTGCTCGATGGAGGTTGATATGCTTCAATCATGGGATAAATTGTGGGAGGAACGGAGTTGCTGCTATACCCAGCTAATAGCGACTGAATGTTGCAATATTTCGTGATTAATGAAGGTTGATGAATCACATGCATTTTAAGGAATTAAATAAGTAAATAATTAAATATCTCTCAACTTACACACATCGCCGTCTAGGCCCAAACTAAGCAAAGCTTGTACTATGGGTACTAGAATAACTGATACCAATAAATATATACTAATCTTTATCTTTTGTAAATACATACTTATTATACATAGAAACACCCAGACTAAGACAAGCTTCCATGATCATGCACACAAAGAGTTGTGTTAAGCGGGAATCGAACCCGCGACCTTAGCAGGCAAGTACACTATCCACTCCGCCATCCGTTCGTCAAATTGACTATATATCTTATAATCCATTGTCAAGAACTATTGTGCTACTCTTTCTGGTTCAACCAAGTTAGACAGTGTGATCTAGATGAGACACCAATGCTAAATATTGTAGCGTTATTCTCCTAAGTAGCAACGTATTTACAATTTATACGCAGTTATAACTCGCTATTAAGGAGCAGCTTGCTACATCGCATCAGCCTCTTTAGCACAATTTTAACCGCTTTTGACATTACGATTCGCCTATTTTTGTTTTTTAATTATTTAACTTCTCGCTCAGATACATCTTTTTTTTATACTATGCCCACAGCGAACGAACGTGTAGTCCATCTGATGGTAAGTGGAGTACAGCCCATGGACATCAACAATCCACAATAGCAGATTATAGATGCGTCGCTGCAGCTGAGGACTACGGTGTTATGCCTCATGTGCCAGTAATTTCAGGGCCTGATCTCACCACCAAACCGGAACACAGTAATGGAAGCACTACTATTTGGCGGCAGGTTAAAGGTGAGACGGTGGTGCTGCCGCCCTCGAGCTCATTCACAAGAGCTCTACCACCATGTGTCCAAGGCGGACTTAATGCCAAAGGCATTTTCTACTAGTCAACAGTAAGGTGGTGCAGATATATGTTTGGGTAGGTGCCTAAAGTATTGAAAATTAAATAATTACCATATACGCCAGCCGTACTCTGGATTATGACTCAACATAGAGCCGTGCTAAGGAGGCTGTGGTACAAAAATGATAATCAAAAATCACTTCAAATTATTTTTATACCTCTTGACAATGCAATAACCACAACAACCTTAAAAAGATTCCCGCGCTGTCAATAAACTCCGCGAAAAAATTGTCATATCGAATTCGTTGTTTTGAAATACGATGCCTACCTCGTTGAGACTTCACGCCTTCGGTGCCTTTATAAAATCATTTTTATTGAGTTGATTCTGTTTATATGTTTGTATAGACGACATCTTGGGAACAGGTATGTCCACAATTAAATTTTTTGCTCCCACCAATGCAATGTAAGAAGATAAAAAGTGTTTTTATGCGGCGTTATGATGTATACACGGCTACACGTCAACCTATACATGTCCAGTATAACATGGTCTCGTGTTGTAAAGGCTTTCAGTTCAATACAGACCAGCTTATACTGGAAATGTATAGTTTAGTAGCTGTGTGTACTCAGTACCGGATTAAGCTAGCGCGGGGCCTGTAGCAAATTCTGTAATTTATTTATTTTATTTTATTTAGAAGGTACAGAAACGGATGACAGAATAAACACTTCATACATTATTATGTTTTACATGAAAAAAATTGCAAATCTGACGCCCAATTATATCTGTACATAGCACTTCAATTAAATAGCTTCAACAAGCAAGGTAGTACGTTAAACAAAGAACAAAAGGAATTTAACAACTAAAATAAAATTAATAAGATAAAATTTAAATTAAATTAGGTACCTAAAGTAAATTAGTTCATAACTATGAAGATTCTAAATTACACAATGGGGTCATAGGCCTCTTAGGTTGCTTTAGTTTTTCAACATCTGTTTTCAGCAGCTCTGCGAACAGCACAAATTCATTGCCTAGGTTTTTCTCCAAATCGTCTTTGTAAGCACTGACCATTACTGAGATTTTTTTCAGAATATATTTTGTTGTAAGTATTTTTAGCTGCCAAAATACTCCAAAACCACTAGTATTTGTATGATATGCTTTCATATGCCTTTTAGGCATCCAATATATTTACGCTATTTAAATTTAATTATTTTTACGGTCAGACAAGCGTTGAAACGCGGGACCCTCCAAATCGCGGGGCCCGTAGCATTTGCTACTATTGCTATATGGCTAATCCGGCACTGTGTGTACTTAACACCTGTTAGAGACGCTAGAGAAAATCCTTACAACATTTTGATATGCAAATGTGTATTGAATAATAGTTTTGTATCATCTTTCATGCAGAGGAGTTTTATCGTCAGACCATGTTTATTGTCCTTTGCTGTTTATTAAGGGAAGGTACACTGCCTCGACAATCAAACAGGTAGAGGCGCGATTTTATATCCGACTCAAGGTTTATACGCCTTGTCCTTTAAAAACCATTCGTATGTAGATAACTGGAGCTGGAACTGCTTCTGGTATGTACAGTCGGCCAATGAGTTGGGTTAAAACTTCTACGCCATAGTAAAAACTGACTGCAATAGATATGCAAACACGGTGTATAAATGCATTCTGCTGTGCAATAAGGTGGATAGAAATTTTATATGTTTACGCGCGCGCTGCGCTGTGTGTAAATCCGGTGGAATTTTTTGCATGTACCGTTGACGAATTGGTGTACGGAAAAACCTAAACTGGTTTATGTTACACTATGTTGTTGTAATTTTTGTAAGACTATATTGTAAGTGATTTTAATAAATAAAAATAATAAATAAATAAATAAGTTTGTATTTCATATTTAATAAGTGCAATATACCCAATATTTAGATATCGTAAGTCTTTACTATGGACTTAGAACAATTTTGACAAATGTTTTGTTTAAAATCGTCACCTTAAGATAAGTTATTAGGCGGTTACAATTTGACGCTTTCTACTATTTTAAATGAAATTCAAAATTTATTTAACTTAAAATTCAATATTTTGGAATGTCTTTGCAAAATAAGTATTATGGCGGATCATGAATCTGTTGGTGTGATAGAATAAACCAGAAGCAGTTCCAGCTCCAGTTATCTTCATACTACCACATAGTTAAAGTAAGTAAAGTAAAGCTGAGGAACTACACAACCTTATCCCTCCGTCCCCGTTTCACCATCGGACTACCAGACAAACGGCACTCAGGCATCGCTTCACGGTAGATAATCCATTATTACGCACTAAGCGTTTCGCTTCTACATTTCTTATGCGAACTGCCAAAGAGTGGAACGCCTTGCCCGAGTCTGTGTTTCCGCATGAGTACAACTTGGATCTCTTCAAAGCAAGAGTATTGACTCTTGCTTTGAAGAGATCCAAGTGGTGGAGCACGCTTACCTATGAGATACCTCAATAGGTATCTCATAGGTAAGCGTGATCCACCGTAGACCGCATCATCGTTTACCATAAAATGAGATCGAGGTCAAACGCGAGCCTATCCACCATAAAAAAAAAGTAAAGTAAAATTTATTTATTAGAACACGAACAGTTACTACATAGACATACCTTAATCATAATTCATATGGGATAATTCTGGATGCTGCTAAATAATCTAATATGTAATAAGAGTTAATAACACTTATGGAAGAAAGCATCTATGACTATGTTTAACATGTAATAATATGTTATTTTTAAAACAAGCAGGGTGGTCTTAAAAAGGCAACCGTTTAAATCATTTGTTTCGATACTCTTTCGCGTTTGCATACACCTGCAGAACAATTACCATGCGTGCTTATTAAAACCACAGACTTCCTTAACTTGCCACCTGCTTCTAGAAGCTATCACTCATTTATAAAAGGTAATGAATATCGATGGTCTTTTAAAAGGTCTTATCAAGAATAACAGTCAAACGGGACATAAGAAGATCGCCAAGTTTACACACGTATGTCATCTAAAGAGAGGTTCTTTTCTATATTAAAGCTAACAAAATGACGTACGTAACATAACATCACGCCTATATTACCCAGAAGGGTGAGGCAGAGGTGTACAACACCCACACTTCACCTGTTATGTTTAGGTCCCATTGGATAGAGGTAGAGCCTATCGCTATCCACTGCACACATTTCCAACTCCATGCTACTTAGGAATTTTCTGATGGAAAGTTCACAAAAACACTTTGACCGACCCGGGCATCGAACCCGAAACCTTGCGGTAAGAGGTGCATACGCTAACCACTAGACCATCGAGGCAGTATGATGAAAATGTATATTATTATAAATAACACTCACATACATTCGATGTATATTATATTTAAAATTGATTTTCAAACAATACAACAGTTTTAAATGTTATATGACAATTAAATATGCAATAGAAATTAAATTTTATGACCTGCAATTTGGGTTTATACTTGTAAATCATGAAAAATTCGTCGTTTCGTTGGCCGAAGTAAAGTTAAGACTTTATAAATATAAGTTTAAATAAAGATAAATCTATAGGTAAAACATACATAATATATGTAGACAGCCATTTGCGCAAAATTGATAAATATCTCATCAGTTTTGCGCAAAAGTTCGATCCCACAAATGATTATATCGTTGCTCTCGATGTGACTTGCATTTGCAAACTGACCAACTTTGAATAAAAAGGACGACATAGCACCTTCTTAGTTACAAATCTTCAGACAATAATCTTTTCTAATAACTACTTACAGTCTATACATCGATGAATGTGGATGTCGTACTGTGGCAGAGCTCTGCCTATACCGCGTCGGAAGTCGTGAAGGTTAATAAATAAAGTGCTACTATACGTGTGCTTAACAAATGGCCGATTCGTGCTTTGCCACCGGTCGACTTCACTATATGAAGAGTAAGAAAATATCAGATGGGACATTTAGTGTTCTTGCCTAATTTAATTTGTTATAATATTATTTTAACTTTTAAACTTACGCGTTGTATGATTAAGTAAAATCTGACGGGAATTAACGCGATCATGCATTATTTACATTTAAGGCTTGACGTTTTGGCAGACAGATTACACTGGCCGTAAAACTGTGTAAGTAATACATGATTGAGTTAATACCCGTTAGATTTTACTTAATATTATTTTATTTCAAACTGCGATTTCTCTATTTCATTGTTATTTCCTTAAATATTTTGCCCCGCAACTGGTACCTCACTACTAAGCAGGTTATAGAATAGTGATTTTGATTCCACCTTCTACAATCGACTTTAAAAAAAAGTTTATATTTTCTAAAAAGAACTAAATGACAACTTTGACGTTTTAAATTGAGATTCATCTTGTTCGATTACTGTAAAAATGCAATGTATCTGATTCGAATAAGCTTACTTAAATAATACCAACAAGCAACTTACCTGAATCCATCCTTACAGACAACTCTATAGCCACATCAGGCACAAAAGTATCACTGCATTCCACTTGCCTCATCTGATATAATATAGTCTTTATGAGGACCCCCGCAAGTCCCGGCAGCTGGCCACTCTCGCCTGTTCAATACTATCATTAATATCAGGCATACTAACATTAAATTGATTTTAAAATACATTCGCCTTTCCAATAAGTATTCGCGGTCATTTTGAATGCGACATTGTATGCGATTCTGTAGTTTTATAGCGGGTATACTTTTGCAATAAATGACAGATATATTGTAAGAATATTTGAGTTTTAGAGCCTCGGTGGACGAAAGTACGGCTCTAATGCCGAATTATATAGCTTGTAATTATTACCGTTTTAATTTTTTTTAATAATAATAGCAATTTAATTAAATTTTAATATTCATTTATTTCAGTTAAAACACCATACATTACACATTTCACTACATGGTAAATAATATAAAATCGTCATGTCAAGCAATCATAAAATCGTATAAATAAATATCATATAAATATTATTAAAATAATCCTAACTAAAATTAGTAAAAAAAATAACAATAAAAATCAGTATGTACATTTTAACTTCACTCCCATCAGCGTTTTCATCCATTTATTTTGGATGGGACAGTCCTTTCTGTCATTTATCATTTTTTATATACTTATATATTGTAGTAGTATAAATATTTAGACAGTCCTGCAAAATCAGAAGGTCGGTTTTATGACAGTCATTGAAAAAATATGTAGCATAGCTTTATAAGAACTTTTCTAGAGTCAAACTTTAAGCTGTCTGCCTATAGCGCTGTAGTCATATCTTAGATAGAATATTTACATACATTTTTATGCATACAGATATATTAGTTCCTCGAAAATGTCGCGGGCCAATCTCTAAAGCGTTTTAAGTATATATGCGCATGACATTTAACTAACATCCTCTTAACCTCAATGGATTTCTGGCAGAAAAACGGTTTTCTGAATTTAAAAGTTAGATTGGTGTTATAGTCTATACGCTAAATCTTACAAATTACATAACCCTATAACAACCCTAGTCTGGTAATGGGTGAAGATGCTTATAAGATGATTGTCTTATGAGAATTTTAGCGGAGTGTTCAATTTCTAAATACACATCACGTTGTATCTACCAAATTGTGCATATCTTTTGTGTAGCAAAGAAACTAATAAGCAAGTAATCTAACTGGCTTCTTAAATAACACGAATAAATAAATAAAATAAGAAAATTAAACTATGCATAAGCACAATCAATCAAAAATAAAATTACATCAAATAACTTGCATGTAACATTGCATCAAACATATATAATTACAAACCACATTGAGTATAAGTTTATCTCTATAAATATTATTAAATATGTATACATACTTTTACTGAAAGACTTTCAACGAGAGTTTCAAAATTTGATTTTATTATTTAAGAAATATAATAAAATCAAATTTTGAAGTAAAAGTATAATAATTTCATCCTTACCTGACAAGATTCAAAAAAGTCGTCTGGAGTATTCCCACAGCTGCTGACCAATAAATTTAAAGTGTACTAAGAGTCGTTATCTTTAGTGTTATAGTCTATAGTGAACGTTTCAAAAATTATATTTTTGTCTATGAATACAACCACCCTAGTCCGGTAATAACCCTCTTATTACCTAATGAGAATCTTTACTGAATGTCAAATTTCTTAGTCTACCGTCGTATTTACCTAATTGTGCGTATCCCTTGTATAGACCGAGCCACTAATATGTAATCTGGTTGGCTTTTTTTACCATCTACATGTTAAGCCTGAATAAGTTACTTAAACAACACTACTACCTTAGAAAAATCTATGAATAGATTTATAATGTGAAAAAGACAACAAACTATATATTTAAAAATAACAGCAAATACGTCTGTAGAATCGAAACCAATTATGTTATATTTATACTTTTGCTAATAAACTGGTTTTCCTTTATAACAAAGTAGTCATGAGTGTTTCAAGGGTAGTTAGTTTCAATTTCTGCGGTTCCGGATACATATTATCCGACCTATGATATATAACCTGACCGATTTTAAAAGTCATACAAGTTATACATGAAAAATAGCACAGCTTAAACTTTCATTTTTGTGTGTTATATGCTTATCCTGCTAATAAGGTTTATCTAACACGTGTGAAATTGGAGCTTAGTTTTATTGTCTATAGTAAACGTTAAAAAAGCTATATATTTGTCTATAAATGCAAAAGGTAATATCTTTTATGAATCTTTGTTAAGTGTCAAATGGCTTAGTCTTTCGTAGATCGTAGTATCTTCCAAATTGTGGGTATGTTTTGTGTAGGAAAAGAACTCATAAGTAAGCAATCTAATTGGCTTCTTTCAGCATCAACAAGAAAACACTCGATTAGCTACATGTAAATGCGAAAAGGCTATGCAGGTACAAACAATATATTAAAAAATAACACCAATAGCTCTCCTGTAATATCGATACGAAAACTTATAATAAAAACTACATTGACTATAAGTTTATTTCAAGAAATATGTTATACTTTTACTATTATATTATCAACACGAACACAGAATGAGATTATTAAATGACTTTATTATAATTCCTTCCTTCTAACAAGATTCCTTTATAATAAACGGTCTGGAGTGTTCCCACGGCTCACCAATAACATTTTAAAGTGTACTTAGAGTCGTTATCTTTAGTGTTATAGTCTATAGTGAACGTTTCGAAAGTTATATTTTAGTCTATAAATGCAAAACCCTAGTCTAGTAATAATGAGATATCTTATGAGAATCTTTATTGAGTGTCAAATTTCTTAGTCTCGCGTCATATCTACGGAATTGCGGAACTTATTGGAGGGAGCTATCTGATTAGAATTACTTAATTTTACATAAAAGAGAAAATATACCGTTTAAGATATAAAAATATTCCACATAATAATATATTACATTTTGTGTCAACTGAATATGTCCTTATAGCCCAGTGCCGTTAATTTTTAAGACCAAAGAAATTAATAGTAGGATGAAACCCATTAGAAAAGGAGGAGAATATTATAAAAATTTAAGGAAAAATAATTTACGGGCGATCTAAGGTCGGGAAGTGGGGGAGGGGGGGGGTTTAATGGTAAAAAACGGATTTTCTCGATTTCCGGCAAAACTAAAAGTCCTATGGAAAAAAGTCGAATGGCAAAGTTGTTGGTAATAAAAAGATCTAAAACTTTTGTATTTACACTTTTTTCATATAACCTCAAAATTTATGTAAAAAATTCAAAAAACCAAGTTTTTGGTTTTTTATTTTTATCTTTTACAAACAATAATTTTTTTTCACGAAATTTGGTGAGCACTTACCTTTTTATGTCCCAAATACGCTGTAATTTATTTGATTAGAAATATTTATGTTTTCACCTTTTTTTTTAATTAATATCGATTTTTTACCCGTATTTTCGATCGAAAAATCACCTGTCAAAATATCAGCTTTTTTCAAAAAGTTGGTATGTATTTTGTTCGTTGAAATGTCTTCTTTCTGATGGTGAAAAAATATATATATGTTACTATAGTTAATCTTCACAGAAAATGCAAAACAAAGATCGTAAAAAACTATTAATATATAATTAATATATACACTATATACAATTTTGAGCTATTTACCAACAAATAAGTTAATAAAATTAATATTTTATCAATGTAACATGTAATCTTACGTTTTTCGAGTAATTGAAGTGTAAATTTTAATAAATAACTCAAAATTGTATATGTTAATTATATATTAATAGTATTTTTCGATCTTTGTTTTGCATTTTCTGTGAAGATTAACTATAGTAACATATATATATTTTTTCACCATCAGAAAGAAGACATTTCAACGAACAAAATACATACCAACTTTTTGAAAAAAGCTGATATTTTGACAGGTGATTTTTCGATCGAAAATACGGGTAAAAAATCGATATTAATTAAAAAAAAAGGTGAAAACATAAATATTTCTAATCAAATAAATTACAGCGTATTTGGGACATAAAAAGGTAAGTGCTCACCAAATTTCGTGAAAAAAAATTATTGTTTGTAAAAGATAAAAATAAAAAACCAAAAACTTGGTTTTTTGAATTTTTTACATAAATTTTGAGGTTATATGAAAAAAGTGTAAATACAAAAGTTTTAGATCTTTTTATTACCAACAACTTTGCCATTCGACTTTTTTCCATAGGACTTTTAGTTTTGCCGGAAATCGAGAAAATCCGTTTTTTACCATTAAACCCCCCCCCTCCCCCACTTCCCGACCTTAGATCGCCCGTAAATTATTTTTCCTTAAATTTTTATAATATTCTCCTCCTTTTCTAATGGGTTTCATCCTACTATTAATTTCTTTGGTCTTAAAAATTAACGGCACTGGGCTATAAGGACATATTCAGTTGACACAAAATGTAATATATTATTATGTGGAATATTTTTATATCTTAAACGGTATATTTTCTCTTTTATGTAAAATTAAGTAATTCTAATCAGATAGCTCCCTCCAATAAGTTCCGCAATTCCGTAGATATGACGCGAGACTAAGAAATTTGACACTCAATAAAGATTCTCATAAGATATCTCATTATTACTAGACTAGGGTTTTGCATTTATAGACTAAAATATAACTTTCGAAACGTTCACTATAGACTATAACACTAAAGATAACGACTCTAAGTACACTTTAAAATGTTATTGGTGAGCCGTGGGAACACTCCAGACCGTTTATTATAAAGGAATCTTGTTAGAAGGAAGGAATTATAATAAAGTCATTTAATAATCTCATTCTGTGTTCGTGTTGATAATATAATAGTAAAAGTATAACATATTTCTTGAAATAAACTTATAGTCAATGTAGTTTTTATTATAAGTTTTCGTATCGATATTACAGGAGAGGTTATATGAAAAAAGTGTAAATACAAAAGTTTTAGATCTTTTTATTACCAACAACTTTGTTATTCAACTTTTTTCCATAGGACTTTTAGTTTTGCCGGAAATCGAGAAAATCCGTTTTTTACCCTTAAAACCCCCCCCTCCCCCTCTTCCCGACCTCAGATCGCCCGTAAATTATTTTTCCTTAAATTTTTATAATATTCTCCTCCTTTTCTAATGGGTTTCATCCTACTATTATTTTTTTGACTTTTTATCATTTTTTAAGGGATCTACCCTGGGCTATTATGTTATGGTCTTTAGATCATTTATTTTTCTTATAGATATTTTATAATCACCAGTGTTTTTTTATATTTATTAAATCATCTTAAATTTACAATAAAAATTTTATACTCTAAATCTAATGACTCTTGTTAGTAAGTGCTATTTGTTCGTTGTAAAGAAATAAACAATTTTCATTAGTGTATTCCAATTTGATAGTAAGTGTTTACCTAATAATTACCTAGTCACTTTACAATCCAAAGTTATTGACAGTAATTAATAGAGTATTCCGTATGTTTTGCGAAGGCCTATAGTTTTTACTTACCATTACGAGAGCTTCAAGTAAATTTTAAATATCCGTCGTTTAAAAAATAATGCCGTCGATTTGAGTAAAGTATCAACCGTTCAAAAGCACTTCAGGCACTTTATATAGGGTGACATTGTTCTAAAGTTTAGAAGCGTGAAGTGGGCAAACTGCGGCACGTGTCTGCCCGTGCGGGCAGACCACCAGGCAATCGGTAAGGGGTGGAAGATGTTAACTAAAAGATATGGGAGTTAGAAGGCGATTGCACCAACGTAATAAACCTACGTTAAACACAGCTGCAGCGCTTGCAGCTTACGATCTCTGTGCCCCGTTCAAACATTGAATGTGAAAGAGATCGACAAGTTTGTTTAATAAAACTGTAGATTAAGAAGTATGGTGAAATTGGCCCTTATCTACGGTACAATTAGTAATAGTAATAGAGTCACGTAGTAATGAGTTAATTTGTAACACTTAACAAACTTTAATCGGACCGGAAACAGGAATGTATTCTAGATCCTAAAAATATTCTTTAATAATAATTTTAAAATATAAAATTTTTAGTTACAGGATTTCTGCAACAAAATTAGACATAGACATATTTACTGGTAATTTTTCGTTACAAGTCAATATTACAATATGATAACACATTCACATTACAAAATATAATAAAACTATCTTCATTCAATAAAAATACTACGAATAATTATTTACACCCATTCTTGATAATCATATGGTCGTTGCTCGATGAGCCATGCCTTTAATTTATTCTGAAATATATTTTCTGTTTTCGCTAAGCGTACGATTTCGGGAATTTTGTTGCAAGCTTTTGGCCTCATGACTTGTATTAGCTTTTGGCTTTTTGTGAGATTACACTTTGCCGCCACTAGCTTTTGTCTGTTGCGTGTTTGGTTATTAGTATGAGTAGGTAATATCTAATTATCAAAACAATGTTTAATTTAGCTATAACATAAATAATAGGGATTTCAAGCACCCCGAGAGCCCCGTCATGGTGGTCTGACCGCCATGGCACAGCGCGTGCCCCGGTTTGCCCACTTAACACAACTTCCGGGATAAAGAACCAAGGGGTTAAAGATATATTTTTCCCGTGGCTTCCCTTGAATACAATTTAAATACCGCTCAGCAACCCTAATTTCAATGTTATATAAAACAACCGTCAATTAGTTTGTGTTCTGGTTTGGTAATGAAATTAAGTTCTGAAGTTACTGGATCATAAGACATAACAGCGTATTCCTCAGATTCTTCTTCTTCGTCGTGTCGATGGCTGAGTCAAATTTTATTTTGACTTGCCATCGTGGTGAAAGGATTAGCCAATTCGCTTCGAAGACCTCGCAAATTGCCCAGGGTGCGTACGTAGGGAATCGTTGTGTACGTCACTCGGGGAGGCTCCTTTCATGCACACTCCTCAGATATAGCGATCTATCTTAAATCTGCTGTATTGTGAATGTTCATGGGCTATAGGTACCACATACAATCAAGTGGACTAATCGCCCGGCGCACTAAAAAAACACACACTTTGTGCATTTTGTCAGGGAAGTGAAACAATTGCCTCCAACATTCTGGTACTTCCGACCTTCCTTCCGACTGCAAGTTTTGCAGCTCCACCGGTGGTCCGTACCACGTGCCGCTGCCACTTACCACCACTCGAGCCATTGTTGCCATACAAGTGGCAAACACCACCACCAGCTGCGCACGCGCTCTCAATACCACATTGTTGGTTGTCAAGTGTTTGCGCCAATACCGGTGGTCTTGAATGGTGATTGCCACTTAATGACTTTCCTGTAATAATTTAAAGCTTCCCTTCATATTGTCTAACTAGTGTTTTTGGTTGCGGTAATTAACTGATTGATTATATTAAGTAAAAGTTTCGTGAAGCTAGTATTAGCGTTAAACATTGTATTTAAGCAAAAAGTTGAGTTTTTTTTAGAATTGGGCAAAACTTGTGTTTCTTTAACAAAGTTTTGAATTCGACGCAATTTATTCAAATATTATAGCACTAACTTTAGTTCAATGATTTTAAACCTTCACCAGATGGCTCATGACCACAATCGGTGTAATTCGATCAGAACTGTCGAGCAAAGACAGTATTTATGCTTTAAAAACATGTTCGCAATTAAGACTCGTGTTTACAATATATAACTTAAGTTTGTTATAATGTCGATTTGTAAAATCAATTTTGATGTAATTTTGCAATCATTAGGATGCAACATATAGGCTACTTTAAAACGAAATACCTACTACACCGGTGAAGGCGCGGGTGGAAGCTAATTGTCTATAACCCAACCAGAATCTCCTAAGTAGAATCCCGTCAATGTTACATCCCTATCGCATTCCAATACACCCCAAAGTCCCCGAACTACAAACGCCAGTTCAACATGTTGATAAAGCTAAAATAAAATTTGGTCCGTTACGTCTTTGTAAATAAGGGGGTGGGTGCTCGTACAGTGGGCACAAAGGGCGGGGGGGCAGATCCTATCGGCGTGTCCAAAGTGCCACAGACAGATAAACCTCGTGTGAGGGTAGAATTTAAATATACCTTATATTAGTGTGGGACAATGCTTAATTGAAACTTATTTTATGTTATGACGGTTCGCTCTGTGTTTTATGGAGTTTAACTTCCTCTTTTTATGGAAGTTTTATGCATATTTTGGGTATATAATAATTTATATCGAACTACATATTATCATCTTTATCAGTTTTTCAGTTCCTACAATATCTGAACCAACATTATAACATCGGGATACATAATTTGTATCAATGTTATTCGGTCGGTTCAGATCAAGAAACAATACTTAGTACGGTTATGTATTTTTGGGTATTCACATTATTTATTGCGAGCTTAAGAACGGTGTAATAAAGTTCCCTTTAAGATCTTCTTCTTCTTGGTCAGTTCCTCATGGCTGAGGGTTGTGACCACCTGGAGTGCTGCTCTTAATCATATTCTTCCAAGTTCCTCTGCTTTGGGCTAGCTGTATTGCCCCCTGGATGTTGGCACCCGTGATGTCTCTTATGGCGTCTGTCCATCGTGTAGGGGCTCTGCCTCTACATCTCTTTCCTTCAGTGCTGCCAACCATTATAAGTTTCTCGAGGTTGTCCTGGCGGGCTGTGTGTCCAAAGAAGGTCAGTAATCTCCGGAAGCATGTAGTTGAAAGCCGGGTTTCGATCTGGAGCTCTTCAAGAATAGATGCATTAGTGCGGCGTTCTGTCCATGAAATGCCTAACATTCTTCGCCAGCACCACATTTCGAATGCATCTATTTTAGCTTTCACGCGCGGCTTCCACGTCCACGTTTCAGACGCGTAAAGAAAAATGGAGAAGATAAGGGTGCGCATCAGTCTAATTTTGGTTTTGCGATATATGTTCTTATTCCTCCATATCTTCTCCAGACGCTTTACTGCTGTTTTCGCAATTTGTGCCCTCCTTGTCACCTCCTTCATGCAGTCTCCGTCATTAGAGATCTGCGAGCCCAAGTATACAAAGTCGTGTACAACGTCAAGATCTCGCAGCTCACCCGACCTCTGTAATAATCCAGGACCTTTAAGATCAGATGTACTGAAAATATATAGATACTTTTCAACTTTACTAGCTGGTAGTTCAGGAAGAGTACCTAACGCCTTATTGCGACAAACTTTTCATATTGGATGCATCAATTTCCATCTACATTATTAATGACAGTTAAGTTAGTTAAGCCTTGATTCATTTAAAAATAATAAATATACTTCATTTGTAATTTATGTATTATAACCAACCTTTAAAACTGTATTCCAGAGAATATGCACAGCCAACTACCAACACATTGCTGACAAATTTGAAACTATAGTTTATATAAAATCTACAACAATATCTCTGGATGTGACCTTGTAATTCTAAATAATAAAGTTTTTTAAAATAAAAGCAAGGTGTAAGTATTGAAGCAACCAACTGTTAAGTTACTGAAGTCTCGTGTATGTTACGTGCAGTAAAACTTATTTTATATTAAGAATTGTAAATATTTTTGGTCTGATCTAAACAAGATTATCTGATACTTAAATCAAGTTAAAATGCAACTGATTGCAATCTACCTCTAGATAATAAAAAAAAATATGAAATATATTGATAATATTTAACATTAAAATCAACTAAACATTTTCAAGTTTACCCTGAAAAATGTGCAGGGAGGCATTGGGTCGATACTGAAGCCCCGCGCCCCGCAGGTGCGACGAGATAATCCAAGATGGCCGCCGAGATAGGACGTGACGTCACAGCGCAGCCCGCGGCTCTCCCTCCGCGCTCCCCGCCGCCCCCGGCGCATCCTCGAAGCCTCTCGCCACCCTCCTTAGATCCTTTCAGAAATCCGCCGAGTACCGACAGCAGACAAAGTGTCATGCGTAAGTATGTTCAAAGATACTAATAACTACTTACTGACTACTTTACTAAACATTTTAGCCGTAAACATTCATTACAAATTTTACTATATTATTTAAATTAAATCAAAAGATTGACTAATCAGTTCTTCTTCTTATTTCGTATCAATGGTACTACAAACAAAAGACTAATCAGTTGAAGTTCATAATTTGATCGGCGTTATAATATTATTCAAAGAAATTTGACATTTGCCAAAACTCTTAATCCTCCGATAACTAAAACCTTCGATACATGTAATTAAGCTATACACTCATGGATGAAAATATATGAATCGATTAAATAGTAATACCCTACTCTATTTTAGTAACTACAAATGAAAATTAATATTAACCTTAATAAATAACTACTTTTAATAACACATATACATCACGCCCATATTACCCAGAAGGGTGTGGCAGAGGTGTACAACACCGACACTTCACCTGCAGTTATGTTTAGTTCCCATAGGATAGAGGGTGAGCCTATCGCCATCCACCGGCCCGGAATTTAATATAAATTATAATAATATTCGCTATTTATAACCAAGCAAATCAGAGAAAAGTAAAAGATCGATCCGCAATCTCTTTAATGCAAATATTCAAGAATAATTATGATCAAGATAATTTAGTTAATAAATAGATATTTCTGTTATCTCCTTTCTTTAATTTAAAAGCATCACAAAAAGCCTTGTTAATCGATATTTATAGATTTATAAATCGTTAATGAATTTAATAAATTACTTATTGCAATGTTATCAAATCTTAATGCATTACTCAATAAGTATTCTATAATAAGATTAATTTGAATATATTATTGACTATTATAGGCTAAATACCGGATACAATTTATGTAATGAACTGGTATTGGTTTAAAAAAATCCAAATTAATACATAGCGGCTATTTCCGAAAACTATGACATTATCTAGACTTGACAATATTACCCATATAAGAGACCATACGCAATCTCTTTGGTATTTCCCAATCAACCTATTGCATAAACAAAAATAAAACATGATGTTGTAATGTACGTAAACAAATAAAAATGAAAAATCTCAACCGAAAAAATCGTAAAGGAACCTCAGTCTAGTTTTATCAGCTAGTTTTATGGTCAAAAGGCTTAGCCGCGGCGTTAATGAACCTGCCCGAGTTGAGTGCCAGAATTTAACTATTATGTATTTAGATTCATGATCTCTCTGTTTCCGTTCTAAAGTTAAACACCAGTAAAAACTAAAACTCTTTTCAATTGTTTATTCAATTATTAGGCATAGGCACTGAAAGTGGTTGTCGTTCTCCAATAACCTTGAACCCGTCACGTCCTGCTCTGTACTCCGTGACGTAGATCTGGCCATCGTCTCCTATAAACTGGTACTTCCCTTCCACTTCAATAACGTATTCTCCATTCGAACCTGGGACCAAGCGACCACGCTCTGATATAACTGTGTCTGGAAATAAAAAAACGTGTCAATTAGAATAGAGTTTGTTAACGAGCTTGATGGAGGCAGTACCAGAATGTTTCGGTATGTAAGGCTTGGAGGTAAGGCTAAAGACGTTCCTGTTATCAACTGATCTGCGCTCTTTTAAGACAGTTGATCATTTACCATTACTATAAAACACAGGATATAGGCGATAAAAGTCATTACGTAGGTAGAATATATTGTAATATTGCTTTCACTTTCAAATTCCTCGGTGAACAAGAATATTTATCAATTATGTCGATTAACATTATTCGATTAATAACGTCAATCAACTCTATCGTCGGTATTTTGCGAATTGTTGAAAAAACGTAATCAATATACTTAAAACTTAAGTATAATAATTAAAACAAGTTAGAAATCAATGAACAGTCTCTAAGATAGCATTTGTAACTCAGAATTTGATCTACGATTCTTTGCATGCAATCTAGATTATAGGAATAATGATTGAAAAAAAGGAACTAACCTTCTGCTGTGATGAATCTTAGGACATACTGTCCGTATTGGTCATGCGCTTCCTCGTGCAGCAACGCCGGTAATTTCTGAATCGCCAACTTTGACGGTCCTGAATTTTGCGGGTCAATGCGATCTTTGTTTTTCCTAAAACGTTTCGGCAGAATTTTCGGCTTGTTTGTGACGTCGATTGGGTCTTCTTTTTTATGACCCTTTACATCGTTTACATTAGATTTTTCATGGGGCCTAGAAACTTGTTCATATTCTAGGACATCTTTTTCATCTTTTGCAGAAGGTAATTCAACTTTTTCAGTAACTGGCTCTTTACTTTCGTGTGTTGGTTTTTCTTCATTATGACCTGATTCATCTCTTTCATGACTTACTTCATTTTCCTTCTGAGACGGTTCGCTGGTCTGTTCTATTTTTTCACTTTTGGGGACGGGTTTGCTTTTTATTTTAACCAGTTCATCTTTTAAATGGGCAAACTCATCTAATAGATGAGTTATTTCATCGTTTAAGTTAGTTTGAACATTATTCGGCTTTGTTGATTCATCTTTTTTCTCAGATATTTTATCTTTTAGAAGAGATGAATGGTCTATTTTTTGAGACTTTTTTTCAGCATGTGCTATTTTTTCATGAGATGCTTCTTTCTTGATGTGACTTTGCTCATCTTTAAAACTAATTTGAACATCTTTCGGGTTGGTTGATTCATCTTTTGCCTTAGAGATTTTATTCTCTAGTAGAGCTGAATTGCTTTCTATTTTAGACACTTTTTTAACAAGGCCTATTTCTTCTTTTTCTTTATTTTCTGACATTGGCTCTTCATTTTTGTGGGCTAATCCTACTTTTACATGAGATGACGGAGTTGGTTTTTCATCTGGATCTCTTATTAGGTCATTTAGTTCCTCTTTTATTAAGTCTAACTCGTTTTTGAGATGAAGAAGCTCATTTTTGAGTTGCTCTTGTCCAGTAGTCTTTAAAGGGTTTGATAAATGTACTGGACGTCTTATTACATGATGTAGGCGTCTTACCCGGTGTGTTCCTATAGGTATGCCGACCGTGAGAGTTGTTAAACAGCACAGTATTATGAACTGAAACACAAAAAAGCAATTTATTAATTCAACAATATTATAACTGTTCAATGTTAATGTGGAGTGTTGCTTTTTTTATTATTTGTTTTCTTATTTATTATTTGATATATCCTTGATCGTCAAAACTAAATAAGCTAACCGAAAGCAGAATACTTAATACATGGATTTAATTAATATAATTTCCACTTACCACTCTCATGATAAATCTGATATGTTTCCAATAGTATAATGTACAATAGAATGACCAGTTGTGCCTATTACGCGAGATTTATAAGAAACCTGGCTATTAACGAGACATTACTAGAACAAGTGGTAAATTTCTAATTAGTGATGAATGCAAATATGAATTTAATTATAAGTACCGATATTCAAACGGTATAGTTATAATTAAGTTAATATTTCTATGATAATTTTTAAACCTTCACCTCAATTACAATTGATTGGCCCGTTACCACTGATCCCAACATTTATAAGATTATTGGTACTTACATGCCCACAAACTCAAAAACTGTTTTAATTTTACATTTAAAAAATATAAGAGAAGATAGGTACGTACTACTAAAAATAGTTAGTTTTCTTTACTTGTTCTTATTTTTTTTTTATAATTTACAATAACTTTACTACCCATATTTTCGGTAACGTGCTAACGGTACTTGGGGTGGGCAGGCGCTATGTGCTCTGAGCTATGTAAGGGGTTATCTCCGACGCCGCCGCTCTATCTAAATCTGTATTATCGCAACACGCCGAATAATTATTACTTACTACATGTACTACAACTATACTTGCAGAATACATTAGCTGATGAACTCTATACAATGTCTGTCTACGCTTTGATGGATATCTGATGTTTATGAACTTTTTATGACTTATGGATATTAATTAATATTGAAATGTCTAGATTACGATCGATAAAACGTAGCAGTTTCTCACTAAAAAGCCAAAGCCGGTGGCGGAGTGGGTAGCATACCTTGCCTGCAACGCCTAGGTCGGGGTTCGATTGCCGCTTAAGACAAATCTTTGTGTGCATGAACATGGGGGTTTGTCTTAGTCTGGGTGTTTCTATGTATAAAAATGTATTTACAAAAAAAAAGTTATTCTAGTACCCATAGTACAAGCTCTGCTTAGTTTGGGACTCGATGACGTTATGTGTAAGTTGTGGGATATATTAGATATTTGTATTTATCCTTTATAGGTCTATTGATTACAGGATGCCTCGTCTAGCCACTTCGACAGGCGTCGTTGCATTTGAGTGCATTAAATATTGTGGCGAGTGACAAGTCAGCACATTTTATGTTCCATTGCAGCGTCCATCTCAGATAAACGCTGCATAATATAAAATGTGCCGGCCCGCCTATTATTGTGTGTAGCGACCCTTGCCTGATAAATCTGCCAGATTGATGTCCAAGGCTTAAAGCTTATAAATTAAAAAAAAAAACTAAAAAAAGGATAAGAAGTCTTAATTTTAAACCAAATCCTTGTGAATCATCAATCAAACTCATTATAATAGGTAAAGTGAATCGCTGGAGTACGCACTCTGATGACGTCGATAAGGCAGACCGCTCGTCACGCCACCTAGTGTCTCTGCTTTGTGACTCTTTTGTGCCTCGTTACCTCTTTGTCCCTCGTCCCTCGAGAGGGAAACAGAATTGTTCCTGAATTAAGCTTTTATGTGATTTTTCAGTCTGAGTGCGATTGAGGAGGATTGAGAGCATTTGAGGTGCCTGTCTCTGAAGGTGCTTCACGGAAGCGTTGAGAAACATCAGATAAAATGTGGTTATTGAAAAAAGTACATGTCTTAAAATATGATTGATGAAATGTTATAAAAAGCGCTTTGAACTTGCCAAGAGTATTTAGTACCGGTACTAAGGCCTTCCTCTTTTATTTTTAAAAGTGACCACTGATTTTACCCCCGAATAGACCAAAATTCGTGCCAAGTTTCATAATGTCATCGTTGAATTTGGTTCACTGTTGGCTGTCAGGCAAAATAAAGAAAAAAGTGACGGTGATGAGAGACCCAGTAATGTCAAGCTTAGTTTGCAATAAGGATTTTATTTATTTTCAGTTGCCAGCCATCTAACCAATTCAGTGTATAATCACATGGTCTGAGACTGTTAGATTTATGCTATTGGAATTAAAACACATTTAATTATACATGACATTCATCCTCTTGAAATATTTTAAAGCAAATTGTAGCTTTACTATGCCTTTCTGTATTTTATACAATATTAAGATTGAAGTTGAATTAAAATCCAGTGGAACGCCCCAGGAGTTTTACCAATGCATGGATTTGTTTGATGCTAGATTCGAAATTTTTCACTCCTGTGTGTTGTCGTTATAGGTAAATACCTCTAGACGAATCTTACTTGGTTTCAGCGCCACCTGTGTGATAAGTGATAAGTCAGTCATTCTTCTGAAGAACTATTTAGCCATATGAATATAAGACTTGAGCAAAAAAAAAAACTTTAAATCAACAAATTCAATGCACTAAACTATCGCAAATATCCATTAGATTATGTTCATCCTAAGGTTGCCTTTGAACAGATCGCGTTAAGCGATAAGGCCACCGCCCTTTGTGCGTTATATAAGTAGTTTTATGTACCTATTTCTTTGTATATTTGTTAAAATTTGATGTGCAAATAATGTTTTCTCTATCTATCTATCTAGGTACTAATTAATAAATTTAATATATTTGTTATATATATAACTGTCTCAACATCATTACAAAGTAGAGTTGTACAGAATCTCTTTGGCATTTTGTCCGCCTGTATTCATTTCCTCAACCTATGAATCTTGAAGTTGAAATAAATGATTTATTAACTAAATACCATAAACAGAAGATCATTAGGTATCCGAAACCGAATCGGGTATCTATCAGGAGCTCCTAAAGGCCTCCACACACGCTCGTCGTCTCGCGGCGGAAATGGCGTCTAACCGGATATTGTATCGCGCCTTCATCTCCGGCGCGCTTCCGGATCCGGCGACGCCTCCTACCGGCTCGTGCGTCGCCTAATTACTAACACATATATGTAACTATATTATAATGTTTACGTGGATAAAATAAGCTATCGTTTGCCTGTTTGTACAAAATTCTCATGAGGAATTTCTATTAATGTTATGATTGTTATAACGTTTAAATTAGCATGTTTTACATTCTTTTATAGTTGTCTGAAAAAAAACGGAATAAATATAAAATAATACATATTGGGTAGATATTAATTATTAAATAAAGAAATGTAGAAAATACCATTTTTCTATTTGTTGTTGACTTGTAACAACAACAAACCCTAGGATTTGTAAGTAATCATGAATTAGACACTAGACACCGCTATCTTTTGTGGTATGTAGTTAAGTACCAAAGAGATTGGAGATAGGTCTCCCAGGTACCATCACTACAATAGCGAAAAAAGTACTGCTTCTTCTTGTCTATTAATTGTAATGTAATTCTGTTTAATATATTCTATTTACCAATACAATGCGACTAAGACGTCTTTTTGGTTGGCCTGCATAAGTACAAAGTACTAAAATAAATAATTACGTGGTGACAGCTGCGCAAATATACTTAGATACTATTGAAATTTATTACATATTTATTGACTAAACGACACCACAACATCGTCTAAACATGTTACTATACCATTGCGTACTCGCGAACATACCAAACAAATGTCTTGCAAAAGCACCCCTATGCCCACAAGGGATCGTCACCCATACTAACCGCAATTACAATGGTGCCTTCTGTAATGTGTGTCAACACTATTCACCAATGTGTTTGTAAAATATTGACACAATTAAATGACGTCATGGCGAGATGTCCATTTAAGCAAAAATTACAACTAGAATCGTTGATCTGACTTATTTAAAATAATCCATTTTATATAAATGACGAAAATACATTAACGCGTTAGCTTTCGCGTTTTCTTTTATTACTGGCTAATGAACATCACAAGGATGATTGTCTATTGCTTATTTGCATAAAAAATATGCCTACAGTTATAGTGAGTGAATGAGAAAATAAAATTACATGAGTACGCATGTAATCCATTGTATACTTACTGAAATATTATTCGCCAAAGTTCCAATCAATAAAAAGAACATAACTTATCTACATCAGAGGTCCTCCTAGCACGTCATAATGTCAATCAATTTTGCGTGCTTTATCTGCCACAGTGTAGTGTAACACTCAGGAAGTGGGAATCAACTCTCGATGCGCAAGCGCCGCGCCGCGTGCCCTGATCTTGTGTGACGTGCGTATTGCGTCGTGTAGTCTGCTAGGGGCTTTAGCTGTCAAATGTCAAAGAGATGTTAGTTGCGATTGTTAAAACAAGACAATTGAGTTTGCGGTTTGAAGTGGATTTTTTTTTATTTATAATTGATTTTTGTATCAACAACAGCAACAGACAAATAAATCCATTAACGCGTTTTGTTTTTTAGTTTATATTTTTTATTATTAAGTACACCAATTACTACAGTTGTTATAGTCCAGGCAATTCATAATGAAGGACCTTGTTGGTGATTTTTCAGTACAAATATAAATCATCTACCTATGCAGGTAAAAAATATATATATATAAATAAAATTAATGTATAATTTTATACAAGACATTAATGTGTCTTTGATACTCATTTTAGGCGCAGTTAATCACTAACTTCTCTAATTAATAGAACCTATAAATAGACGAGTGCCAAAATAACTGAAACCCATAATTCTCAGTTGTGACAGATGGTACGTTAATAGTTATTTAAATAGTAGCACGTAAATGAATTATCTCATAATTAACTGCAGATGTATTAAATATTACGTTTTAAGTCGCTGTCATTTTATCTGAGTACTTGTAGTTCACTTCTGTGTAAGCTAAAGATAAATTGTATTAAAAAGATACAAAAAATACTTAATGTGGAAAAAAATGTGGACTAAAAACAATTTTTAAGCCCCGTAATAAAAAAATATCTATCGAAAATTTTAAAAATAAGAGCGTCTTGAAGCAATTCCCAACAACGTTCGGCCTAGATAACTCAACTATAATAAACGTAGTTTTTCCGTCGTCTTTGTGAGTTACAGCTATTGTCTTAAAGCAGTGAAGATGACAGAAGTACAGAACAACAAGAAATCTCAGTGACTACAAGTTGTATAACTTGAGAGCGGGTGGATTGCTTTGATTTACCGCCTGCTCCCGTTACACCCCTTCGCACCCCTACCCCGAGCGACGACGGCGTCAAGCTACACTAATACTTATTTAATAAAGATAATTTGCTATAGGCTAACCTAAACGGTAATTAAGATGTTTTAGGATGTACGTAATTGGCTATGGATAACCATAAGGATTAAAAATATGGTGCAAAGAGGTGATCAAAATCATTAAAGAATTTTTACTGACGTTTTCATTTCAGTGAAATTCTTACCTCAATATAGTGATCATTGTCTATTTTGAATTAAATGTTGTCAAATTAAATTTACTTATAAAAACAAAGAGTTCACTTAATATACAAAGTATGCAAAGTGTTATAATAAACGTCAAATCAACCATTTGCGTACGATTAAAAAAAACGGGATTGCGGTGAGTGAAAACCGGTGGTTAATGTGCAGTCTCCCACAGCGTTAATTACATTAACATTCTTTCCAGTCGCTCGGCTCGTTCATTCGTTCACAATTACATCTGTTAACTAAACTATCACGTCACCCTCGACCCTCAGTGCTCAATGCTCAATGCTCGGGGGTGCATTTAACCCTCGGACATAAAGGGAACAATGACTGACGGCTTCCCGAGACACTGATTGCGCAGAATCTATCATACGATAGAGTTTTAATTTTCTTGGGCACATGAAGATTGAAATGTAAATTTTTGTTAGTTATAGATATGACTTACTTAACTTAATTTGTATGAATTAACTTAAGATCCATATCAATTTAACAAGTTCTCCTAGCTTAGCCATTTCCAGTGGTATTACGAAGTTTTAAAACAAGTCCCGCTGATCCTATAATCGCGCAGTAGACAATGAGGATTTCATAAATCAATCTAAGTTTCAAACAAAGATCATAACTCCAACGCAACGACTCTTCTGGAAAACTTAAATTACTCTTTTTTCCGCAATGCGAGTGCGAATAATCTTCTTGACGGGCTGAGAAATTGATGGCGTCGAAAAAACGCCAAGTCAAAATCCGACAAACTTTTTACGTCAGCCGAGTTTCACTTAGAGAAGTTCCTACATCCATTTAGAAGTTGGTCGTATACGACAAGCTGACAAATTTTAATGAACCCAAGAGGGTTCTAATGTCTGCGAGTCGCGTAATGGGAAAACTTCGACGCGACGGCGACGAGCGCTACACATTTTTACTTCACATATTCTATTGTTTCGAAGACATATTTACCGAAGTCATGACAAAACAGCGATTGCGAGTTCTCCAACTCACATTACGAGCGACCCAATTGTTTGATTACTTTATCCGTTCATTTTCGACCAGCCAATTGTATGGGAAACTTTAAAAGTGTAATGTTATACCCCTGGGCGCATTGTAATAAAAAGCGCAATCATTTTGACGTGTGCCATTTGAACTCTTTGACTCCGCCTAGTATAAATGACATTATAAATTTTAAGTTAAACAGTAAGTGACCAAGGAAAAAGTGTATTAGGGTTGGTCGATTGTGATTTAAACGGCTAACCCCCGCGCAAGGGCGGTGCGTCATCCATCATACGCTTTACATATGTTTGAATAAAGCTCGTGGGAAAAAGATTTCCTCTCAGAAGTCAAAGCGGCATTTTGCGACAAAGTAGGGTGACTAAACGAGGGAATACTTTGAGGATAGATTTAGAATAGTGTTGATGATAGTGAATGGTGATGATCTTTATAAATTGTGTAAGTAAATACTTACGTTTAAATTTGAGGGTATGATAATTTAAGATTTCTATGATGAGTCTTTTTTCAACTAATTATCCTCGAATATGGCATTTAGGATTTCTATGATTATTCGTTTTTATTTATAGAGAACAAAAAATGTTGCTACTAAAATACGTATCACAGTTTAGGAGCAGATTATGGTAAGTGTAGTGTATTATGAAAGTTTATCTAATCATTTATACAATAATAACTGCCTCGATGGTCTAGTGGTTAGAATATGCGCCTCTCCCCACGAGGTCTCAGGTTAGATGCCTGGGTCGAGCAAAGTATTATTTGTGAACTTTCTGTCAGGAAATTCACAAAAGCAGCACGGAGTTGAAATTGTGCCCGGTGGATGGCGATAGGCTCACCCTCTATTCGATGGGACCTAAACACAACAGGTGAAATGTGGGTGTTGTACACCTCTGCCAAACCCTTTTGGGTCATATAGATGTCATGTATGATAGATATAAAATAATTATAATTTCATGAACCATTTGTTACAGCATAAATGAAAAATTGAGATACATCTTCATAAACCTACATAATTTTCTGATTTGAACACAGCAAAAATATCCCACACAATTTCTGCATCATGCCAACCCTACCATACAAATAGCGGATTAGGGCAGTTTGGCAAACAAGGCGTCGCCAGCGTGTGTCGCAGCCCTAGCTAATGCCATATTAATGTCTATTAGCTCGAGCATTGTTCTCCAGAGCCTTTGCTTCACTGTTTGTTTGGATTTGTGTAAGTAATGACGGGTGATAAGCCGATGGATTTCGCACGATAGCCGATAATGTGATGATTAAGGAGTCAAGTACGTTTTGTTAGGTTTCTGTGAATCATATTATGTAAATATTTTTAACACAATTACACAATTATGTAAGTTTTGAAAGTATAAAATTGTTAGTTACCATCTATGTTAGTTTAAACAAATATATTTAAATCTATTAGATTTTAAAATCAATTAAGCGCCCTTCATCCTCTCTCCTACACTTTTGCTATGCCCGACAGGCTCCATAATTGATACTATGTAATATGTTTACCACCTAACAAAACATTGTGGAATGCAATAAATAATTGAGTATTGAGTATTAGCTATCTTCCGTTTTACAATCATTTATAAATAGAACGAAATCCAATCAAAACTTCAAATATTAATCAATCAATCAATCAAGCATTTATTTTGCGAAATATGGGTACAAGGGATGTTACAATATTATTACATTTGGTATCACCATAATCAGCTACATAGCATGCAAAATTTTATGTTAACAATAATAAAATTATACAATTATATTTACTTAAATTTCATGCAATGTCAAAAGGATAAATTAGAATAATCATATATTTATGTAATATGTCACAAATTAGTAATTAATCAATTTATTTGATTAAAACTTGCACTTTTGTTTGCTTATTTATTTATTAGACCAGATGTCATACTTCCTGCCTTAAGAAGACCCGATACGACTGTCATAGAACTGCAACTCACAGCTTTACGTGCTCACCAAGGCACGGAGGGAAACTCGTTATGGAGAGATGACAATCCATTCACCTGTAAGATCCATCGGTCCGAGCAGCCTCGACTTAGTTACGAGTTCTTTTTCATCCAACAGCTCTATTGCACTAGCTAAATATATGTACCTACCTATCTATCCAACAACATCTAAACATTCAAAACAGCTATACAGTTTTGTCACAGACTTAGAAGCTACAATATTAGTTGTTATTGCTCTACAAACTCGAACTTGCATCCCCAACTTCCCAAGGCCAATGCCGCGGACTGATGCAGCGTGATAAGATTGAGTAAGGGCGTCTTATCGCTCTGGCACGTGCCTTCGAGAATACCGTAATATAGTTTTATAAATACAGTAGAATCCGTTTATTTTGACTGCGCCTATATTGATCAACCGATTATTATGACGTAATTACACTACGAAGTTTAGTTTTCATATAAAATACTTTAAAAAAAAGTCGTATATAGTAATTTCCTTTACAGTTACATGGCGCTTATTATGACCCATATTTAATCAATTATGGCCGGTTATAATGACCGACATGATTCTTTACACCTTCGGTGATGTTCGTTGATTCCCGACGACGCGACGTTCGGCACGTGGCTGGTTTTTGTTTTGATTATTTGACCATACCGTTGTCTTTTATACACAATCGTATTAGAAACTGTTCTTACAATAAAATGAAAAACAAAAGCAGACAAAAATTGCAGATTATTTACATTAAAAAATACCCTTGTATGTGTTATGTTATAATAATGTGCTTTTAACGTGCAATTTTAATTTTGATTTAATTTGTAAGTATACCTAAATATGTAGTTACTATGTTTCTCTAATAAAATACTTGAGTAAATACATATTTACATAGAAAAGGTATTTTTCACAAAACGCTTTGTATGACGTCCGTTTATTATGACGTGTTTGTCAATTCCTTTCGATGTCATTATAAACGGATTCTACTATACTTCGTTTAAGTCAACTTTGCTGAGCTTAAATTAAAGGATATAAATACATTCCTATTATAGGATTGTATTAGACTGTTATTAGACTTCATATAAAAATATTTGCCTAAATGCATCGGCCTAAATGAAATGCAGTCAACCTTAGCATTTATGTATTGCTTTATGAGGTGGTAAATATTATTAACGAGCTCAAGAAAAATAGCGGCTGAGGCACAATGAATAGGCATCGGAGTTACGATTGAGAGAACGTAGATTCGAATACTGGTCATTAATTACACTACGGACGTGAACTTCCTCCTAACACATGCGAATTAAACTTAGCTGGAGGGTGTTAACAAGAATTTGTATTTGTAAATTTTAATCTTTGTCAAAAAAAAAAGATTGCCTTTGGTATATAAACTTAATCTTGCATCCCTAACCTCACAAGGCCAATGCCACAGACTGATAAAGAACGATAAGATGGAGTAGGGTGTCTTATCGCACGGCACGTGGCTACGAGAACACCATAGTATAGTTTTATAAATACTTTAGGTCAACTTTGCTGATCAAAATTAACGAGTAGGAATTCGTTTTGTTATTGAAAACAACATAAAAAAAAATAAAACACTTATGAACTCTTTGAACTATAAAGTCGGCGATGAATTTAGGTAATGAACAACAACAAAGTGCTACGGAACCGTAGCATTTTTGCTACGACCAAGCACTGTTCCATAATTAAATAATGAAATACATTGGATTCTAATAACATGTTTAATATTTTTAATGTAGGTATGTATTTTAAATTTTTATATTGTGTCCTAGAAAGTCAATTTGGTTTTCATTTTATATTTAGTGCAGGTTTATTAATAGTACCAATTGCTAATTTTATCAAATCAAATCATCATCGAATCATTTATTTATTTGCATAAAATGTGGTAATTAGGTACAGGATGTCAATATTATATTTCGCCATCTAACAATAGCATGAAAAAAATAAATATTAAATTATTAGTTTAATACAAACAAAAAAATCATTAAAATTGGAATTACACCTAATACTATCAGAAATCTTACAAATTATTCAACATAAACATGTACCATCTTAAAAAATAAAATATCATAGTTTTTTTTATAATAGTAATTAAGACTTTGAAATAGCAAATTACTAGATTATATTTATAGAATAATTACGTCAGCCGTCATTTAGTAACCGACTTCCCAAAAAGGAGGAGGTTCTCAATTAGGCCGGTATGTTTTTTTTCCTATGTATGTACATCGATTACGTCGCGGTTAATGGACCGATTTGCGTGATTATTTTTTTGTTCGACGCGAAATAGCTGCCAGGTCCTATAAAAATTTATGTCAGTGTCATTGTTTTATTCAAGTAGTTTTCCTCATAAACACCATACCTTGCTTCCGTAGCCAAATACTGCTGGCAAGATAAGCTCTAGTGCAACACTTCAAACTGCAGTTACGAGTCACTGAATAAGGAACTTCGGAATTTAGATAGCTCTGTGACACTAACTTAACAGTCTAAAGTATCTATGTAAACATATGAGCGTATTCATAGACTTCGTTTTAAGCGAAGTTACGTTAAGTTTTGTCTGAAAGTTATACCAATAATAGTACAGGCAGAGTAATGATCGAGAAGTTTATAATCATAAAAACGGTCGGAACGCGTCACGTCACGCCTTGGAATAAGAACGCAATAAGGGAACCAACAGAAGACGGGAATGCGCCGCTGTGACGAAACAATTCATAAAAAGAATGATTGTGGCTCAAGTCAGGTACAAACAGCTACAAATCAGCCGATACATTTCCAGTATAAGATCGTCTCGTGTATATTAGGCTTCCCGTACAATGCGAAACCAGCTTATACTGGAAATGTATAGGTTGATCGGTAGCCGTGTACATGATATTTAAATACTGTAAGTGGACAGCCCTATCGTGTATCGCGTGATTGTCTTTTGTATTTCAAGGAATAGGATCTAGTCAGAGTACTGGGTTGTATTTATACTTTGATTATTAACACGCTTATATTAGCTTCACCTGTATGTTTGTTTGTTTGTTTGTTTGTTTGTTTGTTTGTATGTAACCGACTCCTTTGGACTCGATTTTGACCCACTTTAAACGGACAGATTTCATTCAAATTTTGCACACCTGTCAAAGATCGATGACAATGCAATAATTCGATAAAAAAAATTAAAAATATATAAAAAAAAAAAAAAAAAAAAAACGCTCTTATAAATAAACCAAACTAAAAAGTAGAAAATAAATAATAGTTTAAAAAAACTAAAAAACACGCTTTTAAAGTACTTCTAACTAAAAAGTGAAAAATAATTCCTAATATAAGCTGAAAAAAGCGTGGGGCGCTCTGTGCCATATTTTTCGTCTATCGAGCAACCCACGCTTTTTTCAGCTTATATTAGGAATTATTTTTCACTTTTTAGTTAGAAGTACTTTAAAAGCGTGTTTTTTAGTTTTTTTAAACTATTATTTTTTTTATAGCATTTAGCTATGCTTAGCAAATTATACTAAGAAACAGTTGAAAAAGATATGGGACCGGCAGGATTTGAACCTGCGACCTTACTGCACACCGGGCAGTCGCTCTTAGCCATCCAGCTACGGTCGCCTCTTACCGGCACCCTGCCGGTCCCATATCTTTTTCAGCTGTTTCTTAGTATGTATTTATACTGTGGTACAAGGTACTAATTTAGTAGTGCAATAAGATAGATTTCGATTATTAAACTTAACTTTTTAGCGATAAAAAAAACAGGTACATGTATGGATTACGATAATGGCTCCAACAAAGCGGTGAGATGTGGAAATAACGATATCTGAATATTCAAGACACGTCTCCTCTCCTCACCACTTTGGTGGTAACCGGGCCGACGTACGACGGTAAAGGCAATCATTGATGCGAACACTACTATTTGTTGGCAGGTTAAAATAAAACGGAGCTATTGTCCTTCCTTGGACCCGTTTACAAAAATTATATCAATCTGTGATTAAATATAGCAAAAACCGCTGACTCCTCCACCTAACAATACAAAATATTAGATTTCCTCTATCCTCCCACAATGGGTTCTCATTACCGGCGTTTCACTTTACACTTCCTGCTCATTCGTGTGCAATCTGTAGTGTGCAAATCCGTTAATCTTATTTGGTGGGTAGTTGAGACACGTGGCGCCACGTGGCGCGAAATCGAACTAATCTGCAGGCCGTACGCGTCGGCGAGCCGCGCGCGTGCGCCGGGACGATAACGCCAAAGAACGCCATTCATTCCCGCGCTTTTGTCGAGAACAATCACTTATTTATTTATGATATTTGCTACTAGTCAACCTGCCACCCTCGTGAGTTAATGTGTACTTAACTCGGGTAAAGCCCCGCGACTTAGATAGGGTGTCTTGTAAGGGCTGTATTATGTAAGGCTGAGCACTGGTTTTTAACGTCTCCACGATTTTTAATAATTGACTTATAATCGGATATATATATAGATCTAGATCGAACGGCTCAATTCTATCCGAATTTGAGATTTTATATTTTAATAGTACCTACCTACGTGAAAGGTCTCTCAATTCACACCACACGGGTATTATACCATAGCGATACATGTCTGTCATGTACCTAATTTTATTATTATTATTATAAATAAATAATTATTATTATTCCTCTTTATTTATTTTTAAACTTATTTTATATATTTTTAAATATGATTTATAAAAAATACAAAAAAAACATTTAAAAATATAAAAAACAGTGTCCCACCGACATCAGGTGCAGGGACCAAGCTGCCGATGGTTAGGGCTCCAGAGAGAGGAACCTCCTCACGATGCGTGCCGTGTCCAAAAGGACCACCTTTTGCATCTGGCCCTTGGTAATTATTATTATTATTATTATATAATTTAAGAAAAGTTTTTAAAATTGTAACTTAATTTACTAGATTCTGATCACTGATAAGTGGTTATAAAATAACCTACTATGTCCTTGAACTACGAGTACCTTCCGTACTCATTTTATTTACATCATGATCGCCAGTGTTGGTTTGGATGTGAAGGCATCACAGGCAGACAGATAAGGGTGGTTTATCTTTTGTGAAAGAGTATTATTATCTAATATCCAATTTTCAGGCAGGCTAGCACCGAGTTTACGGTTTTTTATCATAAAAATATAGTAAGTAAAAAAAATTAACCGACTTCAAAACACCAAAGAATCAAGCGTTATTTATTGATTTATTGTTTCTTTTTAAATCTATTTAATGAAGTTACTTTGACCATTAAACGTTAAAATATACTCGTTGAACATAGAAACTCCTCCTTTTTTTTAATGTTCTTCCTTCCTTCTAATTACTGCTTTACATCACAGTAACTTCAGGCCTTTAAAGGTCAGGGCTAACTTAATCTTACTATTATCACCAAATCGGAACACAGTAGAGCAGACATTGTACTATTCGGTAACAGGTAACACGTGAGATGGTGATACTTCATCGTTCGCTCGTTCACAAAACTCCACCACCTAGGTAAGATGGATGATGAATGATGATGATGGATATTATTATCATTCCCTGATATTCTGTTGAATTAAAACCAAAGACGGTTTTGCTTTTCAAGTAATAAATAAATCTATCTATATTATATGAATACCTTATATAATTCTTCGCTAAACTGACTGACTAATCAACGCAAAGCCTAAACTGCTAGGGCTGGAATCTTGAAATTTTGCGTGAAGGTTCTTAGGATGGCGAAGGAGCGCACTAAGGGATTTTTGGATATTATATTTCGAAGAGGTTAATGATTTACATGGCATAGAGGCGAATCTGTATCGGGATTTTTTTCAATTTTATATAATTTACGTAAAAAGTCCGTTAGATGGCGTTGTGCGTATTTTTTAACGGCAACTTTATTTTCTGTAAGCAAAATAATAGATCTGTCAGCAAAATAGTAAATTCGTCGAAATATATAGGGTTATTGATAATTCGACATATTCCTTGAAGGGTGAAATAATAAGGCCTAAATGCAATAAATTGAGGCCATAAATGTTTTACTGCTATTCAGTAATTTTTGAGATTTATCCATTAAAAATAAATTTTAAAGTAATGTGAACAGCAAATGTATTTGGATTTTAGTTTTTATTGTTGATGAATACCTAAGTTTATATTTTTATTATTTTTTCGAGATTTTATTTTCTGTATAAAAATAATATATTACACTAAACGTGCAATTTATAAGAATACGTTTTTAAAAACCTTATAAGTTATAACATAAGGTTTTTTTATGAAAAAATGTTTTTAAAACGTATTATTATTAATACTATTGCATGGAACAGGAAAACAGGTAAATTTTAACGATACGATTTTGCCTACTAATTGTGTTTGTTGTAAAAAAAATGTTTTCTTCTCTTCTATAAAATGACTGACAAATAAAATAACACCCTCTATTAACTAGCTAGCTATGGAAACGGGCAGTAACGACGAAGTCGTCGACAACAGTTAGTCACGTATTAACTGAAATATAGTACAAAAGTACAACACCTAGTCATGTTCGATGTTGACCAAAATTCTGACAGACGCCATCTGGCGCTATTTTAACTTTCACCGGGAGCTGGTGAGGCACCACTCAAGGGGATACACCAAAAACGGCGCATCCCTATCTATCATCAAAATATTAATTTTCTTTTAATTTTTTACTAAAAAAAAAGACCGCTATCTAAAAAAACATAGCGTCAAAATAATGTCAACGTCATAGAAATGTCAATGTCCCGATTGCATCTCTTACGTCTTACGTCAAATTTTGGCAATTTTCGTCCATATTATTCACTAAGGAGTGTTTTCTTGTAAATAAATCAAGAAAATAATAATTAAAATGGGTGAAGAAGATGAATACGCCTGTGTTAATCGAGCACACCTAAAGATTAAGGACAACTCTGGGATCAAAAAGAAAAAGAAGAAGAAGGCTAACAAGGAAAAAGAGAAATTAATAGAAAACGAAGTGCAACAGCAAGTGAAACAAACAAACAATAGCGACAACAAGACCAAAGCTGAAATGGCATTCCAAAAGATGAAGGATAAAATGGTATGAACATTTTCTTGATAATATACATCTACTCTCCATTAAGGTCATTTACTGTAAAGTATTAATTTCATCTAAAATTGTTGTTTTGTGGTTTGTACTAGCTTAAGGATTTATAGAAACCTAGATGATTTTATGATTGATCCAAAGCTAATTTAGATCACTGTGGTGATCTAAATTAGAGAAATATTGTTGGTCATTCATATTAATATACTCTTTGTAATATTATGAAATAGCAAGACCGACTTTAAACCTCTTTCGAAAAAAACAGAATAACTCATATTATAAATAGCGTATGGTGTAATGTGGTGTACCTGCCTGTAACACTGAGGTTGCAGGTTCAATTGCCGCTCAAGACAAATCTTTGTGCCCATGAACATAGAGGTTTGTCTTTTTTTTTATTAACACCCAGGTGTTTCTTGTATAATAAGTATGTATTTACTTAAGAAAAGTAAATAAAGTATTAGTATCAGTTATTCTGGTACCCATAGTAGAAGCGCTACTTAGTTTGGGACTAGATGGCATTGAGTGTATGTTGTGTGATATTTATTTATTGTTTCAGCAAAAACAAAGGATACAGCAAAAGGCTGAAATGACCCATAAACAGCGGGTGGAGAAATTCAACCAACACCTGGACAGTTTGACGGAGCACTTTGATATACCCAAAGTCTCTTGGACTAAATAAAAGATTTATCCAATTTTTGTTATATTTAAGTAAACACTGCAATTAAAAAAGAATGTGATTCTAACAGTCTGACCTGGCTCTTACACTGGCCATTTCTTCAATGCGATAAAATTTTATTAACCTGATTAATTTCTAATATTGATAATAAATGTAATTTTAAGTACAACTGTTTATGTTATTTACCTCATTGTATCAGCTATATAAGAATATTTTGATTGAAAATGAGGACAAATACTAAAATAATTTTTATTGATATGTTATAAAAAGAATCTCAATAATGAAAGTATTATTTCAATGGCCAAGTAACAGTCATTACAGAGTTTTATTACATTAAATTAGAGATGTGCCGACTAGTCGGCCAATAACGCCCACTAGTAGGTTTAAGAAGTGCTACATAACTTGTGCCGTTTAAAAATATACTGCATGTGGTAGTACAACAAACAATACCAAATATAAAGGTGCTAAATTTTACTGAAGCTAATCAGTCTCGCCGACAAGTCATCTTTAATTTAAATCTATTGACTGTTGAATGATGCATTCAACGTATAAAGAGCCAATAAGTCCTCCACCAGTGCATTGGTTTGTATCCATAGTTATAAATGTACACCGTCAGAGGGATCTCTTCTTAAATAAAAATATATTTGAAATTAGAACACTTTATTCAGTTGTAAATTTATAGTAAATAAAGAATCAGTATGATTTGGACAGATTCAGTCATACAAAATAATAAACTTACAATAGAATTAATAATAGTTATTTATGGTACAAGTGAGAAAAAGTTTATATTTCTGTTGTGAGTGCCAATTTTAAATCTTGAGCTTGCGAAGTAGTCTTGAATTAAATCACGAGCGTAGCGAGTGATTCTAATAAAGACTACTTCGCAAGTGAGAGATTTAAGAGGTCACGAACTGGAAATTAAATTTTTCTTACGCGTTACATACAAAACTTTTCACCTCTTCCAGTGAGAAAATATTAAGATTTAAATAAACTCGTACTCGATTGCTTAACTTTGGATAATTCTATGTAATACGACAGTAGATAATACCGATTCAGAATGCATTTTAGCGCCTTCTGAAAGTCGCCACTTATTAAATATGTCGTATGCTTTCAAAAACTTCTCCCGAGATTTTTCTGGTAAAAAGCAAACTTCTGTGTACTAGCTTCTAACTTGCTTCTACTAGCAAGTTGTTTCAACTATTCTGAAGTTCCACAAAGTTCTTTATCACTTGATTCACTTTTTTTTTGTTAAAATTGTAGTCAACAATTAAACATAAACTGAAAAGAATTTAAAGTTCTCTGCGATGAATGACACTGACACAGACACACTTTTTTTTTAAGAATGCGTTTGGAAGTTTGTTCCTTAACATTTATGTATAGAGTCTAATATTAAATACTTAATTTTTATTAAATTTAATGGTTAATCACGAATATAAAAACATTAAAATACTAAATAAGCGTGTATTAATATAATTTAAAATAATTAAAACGTATCGTTTGTAGTTTTTAAATAAAATTGGCGCTAATAAAAACAAAACAGCCACCATGTAGGTTATAACCTACATGGTGGCTGTTTTGTTTTGATTAGCGCCTATTCATTGGAAGGATTTAGTGTTTCGAAATTTAAATCACTTTGCCTCACTAGTGAGTAATAAGCGTTATTACTCACTGAATTCTCGCAAGCAAACGATCTTTTTCGTGCTGGTGTGGTGAAAAAAAAATTGTTCTGGTTACAATGTATTTATTAGTTGCCTTTAGACATGATATGATACACATAAACAATTAAATCAATACAAAAATACAAATAATTCAAAAATATATAACTTTATGGAAAATAATATGAGAGAGACATGTTGTACTGTAAAAATTATTCCTCAAAAAAGGAACGTGTTATAATTTAAAAGAAAAATTACATGTTTGTCAAGACATTTGTTTGTCTTTGGACAAAAGGAAAAATACAACATTAACAATACCAAAAGGCAGAATTATTCACATTGATACAATTCAATGTGTGGAATATCTTAAACTAAATGAGATACCAAACTTGATACCAGATATTTTTATATTATTCGGAATAGCAGCAAAGATATTTGAACTAAGTTTAATAACTGATAGCTACCTATTTATATACATTATCAGTAATTAGATGTCAGGTATTTATTTTTAAGGCACATAAAACTATTACAGATTGAGACTCATATTTCCTACCATTTCAATAAGTACAGTAATAGAACTCTTCAGTATACAAAAACATTGTAAAAGTAACATAACTGGACGGATTTTCATGACTGAAATATCACTTATTTTATGGAATACTATACATAAAACTAAACAAACTACATCAGTCTACACTTAGCGTACTAAAGTAAGTAAAGCTACCAAGAATAAGGTCACTGTATTGATTGTCGAGATTGGAGCAGTCCCGCTACTCCAAAATGAGAAAGTGAATACTTTAATATAGTTTTCCTTAGTGGACCAAGGGTCGCTGCCGTCGTCGAAGTGCATAGGGCACTGGTCTCGTTCACGCTCGTACTCTTCCATCTCGACGGCGACTGCAGCGCCTTCCGTGTAGTTCCATGATGTCACATCTTGTTTCAAGTCACAGTATGGGCCCAATGCTTGAGACATAAGAATTCTGGAAAGGTACAATCAATCAAGATTGTATTACATGTAGGCAGAACAAACGGTTTGTAATAATAAACTAAGTTGAAGAAGAATGAATTATTCAATAAAAAAAGGTTTATGAATAGTGGTGCCTAGGATTTTTCAACCAACATTATCACGTTGGTTGGAAATATATTTATTGTGTTATCAACTAAGTAAAAAATGTAACATACCTGTTAAGATCAGCACGCTGGTACACCCAACATCTGTACTTGGAAAACGGGTCCAATTCATCATAGGTGATCAGATAAGACTTGAGATTCTCTTTCCAAAATCCAATACATTTCATCCTATAATCGGGATCACTGTAAATATCCACAGGCCTACCAAGATGGTCTACAGAGAGACAATAATTCTCTTTTATTTGTATAGTTTTCTGATCTATATCACATACTGAGAAGTCACTAATATTAAGTTTGCAGTACAAGTTTGGTCGAGGGCTTAGAGTGACACCACCCAATATTCTTGTTTCGAATCTAACATCTCCTCTTTGAGTGAAATTAAATTTCCCGGCGACAGGGCACCGTATAGGCGATGGGTCTTTTTTAAGGAAGATGTCATAGCGCCATTCCCGTTTGTTTGCGAACTGCACCCATGAACATACTGTGTGAAAGTTGCTTTGAATCATGGCTAAACCCTTGCGGTATCTGGAACAGCCAAGAAATCAAATATAAACAACAATAACAAAATAGCAATATCTTTAATTTACTTGTGGAATCAGTGGATATGGATCTTACCTGATAATATTATGATGTTGCGGCACAAAGTCAAAGCATACATAATCTTTCTGGCAACCATCAACCGTTAAGCGTGCCATCATCACTCTGCTATCACGCTGTTCTCTGCAAAAAACAAAGAAATATTAATTAACCTTCCCTGGTGTAATAACTGTAATAAGTAAAACTGTTAAAAGCATGTTAGCATAATGTGCTTTTGGATAAAAATAATTGAATGCCTATTCAAGGAATTTAAAAATTTTACATGTAGGGGTTAAAATATGGGTTAAAAGCAGTTTAAAGTTAAGAGATACGTTTATCTCAAAAAAATATAGTGAAAAATAAATATGTAGTGATTTTTTCCAGTTCCATAATGCAGGTATCACCAATAGAATCAACAAATTCCACAACAACGAAGTAATATTATATTAATATTATTCTTAAAAGTCCTTATTACCTGCATACATAAATGGTTCTCCTGTATCTACCCTCATCCGGGTAATATGTTTCAATGATATGAGTTTCATTAATAAATACATCAGCATCTATGTTAGCTGTGTTGATCCAGTCTCCAGAGAAGTTCTGAGGTAAACGGCAACCTGGTTCTACTACTTCAGCCTGAAGGAATCATAAAATTATTAGAAATATAACCAAAAAGTTGAGCAATAACCATAAATTTCGTTAAACTTGCATGCACATTTTTTTTAAATATTTAAATAATCAGACATACCTTCACGGGCGTTACGCGGTATCTCTCAGGCGATTTCTCGACAGTCTTAAGAGTATTACACTCCGGTGTGATAGAAGCACCAATAAAGAGATCATCATCTCTGTTCTTGAGGAAACAACGGTACCTCTCGTCCTTACGGGATTCTTTCGTATTTGCAACAGCAAAGAAGTGATTCTTGTTTACAAACCAATGACCTGAAACAGATGGTAATAAATTACAGACATAAGAATATCAAAATAACTGCATGTCTCTAACAATTTAAAATATGATAATATTATAATAAAAGTACCATTAGAGTAGTAGCAAAATTCTGTATTACTGAAATCCTAGACATCCTAGACTTAACTTAGATTATATAATTATGATGTAATTAAGAGGTCGCCGCTGACCGCTGTACTAGTATAAACTGTATCACAGCCATCAGCATCCACCACCCTGCACAGTGGAATCTAAAAATTACTTATATTTTTTGTTAAATTAATTGTAGAAAATAAATGCCTATTTCAATCTAGTAATTAAAGTGTCTAAAAGTTAATGTTTTAAAAACTTATTAGTAAACTCGTCAATTTTGTCAGCTTACCTAAACAACTATACTCCACAACACCATCAAATGTGTTCGACATTCCTTGACATCTCCTATAAGTAATGTTGAACTTCTGATTTGTGATCAAGAACTGAGTACCAGCAGTTTGACATGACTTGATTTGTGCGTCAGGATGGTTGCATTCTCCCGTAAACCGGAAACGGTTTTGGTATGCAAACTGCCATACACCTTCCAGCGATGAACGACAATTAACCTTAAAAATGTATGACCATAATATAAAGCTTTGTATGTTAAGAACAAAAACATTGTTTCAGTTTTCAACAATGGCAAGATCTTGTGGATAATTGGTGAAACAATCATGTATAAATAGAAATAAAAGGTTTTTGTTTGCTAATTCGACAAAAGACAAAAAAATTGTATTTCTATTGCTGATGCTGACATATTGATTATTTGAGTCATGAAATAAAATTTATATAAATAAGTGACAGCATAAATATGTAGATGATGGCTGAATTTAAAAAAGAAAACTTAGCCGGAATATTGCATATTAATCAACAGATATTTTAGTTGTGTAATCATTAAAATTAAATAAAAAAGTAAATTTATATTGCATTATTAGGCATTACTTTCCAACTCATTCATGACATAGATATAAACCATCAAGACTAGAATCTGGTTGAATGCTGAAAGATTATGGAATATTTAAAATTATCAATATCCAATAGGAAACTTACAGGCACATAATTCTCAGAGAACAAAGTAATAAGATTCTGATCAGGATTGAGTCCTCTGCACACTCGTTCCACGGTGGGCTCTTCATCTGGCCCTAAGTCTACACAAGGTGTTTCTATCTTCTCTAAGACATTCACAGTGCGAACTATAAGCTTCACACAATAATAACACTTTGTGTATTTGAACACCATTGTGTAATTCACTCTGTATTCAGCCTTCATGTTTACACATGTGCCCCTGAAATTAATGAATCCTTTTAGTCTTAGTCTAAGTCTAATGGACCTATATATTTGCAGATTATTATATTCTTTTTAGATAATCATATCAGTATCTCATTTTTGTCCAGAGCCCATTGTTTGATGCTCTTATAATAAATGTAAATCATATTACATCCATCTATTTGACATCCATTTATAGGCCAAATGGACACTTGCCCTGCTGATTTGGTTGAATTAGAATCATTATAAACAAACATTAAAAACTATGAATGAGTCACAGATTATCAAGTTGTATTTAACCTTTAACTTTTGAGTTAATATAAAGAGGAACAGATATGCATGAAACAAAAGAGTTCTTATTCTACACTGCTAGTCTTTCTCTCTATAGTACAAATAAAATTATAATAAATTATATTTAGCTTATATTTTGGCCTGACTATCAAGTTTTATTTTAAAGTTTTTTTAATAATAATTACCTTCCTGACATTTCACTGGCATTGATATCTGTGATAGTTTGTTTCCCGGTTTCGAGGGAGAACCAAGTATTTCTTAATACCAATGGTATTGAACATTCTCCCGTAACAGCCGCAACTACAACAATAAAATACGTTAAACACTGGGCGTTTCCATCAATGCATCAAAACTTGTAAACACAAATAATTACGTACTACCAAGCGATGTTAATGATATAACGGTGATTACAATTAAACGTAGCTCCATATTACTGATGGTAATAATTTAACACATGCATCTAAATAATTTAATTTATAAAATCATCAATCAAACAAGCCCAAACCAAACCAAACTTTTTGAGTTTGACAAGACTTTTTTTTTAGCTTGATCTAGCTAGGGATTGCTTCAGAAAAGGAGTCTCGCGCAAAAAGGTGTCAGGAGCAAACAAATTCAAATTTCAAATTCAAATTCAAAATTCAAATTCAAATTCAAATTCAAATTCAAATCATTTATTTTCATAGGCCCCAGGAGGCGCTTGAACACGTCAAAACATTACAAAAAATTATATAAAAGTAAATAATAAATAATACTAAATTATACTAAACTGCGATCATATCATAAAACAATACTATTTAAGAAAAAATGTGGTATTTAAGTTTATCTTTTTACAGTTTCACCAGATATATTATGTTGGTTGAGTCTCATTTTTTTCTCGACACTTCAATTCTCATCACTATTTTTGACGCAAAAATCTCATCACTGTTGTATGGTACATCTTTTGTGGCGATATAAGCATAGTATTGCGAGCTTTAAAATTGTTTGTCATAGTAATGTAGCAAGCAACACTTACTGTCAAATTTGTCAATAATTTAAACAAAATGTCACAGAGTACAAAATGTCAAACCGGCAGTGTTTGGTCTATAGCATTACTTGTGTTTGGTTTGGGTTGTAAATATATTTTAATTTATATTTATATTCGAGCAACGCGTAGTTTTCAAGTAAGTATTGTTTTCCTAGTATTAAAAGATATCCTTACTAAAATACTCGTCGTTATAACTTGTATACAAAATGTGCAGATTATTAATAATCCGTGTCACAATACATTAATTTTACAGTATGGGACGACGTAAATCAAAACGAAAGCCTCCGGCAAAACGAAAAGCTATTGAACCTCTCGATCAACAATTCAACTGCCCATTTTGTAACCACGAAAAGTCTTGCGAAGTTAAAATGTAAGTTTCGAATAACACGTCATAGAACTCGGACATTTTTATCTGCAGTGTTCCTAATTATTACATTCTCGTACAATTTGCTATTTTTCAGGGATCGAGCGCGGAATACTGCACGAATACAATGTAGAGTGTGCTTAGAAGACTTTCAGACTACAACTAATGTGTTATCAGAGCCAATAGATGTCTACAATGATTGGGTAGATGCATGTGAAAGCGCCAATTAGTTATAAGCATCAATATCTTTGTATACTTAATTATGCATTAATATATAATTAAATCTCAATAGATTATGTTTCAATAAGGACCATAACTGCATTTGTATCTAATAAATTGTAAGACTGTTTTGGAAATCTAATTAATATGCTACTTCTGATAATTTTACTTTGTAGAAATGGACTATTTATTATGTAAAATGGACCTTGAAATAAATTCTGAAAGAATAAGTTTATCAATCACTTTATTTCACCAACAATAAAGCTTACATGTTAATGTGACACAGCCACTGTAAGCAACATGTTAAATACATTTGTTTTGTTAGAAGCAATATTTCACATTCACTGCTAAGCAAATTTAAAACTTTATGAGATTAGTTGATGTCTTCTATGATCTTTATCTACTTAATTTAATTTGAAAACAATAAAAAATCTGTAAACATTACAGTATCAGACAACAATATAAAATCAACCTGCAATCTAAACTTCTGTTAGAATTTCACTATATATATATAGTTTTATAATAAAAATTATGCATCTAGATATTTATTCTATACAATATAAATAATTATTTGCTACAGGAGCCATGCCTCATGATCATTCAATTATTATCCACATAATTCAAATACTTAGACATCCAAAGACAAAAGTATATATCAACAGTAACTTTTATATAGAAGCTTCACTAATTCATGTCCTAATAGCATCAAGATATAAGAAAAATTACTCAAAAATTCTATATACTTTATGTATTCGTTAAACAGGCTTGGAATGTTTATACCACATCAAATCTAACAATGCATCTAACCTGTAGATTGTAACAATAAATACCTACTGAATAGCAACAAGTATAGCTTAGAAAGATAATCATTACATTATTGATAGTTTCAAAAACAATATAGAATGCAACAAGTTTATTTTGTGTACACACTTACTACATAATTTATATGTATTAAATATTTGTATCTACATAACATTTATGCAGAAGTGTTAGAATCCGCCAGGTATAATAATCATGTTAATAATCGAATTATCGATTTAATTAGCAGTGTTAATTGACCATTAAATATCTACGAGTGCAGGTAAGTACTTAAAACTTTAATTGTACTAAGACCCCAAGTTAAAACTTCGAGTACTACTGAAATAACAATATTTTTCAAATATTTTATAATACTAAAATTTTATTATATTGACAATATCATTCTCTTACAGCTATCGATATAACACATTGATCAAAATATCCCTATTAAGTAATAACATAATAGACAGCCACAAGCTGCATTACATTTCAATAACAAATTGAAATAAATAAAATCACTCTATAAAAATAATATAATACATCGTCGATAATTGAGCTATTGCCTAGACTTACAACCCAGGGATACCTGTAACCATGTCTTGTTCGTCGTTGAACAGTATACATTCTAAAATTGCACGCGCTATGGAAACATTAAGTAATATTTACAAAAATTGTCTAGTGAATAATTGTTTAACAAGTACTGGAGACATGACATGGTTACCAGAGCCGATACCGCATACCACCGAGCCCCTCAGTGCAAAGCAGTGTAAAGAAGGTATATAAGGTGTCAGAATAGCTCACACTTAATCGTTAACCACACTGTGTACAAAACAGGACTACCTTATCAAATCCTTTGAATTCAATTGGAATGTGTTTGTCAGACAAACTATAACAGAAACATAAATCATTCAAAACGTAAACAACTCCAAAACCTGCATTGGCGTTACACATGTTTAAATGCATCATACATTACGATTAGAAACATTCATAGAGAAGCAAATATGTTTATGCAGTTATATAAGTTAAACGTGTTAATATATGTACTCGAATATTAAAATTTGCCCATGTCTATAAAAGAGTCATACTGTAGGTCGTAGCTGTCGCATACAGTATGGTCGTCGGGGGAGGGGATGGCCGTTACAAAGTGGGGGGGATGGTCCTCGCACATCGCCGTGTCGTCACTGTCCGAGTCACTGTTGCTGTCGATGTACTCGTACAGCCTCGCTGTGCCCGTACTGCTCTCGGCCGATATACTACACACGTCAGACAATTCAAACGAACTCATCAATGTTGATGTTTTCTCAACGTTGATAGCATCAAATGAATTGGACAGCAACGCATCTTCAATAGGAACGGGCTCAAAATGTGACGAACAAGCTTCTTCAGTAAAGCGACCGGAATCACCGAACTCGGATACATTAGGTGATAATGTGACATCAATGGCTAACATTACGGTCTTACTTTGCACGTGGGACGGTTCGTCGACATCTTGACAATTTATTTGGGGAGTCTCGATTGTAGGAATGTCTTCAACCATGTTTTCTTTGGTCAGTGAAACGGAATTGTCATCGGATAAATCACCTTCGGCGTTGAGCGTCACCGAGTCGTAAGGTTCCTTCTCGATATGTAAATGGTCATCCACGCACTTGGTGGAATCGTCACTGCTATCTGACACAATAAGTTCTATGCTCCTGTCCAAAATGCCAGTATCCGTGCATGTGGACATTTCGTCTTCGAATACAATTTCGACGCTGCGTATCCTCATGAGCGGCATTTTGGCGGGTGATATTTCGTTGCCTTTGGCCGTCATTCCTTTGTGCTGACTGATATCGATCAGCGACTCGGTGCATTCGCTGATTTCGTCGTAATCGATTTCGTAGCTCCGGAGGTCGGAGTTACAGGGGGTGCACTCTGTTATTTTGGCGATATGGTTTTTGGATGTACAGATATGTGCGTTAGTGTGATCTGGTGAGGGCGATAGTGTGGTATGCGTATGTAATCCCTAAGGTTGCAATGATTCCTAATGTATGGAGGTGCCTAGATCTAGACCGCCTTCCTCTTGCATTTTCGTGAGGAATTTGAATACTCTGTTTTCTTCGTCCGTCTGTTTCACCATGTCGATTAGTGCTAACAACTTCTTGATGCCAATGAAGATTCTGAGAACAAAATTATATTGTGTAAGAAAAATCTCATATTTGTTACCTTAATATTAATTGAAGTACAAGAAAAATGTGACTCTTGTAGATTCATGTATTTAAGGAATACTTTATAAAAAAAACCATTAATTAAAAAATAGCAAAACCAAATTGAATTTAGTTGAATAGACAAAATGCCTACGTACTTTTTCCCTTTCATAGCCCGCCGAATCTTCTTTAGATCTCGTTTAGAAAACACATTGTTGTGGTGTTGTGATTCAGTACTTTGCCGCATGAAATCACCCGCGCGCGACCACCAGGCGCGATTTTCATTCCTTTATAGAGATAGCAAGCTTCAAGGCGCAAACTTACTTCATTGCTTATTGGAATAATGGAATTGGCTCTATGTATAGACTCTACCTTGATATTACTCCAATGGCTCTATGTATAGACTCTACCTTGATATTACTCCAATGGCTCTATGTATAGACTACCTTGATATTACTCCAATGGCTCTATGTATAGACTCTGCCTTGATATTACTCCAATGCCATCTCATTGACGGCGTGCTCATGTTAGTTACATTGAATAATATCTACTTCACATCAGCCCCTTGTCACATGCTCGAGGCAAACATTTATGAAGCAAACTCAAACTTCTTTACAAAGTATAAAACGAAGACGCTTCCTGACGTCTGTTCACTTAAATATTTTGACTACTCAGCCGATTTTAATATCGATAGAGCTATTCACAGGAGCTATTTATATGTATAACACAATATTATACATATTTAATATGTCATTGTGTATCCATGATCTAAGAATAATAAGGTCTGCTCGTTATGAATTGTGCCATGAATGTATGTGCAAGACGACAGGTTGTCATTACCCACGGCACAACTAAGTACTTATTTCGGATTATATCGGATTCGGTTAAATATGGTTTTCTTGTACCATAGGTGTGCCTATCTCGCGAGCGGAGGTTATTGATTGATTATAAGATTGAAGTCCTGAGTTTGCTTGCTAAATTGGCCAAATCACTAACTATACACGCATCTAAGACTTACTTTCAAACTACCCACATATAAAAACATGTCTCACCTAGCTCCCCGGATGTCATGCTGTATCTTCTGCAAGTCCCCTTTGGAGAAGGCGTTACTCTCCTCCAGCACCGCCATGACGTGCTCCGGCGACGAGAGGTTCGGCACGTGCAGCACGCCCGTGAACGCCGACAGCATCTCCATGTCTTCCAACACTTGTCTGCACACAGAAGCATATTATTAGCCTAGCATTATTGTTAAAAACAACTGAGTAGTATGCACCCGAAACGAAAGAAGTTTGGGTACCCCTATGCTGTTTAAAAAGAAAATAACAGATGGAATTTAGCTGAGAAACCAATATACTCGCACCGCTAGCCATTTCATAAAATAGCACCCTAAAATTACATTTATTAAAGATAGTGTAGTTTAGGCAAACCAACTAGTTTTATATTTAAATGTAAATTGGTAATACCTTAAAGCAAATTATTTTACTTTTTATATTTTATACAATATAAAGGTTGAAAAATTAAGAATCCAGCATAGCATATTTGAACATGCACCCCCCAAGTGCTTAATATGCTGCTAGATTCGAGATTTCTCAACTCTTTCTATGCTAGCGATACAGGTATATAATAATATGTATAAACCTTAGCTAGACGAACCTTACTTCACAATGTAAATTGGCTATTTCAATATGTTTTAATAGCTTTAATCAAAAAGCGACCGTAATGATGATGTAATAAAAATTAAGTGATGGTCCCAGAAGATAGGACCATCACTTTCTTACTAGAAAGTTTCGCCAGTTTGGGGCTATTTATAATAGTTTGACGATTTCTATCATGAAAGAAAATCAGCAATTTGTTGCTTTGAGTATATGGCTGAGATGGTGTCAATTTCTGACAAAATTGTTGTTTAGTATTGTAAGTTTTATTTTAATTTTTTATTTTTCTCTTCATTTATTATTTAACTTATTTAATATATTTTTATTTATGATTTTTAAAAAAACATTTAAAAATATAAAAAACGGCCAAGAGAGTCAGATCACTGACAGTCCTCTCTGTCGAGGATGTCTTGACGCCGAAGAAACGGTCTCCCACGTAGTCCTGGAATGTAGGGCCGTTGCTTCTCAACGGGAACAAATCCTCGGAACAGTGAGGTCACTCCGCGAAGCCTGTGAAGTCCCCAGGAAACTTCTGAGCTTCTGGGCGGAGTTAGGCTGGCTATGTTAGCCAGGACTCTCCACGCACAATGGACCAAATGAGAGTCTAAGTGCGGAAAAATGAGTCCACTTTCCATTCCATTCCATTCCAAATATAAAAAACGGCGTCCCACCGACATCAGATGGTTTTTTATTATTATTATTTATTTATTTTTTGCCAGAATAACTGTTTCTTTCTTTCTTATAAACTAAAATATTGTACAATTTACCTCCGACTGCTGGTACACAGAATGAGCAGTTTCCTTCCCTGAGGCGGTTGCTTCTTCAGCAGCACGAGTAACGCTTGAAGAGTTAAGTTGGAGTAGCGAGGTCCGATGGAACCGTAGTCCAGGAGACGTTCGATGTTGTCCACCAGGATGCAAGACAGAGTCGAACGGTATGCGTCGTCGAAGTACTGTAGGAAAATAACGCGGTAAATAGTAGCTGGTTATATATATATTTTTTTATGGTGGATAGGCACGCTTTTGACCACGATCTCACCTAATGGTAAGTGATGATGCGGTCTACGATGGAGCACGCTTACCCATGAGATACCTATTAACTCTTGCTTTGAAGAGATCCAGATTGTACTCATGCGGAAACACAGACTCGGGCAAGGCGTTCCATTCTTTGGCAGTTCGCATAAGAAATGTAGAGGCGAACTTAGTGCGTATTGGTGGAATATCTACCGTGAAGCGATGATATAATAATGACTGTGTTATCCTTCCTTTATGGCGGCGAAAGTAGTCATATATATATATATAAGCGGTGTTATATTGCACAAAATAATAAAATAGTAGAAAATATACAGTAAAAAATATGGATAATAATTATCTTAAATTTGGCAGTTAAGTAATATTACAGTGATATAATACACGTTCAATATAAAATTAAATTTAAAGTGGTAATAGATTAACTTGTTTGAAAATTTTGAAAGAATATTTTTTTTTAAGGAGTTTTTATTTATGGAAATTTACAATATTTTGGTTATTTAATTATTACGTGAAACGTATATCTAGTTAAAAGCATTTTTTGTCTGTGTTGATTAGCTACATATGTTTAAACTTTTTATTGATTATTTTTATAGCATAGAAAGAGAGAAAAGATATAGAAAAAAATATGGGTCTTGGTAAGAGGCGACCGTAGCTGGTTGGTAAAAGCGACTGCCCGGTGTGCAGAAGATTGCAGGTTCAAATCGTGCCGGTCCCATATTTTTTTAACTGTTTCCTTAGTACAATGGCAAACACAGCATATCATTATGGTAAAATTCTAACGGTTTTTATATAAAAGAAACGATTTTTTTGTTGATGTCTGGCACCGGCACTAAATCCATTTTAGCCATCGCAATTAAGGACTATTTAACATCTTGGTGCTAAAATATTACCAATTTTTTTTTGCCATCTTACCTTCCTGATCTGCAGACACTTGGAAGTCTCGGTGAACCCGACCATGTCTTCAGGCGAGCAAACCTTCACGAACGGGAAGTCTGACATCTTGGCCAGCTCGGCCGCCAATGCTGTCTTACCACTGTTGGGTGGACCCTCCAGTAGTACTGATACTAGACCTAGGAAGGAAAGAGGAAACAGTTATATAGTGACGAGGTCATAGAAATCTTAATAACTAGTCAATAGAAATGCTATCGACTATCTTTTAACACTGGGACGCATGTCACCGTTTTTCAAATACCACTTGTCTTCCTGCAAACAAAATTATTCTTTTTGGCGATGACATTAAGACGACAATTCCTCAACTCGCACTTGTGTTCGATTAGACTCATGCGCTTGTATTCCTGCAAACAAAATTGTTCTTTTTGCGATGACATTAAGACGACAATTCCTCAACTCGCACTTGTGTTTGACTAGACAGATGCGCGGCGACAAGGTCACGCGTCTTTGACATTTCTATTGCCTTATTATTAAGATTTCTATGGACGAGGTAGTGTTTACTTTCCATAACCATCTTTAGCCATAATGTTGTTTTGGTTGCTATAACTTACACATAGAATTATTGTCAAAAAAACAAACAAATATTGTATGAATTATTTGAAAAGATGGTGCACATGAGTTTCTTACCAGCTCTTCTCGTGATGCAATACCCATCGGAGCTGGTACTTGGATTGATTTTAATTCAAATTTCTAAGTAGAAGTAAAGTCAATCTAAGCTCCGGTGTCAAATCATTTTATTGCAATAACTATTATAATTAAATTAGTTAAGTATTATTTTAATTATATATTTTTTTGTATTTTGATGTTTGTTTTGACGTGTTCAAGCGCCTCTTGGGGCCCATGGAAATAAATGATTTGATTCGATTTGATTTGATTTACTTGAAGCGGAGTGGAGCGAAGTAGAGCAGAGTCGCGTGTTCATATCATTATATTTCATTTTAAAGTACGCGCAGCCCTATTTCTTTCGATTCCACTCTGCCCAGCTCGGGTACGCTTGTATATTCGTTTTTTTTGTAAGGCCGCACAGCCGAAGCGAGTTTCAGTGGAGCGGAGCGGACCTATACGGTTTCAAGCACTGTCATTGGCCAATACGGTTAGCACCGCTTTGCTTCAAATTAAATTCAAATTCAAACCATTTATTTTCATAGGCCCCAGGAGACGCTTGAACACGTCAAAACATTACAAAAAATGATATAAAAATAAATTATAAATAATACTAAATTACTTCGCTTCCGTGGAAACGCACACTAAGATTGGTTTTAAACATGTGCTGGCTTCTTATGCAAAGAATAGATTTTCTTAACAGTTAAGTCGTTAGCAAATGATGATCGTACTAATAATAGTAAATTCATTATTTCAAGTATATTTGTAGCAAGGTTGCAAGAGTTAATTTAGTTCGAACAAAAAATAATAGTAAAATACGGCAAGGATGAACTGTATCCGTCATGTGTGAGAATGCTGAGATGACGGCAGACAGAAAGTATGGAAAACAATATACATTTCGACGACTCCAAGGCCGAAAATCCAATACATTCTTACCGCTGGCCTCCGTAGCCCGCGCCTGCTGAATATACAGCTGTCCATCTTCCAGCAGCGACGCCACCGGGGTGCCCCAGTTAATAACTCCTCTCGACAAAAAGTGTTCTAGCGCCTCTGCAGCTGTACCGAAAGCTGGCTTGATATCGTTCTCCAAAGCATGTATGAAGTCAGCTCGTTCCACCATGAGCTTCTCCATAGCTTCGGGGTCCACTTCCACCTTGCTTGAAGCCTTGATGAGGCGGTTCATGGCTGTGGATTGAGCGGCACGGACTAAACCTTCAAGTTCTGCGCCGGAGAAGTTCTTTGTGCGGGTTGCGAGTTCCTGTGAACAAAATAAGGGTAAAAATGGTACATTTATACGACACCGCTCCAAAATCGCTAGATTTTAATCTATAGAATGACTGGCGAAGGTTTGTGCATATTCACGGCAAAAAGGTTATTTTGTTCAAGCGACATTAGAAAAGAAAACATTCTATTTCAACATAAATTGTGAAATAATAAGCAAATAACCACAAGTATGCGCAAACGGCGGCCGTATCGCAAATTATGGGACCGGTAGAACGTCACATATTGACGTGTTATAAAATAAGATATTTGTGATATTTTACAATACAAAAAAAATATATGGTGTATCCTTTCTTTTTCTTTTTTTAATTCAACGGACACTTATTATAATTAAATTTATTTTTAGTAGTTTTGAGCGTACCTACGGCACTCATGGTCTGCAGCTGAAAACGAATGTTAGGTGACTGTATTTAAATGCAGTCACTTAGCATTATGCTGAGCTTCTGACCTATTGGTACAGACTGTATTACTGTATTTGACTGTATTTCCTACATTGTTTCTTTTTGTTTTGTGCCAATTTTTTTTTTTTATTTTTCTATTTAATTATACTAAATATAGTTTGTTGTTAAATCCAATTCATTTATCAACATGTCTTACCTTATTATCAACATCCGAAGCAATCTTCTTGTACTCCCTCATCCTCTTGGTATGGATATTCAAGATCTGCACCCTGCCCTTCTCATCGGGCAGTCCGATCTCCATCTGGACCTCGAGTCGTCCCGGGCGCATCAAAGCCTCGTCTATCATGTCGCGACGATTCGTCATGCCGATTACCAGAATGTTGTTGAGCTGGTCCACACCTATAATAATAATTAGGTATCTATATTGTTACATTAGAGCAGTGGGGACCGGAAGCACTCAATCTGTACAACCAGATTTCAGCTCGCCTGTTTGAGGCCACACATTCTCAAAATGCTGGTATTTATTTTAGCCAGAAGTTGAGCATTGCCATACAACGTGGCAATGCTGCCAGCATTTTAAGAACGTTGCCCACTGGTAGCGGTCTTTTAGACTAGGTTTGTACTAGTCATGTGTCCGCTATACCAAAACGTAACTGAAAACGGTTATCATCTCTCTAACGTACCGTATCGGTATTAAAATAGTTGCCAACGGTTATCAGGTATTAGTATGAAACTATGAAGTAACTACCGAATCACTGCGTCCCCGAGTCAACGTGGTTTGAAAACCGAACCCACATCATATCTGATAACTAAACAACTGACAACCATAACCAACTGAATCCACGCAACTGATAAAAACTAACTAACTTATCTATCTCTTTCTTACAAGTGATAATATCGCATGCATAAAAGAAATGGGGCGAGAGCGGCGCAAACGCAAACCATTTAAGGTTATTGTTATAAGCCAAAGACGACCTTATATCTATTGCGCTACGGCTTAATCAAACTGTAAACAAGTGCGGTCGCTCTCGTTAAGTAGCCTTGAGTGGCTTGTTTGTTATGATACTTATTATTACTTATTCATTTGGCATTTTTTGGCTGTGCGGTCGTTTTTAACGCAGTATACTTTCAAATACTTTGTTTTTAATGATTACGAGCTATTTTGTTGCCTTTGATTCGGGTGTGAGTGAGTAGTAAATACTGTAAAGTACTGTTATTTCATTAAAGTGACGATTGATTTGTTGTAAATATTATCTAAGTATAACTAGATAAGTGAGTTAGTGGTATAAAAAGTGTAAATATAGGTACAATTTAGGTTTAAAGTTTAGTTAAAAGTTAAAACTACATTTAAAAATTGGCCTAGATCTAAGCCTAGAAAAAAAGCATGTAGGAAAATCGCCAAAATCATTCTGCTCCGGGGGCGTACTCACTCACACGTCAAATCATAATAATCATATCGGACATTAGATAACGTAAAAAGTGGTGGCAACTAACTTGGATACCAAAATACCAAATAATACCAACCTTAGCTTAAAACGTATGTAAACGCTATAGCTAGAATAACTAGTAACTGTACCTAAAACACCGGTATTCGGCAACGGTTGTCTATACCGGTATTGTATTACCATACCGGTGTAATACCGGTTACCAAAAATATCTAATAACGCCCATGACTAGTTTGTACATAGATTTAGATTTAGTTTATTTTTAGGTCAATAGGAATTTTGTTATTTTTTATTTTTAATTATTAATTGAATATTTTTTATGTATAACATGAGATATTAACAGCGATAGCCGAGTGGGAGACAATAGGGCTGCTACAGACCTCTGTTAATAAATCGCTAACGGTGAAGTAAACATCGTGAGGAAACCGGCATGCCTAAGAGACTAAAAACTGCTCGAAGGTATGTGAAGTCCACCAATCCGTACTTGGCCAGCGTGGTGGACTAAGGCCTAACCCTTCTCCTCTTGAGAAGAGGCCCGAGCCCAACAGTGGGATATGTATTAGATACAGGGATGCTATTATTATGAGAGATATACAGGGTGTATTTTTGAAACGGGGCAGTAAGGGCAAGTACCTTAACCGTTGCAGTTACAGCAAAACGTTCTTAAAAGACCTTCCCTAACTTTTTGGGACATTTTGAACTGCATTCACAGATTTTGTAAAAAACTTACAGTTAGCAAAAAAAATGCAAAAAGTTCAAATTTTTTTTTTTCGCCAATTGATTCTATTTCATGTGGGGATCAAAAAACTCTATGGGACCATTTTAGCTTTCAGTACTAGAAAAGACAGAAATCGCCAAAAACGTTTCCCATACATTTCGGCAACAGAAACGAATTTCTACGATGGTCTAACTTTTTGTTATGGCCTGGAAGTGGGTAGAATTGACTGTAAAGTAAATAAAAAGAATTTTTACCCTCAAATTACGAATTTGATTCGAAAATCTGTGTGTTATACTTAGTTTCAGCTGAGAAACTTCGTATGAGTTATTAATTAAGGATTTTCGCTAAAATGTCTTCTAATCGTGAAAAAATTGACTTATTAGAAGCGTATTTTGTCAATAATCGAAATGCGGAAGCTGCATTAGTGTGGTACCGCAATAAGTATCCGTTGCGGCATGTGTCAACAAGAAAGGTTATTACAAATCTTTTGAAAAACCTGGAATTGCAGGGTTCTTTCAAAATACGCTTCTAATAAGTCAATTTTTTCACGATTAGAAGACATTTTAGCGAAAATCCTTAATTAATAACTCATACGAAGTTTCTCATTAACTACCCAGTTGATGAATCTATGTAATAGATTCGAAACTAGTCGGCATATCGCAGGCTAAAATGACCTGAGTAAGCCGTATTTCCAATAATAATGTCTTCACCTCACGTCATGAGCTCATGAGGCGCTCATGAACGCCGATGAGAGCGCCATAACAGTGGCCACTTATTGGGCCAATAAAATTTGACTCAGCCATCGACACGACGAAGAAGAAAAAGACCTGACGTCGCCGCGTCGGTTTTAATAAGATCTAATAAGTCAATTTTTTCACGATTAAAAGACATTTTAGCGAAAATCCTTAATTAATAACTCATACGAAGTTTCTCAGCTGAAACTAAGTATAACACACAGTTTTTCGAATCAAATTCGAAATTTAAGGGGAAAAATTCTTTTTATTTACTTTACAGTCAATTCTACCCACTTCCAGGCCATAACAAAAAGTTAGACCATCGTAGAAATTAGTTTCTGTTGCCGAAATGTATGGGAAACGTTTTTGGCGATTTCTGTCTTTTCTAGTACTGAAAGCTAAAATGGTCCCATAGAGTTTTTTGATCCCCACATGAAATAGAATCGATTGGCATAAAAAAAATTTTTTGAACTTTTTGCATTTTTTTTGCTAACTGTAAGTTTTTTACAAAATCTGTGAATGCAGTTCAAAATGTCCCAAAAAGTTAGGGAAGGTCTTTTAAGAACGTTTTGCTGTAACTGCAACGGTTAAGGTACTTGCCCTTACTGCCCCGTTTCAAAAATACACCCTGTATATATATTAGGAAATTGTATTTTGATGAATATGCGTGTGACTAGCAGCAAACTGCTTGATATGGTCCATTCGACGTATAATGTATAGCTGTCAAATACCAGTAAAAAAAATTGCGTTTGTTATTATTCATGCAACTTTTGATTAATAGATCCATACCATTATTATTGAGAATCGCCTTCACGCGATTAACTACCCAGTTGATGAATCTATGTAATAGATTCGAAACTAGTCGGCATATCGCAGGCTAAAATGACCTGAGTAAGCCGTATTTCCAATAATAATGTCTTCACCTCAAGTCATGAGCTCATGAGGCGCTCATGAACGCCGATGAGAGCGCCATAACAGTGGCCACTTATTGGGCCAATAAAATTTGACTCAGCCATCGACACGACGAAGAAGAAAAAGACCTGACGTCGCCGCGTCGGTTTTAATAAGATCCATACCACTCCATACTTTACTAAATTTTTATTTATAATGGAGTTAAATGAAGTTTGTTCTTATGCGTGCCAACCTCTGATTAAATAAATAATAATAGCGATACTTCGTCTTAGCGCGCAGCTGCGTATTTATAAGCCAACACATACACACTGGCTGTGCTTGAGTGAGAGAATGTGTGTATTTGGTCTTGTAATTGGGACCATTGGATAGTGTAATTGCTTCTGGCATTCTACCCAAATTTAATTTAATAGCACCGTGCGCCAAGATGATGTGGTATCTTTACATGGAGTGTACGGATAAATAAATATCTCACAACTTACACACAACGCCATCTAGTCCCAAACTAAGCAGGGCTTGTACTATGGGTACTAGAAAAACTAACACTAATACATAATAATATATACTTTTAATTTTGTAAATGAAAAGAGCCTCCCCGAGTGACGTACACAACGATTCCCTACGTCCGGCGCACCCTGGGCGATTCGCGAGTTCTCAAAAGCGAATTAGCTAATCCTTTCATCACGATGGCAAGTCAAAATAAAATTTGACTCAGCCATCGACACGATGAAGAGAAGAAAAATTTTGTAAATACATACTTATTATACATAGAAACACCCAGACTAAGACAAACCCCCATGTTAATGCACACAAAGATTTGTCTTAAGCGGGAATCGAACCCGCGTCCTCGGCGTCGCAGGCAGGTACATTACCCACTCCGCCATCCGGCCGTCATAACGGCCTCTATTGAATACGTCTATGCTTACCGTCAATCTTCGAAAGCAGCTGATTGACGACGGTGTCATGAACGCCAGTGTTGCCTCCCACGGAACCTCTGGCCTTGCAAATGGCGTCGATCTCGTCGAAGATGATTATGTGCAGACCGCTGTTTGGTCCAGCCTGGAAATAAGGCACGTTGAAAGATGGTACATATTATGATTCATTTCCTTCATATCATATATCATTCATCCCCCCCAGTGATCGAGAGATCGCGGGCCTATAGAAGGTTATAGTAGGTAAAGTATATGTGAAATATATATATTTTTTGTATTAGTTATATGTTACTTATAGTATAGCATTGGGATGCATCCTGTATGTGTACAGTAAAAATATTTTCATGAGCTACAAAAATGGTTGTCTTCCTTACTTTCAAATATTGAAAGAACTTTTGTAAATAAGTTCAAAGAGGGCACCACCACTATTGATGGTCAATGGCCAAATAGTAGTGTTTGCACTACATTTACATTTTTTTGTAAACTTACATAATGTAATTAGTCATCATAGACAAATCAAGTGGACTATAAGACGGTTCGTTATAAACATAATTTAAAAATAGAAGTTTGATGAAAAAGAACTATCAAATTACCCTCTTTTCTTCTTCCTCGGCATCAGCGAACAGTCGCCGAACGTTGGCCTCACTCTCACCAACGTATTTGTCCAAGATTTGCGGTCCATTGACGATCTTAGGCTCACGGGCGTTCAACATGTTGCCGATCTGACGAGCCATCAATGTCTTACCGGTACCGGGGGGACCGAAAAGCAGGATACCCTTTACGTGCTTGCAACCTAAATGGAACAATTAACTTTATGAATAGAAGCAATAAGGTTTATTTTGGATGAAAAAGATTGGGCTCGACTTCAAAAAGGCCGGCTACATGCTTTATCCTACTTACACAAAGAAGTCAATTTTGGCTGCTAAAAATTCACGCAAGTGAGTTTGAGCATGTAGATGCTCAAACTCACTTGCGTGAATTAATAATTTCATAGATTTTAAATTCATCTATGATCTAGTTGGACCAGTTATATTGACAGTACAGTGAAGACATCAATATTTATGTTTATTTTATGGTGAATGCGAGTTTCTTGTTGACCTCACCCACTATCACAAGGTAACATAACAGCTTCTTTTTTTTTTTTTAAAAGACGACGTCCGCACTAAGAACAGCTCCTGTGTCACGGGGGTGTTCACAAACATACATTTCACACACACAAAGCATACCCAGAGTCAGAACAAATGTTTGCAGATCACACAAAGAACACCAGCGCAGTTGAAAGCGACGAGGCAATAGCTTTAACCACTAAGCCAACCGTGCACTCTGCTGATATATAGGTACGCCCACAGATATAGATCTACATAGATAACGCAAATGCATGTACTTCGCGTGTCTCAACCCCGACCAAGCGTCAAGGTTGGTCGCCGCTAACTTCAGTCCACGCGCGTCTTTTGTTAGAGAAAATCATAGCGGACGGCCCTTTGAATCGTACTGGGCGGATGGGCATCGGAGGCATCGGTGTCTTTGAATCGGTTAGGATTTCCCGCCACTAAATTTCGGCTGTGACGTCACAATAGGTATTAAAAAGTCGGCACGCTTGGTTTCAATACAAATCGTGAATACTTGCGTTATCTATGTAGATCTATATCTGTGGGTACGCCTCTGACACATCCTATTTGGGAATACGCACGCATATTTATTAGACTCCTAGAAGCCATAAAGTGTCTCAATGTTCCACAATTTAAGAAGTTTAAAATTGTTTTTAATTAATACGTGTTTTTATAGAGTATAAGATTTTTTATATGATTGATGTTATTTCTGTTTTATTTTATTTCTATAAAAGTGTTCATTATCTTTTAAAAGTGTATATATACTAAGAAACAGTTGAAAAAGATATGGGACCGGCAGGATTTGAACCTACGACCTTACTGCACACCGGGCAGCCTCTTTAGCCATCCAGCTACGGTCGCTTCTTACCAGTGCCCTCAATTTCTCAACTGTATGATACGTCATTTCGTGACGTCACGTTCATCCATTTGTTCCCATCTTAAGTAGGATAGCTGCCGGTCCCATATCTTTTTCAACTGTTTCTTAGTATAATTTGCTAAGCATAGCTCAATGCTATAAAAATAATAAATTAAAAGTGTATAATGTATTCAAATAATATTGAGCCTAAAAAATTGCATGCTGTAATTTACAGTGAAACATGTTGGACAATTTATTATGTAACCATGTTTTCGCAAATAAATATATTGATTAATTGATTGGAATTTAGGTCTTAATCTTATGTTGTGTTATTATTTGGTTTATAATGGATGTATTATTTACCTAACTGCTCGACGACTTCAGGAGGGAACACTCTTGAAGCGAAGGCTCGTCGGAAGATGGCGTTGAATTCGTTGTCCAGACCGCCGATGCCCATCTTGCCGAAGTCCCAGTCTGGGTTGATGATGGACTGACGAGGTTGCTTGCTGTACAATAAATTTTGTTTTAAATAAAATATATTTTAATTCGAAACACATTGGATTCATATAATGTTAGTAACAAAAAATTACTTAAAAACTATGTTAGTACACAAAACTTGATATAAAAGGAAAATAAAGAATATTAACATTAATTATTTCGAGACCAACTGTGCGACAGACATGCATCTACGCATACAGTGGTTCGAAATAGGAGAGTCATACCTCTCAGCAATCATTCGCAGAATGCTATTGGAGCTGGCCCGCAGCCTGCAGAGCAAGGAGGCAGATTTTTTGCGCCATATTGCAAAAAAGTCATTTGTATGGCTTTGTGCAAACATACCTGATGCACTGCAGAATCGGGGCAGCCCCATCAGCATTCTGTAGCCATTATTATAAAGGACGCGCAGAGCGCTGACAGCACGCTGCGTATAGTTGGTCCACAGGTTTTAATTAGTAGAATCGAGGTAATGTTGATAATGTTTGGAGGAATTTAGTCAGTAGTTTGGAATGATAAAGTTGCTGATGAAGATTGCCAAGATTTATTTGAAGTTTGTTAACTCTTTTAGACTTCCTCAGAAACTTGAAAAAGTCTCTGGGAAAAAGGAGAATGTCAACATATTTTATTTACTTTTTTTGTTGTTTATGTTTCCATAACACGGGACTATGGACTCCCGGTACTTTGAAAGGCATACGTGGGGCCGAAGCCAACAGCGCAGAGGCCTGATAAACATCTGAAATGGGACACAAACTGATGACTATCACCGTTGTATATGTCACTATATCAATGCACCAATTAATTGATTAATTAATTATTTACTTAATTATTAATGTAGATGAAATCAAAGATCTTGACGGTTAAGAAATTGGTCGCAAATTAAATGTCACAGGTTGGGATTGGCAACGCTCGAGTACAGAACCCGTCGATTGGTCAGAATAGAAATAATAGATTTCAAGATGAAACAAGAAGAAAATAACGGTTATAATTTTGCAACAATGGACTGTGAAATTACATAGAAATTTTTAAAAATTACATAGAAAAAACAGTTAAAACCCATACATTTCTAAACTTTGACGTGAATTTTATCTGGAACAGAGTGGGAATAATTTTATTTAAAACTTATAATTGTCTCTAGTTGCATGCTCTCTGGATCGTACAACCATCTGCAGTCAACTTCAAATCCGTTTAGATCTTTGATTTTATCAATACAGACAAATAAAGCAGTTTTATTAAAATTTAATACTCAGTTTTTAACCGACTTCAAAAAAAGGAGGAGGTTCTCAATTCGATTCAAAAAGTCGGTGCCAAGTAAACAATAACTCTGTATAGATAATATCAATCTTTCAAACATCTATTTTCTGACTGAATATTAGTTCTTAATAAAATTATCCGATTTACTTGGCACCGACTTCAGAATTATAAAATAATTATTTAATAATTTCTATTTAACTAAATGAAATAACGTATTATTTTGTGCGAAGTAAATTTATTTTTTGCTTTTTAGTTTACCTACTTTTTGAAGTCAGTTTTTTTTTTGTTAAAATTTTTTTTCTGTTTAATACTCAGGATATTAGGATAGGCGTTGGCTTACCCTTTGGCCTTTCCAATGAGGTTTAGAGCTGAGCTCTCAGCCTTATCGAACTGGATACAAGCATCGGGCAACAAACGACCCATCCTGACTCGACGAGGCACCTGCTTGGACCCGGCCGACAGTGCTTGAAGGTCGACGGCTGAGAAAAAAATCAAGTAGCTTGAAAATGAAGAATATTATACTAAGAAACAGTTGAAAAAGATATGGGACCGGCAGGATTTGAACCTGCGACCTTACTGCACACCGGGCAGCCGCTTTAGCCATTCAGCTTCGCCTCTTACCAGTACCCTAAATTTCTCAACTGTATGATACGTCAATTAGAAGTTAAAATAACGTACACGTTCATTTGTAACAACATTTGTGCTGAATGTAACTTCGCCATGTTGGTTTGTATCCTACTTAAGATAGGAACAAATGGATGAACGTGACGTCACGAAATGACGTATCATACAGTTGAGAAATTTAGGGTTCTGGTAAGAGGCGACCGTAGCTGGATGGCTAAAGCGGCTGCCCGGTGTGCAGTAAGGTCGCAGGTTCAAATTCAGCCGGTCCCATATCTTTTTCAACTGTTTCTTAGTATAATTTGCTAAGCGTAGCTAAATGCTATAAAAATAATCAACTAGAAGTGAAGAATATAAGCTGAGGCAATGCTGGATTAGCTAGTCTATGATAGATTCCTTTAATTTGGAAGTGGCTGTGGCGCAATGGATAAGGCATCGGTTTTACGATCGAGAGGTCGTGGGTTCAAATCCTGGCCATTACACCACGGACGTGAACTTCCTCCTAACACAAGCGAACTAAGCTTAGCTGGAGGGAGTTAACAAAAATACTAGTTATTTGTATTTATTTTATTGTTATTTTTTTTTAAGTATGATATTTTGATTTTTCGTAAACAGCCGATGGGAATTAAATGAAACTGAACTTTTGATGAAATTTCGCACACATTAGGATCTAGAACTAAATAATTATTATTCTAGGCTATATTTATCGACGTGCTGTCGCACGCACGCGAGCGGGAGCTAATTTTTCTATGGTAGATAGCTAAGTAGGTAGCCATTTAAACCGGTATCAATTTTAAATACTCTTCGGTTTTCTTGCTCAAATGTAATAGCGAGCGTTACTTTATTTCAAAATGGTGCGTACGGAACCGGAACTACCCCGTTCCTCACAGAGTTCTCTTTGAACACAGTCTCCTACAAGTACGTCCAAATCGCCTCACATTGTATGATAACAGTCAATTCTAACTGAAGTTAGAGGAGCTTCTAGCTGCTCATTCCACCAACTGAACTGCAGCTGACTTTCACTAAAATTCATAATGCAACACCCTTAATCATTCCCTAAACTTTCACTTGAGAGGAAATTTGTCATCGATGACTGCTACAGGCTCGCGGTCTATTTATCCTTGGTTCTCAGAAGACACAGCATCACTACCTATTCTTTGTCCCAAGTTCAAATAATATAACCATATGACAATGAATGACATTATTTACCTTCTAAGTTCTTAATAATCAACGATAGAACTTTCTTCTCCTGGAACGAAAAGGCCAACTGCTGGCCAACAGTGAAAACCTGGCTGGAGAACTGGATGAGGAAGTCCCGAGCCATTTGTTCTGAATCGTAGGGTTCCATTGATGTGCTGAGAAACAAATGAAAATGGATGAGATTATTACTTTAGAAGCTCAGATAATATGGAGAATGTGAGAGACATGGGCCCTATACCCTGAGTGGCAGTTGACTCAGATGGACGCTGCAATGGAATGTAATAAAAATATAGTTAAAAAAAAACTAAAAATATACGCTTTTAAAGTACTTCTAACTAAAAAGTGAAAAATAATTCTTAATATAGTTAAGCTGAAAATGGTAATGAACAAAAAATACTTGTATTATTGTGAAAAAGCGTGGGTTGCTCGATAGACGAAAAATATGGCACAGAGCGCTTTAAAAGCGTATTTTTTTATTTTTTTTTAACTATATATTTTTTTTATTTTTTTATCGAATTATTGCATTGTCATCGATCTTTGACAGATGTGCAAAATTTTAATGAAATCTGTCCGTTTAAAGTGGGTAAAAATCGAGTCGAAAGGAGTCGGTTACATACATACATACATACATACAGGTGAAGCTAATATAAGCGTGTTAAAAAGAGCCGTCCCGCCCATGTGTGTAGCGACCTAACACCCTCAGTGTACCCATAGCACGGACCAATCTGCTCAAGATTGCCCCACTGCCGCGCGTCATACGACTGATTAACATTAACGTCTTAGAATTGGATATTGACATATTCCAGCGTGTCGAAATTCGCAGAACAAGCACATAGCCTATAGAATTAATCATATAATAATTACAATAGATGCAGATATATTTTGAAGATAATAGATAGTAATGTATAATACAATAGTTTACAGATGGGTAATGTAAATGTGAAGTTAGATATAGTATAGCATTCGGATGCATCCTGATAAGACATTGTTAATGATTTAAAATAAATAAATAAATTGGGCGAGAACTTTTTAGCAATGGCTTAGTATAGAAACCACTTAAGAATAAAAATGCTTTCACAAATAGAGGCGACGTGCCTAACCTATTATTAAGGGTTGTAAGTTATATTTTACCCAATTCCCAACTCACCAGCATTTGTAATAAGATTTTTTTTTTGCAAAAACGTAAATTAATAATTTAACAACAACAGAAAATTATAGATTGTCACGGGTCTTAATCGCGGAAATATTTTTAAAGGCATAAATACCTTTTTGCTCGACAGTTTCAGTCAAATTAGCCGACAGATATATATAATTATTTGTACATAATGGAGAAAATTTTAAAATCATTAACAAAAAATTAAAAACTGAAAAAATGCGCAAATTTAAAGAGTTATTTAAGTAAATGAATATCCGAAATTTAATTTGGGTTTTTACACGCCAAAATATCACGCGATTGTGGCTAGATAGCTCTAGCGGGACTGACAGTAATTAATAATTCTATTAAAATAATAGTATCAAATAATCGGGCTCTAGGGCAAAAAGAAGCAAGAATTAACAATAAAGTATAGTACTAGTTTTCGGGGGTAGGCAAAAACATTATTTGGATTTTTTCCGTTGGGCAATTCTGAATATGGGTGTTATACACCGCTGCCACACCCTTCTTGGTAATATAAGCGTGATGTTATGTTTTATAATGTTATAAGGATTTTTTGTCTCAATCAGAACTAGCTTGGCGAAATGATGATCAAGATTTAATGACGATAGCTGCTATACCTAGCTTCTGAATAGGTAGGTACTATACCTACCTATTCAGAAGCTCTCCTTTGTGACTAACATCAAAGAGACCTATCGTGTTAAGGCTCTTATACTGTAACTATGAATACTATTGTGAACTAACGGGCAAGGATGGGGGACGGGCATACCGTGACATAAAGATACTGCGAAATTCATATTATGTTAATATAATTTTCAACCGACTTCAAAAAAATAATAGTTTAAAAAACTAAAAAACACGCTTTTAAAGTACTTCTAACTAAAAAGTGAAAAATAATTCCTAATATAAGCTGAAAAAAGCGTGGGTTGCTCGATAGACGAAAAATATGGCACAGAGCGCCCCACGCTTTTTTCAGCTTATATTAGGAATTATTTTTCACTTTTTAGTTAGAAGTACTTTAAAAGCGTGTTTTTTAGTTTTTTAAACTATTATTTTATTTTCTACTTTTTAGTTTGGTTTATTTATAAGAGCATTTTTTATTTTATTTTATTTTTTTATCGAATTATTGCATTGTCATCGATCTTTGACAGGTGTGCAAAATTTTAATGAAATCTGTCCGTACATACATACATACAGGTGAAGCTAATATAAGCGTGTTAAAAAGGAGGAGGTTCTCAATTCAATTTTTTTATTAAATTGTGCCCCGTGAATGGTGAAAGGCTTCTCCCCTACCCCATGGGACCGAAACATAACAGGTAAAATGTGGGAGTTGTACAGTGGGCCAACGAGTTAGGTATACAGGGCAAAAACTTTAAAGTAATCGTAAATAGTTAATACGCCAGTTATGGATAAATTATTTACATATCTAAATAGTGGGTATATTACACTTCTTAAATATGTAATTCACATACGTATTTCTATTGCATTCAGTTTTCACAATGGCGTAGAAGTTTTTGCCCTGCATACCTAATTGCTTGGCCCACTGTACACCTCTTCCACGCCCTTCTGGGTAATAATAGGCATGATGTTATGTTATGTATTATAATCCGTATAAACTATAACTTTTGATATGATAAGGATTTGTTGGGTGGTTCGAACATGATAGCTATTTCAACAGTTATGATGATCAATACGGTTACGTCATCCTAGTTAGGCTGTGTCTGCCAGATAGTCAAATGTTTGCTGTAATAAATACTAAAAAGTTTCCGACATTACATCACAGTTCTATTATATCCAAATGGTCTACCTTTGTTATACAGGATAAGCAAAAGTACGGGTAAATGGCCCTTGTTTACAAACTACACTTCAATTAATATCAAAGTATTCTTTATAACCTTATACATACATTCACACACATATCTATTAATATCCTTTTGTATAAATATTTTTTCCTGCAGCGATATAAAACTTGGCAAGCCATAGAGGGGCTTGGTCACAGTGATGACATCACGATCACATTTACAGATGACACATAATCAGATTAGATTCACTTACGTCTTCTTCTGCATGAAGTCTGCCTCCAAGGTCACGCTGCACAGGCAATCTGCTTGTTGAGGCTTGAAGATTTTCACGTCGATAATCTGTGAGGAACATTCACTATTATATTTTATACTCAGAAAAATACATTACATGCGAGCTGTGACTCGAGACAGCGACACAGTCTGCTATTTAATAATAGCAGCCCTGTATCTAATACATTTCCCATAGCTGGGCTCGGGCCTCTTTTCATGATGAGAAGGGTTAGGCTATAGTCCACGCTGACCAAACGAATTAGTAGACTTCACACTCCCTCGAGCACTTTTGAGGCAACCTCAGGCATGCAGATTTCCTCACGATGTTTTCCTTCACCGTTAGCAAGTGAACATTTATATGATAAATACACACATATCTTCGAAAAGACGAATCTTAACGATTTATTGACAGAGGTGTGGGGCCGTGGGTTCGATTTAGTCTGCCGCAAATTATGAGAGGCCGTTATTGTTTCGAGAAGAATTAGATATCGGGGAGGAGCGGAGGGGGTTAATTCCTGTCGCCAAGCACAGAGGGCTGACACAATGTCTAATTAATTATGGGCAATAGTTTGTATCCTTATTTAGTTTTTTGTTTATGTGACTATCTGAAAAGGTGACGACAACTAAGCGAGGCCGGGGTGTTATCAGAATACCGCTAATGATACGCGGCTACTGTGAAAAACTATTAAACTGCGACGAAACCTCTGTGCCGTTTACAACGGCGCGGCGTGGACCGCCATTGTTTTATTTGTATGCAAAGAAGACTTTAAAGTTAACTCTAGGCAAAAGAGTATTAAGTTGTAGCAATGGTTACTGACCGACAAAAGACATTTCGTCAACCGAGCAAGACCTAGTTGTCTCTAGCGCGCCTTTTAAGTGGAAAGATTAAGAGGCTCTCTAACACTACACAGGTCTATGCAATGCAACTCAGACATATCGATCCGAGAGATGTCTCAGGCTTTTTCCGGTATATGTAAAGTGATGGATGACATAAGTATTTATGATCAACTTCAGATAATAACTTCCTCTTGCGATAGAAGTAGTAGGCGTAGCCGCGACCAGAAGCTAGTAATATGATATAGATTAATATCTTATATTAGTTATAATAGTTCTTGCCCAAAAATTGGGAAGAAATTATTTACGATCAGTAAAGAAATAGCAGAATGGTCAATGAACTTTTATTTCAATCCATTTGGCACGGACTATAAGTAAATATTTGCTATATATATCTTATAGATACCTACATATTAAAATCTTATTGGAATTAGGTAACCCAATCTCGTTCCTGGGCATATGACGTTTTTTTTTTCTGAAGAAATTATTTTCGGTTCTACATTATCAGTCGCGATCTCGCGAAATTAGCGAGATTGTAATGGACAATATTAACGTGGCAACTACATTAGCGTTTCTTATTGTCACGGCCGGAGATGTTCTCTAAAAGGGCCTTTATCCACCGGATAGAGAGAGAGCCCCTACGGCTTATTATGAGCATAGCTAATTATCAGTGCTAGTTCAATTCATAAAATTACAAAATGAGGTGCGTTTGTGGCCAATTTACCTGAATGAATGGCCATAAAAAACAAGATTAGTATCACATATTACTAACTAGCGACCCGCCCCGGCATCGCACGGGTACAATGCTGATACTAAATACACTACAGAAAAACTGTGAACGTTGTATATAAAAACACAGCGGCCCGCTCCGGATTCGCACGGGTATAATATAATATATAGCCTATGTCACTCACTGAAAAAATGATTAAAATCGATCCAGTAGTTTTGATTTATTCATTACTGCCCGTGGCCCGCACGCGTTAAATTTGGAGTAAAACAATTCCCCTTTCCCTATACCATGAAGATTTCCTGCTATCTTTGAAATATTCATACACAACATTTTTACTTATTTACTTTTTACATTTCTCAGCTCTATATCTATCCCGAAGCTGACTGAGTCGAGCCTCACGCTCTACTGACAATTCTCTGACCCTCTGAACAGGCTCGCTCTCGCCGCCCCGACCGGCCGATACCGCCGCGAACGCTACGTCCCGCAATTTTTAAATCTGTAATATCTTCGAAAATATTCATTTAAATCACATGCTGTAAAGGGCAATTTTGATCTACATGAAATGCACAACGTATTTAATGTATTTAATTGGATAAGGAATGATACCGTATCGTTTAAAATAGCTTGGTAAATAACACATATTTTTTTTGTAATATGTAAAAGATAAAAATGGTTACTGTGGGTTATCCGTAGGAGATAAACATATGCTGTCGCGGACTTTTTTATTCATCTTTTTAAGATATACAATTCCGTAGTACATAAATTTGATCTATCTCGTAAGGTTTAGCCAGCGTTTCCAATGTAAGCGCAGAAAAATATGTTTGTTACGACATCACATTACAAATCTTTAAATTTCTCGGCTTTTCTCTACTATAATATGCATGTATTATGTATTATACATAAAAACCATCCTCTTGAATCACTCTATTTATTAAAAAAAACCCCATCAAAATCCGTTGCGTAGTTTTAAAGATCTAAGCGTACATAGGGACATAGGGACAAAGGAAGCGACTTTGTTTTATACTATGTAGTGAAGTGATGTAGTGATGATGACGTATCTCTTCTTACCTGCCCAATGGAGAGGGTAGCCCATTTTCTCTGAGGAGCAGAAAAACCAACAGTTCCACGATCAACACCGTTGTAGAATCGGATGCTGAACACAAAGTGCTGTTGGGGTCCTGTGGTTACTTCAATGTGCCTGTAAAATAAAACTTTTTATTTACCAAATGGGCGAATTTTGCTATAAAAAGAATTTTATATTCAACTTTTTTCTGTTGAATATTTTACTGGCCTCTGAGCAGATATTTATTATATTAAGTTAAAAATAATGCCTCCTGTGGCAGCACTAATACATTCATATTTTTCAGAGGGAAGAAGGCAAATCTGCATAATAATACTAAAACAAATACAATAATGACAATCTTACTTGGTATCACTGGGGAAGTCATCCTGGTGGACGAGTGCACAGTTTGTTATAGCAAGTTCATCCGAGGGACATTTTGCTGCCTTCAAGCGCTGTAGACAGATTAATAAATCACATAAATTGTTCAAAGGAAATAGTCCAATGAAAATGCTAATAAAGACAGATTAAGGGAATGGTTTATAAAGGTAATGTAATGGCATTTTTCAGTCAATTTACCCATATAGTTGACTGAATCTCAATTATTTTTTTTATACATTACTATAACAATACATACATTGGAGTCCCTACCCTTTCATCTTGTAAGATTAATAATTTAGAATATAAGTTTGTACAACACCTGCAGCAAATGAACTTGTAGTCCACCTGATGGTAAGTGGACTACAGCCCATGGACATCAACAATCCACTATAGCAGATTGTAGATGCGTGGCTGCAGCTGAGGACTATGCTGTTATGCCTCATGTGCCAGTAATGTGAGGGCCTGATCTCACAACCAAACCAGAACACAGTAATGTAAGTAAGCACTACTATTTAGTGGCAAATTAAAGGTGAGATGGTGGTACTGCCGCCCTCAAGCTTGTTCAAAAGCTCTACTACCAGTAAAATAAAAGTATATAAGAAGTTAATCAGTAATCGATATTAAAACGAATGAGGAAATATAGAGCGCTATCTGGTAAATAAGTATTTAATAATCAATTTGTATGTTGCAAACAAGTAGTTATGTTACCTCTTTCTTGTGCAACCAATTAAACGTATATAATATCTAGCATGGTAGTTTGTAATTACTATTATGTTAAAGAAAAGGAATTAGCCCCTTAATTAAATAAAATATTAAATGGGTGTATTGATCAAAATTAATAGTTTCACTCTAAGAGGATCGTGATTTCAGAGAGAAAGAAATGTTATTAAGATTTTTTATTTATATGACTAGGAACTGATTACATGATTAGTGTATTATACTACTAATAAAGCTAAATTAACTTACCATTGAAGACATTTTTGGTGTCTTTCTCTATTTCCTAAGTACTATTTTGAGTTGTTCAATGATTTTGACAAATGATTCACGTCGACTGATTTGACATCAGAGGTTCCAGCCGTCACCTAAACAACGAATGACTGCATTGAATTTATTTTGCCTGAAAATCCATTGGTCAAGCGATCAATACAGGCCGAAATCTGCGTTGCGGTGTGGCCAGTTAGAATAAAAATAGTGATGTTCCTTTAATTTGGCCACATATTCAAGTAATACAAAATTATTATGACCCCCTATTCAAAACAAATAATGATAATAAATCAGTATGAAATCTTTATTAATTCGTATTCAAGTTATTGTATTGGGTTACCATTAGCAATAAAAAAGGAATAAAATATTTTAATACATTATTAGTTTACAGTATCATGGTTGACCCCATGTTTTGTCACATTATCGGTAATACCGGTTTTTGTATTGACCCCATGTCATCGCAGCAAATCCCCTCACTATTGCACAACTCAAACTCAAACCTTAAAATGAAATTACAAATGGCCGAGAAAATTATATCGTCGTCGCCTATGTTATTTTTGTAACAAGGTTTACAATTGATGTGATACGTGTTCAAAATATCTCAACACTAAGGAAGATTAAGTGTTAGATATGTATGAAATGGAGAATAAAACTAGCAAGACAAATAAGTGAATGGCAGATTTAGAATTCCTATAACATAACCTTAATTTGTAAAGATAAAAAAATGGAACTTCCGCAGCCGCCACAAGGTATATTTGTAGTCATTTGGCCGTTTTGAATAATACATATTTTAAAAATGGCTAAAAATTAATATCCTTTTAGATCAAGATCTACGCAACATCATTGACAAACTCGCCCAGTTTGTCGCCAGAAATGGACCTGAATTCGAGAAAATGACCAAGAACAAGCAGAAAAACAATCCGAAATTCAGCTTCCTGTACGGCGGGGAATTCTTCAACTACTACCAGTACAAAGTGACAACGGAGCAAGCAAGTAAGCATAATAATAGAGTGATGATGGAACCCATTTGAATATTACAATGCCTGCTGATTGCGTGTTGTTGTAACTGAATCTAAATGAACCTCCGCTGTTTATAGTTCTAAAGCAATCGGCCGGTGGCCAGGTGGCACCCGCTCCCGCTGGGGCTTATATGGCACAGAACAGGCAATATGTAATGCCCCAACAGGCCAGCGCGACACCAGCTCAGCTGGGCCTCGCGGCGTCGATGGCGGTGGCGCCCGCGCTCCAGCAGTGGCTGGCGGCCAACTCCGCGCCGCCCGGCACGCCTCAGCACTCGCAACATGACATCGACAACGTAGCAGCACAGATCAACATGCTTAAAGAGCAAATTACTCAATCTGAGAGTAATCTTAAAGCTCAACACACAGTTAGTGTTTACTTGCAATATGATAACTTAAAATTATATCTACTTGAACCAAAATAATACTAGAATTATTGATTTGCTAATTTTAATATAAAATGTAAAGTTTTAGATACACATTGCATGATAATGATAAATTGAAAATGAGATATAATATTGTATCATTTACCCTTTCAAATTGTTTATTTTTGTAACATTCTTTATAAACTTCTATATTTATTTCCAGGCTGTAGCATTAGGAGGCAATATCTTTGTGTGTTTCCTAATAACATACTTATTAATTTTCTTATTTTGCTATTATTCTATTAGATTCTGTGATGATTTTACTTTTATTTTCATCTTTTATGGAGTGATTAATAATTCTGAATGTTTTTAGGTGTTGATCCAACAGCAGCAAGCTAAGATCAACGAGTTGGTGAGCAAGGCTCAAGTGGAAACAATCCAGATGATGGCAGAGGACAACAATATCAGTCTCAGCGAGTTGGACACCATTCTGCAGCCAATAATTGACACATGCACCAAAGATAGCATCTCTTCTGGTAACTGTTTTGTAATGACAATAAGTAGAACACCAACAATTATTTGTAGATTTTAACACCACTTACTGTTTTGGAAGAGTTCACAAAAGTAAAAGAGCCTATTATGTATCTAGTAAAATCTATATTATGCAAATTTTGAGTGAAGAAAACATGACTAAAATCAAGGAGAGATAAGACTGTAAGATTTGCATGAGAAATAAGAATCAGATGGCCATGACATTTCCAGTGTGATCCCATGACATTTCCAGACTAAGTAATTAGTCTGAAAGGAAGTGTATTAACTTCCTTTCAGACTTATTACTTAGTCTGTCTTTACATTGAAACTTAGGCATCTAAGATAGTAATCTAAACAAAATAAATATTGAAATAGTCCAAGTTATAATTAATGTTATTATAAGCATTTTAAATTTTTCAATGCAAATCGCGAGAAATGGCCTCTAGAATCGAAAATAAAATGTCAGCAATTTCCTTTTGATACAATTTTAGCTCTAATAAATTATAACAAGCTGGCTATTTATTTAGTGATATAATAGAATGTTGATTATTCGAACTAATGAGGATCAGTCATGAGATTATGGAGCATACTTTTAGCGACAAAAAACCCGATAAATACTCGAAACAAAGTTTTCTTGAAATGTTTATTCACATTTTTTTTATTTCATACCCATTTTCGAACTACACGTTCCGGAAAGTGAAAATCTTCCGCTCTTAACAATTCTAAAAGTATACCTACTGACAAAGTTTTAAAATAAACATACCTACAGTTTTATCAAAATTATGTTGAAGCATTATTTTTCATGTGTCTCATTGGACAATTTCTCGTCCTTAAGCATTAATTTGTTACGTAGCTTAATATTTCATATGTTTTTTTATTCACGTGAACGAAGTCGCAGGCAACAGTTATTATAGATATTTTCATCACATCGCATTTTACCCGTCAAACTTAATTTTACAGGCTTCTGGGTTTTTCAAGCTTCCAAGAAATTAAATTAACTTACACAAAAGCATCCATCAACCAGACAAAGTTTTATGCTTGAGGTTTTGTGACCGTCACATCTAAGTGTCCAAAAGCTTAAGAAATATAAGCATAAATATACATTTTACCACACAAATTGCGGCTTAACTTATCATAAAATTTATTTAAAAACTTTGTGTAAGCTCTGGATACATAAATAAATAAATAAATATTTCACAACTCACACACAACGCCATCTAGTCCCAAACTAAGCAGAGCTTGTACTATGGGTACTAGAATAACTGATAATACATGTATAATTTTCTTTTGTAAATACATACATAATAGTGCTTATAGTTTCGAGGATTTCAATCAGAATAGGCAATAGTAATGCTATCCAACACTGTCATCGTAAAAAAAAATGTAAAATAAATCATAACAATAAATTAATGCGCTTACACGACACAATAAAGTGTTAGTTACCCTCATTAAAAACACTTTTTGCACTTTTTCTTAGTTACGGAGCGTCATTAGTAAATGGCCTGGTACTTTCAAAACCGCAGGTTACCGCAACTAATGTAAAGTTTATCTGTAGGATTTAATTCATGTCCTGAAGTATATGACCTACAGGGCGATAACGAAGATTAGTTGTAATCTCGTTAATTAAAACAAATGGTTCCAAATAACCTTCTTCACTTAAATTGTAATAGTATATTATTACTCATTACATCATGTATCATATTTATATAATAACTAGCTGCCCCGCGCGGCTTCGCCCTCGATAAAATTTTGCCCTCGAAAATATTTTAAAAGTATCCTATGTCCTTCTCCCGGTTCTAAGCTAACTCCCCACCAATTTTCAGCCAAATCGGTTCAGCCGTTCTTGAGTTATAAATGGTGTAACTAACACGACTTTCTTGCACACAAGGTCATCAAGTCCCCAAACTAAGCAGAACTTGTACTATGGGTACTAGAATAACTGATAGTAATACATATATACTTTTCTTTTGTAAATACATACTTATTATACATAGAAACACCCAGACTAAGACAACTAATTAACAAACCCTCTTGTTCATGCACACAAAGATGTCTTAAGCGGGAATCGAACCCGCAACCTCGGCGTCGCAGGCACTACCCACTTCGCCATCCGGTCGTCAAATTATTATAATATAATTTCAAACATGAGAACATGACATATATATTTAATAATAATAAATGTATATTTAATTACTACACACAATAGACTTATGATAATATAATTTAAAAAAACGCTATTATAAATAAACCAAACTAAAAACAAAAAAACTAAAAAACACGCTTTTAAAGTACTTCTAACTAAAAAGTGAAAAATAATTATATATAAGCTGAAAATGGTAATGAACAAAAAATACTAGTATTATTGTGAAAAAGCGAGGGGCGCTCTGTGCCATATTTTTCGTCTATCAAGCAACCCAATCTTTTTTTTTTATATTTTTAATTTTTTTTATCGAATTATTGCATTGTCAGGTGACATCTTTGACAGGTGTGCAAAATTTTAATGAAATCTGTCCGTTTAAAGTAGGTCAAAATCGAGTCCAAAGGAGTCGGTTAAATACATACATACATACAGGTGAAGCTAATATAAGCGTGTTAAATAGAAGTTCAATATTTTAATACTTTGGTTTTATTCATACTTCGGTCGTCCCATTCCACTGCACTATTGACTAATACCTTACTTTGTGATGTTACCTTCTAGGCAAAGGCTGGATATTACAGCACGCGACATCCCACGACGCGGGCAAAGTCATATCGCTGCATCTGCTGCGGAAAGTGACTCAGTCCGGCGCTGCTTTCACACAGAAATTACACATCATTTACCTTGTCAATGATGTCCTTCACCATTGGTTAGTACCTGACACGGATGACCCCGTGTCTTAAGCATATTAACACTTATCTAGGATTCTATAATTGCATATTTGTTGCTAATGTTGATAATAACGGTTAAAGTAATGTTCGATTTTTCTTGTTGATTTGTTGGCGTGTATTTGGGCAATCTTCATGTTATTTAAATCGATATTTTTGTACTTAAATATTGATTTAATTGGTTTCAGACTGTCGCATTTTCGTTGTTATTTAGTTCAGTTGCTTTAAACATTTTTTTTATAATTTCACCCGCGTTTTAATAAAACGGGCGCTAATTACAGCGTTTTTAATGGAGCTGTGTATAATGTATTTGCATAGAAGGCGTATAGTACTTCTATAGTGCTCACTTATCGGGTCGTGCGCTTACCTTAATCTTCTGAAAATGCGATAGTCCAAAACCGTTATAACAATAAAAATATGTGATATATTTTGTTTAAACTCATTCGTACCTTCTTTTGTTTCTAACTACCGTTATGGTGCGTAAATCTGTTGCCCTTTGATAAAAAAACATGTTATCTCCTTGTACTTCATGTCATTATAAATTGAGTTTCTATGATTCTATTATTCCTAATTACAGTGCACGCAAAAACGCAGAAGATCTCAAGAAAAATTTGGAAAACGTGGTGGTACCAATGTTTTGCAATGCCAGTATAGGTAACATATTTATAATAATGCCCTCAAGATGTATGTAGGTTCTTCTCGAAAGTGCATTTTGAACTCCAATTAAAAACATTCTAGTTATCATCCACATCGCCTGTGGTCTGTGCCAGTCAGGTAACTTGCTTAGTGTCGCCCAATCTTATTCATACGACAACTCTTTAATTATTTTGCTGTTTCAGCGGTCACGGAAGAACAGGAGGCTAAACTTAACAAGTTGCTGCGGCTCTGGGAATCCAAGTCTAACTATTTCGAGACTTCGGTCATTGAGAAAATGAAGAGTCCCACCAGTTCCTACCAGGAGTATCAGAACAATCTGATCGCTCAGCACTCAAATGCTATTGCACATTTGGCGCAACAGACTAAGTCAACATTTGAAAAGTATGTTTTACCTTTTTATAAATGTTGATTACCAAGTCATAGTAACTATCATGAGCTTCGTTTTTCAGCTATCAAACTCAACACCAGGCTTTCGTGACGCACACAATGCAACAGATTCAGCAGCTAGAAATGCAGAAACACGCTATAGAAATGCAAAACAGTCATGACCAAAACAAAGACAGTGTGCAGCAACAAAATATGCAAAACAATATTCAAAATAATATGCAAAACAATATCCAAAATAATATGCAAAATAATTTCTCAAATAATAATAGTTTTAATGATCAGAACTTTCCACCAATGAGAGACTACGATCAGAACTTTTCAAGTAATCAGTATGGCAGTGAGAGTGGTGATAACTATGCATCTAATAATAGTTTAAGTGGAAATGAGAACAGCTACGACAGTCAGACATTTGATCAGATCACAAATCAGAATAAAAACGAAGGGCCTGAAGAGACAGATTTCTCAAATATCCTGCCGAATGTGAATTTCTCACAGCCACCACCAGGGTTCCAGCCGAATGAGTCAGCTCTGTTAGCATTCCAAAATGGTCTTCCGGATCTCAGCAAACCGCCGCCTGGCTTCCTTCCATTCCTTGAAGTAAACAATGAAGATTTGATGCCCTCAGTACCTTACTTCGAATTGCCAGCCGGATTAATGGTACCACTCATAATGGTACGTAGAAAGCTAATTTTACATTAGAATAAGATCAGAATAATATGCACAGTAGGGAATAGTCTTAAATTAATCATTTTCCTCTTTATAACAAGGACAAAACATAGGCTTGAAAATATTACTCATCGACCTTTCCTATTTCCCACTAACCTCCTCTATAATTCCTGTAACGTACTAACAGTTAGACAGTTATTTATTTTGAATACATTACTTAAACAACACGCAAGTCTTCCCTTTAATCCTGACCATACTAACAAAAGACGAAAAGATATTGTTTGCATCCAAAAAATCAGATTCAAACACGCTTTTACATCAAAATTTTATATATTTCTAGGCCCGCTACTCTACAATAGGCTAAATGCCATGCGTTACATTTATCCACTTAATCATAATGACTGTAAGAAAGCTATCAAAGAACTGCTCCAAAAAATGTCTTATGAAGATACAGAAAAGTTACTTATAGTGTTAAAATAAGTATATATTTAAATTAAATTAATTTATATAATTGATAAATAAATAAAGTTAAGTTAGTTAGTTAGTTACTCCAATTTATCTTAAGAGTTGACTACCTCCTAAAAATATATTTCCTTTTCCTTTTGTTTTCTTTTTACAAGATTATTTAATTTTAAGACCATTTTTGTAATACTAGTCTATTAGCCTGAAACACAGGATTACCTAGTTCAGGCACCGAATTGTTTATATATACACTTATGTATATACAATAATATTAAATGCTGTTATCGCTTATGTATTTGACCAATGTATTTTAATAAATGAATTTTATTTTTATTTATTTATTAAAATTAAGTTATCATTAAATGAATTTTGATGCATTTCATTACAATATGTATGTTGTTTTAGCTCGAAGAAGACAGGTATAAGGCATTAGATCCTGCGATGATTCGATTGCCTCCGCCTGCCCCGCCGAATGATCGGTTGTTAGCTGCTGTCGACGCTTTCTACGCCGCACCTAACCATGAACGACCAAGGGACAAGTTAGTACTAATTTTTTGTCATCATCATCTTCATCATCTCAGCCTAACGACGTCCACTGTTGGACATAGGCCTTACCTACTTTCCGCCACAACGCGCGGTTTTGGGCCGCCAAAGCCAACGGCTCCCCGCGATCTTAACCAGAGCATCCGTCCGTCTGGCTGGGGGACGGCCCACACTGCGCCTGCCGGATCGTGGCCGCCATTCGAGAACTTTTCTGCCTCAACGGCCATTTGTTTTGTGAGCTATTTGCCTTGCCCATTGCCACTTTTTTGTATATTTATAGAATGCAAAATATAAATGTTGGTCTGATTTGACGACAAACCCCGCCTTATGAAGTTCCTTGCTTCGGCATTTCTGCAGTAAATAAGTGTTTCTTATCTTATGAAGTCTTAAAGAAATATGGTTAGCAGAATGTTCCAATACCGATTTCATTGTATGTTTTCTTGCAGTGAGGGATGGGAAAAGCTTGGGCTATATGAGTACTACAAAGCTAAGAACTCGGCAAGGAAAATAAAAGAGGAGGCGATAGCACAAGGGTTCAGAGATAAATCCAGATCACCTAGTCCCATACCGAAAGACTTACAAAAACAACCCACGCCTCCAGGCAGAAGATATAGGTATGTATAATTAAATTATTAACTTATTAGTAGAAGAGAGTAGTACTACTACTTAGCAACAGTCCAGTGGTAGACCGTAGGACTGCTAAGTCAAAGGTCTCGGGTTTGAAGCCACGGCACAGACCTCTGTCAATAAATCTATAAGATTCGTCTTTTCGAAGATATGTTTGTATTTGTTATATAAACAGAGTTAGTTATAGTTAGTTATAAGCGAGCGATAACTCGCCAACGGCGATGAAAACATCGTGAGGATAATTGCTTGAGGGTGTTTGAAGTTTACCAATCCGCACTTGGCCAGCGTGGTGGACTATGGCCTAATGGACAAGGACAAACGTCTAATCGGTCTGCACATCTCCTTATGCATTAGGTACGCCAATATAGCGGCAACAAAATAAATTGCTATATTGACTTGACTTTTACCCCTGAGCGGCTGCTCTTATCGCCATCATGGCATTTCGGGACCTTACCGCACCACGGAAGTGGAAAAACGCGTGGGCTTCAACAAGTGCCCGGTAGCTATAACGAGACTTGTCTATAATGACATTTCTTCCTCAGATCAAAAAGTAAATCGCCCGAAAAGCCATCGCCCGCGCGGTCACGTTCCAGATCGCCATCGCCCAGGCGGAAGTCTTCGTCGTCCTCGTGGCGAAGAGAGCGGGAGAGGGACAACAGAGATAATAGAGACAGTCGAGAGAGTAAGTGTAGTCCTATATATTTAATTTAGACTAAGCTATGTGCGTGTAAGATTTCATCAAAATCGACACTGTTGTTTTCGATGTAGCGACAAGTAACAACACACTTGAGTGTAGTAATTTTAATTGTAACTAATCTTCCATTAAGTTCTCGAAAGGAAAAAAAAACATTTAGAAAACGAAATTTTTTTTCGCCTTGCCTAATATATGTTTCCCTTCGATTTCTTGATTGACGGATATATTATATAATATAATTGAAGATAATATTCATCCTAAATTATTAATAGAAGAAAATGCTATTAATTTACGTGGGTTTTTTTTCGAATTAAAATGAAATTGTTATTATTTATCATTAATAAATTTTAAAATAATACATTAATAAATACAATATTTGTACACCCTGAGGGATAAAAAAATGTAGATACCTAATAATCTTTGTATATGACACCTCAAACAATCAAATAAAATCAAATGCTTTATTTGCCAAAAATGGGTTACATTTTTGGCAAATAAAGCATTTGATTTGATTTAAATAAACTCGCTATTACATGGGACTTGAACCTAATAGGTGGAATGTGGGTGTAACACACTTCTTGGTCATTAATATAGGTGTAGTGCTATGTATCTATTTAGAATCGTATCTCTAAGCTGAAATGCTATAAATATCACAACTTTCCAGGTCGGCGGCGATCCAGATCTCGTTCGCGATCGCGGTCACGCAGCAAATCGCGGGAGCGCGACCGGCATCGAGAGTCCCCGAGGTCGCGACGCGTCGAACGATCTCGCTCCCCCACACCGCCTAGCTTCCTGTAAGTGTTACATCTATATCTTATATATATCAAATTCTTGTGTCACAATGTTAGTTACCTTACTCCTCCGAAACGGCTTTACTGATTTTTACCAAATTTAATGTGCATATTCTGTAGGTCTGAGAATCGGCTACTATCTATTTTTATAACCCTAAGTGATAAGGGTTGTTTACCCTTATTTTTTTTAATTTTTGGGCATTTTTTTTTTGTTTTTATTTTTCTATAATGTGGCATTAAAAAATACATACAATCCTAATTTATTACCCTTTTATCACCAACCCCTATTTTTTAATAGCCATTTTAGTAACCTTAGCGCTTTTGACAATATGAACTTTTTGAATGTACCTTTATGGGGTTTGACATAGACATAATGCGTGCTGCAAATATCGTCACAGAGATTGTATGCATAGTTAAGACAGGACAACGTCTGTCGGGTCAGCTTGTTCCTTTATAAATATCTTACGCAGTACAAGACCCCTCCTGATGTTAAGTAATAATTGCAACAAATGTATGCCTTTAAAGGATAATTATTTAATCACATCTATCTATGACTCTAGTAAAGAAAACTGTGGCAATGATGTATCAATTTTGATTTAGTAAAAAAAGATGGTAACATAATTCTGAGAATTTAGCGTACACTCGAAGAGGAGGAGCAACTGAGCATTCAATCTGCTATTGGTGAAATAAAAGATTGGATTGCCTTATAGCCTAAAGGTGCTTTTATACTGGCAAGGCGTGGCTAGCAGAGCAAAGCGGGCATTTAAATTTCTATGGCAAAATTTCCATTCTTGTCCTGACAATCTTTGGTGTGGCTTACACCAAAGATTGGCAGGGCGAGGATGGAAATTTAGCGTAGCGTGTATTTTTTTATATCTTCCAAATTCACCACAATCCAAATTCCATATTTGGTGATTGTTTTAATCTCTATGAGAGGTATAAACAGGGAAAGTTTCAGCATTTATATATAACGTTAGTTGGGCGTCCACTGACTCTTAGGCTATTAGTGAATACAAAATGAAAATTCTATCCAATGAACATTTTGTTTGTACAGTGGAGGAGCCTACCCAAGTACATCAACGTCAGGTCTGGACGCGAGTAACAAAGGGCATCAGCTGTTACAGAAGATGGGATGGCAGGCGGGCGGACTCGGCGCGTCCGGACAGGGCATCGCGGAGCCCATCAGCGGAGGAGTTGTTAGAGATAGACAGGATCAGTATAAAGGTAAATTACGTGCTTTTATCCACCCACTTCCCGCATTTACATTTTACTGCTAGGCTCCTGTGGGTTGTAGCGTGATGTAAATTTGCCTACTGTGCGCCGTCCTGGTGAAAAGGGCCACACACGATTTTTTTGCTATTAACCAAGAATATGTACGCGAGTGCACCGCGAGAGACCCTAACGCATTATAAAGCACGCCTAATAAAGCATTCAGAGGTGAAGATTTTTGTTTTTCTGTTCCTATACTATAACTTGTAACCTGTTACCCAATCAATACCCGACTTGTCGTAGACTTCTAGGGTACCCAGTATGATGTTTTTTGTTAAAAAGCGCCGCGCTTTCTTTTTAAAATTAAATTCGAATGAATATAAAACCTATAATTTGTTAAATACTAATTACATGCATATATTGAATTTAAGTAAAACTGTTTTTCTACTGTAATTGAAAATAACACCAATATCTCCTTTGTCACAGGTATTGGCGTGAACCTCAACGATCCTTATGAAAACTTCCGAAAGAACAAAGGAGCAGCATTTATAACGAGAATGAAGGAAAGAGCACTGGAGCGTTCATCGTGATCGCTTTCAACTCATAATATGTAAATCTGTATGTATGTGCGACTGGTTGAAATATGATTTATTTTATCTAAATCATCTGGAATAAAGTTATATGAATTTTTATATTTGTTTTCTTACACAATCCTCTGCTTAGACAAGTGACGTCATTACTACATTTAGAGACACAGTGCAACCGGCGCATTAATGCATTTAACCCTTTAACCGCCTGAGTCGGATTTATCCGACACAAAACACTGTGTATAAATCGGGGCAAACGACCTTGAATGCGCAGAAACGAATTTTGGGTCTCTTTGGTTACGAGGCTGAGGCGCAGGGGGCGTACCTGCGCGTGATTGGTTGATCAGTCCAGAGAACATAAATGTCAAAGAAGAAATATATTAGGCAATTTGACAGTTACACATTTGCAAAAATTTTATTGTCACTGCTATAGTGATGGCCTTCATTGTCGATGTGCCCATCGATATCGAAAGATTGCAATGCATACTATGTCAATATAATATAAGATATTTTAATATTCAGGTAATTCGTCTTCCTAAAGAAGATTGTGAAGACGCTGTTGCATTAAAAAAAACAAGAAATAGATAACATGAAATACATTTATTTATTACACAAGAAATTAGAAAATACAATAATACAAATATGATCACTTATGCATTAACGTAAAATCAAATGGGCCTTGGATCAGCGCAAGAAAACGTAACCCAAAGCGCTAAAAGTCATCCAATTTGGTGCAAACTAAATGGAACATGAAGTATTATCATAAAATTTGAACTTATTAGTGACAGTTATTTAAATTTCTATACAGGGTGGCTGATTTATAACGGTCAGTATGGGGAAGTCTGTTATTATAAGAGATGCAAAGATCTGTTCTTGTGTTGGTACTGCTTGCGAATGTAAAGTTCTTCGCCCAGGAATTTGATGAAAACAGTTTTCTTCAAAATGTTTGGAACAAATTCTGGTGTGTTCCGTAGGAATCCAGTCTTCGTTTTTTCGAACATTTTTAGTCCAAACATTTTTTATTTTAATATCCAAGGGAAACCTGCAATGTTTTTGATAACTAGGTGCGATCCGCGTGGTATGAACCTAAACATTTGCAGTGTAAAAATATTTACAGACCTACTAAAACGAACACATAAAATTTTATTAAAATCGATCTAACATTGTGACATGAGACTTTCAGAATAAGTTTTTATTTTTATAGGTTTATCACATTTATGCATTGAACAGTTTATCGATACTTTCACAACACTACTTAGTTCTAGTAAACTGAATATTTTTAGTTTTTAGCATATAACTACATTAAGCGAGGTGTTAGACCCTATGTAGACTTGGCTAAACATCCAATAATCGTCATAGAATTGTATTATTAGTAGAGTTTTGTGATTCACGGATGGAAACTGAATAATATTAAAATCGACTTACCGATGGAAAGAAACTCTAACGTTATTCGGCGTCATATCCCCCGTTTTGCTTTCGCAGCCGAGTACTGTACACCATCCCATTGTATCTTACAGGGTTTTTCACTTTTTTGAACAGATTTTGTTGGTTTAATTTTATAAAACACGAAGCGAAATAAGAACCGGGCAGGTTCTTTGACGTTTAAGACGTCAAATTATCTGGCACGCGCAGCTTTTTACGCGCAGTGGGAATTGGCAGGACTAAAAAGTTTATGTCACGTCTAGTCAACGAGCGGAGCGAGTGATGCTTTGTCTATGGATCAGTCGACCCTTGCCCCGCGCACCGCGTCTTCGTTCCGCTCTCTCCCGAATACACGTGCGTGCAGTGAAGTGCTCACTTTTGTGCTCTGTTATAAATCGTTAGTTGTTGTTGTTATTTGTTGAGTTAAAAGCGGATTTTATCACCGAATATTGTCGGCGATTTTGCCAATATTAAAAACCGAGTTAACTATTGTTTTAAATCGTAAGAAGTTCAACAAAACATGCCGACAAGCATTTTTTTCGATTTAACTATTGTTTAAGTTATGAGAAATTTGACAAAACAATGCACATACAAAATGTTGCACATGTCGGCTATTGTTTATATTTTGGCTATTGCCTGCCACTGCACTCACACAAATACAATTGTCTATACATAATACAATATCCCGAAATAAACAGTAATTGTAATAAATAAAATAGGTAATTCTAAAAACTCGACGTAGCTAATCATATTTATAGCAATATTTTGCACGTAGGTGTACGATGCGCAAACTTTCCCCCACCACGTCACCTAATGCTCAAGAAGTTTGCCCATAATTGTACTATATTATTATGTTCGATTTCTAAGCTTATTACATTTATTATTATTAATTTTATCGAATGATTATCTATCAAACCTTTTATTTCGTGTTATATTTCAGACTTACCATATCTAGAAAACAATAAAATGCTATTTCAATTAAGGTACATTTACTATTATTTTCTTGGAGAACGTCTATCGACTCCCAACGCCTATGTCGTATAAATCCGACAGTAGTGACAAGACATTTTAGAATTTAGAAGCTAAGACATTACGGATTAACGAAAATATTATAATGAAATTCTGAGTTTTCATCATGAAATTGTTATTTAATAAAATTGGTTTTGCACTGTATAAATATATTAAATTACTATAAGAAATGAGCGATTTAGTTATTTTTGTACGGGCTAATATAGATGCAAATGCCCATCCCTAGACTGTGTTCCTTTGACTTCCCTTTGCTAGTATAGCCAGCGCCTGCGTCGGATAAATACGACCGCATATGACGTCACAACCGAGTTTAGTCATTTTAAATTTAGTGTTGTGTGCGATTTTGTGAACGTACATTAATTATATTGACAATTATTTTGCTTTATTTCGTAATGACTACAGCTGAGGAATTAATTTGTATCTTGGAAGGTGACGATGAAGAACAATTCGAATCAGATGCAGAGATGGAAATTGATGAACAAGTAGGTATTTTCTTAATTTGTATTATTTTCGTTACGATTAATATTTTCGAAATATGTAAAAACCTACCAGTTTAATGAGTTTACGTAAATCTTGAAATGTAAACAAAAAATGAAAGTATGTAGTAATGTAGGTAAGGTACCTAGTATAATTTATCGAGTATGTAGGTGTCTCCATTATTACAAGTAAAAACCCCTTTTTTAGGAAATTGTTTTGTAATATTACAATGACTGATGAATTATATCATACGAAGAGTTGAACATTGATGGAGAGGTATTTTTTTTATTATTACTTATTTCATTTTGGGGATGACTGAATGGAAATTTTATAATTAGAGTGAGTGTGATGGCAAGAGCGCACCGAGCGATGAGAATGCGCGCGCTGTCACTCCGGATCGGTGATTCTGATTGGTTGCATTGCGGGTCGCGTGAACGCTGCGGTCCCTTGTAGATACGAAAGTGGTTTGCCGTCACATACAAAACCGAGAGTGTATGGCCATCATAAGATAATAAGTGAACTGATAGCGACAGTGTCGAAGCAATTTTTTTTGCTTTTTGTTTTTATTTGATAAAACCAGTGAATTAACCTAAATTGTGATTTTAGACTGTTGTATTATTTATTACACTCAAGTTTCTATTATATATAATTAGGCACAAACATATTTACTTTTCATTTCCACCTGTGGAACTCCCTGCCTGCGTCTGTTTTTTTTTTTTTTTTTTTTTTTATACTACGGCCATAGCGAACGAACGTGTAGTCCACCTGATAGTTTTCGAGTTCATATAGGCCGGATCTTTGCAAGTCGCGAGTGAATAGACTTTTGGCAAAAAAACTTTGACTGAAGTAGTTAGTAGACAAAAATAGAAGGAAGAAACTTTAGACCAGGAGTTAAGTTTTTGTTTCTTTGATACTTATTTACTTACGTACTTGTTACTAGGGACAATGTTACATAAAACAAATATGAAAGTATCTAAGTTAGTAATCAGTATTTATTTATATAAAACGAAATATCGACATCGAAATATACAAGTATTGCACTTCCCTCTTTGTTGTAGGTATTTATTTTTTGATTTCTGTGCCGGGCGCTGGAGGCCTGGAGGCACGACAATTGATGTAAAGTCGGGCGATAAGAAGGTTAAGTAGATGCATAAGTTTAGTCGCCCGGTTCGCCAGTCGCCTTTCCGTATCGCTAGAGATAGATCGTAGTTAAGTTTATATAATGTAAATATTAACATTTATTTCAGTAACCTATCGTTATTTCAACATCCAATAGAAGATCCTAACACAATAAGATCTGAACGCTACATACAGCTTAAAAAAGTTGTCTAGAATGCCAATGGGGTGACAAGCAATAGATGAGCTTAAAATCTTAAACCTTTAATATTTTTAAACAGGGTTACAATAAAACAATAAGAAATATTTTGGTAATGTATTTAAGCTTAAACTACCTCATTGGTTTACTGGTTAGCGTATGCATCTTTCATTGCAAGGTCTTAGGTTAATTTTTTTTATTTTTATTGCCAGTGAATTCTCAATAGTACGAAATTGGATTTGCACTTGGTGGATGGCGACAGGCTCGCCCCCAATCACATGGGATCTAAACCATAACAGGTGAAGTGAGGGAGTTTAAACACATCTGCCACACTCTTCTGGATGGGCGTGATATTATGTTATGTATTAAAGCTTATTAGTTGATTCAAAAGTAGTGTGGTTATTGTATTTTATTTACAGTTCAAAATTATCTTCATAATTATCTTTAAACTCGGCAAGTCTCTCTATGGTCTCAGTGTACTCCACTTCCTCTAAGCCTTCCTCTTTGAACTTGTGTAGTTTTGCGAATTTTATTCTACTGACTTCTCTGTGCAACTTCTCAATCATATCTGACATGAAGTTGCCATTATGGTAACCAGCAACAATTGCACAGCTTTGAACCTTCTCTTCAATGTTCTCATTTTTAACAAAACCATATGTGTTGAGATCGCTAGGGAAAATCTTTGGATATGGGGTTTTTACCTCGAAAGGCTTTTGGCAAACTGTCACATTGGTAGCTGAAAGGAAATTATTTGCTTGAAAGTATAATTCAAACATTTCTTTGACATTGGTGCACCTGTATGCTGGCAAATTCATCTGTTCTTTAGCATCCTTCATGGGAGCTTTCAAATAACTCTCTGGCACGCCTCTGACAGTGATCAACTGGAATATTTTGTCTGTAGCAATTTTACAACTTGGTGTAATACAATTGTAAATAGGCTTTGTTAAGTTGTTCAGATAATCTATTAAATATTCTGATTCATTTAATGCTAGTGGAATGCCCAATGAAGCTGCAGCCATTTTTCTTCCATAACCCGTTAAATCTGCACAAATTTCGGACATTGTGTGGGTGTTGCTTACATGTCTATATTTCTGGCTTAGGGTATCCATGGCTGAAGCTATGATAGCTGAACTGTGGTAGTACAATTCTGGATCATAGTTAAGGTGATCAAATTTTCTTGGATTGCCTGGCTTTCTCCATCCTTTATCACCTGTACATAGAGGTACAAACAATGTGGCATGTTCTGATAACTCCTGTAGGGAAAGTGCAATATTGACAAGCCTGGTTGAATCTTTAATAGTTGCTTTGTCTCTCTCTTCCTGTGTGGCTGGTTTATTATCAGAAAAATGAGAAGCTATAATGGGATGTGCTAGTATTGGTTTGGTATATTCATCTGCCATGTTTTCAATGCAGCCAGTAGCAAGACCAGCAAATCCATCAGTGCAATCAAAGTTGACTTGGAATCCTTGCATGCTGTCACATTCCTCTACATATTTTCTGATGTTATCACTGAATGTTTCTCCAAAATCACCTTTCCACAGACTTTTGCCAACTAGGTTGATATCAAAGCATTCCTGAAAACAAGAATAAGATTATTTTGGTTATTGAGTTCTGCCAAAGTACTTTATAATTTTAAATGTTTGTAATCTAGTCAGTAAGTAAGTAACTATAGAAATTAGCAACATCCACCATTAAAACCATAATTCTGACATCAGAATACTTCTTTAACAGAACTACATCATTTAATATAGATTACTCAGCTCAGCCATTAATAATAATTTTAGTGTAAACCACAAAATTGAAAGAAATATGCACAGAAGGCAGCAGGATTTTTTGCAATATAAGTATTTGTATGGCAATTGGCACATTCAATATTTGATAAACTGCATAACTCACATTGTCATCTCCATGAACATACTCTCGTACAATATTTACTGATCTGGAATGCAGTCTGGGATATAAAAAATCAGTCCATGTTTTAATATCTTTCTCTAAATTGTAGTCCTTTTTTTCCACTGTTGATGGCCCTTTACCATCAATATCTTCCAAGTACTCATTCTTACTCAGAGCTGGTTCCTCGATTTTTTCAATAGCATCCCATTGGAATTCATTTTCCGTTAGTTCTTCAGGTAATCCTCCAGTTTCAGGCAAAGTTTTTAAAGACCCTTTCAAGTCTGCTAATATAAGTCGGGGTGTGTATGTAACTTCTCCTTTTGCGGTTTGACCTTCACGATATAATATATCGTGGTTGGTTTCAGTTACAACAGTTCCAGTATAATCAAAATTGAGTTCTTGTAAGTTCCAGAAGTGCGCACCAACATAATTTGCATAGTGGCCAAACTGTAACGTTACAATCTCACGAGTAGACATTTTTTAATTAGAAATGCAGTACAGAAACGTTTGAAATCTACCGCATTAATAATACTTCATTATAACCCGAGAGTTCACTTGTATTATTATTCGGATTATTTTTTGAACAAAAACAAACACTTTTTCTAGGTTAGAAGTGACACTCACTAGTGGTGAACTGCTGGTGAGACTGACAGATATCTATGGCGTACTCTATTCGATTTTACAATGCAATCGATTACTATTCTAATAATTTACGGTTTTTGGCGTGTTGAAATAACTTTGTACAAAACAACCCTAGCATCCACAGCGGAACTTAGATTTGTTGCGCTAAATTTTTGAAATTTTTCTTTTCTACATAGTAACCAGCATAGACTAATATATTATATCGGTAACCAGACTTACCAAATTTCTCGGTGGTAGGCATGTAGTCTATGGTGGTAGGTACTAGGTACAAAATCGTTGTTGAAGTTAAATTCTAAAACGGACTTCAAACACAAAACTACGTATTCATTAAATAACAGTTAAATAGTTCTTGAAGTCAAAACATTTCATGAAAACCGTCTGTCAGGCGCGGATCCAGCACAGTCCGTCTAGTGGATGAATAGCATATTGCTTTTTATCGTTTTGTACATTAACGTGTCTGATCCAGGTTGTTATTATTTTACTACTCCCTACTCGATATCCTAAGATGTTGCAACGAAGTGCATTCTTTACATATTTTCTCTTATACTAAGAAATTACACTGAAACACCATTGCCACTAAAAGTTACCGACGTTTATTTTCAATATCACTACATAGATCGACAGTTAAGGGCATAAAACAAAGTCGCCTTTTCTGTCCCTATGTGCGCTTAAATCTTTAAAACTACGCAACGGATTTTGATGCGGTTTTTTCCAATAGATAGAGTGATTCAAGAGGAAGGTTTTTATGTATAATACATGCATAGAAAGGGGGAATTGTTTTACTCCAAATTTAACGCGTGCGGGCCACGGGCAGTAATGAATAAATCAAACTACTGGATCGATTTTAATCATTTTTTCAGTGAGTGACATAGGCTATATATTATATACCCGTGCGAATCCGGAGCGGGCCGCTGTGTTTTTATATACAACGTTCACAGTTTTTCTGTAGTGTATTTAGTATCAGCATTGTACCCGTGCGAAGCCGGGGCGGGTCGCTAGTTTTCTATAAATACTAAGAAGTGCCAACAAAGCGTCTTCAACTTCTCAGCCAAAAGTCAGAGAACACCGAGTTCGCCAACTTTTTAAATATTTTATTCAAAAGCATAGAAGTGGTAACGCAGCATATTAATAGCCGAGAGATAAAGCGCCAAATTTGGAATACTTTGTTTAAACACTACCAAGTGCCATCAAGTGTCTTCATTTTCACAGCGAGGATTTAGGGAGCGCCACAGAAGACGACTTTTTAACTGTTTTCTCTAAACAAGTGTCATCGAAGCGTTCGAATAACCCAAAGATAATGTAATACTACCGTGGAATAACCAAGATACAGGGAGCGCCGAACGCAACGAGTTTTTAAGTATTCTCTTTAAGTAATAGATGATTATAACAACAAAATCTCTAATATTTACAACATAATAACAACGGAAGTTATAATAAAATTATATTTTTTTATAAGCATAACATCTCAGAGGAAATATATAATCAAAGCATAACATATACATTCAATATAAAATCGTTTGACAAACCACTCAGAAGATATAAAATTTATTTGGTCTAATGTAATGAAAATTATTTGTTAAATGAGAATATAAAATTAAAATTTATCTTTAACTGGTTTATTTTGTCAATTGCCTCGATCGGCTCGTGCGTAGTTGATCACAATACTAACAACCAACTCTTAAACCAAATATTAAAAAAAAATCCATATGAAATTCTGCCATCTTCACGGTATGCCAAGTGAATATATATTTTTACATAATATTATACGTTAAACAAATGATTTTCGATTGCATAAACGTTTAATCAAACAACGTTTTACTAAATAAGTTTTACAAACAATAGATGTTACAGTTGGTATATTTATATATCTCACGTTGATTATATCTTATAAACGATAATAAAATGAAATTAGACCAAATGGGTTTATACGTCATGAAACGCATCCGTAGTAATGGTTCTTTCAAAAGAAAAATAAATTCAAAGGTGATGACGAAATCGGTGAACATACAATAATAAATGAGCAAACTTCTTGAGCATTAGGTGACGTGGTAGGGGAAAGTTTGCGCATCGTACACTTACGAGCAAAATATGGTTGTCTGTTGTTTGCCCGAAGAATATATGCCATAATATTCATATGCCCGAATTTCATTTACCCGAATTTCATTTGCCCGAATGTTTTGTTTACCATAAAAGACATGTGACATACTGTTATTTGCCCGAACATTAGATTTCATAATGATTCGAATGCCATACGTATTGTTTTCCATACTTTCAATTGCAATAATATTATTTGCCCGAACATTTGATTACATAATGATTCGAATGCGATACGTATTATTGTTATCCATACTTTTAATTGCAATAATAGTATGCAACAGAATTTTCAAACGCCATACTAAATTAATTTCCAATCTATCTAAGGTATTTATTTGCTCATTAAATTTTAACAGGCGCTCTAAAATTATTTAAAAACTTAAGTAATTACAAATTAGTGGGTAGGAAAAATATTTGTAGGCGATATTTATTGAATTATTTAAGAGTATAACTTGATATTAATAAAGTATGATTATAGTATTAAAATTGATTTATTTTTAATACCTACTTATCACTATAATCAGTCTAAGTCGCTTCCGTACAAATTTAACCTAACGCCTTTGTCCTAAAAAGCGATTGTCTTTCATGTTTCTAACCTAACCTACCTATTAATTTTAATAATTATTTTAAACTTTTTTACAAGCAATTTTGGTGGGAAATGATGTTATGGTATATGATAATTACGTCTTACAATGATTATACTGGCACTTCGCCGGCCGCTGCCGCGGCACGCTCGCTTCGCTCGCTCGGCTCGTGCGTTGTCTTTCATGTTTCTAACCTAACCTACCTATTATTTTTTATAATTATTTTAACTTATTTTACAAGCAATTTTGGTGAGAAATGATGTTATGGCATATGATAATTACGGCTTAAAATGATTATACTGGCACTTCGCCGGCCGCTGCCGTGGCACGCTCGCTTCGCTCGCTCGGCTCGTGCGTTGTCTTTCATGTTTCTAACCTAACCTACCTATTAGTTTTAATAATTATTTTAAACTTTTTTACAAGCAATTTTGGTGGGAAATGATGTTATGGTATATGATAATTACGTCTTACAATGATTATACTGGCACTTCGCCGGCCGCTGCCGCGGCACGCTCGCTTCGCTCGCTCGGCTCGTGCGTTGTCTTTCATGTTTCTAACCTAACCTACCTATTATTTATTAATTATTTTAACCTATTTTACAAGCAATTTTGATAGGAAATGATGTTATGGCATATGATAATTACGGCTTACAATGATAATAACAAATGATGTTATGGAAATTGATTTTATGGGAAACAATGATTATAACAAATGATGTTATGGCAATTAACTTTATGGGAAACAATTATTCTAGCACGTGACTAATTATAGTAAACAATGAATATGACAAATAAAATTATGAGAAACAATAATATGTCAGGTGAGTATTATAGCAAATAAAATTCGGGCAAATGAAATTCTGGCAAACGGCGGTACACCGCAAAATATTGCTATAAATATGATTAGTTACGTCGAGTTTTTAGAATTACCTATTTTATTTATTACAATTACTGTTTATTTCGGGATATTGTATTATGTATAGACAATTGTATTTGTGTGAGTGCAGTGGCAGGCAATAGCCAAAATATAAACAATAGCCGACATGTGCAACATTTTGTATGTCGTCATTATGTCGTGCATTGTTTTGTCAAATTTCTCATAACTTAAACAATAGTTAAATCGAAAACAATGCTTGTGGGCATGTTTTGTTGAACTTCTTACGATTTAAAACAGTAGTTAACTCGTTTTTTAATATTGGCAAAATCACCGACAATATTTAGTGATAAAATCCGCTTTTAAGAGCCTATACTATCTCAAATGGCTTAGCATGATCCTTCGTTACGTCGAAAATACTGCAGCATTAATTTTGAAATAAATATATGGTAAAGTTGAGGATTAATGTTAGGTACTATGTTAGCCGAAAACACGATTCCATAAAATTTTCTCGATAGAAAAAAATCCCAAAGTTACCTCCAAAACGATAAAAAAAACCGCTGTAATTAAAAAAATACGTCAAATTGAATCATGAAACTTTGCATACTTACTGAACTAACTATAAAGCAGGTCTTATGTTATGTACATTTTTAAAATTATCATTATTTTCACTTTAAAAAAAAAAATACCTATACTATCGGCGTCTTGAAGCTCATTCCCTTCCGCCCGACACCCCCGTTCAGTCTCGCTTCGGCTTTCGGACGGGATAGCTGTGTCGCATGCGCTCAGAACACACAATACGCAACAGGACTACGTACAATGATATTATAGAACTATAGATATGTTACGTTCATAGAAATTACGATTTAAATCCGTTCCGAGCTATTCCAAATTGCACACATTGACAAATGTCCGCAGCGCACGCATCCTTATCGCTCTAACGTCAAAACAATATCGCTTTCTCTTTCTTAACTTGAACATGGCGCATGGCGTCTGGCACGTGACTGCGCTCGACGCAGGCCACACGCAAACTAAACACAAGACGTCCCAATTGGGACGTATTTGAGTATTCACAGCGCGAGCGCTTATAACATATCTGCTTTTGTTTTTATATAATATCATTGACTACGTAAAATTGAAGTAGGTACTTAGGTTTCTAGTGTTGGGAATGGGAAAAAAGCGTAATAAAAATAAGAAGCGTCTGGGTTGGCGTAAAGAAACAGGCAAACATATGATAAACGTTATGAAGTAAGTATCTACCGACCTATGTACTACAATATTAGTGTTTACAAACATTAGTACAAAGTTAGTGATTAGTAGTTAGATAGCATAAGTTTGGTGCAGTGGCTAAGCGGTTGGCTGCTGCGCTACGAGTCGCAGGTGTTTCTGCATGTGATTTGTGTTCGTAAACCACCGTCCACGATTCAGAAGAAATTCAGGTGGGACAACTTAAAAAAAAAAGTTATCTGTTTTTATTTTGACAACATACCTACAACAAATAGGTTTATATAAAATTTTTATATAAGTGAGTTATGCGATCCCAGGCATGTTCGAAATATGCCAATTAGAGATTTAAGCGAATTAAAATGATTGTTGTATAATTTTGACAATGTTTAATTACTTTCAAAAATGTATGGTATCTATATACTAAAGATGCCACGAATATTCGGCAACTATTCGGTATTCGGCCTATTCGGCCACTTTTTTTGCTATTCGGTATTCGGCCGAATAGTGCGTACTATTCGGCCGAATACCGAATAGCAAATCATGTAAAAAAAGACACGTTATTTTACTCAAAATTATGTATTTATTTCCAAATTACAACATTTTAGTACTTAACATTAATCAGTGGTAAGTTGTGATGGATAAAAACGAGCTTTTCAGCATTTTTTGGTAGCAAAGATCGAGATCGCTTTTCATCGTAAACGTTACCAGCCTCAGAAAATAACCTCTCACTATAAACGCTACTTCCAGGCAAAGAAAGATAAACTTTTGCAAATTTCGAAAGGTTCGGGTATTGTTTTTCGTTTGCTGACCACTACTTGTAAGGATCGGCCTTCCGATCTAGGCGAATAGATAGACCGATACACGTGTCCTACTAATTTATTTGTCGTAATTTTGGAAAGAAAGTTTGATTACCAAATTATTTTCATTACTGTTTTGGCGCTGTTTCTTAGTGGACGGACGGTCTTTTGAATTTCGCGCCAATTCACGACCGTGTACTTCACATTTATATTATTGTAAATAGCTTTTATATATAATGTATCGTAAGTAGGCTAGGTAATTAGAACATTAGTTAGGTAAATACTTGTATCAAGTGCTCAAGTGCATTTTAGTGAGAAAACAATAACAATGCCGCTTGCTGATCCGCGCGGTTTTACTCGCGTTAAAAGTTACTATCCCACTCTCGTCGCCGAATATTCGGTGGACCGAATATTCGGCGCATCGGCCGACAGCGTTGCCGAATATTCGGTATTCGGCCAATTCACTATTCGTGGCATCTCTACTATATACCATACATCCTCCAGCTACCTACCCTACCCTACCCACCTACCTACGTACGTATACGTACTTACCTACCTTCCTACCTACCTACCTACCTACATACTTACCTATCTACGTACCACCTATCCTACCTACCTACTCACATACTTATCTACTTACCTACCTATCCTACCTATAGTTATCTATCTTGTATTTATACAAACCTTATAATGAGAATCACGAACGAAACAAAAAAGAATTATCCAATTTGGTGCAGTCCTTCGGAACTTATGCGCGTACATACATTTGGGCAATTCATTTTTATATAGATGCATAATAACTAAGAAAGTAGTACAAGAATAATAATATAATAGTAGGATAATACAAGGCGAAAACTATAAAATATTATAAGATTGTAAAATAGCAAATTGTAAACTTACTACCAAGCCATTGTAACTACAAAACCCTCAGCGCAATGGTGGCTCGCGCTTGACTAGTTTTTTGTGGCAGTAGAATTTATGCAGTGCTTGGTTAGTACTTGTCCGATAATAGTTTACAAAATCGCTTGTGTGCCCGCGTCACCGCGAGTAGTATTGTGCGAGCGAGATAGAGAGTGAAGAGGCGCGGGGAAGTGGGGGCGAAATTTGAATTTGAGCTGAGGTTGTATAGGCTCTTAACTCAACAAATAACAATTTATAACAGAGCATAAAAGTGAGTACTTCACTGCACGCACGTGTATTCGGGAGAGAGCGGAACGAAGACGCGGTGCGCGGGGCAAGGGTCGACTGATCAACCAATCACGCGCAGGTACGCCCCCTGCGCCTCAGCCTCGTAAACAAAGAGACCCAAAATTCGTTTCTGCGCATTCAAGGTCGTTTGCTCAAGATGTTTGCCCCGATTTATAATAGTAGTTTTAGAGAGGAAGTAGGCACCGAAATTTATCGTATGCCGCGCCGGCTAATATTGAAATAGATAGTGTAGGTATCTAATTTACTAATTAATTAACCGATTGTCGGTTGCCCAAGTAGCTCAGGCCTCTATACAACCTCCTCCTTTTTCGAAGTCGGTTAAAAATGCAGTCTCAGAGCCGCGTATAAAAATGAGATCGGTAAAATCGATTAAGAGTAATAAAAACAAAAGATGTAGGTACTGAATGAATTTTATTACAAAAATGTTATTAAAATCGTTCACTTCACTAAGTTTTCTTAAGAATAATGTACTAAAAGCTAAACTATAGACTACTCTTACACTCTAAATGCTTATTAATTGGATGTTGAAATACTGGCAGTGGAAAAATACATTAATTTTATTTATTGTACAAAATTACAACTAACACATGGCTAGTGACAACTGTTAATTTTAAGTGTTTACAAATACAACTTGCATAATTTTATAACTGATTGATTAACCACAATACATGTAAAAGCATTTCAGTATGGTTGGGTTGGTGTTATAACAATTCTCATTCTTTAATAGCTATGTATTACATTATTGTTGAGAATGGCATCTACAAACACAATTAATAAACAGTGTCCGTATACCCACCAGGGCCCTACGTCTATTCCGATTGAAAGCTAATGCATATCGTTCGTCGTATTCGGTACTTTCCGAAATGTTTAAGTAAAAAAATAGTACCGTAAAGGCTACAGAGAAATCTTGAATTTCTTTCAGCGTATTGCCAGCAGGGCCCTTTTCAGTTTTTAGGGTCAAGACCAATATTACTTATTATCCCGTTTAGCGGTGTTTTAGTACCGTCGAAATACCTTGGTTTTATTTTAAAATAATTATTAATTCATGAGGAATATACCTTCAAAACTTTTGTCAAGCCAGCAGGGCCCTTTTTTGTTTGTACACTTTCAGACCAAATAGTTATATTTTTTATTAGCATTTTAATAGTACTTTTCAAATAACTTTACATATAGTTCGAAAAGTTTGTATTTTAGTAAATAATTTGCTTCAAAACTTATACCACGGCGGTCTCGCCGTTGGCCACGAAAAATGACGCGGACTGTAGTACTGCTGTGAATGACTACACCCTTTTTTTCTTTTTATTTTAAACCCGCACTAGGAATAACTCCTGTGTCGCATCTGTCAATGTAGTACTAGAGTCCGCGCCAAAAATCATGGCCAAAGGTTAGTAAGAACTGAAAGTAAGTATTAATGATTAATAGTGTCTGAAATATTAATAAAATGGACAAATTATTCTTCATGCTATTTGCCAAAGGCCAGTTATCAAAATAAGCACGGCGCTGATCTGCCATGATTGGTGGCAAGCACTGTAGCGCTAAAATATTATGGCTATCGTGATATACATTTTAAAGCAAATTATCTGCCAAAATAAAAACTTTTCGAACTATATGTAAAGTTATTTGAAAAGTACTATTAAAATGCTAATAAAAAATATAACTATTTGGTCTGAAAGTGTACAAACAAAAAAGGGCCCTGCTGGCTTGACAAAAGTTTTGAAGGTATATTCCTCATGAATTAATAATTATTTTAAAATAAAACCAAGGTATTTCGACGGTACTAAAACACCGCTAAACGGGATAATAAGTAATATTGGTCTTGACCCTAAAAACTGAAAAGGGCCCTGCTGGCAATACGCTGAAAGAAATTCAAGATTTCTCTGTAGCCTTTACGGTACTATTTTTTTACTTAAACATTTCGGAAAGTACCGAATACGACGAACGATATGCATTAGCTTTCAATCGGAATAGACGTAGGGCCCTGGTGGGTATACGGACACTAATAAACACGATTGATTCATTAAATCATACCCTTAACGCAATCTTACAATATCAAATATAGGCAATACACAAACGCTCTACACTCTTACCTATTATTTACACAATTGCACTGTTGTGTCTAAGTATACAAAGAGCACCTAATTTATTGAGGTTCCTTTTATGGTGTTTCAGTTTCAGATTGTCAATTCAAATTACTATATTATTAAAGTATGCAGTACAAACACTATGTACACACATTACTATTATTAAGGTACAATGGAATCATTCGTCTAAGGTTGCCACATATTTATTCTTACTTATCACTATTCAGTTAGTATCTATTTTCAAAAAAATCTTAAAAAATGCAAAAGAAATAAGTATTGTTTTTATTTTTATTATGAAAATACCAAATTTCATTACTAAATATCGATAGCCTTAACACATTGGACTAAGTAGCAACTGTGTAGACCCCTGCACTCTTGCCTATAATATTTATTCATATTCATAATAATTATTATAATATTAATACAAACAGCAAAGCAGATAAGTCTACAAACATCTGTAGCTATAATTTTCTATTTTATCTGTATTATTTTTCAATTTTATTTACTATTGGAGACATTTCGCTAGTTTCATATCACAGTTTCATCTAATCTAATTGTTTAATATACGCGAGATTGGATAAATACCAAGTATTTTTGTCTGTAAATCTATCTGCTTGTTACTTGCGAGATCCCACATACCATAAGGTATTTAGCAACAAATACAAAAATTTATATTGATTTTTGTTTTTTTTTTGTAATGAAATTATACGTTCGAGTGACGTGTTTAATTAAACCTTATCTAATTAATAATTCTAAGCTCACAATCAAAATTAGTTCATTCGAGAGATCTACAACACAACCAATACCACAAAGATTCAATTCATTAATTTCCTTTTCTTTCCTATCCATGTTTGATCATATAACCTATCGAAGAAGTTCTGTCATGTATTTATATTGTTCCATCAACTGCGACTTAGCAGCTGAAAAAGCTGCTCAAATCAGAAATAAGAGAACAAACAATATACATTACAGCATGAAAATAACAATTTCACTACAAAATCTCGTTTCTTTTTCATTTATGTTGACGCATCTGAAAATTCATTATTACAAATAAATTCATTATGACACTATACTATCCACTGAAAAATTGCACATAGTAACATTATTACAACAAAAACGTTGGATTGTGTTGTTACAGTTTATCAAAATAATGAAAATATCTTAAACAGGTACAACGTAAAGTTAACATAATATGTAACAAAAACTAAAGAACATAATGTGTAAATCCCAGTTACAATACCATAAAACTTGCATTGACCTAAAACAAGAGATTTTTGTCATTTGATTTGATTATTTTAACATACTTATGATTTAGTTACAGAGACCTAAACCACAAAGCGCTAGTGCCGATATTATTAACACATAGACGTTGTAACAATAATTATTTTGAGAACTAGTTTATTTTACACCTCTTTATTTAAAAAAATGTCTTTGTTTCAGGTCAATGTTAAAACAAAATCTTAAGAATGCACCATGGCTTTATGTATTATGGAAAAGTTGCCATTAATAACAAAATTAATGCAAATAATTAAAGTATGTAATAGATAATATTTACAAATACAAGCGGTGGGAACTTCACATACCCGCTAAAGATTTTGCTGTTACAATGAGACATTTATAGTTACTTTTCGGACGTTTGGCATATAAATGAACTACAGACTATTCTTTCTAAAACTAATTCGTTTAATTTAAATGGATTTGGAGGAGCACTAAGGTGGAGGTGTCCTGAAATCTGTTAGTTAGGGATCAAATGTGTCAAAGTAACAGCAATATTTTGAACTGATGGCTGATGAACAGTTTTAGACAATTTTCAGTGTGCATACTACATTTGATTTTCAAAAGCAGGTAAACGTACTAGGTAGACTAATACAATTGAACAACATCATTGGTCTCGAAACGAATAGGGTCATTTTATTCGGCACTAGCAGTTTCCCGTCTACGTAACATGAGTTGAAAATTTATAACTCTTATTTTAGCGAATCGAACTGCGACTAGAAACCGAGACAGGAGACCACGGCTAGTAACTAAATGTACTGCACGTGCAACATGTCTCCGGTCGCAGTCTCGGCCTTGAGGCTAAGAACTCACAACGCGGTTTTCGCCTGCGCCCGCAGCGGCTGTGGGTAGTATGAAAAACCGTGCGGTCGTACACCGCATCGTAAAGATAGATTTTGTTTTTCACACTAATTTCTAAATTCTACGGAGACTGAGAACCGGGTAACGAGTACCGGACGCGGGCGAAAACCGCATCGTGAGTTCTTAGCTTTAGTGCCCACATACGTTATGTAAGAATCCTTTGTTAAAATTTTCAAGTAAGCAGGCCCAGCAGTTAAGGTTTGCGTTGGAATCTGTAACAGATTCCAACCAAAATTGTATTATCGAATAACTATGTAACATACAATGTTAGATAGTTATTCGATAATACAATTTTTACAATAGTACATTAAGATGCTAGTATTTGACAGTTAACCTCACCATCACGTCAATTGCATTAATAATATGGGGCTACAAGTATTATAAATGACCGTATCCGTTTTAAGACATTACATATTGCAGTATTTTCGGTCTAACTCACAGATATAGATCTACATAGATAACACAAGTATCACGATTTGTATTGAAACCAAGCATGCCGACTTTTTAATACCTATTATGACGTCACAGCCGAAATTTAGTGACGGGAAATCCAAACCGATTCAAAGACACCGATGCCGCCGATGCCCATCCGCCCAGTACGTTCAACTGGAGCCGTCCGCTATGATTTTCTCTGACAAAAGACGCGCGTGGACTGAAGTTAGCGGCGACCAACCTCGACGCTTGGTCGGGGTTGAGACACGCGAAGTACATGCATTTGCGTTATCTATGTAGATCTATATCTGTGGTCTAACTAATTACAAGCAGTTAGGACAGTCAGACAAGTGTACGATTACCTCTTCTCATTGTTATGATATTATAGATAAATGCGTACCAAAGCGCATCACCAGTCGGGTTATTATAGCTTATGAAATAAAACTATTTTACAGTGTAAGATATGTAACAAGTGTTCCGTTTTCGTAAAAAAACATGTAAATACACTTATCTGGTACAGACTATCACGATCGAATTTGATACAATTTAAACATTCAGCACTGCTCACAATTTCACAGCTAATCATTACAATAATTTGAATTATTTAATGTAATCTAAGTTATCCTATTAATGGAACAATATTGGAGACTAACACTATGTTGATACCAACATTACAATCACAATTTTCTAGATTACAAGTCTTATGTTGTTTAGGAATACCTTTTATATTAATGCGACTCGGTTAACAAGTGGTGTTTTTCTTCTGCTTGTGTGTGTTTGAGTGGTCACTGGTTGATAGATGAAACTAGTTTTTGCTCGTTTCGCTGGATGAACTGTAAACAAAATAAAGTCAACAATTAGTTTTCATACTAATAAATCATTAACTATGTATATTAATTCCTTTTAAACTAATAGCATTTTAAGTCCTCAAAATAACTAATCTTTTACGTGATTTTTCATATATTTGTACGAAAATAACCGAGGCTGAAGACACCAATAGCTTTCGTAAAATACATCCAAGTACCTCAACAATTTAGTTGTTTTCGCACATAGGAACTTCGAACAATTTCAAATTCTAATTTATTTAAAATAATATATGAAAAACATGGACTTTGATGAAGTAAAATTGTATTTTAAACGACTATACAATATTATAATTTTTTTTTTCGACTACAATTAATCCTTCCTATTATTATAAAATCGAAAGTCACTCTGTCTGTTACGATTTTACGGTTAAACTACTGAACTGATCTTAAGAAAAGATTTGTATGGAGAAAGTTCAAGACCTGAGGAAGGACATAAAGCTACTTTATATCGACGACGGACGACCCTACCACGCGGGCGAAGCCACACGCAGGAGCTAATACATAATAATTTACTTACTGGTATAATTTTGTGTCATAGACAAGTCCAATTTTACAGGTTTTGAAACATCAATGTCAATTTCTTCATATGATTGGTCTAGTACCTGAAAGTCAAAAATAAAATATAACGATTAGTACTAATCTAATTATTTATCAATCTGAAACATAGCAAATCAATAGATTCATGTGAATTAAGCTAGTTATTTAGTTTTACATCCATTATGTTATCTTTGAATATTACTTAGACAATTAACAAAATATAAAAAAAGTTATTAGTTTGCCTTCAGACAAATTAACTAAGAACTTTTTGATATGTTGTTACTTGTAAGTCATCATCAAAAGAAAAAATAAATTAATTAAATTGAAGCATACAGCTCAAGTAATGTTTCATTTCTGAATTGACCAGGACCTGATCTAATGATCGGGTCCAGACAACATTTTGTTCGTGTCTCCAGAAAACGTGACTCGGCAATCATTAGATCGCAGAATTTAGGTAGTCGTTAGAAATATTGTTGAATACTTACTTCAATGTCGCTAACTTCTTCGCCGGATTCTGCGTCAGTGATATAGGAAGTGAGTGACGAAGGCCCGGTGGCCAGGAGCCGATACGTCCCGCCCACCATGCCCGTCCCTTCAACCACTTCTTCTACTTCTAATTCTTGATCTGACACCTCCTGTGAAACAATATATCTTAATATTATTTTTATTTTTTTTACATTTAACTTGGTTATCATATTCAGACATAAGCTGCAGGATGAATCGGTAAAGGTGCTTGCCGAGATACGTGTAGGAACCCTGAAAAAGCCAGCGGTGTTGACACTGCTTGTTATTTCAGGGTTGCTATCAATCAAGAATTTCTAGTAAGTAGAAATCTAAACTGTTTGTCTGATTTTGGCAGTTTAGCTGGAAACTTAAGAACCACGACCAAAGTCTTAATGGGGACTATCTCAATCTTTTTAAACCAGTTTAATACCTCATTCAGTTTAAGCAAGTATTAAAATATTTACATGTTCAATATTAGCCTCTTCTTCTTCGACTTCCTCCTTAACTTCAGGATCTATTTCAACATCAGCGTCTAATTCAGTGTCAGCGTCGGCATCTGCATCATCCTCCGCATCGGGATCACTGCCTTGCCCATTGTACTTCATTTCACCTCGTTCTAGAGCCTCTAAATTTTCTGTAAAACAAATCGGAATACATAAATTTTTTCAAACACATGACATAAAGGTATACTATGTTTCATAACAAGCATAATTATTTCTAATAACTTACCTGGATAAACCATAGCTTTTTTAATTGCTTGTGGATCCTTCCGTGACCATTTTTGTACTTCTTCGTCCATTTTTTCTACCTTGGCAGGATTCATTGCCCATAAGCAACCTGAAAAATAAATTTACAAAACTTATTTATATTAAGTCATTGCTGGATTGGTTTTTGGTTAGGTCTAAACATGCTAGTTGCCATAATAATATCGAAGGCAGTAGTATAAGCTTATATTTAGTAGCTACCTTTTCTTTGACTCCCATTTGTTGATGGCTTTTCAATTTTCTCGAAACATTTGTTCAAACTAAGATTATGCCTAACGGAATTTTTCCAACCATTTGGCGCTGTTTTGAAATAAGGAAAGTGTTGACTGTAACAAAAAGATATTTGTTAAAACGATACCTCATTTAAACTGTGCATAATTTACGGCTTTGACTGAATGAAACTTACCACATGAAATTATAAATTTCTGAAACAGGTAGGCTACCTGTTCTTGAATTTTTCAACGCCATTGCTATTAAACAAGAATAAGAATACGCCGGCTTAGGGAATTCTCCTCCATTATTTTTACTAGAAGTATTTACATATTTAGTTTGACTATTTTCCACTGTAAATGCTCCACCCACTGAAGTTTTAATTATATGCCTATTGTTATTTAACGACGAGTTGTCGATTAATATTGTAGCCTGGTTCTTATGACCATTGGCTAGAATTGTTCTAGAATGATTGATTTGCTGTGCATCCAGTATGTGTATATTACCAGATATAATTGTTTTTGTTCCTAATGACTGCGCAACTTTTTGGTTTGTGTTCAAGATTGAACAATTTTTATTGTTTACTTTTATTATTTCCGATTGACTCTTTATTCTTACTGTGGTTGGTGTTAACTTAGACCTATCCAAATCTTTTAATAAGTCCTTAACGACATTTTTCTCGTGTTTTCTGACATAAATCACCATCTGCGTGGCTTCTTCAAGATCCGCACTTTTCTTTATCGTTGGTGCTTCTGATTCTTGTACTTTTGATACTTTAATAGCATTTGGAGAAAATGTTAGATGACTTTTTTCTGCTTTTGGACTTGGAAGTGAAATACTATTATTTAAGTCACCGTCAGCTGCGGCGGATGTTAGTAGTAAGTTGGAAGCTTCTTCTTTGACGATACTTTTCACAGGTGTTTCAACAAAGGAAGATGGCATTACAGAATTAGGATTAACCATTACTGCGTTCGCTTCGGAACCATATAAATCTAGATTGTGAACGAAGCTTGAGCTATTGTTGAGCCATGTTGCGGAGTTATCTGTGTCCATATCTAATAACGGTGGTAATTCTGAAAAATGAGCTCCTAAGGAGTCCTGGAAAATAAATTGAAATAATATGTTAATTTATGAAAACAAACAAACAAAACGTATAAGAAAAACTTTTAATTATATTAAAGAATTAACGTACTTGAAAATCTGTCATGCTACTTAGATCCGTTGCAATTTCAGTTTTGATGTCCATGTCCAGCATATCCTGCAGCGAATCTGTGATGTATAAATCCATGTCTGAGCACCACTGTAACAAATATTACAAAAATGTTAACATGCTATTCATCATCATTATACAAGCGGACTGCTATTTAGCTAGATAACAATAAGAGCCGACACACATAAAAACATTATAAGAAAGGGGTTTCGCGCCAATTTCTTGATGAAAATATATTGTCTTTACTAAGTCAAGACTTTGGGACGAGAGGGGGGCGGTACAATGAAACCACTACGTGTAGTACAGAAAACAGGTTTTGTCTTAAGGTATGCGCAACCCCAACAGCGACGGAATACAACCGTCTTGTTTACACTAATTGAGACAAAGTTATAAAATATATCTTTCGGAGTGCTTTGTTTTATAAAACTTTGTTACCTGTACATTGATTTCAGGACCTATACCTGCTTAATTATTAAATGTTTGCCTGCCTGTGTTTGAACATAACATATTTTAACGAACCGTCGTCGCATCCTTTTTTTATGAAGACCTACATCAACCCACGATCGGTTACACGAGGGCTCGGAAGAGCCCGGTCTGGCTCGTTTACAAGTGGCGAGTATAAAAAACTACCAACGAACGGAACCACTCGGAAGGCTTCCAACATTCGGGACGATAGTTTTTTGTCCGTGCTTTTACTCGTCTCTATAAATAAACTCGTTCTGGTATGCCGAGATGGCCGTGGCCCATTAAAATGGATATTTACATGAGGTGTGTAAGAGTTACAATATGCCTTAACTTTCATCTTCTTTCGGTTGATGAATGAATTTAGCTTGTGAAAGAAATAGGTATTAGATACGTTTTGTCAATTTTGTAGAACAGTGTATAAGGCTCAGTATCTAGTTAAATACATTTGTGAATGTAGTCAGCCAATACCAGAACTCTGACAGCTAGTACAGACCTTGGTTATATAAACAAGTCTTACTGCTTTAGTCTAACTAAACCTATAAAACCGATTTCAAATGAGGTTTCTACAAAGTTTTCAAGTTTTGCAATAGACATCAATCCATATTTTCATGTTAAATAGTCTATAACTCTTTAGTTAAATATTTATCAAGAATAAATATTTAACTTCACCAAGACTTCAAAAGAGAAAGGGCGTCAGCTGTCCCCACGTATTTTTATTTGAATAGACAATATAGCTTCAATACTATGTTGCCGTTGTTCATTGTTTTACTTATTTTCATTCAGTTTTTAATACCATTTGTTTATACATGCCAATTTTAATCTATGCGAGTGAGTGCAGTGACAGATAAGCGGGTAAACAATTACCAACCAAAATATACTGACTACAAATTCATTTTAGATATGAAGTTATCAGTATATATCTCCCTGCGGTGTTTATATATCTGCGTTTGAATACAAACTTGACTTTCATAAAATATTAAAACAGCTTATTATTTAAAAATATGCGATATTGGACTGGGCATGCATAGTAGGTACATGTGTGTAGTTATGAAAGTTCCAAAAGAGTAATGCAAAATTTCCTGCTTAAACAGGATAACGGGATCGAAATTGGGGACACCTTACTCTCCATGCGGAAAAGAGAGCGATACATATGGGGTGAGGGAAGGAGACGGCTATACGTCATGGACAGAGGGGTGAACCAACCCCTAATGATATTGCAGCCACGCTGTTCCCTTTTGAGTTAACGCAACTATTTTCATCGAGGTGGATGAGTTAACTTTACGCGACTCTAGAATCACTAGAATAACGTTAAAAGTAGGATGGCCAACGGTTATTTAATCATAGTAAATTTTTTAATGTTAGGTTAGCAATATTTTAGGTTATCAGATTAAACTCCACGAGGCAAGCCAAGTAGGTAGTGCAGTATGTGCGGCCGAAAATGTCCATAAAAGCCATATCGTGCCACAAAGGACCATGAACTCGAGACTAATATTTCTCGAGTTCATCTCACGGCGCGGTTCTGTATTAACGTGAAAGATAATAAAGATATTTTAACATGTCTTTACACTATTGTAATAACTATATACCAAGTAAAAAATATACGTTAGTTACACTCGGTCTCTAGCTAGGTAGCTAGAGACAGAGTGTAACTAACGTATTTTTTTTTGTGGCATGTAGGTACGGTTCGTCTGTCTAGTTGCCTAGTTTAGAAGTCTGGCTGTCTGCTAGGCACCTATCACGACTACGAGATTATTGACATGTAGTTGCTATGTAAACTGACGTACTAATTTTCGACAGAGTACCTGGGTAATTTATAATGTAATCTTAAGCTTTTAAACTAAGCCTTAAATTAGACACAATTTGTTAAGTTTAGATGCTTAAGCTTAGATATTGTTTCTATTTAAAAAAAACATGCAATTCTGGGAATATACGAATATACCTACTTGATGGCATGTATGTATGTTTAACCTGAAGATGATGCTTTAATAACTCCTTTGGCCCTAAGTCCTGAACAGTACCTACCAAAAGACCATTGTTATCTATCATGTAACGCATGAACCGTTGTCGCCAGCCCCTTTAAGTTTTTAGTGGTATGGTTGGATGGTGGTTAGGTAGGTATTATAGTGGGGAGCTGTGGAGGCGCCGCGAGGGGCCAGCCGCCGCCGTGTCCTCGAACCTGACCGCGCGCGCTTGCCTTGAACTCATCGTGGTCGGCTCTTGCGCCGATGGCTGCCGCTCGCGTACACGAGCCGCGAAAAATCGACGTCTCAGAAAAAATGTTTCAATGATAATGATAAAAAACCCACGTCTACAGACACTACATTAATAATACCTCTTTTACAATGTAGTAGGTATTTGTTTGGTACTTTGGTAGGTTCTTTTCAGGTATCAATAAATTTATTATTTAGAATATGCAGCTAAATGTATATTTATAACTACTTTAAAAACAGGTTTAAAAAGTTATTTGGCGCGAAATTTTGCGCCGAGTTTCTGTTGCGCGCGCAGGGTTGTGACACGTAATATCTGGGTGTGGTTCCGTATTGATTGCATGCGCGAAGCTCCCCTTGCCTACTCCTCCGCTTTCTCGAGCTTCCCTGTTTTACACGAGGGGAGGGAAACAGGAATATTTTACGTTTAATTTTATATTCCACGTGTAGCGATTAATGTATATTTTAGGTCTAGACCGCAAAGCGAAACGCATGTCATGAGTTTTGACTGCCACAAATAAGTAAACAAAAAAAGCTTATTACTATCTATTAATACATTATGAAAAAAAAAAAATTCTTTATAATTTTCTTTTAAATGTCGAGAAAAATCAACAAAGTAAACGCTACGCGGTAGGAAAAGACAGATGGCGTAGAAGGTCAACGGCCTCACTGTAAATTACTGACTCAACGATCTATGAATAGGTATCCGACAATCTACTTATTTAACATTTGCCCGTGAAATTTCGTGAATAAGTTTTGTCTAAATGTGTTTTATGAATAAAGTTAAGTACTAATACTTTATTACTAATATTTTAAATGCGCAAGTAAATCTGTCTCTATCTGTTACGCTTTCACGGCTAAACTATACCAACTATACAATTTTATTATAATGAAAATTTGGTTTGGAGATAGTACAAGACCCGAGAAAGGACATAGGCTACTTTTTATCGACATAGGTACCATGTGGGCGGTGCAGCGCGCGGAATCTATTAGTATTAAATAAGTAAATACTAGAGATGCGCCTACGTATTCGATTAGTACCTATTCGGTATTCGACATACCTATTCGGCAACAGAAACGAATATATTATAATATATAAACCGAATATATATATTAACCGAAATCTTCGGCCGAATGTCCCGCTTTGACCCGCGTTAAGCCTATCTGCTCACGCTCCCGATTAGTTTAAAAGCACGAATTATGTGAAATATCTTTAAACTTTAATTATTGATATTTATACACAAACATCAAATCTAACACAAAAAATTAGAGATGTGCCGACTAGTCGACGACATTTGCAGCCACCGACTAGTCAGCTTACTATAAATACCATTAATAAGAAGTGCTACATAACTTAAGCCGGTTTGAAAAATACTGCGTGAGTTGGTGCGATGAACAATACGAAATATAACTAAGTTATTATTATAATATGCATTTAAATTTTAAATTAAACCAGATCTAATAATCGTTCTCGCCGACTAACCGGCCACTTTCGCAGCCGCCGACTTGTCGGTATTAGTATTAAAATTATATTAAAAGTATTCTCAAAAATAAAAATAAAATTAACGACTTCCGAATCTCAAAAGCATTTGAGTAACGTCAAAAATAGATTTATAGAAACTAGAAATTTCCATCCAAATCAGTGATAGCAATTTGGCGCCAATTATTTACGAGACAGGAAGGGCCGCAGGCGCCAACTTTTTTTGTATATTTTACAATAAACATAAGTTAAAGTGTCTCAAGTGTCGGAATCAAGAGTCAGCGTGCGCCGCAGGCGTCGACATTTTGCTGTTTTATTGAATAAGAATAAGAAGCGGCACTAAAGTGCCTTCTGCCTCAAGAGTAAGGTAGCGCCGCAGGCGCTACTTTTAAAGTATTTCAAAAAATAAAAAAGAAGCGGAACTGCAATGCCTTCGGCCTCGATAGTCAGCACCCCCGGCGCTGACATAGACGATTACATAAGACGGATGACTAGCTACGATGCACGGGCACGGTTAGAATGATTAGGTATTGCTTCATAAATTCGCCATCTGACGATTAGTCTGTCACTGATTCAATAATAATAATATAATGATGATTGTGCAAGTATATTAATTATTAGATGATGATGATGATTGTTCAGGTGTTGATATTTTGATATTCGGCATATATTTAGCGAATACGAATGTCAAGAAATAGCGAATACGAATATTCGTTATATCACTAATATATACGGGTCGAAGATAAAATCTCTTTCCAAGTCGGTTTAATAATAACCTGTAACGCGCCTTGTTCTCAGTTAACTGCTTTAAAAATTTTATCAAAATACGAATTTTTGTTACGATGAAATAAAAAAGATCCGTTTTTTGCCATTCGGCTACGGAACCCTAAACACAATAATTTTTCGGGGTTCCCCATTCTTAGGTCTTCAAAAATGATATTGAGGTTTCTAATTTTTTTTTTTTAAACTGAATAGTTGGCGCGAGAGACGCTTCCAAAGTGGAAAAATGTGCCCACCCCGTAACTTATAAAATAAGGGAATGATAAATGTTAAAATAATATATGATGTACATTTACCATGCAAACTTTCACCAAAAATTGGTTTGAACGAGATCTAATAATTAGTTTTTCTTTAATACGTTATAAACAGGGCTCTGATTTCATACAGCGAAAGAATAAAGTGGATATGCCTCAAATCCCGAGATTAATTTTAAAGAGCAGAAAAAAATCCCATGATTTTTTAAATAAAAGTTATTTACTTTTTTACACAATTTAAACTACTGCACGCGCGACTAAATATTTTAACTCTCACAAAATTTATACAGTAATGTCGGAAGCGAACACTTCAAATCTTACTGGTAATGAATCGGACAAGGAAAATGATTCTGATGGGCCGTTTGAATAAGCAAAACCTCACGAGTCTAGGCTAGAAGCAAAAGTATTTGCTCGTATTTATAAAAAAGGCGAAATATGCGTATGAGAATTTACTACAGACTTTCAACAATTTGTATTGTGAATTAATGTAAACTAATAAAAAAAATATGTTAATTATGTTTGTTTTATTTGTCTATCTCTGAGGTTTTTATTATTATTTATTCGTAATGTTGTTGGCCACACGGAATTGTCCATTAGAAATCCCGGGAAGGTCCACATTAATATCAACATTTCGATGCAAGTACATAAAAAACTCTACCTAATTCCGAGCCCTGGTTATAAATTTTAAACCGCATTTTACCTTTCATTCAATCAACTCTAATATAATAAAGAATAAAGAAAAACATTTATTTAGATGTATAGTGGTACGGAATCCTACGTGCGCGTCCTCGTGTTTCAAAACGATGGTTTTTCAAATATGTTTTGTAGAATATTTTATTATTTACTATCTGACCCGGCGAACTCTGTACCGCCTTAAAGGCAATAACTAAGCAGATTTTGGAATTTATTAAGATAATTTGTTTATTAGAAAATACAAATAAAAAAATTAAATACATTTATTATTCATTATTATTAGGCTCAGGGAAAATTTAATCGAAATAGAGTGAAAAACATTACCAAAAAAGACGATATAATTGATCAGTTATCGAGCGGGATGAAAAATTACTAAATTACTAAAATGGCTATTAAAAAATAGGGGTTGGTGATAAAAGGGTAAAAATTTAGGGTTGTATATATTTTAATGCGACATTTAAAAAAAAATAAAAACAAAAAAAATTGTCCAAAAATTAAAAAAAAATGATAAGGGTATCAACAATTATATCACTGCAAAATAGACAGTAGCCGATTCTCAGACCTACTGAATATGCATATAAAATTTGGTAAAAATCAGTAAAGCCGTTTCGGAGGAGTAAGGTAACTAACATTGTGACACGAGAATTTTATATAATAAGATTTTGTAAGTATCTGAATTTGTTACATTTAATTTGTATGAACTTTAAGGCACTTTAATAAATACTCTAGCCCAGATTTCATTTATCTAACATCAATTCTGACAGCAAAAAGTCGGTACCTTCGCCGCTTCTTTACTCCGGGGAGCATAGATGGTACTGTGCCATTTCTTTAAATTTTTCAGAAAATGTGCAAAATAAGCGGCGCTTTCGGCACTGCCGTACTTTGGGTCGGTTACAAGTATACTTCGTCGCCTTATTGTCACTTTTTGTTTGTTCAAGAAAATTTGTAAAGAAAGGGCACTCACAGGAGACTTAATTTCTAAAGAAAATGTGTAAAATCTGCGTCTGCGGCTTATTTTGCCAATATGTGGACCTTGCCTGCAAAATGGTTGGCGATCGCTGAGCTAAAGTATAACAATAATATTGAATTATACATTAACTTTTAAACTATCGCGTTGCATGATTATTATTATAATTTTGACGGGAATTAACGCGAAACATGCATATTATTTACCTTTTGGCTATACGTTTCGGCAACGGGTTACACCGGCCGTTTTCTATAGCGTTATACAAAAAAAATTATACATATTTATTCACGTCTCTACAGAGCCGCAGAAAGATTTATTTTTATTATAATGCTATATTCTAACAAATAAATTTAAGTAGGTTTAAAACCACCACCGTTTAAAATTATTATATTATAAATGAATAATGTTGAAGTAAAACCTCTCAGTTTTTCGATTTTTTTAACAATGTTTGGTCAAATGGTCGGAAACTAGCGGTGATGGGCGAACTGGCGTGTCTACTGTCCGTTAAATAGGATTTTTCGGGCACAACCATCCCAGGTTTCGGTAGGTTCGGCATCGAGTTCTCGGACGGAAACTGGGTGTCAAGATAAAACAAAGTCGACGAAACCTATACACATGTCATACAGAATAAATATAACCAAATACTCTGCGACTCGATCCTATTCCTTGAAAATACAAATGCAATCTCGCGATACACGATAGGGCTGCCCACTTACAGTATTTAAATATCATGTCGGCTACCAATCAAATACATTTCTAGTATAAGCTGGTCACGCATTTTAAGGGAAGCCAATACAACGCGAAACCATCTGATACTGGAAATGTATCGGTTGATGTGTAGCTGTTTGTACCTGACTTGAGCCACTATCATTATTTTTATGAATTGTTTCGTCACAGCGGCGCATCCCCGTCTTCTGTTGGTCCCCTTATTGCCTTCTTATTCTAAGGCGTGACGTGACGCGTACCGACCGTTTCTATGAAGATAAACTACTCGGTCTTTACTTTGCCTATGAGCAGGTAATGAAGAAGATGCCCACATAAAAATACACGCAAAGTACATATCTAGCTATTTAAAATATTTGCAATCTGTGGCGGTAAAACTTCGAAAGTTTGTGTTTATAGAAATGACTGCATAGTACCTATGTGTACATTGATAAACTCGGTGCATTGATAGCGCTTGCAGTCAAACGTCACCACCCGGCCCGTCTCGCTGAGTGCACCACGGCACGCACACATGCACACAATGCAATACCACACACCGTTCGTGCATTCACCACTACAACAGCACGTTGCACTCATTGTTGTTCAACGTTTTGAAATTCTCGCCCGCTCTAAACCGGCCGTGGGAACAAATCGCTTCGTGGATTTTTTGTACCCATTACAAGAAAAAAAGGGCTGTTGTATTTCTGGCCTGATTTATTGATATTAAATTCTAGGTACCTATATGCTTACCTACCTGTTTTAAGAATATATATACTAGTTTCTGCGCGCGGCTACGCCCGCGTGGTAGGCATGTCGATAAAAGGGCCGCTACAGAAAATATGTCCTATCTCAGATCTTGAATCTTTATAATAAGAGTACTGATATACTGAATACAGACAAAGGTCAGTCGTTAGAATTAACGTTAGAAGATAATTAATTTTAATAAAGAAAAAATAGAACAATACCTACTACCATACTAGCCAATGAACTCAACAATAATATAGCCAATGATAATGGGACCTTCTATGGTTTTTAAGGGCGTTAGCGCATAACCAATGTCATAATATATGAAGAAATTTACAATTTGCAATAGGTATATCAGTACAGTTTGTTTTGAGAATCACAGCTGTGCCTAGTTATTTATTTATTGATATTGATTATACTTTATAATTATAATAAACACATCGGAAATATGGTTTCTCGAGTCTGTAATCAATCTCACTTAATTTATTTTGCAAGGATTATTTCTACAAGTTTCTACATTAACTGCTGCTCGTAATTTATGTTTACAAGTTGTCAAGTTCATTGATGACTGTTTACTATATAACTAGTTGCCGCCTTTTTATCGGGTGCCTGAATTAAGGTTATTTATATAAAAATACTAGTATAAATGCTCTTAGCATATCCAATGTCTAGTGACATAGTGGGCAATTAAATAAAACCAATCGTGCCAAATAATATTAAACAATAACAAAATGAACTAACAAAATTAATAATATCAGGAGCAAGTAATAATAATTTTGTTGCTATCCTTATCACCAAGACCTATAAAGAGTGATGTGCGAAAGAGACAGTCATATTCTTAAATAATGAAACGTCCATCCACGTTAGGGTCAAAAGAAGTTGAATGAATACAAATGAAACAAAATAACATTTTCTGGTTGGTATTTTTTGAGCTCTCGTAACAATTTTAGTGCATAGTACTAAGAAATGTTCCTAATAATTACCTAATCAACTATGCAGACGGGATTTTATGGCCTAAAGAACGATTACTGAACACGAGAGAACGAGGTGGAACGATTTCCCGCCACTTTGGAAGGTGAATATTTTATCTAACAAATCGAGAAAGACAGAAGTTTTTATAATTAAAGGATATGACTTCATGTAATTAGTACATTAATAGATTATCAATGATTTAATAGAAATAATAAATGACATTAAAAAGAGCGGGACATGTTAACTCGTTGGACTTTCCCATCGAAATTTTCTTGTTTTTGAAGTTTATATGATATTAACACATATTGAAATATTGTAACTGTACTTACCGAATATTTATTAGCATAAATATCCTTAAGCTCGACAGAGTAATCCTGAATTTCACACATTTACGCTTTTATCGTCATTAGATTGACAGATATACACCACTCACTCCATATAAAAACCACAATCTGTTTTACTATTCCGTGAAAAGGTACACAAAGAATGGTCTTTTACGCCATTGGAAGGATAAACCCACGTGACCGATTGAAAGTAGTCGCTATTGGTGCAAAGCGCGATACGAATTGACGTCACTACTCAATTGAGGTACTTATAACGTTGTTTTGCTCGGTGGCTTTTAGAATTAATATTTATTATTCATATTATTTAGTATAATGTTTTCTGAACATATTTTTATATGAATTTATAGTTTCTTTTTATACTTACGAATTCACTTACCGGTTACATGGCTCGTCCATTCACAACAATATGGCGGTTTGTTTACACCGGCATGATAAGGCGGGAAGTACTTCTGCCGTGTATCGACATCTATATTGAAGCATATCTAAGCAAAAATAATCATTTCTTTGTAAAGAAAATTTTTATTCATTTAAATAATTAAAATTGTCAATGTTTTCAAATATATTTGGCAACTGAAAGCACATGGGCGATACCACTTTTTTTATACGCCAGCGCACTCTAGTGGTCACAATTGGTACGATTTTCTACATGGCGGGAAAATATGAAATAAGTACAAGTTGAAAGTTTAAAATAGATTAATTGAAACATTAAATAGAATTCAATGCCTAAGGAATATACGTGACATTAAAAATAAAATAAGAATATAATAGACATTAAATACGTCATAACGAGTTACTATTAGTACAAAATATCATCGATACAATGGCACGCAAACGCAATACCTATCTAAAAGTTACACCCACATTTTAGCAGTTTTATTTTAATAATTCCATTCAGTTACAATTATCCAAAGAATTTATACGCCGCGCATCGCTAACGTACCAATATTTGCATCGGACTCGCTCGCAGTCGTTGGGTTAGCGGTATATTTAATGTGTTAGCTGACCGCAAGGCCTCGTGTTTGATTTTCGGGTCGGGCTAAGTGTTATATGGGATTTCCATCAGGATATTGTCAATAGCAGCACGGAGTTAGTATTGTGCCCAGTGGATGGCGATAGGCTCATTCCCCCATGGAACCAAGACATAACAGGTAAAGTTTGGATGTTGTACACCTCTGCCACACCCTTCTGGGTAATATAGGCCTGATGTAATGTTATCCCTTACAGTTCGCACGGTAGAAATGGGCGTAGTATAGCAACAAAAATAATAATAACAACACAAAAAACCATGCCAAATGTTATAACTAACAATTATTAACATGCCAATCAAGAAATTTTTAACACATTTTAACAATAACATACAAGCTATAGGAATAATTTTAACAATATTACTATCCCTGCAAATTGGTCATGGGGTAGAACCTTGTCACAATTTACTGACGTTATCAAGAGTGAGAAACGGTGAGATGGAAACGTCAAAAACGTCAAAATAGTGAATTGCCAGTTGCCCATTACCAACTTGCGGTAGGAGGGTAAATAAACTGAATGCATTAAAAAAAAAGTTTTTCATCACTGTGCCGTTATTTACAGATCTCAGCCATTTAAATTAACAGCATATGGTGTATATTATATTATATTCGAAGGCGCCAATAATATTTTGTCCGGGAATATTACGTATTTATAGAAATTTTACAAAACACGCACCTAACGTCATTTCCAACCCAACGAAAAGTCGTGTACCTAACTATAAATATCATAATAACACCAAAACGGCTTGTAAGGGTGCGTTTTTGAAAATAACTATAGAGCGACTATAAAATAAAGATTCATTACTACTAAACATTTTGAAAGTTAACAATAAAATTAAGTCTAAAAAAAATAATTCATAAGTGTTATGATATTTTCATCATTTCCGTAAAAGTTCGTCAAATAGTATTTTATTTTTACTCTGTGGCATAAAGCCCATGACGCCCCGCGCCCACACCTTCCTCAGTTTCCAAACAGGCCGCCGAGTAAGTGGACGTGTGATCACAGTGCAATTGGCGCTCAAAATTTATTGTTAAAAATTTAGACAAGAAGATTGTCACGCATCACATCATTTCCAAAAGGACGCATTATACTGTAAGTAACGAATACATTTATCTATTACTTTTTACATATATTCCGACTGTTCGCGTCAGTCATTTGAAATTATTATTACTAATATAATACTGCATTTTGTGAGCAAGTTTCGACTTGAACTAAAATAAGTCATTTCCAGTATGATCATCTCCAGTAAAATGTTAAAGACGGAAATGAGTCGAGATTACCGGTAATGACTATTAACTTTGCTTCTTCTTACTTTCGTGTAGAATTATCTATAGGATTAACTACAGCAATGTCTTGATTGTTCGAGCTCTGCTCATCTACCAGGTATGCGTATGTGGGTATCGTGCAATAAATAGAAACGGCGGGTTTTTTTACGTTATTAAGATTTTTTGCGGCACTTAAGTACTGTAATTAGGTATTTCTTGCATTGTACTACAATAAACTATTTTTGGTAATCAATACGTTGCTTGATTATATTAATTTGTTATAGTCTTTATCAAAACTTTGTTTCTACTTAGCCCTGTAGTCCTATTCCCTGCTTTGACGATATATGAAGTAGTACAAGTCCCAGACGGATTGTAGCTCGGCTCGGACTTGTACTTTAAGCAACACGCAAATATTGTTCTAGGTTTGGTGATCATGAACAAAAAACCATCGACAGCCAATCTATCAGCCTACAAGCGTAAAAGGTACGCAGAAATTAAAAATGATCCAGAAATGTACGAAAGAGAAAAAGAAAAGGAAAGACTACGGTATATCAAGAAGAAAGAAAAGGGACAAGTTATTCCTATTGATGAAAAATCACCGAGGGATCAAAGGCAACTAAGGAAAAAATGGCGTGAAGCATCAAAAAGGTACAGGGATAATAAAAAAGGTAATGAAAACGTTACTAAGTTACCAGAAGTAGTACTGCTTGAACATCAGGACCAGGAAGATATATTAGTTAAGAAGACAACACAAACGACTACAGTTATAGAAGATCCTTTAAATTCACCAGCTACAAAAATAAGACGCATAAGGTACAAAGAACAAAAAAGACGTAAAATATTAATCAATATTATACAAAATTTAAGAAAAGAAAATGAGAGTCTAAAGAAGAAGTTAAGAAAGATGTCAGTGAAAAAATCACAATTGATTTCAAAAAAGATAGACAAACAGGGTAAAAAAGGAACAGCTCAAGAAACGCGGACAAAGGAAAGATTATCAATACTTATTAAAAAGTTTTTTGAACAAGATTCAAACAGCGTAATTATTCCTGGCAAAAAGCAGTACATCACTCGAAATAAGGTTCAAAAACAAAAACGACAGCTAACATTACCGTTAAAACAATTACATAACAAATTTATATCAGAGCATGGATTTCCTGTTAGTTATGCTTTTTTTTGTAGACATCGCCCATTTTGGGTAGTCTTTCCTAGCAAAGCACTTAGGGAAACCTGTGCCTGCATTATTCACAGTAATATAGATTTGGCAGTTTTATGTCTGCATAAAGCAAATATGATAAAGGAGACTAATTTTGAGCAGATTTTACAGTCCCTGTGTTGTTCACAATACAATGGTCAATGTTTAAAAAGAAACTGCCCTGTATGTAAAGATAAGGTTTTAGCATATAACGAGTTTTCAAACGATCACACCCTAACACTGTACCAATGGGTTCGTTGCCAAGAATCTGTGAAGACCAAAAAGGGTGTGAAAAAACAGTACATAACTACGAAAAAGGCATTAGAAAAGACCCCATTACAAGTAATAGAAAAATTAGATTACCAGCTACCAAATTTCTTCAAGCACATGTTTACTATAGTCGTACAATATAACTCTATGAAACACAAGAAGAATAATTTAATTGTAACAGAAGCAATAATACACATAGATTTTTCAGAAAATTTTGGCCTCAAATACGGAAAAGAAGTGCAGAGTCTTCATTTTGGACCAAGTCGTAAAGAGATTTGTTTGCATACTGGTGTCATATATACGTACGACTTCCAGCATAGTGCCATTGGCACTACCTGTGCATGCACAGTTACCCAGTGCTTGAGACACAACGCCGCTGCCATCTGGGCGCACCTAATACCCATGATTAAACTGGCTATAGAGATAAATCCTTTTATAGATACCATCCATTTCCAATCTGATTCTCCAAGTTCCCAGTACCGCAATAAATATATCTTCTACATAATTTCAGTTCTTTGTAAGGATTTTCCACAACTTAAGGCAATAACCTGGAATTACAGTGAAGCTGGACATGGAAAGGGTGCCCCAGATGGGATTGGAGGAGTGCTAAAACGGACTGCAGACAATCTTGTTACTTTTGGACAAGACGTCAGCACATTTGATCAGTTCATAGACATTATAAAACAGAACATTGAAAATATTACCGTTATGACTATCACTGAAGATGAGGTTTTAGCCAAAGAAGCTCTACTTCCCAAAAACTTGAAACCGTTTCAGGGCACGTTAAATGTTCACCAAGTCTTATGGAAACAAAATCTTTTTAATCTCGTATTCAGGAAAGCTAGCTGTTTTGACTGTGATTATTTTTGTGTTCACGATAAACATTTAGGATTTTCGAAAGTCCTCAACTCCTGTACAACTGAAGAAGAACGCCCTGGGCCGAGTTCTAGAGACTCAAATACCCCTGAATACGTAGCACCTCTCGTAAGGACTAAGAAATCTCGGCGTATTCTTGCTAATGTAACAAATACATCCCCTAACAAGAATATCGTTTCTAGTACACCAAAAAATATTGTTATTTTGTCTAACAAAAAGGTTTCTTTTAATTTAAATAAATAAAAAGGTATTAATACTTTAAATCGTGAGTTGATTTGATTATGTTTTCACTTTTAATTAATCAGCAATGACAGAAGAAATATTGTACCAATAATATATAATAATGTAACAATTATAACAATGAATAAACAATAACAATTTAAGTGTAAAAGATTAGAGAGATTAGAGTTTAGAGAGCTATTATAATTAAGTATAAGTATTGAGTACTGATATACAGCTACTAGCTCGAAATTAAGTGTTGAAAGCATAATATTGTTAATCATGTTAACTCTTAGAAGTCTAAATATCGTTTAGAGATTATACGAATTTGACGAGAACTGATTATGTTTCTATGACTGATTTTACCAAAGAATTATTGAAATGTTTAAAGAAATAAAGCCTGTGTTGATTATAATGATATTTTATTTATAAACCCTGAATTATTATCGATTAATCCTTTACAAATGGATCCACTCGGATACATGATCTGCCATATTGTTTGTAAACAAATCATTGCCAGTCATGTTATGTCATTTCCAGAAATGAGAATATCATTTCCTTCCTACTGTCGTCATTTCCATCACTGCCAGAAATTTTAAAATGTAATATCTCTTTAAAAAAACATCTAACAGGTGTGCCTTTTACATATAATTCACATTTTTATTTCTATAATTCATTAGACTTGATAAAAAAATTGTTAGAAACTACTTGAAAAAATATATGAAAAACTACACTGTAGAATCAAATTTAGTTTATTTACCCAGGAGTACCATAACATAACATAATATAATTAATATGAGACATAGGCAAATGTTGAATGATCATGTATTTAGTAATATGGACAAGTTCAATATGTAAATTTATTTTGGAAGGTGCCAATTAAATTAAAGTCTTACGGACAAGCCTTATTTATTTAAATTAAATTAATATTCCTTCAAACTGATAACCTTTTGTGTACGTACCCATTTCTCTATTAATATTATATGTATGGTTAAGTCAATTCTTTGAGTATTACAAAATTATTTAACAATACGCGATTTAAAAAATGCAACAGAAAGTAAAAATCATGTCTACAAAATTAACATAGGACAAGTTTAATATTAGGCGGTATCGAGGCATCTCAGTCAATCATTAACTAATCAAAACCTAGAACTTAGATATTTTTATGCTCCTGTGTCGTTTATACTTTTCGAACGTACCAAGTTTCTTGATTCTATTTTTATCAAGCAAGTCTTTTTTGAAATTGCTTGTTTCACTGGACTGAGCTATGAACTGTGTTTCTTGCGGTACAATGTTGACTCTGAATTGAGTAGTGAAACCACTGTCTGATGTTGATGCTGTTGGTATGAAAGGCAGGACTTTCGGCCTCTTGAGTAAAGACTTCTTAGGTTTCTCTTCTAATGAGTCATTCAAATATACACTCTGTTCCAAGTAATTTGATGGTTTATTCTTCCTCTTCATAGCTTGTTCTACCATAAACGACGTTGTGGATATAATATCTGCCTTACTCTTAATATCTCTACTAGGTTTATCATCTAGTTGTTTTAATATGTTAACAGGTAAACGTGGCACGTGCACTTTGTCAAATGAGCTTTGTTTGATGACCTGTAAATTAAAATTGAAATAAATAATTGTCTTAAAAAGTTAAAACGAAATGGTCAATATATATTTTATGTTATTAGGAATTAAAATAGGAATACAAACCTTTGATAACTTTTCGCCATCGTCATCATCTCTTAGCTTTCGTTTCTTATTTTTCTTTGTAGATTCTGAAAATTGTGAAATATATTATTTTTTATTCAGTCAAATGTAATTTTAGAACGCTTCCACCAGCGTAGGACATTTTGAAAAATTATATTCGTGTAGCATATTCATGAAACAGTCTATCTGATGGTGAAAACCGCATGAAAATCTGTGCAGTAGTTCTATATAATGTAAGGATGAGCAATATTGTTAGACTGTTGAAGAAATAAATGTATAAAGGTTGGGCTTGTCGTTGTTCGCCGACTTTGTAGACAAAAAAAGACCTGTACTGTGTTAGAAATAATAATTCTATATCCAAGCAACCACGCAAATTTTATACTCTAATAATAGCATTAAGCTGGCTTTGGGTTTTCGTTGGCTTGATAGGGCCATAAAAATATTATTATTTTATAAAAGAGTTGACCTTGAGAGTTCTCAATTTGCGTTCCCACGCAATTTGGCGAACTTTTGAGGATGTGAATTTATAACGATAATTTATTCAGTTCATTTCCGCTTGTAGGTATATTACTAGAGACGAGAATTTATCACTAAATAAAATTCCGTCAGCCAGTTGCGTATGTGTGTTTGTTTCAATACTAGAATTATTATTGTCTAAGATTTTAAAACGTTTATTTTATTTTTTATACACCTCATTGAGACCGAACTTAAGACAAATTGATCGACCGTCTATTGACGTCCGAATAACCAAAGTCGAAAATCTGTAAATCTGTAAATCTATCAATCGTAATAGTCGTAAAAAAATATTTTCTTCGTACCACTTACTATTTATCTATATATTTTATATAGGGAGAGCCCATGAACCCTCTGATTTACCCGCCTGCCACAAGGCTGGGACAAGAAAATACCGTTCTGGCAGGCATCTCGCGGTTGCGTCTTATTACCACAATTATTTGGAAATGTAAAAAAAAAATTCATCCTTCGCCCACAAAACTGCAATTTTAATAATGAGAAATAATAAGTGAAGCTTCAAAATTTATACTTTATCATCAAAATTACTAACTCAGCCACGGGTTAGGTTAGGTTAGGTTGCTGACTTAGTAATTTAGAAGGCAACATACATTTTTGGGGGCGAATAATGGTATTAAAAAGAAGCCTGTTTAAATAGCACCCTTTAATAATTATGTTGTAATAATAGATAATAAAACATCATTTATATAAGTACCAACCTTGTGGCAGGCGGGTTAATCAGAGAGATCAATGGCTCTCCCCCTATAAATAGTACATGATACAAAGAAAATATTTTTTCTGCATCTACAGCACACAACACTGTAAAAGCTTTGTTTTTGTTAATCAGAACTCTTCACTACATGTACTATGTATGCTAAAATCTTTTAAAACTACGCAACGGATTCTGATGCGGTTTTTTTAATAGATAGAATGATTCATAACCAAGGTTTTTATGTAAAAAACATGCATAATATAGTACTACATAGTACTCGGAGTGAAGCCAGGGCGGATCGCTAGTTTAGAATATTGTAATATTCTATTAGTTGTGTCGTACAAATAATGTCTTAAATTGTCAGATTATAGCTGCTATGAGATCTTTAAATAACGAAGCTTTAATTTAAGTAACATTTATATATAACATACCGTCAACAATTTCGTCTGGTGTAGTTTCCTGCAGGGCTTTATTTTTCTTTTTCTTTTTTTTATTAACAAGTTTCTCCTGTTCATCTGCTTGTTGTACTTCAGGAACTGTATCTGTAAAAAGAAATTATGGCTTTATGACAGTGTAATTAAGAAACAATAATACAGTCTTTGATCTTTAAAATTGGAATAAGACAGAAAAAGAGTTTAAGAATATTTATTCTTCTTCTTCTTCTTTCGTATCGATGGCTGTAGTCATATTTTCATGGTGTTGACTTGCACCTCCGGCGCACCCTGGGCAGTCTGCAAATTTCCACCAAGCAGACTGGCGAATCCTTTCACCACGATGGCAAGTCAACACCATGAGAATATTTTATTGATTAAAATTATTACTGTAGCCTTGTACGGACTATGTGTTCCAATTTAATATACAAGTATACGCGGGCACTATGCATTGCTGGATTATGAACGGGTGTACACAAGTCGAGAGTACATAATGCTAAGTCCGTAAAAGGCTTGACCTGACAATGAAAATTACACATACCTTGTGTTTGAACGTTTTCATCCTCTTCCTTATTTAAAACTTTACGTTTTTTCTTTTTGTTAGAAGTTAATACAGAGTCATTTAATGACTTAGATGTATCTACATGTTTCACATCATCTGAAAAATATAACATTATTATGAAATATAAATTTACTCTCTTTATCAATTTTTATTACCACCATGACAGCTTATTTAAATAAGAATCGAGAGAATATGCTAGATTTTATTACTACTGAACTATATTCATAGTAGAAAAATAAATATTAAAATTTCTTGCAACCATCCATGTACGGTAAGTCCATTAAAAGTTTTGTTTATTAATAATTATATGAATCTATAAAACTACTCCTAAAATCAAAATCCATCCCATAGTTTTTACTGAAATAGAAACAAACATCTACGCAAACTTTCGCATAATATTCGTAGAATAGGATTTTCATTTTTAGATGTAGAAATAAACAAACATCTAGGCGGAAGTGAAGCTGGCTGCAGATGGTTGTTCAACCAATCAACAAGCACCGTATTCGAGCGTGGCCTATCCCAACCTGTACTTGCCAACTTCACTACTGCCTAGATGTTTGATAACATAACATAACATCACGCCTATATTGTCCGTAAGGGTGTGGTAGAACACCCACATTTCATCTGTTATGTTAAGGTCCAATGGGATAAGGAGTGAGCCCATCGCCATCCACCAGGCACAGTTCCAACTCTGTGCTGACGCAAAGTTTACAAATAACACTTTGCCCGACCTGAGAATCGAACCCGAGACCTCGTGGCATACGCTAACCACTATACCATAGAGGCATCGAGATGTTTAATTATATCTATAAAACTAAAATAATATTATGAAGTACCTTTAACTTCCTCTTCCATTGAGGGATTGGAGGAAGGTTTACGTTTACGTTTCTTTGATGTAGTCTCTTCAATAAGGTTAACTTCTGTTGTTTCAACTACTTCATTTTGTACATCAATGATTTCTGGAACTGCTTTGTGTTTTTGCTTCTTAGCACTGCCCACTGAAGTATTATTAGCAGATTCACTTGTTATCTCATTTCCTGCAAAACGAAATATATAGATTATGTATTTTAAACTTTACTGTGATTTGGCAATTATCCACACATGTTGATGGTGGAAGATCTGTTGTGAACGAGCCCGAAGGTGAATTATTATAATTGCTGGGACGATTGGGTGTTCACGTCGACCTCCGTGGATCAATTGTGATTGTAGCCTCATTATAGACACCTTTGGGCCAATAGCCTCCGTAAATTGGAGCAGTCGTCCGATCGGGAGTGACTTGACATCATCCGGATCCAAGATATGGCGTTCCAGAATGATGCTTCGTCAATGGATCAGTGGCTCGCAGTCGCAAAAGATGTGCAGCAAGGCCCGAGAAGGTGAAAGCACCACTTTTAACCTACCGCCAAGTAGCGTTTGTAAAACTGTGTTCTGGTTTGGTGGTGATATTAGACGGTGAAGTTACTGGCACATGGCACATGTGGCATAACACATCTGTAATCTGCATTTGTGGACTATTTATGTTCATGACCTAAAGTTACCACTTAGCATCAGGCTGGCACGGCTGATCGCTACATACATAACATAAAATCACGCCTATATTACCCAGAAGGGTCTGGCAGATGTGCATAATACCCACACTTCACCTGTTATATTTAGGTCCCATGTGATAGGGTGAGACTATTGCCATTTACCTGGGCACAATTCCAACTCCGTGCTGCTATTGCAAATTTCCTGACCGAAAGGTCACAAGTAACACTTAGACTATAGGTTGACCGCTTAACTGAGACTTCGCCTGCGGGGTACAGGGGCGCGGGGGTATGGTGACAAAGGGGAATGAAACAGCTGCGGGCGGTGGGCAAATTTTTGTGATTGTTCATTACGTTCGCTACATGGGTATCGATCGCATGTGTTAACTGTTGCAGACACCTTGTGAGAGGTACACATGTAATGATAATCTCAAGATGAATCGAAAAATCTTCAGACATAAAGTAAACAGTCAGTGCAAGCAAATGGCTTTTAACGTATACATAAATTTTAGAAAAAAGAAACAGGACCCAAAAAAAGTTTTGACTTTCTTACGATTTAATTATATGTTTAGATAAAAAATAGTTTATTCTCAATTATTTTATTTACGTCCATAAGTTTATTAAAATTTTGTATCTTCTTAACTATTTTTCATTTGATAAATCACTATTTCTTTTTTCCTATGATGTCACATATCTTAGGAAATATCTTGGTACATTTCATCTCCTGTATGTTTCATTAAGTGCCCCCACCGCCCGCAGCTGTTTCAGTCCCCGTTGTCGCCATACCCCCGCGCCCCTGTACCCCGTAGGCGAAGTCTCAGTTAAGCGGTCAGCCTATAGCCCGGAAATAGAACCCGATACCTCGCGGTTAGAGGCGCATGCGCTAACCACTAGGGCATTGAGGCAGTTCGTACATACAACAAACAAGGTATAAAAAAATCCCCCCAACAACTAAAGAGCAATATTTTCTAATAAGTAAGTACCTGTTGTTTCTGTATGAGATTCTGATAACTTCTTTTTATTCTTCTTAGCGCTGCTGGTAATACTGACGACTGAACTGTTCATAGATTTTTCTGCAGCGGTGCCTAAAAAAAGTTTTAATTAAAAGTTTAACAAATGAGGTTGGTTGTTTTTGTTTTATATCCTGGCGATAACAGCAGGAAAATGATAATTTAGTTAGCCCTATATATCACAATATCCCACTTCTATTGTGCACTCCATAATAATACTATTATTATTATTCGACATGGCACGCATTGTGAGGAGGTTCCTCCTCTCTGGAGCCCTAACCACCGCTAGCTTGGTCACTGCATCCGATGCCGATGAGGTACTATTCTTTATATATTTTTTTTTTACTTTATATTTAAAAATGTACAATTTTATAGTTTTATAATTTTAATGTGCTGTACTTTAGTAATTTGTATTTAAACATAAGAAATGAAAGAATAAATGTATGTAAAAATCTATTATTATAATGTATTTGTTTCTGCGCAAAATGGAAGACACTCAAAAGTAAAATAGCTTGAGGAATGATGTATACGAAATCGAAAATATGTGGTAATAAATATTATATGATTTTAAAACCAACCTTCACTTTCTTTGACCTGTTCTTCAACATTTTGCGAGCTATTCAAAGACTTTTTATTTTTCTTCTTTTTCTTAGCACTTTCACTGGCCGTTGTGTTTAAGTTTGTGTCTTCATTTTGAGAAGTATTGAAGTCCTGTTTGGATTTATTTAGGTTCTTTTCACTGCGGAATGAAACTTCCACTGGAGCGTCGTTGGAATCATCTGAAAATATATATTATTATATCAAATTATTTATTTTTTCTGTTAGGTGATAATTAAGGCAGCGCCTAGTTTAACTTATTAAAAAACAGGATTTGAAAATGTTAGTTATACTGCCTATCACAAATGAAAATTGTATAAATGTAAACAATTGAAACCGCCTTGTTGGTCTAGTCTTCTTCTTCATTGTGTCGATGGCTGAGTAAAATTTTATTTTGACTTGCCATCGTGGTGAAAGGATTAGCCAATTCGCTTTGAAGAACTCGTGAATTGCCCAGGGTGCGCCAGACGTAGGGAATCGTTCTGTACGTCACTCGGGAAGGCTCCTTTCATGCACCCTGCTGTTGGTCTAGTGGTTAGCATATAAGCCTTTCACAGCGAGGTCTCAGTATCGATTACTAAGTCAAACAAATGTGTTATTTGGGATTGTTCCATTGGAAAATTCTCAATAGCAGCACGGAGTTGGTATTGTGCCTGGAGGATGGCCAAAGGCTCACCCTATCACAAGGAACCAAAACATAGCAGGTGAAGTGTGTATTATGCACCTTCAGGGTAATATTATTATTGTTGGGAAGAGGCTTTGGGTGTTCACGTCGACCTCCGTGGGTCTATTGTGATTGTAGCCTCATTATAGACTCTCCTTTAGGCCAATAGCCTCCAAAAACTGGAGCAGTCGGCCGATCGGGAGTGACTTGACATCATCCGGATCCAAGATATGGCGTCCCAGAATGATGCTTTGTCTATGGATCAGTGGCTCGCAGTCGCAAAAGAGGTGCAGCGGTGTTTCCGGTTCCTCTTTACAGAATCTGCAGTAGTCATCGTCCGCATATCCCATACGGGATAAGTGCATATTTAGCTTGCAGTGTCCTGTGAGGGATCTAACGGCAAGAGACACCTACTAAGTGACAGCAGCTCAGTAGTAAATTTATTCCAGAAGCCCTCGATGAGGCTTTTGCTGTGATCCCATCCATCCCTTGACCCTGTTGCCAGAGCCTTGATGAATATTCGAATAGCTTTCCCTTGAGGAATTGGTAAGCCTGGTTTTTAGAGATTAAACTAAAAACCAGGATAATATAGGAAATAACTTACCGTCTTTAGCCTCTTCAGTTGTAATGAAAGACACATTCTTCTGTTTATTTTTCTTGGCACTTTTCTTGACCGAGGTATTAGCAACGCTTTGGTTTAAATCAGCGTGTGTGCCGGTTGTGTCTATGAAGAAGTTTAAATGTTCGCCGTCATCGTTATCTGAAAAACACATAGATATATCATTATAGACTAAATATCTTTATTTACAGAGAAGTATACATATAGTATCTTAAATTAAATTAGCCTAATAACTTAATCTAAAATTAATAAGTCACTGTCGTTCCCAAAATGATAAATGTTCCCAAATGTTCCAATCATTATATTAGATGATCCACTGAGAATATAGGACTTGCGATTAATCCATGTATCTGATTTAAGGATCAATCGAATAATATTGTCGATTTATTTTCTCCCAGCATAGATGCTCTAATTTCTAAGTTGTGAGCAATACACCTAAAACTACCTTCTTTTGTTAAAGGTGTTTCATACCTTAAAGCATTTCTTGTAGATAAAGCGTATTATAATGTGACAGATTTTCTAGCCGATAGTGACATGACATAATTATTTAATTAAATTGACATCTTATTCTATATTATTATTATTAAATTTTTTTTGCTACTTTAATTTTGTAATGTTTAATTTTACAATAAACTTCCTTTAGACACAATAGAATTATCGATAGGTAAATTTAAAAAATATGTTAAAATTAAATTATGTCAAAAAGCTTACTATAGTATTTCAGACTACATAAATGATAATAGTATTTGGAAATGAATTGCTCTTCTTATGTGATTTTTTTATGTACTTTTATATTGTTATATCGGGTGGTTAAATTTCAAGGCCCGATGTTGAATGTGAACCACATCTAAACGTCAAGTTTTTTTCTGCATTTCTTTTGACATTTCTCTACTTCAGACTAACTCAATTTGAACCATGGCAAGATACACAATCGAGCAACGCGATAAAGTTATTCAGGCCTATTATGAAAATGGGCGTTCAAATCAAAATGCATATCGTTCAATTAATCGTCAATTTAATCGTCCAAATGTGCGTGCAATCGGAAAAATCGTGCAAAAATTTGAGCAAACCGGGTCTGTAGGAGATGTGAAAACACCAGTGCATGCTCGTGCTAACGAAACAATGGCTCTTTTGCGCGAAAAATTTGATGGCCGAATAATCTCACGTCGCGGCGATGTCAACTGGCCACCAAGATCATGTGATTTGACACCGTTGGACTTCTTTCTTTGGGGTTATTTAAAAGAAAAGGTGTACGCCAATAAGCCAACAACAATTCAAGAGCGAAAGGATGAGATAATTCGGCACATTAACGACATTGAACCTTAATCATGCCTCAGCGTCATCGAAAATTTAGACCATCGGATGGACGTGTGCCGCCGAAGCCGTGGCGGCCATTGGCCGATATTTTGTTCCATACATAATTGAGTCATACCAATATATCATAATAAAAAGAAATTTCAATAATTTCCTAAATTATTCGTGTTTTATTCAAAATCAACATCGGCCATTGAAATTTAACCACCCTTTATTTTTCATTTTAAAAGATGGTGCACATGAGTTTCTCACCAGCTCTTCTCATAATGCAATACCCATTGGAGCTGGTACTTGGATTGATTTTAATTCGATTCTAAACAGTTTGATTAAAATTAATCTGAGCCCCGGTTATTCAAATCATTGTAATTAGTATCATTTAGTATTATTTATGATTTATTATTATATCATTTTTTTGTAATGTTTGAAGTGTTCAAGCGCCTCCTGGGGCCTATAAAAATAAATTATTTGAATTTGAATTTGAATTTTGTTTTTAATGATTATTTTATACTTAATGATCTATAATTTATAACCACAATATGATGTTTGCATGCCATAGAACAAAGAGAAGAAAATATTGTTTTTTTACACCATTATTGTACCTTTGTTCAGTAAATAAAGTTATTCTATTCAATTCTAACTTAGAACTGCACTAAAACTTTTGTTCACATTATTGTGACTCAAATAACTATGTGTACCTAATGTTATCAGGAGAAACCACATTCCAGATACATTATAATACCAGTTAAAAGTAATCTGTCCTTATTTATATTAAAAATGCGAAAGTAACTCTGTTTGTCTGTTACGCTTTCACGGCTTAACTACTGAATCGATCTGGATGAAAATTGGTATGAAGATAGTTCTAGACCAGAGGAAGGACATGGGCTACTTTTTTGACATACCTACCACACGGGCAGAACCGCGCGCAGATGCAAGAATGCAATAAATTTCAAATAATGTTGAATAGAGACGTTAAATGTTAACTCTATAACCTTCTGTATTTTATTGTATACTAGCTTTTTCCCGTGACTTCGAAAAAACATTGTTAATTTGACATTAAAAACAGACATTTCAATTTTAATTTACTTGTATTGATTAAAACTAATCAAAATGATTACTCACCCATTGCAGCAGTTTCTTCAGCCTGTGCAGATTTCCGTTTATTTTTCTTGGACTTGCTCACATTCAACACAGAGTCATCCTTGGACACGGTAATATCTGCAAATATATTCAAGAATCTGAATAACTGTGCAAATACTGATAATGCTATTGTAGAACGAATGTTTTAAATGCAGTACAAATTTCGTTGACCTTTTTTTGGGTAGGTATTCAGTTTGCTGATAACAGTTAAATGAGAAAGTGGTTTTTAAGTCTTCATGTATTTAAGATCAAAATCTTTGGTTTCCATAAGAATAATCTTATTGGGTGTAAGAATATTTAGACCTATCATAGTTACAAAAGTGTATGGTGTAAAAAAAAAAACTTGAAATGTACATGCTTTTACATAATTAAATCAAGTTACTTTTGTGTAAGTAAATTAATATCTATTTTTGTGAATTTTGCTTCATGACCAGAATAAATGAGTGTGTAAACACAACTTAAGATTGGTTAACATAATGTGTAAAATTTAATAATGTTATAAAATATCAATGTCTTTTTTGTGTTAATTGTAAATTAACAAAATATATATATATGCAGTATATAATATAAACTGCAGCGATAGCCGATAGACCGTAAGACTGCGAAGTCAAAGGTCTCAGGACTATGGCTTAACCCTTCTCATCATGAGAAGAGGCCCGAGCTAAGCAGTGGGACATGTATTAGATAGAGCGCTGCTATTATTTTATAATTATTTAAACAAAATATTAGTGTAAAAATAGTGTATGTTCTTACCAATATTTTCAAGCATATTGGTCTTGCCCTCACTTTTCTTCAATGGGATAAAGAATTCGACAGTTTCATCATTCTTAGAATCACTCTCCTTGTTAACTGTTATCTTGTCCTCACTATCATTGCTATCCTCGTTAAACAGCAGTTTCATATCAATGGAATCAGATGAGGCTTCATCTTGAATGTTAACTGACTTGTTAGCAACAGATACATTTTTCTTTTCATATTTATTATCTACGGACAAAGAAGTCTCATTAACTATAGACTTCTTCTTCTTAGATTTAGACTGAGTCAGATTCAACTGATCTACAATCGGCTCCTTAGCCTTTTCTTTAGTCTTTTTGTTCAGGTTTAGCGAAATATCGATTGACTTAACTTTCTTAGATTCCTTATTCAAATCATTAAGAACAGATTCATAGTTATTAGTTATATCTTCGTTTTCACTGATAGATTCAATATCATCCTCTTCCATTTCCTCATTGTCTTGGACAATAGTTGATTGTAAGGGATCTATTGTTTCATTTGATTTCATAATTGATACATTGCCATCTAATTGTACCTCTTCAACTTCCTCCATGTTCATTATAGCTACTGTAGATATATTTAAATCTTTTTGAGGAGTCTTAGGTTCTTCTTTGACAACATGTTTAAGGGATAAAGGATCTGGTTTCTCATTTGTTTCTTTATCTTCATACATAGTTATCTCTTTTTCGTTTGCTGCATCATCTTCACACATAGATTCTGACAAGCGCTTAGCTTTCTTTTTCTTTTTAGAGATTGATTTGTCAGCATCTGACTGATTGATGCTTATATCTTGACTGGAATCGATTCTTGCACGTCTGTTCTTTTTTGGTTGCACAACAGCCTCACTTTCAGACTCCGAGTCGGATGATTCCAGTTGTTGGCGACTCCCTTTCTTGGATTTAAGTTTTTGAGATTCATTTAATTTATGTCTTGCTTCAAACATTTCTCTCGAAGCTTTCTTTTGTTCCTTAACTTTACGTTCATTGAATTTCTTTTTAGATTTTGCACTCATACTTAGTTCATCTGCACTCATAGAGAGATCATCACCAGAGCCACTAAGGAGATCATCATCTTCCTCATCAGAATCGACAATAAACGACCCTTTCTCGTAATCGGAATCGTCAGAGAAATCTTCTTCTTGTGAATCTAATGTTTCACCCTTCTCAACAATTTTGTTTTGTTCTTCATACTCTTTTTCTTCGTCGTCTCTGCTGTCACCGGACTCATAGTCATCACTAGCTTCTTCTGCTTCATCATCAACTATTTTACTCTTCTGTAATGATTCCTCTTCTTCTTCGAAAGTTTCTTCCTCTTCTCCATCTTCAGAATCTTCCTCGTCAGAACCAGATCCTGATTCAGCTTCAGATTCTTCATCATTTTGCGAAACGATAGAGGCTTCCTTTTTCGATTTAGATCTATTTAAGGCACGCTTTTCCTCAGCTTTTGTAACACTATTAGAAGCAATGATGGAAGTGTTGATCTGCATGGCCAACTTTTTCATAGATTTCTGTTGTAAAGGTGTACTTGTAGAATAAGTTAAAGATAGATTTTTCTTGTCTAATCCTTTGTCATTATTTATATTCGGCAAATTTACTGATTTTGATAATTGATCGTTAGAATCATTAAATTCGTAAATATCCTTTGGCACATTGGTTTCTACATTTGTATCTGATGTATCTTTGAGTTGAGATAATACTAAAGTGCTTTTATTTTCATTACTACTTTTGTCGAATGTTTGTGAATCTGTATGTGATGATGAAGATTTTCTTTTAGACTGGATAGAATCCATATCAACCTTGTTGTCTATTTCTGAATTATTTAGTGACGATTTTCTTTTAGATTTATTGGAATTCTTTTCGGTGCTAATGTTATTATCAGTATCAGCTATAGAAGACTTTCTTTTGGAACCATTGGCACTATTATTCACGATTTTTTCAATTGCTGTATTTGAATCAGTTGAATTTATTTTGGACTTGTTAAAACTGCTGTCAACTTCATCATTTCCTGCATTAAAAACTGAAGTATTTTTTTTAGTTACATCTGCACCTTCGATATTATCATCTGCATTAGAAGTTGCGGATTTACGTTTCGATTGATTTAAACTATTGTTAATATTATCATTATTGCTGTCTGTTATATCCTCATTTACTACAGTAGGTGTTGATTTCTTTTTAGATTTATTCAAGCTTTTGTATACGATGTTCTCATCGTCACCTTCAGCTCTAGAAGAATTCATATCACTATCATTATTGTCATCAACTTTTGAAATGGAAGATTTTCTTTTATATTTATTCAAACTTTTATTAGTATTTTTTCCGTCATCTGTTTCAGCATTCGAAAAATCTTTATGAATATCATTATTATCATTTAATTTTGAAATGGAAGATTTCCTTTTAGATTTGTTCAAGCTTTTGTCTATCATTTCGTCATTCACAGCTGTATTTGAAGTATTTTGGTCCATTTCAATATCATCATTTACTTTGGAAATAGATGACTTTCTTTTGGATTTATTAATACTCTTATCCAACACCTCCTCATCTACAGCAATGGTTGAAGAATCTTTATTAGTTTCAATTGCATCGTTTACTTTCGAAATTGATGACTTCCTTTTAGATTTATTTAAGCTTTTATTTATTATCTCATCTTTTACAGCAATGTTTGAAGAATCTTTATCTATTTCAACATCAACATTTACCTTCGAATCAAATGACTTCCTCTTGGATTTATTTAAGCTTTTATCCATTACTTCATGATTAGAAAGTGTATTAGGAGAACCTTTATCCGTTTCAACATCATCATTTACTTTAGAAATAGACGACTTTCTTTTGGATTTATCAAGGCTTTTATCCAATACATCATCATTGAGCACAGTATTTGAACAATTCATATCCCTATCTTCATCAATCACTAAGTTTGAAATTGAAGACGTCCGTTTGGATTTATTGGCAGCACTGTCATTTAATAAAATAGAGGTATTTACTTGATCATTATTACCAATAGATGATTTTCTTTGAGACTTGTTTGAATTGATAATAATGTCATCTACAGCAGTCTCAATGTTTAAACCAGAGATGTTTTCATCTGTGTCTGTAGTGCCAATTAAAGACTTGTTAACATTTTTATCCATAATGTCATCATTAGCACTCAAAGATTTGCGTGATTTATTTAGAGACTTGTTGATTTTATCAATGCTAACATTATGCACTTGAGAAATGTTCAGCAATGACTTTCGATTTTTCAATTCAAGTTCTTTCTCATCTAATACTACTGAAGTATTTTTTTCTGTGAAGTCTGAGAGAGTGATATTATTTGGCAATGTTTCGTCGATATCCATAGGTTCATAACTAAGGTTATCTCTAGAGTCTTTGACATTTTCTTCATCTAAATTATGTTCTACAAATGGGACACATTGGTCTCCACCATCTAATTCTTTATTCACAGTTTCTTTTGTAATGCTACCTGTATTGGAGTCTGAATCTTCAATATAAATTAATGATACAACCTTCCCAACAGGTGCCTCACTAAAGAACTTAGCAGTGTAATTAGAGTCAGTTTGGGATGCCATCATTTCAGTAGATGATTTATCTAATTTGGAAGGTTCATTAACTATTGAAATTTCGTTGATAGGAGTTTCAGTATCTAATGTCATTGATTTAATTTTGCGTTTCTTTGTCTCCTTGTCAATAGATGAGTTGAGAGATGTCTCTTTAACATCTGCTTGTTCCTTGTTTTCTTTACCTTTGCTTGAGTTCAACAAACCGTCTCCAGAAGCAGATTTGTTAAAAGAGTTATCAGTGTTACTTTTCCTTTTATTTTTCTTCTTAATTGTCTCAGTGTCACTTAAGAATGCACTGTCACTTGAAGGACTAGATGAAATAGTTGTCCAAGACTTTGTTCTGTGTCTTTTAGACTTGAATGTTGTTTCTTCTATTTCGGAGGTGGTTTTATTTAAGTTGGGTATACTTATCGTTTGTTCTACGTCTAACTCTTTAATAAGCTTAGCGTCTTCTTCAGCAACAACATCGATTAGGTCCACCTTTGTCGTTAAAGATACAACTGAACCATCTACAGCATCTGCTTTTTTGTCATCAGTCTCCATAACAGTTTCAGGCTCATTTTCTTTATTGTCACTGTCCAGTGATTTGCTTTTCCTGCCAGTTTTTTCGACTAATCTGGGGCTTTTCCTGACAGTGGGTGATTCATCTCTAGTATCTTTAGCTGGGGAGTCTTTACTTTGATTATCCTTGACATTATTTTCAGATTCTTCAACAATAACTTCTTCAACTTGATTGCCCAATTTATCAGCAGTGGGTTCAACTGAAATTAGGATAAATAAAATAAGATTAATTCACATGATTATTCCATTGACTTAAAATCTTTGTTATTTGGCACACATGGCTTTACTAACACATGGATGATAATACTATGTACCTTGCTTAGGTGTGGAATCCTTTTTAGTTCTTCTGGTCTGTCTAGCTGGAGTGACGGCAGTTTCATTATCACTACCTGAAAAAGTTAACTTCAATGTAATATTATGTTGACTGACTTGTTGTTCTACCAGCTTACGCTAATAATTAGTTGTGTTTGGTTATTTTTAGCTACAAAGGCCTCTAGTTGAATGGTTACACTGTATAATATTGAGCGAAAATTTCGAAAAGTCATTAACATAGTCATAAGCACTTTTGTACTTCACATATATAAACAATATCAATAGACAATTTTATTAAGAGTTAATTGATACTATAAAGTTTATTTTGAATATTTTACTTACCAACTTGAGAAGTCCGCCTCGCAGCTCTCTTTGCTCTGGGTGAGTCCACTTGAGCCACAGTTTCAGCTATTAGACTTGTGTTTGACCTGGTTCTGGCGTTTCGCTTTGAAGGAGTACCTTTATCTTCAGTTTCTGCTATCAGACTAGTATTTGATCTGATTCTAGTGTTACGCTTAGATGGAGTTCCTTTGTCTTCAGCTTCAACAGATTCAGATACGATACTAGTGTTTGATCTGACCCTAGTGCTACGCCTTGCTGGTGTTACTATCTTTTCCTCAGGCTCAGCATCCCGGGCTGTTGATTTTCTAGTCTTTTTTGGTTTGTCTGCATCTGTTGCTGTAAAGAGATGTTGGATATTATTAACTTATGAAATGCCATAAAACAAGCAACTTTAACTAATGGATGGTACTTTAAAATTGGTGAGTACAAAATGTACTCAATAGTTTTAAAATTTAGAAATAAATCAAGCTTAATTTAATAGAGAATGCTTATACATTAATTTGGTTCATATCTCTAGTACTGAATACCCTTCGCATCAACTGGTATTCAGTTATTCACACATTCAGAATTCAAAATACTGGGAAGTAATCCCTACTAATATTATGAATGTCCAATGAAGGGGGTTATACAACGAGTAAAGCATCAATCGCCGTAAAACAGCATGCTGCACATGCGTAGTGCGCTCTTATTATCTTATTTATTTCATATTATTATTTACTCTTCAGACGTCAAATTGTCAATAACCATTGATTAATATATAGATATAAGAACACTTTTATTCCTCTTTGTAGCATATAGAGGAATAAGAGTAGAATAAAGTATAACAAGTAGAAGAAAAAAGCTGTAGCCTTACATAAATTTTTATACCAATACCAAGCTAGCAACAAGGACAAAAGTTAGGATCCATTAAATTAAGGTAATTGAAATTAATGGCTAAAAGTATGTTATTTATATAGTTTTGAGTAACGAATTTCTAAACTATAACATATGGAACTGCAGGATTCAAATACAGATATGTTTTCAGTATAAGGTAATAATAATAAACAAATTGCACAAAATCCAAATAAATTACTGCCAATTACACTACTAATTTGTAACTTTGAATGGCTAAGAAGAAGTTACAGTACTCTAAAAATGTAATGAAGAAATAATTATTCACATGTTCAAGAAATAGGTATATTTCACAGTGCCACAAAGAATTTGATTGTTATCAATAAGGAAAGAGCAATGAACTTCTTGTTAGTTATTGTACTATAAAAATTAAATGGAGAAATTATATTATATTTTTCACATTTTCATGGAATAAGGTATATTTTTGCATTGCCACAAGGGATTAGATTGTAATCAATAAGAAAACAGCAATAAATTACTAGTAAATACAAGACTGCTATTGGACTAAAGTTACAAAAAATGTTATCATATTTAAATGTGACAATACAGAAACATTCTCAGTATTAAGTAATAAGTTCCAATAAATTGCACAGTATCCAAATAAATGAGTGACAATTAAAGTATTAATTTGTACTTTTGAATGGCTAAGAAGATGAAGTTACAGTACTCTAAAAATGTAATAAAGAAATAATTATTCACATGTTCAAGAAATAGGTATATTTCACAGAGCCAATTTGATTGTAATCAATAAGGAAAGAGCAATGAACTTCTTGTAATGGTAAGGCTGCTATTAAACTTAAGTTATTAAAAATGATATCATAATATTTTATCAGTCAGGTAGATATAAAAAAATAACTTTGAATTCTATTTCAACATTTATAGCAAATTGTAAAAGACAGTTCTAAATTTCAGCAATTTTTACTTCCAAATGCTGATTGTTTTGATCTTTATCTTTATTTAATTGTAATTCATAGCCAAGTAGGTAAAATTTATTAACATTTATTGTTAATAATTTTTTCAATTAAAATATTCAATCAAGTAAAATTTACCAACAAATGAGATTTTTGGTCCACTGAGGAGTTACTAATTAATGCTGTAATTTAAAAGATGTCCAGCATCTTTCAAAGAGTACATTCTATTAAGCAAAATGACACAAGTCAACAAGATATACTTAGGCAAGTTCAAAAGTTTACAGTAATATTTATAAAATATAGTGTCTTACCATTTTCATCAATGAGTTCCAGCTGTGGCTTGGCAGCAAGTCTACCTCCTCTCTTCTTGGTTGGTGTTGACTGTGTAGATGGAGACTTGACATCCTCGGCTTCAACTGACAGCCTCCGCCTCAACCGAGTAACTAGAAACACATTACATAGATGTTAAGTGAATATAAGAATGTTCTAGAAGTTTAAGTATAAAGTGGATGGCTATAATATTTATAAATTAAATTAAAGGTTTAATAAAATATAATTTTAATAGTTCAGTCCAGCAAATTTAGTTTCAATCATGAGTCACATAATACTGTGTTGTTGATATCTTTTAAAGAAATGCTTACTAGACAAAGGTTTTTAGCTTTCATCTGAAATTAATTAGAAGGTATTGAATTATTTATATTATAGATACATATTGTATATACACAACATTTTATGTAGTTATTGCACAACTTAAACAAGCATCCTCAACAAGCTTTGTCGTTATTTGGCGTGCGCGTCGGGAACATAATGCGACACACCTATTGATTTTCACACGTTTTGAAATTGCAATTAGGACGTAGGATATCTATAGCACCTTTAAAACTGCATAATATACACAGAATGACTGTAAAAACGAACGAATAAGGGTATTGCGTCGCTTAGTTTTACATTGCTTAAAGCATGAATTGGCAAGAGTTAATGGGTATAATATCCATTTTTGGAGCATTACGTTTAAAGAGTAAATAGTTACGATTAGGTAGACACAGTCTTAATAAAATATTTCTATTGAAATGCTCAAGATTTCACCGGTAGCGTGACGCTCTTATCACGATACCTAACGCACCATGCTTCCACGCCGCATTTAACCGATATTTATGTTTATAAAATCACCTTTGATGCCGACTTCTTCCTCCATTATATCACTGAACACATATACACGTCAATTTTTCAAATTGGCTTTCGAACACGTGCAAACTGCTCAACAGATTTTAAAATCGTGCTTTTTCGAGGCAATTGGTTAAACAGCTGTTGGGACGCGAAGAACGAACTGTCAAATCAAACTCAGCGCGTGCGTGCTGTACTTATGGCAACACAGCTGTTTCCGGCGATTGGAGAGGTGCAAAATTATTAAAGTTAATTTACGGTTTTTGTTAGAATAGTTAAATTGCTTTATCTGAGGGTTTATATTTTTGAAATTAATCTCGAATCAAACAAATTTTAAAAAAATATATAAATACTAAGCTTGCGAGTCCCAATAAAAACATATTTTTAGACCTAATTTCACCAACGTGATAAAATGATTTTTACGCTGGGCTACGGTTTGATCTATCTGTCCCGTGCTAACTTTGTATGAGATAGTTCGAAATACAGGTTCAAGAAAACCACGGTGCAAGAAGTTTGGTGAAATTGCGCCCCTTGGCACCGATATTTTTACTCGCATATGTGTCAATGTCGTTATAATGCATTTGAGGACCTGGTTGCATCATTCCCCAATATGTTATACTCTTTGAACATGCATCATAAGTTCTTAAATTAATCCAGTTTTCAGACCTTCCAACACGTTTATGAACATTAATTAATTTATTTAAAAACTATCAAAACATCAGGACCAGTGCCGGATTAAGACTATTAGATGCCCTAAACAAGAGCTTCAGTACTTCGACGTTTTATAAAAGGCGATGGAGCACTGCAATTTTGCGGCACAGGAGCTGACAATTTCAAATGTTTACTTAAAAAAAAAATTAGCACCGCCATAAGTAAGGTGTGCCGTAAGCGCAATTTTATTAAAAATATTGAAAAGGGCACCATAGTACGAGTGCCTTCGCCACCAAGAGTCAGGGAACGCAAAATTTTACAAAAAGAAATCTTGAGATGATCAGGCACAAAAATTCCTGTTAAGCCAAATTTAAGGGAGTGGCACCTGGCGCCGACGATTTCAAATATTTGTTTTACAAAATAAGAAAGTGCAAAATAGTGCCCTGGCCAGGCAAGGGCACCAGGTTTCTTACTCTGTTCCCAATAGTAAGGGAGGCTGGCCGCCCCTGGGATCCTCGTTAGTTTGCCTCTGTTCTAGTGCCTCCCTAGTCGTATTGCTTGAAGAAATTGCTTTATTTGCTTACAGGCTAACCCGGCACTGAACGGGACACATCTCAATGCGACACTACAAGTAAACTAAAATAAAAATTAGTATACAAATAATATTTCACTTTTATCTCTAAACAACTACTTTTTTCATTACTAAGTACCTACCTATTATTTTCTACATCATATTATCATATATCTTCTTATATTATTTTAACTAGGTGCATTATTATTTTATACATTATTTTATGTAACGCAGCTTTGTGCTAATTCTGCGAATTTGGGCAGTCTACAACAGGGATGTTATGGATATGATATTTCGGATACGGATTGGATACGGATATAAGATTGATTATTATACCGGATACAGATTCGGATACGGATATTAAATCATTTCGGATTATCCGTAACTTTCAGATATTTTTGGTTACGGATGTTAGATTTTTAAGGAATTTCAAAAGTGAAATACATATAGCTAATAAAATGGTTTTATTTATATGTCACCATTTGGTACGAATTACAATCAGTCTATTAAAGCTATTTAAAATAAAAAATATTATTTTTTAACTTTTTATATCATTGCACAGTAAGTTGGTAAAGTAAGTAACGAGCTAACTAAGATGATAACGTGGTAAGGCCTGCACTAATCTTTGAAATCCCACACCTTCTACAAAATTAAATGGCTAGTTTTGTTACTCAATAAAAAAAAATAAAAAAATATTGTTTGGTACTTTCATCTCAAACTCCTTTATTTTTTAAAGAATCTGTAATGTCACCTGTTTTTTTACACTCTTTTAATGGTCATTTCATCATAAAATTACCCAATTGCACTCGACTTACGACGTTTTATACCAATGCAATCAATTCCGTAACACGACACTTTAGTTTCTATTTGTCGAACTATTTGTTAATGTAAAATTGCTCACAAGTCAGTTAGTTACGAGTATGATAAGACGACAACAAAAGAAAACAAATAATGCGTGCGGCTTGTGTGTCGGCTGCAACCGGCCGATCAAAACGACTTGTAATAACGTGTCTCAATTAGAATCCGCCCCTATCCGATATTATCCGAAACTTTTATTTCGGATTCGGTTACGGTTACGGATATTTTTTATATCGGATATCCGATAGTTTCGGGTACATCCCTGGTCTACAATGATATATCTTTAAAGTTTGAAGTATCTATATCTAATGCGATACGGGCGATACGGGTGTTACGATGGCTTTGTTAATACAAAAATGCGGTAAAAAAATAATAAATTTATATCTATCGAACTCTCTAAGATCTACTAAAAAAATGTTGTCATACAATTTTTTTTTGTTTGGGATATAAATGTCATTGGTTTGGGATGTCTTCTCTAGTACATTCATTTATATCGATGATTTTATAGTAAGATTTTGCTTTTAACCTACACAATCGATATCCGAATAGAAATCATGTGGGTTTCATTTTAATTCGACCGTGTTCGATTTTTGAGCTGAATACAAAGTTTTTATTAAATCCAAGTATGCAGTTTTTGTTTTTTTTAAATCAGTGTTATGATTCCTAAGAAAAGTTTTTTGTAAATCTTATAATTACCTACAGTTTTCTCCTTACTTACCAATTCTTAATACCTTACTTAATACCCTTTATTTTAGGTAGTCTATTGACCATAGCTTTAAAATAAACATCAGATACATTATACCAAAATGCCATGTTTGAAAAGGGCCAACAATTTAATTTGTTTCAACGCTTAATGTATCCTCGTGTCATTTACAATAGGCAGGACAAAGCACCAACACGATGAAAGGTAACCTACAATTGAAAATATTAAAAGCTTCGTGAATTCCATTAGTTTTTCCGAGTTGACAGCGAATAGCAGCATACCCCGCCCCGCTTTAGGGTTAAGTGGGTCCGCACTTAAAAAGACATCAAGGGTACAGAAATGGCATTATATCTTCCTGATGACCCTCTTCAGAAATTACGTTCAACGATGTTAACCCCATTTCTCCCCCGGCGGGACGTCCGTCTCGACACCCTAAAGGAAAATTTTGTTAACCGTCAGGCCTGATGTGACACTTATTGGGACTACAATAATTAAGCCAGCTACCTGCACCAGGTCAAGGGCAAATAGGTTTTGTAAATAATATTAGTAAATTGAGGCTGAAGTGATCAGTGCCAGCCCGAGACCAGGTTTTTGGTTGGAGCGAGATCAAATTCTGGCGCCCTCAACCCTCTTCCGATTTCAAAAAGCGGTTCCAAATCATCTTTGTCGCCAACAGTCTGGGAGCGCATAAATAATGATATAATCTCTGAAAGCCTTGGTTTTTCAGTGAACCCCGAAGGCGCCGACTTTTCTGAAGATTTTCATAATAAACTAAAAAGCTGCAACAAAGCGTCTTGACCGCGAAAAGCATAGATTTTTAAATATTTTCTAAATAAAAAGCTAAGAATTAGCACTAAAGCATCATCCTAGATATACATACACACATATTTTCGTCGTAAAATACAAAAAAGATGCACCTGAATGTGTTTTAAAATAATTTCTTAAAAACTTAAGAATTCGGTGCAATGAACACTAAGGTGTGTGGATCAAATTAAATAAATTAAAGATTGAAATTAAATCGTTAAATAATTCGACGTTATGTTGCTGCATAAAATCATAATTTTAGGTAAATAAATCTTTCCATTTTTCCTCAAATCATAAAATTAAAATATTTATGAGTTGAGCAAATGGAAAGAGCCTATGAATGGTCGTAGTTTTTTATCTTTGTGGTGGAAATCTGTGGAAAACAGAAGTTTTTCATAGACAAAGCCAAGGGGCACAATAGGGGGAGGTACGGTCGTACCCAGATCAGCCAGTTTTGTAGTCTCGGTCGGACTTTATTGCACCAACGGATTTTACAGTTCGGCGTTGCGGGATAATTTCAGTTCTGATTAAAAGGCTTCCTTACAAACTTGACAAATGCTCGAAAACGGCATTGGCTGTGAATGAGCGAACTTTTATTCATTGTTTGGTCGCTTTCGGCTTTGCTGTGCTATTTCGGAATTAATAATTTACTTATAGTTATTTAGGTTTGTCTATATATTTATATTTATTTATCTAGGTTTTAATGTTGTTGTGTTTTTTATACCTGCCTAAAACATAAACTTACAAAAAAATAAAATTGTACATTTTAAATGAATATTTCATAGCCCGCACATTCATTTGAAGTATATAATGTATATAATACTTCAAATGAATGTGCGGGCAATTCAAGCGAATGTGAATGGTAATCCATAAGATATGTACTAAATCATTTAAAATAAAATATTTGACTAAGTAAAAATATACTAAATAACTTAAAATAAAATGTTTGACTAAGTAATAATATTATATAATGGCACATACAATATTAAAACCTTTAAATTGTCAATGCAAGTCGCATTATAATGTAAAAGTCATACGTCATATTTGATTTAAGTTTCGAAATTTGACGCCCTTCCAATTTTCGAAAATTTATAAGCGTCTATATTTTATCGATTGATATACATTTTTGTATAAAAACCAATACCCATTGTATTGAGTAATTTAAATATAAAAATATTTGCATCTAATTACCAAATGGAACTCCAAAGATGTTAACTAAATATAATGTAGTAAAATAGTAGGCTCCTTTTAAACAAGATAAGTAGATGCGGCATACTGACATTTATTGAAATCATAGCTTTTATAAGTACATTGTTGAATAAATTGGATAATCGCAATGTTCAAAACTCATAGAAGGCATAATTTGATAGTGCCCAGACTTAAATTCGCATCTCCAATATTCTGTGGATTGAGGATGTTGATGAGCTTATCATGAGGTGGACGCACCACAATGTACTTATGTTGCGAACGCATTTGTAATAATTATATTAATAAATGTCTTAATTTTTACTCGACTGCCAAGAAGTGGTTTTATAATTTAAATTTAAATACAAAATAACTACTCCGTAAAACTACCCAGGTAGAACTTTTCTTGCAGATCAAGTTTCAAGTTTAATTACAGCAAAGTTTATGTAAATCTAAGTAGTCTAAGAGAGAAACTGGCTCTGGTTCCGGATAGATCTTACCCGTGTCATAAAATATAACCTGACCGAATTTAAAAGTGACACAAGTTTACATATCGCTGTCACTTTCATTTATGTGTGTTATATGCTTATGCTGCCAATAAAGTTTATCTAACACCTGTGAAATTGTGGCTTATCTAGTAGGTTTTGATTCTTCTGACTATTAACGACCTCAGATTGTCGTAATAATGAAAGACTACGGTTAATAAATATGTATATATTACTAACTTCAATACGTATAAAATTGTTCTGCTGTTATGCATGAATGACGATGAGTGATGGATGATGTATGTAAAACAACATTCAAAGTTGTAGATAAACTAAAATATTACTTTGACACATTTAATTGATTGTACAACTGATACAAACAGACTAAATTAACGCCAATTAGAATTAAGGAGCGTTTCCACTGAGCAAACAGTTTGTGGCGCACTGATTAGGTACACAGTGTTAGCGTACAATGTTGTTAGAGCTTTGTCACAACTCACATATGGGTCATTATGGATACACTGAAATTAGGTCAGTGACGAATTCTGACGGAAAATGTAATGGTACCAAATCTGCTGATGGGTACACATTCAATACAAGTTTTGGTGTTTACCTATCTTAATGAACGGGTTGTGTAAGTGTAGGGCTCGGTTAAAAGTTATAAATAGATAGATGGAGATAACATAACTTCTGGGATCTAATAAGCGAATGCCAAACATGGCCAAGTCAAGTTTTCATCTAAAAGCATGCACTATACATAGATTGTTCACCCTCAGTGGATGCCGCATTAGTTCTGATGATAAATATATTCTATTGAGTCAGCTAGCGTACGATCAACCACAAACTAGCCCACCAGTCAGCATGTTTCATTACGCTAAAACCTTATTCCGATAAAATCTCGATACTCAATCCCTATTATTCCATCGTTTTCCATTCGTTTTATCAAAGTGGTGTTCCTATTGATGCCTTTGCTCGATGCCCAATATAAAATATTCCTGCGTAGTAGTAGTGTTGCCCTTTCCTTTGATTTATTTGATAGAAACCTGACATCCATTACTTGATTACATAATCACGCCCGCCGTTTTGTGACATGAAACTTCCAGCGTATTGGATTAAAAATATTTTAGTTGTGTTTCATGAATATTTTTACAAATAAAGTATTGTTTAATAAAGGAAATAATTTTTTATGTTTTTCATTTTTTCTTGACTACAGTAACTTAATTGTTGGCAAATAAATTGATTACTGAATATACGTGTTTTTAGCATCAAAATTGTTAGTTTAAAGCTGAGTTCTAATTATTGCTATTATTTAATTTCTAATTACGCTAATAATCTTGCACGTCACAGTCACGGCACGGATTCACGGATGAGTGTAGTTTAGTTAGTTTTAAAAGGTCTTTATTTCACTTTTATAGTACACCGTATAATCATATTAAATAATCGTTTACTTAGGTTGTTAGCACTTTTTTTTCACGGATGAGTGTGAATAGCGCCTTAACGACGCAACGCGACGTGCAGCGGAGAGCTTCGCCACAGGCATTACCGTGGGAGAAGTCCATGCGAACGAGCGCTCGCGTACTCCATCGACCATGAAATTGCTCCACCGAGCCTCTAAATGATGAGATCATTTAAAAGTGTGTTCATCCACATTTCTGTCTCTCCATTGTGGTTAAGGCGGAACTTTCATATTCATTTTAGCTGAAAACTGTCCGCGTTCTAATTCTGCCCATGTGTTTGAGCTCTGAAATATCTAGTTGGTGGAGGATGAATTCGTAACTAACTAAATTATTGCCATCATGCATATTCAGTTTTACCTTTCAATGCTTGACATGTGCCGGACAGGTTTGTGGTTTGTACGAACGGATTGGTACCAATTATACATTTAAATACAGTGACTAGATAGCATTTCTACCTGTAGCCAATTAGCTTGGAGCTTGAAGCAGATAATTACATCAATAGTGAGATCTCCTACAATGTATCGTTTCTGCTCTAATTTATTGTGCTGGGGAAGTTTGAGATCAAGCTTGAGTCGAAGTAGTTTTAAATCTATTGATGATATAATAAATGATGTAACGTTTTCATTGATGTAATGAATATAACATTTAGTGTTTTAATAATTTAATCTCGACAATGTTATTCTCATCATAAACGTACACTTAGGTAGAGTATTTTAAAGAGATATTTTCTTTTGTATTAATGCATTTTATTGTAAGTCAAAGTTTTTATTATCTTTATAATCACGTTGCAATTATAATCGTCTTGTTGCAGTCTTATTCTATCTCAACTCGCTAACGATAAAAATAATATGATAGCGCTAATGAGTGCTTTAGCTATACTCTATAGCGAGCATGTTAACTATCCACTGCGAGTTCGTTGCTTCCTTTCAAATTATCCACAATGCGGAGCCAATTAAAATGTGCCAGTTCGTTTAGTGGTCAATTATCTGTAGTACCACCACGAAGCACTTTTATCGTTTTTTAAATAGATTTTTAGGTTTAGTACGGATTATTTTGTTTTTATTTATAATACTTTCAATTAACGGCATGCAGAATTTTTTTTTGTGAGTTTTTATAAACAAAGGGCCAATTTTACCAAATGTATTGAAGTGGCTTAATAGCTAAACTTAGTTTAATATATTTTTAATCTGACTCTTTCATTCAATATTTAAACGAGACAGAGAGAAGGACCACTGCGGTAAGCATTACGTTTAAAAAATTAAATGTCCTTGTTTTTTTTTGTATGTAATTAGATTGTTTTCAGCGCAGGATGTAAGCAGACTCGCAATTATTTGATACTTATAATAATATGTTATAATTTGAAGTTATGGTATAATATTATTCAAAAAAGGTAAATGATATTGGTATATCAGTTACCTTTTTTTGAATAATATACATAATAACTATGATGCAACACCTTTCAACCAAAAACACCTTAATGTAATACATATTTATGTTATTTATTCCAAGCTCATTCAAGATCATTTAACAAAGAAAGATAACTCTCTGCAAACGACGGCGGCACGTAAGGGCGCGCTGATATGCACCCGTTCAATACATGTGCTTATTCCGTTTGATAAAAGTAATGGCAGTTGATAAATCAGGTCCCATATGTCTGTTCATTCTCTCAAGTATATTCTGTAAACGCGATACAAAGCCTTATTTATTACGTAATATTTGTTTCCTTGCAGAGATCATTCAGAGAGAGTCTAAGAGCTGAGCCGCCCATTTTTTTGGCTTACGCTCTAAGTAATGTGGATGAAAGTTACGTGTAGTAATTTTTTTGAGGTTATAGTGATTGTGGGTTTCTTTATAAAATATATTTGCTGTTAAGATGTATATAAAGCTGAGATTACGTTCTGGTAACATCCCATGTAATAAATTTGCACATCTTATGGGGAAAATAGATTCACCTAACTGTAATACTTGTGGTATCTTAGATGATGTATATCATGTTTTTGGTGGAGTTTGACTGGAATGTGAGTGAACGGCAACTTCTAATGATAAAAGGTCAGGACGTGGGAACTTTTAATAGCATTCTAGCGTCGCCATTTTCGGAAAGCGCTAGAATGCTATGTGAATTGTTATTTGTTTTAAGAAGAGAAAATTGATTAAGCTACTCTCTATTATATAAAATTGATTCTCTATTCGTTCAACAAAAATGTTCCATCTCCACAAAAAGGACGCTCCGCTTGAAAAATTCAATAAAACATTTTCACACGACGATCACACTACAATAAAGTATATTTTACAACATCACAACTCTTTACTTACAGCACAAAACTCAATACACATAATACAATCACTTTTTTCTCTTGTTTACAAATTCTTTGATATTATTTCAACACTGCAAAGAATGCGAAGTATTTTAACCGGAAAATACAATTAGGCGTTGAACTGACATTCACTGTGATTGGGCAAGCCATAAACAGTGTACCAACTGTCGTCGCGTCGCCAGCGCAAGGCGATACCAGCGCCATCCGGATATTTTTTATGTTTATTAAATTATTAGTTTAGTTAGATCAGATAATAATTGTTTTAAGTTTACTATTTTTATTTGTTTTGTTTTCTTTTTTTCTTGCCGTCTTTGTAACTACTTTGTAACCATATATAAAATTATAATTTTCTATGCATGTATTTATAACCTAATTTATGATTTATTATATATTATTCTCTCGTATAATGTACCTATTATTTTTTGTGTATATTTTTGTGTTTTTCCTCGAACTTAGCATAATTTAATTTCACGTCACTGTCTCTTTATATGTTTCTGTACCTGTTTTCTGTTCGTGCCGTCAACCGTGGTGGTTGCTGAAAATCAGCGCTGTGAAAGTTTTGCAGAAATGCAAGACTCCACAGCATTAAAGCTGAGCAACCGCCACTGTTTTCTTACATTTTTTGTTTATTACTTACCTGTTTTTGCTGTATATATGTTAGTTATGTAAGAAAATAAAAATAATTTCTTTCTTTCTTCTAAGCATTTATGTTATTTTTAGTCTAAACGAGTGTCATTGTCACTAAGTGACAAAACTCTTTTTTCTTTCAATAAAGATTAAAAAAAAGAAAATATAAAGGGGCGATACTAAAAATTGAATTATCACTGCCTAGATTTAACTGCAGATTAATTGTAAGTATAATATAGCTAACCTATCTGCTTCTTTAGTATAGTGATTAGCATTTGCGGCCTCTCACTGCAAGGTCTCGGGTTGAATTGCCGCCGAAAAAAAGTGTTATTTGTGATTTTTCCATTTGGAAATTTAATAGCAGCAAATTATATTATTGTCGATACCGACTCCCACATCACTATTTCCTCGAGTACGGATGACGTAGCTTGTCAAGTTTACCTGAGTGCATGCGCCGGCCGGCAGTGGCCGAACGCTCACCTACCGGGCGATCATTATGCGACAGCGTAATAACACTCGCAGCGAATTATTTTAAAATTACCCACATTATTTTTATGAATCTAATTTCTCAATCATTATAATGTTTAAATACCTTTTTATTTTGTCTTTTAGTACTCGTTCTTACGAATAAGTATCAAGGTTATATTATTATAATAATTTCTGCATGATTTATCTATTTTGGCGTAAAAACAAGCTGAATAGATTATTTTAATGATTGTTTATATTTAAATCAAATTGTTCTATCATTTAAAATTATGTTACCAATTATGTTTTAATGTCTTATAAAGACTATTGTCTATCAAAAACAATTAATGTTATATTTTGTGCAATGTATTGTTATATTATTGTCATGTTTTTATTTTATGCTAATAAAGAACTTTCTAAACTAACTAGTAGCAGCAAATTATATTGACTTTTAAAATAGTTCACTTTTTACTTAAGCGGCTTATTTCATTCCCTGGTTTATAAAAAACAGTATCAAATTCATACAAGTCTTTTTTATTGGACCTGTTGATGTTATATTATATTGCGAGACAACTATGTGTAAATGTCTTTCGCGTAGCAATTCGTAGCTAACTCTACGTAATAACTACGACGCCATCGTAATAAATAGTTGCGTAGAGCCTGCTACGAGATTGTTGTTTTCGACAATAATAAATATTATAGCATTTATTTAAATGTTACGCCGTAGCCACAGGTTCTAAGCTCGCAAATAATCTAGCAACTTAGTCTAAAATCAGATTTGCAATCCCAAGACATGTGCTCTTAGAACGGTGACCCAAAAATCATGAAATTTTGGGTGCCGTTTTGGCTTTCGATAACTTATTTTTTAGTGATTGGTATATTTACATACTATTATTATACATACAATCCCTGACTTTTCAATGTACTAGTACTTTCAAATTCAAATTCAAATCATTTATTTTCATAGGCCCCAGGAGGCGCTTGAACACGTCAAAATATTACAAACAAACGATATAAAAATAAATTATAAGTAAAACTAAATTATATTAATTACAATGATTTGAATAACCGGGGCTTAGATTAATTTTATTCCAACAGTTTAGAATCAGATTAAAGTCAAACTAAGTACCAGCTCCGATGGGTATTGCATCTTGAGAACTTTAATCTAAAAAAATCAAAATAGCTTTGAACAGAGTAATTACATATTTTCTCTGTAATTCGTTATTGTAATATTCACTAGACGCAGCTAAACGAGTTTTAAATTTCTGAGTATATTTCAGAATCCTTGTTTTAGTTTTTACTTACAATAGGTACCAAGAAACCGTGGTAACTTTTAATGAATGAAGCTTGTTCCCTCTTCCATAGTACTGAAGTGGAATTAATATTGAATTAAACAATACACCGACAACTCTCGAATGTTCTTATAATTTTTCATGTACAAAAGCCTATTTAGTTTTATTATATTTAGTACATTCTCCAGCGTAACTATCCATTATGTTCGTTGCACTCGTTTATTAAAATAATTATATGATCGAAAAGTCCATGTAATTTATTTTAATGATTTTTTTTCTATAGATAATGATCCCTTGCAAGTTTACTCTTCAAGTATATTTTAATAAGTAGATTCTTTCATTTTAATTTATTAAGCTATAACTTTATAAATGTAGAAGAATATAAGTAAGTGCCATATTTTGAAAATAAATCTTCAAATTAATTTTAGTATTTGAGTATAACTATTGCTAACTCCGCCCAATACAGGCGTGATTTTAATTTCCTAAAATTAAAACAACATTAAATACAATACATACATATTATATAATTGATCTTGATTTGGATCTAGAATAAAGTGTTATAACCGCTATCTTCATTGTTCGCTTCACATCATGTTCACATTTTAATATCGAAGAGATGTTATAAAGGAACTTACGTCACACTTCACATATGCTCACAGCCTTCATACGTGTGGTGATAAATAAAACAGAATATGTACGCAGCGACGAAATACGCCGTGTACGTATGATTGTATGTATGTATGTATTCCATCGTTGTATGCTACCGCACTTCCTGATTTATGCCCTTGTTATTTGCTTTCCGTAATGGATTTTTGATACACATCTACCTTATTTTTATAGGATGGAATACTAAGTGCCAGCTTTTGTTGGGCCCCATATATCGTGAAAGTAACGGTTAAGAATGGTCTCTTTGATTTATTCATTCACTGATTTGTGCAAGGGATAATAAATAAAAGGAACTGAATGTTTTTAAGGGATTATACCTCGTTAAATACCCTCTTAAAGTCGATCTTAGATTTTCTTAATTGAATAAGTCATATTATGGGCACGTAGCAGATACCTATTGTGAGGTACCCAAGAATTCACTTTCTCTACCATAAGATATTATTTCATCCTGTCGACGGCTAAACCCGTTTTAGGATTACGCTAGCAGATCGACAATTGCATCCAACTGCGCGGTTACTGATAAAACGAAACTGTTATTGCTTCTCCTTAAAATCATCCATTCGACATTCTACGACAGGAACTTCTGCTCGACAGCGATACGAGGCTGACCCAAGATAACAATGAAATCGGCTTTAAAACTTAAGCAATACGAATAATGCTTAGAAACTTATCCTCAAGTAATATAATTCGCGTAATATTATGCATACATTTTTCGGTCTTGAGCTAACCATCTTTGTTGAGGATTGAATCATATTTATTTTCCTAAATCAAATACTAAAAAACTTATCATACTTCTAATAAAATAAAAGTCATGTTGTTTATTCCTAAAATAGGAAAAATAATTGAATTTATATAAAATTGTTAAAATAATTCAGGACATTAGTCAAAATAAGTCGTGACATAGATATTGTAAAAAAAGTCGAGAAGATTTTAATGAAATGAAAGTTTATTCTTACAAAGAATTTGCGTATGGTAGCCGAGCGCAGTTCACCCTTTTATAATAGAAGTACCCCCATAAATTAAACGGGGAACACCTCGGGCTTGCTTGAGAGTAAATACACAATGATTTAGACGCCTAAATAAAACGAAGATGAGCTATTTGAGTCGAGTGCTGTGAAACTCGTTTGCAGAATACTGCTTTAATGTGTTATGTGAGTAGCTAGAAGAACTGCTGATTCATGATTGGATAATGAGTTCTTGTTTGTTTTGTTGAGCATTCCCATACATGAAGTTTGATTGAGTTGTCAGGTTTTTCTGATTTTAACAAAGTAGTAAATCCAGTTTTTGTCACCTTTGTTGTCCTATTATTAGGCAAAGGTCTCCCCCAAAGGCTGCCACTCTTTTCTTCTCGTAGCCTTTTTCTGTCAGCTTTCCAGAAAGGTGTCAAAGTAATTTTGCCAGCGTTTTACCGAATTCTGAAATACGATTGTAAAACTGTACACTATTTTATTATATACATCTTATTCGTCCACTTAAATCTAGGTTCAAAAGTGCTTCAGAAATCACATATTGAGATTCTATTTTATGGTCGCGTAGGTGAAAGTTGAGCATTTAACATACTTATAGAAAATCACAATACAACTGAAAGCTGGTGGTCAAGTAAAATTAGTTCCTTCACTGTTACTGTTACTTCACAAAGTTTTGGTCAAACAAAATTTAACTAGCATGCATTTCCATGTGTTTTTCCATTGACACGCAAAGAAGAAGAAGTTCCTTCACTGTGATAAGATATAACGTTAGTATAGATAAAATCAAAGATCCTGGCGGCTTTAAAGTTAGCTGCAGATGGCTGTTCGACCATTGGACTAGCACTGTACTTGAGCGTGCCCAATACCAACCCATTTCAATAACGGCTAACTTCAAAACCGTCAGGATCCTTAATTATATCTTTAACGTGGCTTAACGTAAGACGCGAACCTAAATAATATTATTGAAACGTCATTCCATTGAAATCAATTTAATTTGCGAAGAGCAGCCGTTTCTCACAAACATTTTTTACGTATGGTGTTTCCAGTACTACAGAAAGCCCAAACAGAGAACACTAAAAAGAATATTGTCATGAGAAAATCATAACCGATGGCTCTTTTAGTTTGTCGCATAAACCACACAACTCTTCTAGTAACCATTACCTTCACAATACACATAAAATGGCAGCGCTAAAATATAAACGAGAACGTGCCATCGATCGTCATACATAGCACTTTTATACAAAGCTAAAAGCACTGAGCTTTATCGTAAAAAAACCGGCTAATGCGTGTCGGGCCACGCGCAATACGGTCCCGTAGTTAGTCGTTAGAACATATTTCGACTTAAAAGGTACCTATTTACTATCTGTATTAAACAAGTAACATTTTCATACAAGTCATTATTTTTAAAGGATTTTGTATTATGTACGAACTACTTCATACTAGTTGCAAATCTCATAAAGTGCCTCATTCATACTCATAAATACAATAGTAGCCACTGTCATGAATTTTTTTTTTACATTCATCATTAATTATTTTAAAATAAGTACCATTTTATTCGGACAAATGTCGGTATTTTCGTAAAAACACTAAAATTTACCTAATTTGTGAGACGATCATGTTAGGACTACGACATAAATACATTATTTGTAGAAAATAGCCCCATCTATATAAAATAATATAATAAATCATTTATTTCAGGCTGCATAGGCCCATAGATAAATACCTTAACCTAAAAATACATAATTATAAATTCACTTCCTTTGCACTAAGTCTTGGTGCGTTCCTGGGGTATAGTTCCGCGGAAGCAACGGAAAACAACACCCTGCGGCCAAAAACTTTCATCAAGCACCTGTTCCAGCAAACAGGTCGGCACTCTCACCACGAACGCCTTGAAGTTGACGTTGCGGCGCGACTCCAACAGCTGCACTATTAGCACATGATTCACCTTCTGGCTGACATATCTCGCGATATCCTCTGCCTATAAACCTTACGCGCGCATACGCTAACGACTAGGTCAATGTGGCGTACTGCCTCGTAGCGTATACGCCACTCACCACGAGGTTGGGTTCGATACCCGTGTCGGGCAAAGTGTTATTTGTGAACTTTCCGTCAGGAAATTCACAATAGCAGCACGGGACTGGAATTGTAGGCACACCACTATCCCATGGGACGGGTCATAGCAATTTTAAGAGCAAAAACTATTTTCGTTCCCTTTATTTTAAGCTAGTCGATTCTCCATTCTGTACATGTTCTATATCTGAGCACGAACAAACCGCCCACTTATGTTAAATAGCTTACAATTGACATCTGGAGTAGTATACTATGAGGATCTCGTATCGAACAGAATAAATTGCCGTGCATTTAGCCGTTTCTGCCATACCTATTACAGCAATCAAATTTAGGCCCCATAGTTTTGTCACTGTTCGTGGTGTCTATACTCTTTCCATATAGACACTTTGTCTATATTTGGCATTACTCAGTCTCCCGCTTTGCTTTGGAGGGAAGTAAAGATACATACTTTCCAACTCCAACTATATACTTCTGATTAAATTCGTTGCGGGCTCCAAGACAATTTTAACTCTCCCTGGGATTGCCCGTGTGTTATGCACAGTGCCTTTCAGTTGGTTACCGCTGTAGATCCTGGCGTCACAGGAATCACAGTGGTGGGCGTGTGGGTGGGATTATATCCCGTTTAAAAAAAATATCCCATGGGACTTAAACATAACAGTTGAAATGTGGGTGTTGTAAACCTCTATCACACCCTTCTGGATAATATAGGCGTGATGTTATGATATGTTTATAACCCTGTTTCATTTGTACCATGTTTTTTTCCTACCCGTGTATGTGTGTTTATACGTGCATATTATAATAACGATCTCACATTTCTTTGTAGAAATAAGGTTTATTCCACCAAGAAGGGTAAAAGTGAACACTGCGGGACATGGCGAAACTATAAGGGTTCGTTCGTACTACGGAATCCTAATAAAAACTGCTTCGACAATACGACTTTCTTTATGAGTATTGTATCGGTACATAAGAAAATATTGTGGAGGATTCGCACGTTTTTATTTTATTTTCATGTGGTAGTTTTCTGATTCTGAGGGATTGGACAGACCAGAGCCCAAAAAAGCAAAATTGTGGTCGTGAATTGGGTAGACCTTTGCTAAGTAGTGGGATATCATGGTGGAGTCAGTAAAAAAAAAGTTTTCTGATTTCCTTGTACTGAAACTACATATCTCTATTTTTACGAATAGGACAGGAATAAACAAATGTCAGCCTAACCACCTAAGGCCTTCTTGCTAGTGTCTTCGCGTAGCCATGAGTCTATGTGTAATATATTGCCGTTTTTTTACTTATTTTTACATCTTAGTTACTTACGACGCACGTCTAGTAAAAAGAGTTGAGAAATTTCAAGTCTCGCAGCATACGAATCCATAGCTGAATTGGCAAAGCACTTGGGGCGTATACTCAGGGGGTGCAGGTTCGAGTCCTGCTGGATTCTTAATTTTTCAACTTTAATATTATATAAAAACACTTGTATTTTAAAATAAAATAAAGATATTCTAATAAAAAACTGCCTCGATGGTCTAGTGGTTAGCGTAAGCGCCTCTCACCGCGAGGTCTCGGGTTTGATTACCGGTTAGGTCAAAGTGTTATTTGTGAACTTTCCGTCAGCACGGAGTTCCAATTATGCCCGGTGGATGGTGATAGGGTTACCTTTCCCATGGTACCTAAACATAACAGTTGAAATGTGGGTGTTGTACACCTCTGCCACACCCTTCTGGGTAATATAGTCGTGATGTTATGTTCTGTTATGTTAGTTACGTACGAATTAAGCTAGACATAATTTTACCGCTGAACTTTATTAACTTGCATTGCATCCTTTTAAGATATTCGAGTCACGCCAATACGATAATAATGACTTTTATCGCTAAGTTTACGCAGAACTGACTCTTCTTTGCGACCCTTAACAATCTTTTATATTTGGCTGATTTTACTCGACGTAGGCATCCATGACCAAAACTTGGTCAGGAAGATCGATCTTATTCAAGTTAGGAGCATATTTAACTTCATAAAAAAGTTGAAACCTTAAGCTTCGCTGTACCGAAACAAAACGGAAAACTTTTTCAATTTGTTTGCCCGTTTCTAAGAATATTAAATAATTATTATTGCAACATTAAGGCTGTTTTCTCAGAAGCATGAGAATTACCATTGCTTGTAAAGATGGCAAAGATGATTTGATATTAGGATAAATTCTATTAAAGGACCTAATCAAGTATGATAATTAATTAATAGTTGAAACATTAGGGCCTTGGGGCCGTACCACTTATAGTCTGTACAAAGAGTTTTCAGCACGTCTAACTGAGGCAACACGTTATCGAAATGCTGGCTTATATTTCGGCCAGCGACGTAGTTAGTATCGCAATACAACGCGGTAATGCTGTCAGCATTTTGGGAACGAGGCCTTCTGACAGTGACTTATTAAATTTAGATTAAGTTATTAGACTAATTTAATTTAAGATCCTATTTGTATAATTTTCTGTAAATAAAGTTTTTCATCTGTTAAAAAGAAAAAAAAAAACAAGTTATGTCATGCATCAAAAAGTAATTCTAACCGAAATGCAAAAATTCTTTACAATCTTTCTAATATCGAGAATTTTCGATTGGATCGACACCCAACGTTAAAGTTTTAGCCATAAAATGCAGGATGCGTGCTACGAAACTTACAATGTAGAGAATGTCCCTCTGAAAAAACATTGTTTGCACTATATCTTCAAGATAGTTTCCATCCCGTTCAATATTATAGAATTTTAACAAAACCTTTGTGGACGAAATTTTACCTTGCCTCCGCTATTTCTTATATATATTACATACGGATACTCGGTACATTCTATGCCAAAATTAATTTAGGTACTGTTTGTATGGCTCAAAGAGTGAACGACGCTATTGAGCAAATATTCGATCTCGTCATACCTATTACGGAAAATTGGAAAAGCCTGGAAACGAAAATTGTCTTTAACCTCCTCTGGGGTATTTTAGGAAGTTTGTAATCTTTCTTATTATAAGAGCTTGTGCGTGTACATTGGCCAAAAGCATCAAAATGGCTTACGGAAAGAAAGAAAGTGAATTCGCTTCTAAGTGCCTTTAATCAAAAGTTTTGGATAAAGAAAATTTAAATATTTTATTATTTCCATGTGTCTTTCCATTGACACGTAAAGAAGAAGAAGAAGATTCAAAAGTAATAGATTGCAGAATACATACATTTAGAATATAAAAATACAATTCGATCAAACACAATAATCACGTACATCTGACGTTGAATATACCTGCATACAATGATAAAAACCCTTTGCCATAAAAGAGATAATTCAGAGCGCCACGTATTTGCTGCTAGTGATAAATTCGCAATGAAATAAAAACAAAACACGCTCAGTCAGTCAACATTTACAATCTGCCGAACATTTGCTTTACGATCATTTATTTGGAATCTGTTCATGCGAAGCCAACGGATCACTTCATAAATTGTTACATTATTGACATCCATTATGGTTACATATCGGTCATCTGAACCAAACATTTGTTATGTAATCCCAAACAAGAAACTAAAAACACCTGACGTATATGCGCGCGCCTCTATGTCAGGTGTTTTTAGTTCCTGGTTTTCCTTACTAATCTGTACAATTTATGTGTAATAAATACTGTGAAATAAATACACAGTAAATAATAAAACATCATGTATTATTTACAGGATACCATATCAAACAACAACACAGGTTTGAATACTTGCCGTCGGCAATCTATGAGTGAAATGAACCACTGCGTAAATAATAAAAAAAATTGAAATAGAACCTGAAGGGACAAAATCAAACATGACTACCTGCTTCTTGCAGTCAGTTTACAGCTAAATATATTGACGAAATTTCAGTGCATACATAGTTTTAAGTAACCACTGACCTGTATGATAAACCTTTAAGTCGCTGCAGGGCTTTGTAGCTTTGCAGAATATGGCTGAGATGGTGTCCTTTTTTGACAAGATTCATGTTTACTATGTTTTATTTTCATTTTTTATTTGTGTTTTTTATTTGTGTTTTTTATTAGTGTTTGTCAGAATAAATATATTTCTTTCTTTCTTTCTTTCTTTCTTTCTTTGTTTAAGTCTGTGGAACCACTATCATAGAACATGCTATTTGACTGGTGCATAATACTTACTTCCTTACTAATCCTTACTAATATTTTAAATGAGAAAATTAGGCTGTAACATTTACACGGCCTAACTACCGAACAGATCTTGATAAAAATTGGAATGGCGATAATTAGACCTAAGAAAGGGCATTGGTTACTTTTTATTGACATACCTAGCACGTGGGCGACGTCACGTGTAGAGCTGGTAGAATATAAATCCAATAAAAATATTTAATTAAGCTTCTTAATTTTACAACGGATTATTATTAACTGTTTGGTTAAGCTTTGCAATGTAATCTATGGATACGTTGGTTAAAGTTATCTCATTAACTGCATATGGTTTGACCGCCAAAAGTGACAATTTTGTTGGCAAGTATTATAATAATGCTAGCCAACTGCAGCAAAAAATATGTGCTGTATGCCTACTAATTGGCTATTGTGGTCATAAGGGAATCCTCGCTGAATAGCGAGCAGAAATGATAAAGATTAAAAAAAAAAGGGTTATAAGACACACAGTTTTATAACAGTGCCGTCAGATCAGGTAACCTTTTTACTCTTTGTTACTAGATATAACCTGTTATTTCTAGATTTCGACCGGATGGCGGAGTGGGTAGTGTACCTGCCTGCGACGCCGAGGTCGTGGGTTCGATTCCCACTTAAGACAAATCTTTGTGTGCATGAACATGGGGGTTTGTCTTAGGCTGGGTGTTTCTATGTATAATATGTATGTATTTACAAAAGAAAAGTATATATGTATTAGTATCAATTATTCTAGTACCCATATTACAAGCTCTGCTTAGTTTGGGACTAGATGGCGATGTGTGTGAGTTGTGAAATATTTATTATTTATTATTATTATTATTTTAATCATTTAACAGAATAATTCATTCAGTGAAGAAGTCTAGAATTCTCTGCTAATTCTCTTAAGGAATAAAGTTCCCGGTGACATTTTCAACCAAAAATTGTATGTAGGTTTGGATGGTTTCTTCTAGTAAAAGCAAAAATGTGATTCATAGGAAGCAGTGTAATAGTTTAGCAGTCGTGCGAACTCCGCTCCTGCAAATTGCTAAGACAAGGAAGTTCATTTATAAAGTTCCGCCGATGCTGCAACGTGCAATGCTCGCTCAACGCTGCAAAGGAATCTTAACTAAATTTCACGTGCAAATTGTAAAGTAGCTGAATGTTTTAAATTACACTTGAGTCACTATTCTCTTTATTGCCTCACTGGAAATGTAATGCCGAATGAAATAAACATCTGACGCAAAGATTTTATGTGAAACGTGATGTTTGTTGAATTTCGCTAATTGCATGATTTGCTGCTCCATTTTTATGTTGATTTCCAACAAGGCTGTTTTGCTTGTTTGTGAAAAAAATATGGAAATAATGAAAATTGTTACTTTTGTTCATCGTCGCGAAGTTGACTGACGGGCGGGTGTCTTTGTGCTTCAGCGTTTTTTATTTCTTTGTGGGAAACGTTCACAGAGCAGAAATAAACAGGGTGTATGTCATGTAAAATAATTCTAGAATAGTAGTAGTAGAATACTAAAGATATACGAGAAAGAGTACAGAAGCTTCAAATAATGGTGGTTACTGGTGGTAGAGCTCTTGTGAATGAGCTCGAGGGCGGCAGCACCACCGTCTCACCTTTAACCTGCCGCCAAATAGTAGTGCTTGCATTACTGTGTTCCGGTTTGGTGGTGAGATCAGGCCCTGAAATTACTGGCACATGAGGCATAACACCGTAGTCCTCAGCTGCAGCGACGCATCTATAATCTGCTTTTGATGTCCATGGGCTGTACTCCACTTACCATCAGGTGGACTACACGTCCGTTCGCTATAGGCGTAGTATAAAAAAAAAAGTGTTATTTGAAGCTTCTCCTTCTCACAAATGCGGAAAACACCTAATTCCATTAAGCTTACGTGGTAACGGTACAGTCACCATTATATTCAGTTTGCATTGTCGCCGGTGACCGCGGGTGAGCCGAGAGCCCTCTGTCGGTGAAACCCGTTGCCACACCACAACGCCGCAATGCATACCGCCTTATAGAAAACCGGCAAAGTATAGGTGACAAACTAAGTATACATAACTTTCACTGACCTGCTGATATTCAAATATAACATAACATCAGGCTTGTATTACCCAGAAGGGATTGGTAGAGGTGTACAGTACCCACACTTCACTTGTTTAGGTACCGAGTACAACTCCAACTCCATGCTGCTTTTGAGAATTACCAGACAAAAAGTTCAAAAATAGCACTTTGCCCGTCACGGGAATCGAACCTAAGACCTCGCGGTGGGAGGCGCAGAAGCTAACCACAAGACCATCGAGGCAGTTTATCATTGGAATATCCTTATTTTATTTTATTTTTACAGGGTTGCTATTAACATTGTCAAATTAATGTAACGATTGGTTCACAAAATCGAAGATTTTAAATTGGTTTGCGCTGATAGGTTAATTTCTAATTTTGTTGTCATACGAATGGAACAGTTTCGCCTCCATTATTTTCTACTCTTTATTGACAAGCTGTAATTATAATGTAATTATACAAACAGTCAGACATGCTCCATTAGAGCAAAACCTAAAAAAACATACGTAGACCATTAAGCGTAATTAAAATTGATTAAGCACAAATTGATAAAGCTTTAAAGTATTCTTAAACAGTGAAATCCCCAAAAGCAATATTATGAAAACACGTAAATTTTTCGCTAACCATTAAATACCTACGCCGAAATGCACCAACATATTTATTTAATGGTTACATAAAGTTCACCGTAATGTGCATATAATCTGCTCTAACAAGCTGAACTGTGCATTTTTTGGAATACACGCTAGCCAACACTTCCGTTTTCGGTATAAACAGAGACTCGTGCCAAATTTAATGCTGAAATAAGTTTAGGTTTTTGCGGTGACAGTATATTAGGTTTGGCTGCAAATTTTATTTGTTAAAGGTATTCTTAGTATTTTGATACGCCTTCACAGGTCCAGTAACGCACAACTACCTAATACTGCTTTTAAAAATATGCTTTATATGGTCAAAATTTTCGTCATCGTTATAAATCTGTTAGTGGCAGACGTTTAAGAACATGTTTTAATATAATGTTATATCCGTGATGGGTCCGAGTGTATACAATAAATTACCAGATACCATCACTGCAGCACCTATTAGGGCCTTTTTCAAGTCCCGACTAAAACGCTGGCTTGTCGAACAAACATTTTATGACTATGATGATTTTTTTAATTGTAAAGTACAGAACTATTATTTGACATAATTATTATTATTTGTAGTAAATTGACATTTAATTAGTATTGACATTGTTATTAGTAAGTTTTAAAAAATCTGACAACTTTATTATATTTATTTTTGACTATATTTATTGAAATTGTATTATACTTGACAAAGTTCTCGGACTTGTTTTTTAAAATTAATTTAGATGTATGTAATTAAAATTGACATATACTATGCAGTAATATAATTATATAAGTGGATATTCTAAAACATGACGTGTAAATTGACTTTATGAAATTAAACGAATATAAACAGACTTTACTCGGTGACTGGCAATTTGAGACCGATTTCTTGTCTTTTAGCGAGACCATCGGCAGTCACTAACCCATTGCATCGTATAGCTGAGTGCATACTCGTGCGACTCACCAATTAATAGGTAATTAGTTCACCTTGTTCCCGCACCCTCTACTGCGCTCATTGTCGTTAACTATTTGAGTTACTTACTAGTTAAAAGGCAGACGAAATTTAGTCCTATTTACGAAACAAACTCAATTTGCAATCTTACGTAACATTTATGGCCCCGTTAGTTTCTCATTGAGTAAACGTTTCATCTGACACACTGTTACTTATTTTCTGCAAAAAATGTGGTGATAAGCATTAAATGAATAATGTCAAAAACCGCAAAAGATAGGCCACAGCATAAATAAGCCGGTCGTTTCGACATAGCAATTCTATTGTAATTGCTATTTCAAAATAATATACGTTCAAAACTGATCCTAAATCAATGTATGACCTTGTCTAGCAGAATAAGTCCTCCATATAACCTATAAAGTTTTATAATTTACGTTAGAAATGTTGATGAAAATAGATTTATCTAAACGTGGGTGTCGTAATAGAAATCCTTTGATAAGAGCCAAGAGCCGTCATTTTGGCAATAGACGTCTGTCTATATATCATTCATGAGAAATGTGGCTCCGCAGCGTGTTTTTTTACGTGATTGATTTTGTTGTTTATCCTACTGACTTTAGATTACGTCAAGAAACATAAAAATATCCTTAAGATAAAATACTACTGTAAATATTCGAGTACTGGTTTGTCCAAAACACTTCTTCTTCTTCGTCGTGTCGATGGCTGAGTCAAAATTTATTGGTCCAATAAGTGGCCACTGTTATGGCGCTCTCCAAACTCTCCAAAACACTCAAAATGTATCAGATGAAAATAAAATAATTACAAAATACATATGTTTAAAATTAACTTTGAGTGGTATTTAATTGTTAACTTAGGTATTAAAATTATGTATTCACTGCAACTGCCTCGTTGGTCCAAAGGTATAATTTTAGTATTGCTCACCGCAAGGTCCCGGGTCGGCCAAAAGTGCAAAAGCAAAAGACAATAGAAGCACGCAGTTGGAATTATGCCCGGTGAATGGCTCTAAGGTTCACCCCCTATCCCATAGGACCTAAAACATGACGGGTGTGGGTGTTATAGAGGAACAGGGTGTGATATTCCTCCACCACAAAGGGAGGATCCTCCGACCAGGCTCGGTGGTATTGCCTGGCGGACAGCTGTCCAACGGTAGCCTGTTGGAAGTGGTATTTATATACACTTGCTGTGAACATTTCGTTATCGCGATTCAGCACTCGTCGACATGTGTCACGTGTGTGACATCCGTCATTTATTATGTGCGGATACCGCCACAGGTGTTGTATACCCCTGCCATACGCTTCTAGGTCATTTGGCCGTTATAATATGCTATGTTATTACTGTTATTAGGTTAAATACAAAAAAGTATTTTTTTTGTTTATTTATATTTGTATAACATTTTTTTACCCAAAACAGTTGGCAGTGTTTTGAGTGCAGCATTCTGTACCTACTGCATCGCACGTTGCGTCGACTCATTAGCGAAGCTGTGGTTTAACGCCGGTTTAAACGCTCACGACTTTACGTGCACTTTATATCAACATTACACGTGCATTAGGAATGTAATTTAGAGTGCAGTTTTAAGTAAACACGTCTGCAAAATTGTGAACGTTTTGGTGTTGTTTTTTATAAACAATTGTGATCTATGAATTTTTACTTGGCACAAGGTTGAAACGGCTCCGTCAAGAGGGGATTCACAAGTTCACGGTAATGAGAATTTGATTCTTTCCATATTAAGCAATCTAGAACTCATTATTCAATCATGAATGAGCTGTTCTTCGGTGCTACTCACATAACACATCAAAGGAGTATTCCACAAACAAGTTTAACCGCACTCGACTCAAATAGCTCATTTTCTCACTGTCTCAATAATTGTGTATGTACTCTCAGGCAAGCCTAAAGTGTTTGCCCGTATAACTTATAGGCAAACTTCCCTTATATAAAAGGCTAATGCTCATCTACCGTACGCAATTGTGTGTGAGTATAAACTTTCATGACTGTTCTTAAGATATGCCAACTATCAAATTTCTTTGTGTAATGTGACTATTATTAAAGAATTGTACGAATTTTTGCATTGTATTAACAAAAAAGTAATCAATGTATCACTAAATATTATGTTTTTTATAACATGAGTCTGTAAAATTTGTCGATACACTTTAAGGTGAAGTATTTGATTTAGAAAACAGATTGGTTTGATTTAACAGATATTTGAGTCTTAACCAAGAACATTCAACTCTTATGCATAATATCACGCGAATTCTATTACTTGAGGATAAGTTTCTAAACATTATTCGTATTGCTTAAGTTTTAAAGCCGATTTCATTGTTATCTTGGGTCAGCCTCGTATCGGTGTCGAGCAGAAGTTCCTGTCGTAGAATGTCGAATGGATGATTTTAAGGAGAAGCAATAACAGTTTCGTTTTATCAGTAACCGCGCAGTTGGATGCAATTGCCTGCTGGCGTAATCCTTGAATGGTTTTGACGCCAACGGGATAATATAAATATTTTGACGATTACTTTTTAACGGTTAATCAGTCCCTTTTATTTATTTAACCCTTGCACATATAATTTGTTGAATAAATCAAACAGACCATTCTTAGCTGTAACTTCTACGATATATGGGGACCCAACAAAAGCTGGCACTTAGTATTCCATCCAATAAAAAAATAAGGTAGATGTGTGTATCAAAAATCCATTACGGAAAGCAAATAACAGGGGCATAAATCAGGGAGTGTGGTGGCATACAACGACGGAATACATACATACATACGTACATGGAACACACATTTCGTCACTGCGTAGGTACGAGTACATATTCTGTTTTATTTATCACTAGACGTATGAAGGCTGTGACCATGCGTGAAGTGTGACGTAATTTCCTTTATAACGTCTTTCCAATATTAAAATGTCAAAATTATGTGTGCGAACCTTATATAAAGTAAGTAGCAAAGTGGCTTATTCATTTTAATAATCCAACGCAGAGATTTAAAAAAAGAATAGGGTTGTGCTGAGTATTCAGTGAGCTGACCTACTAAATATACACTAAAATATTCCTAAACATCAGACAAGCCGTTTCGAAGGAATTAAATAACTAATACTCAGACACGAGATTTTTATTTATTAAAGTAGAAATATTAAAATATAATCTTCTTATAAATACACGAAAAGTAATATTTGGATGCCCAGATTAAGTAGAGAGACGATTTACAATTTAATAGAACTTATAATCTCTGGCTAAATTAAACAACCACATACATCATTATTTTATTTTATTTAATTTTTTATTTTATTTTTTATTTTTATTTTATTAGGGGAGCTAACACCCACACACAAATAATTGAACAAAATAGGTCAGCAAACGCCAATTACAAGCTTCCACATACAGTCAGCAACATAATGGTAACATAACAAAATTTTAAATCAAATCACTATATAGTTGTTAAAAGAAAAGAGTACCCAACTGACACCTTAAAACTTAATATTAAAAAAAAATGAAAAAAAGGTTTCACATGCCTGCAAATACACACAACAGTATCTAAAATTAAATTTAGTAATTACAAATCTATACATTTTTAACAAAGTAATTCGTTAGATGGGTTCTAGCAGAATGTTTACTAGTACTGGGTGGCGCAAAAGTAAAGACCCTATTTGGTTCAGCTATAACATTTTTTCTAAATTAGAAAACTAGATTTAGATTTTTTTAAATGTATATTTGTGCCATTAAATTTCGTACCATTAGAATTTAAAGATGATGTCTTTTAAATGGTGACCTCCAGAGTTGATACACATTTGAGCCCTATTTATGACATTTTGCATAACTTGCCGTAACACTTCCTGCGATATGTTCGTTATTTCTTGACGAATGTTTTCTTTTAGAGCTGCGAGAGTCTGTGGCTTGTTCACATACACCCGAGATTTCAAAAAACCCCAAAGAAAGAAGTCTGGACTGGTCAGATCGGGTGATCTTGCAGGCCAAGGCAAATCGCCAAAACGAGAGATAACTCGGTCTGGAAAAGCGTCCCTCACTAAGTCCATAGTGTCGCGCGCTGTGTGTGCCGTAGCGCCGTCTTGTTGAAACCAGATGTGCTCCAGCCCCAATTCGTCCAAACTGGGTATCAAAAACTCACGTAACATGGTTCTGTAGCGTTCTCCAGTGACAGTTATCGCATTGCCTCCAGCGTCTTCGAAAAAATAGGGTCCGATCACTCTGTCAACACAGATGCCACACCATACAGTAACTTTTAGTGGGTGTAGAGGTGTTTCTTGAATAATGCGCGGATTATCAGTGCCCCAGAACCGAGTATTCTGCTTATTGACATGCCCTGAGAGATGGAAATGCGCTTCGTCACTCATAACCAATTTTGAAGGAAAATCATCCTCTTCAAGGTTGAGGTTTATGACGCGCTGGCAGTAATCTAGACGAGCTCGGTGGTCAGCAGGCAGCAGCTGATGAGTCATTTGAGTTTTATACGGGAACATCTTTAAGTCTTTCACCAAAATACGCTGCAGGGTCCGTCTGGAAATGCCCAATTGCGTGGCACGTCGCCTCGTTGATGTTTCTGGACACTCTTCCACATCTTCGCGCACAGCATCGATATTTTCAGCTGAACGGCCTGTTCTTGGTCTCCCAGACTTAGGTCTATCCAATGTTGAGCCAGTTGCTTCAAGGCGTGTGGCAAAGCGTCGAATTGTGCGACCAATCGGTGCCGGACGGTGGGGAAATCGTCGACGAAATTCACGTTGTGTTCTTATCACTGATGAATTATTCCGTAAGAACATTGACACAATTATTCCACGTTCTTGGGGAGTAAAACGGTCCATGTTTATTTTCAGTGTATTTTACATTTGTTCACTACACAATTTTCAACAACAGAATGACAGAAAATGTCATATAAAAAAAAAAAAAGTATTTTCTTTAGTGCCAGTACTTTTGCGCCACCCAGTAGTAAAGAGATCAAAATGACTGTCAACATTCAATTTGTTAAATTCACAAAACACTCTAGGCATAAAGCTATTTATTCTAAAGTTTGAGCGGCTCGGAGGTCTGTATAACAAGAGATTTTTGCGTAAATTTCTTTGTGGTATTCGCAACTTAATCTTTGAGATTAAGTTATCATAACATATTACCCAGAAGTGGTGTGGCAGAGTACAAAACCTACATTTCACCTGTTATGTTTAGGTACCATGTGATAGGGGGTGAGCTTATTGCAATCCACCGGGCACAATTCGAACTGCGTGCTCCTATTGTGGATTTCCTGAAGGAAAGTTCTCAAATAACACTGTGCTGGAACCGGGAATCGAACCCAAACCTCGCAGTGAGAGACGCTAACGCTTACCACTAGTGACTAGACCATCAAGACAGTAAAGTATATTTCAACAAATAATGATATCTTGAATTGAGTATAACTATGTAACGTGGGGTCCTCGCGCTCGTAAATTTTTTAAAGAGATAACAAAAAGATTAGTTGACTCTTGACGTAAAGGCTGGCTTCTATTTTGGACAAAGGATCAGCATTGCCATACAACGTGGCAATGCCGCCAGTCTTCTGGGCACGTTACCTGCGTTCGACATCGATGCGGACGTATTTTTTGACACCTGAAGTTTTTACGAGTTTTCGTTTATTAAATAATTTTATATTATTATTTTATTGGTTAGGTATTCATTGAATTAGTTTTAAATATTAAATTGTAGTTAGGTTTGTAATGTAAATATTTAAATAAATGCAATTACTAATAAATAAATATATTTGATGAAGACTTAAAAAAGTATAATTTAAAACAGAAATGTTACCCAGGGGTCGCAGGTTCGAGTCCTGCTGGATTCTTAATTTTTCAACTTTAATATTATATATAAAACTATCTTATTATTTTGGTTGATTGTCTACCACAGCATTAATATGGCCTAATTAATTGAACATTATCATCGTTACCTTCATTATTATCTCATTAAGAATATTTAATTATCGCTATCAACCATATAACCATAATAAGACCGCAAACTGTTATTGATATACCTGTAGTATGAGATACATAATAGTGATATCAATTAATGATGCTGGTTAAGGACAGTAGCTGTGCACTTTGATATAATTACAGTGTTATTATTATTATATTTTTAAGTTATGAAAATGCAACTGGCAAGTAAGTCCCATTATCATCTATAAAAATCATAAAATCGACTGAATGTCTTCTTTTCAATAATTAGCCCATGTATGTTGTTATAATGTCACAGCAAGGTTCGTAGCAAGTTCTACGAAGTTGTCGTAGTCGCTACGGTAGCTATAGGCTAGCCCGCTTTTTAGTAGCTTCTCTACATATTCGTACATAATTACATTAACTTACAAAAACATACTGAAAGGTTTGCTATAGATCTAATTAAACCACAATCATGTTTTTCAAATATAAATTGTTTTTAAAAAAAAAACCAAAATTAAAATTATTTATTTTCATAGGGCTTGAGCACGTCAAGAACGTTGAGTGCGAGGAAACAAATATTACTTAATAAATAAGGCTTTGTATCGCGTCTACAGAATATACTTGAGAGAATGAACAGACATCAGGGACCTGATTTATTAACTGCCATTACTTTTATCAAACGGAATAAGCACATGTATTGAACGGGTGCATATCAGCGCGCCCTTACGTGCCGCCGCGCCGTCGCCGCGTCGCGTCGTTTGCAGAGAGTTATCTTTCTTTGTTAAATGATCTTGAATGAGCTCGGAATAAACACAGATACGTAAATTTCACTAATATTATAAAGGAGAAGTTTCTGAGTGTGTATACGTTTGCTACTTGTTATATCATTTAATTTTCGTGCATAATTTTCTGCTGAGTACTTTCTTACTATGCTGTCATCAGCTTCGTAATGTTCTTAAAAAATCTCACATAAAAAAAAATTCTGGTTCATTTGGTGAATTACTAAAAAAACTATCGAGCTAACACTAAAATCCAGTTAGGAATCTTTTAAAGTGCTTCGCGGTGGTTCTATCGATAATTGACCACAAAACGAACTGGCACATTTTAATTGGCTCCGCATTGAGGATAATTCGAAGGAAGCAACGAACCCGCAGCGGATAGTTAACGTGCTCGCTATAGAGTATAGCTAAAGCACTCATTAGCGCTTTCACATTATTTTTATCGTTGGCGAGTCGAGGTAAAACAAGCAAGACTGCAACGAGGCAGTTTGTAATTGCATCGTGATTATACAATATACTACGAACTTCTGATTTTTGAACGTGTATGTTGACGGATATGTGTACAAACAAAATAAAATATTATTTAAAGTTATTTCAAAAATTACATAACAATTTGAAATACTTCCACTTTGTATCGTTGCTACAATTCGTTGAGCTGGAAAAGTTAGGGACCAACTTTTCCAGATCAACAAATTGGAGCACAAACGATGTCATTGTAGAAAACATAGTAGGAAATCTCAAAATTATTTATTTTATTTTATTCAATAAACACACCAACTGTATAAGTACATGGAGTCACACAAATATTTATATACAATATACAAGTAAATCGTAATTTAACAAATCACAGGCACGTATTACATCAAAATTTATCTTTTAGGAGACTACAAAACTTAAAATTTTTAGTCAAGAAGTGCCTGGTTGATGCAAAATTCATGGAAAAGAGGTCGATGGTTTTGTTAGACGCGATGGATATCTCATTGTACTGCCTCGCCATACGTGGGCTATTGAATGAAGTATTCAGAGTAGAAGTGGGAACATCTTGTACGCGATGATGACTCATAACGCGTTGGATAAATCGAAAGTAAAAATAGTAATTAATTGTGCATCTATCCTATAGATTCGCTTACAATTTTATGAAGAGTTACGTCTTTCCTTTAAACCCTTCAATTTAAAATGTGCCAATCTAGCCCGATACTCGGTAATAGTTTAACGTACACCATTTTTATATTTAAGTGCCTGAAAAAACGAGCCTGTACAGATTCAACTTTCTTGACATAGGTCGAATAATGTGGAGATTAAATAGTGGAGTAGTACTTTTGACCGTATCTGCTTCAAGCTCGGAGCTGATTTACTACATTGCGATAGAAATGCTATCTAGCCACTGTATTTAAATGTATATTTGGTACCAATCAGTCTATTGATACTATCCACAAATCTGTCCACCACACATCAAACATTCAAAGGTGAAACAGAATATGCATGATGGCGTTAATTTAGTTAGTAACGTATAAATCCTCCACCAACTAGATATTTCAGAGCTCAAACACATGAGAAAATATGAAAGTTCCGTTTTAACCGCAACGGAGAGACAGAAGTGTGGATGAACACACTTGTAAATGATCTCATCATTTAGAGACTCGGCGGTGCAATTTCATGGTCGATGGAGTACGCGAGCGAGCTCCCACGGCGAAGCTCTCCGCCGCATGTCGCGTCGCTTTGGTTGCACATAACACGTTATCCATCTATTCGTAGATTCGCACACATCCGTGCCGCGACCGGAACGTGGACGATTTGAGTTAATTTAAATTTAGTAATGAGAAAACTGGGACAGATCGGTTCTTATCAATCTAGGATAAACAAATTTATGTAAAGATGCTTTAGAAGTGTTTATATCATAAAGAAATATTTAATACATAAAATCAATGACATCGTTTATCAATGACAACTGAATAAAATACAATACACTGAAAGTGTGATATCACAAAACTGTGGGATGGATTATGTAATCAATCCTAATCTTAATGGATGTCAGGTTTCTATCAAATAAATCAAAAGAAAGGTAACACTATTACTACGTAGGAATATTTTATATTATGCAGCTCTTCGATGAAACGAATGGAAAACGTTGGAAAAATAGGAATTGAGTATCGAGATTTTATCGAAAACAGACGTTTTAGAGCAAGGAAACCTGCTGAGTAGTGGTTTTATTTGTGGCTGTGTTGAGTCAACATGATATTGAATAATAATATTAATTATTTACGAAAGATAATTATGGTATAAACAATAAAAAGGTGGTTAAAGCAAGGCACTTTTGACAGCTCTGGTCTTATACCATTAATTACCGAAGTGCTGCTAACCAATATTTATTCTTTAACCTAATTTAAATGTAACCACGCGCTATAATGACCTGTATAGTATATGAGAATGCTTAAAGCAAAAATAAAATTGTAACAAAAAAAATAAAAGTGCGCTACAAATTATTTGCTCGATGGAAACGCACCTTATTTCTAATTTGCGATAATTTAGTCTGTTTACCTTAATAGGAATTGATGAACAATTTATTTTTTGTGGGTAGCTTTTACCTTCCTCTCTAAATAACAACCGCCATTTTATTTCTTAAAAGATTATTATTATGTTTCTCGAGGCAACGACAAACTCAAGTGGATAAACACCAAAATCAATCACGCAAAGAACCTGCTGAGGAGGCACATTTCTCGTGAAATCTATTGCCGAAATGACGGCTCTTACCATTGGATTTCTATTACGATACCCACTTCCAGATAAATCTATTTTCATCGAAACTTCTAACGTATATTATTATAAAACTTTTTATGTAATATTATTGAGGTATTATTCTGCCAGACAAGGTCAAACCAAAGGCTTTTGGGAAAATAGATTCAGAATTAGTTTTAAATCAGTTTAAATAAGTGTTGATATTTTAACGTACAAAGTGTGATAACCTAAAATAATACTAAATAGGGTCATAAGTCTGTATTTAATCATGCGTAATGCAACTTAATTTGTAGACTTATTTAAATTTTCAGTAGAAGTTAGGTTGTAGCGATATCAATGATAAAACACTGCTCTACGAGAATTGTTGCGAATTTAGGTTGGATTAGACCTCTTCAGTTCGTCTTAATGTAGTCTGCCTTTTAACTAGGTAGCTCAAATAGTAAACGTTCAATGAGCGCAGTAGAGGGTGCGGGAACAAGGTGAACTAATTACCAATTAATTGGAGAGTTGTACGAGTGTGCACTCAGCTATACGATCCGAATGGAGTTGGGACCACCGATTGTCTCGCTAATCTCGAGTCTCGATCAGAAATCAGTCGTAAACAATAAAAAATGTAGTTCCTGAAAATCGTCACCATATAATTTTCTGCACTATAGCAATTTACAGACAGGAACCGTAAGATACTGGGATTTCAAGATGTTCAACAAAAATTGGGTTTAGCAGTTAAACTTACTTGTAACGCTAACACATGAACAGTATTACTTGTATTATCACATTTAAACCCGTATTTCAATGCCAAAAGGTACGTAAAATACCAGTAACAAATAAAACTTCCAGCCAATGCTTGGAAACTGTCACCGAAAAATCCTTTATAAACTTATTTTTGCAGTGAATTTGGCACGAATCTCTGTTTATACCGAAAACGGAAGTGTTGGCTAGCATGTATTTAAAAAAATGCACAATTCAGCTTGTTAGAGCAGATTATATGCATATTACGGGGAACTTTATGTAACCATTAAATAAATAGTCTGTTGCAATTTGGAGTACTTTATAGCCAGCCAAAAATGTAGGTATTTACATAATGCTTTTATGGTTTACTACATAAAGCTATAGTCCAAGTTCCTTAAAATTTAGTTACAAAAATAGCCCTTAAAATTTGAGTTTTGCTATCAATTTTTGTGTTTTGTTTTTAGTTTTTTTTTTTTTAAGTCATTCATCCCATAGAATAACTGATTCCTATGCTTAAAGCACAAAAAGTTTAATAAGAAAGAAATAAATCATAACAATTTTAAAATAACCAGTATTTCATAAAGAACACAGTCGATTTCGTAATTTTAGTGCATCCTCCCTACCCCGATATCAATACGGTCGATATTTAATTGACAGAAAATCAAATTTCAATTATGGAATACGCATGCATGCATACATAATATCCGAACCTGATACTTTTAAGACAAAAATATATATACATATATATATATATATATATACAACCCAGGCATGCCACATATAAATTCATTCATACATGATTTTATATGTGGCATTAGCTGGGACGTATGGTAAAAAATCAAAAATCAAAATCAAAATCAAATCATTTATTTCCATGGGCCCCAAGGGGCGCTTGAACACGTCAAAACAAACATCAAAACACAAAAAATATAAAATTAAAATAAAACTCAGCTAACTAAATTATAATACTTATTGTAATAAAATGATTTGACACCGGAGCTTAGATTGACTTTAATTCAACTTAGAGAATTGAATTAAAATCAATCCAAGTACCAGCTCCGATGGGTATTGCATCATGAGAAGAGCTGGTGAGAAACTCATGTGCACCATCTTTTCAAATAATTCATACAATATTTGTTTGTTTTTTTACAAATTACAATGCCCCTACAAGGTACAATTGCCCTTGACGGTTTCCTGTAAGGTGGTATGCATTGTGGGGTTATTGTGGTACCTATAGCTTCGGGTTTTGCCGACAGAGGACTCTCGGCTCGCCCGCGGTCACTGACGACAAACAAAACAGAATATAATGTGTAGGTACCGTTACACATAAGCTTTATGGAATTAGGTATTTACGTTACCCCAACTCTTCCTATCACATTTTTTGTATGTGGAAAAGATTAATCGCTATCTATAATAGTGACAGCCAGCACTCATTGCCGACGGCAATAGCCAAAACTGAAAGTATTGACCATAATTATAACAACTTTTCACGATTCAATTCGCGGGTTGAGTTGAGAGCGACTCGTCGGCTAGCCGATGAGTCTGTGACTGCAAAAGTGGCCGACTAATTGGCGTTACCAAATAGTCGACGAGGCTGATCATTAGATTGGGTTATTATTTATTATTCTATTATACTCATTATCCCACCTACTTTATAAATCCCACAACAAAGAAATAAAAAAACGCTGAAACAGTGTGCATAAATCAACAAAGACACCCGCCCGTCAGTCAACTTCGCGACGATGAACACAAAAGTTAACATTTTTATAATTTCCATATTTTTTTTTCACAAACAAGCAAAACAGCCTTATTGTAAAATCAACATAAAAATGGAGCAGCAAATCATGCAATTAGCGAAATTCAACAAACATCACGTTTCACGTAAAAACTTTGCGTCAGATGTTTATTTCATTCGGCATTACATTTCCAGTGAGGCAATAAAGAGAATAGTGACTCAAGTGTAATTTAAAACATTCAGCTACTTTACAATTTGCACGTGAAATTTAGTTAAGATTCCTTTGCAGCGTTGAGCGAGCATTGCACTTTGCAGCATCGGCGGCACTTAATAAATGAACTTCCTTGTCTTAGCAATTTGCAGGAGCGGAGTTCGCACGACTGCTAAACTATTGCACAGCTTCTGAATCACATTATTTTTTTAAAAAGAGCACAGATAATAATATAAAAAAAATTCAAGTATCGGTTACGGCTGACGACATTTTCACTGGTTTTTGAGAGCTTTTAGTCTCTGCGCAATAACCGCGTAACCATATAAGAGGAACCAAGGAATGAAAGATAATAAGCTGGATTTTGGTGTATACCTTCATTGAAGCGTTTTTAATGTTGTCTCAAAACCTCATAAAATCTTGTGACTGCGTCGTAAGTTATTCAAGGTCTGAGCGAACAAAAATTAGCGGAGAAATAAAAACGGAGGTAATCGCGAAAAAAAGATTTTTGGGAGCTCTCTCATTCCTAGGCGAAATGCTAGAAGTCTTAGACTATACCGAGACAAAAAGTTGAAAAACTATTTGATTAAGATGTGATTAGTATGTCTCAGAATCGTGAATTTCAGTGATATTCACTGCAATTCATAATCTTATATTAACACCTGTTCGTTACACGATCATAAATTATGCTTTCTAATGAACTAAAATGGGACCAAAGCCTACTTCAGATCCTACTGAAAAAACGAATAAAGTTTCATTAAAATGTTTTTTCAGAACTGCTATTAAAATCAATAAAAGTCTAGAGAGATGCTCCGTTAGCACATCACTTATAGTGATTGGTAACTTTCCACGGTCGTCCATATTTGCATACCTACGTACCTATTTTTATAGGTGCTCATAAGTTGAAAGATGAAATTGGTTGGTTTTATAGATATCACTTTAATTTTGTTTTATTGCAGCCGAGAAACGGTTCACTTAAGTGAATATTGGAAACGTTTGACTGGTTTTTAGTGAATTCAGAAAGCTATTCTTTTAGTTTTTATTAAAATAATAATAGGCAAACGAGATACTCTTTTTAGGATCTTTGTAATGTTTTTTTAAGAAAGAATGTATAACATAATTTATTCTGATTACTAGAGGAGCGTATGAGCGTTTATGTTATTTAAATACAATTTTTTTTTCAGCTGTTGGCAATTCTTGTCAACAAAATGGTCACTTTTGGCAGCCAATTAAGTTATACTGAGTGTTGATAATAATATATTAAATCCTTTTGTTTTATCCTTCTTAGTCATTAGTTATTTTTAGTTGTATTATTTATGGGTAAATTCATTAAATTGAAATCACTTTTCAAAAAAATACTTATATTTAGAAACAGCTCAAATTAAACCTTAAAAAGGATAAAAAAAAACACTTAATTACTATGTCAGTCAGTCACAAAACTATATACAGGTGATTTCAGTCTTCTACAGAGTAATTTTTTGTCTCCTCACTCTCTGTTTATTTGCTTTTTTATTTCTCACTTAATTAACGTACAATTTAATTTCACTCATATTGCCGACGGCAAGCAATCAAAACAATACGAGATTTATTTGATCTGGTGTCCAGTTAATACAAACATAATGTTTTATATGATTAACCAAGTATTTATTCTGACAGGAAGCACGTAAATATCGTATATAACAAATGTTTGGTTCAGATGACCGATATGTAACCATAATGGATGTCAATAATGTTACAATTTATGAAGTGATCCGTAGGCTTCTCATGAACAGATTCCAAATAAATGTTTGCAAAGCAAATGTACGGCAGATTGTAAATGTTGACTGACTGAGCGTGTTTTGTTTTTATTTCATTGCGAATTTATCACTTGCAGCAAATACGTGGCGCTCTGAATGAATTATATTTTGTATGCCAAAGGGATTTTATCGTTGTACTTATGCAGGTTTATTCAATTTTACATGTAAGTTGTACTTTACATTTATTTAAACAAGATTTTAATATGTAACAAGCTGTTGCCTGCGACAACGGCCGCGAGAAATTCGATACTTACATGCTACTTCCTACAAAATTGAGGAATTTCCAACTCTAATTTTACCCTTGGGGAATGAAAATTCCAAAATACCTATTTTAAAATAAATTTATTGTATTAAAATTAATTTATGGAACCTATGTGCAGAATTTCATGCAGTTTCATTTGACCCTTTTTGTGATAAAAATCATATGTCAGTTCTTAAGCTACACAACTGTGAAAACCGCGTCAAACTCCATGCAGTAGATTTTTGCGTGATGCGCGTACGTACTTACAGACAGGCAGACGACAGACATAAATTTTATTCTAAAAATGAATGTGTTGGCTTCTACTGCGGTTATAAAGACTCCTCATATTATTTTTCTTTAATTTTCTTTTAATTAAATGCATTTAATAAGCGTTGTTTCACTTTCTATTTAACCGATCGCGATGACCAGATTGATGCCTTTGGCCAATGTTCAACGATGAAACTCTAATAATAAGAAAGATGACAATAAATGCCTAAAATACCCCAGAGGAGGTCAAAGACAATTTTCGTTGCCAGGCTTTTCCAATTTTCCGTAATAGGTATGTCGGGATCGAATATTTGCTCAATGGCGTCGTTCACTCTTTGAGCCATACAAACAGTATACCTACATAAATTCTGGCACAGAATGTACCAAGTATCCGTCAGTATATTTTTGAAATAACGGAGGCAAGGTAAAAATTTGTTCAACAAAGATTTTGCTGAAATTCCATAATATTTTGAACGGGATGGAAGCTATTTCGAAGATATAGTGTAAACAGTGTTCTTTCAGAAGGTTTCCTTCGACATTTTCTACATTGTACAAGTTTTTGGTAGCACGCATGCCACATTTTAAAACACAGTCTATTGTCTAGACTAGACAGCGGCAGACTAGGTAGACTGGTAGAGAATGCCTATGGCATTAAGTCCGCCTTGTATACAAATCTTGTATATGAAGTTAAATAAATAAAAAAAACTAGACTAGTCTGTAAATGATGTAATATTAAGGTGTACCTAATACATTGGGGATGATAGTTCCACCGTCAAACAGTATATTAATGAACTATCGACGTATTAGGTACTGCGGCGAACACCAGTGCTTAGCGTGACGTCACAAGATTAATTAGCTCAGTTTACATGAGCTAAATCTATAAGGTGACAATTATTCATTTGTTTGATGATAGTTACTTATCCTAATAATATTCTCTGCATCTTTAGCTTTATAAGTAAATGTTAAATATTGTTACAAAACTGGTTGAAAAGTATTTCGTATTATTTTGGTAAAGCGAAGCTTCAAGTTATGTCATTATAACCGACTTCTAAAAAAAGGAGGATCTAAACTCGATTAAATTTTTCATAAATAAATAAATAAAAATAAATTTTGGCTTTTTTACATTAGATAGAACGCCAGAAGCAATTACACTATCCAATGGTCCCAATGACAAGGCCAAATACACACATTCACTCACACAAGCACACCCAGTCTCAGAACAAATCTTTTGCGAATCACACAAAGATTTGTCCCATGTGGGGATCGAACCCACAACACCTGTACAGTGGAGAGCGGTGAGGCGAGGCTTAAACCACTACACCACACGTTGTGTTGTCAGAACATCAGTACATTTTTGACATAAAGGATTAAATATAACCTTCATGAGCTATGTTTTCCTCTCATAGCTGCCGGAAAGCATTAAGCCCCATGATGGCAAGGTAAACTTCCGCATACTTTCCATAACAACTTTCATCCCCTTGCTGTTATGTCTTCATTGTATTATATATGTAGGTATAAGTAAATAGGGTCAGTTTAAAAATACTTAACCCCTTTGGGTGGCTTATCTTCACCATTTTGAATAACTTTTGTTCTCTTTTATATTATGACCGGATGGCGGAGTGGGTAGTGTACCTGCCTGCGTCGCCGAGGTCGTGGGTTCGATTCCCACGTAAGACAAATCTTTGTGTGCATGAACATGGAGGTATGTCTTAGTTTGGGTGTTTCTATGTATAATAAGTATGTATTTACAAAAGAAAAGTATATATATGTATTAGTATCAGTTATTCTATAGGCTGACCGCTTTACTGAGACTTCGCCTACGGGGTACAGGGGCGCGGGGGTATGGCGACAACGGGGACTGAAACAGCTGCGGGCGGTGGGGGCACTTAATGAAACATACAGGAGATGAAATGTACCAAGATATTTCCTAAGATATGTGACATCACAGGAAAAAAGAAATAGTGATTTATTAAATGAAAAATAGTTTAGAAGATACAAAATTTTAATAAACTTATGTACGTGAATAAAATAATTGAGAATAAACTATTATACTATTTTTTATCTAAACATATAATTAAATCGTAAGAAACTCAAAACTTTTTTTGGGTCCAGTTTCTTTTTTCTAAAATTTATGTATACGTTAAAAGCCATTTGCTTGCACTGACTGTTTACTTTATGTCTGAAGATTTTTCGATTCATCTTGAGATTATCATTACATGTGTACCTCTCACAAGGTGTCTGCAACAGTTAACAAATGCGATCGCTACCCATGTAGCGAACGTAATGAACAATCACAAAAATTTGCCCACCGCCCGCAGCTGTTTCATTCCCACGCCATACCCCCGCGCCCCTGTACCCCGCAGGCGAAGTCTCAGTTAAGCGGTCAACCTAGTACCCATATTACAAGCTCTGCTTAGTTTGGGACAAGATGGCGTTGTGTGTGAGTTGTGAAATATTTATTATTTATTATTCGAATATTTACTTATTATCGTTTCATCCTTTTTAAATAGATTATTAAGCGTATAATCAATCATAATAATATTAGATAAAGTGAATTAGAATAGCACCTGCATATTTCGATGATTATATAGAGAATTTGTCGGCATACAATTTAAAAATAAAATAAAAAAAAACACGACCAAACATTCGAGGTATGAAGAAGATACCCGGAAGAGGTTTCTAGTATTTTTAAAATTACTGAGCACTTATTAATAATAAAAGTATATTATCTAAATATAGATCGTAAACAAACTATTTGTTATTGATAGCCATCGCCGGTAATTAAATTGGCACGGTAGGCATCCGATGAAGGCATAAATTGTTGTATCGCGTTCATCTTAATTAATGGACACGGGGTGAACTAGCTATTGTATGAAAGCGGAATAGTTTGTATTATGTAAGACAGGAATCGTAGTAACTACTGTTAAAATAGGTTTTTATTTGGATTTTTTTAAATTTTTTTCAGTATGAAGAAAAAGTTGAAAAAAATATGGGGCTGGCAGGATTTGAACCTGCGACCTTCTGCACACCGGGCAGTCGCTTTGACCAACCAGCTACGGTCGCAAGGCCCCTAAATTTCTCAACCGTTTCTTAGTATAATTTGCTATGCATAGCTAAATACAATTAGAAAATGTTTACAATATTAAATACTATCCTACTTTTTGAACTGTAAATAAATTGTATGAATACACATTGAATAGTTAAATAGGTTATGTATTACGCTAATGTACAACCACTGAGTGAACGTGAATGGGACGTTTGGAATTCACAGCATTCATCACGCGAACGCTCAAAGCCACAAATACCTTGACCCAGCTATTGAGGCAGTTCATTATCGACTATATGTACCTACATAAACATATATTATATTGCATGGGAAATATACAATGCATTTAGGCTGAACACTTTGTTTTTAACCGACTTCAAAAAAAGGAGGAGGTTCTCAATTCGGTTGTGTTTTTTTTATGTTTGTTCGCCGATTACTTGAAGACGTCTGAACCGATTTGAGAAATTATTTTTTTGTTTGAAAGGATATACTTGTCATGTGGTCCCATTTTCTTTAAGTCACGTTTTGATGATGGGATCCTGGAGAAATCGACGGCAACCCTCAAATTTAAAAGGCTTCTATATTATTTTTTGTATGGAAGGTACAACTCCTCAACGGTTAGTTTTATAATATTTAGTGCATTTTTTGTTTTGAAGCTGGTTTTCTTTTTGTAAAAAAAAATATTCCCTTTTTGGAAGTGAAGTGGGTTGAACAACCATCGCACCCCTCCAAGAATTTTTCGATGCGTGCCTAACCGGACGCCTCGTGTTATATTGTACAGTGAGCCAAAGAGTTAGGTTTGCAGGGCAAAAACTTCCAAGTCTTAGTAAATACTTATAACACCAGTTATGGATAAGTGAGTTACATATATCTAAATAGTGTGTATTAACACTTATTAAATATGAAGTACACACTTGTAGGCAGTTTTAATTTTTCTATGGCGCAGAAGTTTTTGACCTGTATACCTAATTGCTTGGACCACTGTGCCTTCATTTTAGTAGGTAACAACCACATGATTATTGTTACCATTAATACAAATTTTGTATCGATGAGCATGATTATTTATAATAGATTTTTATACAGCATTCTGCTATGCTTAATTGTATTTTGAGGAACTCCCACATGCCCTTTCTTACCTCCAAAAATCAAGTTTTGTATTGTTATATTCAACTGCAACTTTGCTTATAAAAAACTATACATAGTATATGTAAATTTTAATATTCTCCACTAAACGGTAAAATTTTATACAGACCCAATAAATGAACAAAAACGCTTTGCTTAATAAATGAACAAAGACGCTTTGGTCTGCAAGATAAGTTTTATTACACAACACAAGACGTTACCGAAATATTGTTAAGAAGTTGAAGAATTTATATCAACAAATATTAACCACACATGTTAATGCTCCGGCTGCCGAACTGAGGGGTACAAGAAGTACTGTTTACACAAGGCTAAGAAGGAACAGCGTTTCAAATCGAACTATTCGATTCGCCAAAGAATAGTGAGAGTGGTCAATGGACAAACATCCTTGCCTAGTATAACAATATTAAGTCAGACCTAACTCAGACAAAGAAACGGCTAAATGTTTATGACAGATTGCTGGGCCTAGCAAGATACATAAAAAAAAGAAGTAGCATATTTAACAAATTCTTTTATGTATAAAATGCACCCGTTCTAAGTCCCCTCGCGTTATTATTCTCCACGGTCGGTGAAATTTTGCGCTAACGCGAATCGTATTGCCTTACCCGTGCTTGCCCGTGATATTAGGCGCTGCGTTACATTGATAGACTATCTTATATTAAAGTTTCACTCAGCATGAAACTTGCTGCAGATTTTCACACGAAAATAACCAACATTTTTTGTTAGGTGTCTCGTTAAGACTCAAGCGTCTAAACTAAAATCTAGAGGTAATTTAGCAGCAGGTGCGGTTCTGTGCATATATTATGATAATGCTGCCTTAGTCTGGCAGTGTTTAGATATGAAGTGGTACGAGGTACATCATAATTTATCATTCTTTGTACCTTTTGCAACACACATTTAATTTACGTAAATAATAATAGCAGCCCTGTATCTAATACATGTCCCACGACTGGGCTCGGGCCTCTTCTCATGATGAGATAGTTTAGACCATAGTCAACCACACTGGCCAAGTGCGGATTGGTAGATTTTACACACCCTCGAGTACCTTTAGGCACTCTTAGACATGCAGGTTTCCTCACGATGTTTTTCTTGTCCGTTAGCAAGCTACAATTTATATGATAAATACACACATATCTACGAAAGGACGAATCTTCACGATTTATTGACAGATGTGTGTGCCATAATGGGTTCGAACCCGACACCTTTGACTTCACAGTCCTACAGTGTCCCACTCAGCTTTTGCTGTTTTACGTAAATGCAAGGACAATATTTTTAACTTATCTATATATGGCAATTGCTGCCTGTTTGTTAGATTGAAGAGAATATTTTTAATCATTATATAGTTTTCAAGAAAATTTGACGATAAAAATAAGAGATTCGTGGCGTTAGCGTGACGTAAATAGTTCTTGGATGTTACCGCAGATCTCTGATGGTAACCTGAAATCTTTTGAGAGACTGCATTCGGACGTATGATAGTTATAATAATAAATATTACACAACAGACACACAACACCATCTAGCGAAGACAAAGTCTGAAAACCCCGATAAAATACACTTACAAATAATGTATTATTTCTCATTTATGAGAAGTAAAAATAAATTATGCCGCAAATTTAAAGCTCGTACCTATATGAAGTAAATACTGCTATAACTAAAACATTTTACATTTTCACATTAAACTTCGCGGAACCAATTGAAACTTGTCGTTCCCTTGTATAGACGTCAAATTTCATGTACAAGCCAGGCTTAGCATAGTTTTGCAAGCTTTTGCAACTTACGAGTTACTTGTAAATTTGAATATGACTAGTTTCTGCTGATGGCACCGTCTGCGTTGTAATTTATTTGTAAACAAAAATGCTCTATATGCTACATACATATAGGCTACATACTATCTGAATGCGCAGTTTTGTGGAGTGTAATGTATGTAGGTACTCCTATAATACTCGAGTAATACGTACGATGTAAATATACGGTCGGTGGAGGGTAGTTCTAAGTTAAGTTAAGCAGTACTATATAAGAGAAATGTAATGGTAGGTTCAGGCCGTCAAGAATAAATTCCTTACGACAAACAGTGGTTTCCTTTCGCTCCCCGTACTTTCCGGACACAACATGGAGTATGAAGAACAAACGGTGGTTGGTAGCAATCACTATTTATTCCTGGATTACAATGACAATTTGATAGACAAAAAGAGATGGGCACAGTATCTCCCTTCATCACGCATAACGCATTGACTTTATTCATGCTCGCGTTTGCGTGAGATGTTTCGTTGCTTGCTGTTTTGATGTAAGAATTTGGCTTGAACACTATCTATGTTTGAAACATCAAAATCCCTTAAGATTAGTTGTGGAGAGTGGTTGAGCTACAAACATTTAATTCAACCACTGCGCTTTATATTACAAAATGTTCCGCATGTATGTCTCCTGAGTTGTATAGGCTAGTTTACATCACAAAGGGTGCAAAGCAGTAACGTTTAATAGGCATGGGCATATTGTATCACTGAAAAGAAAAAAATAATAAATAAATAAATAATAAATAAATAAATATTTCACAACTCACACACAACGCCCAAACTAAGCAGAGCTTGTACTATGGGTACTAGAATACATATAAACTTTTCTTTTGTTAATACATAGAAATACCTAGACTAAGACAAACCCCCATGTTCATACACACAAAGAGTCCTAAGTGGGAATCGAACCCACGACCTCGGCGTCGCAGGCAGGTACACTACCCACTCCGCCATCCGGTCGTCTTATTGAAATGTATCTTTTGATCACAGGGATACGTATCACTCTTTTGTATCTTTATGTCATTATGTGTCAGTAGCCCACGCTCGCACGCACGCCACACAGTGCGTTACACAGCGCTGAACAAATCAATCCACTATATCAGTGAGTGAGTGGTAGGTTTCTATATCAGTGAGTGAGTGGTATAGGTTTCTATATCAGTGAGTGAGTGGTAGGTTTGTGGTGATAGGTTAGTTTGCACTTAGTTTGGTCGTTAGATCAAGTGTCTTTCTGATTTATTGGGGTGCAATTTATATATAAAACTTTTGGTACTTCAGTAATTACTGTAAAACTAGCATTAAGACAAACTGGTAGTAATACTCCTGGTGATCTAAACCACACCATCTATCCTAAATCAGACACCAGTCTCTGTTTGTACAACATTGCAATGTATTTTTTACCAATTTGTGAAAGAGAAAATAAATATTTTTATTATTTATTATGAATTTGATTGATTAATCATATTAAATAGCTATATAGCGTTTGTGGCCAGAGTGTTGGACTATGGCGTAACCCTTCAAATCATGAGAAGAAGCCCGAGCCCAGCAGTGGGACATGTATTAGATACAGGACTGCTATTATACTTGAACAAATTTTTAATTTATTGAATACTGTATAGTAAAATTAATAATAATGTGTGTTGCTAACATAAAGTTAAACGTTGTAAGAGAAAAATAATCTCTATGGTATCGTTCTTTTAAATTACCGTCATTAATTAACGTTTTTATACAAATATTGCCCATATTTGTATAAAAAACCTTATTTTATTGGAGCAGTGAATTTTTGCCTAATTACCGTTTTGTGGCATCGCAAATGTCACGATAATGTGACCGCTATTCGGCAATTACGATTTACGTGGTTTGTATGACGTAAGCAAAAAAGAGTTAGCACTTGCTTCCAACATGGCTATAGCTCGAACCATAATCATATCTTGTTAAAAATCCTTGTGATATCGTGGGGAAACTACTCATATTTAAGTAATACATAATAAAAGCAAAAAAACATCGAAGTAAACGATGTTTAAGTGAGACGAAAACCAATTTTGTGATAACCAAATTCGAATTATTTCGCATTATTTAAAAATAATGTTATTCTGAATATATTTTTTTAAAACCTTTTGATAAAAACTTGTATTATGAGACAAATAGTTATTGAGTTACGATGTGATTCATAAAATTATCTAGATGGGCAGTGTATTTAACAGTAAGCAAACATATTTAACAGTAAACACATTTAAAAAAATAACGCCGACACTAGGAATAACTTCTGTGTCGCGGGGGTGTTCACAAACATACAATTCACACACGCAAAGCACACACATATTCAGAACAAATCTTTGTGGACCACACAAAGATTTGTCCCGTGTGTAAAGGTTTTTCTTTTTCTTTTTACTACGATCACAGCGAACGAACCTGTAGTCTACCTGATGGTAAGTGGCGTACAGCCCATGGACCGTGGCTCATGCCAACTCTCCGCTCATACTTTCCTTGTCACTGTTTAATAACCTTATGACATCAAAATCGGAGTGTGATCTATTTGCTTCGTCTTGGATAGATGTACGTAGTGAAATATTGTCATTTTGTGAAAACTTGGATAAAGTTTAACCATTGTTGTTATTAATTGTATAGTTTGTGTCGTGTGTAATTGTTTTTATTGTTTGTATTTTCTTCTTTTTGATTATTGTCAAAATATTATTTTATGTGTGTGTGTTTTTTTTTTCTCTTCTATGTATAACGTCTTGATTTAAAACTGTAATGTTGTACATATGTTTAAGTAAATAAATAAATAAATGGACATCAACAATCCGCAAAAGATTATAGATGCGTAGCTGCAGCTGAGGACTACGGTGTTATGCCTCACATGCCAGTAATTTTAGGGCCTGATCTCACCACCAAACCGGAACACAGTAATGGAATCACTACTATTTGGCAGCAGGTTAAAGGTGAGACGGTGGTGCTGCCGCCCTCGAGCTCATTCACAAGAGCTCTACCACCAGTAAAAAAGTGGTGCTGGTTACGTGAGTAACACCTGTATTAATTAAAGTAATATATTAAAAGTAATTACATTCCTAAAAACACATCATAGACAGACGTCAACGAGCATCTTCTCAGATGAATAGGTACAGTGGGCCAACGAGTTAGCTGTGCAGGGCAAAAACTTCTAAGTCATAGTAAAGACTTACTACATCAGTTACGGATAAGTGAGTTACATATCTAAATAGTGGGTATATTACACTTATTACATATGTAATTCACACATACATATCTATTGCAATCAGTTTGCACTATGGCATAGAAGTTTTTGCCCTGCATACCTAATTGCTTGGCCCACTGTACATATGAACTCCTTGCCTGAATCTAATTAAATAAGCTTACGTTTTCAAATGAGAAGCAATTTATATGACGAGTACTTATATTGCGTGATGCCTAATTTGTAAAGAGGAAAATTGGTTCTTCCAGAATTTAATAAAGAGGTTGAGTGCGTCTTGTAATTTTTATTCCTAATTATACCAACTCAGTATAAATATTACCCAGGTTATACTTCAGCTTGATGTATAGATTAGTACGTTTTATGTTTTTTACCTTTAACTGTCGGGCAAAGTGTTATTGGTGAACTTTCCTGCAGGAAATTCACAATAGCAGCACGAAGTTGGAATTTTGCGCGGTAGATGGCTATAGGCTTACCTCCTATCTCATGAGACTAAACATGACAGGTGAAGTGTAGGTGTTGTACACCCCTGCCGCACCCCTTGTGGGTAATTAATAACTTCGCAAAAACTTTTTAAGAATATACAATCACACACGTAGAAGGTATAATACATATTTGTACATGTGTGAGTGAAAATCGAATTCGATGCTCAGTTGTTACTGAACAATGACAATGAAAATCACTCTTTAATTAACAATTTGCCTAAAACTTTGCTTTTAAAAAGATGATAAGACAAACAAATTACAAAGTACATAATACTTGTAGGTATTTTTAATATCATCAAATCTTTAATAATCTTATAAGTTTCAGTGTATGTACGATACGGTAATGTGGACTATGTTGTGATTTACGTTGTCCAGTCTAATATTGCTTTCAGTCCGTCCGTCTGTCACATGTACCGGACAGTCTGCCCACATGACATATCAATATAAAGAATGTTTTGACATGGACAAATTACTTTTCCAATTGCAGGATATACTGCGGCCGAATGTGAGATGTGGTACTTGAAATTGTACGTTATTGCAAACTTTGTTTTACTTTTGGTCATTATTTCGAAGATATATTTTACTACCTGATCTTGCACAGTCAATATTATTAATTCTATATCTATACTAATAGGTTGCCGAATAGGTTGAATTAGAATAAGTTATACCATTTATAACTCGAGATAATGGACCGATTTCAATGATTTATGCTATGTTGGATTCCTCTCAGACCGAAATAGCAGAATAATAATAAAATATGGAATTATAAGTAAAACATTACGTATCAGTCACAGGGGAACACAGCATACATTTAATTTATAACACGGAACGCAGTTTGCCGGGTACATGAAATAATACTTTTGCGTTCGATAGCCTGTTTATTGAGGATATAATTATATATATATCATCTATACTTATATAATTTTATACTAATAGATTTTTGTTAATTCCATTTTGAAGGGGGTAAAATGGGGAATGAACGGTTGTATGGAAGTCAGCCTGAAATTTCGTATAGTTAAACTTGAATAAAAATAAATAAATTTCTGTACCGAGGTTTTTCTGAATTTATGCCCAAGAGGGAGAATTAAGGTTTTTTCAGTTAGAAGTGAGTTGACGCAAAATTCCATAGATGGCGTTGTTAATATTTTTAACTTGCGGGCACCGGCCAGAATAAGGTGAAACTGCGCGGGGCATCTAGTAGTCTATAATATATACATATAAATATATTATGAATAGAGTGGAACTGTTACATTTAAGGCAGGTAAAACTGCGGGAATCAGCTTGTTAACATTAAAGAGTCAGTCTCATTTAGTGTGCAATTTCTCGAGTGAAATGAAAATAAATCTATAAATGTATGAAGGCACGGGAAAACCAACAAAAGGTGGCAGACACGGAGGGGAGAAACAGTTTCATTTCCTTTCGCACATATTCACGAGGCGACGCACAATATCTCAGTAACAATGACTTTGTAATTTGGACGAGATGGCGCCCGCGGGACAATACGTCAAGTGACTCATTATTGCGGAGAACAGCTTCGCCTGAAACATCATTCTTCTGACGCGTATTTCTGAACATTGTGTGATGTGTGCGTGTGACTCCATGCCTGAAAATGCGTATGTGTTCTTATATAAACTAAATACAAAATGAACTGTTCCGTGTACTAGTAGAATAAGTATTACAAGGATGCTGCAGCCTGTCCTCTGTAAGAACACAGTTGAATAGAACTCAGTTTTATTCAACTATATTAAGACTATTGAGAGCGTGCCTGAGAACTTTACCGTAAACCATTATTACCTGACACGACTTATGAATACAAATAAGTATTCTTGACTCATATTTTTGTAGTATATACTAATATATTTGAGCTGTTATTATAAGACTGTAGAGGGTCCAATTCTGTACATTGAACATATTTTGGAACATTACGCTACCATCAATAGGAGCGGAACAGCAGTGAAATAATGTAAAAACGGGCAACGGGAGCGTATCAGTATACGGAAAAACGTCATGTGTGAGTTACATATTTAAGAAATAGAGAAATAGAAATAGAAAGCATTTATTCCGATCACAAGCACAGGACAACAAAAAATAAAAAACAGAGAGAGAAGTACACAATGCTAGAATACTTATTAAGCGACGTACAAGATAGATACTTAAAGCTAATAAATGTAGCATGCTGCCTCTATGCTGGAATCAGAAAGGTCCCCAACTCAGTTTTAGCTGAAATGGTGCAACACCACACAGCACTGATTTTCAGTTGGTGGCCTGACTAAGTGACGCACGGCCGGATGTCAAGCTGTTGCAGTACAATAAGACAAAAAAATAAATAAATAAATAATATTAATTAATTAATTAATTATTGGTTATTATCCAGTTAATATAATAATGGGAATGTTTTAGGTGTTTGGTATAATTTATAAAATAAAATATTTATAGTCTACTATTATTAATAAGAGAGAAAGCGAATTATACACATTAAATGCTCATTTTAAGCAGTATATAATAATAATAATAATAGAGCCCTAACCATCGGCAGCTTGGTCCCTGCACCTGATGTCGGTGGGACACTGTTTTTTATATTTTTAAATGTTTTTTTGTATTTTTTATAAATCATATTTAAAAATATATAAGATAAGTTTAAAGATAAATAAAGAGGAATAATAATAGCAGCCCTGTATCTAATACATGTCCCACTGCTGGGCTCGAGCCTCTTCTCGTGATGAGAAGGGTTAGGCCATAGTCCACCACGCTGGCCAAGTGCGGATTGGTAGACTTCACACAACCTCGAGTACTTTTTGGCACTCTCAGGCATGCAGGTTTCCTCACGATGTTTTTCCTTCACCGTTAGCGAGCGATAATTTATACGATAAACACACACATAGGTATCTTGGAAAAGACAAATCTTAACGATTTATTGACAGAGATGTGTGCCGTGGGTTCGAACCCGAGACCTTTGACTTCGCAGTCCTACGGTCTCCCACTCGGCTATCGCTGCTAAGCAGTATATAATACCCACTATTTAGGTATGTAACTAACATATAACTTTTTTTTTTTTATACTACGCCCACAGCGAACGAACGTGTAGTCCACCTGATGGTAAGTGGAGTACAGCCCATGGACATCAACAATCAACAAAGGCAGATTGTAGATGCGTTGCTGCAGCTAAGGACTACGGTGTTATGCCTCATGTGCCAGTAATTTCACCTTATTGATATGCCCTCTGTACAAAACTACTTACCCGACTGCTAAGGTAGGGTTATTTTAGAGATTTTTTGGACGAGTCATATTGTCTGCTAGTGACAATAATACGGCACACGGTCGGTAATCTGTGCCATGCGACGCGTCCTTTGTAATTAGCATCTGACGTCACAGCGACAAAAGGCAACGGCTTCAACGACAGTCTCACTCAGCCTTTCGCCTTTGACATTTTGTTCCTGAGAGCCGCATGTGACAAGCCATGCATGTAACATATAGGCTGGGAGAGAGCGTTGCATTTCTGATAGAGTTTTTACGCCGATTATTTGCCATCTTATTCAATAGAACTCGAAAGGTTAGTGAGAAAATCCAGCGTCAACTGCCCAAGGACATGTATATTAACTATGCTAACAAAGTGGTAAAACATATTTCAAATATAAAGACTATACGTGTGTGAGCAAAACTATGTTCTTTCCAAATTTTGACAATCTTAGTCAAGTTAATATATATATATGTACATGTCCTTGAGCAGCGAACAATCGGTTTAGTTATTAGTGAAATAAGATCAACCATCTTTGTCAATATTTTCGGAGCTACTTTGTCGCCCGATCTAATTGTGCTACGACGTAGGCTCTACGGCGTAGCGATGCGAAGATTAGGCAAAGTTGTCAATAAGATTATCTTTTATTTTAGATTATTGTGTAATAATGATAAATATAACTTCTTCATTCACTTAAAAAAAATATAAATATCTGGCTTGCTTTCTATGAGAGAGAGAGAGATATAGAGAAAGACAAAGAAACACGCGCACGCCGCACGGCACGGTCATTACAACTTTTAGTCTTAATTTTTCCATCTAGCCCCCTTTCGCAACGCGCGATAAGACTTCGTTCCAATAAACGTAATACGTTCATCAATATCTGAAATACTATGACGTGATGTGAAAAGATGAGGTCGGAAGAATGATGGAGTGCTTTTTCTGTCATTACACACGGTACCACGCATGTGAAACTTGAACGTTTTTCAGATTTTTCGAGATCTCATTGTTGGCGGCATTTCTGGGAGCGATGACATCATATATCGTGGTTTTTGCAGCCTCCCATGTTTGCCTTGCTCGCTTTCAACGGCACTGGACTTTTTGTAAAATGTTTTGCCATTAGATTAATATTCTTTGATGGTTATATTGTATGATTTGAGTAGTTTGTGTGCGATGTTTTGATAACTCAGTTCTGTGATATTGGCAAGTTTTTAAGACAGATGGAATAAAACAGCGAGTTAGTTTCGACGAAAATCATCATAGAACTATTGGCTAATGGTACCCATATCTATAGAGACATATGATATAATTATAAATAAGTCATGTCTGTATATTGAAGATATTAAAAAAAATACTTTATAACAGCAGTAGAAACTGATACATTTCAAAAGGTAGGAGTCAAATGGAATGAACTCCTTTGTATGTAACGTAAAATAATGCGACTAATCAGTTAAATATTACATATTGCTTATACATACAGCGTTGTAGTGCTTTTTGACACGCATGGCTTGCGGCATCCTCATAGCAACCCACGTCAAAGGCAGTACCTGTGGACAGAATTTTTTTTATCGACTTTCTGCTACAAACATCATCGTATAAGAAAGTATATCCCAAATTATATATCATGAGTACAAATCAAAAATACGAGTCACAAGTACGCACCAAACCTCTTTATTAATTCTTATAGAACCAATTTTCATCTTGCAAATTAGGCATCACGTACATAAGTACGTAGATTATAATAAATTGATCCTAATTTAAAGACGCAAGATTATTTTATATTAGTTTCAAGAAACGAGTTCATCTGTACTTGTCTTGAAAAATAAACCTGATATAATGTATTTATTACGGAAAATAGTCAGCATATAACAGCGATAGTCGAGGGGAAGAAGTAGGAATGCAAAGTCGAAGGTCTCAAGTTCAAACCCACGGCTCACACCTCTGTCAATAAATTCGTCTCTTCAAAGATATGTTTGTATTTATCTATATATATGTTTATATTTTGCCAATAGTGAAGGAAACCAGTAGACCTGTGGCCAAATGGCGCTTTCAGTATTAAATCTACCAATCTGCACCATGGCCCGCGTGGTGGATTATGGTCAATCTCTTCTTCCTCCTAATCATAAGAAAAGACCCGAGCCCATCAGTGGGACCTGTTTTAAATACAGGGCTACTATTATTATAGAATTTTTTGCAGCATTTTTGAGCTATACCTTCTCATTATTCTAAGTACTGTATTTGAATTAATTTGTAAAAAACTGTTCAAGTTTAGCGCCTGCTCGATTCTCCAGAGCACAATCAACGCATGTCATTAGGCTAATTATAGTTGCTAAGTTTATAAAACGTCATATGTGACGCACTTCACTATCCATCTTGTTTGTCGCATTTCACGTAATTGATCGTCCTCACCATTTTTGGAGTTTTTCTTGAAGAGTCAGAATTCCCGAAGAATTCCAGAAGAAGTACAAAAACTAAACACGCTAAACTTTTAAAAACTGTCCATTCTGAGGTATGAGATTGCACCAATCACAGCAATTGTTGTGTAACATTGCATTTGCACTTTGTATGAGTATTGCAATAGTTAAATGCTTAGCCTGAGATGCGGTGAGCGTACGAGCATTGTTCCTTCACAATGGTCCCACCTTTTATTCCTAGACCTGCCAATATTGGAAATTGTTAGCTTGCTTTTATCGAATACTCACTGGAACTCAGACCGGGTTTATTATTTTTATTACGGGCCATTTGTCTGGCATTCCATTTTTGAGTAGTACGGTTTAAGTTGTGAACGGTAAAAGGATATTTCGTTTTTACCAGGCTTGTTTCGTACGGTTTATTAGATTTTAGGTTAAATTGAGTTAACCATACTGATTTGATTTATTTTCAAAGAGTGTCTGTATGACTTACCGTTACCAAAAATCGAGCCAGGCGTATCTACAACTTATTAGAAAAGATCACAATAAATGATTTAAGTAACAAAACATTACCCTGGCTGTTACATAATGTTATTCTATGTATGTAATTATTGTGATTTAGATCGTAATGTCTGAAGAGTATTAATAAGAAAACTTTATTGGTTTGTTGAAAAGCAATTGTATTTAATTTATATTTTTCAAAGTAAAATGTGTAATTTGTGTGCTCAATTGTCGTTTTCAAATAATTACATGTGTTATATGTTATACTGCATATTGGCTGCGACTTCATCCGCATAGAATTCGTTGTATAAACCACAGTTTTACCCGCGTTATGCCTGTTACCACTCTCTCTGCTCCTGCCGCGATTTTTTCCCCTGTTTCTCAACATATTTCATTGTTGGCCGCTCTTATTGGTGGTCGTAACTTTCAGTAAACGGGCTATGAAACGAATAATAATTATTCGATTCGGACCAGTAACTCCTGAGATTAACGCGTTAAGCGGTCATTCTTTACAATATTTGTGTTGAATGTAACAAAAGGATGAATGTGACATCACGCATTACGTTCCATCGTTGAAAATTTAGATAGCGTAGAAAATAGTTCACGACTGTTTAAAGCGAGCAAGGCAAATAGGAGAGACAGCTATGATGGCATCGCTCCCAGAAATTCCACCAAAATGAGTCCTCGAAAAATCTGAAAAACGTTTATGTGTCACATACGCGGTATCATGTTGTCATGACAGTAAAAGCCCTCCATCAATCGGGCGCAAACTTATTTCCTAACACATTCCCGTCCTCATCTTTTCATATCACATTATAGCTTAGCATTTCAGATATTGGAGAACGTATTACGACTATTTCCTACACTTTTTTGGGACAGAATTAAGGCGGGTCTAATGCAAAATAATGTTTTTCGTACAAACTGTTTCATCCGGTTGGTCACTTACACCTCTCATGATTCAGCCGCTTGTAGTTCACTGCTGGGCATAGGCCTGTCCCAATTTGCGCCCCCTACACCCGGTTCTGCGCCTGCCGCATCCAGTCCTCTCCAGTGACCTTCTTCAGGACGTCAGCACACCTTACACCTCTATTACTGAAAAATATTTCAAGTATCAGGCTTGTCACCACATCTTATATATCGTGGGGTCGCGGCGGCGGCGCAGCGTCCGTTACATAAAAGATCTTCTTCGTCGTATCGATGGCTGAATCAAATTTTATTTTGACTTGTCATCGTGGTGAAAGGATTAGCCAATTCTTTTTGGAGAACTCGCGGATTGCCCAGGGTGCGCCGGACGTAGGGAATCGTTGTGTACGTCACTCGGGGAGGCTCCTTTCATGCACCCCATGCACATAAAAGATAACAATGATTTACAGTAATTTACGTTAATGTAAAATAACGATGTGTATAAATAATGGTATGTTGTGTGATTAAACATGATTGTTGTTGTAAACGTGATAGCTAAAACACGTCAGATAGTAAGATAAATCCGTAGTGGCTTTATCTGTTTACAATATTAGGAGATAGGAATCGTGTTTCGTAATGAGGGGAACACCCAGATGCGAGTATATTAGAATTCTTTACCATCTCTGATACTGGTATTGGGCAATTTCACACAAGTACCTTCACGATATTTCCCATGCGGCGGTGGTCCTTCCAAGTATAAAAACACAAGTAATATTAGATACAGATGAATAGGTATATGTTTTGTGATAAATATGTTTTAGATACATATGCTTTTTAATGCTCGCGGCTACTTAACAAATTTCTGCGGACGTCGTTGGCTCCTCTTCGCTAAAAGTTCAGTACGTGATTTGAATTCATGACAACTATAGCCCAGCTTCTCCAAACGTACCGTAGAACACAGCTGGATTACTAAAATCCTTTGTTTAGTTCCACAATAGACATGCTTGCCTTCCGATTATGTAAATCACGATTTAGAACTGTAGAAAAGTCGGTACACACAAACTGCGGCGATAAGGCGCTTTCCAACAATACTTACTAGAAGTAAATAGTAGAAGCATGAAAGATACGCATTCTAACTGAACACGAAACATATCCCAAGTAAAGGGACCGTACTCCCCATTAATGGTAATATTACAAATAACACTATTGGAGACGGTGATTTGAACAGTATAACTAACTATTAAACCTCCTGTTCAAATAACCTTGAAAAAGTGTTACTTCTTGAAGGCCTTAGAAGGTGGTACCCTAAGCAAATAGTTTTGAGGATTTCACCCCCTCTACCTGAACACCCTCACTTCAAAATTACGCAAACGAACTAACGAGCATCGAATGCAATCACATTAATCACCACAGGCCTTATTATCTAATAGAAGTGGCAAAGTCAAAATAAATACATATTATTATAATAATGGTTATTCTTAACCATCGTTGAAATTTATTCATCATTATTAATAAATATAAAAAAAATGATAATCAAAAATAACCTTGTCATAAAAGTGTATGGTGTCGGGTCGGGCAATATTATTATTTGGGATTATTCCGTTGGGAAATTCTCAATAGCAGCACAGGCTCAGCCTTTTTGACATGGAAGCTAGACATAACATATGAAATGTGGATGTCAATGCACCTCTGCAATGCAATGAATTAATTCTGCGTAATATACGTGCTATATTGTGGTAAGTTGTGAATTATAATCACTAACTTTTATTACATTTTATTTCTTTTAGGTACAGAAATCGATGAACTGGCTATTACTGTATTTTTTTTATTATTTATTAAAAAGCAACGAATAACTTTTATGGTATAATTATTATACAATATTTATTAACAGCAAATACATACGTTGCATCATATATCAAACATTAAAACAGGGAACTTAATCTTTACATAAAAAGCTACTATGCCAAATTATTATAAATAATTAATATATTAACATAAAATTAAATGATGCACAGTGCTCATACATATTTATTCTGACAAAAAGAAAAGCAAACAAGACTTTAAATTATAGGGAAAAATATACTTAAAAATACAATTTGTCAAAAATGGTCACCATAAGCATAAGCTGCCGTGTAACAAAGCTAGATTTACTGATGGAGACAGAGAGACGACCGACGGTATCAAATTAAAAAATAATTAACTAGTATTAAAATACATGCATATCAATTAAGAAAAACAAAAACTGGTAAGGTCTAAACTTTAAATAAACTAACAACAAAAAACAGAGAAAACAGACATAATAAAAAAAAAAAATAGAAAACAGAACGCAACCATGACGGTCGAACGTACGGCCAATGGTGGCGTCCGTACAACATACAAATGTGCAATCGCCAATCATAGCGCTTTAATTACCGTTTGGACCCATGCGCAAATGAAATAGAGCGCTACGATTGGCGGCCATGTCGTCGGTTTACTTTCAGCAGAGCAGTGCAGTAGTGCTTGGCATGAACAGTCATTAAGTAGTGATAATTTTATAAAAAAAATAACAAAACAGGAAAACTAAAGAGGAATACGCTTATTATAACATTAGAGCTATGTAAATACAATGCTTATTCAAATTAGACAGTTTATGTTTACATGGTACTACATTATATAATTATACTAATTTAATGATTGACTTCTTTAATATACCGTAATTAAATTATTGATAATTACCCCATGATTTGATAAATTGGAATTTTCACTTTTATTGGTAGATTATTTTGTTAAACCAGTCTTTGGCAAGCATTTCGATTCTGGTCGTAGTTGGTCACAATATAAACCTAACTTAATCAACTATTTTGAATTAATTATTCTAATGCGTGAGGTGTGTATTATATTATCTGTGCCTAAACTCGATGTGTCTATGATGTGAGCCACAACGGAGAGCTTCTAAATAGGTACTATTCAGGAATCGTCATTTAATCTGTGTCTTCTATAATAATTTGCCTTTATTATACATAGAAATTGGTAAACTCAATATTTTGACCACTTAAAATCGATCTATAATATTGTCAATAATCGTTATACATAATATTAAAGTTGAAAATTAAGAATCCAGCAGGACCCGCACCTGCACCCTTTTTTTTTTTTTTTTTTTTTTTTTTTTTTTTTTTTTTTTTTTTTTTTTTTACGTGGGGTAATGCATTTACGGCCTGGTCCTCTCGCGGCGAGACAGGTGGTCGGTCCCGCCGCCCACCACGCCGCAGTTCAAACGGCTGCGGCCCCGCCGAGACCGCGGAAGGCAGGGAATGCGGGGCATCGATATACGACGCGCGCACCGACACTCATACCCGCCGCGGCCCCGTACCCACCCGGCCGCAGTGTCAGCTTGCGCCAACACCGCAGCCCGGCCTGTTGGGCCACTCCTCCATGGGCCAACCCAACCAGTCAGCCCGAGGAGCGGCCCCCCGTGTCGAGTTATTGGCCAACACAAAAAGAAATCCCCCGAAGGAGAAGTTTTTTTGCGAAGTTACCAGGGTGCACCAAACCCAAAGACTATTGTTCCCCCCTAATCCTCGCGGATTAGTAAGGGACCAATCCCCTGGATATACACCCCAAGTGCTTTGCCAATTTGAGCTATGGCTTCGTATGCTGCTAGAAATTTCTTAACTCTTTTTGAGCCAGCGTCCAGGGGGTGCAGGTTCGAGTCCTGCTGGATTCTTAATTTTTCAACTCTAATATTATATAAAATACAAAAAGGCATAGCAAAGCTAAAAATTGCTTTAAAATATTACAAGTAATCGTTATACAACCTATCCGTCATCTTTATTATTATTATTTACAGCTAGTATTTAGTTTCAAAGTTAGAGTTTAATCGCTGCAGAGATGAGTAGAAGCAGGCCCTATCTAGGATCTCTAAAAACTCGGTCGTGGGCGAGAGCTTGTAATTTATAACATATTTTATTTTGAATCTCTTTAGGACTTTATGTCTTTCGACGTACATAAATGAATTATTTCCAATCCACTTACTCATCATAATCATAATAATAACATAGTAAAAATAAATAAGTACGCCAACTCCCGGCGTTTAGGAGCGCACGATACCTAAACTTGCTCGAGGCGTAGGGTTGTCACTTGTCAGATTGATATTTTAAATTACCTGTACAGAAATTATATTTTTAATTATAAAAAAAACGTTACAATGCATATACTTTACCTACCATTACAGTAAAAAAAAAAAACTACCATGTTCTTCTCTCTTTTAACTTTAACTACAACTAAAATGAGAACCTCCTTTTTTTGAAGTCGGTTAAAATACCTAAAACCTCGATAATTTTCTCAACATTTTTTTTTTTATTTATTTACATAAATACAGAGCCATCATTACAGGTAAACATAACCTAATGCAATGGATGTATAACTACAAATCTACAATATACTTAATCATCTAGTTTACTAATTTAAAATTTACCTTAAGATTAACACAGTACAAATAAAACAAAAACTCTAACTTAATATCTTATAAGTACATACAGGTTAGCATATAGGTTCTCTTCTGAAAACTACATTAAAACCAGCCAAATGCGAGATAATCGCAGACCAACATACATACAGATAGGGCTTCCATTACGTAATTACGTAATTACGCAATTACGTAATTACGAACATATTTTAAAGTATTTTCAATTCCGTGACTAAAGATGTCAATTACGTACTTACGTAATTATTGATATCATCAATCAATCAAAATAGTCAACCAATAATAAGTATTATACGTACACATTTATAATGTGGCAACACTATAATACGATATATAACTTTCTACATCGAAACCATAAAACAATATTAATTAAAACTGCACAAACACGGTATGCCCCGCAGTTTATTTACTTTATTCTTTGTTAAATCTTGCAAAAATTGTTATAAGACGTACAGAATAGAGTTCAAATATATCAACTAAGCGAGTCGGTAGGGCCGGGGAGTCCCTGACAAAAAGTACCTACTATGTTCTTCGCCTTATTAACTTAAAAGAAAGCAGTTTCATTGCTCAATTGTCGGTTGTTATTATAGTAGCAGTTGTATCTTTATCGTGGGTGACTTAGAATGTATGGATTATCTCTTGAAAGATGTAAGTACTTAAACCAAAGCCTTAATTAGTTTATTTAGTATTAAAATAGCATTAAAAACCCCGTGGAGCATGCATAGTTCATACAAAATAATTTGCAAATCAAACATTTTCGGTGTATTTATTCCAAGTAGATTATGGATTTTCAAGAAGAAAGATTATATTCGGGTCGAAAAAAAAGGTGTGACTTAATGATGTTCGATGACAAGTTTTGAATAAATATTTATTCTTTAAATATTGTGTTTATTTTAATAATTCCTTAAATTTGAGATGGTACTGTTACGTACTGGTAGTACTGGTAAGTACTATCTACAATATTTACAAAAAATCTTAAGATTTAAAAAATTAGGAAAATATTACGTAATTCCGGAATTACGGAATTGAAGAAAAAAGTTACGTAATTAGTTACGTAATTGACATTTCCGTAATTTTGGAAGCCCTACATACAGACTATGAGAACTTCCTTTTTAATATCGGTTAAAATAAAAATAATTTAATAACACATCACAAAACGCATCATATTCATAATGTAACATCAATTTTGTGAAATAAATAAACCAAAGAGGCAACGGCACGGCGGCGTTTAAAAAACATACCTACATTATTATTAAGTATTTAGTAGTTATTACCAAATACGTATTTTATTAACTCACCTTTTGTGTTCAGAGGGTACCTTAAAGAACGTTAATTCTGGGTTTGAAATAGTGTCGTTTGAACAACCATAAACTTCACAATAATATCTATTGACTCGCGAAGACATTTTGCAGTGCAGCGCGTAACCGTACCTAATTTTTTAAACAAACAGCGACCGCTCACAGTAATGGCACGGCCCGCACTACCGCTGACCGAGAAACTGGCCGAGCGGCGTAGTGTGCGTGCGTACGTACATTAACCCGGGGCGTGGCAAGCGCTACGCGTACATACAAACGGCGCGATGTACCTTTGTTCGAAGATAACTTACTATTTATACTATGATAATAATATCATTATTATCTTCCGAGCCTTTTCCCAATTACATTGGCGTCGGCAACTACTTTAACGTATTTAGCTGAACATCAGTATTTAACGAGAAGCGAATGCCATCAGACTTCCACAACTCTAGACTGTTAGACTAGTTGTCAGATTTCTTTCTCTAACTGATAGATCTTCAAATAACAACCGGGACGGACAGTTTCCGAGGCACGGTGAAAACCTCGTAACGTTAGGATGGCGTCCACGGCCGACCGCGGTAAGCATTACTTAACCTGCAAGATCGATCGGTCCGCTTCGTTGTATTATTTCCAAGTACTTTATCATCGAATTTTTAATTTTGTATAGTCTTGTTTTTATCAATTTTGTAACAATCTTTCAATCGATCGTAATGAAAAGTAGTCTGCAGATAGTTCAAGACGACAGAAACAATAAAGGCTACTTTTATAACATTCGGGTCGAGCTGTGCGAGGAAGCTAGTAGAATATAAAGCTACTAAACTTACACTCATTATGTTCATCTACGTTGACACTAGGCCAAGGATGACATTGGCAGCGGCAAACTAGGTTTTATTACGATTATCCATATCCATAAATAATTAATGTTTACGTTCCCGGCATCAGTAGGTAATAGAAGATACTTAAAAAAACTATGATTACGTGCGCAGGAACGCACCTGGGGCCTTACCCTTCACACTATTGGGTTCGGATTAGAGATTGGGATTAAAATTTTGACATTAATTTGTCAGACAACACTAGCGCACAATTTTATCAAAAATGAATTGGGTGATATTTCTAGAACTAATTGAAATCGAACAAACTCGAATCACTTCACTTTGCCACTCTTGATGGAATTTTGAAAACGATTCGTAATGTCAAAATGGAACTTTGACATAACGAATTGAGTATGGGATTGAGTTTGCGAGTGAATATTCACGATAGAAACCGGCCAAGTGCGTGTCGGGCCACGCGCAGTAGGGTTTCGTAGCTAGTCGTAACAACATATTTCGACTTAAAAAGGATTTACTATCTGTATTAAACAAGTAACATCTTCATACAAGTCATTACTTTCAAAGCTTTTTGTAATTTGCAAGAATTATTCTAAAGTCTAAGTAACTGCATTTTACACTTTGGACCCCAATTACTCTAGAACTAATTAAGTTAAAGTAACCGCTATAGTTTTCATGAAAAGTTTATTACATATACTACCACCGTGATTTTTTTCAGATTTTTTAAGCTGCGGTTTAGCTTTTAGAGGGGGGTGGGACGCCCTACTCGTACAAAAATTTGCTCTTCAAAGTTAATTATCTCGCAAACGGATCCCTAAATCAAAAAACTGTATTAGCAACCCCATTATGTTTTTAAAGACCTATCTAACGATACCCCACACTATGGGGTAGGCGACAGAAACGATTCAGAAAACGAGTACAACGCCATCTATCGAGTCCTTTTGTAAAATAATTTATCACTCAACCTGTTCTAGTAGTTCGTCTTGAGATAAAAATCGTGATCTTATGTATGACCTAGATATGTAATGATTATTTTTAATTTATTTTATTTATGTTATCCTCGAAATTATTTATTTTATTATTAATTTTATCCTCGAAAGACATATAGGGACCAGATAAATGGCGTCCTTCAGAAAGGAAATGTTTGTAGCACGAAACCAGCTAGCACGTATAACGAGATGTATGAATGTTGAGGAAGCGAAAGAAGTATGTAAGGAGCGAAGCACATGGCGTTCCATCATCTCTGCCTACCCCCGTGGGATAAAGGCGTGATTTTATATACGTATTATGTATGTTTATTTATGTTTCAAGAATTTTGAACGAAATATTCTGAGTAACTGCATCTGACATTTCGGACCCCTATTCCTCTTGAACTAATGAAGTGAACTTATCCGCTATAGTTTTCCTTTAAAGTTCATTACATGTACTACCGACACAATTTTTTTCAGATTTTGGGATCCAGTAGTTTAGCTTTTAGAGGGGGGGGGACGCTCTACTCGAACAAAAATTTGCTCTTTAAAGTTAATAATCTCGCAAATGGATCCCTAAATCAAAAAACTGTCTTAGCAACCCCTGAACGTTTTTAAAAGTCCTATCTAACAATACCCCACACTATGGGGTAGGCGACAAAAAAAAAGAAAAACATCCCAACTTTACATGTAGGGGAGCTACCCGAAAAAAAAATATTTTTCCAAATTTTATTCTACGACTTTCTTTGTATAGTTAACATACATGTTTATGCAAAATTTCACTTTTCTAGCACCAACGGTTTCGTCGCTATGCCTCGGACAGACGGACGGACAGACGGACATGGCGAAACTATAAGGGTTCCTTGTACGTACTACGGAACCCTAAAAAAAGGTGACTTTTGCGAGATCGAGTTTATTTCTGTGGTAATTTTTAAGGTACATAACTAAAACTTCGCTGAAATTATGGTACTTTTAGCACTTATATGGACTGTAAGTAAACGGTGGAAGAACCTATCAGAACATCTGGATAATATAGGCGTGACGTTATCTTGTTATGTTAAAATTATGACGAGCACTATTGCTATTCACTAAAAGCACTATCCAGTGATAGTGTCCGTCATATTTTTTTATTTTATTGTTAAATTACTTGTTATATGTTCAGTGAGTTGTAAATTAAATGTTGACATCACGTTACGTCAAAATTCCTTCAAGAGTGCCAAAGTGGAGTGATTCGAGTTAGTTCGATTTCATTTAGTTCTAAAATTAATCATCAATTCAATTTTGATAAAATTGTGCGCTAGTGTCGCGTGACAAATGTCAGAATTTCAAGCCCAATCTCTAATCCAAACCCAATAGTGTGGAGGGTAAGGCCCCTGTTCTAATTACTAGACAGCAACTACGAAGTCATCGCGTTACAATATACCACAGCTGTACACAACTGTACATGTACAAACTTAACTAATTACTGCAAACAGAAGACCTTCTCTTCTCGACTGTCCTTGAGCCGGAGTTCTGAGTAAGCTGAGCGTATGTTATTACTTACCCGATACTTAGCTGTTGTTATAAAATAATAAATAATAATAAATATTTCACAACTTACACACAACGCCATCTAGGCCTAAACTAAGCAGAGCTTGTACTATGGGTTGAATATATTGAATGACTGATACTAATACATATATACTTTTCATTTGTAAATAAATACTTATACATAGAAACCCCCTGACTAAGACAAACCCCCATGTTGATGCACACAAAGATTTTGTCTTAAGCGGGAATTAAACCCGCGACCTCGGCGTCGCAGGCAGGTACACTACCCACTCCACCATCCGGTCATCATTATGTTCGAAGCAGGTACAGTTGTTCGCAAAAAAAAACGTGAAAACGTTTCAGCGAATTTCTTCTTATCGAGTCTGATGGAAATATACCTTATATACTTATACATATATAAAAAAAAAATGTATTGATATTAAAAACAATTTAAATTATTCATACTAAGAAAGGAAAAATACAATCTTTTTACATAACCTAACATAACATCACGCCTATACAACCCAAAAGAGTTTGGTAGCGGTGTACAACACCCAAACTTCACCTGTTATGATAAGGTCCCATGGGATATGGGATGAGCCTATCGCCATCCACCAGGCACAATTCCAACTCCGTGCTGCTATTGTTAATATCTTTAAGGAAAATTCACAAATTACAATTTGCCCGGTCATTGAACCCATGACCTCGGGTGAGAGGCGTATACGCTAACCACTAGACCATATAGGTAGTTATGTTTTAATGTTTCTTGTTATTGAATTGTTGGCTGAATAAGGAAAATATATAGTTATTTGATAAATTTTACCAACTTGGTATTGTCTTGTATTAACCATGAAGCATAATAAAGGACAATTAAAAACAGGAAAGAAAATATATTTTAATGCATTGATTTATATGTCATTTGAATGACCTAATTAAACATTTTTATAAACTGTTTAATTATGTAATTACAATTGTCTGTGATATCATACAGTTTCATTTTGAAATTGTCTCTTATAATTTAATTAATATATTTATTCAACAAAAAAAAAAACAAAAAAGTATATTAAATTATCATACAACTAATACACTAAACGTGTATTAGTTAAACAAGTAATACAAAATTCAACACACAGAAACAATTAAAATAATTAGTATTCAATAATTCTGATAATAGTTATTAAGATGCATTTAGGTACAACCTTAAATCATGACATACGTTCCCGACTCTGCCACAATATAAATCAGTATCGGGGCTATACTTTATTAGTTTATTTAGAGAGTTGATAGCCTTGGCAGTAGGACTATTATTAACCCGAGAGATGGACCATGATGGCAGGTAAGCCAGCAGTTGATGTCGCCTTCTACCACAGCCTCTCAAATATAGATCAGGTTAAAAAAATGAATGGAGTCTCGCACCGATGGATCATCTACTTTGTTAGTCATCAACAAATAAGAATGCTAAAGTTGAAAAAGTAAGAATCCAGCAGGACTCGAACCTGCACCCCCTGGGTATACGCCCCAAGTAATACAAAAGTATACAACAGTAATACAAACATAAAATACAAAAAGGCATAGCGAAGCTAAAATTTGCTTTAAAATATTACAAATAAGAATGCATTGAAAGCATAAATTCTCGCCTGACTTGCAGAGTGTCAAGTCCGGCCATCCCGATCACAAATCTTCTTCTTGTTATGTTATGATAAGGAAGGAGGTAAGTGTAAGGCACTTGACAGGACCGTGAACTCTGGCGCACCTTGGGGTAGGCCTTTATCCAGCAGTGCACTGCAACGGACTGATGATGATGTTATTGAGTGCACGGTTGGCGTAGTGGTTTACGCGGTCGCCTAGCCACTTTTCTCTGTGCTGGCGTTGTGGGTTCGATTCCCACACAGGACAAATCTTTGTGTGATCCGTAAATATTTGCTTTGACTCTGGATGTGCTTTGTGTGTATGAAATATATGTTTATAAACATCCCCGCGATACAGAATTTATTGCAGGCTTCGTCTAATTTAAATAAAAACTTTGTGTCGTATGTAGTCTATGTACCTATGTATATAGGCCAACACTGAATTTAAAATTTTAACATGGGAGCATCCCCAATTTCACAGTTGTTAGATACACTTTATAAGCCAAGAACACACATATATGCAAATTAAAGTTGTGTTCTTTATTTGAGTGTTACTTGTATCACATTTAAATTCAAGCAGGTTATTTTTTGTGGGGCAGATAAGAGTTATCCGTCACATCTGAAATTTAAATTGAATGTAAACTAAATTATGAAACATTTGCTTAGCTGTACTGTAGGTAAAATCTGTCTTGAACTATAAAATACAATGTAAGAACTATCTTTGTACCATATTTCAAGCAAATAAATGATGATTTGATTTGGCCCTAGTTTTTTATGGTTTTCCAGACAGACGTCAGTGTTAACCATAGAAATCTTAATAAGTTATTAAGATTTCTATGGTGTTAACCGTTACGTCGCTGCGTCGCTGATTATTTATAATACAAAGGAGGAAACTAATATATTTTTCCTTAAGCACAATTATGACTAGTCTTTGAATAATACCTTATGCCAAGTAATTGATCTCAGTTCAAAGCATAAACATGGCAAAAAGAGTCGTTATAGTGTTATATTTTGCATTGTTTCTACCCATCATCATATCAGAACGCTCCATTTTGGGAACACATAATGATAAAGGTATCAAGTTATTTTTTTTTATAATCATATTGATGCGACAGGCGTTACCCTGGCTGAGTTCTCAACGCATCGTCTTCATACCAGGGTTCAAAGAATTGTCTTTTTTCCTATGTTTTTTTATCGTATGTTTTTCTGTTCATCTGACAGCCAGAGCTTATGCTACCGTTTCATATTTTATTACTGCCTTGGTAGATGAATTTAAATGTTTATGTTAAGACTGGATCGCCATGATTAAATTGAGATGTTATAGTATCAATCAGTATGTATGACCGGATGGCGGAGTGGGTAGTGTACCTGCATGCGACGCCGAGGTCGTGGGTTCGTTTCCCACTGAAGACAAATCTTTGTGTGCATGAACATGGGGGTTTGTCTTAGTCTGGGCGTTTTTATGTATAATAAGTATGTATTTACAAAAGAAAAGTATATATGTATTAGTATCAGTTATTCTAGTACCCATTGTACAAGCTCTGCTTAGTTTGGGACTAGATGACGTTGTGTGTAAGTTGTGAAATATTATTATTATGTAGTTTATGTTGCCATAACACGGGACTATGGAGTACGAAGCGCAGAGGCCTAATAAACATTTCAATCTAAAATAGAATGGGACACAAACCGACGACTATCCCTGTTCACACTATATAAATGCACCTAAGGATAGTCCCCGGTTTGTGTAGAACTATTGCAAAATAATAGAGACTAAATAATTGGATCTATGGTAGTGAATTGCTAATTGAATTAAAACTGGTACTATGGATTAACTATGTCGCCTGCCCTAATAGCACATGTAAAACACTGAAAAATAAGCAGGCGGTGACTCGCCAACTGACTGTCATGGCCCCCCAATCGTTCGCCCAAGGCAAAGCCATACAGGTGACAGGACGCAACACAGTCGTGAGCGGCTTACGGTGTCGAGCGGTGCGGTGCCGATTTCACCATCGCTAGCCTAGGTTCTAGCTCAATAACCCGGAGCGGGTTTCCTCGTAGTTATGCCCTTGAAAATGACACTTCCACCCCCGAGCATCTCTGCTCTGGCGACCCCTCTCTGACCGGCCGGTTAAGGCAAGACTGTTCCGGCCGGTCTGAGAGGGGTCAGAGAGCGACCGCAGGATTCACAGCTCTGTAGCTGAGAATCCTGCGGGCGCTCTTGGATTTCCACTCCGACCGGCCAATAAAGGCAAGCCGGAGAGGAGTCCCTGACCGATTCTCTGGGGAATCAGGACCGCAGTGTCGCCACTCACATTCAGCTCGCCACAAGCTGCCCTGCGGTTTGTGTGCTCTTTATCGAACTTTAGATATATTTTTTGTTTATATCAAAAGGGTATTAAAAAGCAAATACCTGATATGCCTCTGGGTGTTGCGTTATCCTTATGGTAAGGTAACGACTGTCCCAGAGGGGTTTATTATTATTATGTAAAATTAGCTTTTCTTGATTTGCTGTTTAGGAGTGTAGACATAAAGGTCATTAGGCTTGAGTACCCATTCTTTTAATCAAAAATGGAAAAAAAGTCATTTACCCAGTACGAGATCAGATCAACAGAAGACTGAACTAGCGCGGATAAAAAGTAAAATATGTCATTGTGGCAGTTCATCAGCGTTCTGAGCACAGAATATAAACAGTCTAAAATAATGTCTGATCAAATAATATAGGTATGTATTTTAAACGAAAATTTTAATTTTTTCAGGTGACATATTGAAAGCCTCCACCCCATGTAATAGTCATGCGGTTATTCGCATCCTGAATGGTACTAAAATATGTGCCTGCTCCCTTGGATGGTACGGGGATCCATTGAGTGGGTTGGGTTGCCGACATCAATACGACTGGGACCAAATTGACGCAAAAGCCGATTGGCCGTGGATAAATGACTGTGGTGTCAATGCAACATGCAGAGTCTCTCATTGTGAAATCGAATGTATGTGTCTGCCTTACAGAATAGGTAACCCTTATGTTATGTGCCATGACATAATGAACTGTAAGTTTCTTATAATATTAAAATGCTTATGTGTTTATAATTTAATTAATTGACCCAGTATCCACGCACCTTTGCACTGCGTATGAACACTTCATAAAAATTATCATAGCAAATCAACTTTGCAGTGATTCAAACATGATTGTGTTATTTTAGATGTATTCAAAGTATTCACTTTCGAAAAGAAAAAAAGCTGTTGCAATAAATTTGAATATTGATCTAAATTGTTTATGATTTAGGATAAATACCTCGTTTTTATACAATCATGAATTACACTTACTTATTGTACATTGTAAGTTTTATGGGGCAAATTATGTAAGGATTTTGTGCATGAAAGCGTTACAAACATCCACACATCCTCAGATCCACATCATAAACTATCACATATTTACAAAAAATATTCGCGTAGGGTGATCACTAGGGTCGCCTGAACAAAAGATGTCCCGTGAAGGTGACGTGATGCGTTCCGTGCGCGCCTTTCATGAAGGAGGAGGTTTAGACCGTCCAAAATAATGGACCGCCAAGTTGCACGGCGACTGTGACTCGTGGGTGTCAGCGTCTAAGCGCGGGCGACCTGGCACCCCGGCAAGTCTTGGTGACGGAACGCACTATGTCTTAGTCCGGGCAACTCGGAAATAACCACATACTCTGCCCGGATCAGTGGTATGCGTCTGGCATTTCCAAGTATAAAAAAGAAAATTAATAAAAATAAAAATAAAATTATAAAAACTACTGAGGTGTCAAGGGACACCCGGATGGAACGAAGTTCCTTCGATTAAGTAGTAAAGATTTTTTTTCTTTTTTTAAGTTATAATAATATTATTTTTTAGTTACTTTATTATTAATAGAGAGACAAAACGAAAATATCTCGCTTACTTTCTCTAATGCGAGAGAGAGGTATTTAGTACTGTAACACTAATCAATTTCGAAGCTCGATAGATGGCGTTGGGATCAAGTTAGATCGCGCTATGGTTTCGTTACAAAGTCCTATAGATTAAGGTCTACCGATTTACAGTTTAAGTAAGTTCTGCAGATCCTATTGTGGATCAATGTGCACGATACCGCGCCATAAATTCACTGTTATTTGACTAGAACAGCGATCAGTGTACGCCTGCGCGGCCCTTTCGCAGCGCGCCAGCTTCTTTCTCTCCCTCGTTCCATATCTCCATAATTTTTAACATGGGACTTTAACATAACAGGTGAAATGTGAATGTTATACACTCTACCATACCCCTCTGTGTACTATAGGCGTGAGGTTATGATTTTTTTTTACATCAGAAGTGAGTTTAAAAAAAAAACCAAAAAAATATAATAATAAGAACGCTTTTAGTCACGAACTAGTGTAATTTAATTTAATTAAGTCCAGTTTAATCATGTTGTTTCCTATCTTTCCTGGCTACATTGAATTTGTTTTATATTTCAGACATGGCAGTGACAGTAACAATACGAGGGGCAGATTGGTCTGATAATAATGAAATTAGAGTTTTAGATGGTCAATCTCTGACCATTACTATTGAAGAATCGAATCATCGCAGGTTAGATATCTGATTTTCAGGATTCTGTATCCGAAGGGTGATAACGGAACCCTCGTGTCTGTCAGCGAGCTGTATATCATGAATATAGGTAGACAGTTGAAATTTTTTAGTGCAAACGCTGTACTTAGGGTTATAAAAATAGCTTACAACCTATTCTTAGACTTACCAAAATATACCCAAAAACATAAAAATTGGTCAAGTCGTTTCAGATGAGTTCTATAACAGCACTGAGCACGATTTTTGTTACAGGGAGTAAGTAACATTGTGACGAAGCCGCTTTTCAGTGATTCAGCACACCCTGATTGTAAAAATTTATGATTTTTCGCTATTTTCTGATTTATTATGGATGAGTTACGTTATACAAAAAAATAATTTGCAATTATTGCTTTTCAACTTTGAGTTTTTAACATCAAGAATTATAAATAATGCCAAATGTTCGTCAAAGATAATTGTAGGTGTACCGCCGTTTGCCAGAATTTCATTTGCCCGAATTTTATTTGCTATAATACTCACCTGACATATTATTGTTTCTCATAATTTTATTTGTCATATTCATTGTTTACTATATTAGTCACGTGCTCGAAACTTTGTTTCCCATAAAGTTAATTGCCATAACATCATTTGTTATAATCATTGTTTCCCATAAAATCAATTTCCATAACATCATTTGTTATAATCATTGTAAGCCGTAATTATCATATTCCCACCAAAATTGCTTGTAAAATAGGTTTTAAAATAATTATAAAAAATAATAGGTAGGTTAGGTTAGAAACATGAAAGACAACGCACGAGCCGAGCGAGCGAAGCGAGCGTGCCGCGGCAGCGGCCGGCGAAGTGCCAGTATAATCATTGTAAGCCGTAATTATCATATGCTATAACATAATTTCTCACCAAAATTGCTTGTAAAATAGATTAAAATAATTATAAAAAATAATAGGTAGGTTAGGTTAGAAACATGAAAGAATACGCACGAGCCGAGCGAGCGAAGCGAGCGTGCCGCGGCAGCGGCCGGCGAAGTGCCAGTATAATCATTGTAAGCCGTAATTGTCATATGCCATAACATCATTTCCCACAAAAAATTGCTTGTAAAAAGTTTAAAATAATTATAAAAATTAATAGGTAGGTTAGGTTAGAAACAGAATAATCATTGTTAGCCGTAACTATCATATGCCATAACATCATTTCCTACCAAAATTCCTTGTAAAATAGGTTAAAATAATTATAAAAAATAATAGGTTAGGTTAGGTTAGAAACATGAAAGACACTCGCTTAAATATTAGGACAAAGGCGTTAGGTTAAATTTGTACGGAAGCGACTTGGACTGAATAGAGTGATAAGTAGGTATTAGAAATAAATCAATTTTAATACTATAATCATACTTTATTTATATCCAGTTATACTCTTGTCAATAAATATCGCCTACAAATATTTTTCCTACCCACTAATTTGTAATTACTTAAGTTTTTAAATAATTTTAGAGCGCCTGTTAAAATTTCATGAGGAAATACATACCTTAGATAGATTGGAAATTAATTTAGTATGGCGTTTGAAAATTCTGTTGCATAATATTATTGCAATTAAATGTATGGATTAATACGTATGGCATTCGAATCATTATGTAATTAAATGTTCGGGCAAATAATATTATTGCAATTGAAAGTATGGAAAACAATACGTATGGCATTCGAATCATTATGAAATCTAATGTTCGGGCAAATAACAGTATGTCACATGTCTTTTATGGTAAACAAAACATTCGGGCAAATGAAATTCGGGTAAACGAAATTCGGGCATATGAATATTATGGCATCTATTCTTCGGGCAAACAACAGACAACCATAATTGTAGCGTTATATTCAACTTTGAATCTGTAACGAAACAAAACAAGTGAATACTCGGTGGTCTGATAGCACATTAAGACATCAGTTTTTAGTTAGACATAGCATTGATAAGATATCGCATAATCACTTGAACTTAACCTTTAATATTAGTGAATATTATCTCATAGTTATTTCTTTAATTTAGTAATTGTGTTTACAGATTGGTAGAATTAGAATGCCATACTAATAACATCCCATTTGAAGTTGCTTACAAATTGTATAATGGAAGTTTTTATACAATTATCATGGTACGTATTGACGAAAAGGCAAAAAGGTAGAATCGCTTCTTACTACATCTAAATCTGGGCTCATTCGCACTACTTTGTCCGATTTTAATTCAATCAGAGTCCGTCAAACAGAGTAACCCACTTAAAAAAAAGTAAGACTGTCACTTTCGAAAATATTCCAAATGCTAAATTTAGGGGTGAAATCGCCCAAAATGGCATAAATTTGCTACATGTCGGTCATACTGCCGTCAAAAACAAATCGGATGAAATAAATATTATGATGTATACGTATTTCAGATGAAGGATAGTATCTAGATGGAGCACAAAAATTACCGTATATTTTACTTCTTTGGAGAGAATAAAATAGGCATGCGTCTCGGTGTCAATGCAAATGTCACAGAGAATCGCATACATGAATTCTTAAGAAAAGTGCTAGTACGTAACGGAATCTGTCCATTTTGTCATGCAATTGCCCTCGATTAGCGAACGATTTGACATATTTTATGGTTCTTTGATATGTTTTGTCTGGTCTCCCCCTAGCGCTGTAGAAGCTCTATATTTCTGTATTTGTCTCAGAATATCTACATACAATTTTGAGAGTTTAGTAAGAAAGATAATAAATATTAGTTCTTTTTAAATTTCGCGGTCCAACCAAAAGCGTGTTGAGCATAGGATAGTGCGAATGGTCCATAGCCGATCCTCATCCCTCAAAACAATTGACAAGAGATTCGGATAGAATCCAAGTAAGTGTTTTAGCGCTTTTAGTCGAGCGTTGAGCACTGAGTCGACGCTATTAAGCGCTAAAGGCTTGAGCGTTAAACGTTCGAGCTCGGCGCTCAAGCGTTCGCCGTTTTGCGAGTTTGTTAAGTTATTTTATTGTTTTTTTCTTTTTTTGATCTTACTAGTAATTTGCAAATACAAATTACTAGTATTCTTGTTAACCTTCTCCAGCTAAGTTTAATTTGCTTTTGTTAGGAGGAAATTGACCGGTGACAACATACGGCAGCTGTAATATATATTTTAAGTCGTTCGAACACTTACACTTTGTGATCTTAAATTACTACTAATCTATGTAACCATTGTTATTTTAAACAATTGTATTTAACGTCCGTCATTCATAAAGACTCTTGTGTTATTTAGCACATGGGTAATCAGACTATTTGGACATTCTATCATGTGTACAACTTGGTCCTTAACCCGATTTTACGTCTTCGTATTTTGACATACATTAATATCAATAATATACATGAATCAAACTTCAAACTTCAAAATCTTTTATTGTGAACATGGGTGTTACATAGATGTTACAGTTTAATTTCGATCGCTATATTCTACTTTAAGGCATGCAATGTAAGTACATAATCATAATAAAATTAAAATTAACAATATTTATAGCTGTCGTGTGTGAAGCCCATTACTCGGAACGTGTTTACTTATATTTTTAAGTTTAAATATAGGATATAGTTATAATGCGTTTCCTCCTAAAATAGATGATAAAACTATCATTAATTTATGTTTTTGTAACTTAATTAAATAAGTAATTATGCAACAAAGAGATAAATTAATAGTCGACTCATTATCTACCTATGTTCCAATGTAGAGACCTGATAGTATTGAATACAATTTTAACTTATAGATTATTTCTAGATCCCTAAAATTACTAAAAATATGGGTGCGCGATGGAAATGCTCTATTTTAAAAGTGTTCAATAATACATTCAGCCGGGAAGATATGGATTTTCATGTTGCTGTAAAAGATGCCAAAAAGAAATATGAAAGGAAAGAGGATGGAAGTAAGTAAATATTTTTTTTATAGTATGTATATTGTTAAACATTCACAAAACATTCCAGGTACGCCGCTATATCTATGGTCTTCGATATTATTACACCTCATATTCTTGTTTAAAATTCAGTGCCTAAAAGTCAGTTATAAGAGGCTGCAACAATTTCCTGCGAACGAAAACAGAAAAATACATGATAAAACATTCAACCTTTACAAAAAACGACGGTGCGTTAGTGCATCGACTTTTTTATTGAATGATTGAAATATATTTAATAATGTTTTACATTCTAGAAGATGCTACTTCTTCACCATCGTATGTACATTTGCTGATATCAATCTCTTTAGGAATGGGTTTGATCATAACTGTTGGCTGTGTGGTTTGCTACTTTAAAAAGTTATGCTTCTTTAGAAGTGCTACTGATACACAGGTAACTAAATTTTGTTTACTTTTAATTAGGCTGTCTTACTAATACTATTAATCCTAAAATATGTGAGGATGTTGTTTAATCTTTTACGAATTTCAAAATGACCATTTTCAGAAATAGTACAAAATTCCTAATCTCAACTTTAAAATCTATAATCTCATAACTATATAATAAAAATATAAAATTTCAATATTCTTAACGTTTATAATTACCTACTTTTTTCATAATACCGAGTTTAAAAAGATCTTTTAATAATAAGTCCGACTTAATGATAAATCGATAATATTAAAAATATGAATTATTAAATCCTCCTCCGAAATAAAAGAGCTTGTAAAATTGACCACGCAGCAAGCGTAGAGATATAGCTTGCAGCAAGCAAGCGACATGCATATATGCGTAAGCAAGCAGCATGCATCCCGCTTGCTTGCGCATGCATGCAGCAGGCATGACTGACCTTTGTGCAAAATTTCAAGGTTTTATCCAGGTCAGTCAGTCGGGCGAACACTTATATATGCAGCAGCAGTGCGCAGAAACTAGTATTATAATTAAATTTTCGTGGACCCACTTCTTTTACCTTTCTATAGATCTATAAAAAATCATTCTTCTGAAAAAAATTGTATACTTCTCTCTAAAATTACAACCTGTGAATTTATTTGTTTATTAAATTTCAGAATACTATCGGACATACCCGTCTCAAAGATGACAATTTAAAACAGAACACACCAATGCAGTTCATGCCTGAGAGTCAAGCACAGAGTGCTTTTCGTGAATACGATTACGTTGAAACTAAAATAAATGAGATCTCTCATCCCCCTTGTCAGACTCAAATTAAACCAACTATAGAAACAAAAATAACTACTAGTAGTTTTAATCAAGAACCACACCTTTATGAAGAAATCGATGTAAGTTTAAAGAACAAGCTAGTAGGCTATAAGGGAAATGATGTAAGAATATACAAAAATATTTAAAATGCATGTCTATTCAAGCCTATTTTGTCTAAATTATAATTTCAGTTTGTAGATGAAGACGTAATCTTATAATAAAAGTTACAACCCGATTACGAAATTATGAAAACACGAGACTCGGGAGTCTTCTCTTAAATGTCCTACTACATCATTTTTATGTAGGTATAATACAGAGCTTCAATAAGAAATTAATAACTAAGTTTATTAAAAGCTGGTCCTAATCTTGCAAACTTTATCATTAACTAACTAAAGCCTGACATAAACGGCGTTAGTAAAATTTTCTGGCTACTTTAATACATTTCGCGATAAAAAATTGATCAAAGTTTATTTCGTTTCAGAACTGCATGTTTCAAAACCAAGCATCGAGCACCGATGATCAAGATAGATCTTCTCCTACGTACGATTATGCTTACGACCACATGCTACGATAAAAAGTGGGCCCACACATTCCGTTCCAGACAACTAAAGGTCACCAAAAATACTTCGAACTTCAAACTTTAATATTTTTATTGCAAATATGGGTATACATAGATGTTATAAAATAGTTAAGACCACCCTAAGGCATGCAATAACAGATCATACTTAAATCTATTTATCATTATTTGTTTAAAAAACTATTTATATCAAATTATAAAATTTACACAAGAATAAGAATAACAAATTAAAACAATAAAGATTGTATAAAAACACGAAGTAAGATAAATAACTACATAATTAAAACTATTATTTTTCTATATACTAGTAATATTGCCACTAATATTATCATCTAAGTATTCTTGAACACTATATAGGCTTTCCTAATAAACATTTTTTTCAAAATTATTTAGTGGGCTTATTTCTGATAATTTCTTTGGGTGTTTGCTATAAACTCTGGGTGCCTTGGCATGAACGTGATGTCATGGCAAGTTATTAAGTAGTGATAAGTATATTTACAAATTAACAAAACAGGAAAACAAAAGAGAAAATTGCTAATTATAACATTAGAGCTATGTAACAAATACAATGGTTATTCAAATTAGACAGTTTATGTTTACATGGTACTACATTATATAATTATATTAATTATTGACTTCTTTATTAAAGTTAACTGTTAGAAAATTATTGATAAATTGATAAATTGGAATTTATCACTTTTATTGATAGATTATTTTGTCTAACCAGCATTTCGATTCTGGTCGTAGTTGGTCACTAAACCTAATTTAATCAACTATTTTAAATTCATTATTTAGAAGACCTAAATTTAAGAACTTCTACCTCTATTCTAATGCGTTAGGTGTCCTAAACGCGATGTGTCTATGATGTGAGCCACAACGAAGAGCTTCTAAATAGGTACTTTTCAGGAATCGTCATTAAATCTGTGTCATTTATAATAATTTGGCTTTATTATACATAGAAATTGGTAAACTCAACATCTTGATGACTTAAAATTGATCTATAATATCGTCATTAGTTGTTATACATAATATTAATGTTGTAAAATTAAGAATCCAGAAGGACCCGCACCTGTACCCCTGGGTATTACACCCCAAGTGCTTTGTCAATTTCAGCTATGGCTTTGCATGATTAGACTCGAAATTTCTTAACTCTTTTTGAGCCAGCATCCAGGGGGCGCAGGTTCGAGTCCTGCTGGATTCTTAATGTTTCAACTCTAATGTTATATAAAATACAAAAAGGCATTTGCTATGCCTTTTTGTAGCTAAAAATTGCTTTAAAATATTACAAGTAATCGTTATACAACCTATCCGTCATCTTTATAGCTAGTATGATTTACTCTATTAATGAGTTTTTCAACGTTAGATTTTAATTGTTTTTACTATTTTGTGTGTAATTGTTTTTATTTTTCTTTTACTGTTTCTGTTCTTGTACCCTAATATTTGCATGCCAGATCTGGTGAATTGTGTGGAACTTTTATAAATGTATAATAACACCTAAGTCGTACCACTTTTCTTGCGAATAAACGACTTTGACTTTAGTTTAAAAGTTAGAGTACGGGAAACTCTTAAAAACTTACTTGATAAGTTTAATCGCTGCAGTGATGAGTACAAGCAGGTCCAAGCTAGGATCTCTAAAACTTCGGTCGTGGGCGAGAGCTTGTAATTTTTAACATACTTTATTTTATACCTCTTAAGGACTTAAAGTCTTTCGATGTAATTGAATTATTTCCAATCCACTTACTCATCATAATCATAAATATAATATCAATATTATCTTCCGAGCCTTTTTCCAATTACATTGGCGTCGGCAACAAGTTTAACGTATTTAGCTGAACACCAGTATTTAATGAGAAGCGACTGCCAACAGATTACCTTTTCAAAATGCCGTCAAGAGTGCTAAAGTGGTGTGATTCGAGTTAGTTCGATTTCATTTAGTTCTAAAAATAATCACCCAATTCAATTTTGATAAAATTGTGCGGTAGTGTCGCGTGACAAATGTCAGAATTTCAAGCCCAATCCAAACCCAATAGTGTGGAGGGTAAGGCCCCTGTTCTAATTACTAGACAACAACTACGAAGTCGTCGCGTTACAATATACCACAGCTGTACACAACTGTACATGTACAAACTTAACTAATTACTGCAAACAGGAGACCTTCTCTTCTCGACTGTCCTTGAGCCGGAGTTTTGAGTGAGCTGAGCTATGTTATTACTTACTCGATACTCAGCTGTTGTTATAAAATATTAAATAACAATAAATATTTCACAACTTACACACAACGCCATCTAGTCCTAAACTAAGCAAAGCTTGTACTATGGGTACTAGAATGACTGATACTAATACATTATATACTTTTCATTTGTAAATAAATAAATAAATACTTATATATACATAGAAACCCCCAGGCTAAGACAAACCCCCATGTGGATGCACACAGAGATTTTGTCTTAAGCGGTAATCAAACCCGCGACCTCGGCGTCGCAGGCAGGTACACTACCCACTCCGCCATCCGGTCATCATTATGTACGAAGCAGGTACAGTTGTGCATAAAATGAACGTGAAAATGTTTCAGCGAGTTTCTTCTCATCGAGTTTGATGGAAATATACCTTATATACTTATATGAAAAAAAAATGTTTTGATATTAAAAACAATTTAAATTATACATACCAAGAGAGGAAAAATACAATATTTTTACATAACATAATCCAAAAGTGTTTGGTAGAGGTGTACAACACCCAAATTTCACCTGTTATGATAAGGTCCCATGGGATTTGGGATGAGCCTATCGCCATCCACCAGGCACAATTTCTACTCCGTGCTGCTATTGTTATTAAGGAGAATTCACAAATAACAATTAGCCCGGTCATTGAACCCAAGACCTCGGGTGAGAGGCGTATACGCTAACCACTAGACCATCGGGGTAGTTATGTTTTAATGTTTCTTGTTATTGAATTGTTTGCTGAATAAGGAAAATATATAGTTATTTGATAAATTTTATCAACTTGGTATTGTCTTGTATTAACCATGAAGCATAAAGGACAATTAAAAACAGGAAAGAAAATATATTTTAATGCATTGATTTATATTTATTGACCATTCATTTTAATGACCTAATTGAACATTTTAATAAACTGTTTAATTATGTAATTACAATTGTGTGACATAATACAGTTTCTTTTTGAAATTGTCTCTTATAATTTAATTTATATATTTATTTAACAAAAAAAAACAATACAGGCTTACAGTTTTACAACCAAATCGCTTATATGGTAGGTACAATACAATGTCAAAACAAAAAAGTATATTAAATTATGATACAACTAATACACGTTCTTCTTCTTCTTCTTCTGATAATATTAAGATGCATTTAGGTATAACCTAATATCATTACAACGTTCCCGACTCTGCCACAATATAAATCAGTATCGGGGCTATACTTTATTAGATTATTTAGAGAGTTGATAGCCTGGCAGTAGGACTATTATTAACCCGAGAGATGGACCATGATGGCGGGTAAGCTAGCCGTTGGTGTCGCCTTCTACCACAGCCTCTTAAATATTGATCAGGTACATACAAATGAATGGATTCTCGCACCGATGGATCATCTACTTTGTTAGTCATCAACAAATAAGAATGCTAAAGTTGAAAAAGTAAGAATCCAGCAGGACTCGAACCTGCACCTCCTGGGTATACGCCCCAAGTGCTTTGCCAATTCAGGTATATATAGGGGCGTATACCCAAGGGGTGCAGGTTCGAGTCCTGCTGGATTCTTACTTTTTCAACTTTAATATTTTATAAAATACAAAAAGGCATAGTGAAGCTAAAATTTGCTTTAAAATATTACAAATAAGAATGCATTGAAAGCATAAATTCTCGCCTGACTTGCAGAGTGTCAAGTCCGGCCATCCCGATCACAAATCTTCTTCTTGTTATGTTATGATAAGGAAGGAGGTAAGTGTAAGACACTTGACAGGACCGTGAACTCTGGCGCACCTTGGGGGAGGCCTCTATCCAGCAGTGGACTGGGCTGCAACGGACTGATGATGATGATGATGTTATGATATTGATTGCACGGTTGGCGTAGTGGTTTAAGCGGTCGCCTAGCCACTTTCCTCTTTGCTGGCGTTGTGGGTGCGATTCCCACACAGGACAAATATGTGTGTGATCCGCAAATATTTGTTTTGACTCTAGATGTGCTTTGTGGGTATGCAATATATGTTTATAAACACTTCGTATAATTTAAATAAAGAAAAATAATAAAAAAATTGTGTCGTATGTAGTCTATGTACCTATGTATATAGGCCAACACTGAATAAAGAATTTTGAAATAGGAGCATCCTTAATTTCACAGTTGTTAGATAAACTTTATTGTCATGATAAGCCAAGCACACACATATATGTAAATTAAAGCTGTGTTTTATATAATATTAAAGTTGAAAATTGTGAATCCAGCAAGACTCGAATCTGCACCTCCTGGGTATACGCCCGTCCCAGTCCTGCTGGATACATAATTTTTCAACTTTAATATTATATAAAATACAAAAAGGCATAGCAAAGCTAAAATTTGCTTTAAAATATTACAAGTAAAGCTGTGTTCTTTATTTGAGTGTTACTTGTATCACTTTAAAATTCAATCAGGTTGAAAAGAAAGAAATCAGAGAAATTGGCCCTAGTTTTTTAAGGTTTTTCAGACATACGTCAGTGTGAACCGTTACGTCGATGCATCGCTGATTATTTATAGTACAAAGGAGGAAACTAATATATTTTTCCTTAAGCACAATTATGACTATTCTTTGAATAATACCTTTTGCAAAGTAATTGATCTCAGTTCAAAGCATAAACATGGCAAAAAGAGTCGTTATAGTGTTATATTTGGCATTGTTTCTACCCATCATCATATCGGAACGCTCCATTTTGGGAACACATAATGATAAAGGTATTAAGTTATTTTTTTTATAATCATATTGATGCGACAGGCGTTACCCTGGCTGAGTTCTCAACGCAACGTCTTCATACCAGGGTTCAAAGAATTGTCTTTTTTCCTGTTTTTTTTGTTGTATGTTTTTCTATTCATCTGACAACCAGAGCTTATGCTACCGTTTCATATTTTATTACTGCCTTGGTAGATGAATTTAAATGTTTATGTTAAGACTGGATTGCCATGATTAAATTGAGATGTTATAGTATCAATCAGTATGTATGACCGGATGCCTTTTTTTTTTTTTTTTTTTTTTTTTTTTTTTTTTTTTTTTTTTTTTTTCGCGGGGAAATGCATTTGCGCATACCACCGTACCCGTGGGGGGACGGGCAGAGTGGCTATGTGGGACTCCCGTGCCTACGATGTTAAACGGCACAGAATACCCACTAAAACCCCGCGGTGTGCCCTCGTCGCCGAAAGATGGTGGGTCGGCGAGCCCCGGATCGATCTTACATCCACAGGGCTCGCCGCGGCGACCGTGCCCAGTCCGACCTCCGACCGGGCACCCGACTCTAGGTCCTCCTCTCGTAGCGACGCCCCGGACACACCCAGGGCGTCACTCCGTCGCGGAAGGCATCAGCGGGCGGCGGAAAACCCCCTCCACCGCCCGCGGCCTCGCTTAGGGCGGCATTAGGCTCGCGGCGTACGCGCGCCTTCGCCGCCCAGCTCGCCGGCGGCGGAGCGGATCAGCCAGGGGTGAGTCCTCCCTGATCCGCTCCGCCGCCTCCTTCTGCGAGATGACGTCCTCACAGAAGGATGCGACCGCATCCCACGACCTCGCGCTGCCCATGGCCGCAACCACGGCCGGCAGCGAGAGGTCGTTCCCTATGACCGCGGTGAGTTCCCGGCGCTGCACCTCCCAAGCAGGACACTGCTCGAGAGTGTGCTGCGCCGAGTCCTCACCGCAGTCGCAGTGGTGGCACATGGGGCTCGCCTCCCTCTTCAGCCTGTGCAGGTACTTCCCGAAGCAACCATGCCCGGTCAATACCTGCACTAGCCTGAAGGAGAGAGTCCCATGCTGCCGCCCTGCCCACTCCTCGAGAATCGGCCGGAGCGCCTCCACGGTCCGAAAACCAGCCCGTGGAGCCCCCAGCCGATTCCCCCACCGGACCATCAACGTCCGGTGGGCCTCCTCGCGCCAAGCTCGCAGCTGCTCGGGCATGGGGACAGAACCCTCGGCCCGAGCAGCCGCGCCGCGCTTGTACACTTCGGCGAGCACTTCCGCATCCAAATCCCACGGGGGTGTTCCGGCCAACGCACACGCCGCGTCGGTCGACACCGTGCGGTATCCGCGAATTGCCCTGACCGCCAAGACGCGCTGCGGTCGCCACAGCCGCGCCCTGTTCCTGGCGGACAAGGCCTCCGCCCACACGGGTGCGCCGTACAGTGCCATTGACCGTACCACCCCCGCGTAAAGCCGTCGGCTGGCGACGCTGGCGCCGCCCACGTTCGGCAAAAGCCGACCGAGAGCGGCAGCCACGCCTTCCAGCTTGATGTATGACCGGATGCCTGACTCGCAGGCCGAGGTCGTGGGTTCGATTCCCTCTTAAGACAAATCTTTGTGTGCATGAACATGGGGGTTTGTCTTAGTCTGGGTGTTTCTATGTATAATAAGTATGTATTTACAAAAGAAAAGTATATATGTATTAGTATCAGTTATTCTAGTACCCATAATACAAGCTCTGCTTAGTTTGGGACTAGATGGCGTTGTGTGTGAGTTGTGAAATATTATTATTATTCCTCTTTATTTATTTGTTAACTTATTTTATTTTTTTTAAATATGATTTATAAAAAATACAAAAAAAACATTTAAAATATAAAAATCAGTGTTATTATGTAAAATTAGCTTCTCTTGATTTAGCTGTTTAGGAGTGTAGACATGAAGGTCATTCGGCTCGAGTACCCATTCTTATAATCAAAAATAGAAAAAAAGTCATTTACCCATTACGTGATCAGATCAACAGAAGACTGAACTAGCGCGGATAAAAAGTAAAAAATGTCATTGTGGCAGTGCGTCAGCTTTCGGAGCACAGAATTTGAACAGTCTAAAATAATGTCTCATCAAATAATATATGTATATGTATTTTAATCGAAAGTTGTAATTTTTTCAGGGCACATATTGAAAGCCTCCACCCCATGTAATAATCATGCGGTTATTCGCATCTTGAATGGTACTAAAATATGTACCTGCTCTCCTGGATGGTACGGGGATCCATTGAGTGCGTTGGGTTGCCAACGTCAATACGACTGGGACCAAATTGACGCAAGACCTGATTGGCCGTGGATAAATGACTGTGGTGTCAATGCAAAATGCAGAGTCTCTGATTGTGAAATCGAATGTATGTGTCTGCGTTACACAATAGGAAACCCTTACGTTATGTGCCATGACATCATGAACGGTAAGTCTTCTTTTAATATTAAAATGCTTTTGTGTTTATAATTTAATTAATAAGTCTTTTGTAGTACAGGCTACACGGTTGTGGAATGCATTGCCTGAGCCTATCAGACGTGCTCAATCTCTGAATATTTTCAAAAAACTTATAAAAGCTCACTATCTTTCCTTATAGATCTTCCTTTCTCTTTATCTCCTACTCTCCATCTCTTTTATGTCTCCCATTCTATATCTTCCTTCTTATTGCTCTTTATATTTTTGCTGCTGCCTTAAATCAATCTAGTGTATTATTTACATCAATAACTATTTATGTTTATTGTATATATATATATATATATGTATATATATGTGTGTGTGTATAATGTATATTATATTATAATGCTAATCGTATGTACAGTATATTATTTATATGTAACTATATTAGTATTATATTTAAGTATTAATATACCCATTAAATCCGTTACACAATTATTTCTAGTGCACCAAACTACCTATTAATAACTTCTTATGCTCTCTTGTCCATCCAAAGGTTGCCTGTAAGAAATTGCTTTTATAGCGATAAGGCCGCCCATTGTACTATCTAAATGATGTGCTTTTTGAAACTGACTTTCTTATTTGTGTACAATAAAGAGTTATCTATCTATCTATCTATCTAACATGATTGTGTTATTTTAGATGTAGTCGAAGTATTCACTTTCGAAAAGAAAAAAGATTTTTTAATAAATTTGAAAATTGATCGAAATTGTTTATGATTTAGGATAAATAACTCGTTTTTATACAATCATGAATCTTATTGTACATTGTAAGTTTTACGGGGAAAATTATGTAATGATTTTGTGCATGGAAGCACAACACATCCTCAGATCCACATCATAAACTTTCACATTTACAAAAAATATTAGCGTAGGGTGATCACTAGGGTCGCCTGAACAAAAGATGTCCCGTGAAGGTGACGTGATGCGTTCCGCGCGCGCCTTTCATGAAGGAGGAGGTTAAGACCGTCCAAATGATGGACCGCCAAGTTGCACGGTGACTGTGACTTGTCAGCGTCTAAGCGCGGGCGACCTGGCACCCTGGCAAGTCTTGGTGACGGAGCGCATTATGTTTTAGTCCGGGCAAATCGGACATAACCACTTACTCTGCCCGGATCAGTGGTATGCGTCAGGCATTTCCCAGTATAAAAAAGAAAATTAATAAAAATAAAAATAAAAAAAGGGTGAAATCACAAGGAGAGGTGAAAAAGTATAATCAATGGAAACTAAGTGAGTGGAGATTTTCCCAAGCTGTAAACTGTAACTGTAACTGTAGTTATCTTAAACCCATATTTCGACTTCTCTCTCTCTCGTTCCCAATCTCCATAATTTTTAACATGAGACTTTAACATAACAGGTGAAATGTGAATGTTATACACTCTACCATACCCCTCTGTGTAATATAGGCGTGATGTTATGTTTTTAGTACATCAGAAGTGAGTATAAAAAACACTTCATGTCACTACTAACTTCTCACTTCCATCTCTATGCAGACGATCTGCAGCTTTATCGTCACTTTAAAGTAGGTGAGTTTGCTGAAACTGTCACTGCCATCAATACCGATCTTGATAACATATGTAAATGGGCTAAATCGTTTGGTTTACTAGTAAACCCTTCGAAGTCACAAGCTCTGGTTGTTGGTGGCAGATACATGCTAAACACATTTGATCATGGGACCCTACCTCCAGTGATATATGATTCCGTGCCCATAGAATATCAGAAAACTGCAAAGAATTTAGGTGTCATTATGGATTCAAATCTTTCCTGGGATGCTCATATCGCTGAGGTGAGTAGAAGAATGTTCTGTTCGTTTCAATCACTCAAACGTCTTCAAAACTTTCTACCTTTTCAGACTAAAGTTACTCTTGCACAAACCCTTCTACTTCCACTTCTAGACTATGGTGATGTCTGTTTTCTTGACGCAAAGGAAGAACACCTTAACAAGCTCGAACGCTTGCAGAATTTGGGAATCCGCTTCATTTTCGGCCTGCGCAAGTTTGACCATGTGTCAGAATTCCGTCGCCAATTGAAGTGGCTACCAATCCGGCAGCGTCGTGATACCCACATACTATGCCTTCTCTTCAATGTCCTACATAATCCAAACTCCCCTTCATATCTTCGTGAGCGCTTTCAGTATCTCGTTCCTCGTGACAAACCTAGCCGAACCTACTCCTCTCTACTTCTTCGAACTCCTCTCCACACTTCTAGTCGTTACGACGGCTCATTTACTATTTACGCAGTGCGTCTATGGAATCGTCTTCCTCATTCCATTCGCGAGAGTCCTTCATTGGACGTTTTCAGGAGGAGAACAAAAGAGCATTTTCTCTCTCAACTCTAATTAATTGGATATATATTTATATATGTATTATGTATGTATGTATGTATTATGTATGTATGTATTATGTATGTATGTATGTATTATGTATGTATATATTTTATGTTAAACATATATTATATAAATTAGTTTTATCGTAAGTATTTTTTATGATTGTTGTGTAAATAATTTAGGTTACATTAGGTATATTATTTTTATGTAGAATATGTAAGTATGTAGATATACATAGCCTAGTTCTTTTATTTAAGTATCTTTTTTATTTTTTCATCTCTCTTTGTTTGTACACTTCACTCTCACATATATTACGAGTGTCTTTTTCCTCTAGCCCTCAAAGGTTTGCTGGCAGAAAACTCATTTTTGAGTTAAGTTCACCTTTGGTCATCACCACTTTTATGTAACTGTATTTTTGTAATTTATGTGTACAATAAAGTATTAAACTAAACTAAACTAAACTAGTGTAACTTGATTTAATTAAGTCCAGTTTAATAATGTTGTTTTCTATCTTTCATGGCTACATTGAATTTGTTTTATATTTCAGACACGGCAGTGACAGTAACAATACGAATGGCAGATTGGTCTGTTAATAATTCAGACGGAGTAAACACATTTATAAAAGAAATTATAGTTTTAGATGGCCAATCTCTGACCATTACTATTGAAGAATCGAATCACCTCAGGTTAGATATCTGATTTTCAGGATTCCGTATCCGAAGGGCGATAACGGAACCCTCGTGTCTGTCAGCGAGCTGTATGTCATAAACATAGGTAGACAGTTGAAATTTTTTAGTACAAATGTTGTACTAAGGGGTATAAAAATAGCTTACAACCTATTCTTAGACTTACCAAAATATACCCAAAAACATAAAAATTGGTAAAGTCGTTTCAGATGAGTTCTATAACAGCACAGAGCACGATTTTTTTACGGGGAGTAAGTTACATTGTGACGAAGCCGCTTTCCAGTGATTCAGCACACCCTGATTGTAAAAATTTATGGTTTTTCGCTATTTTCTGATTTATTATGGATGAGTTACGTAATCCAAAAAAATAATTTGCAATAATTGCTTTTCAACTTTGAGTTTTTAACATCAAGAATTATAAATAATGGCAAATGTTCGTCAAAGATAATTGTAGCGTTATATTCAACTTTGAATCTGTAACGAAACAAAACAAGTGAATACTCGGTGGTCTGATAGCACATTAAGACAGCAGTTTTTAGTTAGACATAGCATTGATAAGATAGCGCATAATCACTTGAACTTAACCTTTAAGTTTAGTGAATATTATCTCATAGTTATTTCTTTAATTATTTAATTTAGTAATTGTGTTTACAGACTGGTAAACTTACAATACCATAATAATGACATCCCATTTGAAGTTGCTTACAAATTGTATAATGGAAGTTTTTATACAATTATCATGGTACGTATTGACGAAAAGGTTGGCCGGCAAAAAGGTAGAATCGCTTCTTACTACATCTGAATCTGGACCCATTCGCACTACTTTGTCCGATTTTAATTCAATCAGAGTCCGTCAAACAGAGTAACCCCCTCTTTTTTTGATCTTACTAGTAATATGCAAATACAAATTACTAGTATTCTTGTTAACCTTCTCCAGGTAAGTTTAATTTGCTTTTGTTAGGAGAAAATTGACTGGTGACAACATACGGCAGCTGTAATATATATTTTCAGTCGTTCGAACACTTACACTTTGTGATCTTAAATTACTAGTAATCTATGCAACCATTGTTATTTTAAACAATTGTATTTAACGTCCGTTATTCATTTTGACTCATGTGTTATTTAGCACATGGGTGTTACATAGATGTTACAGTTTAATTTCGATCGCTATATTAACCTTAAGGCATGCAATGTAAGTACATAATCATAATAAAATTTAAATTTACAATAATTCAGTTTATAGCTGTCGTGAGTGAAGCCCATTATTCGAAACGTGTTTACTTATATTTTAAGTTTAAATATAAGATATAGTTATAATGCGTTTCCTCCTAAAATAGATGATAAAACTATCATTAATTTATGTCTTTGTAACATAATTAAACTAGTAATTATGCAACAAAGAGATAAATTAATAGTCGATTCATTATCTACCTGTGTTCCAATGTAGAGTATAACCTGATATTATTGAATAAAATTTTAACTTATAGATTACTTCTAGATCCCTAAAATTACTAAAAATATGGGTGCGCGATGGAAATGCTCTTTTTTAAAAGTGTTCGATGATACATTCAGCCCAGAAGATAGACATTTTCATGTTGCTGTAAAAGATGCCAAAAAGAAACATGACAGGAAAGAGGATGGAAGTAAGTAAATATTTTGTTAAAGTATGTATATTGTTAAACATTCACAAAACATTCCAGGTACGCCGCTATATCTATGGTCTTCGATATTATTACACCTCATGTTCTTGTTTGAAATTCAGTGCCTAAAAGTCAGTTATAAGAGGCTGCAACAATTTCCTGCGAACGAAAACAGAAAAATACATGATAAAACATTCAACCTTTACAAAAAACGACGGTGCGTTAGTGCATCGACTTTTTTTATTGAATTATTGAAATATATTTAATAATGTTTTACATTCTAGAAGATGCTACTTCTTCACCATCGTATGTACCTTTGCTGATATCAATCTCTTTAGGAATGGGTTTGATCGTAACTGTTGGCTGTGTGGTTTGCTACTTTAAAAAGTTATGCTTCTTTAGAAGTGCTACTGATACACAGGTAACTAAATTTTGTTTACTTTTAATAACGCTGTCTTACTAATACTATTAATCCTAAAATATGTGAGGATGTTGTTAAATCTTTCACGAATTTCAAAATTACCATTTTCAAAAATAGCACAAAATTCCTAATAATATCTCAACTTTAAAATCTATAATCTCATAACTATATAATAAAAATATAAAATTTCAATATTCTTAACGTTTATAACCTACTTTTTTCATAATACCGAGTTTAAAAAGATCTTTTAATAATAAGTCCGACTTAATGATAAATCGATAATATTAAAAATATGAATTATTAAATCCTCCTCCGAAATAAAAGCGCTTGTAAAATTGACCACGCAGCAAGCGTAGAGATATAGCTTGCAGCAAGCAAGCGACATGCATATATGCGTAAGCAAGCAGCATGCATCCCGCTTGCTTGCGCATGCATGCAGCAGGCATGACTGACCTTTGTGCAAAATTTCAAGGTTTTATCCAGGTCAGTCAGTCGGGCGAACACTTATATTATTGCATTCACACTCTTCCACCTTCATGCGATCTTGCCATCAACACACACTTTTCACATACACAAACACCCGCACCAAACACACACACACTCTCATACACAAACACCCACACACGTACTAACCCTGACATTACCACTATTACCAAATTGTATAAAACATTGAGATACGCAAATCTTGCGCCGGGGTGGAGGCCTGGTGACCTGAAATACAGATTTTATCTAGTTTGGGCACCAGTCTCCCCACAATAATCTGTGAATTAGTTTAAGATAACTCATGTACAAAAATAATTATTGTGGTGAGAAATAAATACTTATTATTATTATTATGTTGTTTATGTTCCCATAACACGGGACTATGGAGTCCCGGTACTTTGGAAGGCATGCGTGGGGCCGAAGCCAACAGCGCAGAGGCCCGATAAACATTTTAATCTAAATGTGAAATGGGACACAAACCGACGACTATCCCTGTTTACACTATATAAATGCACCCAAGGACAGTCCCCGGTTCGTGTAGAACTATTGCATAAAATGGAAACTAAATAATCGGATCTATTGTGGTGCATGGCTACTGAAATCAAAACTGGTTCTATGGATGCACTATGTCGCCTGCCCTAATAACACATGTAAATTACACGGAAAAAAAAAAAAAAAAAAAAAAAAAAAAAAAAAGCAGGCGGTGACTCGCCAACTCACTATCATGGGCCCCCCAATCGTTCGCCCAAGGCAAAGCCATACAGGCGACAGGGCGCAACATTGTCGTGAGCGGCTTGGGGTGTCGAGCGGTGCGGCGCCGATTTCACCATCGCGAGCCTAGGTACTAGCCCAATAACCCGGAGCGGGTTTCCTCGTAGTTATGCCCTTGAAAATGACACTTCCACCCCCGAGCATCTCTGCTCTGGCGACCCCTCTCTGACCGGCCGGTTAAGGCAAGAACAGAGCTGAGAGTCCTGCGGGCGCTCTTGGGTTTCCACTCCGACCGGCCAATGAAGGCAAGCCGGAGACGAGTCCCTGACCGACTCTCTGGGGAATCAGGACCGCAGTGTCGCCACTCACATTCAGCTCGCCACAAGCTGCCCTGCGGTTTGTGTGCTCTTTATCGATCTTTAGATATATTTTTTGTTTATATCAAAAGGATATTAAAAAGCAGATACCTAATATGCCTCCGGGTGTTGCGTTATCCTCATGGTGAGGTAACGACTGTCCCAGAGGGGTTATTATTATTATTATTATTATATATGCAGCAGCAGTGCGCAGAAATTAGTATTATAATTAAATTTTCGTGGACCCACTTCTTTTCCCTTTCCATAGATATATAAATCATTCTTCTGAACAAAATTGTATACTTCTCTCTAAAATTACAACCTGTGAATTTATTTGTTTATTAAATTTCAGAATACTATCGGACATACCCGTCTCAAAGATGACAATTTAAAACAGAACACACCAATGCAGTTCATGCCTGAGAGTCAAGCACAGAGTGTTTTTCGTGAATACGATTACGTTGAAACTAAAATAAATGAGGTTTCTCATCCCCCTTGTCAGACTCAAATTAAACCAACTATAGAAACAAAAATAACTACTAGTAGTTTTAGTCAAGAACCACACCTTTATGAAGAAATCGATGTAAGTTTAAAGAACAAGCTAGTAGGCTATAAGGGAAATGATGAAAGAATATACAAAAATATTCAAAATGCATGTCTATTCGAGCCTATTTTGTCTTAATTATAATTTCAGTTTGTGAATGAAGACTTAATCTTATAATAAAAGTTACAACCCGATTACGAAATTATGAAAACACGAGACTCGGGAGTCTTCTCTTAAATGTCCTACTACATAATTTTTATGTATAATACAGAGCTTCAATAAGAAATTAATCAGTAATAAATTAATAACTAAGTTTATTAAAAGCTGGTCTTAATATCGCAAACCTTATCATCAACTAACTAAAGCCTGATATAAACGGCGTTAGTAAAATTTTCTGGCTACTTTAATAAATTTTGCGATAAAAAAATTGATTAAAGTCTTATTTCGTTTCAGAACTGCATGTTTCAAAACCAAGCATCGAGCACCGATGATCAAGATAGATCTTCTCCTACGTACGATTATGCTTACGACCACATGCTACTATAAAAAGTGGGCCCACATATTCCGTTCCAGACAACCAAAGGTCACCAAAAATAGCAATCTATATTGTGTTGTACAATAGCACAAAACAACAGTTACTATTTAACAAGAAGATCATAAGAGGTTATAGATCCGGCATGGCTATAACAGTGTTAATAATAAGAAGAACCTGTAAAAAGAGAGCATGTCGATGGGTACTACGTTGACTAGTGCGAGTGCAAAAAGCCAATTTCAGAAAGACCGCATTCGGGTCAATTGACCAATACACATACCATTAGTCTATGGAGGACCCGTCAAGTTTATTTAAATCGCTTGATGAAATAATAATTAACACATATTGTACGTGATCGACGGCTATTATAAGTCCTGCGACTCATTCTTCATTTAGTTAATAATAATTCAATGTCATAAATACAGAAATACATTTTACTAACTATATTTTGTGTTTTATATTTCATTGTAAATTGTAAATTTACTTACATCGCGCAAGCTTTATTATCATAGGACTAACACAAATTTATTCACGTTAGTCCTTTATTATTGTAGCTTCAACCACACATCCAGAGTACACCCAGAGTTAGAAAAATCATTCCGGAATCACACAAAGATGGTGTCCCGTGCGAAGATAGAACTTACAACACAACACTAGCATAGTGGATGTAAAAGTGTATACCTAAGTTATAAATAAATTAAAATTAACACAAACAACCACACTAGGATAACCTGTGTCGTGTGGTCCGGTCTATAGATAGTAGTATATTGTCCGTTGTTATAACAACGGACAATATACTTTAAAATTGGAATATATTGAACCTAAAATATTACAAAAAAAAAATAAGCTCAGACAAAACAAGAAATGTTTGTGTGTGTGTATGTGTATAAGTGCATGCGTGGGGACTTAATTTGCACATTTGACGTAACGCTGCAGAGTATTTCGCTGTCCGACCGTCTGTCCCTCTGCCCACCTGTCACCAGGCTGTATCTCATGAACAGTGATAGCTAGAGAGTGGAAATTTCCACAGATGATGTATAACTGTCACAGTTATTCTACGTAAGATGTCAATTTTAAACGACGTTAAGTCGCAGATTACTCAACGAATAGTAAGTTAGTTAGTAGTAACATTTATAAATCAAGATTAACTGTGGAGTAGATAAAAACATAGGTACAGGTATTAGCTATGCAGGGCAAAACTTCTACGCCATACTGAAAACTGACTGCAATAGATATGCATGTGTGAATTACATATTTAATAAGTGTAATATACCCACTATTTAGATATGTAACTCACTTATCCATTACTAGTGTAGTAAGTCTTTACTATGACATAGAAGTTTTTGCCCTGCATAGCTAACTCGTTGGCCCACTGTACATATATCACACTAACTAGTGGTATCAAAAACACAACTCTTGTTACACGAATCAAATGAGATACTATTGTGAATAGTACTTGTGATCGAAATCGCACAAAAATCATTCTTGATTGATTTGCGTAGGTATTAAGCTACACCAAGATGCAGTCACGCCAGGTATTGGTTTATGGTGGAAGGAAGGTCTCAGGCGTGCATTCAATAGAGTGTATTAAAGAGAGTTATATTTTATTTTTATTTTTAAAACTTACAGATTAACAAATAAGTAAACACATTGAAGGTCATTTACAAGTTTCCACAGATAGAAATAAAGAAAATAGATACATACAGGTTGGTACAGAGTACGGCATAACAGATAAATAAACAGATATAAAAACATGATTATATCAATAAAAATTACTGAATAATAAAACATAAAACAACATATCGAATGTAAAAGAAAAATTACAAAATTCAAGGAGAAGATGATGGATAAAAATTTAAATTATAAGTAAGTAAAGTCATCAGCCGAAAAAGTTTTTCACCATTATATGCTTTAAATGAGAAACACTGTGGTATGAAATAGATCCAAGTCATTTATTCAACTGTGTTCTTACAGATGACACACTTTTGTAACCTTGTAATACTCATTTCTTTAGCATACAGTACAGTTTGCTCTGTTTTTTAGTATATAAAAGCACACATACGGTCACGCATTGTCAGGCGTGGAGTCACACACACACATCACACATTGTTCAGAAATACGCGACAGAAGAATGATGTTTCAGGCGAAGCTGTTCTCCGCAATAATGAGTCACTTGACGTATTGTCCCGCGGGCGCCATCTCGTCCAAATTACGAAGTCATTGTTACTGAGATATTGTGCGTCGCCTCGTGAATATGTGCGAAAGGAAATGAAACTGTTTCTCCCCTCCGTACCTGCCACCTTTTCTTGGTTTGCCCGTGCCTTCATACATTTATAGATTTATTTTCATTTTACTTGAAAAATCCCATACTACTCAGATACATAAATAGATCACCTACTTACCTAGCTTTTTTTGCTAGAGCTATACGAAATGCTAACTTACTGGCAAATATACTGAATACCATAAAGGCTATTCTAGTAACTTCGTGTGTCAAGAATAATGAAATATAGTGAGCGTCATAGGAAACAAGGATACAATTGTGCGACATCACATGACTTGACTCGAGCCAAGCTTCAACTAACGAAACAAATACTCCTTAACAATAATAAAACTATCCAACGTGACACGGGATAATAGAAAAGAACACTTAATAATAAAAAAGAACGCGCAGAAAACTACACCTGGCAACACTCTTATTTGGGGTTGTACTCACTGCAAGACCAGACTATCTGGTAAAAAAGCTGGCTTGGTCGAGGGATCTCAATCAGCATAAAACAAGAGCATCCGAATATCTTATCTCGACACCTTCACATCGCACAGCTGCATATCGTGGCAGCTTTTCTTTCATGGCTGCATCTATCTGGAATGTTTTGTTGCCACCACAGCGTGCCTGCAAATCAGTATTCGGTTTTAAAAATGTGTACAAAAGATACCTATTGGAACAACAACAAATGTTTTGAATGGCTTACTTAGTTGTCCACACATATGCTTATAGTTATTTCCATAATGGCACGAATGCGGTTGCTTGCTTCACTTAGTAGCTTTAATTTATGAAAATATAACATTTTTCACACAGAACACACACTTACTGCGAAAATCACATAAACTATACTTTTTTTCACAGCTTTTCTACATATAATGTCCCATAAGTACAAATGAACTTAGTGTTAATTGTGTTGTTTTTGTGTATGTTGTAATGAGAACAAATTATATTTGGCTTGGTTTTCATTGTTTTGAAAGCACAGTGGGGACAAATGAGAACCCCGAGTTAAACCTGACTTTTTGACTTTTAGCGACATATGTCAAAACACTAAAACGCTATGTGTGCGTTCCATATTTTTCGGTTTTTGAAGTTTTGTGGGGTCATTTGTTTTCATTGTCGTATTTTATTTTATTATTATTATTATTTTTTATTTGTTTTATTTTTTCTATAACTTATAATTATATTGTATTTTCTATGGAATTTGTCGTCGCACTACCTTACTCGCAATCAGGGCGCACCAGAATACCAGCGCTGTAGTGCTGATGTGCTGCAGTAGTATGCTGAGGTGTGTACCTTTTTTGGCACATCAATTTTATTTTTATTATAAGTAGTTTTTAGAAGTTAAGATTTGCCAAAATAAACGTTTCTTTCTTTCTTTCTTCTTTCTTTTCTTACTTAATCTATATGGAGAGGAAATGAAAGCAAATAGCCATGCAAATACCTACATCTGCCAGAACTCGCGGTGGAGCGAGGAGTAGATTGTTCCGTGCATCTATGATATGATAACTTTATATGACGATCAAGAGCGGCGCTCTTCCACATTCGGCAGCGTGTGACGCCTAAAAATTACTAGTCCTTTTGGTTTATTAATCTAAGGATAAAAGCCTGTCTGTGTGGTATATAAGAAGAAACATTACTCAAATATATTTTTTGGAATTAAACTATGGCTGCGTTATGTAAGTAATTATTGTTACATTTAATGCGGTAAATGTAGGTTCTAAGTTCGCATTAATTCTTCCAACGTTGCATTTTTGGTATGTTGTTAGAGTACCTACCGGTAGTCTAGAACCAGATAATGCAACTTCCAAAGACTTTGTGCTCCTGGAGCGGTGACCCAACATCCATGAAATTTTTTGGTGCTTTTTTTTATTTTTTGACTTAAAGCTGGTAATAGGTTTTATAAAAAAGTTGTTTTCTTAACTTTTAAAGTAGATAAAATTGACCTAAATATGAATGTAATTGCAACTCTTTAGGTCGTAAAAGTACTGACAATTATCCACTAGTCTACCGGTATATCTACCCTAACAACATACCAACAATGCAACAATGTAAGAATTAATGCAAACCAACGCCCTTTACATACCTACCCACTACGGGTTTATTACTTACTCGTATCTCCTTTCTTCAAAAAGTATTTCTCATAATTTTACTAATTTAATTTAATCTAATCTTACTATTTAATTTTCAATTTTAACTGAATTATTATTATTATTTTATGACTATTTTAAGGTGTATGTTTTTGTTTTAATCTGATTATAATTGTATAATAATATGGACTATGTCTGAAATAAATAAATGAATTGAATTGAAATTTAATACTAAGATATCAGGGGTACAAAATAATATGGCTGATTATTTATAATTATGTTTTATTTATTTTAACAAGAAAGGAAACATATTATATTTACAAATCAATTTCTTAAAATTACAGTAATAATTAAAATACATACACATTCAGCACATAACTTTTTTTAACTCTTACTTTCTTATGCACCTACCTTTGTTCTTTCTGCATCACCTTAAGCTTGACTGGTAGAAAATGCCTAAGGCATTAAGTCCGCCGTTGTACTATATTTTAAGTGCAAGAAGTTTTAAAATAAAATAAAATAAAATGTGAAAGTTACTGAGTTTTTTTTTGAGCGAATGACTGCATTGAATGCTTTTTTCTTAGATTAATTTTGTAAGATAACTTTTTATTGGTTACTTGAGCAAATATTAAATATTTACAATTTCACCCTGCACTCATCTCTGTGAATTTTTCAGTTCAGAAGGCACAAGGTTAGGATTCCTCCCGTAAGCGTAGTCGTAGATGTAATTGCTACTGTCAGGCTGCGAAGCCATCGTTTCAGGTGGCCGTACTTCAAATACAGGATTATCGTGCCGTATCTGCACCTGAAATATAATTTATTATTCATTGGATTATCCGAATATAAACTGATTATACTAAGAAATTGTTGTTTTTTTTTGGAACCGGCTGTACTCTAACCTGCCAGCTCTGCACACCGGGCTCTACCACTCTACCACTAAGCTACTGTCTCATCATGAAAGGAGCCTCCCCGAGTTACGTACACAACGATTCCCTACGTCCGGCGCACCCTGGGCGATTCGCGAGTTCTCCAAAGCGAATTGGCTAATCCTTTCACCACGATGGCAAGTCAAAACAAAATTTGACTCAGTCATCGACATGACAAAGAAGAAGACTCACGACATCTTGCCAGGACACTAAATTTCTCAATTATATGTTACATCATTAGGTGACGTCACTATAATTTATTAAGCATAGCTAAATGCTTAAAATAATTAAGGAGAAGTTTAAATAAACTGATCTGCTTCGGCCTGCCTTTAGTCGATAAAAAGAAAGCCTATTATGTTAATACTACACTATTAGCTACTTATATTATGTGCGAAATTTCATCATAATCAACCCGGTAATTTTCGGGCCAAAATGTGACGAACAGCCATACACACACACACACACATCTTCTTAATTTATTGCATATACAATTATTTAAGTAGGAAATTATTTAAAATGGCATGTTTTTCAAACATAACATTTCAAAGTAAAACTAAAAAGACTTCAAATTTACGAAAATAAATTAAATTAAATATACTGTTTAATGATATTTGTAAAATTGTTTAACATAACGGAAAACTATTATCAAAACAGTATATCGAACAATTCCTTAGAACAAACATCTTAACATGCACTAACACTAGCACACTGAGTAACCACTAAGTTGGAGAGAGAGTTGCTATGTGATGGTCAGGAGCTTAAAAAAGAGTGTTATTTTATGTGTCAGCAATTTAATAGAACATGACCGCAAATTTTGACAGCAAAATGAACTTTTATTCTGTGGCTGATCTTTTTAACACTAAATATAATTAATTAAATTTATTATAACTTATGTAATTAATATAAGAACACGAATTTTATAATGTTATGAACCCATTTAATGTAAATATGATTGTTAATATTAATTTTAATCATTAATGAAATAACACTAAATTTTGATTTTTATTTTTTGATTTATGTCATGTCATTTATTATGATAAAGTGTTTATGGCTCTGGAAATAACTAATTTAAGAACTGAACGTACCACGCTTTAAGACAATACATATTCTATTTTATTCTATTCAAAATATTAGACCTGAAAGCAAAATAATAGATCTATTAGCAAAATAAAAGTTTTTCCAGCAAACTTAATAAATCGTCCGAAAGCGCCGTGTATGCCACGCTTTGCTGCGCTAAGCTGCGATTCTGCTAGTAGTTTATTTTATAAATCCAGTCCTTAGCAACCATTTCGATTCTGGCACTTGCCGACCGCTGCTGCGGCACGCTCGCTACGTTCTCTCGGCTCGTGCGTTGTTGGTCACAATCAAACCTAACCTAACCTTCTTATAGGACCAAACCTTTACTTCCTTTGCACACCACTACTGCTGCTGGCTCATAACATTATTTAGTTTAATTCCATATTAATTGTCCGTAGCAAAAGCCACTATAAAAGTTTAACTTTCACTAATATCCTCCTTTGAAATTAAACACGAGCAAACCCGAAGTCATAGATAAACAATAACAAATGGATCGATGTCAGCTCGCCCGCCACCGCACCGTTTGCTTCGCTCGGTCTCTCTAGCCCTATCAAGCGCGGCGCCGGCGTCAGATGTGCAGCCGCCAACATGCTTTTAAGTAAATTAAAGAAACAAGAACTAAATAAAGTTAGGCAAAAAAATATGCTGTCCCACACACACAAATGAAGGAGGACGACCGGATGGCGGAGTGGGTAGTGTACCTGCCTGCGACGCCGAGGTCGCGGGTTCGATTCCCGCTTAAGACAAATCTTTGTGTGCATGAACATGGGGGTTTGTCTTAGTCTGGGTGTTTCTATGAATCATAAGTATGTATTTACAAAAGAAAAGTATATATGTATTAGTATCAGTTATTCTAGTACCCATATTACAAGCTCTGCTTAGTTTGGGACTAGATGGCGTTGTGTGTAAATTGTGAGATATTTATTTATTTATTTATTTAAAGTTCATCTTCTACTAGTTTTTGCGCGCGGCCCCACTCACTAGGTATGTCCATAAATAGCCATTGTCCTTCCTCAGGTCCTGCACTGTCTCCATAACAATTTTTATTACAAAATGCTCAGTAGTTCCATCGTGAAAGCGTAACAGACAGTGTTACTTTCACTTGACAAGAGTTACTTTCGCATATAAAAAGTTAATAAGAAGTTTTACCTTTTGCTGTTGCTTGGAGATTTTTTTATTAATGTAAAATTCATCTATTTCAGTGTAATGGGACTCGTAATCACTGGCAGTGCTGTTATTACTTTGTCCGGATGTCTGTGGGCGATCGTCATCGGCTGATACATTAATGTTCATTCGTCTCTCATTTCTGACGTAAGTATTGCTCGTGGTTGTGGCAGGAGTTAGTGTTGGATTGATCACCACGAGAGGTAGGATTCCAAATCCATTCTGTAAAACGGAATTGTTTATTAACCTGATTGCTCAGAGCAAAACCCGATTGATTCAAATTCTATCTCGCTCTAGTGCCCAACATTCTTCCTCCAAACGGGTCGGCTTCTTCTTAGTCTAAGGGATTTAGATAAATATCAGTATTTTACGTAGAACGACTGCCATTATTCTCCAATACAGAACAAGGTGTTACGTTACTCATTATTAAATGAGTTGTTAGACTTTCTGGCCTCCGTAACGACTTCCGAAGATCTTATAAATGGTAACAAGCACCGACGGATTTACGTGATCGCCGAAGTATGGAGGAAAACTCGATATGTTTAGATGGTCACCCATCACAACTGACTGCGCTAAGCATTGCGTAAGTTGTAAGACCGATTGGTCCGCATGACTTCGACTAAGCCACAACCTTTTCCCAACATTGCACTATAAGTAAGTAGGTGTTAAAATAACTGTCCAGTCTAGGCGTTTTGAGTTGCTGATTCAACCTAAAAAAGAATAGGAAACCGATGTACCTTTTCAGTAGACTTGTGTCTTCTTGCACAGTATATAATAATGCCGACTGTGAGACACGTACCAATTACAGCAGTCACACTACCGATGATAAATAATGTGCCATACATTTCATCTAAAAAAACATAAAAATTAACAGTTAGTAGCGCATATTTGACCATAGTGTCAATAAACTCTGACAAGTTGCACCCTAGCGATGTTTCCTTAGATTTTTTAATTTTGCATAAAAATGAAAAGACTTACTGAGTAAATGTAATATAGAGTATATAAGTAAGCTACAATTAAACGAATTAACTTTTATTATTTTATAATCAATAATTTGCACTGTTTCTCCTTTTAATAAAATACAGACCAATATATCGTATATATATTTTTTTAAATGTGTGTTAGAATATTTACTATAAAGCACTGAGTGAAAAGAATTTGAATAAATACATACCATCAGGATCAAATAACATTAAAATAAGTAAAATTAACACCAACACAGACATAGTTTAATAAATTCTGACAGTACGGGTTTCTTGCCACTGTCAACAAACTTGGCTAATAATATGAAGTGGACGTGTTAATGGCTCTGAATAAGGAAAGTGCCGTTATTTTCCTCATATATCAAATAAATTTAGCAATTTATGTTCAGACAGTCTATTCGCCATTTTACCCTTTGAATTTGTTTCCTTATTTATTTAACCATTGAAATTAATTAGATTTTGTTTACGCTATTACATCCTAGATTTTACAATATGAATTTCAAATAGATTGATTCAATACCTACATTGCGAAATAGTTTTAATCAAAGCGATTTGAGATAATGTAGCGTCTTTACTGCCTAAGAGCCAGCTTGTTGTATTTAGCGACTGCAATGAAATTGGAACCGCATTGATGAGTAGACGAATGATTTGTGTATTTAAAGCGATACGGTACTATTAAAGCAGCAGGCAGCAGGTTAAAGGAGACATGGTGTTGCCGTCATCGAGCAAGTTCACAAGAGCTGTACCGCCATCGAAGCAAAGATACATAGTAATGTATCATTGCTTCGATGGCGGTTACAGCTCTTGTGAACTGAAAAGATACATTACTATATATCTTTGCTTTGATGGCGGTACAGCTCTTGTGAACTTGCTCGATGACGGCAACACCATGTCTCCTTTAACCTGCTGCCGAAAAGTAATGCTTGCACTACTGTGCTCTAACTTGCTGATGAGGTATCGACCAAATAAAGGCAAGTTAACTAAAAATACCAGGCCAAGTGCGTGTCAGGCTACGCGCAATAGAGTTCTGAGGTTAGCCGTTTAAAATAAATTATTTATTTATTTAAAAAATTCTTGAAAAACTTGTGACGGCGGACTTAATGCCGAGGGCATTTTCTACCAGTCGACCCTTAGGGTGGTGCAGAGATAATTGGTAGGTGCATAATATAAAAGTAAGAATAATTACTTTATTGTATAACAAATTAAAATAATACACATACTAAAGTAATACTTAAAAACTATATAATACACAAATACAATAACATACATAACACTCACAAATACAATATTACATAACCTATTACATAACATTACATTATTATTGAGAATACGGGTTACTCACGTTACTTTAGCGTGAACACGTCGACGGGGTCGCACGGAGGCGACGACACGATATTAATAGCCCAGTTGATGAATCTACGTACTGGATTCGAAACTAGTCGGCATATCCCGGCTAAAGTAACGTGAACGTTTTCTCAATAATAATGTGTTCACCTTACGTCGGTTTTAATAATATTATAAAATTACATCTTGCAAACGGATCTTTAAATAAAAAAATAGCCAGCCCTCTTAAGTTTTTAAAAGACTTATCTAACGATACTCCACACTATGTGGAGTGGAATAAAATCAAGTTTTTTCTCTACAAGTAAAGTGGGATGTTTTTTTTCTGTCCTGTACTCCATACGACAGAAAAAAAGCATCCCCACTTTACTTGTAGAGGAAAAAACCTGATTTTATTCTACCATTTTCTTGAAATGGTCAACATGCACATCTATGCAAAATTTCAGCTTTACAGCACTAACGGTTTCGACACTATGCTTCACACAGACAGACGGAGGGACATGGCGAAACTATAAGGGTTCCATATGTAGGTACTACGGAACTCTAAAAAAATGTTATCAATATTACGAGGTTTTATTATAAGACGAACATAATATTCTCCATAAAAATTAAGAAAATAAATTAAAAGACTTTTGTAAAGATAAAAAGTTAAAATTGTAATAAAACTATTTTGTTATATCATATTGAATCTAAATTAAATATATTTTTTTAAACAGCATTTCATAACAATATTCATAATGAATTCAATCTTCATATCACTTTGTGTCGGTCAACCATTCAACATGAGCTTTCCAATAAGGTCCGAGTTCCTTCACTATCTTCCAACGTCAAATTGTCGAGCTGGTCCTGTAAACAAATTAAAATAATATTTATAGATATTATAAACCGGCGAATCTAAGTAAGAAGTTATTATTTAAATCGCCATTTTCTCTTTAGGAAAACGGCGATGCTAATTGCAAAAATAACATAAAAGCTTTAATTTACTCCGCGCAATCAAGGCAGGCTCACGAAATAAGGCTGTATACAATCGTATGTGTTATACACATATAGCATAGAGAAGCTCAACGTTGCTGTGCCGATAATATTTTTTGTGAATAGCAATGAGTGAATACAGGTCATCTTATGGCATTTGAATCAAAATGTACAAAGATAATGTTTCCGATTTTTTGACACTTACATAGGCAGCAATAGTTTGAGTGGCAGGATTTTCTTGAATTGTGTTCAAAGTAGTGCCCGGCAAAATCTTTAATTGGGTGCTATGCTTCCTTGTCTGAAAACAAAAAAAAATATTTTACAAAAAACTTGAATTCTGATTGAATTTGCATTACTTTAAGATAATTTTTCATGAAGTATTATATTAAGTATAAGTATTATACAGAAAATACACTTAAAAGCGTGGACAACAAGTGAAGGATGTCGGCAAACTAAGAATGCTGTTTCAGCTCTTAATAAAAAACTTGCCCGCGACCTCACCAAACTGAAAAGAGACAGGCTCCGCAAGGTCATTGGAATCCTGACCGGTCACTGTCTACTTAACAAACACCTACACACGATAGGAATAACTGACAGCCCCCTATGCAGAGGATGCATGAAAGCAGAAGAAACGCCACAGCATGTCATCATGGAATGTAGCAGCGTGGCCGAACAACGGGCACAAATTCTTCAATTACCAACATCGCTTCCGGAAGCCTGCAGCAGCCCTCGGAAGCTGCTTTCCTTCTGGACCGACATAGGCTGGCTGGAGTAAACGGGAAACCTATCACGTATAATGGTCCCATAGGAGGACTAAGTGCGGATACCGCCCAGGAAACTAAACTAAACTAAACTAAGTATTATATATTTTTTTTATATATTTTCATAAAAGTCGTGTGCGTGTTAACTAAAGAATATTTTAATAGAACAGATAAATAAAGTGGCAGGATAAAAACCTTAACATGCTGATGGACATATTCCGAATTTATGTCAGTGTGTATGTTTTCAGATTCCTTCGTTCCTAAACGTGGTGAATGGGTCGGAACAGCACATGCCTTGAATTCCATTGCATTTATGCTGTTCTCAATTGGCGAGTGATTATCACCAATAGGTGTAGGTAATTTACATCCTTGCTGAAATTAAAAAATAATTATATAATTATTTATTTATAAATCACATACACAACTATCATTACAGGCAATTTCCAATGCGATAGCATTGGACACAAAAATAGAAACATAAACGAATCTTTAATACTAAATAAAACATAACAAGTATAACAAACACGAAACCTAACATTAAACAAGACACAAAATACACATAAAAGATACCCTAGAAATATAACAATCACCTCAGAATATTTACAATTTAAACTCTAAAATTATCTATAATTAATCACAACCGAAACATATTATATGTAAAATACTCGAGTATAGAAAGACAACCGTCTGAACTAGTATGGCTATCTTGAAATAGCTTCCTGCCCTTTATCTAGTATTTGTAATAAACCCAGAAAAAAACCTAATAAAAATAGTACTCACTTTTCGAATAGCTGCATCTTTATTTTTGTTATAAAAGTATAAAATTAATGTTACTACAAGTGCAGCTAGAATCATACCCACAAGAACTCCGACTAGCAGAAACAACTGGTTGTTTATAGCTACAAAAAACATTATCATTAGCTTTTGTTTATTAATTCCGATAAAAAATTTCAATTAGTCAATTTAATAAAACACATTTGAAATTTGGTTACACAGTTTACAACATATATAAAATAAACTTACCTATCTGTTCATAATTGCGAAGTGTAAGCAAACAAAGTATCAAGCTCAATGCCACGATAAGTATCACTACAACACTTGCTACCATTTTCTTTACTTTTAATTTGAACTATCCACCATAGAAAAAGAATTAACTCTTAAAGCAAGTAACGACTATAATGTTTTGAAGACATATTATTCATTACTAAGGTAAAATATTGAAATTATCCTTATTCTGTGTTGTCATTTTGAAACTTGTTATACAATACAATACAATACAATTCTTTATTGATAACTCAATGTTACATGTCAGTTTTTTACATTTTTTTATAATAATAATATGTCACAAAATAACGTCAAAAATAATACATTTTATAACATTAGTATAGTCACATACATAGTTAATTAAATTAAAGATATAAATAATAAAGAATGAAGTACATAGATCAGAAATTAAATCAAGTATAGATAGTAATTTAATAAATAAAATTTTAAATTTACCAGGAAAAAATAAATCGTCAGAATAAATAATGTAATCTTTGTCAATATTTAGTCAATACATCAATCAATAAATTAATTTAAAAAAAAAAAAAGTTATAAATGATATTAGTCTTCTGTGGTAGACGTTTTGGTAACAAACCTGAAGGTTACACAACTTTTCACTCTCATTTTAAATTAAGCCCTTAAACTACTGGCAGATTAGGCATGATGTCGTAGTCTTTATCCAAAGAGCACTTAATCAATATGGAGAAGAAATTAAAGTAAATACGTCTGCCAGAACTCGCGAAGGAGTGGGGGGTAGATTGTGCTGTGTGCATATAAGATGGTGTTTTATATGAGTGGCGCTTTTCCACATTTGACAGCAGACGACAATGAGTAGTACTTTTGGTTTAATAGTCTTTATCGATTAATATCGATGTTAAAGTCTTTTTTAGTCTCGTAAATATAATATAATATATATATATATATAATACACCTTGATATTGTATGCATATAGTATTAATATTGGTATATGTATATATTTGTTTATTTATATATATATTATTAAATTATATTGTTTATATTATTATATATTTATATTATATACTAAATATAGCATATTTAGTATATAATATATTATACCTATTATTTATTGAGCGCTAAATCCTTCTTCATTTCTGTCTAAAACTACTATTCTGTACCTAAGTCTTTTACACTAATGTCCATTCAAAGGTTGCCTGAAAGAAATCGCGTTAAGCGATAAGGGCGCCCTTTGTGCATCTATTGTTATTTAAACTTTCATACAAAATGTATATCCTATATTGTATGCACAAATTAAGTTTTATCTATCTATCTATAATAAGAATATAAAAAAAAACATATAGATGTGTTTCTCATAATTTATTATTTTATTTATTAATTTAACAAAAATAAACTAAATTGAAAATGTAATTATTTAAAAAAAACGCGTTAACAACTGGAAACGGGTACATTTAACAGCAAGTGCTGTACAAAATTTGCCCTAACGATTCAGTCATTATAATAAAACAGTTTTTATTAAATTCGAAACATGCGTTCTTTTGGAATGGGAACACCCGAGACAACTAGTTAAAAATCTCCACCCTCATAGTATTTTTATGTATCACCTTAACACAAGGCATACAGAATAATAACTTGATTTATATTGACACACATTACTATATTCAGTAACTATATTATGATGATTATTATATGACTATTATTCTAATAAAATGAGTTGATCCGACTTCGAGTAAATCAAAAGTAAACGTCTATGTCCCTGCAATGACATTCTGATAATTTCAGTACAAATTCTTGTTCAAAACTCTTTCGTTTTAATAAAAGTCGTGCATAATTTCTGGCAGCCGTAGCTATTGTTGCTTGAACCACGGTACGTGTAATATCATATTGCGAGCTTCATTTCATCTGGCTATTGTTTTCGTCGGGAGTGATGAAAAATTCGACTCCATTCATAAGTTCGCATTGCATGCTACCTGACATTTTCTTTGCAATCGCATGCAGTAGACAAAACGGGATGGAATGTTTTTTTTTGTTTTTTTTTTTATAGGCAACAGAGTTATTTTCGAATAATAAAAACAAGATTGATAGTCCATTTATTATAATTACCTATATAATTAATAAGGCCAATTAAAAACAGGAACAAACATTTGAATTACAAAATTAAACAGTTTATAATATCCCTAAGGCATTTTTTTTACGAAACTTGCGACATAAATGACGAAATGTTTGAATGTTAAGGAAGCAAAAGTTATTATTATAACTCATAATAAACGCAAAGTTTTAATAGCTTTGTCATTGAAAATTTAGTTTTACTGAATATACAGGAGTCACAGAAGTCGATGTCAAGCCGGAATCGGGTAACAAGTTAGTTATTGCAGAAGCAAAAATAAAGCCACTTTAAAAAAGTCACTTTGCTTTCGTTATTAAAGACATTTATTTTATTAAATTATGTTTTTGATTTTTTAGGGCGAATAATGGCAATTTCGCCAGCTTGGAAGTAATTATGATAATGCAGTCATTCATCATGATCTGATTGCGGCAATCAATTACATTTTATTTGGCCACGAGTTTATAAATAAATCTACCTACTTTAGGAAGCTGTTTCCAACTGGCTCGAAGGTAGAACTAACTTTTATAACGATTTGCTTTGTGAACGACTGTACCTCCGCGCTCCGTCATACATAACAATAGCTAAGTATCGAGTAAGTAATAACATAGCTCAGCTTACTCAGAACTCCGGCTCAAGGACAGTCGAGAAGAGAAGGTCTTCTGTTTGCAGTAATTAGTTAAGTTTGTACATGTACAGTTGTGTACAGCTGTGGTATATTGTAACGTGACGACTTCGTAGTTGTTGTCTAGTAATTAGAACACGATGTCCCTGCGCACGTAAATAGCTGTTGATGTCGGAGACGTACACATTAGTTATTTAGGATATATCTTAAATAAGGGTCTTGTGGCAACGTAGTTGAGGGCATAATGTGTCTAATTTGAGTAATGTAATGGGACGTAAAAGAAAGTAATTAAACTTCATCTCAAGGCTTGAAACCTTAGGGCCCACGACCGATAGTCGGTGTCTGATTTCTTGTAGGAGAAAAAAAGATCGTTTAAAAATGTATGTATCAACGCACCGTCCTACAAAAATTTTGTCATGGGCGTGCACACCCTATAATAAAATGTTGTCGTACTTTTAGATATCACTGCATTATTTGACATCTCTGGGCAGCTCATCGCGAATAAAAAAATATTGATTCCACAATAATAATTGAGAACGTGAGTGCAAAAGTGGCCAAGTGGTTGTTATTTTAATATTACGGTTATAAAGAAAATTCGATTAAATTTGTCCATGGGACATATTTGATCATAAAAAGGATATTGTTGGTCTTAAAGGATTCAGTTGAAATGTGGATATTGCTATGACCTCTGTAAGAATTTATTGGAAGGTTCGGTTCTAGTCCTGATTTACATAATCGTAAGCCAAGCATGCATGTCTATTGTATGACTATACAAAGGGGTCTTAGTAATCCAGCTTTGTTCTTGGGTACGTTTGGGGAAGCTGGGCTATAGTTGTCATGAATTCAAATCACGTACTGAACTTTCAGCAAAGAGGAGCCGACGTCCGCAGAAGTTAGTCAAGTAGACGCGTGCGTCACAAAAGAAATCTGGGCCCTATTTATCTCAATATATACATCTATTTCCAATATTACTTGTGTTTTTTATACTTCGGAAGACCCTACGGCGGCAGAGGAAATTACGTGAAGGTACTTGTGTGAATTTGCCCAGTATCAGAGAAGGTATAGAATTCTAATATACTCGCATTTGGGTGTTACCCTCGTTACGAAACACGACTCATATCTCCTAATATTGTAAACAAGAGAGGCGTTATCTTTGTACATGTTTCTGAAAATTAGGTGGATATATATCATGTAACTGACTGATTAATATTATACACGACTTGTGTAGTAGGGTTATCTTTTGGTAAGATCATTCTTTAAAATGAAAATACTAAAACCAGCCGTAAATAATGTTGGCATCCCTAGGTACTATCAGACCAATATAATCATGATCCATTTGTTAAATGTTTCATTTAAAATGGTAACTTTCGATGTGGTAGCCAATAGTTTGCACAACTTGACACTTACCACTATTTCAAATGAAATTCGAAATTTGTTATCAAATGAATTTATACTTTAATGTTTTGGAATGTCTTCGCAAAAGTAGTGTTAAGGTGGATCACGTCTGATGGTACATACAACGCACTTTAGTTACCTGCCCTTATCTCTAGTTTACAGTCTTAGTCCACGGCTATACTCTGTACCAAAATCAGAGAGATAAAAATCAAGCCCGAAGCATTTTTTGTCTCTCTCATTTTGGAACAGAGCATAGTGTATGAATAAATGGCCCAGTATGAAAATGGAGTGATTTGAGATGTGCCTGTGAGGCGGCTGTTGCCATCTGTCATTCAGAGCACGTATCGTAACTTCTAGCAGTGGCTTGCCCGCTTAAATATATTCTATATACATCTATATATATAGAATATATCTGATTCTGGATGTCAATTTGAACGCCACGCGTTGTTAAGAATGGGCACCGTGTTTCCCTAACTTTTGTTCACGAACGCCTTATCAGTTTTGATTGTAACATATCTTATGTTACAATTTAAACAGAATTAGGCGCTTTTACTGAATAATATCTACTAAGTATGTCAGAAGCAATCGCTTTTAAAAAAGTTCTTAGGTAGTTTTGTAACCAAACTTATAAGGGTCTTATGCAAAATTATATTTATTGTTATACCGCAGACAGTATTACTTATTTATAATTATTTTATTTTTATTTCATAGGGAGACTTACAGCTAACTTAAAACTAGAAAAACATTGATAATATTATGAAAGCCAATTACAAGTTGCCGCATATATACATATTTTATAGCAAAACCAAAAACAACAAACCGACAAACATTACGACATTTTATGCAAAAATAATCTTTGCTTTTCGCCAAAAATGCAAAACACATTTTTTTTTAAATACATAATATATAAATACGTCAAGATTATTTAAGCCGTTGTTCTACGATACCCAAAATAAAATATACGAAGTGTGTGATGCGGCGAAATAGTGTCTCTTTATATTTACTTGCGAAGTATGGAAGTTTTTATTTAGCTATAAAATATGTGAACGCGAGAACTCCATAAAAAATGGATAAATAATGTATCAAAACAAATGCGCAGGAAGCGAACAGAATAGAGATACGGAATCTTCTGATGCTTATACTGTTTTATAGATGAGAAAAATTTAAAGAATATTTTGCTTTGTTTTTATAGAAAGCCTGATTATTATTATGGACTTAGGTAACTTTTAATATTTTAGAAATGTGTCACTTTTTTATGTTGCATATTATCTATACTGATTATAAGACAGTCAAGGGTTCAATTATGTATATTGAAGATATTTTGTTTTTTTTTACTGAGAGGCATTCTGCTATCGATTGCCTTTTTGTGATTGGTAGACGAACGACACACACACATAAATTAATACGCAACACAGATATTTGAAAAAAGCAAGTATTCAGCTGTTAATTGTCATTAAAAATGTTAAATAAATTGTGCCTATTAGGGGATAAAATAAATTCCTTGCTATTTGAATTCCTTGCTAATTAATACTGATGCTTCAAGTTATTGTTCATCTTTTAAAAGTTATTTGTGCAAGTGTGGGAGATAGTTTTATTACCCGGCTTTGCCTGAAAAGCTCGCAATGAAAAGGTCGCTAGATAAAACTCCATAGCCTCAAGACGGCTCTGAATGGCTGGACGGCACAAGTTTCACAGTGTGTCCGCTTTGTGCCACGCAACATAAACTTTAATTAAAAACATCTTAATATCAACCAGCTACAAAGAGAGACCTCAAAAAGTTTTACATTATTTCGAAAAGTATATTATTCGAATCAAATAAGGTATATCTAGTATGTATAATAGTGTGCTTCATTCGTCCTGTTGTGAAATTTCCATCGAACGAACCTTTCGAAAATTATTTTTTGTCGCTTCGTCCCGTTATCTATGGCTTAGTTACGATGCAGATAGTAGGACCTTAGCCATTCTTTTGTACGTGAGTGTTCGCCTCTACGTTACAAAATACGATTAGAAGCAAAAGCGTCGTACAGTATTAGAAAAGTAAAACTTAATTAAACATGATAACAGTGAAAAAGCAAGGCACTATGAAAAATACAAAAAAAAACACACATCACGCATGTCTTACTTCCGAGTCCATAATCCTAATAATAAACCAATTCTTCTTCTCTCCTTTTCCCTACTTTAGTCTTAACCAGATGAAGCTCCATCTTTTTCACTTGTTGCGGCTTCGTCTTGAGATGGCAGGATTACTTGGTTTGAAATTAAACAGCTGGCTTTTGGTACATTTGCAGATCTATTTCTAGTATATTACAGGATGATGATGCGTATATGAACGAGTAGCGATAGAGAAAAAATAGAGTGATTAGCACAATTTTGACATTAATTTGAATTTTACTTTAACTGACATATTATAATAGACTGACAAATTGACATAGACTGACAAGGGTGACATTAAGACACTGACACTTGACACGATCCGTAACATGCCCCCGGCCTTGGAAGCTCCAGGTTCCGAAACTGGTTATGCGTCTTCTTCGCTGAGCAGAGGACAGATCTTGGCGAAAGCGCGCCTGATGACGCCCGATTTTGTTTTGATGTCAGCGATGCGGGAGATGCCATCCTTGCCTGGCAGGGTCTTGATCACGCGCCCCAGATGCCACCGTAGCGGTGGAAGGTTATCGTCTTTGATAACTACCATTGTGTTTGGCTTTAATGTTTTGTGTGTGTCTTCCTTCCACTTGGTTCTTGTCTGGAGTTCTGATATGTACTCCTTCGCCCATCTTGCCCAGAAGTGCTGACGCAGCTGCTCGATGCGGTGGTAGCGGTTGAGCGTTCTGGTATTGGTGTCATCTCTCATATCTTGATAGACTGGTGCTGTGAGAGGTCGACCAACCAGGAAATGTCCAGGACTGAGTGGGAGAAGGTCATCAGGATTGGATGAAAGAGGAGAGAGGGGACGGGAATTTAATATGGCTTCGACTTGAGCCAAGACTGTGGTAAATTCCTCAAATGTGAGGTGAGCATTACCTATAGTGCGTAGTAAATGTTTTTTGCATGATTTTACTCCGGACTCCCACCCTCCACCTAGATGAGGACTGTAGGCTGCTATGAATTTAAATTTGATGGACTGACTAGCTACATATTCAGCTATATCTGATGAGCAGTTAGTTAAGTATTTTGAGAACTCGCCCATGGCGCCTACAAAATTCCTTCCGTTATCGGAATGGATTTCATCAGGCTTTCCACGGCGTGATATAAAACGCTTGAGCGCTAGAATGTATGCTTCAGACGAGAGGTCGCTTACTAGCTCAAGGTGTACAGCGCGCGTTAAAAAACAGATAAATAAAGCAATATAAACTTTTACAGTTCTAGCTCCCCTCCCCTTACGATTCAAGATGAGCAATGGTCCCGCGTAATCAACTCCGCAGTAAGTAAAAGGATGCGCAGGCGTTAATCTTTGTGAAGGTAAGTTACCCATCAAGGGGGTAAGGGTTTTGCCCTTTAACCGTTTACACGATACACACTCGTGCACAATTTTACGAGCGAGGTTCCTGCCAGCAATAGGCCACCACTGCTGACGGATATCATAGAGAAGTGCCTGAGGGGCTGCGTGAAATAATCTCCTATGCTCGTGTCTGAACAGCAGTACAGTGAATTTGTGATGTGCGCAAAGTAGTATGGGATGTTTCTTATCATAGCTGAAATTGGTAGACGCTTCAATTCTTCCACCAACTCTAATAATATTTTTATCGTCGATAAATAAATTAAGTTTAGATAAACTACGGTTACTATTAAGCGACGCATTTTTTTTTTATAAGTTTATATTCGTCAGCGAATGATTCCGACTGAGCAAACCTAGCTAAAACTAACTCAGATTCCCTCAATTCGTTCACCGTGAGCTTGCCATACTGACGTTTTATTTTATTACTGCGCGAGTTATGTACAAAACGTAGCACGTAATATGCGAATGCGCGTCTCGTACGGTCGAACTGGGAGAACCGAGAGAATGAAAAAATAAAAATAATATAGAAACCTGATTTTAAGACATTATAAGTGTTTTCGCATAATTTTAATAATTGTTGTGTTAATTTTAAATATTGAATACCTAACAGGTCACCTTGAATAGCAGGACCGACGCGTTGGAGATCATTTAGCGATTGACCTGAATTTGAGTGAAAACTCGCATCAAGTACAACACGTAGCTTGGTTGTAGTACTGTGTTTGCGATAAATTCCATGATGAGGCATGAAATAATTTCGAGTCCCGCAAGTATCGATACGCGACATGTGACCCAAATCTTCATATTCATGAATAAACTCGTTATACATTTTTTTATAATCAGGCATACGTTGTAGCCGTCTTTCTAAAGCGAAAAAGCGGTTCTGGGCTTGATTAAATGTATCGCCCAAGTTATCTGGTGAGGATTTGAATGGAATGTTGACGATAAATCTTCCATCACTATTGCGTTTAAATGTATTAACGAAATGATTTTCGCATTCCTTCTCCTCCTCTGTGCGCGTATCAGATAACTTGGGTAACTCTTCAAGTTCCCAGAACCTCCGCACTTGTTCTTCTATTGCGTGTGTGAAGTTACACTGGATATGGCGAGTACTGCGCGTATTGATATGTACGGGACCTGAAATTATCCAGCCTAAGTGCGTGTTTTGTACAAACGGCCCATTCGGTAATCGTATTTTACCGTCGCTTAATAAATCCCAGAACTTATCAGCACCGATTAAAATGTCAATACGTTGAGATTCATTAAAGTATGGATCCGCTAATTGAATGTGTGCCGGCAGTCTAAACTGCGCGTGTTGTTTAGGTATAACCGGCATCGTTGAAGTTATTTGCGGTAGAACGAAACATTGCATACACATAGTGAAGTCGTTGGTTCGCGATTTTATTTCAATATCACAGATTTGCGTAGACTGTGTTATTGAATTACCAACGCCGTGTATTTCCCTAGTGGACTGTATTGTTGGACATTGTATTGAGTCGCATAACGTTTGTGTAACGATGCATCTTTCGCTTCCTGAGTCTAAAAGAGCACGCGCCAAATGATATTCGTTTTTATTATCTTTTACTTCCACTAAAGCCGTCGATAATAGAACAGGTTGCATACAAGGATACTGATCATCTATTAATATGTCCACGTTAGAGTGTGTGTGTCCATCATCAGTACCTGCGCGGGGTAAGTGCGACGCGAGGGACGCTTGCATTACCGCGACCGGTTTGCTATCGCCCGGCGCGGGTGCCAGTGCAGACGTTCCGCTCCCATGCAAAGCTACATTATCTGTGTGAATTAACGAATTATGTTTCTTTTCACATTTGCGACACGGGCCGAACTTACAATGCAAAACAGTATGACCGGGACGCAAACAGTTCTCACACAAGTTGTTATCTTTAATGCATTTTACCCGGGACTCAATAGTGTGGTTAAGAAACGTTTGGCATGCATAAAGTGGATGATTATCATTACAAAGTAAACAAGATCTTCTATTCTGGGGCGCGCGCGGCTTGTTATTGGAAACATTGCAGTGAACCTTACTACTACCGGTGTGCGTAATTGTGTTCGGTTTACCGTGGTTAATGTAGTTCGTTTTAGTGCTAGTATGTGACACTTGCAGTGTTTCCAGCATGTCTGCCCTATCTTTTAGGAACGAAAGCACTGTTTCGACCTTCATACGTGACTTGGAATCACCAGATATTGTTGACGAGTTCGATTTAAATTGTTCCCATGCGCGTTCTGTGGTTTTATCGAGTTTTGTAACAATGATATAAATAATAAGTGTATCCCAACTATCAACGGGCTCACCTAGTATTTTTAGTGCACGTAAATTCTTCAGAATGGTATCAATTAAGTTACGTAGTAAGTCTGGTGATTCTTTTGTCAATGTTTGAATATTGAACAGTGCTCGAATATGATTTTGAATTAGAAGTCGGCTATTATTATATCGATTTAATAGTAGGTCCCACGCAACAATGTAGTTGCTTTCAGAAAATTCCAAAGAATCAATGACTAGGGCTGCGCTTCCTTTTAGTGACGATTTTAAATAATGGAATTTTTGAATACTACTGATTTGAACGGAGTTATGTACTAACGAAAGAAAGGTATCCCTGAACTCTAACCAATGCTCACTTGAACCGTCAAAGGTAGGTACGGATATAGTAGGTAACTTTACTGAGCCGTTATTACATTTATTTGAACACGTAGGTACCTCTTCAGTGCTTAACATACATTCTACTTGAGCCAAGGTGCTGTAGTAGCTATCCTCAAACAAATCGCGTTGTTGTAATTGATTTTCTAAATCAGATTCTGAGACACATTCCTCTAATTTTGTTTGAAGATCGCTAAATTCAGCAAACAGGCTAGCAGCTCCTTGCGTTCTTAATTTAAGATCTGCTCGCGTTTGAGCTGACAATATGTTCTCACTGCTAAGAGAATTAATATGGGTATTAAATCTAGTTAACCGACTCTTGACAATCGCGCGTTTTTTAACTAGATCGCGGATTGCCTGATTTTTAGCATCATCCTGAGATATAGTAATCTTAGGGGATTTAGGCCTAGCTACAGAAGGAATAGCTATGGGGGCTAAAGAGTCCTTGCCATCAGTGCTCATCTTGGTGGGTAGTGAAAGGTGGAGTACTCACGATTAACAGTGACAGCTTATGCTTGCTCTGGCACGTTGCTGACGACCACTGGAAAGATGTTACTCGCCGCGTCTCAATCACTGAAATCAGTTTACCACAGAATTAGCACAAGCACTTGGAAAGGATAGGGTTAGATAGATTGGCTGGCCGTACCACTTTGCGTGCGTTTTGGAAGAACGTAGATCTTCTCATGTAGTACAGGGCCTGCTACAGCTGATATTTCAGATGAATCCTTGAAGACTCTTGAAGACTGCCTCGGTTGCGCGTAACGGTCGTTAGGTGCTCGAAGTTCTTGCGTCCGGCGTAGATGGATCAAATGTTGCGGCTTCGTCTTGAGATGGCAGGATTACTTGGTTTGAAATTAAACAGCTGGCTTTTGGTACATTTGCAGATCTATTTCTAGTATATTACAGGATGATGATGCGTATATGAACGAGTAGCGATAGAGAAAAAATAGAGTGATTAGCACAATTTTGACATTAATTTGAATTTTACTTTAACTGACATATTATAATAGACTGACAAATTGACATAGACTGACAAGGGTGACATTAAGACACTGACACTTGACACGATCCGTAACATCACTTCATTAAAACTAAACTAGAAGTCGGTATCTCCCCTCACAATACGACTCAAACAACGTAATCCTGTCGTATGATCTTTCGAAATAATATCAATACGGAACGTCAGTTTGTTTCCGACCAAATGGCTTGTATATCCAGCGGCTTCATAGAGACCAAACAAGACACAAAGGGAGCTAGCGATAAGCTGTGTAAATCTTTAGGCATACAAATGCGGACTCACGGACAGACAGATCCGTCTGTAGATCTCTTTCAGTGGTCGCGGCACAAACGAACATTTATCATCGTTTGAGTTCCTAGCTATCACTTGATCATTATTAAGTCAGTTTTGGTATTATATTGGATACTAAGGTTCCGTTCCTGATAGAGTTTTAAATTATGAAGTGATTACAGTTTTTCTATATAAATTTGACATTTCATCTATAAAAAAGTCTGTCTGGTGGATAACTTTAACGTTTTATAAGGTAACAATAGATACAAATCGTCCTTAAACTGGCCACTAGTTCAATCTCGATTTAATGATTTTACTTTTAGAAGTACATTTTTTTATTGCACAGCGTTGTTAAAAACCACATCTCAGATACATTAAAATTTAGTCCCAAAATCTACTTAATTCAATCTATAATAACTGCCTCGCGCTGTGAATGCGAGCATTTAATACTATCTCGTCAAACGTGTACACACACGAACGCGATATTAGAAAAATGTTACCTTTATTTTCAATAACATGTGTAATAAAAATATTTATAACTACGTCTCCTTTTTATTTTTTTTATTTCACATGCTATATAAATTCGCAAGAAAGATTTTTGTTCCCCCTGATGATCAAAATAGGACTTGCCAGTTTAAGGACGAAATGCTCTGAAATGATAAAGACGTTTGATGCATGTATGAGTATCGGTCTTTATTTGATGTTTGGAATTAAATAAAATAACCTGACAGGTTCATGAAAAAAAGTCCTTTTTTAAAGCACGTGCTATCATTTTATAAAACAAAAAATAATAACGCCACGATTGCCGTGCCCAATTCGAGAAATTCGTGTACATATTTCGCAAATGAGGCAAAAGCTAAATCTAATATAATTTATCTCATTTTTAAATAGTTTCCATTTTAAAAGGAGTTTTATTTTTATGAGAGAATAATGTTGCAACTATTTAAATAATAATGGCAACTGAGTAGCAATTACAACGAGATGGCCCCAGATACCCGTACTGGGCTTAAAGCTATTACTCATTCAGTCAGTTCTCGAAAATACTCATTAGAATTCTCAAAGTTTTGTAAACTAAAAGGCACCATATCGTGGGCGGCTTTTAATGTACTATCAGACTAGTAGATTCATGACCCTTACTTAATACTTCCTCTGCGAAGACATTCGCTTTCGAATTCACTTTACGACTAATTTTGAACAATATTTAATATAATTGTGAGTGCTTGACACTTAAAAAGCTTTTAGCTTCCTTATCAAAAGTGACAATAAAACGAAACCTTTGTCAAATGGGTGATGAATCTATTGGTCTAATAGTATCTACGTATATATTACAGTATAGATGATCCAATATTAATTAATTTGGGTGGCTTTTATAATTGAAAATAGTTTCCATCAACTTTTTGTGCCCAACCATTAAAATTTCTCATTAAGCCAACATTGAGAAAATAATCCATCTCGGTGGGTAATTAATCCGTTTTATTATTACTTAAGACTTTCAATATTCGAGTTTTAATAATGATTTTGATTGAAATTTGAAAGTAGGCACTCAAATGTTAATACATGTAGGTCCTACAGATGACATGAATGTCCCCTAGACTAGTATGTCGAGGGTCAATTTGGTTTTTTAAGTTCTAAATTTAACTATACTTAAATTTAGAACTTAAAAAACCTAAAATATTTCTACCATAGTAGAAATATTTCTACTATAGTAGAAATATTTTTCAGGCTGCTTATATTAAATTTTATTAATAATATTATATAACATCACGTCTGTATTATCCAGAAGGATGCGACAGGGGTGTAGAACACTCATATTTTACCTGTTATTTTTAGGTCCCATGCGATTGGTACCTTAATATTATATCGGCCACAATCGAAAAATCCTAAATATCAGTTTCATCCGACCTAATTATCGAACCCGTGAGAGGTCGCAAATATTTTAATTACTTCTGGACCAACGAGGTATTGTTCAAATTTACATTATTCAAGACGACCGGATGGCGGAGTTGGTAGTGTGCCTACCTGCGACGCTGAGGTCGCGAGTTCGATCCCCGCTCAAGAAAAATCGTTGTGTGTATGAACGTGGAGGTTTGTCTTGGTTTGCGTGTTTCTATGTATAATAAAAAGTATGTATTTACAAAAGAAAACTATTTATGTATTAGTATCAGTTATTATAGTAACCATAGTACAAGCTCTGCTTAATTTAGGACTAGGTAGCGATTAAGTGTTAAAAAACCTGCGAAGAAAATGTTGACTAAACAATCTACTTTAATTGAGGTAAATACCATTATCTTTTTATAATGCGTAATAGAATAATATATTCACGGGTCTCCTGTAATTTATTTGCGATGTATCTGTCTCGTAATACATGCGATCGTTAAATTTTATCGCCGACGTGAGGGTGTCCTTACGACGTCTTCCCGCTTCCCTTTGCCTCTAAAAGTAGTGAAAACTTTCACATGTGTTGCTAATGGAAAACTTCAGCGAAAATGCTTTGAAAGAAATATGCTGACCATTCGGGTCGGTTACAGATACAAGCTCAAAATTCACAGTTATATTTTTTAAGTTACATTATTATTTACAAGCTTAAGTGTAATATGTTGGTACGATACCTACATATTGAGCTTTGATGAAATGTAAACAATTGTTTACCTTGAGTGTAAGCCCACACAGATGGACATTTAGATTTTGAATTGTTCAAATTTAATACCAACCAAGGATGTTATAATACCTTACATGCTCACCCATAGAACCTAAGAAAAATAATAATCCAAAAAAATCTGAAAGGGAGAAACGCTAATTTGTTTGCAATTCAGTGCTTCCGCTTAAGAATTATGAATTAAGGATCTGAATTTCCGAATGTGTGAGCCCACTCTACTATTACGATAAAGCTGTTAAAATGTGATATTAACACACAATAGGCCACACATCCATAATACTGATTCTGTGGCACCAAATCTGTTCCAATTGGGTCCCCCTGATTGAATGGCACAAGAGGCACAGTCGAATTACGTACGAAATGAAGCAAGGGGTGTGCACGGAGCGTGGTACGTGACGTTCAATAGACTCTGCCCACCCTCGAGGGAAAAGGCGTTACGTTATGAGGATACTAATCTGCTTTGAACTGACTGATTACTTTTAATCGCGTAGATATTGATACCTCTTGATTGCAGATAGCAAAATATATTATCTATATATTCCATATAACATAACTGGTATGCAGGCGCGTTTGTCACACGTAACAAAGAATTATTTAAGAAAATGTTGTTATGTAGTTATCCACCGAAGTCTTACGACAAAGGAGTTTCGAAAAACAAACTACAAATTAATAATAGTCCTAAGACAAGACCCTTTTTGTAAAGGAAAATTAACCGAATGCTAAATAAATAAATAGCTTTCGTTAAAGGTAATAAGCCTACTGAAAAGATTGCGCGTCTAATATTTTCATTACATCAAATGGGTGTATTTAAAAATAAATATGTTTTCCACGGTGACAGATACGTACCACCGTGACCCGGATTATTCAAATGAATTAATTCTTTTGCGAAGGATCCGTAGGTAAACGTAGGTGAGATAAGCTGTTAAAATATTCACGAACGACCGAATATTTGTTTTATCTACTCGTAGTTAGCAAGAGAGTATCTAGAGCAATACAATACAGAATTTCAGAAAGTAATATATGAACACTACTTACGACCATTGATTCTTATGGTAATGAAAAGAAACCTGTATTTTCGTTTGAATCATTAGCAGTTGTGTACAAATGAAATATAACGCGCAAACAGGGATTATAGAGTATTTCTTACTTAAAACCACAGACTCAGTGCTTTAAACTATAAAGTAAAATAAATAATATGTGATGGGCGTTTACCGTCAGGAAATGTATCAAGCATCGAGTCTGGAATAGCATACGGTAGATGCCGATAAGGTCAAACTCAGCACACGGAACCTAAAAACTCTGCAACACCATTCTGGATAAAAGGCGTGGTGTTATTAAGCGATGAGTAAACTAATTGAACTAACAGATCGTATTAGACAAGGATTAAACTAAGAATACTGTAACCCCAAATAAAAGATATGAATATGAAATTTGTGATGCATAGTCGATGGAGGTAATATCTTCAATTTCTGGCAATATATATTACAAGCTGACCCGACGGACGGTGTACTGTCTTAACTACATATGTATACATTCTCTGCGACGATATTTGCAGCACGCTTTCTATCAATGTTATGTCAAACCCCATAAAGGTACATTGAAAAAGTTCATATTTTCAAAAGCGCTCATATTTTTAAGGTTACGTTAGAAAATCATTAGAAAATTTAATATTGTGGTTAAGTATTCTTAAATTTTATAATTTTCCAAGTTGCCTAGTCTTTTATTTCATAAGAACTATCAATTATAACAAACACAACACAAAAATAATCAGCGAAATCTGTTCAGTTGTTCACGCGTGATGCCGTGACCAAGGGAAATAGGGATTCATTTTTATATATTATATAGATAGATAGATAATAGTTTAATAATGAGTTCTTTACTCTTTGTGCCGGTTGTAAGTGCCAAGTACTGGATTACTTGACAGGGACAGACAGTGATCCTAATGACAACATATTGCCGTGATCAATATATCTGCCAAGGGATTAGCATATTATCTACCCTGTTAGCTTTGACACGTTTCACTATATTAACGTTATTTAGGTTTAGGTTTGCACAATCGTCATGTAATTTATGTTTTGTAGCTGGAAAAGTATTTCTTTGTTGTGTGAAAGCAGTGAGCAAAAGTAAATTTTACTTCTAGTTTTGCCGTCGCTCCATGCAAAGTTGATTTTTGCTCATTGCTCGCCTTTTCGAGCTGCTGAGGGGAAAAGTTGTATGTGCGACACGAGATTGAATTTATTTAAATGCTTTGAGACCCTAACTCCGCTCAAGATTCTATAAAGAATCACTCGCTGCGCTCGTAAAATACGAAAATACGAACTTTACCCTCATGTTACACTTATAACTATTTTGCTATTTACCAACGAAAAAATAACTGGACTGGATATAAAAGTGTCACATTTAAATATGAAAATCAAACACAGCTGTCAGCTCAATTTGTTTGTATCATATTAAGTTATCCTTTGAGTAAACTTTTATGTATAAGATGAATTTTGTACTGCCTGGACCAAACAAGGTAGGGTTTTACGCTATGAAAATATCGCTGGTGCTTAGTATTAAACCCATCAACTAGTAAAACTATCAGAGGTTACCAACAAGCATCGGCGTGGATGGCGCAACTGGAGTCCAGATATATGGCTAACGGCACGGCTATATATGCCGTGGCCACTATTCAATCTTCCAAAGCTTTTTCCCAATTACATAGCCGCTATTATTGGTACAATAAAATTGTATGGTGGCTTCTTCAGAAGGTATGAAAAACCTAAAAACGATAGCGATATGCGCTAAAATAGACAATAGTTGTCAATAATTTAAATATATATAACTAGCGACCCGCCCTGGCTTCGCTGCGGCTACTATTTAGTACTTTAATATGCATGTTTTTTAGGGTTATACAAAAAACTTTTTGTTATAATATGTAGTATAGTGACAATGAGCGCCGGATTTAACAATTATTCCTGTCGCGCTATTATTAACCTTGTAATATTATACTTAGCACAAAATCCACTTGCAAATTCCTAAGGCCATCGATCAGTTAGGTTTTGGCACGTCCCGTTGTTCCCGGGGCGCTTAGATTTGGCGCCTCTCCAGCCGGTGCACGCAGATCATTCGGACATAATCTCACACTCCTTCATGCGCTATTGTGCATCGCAAAAAACATTCACTGGCCTGCTAACCTTGGTACTAACGCCGGAATTGGCAACGGAACGACTGTGTCCTATAAATTATGTATGATTGTACACAAGAAAATGTTGTGTATATTTGTGTTGTACTATGTATTGAGGATGTGTGGGTTGTTTTTCATTATTGTTCGCTTCACAGTACTGTGTTACTACTTAAGATTATTTCTTTTTACCTATTTATCACAAATTGAAAGTTAGAAACCGTAGTTTAAGATTTATTTTTATCAATTAAGGGTTATGTTTTTCGGGCGTGTATTGTATAGTAGCAGCCCTGTATCTAATACATGTCCCACTGCTGGGCTCGGGCCTCTTCTCATGATGAGAAGGGTTATGCCGTAGTCCACCACGCTGGCCAAGTGCGGATTGGTACACTTCTCACACCCTCGAGCACTTTTTAGGCACTCTCAGGCATGCAGGTTTCCTCACAATGTTTTCCTTCACCGTTAGCGAGCTATAATTTAAATGATAAATACACACATACCTTCGAAAAGACGAATCTTGATAATTTATTGACAGAGGTGTGTGCCGTGGGTTCGAACCCGAGCCCTTCGACTAAGCAGTCCTACGGTCTCCCACTCGGCTATCGCTGCTAATACGTATCTTGTATGTTAATGTTATTTTATGCAAATGGTTCTATAAGTATAAGTTATAGACCAATAATACATAGAAGAAAGCAATAGAATAATCTAGTTAATATTTATTAGATTCGATACTACGCGATCTATCACGCATCTTTACTGAAAAGGTCTTCATCAAAAATTAACGTCTAATTCAATCAATGAATTTTCATTATTTTTCTAGTACCCTTGTGAACTTTCTTCATTGCCTCGATGGTCTAGTGGTTAACGTATGCGTCTTTCACCGCGAGGTCTCGGGTTTGATTCCCGGGTCAGGCAAAGTGTTATTTTAACTTTCCGTCAATAAATTTACAATAGCAGCACGGAGTTGGAATTGAACCAGGTGGATGGCGATAGGCTCACCCCCTATCACATGGGACCTAAAACATAACAAGTGAAGTGTGGGTGTTGTTCACCTCTGTTACACCCTTTTGGGTAACATAGACTAGATATTATGTTATGTAAAAAAATCCGATTTGTTGATTTTTCGACCAAAAATTTCACTAGTGCTTTAAAATGATATCCTTAATCAATTTTTTCGCAAGCTTATTCTTATTCATTTGATTGATGATACATTTTCACGACGTTAAAAGAGTTCTAAGATCGATTTCGCGATATGTGGATGTTTCTCGGAATCATGTACTGAACACACTGGTAAACGGCTTCGATAGGATGTCATTAACCCTTTATATATATTTTCGGTGCATAAAATAGCAATATTCATAATGAAGGTCTGAAAGTCAAGTAAGTGACTGAATTTTGAACTGTCGAGAGGAGTCCCGATTTAATTGGAACAAATAATAAAAGAAAACTATTTTCGTATAAGAAAAGTTCCAATTATATCGGCTCTGAAGCTGGATCAGACTCTTTATAATGATCATAGATGTTCTCCATTTCTTTTGATCTGGTATTTTACGGATTTGATCTCTTTGTTTGTTCGTGACCGCAAACTGTTGGATAATGTTAAGACATCAAAGTACAATTGGTATATTCAAGCAACATTTTAAATTCTTTATTAAACATTGTTGTTCTAGTTTTTTTAAGCGACGTCCGCACTAGGATTTACTTTTGTGTCGCATGGGTGTTCACAAACATACATTGTACGCACACAAAGCACACCAGAGTCAGAAGTCTTTGGGGATCGCACAAAAATTTATCCCGTGTGGGGATCGAACCCACAACACCAGCGCAGTTGAAAGCGGAGAGGCGACCGCTTTAGCCACTACGCCAACCGTGCACTCAAATCTTATTATTAAACTGTATTATATTATGTATAAAATAACAAAGATATTTAAAAATGTTTTTATGTATGGCATTACAAAAAGATACTTGAAAATGATTTTAGTACAATAGATTTTTGAGAGGCTGAATTTCTAAAGTGTGCACGTGATATACCTAATATTACAATATCATACAATTATTCAGTCACATGTAGTTTTTATCATTACTCAGTTATCTTGAAGACGTATCATCAGCTTTATAATCTTGCCTAGATAATCATTTTCCTGTCTAAAATTCAGATTTGCCTATGACGTATATGAACATAGAAAGATCAAGTTGAACCTGATGTTTCTATGTTGATTACTATGACGATTAATATTTTTGGCTGCTGTTTACTGTCACCCAGCTTTTGTTATGGTGCTTGACTGCTACTCAGTAGCTACTTGCAACAGAAATTCAATCAAGTCAATAAAAAAAAGACTCAAATTAATCACAACAATGTTTGCGTAAGGTATGACACTAGAACATGTCAATCGACTTGTGGTGTCAAATTATAAAGACTACATATTTATTTAGACCCGTATAGTGCGAATGCAGTAGTATAGAAAGGTAGGAGTTAGTTGGCCGCCCAAATGACCCGATTTCTAAGTTAGGCGCTCGCAAGTTCTATTCAAAGGTACCATTAGATCTATAGCCATAGTTATGCTTGATATAGCTGCACATACGAGTAAGCGGGAACTATCAAAAGTTTTTTTTGTACATTATTCGGGTCGTAACTTTAATATTATTTAGTCAATTCTCTAATTTAATTTCTAAACTACATGTTTGTTCGTGGCCATTTTATTAAAATTGTTTAAATCATTAATTGGTTAAAAGTACTTGAAAATATATATATACACAATGATAAATTTAAACATAATTTTTGAGAAAAAGTTTTTGATATCATATGTCTATTAAGATAGATAAAGACTTCATAATATTAAAGTTACAAAAGATTTGCCGTGCAAGTTTCTTTGTAGTATTAGTATATAGTTTATTCTAGTTATATAATATCATAAGTTTTGTGTGAAAATTTACAGATCTTTGATGCCCGATGCAAAAACTACGCAACAGATTTTAATAACATTTAGGACACATAAATATAATTTATCATAGATTAACATACAGACTACCTTTTCGACATACACAGTTAGCAATATCTGACAGATATAATTAATTATAGCAACAAGACATTTTATTCCAAATCCTTGGATCTCGAGCAAATGAAATGTAAAAATGTTGATTCTGAATATATAGTTTAGGACTGTTGTCTAGTCACGTTCTACCCTTTCACGGCGGTGACTTCGTGCAGGAAATGTACGTCCCGTCGGATGTCCCAACTGTTATGGAACTATCAAACAAGTTTTGTTTAATGTATTCATTGTGCCTGTTTGTTGTACTGTTAAACGGCTTTCTGTACCTTCACATTTATCAAGATATTTTCTATCACTTTGTTTGCAAATTAGAACCTTAATATTTAATCTGATCTTTGATGATATATTTACTGGTGGTAGAGCTCGACTTGTGAATGAGCTCGAGGGCGGCAGCACCACCGTCTCACCTTTAACCTGCCGCCAAATAGTAGTGCTTCCATTACTGTGTTTCGGTTTGGTGATGGGATCAGGAACTGAAATTACTGGCACATGAGGCATAACACCGTAGTCCTCAGCTGCAGCGACGCATCTATAATCTGCTTTTGTGGATTGTTGATGAACAATAGCGCCACGCAGCTTTAAAAATGAAAAAATATAGTCACAAAAAGAAGTTTCTAAGGGTCGCTACCAGTAGGAATACTTTGAAGGTCCTTTAGAGATAACTAAAGGATCATTTATTTTTCATTCATTATTATTTTTTATTTTTTTTGTTTCACACTTGGCCGTTGTTTTAAAAGGAATGCAATCAAAAGTTCAGTCTTTCGTTAGAAAAGAGTATACTTATTTAATTTTTAGGTTAACCTTAAGTTACTCTCTGACGGCGAGCATTTGCTTGTAAATGTAATGTACATTTCAAATTCAAATATTACATTAGTGTGAGAGGAAAACCGAGCATCGATATAATTCAAATTTAAAATGTTATCAAAAAAATTGTTAAATTGCAGTCCAATGCTTGTCAGTCTGGGAGCGCCTTAAAGCTTGCAGTTGGAAGCTCAACACCCGACGCATGTTTACATATTTTAATAGAAAAAAGATGCGCGTGCAAACGTGTTGTGTCGTCACGTCTGCGTACACATCTTTTTTGTTTGACGCTAACGCTTGCTTCCAACTGCAAGCTTTACTGTCATAATATTCAACAGAATCAGAGGAATCTACTATCGATGTCAAACGTCCTATTTGTATTACTAAGGCGTATTAAATCAATTAGACATAATTTATGACACGTCGCAAATTGAGTTATCCCTAAGATACGGGCTTTTAGGAGAGGTAAATTGGATTATAACGCAATTAAACTGCGCCGTTCTGTGTTAGGTTATACGTAGACACGAACTAATATTATGTTAAAATTTAGGTACATTTAATTTAATGTCATGTAAATGGTTCAATGAAGTGTTATAAATATAACTTAATATTACCAAATAATATCAAGCAACGTATGCCAAATTAAATAACCCACATTTCAGCTGATATGCTTATGTCCGATGTGATAGGTAGGGGTTCGTATAGTCTCCTATACTTCAGACAACGAAATGAGATAATTTTCATGATTTACAATTATAATCCCAATTCAAAGGCCATAAAGTTTAATTTCTATTGCAATTGAGATTGCTTAGGACATTTTTAACAGTTTTTATTATACGAAAATTAACTTAAAAAACAAAGCAATAGAATTTATATTCGTGTGATTTGTAATAACATAAATTTATCTTGTTTCGTAGGCTTTAGTATAGACTAGAAGATCGAACCGAGACCCCACCGTGAGCGGGCTTATACACCGCTCCTGTACCAACGAGATTTAAGTCTATGAGTAATAATAAGATGTTCTTCAAATCACAGAAAATCACTAAATGATTGGTCATGCTTTCATACCTTCGATGTTCACAAGTTCTATCATAAAGTGTTGTTATTCACTTGGATATTCTTACTTTGTTCTCAAACTCCAGCTCGTCTCGTTCACAAAGCATACAAAACTTTGTCAAAGAATCCTTCCGTTGTTGATACAAACATTATTCTTGTGATTTCTCCGCGCACATAATCATGTCTTTTGAAAAGTAACGCCGCTCCTTATACTAAACTTGGCACGATGAAAAGTTACTGCAGATTAGATCACTGAAAAATAATGTTACTTATGTAGGATCCGATCTTTACTCCAAGAAATAAGCGTAGATTACCAAGATGTAGTTGGATTAAAACGAATAAAACAACCATCCAATTCAGGCCCTATCATCTATAATAAGATATCAGAATTTATATGGGACAAAGAAAATATAATTGATTTAAAAAACGAATTATTAACATCATTATGCACAAAAACTTATTATACAGTGAATACATTTTTAACTGATAAATAGCTATCTATTGTACATTTAGGTTTTAATATTGTTATACTACCTATAATATATCTACTTCTACTATATTCTTACTATATGTTATATTTGAACGCCAATGACGGCAAGACATAGCGATCAATATGTTATAACTATTTAAGAGAACATCTGTATTATACCTATGGTCTACAAAAATGTATTGTCGATCGAATTAGGTTTATACCCTGCTCAGGTCATAACTTTATACAGTGTGCAAAAACAAAATTATTTTATGCGGGAAGCTCAATGTGAGTCGTCTAGCAACGATTGAACTGATTGATTGCACACTGAGCTAATTAGATCTGGAGTATAATTATCGAGCCCCTACTGGTGCGGCGCGTATCAGCGTAGTCGCGATGCACGGCCTCCGTCCACTGTCAGCCAATATTTGCTTAGTGATGGCTTTGACGAGCCCTCTGCGCCCGGCGTCGGTCAAATACAGCGCAAACGAAATCATTGCTGAATTGCTCCAAAACTACGGGGTTTCTGTTATACCCCGTTTGATCAAAACCCTAGCTACAGTAGCACAATTTTAACAAATCTTCATCGTCACTTAATGCAAAGGAAAAAGTTTAAAAATATCGTTCAAATAGGTAAATAACCTCAAATTCTTTTTGTCATACATGCTTCATTCATCTGTTCTAGTTCTAGTCACCTCAGTGTGAATTTCTTTACCGTTTAATTTGCCAATTATATAAACAAAGATACAAATGTGATAGCGTCATAACTATAGGGCTGTCTGATTTTATATGCAACGGTAATCGTTTCACTGAGTTTATTATTAAGATTTTTATACAAAACAAGATCCGCAAGGAAGCCAAGTTACTTTTATGAATAAAAGCATTTAATAAAGGCGAAGTAAAATAAAAGTAAAGCTGCTAAGGCATTTTACATAAAACGATATTAACTCTTTCCCGGGCGTAATAAAAATGTCTTAGAAATTGCACGGGAGCGCATTTGCATCAGCCAATTATATGGCTGGTAGTGTTATGCGGTGGTATTTCGCCGTTATATGACGTGACGACACCACTGAGTTTTATTACAGACACCGAGATATCCTAGCTCTAAATTCTGAACACCTATTTTGGATCGTGCATCTTATATATTACGGACTTTCAGTACTGAAGAGTAAGACGCACGAACTCAGTCATCTGCTTACTAAGAATTTACATTTGGAAGGATAAAATTGCACACTTTACGATTGTTAGCGGTACGCGTCGAAGCAATAACGCGATTTTCACGCCACCTAACATATTATATTGCAATAGGATGTGAAGGTTTTAGGTGATCACTAATCGCATATTAGCAATTGAATGCGACCAATTAATAGAATAGAAAATTTCAATATCATGAAACCCTTTAGGTAGAACCTGGACAATTCAAGCGCAATCTGTGAATAGTAGAGAGAATAGAATAGTGCCGCTTTGTTGTAATATTTGCCAAGCCTCCGAAAGCCGCGCCAGAGTTTTGCGTTTTGCGTTTCCAAGATCCCGCTTCTACGTTTCCTGACGTAACTGAACTGACAATAATATATTATCTCGAAAAACAAAAGCAAGTTACCAGACCTATTTTCAAAAATTAAAGGTGCAAACAAAACACTGGCAGTTTCTATGTTTTGAATTACGGTAAACGGACAAATCTAACCGTTGTTGAAAGTACTCTGTATATCTAAATATTATTATGTTAAATACATATAGGAGACTGAAAGACGAGCGAGGTGCAGGACGTGTCAAATGCAATCAAGGGCGCCAAAGCGCTTTGTAATTACTAAACGTTGGCTGTGGCCCCGCTGACGGCGACTCTGATAATATTACGGTAATGAATTTTAAAATAGACTTACCTACAGGTGTCTCTAACTATAGCTATGTTTTACAAAAAGAAATAAAGGAAGTTACTTTTTTCGGATTTGTCTTTCAAAATACTTTGTGTTGCAGATTTTCTAAACTAAATAGTTTTATATATAATATAATTCGATTATCGTTCAGAACAAATCTTTGCGAATCACACAAAGATGTGTAATTCGCAAAGATTTGTTTGGGGATCGAAAGCACAACACTAGCGTACTTGAAAGCGCCACTACGCCAACTACTGATATTATTCAATTTCTCGGTATAATTCTATCCTGTCATCCTCGTTTGAAACACAAATGACGCTCATGATGTCCAAATTACTGTCAATCTCTAATGACAAAACCGTTTGTCCTTCCGACAGACCCATTTATATAAATTTCGAACTAATTTTATTTAAATACAGCTCGTTGTGACGTGAAAGGTCGTTTATCGATTGTTACATTTTAAACGCATGATAGTTTTATAACATTAGATACCATTATACTAAGAAACAGTTGAAAAGATATGGGACCGGCAGGATTTGAACCTGCGACCTTACTGCACACCGGGCAGCCGCTTTAGCCATCCTAACATTGTATCCTACTTAAGATAGGAACAAATGGATGAACGTGACGTCAAGAAATGACGTATCATACAGTTGAGAAATTTAGGGTTCTGGTAAGAGGCAACCGTAGCTGGATAGCTAAAGCAGCTGTCCAGTGTGCAGTAAGGTCGCAGGTTCAAATCCTGCCGGTCCCATATCTTTTTTAACTGTTTCTTAGTATAATTTGCTAAGCATAGCTAAATCCTATTAAAAAAATCAATTAGAAGTTTTAGATAACATAATCACCAACAACGTTATGAGTACAGTGGATTTTATGTAATACTTGTTTTAATTAAATTAAATTTACACAGTAAACCAGCAAACGTGAAATCTATGTATGTAATTTTCAGTGATGTACATTTTTGTTAGAGAAAACGCTGGCGCGATGACTTGGACACCTTTTTGGAAAATTGGCAGGAAAAAGCTTCGGATAGGGAAGAGTGGAAGTCTTTGGGGAAGACCTTTGCCCAACAATGGGACAATACAGGTTTATTAAAAAATACATTTTCACCACACCAGCACGAAAAAGATCGTTTGCTTGCGAGAATTCAGTAAGTAAAAACGCTTTTTACTCACTAGTGAGGCAAAGTGATTCGAATTTCGAAAAACTAAATCCTTCCAATGAATAGGCGCAAAAAAGAAAAAAAAACAGCCACCATGTAGGTTAGTAATAAACATGACACACACATTGACATCAATTTTATTTAAAAACTACAAACGATACGTTTTAATTATTTTAAATTATATAAATACACGCTTATTTAGTATTTTCATGGTTTTATATTCGTGATTAACCATTAAATTAATTAAAATCGGGTACTTAATATTAGACTCTATAAATAAATGTTACGGAACGAATTGCCGACAGCACGATTTAAAAAAAAAAAAGTCTGTGTTTGTGTCAGTCATCGCGGGCAACTATAAATTCTTTTCAGTTTATGTTCAATTGTTTACTGGAACTTTTTAACAAAAAAATAGTGAATCCAGTGATGAAGAACTTTGTGGAACTCTAAAAGGGTTGCGACAACTTGCTTCTAACACAGAAGTTTGCTTTTTTACCAGAAAATTCACGTGAAAAGTATTTGAATTAAATCACTCGCTATGCTCATGATTCAATTTAAGACTACTTCGCAAGCTCAAGATTTAAAATTGGCATTCACAACAGAAATATAAACTTTTTCTCACTTGTACCATAAATAACTATTAGTGGCAGTTTTTCTGATAAATGGTATTTAAAATGAAGAGGGCTTGAATCAAGATGTGTTAAAATTACTGTCTGTGTGTGTGTGTATTAACTGGTAGTATATACATAAAAATAAAATCGGAACACACTTGTAAAATATAATTACTGTGATATTGCCACGCGTATACCGAGCACGGTTGATCGCCTATCAGAGCCAACATTAAAGTAAAGATCAGAGGACGAACCATTGAACATTAAATTTACAGTAAAAAAAGCGCAGCGGGTGGATGGTCGAAAAAATGCGATACAATTAAAAAGTATCATTAATACAGGATGGATACGACAAAGCGACATTTATTGAAATTACAGATTCTTTGCATAGTTTTGTATAATAATAATAATAGCAGCCCTGTATCTAATACATGTCCCACTACTGAGCTCGGGCTTCTTCTCATGATGAGAAGGGTTAGGCCATTGTCCACTACGCTGGCCACGTACGGATTGGTAGACTTCACACACCCTCGAGCACTTATTAGGCACTCTCAGGCATGCAGGTTTCCTCATGTTGTTTCCTTTACCGTTAGCGAGTGATAATTCAATGACATATACACACATATCTTCGAAAAGACGAATTTTAACAATTTATTGACAGTGTGTGCCGTGGGTTCGAATCCAAAACCTTTTAATTAGGAGTCCTACGTTCTATCGCTGCTTCATTTTTTATCCGAGAACATTCTTTTTTTTCGTTTTCGGAACAAAATGAACATTGCCTCCGTCCAAGGTCAACTATAATTAAAACCCAACTACGTTTGAGCGTAGATAGTAATGGCAATACCTCCTTAATGGATAACGTAATCTGGGATAAGCCTCTAATAAGCAAGCGGTCATGATTTAAACTTTTGCCCTTCGCGCTACGTTAAATTTCGCCTACCCAGCATTAGGTACAATAAAAAGAAAATAATTAAGATGCTTATTTTGCATTATAAAAGTGACCTTTAAATAAATCCAAACGGCATGGCTGACTTTGTCGTTTTAAAAGCTTTGTGTCAGATATAATTAAATAAGTGTTCTAATCTGAATCATGAGAGGTCAGCAAACATGGTTCGCAATTGAATTTTTGTAGAATCTTTAGCTTATAGATTATTATTATAATTGCTTAAGGCGATCAAGGGATTTTTATAACAATCAAGACCAGAACTTCTCTAGTATACTTTATTAAACATATACAACAGCGTAAAGAAAACTTGAAAATATGAATATCATAAACATTTTGAATATCTCATACATTTCATAATAATGCTACAAAAAAAATCTTTACAAATTATTCTCCTAAGTGAGGGTTTCACACTACAAGTTGGCTCGTGCAAGTTAGCTAAGATTGAACAAACGCACGGATTGGAGGCGACGAGCCGAATGCACCCGTATAACCTGTTTCCACAAAACGAGTAGTGTCCTAGAGGCCATCCGAGTGCACTCGGTCCGAGCCAACTCGCGTTGTGGAAACCCTGATTTACCCTACCTAATCATTCAAACTCTATCTTTATATTCACCTTACCATTCAACACGTGCACCTTGCGACTGACGCGACCTAAGAACTATATAGCACTTTAGGGAAGACGCCCGAGCGCCGTGTTTTCGTAATTATAATAAAGTTGAACCCATATTACTTATGTATGGAAAACTGCCAAGCAACTGTTTCCCCTTATGGAGTTTTTCAAATCACACGTGTAGCAACCGCAAAATCTAAATATATCATTTTACAAAACATTTCTCTTTATTTCCCTATCGCCTGGGGAGTTATAATTACATGTACGTGGGTTGAAAGAAACAATGCTTGTGTGATATTTCAAAAACAGTGGCAACTGTTACCCATTGAGAAGGCTTGTTTTGGTGGAATATATTTCAAAACAAATAAATTATATTTTCGATATTTATTTTGCCTTCTTTGAATCAAGTAAGCACATCAAATAAGAATTATATATATATATATATATATATATATATCTATTTACTCGCTAAATATATCTTAATAATAAATTTAATCTCGCCCGTGCGTTGTTTTTTTACATTCCAAGAGAAATAAAGTTACAGTGTCGTCATTCATCTAGTCTGCGCAAACTTTTATTAGCTTAAAAGCGGAACGTGAGTCTTTTCTAGATTGCTTTTTGGATTCCCAATAGATTTTACTTGAATTTTAAGCAGTTGAGTAAAATACGCTATAAATACTATTTTTAACAATAAGATGAATTGAGAAATTCCGTTTCTACTGTAACACATTATAATCTTTACTTTTTTATTCATCTTCTAAAAGCAATGCTGAATGGCCAATGTCTTTAAAGAAAAAAAACTAAATAGAAATTACTGTTCAAAGTTGCATTGCAAGGCATTCAGATCACGTAATAAAAGCTACAATACAACCATTCAAAATGACGACAACATTGTTTATGTAGTTGCTTTGGTTGATAAACATGCCAATCTGTACATAGCCGGGCAATAAAACGTATTTGAACGTGGCTATACTTCGTACAATGTTCGTGGTAGGCTAACAATGTCTGTCTGACTATGAAACGCTATTGATTAATGTATGTAACATAAAATAACATTAAATACGCATTACCTTGCTCGCAAATATGAAATATAATAATAGCAGCCCTGTATCTAATACATGTCCCACTGCTGGGCTCGGGCCTCTTCTCATGATGAGAAGGGTCAGGCCTTAGTCCAGCACGCTGGCCAAGTGCGGATTGGTAGACTTCACACACCCTTGAGCACTTTTTTTTGCACTCTCAGGCCTTCACCGTTAACGAGCGATAATTTTTATGATAAATACACACATATCTTCGAAAAGACGAATCTTAACGATTTATTGACAAAGGTGTGTGCCGTGGGTTCGAACCTGAGACCTTTGACTTCGCAGTCCTACGGTCTCCCACTCGGCTATCACTGCTCTATGAAATACTTATGTAATATGAAATACTTTACAAAATACTATCTAATTAGACGCGCAGTCTAGTGGTTAGCGTTTGCGCCTGTCACCGCGAGGTTTTGGGTTCGATTCCCGCGTCGGGCAAAGTATTATTAGCAGTGGCGTAGCTATCGTAGGGCCCGGTGGTGCAGTGCACCAGGGCCCCGGACCTCGGGGGGCCCTTTGTCCATTAACCTATTCTACCCGTCATAGAGATGACGTTTGGATTTAGACTACTAATGATAATTTTAACCCACTGTATCCTGTATCCCATTATTATTCCTATCTATAATTTTGAGGGGCAATAAAAGTTCAAGCTACGTGAAAAGGGGGTGAGGGCCCGATTCTTTCTCTATGCACCGGGGCCCTTGCCCACATAGCTACGCCACTGATTATTAGTGACCTTTTTATCAGGAAATTCACAGGAATTGTGCCAGGTGGATGGCGATGGCACTAAAACATAACAGTTGAAATGTGTTTGTCGTACAACCTGTAAACCCCTTCTGGGTAATATAGGCATGATATTATGTAATGTTATATTAAAATACTCTCAATCATTATAATAAAATATTATACTTTTATGTGTTTTGTCTAATAGAACCCTATATATTGATACCTACTAATTATACCTTTACATACATCGGGATGTTTTCATTAATCATTGACAATGGTGATCCGGACTTTTGAAGTTAATCTGAGATTTAGCACATGAATGCTAACCTACTGATTGATTACCATTTAATCGCGTAGCTACAAACTTGTACAACTAGTGTTATCGGGTTGATCGGTCACTTTGATATACATACATCCTAATTGTATTGAATAGGAGACACTATTCAAAGGGTTGGATATAAGAGGAATGCCCGCCATTTAAGCTATGACTATCGTAAGACTTGACGAGACATTCTCTCTAGCCATGATGGAAAATTATGTTGTTTTTGAGCAATTGATTTTTAATTGAATTGTTTAAAACATGATTCTATTCAATAAAAAAAATCCATGAAATAATTCACAAAGAGATGTTGTCAGTTAATTATTTTCTCTTATTAAACATACTGCACACTAGTTCACAGCACTCTATTGTAGACGTAAACCAAGGGATGAAAGTAGTCGATTTCATTGACGAAGAAGCCCTAATACACCTGAAAAACTTTCTCCTGAGTGATACATAGTGCTTTATACTACACAAGTAACAAAAACTACCAAAAAATCTATCAAAAAATCAAATCTGACAAGAGAAAAAAGATTTAGCCTTCGTAGCAGAGGGAGTTTTTTTAATTCTTTTTTCCACTGCGCTCTGCAGCGAGCGGAAAAGTAGAAAGAGTCCCGCTATTCAAAACTCACCCGAAAACACTTCTTTGATAGATATTCTCCGTATTACGTACTGCAATGAGGCACTTTCTACGTTGGTGAATTTAAAAGTAGCCAGCGTTATTTCTACTAAACGCACTCTTAAAAAGCTTGAAAAAAGAATGCATCTTGTAGAATATGTGAGTTGCATTCTAGAAAAACACGTATATCAAGAAGTTAGCGACGAAACTTGATGAATTAATTTATAGTTGTGAGCGAGTTACCGCGCGCCGTGCGCCATCCATTCTACACTGGAAACTGTTTACATCGGAGAACTTCCGTAAGTACCTTACTTACAGTTAGCTCGTTATGGAAGTAAAAAGTTCTCACCTGCGACATTAAATCTTAAACAAGGCGGCAACAGTGTCAACCTTATTAAAGTGACGAAGAATTTGGTAAAATTAATTAGTGGCAAACATAAAGTCTTGTCTAAATATGCATATTATTATTCATTTTTCACAGAGTTTATTTTTGGGATCGCAACACTGTGTTAAGACATATGTTGTTGTGCAAAAGTGCGTGTGATGTATAGGAATAGTGTTTGATTTACCTCGAATGGATATCACAAAGCAGGTAGTAACTTAGATCTCAGACCAGCGAGCATTTTGTAGGGGTTTGATAAAAATCAAATATCAAATTCGCAAAAAAACGACGAATATACACAAAATATATCTTGTTATTGTACGATCATACATAATTTATAGGACACAGTCGTTCCGTTGCCAATGGGGATTGTTCATTTTTTTTTAATCGTGCTAATTCGAAAACCATTTCGAGATATAAGGTCTCCAATCGAGCTCCTGTAGTTAAAATGAAAAAAGACCCCATAAGTGCATATATTTTTGAAGAAATATGATTGACCTTTATTTGACCTTCCATGACGTCATCATCGGAGGAATATCGCGCAATACGCCTCGGCCTTCCTTTTAAAAAACAAAACTGTCATTTTAGCTGTCTGTCCAGTCTGTCATTAATGTCACTCGTGCTAATTATTGTAAACATAAACAAGATTGTTTTCGTTCGCGCGCTCGTTACAAATTTAAAGTTTTTGATAAATTTATCATGGAATATAGAAAATGTTTTGTACCTAACTGTAGTAATGACTCTGCAAACAGCTCGGGCATGATTTTTGTTAAAATAAGAGAAGATTTGAGGAAACAGTGGTGTTCTGAAGCACATGTTGATTATTAATTTTTAAGTCCTCTCGGTATAAAGCTACTTAGGCCTCCAAGTGTATATTCTGGGGTTAAGCAATCTGTAACTGAAGCCATTCAGAGCAAAGTTATTGCAAGTTTGAGGGTTCACATAGAGAGGGTAATCAGACGTGTAAGAGATTTGCCACACTCAAACCACACTCCGTAGTTCATTACAAACATGTCCCCTATTTAGATGAAATTGTTATAATAGCATGTTGGACTTATTAATTTGCAAGATGAAATAATAAAGAGTTTGTAGTATTAAAAGGTATATTTTTATTTTGCACTTTCTTATAACTAAGGAAATATAAAATCTTTCAAAAAATGTTCTGCATTGTTGATGATGGCAGAATAGCATTACCCCGCTGAATAGCTTTGGTTTCTGGTACTTTGTATCCTCCCAATATTTGTTCAACCAAAGACCCATCTGTCTGACAATGTGCAGCTTCATACAATTTGGAAGCTGTTAATCTTCCTTGTCTTATGTTATGCCAGTATTTACTATCCGCTTGATTTTCAATCTTCTTATTTATTTCATTTATATCTTCCTGTGTTAAATTTTGTTCTAAATAAAGTTTGAATTGATAGTAATCACTTGCAGTATATTCTTCTGTAAAGGCTACCACCATATCAAATATATTCTTTGAAATAGTGGCATGTGTGTCACTAACAGCACTATCAAGGAAGTTTTTTAAATATCTTCTTGCACACTCATCTTGAAACTCCTTCAATATTGAAGGATTCTTGGCAGCCAGCCTCGGGTTTCTTTTCTTTTGGAAATATGAATTTACTAGACACATGTTGTGTTCTAGCACTTGATAAAGATGGCTTATTCCAGTAACATTGAACTTCTGTGGGTGATGGTTCTGAGGATTCTTTTCAAGCCAAAATAGGATTAGTAGAGAATGTTTGCAGACACCTTTAACAATAAGTAGTTCAAAAGTTAATACATCATTAATATATTTCACAAGGGATATTATAAGAGTAAATGAATGTATTCAAAATATAATTTACCTGCAGAAGCTGGGCAATCTTGACACAATGATTCTAATATGACATAATGCTGTTCATCGATTCAACAAACAACTGTGTACATTTTATCGCCCACTCTATGCTCAGGCAATAAGTTGCAGTCCTGCTGACCTGAAGCCCACCAATCTATTCAAATATGAATCACGAGATGACCTGAAATCATACATTAATTTTGAAGTTAGAAATTCGAGAACCTAATCTCTAAACCTAAATCTATTAATACTTTTCTCCTTCTGTAGATCTCAATGGCTTTTGTTATTAAGTAAAAGGTTATTGCGTACATTTTAAATCAATATTTTATTTACATTAAGTAATGTAGTAAATTTATTATAAATAAGTTCGGTACTTACATTAACATCTTTGCTCCTCTTATTTCAGCCAAATTATGCATATTGTTTGCAGCTATATATTCAATCAACATAATGTTTTAAACTTTAGGGCAAGTTTCTCGAATCCGCTTTAACAAAGTTGTCAGTACTCATAGTTGATGAACCGGCCATCGTTGTTATTAATACTATTTTGTTTTATAATTATGATAAGAAACAAACTTAAGTTTTGTCTAAACAGTCCACTAAAGTATGGTTTTTGGTTACGTTGAGAGGTTAGAAATACTTAGAAATTATATTAATAGACAGAAATGTATTCATTAAATGTCAAACAAACTGACATTAGTGACGTTTTTTTTTCTTTCAACATCTTCGACCATAGTGCGGCGAGTAGTGTATTCCGATGATGACGTCATCAGACGAAAATCTTTAAAACCAAATATAAAATAAACTAGCCATTAAATTACCAAAACATTCAAATTAGTTTCTTAAAATGCTCTATTTTGACGAACAAAAATATAAAACAACCGGGTTAGATTTTCTGAACAATGCCCATTACGGCGTTAGTACCAAGGTTAGCAGGCCAGTGAATGTTTTTTGCGATGCACAATAGCGCATTAAGGAGTGTGAGATTATGTCCGAATGATCTGCGTGCACCGGCTGGAGAGGCGCCAAATCTAAGCGCCCCGGGAGCAACGGGACGTGCCAAAACCTAACTGATCGATGGCCTTAGGAATTTGCAAGCGGTTTTCGTGCTAAGGATAATGTTACGAGGTTAATAATAGCGAAAGAGATTTGATACTTGACTCGTAGTAATCGTAAAGTTTTGTTTGTTTTCCTTTCTATACTGAATGTATGTGTGTCTCATTGTTTTCTTTGGACATTTAATTTTCATTTCATTTTCATTTAAGGTATCCAGCAGCTTGGCAACATCTAAATGCCAAATCTAGCGTCTATAGGCAGGTAAATATAGGTATGTTAATTGTTATGTTATCGAATAGGTACTTTTAAATTAAGTTATTATGTGTTATAATAATGTCAATTTTAGCCCTGCTTTTAGACGTCCCAAAGAGGTGGAGGTCATGTCCTCTCTGTCTTTCAAATTAGGTATATCATAACACATAAATAATATAACACATTTATGTCATAGTGTAGTAGATTGATGCTAATCTGTCTTGGCAGGTATATTGATCATGGCAGTATGTCGTCATTAGGATCGCTGTGTAGTCTATCTCTGTCTTAGTAATCCCCTAGTTGGCACTTGCCAGATGTCGAATGTCCATAATTATATTCCCGTACGCATTAAGATTTTAATTTGTTTCCTTTCATTTCAATATAACACATTAAAGACATACACTAGGCTACAGAGAATCTGAAACTCACGATGTCCCGTAATTAATAGGTAATCCTTTACCTGCAGGTTAGGAACATCATGCCTGATTGTGAATGTAAATTTGAAAAAAAAAAATACTTATCGTACATTTGTTTGCGTGCCTTGTTCATAAAAAATGTTTTTATTTTTTTTAAACAGACATAATAGTAACATATATTATAGATGTACATATATGAATAGAAAAAGTACAAAGCTTATTAAAAATATTGTTACTGGGTTTTTATTTTACATAGGGTCTTATAATTACAGTCTTTCCCACACTGACCGATTTAAATGGGCCACACTGTATATTACATATTACGGCCTATATCTATCGTCAGAGTGGTTTGACGCATCTTTGGTATGCCGAGGAATCCCGTCGCATACTGAAGGGCGCTGTGATATGCAGTGGTTTGCATTCCCCGAATACAAGAAGATAAACTCTATAGCAAGTAATAATCTACTCGTAAGTAAGTCTAAGAAGTGGATCGTGGCTGTTTTCATCAATGGCAATTATAGATCTAAGATTCAAAATTCAAATCATTAATAGACCCCAGGGGGCGCTTGAACACGTCAAAACATTACAAACAATAACATAAAAAATAATTATAAGTAAAACTAAATTATAGTAATTACAATGATGTGAGTTACCAGGGCTTAGATTAATTTTAATCCAACTGTTTAGAATCAGATTTAAATCAATTTAAGTACTAGCTCCGATGGGTATTTCATCATGAGAAGAGCTGATGAGAAACTAATGTGCAAAATCTTTGCAAATGAAAAATATAACAATAGTACTATGCATATAAAAAGTCACATAAGAAGAGCAATTCATTTCCAAATACCATAATCATATATTTTTTTATAAAGCGTTATCTCTTAAGTAGCACTCGATACGATTTGCACATTTTGAGGAAATGCTTATAAAAAATACATATAATTTATTATTATATTTTTTTTTTTACCGCGGTAATGCAAGGTTCAGTCCAATAAGTAGAAGGTTATTGAGCAAATGTGCATCCTTTAAATAATATATAATTTAAAATGTTTACACCTCCTTTACTTTTTAGTACGTTTGCCAGTCTTAGAATGACCTTGCGGTTTCCTGGTTAGGAAAGTAGGAACTCAAACGATGATAAATGTACGTTTGTGCCGCGACCACTGAAAGAGATCTACAGACGGATCTGTCTGTCCGTGAGTCCGCATTTGTATGCCTGAAGATTTACACAGCTTATCGCTAGCTCCCTTTGTGTCTTGTTTGGTCTCTATGAAGCCGCTGGATATACAAGCCATTTGGTCGGAAACAAACTGACGTTTCGTATTTATATTAAAGATTGTACGACAGGATTGCGTTGTTTGAGTCGCATTGTGAGCGGAGATACTGACTTCTGGTTTATTCTTCATATCAATGAAGCGAAAGTATATTACTATCTGATTCGAGATAAATAACGACAACGTGACGTATTGTTTTTCTTGTAGGTCAAAGTTTTATTTTGTTTCTAAATCTAAAAAAAATCCAATCTTAATAAATTTGATGTTGAAATTGCATTCCCATGCAATTTCTAATATGTTTTTATTACGACGGAGAACGAGTTAATATTGTTGTGTTAAATACTTTAACAGCTTTAATTTCATTGTATTCCGCCTTTATCAAATGCATTCATAAAAATAACTCGGCAAGAACGTTTTCCTTGCACGTTTTTTTTAGACAAAACGTTAATATAATGAGTTACATTGCATAAATGAATCTGCCTTAGTAAAACTAGTTTGGACTTAAACTAGTGATAAAGAAAACAAGCTTTTCTGCTGTCAAAGTGTCAAAAATATTTGACAGTAAATAATGAATGAAGTTACAGATGAATCTATTAACAAGATTTAGTTACATCAGTGTTCTAGTAAAATAAATGGTTTAGTCATAAATTGGTAGAATTTTGCGTATTTCACAAAAAATTTTTTTTAAAGAAATATAAGCCTTGAAGCGATGACATATGAAATCAATTTTATATTTATTTATATAAAACATTATATATATAACACATATGAAACATAAAATCACGCTTGTAGTACCCAGAAGCGAGTAGCAGAAGTGTACAACACACACACTTCACCTGTTATGTTTAGATTCCATGAGATAGGGCGTGAGCCCGTCGCCATCCACCGGGTAAATTCCAACTCCGTGCTGCTATTGAGAATGTTGGAACAATCCCAAATAACACTTACACACGCACTTTAACCCGACCTGGGCATCGGACCCAAGACCTCGCGGTGAGCGATACACAAATTATACCACAAGTCTGGCAATGAGTAGGTAATCAATGTACTCATATATTAGCGTATATAATTAAAACATAACTAGAAATATAGACGACAGTTATTCAGTGTATCCCGTATATCACTTTTCAGATATAACGGACCGAATTCCGTAGTTATATTAGGCGAGGAACAGGCACGTTCACAATATGCGGCTATGGATTGGCACGAATCAAGCGTACAATATCAAAGTTGTGGCGACAGCATATTGGACTGGATTGTCGAATGACGGACCGCTGCACGCAAACCACACGAGGACGAACACCCATCACAATGATTTGTAATTCAATTATGACTGGTAGGATCGCAATTCTTACCTCCATCGTTCGTCCTCGACCTCAACGTGCAATAAAATTTATGAGGCTGTTGTTACATTCATGAGAGGAATTGGGTAAAAATACTGTGTAATACGATTGCGATACACCAGGGAAGTAGATTTTATGACCTATAGATTTATGATGTGTGTATGGTGTATGTAATACGTCTTATTTTTTAAATTGTATGTTGTTAATTGTTTTAAAATCCATCAAAACCTACAACAAATTGACAACAAGCTTGCACTAGGTTGAGTAGCTCGTCAAAATTACGTGATCACCTCTGCACCAACAAATAGTAGAATGACGATGTGCAACGTCGCATCGTAACGATACGTCCTATTTCCAAATAAGTATATGACTGTGACCTAAAGTCCGTATTGCATCCTCGTAAGGTATACAAACCCAAATGGGTATTCCCTATTTAGTAGAACGGCAGTCTGTAATAAAGCTGGCGTCTTCACGTAATAAAGATGAGATATATATCTTCACATAATGAGATTTAGAGTATATGACCGTATTTCTACGTCTATTTCACACAAATTAGATACATGATAAATATATATTGCTATAATTTAACGATATCGTCGCCTTCAATTGCGCTGGTGTTGTGGGTTCGATCGCTACTCGGGACAATCTTTGTGAGTTTCGCTTAGATATGTTCTGACTTTGAGTGTGCTTTGTGTATGAAAATAATGTTTGTAAACACCCCTGCGACAAAAAAATAATGTAATAAAATAGAAGGAAAAAAGAAGAATATATAAGAAAGGTCTGATGTTCTTTCCTAATTTATTTTTTTAAGTTGGAACTCTCGAATTACAGAAAATAGTCCTTTTAATAAGAAGTAACTTATGCAAAAAGGCCGAAAAAGAATCGTGATAATTAAACTTGAGTAGATTGTCAGTGACGATTTAACTTCACAATGTTTTTTCTAACGATCCCCTCGATGCTCATAACAGGCGCTCACCAAATTCATTTGCATTTCACTTTTACAAAAAATACATCAGAAACAACAATAATCACACAGTTGACACCAAACGACCGTTCAGAAACATTATTTCTACTGGACATTTACCATTTTCCTGTTTGCGACCCCATTCTCCTGAAATAAAAGATTTTGTGATTTTTCTTAATTGCAATGCGGAGTTGTAATTGTGCCCGGTGGATGGCGATAACCTCAGCCTTTATCACATGGGACCTAAACATAGCAGTTGAATAGTGGCCATAAGCTTGATAACATAGTATATTAAAAGTTCAAAACGATTTGAATAATCGGATATTAAAATTATTACCTTAGATATTTTGTCATCAAAAATGTCCATCACACCGTGTAAATGTAGTTTAACAGTTCTTTATTTCTTATTTCATATTGAATTTAAATTATGAAATAAAAAGATCAATAAATATGCAGTATGATGTAATAATTTCATAAAAATAATGGCATTTTGGTACCATAATGAAACCTGATAAAATATTGTTATGATTATTACTAGAGGTTATAGCGAATCATTGACTAGATATTTTTGAGTTAATACGCTAACCATGTAATCTATAGATAATTGTTAGATTAGAGGTGAGACTTGAGAGGAACTTGAGAGGTGTCAAGGGACTCCCGGATGAAACGAAGTTCCTTTCGATTAATTACTGAAGGAACTGTAATAAATTTTTATTTTTTTAAGTTATAATAATATTTTTAGAACGAAGTTAAAAGGTGTCGTTAAAACTTTTAGTCTTATTTTTTCGTCTAGTCCCCTTTCGCATCGCGACAAGGAACTTCGTTCCAAAACTTACATTAAACAAAACATTTTCAGATTGCACAGTGGGCATCGTTATAAAACAATTTCTTAAAGACAATTGTAAGTTGTTGAAATGAGCTATTCCTAAATATTTCCGTAATAATAGTGATCGAAAACTGACAGAGTAATCCTAATCACTTAAAAACTTTTTATTGCAGAAATAGGTAGCCATCGTTGCCAATAAAGGCTCTACATGGAATCGATAGGATTTAAACCTAATACGGATAACCGCTTTGTAATAAAACAGTGAAAATAAACCCGATAGTGACACAATACACCCGTAGTGGATATTCCACACGAGTACGGCACGGTTGATCGACTATCAGAGTCAACACTCCAGTAAAGATCAAAAGAGGAATCATTGAGTGAGTGCTGTGGAACAAAGCGCTGCCCGGGGTTATTTTATCAACCGCACGTCGAATCAAAATAAAACGAGTTTTCATTCATACCCATCTATTATACATAGCCTGCAGGTATTTAGCAACGTGAACGGTAGATTTGGCAGCAATTAAAAACTCTTTTGGTTTAACATTGACTAACATAACTTAACAGCACGCCTATATTACCTAGAAAGGTGTGGCAGCGATGTACAACACCCACACTTCACCTGTTATATTAAGTTCCTATGGGATAGGAGGTGAGCCTATCGCCATCAACCGGGCACAATTCCAACTCCGTGGTGCTATTGAGAAATTCTCTGACGGAAAGTTCACAAATAACACTTTACCTGACCCAGGAATCGAACCCGAGACGAGGTGCATACGCTAACCACTAGACCACCGAGGTAATCATTGACAAAATTATACTTATACTAAAGGAGCCAATATAAAGCGCTTCACACACGGCATATAATATAATGGCTATAATGTGTATATTAATCTATGTCAAAATACGAAGGTGAAAAAGTATAAATGTAAATGTAAATTTACTACATATATATATACCCAACGCTATAAAAGTAACATTTTTCAGGCAAAACGGGCAAAAATTAGAAACAAAACAACCCACTTTAATTGTGTGCGTAATGTCTCGTAAACAAAAACATTACCGAGTAATAAATGGGCCGCATTACTTTACGTACGGAACTGTATCTCAGGATTTGTGGAATGTACTCTTCTGACTCATGCAACAATCCACGGTCATAACACAGACTTCCAACGAGGCCCAATTCCGTGAAGCTCGCAAATTACAAGCAACAGCCTCACACATAAATTCAACCTTTTCAACTTCATAAAAATGATTTAAGAACGCATTAAATGGATCTTTTTCTTACTGAGCATCTTTTGATAGGCATTTATGATGGAAATTTCCACGCAATTATCTTGAAATTTTTATTCGGATACTAGCTTAAGCGCGTGGCTCCTCCTGCGTGGTAGTTATGTCGATGAAAAGTAGCCTGTGTCCTGTCTCAGGTCTTGAAATATATCTCCAATTTTCATCAAGATCGGTTAAAAAGGTTAGCCGTGAAAGCGTAACAGACAGACAGACTTCAGAGTTAGTTTCGCATTCATAATATTAGTAAGGACTAGCTGACCCGGCAGACTTTGTACTGCCTAAATCGATAAGTAAAAGACCTAAACTTTTGTATTAAATAAATTTAAAATAAATGCGGTATAAAAAAAAAGGCTTGATGAATCCACAAAAAAATATCTGATAGATAGTTACAAATTTTATATTAATTCACCTTTTAAACCTTCTCTGGACTTAAATAATTCAAGGCCAAGATTAGCCAAATCGGTCTTGAGTTTTAGCGAGACTAACGAACAGCAATCCATTTTTATATATATAGATTATTTTTGCACAGTAACAGCTAACTGTGATATCCCATTTATCATGAAAGTAATAATAAATCAGAGGTGTCAAACCTAGATTGAAACCATATCGATAATAGATGGCATAGTTATTTAAGCTGTTACAGTGTCGATCTCCATGGCGTTGCTGTTTTAATTTGTAATTTTCTGCCATTTGTTCTAATTCGAAAATGAAACCTACACAATACTAAGGTTGTATTTTCGTTGATGGATTCGATCATCGAACAGCAAACCAGTAACCAAGTATCAAAAACCGCAAGGAGCAGATCACATCTGCTGTCGACTTTTTTTTCGTACCGTAGTACGAAAAAAAATTCATGAGGTCATTGTTGCATCCATGAGAGGATTTCGGTTAAATACTGTGAATGTAGTAACATTGCGATACACCAGAGAATCAGATGTAGATTTTACGACCGCGTGTCACGAACGTTGGTTATAAAAAAAAGTTTCCGTCCTGCTCTTCTAGACAAACGGCAATGGTTTGGTTCGAATAGATAACGCAAAGATGGGTGCGAAAGGGAGGCCTAAACTCCCTTGCCCTAGCTCGCCGTTGAGTGACCTATAACCACGCTCGCACCCAGCGATGCGTTATACGTTATATTACTCGTATATAGCCCCAGTGTTCGTTTTACGTCACAAAGAAAATGTCTTAGTCATACTAGTATTAAGATGTACACGTAGCAAGTCTTGAACAGCCTCAAACATGCTGTAAAATATCAGACTAGGAACAAGTTTTACTAGTGCCTAATAAAGTTTCGGATAGTTAAGTGGTAGTTAAATCTCAAAATATATCGTAATTTGATAATTCATCGGTTAAATAAATTTCAAATAAAGTACCAGGGTCTTATCCAGAACTAGAGATTAAAATTAAAATTAAACTAGGAGTACATACTTTATTTATCTTAAAATGTAAAAAATAAGCATTTTGAAATGCATTAAAAACTAGCGTCAGTTAGTATTTTTGAATAACCTAATGAATTATTCACTATAACTTTTCTTAACGGATAGAAATACGATGAAATGTTACAAGATTTTGCAGGAAAATAAAGATTATTAATGATCTAGCTAAAGCTAAAGACTAAGGGTTGGGACATAGGATTGGACCGGGCTTAGAGTCCATTTATAGAACTTAAGCACTAAAACCTAGAAGAAAATGGGAATCGGCTCCAATGAACTTCAGTTTATTTTTTATTTTTCATGATATAAATGATGTTTAGGCAACCAATTTGATGAAATTTGGTATACAGTATGTTTATAGCCTAGGCTATTTTTAGCTATTTTTTATCAACGTTCCACGTACTTTATGAAACAGTTCTCTAAAAGCCGTTCGTATGTTGTATGTATTAAAGTAAACACTGGGTTATTTATCGTCCATAACAGTACAACTTTTACCGTTAGCGCACCAAAAATTAGATATTAAGGAAATTTCCTCAAAGGCAATTGTTCTTTATTGTTGATCGTGTGAGTTTCATATTTATGACCAATGTTTTAAGTACATAATATTAATATTAAATGGATCCCTCAAATGTCTTTATTCAAATTTGTTGCAAAAGAAATCACAGTTATCTTTAGGGAATAAGCCTAACTATATCACAGTAGAGAGTAGATAATAACTATATAGTAGAGAGATTCGAGTATTGGACTCGATTTTCAATGACGAACCGGACAGCTGGTATTTCAAACTGAGCAAACCGAGACCACCGCAATGCCTCCTCACGCCCTACAATTTGTAATTCAATTATTAGTAGAGCCGCAATTCTTACTACAGTCGTCCGTTCTCGACTACAGCGTGCAATAAAATTCATGAGACTGTTGTTACATTCATGAGAGGAATTGGGTAAAAATACTGTGTAATACGATTGCGATACACCAGGGAAGTAGATTTTATGACAGATTTATGATGTGTGTATGGTGTATGTAATACGTCTTATTTTTTAAATTGTATGTCGGTACTAATTGTTTTAAAATCCATCAAAACCTACAACAAATTGATAACAAGCTTGCACTAGGTTGAGTAGCTCGTCAAAATAACGTTATCACCTCTGCACCAACAAATAGTAGAATGACGGATGTGCAACGTCGCGTCGTACCAATACGTCCTATTCCCAAATAAGTGTATGACTGTGACCTAAAGTCCGTATTGCATCCTCGTAAGGTATACAAACCCAAATGGGTATTCCGAATTTAGTAGAACGGCAGCTCAGTGTCTGTAATAAAGCTGGCGTCTTCACATAATAAAATGACAAAATACGTGGCTTGCAACTGGAGCCAGTGTCATACCAACCCGTTAAAGACTACCAGGCATAAAATCGGCTCAAGCAAATGCGCTGCCACGCAGCTTTCTAGATATTTTTATTACGACCGGGGAAATATAATAACTTTTTTTAAATGGTATATTGCTTTTATTAACTTAGCAGTATATTAAAAAAAGAACTTAGTCATGCTGGTTGTCTTGTGCTCAAATATTAATATAATGTTATCTAATAGAACTGTAAATTAGCATAAAGAAAGGCAGAGCTGAATTACTAGTAATATTAGATTCAAGCATCTAACTTTACAATTCTTTACGTAATCCAGTCGAAACATTCACATTATTATTATATTTCTATCCGACTACTTTACTAATCGATTACACACACACTCGCAAGTTACTAAAAGTTTCCATGTCGATTAATCTGAAACGCAAGCGAAACAGAAATCCTGACCGAGGTGAAATAAAGTCGAATTAAGCTTTGTGCCAAAAACTTTTGATGAAAGTTGTTATAGGTACGTCGGTGAGCGACCGCTCGCCCGACAAAACTTGCGCTTACAAGCGTTTATTGAGCAGAAAGCGAGCGAAGTGAGCGAAACAGCCGCTGACTGCAATCCGCTATCCAACTTTATTTTGTTTTCAAGTTTTCCCTTTACTTTTTGTTATAAGAACGAATAGCTTCTCTCTTAATTAATCACTACTAGACTTTTAGGATACGCAAATCCACGAAGATAAAAGTGCTTCCTTTCAATACTATTATTTTTTTCTAAATGATGTTACATGTACAAAATATAATTAACTGTAATACACATATTGTCTATACGACCTGTTTATTTGTATAATTTCGATTAAATACCTAGTGTAAGTTTATTAACCGAGGGTCAGGCACGTTTACAATCTGCGGCCTCGGACTGGCACGAATGGAACGTGCAATATTAGAGTATTCGAGTAATTGGGAATGATCGGCAAAGGACGGATCACCACTGCACTACCCGTAAACCGACTGTTGACCATCTTGCTGCTTTCTGTAGATCCAAGATTATAATTTGTAATTTACTCGTAATTAAAGAGGAGTAGAGATCACAACGTTGTCCATTTCAAATAAGATTAATGCCGAGAACGGGGATGTAAGTTCACCTGGTGGTAACTACTGTCCATGAATACCCACGCAATTGTGTCTCTACATCTGAGATTTCTCGCTATGCCCTCATGTGCCAGTAATTTCAGGACCTAATCTCACGTCCAAGCCAGCACACAAATGCACGATGAAATGTTAGTACTTCATTCCTCGTGCTTGAACACAAAAAAAATTTCACTCAGATCTTGATCACCATGGCCATTAAAATTCAGAAGTGATTGCTTTTTAAAGGATATTACGAATATTCTTTTGAAAGCATCTTGTTTATTATAGTAATCAAAATAAATTATGGCTTATTTATTGACTATAATGTGGGCACTTAGGCTGTTGGCGGCACGAAAAATGACATATTAAGGAAAAAATCTTTAAAAGTAATGGCTTTTTTTACTGATATACATGTCATTAGACTTGATATTAAAGTTGTTTATTAATGTTTCTATGTGCATTAAACTTTAAGTGAAAGCAAAACTAAAAAAATACCGACTGAAATCGATTAACAAAATATCGATTAAGTTTTCAAGAAGTATTTACGTATTTGTTTCGAAACTTTGTTAAAGAATCCTTCCGTGGATACAAACATTTCTCTTGTGATTTTTCTTCGCACGTAATCATGTCTTTTGAAAATTAATGGCGTCTTTATATCGCAAAGCCAGACGCGATGAAAAGTTACTGCAGATTGAATCGCAGAGGAAAACTTAAAGTAGAAAATTCAGAGCTTGCTTTTACATAAATTTTGAATATTTTTCGTATAAGACATGTTGTTGTTCGTATAAAATTTCACAAATAATTTTCTGCTCTATTCTGTTATGTGCCACATATACATTTTGTTTACATACCATCAAGTAGAATCAACTCGCTTAAAAGTAAAGTCGATCGAGTATAAACTTGCATACAAAATAATATTTAATAAAATTCTAAATATGTCGTATCTGTACATTAAAGATATTTAAGAAAAAGTAATACTTGGTGTCATAGAGTACTTGGTGTCTTTATAAAAGCAGTAGAAGCCAAATCATATATTTTAAGAATTTTTGTCTGTCTGTTTGTCTGTATGTTCGTACGCGCATTCGCAAAAACTACTGCATGTATTTGGATGCAGTTTATACAGTTGTGTAATATGTTAAGAACTATCATAATTATGTTTTATCTTTTTATTTTGTCTCTAACAAACATGCATTTTAGTGTTTTAGATATGATTTGTATATAATAAAGGATAAAAAACTTGAGAGGTGTCCTTGACACCCGGATGGAACGAAGTTTCGATCCATCAGCAATATTCGGCACTTATGCAGAAACACTGTCAGGATTAATTATTGTAATTATTTTTTATTATTTATTATGTACAAAAACCTGTATACACTCAACAAAACTAATCGTCGCGACACCACACTGTTCAATGCAAAATAGAAAAACGAAACGAAAATAACTGGCTTGCTTTCTATGAGAGAGAGAGAGAGACAGACAGAGAAACACGCGCACGCCGCACGGCTTACAACTATAGCAAAAAGTGTCGTTACAACTTTTAGTCTTAATTTTTCCGTCTAGTCCCCTTTCGCAACGCGCAATCAGGAACTTCGTTCCAAAATTTAATAATATTTAAGTTAAGCCCATATTACTTTTGTATGGAAAACAGCCAAGCATTTGTTTTTTCTTAAGCAAAAATCCGTCCGATCGAGTAATAATTCGCCACAATTTTAAGTATAGCTTTCCCCGTCTATTTAATTTATGCTATAAATTGAAGCACACCTTAACAGCACCTGAAATAAAAGCACCCGTTTAATTAAAATGCGAAACGTGCCAGTAAATTAAGTACCTAGTACACAGACATGAGACAATTGACAACCAGGGATATAAACATGGTTTTAATTTAAAGTGCAATCGGGTTCACCTGCTCAATTTTGTTGGACTATAGAAATGCATCTATACTAATACAATAAAGTAGTAAGTAATTTTCTTTTACTACTTCTGAACCAATTTAAAAAAATATTTCCTCTTTTAAAAGGAACTCTTAATTTAAAAAAGTAACATTGGGGGTGCATGAAAGGAGCCTCCCCGAGTGACGTAGACAACGATCCCCTACGTCCGGCGCACCCTGGGCAATTCATGAGCTCTCTAAAGCGAATTGGCTAATCCTTTCACCACGATGGCAAGTCAAAATAAAATTTGACTTAGCCATCGACACGACGAAGAATTAGATTGGGTTATTGTGAGAATCTCACTCACGTGGACGGAAAAGTTTTAACTTTGTATTATGTGTTATTTTTAAAATATTATGTATACAGAGGGGTTTTATGTAGTATTACTAAAAATAATATAGGTATAAATACTATTAGAAAGGTGGTTGATTATACATTCATTGTCAAAAGATTGTATAAGATCGGATTGAAAATGCGAGTAGTGTGACGGGTGGCTATGTAGAACAAAAGACATAAATGCTTTACGTCGGCCTCACATAGGGCAAAGACAGGAAAGTGTGCTATATAGCTGCTGCAATTATGAGCTGCTATAAGCCGTAAGTACCTGACAATAAAGAAAGAAAATGTATAGCACTTTTTTCGTATTTTCATACTTAAACTGCCTCGATTGTCTAGTCGTAAGCGTACTCGTAGTTCGTAGCTCTCACCGCGAAGTCTCGTGTTCGATTACCGGGTCGGGCAAAAAAAAATAGCAGCACGGAGTTGGAATTGTGACCGGTGGGTGGTGATAGGCACACCTAATCCCATGGAACCTAAACATAATAGGTGAAATGTGGGTGTTGTACACTTGTGCCATACCCATCTGGGCAATATAGGCGTGATGTTATGTTATTTTCATGTATTTTACTGAAATTTACAAAGAGTTGCTTGCTCCGCTCTGAAATCCTGTTTAACTGCGATTTGCGAGGTCGTATATCACATTTAAAAGATGAATTATTACACCATTACATTTTTAATTTCGAATAGAAAGACGGAAAGTGCTTAGTGTGACATACTATGAAGAAATAAGTCTGACAAATGAATGCTGAAGATTTCTTGGAAATTTGCGTTAAAATAGAGGTGTTATTAGAAGTAAAGGTATGTTGTGAACGGACAAAAACTAATGGTTATTACGCTATATGCGGCAATCCACTTTCTGAAGTCAGGTCTGTTTACGCGAATAAGTGTGTAGGATGACTGCTATCCTACGCACTTATTCAAGGAAACAGACCTTACTAAGTTGGTAGCAAGATTTAATTTAGCCTATATAGTATAAAAGCTAAATAATTAAATTAATATAAAATAAATATTTTAGGGCGGAGGGAGGGGGGAGGGGGCTCGTTTACAACAGACATGATTTTGCAGTTTTTATTGATAAAGGTATGGTTGGGTTCGTAGGCCAATTCAACTCGCACTTTTTTCCTGAATTCGCACACCGATTTTTTTAAATGCAAAAATTGGCCAAGTGCGAGCTTAAAAAAATCAGAGACAAAGCAAAAAACTATGCTGTTTTTAAGAATTTATTAACTTTTAAAACAGCCACCCCTGACATTTTAAGTAATCTTAGCCACCGCTGCCATTTTATTAAAAGCGAAATATATGTATTCCAAAAATAAGGATTTTAATTATTTTCTCTTAGGGTACCTAAATACAAGCAGTGGAAAGTTTATTCGTGGTGCAAAAGCGTAATATAAATCACAATCGCAGGAATATTAGGGGCTTATCTCAGATTACATGAAACATTGAGCACCGCCATTGCTTGCCCTTACCTGTCCTCTCTATTAATTTATATCTTACAATAACTTACCTTCCCTTGCCGAAATTATGTCTGACTTATTTGTTGTTTAGTTAAAATTTTATCGGCACATTTTACATTTCGTTTATTACTGAACTCTCTCACTTATACTATTCTGAACTGAATTGACTCTTTGTAAATAAACTACAGAAGACTGATGTAATAAAGTGCTGCGTGGTGACTCACTCAATGTTACTGTAGATATGTTACAAGTAGCAAAAAATCTTGCAATTTTAACTTCAAACCACAGACGTATGCGACATTTTAAAACATATCATTAAAAGCATACCTAGATACTTACCCATGGTAGAAATAACATTTGTTTAGTCACCTCAGCTTTTGCTTCAAAACCAATCACAGATCATCGGCGTATTTTTCGTATGTATTTCACTATTCAATACGATTCCCTTTGATTGACACCACTAACGATTAAAAGTGCAAAAAAATGTTTGCCCGATTGCATCAGTTTTCATTTCGTTTGACTATGTTTCCAAAAGTCAATGTCTAGTTAGATACATAAAACCTCTTTTGGGTATCTTGCAATCGACACAAACAGCGATGTATTTTTTTCATGTATGTTTGCTACAAAATCTGGCCAAATGAATGTTATTTGTTGGTGGTTCTATTGCAAAAATCTGAAGTTAAAAATAGGTTTGCGTGGCGTGCTAGTGACTTAAAGGTTTCGCTGAGGCCCGGGCTATCGTTAACTTATACTTTACGTAACAACCTCTTCGCCGGCTCTTATATTGAATCCGTTATGTATGCAGTGACCTTTTCGTGAATGCATAACCAAACGAGATTTTCTATTGCCGTCGTATATTATGTACTCACTTTACTGATACAGTGGTACATTTGTTGATGGTAGCGAATAATGTAAACTCACGTTTTGTGGTTGATAAAATAATCCCGGGCCCTGTCCGAGGTTATTTTATCAACCAAGCTAGCATATCAAGCAATGATTTGTTCTCTGATCTTTACTAGAGGGTTGACTCTAATAGTCGATCAACCGTGCCGTACTCGTGTGAAATATCCACTACGGGTATATTGTGTCTATCGGGCATATTTTCACCGTTTAACCTATTACAAATTTTAATATGCTCCGTTTATAGGCAAAAAGATAAAAAAGTTTAACTGATGCTCATAATAATATCAGTATTTTATTATAAGCAATGCTGTTACATATTTTATCTCACCGAATTTGCGCCGTTCTGTTTTTGATAGATTTCTATTGAGTTAAAAATATGTCATCTATTAAATGACACGGTTTGATGTTAGTTAATTATAAAGAGCAAAGAACCGTCAAAACAACATGTCATCGATGTTTTTGTTAATAGTTTGTTTTTTATTGATAAAAATTGCACCAATTTTTTTTTTTTAATAATCTTTTATATTTTTACAAAAAATCTGAGAATATCGGCACATATACCCCAAAAACACTTAGCGCAATTACACTTTTCAACTCTTAATAGTATTATTTATTTGATCAAAAGCTTTTTACTTCACAAAATCTTCAAATAGTTGCTCGGTATGCGGCCGCTTTGAAACCCTATAGGTATAACTGCAATCTCGAAAGTCGTTAATCATTTTCCGGGATGAATTGTATTTGGAGTGGAAAAGACGGAAAGTTCCAAGAAGGACAAATTATATGATGAAGATTACTCGGAAACCGCGCTGAACAACAGATTTCCTAAGTAACAGTGTTATTAGTGATTGAATTATGCTGTAGTTGGATGTGGACAGTGACTGATGGTGGTAACGAACTTTTAAGATAACTATTTCTTTACGTTTTTCAACAAAAGAAGATCTGAAAAATAAGGGGCATAAAAATACAGGTCATAACGTTGTGAAATGGTTATAAAAATTAATATACTACTTATCACTCATCGCATAGGTGGCGCTAAAACCAAGTAATGTTCGTCTAGCTAAGGTATATATACCTATATATACCTAGGACGCTGGCACAAAAGAGTTGAGAAATTTCGAGTCTATTATTAGTCTATTCTATTTAACAGCATACGAATCCATAGCTGAATTGGTAAAGCACTTGGGGCGTATACCTAGGGGCTGCAGGTTCGAGTCCTGCTGGATACTTAATACAAAAATGCATAGCAAAGCCAAAATTTGCTTTAAAATATTACAAATATACTAACATGTAACCAACTTAAAAAAATAAATCTGCCATTCAGGTCTTTAAAAGAAAAAAAATTTCATTTAAAGAATATTTTTTTATCTTATTTGTACTTATTAATCATTAATGGAATCTGAGGCTCCGAGCAGTAAATGTACAAATTATTATTTTAATGTATGAAATTTTGCTTTTGAGTCTTTTACATAAATATGCTCTATGATAAAACGCATCTACGGTACAATTATTAAGGTTAACATATTATGTCTCAAATTACTGACACAATTTTTTGTCTATGTTTGTAAACAAATGTTTTATTTGTTTTACTAACTTATTTGCAGATCAGGATTTTCAGACAGAAAATATGATAGTTAACAGTTAATTAAATGTAAAAATTGACAATGTACAAAAATCCGTGCAATCTCTCTTTAGTGAAAATTCTATGGAAACTGAATACAGCTAACTTTGCTGTAAGAAAATATGTTTTAACTGCAATCGACATTCTACGTAATAAACGAGCATTATTTCATTAAACTTAGTTTGAAGTTTATATAAATGGGTCTGTCGGAAGGACAAACGGTTTTGTCATTAGAGATTGACAGTGATTTGGACAATTACCTTGTGAATTTATGCGGAGCGCATCATGAGCGTCATTTGTTATCCAAGTGGTTTCAATCAAAGCCGACGTTTCTGAATTATTATTATCGAGCAGAATTATTTATGGGGTTTGGATCATAATTATCCATTGCTGCAATGTGCAAATGGCATACAATTAGTAGTAATTAGCTAATTATATATATGAGGTACTTAGTGGCTAGCCTATTAAATAAATATGTCAATAATATTGATGATTTATCATAATATTAACTGGAGGAATATTCTTTATATAAATTAACCAGCTGTAAGTGGTATGATGTGCGTCGTTAAAACGACATTTCTAAGATATATAACAATTTAAAACGCAAGCTGTAAGTATTGATGCGGTACCAGGAGCAAAATTATTAGATCGATTGAACCGCACTTGGTCAGTTTTTGTTTTTACTTGCCGGTATGAAAATGTAATAAGTAGAAACAAACATAAGACATGTGTGGCTAAAGTCAATATATTAAAAGTGATAATTTTTTGCTTGGCATGAAAATACCAATAATAATTACCAATATCATGTAAAAGTTTCACATCCATCTTGAAACGAATTAAGTTAAGCTAATTAAGCCTGCGTGGTGAATATGTCAGTAAAAAGTAAACTTACAAAAAGAGTTACTTCGCTTTTATAACATAATATACAGTAAGGATATGAATTAGATAAAATAATTAAATTGATATAAATATACACACCACTGCAAAGCGGGCTGATCTTACATATTTTCCATAAACAATCTTAAAGTTTGCCATGAATTGTAAAATACAATGATTTATATAGAATATACAGTAAATAGGAGTGTTAACACACACCGCAATATGTCATCTGTTAATTGCTGTTAGCTATTTGCACGGACACCATTTTTATTCCCACAGATAAAATACCGCCCGTTATAAACCTCTTGTAATGGAAAAATACTGTTGCTAAAGTGAACATTGACATTTCTAATGGAAATATTGTTTCTGAATAGTCGTTTGGAGTCAACTGCATAATAACAGTAATATTAATAATTGTTGATTTAAAATTGATTTACAATGTATTTTTAGCCTGACGGTAAATGCAAATTCAATTATTAATGAAGGCCGGTTACGAGCATCTGGGGAGTCGTTAGAAAAGACCGCCTAGGTACAATTGTTTCGCAGTCGTTTTACTCAGTATTTTTTGCCCAATTCCTCTCATGAATGTAACAATAGCCTCATGAATTTTATTGCACGCCGTGCTCTAGAACGGACGAACGTAAAAGAAGTTAGCTCTACTCTCCACTAGTCATAATTAAATTACAAATCATAGAGCTCAGCGATGAAACAAACCAACCAATACAGTTGTTAGTCTCGCGCGATTTGCGTGCCCTAGGAGTCCGTAATTTGTAGCTGTACTTATATCACCACAACTTTGACATACGCTCGTCGCATTGTACGCTTCATTCGTGCCAATCCACCGACGCAGATTGTGAACGTGCCTGCCCCTCGGCTAATATTAATACGAAATGCAGTTGGTAAATTCGAATAGCAATACACAGACCGTAACCGCTTATACCAAGAATAACAATCGTGATTTTGTTTACTGTATTAATTTTTTGCCGGTACAAATCATTCGATACACACGACCGTCATAAATAATATTTTCCTTTAATATTTTAATTTTTTGCTAACTAATAATTGAAGTGATTTAACCTATGTTAGATTGCTACATTCGTATTACTCACTTTCTGAAAGATAAATGCTTGCAAGCGCAACTTTTCCGGTCAAGTGCTTACTTACCTTTTTTTTTTTTTATTCTGGGAAAATCCAACCTTATGGATACCACCGGTCCGGGGGGAGCGGTGGTTATGTGGGGCTCTCCGCCAAGGGGCGGCCTACCCACTAAAAACCCAGAGTGTTCCTCATCACCAACTAAAGACGGGGGGCGCGGGACCACTTGCGCATACTCCGCAGCCCCCATCGGTGTCTCTGCCCGCCTTGCGACTGGCTCACCTCATGGGAGGCCTTCACATGACCTCCCTACCACGTGTGATGCCCCGGAACACAGAACATCACACGTGGTAGGGAGGTCATGTGAAGTGCTTACTTACCTACCTTAACTGTAATAGCAACTTATATGCTTAGTTGTAATATCAAAACACTTTCACTAATATCTTCACCCTACATCATCATCACTTATTGTATTTCCTTTGCGATATTTAAAAAGAAAGAAGGTTTATGCCATATTTTAGAAACTTGCTTTGTTAAAGTGTCGGCTTCACTTTTCTAAGAAACACAATTCATAATAAATATTACAAATATTTATTTAGAGGAATAGTTCCATGAAAGCTTTAAACTAACTCGTCGCTAGGTATAACTAGGAGATTAGATGTAGACGGTGAGATTTCCAACACCATATAAAGTATCTGAAGTCGGTGCACAGTGTTCCCTTTACCACTTTTTGGTGGCATAAACCCGTAGTCCGTTACGTTAGGAACTAACTATATATGTTTTTGTAAATTACATTAGTCACCTAACTAGATATCGCAAAGAAAAATTTCAAAACTAATGCATTTTATTAAATAATTAGATTTGGTTAATAAGTTTAATTTTTTAATTGTATAACAAAAAAAAAAATATCTTAAATTGAATTATTGAGATATTGATTTTTTTTTTAAACCTCATGATGAAATTTACAATAATAAACGATTAGCTTAAATATTATTATAAATAATTAAATAGCTTGCACGCATTTGCATAACCTTTTATTTTAAAAAATATTTCTAGGAAATAGTCCCATATATAACCCTGTTTAATTTTGCTTACCTGTGTATGTGTGTTTACGTGCATATTATGTATTTCAAGTCATAAAAAAAAACATTATAATACTTTTAAAATAACGATCACACATTAGCATATCTGAAAGGAAGAAGGGTAAAAGTGAACACTGTGCGGTGTTAAGATAAAATATAAGTCATAATTAAAATCACATAATGTACGAATAGTGTAAGAACCCTATAACCTTCGAGGAAATTTCTTTCATAACAAATTTGTGGTGCTCTAATAGCCAAAGTTTACCCTTTATAGACGGTAAATATTCCATCGTTTGCTTTTATACCAAAAACAAACAAACTGCCTTCATCCGCTTAAAATACTGGTATTAGAATTCACTCTATTCTAAATTATTAAAATCAAAGGACATCCGTTTTGTTTAGAAATTTCAAATTATTATTTAAACTTGTTTGAACAAGAAAATATTTACAACTTTTTCATAATGCTTCATTTATACAAAGGAGAAATGTTTCAAAATCTTGTTATCTTAATGCCGGTATAACGTCAAAGAAAGTTTCCATGAGAGATAAAGTAGACAAACACAAGACGGATAAAGATATCCTTGTAATTCAAGTTCGTGACACGCGGTCATAAAATCTACATCTCTTGTGTATTGCAAGCGTAGTTACATGACTACACATAAAGCTATACATTTCCAGTATAAACTTACCTCGTAGTACACGGGCATCCTATAAAAAGCGAGACAATCTTATTCTGAAAATGAATAGGTTGATATGTAGCCTTCTGTACAGAGAATTTTACCCAATTCTTGTCAAGAATGTACAAACTCACGAATTTTATTGCACGTCGTGGTCGAAGACGGACAATTGTAACAGAAATTGCGGACTCTTTTGTTTATTTCATTGAAACTGGAGCTTGGTATGAAGTGAGGGTGGTAATCTTCATTTGATGATAAACGTTGACGTTATGGTAGTGGTAGAGCTCTTGTAAACGAGTTCGAGGGCGGCAGCAACACCGTCTTGCACTTGACTACTGTTTTCCGGTTTTGTGGTGATATCAGGTCCTGAAATTACTGGCACATTAAGCATTACACCATAGTCTTTAGATGGAGTGACGTATATACAATAAAATTTTTCGTGTTCTCTAAATAAGTCGTATAAAACAAGCATGTGAAAAAAAAACGAACAACGAATAATAATTTTTTTTGTGAAAAAGTTAAAAAAATACAAATAAGAGAAATTTTATTACTTTTCAAGCAGTAAACCTTGTAAAACAGTAAAAATTTAATCATCATGAGGATTATGCAAATGTGAAAGTAAACAAACCCACTCATTAGATGGTTACTCAATAGTTACTCAATTTGTTTAGATGGTTCACATCGTACGTGCAAAATAGATGCCAAACAGTGGTACTCAATGGTTTTACTTCTAGAGCTGTTTTGATCCCCTCGGGAGTTCCTCAGGGATCGTTATTGGGACCCCTGTTATTCAATATCTTTATTAACGACGTATCTTTATGTTTCCGAAGCTCTAAAATTATCCAATATGCGGACGATATGAAGATAATGAAACAGGTGGCAACCCTAGAGGATGCGTGTGCCCTTCAGGATGACTTGAATTGTTTTCAAAATTATTGCATTAACAACTCATTAGATTTAAATGTCTCTAAATGTTATGTATGCACATTCACGCGTAAACCAAACCCTATTCAACACGATTACAAGTTATCGAACACATCTATATCCCGTGTGAAGGTCATCAAAGACCTTGGAGTGACGTTCGACTCTAAGCTTCTTTTTGATGCGCATATAGATAGCATTATTAATAAGGCATCAAAAGCATTAGGTTTTATTTTTAGACTATCCTCTGATTTTAACAATATCAAAACGATGAAAATTTTATATTGTTCTTTTGTCCGCAGCCATCTTGAATATGCTTCTCAAATTTGGAATCCAAACTATGGTATTTACATAAACAGAATTGAAGCCATACAAAGAAAGTTTTTAAGGTACATCCAGTATCGCTCAAATACTTACTTACCAGATTATTTAAGTCGCTGCAAAAAATTTCATATACTTCCCTTATATGAACGAAGAAAAATAGCAGATCTATCATTTTTGAGCAGTCTTATGAATGGTTTGATGGACGTCCCCGAGCTACTGAGCAAGATAGAATTCCGTGTGCCTTCTGCATTTACTAGAAGAACCGATCTTCTTAACATACCGTTAGCCAAAACTACTTATCGACAAAATTCATTTATTGTAAGAGTTTGTCGAACTTTTAACGGCGAGTGTCGTGTGGTTGAACTTGACTTATTTAATACTAATATTGCTAAGTTAAAAAAAGCTATTAGTAACATATTTTTCGATTCATAACTAAATTGTAAATTTATTGTAGGTATGTATTATCTTTTATCTATCTATTTATCTTTATTTAAGTTTAGAATAATTTATATCCAGTTGCGTGTGTGTGAGCTTAATGTTATTCATTTACTAACAGTGGAAACTTGTAATTGGCCATGTTTTATTATGTATTATCACAATATCTTGTACTAGCTGTAAGTTTTCCTAAAATATTAAAATAAAATAAAAATAAAATAAATAAATAATTAAGTTCATGAAATTGCTATTCCAAGTGTATCACAATAATGTGATGCCGGACTAAAATATTTTTATACCAGCCCCCATAGTTAGAACAAGCTTAATTATTTTAAGTTAGTCTAAAATTGATATTAATGGGTCCATCGCTAGGACAAATAATTTCGTAATTAAAGATTGACAGTGATTTTGACTATTTTCCTGTGAATTGATTTTATAATGAGCGTCATTTGCTTAAGAGAGTGGTTTTAAGCAAAATTAGATAAACATTTTTTTTAAACGTATAAAAAAAAGGATAGTGGACCAAAAATCTGCTTTTGCTGTGTAACAGATCATTAATTTTTTATGAACTTGAAAATAGTTGAATTCATTATGTTTGGAATTGGGCCTCGTTGTAAGTCTGTGTTATGACCGTGGATTGTTGCATGATGACTCAAGAAGATTACATTCCAAATATCCAAATATAGAGTATCCTTACGTAAAGTAATATTACTAATTTATAAGAACTAAATGTCTCTGTTTACGGAACTTTAAGAACACAGTTAAATTTTACAGTATTTTTTTGCTACAGGAATCTTAGAGCAATTCACTTATTTAACTATTATTGTATTATTCACTGTGGAAACCCTAAATTTCAACGTCGTATAGACAGATTAACACACAGAGAGCATTCATGTTTTATTGTTTTAGACGTCAGCGTACTAACACCTATAAATTACCGTTAAATAACGATTTCTTTTTATTCTGTTGATGACATCTTTCAATTGTGTTCATTTGTTTTTTTTTTTTACATGGAAGCTTTAAGAGTACAAACTTTGAAACTCATCTAAAAAGAACATATACTTGTACCTCCAAATTGTTTCAAAATTCGTTAAACATACCTCCCGCCATAAATCTGCAAAAATATAAATCTTCCATAATTAAAATACGATACAAGGCAATAAATCCTCGCGAACGATGGAGGCGCCGCTTGAGGAACATACCATTTTCAAATTTTCTACGAGCCATTTTAAAGTTCCTTATCATAAATAATTATGTTTTCTTCCTTGAAATTTAAATAGCTCAAATTCTGCACAGCTTAAACCGTAATATCAATATAAAAAGAAGTTGAGTAAATGTCTCGATGGTCTAGTGGTTAGCGTATGCGCCTGTCACCGCGAGGTCTCAGGTTCGATTCCCGGGTCGTCTTTTTTGTGAACTTTCCGTCACGAAATTCACAATAGCAGCACGGAGTTGGAATTGTGCCCGGTGAATAGCGATAGGCTCAACCCCTATCCCATGGGTCAGTAACATAGCAGGTGAAATGTTGGTGTTGTACACAGCTGTCACACCCTTATGGATAATATAGGCGTGATGTTATGTTTATGTGTTATGTAAGCTATGCAATAGCTTAAAAATAACTGATAGGTAGGTTTTTATCTTCTACATTCAGAAAATGTCTTCAGTGGTAATTTTTTCGAGTCTTTTGCATTATTAATGAAAGAGAAATATGGACACCTCCATCATTTTTTGCATCAAAAACCTTGTTATCTTAATACCAGTTTTATGGTGAAAAATTTGTGTTGTAAGCGAAAACTCATATTGTACGACAAAGTATATACTTATGCTACAGGTAAACTCCACCACTTTTTCATATAATTTCTAATAATATCTTTATTCACAGAAAAATATACGTATAGAATCGTAAATTAAATTAGTTTAATAACTTAATCTTAGCTTAATAAGTCAATTATAAAGTCTTAAGTTCGCTACAAACCGTCATACAATCTACATAGGTATCTGATGTATCGCATTAGTATTTTTTTTTATATTGCCTCCCCGAGGAGCTGTTTATTGTGCTCTGCTATTAGATACAGAGCTTTTTATATTAAAAAAAATATTGATACATTATTGGTTTCTTAATCTATTCGGTTATTTTTGTATGTGTGATATATATTGTGTGTGTCAATGTGTAAGTGTACAGTGTTGCATATGGTGATTAATAGGTGTTGTTGAATTTTTTAAACGTGTCTACTATGTGTATGAGATGTACCATGAAGGTGTCAGTGGTTGTGTTGTTGGAGAGTATGGAATCCAGGTCGTAAGGGTTCAGCTCTTTAAGGTGGCAGTATTGTTCGTGGTATAGTCTTTTGTGAGCATAGAAATCTTAATAATAAGGCAATGGAAATGTCAAAGACGCGTGACCTCGTCGCCGTCCATCTGTCAAGTCAAACACAAGTGCGAGTTGAGGAATTGTCGTCTTAATGTCATCGCAAAAAGAATAATTTTGTTTGCAGGAATACAAGCGCATTTGTCTAATCGAACACAAGTGCGAGTTGAGGAATTGTCGTCTTAATGTCATCGCCAAAAAGAATAATTTTGTTTGCAGGAATACAAAAAGTGGTATTTGAAAACCGGCGACATGCGTCCCAGTGTTAAAAGATAGTCGATAGCATTTCTATTGACTAGTTATTAAGATTTCTATGTTTGTGAGTGTTTTTGGGGCATTGTGTGATGAGGTGTATGAATGTTTGGTGGGTGAAATCGATGGAGGTAGTGTTTGTGGTATCCATGACCAGTGAGTAGTTGCGTGAGTGCGAATGTATGTCCTGTGACTTGAATGAGTTTGTGTAAATGAGTGAGTGTAGGGCACCAGGTTTTAATAATGGGGTCATTTAATTTGTTGTTGTTAGTATTATGTACATATAATTTTACCCATTCCTCTGATGAATGTAACAACAGTATCATGAATTTTATTGAAAGAAGTAAGAATTGTGACTATACTGGGCATTGTAAAAAATTAGGTCGAATAAGAAAATTAAATTAATAAACAGAGAAATATTTGCATCTCTCAAACAGCCTCGATAGTCTAGTGGTTAGCGTATGCAACTCTTACCACGAGGTCTCGGGTTCGATGACCGGGTCGGGCAAAGTGTTGTTTGTGAACATTCCGTCAGCAAATTCATAAAAGTAGCACGGAGTTGGAATTGTGCCCGGTGGATGCCGATATAACCCTCTATCCCATGGGACCTTAAAATAACAGGTGAAATGTGGGTGTTGTACAACTCTGGGTAATATAGGCGTGATGTTATGTTATGTAATACCTCATCATTTCCTCGCTTAAATCGCATTCTCTTGGCCTTACTCTCTACTTAATAAAAAACTAAAAATATCAAGCGCCTCTATATTATATGCGTAATTTCCTTCACATCACTTCAAAACATTTAAAAAAGACGCAATAAAATAAATATAAGTAATAGGATTTTACATAAAACGATATTACTCTTGCCGAGCGTGATAAAAATGTCTAAGAAAGTGGTAGGAATTGCAGCCGTCAGTTCAATAGTTTATTAATACTTAATTTTATTATTATAGCTATATAATGCCACGATGATCTAGTCCTAGTGGTTAACATATGCGCCTCTCACCGCGAGGTTTCAGGTTCGATTTCGGCCGGCCAAACTTTCTGTTAGGCAATTCACAAAAGCAGTATGGAGTTGGAGTTGTGCCCGGTGGATGGCGATAGGCTCACCCCCTATCCCATGGGATGTAAAGTGGGTGTTGTACACCTCTACCACACCCTTGTGGTAAATACAGGCCAGATGTTATGTTATTATGCGTTCAGATTCTATTAAGGAATTTAAAAACGAATTATAATATTGAGGACGCCGTTTGTCTTGAACGAAGTTAGCGACGAGTTGACATCTTTTGTGAGTATTCAAAACGACGTGAAGATGTCGCTGGTTTAAAAATAAACTGCAACAATTAAAAATACCGAGATTTTGAGATTTAATCATAAAAAGAATTATGTTCCCGTGAAAAATAAGTACGGCCCAACGCCAGCTACATTCGGGCACGAGAGAGCGAAATAGAAGATCGTTCGCCTTCTTTTGATTGGCGAATCGGACCTATTAGTATTAAAAAAGTGACGTCATTTAGTATTACGTCGGTGGTGACAAAAGTGAGACGCGTGGATGTTGTGCTTATACTTAATAGTTCGTTTTATTAGAAAAGGGTAGGTATACACTTTTATTTTAATATAAAAACGGCACTTTTCGAAGATGTTTCGTTTTATTTATAGACGACCGGATGGCGCAGTGGGTAGTGTACCTGCCTGCGACGCCGAAGGTCGTGGGTTCGATTCCCACTTAAGACAAATCTTTGTGTGCATGAACATGGGGGTTTGTCTTAGTCTGGGTGTTTCTATGTATAATAAGTATGTATTTACAAAAGAAAAGTATATATGTATTAGTATCAGTTATTCTAGTACCCATAGTACAAGCTCTGCTTAGTTTGGGACTAGATGGCGTTGTGTGTGAGTTGTGGAATATTTATATTTATTTATTTAATTGCTATTTTTATGACATCATTTAGAATTAATTCATTTTATATGTAAACACGATCACAAGTGACTGCAATGTTTATAATTATTACGTTTTATATAAAAAAGATTTTGATTTAGACGAAATTATAGGAGGATGATACTATTTGTTACTAAGTGTATAGTAGTTTAACATTATGTTTTAAGTCATTTATTTGAGCTTATTGTTTTTGCTTATTATGGCAGATACACATGCATTTTTTACAGTCAATATGTAATATAAAAATAAAGAGCTGTGAGATACTTTTTATATTCGAGAGCTGTTTAATGGGTGCTTTTGCTAGCGGTTTTATACGGCGAGAAGATTATACCCATTACTTAGGTTCGCAGTACGTTAAGCCATGTTAATCCTTATTTTATTGGACTGGATTTTTAGACTCACAGTTTTAATGAAATCTCTAGATGTTTTTGTGTTTTTGTATATTAAAAAGATTCTTGACGACCGGATGGCGGAGTGGGTAGAGCCTGCGACGCCGAGGTCGTGGGTTCGATTCCCACTTAAGACAAATCTTTGTGTGCATGAACATGGGGGATTGTCTTAGTCTGGGTGTTTCTATGTATAATAAGTATGTATTTACGAAAGAAAAGTATATATGTATTAGTATCAGTTATTCTAGTACCCATAGTACAAGCTCTGCTTAGTTTGGGACTAGATAGCGTTGTGTGTGAGTTGTGAGATATTTATTTATTATTTATATTATTTATTCTACTCTAAAATTAATATGTAGAACAAAAGTAATAAAAGGTTTACTGGCTAACTAGAGAGATACTTCAGACTGGGAACATAGAAGCGGCATCTTGGCAACACAAATAGTAATAAGCTGGAACAGTCGCTCAAACTCTGGCGCGGCTTTCGGAGTCTTGGCAAATATTACAACAAAGCGACACTAACTTAGATATTGTTTGTGGAACATCCTTCTGTCCTACTATTCACAGATTGCGCCACAAGATAGGTATAGTTTCTTTAATATATAAAAAATACAACGATTCTTTTATCTTAAATTATGGTAATACCTATAATAATAAACATAACATCACACCTACAATACCCAGAAGGGTGTGGCAGAGGTGTACAACACCCACACTTCACCTGTTATGTTTAGGTCCCATGGGATAGGGGGTGCCTATCGCTATCCACCGGGCACAAATGCAGACCTTGCTGCTATTGAGAATTTCCTGAAGGAAAAATAACAAATAACACTGCCTGACCCGGGAATCGAACCCACTGCACCAACGAGGCAGTTATCTAAACGCATTTCGGCAGAATTAGATTCGCCTATTTGACGCTTCAACAGACTAGTAGCTTCCGTAGCAACGTCTACGGTAATTCGTAGACGTCGCTACGGCGGACAACATCTTTATAATAACAACTAGCTGACCCGGCAAACGTTGTTTTGCCATATAAATTATTTCTAGGTATAATATAATAGAGTGAAAAACATTTACAAAGAAGACAATAATTGATCAGTTATCAATGGATGAAAAATGATTAAATTACTAAAATGGCTATTAACAAATAGGGGTTGGTGATAAAAGGGTAAAAATTAAGGGTTGTATGTATTTTTAATGCCACATTATAAAAAAATAAACAAAAAAAAAATTTGTCCAAAAGTAAAAAAAAAAAATGTTAAGGGTGAACAACCCTTATCACTTAGGGGTACGAAAAATAGATAGTAGCCGATTCTTAGACCTACTGAATATGCATATAAAATTTGGTAAAAATCAGAAAAGCCGTTTCGGAGGAGTAAGGTAACTAACATTGTGACACGAGAATTTTATATATAAGATATAGCTTTTTTATTTTTAGTATGTAGTGAACGTGAGTGTACCTGGTGGTATGGGTTAAATACAGCCCATGGACTAGGTGACACAATGTATATGTTACATACAAACAAACGGATAATCTATGTTTTGTAATATACGAGTACATAGCTAGGCTTTCGGTAATAACCGCATAAAGTTTAGGAGCGTTGATTAGGTTAACCGAAGTTGACACCTATCAAATCAATGTAACAATACGAGCTTACTAGACGAGGTTGAACTGTTATTGAACTAGCTCAATCGAATTCACTTATCCAATTTAGGACGTTCTACATATTAATATCTACGCATATTTAAAGAGATTTATAATTCTAATGTATAAAACCAACATAAACATAAACATTTCTTTATTTATCTCATAAAATGTACAATTTAAACATACATTATTGGTGATGCCCGAAGCCCAGCCAGCGCTGACACCGCCCTACTTGCAACTGTATTAGGTATTCAATGAAATGAATTAAAAGAATAATAATATTTAGGAAATAATGAAACAAGCAGCAATTTTAATTGATAATATAATAAAATAAAAATAAAATTTGTTGTACCTACAACAAATTTTATTTTTATTTTATTATAATAAATTAACGAAAATCTGGCTGTTGTTGTTATTATAGTTTATATTATAAAGCTATAAGCTAGTACTGATTAACTTTCCGTGATCAAAGTAAAATACAAATAGATGAATCATGATCAGTTTACCGCGCATCGACAGCCACGTTGCAAGACATTAACGTAACAACATTTCACTGTCAATTTTATAGTAAGTTTGATGAACCAGCGGAGCATCAGGCGCAGACCCTTAATCGCAGATAAATGAATTATGAGCAGTCACCATCCATCACTGTCGTCATTTTAAGATAAAAGCCATAATGTGAGCAGGTTGCGCCGTCAAACACCCTTATAGATATCGTTTTGGGCGTTATGATAGGTACCTTATTTAATTATATGTAGATACATTGGTTATTTAACTAGCTTCGTTACGAGGGTTTAATCGCACGGCATATTAAGGACATTAATTAAGCGAAAAGCATTTCTTACTTTACTTCTTCAACCACACAGTTAATTTATTGAATAAAACGTACATAACGCCTATATTACCAAAAAAGGTGTGGCTGAGGTGTACAACACCCACATTTCACCTGCTATGTTTAGGTCCGATGGGATAATGAGTAAGCCTATCGCTATCCATGGGGCACAATTCCAACTCCATTTATTGAGAATTACCTGACAGAAAGTTCTCAAATAACACTTTGCTCGACCCGGGTATCGAACCCGAAACCTCACGGTGAGAGGCCATACGCTAGCTACTAGACCAACGAGGCAGGTTTTATTGTGTGATAATTAAAATTTACTTTATTGCATGCCTGAGCTCACTGTGAATGAGTTATAACAAGACAATTTTATTAAATCTACCTTTTTACGGGATATAATCCCACCCACACGCCCACCACTGTGTCTCCTGTGACGCCAGGATCTACAGCGGTAACCAACTGAAAGGCACCGTGCATGACACACGGGCAATCCCAGGGAGAGTTAAAATTGTCTTGGAACCCGCAACGAATTTAATCAGAAGTATATAGTTGTAGTTGGAAAGTATATGTTAAATCTACCTGTCTCAGAAAGATGCGAATTACACCAGTCGTATTAATCATCTATCTTTAATAATTCTTAATGCACCTACTTGATTTGTATGTACTCCGTATATGACCACTTACGTGATGATTAGCTCTCTATCTGACCCAATCTTGTATTTCACACGATTAGTACTGAATAGCACCTCTCTATTAATAGTATTATTCTGTCCTGTTATACCTATGTTGCAGTGCTATCACTTATCCAATTTTTGACGTTTTACATATTTAAATATGTACGCATGTTTAAAGTGATATATAATTCTAATGTATAAAACTATACAGCAATTCATAACAGCATTTGGATTTCTTTTTAAATGCAAATCAGGTATTATTCAACATATTAAAAGTTCATCGGATCCTGAAAAAAAAATTCGGATTGTCAAAACTATACAGTATATAACTTATTCAAATTTTTATAGGGAGTGTAGAATAACTTTTTTTATTTTTTTTATAATAAATTAATAAGCCGGCCGGCCTGGCCGTTGTTATTAATACAATATATTTTCAAACTAAAAAATACCATATACATATTCTCCTGGTGTTTTATGATTAAACTACGTAGAAAGTGTTTCTTAGATAAAAAAAATCAAATGGATGATGGACTAATCAAATCAGTAAAACGCGCATCGCCACGTTGCAAGAAATGTTACAAGACCCAATCTTGCATTTCACACGATTAGTACTGAATAGCACTTCTCTATAAATAGTATTCAGTCCGTGTTTATACCTAGCTATGTCGCAGTGCATGTATCGGATCGGAACTCGCATTGGTAGTTGGGAACTAGGACGGAATACGAAGTTTCTTGCTAATGTAGGTACGTTCACTTATAGGCGTAATAAGCGTTTCCCGAACTTTGCCCGCCTTCGCCGGATGCAATACGGCGCTGCTGAAAAATACCAAACTTTAACTGCTAACGAATTCTAACTTACTGTGCATAGTTAGTAATGGATTTGCAGTGCTTTATTATTATTTGGTAATACTAATGAATACCTATTTCCTTGTTAAAAAACAGTGTTTGTTTTTCTTTAATCCCTATACGAAATGTCGTCCTTTAAACTAATTAACTAAAATTGATAACATAACATCACATCACGCTTATATAACCTAGAAGGGTGTGGCAGAGGTGTACAACACCCGCATTTCACCTGTTATGTTTAGGTCCCATGGGCTAGGGGGCGAGCCTATCGCCATTTACTGCGTATAATGCAAACTCTGTGCTGCTATTGTAACATTCCTGACGAAAAATTGACAAATAACACTTTGTCCAATTCGGGAATCAAACCGGTATCGTACCGCATACGCTAAACACTAGATCAAGGCGGAATATTAAGGATGGGTATATATTTAAAACAACTTACCGACTAGTTCAATCAATTTATAAACGAAGCTTGCTATTCGTGCTATAAAATTGGAACAAAAGTCCTCAATAATGTAATTTACTGGAGACAGTAAAAGATAGATAATATTTCGTTCCATTTGACATTATCGACGTCAATTCAATGAAAATTAGTCACGCTATCCGTCGCAAGTCGCGACTGATGTTATTAATCCGATGAAATTCACCTCGCGGTATCTTGTTACCAATTTCCGAATTACATCTTTATTTGTTAAGTTACTTTTACTTTTTAATATCACTTTTATAAGGAAATTCTGTTAATCTGCATGTATTATTATTGTATTGTAAATTCAATCATTTTATAGTTGCTATACCGATTAATATGATTATATTTTCTGGTATTTAAGTTTAACCTGCAATCCATTTAAAAAAATGCGAGAAAATTTAACCACAATAAAGTTTGATAGCGAGGTAATGTTGGGCGATAGTCAGCGACTATCCCGCTCTCGAGCGACGTTTGCTCACCGACGTACCTCCAACAACAACTTTCCTCACAACTTTTTGTCACAAAGCTATGTATATCTCATCGTTTAGGATTTCTGTTCTGCCCGAGTTTTAGATTAATTGGTGTAAAGTTATTTATGTTACAGACTGCCAAAACTAATGTCAAAATGAATAAAGCAAAGTATACCTAGAATCATTTATTATGCTCCTGGATATTATTTTAATTTAGTTTTTATTCCACTCTCCTTCTATTTTTTTGCGATTATAATCACAATTATTTAGTTAAGTTACTTAACTATAAGTAAAGTAAAGAAAAGTAAATCTTTATTTGGACGAATATGGTACATAAAAGGTGTCTTAAATTAATTACAACGAATCATCATATTCTGCCAATCAAGGCGTGCAAATATTTATACATAAAATTGAAATTATTATTATTATTAACAAGCTACACAAAACAATGTCAGCCTCTTCAACATGCAGTTTTTCCTAACGTAATAAATGATTGAAATTCCACATGCAGTTATTCCCAATGCAACATATAATATATATTAAGTAAAATAAAATGTGCTTGCAATAGCTTGTAATCCAAGAGTTTTATAGATAAACACATTTTTTAAAGACTGCAAAATATTTTATTAGCATAGCTGCTCAGGCATTTCACATAAAACGAAAATCTTTTCTACTAAATATTAAACACTTATTCCAAGTAAACTTTTCGGTACAAGTTTCTTATAACAGACATTTTAGTTCTCACCTCTGCGACTAGGTGTCACTGTACGAATGTGTGTCGTTTCCCTAACAATATTCCATTTTTCCACTAGGGGGATACACTGGTAAACGGTTTACAGTATTGTGGTATTTTATTTTCAACTAGTAGTTTTATGTAAACAGTAACTCGAATTATCCTTACTAATATTATAAATGCGAAAGTTTGTAAGTATGGATGTTTGTTACTCTTTCACGCCAAAACTACCGGGTCGATTTCGATGAAATTTTGCACACATGTAGCTTATAGTCTGGATTAACATATAGGCTACTTTTAATTGACATACCACGCGGGCGGAGCCGCGGGCGGAAGCTAGTAAACTATAAATGAACAGAATGATAAAAAAGTTTGTGATAATATTTGCCAAGAGTCCGACACCAAGACAGAGTTTGCGTTGTCAAGATTTCCATTCATATGTTTCTTTACAATCTATCTTCCAAACTCACCTCCAATATTTATTTTACATTTGTATTATTTTTTTAACACTTCCAAACTGTTATTTTATAATGCTTGTATGACAGCTTGAAGAATATTTTTTCTGTTGTGTAAATTAGAAATATTACAGTCTTCTCGTTGCATAAAACCTTGGGTAAAAGAGGCTGTTGGAATGAACGGCATGTGTTTCCGTCACAGAAAGTAAGAATAATGGTCGCACATAAATCAGTGGCATCTTCACGTCGTTTTGAATACTCACAAAAGATGTCAACTCGTCGCTAAGTGTGACTTCGCTCAGGACAAACGGTGTCCTCAATTGTACTGTCGCATTTAAATTCCACAACAAAAGCTAAACGTACTTTGGTAAAGTAGGTTATATTTACCAGTCTTGTAGCATTAGTCTACGAGAAGTCGTAGGTGTTGTTGCTACGAATGACAGCCGGCAACATTAACAACTTTGCCTTGAACAATAACTAAAAGAAAAACTGCGAAGTGTCCAAAGTGTTTGCTGTGCATAAATTATCTACCTATCCCTGTTCCACGTTTTCAATTTGAGTTGACTTTTACTTACAGGAATTACAACGAAAACCATTGAGCACTTTGAAAAATATATTACCCATTGCGAGAGTATTGTTCGGTACTTCGATATAGGATGCAGTGCATTCTGGATAATATGGCCGGCCATAAGTTGTGGTAACTGAATGCACATGTTTAAACAATGAAACACATTAACTGCACTCAGCTTCGAGAATAGAATAGATACAATAGCTTGGAATAAAATTCCCGTCTTTTGTTATCAACAATGTCTAAAGCTTTATGGACTGACTTGAGACTTTAAGAGGTAGTTATGTAAACTTTAGGATTTTGCTTCTCTGTTTGTGGACTACTGAGTAACCTGAGTTTCTTTGGAGGAGAAGAGGAGATATGCTAACATGTATACGAAAAGATTACGTGTAAGTAATCATTCGCATTTTAGTGCTGTCGTCCTGTTGCTGTAGTTATAAACTAATTTATTTATTCATACATAAAACGAAAAGTATCTATAGTTTTGTTAAACAATAATATGTATCTATATTTACTCTACCATAATTGACCTAGTGTAGTAACGCATTTCCAATTTTTTAAAGCAATTATTGTGTTTTATTAACATTATGTAAATTTAATTAGATTCCGTAAATAAAACTGACTCGTTAGTTTAGTGGTTAGCGTATGCTATATCTCACTGCAAGATCTTGGGTTCGATGCCCGGGTCGGGCAAAATTGCTACTTCTGATTTTTCCATCAGGTAAGTCTCAATGGCAGCACGGAATTGGAATTGTGCTCGTTGAATGGCGATAGGCGCACCCCCTATTACACGGGGCCTTAACATTACAGGTGAAATGTGTGTGGGTGTATTACACCTCTGCCACCTCATCTCTGCAAGGGTTTCTTATTAGTTATGTACCTAAATATAATATTTAATAATAATAACAACATAATATTTCAAACGAAAACAAAGAGTTATGTTGAGCTCCTTTTACAAGATAAAATATAACAACCTAAAGAAGTAATTCGGAAATTGGTAACAAGATACAATGACGTGAATTTCATCGGATTAATAACATCAGACGCGACGGATGGCGTGACCAATTTTCATTGAGTTGACGTCGATAATGTCAAATGGAACGAAATATCACCTCTTATTGTCCCCAGTAAATTATATAATCGGGGACTTTTAGTACAATTTTATTGGGCGGAGAATCTTATTGATTAATTTATAAATTTGGTAACTAGATTTCTTAACTGACAGACTTTTGCGTTTAAAAAAATCGTCTGTTACTTGTCGTGAAGACTGGACGAAGAACAAGCAAACTTAATTTTATTTGACGACCGGATGGCGGAATGGGTAGTAAACCTGCCTGCGACGCCGAGGTCGCGGGTTCGATACCCGCTTAAAACATATCTTTGTGTGCATGAACATGGGGGTTTGTCTTAGTCTGGGTGTTTCTATGTATTATAAGTATGTATTTACATAAGAAAAGTATATATGTATTAGTATCAGTTATTCTAGTACCTATAGTACAAGCTCTGCTTAGTTTGGGACTAGATGGCGTTGTGTAAGTTGAGAGATATTTATTTACTAAACCGTGTAGATACTTAACAAAGATATTAGATTGTATATAACGTAGATACTTGTCACACCTTCTAAAATGATAATGATTTTCATAAACTTCCATAAAGAATAATATTTCTTTCATACAATAAAAGTTCAATATAACATCACATATCCTCGGCTACAGATAAGCAAAAAGTCAAAACTCGCTAGCAGTTAAAGTTTGGTATTTTTCTGTAGCGCCGTATTGCATCCAGCAAAGGCAGGCAAAGTTCGGGAAACGCTTATTACGCCTAAAAGCGAACGTACCTACATTAGCAAGAAACTCAGTATTCCGTCCTAGTTCCCAACTACCAATGCGAGTTCTGATCCGATACATGCACTGCAACATAGGCAGGTATAAACACGAACTGAATACTATTAGTAGAGACTGGTGCTATTCAGTACTAATCGTGTGAAATGCAAGATTGGGTCAGACAGAGAGCTATTCATCACGCAATCATACACGGCATGTGTAGGGATATCTAGGCAGGCGTAAATCGCTACACAAATGATTAAACTATTGCGGATGAGCTAGTTTGCAAGCGAAGTGGCATTTAACAACAGATAATCTGATAACTCTGAAATTGACAGATATGACAGGTCTGTTCTTGTGTTATCGTAAATATGTTTTATATTGTTTCTGTTATAATAAATAAAAATAAAATAAAAAGTCTTTATTGCTGTAGTACAAAAAATACAAATATTAAAACAAATATGCCTATATCTATCTACTATACCAATTAACTATTAACAAATACTTCTAAATTAATATCTAGTTTAAAAATAAATATAATTAGTATCTATCGGCAAACGGTTGTAGTAATTATACAGCTTGTCTTCCGACAAAGGCCTCCTCTAAAGATTTCCATCTAGTCCTGTCTTTTGCTGTATGAGTTCATGTTGGGCCTGCTATTTTCTGTTCTGTTCTAAATAGCAGGTGTTTCTTTTATTATAGGTGAGAATTCTATAATAAACCAATCAATTTCATCAATCTATCTATACTTTGTGACTCTGCAATCTATTAAAATACACTACATTGCTTTGCTTGTGGTTGGCGCATGCGCCTCTCACCGCGAGTTCTCGGGCACGATTCCCGGTCGGGCAAAGTGTTATTTCCGTCAGGAAATTTACAATAGCAGCACGGATTTGGAATAGTGCCCGGTGGATGGCGATAGGCTCACCCATGGGACCTAAACATAACAAGTTAAGTGTGGGTGTTGTACAACTCTGCCACATCCTTCTGTGTAATTTAGGCGTGATGTTAATATCATAAAAATTGTCCTCATTTTTATAATATTAAAATACAGTATCTTTGAGGATGTTGTGACGGCGCAACCTGCTCGCATTATGGCTTTTATCTTAAAATGACGACAGTGATGGATGGCGGCTGCTCATAATTCATTTATCTGCGATTAAGGGTCTGCGCCTGATGCGCCGCTGGTTCATCAAACTAACTATAAATTGACAGTGAAATTTTGTTACGTTAATGTCTTGCTACGTGGCTGTCGATGCGCGGTTTATTGTCGATGTTTCATCACGTAAAGTTATGCAGTTTCACAGGACAAAGTAATTATCGCGATCTATCGCGTAGATTGAATTCAGGGCGATTAATAAAGTAATAATAAGTTATTTTTTTAAGTTACTTTAAGACGAAAACAAACAAATTTCACGAATAATATAGTTTTAATTCAAATCCTTGAACCAAACTTTTGTTGAAATTTCTAAGTATTCCATCAATTGATTTATTGTGGCTCATGTTGTTGATAATAAATTAGGAGGCTGATTCTAAAATACCATAATCTATTTACATTATGATCTTTAGGCGGTTAAATTCGATAATTACAAATATACGTATACTTGTAATATTTTTAATGCAAATTATAGTTTATTACACGATACGATTATAATACTATGTTTATCGTGCCAAAAATGATTTGGTGTGAGAGTTAAACCACAGTTCGATCGCGTCTAGTGAACTATAGTGACATTGATTTGATAGGTGTCAGCGTCGGTTAACCGGCTAAAAGCTCCTAAACTTTATGCGGTTATCATCGAAAACTCCAACTGAGTAGAACATAGATGACCCATTTACTTGTACGTAGCTCGCAAAACAAAATTTTGTAAGTACATATGTATACACGTTCCTACTTTCTGAAGTCAAGAGAAAGATATACTTATAAAATTAATTGTGCTTATTTTCGGAGCAATGTGTTCGGTAATATCGAACTATGGCTGTCGTAGCAACCTCTACGAATTATCGTGGAACACTTGCTACGAAACCTACATTTCGCGTTGAAATACGTTTAGATTTTATTGAGGGAGAACAATACTTAGCTGTTTTCCATACAAAAGTATTATGGGTCTAACTTTAATATTACAAAGTTCTGTCTACTATCAAAGACAAATCATATCTAAAACACTAAAATGCCTGTCTTTTAGTGGTTATTTTGTTAAAATTGTTTTTATCATTAATTGAGAGATACATACAAAATAAAAAAAATATATTATAATTTTGGATAAATGGGCGACAAACATGCATTTTAGTTTTTTAGATATGATTCGTCTTTAATAGTAGATAAAAACATTTAGTTATGATTTGTCTGTAATAAAAGTTACAAACTTAATAATATTATAATGTAACCCATATTACGTTAGTATGAACACACCACGCTCTACCGTTAAGGAATTTTAATGCGACAGTACAATAGAAGACACCGTTTGTTTTGAACGAAGTTTGCGACGAGTTGACATCTTCTATCGAAGTACCGAACAATACCCTCGCAATGGGTAATATCTTTTACTTTATTTTATTTAATAAGCACACCAACTGTATAATTTCACAGAGCCATACAAACTATTATAATAATATACAGGTAAATCATATAGTAATTACACAAATCACAGGCATGCATTCCATTCAAACAATTTCTTTTAAGGAGACTACAAAAATATATATTTTTCAAAGCGCTCGATTGTTTTCGTTGTAATTCCTGTAAGTAAAGTTCAATTCATATTAAAAACGCGGAACTGGGATAGGTAGATAATTTATGCACAGCAAACACTTGGGACTTCGCAGTTTTTCTTTTAGTTATTGTTCACGGCAAAGTTTCAATGTTGCCGGCTGTCATTTTTAGCAACAACACCTACGACTCCTCGTAGACTAATGCTACGAGACTGGTAAAATATAACCTACATTACCAAAGTACGTTTAGCTTTTGTTGTGGAATTTAAATGCGACAGTACAATTGAGGACACCGTTTGTCTTGAGCGAAGTCACGCTTAGCGACGAGTTGACATCTTTTGTGAGTATTCAAAACGACGTGAAGATGCCACTGATTTATGTGCGACCATTATTCTTACTTAGCGTGACATTATTCTTACTTCTGTTGTATTGGCAACAGTCAATATTAAAATAGAAGTAGATACTAGCTGTGTGTGAGTTGCTTAATGGGTGCCTTTGCACGGTGAGAAGATTATTGCCATTAGGTACTTAGTTATGCCTTGTTATTCTTATGAAAATTACAGACTTACAGTGTACTACTTACTAACAGTATTCATTATTCAAATTATAAAATACGGGTGTTACTCACGTAGTGTTGGTCTATTGAGTGCAAGACTGGCTGCGACTCAGGTGCAACGTATCGCACTCTCTTGATAATGCCTAGACGTATAGGCGAAACCGCGGTCGACTAAATAGACCAACATTACGTAAGTAACACCCGTATTACATAATTTGAATAATGTTACAAACTCACGTCAGTTTTAATAAAAAAAAGAGTATTAATCCCCAATTTCACAGGTGATAGACAAACCTTATTAGCAGGATAAGCATATAACACACATAAATGAAAGTGACAGCTGTGTTCTTTTTCAAGTATAGTTTTTAGTCAATTTCAAATTCGGTCAGGTTATATTTTATGGGTCAGATAAGATCTATCCAGAGCCTCTGAAACAGGCCCTAAATCTTTAAAGTTATTGCTGTTTTAAAAAGTATTGAAAATACAATGGAAATGTAAGACATACGTAAATGACAATATGGTGTTTCTATGTATCATAAGTATGTATTTACAAAAGAAAAGTAGATATGTATTTAGTATCAGTTATTCAAGTACCCATAGTACAAGCTCTGCTTAGTTTGGGACTAGATGACGTTGGGTGATTGTTGTGTGATATTTATTTATTTAATGTAGGTATTGAAATAGGTCAGCTAGATAGCTAGGTAATACCGTCACAAAACGCAGGAGAAGTAATCTTGGCAACACAAATAGTAATAAGCTTGAACAGTCGCTCAAACTCTGGCGCGGCTTTCGGAGTCTTGGCAAATATTACAACAAAGCGCAAAACTTAGATATTGTTTGTGGAATATCCTTCTGTCCTACTATTCACAGATTGCGCAACAACACGCTGTTTAGTAGAAGACTTACTTAATACCTAGGACAATACCTACGCGTTTTCAAGGTTAATATTACATAACATAACATCACGCCTGTATTACCCAGAAGGATGTGGCAGAAGTGTACAACACCCAAATTTCACCTGTTTTGATTAGGTGAGCCTAGCGCCATCCACCGGGCACAGTTCTAACTACTGCTGCTACTGTGAATTCCCTGACGGAAAGTTCACAAATAACACTTTGTCCGATCCGGGAAATAAACTCGAAACCTCGCGGTGAGAGGCGTATACGCTAACCACTAGACCATCAAGGCAAGGTATTTGTACGAGGAAAATAATGTTAATAAATGTAAGTCTGTTTAATTCGCACAAATTTTTAATTATCCAGGCTTTCACTTAGTTAGTCTTAGTTTTCCAATATTGGTAAAAATAATAAACACCTTTAGCTGGTAACATTCAAATATGTGCAGATTTATCTTTTTTCTTATTTCAACTTAAAATGAGACGTTGATGAACACAGTTCTAACTTCATGATGCTACTGAAAATTTAGGTACTTAGTAAAAAAATCCAGATAACACTTGCCGGATCCAGAAATCGAAACTGACACCTGGCGGTTAATAGCCGCAAAACGCTAACCACTACACCATCTAGACAGTTATCGTTTTTATGAAATAATATCAACTAAAACTCTGCCGGTTAGTAGCATGAATCATGTCTAGCAATTAATCTAAAACTCGGCCTGGAACGCAAATCCTGTGCGATATGACGTAAATTCGTATGAAGCTTTGTGCCGAAAAGTTGTGATGAAAGTTGTTGTTGAAGGTACGTCGGTGAGCGTCCGCTCACACGACAAAACTTGCGCTTGCGAGCGTTTATTGAGCAGAAAGCGAACGACGCGAGCGGGACAGTCGCTGACTGTCGGCCAACACCAAACTCGCTGTCAAACTTTGTTTCGTCTATTTCGCCTCCATTTTGTATTTGTACACTAATAATTTATCCAGCATACTTTTAAATAGAAAAGGTATTCGAAGGGACAACTACTACAACTTTGTACCATACTGAATAACTTTTATTCTTAAATTATTCAAAATTCGACTGTTACACATAAGTGTATTGGACAGAAAACTAAATCTTGGGCATTTGTTTAGTTGAAATTACTGTGACAAACAAACAATTAGTTGTTGTGTTGGCCCTCAGTTAGAGAGTAGGGTATGGTAAAACCATGATGGTGTATCGCAGTTCTGTCATGAATTTAAATAGTAAATAATTCCTAATTTATTAATATAACTCTGACTTGGATACTTTAAGCGGGATTTCATAAGTAAAAGTGTAACATTTTCTATTTAAACATGAATAATCAACTAGTCACAAAACATTGTTTTCATTGAAATAACCACGTCCTAGCGTTTGTTCTAGCTTTTTTAATGAAACCCTTCTTACCATAAAAATAACCCGCTTACAATTAAAAGTATTTGTTATTCTTCATATAACATAATCAGTTTTATTATGACCTCACCACATAATAGATAATAAATCACTGCAGCGATAAAAATAGTAAATAGAAATAGACATACATTTTTTATAATGAAAAAAAAAATGAGTGTCAAAATATTGAATATGTTTAAAAAAAACGGCTAAAACAAAATGTTTTGTACAGTATGGTATGGTGAAGAAAAGTAGGGGCTCCTTTCAAGTAAGTGAGAGTTTATAAAATATGTAGAATATTTGAAACCAACAGAATCTTGCATAATCTGTTTCAGAGATCGTAAGTTCGTACCACGGCACAGATCAAATTGTACATTTCCAATATAAAATAGTCTAGGCGTTTCGCTTGATTAGGCTTCCCGTGCAGTGCGAGACCAGCTTATACTGGCAATTTATAGGTTGTTGTGTCACCGTGTGTACAATCAAAATAATGCGGAAGGCCTCGCGGGAACTCACTATTTTTTCTAGTTAAGCTTCAGTTTCCTAGGAAAGCGGTGTGGAATAATGCGGCCGTAATATTATTACCGTCACACGATTAATATGTAATACGTTAGGTCGATCACCGCTCTCTAGGAAACCACTACATTTGTTTTACATAGGCAACCTTCTAGTGACGTCATTGTACCGTTATCTTTACGACCGCATTATTCCACACCGCTATGCTAGGAAACCGAAGCTTTACCGCGCTTAAATTCTCTCTGGTCAGGCATATTATATCCTACAACAAAGGCCACACATATTGAAGAATATGGGTGACCTTTGCTGTAGGATATAATAAAAGAAAATTCTAAGATAATCCATCTCCAATAGTTGTTAGACCGTAAGATGTGGTAAATGAATGCGCATGTTTGAACAATGAAGCTCAATAACTGCACTCCAGCTTCCGGAATAGAATAGATACAGTAGCTTGGAATATAATTGCCATCTTTTGTTACCGACAAGCTTTATTACCTGGTACCAGGCTTGTGAACTCGAGTTTTTTTTGTCTTTTTGAAAAAACTATGCTTGCACTAGGAATATCTCCTGTGTCGCGGGGGTGTTCCCAAACATACATTTCACACCCAGAGCTAGAACAAATATTTTTTATCACACAAAGATTTGTCCCGTGTGGGGACGAAACTACAACACCAGCGCAGTAAAAAGCGGCGAGGCGACCGCTCTAACTACTAACTAACTATTTAAACAAAGTACATACAAATGGACCTTTCAAGTTTTCTGTTTATTGACTTAAAGACGCGCTGCAAAATAATGTTAGCTAGTTATTCATAGTTTGTATTTCGGTACCTACCATTACAATCGTTGTTATACTTTACCTTGCACTTTCTCGCTTCTTCAACGTGTCCCAACCCTTAAAATTGCATTCGTTCGTAACTCTGTAAATGTACGGACAGATATTTTAAGAGATCCAATATATTTCGCCGTCTCTCCTTAACTGCCTGGGCGGTGCGGAACCCAGGTCGTTATCTAACCGTTTATAAGCCCCATTACACGGCTAATAATTCCAATTAATTCAGGAGACAGGAAATGGGAGGATGTAGGGTTAACACAAACAAGCGTTTAGGTTTAAATCATTTAATAAAATAAGTGATGTATTAATTTCTTATAAAGAACACATTTTAAGAGCAGTCATTGGCTGTAATCGTTAAAAACGATTTCTACATAAAGTAACATGATCAAATGAGAACGGGCGACGTAATTGCTTTCACAATGAAACAACTGAATATAATTGCAAGTAAAACGTAACACGGGACCAGAGAAGTACACGAATGTTCCCTATATTGAGTGATGAGAACCATTCATGTCTACAACATGTTCACAAATTGCAACACTGTGGGTAACAATTTTCATAGCTCGCTCTAAGCATTGTAAGGCCGTTTTCTACGTAACACACATCTTCACAATATATCAAGAACATCAGAAGTTTAATATAAATTTTAATATGAAGGCTTCGAAAATATCAACTAAATAATAATGTATACCATAAAAATATTAACATTTAACGCTATATTCAAATATCGATTTCGTTATATTTATTTTTCTGTACTCTTCTATGTATTTCTCATGAGAAAAGAATTTTTACAAGTTTTTAAGTACCGACATCTATTACAACAAAGAGTAAGAAATGCTCTATAGTGATTTAGTTTTACAAAACCTCCATCGTCCTTGCCGAGTCTCCCCGCCAATAAATTTATGCATATCAAAATATATACCAAATACATTTATGTTTATTCATTGGGTCGTCATTGATATAATTTATTTAAAATATAATGCGACATCTTCAATATGTATATTAAAAATTCTTAATGCTAATTCGGTAACTGAAAGTAAAATAGATGTATTGTGTGAACTTTTCAGTATTATGCCAAACGCAATGGTTCGGGACTAACCGACCAAGGCGTACGGTAAACGTGATGCTGCCGCTGTAAAAAAAAGACTAGTATCTGTTATATTTCAAATCCATTGATCGTAAAAAAGTAAAAAATACATTAAAATATTCTAGTGCCACTCGTTTCACATTATGTATGGCACAGAAAGACAAGGAGATTGTTAAAATAACGTTACACCTATATTCTATAATGAAACGTACAAAATTAACTACACATTTACAAACTGCATCAGGTACGTAGGTACATTGTAAAAAACGAAAATAATATTACATATGTGTAGCGATGGTCGGTTACAGCGTGGAATGAAATATGCGCAACCTTTGAGTGTATAACAAAATATGTATAAGTAAATATACCTAATTAGAAAGCGTTTTAGTAAATTTAGCAAAATTATGATGGTATAACAACATATTGGCATCTAAAAGCAAATGAGATAGAATCTTTACAACTAAAACATACATGACGATTGCAACTATTAACAAATAGCACCTAGACCGACGACGGCCGAAGCGTCGGCAATGTGTCCATACAAATATGGCTAAGAAACAACTTCAGGCAAGCAAACTAGAATTGTAACCGTTTCACTGGAAACACAAGTCATTCACTACACCCTACGTAGAGTAAAATTAAACTAAAACAATAAAATAATTCTTCATCTCGTTTAAACAGATCAAGAACTTTAAGTCATTTAATATCACTCTTTAAAACATTATATTACAAGAATCGATAGACAAAGATATTTGTTCAACAAGGATACTCTCACATTGAAACACTTTGAAAGAATAACATGCGCGCGGCTCGCCCACGGTTTGTAACAGCGACGACCCGCCTGTCGCCCACCCTTGGACTTGGTCAAGGGATGGTGATGACACAGACTTTTATCAATCCGTGTAACTTCTTGTTTCGTTCCAACCTTACAGGTTGAAAGATATGCTATCCGTTCGACGAGAGCTCGTCTTTGAGCCACTGCGGGACGGGCCGGCCTATCCGCACCAATAGTTTGGACAGCGCCGTGTTATGAGGCGTGTAGTAACGCTTCAGAAATTTCGAAGATCGCTCTTCCATGGGCGGGTATATTCGACCCTTCGATTTACCCAAACATTTCGTCCTGTCGTTACCTAACGCTTGACAAAAAAATCCTTTTTTCGCGTCGTACCTGTAACAAAGATATGAAGTCAAACATTTGTGAGCCTCTATTCATAGATCACAATACGTCTTTATTCCGTTCGCGTACAATGTAAATAAGATTAATATTTACAAGGCAGTAGGCGGTCCGTCATATACATTTTATTATAAGTAGGCATCCCTATTTATCTATTTAGGACCAATGCACACCGGCCGACGATACAATAGCTAAATATAAATTAATAAATCAATTATTTATCTACCAACACATACTAGTATTTCCTAATTAGTTTATTAAATTATGTACTCAATTATTAGATATAACGGGATATTGCAATCTCTTTATTAATGAAAAAACTACCGAAATAACTCGCTACAACAAATACACATGGTAAATATCTCGTTATATCTAATAAGTAGTAAGAAGAATATAAAGATTTGGATTTAATTTTTTTTGTTAAAGTAACGGTTAACTTAAAAAAAAAAGGGTAACTCTTTCTTTCACTGTTAACTTAAAAATCCTACTTGTGTCTATTTCTTGTTTTTTCTATATTTAAATTATTATATCTATATTATGTAAATGTCTTAATGTACTTTATTATCTTTAATATCTGTGAAAACTTTAAATTGGTCTTCATTTTACATTATCTCTGTCTCTTAAATCATATTAGCTGTAAGTTTTCCTAATATTGTAAAATACAAAGAATGCCTTATTCACGTTAGAGTGCCATGCAATGTAAAGTGTAAATGATCATCTAATTTAATTGTTTAATATCCAAATTATGTTACATATATACCTCCAGCTAGGTTTAAGTTTGAGACAGGTAATAATAACTTCTGCTTTTCCGCATAAGTTTGGATACAACTTGACCAAGGGACTCACAATAAAAGTTATGCCGAAGTTTCAAGACGTTTCAAGTAGGATTTTTTAGTTAACAGTGAAAGAAATTCACTGTTAACTTAAAAATCCTACTTGTGTCTATTTCTTGTTTTTTCTATATTTAAATTATTATATCTATATGTAAATGTCTTAATGTACTTTATTATCTTTAATATCTGTGAAAACTTTAAATTGGTCTTCATTTTACATTATCTCTGTCTCTTAAATCATATTAGCTGTAAGTTTTCCTAATATTGTAAAATACAATAAAATGAAATAAAATAAAATAAAATAAAATAAAATAACCATGTTGAGGCTCAAAACTTATATGTACTCAATATCTGATTATCACGATTTTTATGAGATAAAAGTAGCAAAATCAATCGCGTATTCCCTCGTTCGTAGGCTGGCTATTGTGCACTGAGCCTTAGATACCCCATCTCGAGTACCCGTCTATTATTCGTTGAGTCTTTCAATAATTTCATCATCAATTTTGCTCGAAATGTCCGAACCAACAGAGCGTGCCTCTCTGTTATTGTGAAGGCAGCTAGTTACTTAAATATTTTATTTTATACCTCTATTATATCGATACAAAGAATGCCTTATTCACGTTAGAGTGCCATGCAATGTAAAGTGTAAATTACCAAAATATAATAAAAACATTTTATTACTCTAATCATCTAATTTAATTGTTTAATATCGAAATTATGTTACATATATACCTCCAGCTAGGCTTAAGTTTGAGACAGGTAATAATAACTTCTGCTTTTCCGCATAAGTTTGGATACAACTTGACCAAGGGACTCACAATAAAAGTTATGCCGAAGTTTCAAGACAAATTCGTATCGTGTAGTAAATTATTAATGACGAAACCGAATACAAAACATAACATTTGTTGTTTCAGCTCTCATTCCATCGAGCTATATAATATGCAATGACTGACATAATTAAACACATACGAAATAGTTATACGAGTCAAGAAAATGCAGGTTAATTGCCGAGATACCAATATCTGTTTCATAATAATTATAGAATTGTATATTAAAATTCTGAGACGGATACACCTATATAGACAGACAACAGAGGACAACCTAGAGTGTTTTGATTCTATGCAATGACTCACAGAATTAAAGACATACGAGTTGACATAATGTCAAACTTTCGTCATTAAGTTCGGTTTTAGGACCAACTACTTATCTTTACATGACATGTTATCTTGCGTGTGACATGCAGACGCAAGATTATTTTAGTCTCAAACTATGGACAGTTTGGTAGCGTACCAAGAAGCTCAAGCATGATAAAAGGCTTCACACGAGACATACAACCACTAGCTTCACTGAATTGTAAGACATTTTAAGTAGTTTCCTATCTCTGATTGGGTGAATGTTCATTCAAATACTCTATATACGTTAGGTTATTGAGATTAAGATAACAGGGCTTTCACAGCATCTTTGCGACATAAATACAGAACGTTGATATATTTTGAAATATAAATGGAGATTGCAGTCCGGTTGCGGAAGGACTAAAGGCTATTTTCTCAGGAAAGCTTAGAATTGCAACAAGCTGCTTTATGCAGATAGGACATTATGCAGCAATATCAGTTGGTGCGAGCTGCTTCTTAGAAGTTGTGTGCCTCGAGTTTAAGGGGCCATTGTAGCTAAGTTATCGGCAATTGTAGAGGGTGCTGCTCTCTAGGCGTCCGCTAGCACTTCACAAGGAGATGCAAATTTTGTATCATCGTAATTTAGCTTTGTTTTGTGCAATCTTGCAAGATGCGCCGCGCTCGTTGCTTGTGCATTGTGTATAATATTTCTGCAATCTTCTTTAACGCCGTCTCAAGTGCACTTAGTTAGTTTGTTAAAACTGCATTTTACTTAAACTAGTAGTATAAAGCTACTCAAAACTCAAATAAAATTCGTTATAAACTGTGCACCTGTCCACTTTGTCAGCGGTTGTAAAACCAAACAATGTAAACATGCATTAATCATTATAATACGACATGATTGAACACATTTGCCATCGCATATTTTGATATTGATGATAAATCGCTTATCTTTTCGCAATAAAATTTTCAGTGAAAACTTTTGAGTTTACACATTTGATAAAATATTAAGGAATTAAAGATGAAACTCGTATGCGATGATCCATATTTTTAGTAACTTCTGTAGTGTTCATGACGCTATCCGGCTCTAATCGTAATAGCCACCTGTCAATGATGTGCTGGTGAAACCACCGCTCCAAGTAGTAGGTGTACTTGATAATATTCCTAAATAATGTACATAATAATATAATACACTCACTTGAGCAGTTTATTATAATCCACATGCGGTGATATCTTGAGGAACTTCTGCAGCGTGTTCATAACGCCAGCCGGTTCTGATCGCAATAGCGATCCGTCGATGATATGCAGCTGGTGACTGCTGTATTCTGCCAACCACCGTTCAAGGTAGTGGCTGTACTTGCCTGGGTTTAGACACCGGTTCCTGATAAAAAAAAAACTCAGGTATACTCCACTAAAACACGATTAAATGTGGAATGATTAGGTACTTATTCTAAAAGGTTATACCTACTCAGATCAAAGCCACAGATTTACAATCACAAAACAGAAAAGTTATTGTTCCTGATAAAGATTTGTAACTTAAGTTGTTGGTACAGAATTCAAACTCCAATCGTGATTTGATATTCAACTTTTCAGGAGACACAAATTAAACTCAACCGCTCTTGGGGTTAAAGCTTATCATTTTGAATAAATTTTCTGTTTAAAAGCCTAATTATTAGGATGAAAACTTTACATTACTAAAAGCAAAATTAGAAGAAACAAACGTAATACCATCGCGTCGATCTAATATAAAAGTCGTGCTAATCCTTCCATGACAAAAATATCTCTTAGCTTTATACACCTGTGACTTTTGCCGATCGAAGCTCGTAAAGAAATGTCGTTTCAAAACATACATAAATTCTTTCACGGACGTCCTTTCATCGCATGAAGCAAGATAAGAAATGATGAATGAAAATCAAACAAAAATCACAATATTCGCGAAGGAAGCAACGTACAAAATTCAAACAATATCAATTAATAACCTCTCTGGAGTACATTAGCTTCAGAAGGGAATGCGCGTGATGCCTGATAATAAATTCACGATGCCTGTCAGGTACACAATAATCTTTTAGGCGCACACTCTTGAATATAACTGACTTACTGTTAAATGGATTTCGTGTGTTCGAAATCTCTTGTTATTATAGAACAATACGAATCCTGACGACGGTATGTAAATGTAATTTGGTTTAAAACTCGAACTAATTATGTTTAGCTAGCCTTGTTTTGAACTAAAATTATGATAACGAAAATTGTTAGATTTAATCTTCAGAAAATATACAGAATATTTGCCACAAACCTAGCAACTATTACATGAATGCAATAAAAGTATTATATTCGTCATATCAACATAAAAGAAGGCACTTAAATATACAAAAAAAAGTCGTGTTAGTTACAGTATTTATAACTTAAGAACGGCAAAGTATTACAAATTTCGCCGGGTCAGCTAGTATATTATAATAATAATAAAACATAATCATAACTGTGGCCATGTGTTTATCTCAGCACCGACCAATCTGTATCGACCAATAATTCTCAAATATCAGATTCTATACACGTTAAACTCTAAATGCATGCGTGCACCTGCCTTTTCAGTAAGCCTCTTAGTGGATAGAGTGGTTAGCATTTCTAGGTAACTGTAACCTACAGCAATACTGAATAGGCTCACTATGCAACTGAACTGGAGTTATTAAATACAATAGAAATAGATTGCATTCAACTGTACAGTCAACTATGCTTAAACTCGACTATTAACCGGATCTAAATCGTTTTCATGCCTATTGGTCCTTCGAGCCGGATTAAGTTAATAAGCCCCGTTCATTTATGGTATAATGGCGCAAAGTTAAGGAACCCGGCGATATAAAAGAGTGGAATGGGAAAGAATTATAGTACAGTGAAGGCATTACATTTGTTATTAATGTACAGACGCGGGGTTCGCGCAGAAAATTGTGATCCAATATGAGAGGGTCGAGGAGTCGGACATAAAATATAAGCCATTTCCTAGCTCCCCGAAAACAAAAAAAAAACTATTATATTGCGATTGGGGCCGCCTTTCAAACAAATGTCTTGGTAGAATGAGTTTTATGGATGTAAGTAGAAATCATGTTTAGATAGTGTGTAATGTATTTTTCAAATCAATGACCCGTAACGTAAACTTCTAACATGTTTAGGTAAGATAAAACGACCTTTTTATATTTATGGAAAATTTACATAATTTTAAACTATACTTTGTTCAACCGCTTATTTTATTTTTGACATTTTACAATTAGTGACGCCTTCACACGTTACCAATTCGAAATAAAATAGTAATCGATTTTATCGATTATAATACAGCGAAATATTTTCAGTTTAATATAGATTATTTATTCAAAATATTTTTTAAATAAGAGTCTGATGATATTTAATAATAATTTTCAATCATTTTATTTGAAATTCCAAGGTTTCGACTTATTTTTTTGCAAATCGTTTGAACAAAATGCCAATTTCATGGTTACGAAACACTTGTTGAAATAAAAAGACTACCTAAAAATTCTACTGGTAACATTAATTCAATAAGCAAGAAAAAAAACAATTCAAAACTTTACTCTTATAAGTTATAACTCACAAATCGGTGAGATTGCGTATCTTATCGTTACCAGGCTATAATCATCAATTTTATTGCAGATCCAATGTTAATTTTAGTTTTAATGATTACACAGATATACAGTTGTATTGTTTTATGAAGTTTTATGCTTGATTCTAAAAGATTTGGCTCTTTGATTTCAAACCTGCACTCAGTTTGGGTCTATTTTTTTTTAAACAAAGGCATTTTTGGTCGCAAAAAATAATTCTATTTTCAAAGTAAAATCCTGAAACTGCAGTAAATAGCAGATTATTAATCATGTTTGCTCATTTTTTGAACTTACCTAAAAGTACTTAAGTATTTATTTAAATAAGTTATTTAATCCATCGCAAAGTTAAAAATATTCATATGAAATTTAGGTTACTTTCAAATTAATAGTTTTAGTTAATTAATATATTTTTAAATTGTTTTCATTGATAAGGTAAAAACCGTTCAATAACATAGCTATACAAAACCTTAATTTTTTTTTTGTTTAATGGGGTTTTACAACTGTTTTCGATTAATTTGGCATCGCTGATTTAGAATATTACCTTACTTTTAATAAACTGTGATGCAATTTATGTGCCCATCAGTATATATAACAACATTAATAACATCTAATCAGCTAATCCTGCCATAATAATATTCGGATAAAGCTGAATGAAAAACAATGTGTAAATTTAATATTTGTTTTCATACAAAATATTTGTGAATATGAAGCAAACAAAAATACCTTTAGAAATACATACATAAACCGGAATTCCGGCTGAAAACATCATATTTCACTGAAAAATATTGAAGTGAAAAATGCTTACCTGAGATCCCTGAGGGGTTTGGGAGCGGAGTCATTCGCCGTGATGACGGTGTGGAACGTGTAGTTGTTCGCCACCGCGTCGCCGTGCGACCGAATGTGCTGGTACCACGAGTACGCTCTGATGACAACCGGAATATTTTAATATCAGACGGAGCTACAATTTTTAAGGAATATTTATTAATTTTGAATGTTTTGATGTATTTTTTGCGTCAGAAAATGCTTTTAAATCATTGACTTTGATTCTAAGACAAGATTAGGTGGCAATTAGCATTGTCAACATCATAATAAATTTAACCTGGTGAAGAGGCATAATTTTAAAATAAAGAATGATCTGAGGGTTACATTGGAACTTACACGGACTGGGCTTTTTAAATCATTGACTAGTATCTAAATCACACTAGATCCTATTTATAAATTTTCTCGTATTGATATACCATTTATCGGTATTTTTTGTAACTCAGCAAAATACAACAGTCCCTAGACTCTAAACCTATCGGGCACGACACAGCGCTATTTGAAATCTAATTATGATCATCGAACCAATCCATAATTGACGCCAAATCCAATTATTTGACTGGCAAATGACGCTTACCTTGGCCTGTATTCAACAAAACATTATTACGGTTTCATAGCCATTTTTAAATAATAAAGTACACGCTATTGTTTGTGTATCTAAAACTTCATTCGTAAACGCTCCAGGGTTTGTAGGGCAATGGGTCAGTGCTACTAATATGCAAATATTACATCAAATCGAAACATTTTAACATCTAATTAGCTATAAAACATTGTATCGCTTACTTAGAAATACGATATCAGCTTACAATGAAAATGTTTAGGTTGATTGGTAGCCGTGTGTACATGAATTATTAAAATACAGTAAGTAGGCAGTCATGTCGTGTATCGCGTGATTGTCTTTTGTATTTGAATTTTAAATAAAAAGCAGACAATCTCAGTCGCAACTAGTCATTTTCATTGCAATGAACGGCTATTGATAAGAATAATTCGCCTTCGTTTACCTTGGCCTTTTTTCTACCAAGCGTCCTACACTTGCATGGCCTTTTATAAATAAAGTGAAATGCAACACCCATGAGTGCACGCTATTGTTTATCTGTATCTGAAACTTCATTCGTAAACGCTCCAGGGTTTGTAGGGCAATGGGTCAGTGCTACTAATATGCAAATATTACATTGAATAGTAACATTTTAACATCGAATTAGCTATAAGACATTGCGTTATTTACCGTGAAATACGATATCAGCTTATATTGAAAATGTATAGGTTGATCGGTAGCTGTGTGTACATGATATTAAAATACAGTAAGTAGGCAGCCATGTCGTGTATCGCGTGATTGTTTTTTGTATTTCAAGGAATAGGATCGAGTCAGAGTACTAGGTTATATTTATACTGTGGCTATACACCGAATTTTAAATAAAAAGCAGAAAATCTCAGTCGCAACTAGTCATTTTCCTTACAATGAACGGCTTTTGATAAGAATAATTCGCCTTCGTTTACCTTGGCCTTTTTTCTACCAAGCGTCCTACACTTGCATGGCCTTTTATAAATAAAGTGAAATGCAACACCCATGAGTGCACGCTATTGTTTATCTGTATCTGAAACTTCATTCGTAAACGCTCCAGGGTTTGTAGGGCAATGGGTCAGTGCTACTAATATGCAAATATTACATTGAATAGTAACATTTTAACATCGAATTAGCTATAAGACATTGCGTTATTTACCGTGAAATACGATATCAGCTTATATTGAAAATGTATAGGTTGATCGGTAGCTGTGTGTACATGATATTAAAATACAGTAAGTAGGCAGCCCTGTCGTGTATCGCGTGATTGTCTGTATTTCAAGAAATAGGATCGAGTCAGAGTACTAGGTTATATTTATACTGTGGCTATACACCGAATTTTAAATAAAAAGCAGAAAATCTCAGTCGCAACTAGGCATTTCCATTGCAATTAACGGATTTTGATAAAAATAATTCGACTTCGTTTACCTTGGCCTTTATTCTACCAAGGGTCCTAAACTTGCATGGCCTTTTAAAAAATAACAAAGTGAAAAGCAACGCCCATGAGTGCACGCTATTGTTTATCCGTATCTGTAACTGCATTCGTAAACACTTCACGGGTTTGTCGGGCAATGGGTCAGTGTTACTTATAAGCAAGTTATAAACTTCAGTAAAAACTTGACCTTGATATAAACAATAACTAAATATTGAACTTTAAATACAACAAAATTGAGTTATTATTATAATATTGCTACAACTGAAAACAAACTCATCAAGGATTTTGCCAATATTTCAATTCATTATACGGCGAAAGCCACACCTCCATTGGACATATTACATGGGACCTAAATACATATTATATCTAAAATATGAGTGTATGTATTGTAGGGGTGTTATGCATATCCATCTGATTAAAAAAAGACTTAACTTAAAGATGTTAACCTTAACTCCTAATAATCCGCTGTTAAAAATGCTCTCGAATCAAGTATAATATTTAGGTAGAAGACTTTAAAAATCTGAATTTTCAAAGATTGCTATGATGCGCTTTAAAAAATACTATATTTGGTGAGCTAAAAAGTACTTAAGCTTAATGACGCAATATGTCAACCTAGGACCGTCAAATAGTTTACAGTTCGTCGAGACAAATTGATCGCTAATGATGCTAAGCTATTAATATTCATCAAACGATGACTTCTTGTGAGCAGATAATATTGCAAGTGACCTTAGTCATTAGGGCCCAAAATTTTAAATAAACTTTGAACGAGTCTAACTAACTATATTGTATTTGTATGCGTCATGTTTGGATTTTGGTTCGAGTAAATTTAAATTTAGAAGTGCGAATGCTCGACATTCTATTATTTGAACAGATAAAATCTAAGATTTGACTGTTTTGAAATTGAATTTGCAAATAAAAAGTCAAGGCTCGGTATTGGTCACGCTAAAGTACATTGCTCGTCGATTGGTCAAATAGCCACCGGCTGCAGCTAATTTCACTACCGCCAAGATCTTTGATATTATTTATAAATATTCAAGTCTATAATTCTTCTTCTTCGTCGTGTCGATGGCTGAGTCAAATTTTATTGGCCCAATAAGTGGCCACTGTTATGGCGCTCTCATCGGCGTTCATGAGCGCCTCTCTTGTGCAGGTGGTAGGGCATTTTGGACAGTCAGTAAGGTGGGCCATTGATTGTATTGCACCACATTCGCAATTTATGTTTGTGTCAAGATATCCCCATTTGACAAGGTTCTCCTTGCTTCGCCCGACTTGCGTCCGGAGTCTATTTAAGGCTTTCCAGATCGGTCTTGGAAGTTCGTGGCCAGTTGGTAAGGCTTCCAAAATTGGGACGAAAGGTTTAGGCAAAACGCTTTCTGCCTGCCACATATCACATCTGGCATGGGAGATCGGGTCGGATATGGGTGCGACACATCGGTTGAAGTTTTTTCTACTCCTAAGTCGCTGTGGTACAGCAGAGTAGCCGTGCATAGGATGTCTGGAATCCTTGTCCATACGAGTTCTCTCTGTGCCGCTGGCTACCGTTCTGCGGATTCTAGGAGGGGCGATGCCAGCTAGTGGATACAACATATCAACCGGGGTCGGCCTAAGGCAGCCCGTAATAATCCGACATGTGTCGTTTAGTGCTGTATCCACCAGCTTTGCATGGGACGATCGACACCACACTGGACAAGCGTATTCTCCTGTAGAAAAGCACAGTCCCAGCCCAGTAAACCTTAGGACATGAGGAGAAGCGCCCCATTTGGTGTTGGTGAGTTTCCTCAAAAGATGATTTCGGGCAGTCACCTTTTGCCTTACGTTTTCGCAATGTTGCCGAAACGTTAAAGTTCGGTCTAAGGTGACTCCCAAATACTTAGGTGAGTCGCTATGGGAGATGACCTCTCCTTGCCATGAGATGTTAAGCTTCCGGCTTGCTTGTCTATTGCGAAGGTGATATGCGCACGATATTGTTTTTGACGGATTAGGTATAAGGGCATTTTCCTTATAATACTGACTGAGTCTGTCCAGTGCTGCTGTCAAATTGGCTTCGGTCTCTTCAAACGATGCACATTGTGAAGTGAGAGCCAAATCATCAGCATAAAGAAAGCGGCGTGTTTGTGAGCTAGATGGAATATTCAAGTCTATAATCATGTTTAGTACTACGAAATCATGCCCAATGATTAAGACAGTGGAGCTTCCTTCCTCGAGCTCGTTCACAAAAGCTACCACAGCAACACGGAGTTTATATGGCCGTTGTGAAATGTGACGTCACATTACATATCGGATCTATTTGTGAAATCGGTGCGTCCTATTTACTGGCCAATTTTAATATTAATTTCACTTTTTGTCATCTCTTCTTCAGTATTTCATATTTGGCTTATAAATTTGATAAAAAAACCCTCATGTCACGTTTCGATACTTTGCAGCATTCCTCAGATTACAACACGTATAAGTAGATTAGATTAATTAAGAGGCGTGAGCTCAGCAAAGGGACATTTAATCATTAAGAGCAGTCAAGCTTATTCTTATTATTACTCAGCTATTTAACCCGCCGAATTCCTTTCCACACAATGGCGCCTAAGAACCTACTGTCATAAACAGTCTACATTCAAGAGTAACAATTACAGCAAGGCATTTATCAAATGGCGTGTTTGAATACCAACACTTTTATTTAAGACTGTATCAAGATTAATTAATGAAAGCACTCGGCTTGCCACTTAAATGGAATAACATTTGAATATTCTTGATAAGTGCTAACACGGTCTTGGAAAAGGGTAGAGAGCTACCGCACTGCAGTTATTTTTACGATGTTGGTTTTTTGCGATACCGTGTACTTCATACGTGAAATATTTCCATATTTTACACTTATGTCATTATTTTGCAGGCATTCCGTTGCCGTCGAAATATTAATGAAAATAATGCCTACCGTATATTACTAAAAATTGCCACATAATCACTCATAATAACTACTTGAATAGGTGTCTAGTAAAAATTCTAGATTACTTTTATACATAAAATCACGGAACGCCACGCTTCGCTCCTAAAACACTTTTTTTTGCTTCCTCAACATTTATACAGTATCTAATTTAAACTCTAAAAAGATTGCAGATATTACAGTAAAGGTTCTATCGTAGCAATAGCTAAATGTGATGAAGAAATTAAATAATTGAAAAAAAAGTAAATGCAATTTTTAAATGAATTTCATGGCTGAGGGCCTTGGTAATGAGTGAGTATTTGATTTGCATACAAATGATGAACGAGGCCGGTCTGCTGACATAATATTTTCTTTATCTTATAATTACACTCAAGCCTGCAAGATTGATGAACATTACTGCTATCAGCAAGCTTGCGCGCGGATCGACAGTTCAGAAAATATTATGAATTATAATATTAACACCACTAAATGTCAAAAATAAATGAGAATGATATATAATTTTTAGTCTAACCATTCTTAATTTGAAAAAAAGAAAAATAAACGGGTAATATTGCTTAAAAGATGAAAGAAAAGTATGTAGATGTATTGTGTGGCATATAAATTGGATAATTAGATTCACATTATGCCGCACCAGACTCGGTCTTTCTATGATCTATGTATAATAGAAAATAAATGTTATTCGTATAATTTTTTGCTAATGTCTTGAATAATGTGTATGTATGTACATCCGATTATAATTAAATATAATTTTTGTATTTATTTTACGTACATTCGTATCAACTTTCTAAACTGAAATAATAGAAAAATCTAGTACTAGAACGACAAATGACATATTATACCTAATTTTATTTGATTGCTCTTACAACTCATACAAAAACGATGCTTCAATATAATTAATGTTCACGAATAATTCAGCTATAAACGTACAAAAAGAAATATTAATTAGAGCAAAAAGACATTCGAGCTTCGATTAATGAGTGCTCAAATTGCTCAGATAACTAAGTTAAGTCCTTACTGAATTGGATAAAAGGTCTAGAATACTCCATTAGAATTTTATTGCCCATCTTTTATATTGATAGCCGTGAGAGAAATAAGTAAGATGGCGAAAGTGCTTCAAAATAATTATGTAAATTAGTATATATTTTGTTGATTTACGATAGCAATATTTAAATGTTAATGCTATACTACGATATAATAAGCTATTAAACCTCTGTAATGGACGTTTAAGGACCTCATTATGAACAAAATTAATTTTTAAAGTATACTTTTTGGGTTCATTTTCGTTTAAAAAAAGTAGTTGAACATAAGTAGTACTCTAGCTAATGCTTTTTGCGGCGTACAAGCTCTATAATTCATACAACTATCAAGTCTCTAGGGGCTCGTAACGGAGCTGCGCGAAAATGTGTGCGGGCGGAAGTATATAGCAATTAAAATCATAAATCTGGTTGATTAGCTGCCGGATAATGCGTTCTATGGACTGGGGATTTTGTTCTGTACCTACATATTATATTGGTAATGCTTGTATCGTTAATTGGTATGTTGATAGCAATGGGACTTGTGTGGGATATAATGAGAAGTATTTCACTTAATATTAATTATTAAAATCAAAATGGAAAACTATTACACTGATTTTGGAAACCTTAATTTTGAATAGAAAATGGGGTGTCGTGAAAACATGTCATTTGTTAGTACAATTAGGTTATTTTACATAACCCATTTGTTTTTCAAGAGGACTCTGGATAATAATTACATCCACATTTCAATAGTATTGTTCGGTCTTCGTACCAGGTTCAAAATTCAAAACCAGCTCTTGAGTTATATGTTGGATTTGTTGGTTTATTGTTGGTTAAGGTACATTACAACATTATTTCAATGTTTTATGTATTCATTTACACGACTAGTATTTTTACCTTTTTGAGGGCGATATGAGTATGGCGACGATCTTCGCATTAGGCACGAGTGCGTGTGCTCGCCTCGCCACCAGATCACCGTCGAAGTACGTTGCGGACTTCTCGAACGTGATCTGAGTGGTGTTGCTCAAACTCGGAGGGAAGAAGTTTAGGTACCTGGGTGACAAATTCATTCATTAGAAATTGTTATTAAATTGATTACAAGAATTAAGTAGTAATTTAGACATGATTACAAGAATAGCTTAATTCTGCAATCACCGGCATACCATGCGACATATTTAAATTTATGAAAACATAGATTTTAGACATGATCAGTTTTCATTTCTTTCAAGTTGAAAATAAAATTACGAAAAAAAAATGTTCCAATTCCCGACAAGAATGATCGGAATGTTCAATTTGTTTCGCAAATGTTAAATTATTTTTAACACTGACTTCGTCTAGAATCTTTGATTTCAAAAAATGCCTTCACGCATAAACCCTTTCTAAATTCTAACCTGACCAAACACGGTGCACAATCATTACCCCCTAAGGATAATCCTACATTGCGTCAACTTGTCGCCTTTACAGGATCAGAACAGAGTGTAATCAGTTAAACATAAGCTCATTATTCTTACTAGCTGCAGCGTATTGACATTCAATCTCGCCGGAATGTAGGCTATGAATAGATAACTCTCACAGAGATATAAAGTACGTCTTTTAACAGACCACGTGCCACTAACAAGGTTGGCTACGTGCATGGTATAGAACTCTAGAACATTTGCAATACATGAGGTTTCTCAGAGTCGCTACTTATGCATGATCTCGGGGAAAATTTGCGATTAAAATGTGGATGTTGCTGATTTACGTATTTGCAACGTACGCTTGGAATGTATTCGGTTGGAATGTAGATTGTTTAGTTGCGAGTAAAATTTTTCATCACGGGAATAATTTATCTGTTAGTTTTGCGGAATGAGAAAGATATCTTACAATTCTAGGTTATATAGTATGTGTTGTTTTGTCGACGTGAAAAAATACACTGAGGAGATGCGACGTAGTTCATTTCAATTGACAAAAATAAAATGAAAAAAAAAAAAAAAAACAAAATAACACGTTAGCCCATAAAAAACACTGCAGTGGAAAAAACACACACGACGTGTAGAATCTGTGTTTAAAAATGCCACTATATCGCATTTACCCAGTATACCAGTGTTAATTTCATCAGTGTGTCAAAGAAAATTAGGAAATGCAATCTAAAATCTTGGTATAAAATTACATAGATATCAAAACTATCAGCAGAAGCAGCAAGACGTAGCTTATAAAGCCAGATATTGCAAGTAATATTATATGTGGGAACTACACCTGGATATAATATCCAAAGGCTTTTAGAGCTTATAGTGATATAAGTCGGTTCATAATGGAGTTAACAAGGCGATATGTCTGAAAGTAACGAGCGTTGGCAGACTTATTTAGGACATACTAAGACGTAGCAAATATAACGTACCAACCGCTGCCTGCACATTACGTCCCGTATTTAAAAATAAAATTGCCCAAAACCAAATGAAATGCCAAGGACTGTAAACGACAGTACGATACTTCAAAACACGACAAAGAGAACATTAACATTCATCAAAAACCCTGCCATTATATTCACATTAAAAGCATTCGCTAAAAGCATCAAAGCAGCCTGCGGACGATTTTTTGTGTTGAGAGTAAGAATTTATCTTCACGGTAGTTATCCGTAGCTCAGTGCACTGCAGGGACATTCAAAGCTCTGGAACACTACTAGTACTTAATGATATTACATTACGCATGACTTATTCTCTTATTTTTCACAAAGCTCTGCGCGATGAAAGAATTTAATAATTTAAATCTCTGAAAGATTAACTGCAAGTGTTGTTTTAAGCGCTGTGCTTTGTAACGTCTTTTCTATTTGTAATTTAATTTCTAAGGATTAGAACTTCAAAAAAGATACACTGGCGTGTAATAAGCTCATAAAATAACATTGTACTCGGCTCCAGGATTAAAAAGGTAAATGTTTAATCAATTTGGAGGAGAACGCTTCCTTTATTACGACTCGAATTTGAACGCAATCGTTTTGAGAAAAGCGAGTTTTGAGTATGTCTCGAGAGGTTGGAAATCTCGGGAATAAACGGTACAATAACATTGTCGAGTAAAAACCAATTGGATCAAGATCGAGCCCGTATATTTGCAGTACGCTGTTGCAGTCGGTTTACTACCGTCTGTCGTTCGATCTCGATTATAGCCTTCAAAGGCATAAACTTCTCTTTACCAATGTACCGCAACAAAGTTTCTGCCAGTTCGGAAACGTAAACTGCAAATGTGTTAATAAAACAGCACATAACATGCTTGAATTTTATGAAAAGTTTAATAGTTATTGATTTAGCGAATACTGCACGAACGCGAAATATAGCAAGCTCACATAATTGGCGCTACGCGGGCGTGTTTTGTAAAACAGAACGCATATTTTCAAATCGACGTTGCCAGTAAATTTATTTCAACAGATTGAATTCATAGATAGTTATTGCTGGCTCGTTAGCCGCGCGCGTTGTTCATGGAAACTGATGTCTTGATGAAACAGTTTTCAGTTCTGTGCGATGAATTATTGGAACAAGTCAATATACTTATACTCAATATAAAAACCAGAGAGACAAAAATCAAGCTGCAAAATGTGGCAATTATCTTCGTTACCTATATAACATAATTATTCGTCACATTCGTATATTAAGCAATGTATGTAATGTCGATTTCTCTACTATAACCTTAGATGTAATATATGCTTGAGGGCTATAGAAATCATCGACATTATTTGTGACAGTATGGTTAATGTGAGTTCTGGGTAAAAACAAGTTAATTATGTTCATCCTATCTTAAAAGAGGACACCTACAGTTTTCAGAAAATAAAATGAAACGTAGCTCATACAATTCTTTAATTTAAACCTACCACGGTTGTTTACTAATGAGATGTTACGCGTCACGCCACTTGGAATATACGAGTCTTAGTAACCGCTACAGCATACTTAAACAGAAACATAATACATTCCAACTAAATAAGGACCACGTACAAAGAATAAAGTAAATAAAATAATTAACCCACAGATGCATATCTAGCTTTTAAATATAATTTTCCGGGAAAACAAGTTTTTCGGACATGCAAAGCAGGAAAAAGTGAAATTCGTCGCGGGTAATTTGTTTACCGCGATGATATAGTATTACGTGAGTAATGTACTATTTAAATTAAAATGTTTGTGAAAAACTCAAGGCAAGGCAACATGATGCGTCACGTTTAAACTGCCCTAAGTAAATTATATCGTTGTTTACTTGGAAATAATTTTCAGGGGATTTTATTTAACGAATTGTTTGAAATATTACCTTGCAACTTAGAATAATGAGACCCTGAGCAACCGTATCAGTGCCGGTTCAAAAGAAAAATGTATATTTATAAATGGGTGCTTTTGAACTGCAGGATACAAAATATACAAATAAAATCGATCGATCATGGAAGGACTACTTATTATAGCATTTTCTAAACGTTCTTCATCATCATACATAAATGATGAGGGTTAATGTCCTAATCGACTGATACTCGGCTTTTTTTGTCTGATCTTCGAGTACTGCTGAGTGCAAAAACTTTCCTAATACGATATCTGTTCGAAATCGATACACATAACTTACCAATCAAGACCCTTTAGGTAGTTGTTGTTATTGAAGAACTGGAGCTCTTCATAGGTGGTCGGGCTGGGTAGATTAGGTACCAGCGCGGGATGCATCGCCAAAAACGTGTATAGAGCTGTACTGCCCGTCTTCTGAGGTCCGATGACTAGTACTCGGGGTAATGTGCCGCACCATTTGCTTTTCGACCAGATTCGGCGGTGGCGGATGTCATCGCAGGGGTTCTAAGAACAAAAAAAAACGTATTGATATATACATGAAATCAAGCCTTTATCCCATCGAGGTAGTTTGCTGTTTTGCAGATCCATTAACATATGGCATTTTGTTTGTGTTGAATGACTGAATATTCTAGTAATACAATTGAGGTTGAAACTTTTAATTACGGTAATATTACGGTATTATATTTGTCTCTTAGTTTGTTTTTTGACGGCGTCGAATAGAAAAACTGATAGTTTTGTTTAATTTCTTATCTGTAAAAATTTTTGTAAAAGATTAAATTGTAAACAGGTTAGATTATGCTGGAGGAAGATGATGTTAATTTTAAGTTTATTTATTTATTTTATTAACTTTTGTTCTTATGGGAAATAAATTCTTTAAAACTAGGTAGAGACGATGGAAAGACATGTGCTACGCTCCTTACAAACTTCTTTCGCTTTCTCAACATTTATAAATCTCGTCATTCATGCTCGCCGGGTTCGTGTATTACGTGCTTATCCTTTCTGAAGGACGACATTTATGTAGTGCCTATATATCTTTCGAGGACGAAAAACAAAAATAAAAAGCGTATCTATTCATTAAAACTATTACAATACGTCAATGTATTTTAGATTCTTTACTTAATCATGGAATATGTTTGTACTTAGAAAACACAAAATCAAAAATGAATGTTTCTTTTTACACACAGCTTGTCGTCACTCTCGTTGTCAAGACGATGTTATTACATTCGGTGGATATGTTTCGTTACGGTCAAGAAAGGTGGTCAAGCTAAAGAGTGCACTGTCAAAACAAACCATAGATTCGTACAATATACCAACATATGTAAAAACATATGCTCTAAAGCCAGATCTTTTTAAAATACAAATATTATAAGTTCAAGTGTACGTCAGCGGCCAAGTAGCCGCAAGCTCGAGCGACTTTTCACAAAGTTGTTGCCAGAGTTATTGGATTTTTAGTGAGGCGATTCTTAGTAGCTGCAATAAAGAGTCTGAAACTGTGTGGTCTGTACTACACAATAGGGGCCGAGCTCCTATTGTGAAGTAGTTTCACGTAACGGAGGAAAAGTACCTTTACGAATATTAGAAATTAGAGTTATTAAAACTATGATGTTAGTTTTATTGTTAAGAACTATATGGTACTGACATTATATCAAAGTTTATAGTTGCGTCTGTGGATAAAGCAAGCGACATTTCCTCGCAAACTTTTACTAGAAATAAAACGAGTTATTCTAGACCGAAAATGTGTAACCAACTTGTTAAAACTAAAGTATAAACAATGTTTGCTTCAATATAATTACAAACATAAAGCGCAAAATAACTAAAGATTTTTATATACATTAAATTCGATTTCGATTATACAAAGTCCATTAAATAATAAACTTTTCCATAAAAAAGCTATCATGTTCGTAATAGCTTCTAGGAAACGGGTATTAACCATTCAATGTACTACAAAAGCATACTCATGAAAAAAAGCAATAACGAATGAGTTCTTTTTAACACGCTTATATTAGCTTCACCTGTATGTTTGTTTGTTTGTTTGTTTGTTTGTATGTAACCGACTCCTTTGGACTCGATTTTGACCCACTTTAAACGGACAGATTTCATTCAAATTTTGCACACCTGTCAAAGATCGATGACAATGCAATAATTCGATAAAAAAAATTAAAAATATATTAAAAAAAAAAAAAAAAAAAAAAAAAAAAAAAAAAAAAAAACGCTCTTATAAATAAACCAAACTAAAAAGTAGAAAATAAATAATAGTTTAAAAAAACTAAAAAACACGCTTTTAAAGTACTTCTAACTAAAAAGTGAAAAATAATTCCTAATATAAGCTGAAAAAAGCGTGGGGCGCTCTGTGCCATATTTTTCGTCTATCGAGCAACCCACGCTTTTTTCAGCTTATATTAGGAATTATTTTTCACTTTTTAGTTAGAAGTACTTTAAAAGCGTGTTTTTTAGTTTTTTTAAACTATTATTTATTTTTAATAACATACCTAACAGTTATTTTGTAAACAAGTTCAAGTAGAAGAGCGTTCTTTACCGATGATCTATCGCCAAATAGTATATAGTTTTTGTATGATTAAACGAAAGTATGTTAAAACGTTGGCACAGAAGTAAATAATAACGTTACGTGCGACAGACGTAGACCCCGTCCAAAGCAACGCATGTACCATCGTTTATGTGCAGAGGTAACTTATCATCGTATAGACTGCTAACCCAACTGCAACGCCAAAATGTGAAGAATCTTTCAATAAAAATGCTTTTCTGGCATATTGTCTTCCTTTCTGTGTGCAATGAGCAAGCTCTTTCGAACCATTGCGCAAAATGAAATGTATTTTCTATTTCCTTGTCGTAGTTCAATGATATCTCACATATCTCGAAGGCCAATAAAATATCAAAACTCGCGGCATGCATATTGTTTCTCGCACATTCGTGCTTCGATATAGGGAACTATTCGTGCATAGCGGATGGATATGAATCCCGTATTACATGTTCTATTTGTGTCAAAACTGGTAAACTTTGATTAATATCTTTGTATTACGACTATATTATGATTTGGAAGTTAGTTATCGAGCCTGTGTTATCAAGGATTGGATGGTTTGACACTATCGAATTAGTAAATCAATTTGTTAATGTCTGCACGTGTGGTGTAGTGGTTTAAGCGGTCGCCTCGCCGCTCTCCACTGCACTGGTGTTGTGGGTTCGATCCCCGCATGGGACAAATCTTTGTGTAATTCGCAAATATTTGTTCTGAGACTGGGTGTGCTTGAGTGAGTAAATGTGTGTATTTGGCCTTGTCATTGGGACCATTGGATAATGTAATTGCTTCTGGCGTTCTATCTAATGTAAAAAATCCAAATTTATCTAATTTATTTATGACATATTTCAGTTTGTAGCTAAATTACGGCTATGTGGATCGATCGAACTTCAGGGAAAGATAAGTGATCATTCATTGTATAATGTGATTTCTCGTAAGCTCGTTAAGCTGTCGGCTACATCTATGATAAGATATCTATGCTAGTCGTTGCGGGTTACGGGTAAACTTAAGCCTGAAAGTCAGAGAACTGGCCATTCTAACATAATCACCATAGATCCAGAATTATACACAAAGAGGGAAGAAATCCAAACAAAAATAACATTAAGGCATAAAAACAGACTTAACCTACCAACTTCACGACTTACAGTACACTCTTCCAGTACCTTGGTCATGTCAATAAAAATTTACAATAAACTACCAGAGACTCTTAAAAATGAAAACAAACCAAATATATTCTATAATAAATTAAAACAATTATTAATAAACAAATCCTATTACAATATAAACGAATATTTCAATGATAAATTAATATAATATATAATTTTTAACTCAAAATCACATTTAATTATTATTCTGCTATCCTATTAATTCTAGTTTCAAGAGACCAGTATATACACATAAATATTATAATAACACAATTAACATAACACATCACACCTACACAATCAAGTAAGTTTTTGAAAGTATAAAAATGTTGCCACCCATTTTGGTTTGAACAAGTTTATTTTAATTTATTAGATTTGAAAATTAAATGGGCGCCCTTCATCCTCTCTCCTACACTTTTGCTGTGCCCGACAGGGTCCATAATTGATACTATGTAATATGTTTACCACCTAACAAAACATTGTGGAATGCAATAAAGAATTGAGTATTGAGTATTGAGTAAAAAAAAGATATAGGTGTATGTATCGTTTTAATGAATAATCACATGTAAGTACATTTGCACCTGCATATGACCATCCATGCTACTATCAGAGTACTGCTATCGAGTCCTAGTCGACTTAAAACAAAAGTTGATTTCTGTTTAGTTGAGGACAGGCTCACAGGTATTTTTTTTTTATATTTTTACAACAACTTCATGATCAATGAAACTTGCGTAGTAATGATTCAAGCACAACAATGGATAAATGTGTAAAATGTGTGAAATTAGTGTTAGTAACTGGTGCGATATTGGATCGGGGGCTCTTTGGCAAACATCTCAAGACGCTCTCGTTGAAAGGTCAATCTAGGTCAAGGGTCATCAAGCCCTATTGCTTTCTACTATCAACAGAAAGTAGTTTTAGTCAAAGGCAAGATTTTGTACCTTTGTACAGCACTAAACAATGAACACTTTTTGGAAGTCATTTGTAAAAAAGACGTTTGAACCACGACTTGGTATAAAAGATAAAAACATGGCAGGTAAAACCAATCTGTGAGATGGAATCACTCAACGCAAATGGCTACCGACTGGATCAAAAATATATAATTGAGGTTTTTTTTCTGCCGTAGCAGTATTTGTTTAGTAAGATCGTTTTAACAAAAACAGAAGCTTTAAGTAACTGTATTAGTAACATCAGAATATTTTTCATAAAAGTAATAATTAAATGCACCAGCCTAACAAAATTAATAAACACCAAAACTTGTTACATTGCTGCTCATAGCAGCGGAATAAATATGTGACGGGACAACCTCATTAACAACATTAAATGAGTAATAACCACGTTTTAAAATATTATAACCAAAATATTAAATAGTTTCATGAAGTTATTAAAATGTGTAATATCGCACGGTTTTAATTTTTTGTGTGCTCCGCAATTCATCACAACTTACAGGGGAAAATGTGTTGTCACGTGAATATTTTAATAATGCGGATAATTTAATAAATTACGGTTACATTAATACAATTTTAACCGGTTTTTGTCTTCGTTTAAATTGTGCTTGTTGTACTCGCTAAGAGACATTTAGGGTGAAAAATGCTTTGAATATTATTTGAATTACGTCAGGGTTATAGAAACATACAAACATAAAATGACGCCTTAATCCCACGGGAGTAGGTTATACGTAAATATTCGATTTATATAAAAAATCTCAGCAGCAGGCCAAATATATTGATATCTTTACAGGTCCAAAAGCCGTACCATATCTCACGAAGCAGATACAGATATTTTAATATTTAAAATGCAAAATACGCGACAGATATCGCCTTCAATTCATCCATTGTTCGAAATGAAAATGGAGGACCGCGAAAATATTAAATACTTCGAATAACTGTAACAAAGCGGATAGACAATTTATGATGGATATTTCCCAACTTTACGGTCCGAACGTACTGACGCGGAAATGGGGAGAGCAACTGTCAAACAGTTACAGAAAGTTAATTGATTCGACTACAATAGCTACTCAGACGCCGACTCTGAAGCGTAACAGTCTATTATATTTGTCAAAGGACTTTCATCGAAGTTTGTTAAATAGAATCACTGATTAATGGATTCAGAGGAACTCTAACAGTCAAAGCAAGAGAAGTATTCAACTTTGTGTGCACTCGAGCAGAAGAGCCCGTGCTATGTAAAATTTAAATGCCTTTGTTTTACTCGTGACGTAATGGAAAATAAGATGAATATGAAATTTCCTTAGCTACGTAATTGTGGTTAAGGAGCTCGACGTCTTCACTAATTTAAAGGGTAATGTGCTACGTTAATCTTCCGTGGATCTCGTAGGTGCTTCATACATTAAGAGGCTAATGCCTGCTTCACGCTGTTGAGAAAAAACAAGTTGTAATTTGGCATAATGGAATACGGCATTTTCGTATTCTGAGAAGAAACATATGCCTTGTCCATTATTTTATATGTAGAAAACATTGTAGACTGTTGCTATACAACAAATGACTACCGTGTTTGATATTACCTATCTATGCCTGTAGTAAGTAGTTACATATGTATTGGTAACAACAACAACTGCTTTCCGGCAACATTTATGTATTTTATATTTATCTTATAGTAGTACATGTAGAACCTAAAGTTTTTAAAGTTCAGAACTGTGGAATAAACCCTTATTACTTTCCTCGGAAGACATGGTATCGTAGTTCAAATTGAAAGATACAGGCAGGTTATAAAATTGCAGGCGCTCTCAACGATTCCATGAATGCAATGAAACTGCGATAGAGGTGTGAAAGTATCGTATCATTGCATCTAATGCCAGCCATCCTGAAGATGTTTCTCCCAAGGGACCGCAAATGTTTCCGTACTATAAGTATACGTACTGTAACTACTGTATTATTTCCTTGCCGGGTTATTAACATTGATTAAACGGGGCTTTGAAGGCGGAATTAAACAGTATGGCAGATTAACCTCACTTAACATCAACCTTGAAAGGGACTCGTAAAGTAGTAAACAAGGATGCGACATTAACAAGCTTTGAACATATTATACCAAGTGGAAACTTTAGTTCAATTAAATTGAAAAATTTTAATTAATAAACCGGTCTAAAATAAATAATGCAGTTTTCTAACAGAAATGACTTTAAAATAATAAAAAAAAATATTCATAATACTGTGAAGAGATCCAAGACCTGAATGTTCCTTTGCTGACTTTACAATCTCTGTGGATGACAGGCACTTCAATGGTTAACAAAATAAAATATGTAATATCCTTAGTAAGAGAGTGGGCGGGTTTCAAGAAATTTAGCGACAAAACCACGTCAGTAAGTTCTTTTACATTGCATTGTAAGCAAAAAAAAAACTCTTTTTTTATTTTCAGTTGCACGAGATACAAATGTAATCGCTGTAAAGTGATTAAACGTAAAACGGACGAAAGGCTGAGTGTTTGAAACGACAGCACGACAATTTCGACAATAGCTTTTTCGTTGGAGTTATGTCTGTAGTTTTTCATTAAATTTTTGATTCATTTTACTTAAAATTTTATTATAGTGGTGTTATGATGTCAACGGTGAAGGTTAACAGCGTGAGGAAACCTGCATGCCTGAGAGTGCCTAAAAAGTGCTCAAGGGGGTGTGAAGTCTACCAATCCGCACTTGACCAGCGTGGTGGACTATGGCCTAACCCTTCTCATCATGAGAAGGGTATATATATCGTAACTCTATTTTGTGTGAATAAAATGATCTTTATCTTTATGAGAAGAGGCCCGAACCCGGTAGTGGGACGTGTATTACATACAATGCTGCTAATATTATAGAGGCGTCATTAATGAAATCATCGAGAAACATAAACTGAAGTATAAACTTAAAGGAACAGTCCTATAAGTTCTGTAGCTACACAATTGAAATAAAAAATAATTTTTGTTAATGTTATTTTTTACAAATTTAACTTTGTTAAAAAAACGGCTGGTTGCTCTCTTCAGGACCATGGCGAAATAATAGTTATTTCTCATAAGTATATCACCAATATTTAAACAGGTATCACTCCACAAATGTATACGACGACATGTATTAATCCCGACAAATTGCGACGTCCATGACGATCCTGTGTAAAGTGGTAGAAGAAAACAGAACTAAGAGATACTCACCCCCCATAACGGGTTGAGTTCATCAGGCCGTAGCTGGAAGTACTTGTCAGCTAGCGCGAGCGGTGGGGCCGAAGCCAGGCGAACATTCGTCCAACATCGAAGGAACTTCACGACAGACTCGAATGTGTACAGCGCTAGTCGGTCGTTGCCGTAGTTCGACATGTGAGTCATGAACACGTTGATCTGTGTGGACAAGTAAAAATAATGATTAAAATCTTTTATTTGTTAAAATGTGGTTTTCACAGGTTTTTATTTAGCACAATTTAGCACTGCACATTTGTCATCTTACTTATATAGCATACAAATATAAAATAAACTTATAAACTAAGAATAATAATTAAAATTTAAACATACACACCATAACAGACTAGATAAAAAAAAATTAAATCATTTGCTATAATGAAAATATACTTTTTTAAAACACTTCAGTACAACAATATATTTATATTTTAAATACTCACACACAAACATTTTTCATTTAAAAATCTAAATAATTGTTTTCTAAATAATAATTTATGTGAAGGTAAATGTTATTGTATTTGTGTATTATATAGTATTCGAGTATTAGTATAGTATGTGTATTATTTAGATTTATTATACAATAAAGTAATTACACCTACTTTTATATTATGCACCTACCAATTATCTCTGCACCACCCTAAGGGTCGACTGGTAGAAAATGCCTTCGGCATTAAGTCCGCCTTTGTCACAAATTTTGTGCAAGAAGTTTTTAAATAAATAAAATAAATAAATAAATTCTGATCGTTATTAATGTGGTTTTGATATACCTACGGATGAGTCCTTTCATGTATTCGTAATATTTGGTCGCTGTGTGCATATGGATGTTGCCAGACCTACGGTTATATTCTGGCGCACTTTAGTTGTATACCGATGTATACAACTGAAGTGCGCAAGAAGACACTGCCACCCCAAATTTACTTCTCAAATTGAAATCCAAAGTCCTTCGTTTTACTTTCGCTGCTTGTTCACATAAGATTTGTCAACTTAATACGTCTATTCCTTATCTTTATTACATGGTTTAACAGACGGAATATTAAATGCAAATCTTTAATCGAATTCGTAACTAATCTAGAAAGCATAGCATCTGTCCAAATTTTGGTTCAGTCAGTGAATTTCATTTCCCCACCTCCATCTACTGGTCTTGGTCGCTACTTTAGCAAGGATAGAAACAAGCGAGGTGTTATTTTACAATATTGCTCGATAAATCAATTCAGTTCGACAAGATAATGAACTAGCCAGACAGCTTCGAGAACATTGCGGTCAGGTGTTCTTTGTCTAGTTTTATTACAATTTATTTATGCTATTAGGGGTGAATCCGTTTATTTTATTCAGACTACCGCTAAATACGTGTTTCTACTTTTACAATAGAAATAAATCATACTTATTATTATTTTTTATACTACGCCCACAGCGAACGAACGTGTAGTCCACCTGATGTTAAGTGGAGTACAGCCCATGGACATCGACAATCCACAAAAGCAGATTGTAGATGCGTGCTGCAGCTGAGGACTACGGTGTTATGCCTCATTTGCCAGTAATTTCAGGGCCTCACCACCAAACCGGAACACAGTAATGGAAGCACTACTATTTGGCGGCAGGTTAAAGGTGAGACGGTGGTGCGGCCGCCCTCGAGCTCATTCACAAAAGCTCTACCACCACTTATATTTGAATAATATTATAAATGCGGAAGTTGTAAAGATGTGTGGATGATTTTTACTCTTGCACGCAAAAAATACAGGACAGATTTTGATTTTACTCGATATAAGTCTATAGGCCTTTTTTTATAGAAAAACCAAGCACGCAAGTCGATGTTATTAAGAAAATAAATGTTTGAGCTAAATGATAGCACACATTTATTTCAATAGCTCTGACTCTTGCACTGGTATGAGCTGTGTAACAGGGCTTAAGACATAAATCGTGGTAATTCCATGCAGCGACGCATCTGCAAGACAAATTTGGAAGATTTTGGGCTCAGGATGACTAAAAGATAGTCTTTTCTTACTAGTACACGATTAAAAGTAGGCCGCACCAAATTAATTTATGTATCTAGTGTTTTATTCCATTGCAGCGTCCGTCTGAGTTAACTGTTACTTGACTGAGATGGACGCTTTAACAGAACATAAAATGTGCCGGTCCTTATATGTGTGTAGCGAGCGGTTCTTCCTAAGTTCATGCAGAGTTTTTTCTTGATAACGTTAGGCTATGGATAACATCAAACAAGTACCCTACGAGTACAAGCTGAACCGTCAAATCCATTGTAAAAAAGACGTACAAAACGGCACCCCGTCTGCACAGACGGAGCCTTCATCTATCCACTTAGATTCAAATTGGATATGACAAAAAAAACAAAAACCCGACTGCTTAAAAAAAAGAACTGAAAAGATAAAAACAAGTATAGCATTATCTACATTAAATTCATTAACAACAAATGAAATATGTCAAACTAAATTCATTATGATGTTGCAGGCGGTGACAAACGAAGTTATATAGTAGTAACCACAGATATAGATATACATAGATAACGCAAATGCATGTACTTCGCGTGTCCGAACCCCGACCAAGCGTCAAGGTTGGTCGCCGCTAACTTCAGTCAACGCGCGTCTTTTGTCAGAGAAAATCATAGCGGACGGCTCCAGTTGAACGTACTGGGCGGAAGGGCATCGGCGGCATCGGTGTCTTTGAATCGGTTTAGATTTCCCGTCACTAAATTTCGGCTGTGACGTCACAATATGTATTAAAAAGTCGGCACGCTTGGTTTCAATACAAATCGTGATACTTGCGTTATCTATGTAGTAACAAAGTATTGTTTGTCCCCACCTGCAAAATCATAAAGAATTTAGTTTGACATATTTCATTTGTTGTTAATGAATTTAATGTAGATAATGCTATACTTGTTTTTATCTTTTCAGTTCTTTTTTTTAAGCAGTCGGGTTTTTGTTTTTTAATAATTATTTTTTATTTCACTCTTTTTAGTTCTTTTAACCGACATGTTATTTTATATCTATTAATTTGTAGAAATCAAATCTCTTTGAGATCAATGAGCCTTAATCGTGAGTTAAACTATCAAATGCAAAAACAATTATTCAAATTCGACCGGCAGTTTCTAAGATTAGCGTGAGCGAACATACAAACTAACTTCCACCCACTTCGGGCGCGCGAGCGTGCCGATATATAAATTGGTAAATTGTGTTTAATCAGTAATATAAGTGTGATAAGAAGTATATTTTTGAAATGGTCTTTTCATGGCTTTTTATTTGATTCCCATATTACTATGATGAAAAGAAAATCCATACCCCCCCCCTTTTTTTTTTTCATTTTCCGGCGCCATTTTGAAAATTTATATAGCCTATGTCACTATCACTGTTTCAACGAATTCAACGACACCTCATTTGTCAAAATCCGTCTAGCCGTTTGGGCTGTAGGGCGTGCCAAAGAAATAGACATACATACATACATACATACATACATACATACATACATACATACATACATACATACATACGCTCGAAAAACATAACCCTCCTTCTGACGCAGTCGGGTAAAAACAACCTTCGAACGTCATTGGAATGTAAATGCAAATTGATGCATTACCATAGCTGCACGTGTGACGACAAAAGCGTAGCAACTAGCGTTTGCACTTCTATTAGAATAGACAAATAATTATGTTTGTAGTTTGTAGGGATAAAGTAAATATAAAGGCCATGATGTAAGTTTTGCATGGTAAATTCAATGCTTACTTTGTTCATCGCAAGTAAATAGAAAGAGATGCAAAATTTGCACCGGTAACTATAACTTCGCACAAGCTCGTTTTAAAAATTTCTACAACCATTTAAATAGTCCAGTATCCTGCTCCTTGACACCACGGATATAACAAGAAAACTAAAAAGGACTAAACTCTTTCAGTTAGTGTAGTAAAGTGAGACAATGTGATTTGGTAAAATCTACCTATAAAGAACACATTAGCAAAGTATCTTTCCGATAATATAGACTAAAGATTAGTGTTAATGGACACATTCTTAGATTTCTAATAATAGCAGTGTAAGTTCTAATTAAATCACTTATTAGCCCTTCAGGCTAGCTTAATAGTTATGGTGTTCTACCTATGTGCCGAGTAAAACAAACAAAAAAAAAATGATCCAGTAGGTACGGGAATCAATGTCAAAGATTGTAGTGTTACAGAACTTACTTATTTTTTAATGAAGTTTGTAAATAAAACAATTACACATGCCTTGGATAGCAGCCACTTGATCTCTATATGCTATTAACTGGAATTAGAAGTAGTCTTTACAAAAATGCTAAAGAGAAGGTACTTTACATGCTGCTATGAGCATAAATTCATGAGTCAACCATATAACATAATAATATGTGATCTGCATTCACTAAACAATGGCTTTGTAAATAATTTTCAAATCATTTACCACTAAATTACATAATAAACAAGCGGTAAATCAATTTCCAATACAATAACTTATGGTATTGAATTATATTTTCATAATGTATGCTAAGTATTTACGGGAGTTTATTATAAGCCGATGAATTTTGACAACATTTAATAATGTTATGACATCAGTGTACGAGAGTTCTGTGTCAAGTGTTATTGGTTTTATCGATTACCACTAATTTTGTCAATAACTTCTGTTTATCCCTGTTTCTGATTAAAACCGAATTCTAGTATACTCATGATAATAATATACCTAAGGTATACGTAATAACACCTAAAGAAAAAAATTATAGAAATGGATTTAACAGAGAATTACATGTATCATTAAGCTATCTATACTTTGACCATTACTTTATTTTCTTTTTGACAGATCACGCCTATGATTTACCGTTTTTTTTTGTCAGATTAATGTACTACAATAATAATGTACTTTATTGACAAGCGACACTTTTTAGGGAAGTTCACTGTTTGTAACAAACAACCACAGACTATATAAATCAAATCGTGAAATGAAATCGATCATTATGAAAAAGAATAATTTGACTTTTTTATTATTATTTTATCAAAATGTAAACAAAGGTAACTAGGAAACCGTCATAGACTAAGTATGTGACATTATTATTATATTATTATTTTGTATATTTATTTCATCTAATAAAAACTACTAATAAACGAATAATTAATAATGAACTAAAACCATTTCGATATAATTAATCGATTGAAAGTTCTTCTTAGACAACATCGATTATGATTTCAAATCGAATCAGTAACGTGTGAAGGCATCCCTAAATGTAATCTGTCAAAAAGAAAATAAAGGAATGGACAGAGTATAACTTTTACTTGTATGCGTATTTTGTTGAGTGTATGTGTCAGCATCATACCTAAAGCAGGCCTGTCGCACTACCCTTTTAGGCATCTAAAACATACCTACGCGCGGCCGGTATACCGGGTACTCTATTCCTAAGGGGGGAGCGAAAACGCACACGCGTTTTTTAACCGACTATTCGTATTGCGTTGCTACGATTGGCCGCGTTCTGCCGTGGACGAGTAAGCGCTAGTGCGGTTCGCTAGTCTCTTGTCGCTTGATGATCCTATGGCGACATACGTGCTACGCACAATGAATAGGTTTAAAATATTTTGAATCGTAAATCTGAAAAATAAGACTAAACAAAAAAATAACTAAAGAAAGAGAAAGTACACTGGTGAGCTAAATTGCAGCATATTGCTGTCGATATTAAGTCGATATTTCTTGAAATACTTTTGCTTAAAAATTCTTCTTTTCCTTTTATTCTATGCCTAAACAAAACCATTTTAAATGGCTAAAGTCAAAACAAAGTCAAATCAACACTGTTCCATCAAAAGTAAGACAAGTTTAATATTAGCGCAAACACGTCAATTTTTCACTCGCAAGACGTTATTGATTACCCGGCTGAGAACCTTACTTAATGGGGTTAAGATTTCTGTAAGTATTTACAATGTGACCTTTAATTATTACCTATATCGTCTGCTAATTGTCCTGCTGAGGTCAATAGAGAATATCATGACGGTATAATAATAAATAAATATAGTTTTTATGTAAAATCGCAAAATACAGAGGATATGTCTAGACAAAGTTTGTAGTCTAAAATCACGGTCCGTGTTTCCATCCATTTCAATAAAACATGATACACATTATACTTCTCCCAATTTAATAGGACGGAAGTGAATGTATGTGTTCATCTTTAACTTTATCTTTCCGTTCGATTTCATTGCGGCTGTCAAAACGATTTCAGCCTTTACTGTGACTACACCAGTTCTTAATTCTCAGTTTCTTCAGTGGATAACTTTACTGATATTAGTAACACAGTAGTGATTTAAAGACTATATTCAAACATAAAATACCTAATATTTGCGACCTTAAAAACGTTGTAACACCGTTCCGTCAAAAGTTAGACAAGTTTAATATTAGCGCAAACACGTCATGTTTTCAGTCGCTTAACGTTATTGATGGACGACCGTCTGAGAACCTTACTCAATGGGGCTAAGGTTTATAAGTATTTACTATGTGACCTTTGATTATTATATCACTAGTTGACCTGCGAAGGTTCGGTTTAAAGACATTTATTTTCTCAAAAGAACTACATAGTTCACTTAACAGAGAAAAACAAACAATTTTTGAGTAATAGGTACTCTTAAAAATATTTTATAGACATGACTGTGGCTTAAAACTGTTTCTTGATGTGTTCTTCCAGATGTTTTTTAAATAAAGTTATTGTTTTACTGCTGGTTATCTCTTCAGGTAATCTATTATATAGCTGCGCCCCTTCGTATAGTATATTCTTCTTCCCGTAGTTGGTTCTGGGTTTCTGGAGTTCTAGTTTGTTATGTCGTCTGGTGTTAGGTTAATAGAGCCAAATCATGACTTTATTTATTTATGAATGAATTTATTTGAAATCGCAGAATGCAGAGGATGTACGGATAAAGATTGTGATCTTATATATCGGTCCATGTTTAGGTATCTTTCTATAATTCATGATACACATTCTTCATCTTTGATAAAGACGGAAGTGTATGTATGTTTACTTTTAAACTCTTTGTTTTCAGTTGATTTCGTTGCGGCTTTCAAAACAATTTAAACTTTTCCTGTCCAGGGTGGGACTATCTGTTTCCTGCCTACTCAGATATTGATTGAAGTGACTATTGCCCTATATAAAATAAAATATAAATAATAATAAAATAAATGAGTTTTCACTTTGATTTTACTTAGATGGTGAAAATAAGTCTTCAACCGATAATTCAATCCATTACCAAAATAAAAGCGTCCTACATTGTCCTCATGTCTATTGCTGTCAAGCTTCTTATGAAAAAGTCGCGTGTGCTATATTTCGTGTATTCGTCAAAAATATGTATATATACGTATCAAGGAGTTCCCTGATAGCAGCATGAGACCGTTCCCATCATATTAGTGTATTATACCAAAACTGAATAACTATGGAAAGTTTCGGATCTATGCTCTTAAGCTTTGAGGAGTTCGCTTATAACAAGACACTCCTGGCTGCACCATCAGTCATATTATTGCAATGTAACCGGAATTACACAAGTGTGGCAATTATCCGCTCGATCGAGCGACTGGAAGTGGTTTATAAATGCTTTGCAAGATTTGAAAGCATTCATACATACCCACATTGCAAGCTAGATAAAAGCTTGTAATAACTAAAATTTGCGATCCCAAAACCATACCGTTCCGTCAAAAGTTAGACAAGCTTAATATTAGAGCAAACACGTCATGTTTTCACTTCCTAGACGTTATTGATGACCGTAGGTATGAGAGCCTTATTCAATGGATGGCTTTGCTCTATCGCATATGGTTCTGTCTTCTTGTTGGCCTGCTATGTTCAACATAATATAACACCTCGTCTATATTACCCAGAAGGGTGTGTGGAAGAGCCACCCACATTACACCTTGTGTTTTAGGTCCCATGTGATAGGAGGTAAGCCTATCGCCATCCACCGGGCACGATTCCGACTTTATGCTGCTAATGAGAATTTCTTAGGAAAAAAAGCTCAAATAAAACATTTGCTCGACCGCAAAATCGAACCCGAGACTCCGTGACAGACGTAGGTATACGCTATCTAGACCTAGAGTTAGTTGTTTAAAATAGCTAAAATGATAACCATATTAAATTTGATATACCTATCACCGTAAAAAACATATATCAATTTAATAACATAGGGTCATGTTGTTTCCTTGTCTCGGTTATAATAACAGAGCGTCATGTTTTCGCTCAAAAACATGGCGCTGTATTATTTTTATAAAATTAAAATTGACATATTTTTTAATACAATCATAGATCAAAGTTATCAACAAATACAGAAATTCGTATTGCAACCTTACTGTATTTTAATTATCTTAATTTGTTGGTGGAGTTTAATTTTATTTAATAAATTCTTTCATTTTACGATTTTAAAGTCAGCCAATACCAATTGATTCCTTTGTTAGGTTAGACTCGTGTGTGTCGTTCTTGGCTAGGTTTTTTCTCCGGACAGTAGGTATATATGCCATAACTAACAGCATATTTTAAGGTCTAAAGTTATGGTCAGAAAATTTGTTGTTGCATTTTGTATCAAATTGATACCTATCACTTTTTAAAAATAATTTTATATTTGAGGAATAGACAATTATTTTAGGAAAAGGTTGATTGTTTTTATGCTGATTTTTTCACGTACAGTGGGTTAAGCAATTAGGTATGCAGGGCAAAAACTTCTACGCAATAGTAAAAACTGTCTGCAATAGATATGCATGTGTGAATTACATATTTAATAAGTGCAATATATACACTATTTAGATATGTAACTCACTTATCCTTAATTGGTGTAGTAAGTCTTTACTAGTAGTACTAGCCTTTACTATGATTCGGAAGTTTTTGCATACCTAACTTATTGGCCCACTGTACGTGTTTTCATTGATTAGGAACGAACAGCGCACGTATAGTTTACATGTAATAATTGTACTTACAGGGTTATTGATAACAGTTTGAAAGAGTTCGCCGCCTTGGATGGAGTGGTCGAGCCGATGCCGACCTCCTGGGTATCTTTCTAATAGGAGCGTGTGAGTGAACAGGCCACATGTTTGACGGGGAAGCACCATGACACCTCGGTGCCGGAAGCCACGACGTAGCCTGTCGGACAAAATATTAAATTACAATAGAGTAGGAATGTTCTATAGACTTTGTACGAACAAATATAAAAAAGCAAGCACCCCACAAACATGCTGTTCATTAGTAGTCCTTCGAAACGATTATGTGTTTTGATTGTACCCGGAGGAGAGACTACCACCTCAAAGATGTGCATATTGCACAGGGCATAATACTGTATTTAAAAATTCATACTTATATTAAGTGCACTGCAAGCTCTACCTCGAATTATAATATAAGTATACTAGTAATGTAATTTATCAGGTACACATAAACTCCACATATTATACGATTCTCCAAAAGTTAAACCAGTATTTATGACACATTCCAAAAATATATGGAGAGTTCCTCGAATTTTAAGTCGCCTATCTTGAATTCTAAAGTGCCCATTCACAAGTCAATTTCCATTCTTTACGACACGCCGGAGGAGCGATAACACGGCTCTATTAAAGCGGAAAACCGCATGAGCGCAATAATATGCATATTTTAATTATGGTAAATTAATTAGGCACGTAATTTTGCAAGGACGCTATACAAAGCTTCCCAGATATTTACGCACGGATGCATCCATGTACACACGTGCGCGAATTAACTAGCGTATACATAATTTTGCACCTACCCTACATGAGCAGACAGAGCTGCGTTACGGCTAGGTTACACAAGCTGAAATTAACTAAGTATTGTAATGTTTAACAAATAAGTAATATGGTACTGAACATGCTGTCAGAAAATCTATTCCGTACAATATTGTGTGCTTCTCGGACAATAACTGAACAATCTAATCTCCCATAAACTGTTGAATCGGCTTCATTCAAATCTAACCAATTTCACCCGAATATTATCCGATATTTATTGCAAAGCTAAAGCCGATATGTTTTAGGTCAGACCAACTTTTAGACTTTCTGGTTTCTGCCTACTAGTAACGATTTCATTAACAATAAATCTTCATACCGATGACTACGCGACCGGAGGCGACTTAACGTCCTCCGAAGAGAATTCTCGCTACTATAAATTTGATACAATGTTTTTATACTAAATACCTACTTATTACTCTGTATTACTACTCATCTTCAACTGACAGTCGTTACGGGAAGAAATAGGCTAGAAAATATGACAACTAGTCTAACAAGAAGAGTATCGTTTTACCCTGTACCGGGGCAAAAACTCAGTAAAAAAAAAAAAAAATCTACGTATAATACAGATATTCAGATAAATACACGTGACTAGAAGCCGACCCCAATGTGATTTTGAAATAGCTCGTACAATTATTGAATGACTAGTTCTAAATCTAAACTGGAAAAAATTACATAATGATAATGTAAAATAATTGATCACTTTTCTGTAGCAATGACAGTAACTAAATGTCAAGCGCTTAGTACGTGTGAACCAAACATTACGTCCATATTGTAGGTAACGATTATTGTACCTCTCGGTTAGTGGAATTAGAAGTACAATTACTGGTGTACAATTAGTGAATACGTTCGGCATAATTGCATGTGCGATACGAATGGATATAGATAAAATATATGAACTTTTAGCTGGAATAGTGGCGCACAACATGACTTCTATTATTAGCAGATAACACGAATGTTTAGAATAGTAATATTTAGATCATTTCATTTTAAATATTTTGTCCCTTAGCCTGAAATACCTGGCAAAACTCATATATGACCTAACATTAAAAGTAAAGGCATGCAATGGGTTAATATTTTCCGAGATAGAAGTGGTAATAGAAAATTTGTTCGATATAAATGAAACGGAGCGTATTATTGGTCTGTGAAATATGATTGAATTCGCATAGAATAGAGTGAGACATTCTCAAGAGAAATCAAATGTCGCATGGGGAGTCCATTTAACAGGAACATTTTAAAATAGCGTAGAAACAATCAAACATTATATAGCCGTAGTGATACAGACATCATAATTATTTCCCTGTAATGTTCACAGTTCTTTTGAACTGTATTTTAATATTTTTTTTCTTCCATATTTCTCTTATTCGTCATTGCTTCGAAAGTGCAATATTGTCTGTAAAAATACTAAGACATAATGGCCAAACTTTAGGCGTTGCAGGTACATGAAAATGGTCCCATAAAAAAATAGTAATATAAGCAATTAGTCCTTCAATATTTGCCAATTTACCTCATAGCTCATTTTATGGAGTTTTTCCGTCTCGATCTTAACACTGATAACCCATCCTCGTTGCAGCACCGCGAACGCACACAGCAGACCGGTAATATAATTATTGGGATTTCATTGTCGACGCCTGGCTATCGAGATACTCGTTCCGCCGCAACGCAACGTTTGCGGTCAATAGGAGTTTGGAAACCGCCGAACGCTGACCGCAAACATTTGCAGTAACAGGGACACTTATTGCAACGTTACTATCTAGGGTTTTATGCTGGTAAATGATTGTAAGAGGCAAAATCATTGTCAGAACTATGCTTTGCATATAGAGCTTAACTGAAGTATATACTTTACTAGCTTATGCGCGCGGGTCCGCCCGCATAGTATGTGGGTAAAAAGTAGTATTATTTCTGGGATCTTCAACTATCTCCACAACAATTTTCATTAAAATCGGTTCAGTAGATTTAAAGATTTTTTGGTACACACTAACGAAAAATCTTTCTCCTTTATCTATCAGGTATGAATTATTTCCTTGAATCATATAGTGTATTCAATATAATATTTCAGAACCGATCCTCAGTGATATCTTACTTTTCGTTGCAGCATCGCGAATACACACAGCAGACCGATAATATAATTATTGGAATTTCATTGTCGGCGCCTGGCTATCGAGGTACTCGCCGCGCCGCAACGCAACGTTTGCGGTCAATAGGAGTTTGGAAACCGCCGCACACTGACCGCAAACATTTGCAGTAACAGGGACACTTATTGCAACGTTACTATCTCGGGTTTCATGCTGGTAAATGATTTACGAGGCTTGCTAGGTCGGATGCAAAAGGTCAGAGCCAAAATGATTGTCCGCACTGTACCGTACTTATACTAAGCATAATTTTTACAAGTTACTATGCCTTTCTGAAATATGCTGTGATGTCAGACTACTTGGCAACAGTCTACACACTCTACTCGATACAATGATGTGATATTTGCTGTTTCGACTCCAACCATAACGTGATAGCTGCGGCTAAATATTATTTGATTCCTCAAAAGCAATACAAACAAATATCTACAAATTGATTTGAATATATTTTTAAGTAAACGGTGAAAGTTCACAAGACTGAACTCTATAATCGAGTGACACCAGGAGCATAAAAGTTGAGTGAAGTCGAACTTTACGACCGAAGTGATATGCTAAATAGCTGAGGGGATAAAAGCATTTCGATTTGTCTGATTCCATTCTAGTAAAAATAACTTATCCAAACCAAATACCTTTTATCAAGCCAGTAAATTAGTGTTCGGAAATAGATACACATGACTAAACCCTGAAACCGTCGTAGCACCACATAATAGTACTAAGTTACACGACACAGCTATTACCACTATTAAACAGTAATTACAGTCCAATAATACAGTTCTGAACACGCAGACAAAGGCCACGGCAATCGAATTAGTACACACAAACACACATATACCAACACATATATTTGAATAGGAACAGAACACACATTATATGAGGGTAGTTAAACAAAACTTACCTAGCGGGTCTCAAATGCGGGTACTCCTCGGTACTGGTCACTTTGACATCCCATACTTTTCTCCAAGCTTCGAATAAGGGTTCATGTACGGGGTATACGCCAGAATGATGAGGAGATACTGAGTAGCTCGAGTTGGTCGGAATGCCGTGTTCGATCGCGAATTGCTTGTTGAGCATCATCTCGGCTTCTAAGTGGGAAACGTTGTTGTATAGGTGAGGCTGCTGATGGTTCCACATGTGGCAAAACCTGTTGGCGATAATGAACTATTAGTGTTGCGGTAGAGCACGTACTATGTATGCTGAATACGACTAGCCCGACTGGATTTAATGCAATGACAATTTGTAGTAGATTGATGAATCTTTTTCGTAATACAAAGTAAGCCTTATCAACGAACAGCAATTTTACTGCTCAAATTTTACTCAATATATAAATATCAATATATACACCATCATCAAATCAAAAGCTGAATAAAAATAAAGATGAATAAAAATGGCTACTAGTTATCTATACTTATAATAAGACTGTCGAGGGTTCAATGCTGTACATTGAAGATATTTAGAAAATTTTAATTGGAGGACGTTCTACTATCGACACTGAAGCAAAAATAAAACAAAGACGGACAGCGGAGTCTTAGTAATAGTATTCCGTTTTTACCCTTTGGGTACGGAACCCTAAAAATTTTGGAATACCAAGATGATTTGACTGAACCTTAAAATTTCATGAAATTCTCACAAAATAGTATGAAAAGTGATGCGAATTGGGTATATCAATTATTATATTTTAAGGTTACGCTGCACTAATATCCGCATATAGTATTCACCTCACAATACATGGCACTTTATTATATTACTCGCCTGCATCAGAAACGTTTTAAATGAAAACATTCATACGTATATTTATTTTCATAACGAATACATTTCTGGGCAACGAATGATATTTTTATTGGACGTTTATGTTACTTATTCAATTACCGAAACGTCCACTCAACCCATCAGACAACTACTCAGGAAAAACATCCACGTAATTGCGATTGAAACTGATACGGACTAAGTTACTTCTTTTATAAGAATTACGTACGAACTTCAAAGATATTTAGTGCCGTAATAAGGAAAGTTAGAAGGCGGACAAGTACGGATACGTCTGTATTTAATTAACTGAAACTTGCTTCTCATATGCATATTAAGTTTATGAAGAGTTTCGGGTTAGCCAAGTTTGCGTCTTCAACTGTGGTTACTTGGAGTAAATACAGCGTTTAGCATATATTAGAATCTAGTGTAAACTGTACCAACTGCACAAGTTTTACTTGCACGTTGTATGTTGAACGTTATGTAAGTTATAACCGCTTGTTAGTACTTTTTAGTTAAGTTTTTTGTTGAAATAGAAATGCAATTAAATAATGTATACAGCGCACAGTGTGAAGATCACTGACTAGAAAACATGGAATAGGCCAAATAAAACATAACTTACATTTAGGTAACGTTTATAAGTTTATTTTTATATAAGCGCTCGTGCATAATAAATTCTACAATGAGTCCAAAATTCAAGCTACGAAATTATAAAGTACCAAAATAGTAGTATTATCGTCGGCAAGGTGACGCGTGGGACGTGAACAATTCAACCGTAAACCCGACGAGTAATTGTAATACATATATAATTTTGAATAAATTCTGTTACACATGTCTGTATAACAGTACTTTATCTCTGTTTTTGTAAATATTAGCTATAAGACTAATTTCGTTTTTTATTTTTATACACCAACTGCCCTACATATTGCCTGCAACACAAACCATCTTTTTATCCATCCAAAGGTTGCCTGTAAGACATTGCTTTTTAGCGATAAGGCCGCCCAGTGTGCATTTGAAAATAATTTTAAGTGGTATCTATTGTCAACTGTATATTTTTGGTGTACAATAAAGAATACTCTACTCTACTCTACTTTATAATAAACCGAAATTGTGAAGTCTGCTCTTTTTGCTAATCTGTATAGACCATCTATTTATCTCTCCATTTCTATACACTACTCTGTTAAAGTATCTTCGTAGAATTATTTAATCTCTTAACTAGAGTAGAATAAACACATAAAACTAGGATCGTCAAACTAGAGCACTTTCTTGTCGAAGACTAGCATGTAGTAACTTGTCTTGTGGCTAGATTCAAGTGTGTGTTTACTAATAGTTTCGATACAATGTAATTGATGTTTGTTTAGAATTAATAAACCTTACTGATACATCTGATTGATTTACCTAAAAAGTACCTAGTCGAATTTCACATACGAGTTTGCGTCGTCACTCTTGTTTAGAACTATTTAGGCCCAGTTTCTGAGGTTCCCGATAGATAGCTTAGCCAACCCATAAAATATAACCTGACCGAATTTAAAAGTGACACAAGTATCACTTGAAAAAAGAACACAGCTTTCACTTTCATTTATGTTTGTTATAATTTTTTTTTTTTTAATCTACGCCCACAGCGAACGAACGTGTAGTCCATCTGATGGTAAGTGGAGTACAGCCCATGGACATGAACAATCCACAAAAGCAGATTATAGATGAGTCGCTGCAGCTGAGGACTACGGTGTTATGCCTCATGTGCCAGTAATTTCATGGCCTGATCTCACCACCAAACCGGAACACAGTAATGGAAGCACTACTATTTGGCGGCAGGTTAAAGGTGAGACGGTGGCTGCCACCCTCGAGCTCATTCACAAGAGCTCTACCACCAGAATTATATGTTTGTTTTTTTCTAACACCTGCGAAATTGGGGTTAAATGTCTTATCCGAAGTTGAGTGGAATGAAGACATAAAACTAGGATCGTTAAACTAGAGTTGTTTCTAGTTGATAAAGTAAATGCGTAAAATAAACACGCTGAATAGGTTAACGACAACACTAGCACAGTATAAATATGTACAAACAGTACGGAAACTGTCTACAAACGTGGGAAACGGCACGCACACATAAACATGCACACCGACGAGACCCCTAAGCGATTGTCGCGGTGCTCTCAGTAGCGAGTGCCGCTTAGGGGTCTCGTCGGTGTGCATGTTTATGTGTGCGTGCCGTTTCGCACGTTTGTAGGCAGTTTCCGTACTGTTTGTACATATTTATACTGTGACACTAGCATGTGGTAACTTGTCTTGTGGTTAGATTGAAACGGTTAAGGGGAAAATTCCGGATAGATCTTATACGACCCATAAAATAAAATCTGACCGAATTTAAAAGTGACACAAGTTACAGTTAATAGCACAACTGTCACTTTAATTTATGTGTGTTATCGGCTTATCTTGACAATAAGGTTAATCTAACACCTGTGAAATTGGGGCTACGTGGGTTTTCTCCGAAATGGTCACATTCGATACAGTAATTAAATCGATGTTTCTTGAAATTAATTTGAGCACTCAGTAAATTAAATAAATTGTAAGAAGTTAAAAGAAAAGTTTACGCAAACGAAACGGTGGCGGCGAGAAGATAGTAGATAATAATAAATCTCAGAGCGCAGATGAACTTTAAAACTTAAATAAAACAAACAAGTGGTGACAGTGGTTCTTTGAGTTAAGTTTTAAGTTTAGTTAGAGGTTGTTGTGTACTTATGGATTGCTCTGCAAACAAAATCGTTTTTACAAAAATAATGATTATTATGTTGAACTGCCTCGATGGTCTAGTAGTTAGCGCATGCGCCTCTCACCGCGAGGTCTTGGGTTCAATTCCCGAGTCCGCAAAATATTATTCGTGGAACTTCCGTCAGGATATTCACAATAGCAGCACAGAGTTGGAATTGTGCCCAGAGGATGGCGATAGTCTCACCATCTATCCCATGGGATCTAAACATAACAGGTGAAGTGTGGCTTTTTTACACCTCTACAACGCCCTTTTAGGTAATATAGGCGTGATGTTATGTTTTGTTTAAAATTAAGAGTAAAATATTATTCCTTAACATAGTCTTTATCGAGCGGTAAGGGTAGGGCATAACTATGCATTATTGTAAGGATATCTAAATTTTTTTATGCTTCAATCAACCTTATAAAGTAAATAACAAAGATCTCCTTGGCCTATTGATTGGAATTGTCAACAACCATGTCCCTGGCTTCCAAAAGCTTCAGACCAAGTTTGAATCCTTTCATTAACTTGAAACTTTGGCCAACTACAAGTGGACATTGTTAACTATGTAAATTTCGGTATCTTATATTTTGTCAGAAATGCAAATAGTTACGGCGAAGGCTTTGCAAAGTTCGACAGATAGCAATTAGGTGCATTAAGCAACCTTATTAAGATGGAACAATTATTTGGCTGTTTTCCATACAAAAGTAATATGGGTATAACTTTACGATGTGAACACCCAAAGCCTCGCCCCAACTTTAATATAATTAAGTTTTCATCTATTATTATCCCTTAATCAAATGGAAATTTTTTTTTTCAATAAAATTGAAATTTTGTCACGGTTTTTAGGTAAGAGGGTTATAGGGATAGATTTAAAAAAAAAACCCCTATTTTTATAAGAAGGGGGGAAATGGGGTTTTTTTTTATAGAGATTGGTACTGATTAGAGATGCCAATAAAGAAATAATAAAAAATATTACAGTATCGTCAAGTGGGAAATAATTGCCTAATATTTGAATAAAAGAATAATAATAATAATAGACTTAAATCATATCTAAAACAGTCAAATGCATGTTTCTTTATGCTCATCTTTTTTTAAATTATTATTTTAACTTTTCAGTTTGTATGTAATTCAATAAATGAATAAAACAATTTTTACAAAATGGCCACGAACAGATTTTACATGTATATAAAAATTGATAAAAACTAAACCTATATTACGTTAGTATGAAAACACGGCGCTCGGGAGTCTGTCCATAAATACGGGAGCAAATTGAGCATAACGATTCAGATAATAATTTTAAGTTAGTATTCATTGGATGCTTTTTCAGCAGTCTTGCGCCGCAATTATACCTTAAGATTCGTTAAGATTATCTTATACAGACATTATTACCGACAGTTTTTTTTGGTATATCTAACTAGATATTTTTTCGTGTACATTAAAAAATTAAAACACAATGACATCAAAATTATTATACTAAATCGCGGCATTGAGTTAGTTAGCTCAAGAGAATAAATGGCAAGAAACTCTAAGGTGTTTTGACTAATTTTATCTCTTTTCAATTGCCAATTTGTTGTTTACAATATCGGTTTCAAAGGCTTACCCGCGCGTTACAATATAATAGACATAGAAGAATCGGATATAATATCGTTGGAAACACTATCCAGCGGAAGCGTTAGACATCTATCTAGCGTTGAAAGCCGTGTCGCTGCCGTGCCGTCTACTCTCACACAGTACCTTTTAGAAGTTAATGATAAAACGCGAGCGGCGTACAAAACGAGCGTAAAGCAAAAATGATAGTGTGTAATCTTCCTTACACACATTAGCTAATAGCTTAGGTGCACATTAAGGTGCCTTTAATATGTCTAGTGGTTCGCCTAGCCAATATGCTATATCGAACAAAGGATTCAATGAACAGTCTGCAATTTCGACGGTTGCACAGATTCAATCAACGACTGCCAAAGATCTGGTCAGGTGCAATTGCCGATTGGGGTTGCACGCTTACTTCTATTAATCTGACATTAAAAAATATGAATTTGACGGCTTAACCTATGACGGCTCTTTAGATACTTTGTAATTAAAGATAAATATGCTTGATAGTAGGTAGTCAACAAATTAAAAAATATTTACAATAACACGGTTTGTTATTTCAATAACATAGCATGAATTGTTGTTTCTATAAAAAACGGAGAAGATTAGTAAACTACGCGCGTAGACAAGTGGTTAGTGAGAACATTAACTGCCTCCCACACTGACGAGCTTCAGTTTTTGAGCATTCGTTCTAATACTTGATGATAAAAGTTGTATCAAAGTATTACACATTACGCTGGTGTTATATTTGAATCTGTAACAACATTACAAGCGAATGCGCGCGGTCACGGTCGGACACGTCATGTTCTTAATTTTCAAGGAATAGATATAGCACAAAATTTTCAATAATATAACATCCATCCATAGAAACCAGTAATGAGAAAACTTACCAAGTAAAATGTTCTCTGTTCCGCAACAAGGCGTCATCTCCTCTATTCTCTAGTGTAGTTCCATGGTGGTAGTATTTCGCACTGTAGCCTAGGTTGAACCGGAACCCGGGCACCAATCGTTGTAGCGCCGCCTGCGACGCCAACATTGCTGCTACATCTTCTTCGTGAAGACGGGTACCTGGTGAGAAGAGAAGATATTACATAACATCACGCCTATGTTACGCAAAGGGGTATTGCAGACCTGTATAACCACATTTCACCTGTTATGTTGCATGGGCATGAAATTGCACGGGGTGCATGAAAGAAGCCTCCCCGAGTAACGTACACAAAGATTCCCTACGTCCGGCGCACCCTGGGCAATTCTTTCACCACGATGGCAAGTCAAAATAAAATTTGACTCAGTCATCGACACGACAAAGAAAGAAAGACCTGTTATGTTTATGTCTTATGTGAGATTATTACCATCCCTGGTTAAATGAATATAATAAATATAATAAATACTGATTTTTTTTTATTATGTACATTTATGTTCATAAAATGTATGATGGAGACGACAAGGTAAAACACCTTCTTGTGCCTATATCGTAAAGACTTTTCCGTCCTGACAGTGCAGTCGGTATGTATGAGCAAGGCATAAGTGTAAACCCATGAAGATCTTAGCAAAATGGTGAAAAAGGGCAAAAGAAAAGTACAGGCAGTATGCGGCTTGCACTCTAAAGCATACGGAGAGCAATAGGAATAGCACAAAATGCGCTCATTGTACGTGCACTCATCGAGAATGGGAATGAGAGTGTCATCACTACAAGAATAGTTAGGTTCCCTATCTTTACGCATAAGTTTTTTTGGCATAATTACATCATTTAGCATAGCTTTCTTACAAGCGCCACGGTTTTCTTATTAATTAACAGTTGCTTGGATTTTTTCATAATTTAACTTAGCATAACAGGTGACTATTATACCAAAAAAACCGTATGCCTAATATAGTTTTTCCTATCCACCACATCCTAACATACCTGAATTGTTTAGAATACTAAACAATTTATGCACCATGGCACTGAAGTTATTTTTCTCTTTATTATGCAAACAAACATTACGCGCAAAAAACATAATGTAAAATTATAGTTATAATAATATAATATATAATGATATGATATAGTATGCAAAAAGACGATTATACTAAACGACTATTATGCTAATAAAAAAAATGCCTAACGTGTTATGCTAAATTAAATTATGCTAAAATAATAATATGCGAAAAAGAGTTTTCCCAGTTATTGACAACTGTTCATTGACAAGAAAACTGTCGCGGTTGCGGTCGGTACCCTATAAGGCTACAAATTCTTTTCACAAACGTGAAAAAGCCTGGACATAAATAATAGGGGGCGTTTTTAACCTCTTTCGTATCCTAACAGGACACAACCCGCCCCCCATTAAAAGTTAATCAACCGTGTTTACTCACTTATTTTCTACGACAAACAATTTCAAGGCCATACCACTCGGGTCATCGAACCAGTTGAATACTAATTGGCGTTACATCTGTTTAGTACAGACTATTCGATTAGCAACGAGCTGTATCGATGCATACGAATATTAGTTTACATACGAACGAATGTACGTGCACTGGCATTATTATTCCGTGCACCGAGGTGCTAATATTATTCAGATCTTACTTGCATACTAATGGGTGGGACAAAGGTATACAATGCTGGATTGATTGAGTGTAGAGCTCTGGTCTATACAGGGTGGGTTTTAGTCATGTAAAGTGCTTGAACTACTCGGTCTTATTGCTCTTACTACGTAATTGTCTAGTCGTCTGTTTTGAGAATCAATCTAATCGGCCGTGGCAGTGGATAAGACATAGGACGATCGAGAGGTCGTGGGTTCGAATCCTGGCCAATACACCACATGGGCATGAAATTAAGCTTAGCTGGAGAGGGTTAACAAGAATACTAGTTCTTTGTATTAGAAAATGACTAGTAAGCTGATAGGCAAGTTTTATATAATGTGCTAATACTTAAAATTTTCGGGGTTTCAAGGGTTTCAAGTTAAATTTACCCTAAAAATAATGCCACAGTTGACTTGGCATCGGCGCTTTTTCAACGTACCAACCATATTTTATAGGTTTTCTTGAGCTGTAGTAATGAGTTTTTACGATCAGGTGTACGTACTCTTGTTTGTTACATCCTATGCACAAAAAACTGAGAGACAATAAGAAATAATGCAGCTGCTCACATACATCTGCATAATGTAAATGTAATACTGCTTATGGAGGACTACGATATAATGTATCCTGTAGCCATAATTTCAGGGACATTACCTACCATTACCACCAAAGCGGAACACATTTAAATGTTGCATGAATTACTAATTAGTAGCATAAATTACTGGCAGTTGAAACATATTCAATTTTAAAACAGCACGAGTGGTGATATTTTAAAAATAAAAATTTGCTGTTCTAAATGCCTCGCAACTAATAATTAGTCATCTTTTTGTTCGGGGAAGCCAGATATTTCGTAAAGAAGTTTTTTTTTTTCTACAAATATATACGCGTTTGTAGCTTGACTGATGGTGGCGTGTACAGCTCGAAAAACGGCCATAAGATTACAAATGCGTTAGTTCATAAAAAAGATTATAAATTATATACTACACAGTATAAAAAAAGTATTGCAGCTATTAATTACACAAGTGGGTACAGCCAACAAAAGCTCACAAGCACTCTGTATATTATCAAATGCTTATAATTCCACACATAGTTTTCTCTCTATATTTCTAAGAAATAAATATGGGTAACCGTCGATATGTATTCTACATTGAGCATCCAAGCACCAGGACGATCATTAGACTATAATACAAATAAAAACACGTCAACTGCCTACGTTAATGTGAAAGTCGCTTGTAAGACCTCGACATAGGTAAACTATAAAATTTTATTACGAGTATTTCGGAGTTGTAATGTTGTTTTGTAACTGTACGCGATAGGGCGACAAGAACGTTAGATACTTTGAGGAAATAGCGGTACGTATTGTAAGAGTGTGGTAGGTACTAAATGACCGCTTTCTATTGCCAATACATAAAGGCGGCCAAAGTGCTGCCTATTGTTACCTACTAGATATAGATTATTTTTGAAGCGAACTTCGATTGGTACTAAATATGAAAATACGGCATAAGTAAAGCCTCTTACGCACTTAGCCAAAGTGCCTTTACCGACTCGCATCACATTTTCATATTGAGTGTCATCCCTGCTGATTTGCCCCTGAACTTTCATTGAAGTATCACGCATAAATTCAACGGATTTTGGCGGAACACATTTGCCAAATAAGCGATCGAAATGTTGCATATCTACAAACATCTGGTCTGCAATGAACAATAAAAAGTGTAATAACATACCTCTTTCTCCCACGAAGATATCATCAATATCGACGAGGATCCACCTGTCGAGGCTCAAGCTAAGCTGGCCGTGGCTTAGGTAGCTGAGTGCGTCGAGGAACAGTATCCTGTGCAACCAGAATTGTAGGCCCGAGCCGAAGAGCACGCGTTGGACGCCGTCCAAGCGCCCGTGGTCTTGTATCACAGTGGCCAGCGGCATGCGCTCTTCTGCAAACAAATCCATTATTTACTATCATGCTTTATTGAACGTAGGATCGTGAGTTATTCGGTTTGGAATAATGTATTGTAAGGGCTTGTTTTTTTGTTTAGTTTTACCGCATATTATTTTTATCGTAAATGTTAATCTTGTGGATGAGTCGATTTAATCATATCTTTATTAGTTTTAGTTAGAGATGACTATTATATCATTACTAATTTCAGGGCTACTAAAACTTTACCAGTTTAATACTTGCTATCCAATTTTTTTATAAAAGACAGTAAAATACATTACAAACATTATATATTCAACGTTTGTAACTGAATTGCAATAAAACTCAAAAATAGATGTAGTATTTGCAGTCATATTTTATTTGAAGTAAAAAAAAGCCTACTGTAATTGAAAATTAATGTATATGCCATTCAAAATAAGCAAATATTAAATGCAAACAAACCAAATTAGGGTTATCAAAATTTATATAATCTGTGGCTAAAAGTTTCGTTGGAATTACAAATTTACTTAATAAAAACATTTACAAAGTGAATTTACAGATATTTTAAGTGAAAATCAGTGCGTTTTGCGTTGGTGAGTGATCAAGTTTATACAACTCGATGTATTAGCCATTTGTCATGAATGTCATGATACAATTAAACATTTAAAATAACACTATATTATTTAAAACGTGAAAACTTTAAATATACCTAACTATATATACATCAAATAAAAAAGAATACAAGCTTATTAAATAAAATAGATCTAATAAAAAGTTCAGGTGTTAAAAAATACGACCGCATCGATGTCGACCGCGTGAAACGTGCCCAGAAGGCTGGCGGCATTGCCACGTTGTATAGCAATGCTGATCCTTTGTCCAAAGTAGAAACCAGCCTTCTTGTCGCGTGAAGAGTCAACTAGTCTTAATTCGTTGTTGTGTGTGATTCTTTCGTAATATCGTAGTTTAAGGATGAATAGACTGCTTTAGGTATGTATTATATTTTTATATATAAGTTTGAATTAAAAAAAAAACTGTTTGTGATCTCAAAGCGTAACTTTTGCTATAGCAACGCTTTGTTATTAAACATTCATTTCTTATTTTGAATAGAGTATAGGTACAATATTTTAATACAGAGTTGTATCTACATGGATTACGATTTTGCATTTGTATTACTTTATTTAATCCTAAATGAAAATGTAAATAAGACTGAAATCCGCAACATGAATTTTAATTCAATTTACATTTTATTAAAGCGATGGGTTTGAGTGTTTTCTTAAATATGTAAATGACATGGTTTAATGATAACAAAATGATTGTACATAGGTTTCATTAACATAAATTTAAAAAAAAAAGAAATTAGTTTTGTGCTCATAATAATATATACCTGTATATTAGGTATTCCGTTAAGAATTTCTCAGTAGCAGAACGGAGTCAGGAATTTTGCCCGGTAGATGTCGATCCCCAAATGACATGGTACCTTAGTATAACTGGTGTAATGTGGGTGTGCCCTCTCATGTAATATACGTGTGATGTTATGTTATATTTATGTCATCAATTGATTTCTCGCCACTTTATAGATTAATTGGATTCTTTGCCAATCATTTATGTTTAATCTTTTCATTGAATTTAACGTATCTTGGTTCAAAAAACAATCGAACTACGGTATATTCATACTATTTTAGAATCACAAAAAAAACTGGTATGATTTTTTCGTGATGGGCACACAGGCCGCTATACATTTTTTTTCACCATTAAATGTTTAAACAAAAAAAAACTTGTTTGCATTAAATTTGTAGAATAATAAGATACTACATTTGATAAAATGACATGAAAAATTTCAAAAATTATGGCATCGAAAAAAAGTGGACGAATGTGTTGATTTGTGAAACTTGTGAAATAGTTTGGTATTTAAAAAACCGTGAAACTTTTTAAACAAATTTTTAATTTTCCAATCAGGCGTGAAGGAAGACTGTCTTCAACCTGCAGGTAAAAAAATGTCCATTAATTGTTGGACACCCTGATAACAGTTAATATTCATGAGATTGAATTAATAAAACCGTGCCTAAAGGTTCTATACATCTGCTGTTTTTAAAATTTCAGGCTTTGTACGCTCTGTAGTTACCGTGTCCTTTACAGACACGGTCGAACAAAGGCATCAATGCTTCTAACACCTCCGATTTTGCTTCAAAGCGAGGGCAAAAAAAAACTTACGATCGTAGCTTTGTCGAAAAACTGAAATTCAGACTCGCTGGCTGCATAGAATTAATAAATAACCACTTCATTTCAGTTGAAAAATTAAATGATGTGCCACTTTTGTATGCATTATAGGCTTAAGCTGGATGTCTCAAAAGTGTAACACGGTATACAGGTTGACCGATTTATATCGGTCAGAATGAAGAAGTCTGTAATTATAAGACAAACTAAAATCAGTTCTTAGGCACTATGACATAGATTTGAGTAAAAACAAAAACTGCATATTTAGATTTAAGAAAAAACTTGTACTTAGCTCGCGGTCAAATATTACTACACACATCCCAATTAAAAAAAAACCTTTAGTATTTTTATTTGGATATCGATTGTGTTAGTTATAAGTAGTAAATGTTACTAATTACTATGAAACATGATACTTTTTTAAATCTCAGTATGCAGTTATTGGTTTCACTAAAATCGATGTCATGGTTCCTAAGATAGGTATATGTATGTCATATAAATGGGGCAACCTGTATAGTTACTATACATCTACCTGTGTCTAAAATTTCAGCCATTGTGCTCTCTGTATTTACCGTGTCCTATACAGACACGGTCGAACAAAGGCATAATGCTTCTTACACCTACGTCTTCGCTTCAAAGCGAGGGCAAAAAGAAACTTACGATCGTGGCGTTGTAGAAAACTGATATTCAGACTTACTGGCTGGATAGAGCTTGTAAATAGCCACCTTTTTCAGAACTAGCTTTTTTAAGAACGGGAATAGTGTTAAATACACCACGCCGTTGAAATAATACTTCTTGTACCTACACAGATAGCATTTGTAGTAGCACAGTTAGAAAGCGGAGTTTAGAAATTATTGACAAATATCAGTTCAGATATTAATGACGTCATGAACGTTCAGATATTAATGTATGTGTTACGGTGAATGTGACAAATTGAAAATTATTAATAATTACCGGTGATTATTAAAAAATACCAAAAGACGATGTAATAGTAATAAATTAGCAAATCATGTGGTAATTATTAATAATCACCGGTAGTTATATAAATATTTTTTAAATTATCAGATTTATATGAAAATTTTATACAGGCTGTATTTTTGAAACGGGGCAGTAAGGGCAAGTACCTTAACCGTTGCAGTTACAGCAAAACGTTCTTAAAAGACCTTCCCTAACTTTTTGGGACATTTTGAACTGCATTCACAGATTTTGTAAAAAACTTACAGTTAGCAAAAAAAATGCAAAAAGTTCAAAATTTTTTTTTTATGCCGATCGATTCTATTTCATGTGGGGATCAAAAAACTCTATGGGACCATTTTAGCTTTCAGTACTAGAAAAGACAGAAATCGCCAAAAACGTTTCCCATACATTTCGGCAACAGAAACGAATTTCTACGATGGTCTAACTTTTTGTTATGGCCTGGAAGTGGGTAGAATTGACTGTAAAGTAAATAAAAAGAATTTTTACCCTCAAATTTCGAATTTGATTCGAAAACCTGTGTGTTATACTTAGTTTCAGCTGAGAAACTTCGTATGAGTTATTAATTAAGGATTTTCGCTAAAATGTCTTCTAATCGTGAAAAAATTGACTTATTAGAAGCGTATTTTGTCAATAATCGAAATGCGGGAGCTGCATTAGTGTGGTACCGCAATAAGTATCCGTTGCGGCATGTGCCAACAAGAAAGGTTATTACAAATCTTTTGAAAAACCTGGAATTGCAGGGTTCTTTCAAAATACGCTTCTAATAAGTCAATTTTTTCACGATTAGAAGACATTTTAGCGAAAATCCTTAATTAATAACTCATACGAAGTTTCTCAGCTGAAACTAAGTATAACACACAGATTTTCGAATCAAATTCGAAATTTGAGGGTAAAAATTCTTTTTATTTACTTTACAGTCAATTCTACCCACTTCCAGGCCATAACAAAAAGTTAGACCATCGTAGAAATTCGTTTCTGTTGCCGAAATGTATGGGAAACGTTTTTGGCGATTTCTGTCTTTTCTAGTACTGAAAGCTAAAATGGTCCCATAGAGTTTTTTGATCCCCACATGAAATAGAATCGATCGGCATAAAAAAAAAATTGAACTTTTTGCATTTTTTTTGCTAACTGTAAGTTTTTTACAAAATCTGTGAATGCAGTTCAAAATGTCCCAAAAAGTTAGGGAAGGTCTTTTAAGAACGTTTTGCTGTAACTGCAACGGTTAAGGTACTTGCCCTTACTGCCCCGTTTCAAAAATACACCCTGTATAGTCTTGTCTGCTCCGATATTTCTTATGACAACTGTACACGATATTTAATAAGGATATATGTACCACACGATTTTTATTCTGCACGTCGGATACTAACAATAAGAAAGATTTTTTGGAAATATCACTCCCCAAGAGGGTGAATAAGGTGTTGTAAGTTTATATTGAGAGATTAGTCGATTTTGAAGAAAATTACATGGAAATATCGAATTTTACGTAGACAAAGTCGTGGGCAACAGCTAGTAAACAATAGAATCCAAACGTTGTACAAAATAGTAGAGTGAGGCGATATATTAACAACACAGAAGTATAGAACAGACGTAACCAACTCCAAATTAACAGGGTACTACATAATCCTCTGCATCTTTTATTCAAATACGCAAACCTCATAAATAAATACTGCATTCTTCAGTACGCGCTCGCGCTGCAGAGCAAAGCTTCCAATATTATTTAATCAAAAGGTATATTCCTAAGGAAAGTCCGCAACACAGTTGCTAACAATACTAGGAATTACTTGATCAGCATAGAATTATCGACTTGCAGAACTTCCAAGCTAACTTATAATATGCTTAAGCGTGTCAGGAACTTGAGAACCGTGTATTTTAAACACAATGTAAGGAAATGACATGCATGTTATATCAATGCAATATTATGGGTAGCATTATGAACATGATAAAGAATCACTATGTAATATTTGCAAAAAAAAAATAGTTGTACTAAAGTGTAGCGACACGAAAAGACCTATTATGAAAACGTGCGCCGAGAAATAGGCTTCTTATTATAACTTTTCATAAAATGCCGACCAACTAGGTCACCTTTGTCGCTGATTCAGCAACTCTGAGATTCAAACATTGACCCCCAAAGCACGCAAAAAAGAGACCGTTCAACGTTAATGCGCCAAATCGACCGAACCACATTTAATGCAATAACTTCTTTGTAAACTGTACAAACATAATATTCCGTCTTTTATTTTAAATCGCTGTGTCAGCTGCAGCTTTAAAGCTCAAGTTAAAATTAAACAGATTATTTAAATTAATTTAATTAATTCATTGTTGCCTCTTGCTTTCCCGAGTTTCTTTAAAGCATAAATTACATTTCATAATGGGTCTGTGTTGTAACCCAACATAGAAAATATAATTTCTGTGTTTGCGAAGTCAATTTAGCATGACATTTAAATGACAACGTAATAAACATAAGTTAATCAACGTCTAAATTTGCGAGACAAATTGTAGCACTTGTTTGGGTCATAAAGCACTTGCATAGACAGAGTGATTAACAAGCCTTTACGCGGTGATTTAGTACTTCGATTCTGAATTTAGTGGACCGTCTACTTCGAAAAAAGAAAAGTAATAACAAGCAAACTAACTGATACGTGGAAGTCTTTTAATGAACACTTTTTCAAAACTTCTTGCGTAACAAGATTGGATATAGAGTGAGGTAATAAGAATTTTGCAGGAAAAACCTCGGCGGGAATGCGATATTAATATGAAGAAAATTGGTTGAATAGATGTGAGTGATAAGGCATTCCGTCCATTAGTTAGGACATGATGACGGGCGTGATTATTATTAATTGACGTTATTCGAAACTATTGTACATGTGAGTGCGGTATGAAATACGTAATATGTATGCTTTGTTGTTGCTTTTGTTTTGTGGTAAGGATTGTATTGTGAGTACAAATTAATCTGCCTCTATTCGTAAGTCTAGACAAAGGTTAGTGATACATACACGTGTCATCACTGAGAACATAGTGGAAGATACGCAGTTCAATAAACACCGTGTTTTCTTTTGTTTTTACACAATTAAAAGGTACTCAATAATATAAAAACTACAAGTCCGAACTGAAAATTGTATCATTTAGTCCGTACACTGCATGAGGGCTGGATCAAAAGACTTACTCCAGTATAGCGGTAGGCCGACAGCTTTAGGCGAAGGCTCTAACTTGTCACGTTGTGAAGCCACTAAGACCGGCGGCATGAAGCCACACTGGTGTTTATTGCCCAGAACAAAACGCAAACACATCGGAAGCCTTAGATTCAATCGCTCGCTTCGAACACAATCCTTATCTCAAATCGTTTTAAATCTATCAAAGCAACAAACAGGTGATTCGCAGTCCCTTTTTGTCCTCTTTTGTATAAATTAAATGTAGTGTCTGATTCACGTCGATTTCCACGATTCAAATTTGATCATGTAATGTTTACACCTTGTATACATAAGTTCACGCTATTCTAACGAACCTATTCCAGTTTAGTACACCTACAGTAGTCTTTTAATAAAAGATTTGCCCACGTGTATTTTTTCAAGAAATAATGGATGGATAAAAATGAATAAAAAAACAGACATTAACATTAATCATCTTACCTTCCGATCCATACTCGTTTTGCCTGAGCGCCCAGGCAACTGGTTCGTAAGTCGAGCTGTTCGCCCTGAACACAGCCCAGTGGTCTCCGGGCAGAGCACCCCAGGCCGTTTCACCAGCCCTTGCTAATCGAAGCACCGGTGATGCTGGATTTAGTGTTGCGTCCTGCGAAAAATGTTTACTTTTAATCGACTAAGTTATCTTCTAAGCAAGTTACTTTAATTAAAATACGCAATGTTAAAATTAAAACAGTTTAGTTACCAAAGATACGGTACCAAAAAAATAGCCTTACAAAAATCACAATCCTTTTGTTATCAAAGCAATCTCAAATGGGGACTAATTAACAGTTCATGTTCAGCAATTGAACCTGAAACACAGGACGTATCACATATCGCGATGTCCATATCTCACTTGCAGGTCACATGGTAATGGCAATCATAAAATGTCATTGTGTTTGTGCATGCAATCAGCGTTTAAGATGGTTGCACAAAGGAGCTCTTAGCAAAGACGCGCCCTAAGATGAGTTCGGCGAAATGCAACTGTGTCAGATTCACGTAGTTAAATTACAGAGTATTAAGCTTAAAATTAGGATCGGATGAAGACTTGGTCAGTGAGAGAATGCAATAATCGTCTCATAAGCAAATTCACGCTTCAAGTTTTTTTCCAATCCAATAGATTTTGCGAAAAAGGTAAACATAACCGTAACCTATTTGGTTCTGTTTTTCATTTGTAATGCAGAAAATTATGTGAACATCACTATTATGACATGACATTGATATGAACGTAATGTTAACGCCATTTATTTATAACTAGCTGACCCGTGCCCACTTCGTTGGGCATAATGTTCAAAAATATATATCTTTCATAGTTAAGGCAGCGATTAATATCTACACGAAACAAACTTAATACCTACCTATAACCTAAATTAATATCTACATGAAACTAACTTAATACCTACTTATAACCTAAATTAATATCTACACAAAACAAACTTAATACCTACCTATAACCTAAATTAATATCTACACAAAACAAACTTAATACCTACCTATAACCTAAATTAATATCTACATGAAACTAACTTAATACCTATAACCTAATTTAATATCTAGGGACATGAAACAAACTTAATGCCTATCTATAACCTAAATTAAATGAAAACTATATAAACATAAAAGATTTTTTTTTTAATGTACCGACAATAAAATTAATGAATGTCGAAAGTGTGTTACGAAAAATTCAATTTTGGGGACGTCCGCTGCGTAAAGAGCCGCGCGGGTACCTACCTCTCAGGTGTAAAAGGAAGGTCACGCCTCCTTCTTCCGAAGTGAGCACGAACGCGAACCGAAATAAGCAAAAAGCATCGCGCGCCGCTGCCGCGCTGCTGTGGCCTTCACGTATAACGATGAGTTTTTCTCCGATTCTCTTTACAAAACGGACTACCACGTAAAAACCTTTTAATTTTTCGGTTTTTTATATAGCCTATGACACTCAGCGATAATGTGGCTTTCTATTAGTGAAAGAATTTTTAAAATCGGTGCAGTAGATTCCGAGATTACCCCTGACAATTTAACAAACACACAAACTTTACCTCTTTATAATATTAGTATAGATTTAAGTGAGATTTAGAAACAAATAGCAATCATGTGTACATTTTTAGCAAAATAAATTTAAAAATTTGGAACTAACTACTAAACCTATAGAACTCGTATAGTTGGATGGATATACAGCCAATCTAAATGTAGGAACCGAGACATTAAAAGAAATTATCACTAGGTCGCTCGAGCACATTAGGTATTTAAGGTAATTTCCTGTCTCACTGGCCCCATCGCACGGCGCATTATGGCAAGGTGAGAATCATTGTGTAGGTTGACTTATTTTTCATTACATCTTGCATATAACACGATACACAACAACGCTCGTAATTTAGAAGTACATCTGGAAGTAGCAAATGCAGCAACGAACTTCCTAGACTTTCAACTAAAACCTAAACTATACATTCGAAATGCGGGCAACGAAACAAGCCTTACTCTACGCTGAAATACAAACCAATGTTATATTCCGTATTATTAGAGAAAGGCGTAAAATAAGTTTCATGTTTTTGGCCTCCGTGATAGGGGTTTGATCGCAGTGTTGGGGTATATACACGGAAAGTTTTACGCTAGATCGTTTTTATTATATTCGAACAATGTATCGCTGCCTCGTAAATCATAACCTATAAAAATCTGCCACTTTCTGTAACATTTTATTGCCCACGGACAAAAAGTAGCATTTGTATACCTAAATATATTATGTGTTTGTGCCAGCGCCTAGCAGTTAAAACCTGCAAGGTTTTGCTCGTATACAACCTCAAGAGGAATACAACATTGCGTGTTAAAATATCTGACTGTCAACATGCTATCCCATAAAATACCTACATTAGATTCATCAAATTTAATCACAGCCGCGGCATTCAAATTTTCTTAGAAAGGAAACTAACTATCTATATATATATATAACATATCTAGGGTAAATTTCATCATACTACTTATATTTATTTTTTTAATTAAGGCAGTTTGTAATATGATTTTTTTGTCAAATAAAATGTCATAGAATTTTATCGACGTCGATTACTTATTGGCTAAGTCTCCATACACTACTGGCAAAAAAATAGTAACGTTACAATTGTGGCACATGAATTACTTTTTTAAAAATGGGAATTCGAAACTCACTTTTAATCTCAAATTGGTGTGCATAAACAGGGGGAATCCTTTCAGCTGGGCGCCAACCAAAGTTTCTTCTCCCGGAGTCGCGAACGCCACAACTCCAACGGAATATTCCCGACAGTATTTATCGAGAAGTTCTCGATTCCACTTGTCCATATTCGCATATTTCGATAACGATTCAAACACGATTACGCCGTAGCGCCCCTTGTCCAAAGTGGTAAGTACGGGCAGACTCTTGCCTGCGACTTCCACCTTGTACCTGTGTAACAAAAAGGAAACATTGTTAGGCACTGTATTGCTTATTAGATAGAATAAGTTTGGGACATCTTCTACATATATCATGTTACATAAATCATATAGGATACGAGACTGCAGTCCACCTGGAAAACGGAAATTACAGCCAACAAATATCTAGAGAAGTTTATAGACTAGCTACACGCATAACCGAAACAGACGAAAAGCATGCATTACGATTTTATGAATATTGGTAACAGGGTTGGATCAATCGAAATAATTTCAAAGAAAAGGTTATAAAGAAAATTAAAAAGTTGTGATATAATATATATGTACAACTTAAGATATATTCTATGAAAAGCTAGTTGTTAGTTGCCAGTCGCTACGACTGCAGAACATTTAAAACGATTCGTCACTTTAACCACGCATCTCTATATCCAAGTGTCAAAGCCTATAAAGTATGAATCCTCTCCACTTACAGCAATCGCACTTCTGACATTTGAAACGTGAGTTACAAAATGTGATTACAAACTTACTCACATTCTAGGCAACCTAATAAAAGCGTGCCGAAACAATGTTAGAGATTTCATTTAAAGACGTTCTAGACCACAAAATGAAATCTCTGCATCCCATAGTAGTAAGGGAGTTAGCGTCTCGTTTGTCTAGGCATTTTATATCTGATGAAATTATTTTTGACAGTTGAGATTCTTTAAAGCGTAAGAGTCAGCGGCCGCCCGACTTAAGTCATTTTATAAAAGTTAAAAGTTTCCTTGTTTGTGCCTCCCTCCCTAATAGAGGTTAAAACGATCACCAAATATGGAATTTGGCTTGTGGTTGCTTTGGGCAATATTAAAAAAAGGTGTAATAAAGTTGCGTCATACTAAAAAGCGTAATTTATGGATATGTTGACCTTGGTGATGGTATCACATATATAGGATCCCAGCATCAGTTCGTGACCAGATGAGCATGGGATCACATGACAAGATCCTTTAATACAAATACTAAAATCACAAATCGGTCCAGGCGTGTTAGAGTAGTCGGCGAACAATCATAAAAAAACATACTTTAAATCGAATTTAAATACTCCTCCTTTCAGTATAATTTAGATTTACTTATAATTTATTTTTATATTATTGTTTGTGGTTTTGACATGTTCAAGCGCCTCCTGGGGCCTATGAAAATAAATTATTTGAATCTTGAATCTTTTTGAAAGTAGCATAAAGTCGGAAAAATATAAACCCGGCAAAAATAATATTATTACCTAGTTGATTTACCATTATTATTCTTTAGGTACCTATATAGCTAAAAGTAACGAGTTTTTTTTTAACAATTACTGTCACTGTATAATCTATACGTTTCGATAGCACCGAAATGCCTTGAAAATGTTTGTAACAATACCTCCCCTACTACCAGTGGAGTACTGAATCAGTACTAAACGAGTGAGAATTTGTTATCTCGCATACATAAACATGAGTATGAATATAAAGTACAGTGCTCTGTGTTAGTGTAACGTTTGCGTCAAATGCTTTTAGATAGTGCTTTGATAAGCCAGCCATTTGAATGCTTGTTAGTGTTATATATTATGCAGATTTAACTGTTGCATTCATTAATTGTAGCAACTAGATTTCAGACAATGAGTATGATTGCTGATAAAATAATGAACATCGGTAGTCAGGGTTTTTTAATCAATTAAACAATAAAGTATACACTATAATTAAAATAGCTTTTATTTCATAAGACACTAGCGCTATATTGCAAAACAAATATGCATTTTATTTTATCTTTTCTAGCCTCATTCCAACTGGCTGCCAAGTTGGTCTAGTTGGCTAGTTTTTCAGATCGTGATATTTCGAGGGAGATTTTCATGTCAGTTGGTTATTGTATTTTCTATTAGAATTGCAGTAACTGCACGAAACTCTGTCCGACACGCAGGTCTACTACCTGCGTGTGCGCACAACTTAAGAACAGCTTGAATTGTTTCGAAATGTTTATCGAATAATTTGAATTCATGCAAGACTAAAAACAAACTAAGTAGGTATACAAAGAAATAAAACAACATTTTTATTTGTGAAATGATGTTAAGAATAAAAGGTATCTAACAAGCAATTAAAAAAGTGCACAATCACAGTGACTTGAACTCCTATCAATAAGATCAATACTATGAAGGGTGAAGTAGCGGTGCGCTGCCTCAAGCCTCAAACCAACCACTATTATAATAGAAAACACAAACAACTAAACCTGGAATATAATGCAACCGTAGTTAATCTAGACTGAATTCAATATCTGCGCTTAGATACTAAAATTGCACAGAACATCGTCTCTATTGAATTCGCTTCGACAGTTAATGTTATTTCGATAAGGCAAACCACGCTCCATTTTAATATTCAATCTGAAAGCTTCAGACATTATTATCGAACTGTATCGGAAATATTCCAAATTCAATGCCATAATTTCAAAGATACCTAGTAATTAAAGCAATGATGGTTCCGGTCGTTTCGTAAAATGTACAATTTAAATAGACGCCGCCAGTGGCGTCCCCTTGTCAAAACACTGAACAAACCGTCGTACTTGATTGGCAATATTGAAAATTGAACTGTCCAAACATTCGCTTTTAGGATACTTTCCAATTTTCAATCAAAAGCAACCATTTTAGCGATATTGGTAAAATCTGACAAGTCCCCGAGTTCAATACGGGTCAACATAAAATTTGACTACAAAAATGCACCAGCCAACAGTAGTAAAAAATATTGAGAGTAGCATACAGGTATCGAGAGACGGCGTTCATTTTGCACCAGTTAAGGCTCGTTTCAATTTGGCAGACCGAGAGCACTCCAGGCCGAGTCTAGGGCGAACGGCAACTTGCAAACAGCATTTACCTACTCGAGCGGTCCGTCTTCCGTCTAATGTACGGTACACTTGCTACCAACTTTGTGTAACAACTCGTATATTCACTGAGCAAACGGTCCGATACGAAACTTTGAAATTTTTATGCGCCTTTTCAGACGCATACGCTTATGTGAACTGCGATGTTTATAAAACAACAGAGACAAAGCGACGGACGTGAGCAGCGCGTCACTATTTAACTTGCGCTAACATGTTTCTAATTACCTTAATTAGTGTCCTGACATTAAAACGAGAGAGCGCTCTGTTTAAATTAGAGCACGCGAAACGGCCTACTTTGTCCGTGAATCGAATGCGACGAGGGCTAATTCGTGATAAGGGGAGCGCGAGTGAGTTCAATAAAGGGGAGCAATGTCACGGCGTGCGACCTCGACGACCTGCCGCCCCTTAGGATAGCAGCAGTTATCATAAAGACTCTGTATAACTGCGCTACGGTTTGCCAGAAAACGGAAAAATTAACCTAATCTTTATATTATTCCAAATTGCATAACCCCCTATTTAACCAAACTGTAACCTGTGGGTATGACCTAGCTTTCGGCAATTATCTCGGGGTATTTACAAACGTTCTGGCTGTTGGGGCATATTAGCTATTGTACCTGAGTCAGTTAATTCCATTTTAGGTTGCTAAGGTTAAACAAAAAGTATTTTTCTGATGGGCAGAGGTCATTTATAAGTCACATAACTTTTAACAAGTCGTAATGGCAACATCCCAGTATAATAGCAGTCACATCTTCACAGCATCGCGTGAATAACTAAAGATAGTGGCAATTACCGACTGACTGTCTGCCTAAATTAAGGACAACTCGGCAATGCTCCCAGACTTTGCAGTTTTTATGTTCGGTACTAATGGAAACTTGTGACTTCCTAACTGAAGCGCTGGGCTGTTGTACAATGGTATTCGAAAAAGAAAGCCTTATAAGACACAAAGTCAATTAAGGACATACATTACCTAGCCAAGTGCCCCCAGTACACATAAAGACGTTAGGGGAACTTTTATTGCGCAGACTTTAAATTGGTCAATATAAAATTAACTTCCCGCAAAGTTTTATTGTCATCCGTTTAATTTTTCTAATAAAAGAAATGATTCAAGAACAAGAATAAAAGGATCGTCAAAGTGCCATGTTATGTAAGTTAAACTGCATTGAATGGGACTGTAGTATTTGAGTTAAGGTTGGCTTACACTGTCACTAGAGTACGTTAACCATTAACGCTCTATTAAAAAAGCGGTTTACCCTCTCGTGCACTATAAAGTGTATTTTACGAGGGCGGGAGCAATAAACGGCGTCGAAGTTCACATCACAGGCCGGTCAAAGTGAACGTTTACAATCAAACTCGAATCAAAAACTAACAGAACAAATGAAGGATAGTTTATCGAATAATGTAAATACAGTGTTCGGTAGTGTAAAAGCAGAGCTTGAAATGTTCGAAACATTTTCGCACCAGTTTATTTATACAACAAAAGTTCCGATTGCTGTAAAAGCAGGAATAAAACAGCTAATCTTTCTCTTACGCTCAATTTACTGTAGCCGTTGTCTCTGAGTTTAAAGCGAAACTCGATGAAACGATTCGTAGTTACACGTACATTAGTCGCACGACAGTTTGCTTGTATTTACGAGTAAGGTTACTGGTTGGATTAAAGGAAACAGTGTCAAAACGACTTAATTACTTTATATTAAGTCGTTTTGACACAAACGAGCATTAACGGGGAACGAGGCGGGGAGATAGGGGGTGGGGTGTCGCGGGCTTGCCTCTACTCTAATGGCACTACTAACTAACTAACTGTCGCCGCAACGACTTGCCGTAGACGAGTCGCGGCGCAGGCATCGCCTTGCCGTACCTCGTCTTACCTTACATTTAGTGTCGCCAGATTAATATTATTGAAAATCGGGACTCAGAGTAAACATCGAGTTAGGCGTCTCTTAATATTTTTTTTTTCTTGTAAACGGTAAAGAGATTACGTATAAATTGCATATGCATCATTTTGTAAATATCATCATCATTTACCATCAGGTGAGATCGTGGTCAAACGCGTGCCTATCCATCATAAAAAAAAAAACACGATAAATTCGTGGGTTTTATTCTGCACCTATTGCATCGTACAGGTGTTCATTCAGAAAGAGGCAATAACGAGAATATCGAATATACACAAATTACGAACCAACGAATTTTGAGTGCATAATATCTACATTCTCGGTTTTCGCATCGGACCATAATGGCACGACACTTGGTGGTCGACAGCCGCACTCAGGAAATGCATAATTAATGAAGTATTAAATTGTTCCTCAATAAAGATTTTCTGTGATAAATCTACTAGAGACAGAAAACAATTTAATGGTGATAGTGGTTTCTTGATGGACGATTACCGGATCGCGTGCGAAATTGGTAGATTAGGACTTGAGTTAAATTCAGGACATCCCGCTAAAGTCAGGCTACGTCTTGGCAACACTACTTACATTGCTCGTTGAATCCACGTTCGCGTTCAGCTGTCACCTTACACCTTGCTTTATATTTAATTAAGTTTACATTACAACCTCAAACATACGAGCTGGTGTTTATTGCCAAATTATCAGCTAATTACACTACACTGCATTACGGGGTCGAGGTAATATTGTTTAAGCAACAATATTTGGGTCAATGGTATTCATAATAAAGAGGAATTCAAACAATGTGACTTGTTTGCTATTCCAAACGAAATCCGTATTGTGTGTTTTGATGGTAAATCATTCCATGACAGGAATAGAATTTAGTGGAATTGTGAAATAGAGGGATGCTTTGACCGTGGATTGGAAATGTAATGGCATAGCTATCTGTGCGATGTTGACGATATTGCAAATAAATAAAAACGGCGTACACTTTTCAGTTGTTTGTGTGTTTTAAACTAAAACGACACCATACTGCTCTCGAATGTGTGTTGTAGTAGGTGTCTTTGTCCGGTCTCAGTTTTACGTGGGAAATGGAATTTTATGAGAGCACTCGGGTACGAAAGTACGAATAGAGCTTTTTGTTTGATGTGTAGAAGTAATAAAAGGTGGTCCTTCATTAAAACTGCCGTTTGACTCCGCAGTACTCCGCACCCCGTAAGGGACTGGAGGTAAATTGTCAAATTAAATTCAATTAAAACCTGTAAGTACTACCTACTATTTCGTAACACGTGAAATAAATTCACCATCCTTTGACCGTTGTTGTGCCGTGTAGTAAAAAAAACCGGCCAAGTGCGAGTCAGACTCGCGCACCGAGGGTTCCGTACAAACCTGTAGGTATATAAGTAAAAGTTATGGTATTTTTATTGCTAAATGAAATCCATAACATAACAATGTGGAAAGCTGACGGTACCTTGTCAATACATATATGAAAACATTATCAAAATTCTCGTGTCGCGGTGTTTGTTTCCAAACTCCTCCGAAATGGCTGAACCAATTTGCATGAAATTTTGTGTGCATATCGGGTAGGTCTGAGAATCGGCCAAAATCTATTTTTTTATTTTTTTTTGTTAATCGCATAACAACGTTTGCTGGGTCAGCAAGTCTAATATATAAAATTCTCGTGTTGCGGTGTTTGTTTGCAAACTCCTCTGAAACGGCTGAACCGATTTGCATGAAATTTTGTGTGCATATCGGGTAGGTCTGAGAATCGGCCAACATCTGTTTTTTTTTTAATCGCTGAACAACGTTTGCTGGGTCAGCTAGTAAGTTTATGATTATTAAAAAAAATATACTATGTGATGTAGCTAAAAATTTAAGATTTTCGGAATTTTTCCTATATGTGTACTTTATAACGTTGCTTCATGCCAAATTTCAAGATTCCAGGTCGTCTGGAAGTATCCTTTAGGTTTTGATTCCCTTGCGAGTAGTTGCGAGTTTCAAAATATGCGGCTTTAATTGCTGTATCTTTTGATTGCGTTGACGTAGAAGTTTGATTTTGTTACAGCTTAAAGATATTATAGACTTGAGTATTTGTTAAGAATTTCAATATAATACCACTACGCGTTCATGAGTAAAGGGGTAATAAGTTTAAAATTATTAAAAATATTTTTATTATATGATGTAACTAAAAATTTATGCTTTCCGCAATTTTTCCTTTATCTGTGTTATAAGACGTTGCTTCGTACCAAATTTCAAGATTCTGAGTTCACGGGAAGTACGCTGTAGGTTTTGATTCCCTTGCGAGTGTCGAAAATTTGCGGCATAAACGGGAGTATCTTTTGATCGCGTTGACTTAGAAGTTTGATTTTTTCACAGCTCCAAGAGACCATAGACTTGAGTATTTGATATGAATTTCAGCTTGATACCTCCACGCGTTCCTGAGAAAAAAGGTCTTGACAGACAGACAGACAGACAGACAGACAGACAGACAGACAGACAGACAGACGGACAACAAAGTGATCCTATAAGGGTTCCGTTTTTACCTTTTGAGGTACGGAACCCTAAAAACGTCCATTAGCTGATTAATATTAACCATTTTGTTTAGTAAATAAATAAACACGGTGAAAATTGTATGTATTGAATTGTATTTATTCATATATATGAGTATTATAATAATACTTTCAACAAGGAAGTAATTTTAATAATTCGGCACATTATAAATTTACTTTTCAGCATAACAAAGACCTAGAATTATATTTATAAAAGGTTAATAAAATAAACCCTTTGAAAACTTTTGTATACAATCATTATACAAAAATGTCGTTTTATAATGTTATCAATACATTATTTAACTACAAAACTAAGACATAATAAAGGCGACGCCAAGAGATAATAAGACTATTTTGCTTCATACAAAAAAGGCAAAAACCATTTCATTCTAAAACAATTACGTAATGATTGTATAAGTTTTCTTCAATCACAGTAAATTAGTAGAATGAGCTCATAATGTTTAACGTTCCGGGGCATTAATTAGGCTATTACACTAGACTTACTTGTCGTTTAACACATTAACTCCACGAATGGGTTATAATCACAATAATTACTATTACAACTTTCCCTAATCAACCATACTATTAACATCTCACTTATTTTGATTTCAAATTCAAAAGCTTACCTACTAGGATTACATTGAACAATAACATACTAGCAGTTTATTTAACTTTATTCGTGTTTAAATGTAAAATACAGAAAAAATAACATTTAAATTTATATATTTTATATTTTATGGGATAACATAATGCAATTTTTTTTGTTTATTATTTATTCAACTGGTAGTGTTTCCACCGTACCTGTATCTAAAGTAAAACATGTCGTTTGTTTAATAAAATGTTAATCCGGAAACGTTGATATAAATAAACCTACCATAATTTATAATCTTATTTTTGAAATAGGTACAAACTGGAACGGCAAACGATTTATTTACCAATGATAAATAAGCTATACAAAAAATAACAAATATTTATATATTTGTTATTTTTTATATAGCTTATATATTCTTATTTACAACAAATAACAAATTTGTAAATATTTGTTATTTTTTGTATAGTATGTATTAAATTATGGTAGGTTTATTTATATCAACGATACCGGATTAACATTTTATTAAACAAACGACGTGTTTTACTTTAGATACAGGTACGGCGGAAACACTTCCAGTTGAATAAATAATAAACAAAAAAAATGGCATTATGTTATCCCATAAAATATCAAACTTCGATAAGTACAATCCACCGACTGCAAGATAAATCTAGGCCTAAGATGGAGTTCCGTAAAGAATATCAAGAGAAAATCTAATTTGTGGCCCGTCAAACATTTCATAAACAAGCCTTGGACGGCACAACGTAGCCTAGTTCACTGAGGCTCGGTGGGAAAGCGATTTTTAACCCGAGAGAAGCAAAAAGTCTCGTATGACGTCGTCGAGCGGCGGCCCGTGAGACGACATGCAGGCCGGAAAATAAACACCGACATTTTAATACCGGACTATCTGGCAGTTTATTTTGTTAGTGATGTGTGAAATAATGGAGCGCTTTTGCGGATAGAAAGGTTTATTCTTTGGACACTTTTTCAGTGAGGATTTATTCATAACGTTACGTTGCATCTGCTGCTAATTTAATTTAGATCAGAGTGCATCATCATTTCTGCCTTGGCAAAAAATTTATATCCTATAGTCCCAGGTTCAAATCCCGCTTGAAGTCCAATATTTATTTAACTGTTCTTAGTAGGTAATAGGTATCAATTTCGAAATTGATTTAGGAGCAGCTACGATATAACTGTACAATTTCTTTTGCGGACATGCCATTAGGATAAATTATGGCTAATAACGTTCATAATCAACAAGTTATAATAAACTAGCTAAGTCATTAGTCCAGCTCAGTTGGTTGTCCGCTTAAGAGAAACCTAAGTTAAGACTCTCTACTGAGAATTTTAGGGATTTCTTATTGGAACAGCTTTCCTCAATGTTCGCCTTAGCGCTTGGTTCTCTTTAGTCAAACCGTTTCAAGACCTTTATGAAGGCATGAAATTTGCTAAGCCAGCCCCCAAAATTTGTACTAAAAATTTACATATGAATCAAATTCAACCACATCAACTTCAAATGTAAGAGAGATAAGACGGTAGTGCATATGCAATTATAAAATTCATTAAGTAATAAACTACATAGCAACGATGTTTTAATGTTAAGTAGAGATGTAGTATATCAACATTTACGAACATAACACAGTGAAAGTTTTTTTTGACCCAGTAGTTGCAACCTGCGTAGGTACTAAATCCATACTTAAAATCAAGGACTCAATAAATCATGTATAATTTTGGGAATCCATGCTAACACTGACTATGCAATCGACTCTGAAAATATTACCCAGTGCTAACAAGTTAATCCACCTCGTGATAAATGTGTTAGAGGTCATTTTGCAGATGCGCCGCTTCACAATAAAACTATAGTTGAGCATCTGCATTGTACTTATGCAGTATACCACATTAGTACTTGTCATAAGGCGATATTTGTCACGTTATTTTTGTTTTTGAGTTTTCGATATTTTGGTACTATTGCCGCGATAATGGCCTAGTGTGCCGAATTCAACGCGTTAAACTCGTGTAAAGGTAAGAAAGATAGAAAGAGATAAAATACGGGTTTATAACTTTTCTGCTCTTAACTTCTCTGCTTTGCCGATGACATGAAAATTTACAAAACCATATCTTCGGTAAATGACACGATGGCATTACAGGATGATCTTCGTAGACTGGAAGAATACTGCCAGACATATAAGCTCTATCTCAACCCTTCAAAATGTTCAGTTGTATCGTACACCAGAAAGCGAATCGCTTTAACAGACAATTACACTTTAGGAGGAGTAACACTACCTAGAAACACATTTGTTCGTGACCTAGGTGTTTATCACGATTGTAAGCTTGCCTTTGACACACATGTTGACAGCTTAGTTAACAGGGCTTCCAAGGCTCTGGGATCCAAAAGCGCTTCATTAAATATCTATGTTTCCACTTAAAGATCCCGTATCATTCTGGTCACTACTTATTATTATGTAAAAAAATTCATTTATTACCACTTCAAAATCGTCGTCAGATATCAGATTATACGTTAATTTTAAAAATCTTAAACTGTAATATTGACAGTCCTGAGTTATTGTCCAATTTTTTCTTAAATGTACCAAACAAATCAACACGTTCTTATATTCCATTGCGGATTCCAGATGCTTCAACTAATTACAGGCAGAATAGTTGCGTTGTGCGTGCGAGCAGATACTTTAATAAAGTGAGTAAGCAGTTCGATATCGATCCATTTACAATAAGTTTGTCTGCGGCAAGAAGACGGTTGAGTCTCGAATTCTTTAAATGAGCGGAGTATCATATTTCTTATTTCATTATGTTGTGTTATATTTCTATTTTATTTTTATTTTAGTTTCTTCATTTAAATCGCGCCCTAATTATAAGGTTATGAGCAAGCGATGTTTGCATTAGTTTTGTTCGCACCAAATTTCTATATACAGTCACTAGAAGCGAAAACTTGTTATTGGCTTTATGGTTCCTAAACTTATTGTTATTTAAGTTATACTAGCTGTAAGTTTTCCATATGATAAATAAATAAATAAATAAATAAATAAATAACATCGTAGATTAAGAAGTTTGGTGAAATCGGAACTTACTCAGTTTAAAAACTTATAAACAGCACCCGTTCCAACAGAGCTCTATTGTATAGAATACCTGTATAGAGTTTTCTTTAAACAAACATAATAAATTATCCAATCTTCGAGCCTCATACGTTCATAACGTTGTTTACACACCAGAAGGTCAGACTCGGACATACAAATTATGAATTAATAATCATAATTTCATACGTTCATGAACGTTATCATTAAGTAATTTAAACGCTGATAAATAAATCCGCCTATGTTAAATGTTTATCATGGGGTTAATTAAGGTTAATAAATTTCATACAACCGATAATAGTTGTGTTTATATCAAGTTTTTTTATGCAACGACTGTTTTATCGAACTTGCGGTCTATTTGATCATAAGTGATAAACCACCGTGATCATCAACAAAAAATAGTATCTATTAATAATAATTATTATTAGTAACAATTCAAAATAAACCCTAAGAAGACAGATATATAAAGGAAAGTAAGCAATTGAGCCAGTAATTTCAGGGTAAATCGCACACAAAAGTAAAACATTATAATCTATATTATATATACCTATATAAGAAAGTCGTGTTAGTTACACCATTTATAACTCAAGAACGGCTGAACCGATTTGGCTGAAAATTAGTGTGGAGGTAGCTTAGAACCGGGAGAAGGACATAGGATACTTCTAAAATATTTTCGAGGGCAAAATTTTATCGAGGGTGAAGCCGCGCGGGGCAGCTAGTTTTTTATATATTCCTAACCTTTTTGCCGAAGTTGACGTAATCGACCTGCGAAATTAAAAATACTACTACTGCTACTATAAAATGTTAAATTTTATTTCGTAGACTCCATAACTAAACGCGCTACCATATCAAACAATTACGTAATCTCTTTCAGTTATACAACAATGTTGATAATTGTTTTCATGAAGTTCTAAGACTTCCAAGTATATTCATAACGGAAAAGCCCAAGTGTGTTTATTGGATAATTTAAGAAACTTCTAGATTATGAAATCTCGGGAAAGGTCACCTTGTCCTTCGTCGGGGGTATCGTAAAGGCGATTAAGGTATTATGTCAGGAGAATGGGCGGCAAAATTCAACTTTACTCAAGACTTATAAAGGATGGTATAATAACCGTTTGTGCTACAAGTGGTGTTTTAAGGCTTCTTTTAAAGAAGGCTACGAGGAAAAATGACCAAGTGCGAGTTGCATAATGTGTGTTTTCCATATTTTATAATAAAGCATTTTAAAAAAAATTGTTGCGAGAAATGCACGAAGCAAGTAAAATAAACATAATATTCTACTTAAAAAAAATCTTTTAACTACACCGTCAACAAACAAAGGAAAAGGAAATCTGAAGTCGACAAACGTCCAAACCAAAACCGTCGTTCCTTTCTATCAGTCTGTGGAAAAATAAATAGATTCTGCTCCAATACGTTTCCCGCTGCACTACATCAAGCAGCGCGCATATTAGCTGTCAACGAGCACAACCGATCGCCTCGCACCGAACAAGGAAAAACAAACAAAGGGAGGTAATAGTGATGCAACGAATACGAGTATTCATATATCATGAATATCAGCTAATTTACGAGTTTGCATATTCGTCAAATAATAAATCAACATAACATAACATCACGTCTCCATTACACAGAAGGGTGTGGCAGAGGTAAACAACACCCACACTTCACCTGTTATGTTAAGAAAACTAAATTAGTACAATTATGTTTCAACACAATAAACCGCACTAGTTTAAGTTAAGCTTCAACACGTATATATTTTCGTAAATAAAAATGATTATTTTTTTAAATAAAATTGAGATACCATTTTTTGCATTTGAATTGTTATACCGTGCATTTTTTTTCATAGAAGTAGTCACCAGTTTCACCACGGCTCGATAACCTTTTCTCAGTACCTGTTGCAGATCTTCTTTTAAGATTCCGGATCTTGTCCAGAAGTCATAGAGGCGGAAAATGCGTGTCGATATGAAAGATATTTTTGAAAGCCGAGATAGTTCAGAGTAAAATAGTCACGAAACTTAATTATTTCCAATATTATTGTTATTATATTTCGCGTATTGACTTATGTCAATATGAAACGTTAGGTAAATTATTACCTAACGATAGATGACTACTAATTATATATGAATTTAAGATGGATGATTTGTGTTGTTTACATCGAAAAAATTGTAAGGAGTCTACTAATCGTATTCACCGAATATTAAAGTCTTTAGTATTGGTATTCGTATGAATTATTTGTTGCATCACTACAGGTAAACATCTTTCTATAAAAGCCATCATCAAAGCTCAGTAAACATTTACATGATATTAACTTTAAGAAATTGCTTTTTAAAAGACATGTGATATGGAAATACGATGACTTTATTCCGTCGTTCTATTTATGCCAGGCCGATCCCCGTTAGTACTGAATAAAATATGTTGTGTCAGTCACTGCACGACTGACTAAATGGGTCGGCAGTAATCTTACCTGTATTCTGTGTATTTGAATGACCTGATTTTTATGGTCGAATTTAGAAAGTGAACTAGCACTACATACAGTTCATGGTTACGGTCATGAACATTTGAGATTTTTGATTGATATGTCAACCAGGTTTAAAGATCTTAATATCATAGAAACACGCAATAGCAATCATTTCTTACTACGTCGTAACGGATTTCATGTATAAGGTGGAAAAGCGAAATCGTCACAATTGCAGAATAGCGAATATAAGGTAGGTATACTTCTAGCTCGACCGATTTCGGTCACGGCGGCCGCTCAAATATCAAGCTCCTGGCGAGGGTCAACCTACTTCACACAATTTTATTAATTGTTACAGCACATTACCCTATCTCATTAACTATAGTTTACAATTTGGTACCTTGAACCGGTACAACCCTGATACCCGGTTCTAGTTAATTCTAAAACCGGTTATTACAAATTCGGAACCGGACCCGGTTGCTCTAATAACAATATAATGTCAAATGTAGATAATGTCATTGTATATAAAAAAGCAGAATCTCAGACTATTATTTTTTTTTACTCTACCATTTCTAAAATGTCAAACACTCCTTGAATTAAATATTATCTTTGGCATTTTATGCAGCAAATTAAAGCAATCAGAAATGAGGTGACTATCGTGAAGTCAATTAGAGTTAAAGCGAGTTAATTATGCAGTACAATTATTTTAAAGTGCATCATGAAAATGAAAACTAAAATATTATATTTTGAAACTTTAAAGTCACATTTTCAATTGAATTGTGTTTGCACTTATACTTTTGCACTGATAAACTAGCTAGTACAGTAACCGTGGTGTTGTCCTAAGTGAGCGACAAGTGCGACGCGTCGCGACTCCATACAAACGCCTCTTTTTCCAGTCAACCGTCGCGTCGCGGGCCATCTCGTGGATTGCATGGATCGCGATGCGTTGCGTGGCATTAGTCGATCACGTAGGGTTAGCCGTTGTGGAACGAGGGTAGAATTAAAATAACTTATTGTCACACATTCGCTTTCTATTTACGATCATGCACTCTAGAAGATATCACGAAAGCATATTGAAGCCTGTTCCGTACCTATTCCTGAGCTACGCACAAAATTGATGTCAATGTTAGTTTTACATAGCCGTAATGCTTCGGTAATTGAGTGGCTTAATTCACATAAGTGCTTAATAACAGCCATTAAACATAAAATCAATGTGCATTAACAAATTAAACAATAGACTAGAGATTACTGAAAGCTTAGCCACTAGATGTCGCTCAGATGATGAGCCAAAATAGTTATATGGAAATGACCATGTTGGTATATGAACCCATTTGACAGTAAACTTCTCTATTATTTATTTTTTGCCGCTTTATAAACTTTCAGTGATTGTATTCCTAAATTTATCCCACTTAGTAACGAAACGAAACGGCACGTTCATGGATTATGTAATTGCTTATCAGGCAGTCAATGTTGTTTTAGAGAACATATGTTTTTAAAATTAAAGTGTATATGTAGACTGACTTAACATCGATTTTGAGGCCTTAACTTGGGCGTAAATTCAATGAGATTCACAGAATAAGATAGCTATAATATTTCTGCTAAATACACTAGCAGAAAAAATATAATCCTACATTAATCGATGCAGTGTCATATTAAACGTATGACATGCTAATGAATGCGTTTCGATTCAATACACCTCAACGCGACACGCAAGAAGCAAATAATTCTGCCAGTACTAGAACGTTTCTCACAGACAGATCTCTGTAAATACGCAGTTACTATGGGCGTAATAACAGTAATAAAGCCCTAGTTATTTCCATATTAGTCATACATTACGAATGCTGTTAGTGTTGTTTGCGGTGACTTAAAAGATAATTGTGGTAGGTATCTACAGATTGTAGTTTCCAGTGCTAAGATGTGAACTACAGTCTCATCAGTAATCTGTACCGTAGACTACCGTATGCTCGTAAATTATATACTCTTAAGGGGAACCCAAATGTTATCGAGTTGATGCTGTAAAAGGCACATAAATGTTTGTATATTTTGGGAACCTGATTTGATGGTGGTAGAGCTCTAGTGAACACGTTCCAGGGCGGCAGCAACACCGTCTTACCTTAAACCTGCCGCCAAATAGTAGTACTTGCTGTTTTGTGTCCAGGTTTGGTCGTGAGATCAGGCCCTGAAATTACTGTCACATGAGGCATAACACCATAGTCCTCAGATGAAGCGATGCATCTTCAATCTGCTTATGTGGAATGTTGATGTCTATGGGCTATAGTTACCACTTATAGTACGAGAGCCCACGACCAAAATTTTTGTCTCATAGCAATACGGCCAAAACCGCATCAAATCGATAGATACGATTATCCTGAACTCGAAAATACCAATATCAGACATTTTCCGCGTAGCGTTTGATCTGACCGAATTTTCAAAATTGTCAAAGAATTTTACCGAACTGCATCATAGCAATATGTCTGATTTGCAGACTGTAGTTGAATGATAGTTCTGAGATACCGGAAACATATTTTTCAGACGTTAGTGGTGTAGCGCAAACCCGTAAAATCACTTAAAAAAATTAAAAATGAGACAAAAAAAATGTCTCATAGCAATACGTCTGAAAATCTTTTTTATTAGTAAATTTTGGTTATTTGATGCGAACAAAACAATTTTCAGACGGAAATGTGAACGCATTAAATTTTGAGACCGTTTTGAAAATGTTAACAAATTTTACCGATCGGTATCATAGCAATATGTCTGAAAATTGTTGGACATGATAAAATAAGTTGTCCACATGTACAAAAAATTTATATCAGACAAATTAAGTGTAGCACCTTCTCTATCAGACAACTTTTCGATACTCAGATATCATTTAAAAATCGTATTGAGGCATCTTGAATTTTCTGTTACAAACCAATGAATACGTTGCGACCCTGAATTTATTAGATGATAATTAACAAAGGATTTACCCGAAACCGTAACATTGAAGTTGAAGGACTGAAATAAATCGCACAAAAGGAAACTGGGATGAAGTTGAGCACACTTGAGTAACTTTTACAAAAGAAATAAGTAATGACATCTGTCATCTGTCAAAGTTCATATAATAGACAAGGGAGATTCTTGAATATCTATGTAGGCTGTAAATTTAAAAAAACATTTAACAGAGGCGTCAGCCAGGCGACTCCGAAACGTTATTTTCGTTTTTGGGAGTATATGCTACACTTAAAGTGTCTGAAAACAGGTTTTTGGTAATCATGGCAGCAATACGAAAAGTTGAAAAAAAAAATTATCCGTATTGCTATGATACAGGTCGGCTAAATTTGTTGACATTTTCAAAAATGCGCTCAGGCTATATGCTACGCGCAAAATGTCTGAAAACAAACTTTTTCGTAATACAATTATAAAATCTATGTACATTTTCACTATCAGACGTATTGCTATAATACCGACTGTCTTTTTTTTTTGACACAGCAGAAATGACCTCCCACGCAGTTGCTACACTTTCGACCGTTACTACACACCTAGTCGGGTACAGAATCATACAATCTAACGATTTTATAGGGTTTTTGTCGTATTGCTATGAGACATGGATTTGGTCGTGGGCTCTCGTACTATTACAATCAGTGGGGCTAAATGACAGTTCGCTACATGACGTATTTAAAAAAAAAGTCGGATGCTCCTGAATTAACCAAAACAAGAAATAAGTATTTTGAGTAATCCCAGAAGAACGGCAGCAGTCATGTACTGCTGCCATAGGTATAAAAAGTTTAGGTAATCGCCTTAATAGGCAAAGTCACTCCGATGTGTCTACATTTCTACACTAGTCTTGATAAGTATCAAAAGAAAAAGTTCTGGCGGTGACAGCTAACAGAAGGGTGTGTCTGGGCGTTGAACTACCAGGTGCACCCCAGCTACCACTGTCTACTAGGCTCTTGACTTACTGTATACGGTTGGGAAATGCCACTACAATGTGTCTACAGTTCTACACTAGTCTTGATTTCATTTGAGCCAAAAGCGTGTCTGGGAGTGACAACCAACAGACGAGTGTCTGAGGGTTGAATAAACAGGTGCGCCCCGGCTACTACTGTCCACTATCTTCTCGACTTACCGTATACGGTTGGCGACAAGCAGCTCAGCGATATCGCGCCCTAACCGCGAGTAGGCCGACTCGACGATGACGAGCACCTTGGCGTCGATGCGGAGACGCGCGTCCGAACGGTGGTCTCGCGCCGCTTGCTGCTGCGACGCGAGGAGGGAACACTGCGACAACGGTCGCGGGACGCGGTCGCGCCACACCAGACTGTTGAAAAATTATTGATTAGCTCACAAAACAAATAATGGTATGAACTTAATACTAGAATCTGCTTTAAGATAGAATGTCCACCAGAATAAAACCCAGTAAAAAAACAAAAAGATATTAGAATCCCCAAGACGTAGAAGAAAAGATGAGCGTATTTTTTTCAGGCACGTAATTACCATTTTAGATTGTCGGCGTCCCAAGAATGTTGCGACATTTATTCGACGGAAAAATCCAACTTTTTTAATTGCGGCATTAACGATAATCGTGGCAATTTTTGTCCGCACCTGAGTAAATGAGCCGGCAATTAAAACTCTTAACCATTTGCGTATTAAGCTACCTCGCAAAAAGGAAATTAACAAGAAAATCAATCAAGGACTGCCAAACTTAAAGCTGCGTTCCGAGTAGAGCCACATCAAAGCGCCATTTAGCTTTATCTCAATAGCGTAAAATAAATAAAGGCAGGAATTTGTGGAAATATTTTATCCGTAGGCGGTAGTGGTCCTATGCCGCGGCTGAGTCTTGTGGCCTCTTTGCTTTAATGAAAGCCACGCCTGAATCAACCGAGAGGAAACTTCTAACGACGACGCTTAACAGACATACCGACCTGCGAAACGGGCACAAATACCGCCTTTAAATAGCAAAATGCGAATGTTTACTTGCAATAAACAATGTAATTAGCTCTGATTAGCATAATGAGCTGTGATTTATATGCAAATGAAGAAGTCGATAATTTGACCGATAAACTCAATTAAATGCAAATAGTAAATAAACGCTTATGAAACAATATGCGTTTAAATCAGCAAGTTTGGCAGCACGTTAGCGGAGCAGCTTCCATTAATTAGCCAGAACACAAGTTTTGCTATAAATTCAGCTGAGTCGACGAAACTTGCCGCCCCTGCTGCTCATCTCGGCGCGGTGTAATTTTAAGCCGATAAAATAAAATATTACGGGTCCTAGCTACACGCCATCTGCCCTAATTACATAAAATCACGTTATAAATTACTCTGAAATATTCGCCTCTTCGTCCTAATTTAGCTGCGAAAAGCTGCCAAACAAAGGGCGACAAGGACGCCCGGCACAAAGTTAAACGTCTTTAATACTTCCGCGAAGCAATTTCCTATAGTATTAACTGCCAATTTTATACATAATAAATCCTTTGCAATAGAACATAGTACAATAACGTACAATTTGTACAGTAAACTAGTTCAGTATTTTCCTTATGTGTTCTTGTCATATTTCTAGTTTTTTTAGCGAAAAAGCCACGAAAATCATCGATTTATTTATTAAACATAGTCTTCCTCAATAAGATAAGAATACAATAAGTTTTTGCAAATATATTTTTGTGACATACCTCAGATATGAACTGGAATTACTCTGTCAGATATTCTGATCAGTCAGGTATTAACGTTGAAAAACTTTAAAGCCTGCGATCTATATTTACGATGGGATTATTTACATCAATAACAATGAAAACATTGGTGAAACCATAAAGAGGCGTTACCATATTTTCACTTAGGCCCTAATCCCAATAAATAACCGTATGATAAAACGATGCGAACTGTCCGAATGCGATAATTTCATATTATTAATTCGTATCAACGACGTGTTTGCTCCCGATAGGAACCAAATTAAATTTTATGCGAATGATGCATATTTTCAACTAGATTAATTAATTAAATTCTGGCAGGTTTCGATAAAATTAAAACCAATAATGTTTTAATGGAACACAACAGTTCATCATACGTTTGCGTGTTACCATTAGGTACTAGATGATACATAAGAGGCAATTAAACTAAAAAAACCATCGTGAAATAATATTGCATGTTTTAAGTGAATGAGTAATAATTCTAAACGAAACGGGCAATGTCCTCTTACTTTCTTATTTACAGTGGTCATTCATTTTAAGTGGCGTTTCGCATGAGTGAAGATGAAATCGAATGAATGAAACATTAGGTCATTGACTAGAATAGTGGCATGCTTACCTTGTTAGGGGTACCGTGACATAATATGTATAGAATAATATGGTGAGGACGGATATGCACATGATGCCGGCGACGCACTTCCTCACATTGACGTGGCTGGCCAGCCAGAAGCAGCACCGCGGCGCCGACGTCTTGTGCGGATGCGCGAACTCACCACCGCACTCCAGCAGGGGCGCGCGCGCACCACGACCCTCTCCCGCCATCCTTAACATCTATACACCACTATATTTACACAAAATAGTAACACTTAGGCCTCTAAGGATTTCACTATACAAAGTTTCTATCTGGGAACCCTAACGGCTGCGTTTGTCCTTGGTGGTGACGTTTTCTGTCGCCACTTGCCGTGTTTCCACATTTCATAGTGCCGCGGTGGGGTATGAGAGTGCGCGGGCGCGGGGGTGGGGTGGTTGAGTCGAGCGCCGCGATTGACGGCCATCTCGAGCCGACAAACGCGTCAGTTCCCGGTTTAAAATGGCCGCCGACGCATTATGGCGGGTTGTGCTCATCACGGCGACGTGGTGCGCCTCCGGTGCTAGAGCTCACGGCATCCGTCTATAAGACAGATAGGGGCTCTCTGCTCCCACGCTCATCGGTCATATCTGAAACAACGAAAATACTACGTTATTTAGGTATATGGTACATGTACATAGGTATTTTGTAACGATGGAGATATTCAAACTAAGAGCCAATATTAAAGTTTGATAAATCCTGAGGATCAGAAGGACATGATATAATATAATGATTGTAAATTATTACATGAATCGATTAGCACAATATCATACTCCCTTCCTTCCTTCGTTGATAATTGCACTGCAGATCTACTAGTCGAGTAATAATAATAACTAACAAGAAAACAGTAGTTGTCACTAAGTTTATAATAATCCGCGTATTGTAAAATCACAAAGCATGGTTTCGCTAGATTACTTAATTATACCGCACCGTATAAATCTATTTAATGTGTATTTAAAGGTTTTCTCCGCAGAGCTCGTTACACAACGTGAGACGAGAATATAAAACACCCTTAACACGACTTATTAAAGAAACTAACATGTAGTAGTATTATACGTAATTGGAGTATCGTAAATATTAATTATAATATAACAGGGACAAGGTTGTTTTATATTAGCCGAAGGTAGGCTCAACAAGTTTTCAAAGCTTGAATTTATCCATGTTTAATAATCGTTATCGACTTTACGCCAGCTGTTAGCACAAGGACCTTTAAATATTTTCTTTTTAATATTCTAATAACGCAAAATAATAATTTATCGCATTATAATATTATATAACAAGGTCATATAATTATGCCTTATCGAAATTTTGTATTGAGAATATTGTAATTTACTACGGTATCAAGTCGGTTTTAATTCAAATTTCTAAGTTGAATTAAAATCGATTTGACATTAATTTTAAATACGGTGATTTAAATTATTTAAATGCAATTAGTATTATAATTTAATTAGGTAAGTTTCATTTTAATTTTATATATTTTGTATTTTAAATGTTTGTTTCGACGTGTTCAAGCCATTTGGGGACCATGCAAATAAATGATTTGATATCTTGATTTTTTGGTAATATGCAAGACAAAATGTATGAACATATACATTAAATAGTGTTTGAAAATCGCGAAATACGGCGACTTGTTGTCTCAACAAAAGTTTATGTAAACATTTATTGAAAAAATCTGAAGGTAGGTATGTAAAACCATTGAAAGATTTTTAACAAGTCTAACTTGAAATCTTATTCAGGTTACAAAAATAAATATGCCGTCTAGTAGAATCAAAGATATCCTACGGAATAAGAAGTGGTCGGGCAGAGCTTATAAATGCAATTATGGTTCATTTCATCGAGCCACTTGCAGAATACAAAAGATTTATATAAATAATATTTCTTATTGCCATATAACTTCAGAAATAAGACCCAGCAAAAATAAATACATAATCAATTAGTTATATTTCAGTTTATCTTTGAATCTCTGTGTTTATTCAGTCGTGAATACTTCAGTTCGGACGGCCGCTCCTATAAATCCCCCTTCGCATTATTTGAATGTAAGCTTACATTGAAACATTTCTTTGCAGAACCGAAACAAATCCATTCAACCGTGAAATTGAACGAACAATCCTCAAAATTCTGAATTAAATTTGATCAAAAAGTTAAGTAATGAATGTGAAATCAGATTTTGTACCGTAATGAAACGATTCGAGGATTGTGGACTGCCACATTTTCTCAATTTGTTCAATGTCTGCATACGTAAGCATGTGAAAGCAAACAGAGAATATTTAAGCGAGTGTGCGAAATTGAGTCGTCCTGAATATAATAACGATCACTATATCACGATTCTATTTTGAAACTGTTGAATGAGGAGTGGCGACACACCTGTTTCAGAATTGATTCTACTTTTAAGGCGACACAAAAAATACAAGGAATGAATTTTAAGATACAAATCCCGAGGTACTCATTGTCCATCTGTTATAGCAATTTACGTCAATGAATTTTCCGAGTAGGCTGCTGTTTAAAAAAAAAATAAAGTACCTAATCTTATCAAAGATATTTCATTTAAATGCTTTATGATTGCTGGTAGGGTTTGAGGTTTTAATTTATAAGTATTCCCAAACCACCCCACGTTTTTCTGCCACAGTGCCGACAAAGGCTTCTAAATGATTGCGGCAGCTAAAAAGTCTGAATTATAAAGATATTTTAATTCTTCATAAAATAATGCGCTTACAAATTACTGATTGAGAAAGAATAACGTGGAAGTGTTATTTTTATATTAAAAAAGTTTTCAAAATTAAAAAAGATGTTACGTATACAAAAAGTACTCAAAGCCCGCAAATAGATGGTGAGATTTAGCATATCTCTTGTATGGAAAACGAAATACTACTTATCAATCGAGCTTTTTACTATCAGGGAAGTTCACTTATCTTCCCCACGTAGTCTCGAGGGAACGGCACGCAGAGATGTTACAGAACGGCGTACGTGTTTATTTATAGATAAAGTAAAGAAGAGATACGAGAAAAGCCAGTTTTATCGAACTCCAGCGGCCTTGATTACACACATATATTGTATATAAAACTTTCGTATTTTACTCTCGAAAAGCTCTATATGAAAAATAATTTTCAGATGTCCGTCTTTGTTCAGTAAACGAACGAACCGTAATAGAAGGCCCCGGGCGACGTGAATATTCTTCGCAATACCTATTGTCCGAACACATGCTTACGCTCGCTATAATGAAATTCATGCGCGCTCCGCTGTTTACAGTTTGGGTAGCGAAAAATTTGTTTTGTTTGAATACATTGTCTAATTTTACAGAAAAACAGTGTAGGTTGTATTTAGTAAGTAGATGGGAGGTACTGGGCGGTCGCTGTGAGCGTCGGTGAAACAGAGACGCGTACGGAATCCGTGATTGTGCGACCCTTTGAATATTAACTAGCAGATGACCCGCTCGTAACCGGGCCACGAATCTACAAGGCTACTCGAAAGGTTAATTCAAACTGCTCACTGTCGGGACGTGCTTTATTTCTCCACCCCAGATAAAATCGTAGGGACTGATATAAATTGAAAAGAAATCTATCGAAGGTTTTCGGAATACGTAAAAAAAGCTATGCTACGCTTTTGCTTTTGTAAACAACAAAGATACTTATTGGAACGAAGTTCCTTATTTTTTTACTAGACATAGCTTTTATTATTGAAACAGGTTCGCTAGCTTTAATATTTTCTAGTGGTTTAAATGTGAAACTGTTCTCAACCAGCATTTATCTTTTAACAAATGTATGGATGTCGGGCGGACAATGTTATGTGCAATGACAAATTATTTAATTTTTCATCGAAAAAGCAATTAAAAACATTCAACGCTTCGTCAAGATTAAACAATGGTAACTGATCTGAACAATATATTTAATGAGAATGACACAGTTTAATCACCCAACTTTTAGATAGCAGCGCGGACCATCGTCGTAAGATATTTGTAAAATTGCTACTCTGAAAGAGAAAATTATCTAGAAATAAGAATGATTGCACCGTAATGAATAAAACGGCAAAGAAAAAGTGGAGTTGTTAATTAAAGGGAGGAAAGTTCCGAGGACGTCCATCTCGCACCAGTTGTTTGGACGAAAAAGAATGTGTATTTCTGTTTACGTATTGTAGACAAACAGTATAAGGCAAAAATGCTATTATGCACTCAAGATAGCTGTCGTTCGACCTAGTAAATGTTGCAGCAATGCGATATAAACGAGCCTGGCAAGTCTTCAAGGAATTGATTGCTGAAAATCTGCAATGATCTGACACAAATGTTTTACTTTCGATTCGGCGACCCAGTGTTATTTGTGTCACTGAACCAATAAAAATAGGGTAGTGGAGATCTTCGAACATCAATAAACATAATAAAATTCTTATTGTCTTATTGAAAAACAAGGACAAGAAAAAAGGAATGTTAATGGTTGCTAGCTCCGAGAACATTTCCGCACTGTTCTGGTTCGACAAGAAAAATTCTATACAGTATTTTAGACACACAATAAAAGGCAATAGGCACCTAAAAATAGTTCCAGTCAGTATTGGCAGTCTTCATAGATTGGCGAATAACTGCGCAGGATTGCCAGAAATTGTAAACTGCATTGCAAAGGAGACTATTACCAGGGACTTCAGTAGACGTTTACTTAAAAAAGAAGTTAATTAATAATTTTATTGACAAAAAAAACATCTTTTCATCCCCATAAAACTTATACTCACTAAATTTCTAATATCACCCCATTCATTCGAAATATCCAACTAATGTAACGTACCTAAAACCAAAAGCCATAAAAATAAACAAGCATTATCCAAACAACGTACGTGTATATCACTTGATACGAAACTATAGAACGTATCCGAGATAGTGATGCATTAATCTCATTAGGGGAATGACCGTAAACGGTCTGGACGGGTTACAGAAGCACGCGTAACGGCCGAAAACAATTATTAGTTGACCCCTGGCCCTTTCACGGAAGATACCGAGAAAATTACCTATTAATGATTAGGGTTAGCTGAACTTTGACTGAGTATGACCAGCAATTTTCGTGCTAACACAATTTATTGGATATTATTATGCGTGAATAATTGCGATTTGGACATTTGACTCCATGACGCAGATGAATGAGTCAGTTGTTTTTCCAGACACCGTAGTAAGTACATGCATACTTCGATAAGACTTAACTGACATTGTCACACTAATAAAACAAATACAAAAGAACAATTGATGCTAATAATAATAGCTCGTGACAGGCGCCTGATCGAAATGAGATATTTAACTCTACCTTCATAAACTACTTCAATTAAATTTTGATCAATTTTAGAACTTGAGGAATTTAGATCAAGATTACTCTATTAAGTATAGTAGCAGTTCATAGACATAATACAAACGACAAAGGGCCTCACATAGGCTAAAGCTCACCCAGAAGAAGTCATGGTTGAAATACATGACACCCATAAATTACTAATCTAGGTAATACTTGTATTTTTATTTGAAGCCTAACCCATGCCTACGCCATCAATAATTATTTGTGAATTACATTTCGGAGCTCGATTTTTGCCTTTCTGATTTTAGTATAGAGTATTGGTGTAATGGAAGATATATCTAAGTTCTAACATACGAGCAAAATGAAAAGTTAGATGTTTCATTTCGTGGTCGTGTACTCTTCTCCCCTGCGGGACCCCAAAAAAATCCAAGTATGAAATTTCACATTTCGCGCTCTATCGGTAAGAATTACTCTGGGGCGGAATATCCCAAACCGCTCTTAAAGGTGAGGTTAGAATTACTTGTCGATGCATCTCGATCAAGACTGCTAAATAATGAGATTTGACAATACCTTTACTAAAATAAAAGATAAAATAAGTTATTATGTACTTTTACTAAAATTTTAAGGCAAGCATTTTGAAAATTGGTGGGAAAACATTTTTGATTATCATGTTTTTTTTCTACCAATTTTCACGGTTAACCAGAAAAGTAAGAATTTCTAACGTTTTGGTCGCGGCAACTTTAAATAGATACTTTTTTATTTCAAGACTTTTAAATTTTATAAATCAAATGGAAACATGCAATATTTTATTTCAAGCCTTTTAAATTTTATAAATCAAAATAGAAACATGCAATACCCAAGTAGCACGTAAGTGTCGTCAGCATCAATAATACAGCCAATATAGAACTTAAAGTGTTATAAGAGCGGTATAAGAGAGTCAGGAAAGGTTATAAGCGTTATAAGAGTGTTACAATCCGCTATTATACAGCTCAGCTGTATATAGGCTTTATAATGGTATCTGCGTACACTTAAGGTGTTATATCGGAATATTACAACTCTACTATACAGCTTTAATAATTGTGTAACACTCCAAGCGTATTTCTACGGCTAAAGCTGTATAAAGGCTGTATTATAGTACTATTCACTCGCTTATTACAGCTTTAAGCTGTATTATAGTGTTACTTGACACTTGTTGCTGTACAAAGGCATATGCTAACTCCATTATAACACTAGTTTTTATGGTGTAATTTAACACTCTTATAAGTATTAAAGCTGTATTAGTTACTTCTAAGAGAGTATTATAGAACTAAAAAGATAAATGGCAGCTATAGTAAAGCTTTAGTCTGTATTATTGACGGAGACGTCAAATCAATGTCGCAGTCAGGAGATGGATTGAGAAGGAATATTTGAATATAAGGAATTACAACTTAAATAACAGTAATGATAGTGAACCAATATTGACTGAAAGAAAAAACCATTCAACCACACCGACAATCCATAGCTCCAATGAGGGTTCCGTACGAAAAAAAAAGAGAAAAAAAAAGGAGATAAAAATAACATTATTAATTGCTTCCTTCGCCATCATAACACCCCTTTTGATTCCCAGGAACTTGGCACTATGCAAAGTTTTTTTGACATTTTTCTTCAGTTTCTATTATCTTGAAAGACATATTATTCTGAAAAATAAAGAAAATACCTTAATAAATAATCGTCAAAATGGTTTTAAAGATTTTAATTCTTTATACGTATCTCTAAAGAGGTTATTAGTTATTATCTAAATGAAGAGCATAATACAGCCTATTGAATAAAAATATTCTAAAATTACTCTAATTAGAAGTTAAAAGCTGTACAATACACTTCATTTATTCCATAGTACAGCTACTGGCGCTATATTGCTCTTCAAATAGTGTTAGGGCTGTTTAAAATTGACGCCATTTTCTAATAAACAAAAACATATTAGATGATTCTAAAAACAATAAGAATTGACATTATTTTGCATTATCTTTAGCCGTATCATGTTTACTAGCTTAAATAACGTTAACTTGGCCTTTTCCTTATTACTTGAAATTAAAATGTTGTTATTCTAACCTTAAAATACAAAAACTTACTTACCGATATTCAGTATTTCTTTTGTTTTTCTTGATTTTTATGCTGGCGCGCGAATATTTTACCGAAAACCATATACAGGTTTACAATAAATATTGGTTTGCACGTTATTTTCACCAAACCAATAAGTTCAAGATCATTTATATGTTTTTCTTAGCAAGTAATTTGCCATTACAATAATTTGCATAATGTAGATAAAAAATATGATGTACATTAAAATATCTATACTTTTGTAATTCTTTTATAACACTATTGTAGAACTTTAACTCTTACAAGATACGTTTAGGATACCATCTGGAGAGTTAAAGTTCTACAATAGTGTTATAAGAGAGTTACAAAAGTATTGTAGTTTCTTTTGACACCAAATAACAGCTCTAATACAGCCTTTATACAGCTACTATACAGCTCTTATAACACCAAACGCTGTATAACTTGTGCCCATTTTACACTTATAAGGGCTGTATAAGCGCTTATGCAGCCTTTATACAGCTACTATACAGCTTTAAGTATAAAATTACGCTCTAGTACAGCTTTTATACCGCTTGTAATGCTACTTGGGTATGTATTAAAGTCTAAATATTTTAGTATTATAACTTTGGAGTTATAAAATATAACTGCTCCCAATTATTCCCTTGAGCGATGACTTGAAAATATAAAGTCTAAGTTATAAATTATGGTTAATAGACGCTTGTGATTTCGTCTGCAAATTATATTTTCAGTGTAAAACTTTGACTGATCGATACATATATACAGTACAGTATAAGCCAAAACATATTTTTTTATAATTTTTGGCTGCCTGTCTCTGTATGTTCGTACGCGCATCACGCAAATACTACCCACAAAGTCCCTTGCAACAGTTTGTATGTAATTTCTTACCAAATATCAGATATTAATGTTTAATTTGTGAGGCCTCAACATCTAAGAGAAGTTATTCATACATTTTTAAACTTTCGCGATTTGAGAACATTTTTCAAAAATTAGACACGGGTCTGAATCGCGTAATTATTATAATGGTAGTGGACAATATCCGCGCTTCACGGAGACGACACTGAGCTTCACCAGTCGGCTCGTGACCAAGAATGATGCAAGTCATTCGAAACGTCGAGCATAGGTATTTATTTACCTTTATAATAATTACGCGATTCAGACCCGTTGTCTAATTTTTGAAAATTTTTAAACATTTTCAAGTTATTTAACACAGAAAAAAATACAAAAAACATTTCCTATTTAGTTTAATAGCATAAAAGTAACGTGTCAAAGCTGTTACAGCGGATCAAAAGACAATACCCGCGTCGAGATGAAGGGACCAACTTATTATAACTTTGCTCGTTCACCACACCTCGTAGTCACCGGCCCGTTCGCAGAACCCGCATAATAATACCACCGAGCTTCTACGAGGATCAAACTTCTAAAATATTGAACCGTGTGAATTAGACGATACGCTGGAAATGACAGGGGTCTGTCGGATGCCATTAAATGTTTTCTCAAAGTGGACATCGGGTATTACTTTCATTCTGCGGCATTATTGATGTGACACATGTCCGTATTATATTGAATCGAAAACCGTGTTATGATGTCCCGAAAATATAACATTTATCCGGTGGAAATGTATAATCGAAACACGCCGATGTCAAAAGCTGTTACATTGTTGGAACGAGTGGGCGGTCATTTGTAAATAAAACTTGAAAGTGTTACTATATAAATTCCTGCTCGACATGTTAACTGTGAAATAAACAAATCTCGTATATTTGTTAAAGTTGGGTGGCGGTTGGCGGTAAATGCATGCCGTATATTTAAACGAGCAATACTTTCGGTAGATAAAAGCGGGAGTAGAGACACGCAAGGCGTTGGCACATTGCAGTATTGTCGCCATTAGGACACGAGGCGAAACCCACAATTCGCCCGCATATTTGGTCAAGATTAATTGCCCTTAACATCATCTGTCAACCCGAGGGACATTCTGTGGACATTTTGTTTACCGTACAAATAGCTCAACATATTCGTCTTGTAGCACGTTATTAATTGTACTGGCTGGCTTTTATTGTATTTTAACTGCAGACTAAAACAAATGGATGTCGAAGTACGGTAAACCAAAACTTTACAGTATTTTGTTTGCTTCTCATGTCCAATCACGCCATTATCTATTTGTCAGTAATGCCATAGAATAAGAAAGTCTGCAGTCTAATAAAAGACTACAACTTAAAACAATATCTCCCAATTGGAAATATAACAAGTGAAAATACAGGAACGAGAAGGCGGCTATTGCATTGATAAAATATTGCAGATAGTGCGGCTACTGCACAAGGCACATAATATTGAATTTGTATCTGCACAGATTGCAAAGAGCTTCTGCAAAGGAAAACAGAGTGCCATTTTATAATTTATTTGTTGAATCTCTTACCTGGTTGTTTCGTTAAATGCAAGCTGCAGGGCGAACAACAATCGAGCACTAATTGTGATTCCACTAATTTGCATTGGCGCGACTTACCTACCCTGCTTGCAGCCGCGCCCCTGCAACGTGCAGCGCCCAACTTCTGTACACCGAACACGCTCACACCCCGCTCTATAAATACTGCTAGTTCAGTGTACTAACCCACAAATCTGATTAAAACTAACGTTTCATATCGCACCGCATACCTTCACTACACTTCGTTCTTTATCTGCTATTGTTCTTGCGATCAGTCTCTTCTACGAAAGTTAACTCGAACTATAATCGTTTACAAAGTTCGCCTTTGTATTTACAGAGAGTATTTTAATTTTAAATACTTTGATTAAGCAAATAATTCACCGTCAGTTGTTTATGAATAGCTCACTTGAGGCGAGAAAGTAATCAAAAGAATAATTTGAGCTCTCTAAATCAAAATTATAAGGCTCTGGCAATTCGTTATAACAGATGGTTGTGTGAAGCATTAAACATTAATAACCAGAGTGGTATTGAATTGATCAAAGGCAATCAAATCTGATGTTTCGATATTAATTCCAGCTAGCCAATACTAGATACAGACTACAATAGCCAATTCTATTTGCAAGGTAATAATAGAGCCCACAAACAGGTATCTCCAATTAACGGCACATTTGCCCTATTAAACTCTTGTTATTGCCAAGTGTTCTCATGCATAATTAGTGAATTCACTTAGTAGAATCGTACCCTTGGTGCAGCTTTAAAATGCAATCTGCCAGTGACGTTTTTAATGTAAACAGCATTGCTTGCTTAAATTATGCAAGTGGCACTGGCTTTACACGATTACAGTAAATTTATGCAAGACATTATCCGAGGACAGCGGCGTCGCATAACAACGCCTTCAGTGTCCGAGAGCGGCTCCGTCGCCTCCTTTATGAAAACCCTCAGTATGATATATGGCAGTATGGCGACACGTTATTGCCTCGCTCGACATCTTGAGTATGCAAACGTCAGGATTTTTTGCCAGAAGTTGGTACCATTGGTGTTATTGCAATCAATTATTCGGTTGGTATAGTTAGAGCATTTTCCGCTAATGACGGGTGGGGTACGCGCGGGACGTGGACGCGTGATAATCTCCCGACCATTAGGCCCGACCACTCGCTCGCAAATCGTCCGCATATTTTGGCCAAGATTAATTGTTCTCGAATATCATCTATCACGGTGAGCTCTCTCATGACCGTCGTCGACAGTGCGTACGACGTTTTATTCAACGCACAATAGCTCCCAGGAATACCGCATTCGAGGTAATTAAATTTTTGTTAGAATAATGATACTGGTCCGTAAAAACACGTTAAGTATTTTCGTAGAAGGCGAAATTATTCGCTTATTGCCTTTGCGTTTTACGTGCGGAAAATGAGGCGCTTTAATTAAATAAATGCCTCGCATAAAGAATTTTCATAAATATCTTCTCGATAAATGAGGAGATACCTACTACATATCGGCAAGCGAGTCCACGCGCTATTAACAATGTAGGATCTACAATCCACATTTTCAGTTTTATTAAACTATTAAACTAATGTTAATTCTTGGGTAAATAGTAATTTTAATTAATGAATGGTTTTGTTAAACCACCTCATTTTAAATCCCCGCATATAATCCCACTATAATAATATATTATACTAACGAAACAACATTATTTTGGGGACATGTGGAGACTGGAGACTATAGTTCGTTTACTTTTTGCGTAACGAACAAATATAATTTTTCGACCTATTTGTTCGTTACGCAATCGTTACGTTGACTATACAAAAACATTTTATATAACATTTCCTAATTCATGATTGTTGTTAAAATGCGGAGGAAACATATTATGAGAGCAACATTAATATGCGGTGATAAAATCGTCTAATGACTACATAAAACTTTTATCGTTTTACGAAGGCGAAATAAAGCACCCACTCAATCATAACACTTACATAAACCATTAATCTAACACTTCAACATTTCAAACACTAATATCGTTTAGCCGAAATTAGGGCGATTAGGCTCCCCAAGATAAATCCGTAGTTAAAAATACCCTCCGTCGAGTTTATTTCGTAACGGACAAGTACAAATTGAGTCAATCTTTTTTTTCTGGCGAACGCTTCGCATTTCACCATTTTCAACGTGTAAAGTTCGAATATCAATCAAGTCGACCTTTTTTCAATAACGCTACCACAGGGATCCCTTCCGAACCAATTTTTCGAGTAATTTCGCTCTTAGACCCAGTGTCCATTGGCTTTTACTGACATTGAGTTTGTTTCCGTTCGTCCAACGAAACAATTTATTGATGAATTCCAAGCCCAAATTTTTCGCGAAACAAATTATTAGTCACTTGAATGTTTTTACATTGTTTGCTTACCTTTAATCTGAAGTAAATTATGGCACAGTTTAGGAGTTTTAATTTTATAAAGGTATTTATGGTTTTCAGAACCTGATATTTATATCAATACAGTTATGAATCCGTTGCCAATAAGCATTATAATTTGGCTACCGTAATTTTGCGGCGTTTTTCACATCTTCATGACGACAGCGATGGATTAATACCGCACAGTTAGAATAGGCGTTTCGAAAAAATCAAATAAATAGGTGTACACGCGAAAATTATATGCGAACTGCCAAAGAATGGAACGCCTTGCCCGAGTCTGTGTTTCCACATGAGTACAACTTGGATCTCTTCAAAGCAAGAGTTAAAAAGAATCTCATAGGTAAGCGTGCTCCACCGTAGACCGCATCATCACTTACCATCAGGTGAGATCGTGGTAAAACGCGTACCTATCCACAAAAAAAAAATAAAACAACTTATTCATTTTTATTCTTTAAGAACACAAATTTATAACATATTTTGTTCGAATAATGACGCTCTTTGTTTCAGTTTCCTTTGGCTTTTACCAACATTGGGATTGTTGCGGGCCTCTTGGCGACAAAATTGATTTAATGAATCAATTAAGATAAGGATTTTTAGGCTTCACGAATAAATCATACCGATAGTAATGTTTTAATATTACCTCTACTACTTTGAATTGTATCTGTTTTGTCTTTACTTATCTAATCTGGCGCGTCGTCATCAAAATATTTTCATCCTAATATAATTTACCCGCAAATATTTATCTTTAAACTTACCATCAGCTTTATTTCTCAGGCATAGTTCAACATTCTGCTTCTAAATTAATTGTCATAGATAGATAGATAGAGATTTCTTTATTGTACACAAAGAAGAAGTACATAAATTGTCATACAGTCTAATTGAAACGTGCACAATGGGTCATGGTATCACTATAAAGTGATAATTGTTACTTGCCATAATTTTATGTCACATGTTATTCATAGTTAATTGTCATAATTGCAACTAGAAATATATATATATCTTTTTAATTTAAGCCTGTATTACCAAACTGTAATGAAAACGTTTATCAACCGTAACAGTTAAAGACGAGTCGAATAATATAGACGTAATCGGAAACATAAAAACATATATACGTCTTTAAATATCAGGCAACTATTCTGCTGCACATCTTCAATCAAATACAAAAAGGAAACAATTTTCATTACTTAAAAAGCAGTGGGTGAACTATAATCATCTCGTGTATGTAAACGGCCTCTTCACTACGCTCTCTGGCATTTATAATAGGTATACTTAATGAATGAATACGTATTACTATAATAACAATGACATAAGTTTTTATCTCGACTCAGTCGGCTGTCTTATTTACTAGTTAACCTTTAGCTTGACAGTTAACCTCTAGCTTATGAAACTACATTTATTCCACTAATCTTTCTGTCGTTTTGTATTTGTATTCTTAGAATCGCAAGTTGGCTTGTCTTTATCTAACGTTTGCCAATAACAAATACCCAATAAGTCTTGATAAGACAACATTTTGCGAACAACGGAACTATACTTATTTGTTCGGCATCAGCTATAAGCGCTGTCGCTACAGACAGCAAGATCGACATCATGTAATATATTCTTGGTAACTATGCAAATATTTGAATTCTATATACGTAAGCAGGCAACGACAAATATGTCTAACAAAACAACAGCAAACATGTTACAGAAACCAAATAAGCCCACATCCAATCTCGCCCTCAATAATTACGCGGTGACATCTACAAAGCAAAGAGATTGTAAGTCGGCGAAACGAGTTGATTAAAGAGCACCAACTCGCGCGTGGCGACAATGAATATTCAGTGCATAAGCATAATGCGCCCGCAATCTTGGTGCCCCGGCAACACTGTCGCAACTACATCGCTGCCCATTTCTCATCCTAAATGGCATGAGCATCGCGCTGTTACATCCTTTTTTCATAACTTTCCTTATAAAGGACAAAAAGTACAAAAACTCGCTCCGAACATAATCCGCTAAATGACATCGATCTAGTACAAATTGCGGGTCGAAATAGGCCCCGGCGTAATAAAATCATCAAACAGGACAGACATGAATGAGATCCATCACCATTTCGTAGAATACTGATATGGAAAGTTTGCGCGCGTAAGGGATACAACGTAGTTTTTTGCGGCTCAGTTTTACGACGCCAATATTTGCGGTCGGCAGAGATAGATATGCCTGTAAGTAATAGCATAATGTATGACCAAGGAAATGCTGACATCATATGTATTACGTGTAGGGCATAGCTACGTATATTAATATATTCTAAACGACGTCCGCGAAACGACCGCCATGAAAACAACATGAAAAACCGGCACTGCATGTCGTACTTGACCTGTGTTTGTACAAATAAAATTTTATTTAAAACCCACGACCCCAAGTTTCAGTAATATTTAGTTTCCATGTTGAAAGTATCACCTCCTGTGGACATTAAAGGACTTTTTAACATATACGCATATCCGTACTCAACTAAATAAGTCCGACTTCAAATATTTTGTCACTAGTTATATATAAATGCATAGTAGGATTCACATACATAATTGGTATTTTTATCATTATCAAAGAAAACAGCGTAACCGGAGTGATGCAATTAATATTGTTATTTAATAAAATTCATACAGAACATCAAAAATGTAGGTACGTCTCTATATTATACACAACGCGTCTAAGTTGAACGAACGAATGTTACATGTTCATATTTTTCGTTTAACATTCACTGTTTGGACAGCCCTATACATGAAAACTAACGCGGACCCACATATTATAATTTTGTTTAGGGTTGTTCATGAATTAATACGATCGTTCACCAAATTCTAATTTCAACACGTCAAGCCCATTTCAGCTTTTCATATTAAAAATATTCATTATTATAATGGATGGTATAAATACAAACATCAAACAGTACAATAGGTATAATATTTCACGTACGATTTTCGGTTCGTGCTTAGACATTAAGTATAGGCTGTGTTCGACGTGGTGACTCAACAATGGAAGTAATATGGAAAATCACTAATGTGCGATGAAATCATAAAACGATTGCGTGATTATTCACCATAATATCGTTCACTACGTGGCCGTAGCAACTATTGATACAACTCAAGGCCAAAAAACCTATTTAACGAATGTCAACTATGAATAAATAAAAAAACCATAACAAACCGCTTTATGCAATGAATGTTTCGTACGAGTTTGCTGGTTCCACTCATGGTAGGTAATAGCCTATCGATCTCTACAAACGACTTAGATATCACGTCCCCTGTACCTGTAATTCCAGTGACCTTACCGTCAGAATGAAACTCGTTTGCAAAAGTCACAAGCAAATTAAAGATAAGACAGTAATGTCTTCCCCTCGAGTCGAGCCCTTACAAAAGCCATACTACCTTATAAAAATATTAAAAACTCATCTTACCCTTTTTAGGTTGATTACATTCGCAGCGAGGATAAAGCGGTATTCACACACTTAATATTACGATCCTTATGTAATTTTAAGTCTAAATATATTAACAGCGTTATCTGTCTATAAACACATCAAAACATTAAATAACAAAGAGGAAGCAACACTTATTGTCACACATTTCGTACGAGAGTAGTGAACGGGATCGCGGCGCGCGATACGTCCGTCCTCAGCGGTGTCTCGAGGCATACTGACTGAACTGGCAAGTCTGAATTTTATTGGTGATACCGTAGGCTACGCGGCGGCGATATCAGAGCGGACGGTCAGCCGTAGGGCGGGCGCGGCTACGACCGCTACGGTGCTACGAAACGTACGGTAAAAAAATATTAAATAAAAGGCGCTAGCATTGTGTCATTCTGTGTAGCTTCAGTAATTCTTGCAAGAGCCATAAAGGGTCTATTGTGCTGTTTGCTAACGGTTATAATAAAGGGAAATTCACAACATGTATTCAGTAGCATCTGGCGACTAAATATGCCTACAGTTGCTAGAATGCTTTTAAGAAATTTAGAATTTAAACCCCTCTGGTTTTATAACTTGGTCAAGGAAACAAACACAAATATTGCCTTACACAGGATAGTTCACGTAGTACGGTATGATCGATACAATCTTTTACAACTTATAATGTGAAAAGTTGCCGGCTGTAGAGCAAGTCAAAGGAAAAATTGTGGCCTCGGATAATACAGGTACTAGGTAGATATTGCTATTTGACTTCTAAGAAATATGTTGAATGCAAATATTCTGAACAAAATTAAGACAGTCAAGGACTGAAAAAACTAATCACTAAAGGTAACACCGCTTAGAACAGGTTTTTTTAACAAACATTACGAGTAACTGCTCTTCAAAAACTATCACAAAATCCACACGACTTGCAAACTATCACCTTGTCTTGATGCCATGATCATAAAACCCGTTTTATGCCGCAGTACCTACTAACAGAATTGAATTCAAGATGTAAATAGAAACGGGAATAAATAATGTGAGTTTATAGTTCTTGTTTGTTCAAATAATGTACAATATAAAATAAAATAATAATAATTTATAATAATAAATCAGTCGCTACCAAACATTTCACAACAATAAATTTTTGAAAAAAAATACAACTTAATAATAAAATTATTTATTGATGGCGTTATAAAACCAGAGTAAGTTCTACAAAATAATCATCGAAATTAATATGACTCTAAATGAGTTATATTATTCAATTATTAATTTATTATTAATGAAGATAAATTATGTTTTCATAATGCATATCTATTAAAAATCTTCCATTAAAATATCGATCGTATCGATATAATAATTTACTTGAAATACCTATACTATTAATAGCTAATATATAGACCATTAAAGAATTTTAAGAAACAAAGCAAATCCGGCCTTGATTTTGTATGAATCATGCATGAAAACTTGATGAAATAATTATCATTACGTTTCTAAGCAGGATTCATACTAAAGCACGCCAATGAATACAGAGACATGAATGAATTAACTCGTGTAAGGTGGGACCAAACTCAAGATGGAAGGAAACGTAATGTGAAGAACAAAACTATTTTTTTTTTCTATTGGCACATAACATAAAATAAACAATACAGGAAATACAGTCAAATACAGTAATACAGTCTGTACCAAAATTACGAACATTTTTCAGAATAAATTGTAGAAGATTTTTAAGTAACTATCGATTGCACCTCAACCGTTATTTATCATTATTTATTTTTTATTCTATTCATCTGTTTTGCGACATTGAATAAAATATTCACAAAGAAATATTAGGCAAGCTCCAACCACGTCAGTCCATCGGTTCACAACCGCCAACGTACGATCGCTCCTTCGCGATACAGTGGCACGGGCTCAATTCGCCCCGATTCATAGTAAGCACGCCAATACATATTGATAATAGATCATTATATAGGTACTTATTTACGAGTATGTGGGATTTAGAGGTTCCTTGAAACTATGTACAACATAATAACCATTTATCTTAAAAAAAATATTTATGCTGCTCCGTTTGTTATGGTTGGTTATTGCATGACTTTAATTCTCGCTCATGACCTCAGTTACGATCAGAATAGAAATTAATTTTGATGGTTTATTTAGGATTTTTTTTTTTAAATTACTGAGCTGAAATTCAATTAATGTTTTTTTTGTTACTTTTACTGTTTACACTATTTTTGTGTAGTAGCATCCCTCATAGTTTTCTGTACACTGGAAGTTCAAACATCTGTCTTTTCGACAGGTTTCGAACTGCCTTGCCTTTGGGTAAAAGCAGATATACATGGCTAAAATTTATCTTTAAATGATCCTCTTTCTTATTACAACAATACATACAATTTTTCAATAATCCCTTATCACCATTACTTGTTTTCAGGTGGAAATTTTACACTGAATTGACTCTATCCAGCCTTGCTGGTTAAAGAAGCTGTCCACCTCCTTACATCGTATAAAACTATATTTTAAGGTGATATATTAATAAATTGGTAAAAAATTGTATACCTACATAAAAGTATTTACCTAACAGCCTATTTTTTATTTTCCTAATTTTTAAATTATTTTTACGTCTAGAACTCAATTGAACTTAATAAGTAATTATTTTACGATCTATTCAAAAGTGTGACTGAAAGAGTTATGACAACGATTAACTAAGTTCAAAAATATTATATTAACAGTAGTTATAAAACAAACAAAAGAAGAATTCCATGCCTGAAAACTTTCCAATACTACCTAACCTTATTTCAATTCATCCGTTTTGCTATACTGAACGAAATAGTCACCAAGAAAAATTAGGCAAGCGCCAACCGCGACAGTCCATCTATTCCCGACCGCCAACGTACGCTCGCTCCTTCGCGATACAGTGGCACGGGCACGATCCGCCCCGATTAATACTAAGCACGCCAATAAATATTGATACTAGCTTCTTTGTCTTGCACGGAAGATTCGCTCCCTTATATTAATGGGACACTCACGTTGGCCTGACAAATCGCATACCTCAGATACGTTTTGGATTTCACATTACTTCGCCGCTGGCGTTGCTTTATTGTATCGATATATTCGCGTTATTAACGTTAATGCGTGTTACGATCACATTATTCTAGATAGAAGGATCTTTTCATTAGCTTTATGTTGGCAATATATTCACTGCTATTTAGCTAAAAAGTATTAAGTTTATTTTAATAAATAAATAGCCCCCTTTCATATAAATGTTTATGTTTAAATTAGGCAACTTGAAAGGCAAAGCACTTTAAAAACTTTTTCGAAGAATTGACTTAAAATTTGCTGATTCAATTTCGGCAAATAATATTTAAATTAACGGTAAATCTTGAAGGTTGGTACTGTCGAAATACTTCACATGATACGATTGATTTGCGAAATAACTGAAATTCCTCGAATTACATGTACATATTATACTCGTAAAATAGGCTTAACCTGTTGATTGATGAATATTAAATTTAACTAACACTTAAAACTTAAAAAGCCTTATTCAGAAATAAACAAGGATGAAGCCGCGGCAGAAATCTAGTAGTAGGTACATACAAACTGATGAGTACAGATCATTCGAATGAAAGCACGTCAGGCGATAATCTCGTCCTAATTAATGTATGAGGCTTTGGTGAAAGGTACAGACACCCATATTGCTAATAATCCTACAGTTTTCACCCTTTATATACCAAGACATCTGATTAAAGTTGTATTTACTTACACCTACTTTGAAAATGTTTATCTTAAGATAACTAATATAAGCCCACTAAACGACCTACTTCTAATCGAAATTTAAGCCCTAAAGTTTCGAGAAATTATTTATTGATGTTCAAGTGACTTGATACGCTGGCAACATTAGTATTTCCAAAAAGCTTTTAAGCTTAGTGTTTAATATTAAAATTAGAATTCTCGGGTATTCAGCGGCTGGTATGTTACAAATGTAGTTAAACCCTTTGCCAAGACTAACTTTAAAGTTGATACCATCTTGAGCCGTGAGGTTTTTGTGTGGATTCCTTGGCAAAAGTTTGCTTGGCATTTTTTAAATGTTCTACAGCTTGCGTCACGTAATGTAACGTAAGAGCTTGACGTTCATCACGGCGTGGCGACGGGCACAAGTGGCGCGATGGAAGCCAGCCGGACGACATTACAGCTATAGCGTAGCCAGATGACGCCTCTACGCGACGATTTACAAGAAAACTATTACGTATTAAGTTCAATCCACATTGGGGTTCTATCGAGTAATATTATGGCACTGAAACAAATACTGGAATGAATTTAACGTGTATTTATTACATGGTAAACCAAACAAAATATACAGATTTAAGTCAGATTTACGATGTACTTTTGTCGACTATTTTGTACATATTCGTATGATATTAGGTTAATTTGTCCTAAGAATTTTAATTTTATCGCGTACCAAAGAATGCTCTGTTCGATTCGTTAATAAAAGATTACGATTCCTATGTTCTTGACGACACAATTAAGTCCGAATTACGTTTTATTTCTGGCAACACTAATCGCAGACCAACACTAGCCCGGCGAGAAAAAGCTCAAACGGATAAGTCCTCTCTTATTACCTAACACTCTACACAATCGACTTTTCGGAAGTATAGGAAGATGAGGCAACTATAGGCTTACCTTTTTATTGGTCATTAAATTGAACAAGGCCTTCGAGGGAACAATAAATCATCGATTTATGTACGTGATGACTATGTTGCCGTAATAAAACAGACAATAAAATTCGCAAGTATCGATTACTTACTCGTCATCGAGATTGGGGAATTGTAATCACTTGAGTGGTTATACACAGAGGGAGATATATTGCAACGGAATAAAATTTGGGACTGTACTACGGGGAATATGTTGATTAATAGGCCCAATTAAGTTAATGAATACATGAGTACGAATATGAACCATAGCAGTCACGGCATCAAAAAAAATACGATTTACATTGATGTGACTAAACACACTTTAATGTTAGTAACCTTATTATAAGCAAGAATCAGAAGAAACCAACATTCCAGCGAATAATCGATCAATTACCCCTGCAGCGTCAACATTGCACATGAAAGACGTCGTGTCCGATATCAATAAATTGGACAAAAAACAGCTGATCGGCCACGTGTAAAAACACGCGTGTTGAAGAAAGTGATAAATGTGTTGGCGACGACAAGGGGGCAGCGTTCGTAAAACTAGTACGTAAGGCCTGATTAATATCGCCGACTGCAATCTTCGAGTGTAGGTAAAATCAGGAATCTTCGACAGTTTTGAAGTAAGCTGCCGATGGCTGTTTGATCAATTGACTAGCACCGTACTAGAGCGTAGCCAATACTGACCCGAGACATTAAATTTTCGGGTTATTTCAAAAACGTCAAAATCTCTAATTTTATCTATAAAAAGATCTTACATTTTAGAAGAAGGCTCGCGACCACGAATTTCTGATTTTTCCCTATCTAATAATTTCAATGTGATGACGAAAAAAACTAGGCAACAAAGTCCTACGATATATACAATCTTGCGATATACACAGAAAATCTTGTCGGGACGCAATCACTAGTATCTTTCGCGGTGTGAATCCAACCCAAAAAGCGGTATCAGCTCGCGCAATGATCGCATGTTCCCGGTTACACGCTATCACAACTAGTCGCAGCATGAGCAATCCTCACGCGATCCAACAAAACACTCACCATCTCTTTCTTGCTCAACCGAAACTTAAACGTTTTGTAGTTTTATTGCACGAAGATAACAGCAGTGTGTATGAATTATTATTTTATTCTCTTAATTATTCTGCTGTTGTTGTTTTTGGTATAATTAATATGTATTATTGTGGTTAAGGCTGTGTAATTGTTATTATTAATAAATTAATTAGTATAATTAAGCCAATGTAAATGATAGTAGCATGAAGAAAATTACGTACATTTTAATTATTATTATTATTATTAAAATATTGCAGTATAACGTAGTTGGACGAAATTAAATTTTAATATTTATGCGCTTGGGATGGGTCGATTGCGTTGTCATTTTGTCAGCAAGATAACAAAGGTCAGCTATGGTGTGTTGTTGATTTCGCTCTTCTACAGAGACCGAAGATATGGTAACAAAGGGCTTGAGTCGAACTCTTAAATGGAATCCGTGGTCCATCGAAATCATCGCATGTGCTTTATGTTGAGCATTGCTCACTGTTAACTAAGTTACCCACTCTAAAATATTTTCCAATCCAACTGGTATACACTGTGAGCAATAGATATTCGAAAATGTCTGACACAAATATATAATATGCTTGATGTTTTCTAAGTTCATAAATAATTATACAAGGTATAACTGTAAACAACAAATAGAATCTGCAAAGTTATAGAGGAACCCGGTTCTTCGATTAAGTTTCCGGGACTCATCATGCAGATAAAGGAGTTTTCCAATAACGTGTGAAAACTTGTAAACAACATGCATTAATGATGCAACGCCAGTTCGAGACACTTCAAACATCTTAAAGTTCTTCCAACTAGTAATAAAATGAGGAGTGTATGCGAATGCGAACAACGAGTAAGTATAAGTTTTGGTCGTAGAATATTCTAGAGAAGATAAACATACCTACTTATGTATGGATGGATAGCATTCAATGTATTTTGAAATGGCAAAGATATTTTGATCAATGTTATGGGATAAAAGCACCACTTCTTTATCTATATACTAGTATTAAGCGTTGACTTGAACATAACATTAGGAAGATAGCTATTTAAAAACATCGCAATTTGGGATATCTTTCGCAATCAACAACTTCGTAGTTTTTGACATTACAGTAAATATTTTTTTAACAAAGTTATATAACTAGTTCTTTTGCAAAGCAATAACGCGACCTACGGATCATGGCAACCGCTACGACAACTAAACCTGTACAACCACTCAATCTTTTACCAACACCTGGTTAAACACGCAACCTAAAAATTAGCTCCTTTAGCCAAACTCCGCCAATTATGTCATCATAATTTTTCATTCAAGCAACTAATGACGTATTAAGTTAAAATAAAGTTATTAGACTAGTTTAATTTAAGATCCAATATGTATATTTTTTATAGCAACGAATTATCTGGTCTATAAAACTGTATTTTTCTTTAAAACATTATTTAGCTTCTGCTGGTCAGAGAATTTTGCTACACTACATACTACGCGTTCGCTTCGTTTTAAATCCTGTCCACCCCTCTCCTCCTGGAAACCTCTTTTGACTGTTTTGACCGTGTCATTATAGCCATGTTAGGACCTAACAAGAAGTGAGGTATCAAGAAGCGGGATGGAAAAAGTCGCCACCTTGAAGCAAACGGGTCGCACTTACATTATTTATAACTCGAAAGTTACAATTTGATGTAAACTGTAAGCTTTTACGTACATACATTACACAACAAAACATTTAGCGAAGTCAGAGAGAATAAAGCCTTCCACAACCATACGCCAGTTACGAACATCTTGATGATGGCAGGCTCGTGTTCACGTGTCAGGCTTTTAATGTGTCGCTCAATGGCAATACGTCTGCTTCGTCTCACCGGAGTATAAAGTTTCACATACATATATAAGGCCTAGTTTATATCAAGTTGATGCTAATGCTTCTAAGTACTCGTCGGTGCATAATTGACAATGATAAATTATGAAATCAAATGCGAATGATGAAGCGGCCGTGGCGCAATGGATAAGGCATTGGTCTTACGATCGAGAGGTCGTGGGTTCGAATCCTGGCCATTACACTACGGACGTGAACTTCCTCCTAACACAAGCGAATTAAGCTTAGCTGGAGGGGGTTAACAAGAATACTAGTAATTTGTATTTGCAAAAAAAAAAATGTTCATAATCTTAAAGTTAAACCATATCATTACTATTTATGCACAGACCCGGTTGTAGTTGATTTGTGTAGAGGATAGACGGTTTGATGCTTGGTAAATCGGATGAGCTGGTTTATTATGATAGAAGGCGATTCCAATTCTATTTTATTTCTGTGTTAATTTAAACCTATTAAATTGATACATTGACCAAATTGAATTCGACTTGCGTTCAATTGTAATAAGCCTACAGATCGAATTCACTTACACTTGCATCTCTAGTAATACAACGCACTAATACCAAGCTAATAGATATACACGAAATATATTTTTAACGTGACAAGAGTATTACAATGTTAGTAAGCACTAATCTAAGTAAATAAATTAGTATCTAAAAAAAAACTAAAAAACACGCTTTTAAAGTACTTCTAACTAAAAAGTGAAAAACAATTCCTCATATAAGCTGAAAAAGCGTGGGTTGCTCGATAGACGAAAAATATGGCTTTTTTAGAAGTACTTTAAAAGCGTGTTTTTTTGTTTTTTTAAACTATTATTTACTGTCTACTTTTTAGTTTGGTTTATTTATAAGAGCTTGTTTTTTTTATCGAATTATTGCATTGTCATCGATCTTTGACAAGTGTGCAAAATTTTAATGAAATCTCTCCGTTTAAAGTGGGTCAAAATCAAGTCCAAAGGCCTCGGTTACATACATACATACATACAGGTGAAGCTAATATAAGCGTGTTAAAAATGACTAAGAAATCTAAGCACTAAGCATTAGTACTATTAAGTTCGTGTAAGCAGGTCCTTACAACGGAGGCTTTTAGCTACCTTGCACTGAGCACCTATACCGCAGTAGGTTCATTTATGAAAAGCTTTCAGGTTCGACACGGTTAACGGGAAGCTCTATTCAAATCACCGTTCCTTTCGACAAGCCTTTACATAAATCAAGTATTGAATAAACTATTTTCCTTCTAAAAGATTTGTTCATGTACGGTGTCTATTTACTTTGGACTAGCTTCCGTTCGCGACTCCGCCCGCGTGGTAGGTCGATAATAATTCCTAATATAAGCTGAAAAAAGCGTGCGTTGCTCGATAGACAAAAAATATGGCACAGAGCGCCCCACGCTTTTTTCAGCTTATATTAGGAATTATTTTTCACTTTTTAGTTAGAAGTAGGTACTTTAAAAGTGTTTTTTAGTTTTTTTAAACTATTATTTATTTTCTACTTTTAAGTTTGGTTTATTTTATTAGAGCGTTTTTTTTAATTTTTTTTTTTATATTTTAATTTTTTTTTATCGAATTATTGCATTGTCATCGATCATTGACAGGTGTGCAAAATTTTAATGAAATCTGTCCGTTTAAAGTGGGTCAAAATCTAGTCCATAGGAGTCGGTTACATACATACATACATACATACATACATACAGGTGAAGCTAATATAAGCGTGTTAAAAAGCATATATTTTTCTTCGGATCTTGAACTATCCTCACAACAATTTTCATTAGGTCTCTTCAGGGTACAAACAAACAAATTTTCTTTTTATAATTAGTAGAGAGAAATAGATATTGTGTCTTTCTTACCTATGTGTCCTGGGTTGATTTACATAAAATTTACAGTTTATGTGCACGGATTATATAAATAAAAAACTTGGAGAAATAAATCCATTATTTTCTGTTTCAAGAAAAGCGGAAAAACACCTTTTTTTGAATGTTCTTATCAAAGGTGTTTGCCATCAATGTAATGGTAAGTACTGCATAAATACTACAATTATTGAGAATTTTATAATACAGTCGCATACTATTTAAACAAATGTTCATTTAATTACAAAAAAAAAACAAAGCATTGAGAAACACCTAAGGTTGATTGTATAATAAACATTCGTAAAAATAATTCAAGTCAGAAAAGTTTCAATGATGGCTCAAAAGTATTGAGTGGAAACATAAAAGACGGAAATGTTTTATAAGGAAAACGATACAACTTCATAAAGCATTTCACAATACAAAGAAAGAAAACATAATAGCGTTTCGGTTAGCAAAACAAAATGAATTAAACACAATACAGGGCAATGGTTATTACCGAATTTTTGTGGAGCTCAGGGGATTTTATCAAATAGCTGATAACCAAACATAGTCTCACATGACCTTTACAGGGTCATTTTAAAATTATTATTAACCCTCTTAGTTTGTATCCACCTTTCTGGTTTAATAAACTTTTGCATACAAGTTTTCAAAATCTTACATTGATGTTAAGTGTCTTAAAATGAAAAATGCTTTACTCGGTAAGACATAAACGCTTGGAACTCCTATGATGACTAAAATCGCAAAAGCTCAATCAAAAAGTTATAAACTAGTGAGTAACACAAAACTAAATACTGAAATATAGCCAATATTTTAGTAGAAGTAACAAAATAAATTAATGTCGATTAGTACAAGGTAAAACAGCGGTCAGTCACCTGCCCGCGAGGGTTCTTCATGCGGCCCGCGGGAATCATCCTTGTGGCCGTGATTGTTTAGAAAATTAGTCATTATCGATCTGAATTTATTATTTTATAAGCAAGCTAGCTCCTTAAGGGCGTTTCCTTTGTTTTTAAAGAAAATGCTACTATGTGGCCGTTGCCTGCAAAAAGGTTCCCGACCGCTGATGTAAAGCAATAACCCCTTTTTTTAAAACATAAAATAATGGATTAATTTATTTGTATTTTTTAAATTACCCTGTATAAACTCTCAAGAGTCTTTCTCAAGATAGTGAATTTGTATAAGGGATTTGATCAAGACGTTAACTTATTTTTCTGTATCCCTTCGTCTGCAAATAAGCATTTTTCCAGGGATTAGTTTCGATCCCATGGACTAATACCGCGCAAGGGTTTCGCCATGATATTATAAAATGTTGACGTCATCAGTCTGAACACACTTTCCCTTTATTTCGCTATACGTTATCCTCTAAAAGGGTTTTTACAACGTAAAATTGGAGTGCTATTATTCTTGGAGTTCACTTTATTTTTTGCCTTATTTTGTAGGTTACGTTTACATATAAATTTTAATAATACGTGCATCTCGAAATGTATAGACTTTTTAGGATTCATATTATTAAATATCAGCATCGTGTGTATTGAACTATTAAAGGAAATTTCATTCACATAAACTGCTTTTTAATCGCGAAAGAACGAAACGACAATACAGCAAACCGATAAAAACAGTAAACCTCATGAAAATGTGTACATATTAGTCAAACCGTTTCCAATTTCCCGCAACGCAAACCAGATCAAAGTTCAGCAGAACGGGACGAAACCTAATAACCCCAAAATAGCGTTTGGAAAGAAAATATTGTTTGAATCGACACAGTTGATTGGACGTCTGCGCAAATAGATAGGGTGGTCAGGTCGCGGCACGTAAGCTTCAGGGCGGGAATTCGTGACGCTACGGAGTCTAAGACGTATACCGGAGCGGGTAAGCGGCTCAACCCGAGAGCCCCGTAGCGGTAAGATCTTCAAGAGCATACAATGAAAAAGCTTAAACAGACTTACGTATTACTGCACCTGAGTTCTTGTTACCTTGATTGTTTTATTTTGCATGTAAATGTTTGGTTTCGTAGCACTTTGCTACGAAGATTTTAGTGAGTGCTACGAGCAGCATTTTGACGCGTTAACATAATTTATTTTAAGATTTTACAGTTAAAATTTTCACGTACTACGCAAATTATGTCATTTACAAAACACAAAATAAAAATTAATTAATAAAAATTCTAAAATAATATTAAAATCGTCGTGGAGCTTGGTGAAGCTTATCATAACACTATTTATGTTTCAATATGCACCCGTTTTTAGTATGTAAAACAATTCAAAGTAACCTTTAATATATTTAATATATATCAGAAAACTATGAGACTTTATTATAAAACATTAATAAAGTAAACAGACATAAATAAACCTCACAGTAATAACATTACTATAAATTAAACGATGGTTCGTGACGCAAATGACTTACAGCGAACCTATATATATTTCCTTCGGCCAAGGGACTCAAGAAACCTGATTAATCTTAATCAAACGGTGACAGATTTGTGGCTTAGACAATTTACCTCGCGCAAAATTGTTATTATGTTTTACCGGTGGCAAATTCTCAGTAGTTACTTCAGATTTCTTAGTGCATTGATTTGTGATTTCAGTCCTTTAATTCACCTTGTTTTATGTGAGGGACTACTGAGATTCTCTAACCCATGTTTATCAGTGACTATCGTGATCGAGAACTTCTTATACGTACAAATTGAATGGATAATTTGCTAGCAAGCCTATTATTACCTTTAGGAAAGGAAAGCAGCAGGTTTGGTTCACCTCTAATCAGTCTTGAACTTTACCTGCAATAACAAAAAACACGAAATTAATATTTATATATTCCTACACAAAACGAAATATAGCATAAAAGATCAGTGAGAAGAAAATTTTCAAAGGCGAAATCCGTAGTAGAGTGCAACGGGTAAAACTTTTTTCATAAAAGTACAACGAGGCAGTGGGCTGCGACGAAACAGCCTGGCCAAGTGAACAGTTGTCGAGGTTACATAATAACTTTTATAACTCATACAACCTTATATATTTATTTGCATTATTGCCAATATACCGTATGCACAAGTTTTAAATGAGCAATTTGCAGATACACAAAGCTTGTACAAACTTTGTAGGCTTTAAGTTTAACTAGTTGTGGTTGCAAATTGTTGGAACTTTATCATTTATTTTACGAAGCCTGAAAATAGATTTAAGAGTTGGGTTAAACACGCAACTTGATTAGTTAGCAAGCTATCTGTGTTACAGTAAAATAAAAAGGATGAAGAATTTATTGACATGTTCCTTTTTCGTGTTGTTATTATTTATTGGTTTTGCTCATTCTATGAAGGGGAAAAACCTACTAGTGTTTATTAAAATCTTTTCCTATAAACGATTAATTACAGGTTGAACATTATTATAAAGCTACCTGAAGGATGTTACTTTTATGAAATAATTGTGACTTCCGGAACATTTAACGGTTATACGTTTCGCCTCGGGCGGCGAGGATTCTCGAGATACTTTCTTGTTTTAACACATTTGCCAGAAAGTCGGCTATAGAAAGACATGGCGTCGCCCCAAGCCAGTCGTCAGCTGCGCGCTTTGCTCCTTGCACATTTATGAAAAAACTTTCTTCTACATTCTTGCCATTGTCTTTGTTCCGACACTTGAATCTATGTATATTCTGTGGAATGTTCGATTCTGCGTTCTTATTAAATGTCTATCTGGCTAGCTGTGTGGTTGTCTTATATAAGTCTGATCTTTCGTTTTTCATCGTTTCTATTAGGTATCAAATTATACGATCGTTTAACAATTTGATAAATTCTAGTAATTTCATGGTTAGTTTTCGCGTCAAATAGCAAACAAAATAAAACTTACGTGGATTAAAGATAGCTAAAGAATGTTTGCGTGATGAGGATTGCATAAAAGTGATACAGTGCAGCAAAGTGCATTCACCCATCATTCTAGGCTTGACTGTATTCATCTCGTGCGCCAACTGTGTTCGATTTAGCGCACCACACTGCCTACAAAGAAAATTAAAGTGTGGACGGTTTTAGGAATGCGTTCGGTCCGCTCGCGTTAGAAGAAAAAAATATGTGAAAGGAATATAGCAGAACCAGTAACGAGGACGGTGCTGTTCACTGTTGCTCAATTGGGATGGACACAAAAGAAAATTGGGAACGAACGTTCGATGAGCGACACAGCAAATACGAATGAATAGCCTATATTATTATGCCTAATTCACTAGTTCACCGTATGGTACACACAATATAACACACTAAACATTGTTTTGAACAAAGGGAAACATACCTACCAGGCACGAGGTGACGAATAATGGTATTCACAAGAAAAGAACCGTACTCCAACCCTACGCTGAGAGGAATTCCTCCGGGAATTTGGCTTACTCTGTAAAAGGGTTGGTCGAGTAAGCGAAAAACATTTTATAGCGTCAACTGCCTATAAATAGCCTTTTAGCTGTTTGCAGTGCCTGCGAATACGAATGCAGTGTGGTAATGGTTCTCCATATAAAATAAGTACTTAATATTGTATGCAATCAACTTTATAACTACTTTTTCAAGAGGCAAAGGTTGCACAATAATACGGGAAATGTATATTTTCGCTATAAAGCTGCAGTGAAAATGGTATAAATGCAATTGAATAGTGACTGAATCTGGTAAATACTATTGAAAATTGTCTGCATTTCTGCGACAAAATGCTGTCTGTAAAGTGCAAACAAAATAAGTTTTTTTTCTTTGATAAACGAGCACGAGAAATTAAGTATTGATTTCTGGTATTATAATCATTTACCACTCATTAAATTACGTTAAAGATTTCCTAAAGCGGTTCATAAAAAGTATGCATATAATGGATTTGTTGTTAACTTTATAAAAAGTGTTTCTGATATAGGTAGCATCCCAATCGCAATTCAAAACTAACTGGCATAACATCAACATTGAATGTTGGTAGCTATAATTGGATTCGTTAACGTTACAACAAACGGATTGTCGTGTCTAAACTAAATCAAACTTTGTTTCCGCCGGGAGTCGCCGTCGAGCTGCCGTCATTACAGGGGATATTGGGAACAAACTATAACCCATTTTAGTTCATTATCATGGAACTGCTAGAAACAGACGACGCTACGAAAGGACTTCAACTGCACAACAGAGACGCGATATGAATAGTTCGACGCTCGTTAAAAGTTTAACGTTCAGTTAAATTATACTATCAATAGTCAAGAAATAGTAGCACGCTCCGATTAATTGCAAAAAAAAAGTTTGATATTCAAAATATACACAGTGAAATGTCAAGCCACATTTCAATGCGACATGTGCCCGAATTAATTATTGCAAAAATGAGCATCACGTATGAATAATGCATGAGCGATGCTCAACCACGCACATCGGTGCAACCACGCCAACGGAGAGTGTTTGTCGCGAAAGTGAAATCAAATGTTGTATTTTTATGACATAATTACTACGCACGAAACCCTCAATTAACTTTAAATTTAAAATATGAGCGATTTGAGTCTCTCTAACAACATTAGGGTCGGCTTCAAGAATGGTGCCTGTTTAATATCGAAAATGTATGCGGCGCTAAACCATTGGACGTTTGATAAGGCAATGAGTCGAAATTATAATTATTGGATTGACCCGTTACGCATCTAATACTGAAAAACTAGCAAACCTGACACTGCCAGTATTTCGAGTACCCGAACGTTACTAATAGAAATTTAAATTAACACACATAACAGGAACCAGTTAAAAGGTTAAATATTAAAATGGCTCCTATCTGCGAACCACGGTAAGTGCATCTTAACTTTGAGATCCGCACAGTCGTTACTTGAGCACGCTCTTCTCCAAAAGTGACAAATTCTCTGGCATACAATCGTTATGAAAAACACAATATAAGTGATGATTTCAATACGAGCCATAAAATATTATAGCACAGGGCATTAGACGCAAATCTTGAACAGACGTCGCCACTTAAAATAAGCTGGCACGATTTCAAGTGCCGCCAACCTGAATGCGAAGTATTCAGTTCATCAAAACCAGATGTTGCCGAGTCCTATGTAAACATGGACATTTACGCGGCTCGTATGATTAAACACCATCCTATTATGTGTGTTTACGTAACTGTATACATAATAAACACACATATTGTCGTATCGACACAGCCTATGTCATTGTTTCAGTAAATATCTGTTTGTCGGGAGCAAGGCAAGCTTTTGCAATTGTAAAATGAACGGTTATTTCCAGAAATACAGTTCTGGTTTCATATAGAACTCGTAAAAATAAATCCTATCCGAACTGAATTCACTGGTCAGAGTTAACACAAAGGAATCATATCTACATGCATATACTTTTAATGCTAGCTTAGGAAAATGGTTTAGTAAAACATAACGTTCTTTTCGGTAGCCGTACCATTTACAGCCGATGGACTATGATTACTCAATAAAATTGTTGGGTGTAGTCCAAGAAACCAAAACCGGGAATTATTCCATACAAGTTTAGTGGCTTCGGGTCACGAACCGGGCTGCATTGCTTATAAAAATTCACAGCGCTCAGTTTGGAAGAGGTTCGACGACATTAAACGTATTAATGTTATAAACAAACAGTAGAAGCTGGCATGGGGCCAAGTGGGCTGGGCGCCGGCGCTACCGTTAGCGCTCACGTCCCGTTTCAGAACACCAATTGCTCTATCACCTAGGACCGATTTAATGTTCTCGCCAACTCAAATTATCTTTGACTGTTTTATTGGTCTTGTCTTTGTAATTCTTGCCTGTCTCTCTTTTGTTACTAAATCAACGTATCGAATAACCAACAAGTTAATCTTTAAAATGAGCAGCATTTTGTCTTTAATCCACCAACAAATATTTTGAAACTTAACACTCCGAAACAATTAAAGTATTAATTTAAGCCGCGAAAGGATGCCTATTAATATTGTAAACTCGGCGAGTTTATTCTCGGTTTCAATTAAATCGTGGCTAAGCTCACAAGTTGCGCAGTTATAGAGGTCCTATTATCTGCATGAAATTTGACTCGCAAACCGCAAGCTCCCTAGTGGTAGTGGGTCGACATAACTCGACCCAAGTTGAAAGCTTTAATTACGTCAAGTGAGTCGTTCACGCAGGTGACTCCTTAATTACAGGGACGAAATTGAGCTGCCCATTCAACTGACACGTCTGCGAACGGATTATCATGACCCATATCAGAACCCTTTGTATAAGTCCCGTGATTATGAAGCTCCTATTGTTGAAAGCACACACGTCAACAATGATGATGATTAAAAAATAATGCCGTCGAGAATAAAAAATGGGATGCACAATAATAGTTGGCATAGGACGCCATTGCTTTTATTCTGTGCAATAATAGCGTGCCCTACATTGGAATTAAATGACCGATCCTTTATGTGAGTATTCCACATATGCCCATTATAACTGGAATGTAAGTTAGTTACGACTACGGCAAATAATAGTCTACTTCATTTATACAAACCGTTGTTTCGATTATATTTTATTTATAGCGTTAGCGCTAACAAATAGTGTTACAAAACCTATTTTAAAAACTCAATACATCTTGCGATGCCTCTAAAGACGAATTATCCACAAAATTACTGAAGGTACGTCTTTGATGATTGAATTTGAGTCTCACTCCAATACTTTCAATTACATTAGCTTTGAAAAGGGCCGTCTCGGCCGGGTTAAACCTAGAAACAGTTTTATAGCTAAATCAGTATTGTAACGTCGCGTCGTGTTGTACCCGAGATGTTTCACAAAATGTAAACATTAATTTTACCATCTTATTCACTCTCATAATATTTACTACACAAGAGCGAATATGCTCACGTTTTAAAACCCTACGCTGTTTACCATTGTTTGATCATTATTTGCACAGTTCCCATATAATCAGATAAGACGTCACACTACCTATTACCCGTTCACAGGAAATGTGGCTTTAAAGGGGTGTCCGTATTTAACGTTTCCGGAAATTAGCATTCAAACAAGGAAGTGTTTCAATAACAAGTTAAACCGTATTCAAGTAAACGATGCTTTGGTGAGATAACACCAAATTGTTATCATCCTGGATCACTCTTTGATGTAATTCTGTTGACGGGTCTGAAAATGCAGTCATTTGAAAATTCCCTTTGAACAAAGGACCACGAATATCTACTTACCAAACAAAAATCAATAAAGACACTGCTAGCATAAACTGTTGTATCGTATTGCTTGCTAAAACGTCTAAACTTGAAACAAACAGCTGTAAGCCGGATAGATTTGTCTCGATATACGAAGGTATTTCACGATCTTGGAGACTCGCTCAACGAAACACGATATTGGACTGCAATTGTTTCTCTTGGATCCATGTTTCATTCACAACATAGGTAAGTCAGGTACTGTTATTTTCTGAGAGAATACAGCAAATTCTTTACAAAGAAAGCGAAACCTAATTAAATTCCTACTTTTGTATTGTTATCTGAAACAATTCTCATTTTTGTATTAAACTTCAAAATGATTAAAGTTGTAAACAAAGCTATTAACAGGAAAACGCTGATACGAAAATATCGTGGTGCTTCATCAGATAAACCAAATAAACAATCTCTATTAGATGTTGATGTAGTTAGAAGTGTCTCGCGACTTTTCCTTCATATAATGGTAGCAAATAGGCGCTCACATATTTGCTATTCCGCCTACGTCTGCCTGTTTGAACAGGCAATTGACTCGTAGCAATACGTTTTGCTTTTGGTACTTCAAGCTACACGGTTCAACTATTTAATGCGAGCACAGTAATTTTGGATTGACATCCATATTGCATACTGAAAATGCAGCGCTGTTTTCAGTTGATTGAGATTTTGTTAGGGATCAGTTTAGCGCAAACACAGCGCTGGAATGGATTGTTGGCTATACGTGTCGTCATAATGAGAGCATTGCGCTAATAGAGGGAAATGACAACGTCGAAGCATCATATTAACTAGTATTATAATGCTGTCTGCTATAATTAGTACTGAAACCATGAAAACTACTTCAGCATCATGGCATATTTAAGACGTTAACGTCACTCGCTTAAGAAGATTTTGAATGGTACGGGGTATAAATGATCATAAAATGTTGTTTTAACTTTTACTGCTACAAAGGACACGTCATTTTTTTGTAAACTCCAATTAGGGTTCTGATGCTATCTTGATAAGAGGTCTCATTGTAATGCAGTAAGTGTCTTGTGTTTGTTTCAGTACATCATTGTTTTTATTCAGCGAAATGTTATTGTTATTTAAGAGCTTAAAATTCTACAGTTAACGCAACAAATGTACGTGTTCTATCAATCAAATACGAAGAATCGTCGCAGCGAACAATACTCGTTAGAAGAGTTGCGTGACATTTACGTTTCGTCGAATGTATCACGTTTTCACAATAAATCCAATACTTCAATTTGTTTTGTTCTAATATTGCAGAGTTCGAAGACATAAAGTCGATGGTTTATGCACGTAAATCGAACACGATATGCTGCAGTGTTATATTTTACCAATCGCGGAACATGAATTCTTTATCAAGTAATGTAGCATTGACGTTAAAAGGAAACAAGAACTAAAAGTTAAGTAGTATGTACCTACCACAGTTCTATATATATGATATGGTACGTCAAATCTGTCAATATGTAAGAAAACCAAGCATGTCATATATTTACTACAATCAAATGAATAAGATGTTGTCATAAGAGCATGTTTAGAGATGGGAACTTTCCGTCGACCACACCAAACTAATTGCACTAACGTTTTTGATGTATCGATTTTTAATCGATTTCAATATATTCAATTATATTTTAATTTAATCGTATTACCAGTAAAGGTTTAGACAACATGTTCAAATATCTGCTTTTTTATTTATTTTTTAATGTTTTAAACTATTGATACATTTAGTAAAAAAGCACCGACTATAAAATTAAATTAGCACTGTAACAATAATAACGCTAAAATATTATTCAGCATCAACAGTAACATTTCAAATTTAAATCATTCTTTTTTTAAATCGATAGGAGTCGATACTAAATAGTCAACAACACTATTTGCCAGAAATAAGAAAATTGACCATTCCACGAAGCACAATTTAGGATTTTCTACAATTTCACTGCACCTAGGCTCAGCGTCGTCTAAAACTTAACAGCGAAATCATGAGTGTATTCGACTCATGGTTGACACGCAAACTACGTACAGACACCAATTATATTTCTTAATAAGATTTCTGCGGTACCCAATCTGTGTATTGCTCAATAATTGTTCACGAAAATTGTACGTCAATTTGTGCCCTTACCGAGCAATTTGGATTTGTTTTCGTGAATCATGTTACATGAGAACAAATTAATTAGAACTGTCCATAAAAACAAAATCGTAATCCAAACAATGAGCTGAGCTCGTCGAGAGCTTTCGTTCATTTCAGGAGTTTAGCCGGAGTGGGAGGGGGGAGGGATTCGTGTATGGATGTACAAAATTTTCACACAAATTAAAAAGGTTGTAGCGTCGAAGCCGCATTATTTCGGGCCGTCCATCCCTCGTGAATCCAATTTGCGGCCCTCGGCGCGACGTATCTTATAATGGGATTTCAGCCTCATTCTAAAAAGGCTATTTATTTATTTCAAGTACCTAATAAGTACATTATTGGCAAAAGGCAAACAAAACGCGACTAGTACTAGACTTAATTTGTTAACTGAGGAAGGACTGGAGCAGTCACTATTTTAAGATGCTTTAAAAGTATGACTTGCCTGGCAGCAAGATTCCGATATTTGGTACTCACTATATACACTACATATTTAATGTAGTTATTATACACAACACAACATAGCATTACGCCTATATTACCTAGAAGGGAGTGGCAGAGGTGTACAATACAACACCCTCATTTCACCTGTTATGGATAGGTCGCATTGGATAGGGGGCGAGCCTATCGCCATCCACCGGGCACAATTCCAACTCCGTGCTGCTATTCATGCTTATCCCCTTACTTAAAAATTGTGAATCTTTCATATTGTGAAAATTATAATAACTAAAAGTAATAACTGCCTCGATGGTCTAGTAGTTAGCGTATGCGCTTCGTACCGTGAAGTCTCAGGGTCGATTCCCGGGTCGGGTAAAGTGTTATTTGTGAATTTTCCGTCAGGATTCACAATTTTTAAGTAATGCGAGAAGCTTGAATGCTTCTGTTTCATTTCACTTAAGTACGCACCATGTTTATATAATAATGAGTAAATTAAATATACCGATTGCCGAGCGGGTTTAATTAAACCAGGAAATTAAACGTGGAAGTTGTCCCAGATCAAATCAGTGATGAGAAAAAATCTTGATTGGAAAAATGTTTTTATGAGTGAGCTAATAAATCGGCTAATTCAGTAAGTATTTGTTCGCTCGCCTACAATAACTGAAAGATTATTATGTTATAAACGCCCTCAAAGAAGCATTAAACAAGTATTTATACAACGGTAAATTAAGCTGTAGACAAAATGTCGTCGGCTCGATTTTATTAAATATTTCAAATGAGTAAACGTCCGGGCTCGAGGTAATTTTGAGTGACAAACGAGCGGTTGAGCACCGGCTGCGTCTCGAGCCGAGTCCGTCACGTGCTCCCGGTAAATAAAATACGTTCAAGCAAGCCAGCCGTCTTACCCACCCACAACCAAACTCCAGATGACAAATCTCATTCTGCATGCAAATTTCTCGGTCTCTTCTTTACGATGTTTACTTTACCCGATCATAACTTTTATCTTGAACAAAATTAGTTCAATTTCTATCATTCCTACTTGGTGAGACATTCCTAAGTTTATTGTTTCATGAAAGTAGAATTCCTCGCCCCGTTTAAGCGCACCTACTGAAATAGCACAGGAATTCTCAAGTCGTTTCCGAAGGCATTCCGCTAATGCCGGTAGCAAAGAAGAAAAATATATTTTACGTAATTTTATGTGGATAGGTTGCATAAGGTTTCGTAACATGCGGTAGAAGTGCGACTCAGCTGAATAGCGCGGACGCACGTTGAATCACAAAGTAGTGAATCAGTTCATTGTTGTGAACGGCTGAATATTCAGTAACCAACGGCATTTTGGTAAATCACATTTGCATTGAGATAAGCCTGCGAAAGTGATCGCTTGACCTTTCCACTGTACACAATCTATTTTGTTTGTCTAAAACCAGTCTAATGAAAACTGAGATTTGCAAAAGCAAAACACTAGAAACAAAACGGTTCTTTATTTCGCCGAGTGTGTTTCCCTGCCTACTTAAAAATATATGCCTAATGAGGTCCCCTGGAGCAACAGAGAGAGTTGTGGAAGCGGCACAGAGGTCCTCGTGCATTAGCGCGTTGGATCCCCAAGTTTACTCAGGGTTACTTTGTGTTTGTCCAACAGGCTTTGTCGGCTCGCCGCTCCTCTAACCTGTTGGGTTTACATTTATCTATCCACCGCTCGGAACGAGTTTTTGTTAACAGTTCTAAACGATTTCACTCGTTGTAATGTTATGAAATGCCTTGCTCAAATTGTTTAATGTTTCAACAAGCGATTTCCTGGGAGGCGGTAATAGTAAATGATTTTCGTAAATGTATAAACTCTGTGTAACTGGAGAAGCCCGCGTCCTGCATTGGATTAATCAAATTGTAGCAATCATGATTTGTTTTGACTTACAGTGGCATTGAATATATCGCAAGTTAAAAATATGATCAACTGTCGAACGTTTGTTTTGATATCTCGTTTAGAGGTAAAACGTTAGGCGTGAAACTGGCATATAGACGCGTGCGAGCCGGAAATCGTAGTCGTCGACGAACCATCATCGTGTCGTTGGATTGGCCCGTAACGTGGGGCCCTATATCCGCCGCGAAATGGAACGTGATTCCACTGCCAATATGGCGGGATGCAGCCCTACGAACTCGCAACAAGATCGCGATGTGATTTTGCGATTTAATCTTTCAACTCTGGTACAACAGATTTTGAACCTTAGATGGATCCTCACAAACACAGGATGTTGATGTATACTTTAGTTTCGTGGTGTGTTGTGAGTTCTCTCGTGTCTAAAATATTGAAAGCTTAGAATCAACACACAACCTTGTTGAAAACAGAATCAATACACCAGATATGTATATTTTATTATGAGTAGACGCCGGGTGTCAAGTCCCCTTAACTTGAAATTTAGATTCGATATGACATAGTTTTCAACATAAAAACGTCAGAAATTGACTTTTCTATATTGATAGCTACGTAATAGTCCAATCTAATCGTAAAGAGTAGAAATGAAATTGCGAAAATGTTATTCAAGTACGGGGTTAGCAGTTCTTTATATATTTAAACACCTCTTGTATATTAGCTCGTTTGAAAACAGTGCATAAATCATAGAGTTTCCAAACATTTCAAACGTATTATAATGTCGATAGGTCTTTTCAAATATAATCGATAGCCAAGATATGAGAGCGCGAGAAACTAAGTTTATGATTTATTGGCTCCACCTTCGCAGGGCTTCGGTAAACAAAGAGTTAGAATGGGTTTAATATATAGGTATTTTATCTTAATATAGAGCTCGGGGCGGGTATACCAACGATAATATTTATTTCAATGTATTACTTATTCAGAGACAATATTTTATGGCAAATATTATTTTAGACGTGATATTTTAACAGTGAACGAATTTATTTTGTAAATTATATTTACATATTTCGATGATGAAAAGTAGTTAAAAAAACCGGCCAAGTGCGTGTCGGGCCACGCGCAGTAGGGTTCCGTAGAAAAATATTTTTAATTTTACTTTTTAACTAAATGGCGTCCTTCAGAAAGGAAATGTTTGTAGTACACGAAACCAGCTAGCACGTATGACGAGATGTATGAATGTTGAGGAAGCGAAAGAAGTATGTACGGAGCGAAGCACATGGCGTTCCATCGTCTCTGCCTACCCCCGTGGGATAAAGGCGTGATTTTATATGTGTATTATGTATGTTTATTTATGTTTCAAGAATTTTGAACGAAATATTCTGAGTAACTGCATCTGACATTTCGGACCCCTATTCCTCTTGAACTAATGAAGTGAACTTATCCGCTATAGTTTTCCTTTGAAGTTCATTACATGTAGGTACTACCGACACAATTTTTTTCAGATTTTGGGATCCAGTAGTTTAGCTTTTAGAGGGGGGGGGACGCCCTACTCGAACAAAAATTTGCTCTTTATAGTTAATTATCTCGCAAACGGATCTCTAAATCAAAAAACTGTCTTAGCAACCCCTAAACGTTTTTAAAAGTCCTATCTAACAATACCCCACACTATGGGGTAGGCGACAAAAAAAAAACATCCCTACTTTACATGTAAAGCTAAAACTTTACATCTAAAGCTTTGCTGAAAAAGTCAGAAAAAAAAATATTTTTCCAAATTTTATTCTACGACTTTCTTTGTTTAGTTAACATACATGTTCATGCAAAATTTCAGTTTTCCAGCACCAACGGTTTCGTCGCTATGCCTTGGACAGACGGACGGACAGACGGACATGGCGAAACTATAAGGGTTCCTTGTAGGTACTACGGAACCCTAAAAACTGAAATGTAGAAAAAGTAAAAAGTATTAATAAGTATGGATTTAAGAAAGATGTTAAATAACTTTAAAATTACCGAAGTACAAACCACACATTGACTAACGCAAATTACATAATGTCACAAGCATAATAGATTTGCTGTTTGAATATACAGTCCTTAATGTTATTAGTCAGTGGTTTAGAGCTACGGTTTAGTACATAATGGGTAAACAGCTGACACGTAATACATGTCACGCTAATCGCTGCTAGTGTCCATGTTTAGTACTAACTCGTGATCTAGAACATGTGCAATATAGATTGTACACGTTAACTATTAATATGAAGCTGTTTAGCGATGTTATGTATTAGTGCTTACGTAGTAATTTGGAGCATAAGGACGGTCCGTTTGTACTGTATAATAAGGCATTCAATGATAATGTCGCTGGATTGTACTCGTATCTGATGGCTATTGTACAAATAATAGCATTGGTATGATTAGTATGATTAACTAGCTATAGAGCTACAACAAATTACACCTTTAATAATAGTTATCTCGTAATTTGTTTTTAATATAGAGGTAGACAAGTAATTACTATTTTTCCAAAATTAGACAACGGGCTTAAATCGCTTAATTATTATAAAGGTAAATAAATACCTATGCTGGACGTTTCGAAATGACTTGCATCATTCGTGGTCACGAGCCGACTGGTGAAGCTCAGCGTCGTCTCCGTTCTTCTTCTTACGTGTCAATGGCATTATGGTTTCTCATTTTAGGGTTCCGTAGTACCTACAAGGAACCCTTATAATAATATAATAATATAATAGTTTATTTCTCTCAAAAAGGTATAAGTACATACATTGGTAACATACATCAATAAACAGGTACAGTATTAGTTACACCTTAGTGAGAGCTGGAGTTTGTAGTAGGTTCAAAACCTGTGTGACAAATCTCCAGGCTCCCTCCTTAGTGCTACAAAAGATTTACAATTAGGAATAGAGACGTGTTATTACAGTAATGTACTACAATACAGCCATTAAGTGGTAAGAGAAACATCATTAGATTAGTACGAAAGTGTGTGTGTGAGTGTATGTGTGAGGGTGTGAGTGAGGGTATGTGTGTGTGCGTATATATATTAGTGGGAGCATATTCATAATTATTTTAAAGCGCAGATAAACCTTTCTGTTTCGTCGTAACTCAAATTACTCAACCAGGTGGTAACAGCATTTTTACATTCATTTCTGGTCATTGGGAATATTATAGTTTCGCCATGTCCGTCTGTCCGAGGCATAGCGACGAAACCGTTGGTGCTAGAAAACTGAAATTTTGCATAAACATGTATGTTAACTATACAAAGAAAGTCGTAGAATAAAATTTGGAAAAATATTTTTTTTCGGGTAGCTCCCCTACATGTAAAGTAGGGATGTTTTTTTTTTTTGTCGCCTACCCCATAGCGTGGGGTATTGTTAGATAGGACTTTTAAAAACGTTCAGGGGTTGCTAAGACAGTTTTTTGATTTAGAGATCCGTTTGCGAGATAATTAACTTTAAAGAGCAAATTTTTGTTCGAGTAGAGCGTCCCTCCCCCCCCTCTAAAAGCTAAACTACTGGATCCCAAAATCTGAAAAAAATTGTGTCGGTAGTACATGTAATGAACTTTAAAGGAAAACTATAGCGGATAAGTTCACTCCATTAGTTCAAGAGGAAGGGTCCGAAACGTCAGATGCAGTTACTAAGAATATTTCGTTCAAAGTCGAAATATGTTGTTACGACTAGCTACGGAACCCTACTGCGCGTGGCCCGACACGCACTTGGCCGGTTTTTTATTTATATTGTCGTATCCGTGAAGCGCTGATATTGTTCACTACCCTCACTTAGTTGTCACAATTTTTATTTTTATTTAGAAAAATGTTCTCAAATCGCGAAAGTTAAAAGTAATTACTATGTTTATAACTACTCACAGTACAGTCACACTCTGCTCTGCACAAAAATAATATACCTCTCAGTGCAAATCGGCTGTGAGGCCAAGTTAACCAAAAGAAACTTCAATACCAACTCACACAGATTTAAGAGAATTTTACAGTTCTGTTATTTTTAAGCCGGGAAAGAACTAGTAAATACGACAAAACCTCGATAAAACATAATGCAGTAGCTATCTTTTAAATGCATCTCTAATTTATACATAGCCTGTGTGAACATTTTATTTGTTTTGTATTTTCCCACACGCACTGAGATAAAACTATAGTAGACAACTTTGTCAACCTGACACATTTTGATAGATTTATGTGGCGAGTTTTTGATAACAACCCATGGACTATATAGTAGAGCTAACAACATTCATCGAATAACATAGTAAAATAGAAATACACAGCTAACACATAAATCAAAGTAACTTTTTAATAAATTTCTTCTGAGTAACTTTAATGTGAAACAATTAAATAATATTTTTCATCAAAGTACTTATTTCCATAGTAACAAAGAGCGAAATTTCATTAAACGGAGGTGATTGTCAACGATTTGAAGCGTTGTGTTCAATGAATCCGAGTTGAAAAGACGACAGATGTTGCCCGTCCAGTAACTTTCGTTTAAGTTTTTAACTAAAAGAATTATTGAGGAACGAAGATGGGAAAGAACTTTATTCATGTTTTAGGATCTTTCGACATTTGTGCTAAAGTGTAAAACTCTTTTGTGACTACCTGCTTGTACTTGAGAATCAATCGATACCGTTCTAACCAGCATTCGAGTATTCAAAAATGCCACGTTTTCGAACAGAACCAATTTCGTACTGCATGGACAATACGGGTTTTTCTTTTTACTCATCGTGTGCAATTGACATTCGTGTATCAAGAGAGATATGCACTTCATAATTGATGGAGAACCGAGTTAAAAGTGTAAAGCAGTTCTGCCTAAAATAAAATGTCACATTGTGTTTAGTGAGTAAAACTCCGAACATTATAGTTCACGGTTGGAATTTATGGGATACAATAAAATCCTTTCTCGGTTACATAAAATGTGGCGCAAAATCGCTGGGTGGACGTCGCATCGTGTCACGAGCCGTCAGTTCCTGAGAGAAGAAACACCCGAATTAAATTCCTGTTCTCTTCGCCAAGCGAGCGTATTGCGGCTAGAAACAAATTTCACTAGAAGTTTAACAAAAGTGTAGAGATTTCTAAAATTAGGTACATTATTTAGTTGTAGTGCGCCTTGAGCGAGGATGGTTCGTTGTAGGGAGAGGCGGTCGTATCAAATTTCATCCTAACGACGCGTTGTAAAACTGAAACAATGGTGGAGTGGAAAAGCGAGTTATGGACACAGTGAAGGGAGAGGACAGGCGAGTGCATTAAGATAAAGCGCATTGGGCGGCAGCCAGCGTCTCAAGTGTCCGGCTGGTGCCAAGACTGGCAAGCGTCAGACACCGCGGGCCAGTAGAAACGCTCCTTGCGATCCTTCATTGTTATAAAAACCTAAATAAAATTGACGCAAGCATAATTTTCCATACATTCAAATCTTAACATAACATGAAGACTCAACTTTGCTTTTTAACACGCTTATATTAGCTTCACCTGTATGTTTGTTTGTTTGCTTGTTTGTTTGTTTGTTTGTATGTAACCGACTCCTTTGGACTCGATTTTGACCCACTTTAAACGGACAGATTTAATTCAAACTTTCTACACTTGTAAAGAATCAGCGACAATATAATAATTTCATAAATTTATCTCATTATCCTGATTAGGATCGCCAGGATTAAAAAAAAACTAAAACTAAAAAGTGAAAAATAAATATAGTTTAAAAAAACTAAAAAAAACACGCTTTTAAAGCACATCAAACTAAAAAGTGAAAAATAATTCTTATTATAACCTGAAAATAATAATAAACGAAAAATACTAGTACTATTGTGAAAAAAAGCGTGGGGCGCTCTGTGCCATATTTTTCGTCTATCGAGCGACCCACGCTTTTTTTCACAATAGTACTAGTATTTTTCGTTTATTATTATTTTCAGGTTATAATAAGAATTATTTTTCACTTTTTAGTTTGATGTGCTTTAAAAGCGTGTTTTTTTAGTTTTTTAAACTATATTTATTATTTTAATAAAGTTCACACTAGAACACTTGAACTTTTGTGTTCTTTACTAGCGTACGTTGTAGAAACAGCTGGCGTCAGTATAATTTTACTAAATCATCTAGAGTACCGTCTTCGTCGAGTGTTACTCTCTCATAAATTTTCTGAGTAGCATGAACCTACGTAGAAGATGGACGAATTTTAATTAAAGTCTCGGCGTAGTCAAGCTTCATCATATTAATAAAATATCAGTTTCTTAAAACTAATGTAGTGCGGTTTTGCTTGATAAATCTTAGGAATATTTTTAGGAACATCATATTTTAGTTCAAATGCAGCTGCAAGTTAAATAATATTCAATGGTCGCAATACTTAAATTAAGCTTGATATTTATTAATTTTGTAACAAAAGCGAGCACAAAGCTTAATAAATGTAATGTTAAGATGCATTAAGAGTAAAAATGTTAAGTAACCTCAATATCAATAAACGTAGTTCCCGAAAATGCAATAAAGTGTTGAACCCTCTCACGGGTCGACATAGAGTGGAAGTCAGCAGTTTCTTTGAAGCGCATCCTCACTTGGAGGACAATAATGAATTCAGGCCCGAGGTGGGGTTCTGCGGAGGTCGCGGGGGAAGGGGTGTTAGAGCGTGCTCGTACGCTCCACTTTGCACTTCCTCTCTTATAAAGCGATTAATGACAGTGCGACCTTTGAGGAGTCTGACGATCAAAATAAGAAGAAAATAAAATCCAATCACGAAAACGACTTTAGACTTTTGCGCTTCCAATGGAGTGCCAAGTTTCAAACTTCCAGTCACTGAAGCCGTTGTTGTTGTTTTTGTTTCCCGTTGTGATGCCAATTGCGTAACAGCAAAGCTGAGAATTATTATTATTATCTCATTTAGTTAGCCCGGGGTTGGAATGTTACTTGAACTAAGTCAAACTTGCCCGCAATCTGTAAACGTTGCTAGAACTACGTACATGTGGCAAATCTCAGCAATTCGTGTTTAGCGAGCCAAATCATAACAAGCAAATACTGCGGAACTGGGAATTCAAGGATATTTCTTTTTGCTTATGAACTATCAACATCGACATGTCAGAGTTGAGCTCGGGAAATACATTTCCTGGCTTATAAACATATTCGAGGAAAAGCGCTGAGGTAATAGAAGCAGACGTACGGAATCATATTTTGATGGGGGAAGTACACTCCAGTATTTATGTTTATCACAAACGTGTGCTCGTAATAGAGATGAGGCGTACGGAACAACGCGAGCTTTTAGCTAACAACGTTTTGAATTTTGCAAATACACTGCATTTATGTTGTTGACATGATTGCTACGCTATACGGTAATAGTTGTGGAGTTGGATGGCTATAAAATAAGAGCTTGGCAAGGCATTTCTGCGCATTTTTATGTTGATATTTCGTTGGCTTTCGGCAATAATAGATTGTATCTAAGGAAATAAGGACAAGATTTATGTCGTTAAGGTGTGACGAGAAAACTTTAGCATAAGCACTAGCATTACCTTTTCTTCTCAAGTCTCAAGCAAATATTTAGCATCATGAGCAAAAGACCGAGTCGGTTTTTATTATCTGCATAGCACTAATTGAATCTAATAGAGAGCTAACGGTAAGAGAAGTGCAAAGTAATTTCACACACTATTTAAAATGTATTACTCTATCGGTATCAGGAACTAGTGTACTAGGCATTTTAAATATGTAATGCAAGTCTGCATTGATCGTGTAGGTACTAATGACAGAGTGCTACGACCGTTACGATTGATTCAAGTAGCAGTTAAAGTACCTAAGTACAGAACTTCAAACTACATGTAATTCTCGTTCCGAACTTATAATTCTGCAACTGGAATTGGAGTTGTGTATCGATTGCTGTGCATTTCAATGAAACTTTTGTTAAATTTTATGATATTAGAGTTATCAAACAATAATATCCATCAAAGGAATCAATCAGGAAAACTGTTGATTTCCTACGATATCAATAAAAGTAAATACAGTGCGTCACCTCCGTTCTATCCACCAAAAGGCCGCTGAGTAGGAGTCTGACTAACGTACCTTTTCGACTGCTTACCTGTAGAAAAAAAAACAATATTATCAGAATTAACATATAACAGAAGTAAAAGAACAAAGAACCGCCGCCGCCAGGTGCAATAGAAGCGCTAGAGAATCGAATGAAAAGCGATAGATAAGGCCGTGCAATTCCACATTATCGAGTAAAATGGAATGTCGCCAACTACGCAATTAACTTTTTAAACGTCGCAGTGATTTAGTATGGCGCTCCACTATTTTAATCTAACACTGTATTTGCAAAACCGGTTTTCTAGAAGCAAATACTAACTAAGGAAATTATTTCTAGCTGATTGTTTGCTAAGTTTGCCATGTTAACTAAAAAGATAATAAATAAATATGGTAGGTAATATGTACACAATTTATTCCCAATATACCTATGTTTGAAAAATGCATTATTGATGCCCAATTTGACATCTAATCTGTCTCAACTTTTGCCAACCGATTAAGGTTAGACTTCATAAAGGTCACTAAAACGCTAATGATGTAAGTCGTTAGTTTCTAGGTCAGCTAAGTATAAAGTTATACTCATTACTCTAAAAACTTCGGCAATCCTTCATAACATTCAAGGGGCAGTGCGCAATGGAGATTAAAGTCCTATGGTAATTCAGAAAACTGGAGACCAATTCTTATAAAATTCGTGTCGCAATATAAATAAATTATGTTTGGTCACGTATTCACAATCATCCACGAAATACAAGTACCATCGTTACACAGCAAAAACCAATTATCTAAAATTTTATTTACATTTATTATCTTTACACTTGTCAGAGGCTGTTAGGTATTTCGTTATATAGGTAATGAGATTTTTGAGACAAAGGTGCGACAATAGTAACTTAACTTTTTTTTTTTATTATGGATAGGCACGCGTTTGACCACGATCTCACCTGATGATGAGTGATAATGCGGTCTACAGTGGAGCACGCTTACCTATGAGATACCTATTAACTCTTGCTTTGAAGAGATCCAAGTTGTATTCATGCGGAAACACAGACTCGGGCAAGGCGTTCCATTCTTTGGCAGTTCGCATAAGAAATGTAGAGGCAAAACGCTTAGGGCGTACTGGTGGAATATCTACCGTGAAGCGATGCCTGATGCCTGATGATGACTTGTCGATAGTTTTTGCATACCGAATGTTTAAAACCTTAACAAATGATGAGTATCATAACTTCTTTGAGTCGAAAATGCATGATATTATTATGAAGATTGTGTAGCATTATCTCGGTAAAATTTTAAAGAAGATTGGTACTAACAGATCGCTAATTATATTCCCTGGAGATATCAATCGTAATATCGAAACGCGGCAGCCAAAAAAGGTAAATCAATTTGACGGCTAAACCACAGTATTAAGATAATATCTAAACGATATTCTTCTGTTTAATTAAGTTCAAAGTGTAAAATGCAACGAATTGAACGTTTTTATTGTAACGATGGGATTAGATCAATTTGGTACACGACACTTGGATAAAGGCTAATACTGAGCAACCTGTGAATCTAATGAGAACGTGTCCTTAACCAGCAGTATTGCGTGGTAGCGCCGTCTACTAGATGAGAGTGTTGTTGTACCATTAGTCGTGACTTGGCATCGAGTTAGCTTGCTAATGTGCAATCAAATAGCGCCGCTGACTGCCACTTAATTATGCGTACGCTCTATGAATTCAAATCGACCGTGTAATTACCACAACAATGTCTTGTTTTGCGTATCTGTTACAAAAATCTATTTATAGGCTTAAAACACTGGGTTACTATGTTTTATGAACTAAAACTAGAAGAATAGAAATAAATTTAGGCCAATTGCTTTGGTCTTTTGGAATGAGAAACAAGAAATGAATGTAAAATTACCACAATGAATAACAATAAATCTACATAGCGCATACCAACCTACATCTTGTGCACTAGTAGCCAAGCAACAAAGCTGAAACGCATTCCGTGCAGAATTTGTAGCATTCAATTTCAATTATAGCGCATGAACAAAAATAATTCCTAGGCTGCTGAATACACCCGACCGTACTTATACCACCCGCAGCTACAAGTATTTGATTGTGCCATTTTGTGTAAGAAAATGCAAACACGAGCAAAGCCATACCATTGACCGCATTTTCTCTTTTCTCTCTCACACGCATTCTAATCCCTTGGACTATATCTCGAATCTCTCGTCTCGCCAAAGGCAAATCGTAAAGAACGGTAACAAAGCAACGTTTTGTCGCGTAAAATAAATTATTGTTTTATCGTTAATGTTTTTAGAAACGATACCCCGAGAAGTCCAATTTTAACTTCAACATAAGCATACTAGGCACGCGGAATGTAAATTAGTTTAAAGTTATAATAATTTTAATAAATACATAACGAATTCTAACTTTAGAAAATGTGAATTATTTACGCAAAATAATTTCGTTCCAGCTCTCGAGGTAACGTAAAAGTTTGCCCAGATTAAGACAGAATTTCAACTTTTATTTGTTTAATGAGCAAACATAAACAAGAAGTTGTTCAAAGGGTGGAAATGTCTCCGCTTAACCGCCACGACCCGGATTTCGTGCCAAATATTTATTTTAATTACATCTCGGTGCCTTCAAAGCCCAAGTTAAATGTCTCAACCACCTTCTACGCCAATATTTCAAATTAATTTACGAGTTTACTATTTGGTACATTTCATTAGGAACTAGTTTGCGTTAGTTAGAAATAGAATAGATAATGTGAGGCCTGTTTTCTCTGGAGTAATACTGACCGCCAGCGGAGCAAATAAAATATAAGCTACAATCTATGATATAAGAGAAAGATAAATTACGCTTTCAGATAATGGCCAGACCACAAATATACTAGTTTCTAGACTTTATGTAACAAACAAGTGAGATGTTGGCGATTGTACGTATCCAGTTAAATCAACTGCATACACCGACATACATTCTAATGAGCGTTTTCTTAAAACAGTTTCTCATTCTAGGAAATCGAGTTAACACACAAACCCACACAGCAACACTTGCAACCAACGGGTTTTATTTATATAGCGGTCAAAAATATAAAATTAAATATGACTATATCTGTTAACATAAACACAAACGTAATACACCACTACGTATTTATAAAAAAATGCCCATTCAGTGAAGGAAAACTGGCGATATTGATTCAAGTATCGCTTGAATAAACACTCGTTAAATGTAGTGGAGAGGAAATGGAACGGCGTTGAGGAGAAGTTATCAGTAACTGGCCATCGGCGAAGGATTTCCTTAGAGAATTACGTACAGACGTAATAATATAACTACCTTATTATGAGACGGGAACCTAGTTACAGCGACGAGAAAAAGAACGTAGGAATCATGCAATCGGAAATGAACAGTCAAAGCGGACTTAATTAAAACTAACCGGGAGCCCCACGGGACAATAGCTGTGCGAGACAACAAAGCGATGGGAGCCGTCATAACTGCTGTCAGCTACAACTACTAAGTACGATCTGCGATTACTTCTCAACGAGTTTAGCTCGAGCAGACTTAGCTAGAGATTGGACTCTGGGAATCGAACTAATGTTCATTAAGCTCGGTTACTCGGGATAAGATATGGAATCACCGCTCTCATCCCTCAGCCAACCGAGTACTGACTTAATTATTTACAAGCTACACAAAACTAGCTTCAGCAGAGGATAGTATTGTTTTGAACTGTACTAAGTAAACGTTTCAGAAACATTAATTTCGAGAAAATGTATTAGGTACTTAAAAGGTAAGAAAAACAACGAAATGAGACATTAAAATAATTAAAAACTAATTAGCGAGGATGAAAACCTGGCCTGGATAGGAGGCATCTGGTGATGGCACCAACGATGAATTTCTTACGGCTGCAAGGGCGCAAACTAAGAAAACACATCTGCGCATAAATTCTGAACACGTCCGGCTATATAAATTCATAACTTCAGAACGAACCGGAGACAGACGGTACGATGGGCTCAACGAATTTATTAAATAAATTAATTGAGCCAAAACGAATGTAACTGCTTGAATATTGAACTGACTGAATGAGGGTGTCGCTAAAAATTATACAACAAATGGACAACAATATGAATGTTAATATTTTTCATTTTGTGAAATTTGTCAGTGGATCTATAAAAAATGTAATTTATCAATGTGAAGTGTTTCAAAAGTAAAGCATTTCGATTCGATTGGTTTTGCATGATTAAAAATGTATCTCCATTAACTGATTACAAAAACGTAGTACTTAACTATGCAGATAACTATATAATAATATAACGCAACATACACACAACGCCATCTAGTCCCAAACTAAGTAGAGCTTATACTATGGTTACTAGAATAACTGATGTTAATACATATATAAGTACTATTCTATTGTAAATAAATACTTATTATACATAGAACCTCCATGTATGCACACAAGGATTTGTCCTAAGCGGGAATCGTCACAGGCAGGTACACTACCAACTCCAACATCCGGTCGTCAAACATACACAACGAACTTTTTACATCTACCCAGCCCACTGGGTCATTTGGCTACCAATATGGTAAGCATTTAGTTTTTATTAATACATTAAGATGGGACGGTAGTGAGATGAACTGAGCAAACCAATACAAATTAAATAAATCTGAATACCAAACAGACAGATATAGGTTCACCAAAACTAACCCAGTTTTATGACGAAGTATCCCAATTACACAGCGTTGTATCAACAAACATTAGTAACCAAAAGCATTAGTTGGCGTAGTCGCACAGCATCCACTTCCCAATAAACCTCCCGGCTGAGTGCATAACGTGCCGAGATTACTTATAGCCTCCGGAGCCCGAGATCAAACAACAATATTTGCTGCTCCCAGACACTAGATTAATTTTTCCTGCGGCATTTTACTTGGCTTTATCCATGAAAACATTCGGAAAAAACAAACTGGCCAAATGAACTCTTAACGTTTTGATTTTATTGTTTTAAGAAAGATTTTAACGTAAAACTAATATTTATGTAAAGAATTCAAAGAGCAAATTAGAATTAACAGAATAAAAATGTAAAAGGATTTTTTATCGAAGCTTCGTTTTGTTCTTTTTAGGAAATCAAGCCATCGGAGCTTGGCAGATTTCAACTTATCTATTTGTTTTGTAGCAACGCCTCCAAACAGGTTGTAGCCATATTGTTACTTACTTCCGTAATTATAACAGAAACCAAACAATGCAATGGCACGCTACAAAATACCCTCTACATAAGTTACAAATAAAAACTCCTCCTGTTTTTAATGTGGCCTTTTAATTCTGTGAGAACAAAGAGTTTCTTTCAGCTCTTTAATAGACAAGGAACCTTGTGGCAGCCTTTTTAGCTTAGAACTTTGATTATTAAAATAATACGCTTTTATAGCTTCCATGTTCATATTGTATTACGATAAGAAAGAGTAAGTTTTAGAATAGCTTATAATTATCATATGAAATAAAATTCGGCCATTATGGCTTCAATATACTTTGTGTAACAACCCTCCATTCAATTTATCAATTACGGTGACTGAAATCTCGACACTGATTCAGCTTCCGTTTGAAATCATCACGAGACATGAGGTACGAATTAACTTAATATACGTGTTATCATATCGTTTCAATCAGACTTACGAGGTTACATTAATAAAATTGCATGTTTCAATAATACTCTCTGAATTCATTTCTCTCCAGGACAAAGGCAGTAAGAATAAAATGAATAAAGGTGTCGCTAATCCTAGGACAATTGAAAGTCAGTAATTAACTTCTCGGCGTCGTCTTTTCCAGTAGAGGATGTCGATATTTGCTAACACATGCACTACGACACGATACATTATTAAAAGCGTATATAGACAAGAGAGAAATAGAGACAATCAACAGACGTAAAGCGTGAGAGGAAAACCGTTACAACGGGGAGTTTTTATTTGCAAATAAATCAAGTTACTGCTATATAACACGGAGTTGAGGTCGACAACTTCATAGTTGAGCACACGAAAACGAGAGTCACGGATGTCATGTAGAAACTAGTACAGGATATTTCGTTGAATAGGATTCTGAATATGAAACGAGATCACCGGAGCATGTGCTTTAGCTTTAGTCAAGACATTTCTTTATTTTGGAATCCTATCTAGGTTACACGAGGAAATGTGAACATGAGTTCGTGTGGAAAAAATGTAAAAGAATCGTGGAGGTGAGCGGCGGTCCCGATACCCGTACAATGCGGCTTTTCATTCACATTTTTCCTTATAATAAAGAGTAAATTAAGTCATTATAGTTACACTTAAATAGAAAACAAAGTTAAGACGTAAAGAATATAATTATAATAATAATCTCCATATAAAATACTGATAATACTTGAATCTAACTTCGGTATGTATTCAAAAGTCTCACAAGGAGCACGAAACTGAAATCGCTATTATGTGAAAACTCCTTAACATGAGCTAATCGATATGGATATGACAGTAATTACGTATTTATTCGAATATACAGCATAATAACGAAGAATCCAATTAGAAACTTATTCAAGTGGAAATTCAGTGAACGAATGAACATGCTCGACGATTGTGATCTTTAAGGCCAGCATGGTACTGATACGAGTGGTTTTGAACGCTTCTGATCCACAATAATGATAACGTTAGGAGTTTTGTTCATCGCGAAGGAGGAAAAGAAAGAACGTTAAATAATGAACACGCCTTGAGAAAAAAGGAATCGCGGGCCTTTGAGAGAGTAGTTATAACAATAGGAGCTAACTCGTGAGATAAAATAATATACACCGCCTTTAAAATGGCGTAGCTTTTATTAAAGGCTTCATTGTAAGTTTTACTAGGAGTATACGTGATCAAAAAATCACTGGCCGTGAAGCGAAGTAATTAAATGTGATATGAAATTTCACGAAACTGCAAAAAATATTTTAGCTCAAACGGGGAAGATTGACAATTTTATACAGGTTTTAATAATGACAAAAAATTACCTGGTTCATGCTATTGAATTAAATATTTATTACTTATTGGCTGAATACGTTATTATTATCTATTATAATTACTGTTTTAGGATTTAAAAAGTAATAAAACTTTCAAAAAAAGTTCACAAAATAATATTATATTTTTATTTACTGGTCACACCTTTTTTTTTATACATGAATGCCTCTGTTGTTATTGCAGTCTACAATTGGCGCCCAACATGGGACAAACAAAGGATCGTGTCATCCTGTGACCCGTTCTACTTTACGTTCTCATTTCACAAGCAATGCAGTAAAATAATAAAAATATAATATAATAATAACCTTTTAAAAACAAGCTTTTATTTTGATTGCACTTAAAAGGTGAAAATAAGCCTCCAACCGATACTACAATCCATAACCAAAATTAAAGTGTGTTACTTGACAGCAGAAGATATGATAAGTATGTAACACGCTTTAATTTTAGCTATGGATTGTAGTATCAGTTGGAGGCTTATTAGCTTAGTAGAAAGTGTCTCATATTTTATTTTTTTTAAATAAAAGAAAAAAATAAACCTCTCTAATTTTCAGACTTCAACACTATACTTTGAATCTATCAAATATTTTTATTAAGTCAGTAAGTTATAAAGATTTAATTAACTCTGCATAATAATAATATAATAAGAGACGTGAGAGAGTATTAATTATCTCAAAGAGCGAACTTACGTTAAGCAAGGCAATATTATAATTAATTCAGCAAGCAGGTGTAGCAAAAGATATAACAGCTTCAGATTATTCACAATACTACTTTAAGACTGCATTATGCAAACTATTCAAGCTTACACAGTCTCCCGGGAGATAATTGGTAACATCGAGACTAAGCAGAAAATACTACGGGTTCTGTTAAAAAAAATCTCATATTAAAATGTGGCACTGCTAGATAGTATTATTATAGGTTTGAATAATATTAATAGACGAAGATGACTTTTAGAAATGAATAATTGAATTATGGTTTAAATAGCTATCGTTCGAGCTTACTAACTTTCTGGGTGATAGTTAACCTTATTCTTTTAAACGAGTAATAATTGTATATTTGCTTGTAAGTATATAGGTATATAAGCTGGTTCGTTCTCGAAAACATCCCTAATGATTTTGATGAAACTTTTAGAATGAGTATTATTGGGGATAAAAATAATATTTAGGATGGTGTCATATTCGTGACGAGATACCAGTTCTCTCACCCTCCTGTTTTGTTACGTATATATTTTTACTATAGCTTGTGTGAAATTGTTTCAACTTACTTTTTAGGGGTTCCTCAACGTCCTTAAAAAATCAGAACTTAATGAAAATTGCATTAAAAAAAAACAGTTCAACGATTATTTTCGAAGCCAAAACTGTATTAATAAAATTGGATAGTTAACAAATTTAGTTCAAGAAAAAACTTGAGTTTTTCATTCGATTTTAAATACTTGATAAAAAGTTTTATTTATATTGATTTTTTTGCTAATAAGATTGATAAGCTTAACAATTAAGCATTTTATGAAAAAAAAATTTTTTTCTCTCTATGGAGAGCCCTCTTTTACTTATGCTAGCCATCTGAAAATTTACAATGCTATTACTTATACGTGTAATATTCACAACACAGTTTTTCAGACCATAGACGAATATTAACCCCACAGAATCCTATGTGAGGAAGGGACGTTCCTGACAGAATAACATAATCACCACGCGCGAAAAAGGGATTGATGACCGCAGTAAAAATGTAATTAGGACGCAGATACTCATCACGACAGGGGTTCAAACAAACGACATCCCTGGGAACATTCGGCAAAGATGACACCAGTTTAACACATTGTTATTTCATGGCGGTAAAGAGAAAATAATGTATAAATGCGGTTAGCACAAAAACAAAGCTCCAAATATGGCTTTTATCCACAACAATTGCGAGGACGTTGCGTTATGGCCACATATGGCCTGAACTCATTAACGCGCTATAGTCGCAGCGCAGCGAGCTAACTGCCGCAATCCAGGTCTTAACGGAAGGTAATTTACCATCTGCCATTTGTGGGCGTATACCACCGCTGTATCGCTTTTATGAAGCACATTATATGAAAAACGACAGTAAACCCATGCTTTAATAGCAGTTCGGTTACAACAGGAACATGTTTATTGGCTGTAAGTTACATAATAATGGAGAGAAATGACAGGAACGGTGCTCTGTACTCAAAAGACTCCCCGAGGCGAATGCCACATAAGTCAAGTTAAACTTACTAGTTTATTCGTATGAAATTTGCTGACTTAAAGGCAAGTTAGTCACCATGGAGTCTGAGTAAGGGTGTAAGAAATATGTGTAGTAAATCAAACAAAGACGTAAACAGAAATGAGGCAATAATAATGATGTTGTGAAACGACTGGGACGACGACACAACCTGTGTATTTCTTTATCTTAAATAAGACAAATATTCTTTTTTACGCACGTGTTGTCATCCTAATAAGTTATCTTGTTACTCGTGTCGTTGATAAATTATCACGGTACGGTATTACATCCTTGTGTTTACCCAAGATTGGGGTGCTAAATACGAGCTGTGTAAGAACTGATTGTGTTTTATGTTTCCAATTAGTGTGATTTCTGTTTCCTGATGTCTTGCATTTTTCCTCCAGTCTCAGCAAAAAAGAGAATAGAGCTATAACCATAGTAAAATTAATAAGTACGCCAACTCCCGGCGTTTAGGAGCGCACGATACCTAAACTTGCTCGAGGCGTAGGGTTGTCACTTGTCAGATTGATATTTTAAATTACCTGTACAGAAATCATTTTTTTAATTATAAAAAAGACGTTTTTTTTACAAAACAAAGCATTTATTTATGTCAAGTCAAAGCCAAATCATTTATTTCCATGGGCCCTAAAAGGTGCTTGAACACGTCAAAACAAACATCAACGTTCAAATAAATGAAATTAAAATAAAACTTAAGCTAATTAAATTATAATATTAATTGCAACAAAATGATTTGAATCACCGGAGCTTAGATTGATTTCAATTCAACTTTGAGGTTTGAATTAAAATCAATCCAAGTACCAGCTCCGATGGGTGTTGGGGCTATCTCGTCGTTGACTGTAACCCCGCTATCCCGATTGTAAGTAAGTTATTGTTGTAAAAAGGTAGCTTGTAGTAACACCAAAATCACTTCAGGTTAAATAGTTTATTGTAAATAGTAAAGTTATAGTTAATTTCTAATGTTAATTGTTGTTACGTTTAGTAGTTGTGAGTCACGTTTATAAACAATATATGTTCACCAAACACACGTTTATGCGTTCCACTTATTTGGTAGCGACTAACAGCGAATTACAGCTCGTATTGCATCATGAGAAGAGCTGGTGAGAAACTCATGATCACCATCTTTTCAAATAATTCATACAATTTTGTTTGTTTATTGACAATAATTGTTATGTGTAAGTTATACCAACCAAAATACAATAGACTAGAAATGGTTATGGAGAGAATAATACTATGAAATTAAATTCTTTGTTAAATAGACCAATATTATATTAATAAAACTATCCGTAGTATATAAGGTTGCAATCTCTTACACTTAAAGGAGAAAGGAAAAGGAGTAAAAACAATGTGTGCATACATACTGGTACTAGAACAGACATAGAAAAATGAAAAAAAATCTAAACTGTAAAATTAAATGCTAATTATTTATGCTCCTCCTATCTCCTAACTCCTGCTAACTAAAATGAGAACCTCCTTTTTTGAAGTCGGTTAAAATACCTAAAACCTCGACATTTTTTTATTTTTATTTATTTATTTACATAAATACAGAGCCATCATTACAGGTAAACATAACCTAATGCAATGGATGTATAACTAAAATATACTTAATCATCTAGTTTACTAATCTAAAATTTACCTTAAGATTAACACAGTAAAAATAAAACAAAAACTCTAACTTAATATCTTATAAGTACATACAGGTTAACATATAGGTTCTCTTCTGAAAACTACATTAAAACCAGCCAAATGCGAGATAATCGCAGACCAACATACATACAGACTATGAGAACTTCCTTTTTAATATCGGTTAAAATAAAAATAATTTAATAACACATCACAAAATTGCGCATCATATTCATAATGTAACATCATTTTGTGAAATAAATAAACCAAAGAGGCAACGACACGGCGGCGTTTAAAAAACATACCTACATTATTATTAAGTATTTAGTAGTTATTACCAAATACGTATTTTATTAATTCACCTTTTGTGTTCAGAGGGTACCTTAAAGAACGTTAATTCTGGGTTTGAAATAGTGTCGTTTGAACAACCATAAACTTCACAATAATATCTATTGACTCGCGAAGACATTTTGCAGTGCAGCGCGTAACCGTACCTAATTTTTTAAACAAACAGCGACCGCTCACAGTAATGGCACGGCCCGCACTACCGCTGACCGAGAAACTGGCCGAGCGGCGTAGTGTGCGTGCGTACGTACATGAACCCGGGGCGTGGCAAGCGCTACGCGTACATACAAACGGCGCGATGTACCTTTGTTCGAAGATAACTTACTGTCTGTACTGTGCTATAACGTTTGCCGTGTCGTGATTAAGTCGCTTTGAAAGACGAATTCCTGTTAATCGAGGCGGTATAGGGGTAAATTAGTGTGGTCTTGTCGTGGATAATTCGATTCGTCGACGTTGCGAGACTTGCGAGGCGTGGTAATAATGTGATACGGAGGGATTTTGAGGTTATTATAAGGCGAGACACATTAATTCAGGAGGTGGAACAATTGCGGCGGGCAGCTTCGTTAGTCGCCAGCGACACGTGTAATAAGATAAAGTAAGGCCCGCGTCCGTGCCCCGCTAGAACAAAGGTCTTCCGTCGCCGCTTCGAACAATACCCACAACATGCTCGCTGTCCTCACCTACTTCTATCCTGTTGAACTATCCACGCTATTATTGTGAACAGGCTCTTACATTTAATGTCATGTATCGCGTTACCTGTAGCTAATGGATTCACACTTATAGTGCGTTCTCGTTAGAGTAACATGGGTTATTTTGTACTTCGGTAGCTCTACTCTACAATCTTCTACATAAAGTGTGCTAACTTTTCAAAAATGAATAGCTACTTTGTAATCATTGACGTTTGAATTAAAAAGCTTTCCATTTTCAATACCACAGGAGTCATAAAAACATTGCCTTCATAACGTTCTTAGGTATTACTCATCTAATCAAAAGTTTAAAAAGAACAAATCAATACAAATAAATAAAATGTGTTTAATGTAAAAATAACAATTTTTTTTAAGCTGATATAGTTATTTGCACGATACCTATGCCTAAAAGCCAGTTTTTATAATTTTTGTCTGTTTGTAGCTACTAATCTTCAAAACGGCTGGACTAATTTTAATAAAAATTTAGGTGTAGCTAACTGACTACAAGGCGCTTAGTATAAGTATTTTTATGGGTGTATCTGTACCACGTAGACGAAACCGCGGGCAAAAGTATGTTTGTTCGTTTGTTTATTTGTTTGATAACGCTAATCATGGCAGCTAATCATTGGATTATTAATTGTTTTTGTGCTATTTAGTCCAATTCTCAGCAAAGGTTTTAAAATACTTTGCATAACGCTAAACTCCACGAGAGCGGAACAGTAGGTAGAAGGTTTAACGCGGGTCGAAGCGCGGGAGCAGCTACTAGGTACTTATTACATCAAATTCCACGCGGGCAAAAGCTAGTCTATAATATTTGTATTCAAATATTTCACTCTAAAATCGAATATGCCGAACGCACACCTCTGTTTAAATAGAATAATATCATTGAATTTTAATTCAAACACTGTCGCAGCAGTCACTGATTTCGATTTAAAAGAACGAAAGCCCTGGAGACTTACACAAATAAAATGAAAAGCGCTTTTACTCGGCGGGGATCTTTATTTTTTAGTTATTTCCAAATACTTTTTTTAAAAGCCGACCTTTGTTAAATTAAAAGTGTACGTGTTTCAAATAAAATTCTGGGACTGGCAAATGAAATTCGTGGTGTGTCAGGTTTGTAACAGATTTGTAGACAGGCGAGCTGTCAAATAGACACAGCAATGTTTGGACTTCGTTGTTTGATCCCTTTGCGTAGAAAAATTCTAAAATACTCCGAAGTTTTTCATTTACTTAAAATGTGTTGTTGCTTGCATATCTAAAATTAACACGAAGGATCGTTAGTCATATAGTGCCTATTTTTGTGTGATGAGTCCAAATGAATAATGACGTAATTCTAACAATGTAATAACCGCAATGACAATTATACTTTGTACGAACAGTGAAACATTTTAAGAGTGCTTAACCTAATAAGATTATATTATCGTACACAATAGTCATAAACCTATATATAGCAAAAGATATTGGCATCCACCTAACACAATCAATAAGCCTCTTTATTCCACAGCTCAAATGAAATTCAAACCCCCGTGAGATTCATTTCAAATATTTATTTAGATGACGTCTCCGTTTTAAGCATCCGAATAAAATATCAACGGAACCTCTATTTCAATTTTAGCTTTAATCGTTGTGAGAATAACGACTTCTTCGGCATGCTCCCCATTACGATGAGAACCTCGACCTTAATAAATATGGATAAATAAGAGCTCTCCACTGTATACCAACATTACATAAATTGACAATAAAAATTGTGCCGAATCACTAATTACACTTCATTACCAAATCTACAGGAAGCGGCTTTCTCATTCAAATTCCGTGTTTGGATTGATTTTGTTTACAAATTTTGTATTTGATTAATCCAGTTTTATTGTTAGTCAAGTATAGGAAAGGTCGTACTAATAAGTACGCTAGTAAAATAGCTATGTTACAAAAGTGTGTCTCAGTTCAAAATGTCAAAACATTGGTTGTTTTTTATGACGCATAATGCGTGGTTTCATTATTGCAGAAGAAGACATAGTTGACTTCTATTTTCCATAACAATAGATAATCCGAACTTGAGTTTAACTCACCTTCATTGTATGTATTTCTAATGTCCTTTTAGTACTTCCTTTGTTAAACGATTACCAAAGGTATAAAGATTTTTATTATTAAAATTAATAGAATTCATCGACTAAAACTATCCTAGTTTTCATTTAAATGGGTCGCATCGCGGATAGTTCTCTATTAACTAAAATCAAATTGGTATTGCATTCGTCTTGAAGGTATTTGATCAAAGATATTCGGCTCAGCAACCTTGTCACGACATTCCGTGCCGACAAACTGGGTATATCGTGGATTCGTGGTATTCCAAGTGTCAAGCCAGTTGACATTTGGGGCTCATCGAAAAGGGTCGCCAGGAGACAAACTATCACGTAACTCCCTTTAAGGATTAAACAACACCGCTACCGGTTGGGCACATTTATTATCTCTCGCTGTCTCACTATTGTAGGAGTTTCAATGGTCAATGTCGATTTATTTCATATAACAATAAAGAGATGTTATAGCCCGAAGGGAAGGAATGGAACAAAGAGCAAGTCAAAGTTAATATCTAGGTATGTATAAAGGTACGAAATACTAATAAAATTATGGTAACTACATACAATAAAGCTTCGGAAAATAACGTTCATAAAATTTTATTTAGCGGCGTACCTGAAAAGAAAAGCCATGAATGTAGAAGGAAAACCAACAATTCTAAGAATTACGATCAAAACGTAAAAAGATTATAAACAAACGGTATCCACGTTTAGTAGGCGCTATCGCCGTCCACAAGCCACGAGAGGCACATATTTAACGCTGCAGGCTTATCTCAACGAGGGAGGGTTGCGGGCGCGCGGGGAGGCACGTGCTACAATATCGAGCCTATCTTTCTACTAATGGCCTACATGTGAAAGGTGAATAGCTCCATCCTAACGCGGAACCAGGGATAACCTACTCGCAGACGAGGATGGATGACGATTTATTAAGTTATCTAATCTTTATGATACTGCGAGAACGTGAACGTGTACGCACTACCATTAAAAGGATAATAGCTTGATAAACATCGTTGTATGTAACTGCAATTTATGTGAAGTCTACGAGGTTAATGACTTTCGCTACCTACATATTTTATTAACGTTCGCATTTGACGATCACTAAACGCTATATTGGGACTTGTAGCTCGTAGTTGGCAAGCGTAATTATCATATTAACAGCAACGACCATCGTTCCTCGGTTAGGTAAAAGCTGTTTAAATGGCAGGCTATTACTATTAACTAGTTGAGGTTTTTTATAGACAACATGTGCATGTTGTCTATAAAAGGGTAAATAGTAGTGGGTACCAATTTTTTTCGTTATGACTAAGGTTGTTATGACATCTACATCGATCTACCGTCGATCGAGGCATTTTACGGTTAAAGAGCCAATAAGAGCCAACCACGCATGCGCAGCGCACTGTTTTGCGTCAATCGACGCATAGATCGACGTCGATCGATGTAGATGTAATAACACCCTAAAACAGGCGAAGGTTTTCTTTAAGTTATACGAACGATACTGAGTCGCGATATACGTAAAAAAGTGGATAATCTCAATAATAATTCATAGTACTTATTTAACCCTATGGAATAGAGGAGTGATTTTGTGGATGTGCTTACTAAACACATTGTCATGTATTTACAAAAAAAAAAATTTTTGCCCTGTTTATTTTCAGAAAAATATAAGTTGGATCTTAAATTTTACAAGTCTAATAATTTAATTTAATTTTAATAAGTCACTGGCAGAAAGCCTCATATCCAATGCTGGCAAATGTTTAAAATGTTTTTCTTAATTTTACTTTTAGCCATACGGATAAATTAATTCAAGTTACATATAGCTACTAGCTGGGAGCTATAGACTTTTGCTCGAGTCAAATAATACGCTGAAATTTGCAATAATCCAACGCTAACATGATCACTAAACACAATAACATCCAGAAACATTTATTAGCACTCGTATTTCGAGATAAATCTGAGCAAAGCAAAAGCCTTTCAAAGGTGCGACCATCCATTACGTTCGTTATATACCGGCTACCAAACGCGTCACCAATGTCCATTTGCGATGAAACATGTTGCTCTAATTAATGGACACAGTCTATTATTGCGCGGACACCACGTGCCGTGCGCTCCTATCGCGATCCTTTCATGTGTGTGTTCGTGGAATCAGAACATGGCATGCAAAACGGTCCCCAATTCTGGTAAAATCAATTCTAGTGAAATCGAGATATTCAATAAAATCAAATGTTGTCATGAACCCAAACACGCTACAGCTACGAAACATACTCATATTTCGAGATATCTGAAGCAAAGCAAAAACCTTTCATAGGTGTGACCATCAATTACGTTCGTTATGTATACTGGCCACAAAACGCGTCACCAATGTCCATTTGCGATGAAACATGTTGCTCTAATTAATGGACACAGTCTATTATTGCGCGGACACCACGTGCCGTGCGCTCCTATCGCGATCCTTTCATGTGTGTGTTCGTGGAATCAGAACATGGCATGCAAAACGGTCCCCAATTCTGGTAAAATCAATTCTAGTGACAGCGAGATAATCAATAAAATCAAATGTTGTCATGAACCCAAACACGCTACAGCTACGAAACATACTCATATTTCGAGATATCTGAAGCAAAGCAAAAACCTTTCATAGGTGTGACCATCAATTACGTTCGTTATGTATACTGGCCACAAAACGCGTCACCAATGTCCATTTGCGATGAAACATGTTGCTCTAATTAATGGACACAGTCTATTATGGTGCAGACACCTAGTGGTGTCCTATCACGATTTTTTATGCATTTGTATCTGTAATTCGTGGAATGGCCCTCAATTCTAGCATAATCTAGAGTAATATAGATATATATTTCAAACATATTTAGTATAGAAGTAACGGTAATTTATAATATGCATTTTGGTAGGCATTGATTTACGAACGTTATACGTATCACTAACTATCGCATTCAAATGCGTCACCGAAGTCCATTTGCTATGAAATATGTTGCTCTAAATAATGGTCAGTCTTTTTTTTTGTGCAAACACTACGTGCCGCGTTACTAGGGCAATCCTTTTTAATTATGTGTTCGTTAATTTGTTGAATAAGATTATAACATGGAAATTGGTCCTCAATTCTCGTGTAATAGAGAATAATGGAGATATAATGGTAATGAGACGTAGAAAGCACCAACCGATGGTTTAATAGATTCAAAATATGTATTGTAGAACACCTTTCAGAATGTAGTGGGTTTTAAATAAATCATAACACTTCTAGTTGACGAATACGCATTTATTTTCTTTGCCACACATTTACACACACGTACAATCAACCACCTGTATATTATTATTTCTGATTATAAAACTTATCCCACTAACCACAGTTCACTTTAGGAGATGTTACTCGCTCGACAATTCAACAAGGACTACCGTTCGCCTGGTGTTCAAACTTTCGATATTTGACAGATGTCGTTCGACAACTGGTTGAATAAATGACATTTATAATAGTGTTGCCAGGAAAATGCCAACAGTATGCTTTGTTTTACCTTTTATTTTGGTAGTGAAAGATTTACTAAATAATTATCTAGTAACGTGTAGATGAGGTACATTAAGTTAATTGCTTCTACTAGTTTTATGTGTGATACTGATAACTGTTTAATGGTTAAACAGTATTTTTTGCATTTTGATTAACTGAAAGGTCATGTTGTCTTCTAGTCTAACGAAAAATACTGTCATTTTGATAAATCTGTGAACTAGAAGCTGAGCGCAATGTAATTGGGAAAAGGTTAGGAGGATCATGATGATTGATCGTAAGGTCATGTGCAAATGTCTAATGCGGATTCGACATTATATCTACTACATAAGAATCGGATCCTTGAGCGCGTGACAAAACAGACGATAGGATAGAAAACTTTTAATGTCCATGGCGTGCTTTAAAGTAATCTAATAAAATGCCTGAAAAAGACAAAGAAAATCAATTGGAGAGAGGAAGTTGTACATCGCTGTTGTTAACAGTTGACATAAAAACACGTTTTTACGTTAACCAGATACAAAAAAGAGATTACCCTAAAACCATTACCCTGTTTTAGAAGAAAAACTCAATTCTTGTTTGAGGACGCTAACACCAGATACTCGATCACTTAATCTATCTCTAGTTATCATCACGATCATTATAAGGAGTAAATATTTGATAAAAAAATAAAGTTACGGCAAAAAAGTAATAACAAGAAAACTTTTTTATTTATAAAAAAACAATGATTCAATAGAAGTTTCCGTGCCAAACATACCTATGACTCAACAAAACATTTATATTCTGAGCATTCAGTACAAATAAAACGAATCGCAATGCAATAATATAAGTTTTTCCACAGCGAATTACGATTGTAGGCGACACATGCCATCTTTAACTATGTGCGAGATGGGTCGAGACAGTATGCGGAATGAACTGCATTTCTAGTGCCTTGTAACGTAATATCAAATGCATTTTACGTCTCTCTTGCTTAGTCTCGCAATATTAATCTTGTGTCAAATGCAGTAGCTGTGGTTTCATTTCGAGTCTTGTAAACTCAGCAAATGTGACACGAAATTCAAATTGTGGGTACACTTTGTAGTAGCTGTGTACGCTAAGGCGAGCGTAACGATGCAATAACGTGAACTGCTCCTGTCACAAGTATATTTGATATAGCCAAATTATTATATAATAGACTTGCCATCTGGTCATTACGATAGATTGAAAAATTACTGAAGCAATCCAAAAAATGCTGGCGGAAAATGGTGAGGCATTTGGTGTCTCTGGATATATCGATCGCGTTTGACAGGGTTTGGCACGAAAGCTTTATTAACAAGCTATCGTTCTCGGTCCACCAACTTGTCTCTGTGTTTACCTATGAAATCTCAATATTAATGGTGCCATAATTAATGGCTGTTCTGCATGTTCAATCAATTGGCAACCAACGCAAGAGTCCTTCAGGAGTCCGTACTGCCAGCGGCACTTGCCTGCTTCGCATAAATGACCTGATGAAGCCTGGTAAATCTTGTAACAACGTACCGACCAAAGATATGTTAAATAATTAGTCTATGTATACGATATTTACATGCGCCTTCTGATTCATGAGCATAAAACACCAATAAAACGGGCATCAAAATTAAGGCCAACCACATCAATGGTATCTTTAATCTCGTCATTCATTTATCATCTGCGTGCAAAGTGCTATGGAGCTTCAAAATTACGAGTCAAAAATAGCAACTGACAAAGAGCTCTCTCTACCTACTAAAAATGGGCAAAATTTTGCAGGTCCACAAATCGAGTCACTATTTCACTTTAGTTGGCGTGTGGCGGCGAGTAATAAAGTTCTTGGTGTGAAGTAATATGAATCATGCGGTCGGTTGGTGGGGTGATTGAAGACGACAAGGGCTGGGCTGTTGTGGCGCCAGGGAAGTGACGGCCGGACCAACGGCACCTGAGTCCGGCGACGAAGCGCCCTAATGGCCTGTCGGTCGTCCATCCGCGGCGTGATTGATCGACACACCCCGTGACGTGTGCACACACATCGCTTACATCGCCTCTACGGTGTCACGCGTAATCCATCACAAATTCCAAATTTTTGGCGTAAATGTGTGCTGAAATCAAACTATCTGCTTGCAACCCTTTTAAAGTTCTTTTTTTGAACGTGCTACAAAAATATATTGTAGTTAAATATTTATAATATCTGAATTCTAATAATCCCAGAAATCCAAAGAAAATAAAGAATGAGTATTAACTAGATACGAGTTGAAAAATTATACGCTTCACTTTCACAAAATATAAATTTCCACAACAAATTAAAAATATAATGAAATACGCTTCAGTTTTTAATACACCCTTATAGACTGGTGCTGTCAAATTTCGAAGTAAAAAAATGTTCTATAAAAATATCGATATTAAGAAAGCTACGGAAAAGAGAAAAGTACTACTAACTTTTAAAATAAAAATGTTCTAAAGAGTCCATATCTGGAAAACGTTTGAACGAGTATTAAGACGGCGATCTCGTATTTTAGTAAAGAAAGTACTGACTAAATTTGGATTTTATTGCTAAACTTTTGTGCTGCGACTACGCTGAGATTAAAACATTTCGGTTTTGTGTTTTCTGTTTTTATAGGTACTGGCAAATTCTATACTCGTAGCGGCTGTAGCAGGTGTCGCAAAATTGGAACTGACTGGGACTGGACATCAAATATTTGTTTATGCTTTTATTTTATTTGTATCTAGTAACAAATAAAACACAATCATCCACAGAAATCTAATTACGAATCTTATAGAATCGGTGTCTGTACGTACTTTTAGTCTCAACCATGAGTCCAGTACACTTATAAATTCGCTACATCGACATCGCTCCTAGGTGCAGTGAATTGTAGAAAAATCCCAAATTGTGCTATAATGAGCTTTAAACTCTACCAGTAAAATAACTATATGTAAGGGAAATATTTATTTTCATCAGTAAGTAATTATCATAATCGAATTCGGTGTGGTTTATGAATTATAAATGATTTTTAGCACTCTTAACTTTTAAACCATAGGAGTGAAAAATCAAAAAAAACATATATTATAGATCATAATAAAAACTTTCAACCAAAATTGTTTTGAATGAGATACAGTCGTCAGTTTTTGAGATATAGCACTTTTTCAGCAACCGCAAATTATAACTTTGTTATTGATACAAATTGGATAAAACACTATGAAAAACAAAGTTATTTTTGCTGGCGAAAAAATGTTGGTATTTTGGCTATTTGTCGGTAATCGGTACGTTTAATGTTGTTACGACTAGCTACGGAACCCTATTGCGCGTGGCCCGACACGCACTTGGCTGGTTTTTGGTTGGTTGTGATTTTACATATTAGGTCGTAATACATTGCCGATTCAATTAGTGGCAATAAGTAAGAGTCATCTATCATAAGTATCATAACACGCAATGGATTTTCATTCATTAAATTCTCCCACTTTCATTCATTAGGCTCACCCCCTATGGGTGAGCCTATCGCCATCCATCGGGCACAATTCCAACTTCGTGCTGCAATTGAGAATTACCGCATTAATTAATTAATTATAATTGCCCGTCCCGGGAATCGAACCCGAGACCTCGCGGTAAAAGCCGCATACGCTAACCACTAGACCATCGAGGCAGTTTTTGTTGTAATTTTATTTAATACTAGCTGACCCGGCGAACTTCGTACCGCCTTAGCGTAAATTTGATGCACTACTTTATTTTGTATAGCTGACCTATCTTATGTATGCGTACCTATTCAATTTGAACTGGAATCTATAATATCCTCCATATAAAAATCAATACTTTTTTTTTTTTATTTTTTTTTCCGTAAGATCCTTGTACAGAGTATTAGAAAACTACAAAAAAAATCAGCCAAATCGGTCAAGCCGTTTTCATGCTATGTCGTGACAACGAAAAACGGGTTTCATTTTTATATATATAGATTTAAAAAAATCAATCGTGATAGTCATAAAACTTCTCTAAATGGCTTGACCTATTTTTATGACACTTTTTGTGTGTATTTTTTGTCTGAGAAGAGGTGGTCAGCTATTTTTATACCGCTAAGTGAAAGCCGATATACTTACCACGCGGGCGGAGCCGCGGGCAACAGTTTGTTATGATGTATAATTATTACAGACATAAGTCGAATTATTTCTGTCTCGATTAATTTGTGATATGATATTTTTGTTAATTGGGAAGTTCTTAAGAACTAGTGTGGTTTTGATGTCTGTATGATTTATGATGATTAATTTATGATAATTTATAACTGTAGAAAAGATTAACAGAGAATATCTTCTATGTTTCTATTATAATATGTATCTTTTACAATATTACATAATCGTTCGTTACGAAGAATATTCATAAGTACACTAAAAACGCCGATGTTCACACAACAGACACAGTAATCACAAATTGGCAGGTTCGCCTTTATAAAAATTTATAAAAACGCACACAAATTCAAAGAGGTTGGTAATTTTGCTCACATTTTCATGCTTTTTTATGCAACCATGCTTGTAGCTCTGTACCTTGTGAGATTGTTTGTACACCAGCCAACGTAATTTAAATCGCAAGTCAAAATGCATTTTTCAAATCAAAAACAGATGTTTTTTTCAATATTTAAACTAATTACGCAAACAAAATACGCCCATAACAAACAATGCTGATAACGAGGTCTGCAGTAACAAGGCCGACTCGTTCAAGTGGAAGTGATCAATTTTCTCAACAATTTCACCGTCATCTTGAATCTTTTCAGCGACACAAAACATTTAGCCAATTCAGCGCACAGGCCCGTGATAATAGAGCCTGTTGGCTGGGAGGGACAGTCATCGCAAACATAAGCCATTAGCGTATTGTTAGCGTCTTTTCAGGCGTACCCTCCATTTTCGGGGGTTTTGTTGAGTATCTTCGAGTATCTATACCGGAATAAATCATGTTACGTCATAGTACGGTATTGTTCAAAACAACTGTGGCACAAATATTGGTATAAAAGGAACCTAAGAGTATGGTTCACTTGGATATCCGCTATACCTGGGCACTTGAACGGTATTCGCAATGTGATTGAATTCGATTCGAGGACAATACCGGCGCTCCCAGGTACTCTTTCCTACACTCGCCGTTAGGAGTGGTTAGGAATAATAAATGGGGTACATTACAGAGTAGTAGAATAGTAGAGTGATACGAATTGAAGCTATATCTTTTTGTCGCATTACGAGTTAAAAGAGCAATACTATAAGTATTACCACAATTTAAGTTAATTAATTTAACGTATGATTTTTTACTTTTCGTTATCTATAAAGTCTAAGATTTTTAGTTAATCTAATAAAATCTAAACGCACGTGTCTAATGACTTCAGTACAACTTCAACACTGGCTCGTTATAACCCCTACCCGCACAAAGCTGTATTAAATACCACATAGTAAAACCACTATTATTCAAGAAAACAAACATGAAGCAAGATAATCTTCCGAATTTAGACGTACATTTACGTATGCTGCGGTCGCCGAGATGGCTGAAACAGGTATACCTGTCTACCGCAAACTCATGAACAGGTTGCGTGCGCCCGACAGACTATAGCGGTGTGAAGCCGGCCATTCTCCTCCGAACAAAGGTTCCCTGATCTAATCAACGCAACAATACACCTCGGATAACTCCACAATTGAGCTGGAAAATAAACCCCGTGCTACTCGTGCCAACACATCCGATACTTTAAATTACAAACAATATTACACGGCATGGATATAACAGAGTTCGTTGGGCGTGCGACCGACAGCTGTTTTAGATAACATGTTACAATTATGGGCAAACTTCTTGAGCATTTTATTTCGGGATATTTAACATGTTATTTGTTGAGTTGCCGATATACAAATTATTTATTAATTAAAACTACAAGATACTCTCAGTATCTTACAAATTGTTATCAGTAAACTCATAAATTGTAAGTGTACGATGCGCAAACTTTCCCCTACCACGTCACCTAATGCTTGAGAGAAGTTTGCCCATAATTATACCTCTCTAGAATATACATTTTTGAACTATCGCATATTTAAAAAAAAAGGGGTTCACAGTCGTGATTGCTTTGGCTAAATTGTTTTTGTTGTAAAAAATAATTAGATTAAGTAGTTTTAAATGAGACTAGCGAAATCTTTTTGATATTTACCTACACGTTATTAACTAGAAACTAGTTTTCATAAATTAATTCTTCATGGATTTGTCGAGGACCATGACCTTCATGATTAACGGTGTGGATATAAAAGCTTACTTTGTAGGTTGTGTGCGTTGGACAGCTTGTTTTAGATAACTTCTTTCTTTCTCGTCTCTTTCATACTATAAACGATTACGACCTACAATGATGTTGTTCGGCCATCATTCAAAAACAATACATTATATAAAGCCGAAAATTAATAATTTAATAACAAGAACTGCTTTTGCATACCAGTTTCAAAGAACTTGGGCCGTGGGTGTTAAGGCTTTTTTGTTACGTAATGCTTGACCCCTCTACGATAAAGCGTTTTATGATGTGTCAAATGTCAACGCATCATTCGCATAATGTAGAACTTAAGACGGAAACACGCCAAAAAGCTAAGCGCACTGACGGAATCATTGATGTGCCTTGTGGATTAAAAAAACAACCTTCAATGAGCGTTGCGAACGCAAGCTATATATTGGTGGGTTAGGGACTTACTTGAACTTTTCATAAAACGTTTAATATTTAAACGTTTCTAGTATAATTTATATATAAGGCCATTAGAAGTAGACCAATACGTATTAATAACAATATCCAACAATATGTGTACGGCACAGACAAAATATATCAATGAAAATTCTCACACAACTTGAAGTGTTTATTTCTTTAATTCAGACGATGATATCATAAAAACAATTAAACAATTGTTCTCACTGGCAGCATAAACATTTATATCAAGGATACGAACCACGTTTATTTTGTGTAAAGTCTTTAGTTTCGTATCGGACAAAGCAAACATAATTATTTTTATAATATGCATTTAACATGAAATGTTACCGAATACATTAGCAGTGGAGATAGAGTACCTAAATTACCTTTGAATAACTATGCAAATGGAAACATTCCTCGTCGAAGTCTCGATCGGCTGAAAGCGTTAGAAATGGCTTAAATTAAGCGAGCGAGGCATTACACAGATGATGGGATCCTGATGACTTAATCGAAGACTCATCAGGGGGCACAATTGACCTGTTTATTGCATTTTCTGCAGCGAGCGCGTTTTCATAAAAATCGATTTAATCGATTCAGCGTGCATACATCGTAAACCAAAATGGATTGTGGCCCCTTAACGAATACAAAAGAGTACCCATCTCTTTTTATTTATTCGCTTGAATAGCTTTGATCTTTACCCTTTGAAACGCCTCTCAAGATTCACAAAATAGGTTAAATAAATGGTTTTATACTTCAGTCTATTATGCCAGGATGAATAACTATTGAGTTTGCATTAATGGTATTCATATTGCTTAAAAGCCGATGACACAGCTAATCTGAATTATAGATAAAAAAGGCTTCCAATGTTTGAGAAAGCTATGATTGAATTGCTTTCGAAACGACCTCAATAAGTCCCATCCAAAACCAATTCAATAGAAAATATCAGGGATGTGACTTTTCATAGAATGATTGTCGGTTCGGTTAAAAAGAAAATGCTTTATAGATTGAATTTTACAACATTTCAGATAGTCTTGCATTCTTGATATTCGAATCACTACGGGAAGGGGCATTTCCGTTGTGGGTAGATTTTTTCTCACCTACTTGATATTTGTCATACACACATTACTCTCAGTAAACTAAGCAGAGAATTCTCAAGAATCATTCCAAATCAGAACAAAAATGACATCTTTATTGACTCAAAATACATTCATTGATAAATTTGATCTCTCATCTCATGTGACTGTGGCCGAATTAACGACATCACACGCTGTTCAATCAAGAGAGAAATGAAGTGGCAATAATACTGACAAGCAAGGCCTAACGGCCACAATCAAAATATACACATAACCATAAATATATTTTAAATGCATGAATGGTACGTATAAAGAATTTGTTCTTACACAATATTTGATAAATATAAAGAAAGGCAAAAATGTTTAAAAACATCTTAAACCTAAACCTACTTGAAATAGGTTCTAGCACTTCTGAATAAAACTATACTTAATTATATTGCTAAGCTTACACTTAATCAATTACGAATTTAGGTTTTATTTATTTGAAGCGAGTCCACTTACTAAACACGAAAATAAAATTGAAGATGCACTCTAGATCAAGTCGTTTCAGGACCTTATGCTGGGTACAGATTGGTGCAATGTAACATGTAACGCAACATGCAATGCAAGAATTTGACGTCCATATTAATGCAATGTATCATGTACCGACATAATGTATGGTTTTTTATTCTTAGTATTGACATTTTATTGATTTTATAAATTTATCACTTGTTAACAATTAATTAATTGACATCTAATGCATGATTGTAATTCAGGTGCTATCAATGTTTTTTACACTATTTTACCATCACTTTTATATTTAATTAATGAAGAAATGAAATTGCTGATATTGTTATTAATGTTATTTATGTGCTTATTTATTATAAATTATTAATTTGTTAAAAACATTCGCATACAATGTAAAAATTGTTACTGAATAAATGAAATGAAAAATGAAATGTAATGTAACAGAATTCCCATAATGTGGACGCCTCGCGCGCACGAACTGCGCCTGGGTCGCGCACGCTCCGAGCGTTACAACTCGTGCGCGGCTCGATCCGAGATTTGTCGGTTTTTGGTACGAACACAAAGGGGCGCGCAGTGTGCGCAGGACGCAGCCGTGGACGCTCGATCGTTTCGTTCGCATGCGCAACGATCATGGCGGTGAAAGAGGGTGCGTGAAGGGTGGTTTTTTTAAAAGTTGATGAATGATTAACAATGAAGCATTGATAATCGTCAGAGCAAGAAGGCTGTCTTCAGACTCCATGATTCGTAAGTATATCGCCTTGATGCAGGCAAAGAAAAGAACACGTGTGACGAGGGCTAGTGTTTGTAACGAAATGCGGAAACAGATAGTGTTGTGTGATGTTCTCGAATGATTCGTAGTCAATGCGCGTACCGCGCGCGCTACACGTCCAAGGCAGCAGGGAACATGCAATGTAACGCAGCATATTACATTACATGTTGCATTGCACCAATCTGTACCCAGCTTTAGCTTATACAGGTAAAAATAGTAAAATATCAAGCAAATTACGTTGAAAGAAAGGTATTTTTAGTGTATGATGTAGTTTTGATGGCAATAAATTATAAAATATGCCACATTATGATAAAATTCTAAATTAAATTGCATACCCATTGGATACAGTAGCCGTATTATTAAAACCTAACTCTTGCAAGCAACTTCACTGAAACGTTTCATTTTACACAGTTGTAATTTGTAGTCGCGCCGAGCTTTCGCCTGTTTCTGTTTCGTTGTCAAATGAACCTGATGTTAATAACTCAGTAGTTTACCCAGACCCGCTACAAATAAATCATTTACCTTCTCAGTTCAATGAATTCCTGTAATACAGCCCAACATTAAATTATTACCTGTAAGCAGTTTATATCATGGGTTCATGGGATTTTATTTATTACCAGCGATTGTAAAAAACAGCTGATTGTAGAACTTTGTCTGATGATTGAAGTATTGATATAAAATGTGAAATAATATAGTTTGGCAAAAGACTCGGAAGGCAAATGTAGTATTGATCGATAGTGTTGTTTGAAAGGACAAGGCCAAGTTTCATTATATTCGTGACTAGGAAGAATGACAAAAAAAGTTCTCGGTATCATGAATGTTGAAGCATAAGCTATGGAACAAATACGTGATCCTGTGTTACCACAATTTGTAACAAAATTACATCTATGTATCTTTTAGACCCAACAGAGAGTCTAGGAGGCCACTTGGCAAATCCTGATAAGATTATTGATGTCTAAAAAACATACATTATATGACTCTTTTATAAAATATTAAAGTTGAAAAATTAAGAATCCAGCAGGACTCGAACCTGCACCCCCTGGGTATACGCCCCAAGTGCTTTGCCAATTCAGCTATGGATTCGTATGCTGCCGGACTCGAAATTTCTCAACTCTTTTTGTGCCAGCTTTTAGCTAGACGAACCTTATTTGGTTTTCTCTCAGCATACGAATCCATAGCTAAATTGGCAAAGCACTTGGGGCGTATACCCAGGGGGTGCAGGTTCGAGTCCTGCTGGATTCTTAATTTTTCAACTTTAATATTTTATAAATTACAAAAACGGCATAGCAAAGCTAAAATTTGCTTTAAAATATTACAAGTATTTGATAAAAATGCGTCATCTCTTGACTGTAACAGTGTTGATCTTAATTCAAACTTACAGTATGTGAATAGTGACTTATCACATCACATAGATGGCGCTAAAACCAAATAAGGTTCGTCTAGCTAAAAGCTGGCACAAAAAGAGTTGAGAAATTTCGAGTCCGGCAGCATACGAATCCATAGCTGAATTGGCAAAGCACTTGGGGCGTATACCCAGGGGGTGCAGGTTCGAGTCCTGCTGGATTCTTAATTTTTCAACTTTAATATTTTATAAATTACAAAAACGGCATAGCAAAGCTAAAATTTGCTTTAAAATATTACAAGTATTTGATAAAAATGCGTCATCTCTTGACTGTAACAGTGTTGATCTTAATTCAAACTTACAGTATGTGAATAGTGACTTATCACATCACATAGATGGCGCTAAAACCAAATAAGGTTCGTCTAGCTAAAAGCTGTCACAAAAAGAGTTGAGAAATTTCGAGTCCGGCAGCATACGAATCCATAGCTGAATTGGCAAAGCACTTGGGGCGTATACCCAGGGGGTGCAGGTTCGAGTCCTGCTGGATTCTTAATTTTTCAACTTTAATATTTTATAAATTACAAAAAGGCATAGCAAAGCTAAAATTTGCTTTAAAATATTACAAGTATTTGATAAAAATGCGTCATCTCTTGACTGTAACAGTGTTGATCTTAATTCAAACTTACAGTATGTGAATAGTGACTTATCACATCACATAGATGGCGCTAAAACCAAATAAGGTTCGTCTAGCTAAAAGCTGGCACAAAAAGAGTTGAGAAATTTCGAGTCCGGCAGCATACGAATCCATAGCTGAATTGGCAAAGCACTTGGGGCGTATACCCAGGGGGTGCAGGTTCGAGTCCTGCTGGATTCTTAATTTTTCAACTTTAATATTTTATAAATTACAAAAAGGCATAGCAAAGCTAAAATTTGCTTTAAAATATTACAAGTATTATATGACTCGACCGAAAACTGTCTGCAATGAACGATCAGCAGCGAATGCAAGCGACATCTTTGCGAATGTGGCACTAATTTCGATAGGCTATAGCGTTATGCAATACAATCCTTCTGTCCGTTCCGGCTGCCTCGAGCCGAGATGTCCGACGTCACAAGCGGGTCGACTGTGACTGACAAGCATGCGAGATAATGCGCTCTCTGCCTAAACAAAGACCCCGCGCTAGATTTCATCAACGATTCTATAGCCAAGATACTACGTAAACAATTATTCGCTCGGAGGTAGATAAAGGTAAGGTAAAGTTAGTGTAGGAGTTCGACAAATCCCCACCAACGGGTCCCGCGTTGTCGTCGCGGTGGGGCTTAGTACCCGTGGCGCCCCCGAGCCACGGCGAAGCCAAGTGGACCCCAGAGTCAGCCAGAGTGGCTGCTCTTCGGGCTTTGGCTGGAAGTCCATGTGGGAGCAGCCCATGTTGCAGGGCTCTTATGGGGGGGCTCTGCAACAGGAGGGCCTGCGGTGTCGGCGTGAGTCGGCACTGCGGCCGAGGAGTTGCGGGGCCGCGGCGGGAGAGGACTGTCGGTGTTCCGTTGCCGCTTTCCCTGCCTTCCACGGTCCCGGCGGGGCCGCAGCAGTCAGTACTGCGGCGTGGTGGGTGGTGGCACGAACATCTGTCTCACCGCGGAGGGCCAGGCCGTCAGATACGAAAGTGTCTGACGGCTTTGCACGCGGCCCTCGGTGCCGGTCCCCCCACATTTTGGGGGCCATGAGGGGCCTGCCTCGGCGGGCAAGGCCGGGCTGCGGTGTTGGCGCAAGCTGGCACTGTGGCCCGGTGGTTTACGGGGCCGCGGCGGGTAGGAGTGTCGGTGCGCGCGTCGTTTTTCGATGCCCCGCATTCCCTGCCTTCCGCGGTTCCGGCGGGGCCGCAGCCGTTGAACTGCGGCGTGGTGGGCGGCGGGGCCGACCACCTGTCTCGCCGCGAGAGGACCAGGCCGTCGGACATGGGGAATGTCCGATGGCTTTGCACGCGGTCCTCGCGCTGGTCGGTGGCTTGCGCCAGCCCCCTCTTTGGGGGCCATGTGGGGCCCGCTTCGGCGGGCATCGCCGGGAGGGTCGTGGACGTAAAGGCTGCGCCAGATTCCCATGACCCTCCCATAAAGGCGAGTGCGGGAGCACCGTGGGGTTTTAGTGGGTATTCCCGTGCCGTTTACCATCTTTGGCACGGGCGAGTCCCACATAACCACTCTGCCCTTCCCCGGGGTGGGGTGGTATGCGTGAATGCATTTCCCCACGTAAAAAAAAAAAAAAAAAAAAAAAAAAAAAAAAAAGGAGTTCGACAAATAAAAATTTGTTTAACATCAACAAAACAAAACATTTCAAACAGTATTCATAATTTTTAAATTGTATCGAGTCTTTTTTACTATAGTAGCATTATAATAAGAAGGTATTTTGTTTATTTAGTTATTATTTAAACCATAAAATATTATTAAAAAGTAAAAATTATGAAAGGGCAATTATGAGTGGTTAAGCTCGCCTTTGTACATAATTTTAAAATTGTATTTTATATTATTGTATTGTTTTTTTATTTGTACAATGTAAATGTCCATAACGCACCACCATTGGTCAAACGAAATGTGACGACAATAATAATAAAAAAAAGGATGTGAGAAAAGATAGACGAAGACTACGTGAGGAACCCGTTTATTCTCTAGTAGTTATGTCATCTCACGTAAGTTTGAATAGTATTATAATATAATAGTCGTAAGATATAGTAATAGAATATAATAGTCGAAGACTGTTTCTGTAGTAATTTCTGGTGAATATTTACATGTAATTATGCTAATTGTGAATCTACTGAATCTAGGCAATAACAGCGACTGAAACAGATTTTGTCAAGGCACAATCGGACAATCTGCCGAAAATATATATATATGCATTTTACCTAAATGTCCACAGCATTAACCATTTGATAAATAAATATAATGATTGCTGCTAAACTCTTTTTAGGGTTCCGTAGTACCTACAAGGAACCCTTAGTTTCGCCATGTCCGTCTGTCTGTCCACGGCATAGCGACGAAACCATTGGTGCTAGAAAACTGAAATTTTGCATAAACATGTATGTTAACTAAACAAAGAAAGTCGTAGAGTAAAATTTGAAAAATATTTTTTTTTCAGGTAGCTCCCCTACATGTAAAGTAGGGATGTTTTTTTTTTGTCGCCTACCCCATAGTGTGGGGTATTGTTAGATAGGACTTTTAAAAACGTTTAGGGGTTGCTAAGACAGTTTTTTGATTTAGGGATCCGGTTGCGAGATAATTAACTTTAAAGAGCAAATTTTTGTTCGAGTAGGGCGTCCCCCCCCCCCTCTAAAAGCTAAACTACGGGATCCTAAAATCTGAAAAAAATTGTGTCGGTAGTACATGTAATGAACTTTAAAGGAAAACTATAGCGGATAAGTTCACTTCATTAGTTCAAGAGGAATAGGGGTCCGAAATGTCAGATGCAGTTACTCAGAATATTTCGTTCAAAATTCTTGAAACATAAATAAACATACATAATACATATATAAAATCACGCCTTTATCCCACGGGGGTAGGCAGAGACGATGGAACGCCATGTGCTTTGCTCCTTACATACTTCTTTCGCTTCCTTAACATTCATACATCTCGTCATACGTGCTAGCTGGTTTCGTGTACCTACTACAAACATTTCCTATCTGAAGGACGCTATTTATCTGGTTACTTTAACTTAATTAGTTCTAGAGTAATTGGGGTCCAAAGTGTAAAATGCAGTTACTTAGAATAATTCGTGCAAATTACAAAAACCTTTGAAAGTAATGACTTGTATGAAGATGTTACTTGTTTAATACAGATAGTAAATCCCTTTTAAGTCGAAATATGTTGTTACGACTAGCTACGGAAGCCTACTGCGCGTGGCCCGACACGCACTTGGCCGGTTTTTACGTCATAATCGCAATAATTTACACGGAAATTATGTAGGTATATAATTAAAGTTCACTAAGTTTATTTACTTTTTGTAAATATTAAATATATATCGGAGTGCCGCTCGTTGCAACCTCTTTTGGAATTTTGAATTGCCACCTCTATGGGCTGAACCATAGAGTGTCGGCGATGGCCAGACATTGGATGAAATAATACCTGGATGTAACATTATCCATATAGCTTATTACTGCTCACTTATGGTCTTAGTTCTTTGAAGAGCAAGGGATAATCATTTGTGTCTCGGTGTCAATGCAAATGTCAGTGTACATACATGGATTTTTAAGAAAAGTACTTGAGAGATCATGGAATCAGTACATTATGTAATCATACTAATAAATTGCTTTCGATTTGTTCACGATTTGAGAGATTTTTTTAGGCTTTATTACAATTCTTTTGCTCCAGACAGACGTCGGTCATATCACCGGTTGCTATCGTGCATATTGTTTATTGATAACAAGAAAAAATAAATATGGCTGTTCCTTATTCTACCGGATACGTGTAACATCTTTGCGAATACTTGTAATAATTTAAAACCAATTTTAGCTTTGCTATGCCTTTTTGTAGTTTACATAATATTAAAGTTGAAAAATTAACAATCCAGCAGGACTCGAACCTGCATCCCCTGGGTATACACCCCAAGTGCTTTGCCAATTCAACTATGGATTCGTATGCTGCTAAACTCGAAATTTCTCAACTCTTTTTTGTGCCAGCGTCATAGGTATATATATATATATATATACATATATACCTTAGCTAGACGATCCTTACTTCTTTGCGAATGTTCTTATATTTTTGTTGCACTAATGTTAGGTCCTGACAAGCATGTGAGATGATGCCATAGTGCGCTAAATGATTAACAATGCCTTGGCGCCTGATTAAATCAACGATTCTATACCCAAGATCCTATGCATGCAGCTATTCACGGTGACAGATATAGTAAGTGCTACGTGACGGTAATACCTGATATAATTCCGACGTAATAAATTATGTATACGAGTAATAAATCGAACACGGTTTGGCTGTCGAGTCCTTAATTCGATTCGACAATTCGATCAACATTTTATGTACTAAATATGAATGTAAAGTATAATGGATAGAACTTAATATAGTAACATTTGTTGCTTGTAGTTTGAGAACTCAAGGCACTATTGCCAAAAAAATATTATTTATTTTAATTAGTTGTTTTTTTACAGAGCAGCGATAACCGAGTGGGAGACCGTAGGACTGCGAATTCAAAGGTCTCGGGTTCAAACCCACGCCGCGGCTCACATCTCTGTCAATAAATCGATAAGATTCGTCTTTTCGAAGATATGTATACAAATTATCGCTCGCTAAAACATCGGCAATCATTGTGAGGAAACCTGCATGCCTAAGAGTGCCTAAAAAGTGCTTGAGCTTAAAGTAAAGTCTACCAATCCGCAATTGGCCTGCGTGGTGGAATATGGCCAAAGCCTTCTCATCATGGTACAGGGCTGCTATTATTATTTATCTTTATTTATTTCATAACTTATTTAATATATTTTTAAATATGATTTATGAAAAATACAAAAAAACATTTAAAATATAAAAAACAGTGTCCCACCGACATCAGGTGCAGGGACCAAGCTGCCGATGGTTAGGGCTCCAGAGAGAGGAACCTCCTCACGATGCGTGCCGTGTCCAAAAGGACCGCCTTTTGCATCTGGTTCTTGGTCCAGCCGCCTAACGCGAGCCTCTTAAGGTGTTGGTCTATTATTATTATTATTGTGTTTGTAGTTTTTCTACTTTTACTCGAAATTTTATGAACTTCGGTTGGTTTTCGTATTATTATAGTTGTTTTTTTAAGCTATTCCTATTATCCCATTGAGCCGGTTACGTGTATCTACTTACTATTTGGGCCTAAAAGGACATCACCAATCAGACCCATGTATGTATACCGAGGGCGTCCCCTCCCTACATTCCTGATTGCATCCGTAGTGTTAATCGAATAGATTGATAGAAATTTATTTATTTATTTATTTCATAGAGGCACTTCACAGCTTACAGGCAGTAGGTAAATAATTTATATTAGAACAGTACGCCAATTACGAAGTACACAAAAAATAATTTAACAATGTAATCCGAGAGTGAAAGGATACACATGCAAAAACTATATAATACAAAAAATGTAGATGTTTAATGATGTATAAATGTCAGTGTAGTGAACTTTCTGTGCCTAATGAGTTGTTTTTTATTTGCATGAACAAAAGTCGGTAGGTAAATAAAAAAAAATGTAAAACAAAAATCTGGAGCAAAACGTATCAAATTTTGTTTACTGGGCTGGCTACGTTTGCCGTATGAGTCCAGAGAGGTGGGCCCAAAAAGCGACCAACTGGGTACCACGTGACGGTCAACGGCGACGAGGAAGGCCGATGATGGTGGGACGACTTGGATGCATTTCAGAACGATTGGCCAGAGATAGCAAATAACAGAAAGACTTGGCAGTCATGGGGAGAAGCCTTTGCCCAGCAGTGGGACAAACCCATAGGCTAAAAAAAACTGCCTACCTCCATGGTATAGAGACGTCGTTCTATGTATAATATTTAATTTAAGTATCCAACCCCAGTATAAGGCAGTTTGAGAAGTTGGATACTTTTCCGCAACTCGCATTGCAAGCATCAGGCGGTGTCATAAGGATGCCATCGCTTAATGTTTATGACTTGGCACCGTTGGGCGCTGCAATTGTGACATTATATAATTTAGTTATTACCAAGTAAACGAGCGCTCTGCTCCTAATGCACGCGATTAACGTATTTGTTTTTTTTTTATTTAAACACTTTTTTACAAAACGATTTCTTCAAGCAATTTTGTGAGCAGCTTAACTGCTTACGAAATAACAATACACGAGATAAATGAACTGTAGGACACGAAATTACAATACACTTAAAAATTAAAAATACAGAATATTTACAAACCAGTAAAAGCAAACATCTAGCAACAAACTATGAAGAATATGTTTGTCCCATTTAAGATGTCAACCCAAACATTAGACGGGTCGAGGAGTTAGGTACTTCTCCGTAAGTAGCAAGCGTCAGTGGGTATCATAAGGAACCATAGTGAAATGTTCATGGCCTCGGGTTGGTGCAATAGAAACGTTAAGTTATTAAGCTGTAACCGCGCTAACGAGCGCGCTGCTCCTTAATGCACGGGACAAATTACCTTCGTATACAGAGATACCCCTTTCCTAATTACCGTATTTTGTCACTTTATTAACACAACTACCTTATACGAAAATTGTTAAAGCAGCGGTCGGCAACCTTTTTGCTTTCTTATGCATTTTCTTTAAGAATCTATGATGGAAGGTGCCGACGATTTTACGCTTTCACCTTATCTTTGCCGCCACGACTAAGGAAGCGCAGAAGATGCAGACTTAACCACGTATTTAAGAGTAAGGTAGCTTTTTTACGCATTTTCTTTAAAAAAATGTTTTAACGACGCTCCATTGGTGACGCCACCAAAGGGGCGCGATTTCTGTTTATCTGAGGAAAAACGAAGCAGTGTCTCAAGTCAACGTATATATAATTTTTATATTGATTTTTTTCATATCAATAATGACTAATTTCAAACACAATCACTGCAGTGGGATCTCTAACCATCGGAGTAGCAACCTATATGGAATTTGTTTGTCATGTTGGAAGGTCCATGGCAATGGCCATTAGGAGAGTTGAGAAGTTGGGTACTTTTACCGTACGGATCAAAAGCGTCGAGTAGGTTCAATTGAGACATTAGAAACGTACGTTATTTAAAAGTAACCACCCAAACGGGCACTGCTTTTTAATGCACGCAACAAATTACCTACATACACAGAGATCCCTTGCCTAATAATTAACACATATTGCCACATTATAAATTGCAACAACGAAACTAGCACCTACTTAAATTCTCTAACAGGAGTTACCTACTTCAGCATGGTGGAAATGGTACTCACAAGAATTGTATCTATATTGTGGAACAATACAATAACATGATAAATCTTTCCTACTAACTGAACTTTAATCTACTGCTACCTAATTTAGGCATATATGGCTAAGTAATAATATTTCCAGTTTATGTAGAAGACAAGTTTGAGAAGTATCACACATTTTCAGATAATTCTGGCCAGGGTTTGAAATGATTTCGAGTCTTGATTCTAGCTAGGTAACTACAATAAATAATATTTATTACTCTAATATTTTTTCCAAGAATGATAGGAAAATAATTAGTTACCTACAAAATAAGTTTACATTAAAAACTCAGTTGACTTTTCTGCCTTCTTAATTAATGTTAATTAAGTTAATTAAAAGAACAGACTCAAGAAACAAATACAACAAGTAAATTGTTCAAGTTTCTTTTATTTGTCATTACATTAAGGGGAATATAATTATGTTCATTAATTTATATTATATTTCTCTAAAATAAGTTCTTATATCTCATAACAAGCTACATTGCACATGAACATAGATTATCCAAATTGGACTATGTTCTCCTTCGTCCTCTGAATATTCTACATTACACTAAAATCTGGTTTTACAAAAATTCTAGATCTATGGATTTATTAAACCTGTATTTGCATCTCCTTCTCAATCAATGCTTGTACGTACATGGCGTAATGTTAATCTTGAGTTTATTTTTTATTTTATTTATTTATCCTTTTTATTAATGACCTCATTAAACGTTTGTCTTGTCATTGTCTTCTGTACGCTGACGACTTAAAAATTTTTACAACCGTTTCAAGTCATGAAGATTGCTTGTCCCTACAACAGGACATAAATACCGTATCAGAATGGTGTAAAAATAATAATATGTATTTAAATGTCAATAAGTGCTTTATAATATCTTTCACCAATAAACGAAACAAACTCACTCAAAGTATAACAACTTGTTTACCAAGTAGCGCGTTAGCGAAGTAGTATTGGCCGTGCGGTTGCGACGTCACACACCCCCTCCGTTAGGGCAGAATTTTTCTTAAAAAATTCGGCTCCTGGCTGACATGGAAGACCTCAGGAAGCAGTTCTTAAGCAGCACCGGCAGCTCGATCCGGCTTTACTGAAATCAGAACAATAAGTGTATATAAAAAAAATAACTAGAAAAAATATGAAGTTACGATACCTAAATAAAATTGAAAAGAACCGGAGTGATCGAGCCAAACGCATTCAATACAATAACAATGTCATGATGTCATTCAAAAATAACACTACGTGCAACCTATTAAGATTGAATTTTTACTAATTAAAGAAGATTATTGAAACTCATTCTTATCTAACGGAACTAAATATAACTAAAAATGTAAGTATAACAACTTGTTTACCAAGTAGCGCGTTAGCGAAGTAGTATTGGGTGTGCGCGTCTACACAGAAGGCATGACACATTTCAAGATGAATGAATGAACAACATCGTATAGTTGAAAATAATAGAATTCGACATCATTAGTAGATGTGATTCTAAAGGAATTATGAGCGTGAAGAATATTAGCGAACAAAATGGTATACCCGATTCGACAATGAGAATTTTAACCACTGAACCATAGGGTAAAAATTTTTTTTTTTTTTTTTTATACCATTATTGTTTATAGTTTATTTGTTTAATATCCTTTATATGCCATTCGCCAAGTGGCTTATCAGACATATCTGCTAGTTTGTACACTAATGGAGACTTTTTTGCTACGATTTTACATTTAATAAATTTAGGAGCGAGTTTTTTACAAAAATATTTATCCTTATCGCTCAAGTAAAAGGTACGTTTCCAAACAATATCACCAACATTGAATTCTGCCGTTTTACGGCGAAGATTATAAGAATGACAATTACGCTTGTGTGCACCTATTAGCGCTGCCTGTACTCTCTCGAAAATAGAGGATAAGTAGCCTAGTGACTCAGCATAACTATCACGTGGCTCATGAATTATATTAGTATCAGATTTACTAGAAACATAATGAGAACCACAGGTTACCATTTCACGCCCGAATACGATCATAGATGGTGTAAAACCGGTTACTTCGTTTACTGCACAATTCATTGCGAACTGAATTTTAGGTATAAGTGTATCCCATATGCGTTGATCGTTTGAAATGAACGTAGAAACAGCTGTTATTATAGTTTTATTATATCTTTCTACCGTATTTACATGAGGTGCATAAAACGGTGTGTAATGTAAATTTGGAATTTTATATTTACTTAACAAGTTTTTAAAAGTTGCGCTTATAAATTGTTTGCCATTGTCTAGTACTACGGTAGATGGAATACCATGTACCAGAAAAACTTTTTCCTCTAAGATTCTAGTTATTACGTCAGCAGTCGCACGTTTAATAGGGAAAAGTAAACAATATTTTGAGAAACAACAACAAACGACAAAAATAAAATTGTTCTGTTGCCTTGTAGGAGGCAAGGGACCAATCAAATCAATACTTATCATTTGAAAAGGTTTAGAACAAGACTTAGGTTCACCCATAAGACCCAAAGTTGCATGATTCTGATGCTTATGTGCGATGCAACTATCACAAGAATTTACCGCTTTTACAACATCGGAATACATTCCAGGCCAATAATAATTGAGGGCTAAACGTTTGAAAGTTTTGAAAATACCCATATGACCCGCCGTAGGGGAGGAATGGCTCTGAAGTATTACTTCGTTTCTCCGTTCAGATGGAACTACTTCCTTCCACTGAAATTCTCTGGTAAGAGGATTAAGACTCTTTTTGAAACGATATAATTTATTACTGATCACTTGATAGTCAACAAAGGATGTAGGAGACTGCGAACAACCATTAAAAATATTCAAATACCAAGTGTCATTAGTAGATAAGGAACTACCATCTGGGAGGAGATTACTATCGATATCCATAATATTAGGTGATCGAGAAAGAAAATCTGGTACAATATTATCTGAACCACGACGGTGTCTTATTTCAAAGTTATAAGAGGAAAGACGAACTCCCCACCTGGCTAATCGCCCTGTAGGGTTGTTCAGTTTTAAAAACCATTTCAAAGCAGCATGATCGGTGTACACAATAAATTGTTTTCCGTTTTCAATATAACACCGCCAATGTTCGATAGCAGATAAGACAGCAAGCGCTTCGCGCTCAGTAGCACTGTAATTTTTTTCCTGGTCCGATAAGGATTTACTATAAAAGGCTATGACTCTTTCCTGTCCCTCCTTGACCTGGCAAAGTACAGCTCCAATGCCGTAATCACTAGCATCGGCGTGTATTTCAAAAGGCTGATCAAAATCGGGACAACATAAGACCGAGGAAGAAGATAAACATTTTTTTAATTTATTAAAAGCTACATCCGCCTCTTGCGACCATGCGAACAGTGGAGCCTTTTTGCCGTTAGAAGTTAATTTATTTAAGGGAGCCGCTAAAGTACTAAAATCGGGTATGAACCTTCTATACCACGATGCAGCACCCAGAAAACGACGTACCTCTTTTTTATTTGTCGGAGTGGAATAACTTGTAATTGATTTTACCTTCTCAGGATCTGCATGAAGACCTTCTGAATCCACTATATAGCCCAAATATTTAAGTTTGTCTTTGAAAAAATTACATTTTTCTAAATTTATAGTTAAGTTTGCATATTTTAATTTGTTAAGTATTTTAATTAGAAGTGAAATGTGATTTTCAAAGGAATTTGTCACACATACGATGTCATCAACGAAACAAAAGACCTTGTTTTCAAATTCGGGCCCGTAAAATAAAATATCTGCTAAACGCTGTTGTGTCGCAGGAGCATTTGTTAAACCAAAAGGCATGGATTTAAATTGAAAAGTTCCACGTGACGGAATGTAAAAAGCAGTTTTACAACGGTCCTCTGCCCTTATTGACGTCTGCCAGAAACATTTAGATATATCTAAACTAGTTAGGTACTTAGCGTCTCTCAAGTTATCCAGAATCTCAGAGATATAAGGCAAATTGTACGCGTCTTTTTTTGTTACCGAATTTAGTTTACGGCTGTCGAGACAAAAACGCAATTCACCATTTTTTTTAGGCGTTAAAATGACGGGATTAGACCAAGGGCTTTCAGATGGTTCAATGACATCTTCTGCCAACATTGCATCGACATGTTTTAACAAAATACGCTGTTTATCGGGAGACATACGATAGTATCGCTGACGAATAGGTGGACTATCACCTGTATCAATCGAATGAGTAATGAGTGAAGTTCGGCCGAGCCCTCGCCGTTCATAAGATATATCGGTGAATTGGGCGATGATGTCGTTAGCAGTAGCTCTCTGCTCATCAGACAAATGATCAAAAGATACCAAGTGACTGGTAGAACTAGGCTGTAGTTCCGAAACAACAACGTCGTTATTATTTTTCGTGAGTAAAATAGATTCCAATTGATCAGGGAACAACCCAAAACCCCTCCAGAAATCCATACCAAGGATTAAAGTTTTCTTAATACCCGGTACAATATGAGTAACAAGAGAAATAATTTTATTTTGAAATTCAAAAGGAAGTACCACTGAGCCAAGTGAAGAATATTTGTCGCCACCAGCGGTGATAAAATCCAGAGGTTTAGAATGTAATAATTTAGATTTATCCAAAAAAAGTTTGTGGGAATTATTACCCAAAATAGTTACACATGAACCAGTGTCTAGTAAACCAACAGTGTTCTTCCCGTTAACCGTAACGGGGATAAATGGAGTATAATTAATGTTAGAATTAACGATTGAGGAAAGTTGATATGAATTGAAAAATTTAGATACATAATTTAGCCAATTATGCCATTCATTTTTACATGTTTTCACAATTACTTTTGATTTTCCCCAACCGTATTTTTTACGTTTTTTTGAATTTTTATTAGTTTTATTGTTACAACTAGGACAGTCTAAAACTCGATAGCCAGGTAATCCGCATTTAAAACAAACCAAAAAACGAGGTTGACGACAATATTTTAAAGAATGTGAATCTGTTCTGCATCTCGGACAGTATAATTTAGGTATAGCAGTACTAGTGACAGAAACAGCATTGAGGCTCGGTTCAGCAGAATTACTATTTTCTGTCGAACATTGATCTGTATTTAAAACATTGTAAGTAGGTTTAAAGTACTTATGTTTTTTGTAAGAATTATTGCTATAAGAAGTTTTTTTCGAATTCGTATCATTGGGATATCTATAAGCAAAATCTGGCGCTAGAGTATTGGCAGTAATTTTAGGTGGTTCCGAAAATTCCTTGCTACGACTGTCATACTTCTCAAAATTTCTACAAACACTAATTAAAGAAGGAATATCCACAATATTGCCAGTTAAGAGTGAATTTGTATAACACGGCCTGATATTATTTAATAGTATTTCTAATTTAATAGACTCGCTGATGGGTACGTCCAGACAGGAAAATAACCCTTGCATTTTAGATACATATATGGTTATGTTCTCTTTTTCACCTTGAGTACGAGCCCTAATTTCCGACATTAATTTAAAGTCATAGTTATGAGGACTGAAATCGCGTTTTAACAAAATACACAAATCCTTCCAGGAACGAACACTATCTTTAATTGAACGAAACCAATGCAAAGCATCATCACAAAATACCTCAAAAGCAAAAGAAAATATTCTATCTTCGGGTATACCTCGACACGACATGAACTCGTCAACCTTCTGAATAAACGCCCTCACACAGGTTCGACCGCTATATTTAAACTTGCAGATTTCAGAAAACATTTTGCGTTCATTTATAAAATCCACGTGTTGAACTTCACGTGGTAATGAACACGTTGGCTCGACCACATGACACGGTACATTGGTAGGAACCGACCACGTGGTAAAAGATGCTAAGATTTTATAATTAGCGTGAAACATATCCCATACAACTTGAATTGATGATTTATCAGTAAGCAACGAAGTATCTATTCTTGATAATCTATGAAAAACATGATGCATAATAGATTCCGATCTAACAAACAGGTTTTTATCATAATGAGTTTGCAAAGTCAAAAGGTTATTTGAAACGCGCAACAATGAGCCATTACATGCGGTAATATCAACATCTGGCGAAAAGCACGACGATATTATTTCATCAAATGCCAGGTCTGACAATTTAGCAATTTGTTTACGCAATTCCTCAACCGTAATTGATTTTTCAGGCACAACACCACCTCTTACAAGCACTTCATATTCGAGCTCAGCCTTACTTAAATGATTAAATTTGATAGCATAAGCCATATTTAAAAAAAAATTGATTGGGAATTACGCATACAAAGATACACAATTATTTGAAAAAAATGAATCCGTCCAAAAGGTGATAAGAATGTGTTTCTTTTTTTTTTTTTTTTTTTTTTTTTTTAAATCAAAAACATAAGCACATAAAAGTAGAAGTTTTTGTAGGTTATTTAAAACACGAGGTGAAATAAGTGAGATAATAGAATAAAAAAAAAACACCGTACGCACCTTTCGGACGAAGAAAAGAAATATACACAGAAATAACACACAATTAAATAACTGCCAAGACTTAACCAAACCATGTACCATATAACCTCTATTGTTGGGCGCCGCTGTAACGTGGTCTACAAATGACTAGTTAGGTAGGCAGAATAAATAGAAACAATCGATAGATTAACAAAGGTATTATTATTCTATATATTTATATCTATTAAATACAAGGTAGTCTCAAGGCGTAGGTTGGTAGGTAGGTAAGTGGTTTGGTAAGTCCTGGGCAGCGAAGTGAGGAACACTTAACTCGGCGCTGGTGGCCGCAGGCAAGAAGGGCGCGACGCGCACGCAGGTCCTTTATATACCCCACAGGGGTCTGCAGTGGGGGGCGCATCTTGAGGTTGCGGTGGCCGTGCGGTTGCGACGTCACAACATGGAATTATGACGTAGATGGTCAAGCACTAAATCGTTCACAAGTCGCTAAGGATCTGGGTATACTAATTGATGAGAAGCTATCGTTTCGAGCTCACTATGCACACATAATTAGTAAAGCTAATCAACTATTGGGGTTCGTTTTAAGATCCACCAAAGGTTTTAAGAATCCGCGCAGTACACTTTGCCTATACTTTTCTCTTGTAAGGAGTGTCCTTGAGTATGGAAGTCTTATATGGTCACCAAATTATAAAACACACATCGACGATATCGAGCGAATCCAGCAAAAGTTTCTCAAGATTCTGAATTATCGCCAAAACCCGGGTAGATCTGACATAAAATATCTTGGTCGCCTTCGAAAATTTAACGTCGAATCATTGCAGATGCGCCGCACTTATTTTGATCTTGTGTATCTTTATAAAATTATTAATTCCATCATCGACTCGCCTGAATTGCTTTCTCAGTTTAGTTTTAACATAAAATTCCGTGCCCGAAAATGTAACGACACCAATCTATTTGCACTTCAAATTTTTAAAAATAACATTTCTTATTACAATCCACTAACAAGAATGGCCCGTCAATACAATGACATTTTGAAATCTAGTAATTATAAATTTCTCGACATATTTAACGGCAACATGAACAGATTTACTGCCAACTTAAAAGACATCCTCCACATCAGCTCGGGTCTGGATGCCTCAGGAACCATAACAGGCGCTTGAGACATCCTGATGTGATAAATAACATGTTTTAAGTTTTTTGTATGTTTTTCAGAGTTCTCTGTGATTTTTTAATTTTTTGTTTTTTTTTTTTTTTGTTATTATAGATTAGTTGCATGTACATGTATTTACGTTATGATCCAGATCCAAATATTGTATTTTGTTATGTCTTGTTTTATATTGATTGTAATGTGTTTTGTGCAATAAATAAATAAATAAATAAATAAATTTAGTTAAACATCTTGGGGAAATCGGCACTAATTTATCTAGATGGATTCAGTGGTTTATCTAAGAAAGTGTTATGTACAGAGTTATTTTCTTATTTAAAATACCTATCTATAAGTAAACATTAGTCGAGTTTTCAATATATTTTATTTCACCATAATATATGCAGACCATCTAACACAACAGTAGGAATCAGAATACATTAAGTTTATCAGTAGACATTTTGTTTTGTTTTTTACGCTAAACGCCATAAGAGTGCTGCAGTACGGTTTATTACGGGTCAAAGCAGGGGAGCAGCTACTATTTAATTAGAATTTGGATTCCATGCAGATGAAGTCGCGGGCAAAAGCTAGTTAAATTAGTAGTCTGTAAAATTTCATTTTGGTTTTAAATATTATTGTGATAATTCACAGAAGTTAAGATATCTATCACACAGATTTAAGTAATAGTTACTACTTTCTCTGACTAGAGTTCTAAAACAACAATGATAGAATAATACACATAAGTTAAAATGTAACCAAATAATAACAAACAACAACCAGGTCAATCTTAATGAAAAAATGCTTGTTTTAATAAACTTATGACGTTCCGAACTAGCTTATTTAGAATTTAATATACTTGTTACAGCTATAACCAAAAATAAACAGCTGCTTTTAAGTCCGATTTTATATTGTTATCTTCTTCAACTAACAAAACAAAATGTGTACTTACTAAATTAAAATGTATCTTATTCATTCTACATTTAAAATAATAATAAACAAAAATAAATTAGTTAGGAAGACATAAAAGATAAAAATTACTTATAAACAGAACACACAATATTAATCGTATCACTTACATTACAACCAAACAAAAGTTCTCCAAAATATAAAGGTGAATGAAATGATGTTTGTACCTTTGAAATAGCGATGATGGAATCTTCGGAAATGACAGACACTACACAAACAAGCCACAATTTGAGTCATGTGTACATATTACACACATTTATGCACACACTAATGACACATTTATTTCACTTTGTTGTTATTGTAATATCCCGTTTAATCGAAAAAATGCGTCCTTTCAACAACCCACCTTAACCACGACATTATTTAACTTTTACGTTTAATTATTTCTGTTATGCGTCAACTTTTAGTTAGGTTATAATGAGTGTTTTTTTGATGAAAACAGCTCAAGTTTTTATTTTCAAGGATAGATTCTGCATATTTAATTTGAAAATTTATACAATTAGTAATACCCAAATGGTGTTTTTATTATTATTTAAATAAAAATCTATGTAAACAAAACGTTTAAAATAAAGACGCCATTCGTTCTAAAATAATACTTATAAATTAAAGCCCATTTTACAAGAAACAATACACAATTCTTGCACTACGTGTCCTCCGTACTTTTGGAGTGAAATATTTTTTTAAATTATTATTTATGTCGCCTTCCAATTCAACAAGTGCGACGACGATGTCTGATCAAATATATAGAAATTGATCGCCTTGGGTCGCTTTACAAAAGCCGAAAGCTGTTTTTGCCTCTAATAGAGGATAAACGATCACTAAATAGTTAAAGCTTTTAGTTGACCTTGTTGATCGCAGAAATTATCCTCCACTATTGGTAAACACTTAACTTGGTTCCAACCTCAGACTGAAACCCTTAAAGCTTATAAATTTAGGGTACCAGACTTTGTATATAGTAGCAGACCAAAGATAAAGCACAAAATGCATACGCGATACGCACACATAGGGAATGTTGTCTTTACAGAGCGGAACAAAGTCAGGTTGCCGGTATTATCTAATTATGAATTAAAATCAATGAAAATTGATATTAGCTGAGTATAAGAAGTGTTGATATGATTAAAGTAAGAATGAATGGAATTAAAGGTTTTCGGGTCGCTCTATCTTAATTAGACAAAAGCTTATGTACACTCCGTCTATAAAGTCGTGACATTAATGTTTGAGGAACTAACATTAATCATGTGTCTGGCAACACCAAACATAAGTAAATCAGCTGTCATCGAGTTTGAGTTGTGGAACAGTTTTCCCTTTGTATTTTTATTGCTTTGGTTAAACTGCAATTAATTAACAAGTAACTACGCAGAAAAGAATAAAAATGAATAAAGTAAATCGGAGTGGCACGCGGGAAGTGATTTTTAAAGTTTTCCAGCGATGTTTCGCGGAGTACCAAGCTGGACAAATTTTGTACGATTTGGATGATATTTATGGGCGGACAGCATCTATGACGGGTATGTAATCGTGTTATTGTTTGTTTATAATCTGCCCGAAGTTACAAATTTACTGAATTTACGATTTGGAGACCAAAAAAGGCATTGTTTGCACATTTTTAGGTTAGATTGACATTGTGAGTAGGTCATATTATAGTATGACCATAATTTTTGATACATTATGATGGTACAACAAAATCCATTCAGGTTTTATACCAGTTTTGAATTTGAATTAATGGGAAGACGCGCTGCCATTTTATCCCGGTAGGTGGCGAGTAATCGCTGGTGCTAGCTTAGATGTCATAATTTTATTGTCAAATTTCATACTTTTTTCCCATAACAAACAAGATTATTGTATTTTATTTCGTATAAATGCCTATATGTAGCGCTTTTCAATGTAAAAACATCGGAGCACATCGTTTTCCTACCGATGCGAAAAGAAGAAAGAAATGGATCAAAGCCTTACGCTCAAAAAATTGGAAACCAAATTCATCTTCGAGGATATGTAGTGAACATTTTAAACCTGATGATTTTTATGAAGAAAGCAAGTATACTGGTCAGTATTGTGGGTTAAAATATAACAAGCGGCCCGACCCGGCTTCGCATGGGTCTATTTATTATACATACAAACCATGTAGATCAATGCTAAGAAGCATTATTTTGAATCGCTACCTTTTCAAAAAAATTACGTAGTTTTAAAGATCTAAGCATACATATGGACAGACAGTGGGAAGCACCTTTGTTTTATACTATGTAGTGATTTGGAAAGTAGCAATAAAACTTCCATACCATATTTAACATCTTGCTGTTGTTTTCAGGATTAAAACATCTTCGCAAAAATTTGAAAAAAGATGCAGTACCAACATTGTTCTCATGTTCAAGACAAATAGCTCCGAAATCGAACAGGCAGCTAAGATATGAAGCTAGAAGTGAGTCGTCAACAGATTCAACTTTAAAAGAAAGCTGTGTAGCTTCAGCTGATAACGAAGATATTGTTTTAGCTAGTACTAACAATGAATGGGCTCCCGACATAGGCAATGAAATTGATATATCAGAACCAATCATAGAAATTACTGAAAACATTGAAATGACTGAAAATTCATTGAAAAATGACAAATGTACCCAAATAAATAATGAACATATTTATGGATCCATTTCTCGATTCAAGGATGATGATAAGGCTATAAAGTTTTACACTGGGTTTGAGTCCTATCAGAAATTTTATTTGGTTTATTCAACTTTAAGTGCATTGGAAACAAAATTAACTTATTTTAGTCATCATGTTACAAACGTAAGCTGTGAAGACCAATTTTTTCTCACAATAATGAAATTACGACAGAATAAAACGATTTTTGAACTTTCTAGATTCTTTTCTATTTCTGGTTCTACAGTATCTAACATATTTATAACTTGGATAAATTTTATGTACCAAATGTGGAATAGGTTAGATATATGGCCTAGTTTATTTAATTAATTTCTATATGCCTGATTCATTTAGGCAATATGATAAATCTTTGCGTGTAATTTTGTACGGTACTGAATTTCCCATACAAAAACCAGGAAATACAAAGCTCAACAATCTTCATGGAGCACATATAAACATGCCAATACTCTAAAGGTATTAGTAGGAGCTACACCAGGGGAATGCTAAGTTTTTGCTCACCGGCGTATGGTGGGTCTATAAGTGATAGACAAACAATAGAGCGTAGTAACTTGTTAGATAATTGTGAATCAGGAGACACAATTTTAGCTGACAGAGGGTTTAATGTTCAAGATATTTTTGTTTCCAAAAATATTAAAGTAAATACGCCAGCATTTCTTAGAGGTAAAAGTCAATTACCTGGATTGACTGTACTGCATGATAGGGAACTAGCTAGCAAAAGGGTTCATATTGAAAGATTAATAGGTCTAACTAAGACATATCTTATTTTAAAAAGCGATCTTGACCATAATTATGTGCCATTGGCAACAAAAATATTTTATGTTTGTTTTATGTGTTGCAATTTTAGGGAGGGAATAATAAAGAAAAACATCAAGTAAAAGAATATTGTTTTATTTTTCTCTCTATATGTATCTACTGTAATTTGGTATAAATATTTCTCCAAAATCATGTCTCTAAAGGTACTATAGTAAAAGTCACTAAGCTTACTTAACATATTATTATGATTTATAAATTCATCATTTTTATCTATATGGATTACTCTTAAATCCTTTATTGTATATACAATAAATAAACAATAAGGTCTTTTTGTACAGAATAATTGACCCTGTACTTGCGCATAATATGGATGCGTTTTCTTTAAGGAAAAGTCACCATTAACAAGTTCCAAATAGGGAACACTTGTGGGAGTGATTTCCCTGTATTTTGCACTGAATGGACATTTCACTTCAATAGTGTAATCATCATTTAAAAGTCCATATGGTGATGCACCAAGAAATGGATGAGTTTCTGATAAAAATATACCACACTTGGTGATTTCTACATCATTCATATCCTCAATTTTTTTTAAAGCATACGGCTCTTGCATTTGACCATACATAGTGGCTTTGGATTTGAAAAATTTGGGTTCCATAATTTTTTCTGCTAGATGTTTTTTATTGCTAGACTTACAATGGCATACGTTATAAAATACACTGGCTGTTATATGTGTTTTTCTTATAGCATTCCACTCTATGCATTTATTCTGGAGCTTGGTATTACTTTCTATGTCCCTAATTTTTGCAATGCTTAAATTTTTTAAGATAAAGACTTTCCAGGATATGATCTTCTCCAGTAACGTTGCCATAAAATGAATGGTCATGTTCCACAGCATATGTATTAGCAGGAGGGATTGTTTGTTTTATTGGTGCTGTTGTGGGTCCAAAGTTCATAAACAAATTTTTTACATAGTCAGAATATGACTTTGGTATGTCTTCATTTTTAATTGGATCATAGTTAATTTCATTCTTTCTTTTAACTATTTTGTGACACACCATTGGGGAAGCATAGAATGGTTTAGGTCTTTTAAAGGTCATCAGTTGTTGTGTGCATACTTGATATAATATAATGCACTTTTGACGAACCATCTGTTCAACTCCCAACATTAATATTAGCACATGTTTACAGTGTGCTTCCAAACCACTGCCAGCAGCACATTCACAGTGTGATTCTTCAATAGAACATGCGTCTTCGACAGAACGAATTTTGAGGTCAACAACATACATGAGCCTTTTCATTGATGCTCTGCATTGTCCTCGGATAAAAGTGTATGGATCCGATTTAGCTATCCGAGCTGTCACCAAGTGACGATTTTCATACATTTCTAATGCATTTTTTAAACTCTTGCTGTATCTGCAGAAAATAAAACAACATTGAAAGGACATATTATGATGTCATTGTGATTTTCATCTCTTGTTACACATCTAATGAAAGTGTTTTATCAACAAAAATGTAATTTATTTGTATAAGATAAAATAGACATAAATAAATGAACAATTTATAACTCACCTATCTGCAAATAATTGTAAATGATGTCTCGTGAGAGGTGGTAGTATTGTACTGGCATTTATGTCCTTGTAAGAGTCGTCAGACGGCAGTACCATTGACTCATCACAGTCTAAATATTCGGCAGATCCTTCGTCATCAATCCCAAAGTTTTTATCATAAGATTCTAGTCTGTAAATAGGATAAAATTCGAATGTATAAAAAGTCTTATATATATTTTCATCACACTGAATCAACAATTTTATGGTATTGTTGAGGATTCTGTGTTGGAGGTCCGGCAGACCCGGAATAAGACAGCTGGGCGTGGTTGAACTTGGGTTTACTTGAAATTAATCTCGTTACAAAAAATAGTGTGTGCGCGTGCGGATCCGACCTCAATGCTCCCGGAAGCCGAATGAAAGCGTCGCGCTGAGAGCCGCAATCCGCCGAGCCCACTCGTCCCCTCTTGCGTCTCCTTCACCCCGCGTTCGTGGCTTGGAGCAAGGCGGGCCATGCCCGCGTTAACAGGCTGCCGCCCTTGGAACATCCTGTTCCAACATTGGAAGCGGGCAGAGCCTATTGAAGGCCCTCCTGATAGTCCCCGCGTTGGTGAGGACATCGGCAACACGGATGACGCCGTCGGTGCCTGGGTAGACGGCAGTAACTCGACCCAAAAGCCATCGGGTCGGAGGAAGGCGGTCATCCTTCACCAGCACCATGTCGTGAAGTTGTGGTTGTCCCCCATCAATGCGCCATTTGTTTCTTCGTTGTAAGTCTGAAATGTATTCCATATGATAGCGTTTCCAGAAATGATTTTTTAAAGCTTGGATCCTTTGATATCTTGAGAGTGTACTGATTGTAGCATTCTCTTCCACCTGAGCAGCAGGCAACATACTAGTGGTTCGTCCAAGAAGAAAGTGAGCAGGTGTGAGAGGAACTAAGTCTGATGGATCAGACGACAAGGGAGTTATGGGTCTAGAATTAAGTATTGCCTCTATCTGTACCAACAAAGTACTCATCTCCTCGTAGTCTAGATTGGCCATGGCTAAGACACGCCTTAAATGATGCTTAATTGACTTTACTGAACCCTCAGCCGCTCCGTTGAAGTGTGGTGAGTAGGCCGGACTAAATTTGAAAACAATGTCATGCTCAGATGAGTGTGATATGATATCATTGCAATTTGCTCGTAAGAATTTTGATAGTTCTTTACATGCACCTACAAAGTTTGTTCCATTATCCGAAAATATTATATAAGGCTTACCTCTGCGGGCCACGAATCTGTTAAGTGCAGCAATAAAACACTGCGAGCTTAAATCGGTTACCAATTCTATGTGCACAGCTCGCACTGCCAAACATACAAAGACACATATGTATGCCTTCCTCAATTTGCATCCTCTACCTTTCCTGTCGGCTATCATGATTGGTCCTGCGTAATCGACAGCAGTATTAGAAAATGGATAATTAGCATGCAATCTCTGTTCAGGAAGATTCCCCATAATGGGTTGGTATGTTTTTCCAGAAAACTTACAACATGTTATGCAATCATGTGTGATTTTTCTTGTTAAGTTACGGCCATTAACAATCCAATATTTATGCCGTAGTGTAGCTAATAATAATTGTGGTCCAGCATGCATTAATAGCTTATGATACTGTTGTACTAACAACCTTGTGACATGGTGTGATGCATGTAACAATATAGGATGTTTTGTGTCATAGCTATAATTAGAGTTTGATAGTCTACCTCCTACTCGCATGATGCCTGCATCATCAATAAATGGATTTAAATTTAAGAGTTTATCCTTAGATGATAAGTTATGTTTCTTTATCAAAGCAGTATACTGTTTATTAAATAATTCTAATTGCACAATCCTGCAGAGTGACCTAGTGGCAGATTCAAGCTCCGATGATAACAAAGGGCCAACAATCTTATTTGTTGTATTTTTACAATTGTATGCAAATCTTTTCAAGTAAGCAATTATGTGTTGCAATTTACTAAAACTTGAATATCGTTTGATAAAGTCATTGTCATTAATCTCTGCAGAAATGTGACATTGCTGCTTGATCTCTGGTAAGTCATGAATGTTTGTGTTTTGTGGTTGTGTAGGCCAGTGTATGTCTACAGAATGTAAAAAATGTGGACCTTCCCACCACAAACTTGAGGTCTTAAGTTTCATGGCATCGAGTCCCCTAGAGCCAATATCAGCGGGATTCAGATCTGTAGGAACATAGTGCCATTGATTAGGAAGAGAATTCTGATGAACAAAATTAACTCTATTGTATACATATTGCTTTAAATTTTGTTTACTGCATGTTTTTATCCAACCTAACACTATAGTTGAGTCACACCAAAAAAAATGTTCATCTATTTTGGTTCGTAACGATTTTACTACCCTGCTGGCTAATTGTGTCGCTAGAAGACTACCTTCTAATTCTAGTCTCGGGGTGGTCAGCCTTTTTTTTAAAGGAGCTACTCTACTTTTGGCTAGTAACAAGTGAACGCTGACCTGACCATTATTAGAAATGGTGCGAATATAAATGCATGCGGCATAAGCCTTTATAGAGGCATCACTAAATGCATGTAATTCAGCCTTAATAAATAAATCGCAAAATACTCTACGCGGAATGGCAATTTCCGCTAACCGAGGTAAGTGTGTAAAGAATTTATTCCATTGAGACTCGAGGTCATCAGGTAACTTCTCATCCCATGATACTTGTTTTGACCAAAGGGATTGAAGGATCAGCCTGGCCTGTAGCATGCAGGGATTAATCAAACCCAATGGATCAAATACTTGAGCGATAGTAGAAAGAATAGAGCGTTTGTTGGAGTTTTGTGTGCCACTGACTGAGGATAAAAACAGTAATTTATCTTCCTTGAATGACCAATTCAAGCCTAAAGTTTTAGCCTTGTCATTTTTATTTAAATTGAACAACTCATCATTACTGTTTTCACCCTCAATCTCACTTATGATAGATGGGTCATTGGACTGCCATTTTCGCAAATAAAAATGTGCACTCTCTAGCTGTTTGATTACCAATTTACAGGTTTGTATGACGGTTTGTCTGCTATCCCCGCCTGAACAGTAATCATCAACATAAAAATCATGCAAGATTGTTTCACCTACAATATTATCTGGGCATTGAAGTCCTAACTCCCTAATGCATCTAGTAGCTAAATAGGGTGCTGAGCTCGTACCGTAGCTTACAGTATTTAATTTGTATTGTTTAATTGGTTTTGTATTATCTGATCGCCAAAAAATTTGTTGCAGACTTCTTTGATCTTCTGTTATTAAAATTTGTCTATACATTTTCTCAATATCTGAAGTAACTACATACTTATGTTGACGGAACCTAATTAGAATATCTATTAAATCATCTTGTACCTTTGGACCTATATGTTGAATATCGTTGAAAGATTTGCCAGTGCTTGTAACAGCTGATGCATCAAATACAGCACGTAATTTTGTTGTAAGGCTGTTCTCTTTCAGGATTCCATGGTGCGGAATTAGATATGAAATTTTATCAAGTTGGGGAGTAGTATTTTCTGACATATGATTTAATTCGATATACTCCTGCATGAAATTTATGTATTTTTCTTTAAATACCTGATTCCGCTGGAACTTGCGCTCAAGTGACTGAAATCTCATAAGGGCCTGAGCCCTAGATTCACCTAAACATTCTGGGGATTCCCTTAGGGGGATTGTTACCACAAATCTCCCATCTGCCTGGCGGGTAGTGGTGGTTTTAAATATGTTTTCACAGTCACTCTCAGCCTTAGTTGAGGCTTGTTGAATGCTGGGAAATAAATCAAATTCAAAAAAATTATCTAACTTTTCCTGAAGCTCTATATTGTTGGTAAAATGACAATGGACTGTATTTTTGTTTGACTGTCTACGCTTGGTGTTAGACAATGGGATAGAACCCGATACCAGCCACCCAAGTGTTGTTTCAACTAGGGTCGGTTTTTGTTTACCTAGGCTGATACGATTATGTAATAATGCCTCCCAAAAAAGGTCGGCGCCTAACAGCATCTGCACCTCGGATGGTGTCGCAAAAGACGGATCTGCAAGGTGGATGTGAGGCGGTATATGAAAAGAATCACAATTGATCTTAGTAGTAGGTATTAGTTGGGTTATTTGTGGAACAACGAAACACTTGACACTAGACTTGTAATCACTATTTGGCAGTGATGATATGGTGACGTTACACCTCTTAGTAATTCTAGAAACTTGATTATTCAGTCCTTGAACTGATATAGATGTGGAATATGTAGGAAGTTGCAATTCCCTTTGTAATTGTTCTGTTATGAAACTGGATGTGCTACCATTATCTAGTAAGACGCGGACTTCATGTGTAACACCATCGCTGTCTATGACATTGACCACAGCTGTTGATAGCAACACTTGACTGTGATGTATAGCATTTAATGAAATATTGCCTGTTTGTTCAGGCGACTGTACAACATTCTGATTACCTACTGATTTTTCATCTAATGAGCTTTGGTTTTGTACCGTAGGCAACACAACAACCTCACTTGTTGAATTGTTTTGTTCAGAGATTGTATGTGATTGCTTGTTCTCAATATGCAATAGACTATTGTGTTTTTGTTTGCATAATCTACAGGGACCCAGTTTACAATTTGGGGTTTTATGACCTGGTCGCAAACAATTGGCACATAAATTTAATTGTTTAATTTTTCCAATTCTTGACTCAACTGGCATTGATTTGAATTTAAGACATTGGTAAATAGAATGATTATTTTTGCAAATATAACAAGTATATTGAATTTTATTATCAGCTGGATTTGTTGTAACAAATGCCCTAGCACGCCCAGGCGTAATATCGCTATGTCTACGTGGCTTTGGTTGAGCTGCCTCGATAGTGTCCAACATATCTGCACGACCCTTTAGAAATGAAATGAAATCCTCAAGTGAAGGGAAATCTTCAATAGAATTGCGACGTATCTCCCAATCGCGATTAGTTACTGAGTCGAGCTTGTTGGAAGCCATATGCACTATCAAGGCATCCCAATGTTGAGTAGGTAATTGTAATGTTTGAAGAGACCTCAAGTTTCTATTAATTGTATCAATGATATTACGCAACGGCCCAGCTGATTCTTTGATTACTGGCTCTATATCAAATAAGGCCTGAATATGATTATGTATTAAAATTCTTTTGTTATTAAACCGTTCACACAACAAAGCCCAAGCTACCTCATAATTATCTGATCTAAAATCTATAGCGCTAATGACCAAAGAGGCGTTATCCTTGAGTGAAGAACGTAAGTAGTGAAATTTCTGTATGTTAGACAATGACTTATCTGAATGAATTAGTGAATTGAACAGATCATGATATTGTAACCAATCTGACGCCCGGCCAGTGAAGGTCGGAAGGTGTATGGTTGGCAGTCGTAATCGCGATTCGCTACAAATACCTCTAGTGTCTGCAGCTGAAACAGCTTCGTGCCCCGCAGACGATGGCGACGCAGCGTCAGAGCTGCGCTCGAGCAGCTCCAGCGCTGCAGCGACCGCGCTGAAGTAGCTCGCCTCGAACTCCGCGCGTTCCTTGTACTCGTCCTCTGAAATTTCCGATAATTGTTCTATTTCAGTCTGGGTAGAATCGTAATCATTGTACATGGCCTGGATAATAGACAAACGTGATTTTAATTCGTGAATTTGCAGTGCATTCAGTCTTTCACTAGGCAACAAAAGATTAAGATGCGTTTTGAAAATAGTTAATTTAGATTTGTATGAAGCTCGAGTCTTTCGTAACGTTTTAATATCCATTGTTAATTAGAAGCTGCAAATAAATTGACAGTTAATGATTTTAAAAATAGCACAAAATGAAAATTAAATTGAGCAAATTGCAACGATACTTAAATTTAAATGCGTGAACACAAAGCGCAGTGCAAGGCTTAGTTTGGAGGTGAAATAATTGCGCAAATCACCACCACGTGCACAAATGCAGCCACACCCAGAGCACCCGCGCGCCTCCTGACGGAAGTTCGCGACAACCAAGCGCTGCGAAGTTTCTGGAATGTAGAAATAAAAAGATTTACCAGCCGTTCTAGACAACGTGGCAACAAGCACCTGCCGGCACAAACAAGGCAATAGAAATTATTAAATGGATAGGTATCATTTAACTTGAAATTCCTCTAGGTAGGAATTAAGAAAATGAAATTCGTGTATTAGGCACACGATATAGAAATAGGGTTAACTGCACACCTTATTTACTTGAGATTCCTCTAGGCAGGAATATAAGCATAAATTACGTGTATTAGGAACACGATTTTAAAATGAAAATGGAATTTACTAGGTTAAATTACCATGAAATTTCGTGTATTAGGCACACAATGTAGAAATAGGGTTAACTGCACACCTTATTTACTTGAGATTCCTCTAGGCAGGAATATAAAAATAAATTACGTGTATTAGGAACACGATTTTAAATGAAAATGGAATTTATTAAGTTAAATTACCATTACGTCAAGCTATCTTGACGAAAAACCAAAAATTACGCACGAGATAATTGAGAAAAGCACATAAGCCGCCATTTTACTGAAGTTCAAATTACAAATTTAAATGGATTCTAGATTACGAAAGTGGGACATAATTATGTATTGGAACGAACTCACTGAGTAAGATTGCAAACTCTTTTCCTGGTATTTTGTCTTGAATGGTTGATCAACTTGGATTTTCAACTCGATCCATGTGCTGCGCCACGCCCGATTTGCCACCTCGCCTCGCCGCGCGCGCCGGTCTCCAATCTCCTTTGTACGGCGTCCTTATTTCGCTCTTGACTCCATCCGGCTCGAACAATGTTGAGGATTCTGTGTTGGAGGTCCGGCAGACCCGGAATAAGACAGCTGGGCGTGGTTGAACTTGGGTTTACTTGAAATTAATCTCGTTACAAAAAAATAGTGTGTGCGCGTGCGGATCCGACCTCAGTGCTCCCGGAAGCCGAATGAAAGCGTCGCGCTGAGAGCCGCAATCCGCCGAGCCCACTCGTCCCCTCTTGCGTCTCCTTCACCCCGCGTTCGTGGCTTGGAGCAAGGCGGGCCATGCCCGCGTTAACAGGTATATTACTTACCTGGCAACGAGATCCACTTTTTTCCCTGATAGGGAAGCTTTTCTTTTCTTTAATTCGGCTTTTAATTGGACCACAGTCATAGCAGAATACATTTTTAAGAGGGTGTGTATGAAATACAATTCATAACCTGAACCCGTAAAACAGACTGACAAGGACCAGCGACAATAGCGCCATCTCAGATTATCTTTGCCTGTGTCATCCCATTGCTTCATGTCAATAAGTTATTGTTTCCATTCCAGTACATTTTTTTTACTTTTTTCAGGAAAATCAGTGAGTACAGTTAGGCGGATAGTCAACGAAGGTTTTAAAAATGATGGAAAGTTAAAGGTCTACGCTCAGGAAGCGAAATTTACTGCGTTTGGTGAAAATAAACAAACCTCGCCCCATCTATGCCATTAATGAACTTTTAGGAGAATACGGGCACACAGTGTTACGGCTTCCGCCGTATCACTGTGATTTGAATCCCATTGAGCTCATTTGGGCTAACGTAAAACAGAAAGTAGCAGCACAAAATGTTGGGACACGCGATGTGAAGCAACTTGCTGAAGACGCCTTCAACAGCATTATACTTGAAACATGGAAAACTGCTGCCATCACGTGGAGACGTCTGAAAAAGAGTACTACGAGCGAGGACGTCATCTGTATCGAGACATAGACGAGTTGATTATTCGCTTAGGCGATGATAGCAGCAGTTGTTACAGCAGCTATAGTGATGACAGTGCTGCTGATGAAAGTGGCAACGTAACGTTTCTTAATTTTGAATATTTGGAATCCGATGATGAGTGGGAGTGATCAATCAGTGTTTTTTTTTAACTTTGTGTAATAATTTTATTTTGGGTTAATTAAAAATGTTTATATTTTAAAACTTTATGAAGCCCTTACTTTATTTACCTTTGCTTATGAAAAGTTTAACCTACTGTAAATAAAAACAGTAACAAAATATTACTGTTTAATGTGTCTAATTTATTTACTCTTTACTTGAACAAACTGCTAGTATCAAAATCATTTTAGTCACACTATATAGGGTTGCGACATGCAAGTCAGCAGCGCCATCATTTAATGTCACGACTTTATAGACGGTCTGTATGAGGCTATTTACTTAGGACACAAAAAAATCATCTAAGGTCTATACGCTGTTATTTTCTGCCACTTGCCCTCATTTTATCTTTATGATGCATCATTGCCTCTGTTTTCGGTTATAAATAGCAGCCAAATGCATTTAGGAATGCGCAATTTAAACACAGAACGATTTACATTTGACCTGGCTTGATAATCGCTTAATAATAATAAATACACCCAGCGTGTATACGCTGCTGTAGGGGTTCTTGGATGTGGTTGGTGTACGACTCTGCGTCTGATAATAAAAGCCAGACTGCAGACGCTTTTGAACGCTTTGGATGTGTTGTCCCTCTGGTAGAAGAGGGATCCCGGGAAATTATTTTATCTGCAGGTCCCAGGAGCGTCTCGCTTAAAAGCTCCACGTCAATGTCCTGTTCTTGCAGTAAAGAATAGAGTATGGTGACTTTGCGTTTGTGGCAACACTGGCATAGCCACGATTACTCTACTGTTGTATTAAATACTACAGCTTCAACGCTCAGCTATAGTATTTAATACAAAAGAACAGTAGAGTAATCGTGGCCATGCCAGTGTTGCGCAGACGCGCTTAGCTCGGCAATAAGAGGGAAATAAATTGCCGAAAGAAAATGTATCAAAGTACTCACATTCATTGATACGTTACTTATAACCATAAATTAATCTTACGTATTGTTAAATATTTTCAACTATAATCTAAAGCCGTATCTCCTGCGAGGCTAACATAATATTGTAAAACTACTAATATATTTTGTACAATATCAATTTTAATTTTAACGGAAATGAGGTGAAATCAAGCATTTTAATTGGCTCTTCAAATCTTCATTTCGAAGAACTTACGATACGCAAGCATCCCCTAGCAGCAAAATCATACGCAATAGCTTAATATTATATCGTGTGTACAACTGTTTTAGATCTGTAAGCCGTGATTTCAGAACAAAGTGTAGTGTATGTCAAAAGTTGACGTTTTGGGTTGACTCTAATTTCTAACCTATAATTTATTATTACTTAACTATTAGAATAATTCAATTTCAAGATGAATTTGGCGTTGATGAGTAATTTTTTTAGAAATACTCTTGCCCGATGTATGCGACACCAAAATGTCATCAACGCTACGTCTGCTTCCGTTATCAAGCGTGATTTACACACCACCAATCCAAACAACGACCTGATGGAATTTTTTGATCTAAAGAAAAATTGGCTGGAAACGAATATAAGAGTCGGCAGAGCTTGGAAGCTAGATGAATTGAGAATAAAATCCAATTCAGATATACACAAATTATGGTATGTACTCTTAAAAGAACGCAATATGTTATACACAATGGAACACGAATGTACCGAAAAAGTGAAATTGTTTCCCAACCCTGAGCGAATCGATAAAGTTCAAGAGTCCATGGATAATATAGAAACAGTAATAAGGGAACGCAACGTCGCATATTACCAGCTTGAGACAGGAGAGACAGGTGAACGTTCAGTTGAAGATGTTGTCAACTTGTTTGGTTTACCTGAGAAATATTCAAAAACAGAATATTATATGCCTAAATTCATGAATACCCGTTGGGTTCGAACATATCTAGAACATGGGCTAATTAACAGCATGTCAGTAAAAAAGTTTTACAGATTGCACAAAGAAAAACAGCACAACATTGAAAGGAAAGCTCGTAACAGAGACTACAATCAAGTACAGCATTTGCTGAAGCGGTTCCCTAATATGGACATGGAGGTATTGAAAGCAGAATACCCAAATGTTGATATTGAGAAAGCTAAGCGAACAAAGAAAGCAAGAGGTCATTATTTTCCAAAATATTAAATTAAAAATAATAGAGTAGAACATTGAGTTTTATTTATATCTTTATTTTCTCATAAAAATAAGAAATGGCTTACAAAAATATAACAATAATGTATTTACAAGATTTACAATCAATCTTTGGATGTGTCTATCCTGTAAGAGTCTATCATTAGTTGCCATTTTCAAAACACCATATTTCACTAAAAATGTGGATAATCAGTTTCCTGCCTGACACAAAGGTGGCCCCACAAAATTAAGTAGCTTTAAGCTAAGCTAATTAAAATTGGGATTGCTAACTAATGAGTTAGTTTTTTCTTCATTGGTCACAGTAGGAGCTCTATTACTATGCATGGTGGGCACTGGACCAAATCCCAAAAAGTCCCCAGAAAAATAGAGACTTTGATACAATCTGTTTATGGCCTATTTTCGGCGGGTTGAGTATTAAGTAGTATTTAAATCAAAAATGAGACCTAATCAATCATGCAAGTATAAACAATACTATAAATGCTAAAACTATAACAATAACAACAAAAATCTAACACAATTTTATCCTTGACTAAATCTTGTGACAAAAATTAGTATTTACGTAAACAGAAACAATACATCAACAGTCATTCTATTTTCATTATTATATAGGAGAACTGTGAGATGCCAAAATTTTCATTATTTCTGGATGTCGTAAAAATATGCCAATTCAATATAACTGAAGTTTTGGAATCTAACACTAGAACTCTTCCATATGTTATATCATTTTAGGCACTTTTAAATACTTCTAATACTTAAGTGACTAAAATCGAAAATATAAAGTGCTGGTTACAATAAGACCTGCTTGAAAAAGCTTACAGTAAGACATTTTAAAACTTTAGTCATTAACGTCTAGTCACTCATAGTAGTCCTACATTAACAAAACAGTTTAGTAATTAATCACATTAAATGTGCTTATACAACATTCTTATAAGATAAATTATGGATTAGACATGGGTAGTGAATGAATGAATGACACAAAAGAACCGGCTCTTTTCAAATGAATCGTATCTCAATCGGCTCAGTGTGATATTAAATGGCTCTTCGGCTCTTCATTTGGCTCCGTGTCATATCGTTCAGGACTGAATCACTGGGCGAGAGCCAGTGAGTGACGCAGACCGGCCGCGATTCGGGGTGTCCGATCTTCGCCGAATGTTTCCGATCATTCCAAATCCCGACGAACGGTCAAATACGTTTATTGTAAAATAAGTCTAGCGTATGGTAGGAATAAAGCAGAATATTCCGTGGCACCCATCATTTAGGCGGGAATTCTTTTCTCGTGTTGACGTTTTGACAAACATACATTAGCTCCGTAAACAAAACAGTTTAAAGTCTGTTAAGTTTCTATTCTTTGTTACCTAGATGTTTTATTATAGAAACAGCTGTGCTGCTATTTCGTGTTAGGTATAGTTTGTGGCGGTCATATTAACATTAAATGTAAATAATAATATTGTAACAAGTAGCGCCACAGTGTTCAATAGATAAAACTAAGCTTGTTATAACCCTAACGCCACATAGTGTCCAAAAACCGAAACTTTATAATTATTTGTGAATGAAGATGATGTAATGGCCAGTATGGCCACAGATAATATATAGTAAATAGACACACCCCTAGCGCTTATGAGTTATATCCAGCGGGGAAAAGCAGAACTAGTAATATCTTTCGGTAGTAATATCTTATACATAATTACCTACATATTATTGTATTTTTTTTGTGAGACAAAAAATGTTACATGTAATTATTATTATTAATGCATTATTTTTTTTTATTATGCCAGAATAAATGATTTTTCTTTCTTTCTTTCTTTTCTTTCTTTCTAATTATATTTTACAACAAAAATTGATTTAGTTCAAGACATGTACCATTGAACTAGATCGCTCGATACCAACTCACTCATGAATGAAGCGTTGCATCGGCTCTGATCTGACTGAGAGAATAAAAGAACCACTAACATGAGCTACTCAAAGAACCAAATGAACCAAAGAGCCAAAAGAGTGATACGATTCTTTGACCGAAAAGAACCGTATCACTCTTTTCTTTTTGGTGAGCCGTTTTTCCCATGTCTATTATGGATACAAAAATGTGTATATCAATGTGTGCGTACGCCCAGCGAAATGTTGTTGAATTTAAAGATTTTAAGTATGCAGATATTTAGTGTATGACGTCGTGTAATTGTGTATGGTAAAAAAAAATTTGTGCATGCAGCCATTGTGGAGAAATTCACCAAAAACTGATTCCGCTGGGCGAACGTTGTCCTGGCGGAACTTTTTTTAATCCATCGACTTTAGAAGAAAAGAGATGTGTCCTAAAATTAGTGTGTATTTGTGTGTAATTGTGTATGTATAAATAAAATTAGTGCATGCATAAACTTCGGAGAAATTCAAGTTTCCGCTGCGCGAACGTTTGGCCATTAGCTAGTTTTCATATAAAGCGCTTACATAGAGAGCTGTAGATTTTTACATACGTTGTTTTGAATTTGTTTATATTTGTTTAAAAAACAGATTTAGAAAAAAAATAATGGTTTTAAAGATAAAAATATAAACGTAAAATACTCTTATTAGGTCTTAGTTCTTAAAGTATGCACTTTGGGGTCTAGATTTTCACGTTTATACAAACTTTGTAAGTGTCTGCAACATGTTGCCAAGTATCAATGATGTTCCGTTAGTAATTAAAGAGTTGTAGGGCAATTTACCATGAATAGTTGTGGTTTTTGTTGTGTTTACAAAGCAGTCAAATATCACGACGTTCTAAAGGAATTGTATGGTAAAATGTATACCAATAATTAGTGTATTTATTCAACTATGCACAAGCAAAATTTCATGTCATAAAATTCAGTAATTAAAGAAAAACAATTAAAATACTGACGAAGCATCGAAAACCTACATAACCCGACCAAGTTCGAATGGCTACAAAAAAGCGGCCGTACCATATATATAAGAAACGTTCTTAATCTTCCAATATAGTATTTATTAATATGGTACAGTTGCGTACACAAGCGTTAGGAATCGTATCTATTTTATGTCCATTTTTTCACACTAGAATATTTTTGATCATTTTATAACTACAATACTTAGACTATTTAACCAGAGGACTAACCTTAAGCGTTCAAACAAAACAATTCTGCATATTTTGGTGGGGTGCGGTGGAACACGCTCACATACATAAGTTACTACCAGTACAACGGTAAACATCAATTAAAAATCAAATCTAGAAGTATTTTTTTTTATGTTATTAGATTGTTTGATCCACTAAAGTTGCAAAGGGGAACGCTCGTGCATGCTTAGTCCATTGGTTAAATAGTGTAATAAGCTACAATATGATAAATATTTACCTAAACAGTAGTACTTACATGTGGTAATTATTTAATTTTCCTATGGGGTCTATAGTTAGAATCCTGATCCGTGAAATCTTCAATAGAAATTAAATGTATGAATTTTATTTGTCTTAAATAATATAATAATATTTAGATTATATCTCAAGTGTCAAGCGCATACTTAAATAAAGTACCTACGTAAATAGTACCTACTTTCTGTCATAGTCAAATAGATTTAGGTGTACACAAATAAATGACCTATAAATTATATCGAAACAATTGTGTTATCACCTATACCGGGTTCAATACCAGTATTATACTGTAAATTTTGGGATGTTACCTAAATATACTGCACGGCCGCTTTTTTGTAGCCATTCGAACTTGGTCGGGTTATGTAGCTTTTCGATGCTTCGTCAGTATTTTAATTGTTTTTCTTTAATTACTGAATTTTATGACATGAAATTTTGCTTGTGCATAGTTGAATAAATACACTAATTATTGGTATACATTTTACCATGCAATTCCTTTAGAACGTCGTGATATTTGACTGCTTTGTAAACACAACAAAAACCACAACTATTCATGGTAAATTGCCCTACAACTCTTTAATTACTAACGGAACATCATTGATACTTGGCAACATGTTGCAGACACTTACAAAGTTTGTATAAACGTGAAAATCTAGACCCCAAAGTGCATACTTTAAGAACTAAGACCTAATAAGAGTATTTTACGTTTATATTTTTATCTTTAAAACCATTATTTTTTTTCTAAATCTGTTTTTTAAACAAATATAAACAAATTCAAAACAACGTATGTAAAAATCTACAGCTCTCTATGTAAGCGCTTTATATGAAAACTAGCTAATGGCCAAACGTTCGCGCAGCGGAAACTTGAATTTCTCCGAAGTTTATGCATGCACTAATTTTATTTATACATACACAATTACACACAAATACACACTAATTTTTGGACACATCTCTTTTCTTCTAAAGTCGATGGATTAAAAAAAGTTCCGCCAGGACAACGTTCGCCCAGCGGAATCAGTTTTTGGTGAATTTCTCCACAATGGCTGCATGCACAAATTTTTTTTTACCATACACAATTACACGACGTCATACACTAAATATCTGCATACTTAAAATCTTTAAATTCAACAACATTTCGCTGGGCGTACGCACACTATATCAATGTTACAAAGCTGAATTATACACTGCTTTAGTGAAGTTGAAGGTTGTGTAGACACAGAGCACTTGAATTCTCAATAGTATAAGGCTATCTATCTATCTATTTATCACAATAGACCCACGGAGGTCGACGTGAACACCCAAAGCCTCGTCCTAACAAAAAAAAAGGCTATGGACTATAAAACTACTGATCACAGTTTCTTTGAACTCCAACTATAACTCTAACAAACCAATATTGCTGAAAATGTTCATAACATCAGGCAATACCCCTTGCTTCTTTAAATCACTAAATAAGCCCATCAACTCTTTGCTTGTCTGAAGTATATATCTGTATTTCTTTATCAGCGCCTCTGTTACTGTATAACTTCGTATGGACAGGATACTGTCAGTTTCCATATTTTCATCATTCAACAATTGCTCATTTAAAGTGCTCCATGTTTCTTGTACTGATTGAAGATCATAAGCATCCAAATATGCATCCAATGTTATATATAAAGCATAGACAACATGGTTTAGTTTAAGTGTACTTCTTTCTAATTTTGGATCCATTTTCGAAAAATAGCTGTCTATATTTTCTATAGGAGTTGGTTTATTACACTTATTTAGTAAATAATTCATTTTTCTTTTTACTTTTTTTGGAGGCTGAAATAATTTGTTTGAAATATTTATCTCAGTTTCATCAGGCATGTATGTCTTCCATTGTAACTGGCTCACAAAGTTGATCAAAATTTGTAGTATGCATCTTTCATCAGAAGCTAGTATTTTGTTCACATGTTGAAGTCCTACAAGGTGTCTCATGAATGTTGGTTCAATCCTTTCTAATATTCTGATGATGGAATCATGTGGCAGATCTGGAATAGAAAAGTGTTTGCATAAACTATTCTGTTTAATTGTAATTAAATTAAAACTCACATTTGCGAATAAAGAAATGCCTATTTATGGCTTTGTTTTTTATAACTAACCACAGATAATTTTATAGAAGTCATTAGCAAACACTGTACAATATTTGCCTGTATTAGGATAATCCGAGTTTGAATTAGATTCACAGATGTAGAATGTTTGAATCATAGTGTTCAGCCAGGTCTGAAAAAAAAATAATTCTATTATTAAACACCCCTATCTCATAGAAGCAACTCACAACTTAGAATTAACATGAAATTATTCCCCTGATGGGAAGCTAAGCTCTTTCTTTCTTTCTTTCAACGTTTATAACATAACTATTAAGTTTACTTACAGTAAAAACCTTCACCACAGAATCAGGATATTTGAGATGTATAATATGTGAGAAGATTCTAAGTATTTGTCTGCAGTTGTTGGTCACAGCTCCAGTGTATAGAACATTTTCTGACCACAACACATAAGCCATAAGAGGTTTGTGCGATCTCATAATGTGACGACCTAAGTCATTAGTGTATCTAAAACATAATATTGAGTTTAAGTTAGTTACAAAGAAAGCAAGAAACATTGTAAGGCTGCCAAAATACAATGTGGAGGAATATGTATCCATCCTAATGTGCAGTGCGGTAGTGATTTTTAGGCTACAGCTGAATATAATAGTTAAAATATGTACAGCCGTGAGTTAAATGATCATCATAGGCATAAAATAATTTTCTGCTGCTGTAAGAGTACAGTTGTACTTTTGAAAAAATAAGAAAAGCAAATTATATTAGTTTCCTTTGTAAACCTTATTTTTTTTAATAACATTTAGGATATTTAGATGGCATTGTAAAAATCCAAAGGGTTAAGTATAGTAAATAAGGATATGTATGCCCAACTATTTCTCAGATGAAACATAATGCTTCTTTGCTTTCTATTAATATTTTAATGCCCACAATTACCACTTACCAGCACCCTGGCTTACTTGTCAGTTCTGTTTTATAAAAAAATATATGAAAAAGAGTGGTCACCTTGAATGCCAAATAGCCAAATCAAACTGCAGCAATTCTATAATAGTTTCTAATACAGTAAACAATCTTTCAATTCTCTCTTGTCTGTTGAGTAGTTCAAAGATTTCAAACTTCTCCTTCTGCCAATGCAAGCCTCGTAGAGTTTGTTTCATTTCTTCCGGAATGTTCTCATCCTTATCAAATATTGGCCCATCTTTGCTGTCAGCATTTAATTCATGTTCTAGCCTGTTCATGCAATACTTAACAATACCTTTGTTACACTCATATTGTGCTCTGTTTGTAAATGTGTTCTCTCTGAGAGCCATAGGGGAGGTTAGAAAGTTATTATAGCAACTTCGCAAAGATTTTACAAGGCAGGGAGGATGTGTGCTAAAGTTTAGTAATAATATTTGTTGACACTTGTCTACTATGTGCTTTACTGTGTATTCCGTGTTTTCATCCTCATGGGCATTCTGAAATTTAACAGAAAATGGATTGTACTTAGAAAATATCTTTATTTACAATTTAACATACATCAATGGATATACACTACTTACAATCTAAACCTAAGAAAACGAATTAATGAAATATCTAACTATATATCCATAAAATAAAAGAATAATATAAATTTTATTAATACAATAAATCTCATTAAAAGTTCAGGCATCTAAAAATATGTCCATATTGACTGTACTTACATGCTGGTGTCATTGCTACAGAAAAAAAGTTGACAGGGATTGTGATTGAGCACAGATGCCTGTAATTTGTTTGATTTATGGTTGTCAAGTGTGTTTCAATATTTAAGGATAGGAAGGTAATGTGATTGATACATTGTATTACCCTATTCCGTTTTTTTCATCAACTCAATTTGCAACCAATCTGAATTGACATGAAAATACTGGAATTAAACAAGTAAGTTTCTTACCAACATAATTTCCACTACATCCTTCAGGACATCAGCTGATAAGTATTGTGTGGAAGTAATACTCATCTGACACACTTCTAAAGCATCATACCACATATTATTCTTCATCTCAGTCTTAAAGGACTCATCGGCATAGGATGGCATCTGTTTTATTTTTACCTGGAATACATTTGTAAATATCACATTAGTATAACTTGAAATAGTTAAAATTATTAGACTTTATAATATTTAAATAAATAATTTGGATTTTTTACATTAGATAGAACCCCAGAAGCAATTACACTATCCAATGGTCCCAATGACAACGCCAAATACTCACATTCACTAACACAAGCACACCCAGTCTCAGAACAAATCTTTGCGAATCACACAAAACATTTGTCCCATGTGGGGACCGAACCCACAACACCAGTGCAGTGGAGAGCGGAGAGGCGACCGCTTAAACCATTACATCACACATGCAGACAAAATTAAATTAGATTTTATGTGTATTTTTGTTTAGTAACCAATTTTAGTTGCATATTTATGATAATAATTGAAAAACATAAATTCTTTTGTAACATTCGTGTTATAGATATGTAAAAGATTTTGCAAGTAAATACATACATCCTGCATATTCTTCGCAATTCGCAATTTCTTCAAGAAATTAAAGACCTAGCTGAATACTTACTGCATCTTTCGCATGATGTTGACAAACAGTCTTCATGCAAGTAGGTAAATAAACAAGTAATAGTCTAGCGCGGTAATCAAAATAGTCCCTGCAGGATACTTGTTCACAAGCAGTGATAAAGTTCTTCCTTCTTTTTGTTTTCATAACTTCCTCCTTGCTCACAATAGATTTTATACGTTTTCGCGGTGAATCTGGGACCTCGTTCGCGCGTTTGCTCGATTCACCATCGCCACCCGGACCGAGTTTAATTTTCTTCTTTTTGGGACTCATCATGGATGCTTATACAAAAAGTAAGTACTCTAGTCTCTCGACACTTACGTTTTAATTTTAACGTAAGAAACGAATTCAGTTTTCTATTTTCACTGTTTTATTTGCGAGCAAAGTATAAAATTTCAAATTGTTTTTATATTATTTGACATTTGACAAAAATGACATCTCTGACAGTTTGATTGCAGACACGTCCAGTAATGTAAAAAAAACAAAGAACAATGATAAATTGAAATCAGTAAAAAAATATATTATATGCGTATATAAGAAGTGTAGATATTAAACAAGTAATGATAAGTGGAATTAAAGGTTTCCAGGTCTTAATCTTAATTGGACACACAGTTCGTTAAGCCATTTGGGACACAAAAATTTCGTCTTTGTTACCAAATCTCATCTTAGACCATTTTGGACAGTACTTGCTAAATTAGCCCCTAAAAACCGGCTTACAGCTGAATACAATTTAATTTCCAGGACTTCGCTAATAGATATAATTCATCTGACACACTTCTGAAATTAAAATATACATAGTAGAGTGCCACCACTTAAATTGATTAACCAAATTTTATTTTATTTTTCTTTCTTTCTTGCCCAACACCTTTCCCAAATTTTATTCATTTTTAAAATTATTATTTTTAATTTTTATTAATGTTTAATTTAGTATTATATAAAATAAAACAATAACATATTTATTAAAGCATAATTTTAAGTTTTCATTGTTATAATATGACATTTAAATTAGAAGTTACTATACTTTACTTTAATTTTTACATTTTATTTTTAAGAGCTAACCAAAATTAATTTAAATACTTAAACCTTTAAACTGATTGTTTTACTTATTTAATTAGTTTAAAAGTTTATGTATTATCAATATTTAAGAATTGATAAAATATCTTTAGTTTCATTATATAGTGTAATGTCGTGGTTGTCTGTAAGTGTTACAACACTAATTCCTTTAATGCCTAATAATTTTCTTTGTTAATTTAAATAAATAAATAAATAAATCCGTCACTGACTAAAGGAACAGGTATGAGCCATTAATTTTCTGCCGCTTGCTCACATTTTATCTTTATTATTTCTTTCGTTTTCGGTTATTAATGGAGGCCAAACGCATTTATTATAAATACATCTATGGAAAAAACTGACCAAGTTTTGCAACATTTGAATTCAATAAGAGAAAGCGCTGAAAAGATACACACGCCACACAACATAAACAAAAACGTACTGATTGGCAATTTAGGCATTTTGTGATTCTCCCGAGATGCAAGACTTCGTGTATACAATTTGTGTATATTATCATGTAACACCTGATGCAGTCCGTGGGTTTTATATAGACCCAAAATATGCACTAATGCCATTGACGTATAAAGTAAGGACACGGCTAACGCGCGATAAATGAACTGAACCTTTTTGGAGTCAATCAGACTACAAAAAGCGCGTAGTGAAATTGTCTGTGGTTGGCTGCCTCCGTGAGCGGTCAAACACGACAAAATGCCTAATTGTGCACTGAAAAGTTGTACGAACTACCAAATTAAACATAACAAAAAAGATAATGGTATTACATATCACCGGTAAGTCACAAATATCTTATTATATCCACCTCTTTACATTATTTTATCAATTTTATTTGCTAAAATTTTTCGTTCCGACGCCATATTCCTTAATCGTGAATATCCGCGTGACATGACTTACTGCGCTTAGTTGAACTATACCGCGGGCGTTCAAGAGAATATTTTTGGTAATTTAAAAAAGTATTGTCACATGGTAGTTCACTGCAGATGGCGTTACTGATCCTGCTATTCATAATGTCAAATTTGAAGGGCAATTTGTTCGGACAAGCCATTTCTATAGTATATATTTCTATGACTAATGCTTTATTTATATATTGGAGGCTTTGTGGCATGGGCGGCTATTTTCATAGTTTGACTTTAAGTAGATAGTTATATAATAATATCTCATAAAATATTTACACAGTTAAGTACTAATATGCCTGTCCTGGTGTTTAAAGTTCGTCTTCATACATTCTGGTAAATATACGAGCAAAAATCTCGCCCGGTAATTAAAATAATTTCTCCTTGAGACTTGTTTCGTGGTTTTCATTAGGCCATTATTTTGATAGTAGTCTCTTACTGTCCATCTTGAGAGGATGTTTACGACTTCAAATCCACTTTATAAATACTTAGATCCCTGCACAAGCGTGCAATGATACAAGTTGTTGCAGTGTGATTGTGCGGGCTCTTTATATCTTTTCTATGGTACCTCCCGGCGTCTATGAACCCTGTACAGTTTTTTTTAGCGAAGTTATGTTTAGAAAATTAGGCGTTTAAGCCGTTATTCGGATGCAGAATTTGGTATTCATTCGCAAATATTTGACTTCCGTTTACGCATAAATTAGTGAAGCAGGCAGAAACCAAGGTCATATAGAAACCATTGTCCATCGAAGCAAATCTACGCAATATTCCGTTTGGCTGCGTAGCCGAATATCGAAAATTATTGATTCATACTTTGCCGCAACCGCCACAAGTTCACGATTGCATTTTAATCTGGTGCGTTGACCGCTGCTATAAAACCAACAACTCTTGGCCCAAAGGTATCAGTTCAGCAGGGATCACTGACATCACCACGACACCTCCTGAAAATGGCTTTTATATTCAAGGTATTTATCGCTTTATACGAAGTGTTTGCTTTAGTTATTTAGTTTCCTATATATCGTTAAATATATATCAATTTGTAAGTGATCTGAAAATAATTAATCTGATTTACAAAAAAATAGCTTTTAACGAAAAAAACAGCAAAATATAGAAATTAAAAAAAGGTCATCAAAATATAGTATATTTGCCGAGTGGTTAATTTTTTACCGTTATTTTTTTTCTGATCGAGCTCAATTTACTTATACTCAAAGTAATATGATTTTCTCACGTCCTTTGAAACTGATATAAAAAAAATATCCATTTTAATTAGACCATTTTTCTTCAAACAGCGATTATAGAAAAATGTAACCAAACTAAAATTTACATTCGAAGATTTTCTTTCTCATAAGTGATCTTAGTCCTAATTACTCCAAACTTTTAGTCGCGCTCAACGCTGAACCCGGTTTTCGATATTTCGCTTTCTCTATCTCTCTCTCTCTCCTTCAATGTATGAACATGACGAAGTGATCAAAAACGTTAATTCAATAAACTTGGCCGGTAAATTGGCTTTTAGACATAAACGCTTAAAAATAAATTCAATAAATCACAATAATTATCGCAAAAATTTAATAAAATAACAGGCACAGCAAGTTGTTTTTTATCTACAAAAATTAATAAAACCGTTGCATTTAAACTTGACCGATATTAACACAATAACATCAACATCGATCAAATTAACCTCGTTGACATATCCCAAAAAAATCGGGTCTCACTTTCTTCACGCTACTTTATTTTCATTGTCACTGTTGAGTAACTGATATTAGGCGTCGACCGTGAAGGTAGACATGGTATGGTTGCAAATAGAAAAATAAATGAAAGAAAACAAGACTCCCACTATGTAAACCACTGCATGCGACTATGTAAACTTTACGGAAAATTCATGTAGCCAACCTAAATTCATGTAAATTCTCATTACGTGTCGCTTCATTAAGTTGTCTTGCAAAACTTAGAATGCAGCAGTGTCTAAAGAATAAAAGAAACCTGAGATGACGCATAAAGTTTATAATACTTTATTTAGCTCACCTAGGCTATACCTATAAATATACAAGTAAAACAAAGATCTGCATAAAACTCTTCTTCTTCTCCTTCTTTTTCACCATTTAAGTTTATATTTTTGTCTTTTCAGTTTCTAGCCCCAGTTGCTTTAGCAACATTAGTTCTGTCGGGGAAGCCTCCTGGTGGTTATAGTTATAACCGTTTTAGTGGACCTGTCAGTGGTAAGATAATCGAAGTCCAAGTAGCAGCAGGTCCAGAGCAGCAGCACGCAGACTACGGGTATGACCACAAAACAGGGCGAATTCATCCGGATACTGCCAAATACGCTCATTTGAAAACTGTTGACTATGTGGTGAGTAAAAAGGACTAATTAAAATTGTTAATCAATATTTTAGTTTGTAAATTCTAGAAACCCGATTAACATTACCCGAAAACCAAATAACCCAACATTTAGATGATAAGGCTAAAAAACCATTGTCTTTTCAGGCCAAACCTGACTACCACTACGCATATGGAGTAGAAGACCCACACACGGGAAATCTTCAGAACCACAAAGAACAACGTGATGGAGACGTGGTTCAGGGCGAATATTCTCTCGTGGAGCCTGATGGTTCTATCAGACTGGTGCGATACACCGCTGATCCTAAAAACGGATTCCAGGTAGAGTATGGTTCTTAAAATTGTGTTTGATTTAGCAGATTATTTGATATGTGTTTACATTCTGAAATAAATGTGCTCGCATACAGCAAAACTTTTCAACATAAATATATATTTAAATAGTTAGGTTGATTATGTCACCATAGAAAGAGGAAGCCTAGAAGTCAATATTAGATGCCTACCTGAAGGATCCTTGTACGGGAACAGCTCATGATTTTTTTCCAGTTTTACCGTAGCCTATGGATACTTGCAACACCAGGGGAATCACTCGTGTGTTGCGCACCTATAAAGGCTCGATGAAATATGTTTTCATTTCCTCTGATACAAATTTTATTACAGGAGCTAAGTTTTAATTTGGTTCATTTTCCAGGCGACAGTGCACAAAAAGAATGGTGCTCACGAACAGCAGCCCGTGCACTACGGCAAGAAACGGACAAACGAAGAGGATGACTCCAGAGATTATTAGATGTATCTGAATACTAGTCTTGTTACTTTGTTTTAGATTTAACTTGTTGACTAATTTATTACTGATCCTTATTCTTAAATAAAAAATTTAAATAAAGTCACTTTTTATTAAAAAATAAAAATACAATAATTAAAAAACAATATACCATGTTTTCAAAATGAAAACTATATAGTAGATACTGAAAGAGCAGATTGATAGATTAGAACATGAGGTAAACATCCTATATAGGGTATAGTGTAAATCATATCGAAGCAAGGCACATGATTGCAGAGCTCTTGGGTGAGAGGGTATAGAGACGTGAAACTGATTTCCAGTGATTCATGAACATGATTTTGGGACTCTCATTTCGTTATAATATCATCATTCGTTATGCTTTAAACTCCATTATTTGAATAATGTTTTGAGCGAATCAAGACTGCAAGGTACAACGACAGTATGGATCTGGTCAGAAGAAATCATATGTAGAGATTGCAAATATCGGAGCTGAAAACAAACATTAATATTAAAGTTAAAGTAAGAATTCTGTCACTATAGACTTTTAACTTAAATAATACAGTTAATATCACTCATTATAGTACGTCTACCCATGTCCCCAGATATGAGCCTTCATTGCAAATACGTACTCGTACATTTACGGGTCAATGAGGAATACGCAGCATTTTTTATGCAGTTTTATTTGGTTTTATTGTACCAGCATCAGACGAGACTCCATTTGAAACCCCTTGTGTCTAAAATAAATAAAAAAAATGTTCGTAAAGCCCAAGCCTATGAATGGAAACACATGTTACATAATACGAGTATCATTGACATGTTTCCCTTTTAAGTTGATAGCGTAAGTTCATATGACATACAAAAATTCATTACCTGCATACCCCATGGATTCTCCAAGAGCAATTTAGTAGCTTTTTGTAGACTCTTAGTACTTTCAATTTCTGCTTGAGCGACTATTATTTTAGCATTCGCCAATCTTGATGACTCAGCTTCAGCCGCCATTGCCTTTTGCAATTGAAGAGGTAATCTTATATCTTTGCTAAAAACAGAATGAAATTTAGTTAAGGAGTTTGAACACTAAGATTTATTTATACTACTGATTTTATTCGTCTTTTTGTTGTAGGACGAATAATTAGGAATATACTGGAAGGTCAAATTAGGGACAAAAATTAAATGGTTTGTCATGCAGCAGATGCGTAGGTATGCAGTATACCGCGCATTAACTACAAGAACTTAGCTCACCGTACTATTGTAACCGTCAAGTTGACTGTTGTACATGAAAAAACTAACTCTTAGGACTGATACAATTTATAATTGTTACTGATTTCGGGATTTAATGTGAAACGGCTCTTGCTTTGTCAGATCGTCGTATGTTCTAAACTAAGAGATTTATATCAGAACGTAGCCATATCAAACCATACCTGTTGAAAGTTTGCTCATTTAAAAAATAAGTACTATACGTTTAATGCTTAACTTACATTTCTACTAGCAAGACTCTCACTCCCCAGTTAGATGTCAGGATCTTCATTTGCTCATGTACTTGAGTGCTCACAGAACGCCTGTTTGTGAGAAGTTCGATTAGTCGTCGAGTACCAATAGCGTTGCGAAGAGTTGTAGCGCCTATGTATTGAGTAGCCATCCTATAATAATGCCGAATGTATTTAAAAAAGAAGAGAGAAATTCTGAAGAGATTAATATCTACCTACTCCAGTTTCAATACCCTATCCATTCTGAAGTTTTCGCCATACATAAGAAAATATGCGTTTCATTACTTAGGGTTTACTATCTCACTTGTAAGACAAATATGCTTAGTTCTTTCACAGTCTAAAAGTTAATTCCTTAAGGAATTTGTTTCCGACAAACCACTTAGAAAGTATGGCACACCGTACGATATGTTGCTGCGCTGATGGACAAGATTGTGAACTGCTTTGATTCTGTACTTGATGAAAGGTTATCTTACCTGTAATCTTCAACATTCATTACAGCCGGCACTGGATCATTTACTTGGTAGTAAACTACTGCATCGACGGAAACTGTCAACGAATCGCTGGTCAATGCCTGTAGGAGGTCACATTTATTAATTCCTATCGTATGCGCGCGGCACCACCTCTATGGTATGTTGATAAAAAGTAGCCTCTGTCTTTCCTCAGGTCTAAGACTCCCGCCATATCAATGTTAATCAAGATCAGTTCAGGGACAGATAGACAAACAGACATACCTTCTTTCGCATGTATAATATTAAGTAGATAAGGATAATAACATTTCTAACCTCCTGAGGGTCGATGGCATAACTAATGATTCTCAGATCCGTAATCCTGACGATGTCGATGCAGGGCAAATTGAAAATGACGCCAGGACCGTATACTAACTTTTTACGCAGTTTGCCATTTCGCATAATAACTGCACGCTGAAATTGTGTTACGACCTATAAATGATAATATAAACATATAATATAAATTAACTATTTATAATTATATGTTGACTGTCGCATTGTGCTGTATTTCTGTATGCATTCTGACTGAGTCTCTGTTTCATTTTACTGTTGAGAAAATGTTTCGTTTCGGTTTTTTTGTTTAAAAAATTCTTAGAATCTTCGAACGAAGTCTAGAACTGCACTGTGCTTAACAAATAATAATAGGCGGTGAAGTGTGGGTGTTTTACATTTCTGGCTAATATTCCTGGGGAGTACTAAGAGTAATCTTCTAATTCTACTTCTCTGTCCCTGGCATACCTCTGGTTTTGTAAACTCTTCCTCCTGTCCTCCTCTGGAACGCACTTCCGCTCGAAACCAGGATGGCGATATCACGTTAATATTCAAGATGAAGATTCGTGCTCTCTTATTTGATGAATTGACGGAATCATCTCATCATTAGTGTATGTATGTATGTATGTATTTATATATATATTTTTTTTTTAAACGGGATATAATCCCACCCACACGCCCACCACTGTGACTCCTGTGACGCCAGGATCTACAGCGGTAACCAACTGAAAGGCACCGTGCATGACACACGGGCAATCCCAGGGAGAGTTAAAATTGTCTTGGAACCCGCAACGAATTTAATCAGAAGTATATAGTTGGAGTTGGAAAGTATGTATCTTTACTTCCCTCCAGAGCAAAGCGGGAGACTGAGCAATGCCAAATATAGACAAAGTGTCTATATGGAAAGAGTGTAGACACCACGGATAGTGACAAAATTATGGGGCCTAAATTTGATTGCTGTAATAGGTATGGCAGAAACGGCTAAATGCACGGAAATTTATTCTGTTCGATACAAGATCCTCATAGTATACCACTCCAGATGTCAATTGTAAGCTATTTAACATAACATTACGTTCGTTGTGCCAAAGACTACACTCCCAGATGATATGGTGGGCGGTTTGTTCGTGCTCAGATGTAGAACATGTACAGAATGGAGAATCGATTAGCTTAAACGAAAATAGTTTGCTCTTAAAATTGCCATGACCCGTCAGGAATTGAGCCACACAGTGATTAACCTCGAGCCATGGTTTCGCAAGTCTGTCGCGAATGGATGGAAAGAAATGATAGAGGTGACGGCCCTTAGGTGATGTGTCCCAGCGTTGCTGCCATTCGTTTATGAGGTGGTTATAGACATCCGTTGGATTATTAAATAGTCTTGTGATCTTTGTGCGGTCACGAGGTCCTAGAAAGCTGTTATTGAGATCATCGCGCGTAGAATAATACATTGCCGCGCGTCTCTGGACCTCGAGATCGACCGGAAGTATACCTGCCAGTACCGGTAAAGCCTCGGTGCTAACTGTCCTATAAGCCTTGCACAAAAATATCAATGCGAGACGTTGACTTTGAAGCATTTTGCGGCGTACAGCACCGACAGTGGCCCTGTCAGCCCATACGGGCGCACCATAACACATAGAACCAAGATAAGTAGCACTGTAAATGATTCTTAAGGTTTTAAAAGAAAGTCCCCATGTCGCAGTCGATATCCTTGTCAAAGCGTAAAAACTATTCTTAGACTTTTCCCCTACAGCTCTAATATGTTCTACAAACGAAAAGTTTCTTTCAAGAACTATGCCTAAGTAACAAACAGAATCTTTATTTTTAATAGTTACGTTATCAAATTTAATACGAGGAGGTGTTTTTAGATTACCTTTTAAAAGTAGTTGAAAAGTTTTCTGTGGCGCAAAGCATAAGCGATTTCTTTCCCCCCATTTCAAAATTAAATTTAGACAAGTGTTAGCTAAACGTTCAAGTCCTACTCTAGTGTTAGATTGTAACAGTAAAAGGCCGTCATCGGCATATCCCGTCAGCGAGTATTTATATATATATTATGTATTTTGTTTATATATATTTTTTGTAATAATAATTATGTAAGTTAGTATAATATATATTAATGTATTTTATATAGCTATTAATTTATTACCTAAGTGTCTGCCTCACACGTGTTTCAAACTGCACCTACTACTACATTTACATTTCTGCATCACCCAAAGGTTGACTGGTAGAGAATACTTTAAGTATTAAGTCCGCCTTTATACATTTAAGTGCATTAAGTTTAAATAAATAAATTAAATAAATAAGTAGATAAAGTTTTTATCTTAATTAATAATTCTCTATCATAAGTAGGTAGGTATTGTGAATGTCGATACTTACGAAAAATACATATAGTAAAGAGAGAGGAAAGAAAATAACAACCATAGTGTAGGATACTATTACAAGAAGATGCTCCATAAACGAAGAACCTGAAAAAGTCACAATAGGCCATAATTAAGTTTTCTTTTCTTCTTCTATTAATCTAGCTTTACTCTTGGCGAAGCTCGTGGCTAAGTCGTAGCCGAGCGGACCGATCGATCAGGTAAAGCAATGCTAACCGCGTTTGGCCGTGGATGGGAGACCATCTTCAACATGACGAGTTTTCCTCCGTGCCTCGGCGAGCACGTTAAGTTTGAATGGCAGATGTTACGGGTAGTTAGAGGTCAGAAAGTCTGACAACTATTCTAGCAAAGAGAATCGTATTACCTCGTACTGGGTTGTGGATTAGGAAAAGGCTCGGAAGATTAAATATTAATAATCTAGCTATACTAACAATTTTTGTATATTTACTATTATATAAATAGTAAAAGTCACAGCAAGTAGCGCCTACCTTCTCTATAGGTGCATTGTCTGACGGGAGTCACATTGTCGTTATTTAAGCTTTCTTTACGCGCGACTTCTATTTTAACCGCATTGTCCTCATTTGCAGACATTCTCACATCCTCTTTCATTATATTTTTAGATGTTGATATTATGTTTCCTGCAGAAATCTCTTAATCACATGTGAAAATAAATAAAGTAAATTCTGACCAAAAGCGAATAAGTAATTTTGACAATTAATCATGTTTACATCGATCACTTCAGCCGATTGAAAAAATAAATTGCCTTGTCAAAACCAAAGATTGTTTTAAAGTAGGTGTGTTACAGTATAACTTTCAATCATCGACCACCACCAAATGTAAGAATCTCCAAAGCCGAGATTATTCTTCGTTGTATTTCTTGTGGTTTTTGATGATTTACTTATTGCATCAGCTGTTCTTGTTCCTGCTGTTTTGCCTTGTTTCTGTATTCTGGTTCTTGCTGTAGTTCTGATTTATATTTTTTTCTTCTTCAATTCTTGCAGTATTGTTTTGTTGCACGTGAAATGTTTTATTCAGGTATTTTAAGCGGAAAAGGAAAAAATACTGTTGTGGGCCGTTGCGCAGCTATCTGGTTTAAAGTTTGCAGATATCTTAACTGAAATGGATTAAATAATAATATGTAGAATACTTGTGATGTGTTTGAAATATTCTTTCCGTATTAATAAAATGAGCAAGTTAAGAAAGGATGTTGTGTTGAAAGGAAGGGAAGAAAGGAGAAGATGCTTAAAAAGTTATGCTATAGTCATATGGGGTAGTGCTTATGTGAGAAAGAAAGTACTAAATAGTTAATAGTTGCACTATGTTGATGGAAACAGCAGGCTGAAATAACTGGTTCTTGAGGTTGAATACGAAAGCCCTGGGATAAAACGATGTAAGTGCAATCTTTAGTAAACGTCCAAGGACAGCTTTTAGGTACTATTAGATAGCTTCTTTAGATAGCTCTACACCCGTTCGCTACCAACGTTAAATAAAAAAGTTAAATTACTCACTAGCATAATCTGCGGATTCTCCATAATGACATCAGATGCTTCTCTAAGATGCATAGCTGTTTTGATTTCTCCTTCCGCTTCAATTAGCTTTGCTTTAGCAATACGTGTGCCTTCTGCTTCAGCTGCCATAGCTTTTTGTAGCTGTAAAGGCAGCTGTATATCCTTTCTATAATCAGTGGGCCGTTATTTTAAAAGAAAAACTTTCTTTTAGATAAAGGAAATAATTGCACCAGAAGTAGGAGAACTAAAATAGTTTCAAGAAATGATACAAAAATGCAATAGCCTGGTACTTATAGTCGTTAATTTAAATTTTATAATTACTTACACCTATAATCATGGCTTTTAAGGAATTTTTAGTACAAGTGGGAAGATATTAGGTTTCTACTTTTTAAGTATAATATAAAAAAAATATTATAGCATTAACAACAAATAACATTAGTTTAAAGATAAACGATTGATATTTACATTTCCACTCTTTCTATTTCAATTCCCCATTCAGAAGTAACCTTATCAATTGCCTGTCTTGTTTCTGCTCCTATACGTTCACGATTTTGTAAAATTTCTGTCAACGTGTGCTGTCCAAGGATAGTTCTTAAAATGGCGATAGTTATTAATTCCGTAGAGTTACTGAAAACAGGAATCATTACAAAAGATCTATCCAGCATCTGCCCGTTGCTAATGTACTGGATTGCTTATTGGAATCAATGCATTCTACCAAAGAGGTTGTAAATAACTCTTTTACAACTAAGGACGTATAAATATCAAGAAAGCGTAGTAACATTTTTTGCACCTATGAATGTCAAAAATGTTATAATAATATGTGTAGCAGGAGACACGCTGCTGTTTCATATAGAATAGACAACTAAGCCGTTCTATCTGCTTTTACATTCTGCATTCTACTGCCGGTATTTAAGATTCCAGTTGGGTGTTCTTACACCCTTTGATTGAGCGTCGATCGATTTCAGTGTAATCAAAGAGGTTGTAAATAATTATTTACTTTTCTCTTTTGTTATTACACTCAATTACTATTATATGCTTTTGCACGTTATACTTGCAATTCAGCGTTTATTGGACTGGAATAACGTTAACCGGACATAATACATGTCAAGCAGATTCTATTTACCTATTATTTTGGACGTTTAATACACAATAGATGGGTTTCAAAACGTGGAAGTAAACTATCGCATCAACTGTAACCGTTACAGAATCTTTTGTAAGAATCTGAAATAAATAAATATGTAGTATTTTGATTGTATTCTTTCAAATAATTTAATTGCATTTATTTATTGAAAATTCGTCTCAGTTATCAAATTTCTGATTCAATTTTAACTTTTAATGTAATCTGTCACTCAGCCATAATCTAGCATTCTACAGTTAAAAGAGGTTTTTAAAATCGGTTCAGTAATTTTTGAGTTAAGTCGTGGTAAACAACAAAAAATCTAATCTTTCCTCTTTATAGGTAATAGGTATTAGTTTAGATAAGCAAATTGAAGGCGTCGTATATGCAAAAAAAACTTAAAAAATTATTACTTGTTGCGGTGGAAGATCGAAAGTAAGAGTTCTCATATCAATAAGTATCACGTGGTCAGTAAAAAAGTTCAGCCAGACCAGCCCTGGCCCGGCTGGCGAGTTTGGCCTCACTCGCCCGAACCGGAACAGGACAGCTCTTTGGTAATTCTTCACCACCTATAACGGTACATTGTGTATTACATAAAGATAATGTCATGTTAGGACGACTATTTTACGTGTACCTGTTCACGTCCTAATTGCCCTTCGAAAGCCATAATATGACACATCAAATATTTGATGATATTCGCTACACAGAGAACAGAGAACTGGTGAATATGGCCCTGTTTTAAAAAAAAAATGAATCTGATATTTACTAAATGTACATATATTACACACAACTTCTGGCCGAGCTTCGTCTGAGTGATACAAAGCGTCGTACAAAAACAGTGAAATAATAAAATAAAAAGAGATTCCAATAGAAAACCAACAAATTATTGATACACTTACCCGAAAGCATAAACACAGAAGTAGAGGACATATTATTATAATCAGTACTGATAAAATTCGAAATATCAACTCTGTATTACTTTCATGTTCATGTTCATTTTCAATAGCTGGAAGAAATCAAAGCATTCTGGTGCTGAGATTACGTATGATAGAAAAATGTAGTATGTAATAAAAAGGGATGAAAGATAACAAAATTAAAAGATCAAATATTTAAGGCTATAAGGTGAGAGGAAGACTGAAGAAAAGATAAATAAATAAATAAATATTCCACAACTTACACACAACGCCATCTAGCCCCAAACAAAGCAGAGCTTGTAATATGGGTACTAAAATAACAGATACTAATACATATATACTTTTCTTTTGTAAATAATTAATATATATTAATAAATAGATGAATCTATTGTGTCAATAATTACATGAAAGAATGTGAGTATTGAGATGACGTCTAATTGGAAGGTATGGATAAATAAAACATATTAAACCGACCCCATTTAATTGGAATAAGGGCAGGGTTGAGAAAGGCCCGTGTATAAACATAATGATTGCGCCAACGGGTAAAAGGGCAAATTGATGTCAAGCAAGTAGTTGGGCTATGGGCAAGCAACAAACAGCCAGGTTATCGTGATAAATATAAAACTGTAGTATTTTTTTAAATTATATTTGCCTGCTAGGTGGATTCTTCGGTTAGGTTCCTTTGCTGCTACCGCCATAGAAATATGCCTATTACCAATTTCTACAAAGTATAAGTAACTAAAAACAATCGTTTAATGAAGAAAATTGCAAACGCAAAGTGTTTTGTAAAATGTAAACAAAGAGAAATGTCATGAAGAAGAATGTCAGTTTTAATATGCTCAAAATGTATGGTTCCAAGATGAGTTTAAAGTAGGTTTTATTGGGTTTAAAGTTTGTCTTTGTTTTCGGTTTAGGGATCCTAACAGATAATGTAGATAATGGTTCCTTACGCAAAAAATCTAAATTAATTCTTATCATAATAGATATTTGTTGTATTCAATGTATGCAATAAATATAAATTTTTATCGCTCAGTTTAACAAAACTGATCGCATGCCATAGACTCTATCATTATAATATGCTCTTATAAATAAAATATAAAATAAATTAACGATATTTAATTAAAGTTACTAATGTACTTATATTAATTAATTATTTATTGGTTGATTTGCTGATGTGAACACTGTCCTGGGCCTCCTAGGAATGTTTTTAAAAAGTCCATTGGGAATGGGAAGATGATGGTGGAGTTCTTTTCTGCTGAGATCGTGTTTAGAGACTGCAGGTATCGTAACTGAAAAAAAGAACATAATTATAATATTCCTAGTATTAGATAGGTCACGGTTAGCCTAAAAGCGACCAATCTAGTTGAGAACAGGCTTGTGTGAAGAAAAGTCAACGTCTTGCTATTTTCAAGTATTTTTTTGCCTTATCCTAAGAAAGAAACAGTGACCACTGTTTAGGCATTTTCTTTTATTGCATATTTGAATTCTACACACATAAAAGTAATATCAATTCACCGGCAACAATGCTTAAAAAAAGGGAGTCTGTTGTACTGCATTGTTCTAAGTTAAAACACAAAAGGCGCCTCCTGTAAAATTGCCATTTGTGGGACACGTCTTTGTTCTTAGGATAGGGCGTTTGCTACTGAGCCCTGTGGATATAATATCGATCCGGGGCTCGCCGACCACCATCTTTCGGCGACGAGGGCACACCGCGGGGTTTTAGTGGGTATTCTGTGCCGTAGGCACGGGAGTCCCACATAGCCACTCTGCCCGTCCCCCCACGGGTGGGGTGGTATGCGTAAAAGCATTTCTCCGCGAAAAAAAAAAAAAAAAAAAAAAAAAGGGCGTTTGCTACTGACATTGCTATTTATTTTTATAAACTATGTTTTTAAACTTTCGCGATTTGAGAACATTTTTTCAAAAATTAGACAACGGGTCTATTTACTTTTGTTATATGGTCTATATGTATTTATTTACCTTCATAATAATTAAGCGATTTAGACCCTTGTCTAATTTTTAAAAATATTATTGATATAATCGAGATTACGTGACGTTACATCTCGATTATATTTATAATATTTTGTATGTTTTGAAAAAAAATAGTTTTATCTCTGCTAAGACAATTCAATATTTTACCTGCAGTGCCATAGGGTTATCAACCATTACAAGCGAGGCTTCCTTCAAAGCTCTGGAAGCTTTGATTTCTCCTTCTGCAGCTATAATCTTAGCTCTGGCTTCTCGGTCCGCCTCTGCTTCAGCGGCCATTGCTCTTTGAAGCTGTACTGGTAGTCTTACGTCTTTTCTATAATAAGTTAGTATAAGACATTAATAAATTTAATTTCTATTTTTTTTAACGACTCCCGAACTAGGAATAACTCCTGTGACGCGGGGGTGTTCACAAACATATATTTCACACATACAAAGAACACCCAGAGTCAGAACAAACATTTGCAGATCACTCAATGATTTGCCCCGTGTTGGGATCGAACCTACAACACCAGCGCAGTTGAAAACGGCGAGATTGAGACTAACACATTAACACATTTTGAGACGTGGCAAGGTTGCCAGCCTATCGGTCTTTTATAGGATACATTTCGGCAAGTGTGCCGAGGAACTACACAACCTTATCCCTCCGTCCCCGTTTCACCATCGGACCACCAGACAAACGGCACTCAGGCACCGCTTCACGGTAGATATTCCACTAATACGCACTAAGCGTTTTGCCTCTACATTTCTTATGCGAACTGCCAAAGAATGGAACGCCTTGCCCGAGTCTGTGTTTCCGCATGAGTACAATCTGGATTTCTTCAAAGCAAGAGTTAATAGGTATCTCATAGGTAAGCGTGCTCCACCGTAGACCGCATCATCACTTACCATCAGGTGAGATCGTGGTCAAACGTGTGCCTATCCACCATAATAAAAAAAAAAAAAAAGATTATAGATATAGATAGATTCGACACGTCTTACACTGGACTGGATTGACTTCATAAGAGTTCAAACGTCATTGATACGGTGGGTTACGGCAGCTATAACACATTTTATAATCTTCACAGATTGGCTCAGCCCAGACCCACATTCTGATATTTTACTAATGCTACTTGCTTTAGATCTGCATTAAGATAATTATATATTATGTATTAATGTAGTTGAATGAAATACTGACTAACATCTCAACCCTCTCGACTTCAACGCCCCAAGGGTCCGTGGCCTCGTCCAGGCTTGCTTGCATCATATGACTGATAGCTTCTCGGTCAGAAAGCAGTTGCGCTAGGTCACGCATGCCCAGCACGTTGCGAAGAGTCGTCGCTGCCAAGAGTCGTGTTGATGCACTGGAACATTTGAAGATGAGATATAAATTATAATAAGAACTCACCAAAGTACAGACGGCTACACATCAACCTATATTTCCAGCAGGGATGTTAGGAAGCTCCGTAACCGTAACCGAAACTATCGGATATCCGGACGACCGGATGGCGGAGTGGATAGTGTACCTGCCTGCGACGCCGAGGTCGTGGGTTCGATTCCCACTTAAGACAAATCTTTGTGTGCATGAACATGGGGGTTCGTCTTAGTCTGGGTGTTTCTATGTATAATATGTATGTATTTACAAAAAAAAAGTATATATGTATTAGTTTCAGTTATTCTAGTACCCATAGTACAAGCTCTGCTTAGTTTGGGACTAGATGGCGTTGTGTGTGAGTTGTGAAATATTTATTTATTTATTTATTTATATCCGATATAAAAAAATATCCGTAACCGTAACCGAATCCGAAATAAAAGTTTCGGAAAATATCGGATAGGCGCAGAGCCTAATTGAGATACGTTATTACAAGTTGTTTTGATCGGCCGGTCGTAATTCGGACCAAATGGTGGCATATAAATAAAATCATTTTATTAGCTATATGTATTTCAGTTTTGAAGTCCTTAAAAATCTAACACCCGTAGCCGAGTATTAGTATTAGTAACCGAAATTATCCGAAACTAACGGATAATCCGAAATAAATTAATATCCGCATCCGAATCCGTATCCGGTATAATAATTAATCTTTTATCCGTAACTAATCCGTATCCGAAATTTCATATCCATAACATCCCTGATTTCCAGTATAAATAAGACGGTTTCGCGATGTATAGGCTAGTTAATACTGGAAATGTGTAGGTTTATCAATAATCGTGTTTACATAAATGGTCATCAAAGGTCTCATAATATCTATTTACGATAATCGATAATGAAGTAGGAGATACATCAATAGCCCAATATTATTCATAATTCATAGTAGTTCTGCCAAACATAGTATAAACGCAGTTAAAGTTAAAATTTTGTTTCAAATTTTTATTTGCCTTTCTAATAGAGATAGAAACGAACGAGTTTTTGTATAGATCATAATGTCAGCATCTCATACATCATCTCTTACTTACAAAAGGGCACTTACTGCGTATATAAATTGCGCGGCAGAGTATATAAGTAGGTTGTATATAATTAATACGTTTAAATTAATTAATCATGTGCTAACAAATTAAGAGTATTTTGTGTTCTATCGGCCAGGGTCTTATAGCCAACCTATGAAATTAATTTCACCTTATACATGTTTCATTGTAATTCTTGGGATAACTGTTTACACGCAGCTATCTGTAAACAACCTGATGTTTACGTTTGTTGTAAACTATGCAGTAAACGGGCGCTATTTATACAAGACCCTGTCATACAGGAGTGAGAAATATTAAAAGGGACTATTAACAGATTATTATTATCAAGCAAAACCGAAGATGTAAAAACCAAAGCAGAAGCAAAAATATGCTCTGACAAAATATAGAAAATCGTGCAAAGTATACTATTATACGAAAGTCTGCAAATTCCAATTATACGACAAAAATATATTCAATTTCTTAAATGCAATTTCTTGAAAAATCAGACAAATGAGTTATTTAATCACCTATAATCTGCAACTTTGACGACTGCATTTAAAGGTTCTTTGATCCGATAGTAGACTACTGCATCCACTGCCACAGTTACTGAGTCTCTTGTTAGGACCTGAAATGAGAACAACACGATTTACTTCCTTGTTAACAGTTTACGATAATCCAAAGCTATAAGTCGAATATGGGGGAGTCCTATGTGTGCTAATAAAATAAACAATTACAACTTCAGTGCTTTGAGGTCAGGCTCATAGGTCTTCAAATTTTGATATGAATGTGCAAGGTATTGGCTGAATAATAGAGGTTAGCTAACATACAAAGTTTGTTAGCTCATAGGTTACCATGGCTGACAAAACATGACACGACGTCTATCATTTCACATATTATTTAGGTTCCATTGGATAGGGGGCGAGACTATCTCTGTAGCTCTCGGACATATTACGAGACTCCGTGCATTTCCTGGAAGACTTTTGGTCAGCCCGGGGTATGAACTCAAACCCTCTCAGTGATAAGTCACATTGGGTAACCAATAGACCAGGCAGTCTTAATAATTATGTATTCTATTCAATTTAATGTTGCTTATCTACTGTTCTATGTTTTATATGTTTACATCTTCTAAACATTTATTCTGGTCCATAACGAAATAAAATAAGCTAGTGTTACGTGTTCGTGATGTCGCGGAGAACGGCTCTTGCTTCCCACGACATTTGAACTTGCCAAATGCCACGCAGCTACTTTACAATTACATTCAATCGACTCGTCTTTGTGGCTACCTTCATTTCTATTACGTATTCACTCCTTTTTGTAAGTTAGATGTTTAATTACTTGTTTATCAAACTGAATTGGTAAATAAGTGCGCTTATTTGATGATAAGTACTAATGCCAGGATCAACACCAAATACTGTTGTATAGTTGAATTCTCAATATCTTATTGTGTCTGTTATCTTACAAGTTTACATCAACTTAAATGACACAGGTGTAGAGTAGGACAGACTCACCGAGAGTAGGATATAATAGAGAGAGAAAAAGAGCAGATATAAATTCTTTCATACATAAACTATATATTGGTGCAAAGTGCAAAAGTTAGGTATCTAAAAAGAGCCAAATATACAATAAATAAATAAATAGTAAATATTCTAATAAAATATCTCTATGTTTTCTTAATAATAAATATTCGAGGAAACTTCGCGCATTGACACAGTTCACCTGATTATGCCATTAATACTTTGAATAATTGGTGCACCGAAATGTTTAATAGAGTTGATTCACGCTGTGCAATCTCCGGTGCAAGGCTAGTTGACGATTAACCTTATGCAATTTGTGTAAACATCGCCGAGTGGTGTGAAACCAACCATTCGGATGATGTGCTTTTGTGAAGTACAATTTTCTTGATGATGATATACATTTTTCTTTTAGATCATAAATGTGCATCAAATGTCGCTACACAATTTTAGAGATAAGATGATAAGTCTTTCTTGTGTTAAGTTTCCAATGTGATTAGGACATTAGAGCCAATTTCAGAATAGAATAGAATCTTTATTTGCAGTAAAATGTGGTAGGTACATTAGATATTACAAATATGATTAGCGATCAACACATCTTATAGTAATGTTACAATAATTCCTAAAACGAAGTCGATTATAGCATTGGTCATAAACTGTACATTAAGGTTTTCATTCATTATACATCATTAATTTTAAATTCAACTTGTACAATATAATTATTATACTCTATTATGTTATCATTAACGTAGGTTCATATATTAAAATTGGTGAATCAATTTAATTATTCATTTTATTTAATACTACTAAAAATCATTAAATTTATTATTTTTATACTATTTATTTATTAAAGGTTCTGGATAGATCTTATCCGACCCATAAAATATAACCTGACCGAATTGAAAAGTGACACAAGTTTTACTTGAAAAAAGAAAACGACTGTCACTTTTATTTATGTGTGTTATAATGCTTATCCTGCCAATAAGGTTTGTTAACACCGAAATAGAGGTTTATTCAAGTTGATAATCTATAGTGACATCGAAGGGCTGCGGTATAATATCTCTAATTTCACTTTACCTCGTTCATAAGTTGCTTGTTTAGAGCTTAATTATTAAAATACATTTAGCATAATCACAAACTGAGGGAACCATAGCTAAATAAAACAATACTTTCTTAGTATTTTAAATTTTTCGACACTTTCTGTAGACAAAGAAATCTATTTGAGACATTGCTAATTACCTGAACATTACTGTAACTAATTTCAATTAAGATACGAAAGAATTTCAGATTTGTACCAAACTTTATAAATTGCATTGTGTCTAATCATTTTCATTGTTATTCCGTTGGCCGTATTCAGGTCAAACGTCGGTCGAGTTATGGACAGGTTAAATAAACAGCCTTGCACTGTTTATGATGTTCCACAGAATGTACTGGTACTATCTACTAGTGACGTATATTCTGGTCGTGGTGAGAGGTGCTGAGGTCATAAAATCAATACCATAGAGGATTTTAAAGAGAACCAAATGACGTAGAGAAATTAATGTAACGTTCATTAAGGCACTTTAAACTTTTGGCCCGTGCCCCGTTTCCCTATTGGGCGCCAGTGAAATTCAAAACTTTTGGTAGTGAAAAAGCAAAAAGCCAACATCACGTGGTATTCTCAGGCGGTCACCCATCCAAGTACTAACCACGCCCGATGTTACTTAACTTCGGTGATCGGACGAGAAACGGTGTGCTCAACATGATATGAACGTTGACGAGAACTGAGTGCAACATTCAGATTTGTTGTCGCTTATGTCTTATTCAAAAGCAAGAAAACAAACGTTAGCAAACGATGAGAATAAACTTCGTACATTCTTAAAACAACAACAATCGGCAAAAAATAAAAGCTATTATTTGAATTCTGTTTAAGTAAATTTACGTAATGTAGATAAGTGATATTACGGCTAAACCTAGTAGCTATTTAAACAGAACCGAAATTAGGTAAGGAAAAGATCTCAGAGGCCCGCAGGCTGTTTAAGAAAAAATAATCAAAATGCACAAGTAATTTCGGAAAGGTATTTCTTTCACTGGTGGTAGAGCTCTTGTGAATGAGCTCGAGGGCGGCAGCACCACCGTCTCACCTTTAAACTCCCGCCAAATAGTAGTGCTTCCATTACTGTGTTACGGTTTGGTGGTGAGATCAGGCCCTGAAATTACTGGCTCATGAGGCATAACACCGTAGTCCTCAGCTGCAGCGACGCATCTATTATCTGCTTTTGTGGATTGTTGAAGTCCATGGGCTGTACTTCACTTACCATCAGGTGGACTACACGATCGTTCGCTGTGGGCGTAGAATAAAAAAAAATAATAATAATTGTAAAATGATTAACTTTGGAACTTACTCGTTGCATGATTAAGTAAAATCTAACGGGAATTAACGTGATCTTGCATTATTTACCTTTTAGGCTTGACGTTCGGCAGTTGTCGCCACCAGTCTGATTGCGACCACGGCCAGTGTAATCTGTCTGCCGAAACGTAAAGCCTAAAAGGTAAATAATGCATGATTGCGTTAATTCCCGTTAGATTTCATTATAAAATGTTTTCATTATAAGGAAACCCTGAACAAATTTTTCTTCGTGAAACGAATACTGAAGCTAATAGGTACCTGGTACAGCTATGAATAGATCCAATATTGAAAACTTACATATGGAAGACAGTTAGCTCGATATATTGAGTGCAAAACTAACACTGTTGATTGCAATGTTTTATAACAGTGGAGAATTATGACAGAAACTAAAATAAACCAAGCCGACAAATGATTCTAAACGTGACTTCAGCATTGAGCTGTCATATCCATGAATTTGAGGAAGGTAAAAAGACTACATGCCTATATTTTATCAGAGTATTAGCTACATTTTTTTTAAACTAAACCTGCAGCGTACAAGCCTGTATTCCACCTAATGGCAAGTGGAGTTCAGCCCATGGACATCAACAAGCCACAAAAGCAGATTGTAGATGTGTCGCTACAGCTGAAGACTACGGCGTTATGCCTCATATGCCAGTAATATCAGGCCCTGATTTTACCACCAAATCGTAACCCAGTAATGCAAGCACTACTATTTGGCGACAGGTTAAAGGTGAGACGGCAGCCCTCGAGCTCGTTCACAAGAGCCACCAGTAAAACATGACTACAAAAATACAAAATTTCAACAAAAGAGATCATTCAGTTTGTTTGGAAGTAAGTAATGTTTCTATTTTGTATTTTCTTAACAGATAGAAATAATATTTTTATTAAAACTGACGTGAGTTTGTAACATTATTAAAATTATGAAATACGGGTGTTACTCACGTAATGTTGGTCTATTCAGTGCAAGACTGGCTGCGACTCAGGCGCGACGTATCGCACTCTCTTGATAATGCCTAGACATATAGGCGAAACCGCGGTCGACTAAATAGACCAACATTACGTGAGTAACACCCGTATTTCATAATTTTAATAAAGATAGAAATAAACACTCATCACACAACGTCTAGAACCTGTGTTTTCAAAAATGCCTCTTGTTTTAGTTGATTATGAGCCAGCTCTTTATCGTTACTATGATCGATAAAAATGAAAATCATATGAATGTACCTTTGTATATAACTCTATTTGCATTTTATAGCTCCCGTATGATTGCAAAATAGTCCATAAACTATTTTATTACTTTATCAATGAAATGATTACAATGTAACTAGTGTGTTCCATGTATTGAGAAGAAGTTATTAGTACCAACGCTATTAAAGTTCATACAAATTTGTAGTAACAAATAAAACATAATATATGAAATAAATCTCTCAAAATTAAGATAGTTTTAGACAGTTTTGAAATTATATGACTCAATGTTATCTTTGGACTTACGAAGTATATAGTTCAGACCGTTAAAATTGTCTTAATAATAGAAGATACATTGTTTATTAAAAATACCTTTTTATTCTTTTCTAAATTGGCAGATCCTTCACGCCATGTATAATTTGTTGAAATACCTATAGAACATAGAAAAATATTGTCTTATTTGAAATTCCTCTAAAAAAATCTGATAAATCTTTTCTGCGATCATTTTATCGATAGGTATACCTTGCATACACGGCAGCATATTTTTAGCTCATGTTTAACATTTCTCCTCGTTAATAACGTAAATAATTTGGACCACGTGGCCACCTTAAAACTGGCTGGCATTGGTATTGAAAATCGGGTTGCCAAGTATCCTACATTTTTATCGGACAATTCACTTTTTTTTGGCAGAAAACATGTAGGTTATATATGAAGAATGCAAAATGACAACAATTATTAAAAGGATCTTATGTCGTATAATTTTAAAATATGTCCTTAAATCAAGTTTAGGCTTTTGTACATTTTTATGGCTTTGCATTTTTTGTTACGGCAAATATTACTAGACCTTACATTTGGAGCTATGGATTTTATACCCAAAGTAGCTTTACCGTCAGAGGGGACATAGATAGATCTAGGTTCTCCAGATTTTTCGGTCCCAAACTACTACAAAAAAAGCTGGCAACACTAATTGAAACCCGTTAACCCAGTTGTTTCTGCCGTCATTCAGTGAACGATTAATTGATGTGGCTGTAAACTATCAATCAAAGTTTTACGACATGTAAAACAATCGTTTCTTGTAAACCAATTGTCTGGGATCCAGCGGGCAATAAGTCAACTATTTGTAGACAAGGGCGAATCGCAGGATGGTTTCTCTCAACAGTTTGTTGCATGACCTTTTACTAGGATATAGTTTTATATTTTTAATCAGAGTTTGAGAACCATTTCAAAGAACTTATTGTCATCAAATCAAAAAAGCAAACTTGCGAAAGCATAGTCTGATTTTATGGCGGCCTAATATTTTGAATGGTCTTCATTAATGTTGCCAAAATACTTGATATCGTCATCGTCCTCATACTTTTTTGGTATATAAATTATTTCGATTATTTGTAAATGATTAAATGCCTCACTGTTTTTTTTTGTTTCCCTAAGATTTTATTGAGTTTTTCCTATTTTGCGGTGAGTCATCAGTAATATGAATGTGCTAATGTCGATAATAAGAACATCATTGCTGTAGTGTTGAGTTCATTAACAGCTATTAACGGTTACGTCTTAATGTAAGCGCAAAAGGCATGGTATAACTTCAACAATGAGAAACACAGGGCATTTTTGGAAAAGTGTAAGCATATAGGTTGGGGAATCAGCTTTAAAAGCATGATAGTCGTGTGCATTGATGATTATAATAGTAAAACTTTCAGTTGACATGCTGTATTCATTCATCCATACGTAACAATTTATGTTTATATATTTTTTGCTTTTTTCTTAGTGAGGGAGTCCCATCGTTGGCAGAAGGTTTCCTATATTTTTTTTTCCACTTGTGCCCTCCTTGTGGCCTTCTATTCTCAGCCATCCAAAAAAGCGACGACCAATTCTCCGGCATTTTATAGAGATTCTTGCCCGCCTTTCCGGATGCATCCAACAAACATGCTGAGTCCAATCCCACTTATTTCCCACGCCAGTGACGCCAACAGTTTTATCAATTCCGCACCTCAACTTTGTGACATTTTTATTGCTTATAAAATATCCGAATGGTAGATAAATATTATAGTGAGACGTAAACAAAGTGTTCAATCCGTTGATGTATTTATTCAAAAGAAGTAGTGTTTATTTGTAAACTGAAAGGCACTGACCCGACGTGTGACGTGATAGATTTTATGTTTAAACTTACGGCAGCTGAATGATATGCTAAAGACGGCATCAAAACATTTAAACTACATAAAAAATATTAATGCTTGCTTATGCTATCACCATTTAGGTATGCACGTTTGCATGAAAATACTTTTATTTCTAGAATTTTACGAGCCACTTGAAATTATACGAATATACACTGGTATAGTCTTAGCTTCTAACATAGGTATTTCAAAATACATGCGCTCGAGTTCTTACAGCCGTTTATTTTAGTTTCATTAATATTTGCTTTTTAGGTTCTAAAATAATAATAATAAATTGACAAGACAATAACATAGTACATACAAAAAATGCTTTTAGCTAAATAATACACTTACAATAACACTTTTTACTACCATGCTACAGATATTTGTATTGTTTTGAGAATTGTAAGCCAGGGTGGTCAACTGGTGACCTGAAATACAAGCCTCGGCTTAGCTTGGGCACCCGTCTCCCACAATAACGAATGTTACTGTACCTTATCTTAGCAAATGACTTTCTGTAATTAATTTTTGTTATGGTCAGAAAATAAATATATTGTCTATTGTCTAATAGTGCTTTATTTTTATCAGAACATTGATGATTTATCAAATGGCAGCTTGAGCTGGTCCACATTAAAAGTATCCTGACACATTTAACTAGTAAGTAAATACTATAGATTCAAATAGGGTAAGATGAAAAAAACTCAAACCTAACTGTAGGTATCCAACCTATTTAGAATCAAAACGAAAAAAAAAAAAAGTTTTCTTCAAATGTAAATATCTTGGCACAGTAACAACAGTCGAAAAATGCTTTTAGCTAAATAATACACTTACAATAACACTTTTTACTACCATGCTACAGATATTTGTATTGTTTTGAGAATTGTAAGCCAGGGTGGTCAACTGGTGACCTGAAATACAAGCCTCGGCTAAGCTTGGGCACCCGTCTCCCACAATAACGAATGTTACTGTACCTTATCTTAGCAAATGACTTTCTGTAAGTTCAGATCAGGTTTATTAAAGTCATTTGGATGCACCTCCAGTCAAAGCCGGGAAATGCTACGTTTAATAGATTACCGTTGGTTACTTAACCGTGGACTAACCTTAGACAGGAATAGATTAAAGACCTTATATAAATGCCTACGTGGTCGCTCGATTCATGAATCATAAGCTACCTGTGGATGATATGCTACCTGTTTGCGTAATAATCTAGATTCTGAACAGCATATTGTGGTTAATTTTGTATTCTAGAAGATCGTTGTGAATTATTAGGTTTAGGAAGTAGCTTGCTTATCAAAGTAAGTGTTTTCTATTGGTATCTCGTCTTTTAGGCAAGTGTTCAAGTGTTCAAGCGCCCCTTGGAGCCCATGGAAATAAATGATTTGATTTGATTTGATTTCATTTAGGAGAAAACATATTTTTATACTAAGAAACAGATTTTTTTTTTTTTTTTTAATAATTTCATATAAGCAAGCTAAATGCTATGAAAATAATCAACAAGACATATTTTTCTTCCCCAAAAATCGTACTATTTCTACATTTACAGCTCGCTCTACCAGGTAAATTCAATGACCAGAAAATCTGCGTCGTTACAAAACTTTAATAAATAAACTTGGGGATTCGCAGCTATCATCTATTACAGTAACGTAAACTTCCAAAACACATGAATGAATCTGCCTACCTCTTGCGGAGGCACGTCGAAGGAAACAGTCCTCAGGTCCACCTTTCTATAGGTATCGATGCAGGGCAGCACGAAGAATAGGCCAGGTCCTCTTGCACCACCTTTTCTGAGTCGACCTAACCGGAATATGACTGCTCTTTCAAATTCTTGTACCACCTATTAAAAAGAAAATTGTGATGAAAAGCAAGATTTCAAAAATTTAAATAAACTTTCTAAAAAAATATATAAATATAAGTTTTGATATATAAATATTTTATATTGATAAAAGCGAAGGGTAGAATAAAATATTTATTTTAAACTAAATTGAACCTATTGTCTGAATTCGAACAAAATTAATTAAAATATTATCGTAACCATTAGTTAATCTATTGATATCTAATAAATGAGGATTGATATTGAACAACCTGTTTTCAAACTAAATACACAATTATAATATAATTTACCTTGAAGCACTCGAAGAGCGAGAACGGGAAAGTGATGATTACCAGCAGGAACGAAAAAAATGTAACTAATCTCTCGATACACCCCACTGAATCTGGATTTGCTGTCACACACAAATAGTTTTCCATTAAAAACAAACAAACACATTTGGATATCTCAATAGGTTCAGACACTCGAAAATATTCGTAGATAAACGTAAGGTTATTTGCGAACAAAGCGCTTATAATTATATTCTAACTAAGCTTCCTTGCAAGCCCACTCTTATGGTCAAGGTACTTACGCATTTGTATCGTGATAGCGCAAGAAGTACCCGTATCATAATCTAAAATATTCAAATATTCAACATTAGATGTCATTTATTTCGCAATTAATCGTCAAGTTCACTTAGTTCAGTGTTTACTCACGACTCGGCACGTTGTCACGCCTAGTACTTATCGTTCTTAAGTCTCTGCGCATACTGACTACCCGTCCAACCTTACGGATGTATAATTATGTTATTGTTATCCAAAGGTAAAATAATAAATTCGTAATAATAGCGTTTTACTCGGCCAACAAACCCGGACTGCGCTGACATACGGTCTAACTTACTGTCAGAAGAGTCCAGCTGTTTACACGACCCAAAAACTACACTGATTCCAACTAAAAATATCAATTACAATGCGATGTTCCACAACAATAAGAAAGCTATAAATCAGCGTTGATAGCGTTTAGTCAAAATGTATTTACGTATTTCGAGGTAGCACTCCACTTCCCCCGAATCCTTGTCGTAGCAACCGAAATCCATGTGGATCGCGAGACCGCGTAATGTAAAACGCATTGACTGCTTTGTCAATCGCGGTAAAGTGGTCGTGTCTTCAAACCAGTGTCTATATCGAAACTAAGGTGAGACGCGCGGAGGACCAGGTTGTTGATAAAAATAAATAAATAACGCACTTTCAGCCATAACGACGGACGGGCGCGGGCGCACACCAGACTGCGGTGTTCCAAATTGTGAGAATTAGGTATATTGGAAGCGCGCGCTGCACTATATAAATTATAAGAGGATGTTTGGATAATAAGACCGAGAATATCAAATTGTTTTACGATAATACGGCACACGTCACTGGACGGTCGGCGGCCGACTCATTACTCAAAGTACTTATACCAAATCATTTTATGGCTTGCACATAAAAATGTTAAATGATAAATATATTTAGCCATTTGGTTTATTTTCGGGATTCATCATATTAACGGCGCCATGCGCCAGCTTGATTTAAAACAGCTGTGTTTGGGATGGTAAATTGTACAATATTTACCGCACAAATCAATGCGATGTCAAAATATTGCATATCTAAAGTGGTTTCTGCGAGCGTTACTTTTGATAGGTACATGGAAGCTTAGTCTTGTAAATCAACTAATTACTTATTTACCAACACTTTTATTAGACGCGCTCCGTTCAACTTCACCATCCATTTTTTCCTTCAAAAACGAAAACCACAAAAGCTTAACAACTATGTTGGTTGTAAGGAGTTATTGGAGTCAGTAATCAGGTGGAATACCGACAGGAACCGCCGCTATAAAAAAGTCTATTTTGGTTAGATGGTAAGGTCAGATCTGTAGACTCAAACACTGGCATAGACTTCTAGTGAAACAATATTTTTATGGATGAGCTGATATTATTATCACCTTAATCGGGTAGACTACAAAGCCGGGCTAGTTCATTATTATGCTCTCTTATGTCATAATTAGCGATCCTACAATGACTTTAGTTTGATATTTGCGTCGTCAAATGTTAAATTACGTCTGCAGTTTAGCAGCATTAAGAGATTATGATACGGTCCGATTACGGAAGATTGGCCCGGAAATTTTTAACTAGTCACGTGTTCTGTGATAGCACTTTTTGCCCCGATGCCGATCCTGCTAAAGTCTCGTTAACAAATACTTTTCTATCCAGCAGTGTAGGCGAACAAGAGATGATGAACTTGTTTCTATTTAGCATGCCACATCTGTTAGGTCATACCGTAAAAATACGAATATTGTCGTAACCGTTAAAAGTAGGCCACAGCTCTATCAAAGTTGGGTCGATGTCCAACTGCCGTGCGTTATCTTTGATCTTTTTGACGTCCCCTGGTTTATACCTACCTACGCTATTTTTGTTTAAACATATGTGCAGTTTACGAGAAATTGAGAAGGAAATAAATTTATTAGCTTGATGTTTTAAAGATTAAATATCTTTAGAACATTAAGCTAATAGATTTACTACAGCAATTTTTTTAGTAACGATGGGCCGTAGAATGTTAATTGCTGTATGTTTTTATGAGTAAACTGCTATTTTAATTTAGAATACCAGAAATGTGTCTACTTGAATATTTTTACAATGTTGCTACTTCTGTTGTAGTTTAGTGGATTAATGTATTGTTTATTATAATATTTATCAATGTTACCAATAATTTTCATCGATAATTATCCTAAGCATAATTTTCCAAAAAAAAACGACTTTAATTACAAAAATGCACTAAAAAGTAAGAAGTACATAAGTAATATTCGACGTCTCGCCTCATCTGTGTATATCTTGAAAGTATACAGTAAACGGCCTTAAGGTGGGTAATTTTAGGGTTTCCTTCGAGTTTTCTAGGAACCCATCATCAGATCGTGACCTGATGAAAATAGGACCACATGACAGGTATATTCTTTCAGACAAAAATAATTGCTTAAATCGATCCAAGCGTCTTTGAGTAAGTTGAAGTCGGTTAAATACTCGATTTACCCGTAAATTAAACTGTTTGCCCGGAACATAATAAATATGTACAGGCCATCGAGGTTGTGTTCTAGCAATAGATCAACTAGGCCAGAAAATATATCACGCTATTACCGCTGCTGGTATGTGAAAGATCAACTTAGTCAGAGCTATAAGCGTTATTTATTTAGCATCTTAGTCTGCTAGAAACACATTTTGTTTTACAAACCGAGTTTATTTGCTTACCTTAACGTGCCATTCGCCCTGAGGCGTCAATGGATTGGTGAGTTTGGTTTCTCCGTTTATTTACCTGAGGGAATGATTAAACGCATCAGTGCCAGGTAATTAATATACGACTCAGACGATTTGTAAAATATCCAACTGCCTTTTGATTCGAATTTTTAAACAAAAATATATTCAGTTCATATCGACTTCTTCAATGCGATGATAGATAGATGAAACACATGATAGGAACTGTCGGTAGCGATATCTAATCTTCAGATGAGAAAAGCTTTCCGTAGCTTTTTATAAATCGGTTTAGAATATGTTAGAAAATTTTTGACGGCTAGCCGGTCGTTACAAAAGTTTTCGCGCTTTGACCCACGCTAAGGGTAGACTCCCGAGCGCCGTGTTTTCATACTTATGTAATATGGGTTTAACGTTTAACTTTAATATTATTACACTTTTATCTATTTATAGATGAAAGCTTAATAAATCATATCTTAAACACTACATACATGTGTTTTCGTGGCTATTTTGGCAGCCAGAAAAACAAAAATTTTCAAAAATAGCTTTAAGCGATAGTTATCATGCAAATAAGTAAAAAGATTGTTAATCTTTACAATAAAAACAGACACTTTAATTTAATTTATGTGTATTGATTCGGTATTTCCAGAGTTATCATTATATATGTGCGTCAGTAGCATGCTTGCTCTATCACCAAAAAAACAATCTGCAATCCCTTTGAACGCATGTTATTAGGTCCTTGCTGTTGCTTAAAATGCTGTTTGATTTATTATAGGAATAAAGGAATAAAGCTCCCAGATGCCATGCATTGATATCATAAATTTGATGAGTGACATGCTCTGTTTATATCCACAAGCAGTTCTTATACGATTAAATATTAAGTACTAGCTTCCGTTCGCGGCTCCGCCCGCAAAGTATGTCAATAAAAAGTAGCCTATAATTATTATTTCTAGGGCTTTGAACTATCCCCACACCAATTTTTATGAAGATCAGTCCAGTAGATTCAAAGATTTTTGGGTACAAACAAACAATCAAAAAAATCTTTCCTCTTTAGAATAGAGAAGACAAAAAAGTGTATATACTATTGCACATTGCACAACTCTCAAGAAGGGAGCGTGGGGATCTATCAGCTATTGTTGAATTTTCGCATCTATTGTCATCGAACAAGTAAAATGCGTTGGCAAAATACATGAGTTTTTACTCAGTGTCAGATTGTTTATTATTACTGGTATGTTTGGTCATTTAGCTGCTAAATGGTGATTTATAGTGTTATTCTTTGATTATGATACATTTAAAGGACGATTTCACTTTAATGCCAATTGGAAATAGGCATAAGTATTTTATCAGCGAGTGATAATACGAAAATTGTTAGTAAAATAATTATACGCTTGTTTATCTTTCGATATTTGAATACATACATAAAAACATAACATCACGCCTTTATGCCCCAGAAGCGTGTGGCAGAGGTGTACAACACCCACATTTCACCTGTTATAATTTAGGTTCCATGAGATAGAGCTATTCGCTCGAGATTGGGAGCCAAACTCCATTCACCGGGTACAATTCCTTCGAGACATTTGAATACATTATTCAAAAATTAGACAACGGGTCTAAATCGAATTTGGTATTTTACTTTTATATATTACTTAATAAATCAACAAAAACAACGACAACGGCTGTCTTATTTACAAGAAAAATTATACGCGTTCCTCTATCCATAGTGTTCATTTAATATTTACCCACAACTTGTTAAAATCAGCCAATCATCATGTTAGACAAGTTGACATAAAAATAAGTATGAGTACATACGCCGGATGTTTTAGCTTGTTGGTATTAAGATTTAATTACAGGATACAATTTGAAATTTAACAGATTTATTAACTTGGTTCCTTTTGTATTTTTAACATTTAGTAATGTACCAAACGCCAATAGGAAGAGCCAATTATTTGTATCCAAAATATGCTAACAATAATTTGATCTAAATGCTAAGAAGAATTCAACAAATAATTATCATGTTACACTTCCTGAACCGACAGTACAGGGTTGTTACTTTAATACTAAGCATAACAAGAATAGTTTTTTTTTTTAATTATTTAAATCCGATTAGTAGTTTTCGAGATTAGCACTATCAAACAAACAAACTAACTATCACCCGCGGTTTTGTCTGCGTGGTAGGTACATCAATAAAAAGTAGCTTATTTTACGCGCCTTGTAGTCAGATACCTACATGTAAAATTTAATTAAAATCAGTCCAGCGGTCAGACAGCGGACAGACAGACAGACCGACGAACAGACAGATATACGCACAAAAATTTTTAAAACTGTATTTTAGACAATGGTATCTTGCAAACAACTATACCAGCTTGAAAAATCATTGTTATTTTGACATTAAAAACAGACATTTCAATTTTATTTATTTGTATTGATGATACACTGATGTAAGAAATTCCATAATTTATTTGGCCTTACATTGCATATCTGAGTACACTCGTAAAGAAACATATATGTATTTTAAAACAACAACACACAGCTCTGAAAACAAGCGCGTAATCTGCCGAATCCAATATGTTGTTCTGTAAATACAATGTAAGCTCATTCATTGAAAGTAATAAAGTTGATTCATGGTCGCAATGTGCATTATTCAGCTTTGAATTTAGTCAGATCAGACCTGCCAACCTGTAACGTACTGATTGATTTCAGCAATCACGTCATTCAAATATTATTATTTTATGTTTTATTTTATATTCTTTTCTATGTATAACGTCTTGGTCCAAAACTGTATTGTTGTACATATGTATAAGTAAATAAATAAATAAATATGTAAATAACATCGTGACGAAGCCACCAGTGATTCATTACCTGATTTTTAGACTCTATATCAAAAACCACTACACCACTACACTACCCCAATATATGTGCAATCTGCTGCCAAATTTCGGCATTTTCCGATATAACTTTATTCAAATTTGTTGAATTTTCGATTAAAATCGTTTTTTTTCATGTTCAACCACTGAAAAGTGTTTTCGCAAGCTTATTTTTATAAAATTTGCAATTTTCTAATGACATGTATTTTTTGGCCGGTTCGATTTTCTAAATGAACCAGGTAGTCAAATTCGTCACCATGTCATTTACACCCTGTATTACCCTTTGTTTTGATGAAACAAAGCTTTATTTTACTGTACACGATGCACATAGCGATGATGAGTTATTATTTACGATTCATGCCCAGCTGAAACTGCATGAAGTTTCATGTGTTCTAAGATTAACATTACTAACGTTAATCAATTCATTGGAAAATTGTTGACTAGTGTTTTTGGTCTGCAATGTGAAATATTTAGGAGTTATGCCTATGTTATGTCATGTCTTGTACATTAAGTGCTGCCATTTATAACATTCTTATACTGTTATATTATTGAATAGCATTTTTTACTTGGTGTAACTAGAATTTAGTGGTATAAGCTACTGAATGTAGTGAATTAGAAATAATATTTTTTTGCTTGAGAACCACAGATGTGTTACTGAAGTGACGAATAACATTTTTAATTACTATCTTATAGAACAATTGTTATATATTGTACCCGGTGGATAGTTCATCCCATATCACATCGGACCTTAAAGATATCAGGTCAAGTGTGGGTGTTACACACCTCTGCCACACCCTGCTGGGTAGTATAAGCTGGAAAACCCAATTAATCCGTAATAACAAAATTCGTAATTTCTGAATTTCGTTGTTCCAACTTTAAAAGTCCGATTATCATATTACCGAAGAATCTAGAAGGTCTATTATAAAAAAATCACGAAACTTATCGAAAGTCGTAATACTTTAGGTAAATAAATGGTTTAACAATTTTTATACGCCTGTAGAATCAAATACCCAATGATTTCTCGGTCCGAAAAACGAAACTTAGATTTTCAATACGCCTATGCTGCTTGCTTGTATGCTGTTTGCTTGCTGCAAATTTTTATTTTAGAAAAAGGTAAAAGGTAATCACTTAAAAACACCTATGTTGACCTAAGGATTTACATTTAAAGTATATTACCCGTCTTGTAATAGAAAACTGTTCGACAATTTAAGTACAAAAACTGTATATAGACCGTACATTTTAATGCTAAGTCGTTTACCTACTCCATCAATTTTAAGTATAACTTTACTTTATATTTCTTGCTTTCTTGGACAAAACTGTTATATAACAGCCAATTGCAATCGGTTATCGTTATAAATCTACAAACATCTCCACCCACCATTTGTATCAATAACATAGGTTCCCAATAACTGTGTGATACAATGCGCTATTATTTTCTTTCTACTAGGCTTTATGTAAGAACTTTCTTGGATATTATATAAATACGTAGAAGGGTTTACTATCATCTGGTTGGTTACCTGATTGTCTGCTCCAATAGCTTCGTCTTTTGACAAACGTGCTAGCCCATTGCATGATTATATTTGCGAGCTATGTCGGTCACTTGGTTCTTTATCGGTTGACCTCATTACGAATGTTATCCTTTGAATCAGATTATTGTCGTAATAACATAAAATAATTTTAGCAATTTGTAGCAGTAAAGTACCAATGCTCTCGTAATTTTATGGACGGGTTTCCTAAAATATAAAACAAAAGCATGGCGCCGCGCCGGACTGCGGGCGGCATGACCGTTTAGTGAAATTTGAACATATTCGCAAAAATCATGTGCTATGACGTCACGTCTAAGTGACTCGAGCCAATCGGCTTTATAATCAACTTTACTCACAATTTCAAATACTAACGAAAAAGCATCCATAAAATTTTATCAGCTGTCTTAAAGGAAGCCTAATTCAACGAAACCATACACTACAAGCGTAAATTATGTAATTAACCGTCATTTTCGAGAACCCACACCTGTCTATCGCCGGTCCCCACAAGCTGCACTTACTACACTGTACCGACACACACATCTCAAATGCATACTACGTACTAAGTACCTGCGTTGCAATCTAGAGCGAATTTCAACATTAAATGCTATGTGCCGGAATAGTTTGTTTTATTATCTACTTATATGCTATTTAGGTAGCCACTGGTGCTACATTTCTTACTTATGACCTTAATTTGCTCGTAATTGGCGGAGAGTGTTGGCTGGCTGATCAGATGAAGATTGATGTGTTCATGATTTGGTTTTGATTGAATTGAAAAAACTATGACGAACTTGTGAGATTATGTGAGATAGTAGGAGAGCATCATAACTCAAACGCAGTACTCCCGAGAGTTGCCTATGGTAAAAAGACAGATTGCAGTATAAAAAAATGCTTCTGAATTCTATTTCTCAAAAGAAACGACCAATTTTGCCCTTTTTAAAAATATCCACAGATTCTAAAGGAACTGACAAGGTAATTTAAATGTCTTGATAAACATGTATATGTTTAGAACCGTCTAAATAAATCACAAGAAACAAATACTTCAAAGATAATTTGTTCCCAGATTGGCACGGTCGTAAATATTCTCGATTTTGAATAAAATCTGCAGAGCGTACACGTTTAGTCGTCAACTTCCGCTGTTACAGCTAAAATACCGTTTTGTTGGACCCCGTTTACTTAGAATGTGACAGACAGCTTCCTTTTGCATTCATCGTACTGCAGAGATGACGTAAAACAGGGTTAGCGAGACAAAGATACGGTTTGCGTAAGATCTGGGAGCTAACTTCGCGGGAGTTAAAATGCTGCGTTTAGAGTAAACATAACAACAAGTACAGTTGGCAGAAATTATCATTATTTTCGTATGCCTCTAGTTTAATGGCATGTTTTTACCATTTGCTTTGATTAGATTAATAAAAATCATTATTAATAACACCCATAGAAATCTTAATAACTATTAAGATTTCTATGATAACACCTAATTTTAAGCTCCACATATTTCCACGGCAATAACTGTGAAGTAGGAAGTATTACTTTTATATTAATTGATATAGTATAAACCAAATCACATAGAAAAAATGGCTCAAAGGTGGTCTTTAAAGTACTACTAAGCTTATTAGTAATTTGAAAATACACATACTAGTAATTTATACTTGCGAATTACTATTAAGCTTTTTTTTTAAATATAAAAGAATAAGTTATTGAGTGTGAAATTAAAATACATTTTACAGTAGCAGCATTTTGTGCCCCAAGAGTTGTTCTTGTCAACTTCAAAGCGGTATTCTCAGAAATAAATAGGGAAATAACGTCTTGAATAGTGAATTCATCATGTCATTTATGCGTTTATTAAGTAAATGTATCTCGGCTTTGCTTCTGTCATAATAGCTAGTTTAAACCTTTAGAATTACGCGGATTTAATATTCAGTATATATGTTACCTACTCATTGATTATATTATTTTTATAGCATTTAGCTATACTTAGCAAATTATACTAAGAAACAGTTGAAAATCTTATCTATCAATCTATTTTGAAGTCAGACCTATGCATGAGGATTACGCAGATTTAAAATTCAGTATGTATGTTACCTACTTATTGATAATTTTACAGCATTTAGCTATGCTTAGCAAATTATATTAAGAAACAATTGAAAATCTTATCTATCTGTCCATTTTGCAGTTAGCTTAGCCCTGTAAGGCTCGAATGGAATGCGTAGAAAAATATGTTTTAATTAATTCATTTAAATAAAAACGGACTATACTTTAGCTAATTTGAGGTCATACAATTATAATAAAAACATGGTTCCTTAATTGAATAATGTAACAATTATGTCTGTAAAGTAGGCATAGGTATGACTAACGACCTGTCCAAGTTTCTTGACACCACATTACATTCATGTACCTAAGTAAATTATGTACTTGTGGCGTGCAATTAACTGAAACACTTTCTAAAGCTACACGGCATATGAAATCAGATCAGTGTAGGACTAAGTAAGGTTTCGAAATGAAATATTTACACTGGTTATATGTGACTTATATCGGTCAACAACATGTGAAACAACTGGCGTACTACGTTACTGCAATATCCTATATCATTTTATCAGTTTCTATGTGGACATTTTTGTATTCCATTCAATGTTAAAGACTAAAAGCCCATTTACAGAATGTAAGTTTTGCAAGACCATTCTAATGCAGCTTTATTTTTTTGCGATTAATAAGACAGAGATGGCAGGTGGATGTATAGCCAAACAATTCCTTAGAAGAGAGTCTTTAAATACGACAATGTTAGGACTGCTTAACTTAGCAAATTCGCTAGACAATTTTTAGAACTGCAATTTTCATTTTTTTTTACTTGTAATTTTCAAGTACAAATTACTAGTATTCTTGTTAACCCCATTCAGTTGAGATTAATTCGCTTGTGTTAGGAGGAAGATCACGTCGGCGGCGGCGGTGTAATGGCTAAGATTCGAACCCACGACACCGTAAGACCGATGTCTTATCCATTGCGCCACGGCCGCTTTTATATCCCCCGTGCTAAAGTTACTCACTTCTAGTCTAGGGGCTGACTTTGCTATCCAACTGAAAGAAAGCCGTGCAAATTGTATTATTTGGCGACAGGCTATATATATGACACGCTGCAACTAGCTTTTTCCCCACACGTCCGTTAGCAGAGCCAGATGCAGTAATTTTCCTATTTGCCACAATGCAACTGAATAGATGGAACAAAGCAATTACACGGTGATTTATTTCCCCTCTGATACAAAACAATAATTTATTAACAACAAGAACATCAGGAGCCTCAATTGCCCCAAACAAACATCGTTAAGATACCAAACGAATGCATCTTGCAGTTTGTTTATCTCACACAAGTAATATACCTAACAAAATGATCCGCATGCATTTGAATGTTAATATCATCAGCATCCGATGAATCTGTTGTGATCCGCCATGTGTTAAATTTCAATTTTCTTAACGAGTACATTACTGTTTCAGTAGTCGAAAGTTGAATTAACTCTACTAATTGGAGGGAAATGGTCATAAAACTCAGCTGAAGAAATTATTTTGTGTAGGTGCATCGCTTTTTAAGTAGCAGTTTAAGTAAACGAAGGGCGCTTTTGTTTAAACTACACACAAGATTAGTTCTGAGACTGGGTGTGCTTGAGTGAGTGAATGTGTGTATTTGGCCTTGTCATTGGGACCATTGGATAGTGTAATTGCTTCTGGCGTTCTATCTAATGTAAAAAATCCAAATTTATCTTTATCTTTATAACTGCACTTTACTACTTTTTTTAATCAAAGTTTTTTAGAAACCATATATTAAACCTTGAGTAAGATGACAATTTGAAATCAACAAGAAAGCTTGAATTGAAGTGCTTAAACAAACGATTGTTTAAGGGCTTACTACTATGAGATAGGCCTGTCCTAGCTGCATATAGCCAGGTGCATAGAGTGGGGCCCTATATTTAAAAGGCGATTGCCGAGTGCAGGCAGGACTGAGTTGTGTGTCGTCTGTGCACCTCTGATACTAACATGCGGGTAAGTTGCGTAATTTTACCATTTCTTTAATTGACGTAAAAAATGTTTAAAAATTTAAGCTTTTTGTGGAAACTTTTTTATGTAATACACCGTTAAAATTTTAAATTGCACATGTCTCAAGGACTGAAAATTTTAAATTAAGTTACATATAGAAAATTAAAATTAATTTTAAAACAAATAAGTACTGAAAGTTTCATATATTGGTAACTTTTTTGAAGTCAATGTGAATTAGAATATACAAGCTTTAGAGATTATCTTTTCTGATGACTATTATAAATTAGTAAAGTTTTAAGAATTAGTAATTTCTTAGAAAATAGGCTTTATTTATTTCAAGACTATTTTTTTTTTGTTTGTGGTAAAAGCTCAAAACTTTTAATGTTTCACGTTTTAACCCTATTTTTAGCTGTTAGCCATACTTAAGTTAAAATTTACAGTAATTGTCATCATTTTTGTTATGTTGAGCATTTTTAAGAATCTACTACACAGAGCGTACAGTGGAGGTGAATTACTTCAAATAAAGAAGAAGTAGATAGAAGATTTTACTGAAAGAAAACTTACTTTTATCTTGAATAGCAGTTTTAACTGTATTCAAAGATTTTCGAAAACTTTCTTGTATTGCCGGAGAATCGAAAAAGCTCTAATTAATATATAGCTTTAATCATAAGAATTAAATATAATTTAACGTCAAACTAACCTTATTATTATTATTACATTACCAGATTTTTTTATTTCAAGAAATTAATTTTAAGTTATTTTAAATCATCATTAAAAATAAGCTGTGATAAATACTAAAAATGGTATTTTAGCTTGGAAATTTTGAATTATTTGGTAGGTTTATTTTTTGATATATTCTTTGATTACATAGCTTTCCTTGCATTTAATTTACCATGTTTGTAAAAAAGATTTTAATTATTGATGTTACCATTTCCTGCCAGCTAAAAAAGGATGCTATTGATTCAGATTAAAGTTATATTCCCGGTTAAGTAAGCATATTTAAAAAATCTTTAAATATAATATTAAATTATAAAAAACATTGTCTTATTTTAGAAAAATCATCTATCTGCAATGTTTAAAATACTTCCCCTCCATATGGCATGTCAGTGCAATAGAATGAAAATTATAATTTGGAAGTTTTAGATTCTTGTAAGTCATTAATGAGTCCCAGTCTTTGAATACATTATGCAAAGTGTGTTCTAAAATATTTGTGATTTCAACTTAATTTGTCACACTGATTTTATTTTCTTTATTATTTTAATACAGTTGTTTATATAAAATCTCACTAATGTTATATTATATTTTTTCTAGATGTTACTGGCGCTAGCATGTGTGGGCACGGCGATGGCCGTGGCGGTGCCCATCGAGTACGGAGGTCTGTTCGCCCATGCTGCACCAATATTACATGCTGCACCGATAGTACATGCTGCACCTGTGGTACATGCAGTACATGCCGAGCCAGTTGTAAGTGATAAGATTTGATGCATGCTTGACGGTTGCGCTTTGTTTCTCAAACAATTTTCTTTATAATTTTTCTTTACATTTTTTTTTCATAATTTTTTTTAATCATAATGATTGGATGTCATACTTTTCGTGCAAATGTATCATTAATTCTAATTTTGTTTTTCATACATTTTATTATGAATTTTTTCTTTATAAATGTTATTTTTCCGCCTAATTAAAATTCATAATGGCAATAAACATACATTTGTTTTATACTGATATTTATTTTCGTATATATTTTAATTATAAGTATAGTATGGTATCAAACTAGAAATGAAAAAAATAAAATAATATCTAATAATAAAAAATAAAAAAAAAGTTCTAAAATTGTATCTACATAATATCTGCCTTTTTACCGTACTCGGTAGAATATTACTTACATAACATATTATGTCATTACTCCATTTCCTATAGTCAAATGACTTATTACGACAAACAGTTTTTATATGTTATATAAATTTTATCCGTTCAAAAGTTCTGAATAGGCTATCAGAGACTGAACTGAATATAGATGAAAAATATTCTTAGTCAATTTTTTTTTTATGATTGGTAAAGTAAATAAAAAAAAAACATTTTAGTACCGACATTATGAACAAAAAGAAGTAAGTATGACAAATGACTGTTAGGAAGAAATATTTATATATATTATTAAGAAAACAAATTAATTAAAATATGCAAAACTATTCAACAGACAGTAGAACAAGAACATTTTACAATTTTTATTTTTCATTTGTTTTTTCCTTTTCCGTTTTGTAGAATAATTTTATAGTATGTATATAATTAACAGTGTTCTTTCATTTACATACTTAATTCGATTATTTTATTAATCGATTTACTAACTTTTACGCGCGGCTCCGCTCACGTGGCATGTCGATAAAAAGTAGCCTTTGTCTTTTCTCATAAACAACCTTTATATTAATTTAGCTTAGCCTTGAAAGCCTAACAGACAGACAGACATACAGACAAAGCTCCTATTTATAAAATGAGTAAGGCTTTTTTCTGTTGAGCTTTCTTATAATATCCTGTATCTAATACATGTCCCACTGCTGGGCTCGGGCCTCTTCTTATGATGAGAAGGGTAAGGCCTTAGTCCACCACGCTGGCCAAGTGCGGATTGGTAGACTTCACACTCCCTCGGTCACTTTTTAGGCACTCTCAGGCATGCAGGTTTCCTCACGATGTTTTCCCTCACCTTTAGCGAACGATATATTTATATGATAAATACACACATATCTTTCAAAAGACGAATCTTAACGATTAACTGACAGAGGTGTGTGCCGTGGGTTCGAACCCGTGACCTTTGACTTTGCAGTCCTACGGTCTCCCACTTGGCTATCGCTGCTGTCGCTATAATTATCTATTATCTTTAAATATAAAAATGAAACCCATTTTCCGTTGTCACGACATAGCATGAAAACGGCTTGACCGATTTGGCTGTTTTTTTTTTAGTTTTCTAATACTCTGTACAAGGTTCTTACGGAAAAAAAATAAAAAAAAAAAAAAAAAAAAAAATTTTCTGTAAAAATATAAGTGAAATTATTGAACCCTACGGAATAAACACTATTATGAAAATATATATTTTGTTTTTTATTTAATAAAATTAGTAAAGTCCTTCTCAGGTATGACGAGACCAGGCAGGGAAATAGGTATTCATTTTTATATGGAGGATATTATAGATTCCAGTTCAAATTGAATAGGTACGCATACATAAGATAGGTCAGCTATACAAAATAAAGTAGTGGTTCAAATTTACGCTAAGGCGGTACGAAGTTCGCCGGGTCAGCTAGTATATTATATAGGTAGACACGGGTCTTATTCTTAAATTGTCTAGCAAAAAAGGTATTTATGCCTTTAAAAATATGAATGCGATTAAGACCGGGTTTGTCTTAACAATATAGGGAATTCAGTGTAATTGTGATGTAGTTTTCCTGCTAATATTATCCACTCTTTCTTAGATTATTCATAGGTATAACAACCGGCTGCGTTTCTGCCGGTTAGAGCTAAAACGACTATTACTTAACAGCTAAATGGCTATTACATGTAACATTGAGCTTGTATGAGTAGGTTATAGGAATAGTGTGTAGACAGTTCTAGATAGGGCCAGTGGCATGGCGGTTTAGAAATATGGAAGATAGTTTGCGGATGTGGACTGTAGTTGGGAGAACTAGTTTGAGCCGGTTATTACATGATTGTGTATCGATATTTCTACATCTAAACTCTTTTAATTAACACGCTTTGCAAAGGTAATTAGAAGAGTTGTAAGTCCAGGGTCTCATATATTTGCAGAAAATATACTTAGTTCCAAAACGTTTTTGTCGTTTATCAACTGTTATCTATATTATGTTTACTTTTATATATACATATTATGTTTTGTTGTTGTATTTTATCGTTAAGAGGTAGTAAATTAGGGGGATTAAGTTTATTTGTAAGGTACGTCAATAATGAAGAAAATTGCATGTAATTCTGCACAGAGGTTCCTTAAATGACGTGAATGATCTTAAAGATTTTTTTTTGGAAATATCTCTTCCTAAGGTGGTAAATTAGGAGTTGCAAGTTTATTGTTTGTAAATGTTGAAGGAAATTACACGATGTGAATTGTGCACATAGGTTCCATACAAGGCGTTAATGAGTTATGGGTTAGATGTTTGGCAAATAAGCTCCCAAAAGGTGTTAATTAGGCTTTGCAAGTGTACGAGGAGAGTTCCTAATTTTAAAGGAAATAACATGGAAAACACGAATTCCCGAATTCCACGCTGACGAAGTGGCAGACAAAAGCTGTTATTTTCAGCTTTTCTTGTCTCATTCTTTGTAAATCAACGCCTTCCGTGGCTACTTAGTCGTTATTCAATTAAAGTTGTTCATGACAGTGTTTTGGAGCTCCCTGTTATTTTATTTGAGTTTTTTATTATGATCATGGTGAAAATATGTTTTTTCGTGATACATAATTAATAATTTTCATATTTATTTTGCAGTCATATCCAAAGTACGCGTTTAACTATGGTGTGAAGGACCCACACACTGGGGATGTGAAGTCACAACACGAGGAGCGGGATGGCGATGTAGTGAAAGGTAAATCATTAAATTTATTTTAACATAAACATATAATATACTGAGTCTCAGTTTAGGACGTCTATCCGAAATCCGGTAATAGGATAGGTTATGAGATAAATCAGAAAATATTTACAAAAAATTTCAGTTACCTATTTAAAAAAATAAAGGCATAAAAAAAACGATGAAATTTAAACACTGTGATGCACTTTTTGCTGCTTTATTTTCATCCTGAATACTCGGGATAAAATCAAAAGAAAGAAATACTAGTCGAGTTGGGCAAGTAGCGTTAAAATGTCGTATGTCACTTGTTTATTTATTTATTGAATTGTGATCAAGCTCGAGGGCGGCAGCACCACCGTCTCACCTTTAACCTGCCGCCAAATAGTAGTGCTTGCACAACTGTGTTCCGGTTTGGTGGTGAGATCAGGCCCTGAAATTACTGGCACATGAGGCATAACACCGTAGTCCTCAACTGCAGTGACGCATCTATAATCTGCTTTTGTGGATTGTTGATGTCCATGGGCTGTACTCCACTTACCATCAGGTGGACTACACGTTCGTTCGCTGTGGGCGTAGAATAAAAAAAAAAAAAAAGAAATAGAAAGCATATTTATCCTGACACTTTCAGTCAAGTCAATCTAATACCATCTTATATCATACATTTGTGATCATTTTTTATTATGTTTTTGTTATTTTTATAACGCAAAATGTTTCTGACGGGAAACATGAACTTATGTGAGTAATGTGAAACCCTTTTCTATGAAAACATTATCAATAATTAATTTAATATAGGCTACAAATCAAACAGACTTCTTTTCAAAAGTATTATTCACTTAAAATGTGGGTGCATTGACTTTTTAATTGCTAAGTCAGCAAATAACCCTTGGCTGACTTAGTAATTTTGGTGACAAAGTATAAATTTTTCAGTTTCACTTAATATCTGTATTTAATATTCTCAGGCAGCTATTCGCTAGTGGAGCCTGACGGTTCTACGAGGACAGTGGCTTATTCAGCCGACGACCACAATGGTTTCAACGCAGTCGTACACAAATCAGGGCACGCAGTTCATCCGGTAAGCATCTAATTAGTCCTCCAGAAAATATTTATAAAAAAAATTATGGCGCTTATTTTTAAATCATTTTAGTGAACATAAAAAATGCATCAACCTGAGTTAGAATTTTCGGCATCTTAATATGTTTTTTGTGTTTTTGTGGATACTGTTTCAGCATCAAAAGTAATCAATCTGTTTTTTTATAAATTAATAATTTATAAAAAAACAGAAAAGTCAGCGGTAGATAGTTATTAAAAAAAACAAATGTCAAAGAAAAATACTTTCAAATTTTGAATCTGACACCCTGAAAAAAATACTTAATTGAGCTGGCAGGTTTCGTCAAAAGTTAGCGTATTGACAAGATTCCAAAATGTTCCAAAATTCCAAAATCAAAAATATTTTTTTTGGAACCTTGCATAGGTTTTGTCAAAAACATAAACATCTATATATTTTTTTCCGTTCGGTGACATTTTACGACAACGATTACTAACAAATAGGCAAAATATGTAGTCGATTGAGCAAAATAAATAGGAACAGTCTTCCAATTACTAGAAACCGTAATTAATAATGCTACTTTTCGTCAGGTTAAGTTACGCTTACATTGGTCGGTAGCTATAAGGTCGTTGAGAATATAACGATATAAGTTTACTTGTAATATTTTAAAGCAAATTTTAGCTTTGCTATGCCTTTTTATATAAGATATAAGTTTATCTCAATCCAACGAAATATTGTTATAATGGTTGTGATATTGACTCGGAAAAGTTAACTCACTTAGAAACCACTAACGCCAACTGTATAGCGTGCTACGAACTAAACATTTATTGTGATGGTATCAGTAATTGACACATTGCATTGCTCAGTAGTCGCCTCAGAGAAATAAGCCAACCGGAGGTGTGCCAGACCACCGATCATACACTTCTTCATATTAAACACTAGTTGTCAAATCCTATGATTTGATTCCCCCCCCCGCTCTCCCGCAGGTTTTGGCAGACTTTTTTGGCATTGATATTTTAGCGTTAATTTCAAGTACATATTGTTTATTTGTCTGAGGTAGTCGCACTCCAAGCCTTGCCAAGGTTAGAAACGTGTTGTATAAAATAACTCTACATATGGAAAGTAACTACTAAGCCTCAATTTTCGTGTCTTCACCGCGGTTAATAATAAACCCGGCTTCGGTCTCTCTTTATCATTCAATGCTTGAACAGGACAGAGATATCTAAAACACTAGTTCAACGTTAAAATATGGTTTTAAGCGAAATTGCGATTTATTAAAAGGTAGCAAGTAAACAACATGTAATTGCCAAAATTATGTATAGATCTATCAGTGCTAAGGAATCTGATTGCTCCACTTAGAAAAGCACCACTTAGGATTTTTATTTAATTGCAGGCAGATTCTGTGCAAAGATTTAATTCGTTAACTAAATACCAGACAAGATGCAACTTTTTTGGTATTACTGAGCCGACTCTGTCAAGGTGAAGTAAGTGTTTGGCTAATACAAATAGCGGCAGTTTCCTTATAATACTCAACGAAGATCATAATAATATTTTCTTTCCCGTCAATAAGTTGTCATAGGCCGTTTCGCAAACCCGATTTCTCTACTAAGTATTGCGAATGCGCAGTTTATTGCGCAAAGGCAAACTTTAATGGCTCATAGGCTTATAAGGAAACTTACTTCGACGTGGATCTTGGCCAAACTACTCCGAATTTTCCGCGAAAAAGTTCCATAAATATTTTATTTGCTCATTGATAAAACAGTCATGCCTCACTTATCTAGATAAGTGTAAGGCATGTCTATTACCTGTTTGACTCTGCGCTACATTTGAGTTATCCCGTTTGGTATGAGGTCTAGCGTTTATCTACTTAGTGCAGGTATATAGTTGGTGAAGAAATGCGTTTGGAAGAATAAGTTTTTCAGTATTTTAAATAAGACTATTAATATGGGAAGAAAATGAAAGGAAGTTTGCCAAAACATACGGGGTAGCGAGAGAAGATTGTTCCGCGCATCTATGTTTTGACAGCTAGTTTTATACCTATAATGATCGAGAGCGGCACTTAACGACATTGTGCGGCGAAAGACGGCTGACAATGACTAGTCCTTTTGGTTTAATTATCTAGGAGTATTATAAATAGTTTTCAATTAGTATTTGTAATATCGTAAGTGCCAGAAAGACTAGGCCTTTTAGAAATAACTTTAATTGATTATGGATTTTGTTTTCGTTAAATTCATGAAACGCAATCACGTCACTTCAATTCTATTACTTTTTTAATGAAACTTTTATTACTTTACGTGTGCTGAAAGTAAGGAGCTAGTAGTTAAGGCAAAGCCGCGCGGACCGGTCGCAGGTTAAGCAATACTAACCGCGGTCGGCCATGGATGGGATTTCCATTGTGCCTCGGAGAGCACGTTAAGCCGTCGGTCCCGGTTGTCATTTGAACATCTATGGCAGTCGTAAACCAGTAATTTTGACAATTAGTCTAACAAAGAGTACCGTATTACCTCGTAGTCGGTTGTGGAGGTCTGATGGCAGATGACGCTGATCGACATAAAATACTTATATTCAGCTAAATCAATTAGAATAGAAGCCAACCCTAATGTTATTGGGAAAAGGTTCGGAAGACGATGATCCTGCTATGTGTTCCATAAAAAGCTCGTCTCGGCGAGGGAACCCTTTAAATGCGAGATCATCTAATACTGAAAATGTATAACTTGAAATGCAGCAGTGTTTTCCTAATTTTGCGGCTGAACTTCAAGTTTTTGAAAACTAGTTTCTCCATAATTACGATACTGTAATTTTAGTACTAGAAACTAGATTACCTGAGTAATGCATTACAAAACGTAGTCGTGTATCGTTTTATTATTGAGTAATCGTTATGTTACCTGCACCCATAATTACGTCTATTGAAAGTAGTAAAAGAGTAAATAAGCAAGACAAACCGATATCTAAAAAATGTAGCGGTTGAGTAGATATAACCTTGAACCACACGGTCATGCTTGTGCCCAGAAAAAAATAGAAATTATCTGGTTCAATACCGATTTGGCATTTATTTCATAATCACTCAATTCTTTTTTAGTACTTGTACTTTAGAAATAGTGTTAGGAAATTCTCACTACCATATGATATTGCTTACTTATTTGTTCAAAAGTACATTGGTTGGTAAAACATGTTTAATGTTTATAATGCAACTGTAAGTATCTTGTTATGATATAACAAAGCCTTACATTGTCGTGACGAATTCTCTATTGAGTATTTTGTTATTATGCAGATTTATTCAAATATTATACAATCACTAGGTTGTAAGGAAGTAGGGTTTTAAAGGAAATGTGTACAATACTAGAGTTTTATGGTTTTTTTGGTCATAGTGTATTTAATTAACAATGTTATAATATCTTTATAATAAAATAATAATATAAAAATATTTATTTTCTCTTTCACAAATTTGTAAAAAAATACATAAGAATGTCGTACAAACAGAGACTGGTGTCTAATTTAGGATAGACTTGTGGTTCAGATCACCAGGAGTATTACTACCAGATTTGTTTTAATGCTAGTTTCTATAGCGATGACTTAACCTTAATGTAAAACTATGCAAGTTTATTACAAAAATATAGACATTAGCATTCCTTGTAATATTTTAAAGAAAATTTTAGCTTTGCTATGCCTTTTTGTATTTTATATAATATTAAAGTTGAAATTAAGAATCCAGCAGGACTCGAACCTGCACCCACTGGGTATACGCCCCAAGTGCTTTGCCAATTCAGCTATGGATTCGTATGCTGCTAGAATCGAAATTTCTCAACTCTTTGTGCCAGCGTCATAGGTATATATATATATATATATACCTTAGCTAGACGAACCTTACTTGGTTTTAGCGCCACCTATGCGTTGAGTGATTAGTCACTTAGTCACTTTACATCAGCATTCTTTTTTAATTTTGTATTACCCAATTAGAATATACACTAAACCTAATCCGTCATTTTCATTTTACAGCAAGTGGTACATGCGCCAGTGGCTCACATCGCGGCTGCTCCAATAGCGCACTACGCGGCCCCAGTGGCGCACTACGCCGCTGCCCCATTAAGTGTGGCGTCCTATGGCCTACACTAGACCAACAGCTTACTTATTATTGACATAATACTCCTTAGAATTAGGAAAACGTAGGTTAGTAAAGAGAGGTTTTTGTTTTACGCTAACGCAGGGTTTTAAAGAATGCTTTTAATGTTGAAGAACCAAGATTGTGTAGATCTATACAGAGAGATGGATCATACGTTTGTATTACTTCAAATTGACATAGAAAATGTACTTTTACCTGAATGTATATAGGGTTACTTTATGTTGAAATTTTGAAGACTGTGTGTATTTACTTACAACAAGTACGAATAGTACAAAGTCTATGTCAAAGGTCGAAGTTCAAAAGGCAATTTGACTCAAAAAATTGCTCGCTTATATTGTTATAAAATTGCGAGAGTGATTTGTGTATTGAATTTAATTCCTTTATTAATAAGTAATACTGAAAATAAAGCGAACGTTATAAGAAAAGAGACAGTAATTAGTAATTGATCATAAAAAGCTAGTGGTTTGAAAGTTAACATTAAGCACATAATATTCGTATGGAGGGTTTTTATTTTATTTAGAGCTTGTGGATATTTGTTCACATTCGTGAATAACTTGCCATTGTAAATGAAGCATCTGAAGTACAATTAACGGTATTTATATATTTATATCGCTTATTTGCTTATTTAAATAGAGAGCGAATATAATTTATTTATGAATAAATGAGACTTTGTACCATTTTATTGTTTATGTATCTGTTTTTCATCGCGTTTCTAAAACTTAGTTTCATTCGCCATGATCTCAATTCATCGTCATTGTGTTCTGTTTTTCATGAAAATATATATATTTCAAGCTAATAAATGTATACATTTTGTAACTATTAAATAGAGTCGCTGTAAAAACACTCGTTTTATTTCTGTTACCTTATTTTTTCAAGTCATATGTTATGTTACGGCCTCGATGGTCTAGTGGTTAGCGTATGCGCCTCTCATCGCGAGGTCTCGGGTTTGATTCCTGGGTCGAGTAAAGTGTTATTTGTGAACATTCCGTCAGGCAATTCACAATAGCACCACGGAGTTGGTCCCATGGGACCTAAACATAACAGGTGAAGTGTGGGTGTTGTACACCTCTGCCACACCCTTCTGGGTATAGGCGTGATATTTGTTTTCTTATTTTTTTGTATCTGTTGTAAAATTTCCATGTATTGAAGAACACCAAACTAATTTTCTTACTTTAGACATAGCTAAGTTTTTCACGTGTGTTTGGGTTGAAAACATAAGATGGAAGGAGCATCCCCGAGTGACGTGCACAACGATTCCCTACGTCCGGCGCATCCTGGGCAATTCGCGAGTTCTTCAAAGCAAAGTGGCTAATCCTTTCACCACGATGGCAAGTCAAAACCTTGACCAAGGCGCCCATGAACGCTGATGAGAGCGCCATAACAGTGGCCACTTATTGGGCCAATTAAATTTGACTTAGCCATCGACACGACAAAGAAGCCATAGATATAAGATGCCACCTAACTGCACACAAAATGTCACATAATATATTATGTTAATAAAAGCTAAGGCAGACAAGACATACACACAACCACACATCACACACTATCAACACACGCTATATATTTTTAATAAGATGGTCTGGCAAGGCATGGGAAACCAATATTGCGATATATTTATAAATTGTTGTTTTCAGATTCATCAACAAAATATGAACAAAAAATAACCGTTAAGTGGATTTGCCTTTAGACAAGACTGTTACTTAGTCTCTTTAGTATACAAACAGAAAAATAACATCTTTATAAATTTCCAGTGTAATTTAATTTTTAACACAGTTTGCATTAAAACGGTTTTGTAAATAAAATATCAGTGTATAAAACAAAGAATGAAATGTAATCAGTATAAAATACTGTAGAGATAGCTGTAAGGTTGATAAATAAATAAAAATACAAAAGAAATTTAAATGCATAATTAAAAGAATAATTATAAATGACTTTTTACTACATTCACTATTAACACTATACAATATAATCAATGTGTTATTAGTATTCATGATCTCTGATCACAGCTCAAAGCACAGAATATGACTACACACTGCTACCAATCAACTTAGGCATTTTCAATATATGCTGGTTTTGCATTGCTAGGATTTAAAGCACCGATATACAATGCTCAATATTTTAAGTGGATGTGTGCTTCTCTTGGTTATATTTTGTCCTAGGGCAAATATTCTGAGTTACCTGAAATAACAACAAAATTGTTAAATTAAAGGTATTTATTCAAGTGATTCCAACTTACATTTACTTAAAATATCTGATTAAAACTATTGTTAAAACTTCAAGTTTCAGAACTGTGTTCATTTTTTTGTATTTTTATTTTATGTTAACAAAACTATCTTTTTGGGTCGGTAAGCTTTCAAATAGGTACATTTGGAACGGAACCCTGAGATCATGCGGGTGCCGACACGCACTTGACCGAATTTTAATTTTTTTATTTGATTTCCACAAGCTGTCCATAATAAAAATGTATAGTTAAAAAAATAAAATTATTATCCTTTCAAAAATAGCTTAATTTCAATCAAAAGCATTTTTACATCATAAATCATTCATTATATCCAAACAAAATAAATAGATGTAATCTAAAAAAGGATGTCTCATAAACAAGATTTAAGTTCGACAACCTTTGATGACTTTATTTAGTTGTGAGTTAATTTAGTGAGTTACAACTTAATTTATATGATTTTAATGGACAAAACTTGTTTTTGGTGAAGTCCGTTACACACTTTTTTTAATTACTGTAAACCTTCTAATAGCATCCAACTTTAGAAACACAACCATCATTATTTTTAATAACTTTATCAAACGGTGTAATATTTGGATATCTTTGAAAATGACTTTTATTGCTATTTGTTTTTTTCTTCATTCGACGATAAGTCCCACCTGATGGTAAATTGTAATTACTGGCCATGGACATCATCAATCTACTTTAGCATGTTGTAGATACGTTGCTTCGCCTGAGGACTACTACGGTGTAATGCCTAATGAGCCAATAATTTCCGGCACACCGAAAATACTACCATTTAACGGCAAGTTAAAGGTGAGATAGTAGTGCTGCCGTCCTTGAGCTCGTTCACAAGAGCTCTACTACCATCGGATGCTTTGGCTTAGGTTAAACATGGCAGCTGATCGAATAGTTTATTTCTACTTAAAAACAGTTTAAAAATTATGAGACCCGCAGGATTTGCGACCTCTACATACCGGGCAGCCGCTTCAAACCAGTAAGATACGGTTGCCTCTTGCCAGGACCCTAAATTTCTCAACTGTATGTTAAGTCATTACTGTTTCTTAGTATAATTTGCTAAGCATAGCTAAATGCTATAAAATAACCAATAAGAAGTTATTTATTTCTGTTTATATATATAGAAAATTAAACAAATAATTCTATAGAAGTAAATCAAATCCGTAAACCTTTTTATATTAAGCGTGTGAAGAATATTATAGTGTGTTTTTATTGTAATAGTGTCAAAGTTGTAAAACCATTTAAGTACTTTCGTTGATCGGAATCTTTACTGGAATGTCTTATTGAAACTACTTTTATGTTTATTTATTGAAGAACAGGCAAAATTTTGTTTTCCTAGTAATTTTTTTTTTTAAATTATGAGATGTAAATAAGAAACGCCCTACAACCACCCGAATTTGCTCTTTTCTTGCCAGGATTATTTTGATTAAGGAAAAAGAAAACTGAAATATTGTTACCCTTTTATATAATATATCCTTAGTATATCTATTTTTTTGCTAATTTCACTCAATGACAAATGGTAGGAAAAGCTGCGAGTGAAAACTAGTTTTATATGTAATACATTTCATTTTAATAAAATGGTCACAACAATATTAAAATCAGCGTTGTTCCGCGTGGGAGATGGCCATCGATGGAAATGTCCAAAAGTGTCAATTTACGGTATGCCGCCATTTACACGAAAAAGTTTTTTTATTGTCCTTCTTACATTGTTTAAGCTATATTGTCAACCGATAAGAATAAAAGAACCGTCAAAGTGAATATAAAATTTATGTTTATTGGATTGATAGCTTAATTTTCGTGTTTCATAGTAATTTATTAAGTGTTGATTGAGTGTAAATTTACAGTTTATTATTTAATTTTGCCGCAATATTTAGGATGGATTTTTGAACTCTATTCTTATATAAACTGCAGTTTGCAGTATATAATATAAAAAGTCAATAAAAAATAAATTTACTGCCATGTTTAAATTTGCTTCTCATTTATGTTTAATTTAGACGAATCAATAATACAAACTGAGTTTGTTTGACTATAAAAGTCTACAAAAATATTAAAAACGTAATAAATCCTCACATATGACATTTTATATTGCAATAAATTCTCATCAGTCCCAAAAATCACATAAAATCATCCTCACCTATCCTTTTAAGCCGATTTTCCATCAAGTTCAAATTCAATTTCTCATTCCAATTCAACTAATGCTAATCTCAACCAACGTTTAGTTCTGCACCGACTTTCATCGCTTTTAAGGCAATAAGTTATCCTGTCATAGTGACATCATGGTGCAGATATGGGCGAAATTGCCTTCACCCACAATCTGCCAGTATGCGTGGCCGTTTTTTAACTAAAAGGAGATGTGAATATATCTTCATTCATGTGAAGGAAGTCCGCAAGTTGATACACTCCTGCGTTTCAGTGACTGTGATTTGGTTTTTGAGGAAATATGGAGACTTTTTTCAAGGTAAGAATTTACTAATAAGTTGCTTATGTGTTTAAAATAATTTGCGTTAGAAATGGTTGCCTGTAATATAACTTTACTATCCTTACTCTGCTATAACCTAAACTAAATAGATGGGACCGTGTTTAGTCAGAACCGTGATTGCAAGATATTTCATGCAGGCGTTCGTAGAGCAGGAATCTGGCAATATAAATTAAAAACATTACTTATAACTTTATTTACGACCATGCGCTATAATTGACAAAATTGTAATTTCGTTGACTTATTTTGTACCCGAAATTTCAATTATAATTATTTCACCTACCAGTGTTTAGGGAAGTAAAGTGTAAGTAAGTTATATTACAGGCAATCATTTGTGACGTATGATATGCACAAACATTTGAAGTGAGTATAATGTTTTAATAACTATTTTAACAAATGAAGAATTAAATTATGAACAATATATAATATAAAATTTGAAATAATTAATAAAGATAAGAGGTCAGTGCCATAATATTTCATTAAGGATGTAAAACAGGTTTTCTTTTTCATTACGAGCTTATCTCAAATTACATCTTTGCGGAAAAAGACAACGCTTAAAATTTTGACTAACATATTTATGCCCGAAAATCTAAGAAAAAGGCACCAAAACTTACATTCAAAACCTAATAAACCAGTTTTGATCATTCTATTTGACATTAGAGTGTAGGTAATGTTAAACTTTTTGACGTATTAGCTTTGTAATAAATGGGACAATCTGTAATAATTTTATGCCTCACTCAAAAACACCAATTAAAAATATTACTTTGTGTCTATTTATTATCAGTACTTGACAGTTGAGTAATGTGCCTCATTATTTAGTTTGACATTTACAGCTAAACATTTTATTATGGCGTTGTTTTAATCTTGATGCTACAAAAGATTATATTTATTTTGTCGTCATAATCTATATTATGCGTATTTTATGCATAAAAATAAAAAATAAATAAAATAAAATAAAGATTATTACCAAAAGAGATACAGACATTGTTTTTACAGTGGTTTCCAAACTAGATGTTCCTGTGTTTTGGAAACCTAACTTAATAATAATATTTCAAGTTGTATTTGAATTGAAATATGTAATTCTGAAATTAAATTATTAATTATCGTCATATCTTCATCAGAACCAAAGATAAATTCGAATCTGTAGTATGTTATTCATCAGTTACAGTTCATGACCTGATTTTAGCTGGCACAACTTTACCTATCTGCGAACCACTCCGTGGTAAAAGATTTACGTCTACACTAGACTAGTCTAGTCGTACGTCTAGACGTACTAGACTAGTTTTTGAAGTTGTTTAATCTGAGTTGGAAGGCACGTATTGGTATTTTATTACTGGAACCTCATGTTCATCAGAAGCTGCGAAATATTTCTTATCAACACTATTATCAGTAAAAGTAAAATGTATGATTTAAACTTTTGCGATTTGAGAACATTTTTCAAAAATTAGACAGCGGGTCGTCGAGCATAGGTATTTATTTACCTTTATAATAATTACGCAATTTAGACCCGTTGTCTTTTTTTTTGAAAAATATTAAAACGTACCCAAAAATTACAACTGGGCTTTCTAAATGCAATTAAAAGCCTGGGATAAAATGATAAATTATAGATCCATAATGATTTTTACTTTAAGAAAACTGGTAGATTTAACATAATGTCAAATTATAAACTGAATCACTCAGTCAATAAGCTCACAATTTCACCATGAATCTTTTAGGTATTTCTGGCAATATCTTTGCTGGTACTCATTGAGGCTGCTCCCAGACAGAAACGACTGACGATAGCAGAACACGCGCCTAGTTACTACTATAGTAACATTGATGGTAAGCTATTTTGCTTTACTTTTGACCCAAGTTCTCTTTAAGTGATTTTAGGCTGCCTGCTAGAACAATGCAATGAAAAATCCAGGGAACGACTGGGCTTGAAAGGACCGGATGGCTTCCCGCAGACCCGGTTCTCAGTTGTGCATGGGCTTAGTATGGGCTGGGGGAGAAGTTGTTACAACGCGCTTTTTTTTTCAATAGCGGGGTAGGGGAGGGGTTATGCAGGCCCGCACAGAGGGGGCCGAGCTGGCATGCACCACCTTACGCAAACGCCAACTAATGTATCACTAGTCCGACCCTGGCAGAATTGTCAGCAATAAAAGTAGCTAACATTAAAAGCATCCCTAATATAAAAAAAAAATGCTATAATTTATTATCAATTACTATAAGTTTTAATTGACCAAATCATTCAAGATTACGATTTTAAGAAATAAGTGGTTTTGAAAATCTGTATGTGTGTAGCTACTACTACTACTCTTGCCGACTGTACCTATGAGCGCTACTAATAAAGCACCGATTAATTTGTTTCAGGCAATCCAGAAGTTTATGCTTTCGGCTATGATGTAGCAGACCCAGCGACTGGCAACACCCAGTTCCGTTCAGAACAACGTCATCCCAACGGAACGGTCACAGGAAACTACGGATACATAGATCCTGCGGGTGTACCGCAAAGGTTTAGATACATTGCGGATAAAGGAGGTTACAGGTAGGCTATGTGGATTTTATTTACACGTTTCTCGGTGGTTTTTTTCATGACTTGGATAGGTGCTACCACTTTGGAGAGAGTGTGGATGAAAGAGCCAGGCTATGAAAGGGCCGATGCGTTTTTGTACAACTTGGCGAATTTCTACCAAAGTCTCATAATACTCTATTTAACTAATAAGGTGTTACCCACAAACTAAATATTTTACAGTAGACAATACTAACAAATTTAGATTATATTATTACTTGAAAGTTTGGTTTGATGCATATTTTCTGAGGATATAATTGTAGATTAATATATTGTTTTCATTACGGTTGAGAAAAATAGAAAAGCTACACTACACTATGTATTAATATTATTAAAATATGTATGTTATAAATAAATCTATTTTACCTTATACAAATAATATTATTCCATAAAAAGAAAAAAGTTTGTTGCCTGTTATAATATGTGATTGGCTTTTTCAAAAAACCAAGTGGCTCTTTAATGACATGCGTGCCTAGAAAGAGCTGATTTACTTTTTTTAATATAAGAGACTTTTAGTAGTTTTATCTATTTTATTCTTATTGAACATTTATCATTCTCAGATAAACTAAATAATATAATAAACTTTGATTATATAATAAAGTAGGTAGATTTAAAAACACTCTCCCCTACCGTAAGGTGTTAGTGATAATCATAGTATACAAACAATCAAACATGATTGCAGATGTATCGAAATAATTATCTACGATGAAACATGCCTCCTGTGCCAGTAATTTTTGGGTTATTTATTTTATTAGATATATATTTTTTTTTAATTTATATTTTTTTTTTATTGCATGTCCAATACCAGTGTTTTTTAACACGCTTATATTAGCTTATATTAGCTTCACATGTATGTATGTATGTATGTAACCGACTCCTTTGGACTCGATTTTGACCCACTTTAAACGGACAGATTTCATTAAAATTTTGCACACCTGTCAAAGATCGATTGGGAAATATAAGTGTAATTTGTATAATTTTAACCTCGTCTCAATGTTTTAACATCAGACGAAATACTCTCCTCTGAGGTTTGCACCTATAAAACGAATGCACTCCAAAATCATTGTGCTGGAAATCCGGTGAAGTCATCACTTTTTGGACAGAATCTTTGCTCATGGGTCACACACTTAGTCGTTTACATGAGTTTTCCATTACCGTAGTGGGTACAGTAAAACTTTAAATAATAAAAAGAACGCTCTTTTACAAATAATTAAAAAAGTGTATCCGGAGTGTTGCCGGTGCTAGATTAAATTTAACGCCATGTTTGACTGATATCGTTTAGAAACTTCAAAGTCATAAACCCTATTTAAACTTTATTAATCATAAACTATTCAGAAAACAAGCTAAATATACTCTATTAACTTTAATAGAGTATATTTCGCTTTTAGCAAAGTTGTGGCAGCAAGGTTTGCTCTTTAACTTTACAAGGCGCTTCTTAAATATAATTTGCAATAATTATAATATATATTTTGCAATTTTTACATTGCCAAGAGATTGTGTCAATCAATGTGCAATTTTAACATCTCTTATAATGATTATAAGAAACAAATTAAGAGGATAATTATAGAGCAGAAATGTCTATACTTTGATTAGAGATTATTTCCTCTGAGTGTCTATAACAGGGTCCAGAATTCGTTAGTGCACGTTGCGTACTTACCTATAGCTCAAAGCCAGTATAGCCTTTATAATAATCGTATTTTCAGAGTGTATCCAGATCTGCCTATCTCCAGACCGATTCCAAAACCTTTAGCAGTTGAAGAACACACTGAGGCATCCGTAACATGGACGCGGCCGCCTAAGAAATTGAACAAGAACAAATTTACCATTTCAAATGATTTCGTGACCAAACTAGGTGTATTATTCAGTCATTCATTTCAGTAGAGGTATGAATGAGTAAATACATTATTCATACGCAAAATGTGTCCTATCAGCTTAATTAAACAAACATACAGATGAACATAAGTATCTTTTTTATAGAGAAAAGAAAAGTATCTCATCAAACACAGATCTATTACTTTGTACATCATGTGATGTGACAAAATGCATTTATTTATTGGTATTTTAGTGTGTAATAATTTATTTATTTATTTAACTTAAATTATTGAGAAATTAAAACATTGAAAATAATATTAAATCTTTTTTTTAATCTACTCACCGGAAATTACGTATTACCCTTTTTGGTTGGCTAAAAAACTTGGTTGACTTGCCATTGACGGGTACATGTCAAATTGGTTGTCAAACGATATTTGTGTTTTTAATTATTTTAAGCAGAGTCAAGTAAAGAGTCACTGTGAAGTGAACTGCTGTTAACTGGCATTGAAGTGATATTTCTACATTAAAAGGTGTTATTTCGATTTATAAAAATGTGGATGAAAAAGCGTTACACATGGATTTTATTTTTAACAAGTTTATTAACTGTCACAAGTAAGTAGCTAAAGTCCTCAAAATAAGGTGTTCTCTAAATCTGATATTCTTGCTTTTGTACAGAGGGAGGATCCTTACGAATTTGTGTATTATTATGTCGTACGAGCTTGCGTATGGAGTATGTTGCGGGTAGTGTCGCGTGAGTGTCATCCATCATATATTAGGGTGTTATAACATCTACGTCGATCGATGCATTGGTCGACGCAAAACAGCGCATTGCGTATGCGTTGTGCGCTCTTATTGGCTCTTTAAACGTCAAATACATCGATCGACGGTCGATCGATGCAGATGAAATAACACCCTATTGCGCTGCGGTACTAGCACTACAGCCTCTTTATTCCGGTTATATTGTTCTACTATGATCTGATTTGATGGAAAATCAGAGCCTGCAATTATAAATATTTGTGGGTCTTGTGTGGGTTGCAGAGATAATGTCATAGTCCTTATATTCAATTTTATAGTTACCTCTTTTCCATCAGGAGGATTACTAGGCAGGTTTACAATACAATAATAATTATAATTATAATAATTATTATTATTGTATTGTAGAATTTAATAAGTTCAAATAACAGGTTACCCCACGGGCAAAGTCGAATACATGCAAGGGTCTAAAAAAAGCGAAAAACATTATCCCAACGGGACAGTGGTTGGTAAATATGAGTACTTAGACAAAGATGGAAACCCCATTGAAGTGATGTATTTTGCTGATGATTCAAGTTATGGGTAAGTCTGGTTTATAGGGAAAATGCGTAATGGTCTATTTTTCTTTTCCAAAATATTCAATAACTTAGTTATGGAAATAAAATGTTTTAAATACTAGACGATATGGGGGCAATATTTTTGTGAACGATTTATGTAACAAGCAAGTTTATACAATATTACGGTTGAAAATTATGATTCCAGTGCAGCTGGGTTCTACGTACCCAGCGCCTTATCCGTTTCGGCCATTCCGCTGGAACTTGATTCCATGGCTGAAGTCGATAAGGCGCTGGGTGCGTAAAACCCAGAGATGAGGGGGTGTCGGTACGAGCCCCACTGAAATTATAACTTTTCAACTGTAAATGCTAAAATTTGCTTGATTGTTACAGTCATTAAGCCTATTTTTCGAGGCAAACAGTTTGCATTTTCCCATTATTTGGATAAGCATAAACAATAAGTTAGTATAAAAAGCATGTTCAACTCGTATGACTGTCAACGTGACGAAATAAAATTTTGTTAGTTGTATTTCATTTATCATAAAAATATCTTGCAAATTTCAGAGTGGAATTGAAAAGCATGAAAATTTTAGGCTCATCTAATGTCACTAACAGTACCAGTAATATTGAGGAAGCAAAAGATACTGATAATGAAGTTATGGAGGTAGTAGACAGAAATGAAGATAATATTGCAATGGATCCTACAATAACGACGAGTAATGAGATTTACGGTGGCAACGATAGAATTCAGAAACGGAGAAATAACTATCAATCTGTAAATACAAACGAAAATAATAAAAAAGAAAGAAGTGGAGTGAACCTCTATACAACTAATAAGCATAGCCCTGATTACGAAGTTTTTTATCAAAATGAAATAAAAGGCCAGAACTGTGGCAAGGAAAAGGTTCATGTATACTTTGATAAAGAAAGAAATATTCGCAATGCGCTATCTGATTACGAAGTAGCTGAAAAGTACTGTGAGCAGTTTGGATAGAAAAATTATGTGATGAATATAAAAAATAGAGCATATATTGTACTATTAAAAAAATCCGTTTTTATTTGGCCTTCAATTTGATTACACTGCTTTTTTAAGTTTGAGTTAAATTGCATATTGTGATTATATTAATTTTACGAAAAAAGACTCACTACAATGTTCTAGAATTTTGATACCTGACAGTAAGTCTTAAGATCTATCACAGCCCACAAAATCTACAAAGCTGGCTTTCTCATTTTCTGAAGTGATCTGTTTTCCTGAAGTAGTTTCCTTTTCCAGACTAATAATCAGTTTCCTTATATGAGCTCTTTAATAGAAGCTAGTGCTTTTATTGGTATATGGTACCATAGTATTGTCTATTTTGCTATGATTGGTTGTGTTTTAGTTTGCACTTACTTATATTTCGTACATAGGCTTCTCCCAATCAGTCGGACCTTAATCTGCCGCATCCAAGCCTCTCGAGCAACCTTAGGCTTATGTTCAGCAGTGAACATCAAAGGGCTGATTGGATTATTGATTGAAGTGGGTACATATAAGAATAAGTATTTCCACCAATAAGAATTTATCCTTATACTTACTTTATTTTGTTCCGTCAAAGATACATTTGTCTTATTTAAAGGTTACGCAACACAAATCAACATATTTGTATTGCTTACAGCACACAAGATAATGTTTCTTTGTTTACTAAACAATATTCTATATAATATGTTTAGCTACGGTCCATTTTAAATTGCATAACCTTGCTTAGTATGCCACAGTTCAGCGCGATGCCCATTCGATCCAGATGCGACGTAGAACTACTGCAGATGAGAACTGTACTTAGTTATTTAACTTGAAGGGTTATTAAGGTAAAGCATACCCTTAGTTTATTAATTATTTAAATACATATTTCAAAACCACAAGTATATTTAGGAGATTTTATTTGTCTTCGATTTCTAATCCTTAGCCAGCGTGGCATTGTGATCCTTGGCACTATAGACATGCCCACAGCAAATTGCATATTTATGTTGGATATTTGGTAGTTGTTAGAAGTTACAGTAATTGCGGGTCCTATCCTACAGTAATAGGAGAGGGTAAGGCGCTGGACTAACAGAAGGTTGAAATACATATATGGAAAGACGGGACTCAGTCTCGCATCCATCTTGTATGTGATAAAGGCCACATTATACAAATCAAAAACTATTTCACCCCAGCGTGGATTTTGCTGACTTCAGGAGACTTCCAAAGAAATTATCAAGAATCAGTTGAGGCGAGGATGTTTCCCTGTCAATGGTTGAAATAAAATCGCGAAGCATTGAGCCTTAAGAAATTGTTAACGCCTAGATACTTTACAGAGTTGAATGCCTGCCGAACCGTTTGTTATTCCATGTGACCATTATGCAAATATTTCTACGCATCAACTGGTTTATGTTCTGAACGCTGGTATGTATTGATAGCGAAAGTATTCCACTCTTGTTAATAGTATTACTATGTAACCGTACTGGTGCATCCGGACGCTGCAACGGTAGGTGATTACTAATGTTTGAGAACTGATTAACCTAGTAATTGGAAATGTTAACTATGTAAATATGATAGATTATGTAAGTTATAGTTGAAATATTTGAATAAAAGGTAGGTTTCTTATCCTTATGATCTATTTATCAGTCATTCCACTTTCTTACACTGGAACGGGATATTTGAAATATTTATAAAGTAAACATCCACCACTACCTTGATGGCCTAGTGGTTAGCGTATGCGCTTCTCACCGCGACGTCTCGGAATCCCATGGGACCTAAACATTACAGGTGAAATGTGGTTGTTGTACACCTTTGGCACACCCTTCTGGGTAATATAGGCGTGATGTTATGTTATGTTAAACATCCAGCATCAAGGCCATAGTTGTTACTTACCATTAAGTGAAAACTACCAGCTTGTGCTCCATATAAAAAAAAACTAATTCTAGAGCAGAGATCTATTAGAGCGTATTTCGATTTAGGTCGGACTCTGCTATTGTGACAAAACGACAATAGCAGTGTTTTGTTTAAGATAAGTCTGAGTTAAATCTAGATACGATCTATAAAGATCACTGTCTTGGAGCGAATATCACTTCCTTGACTCTTAAAATCTGGTAAACTCATCAATCTTATTAAATTTCAGATCTATTGTGAACACAAAACAATGTATAGAAAAAATACTTGATATTACAGAACAAATTGTATCAGATAATATGAGCTATGTACCGAAGGCTATGTCTTGTATAACAGTCTCATAACCAATATCGTAATGCATTACACTTAGTAATTAGCCTTTTTCTATCCTAATTCGTAATGTGCATTTTTTTGTAATTTATTTGAACGTTTGATTACACATTTGATTGTAAAATTGCATTCTGGAAATAGCACTTTTTTTCTAGTTTTAAAGTCTAAAAACAAAACGACTGTAGGTTAAGTAGTTGCTAAATAATGCAACTCAAATGCTTTCTTGTTTCTGTTTTTAATCGCTCCAAAAGTAAGACAGCCTTTTACTTAAGAAAAAAGATAATTTTTTATTTTTTTTGGATCAAATTGGGGAGTCAAATTCATCAGTTAAGTGTGAGCCTGCTTTGACCAATTATAATTTATATTGGCTATAAAATTGATTGGTTTTGTTGATTTGATTGAAAATATTTCGCCCTTTTTCTTTTATCAAGTTTGAACACGTGCTGCAAGTGAAGATAGTGATGAGGTTTGCCTAATGAGGCAAGCCTCACGAGGATCACTCAGGCTTATTCACAACATTTTTTGTTTAATGTCAAGTCTGAGATCTAGCTGGTTCTAAAGATGTGTAATGTTTGCCTTAGTTTTATTCTCACACTTAATACAGCCTAAAATATTCATCATTAAACTACTACCTACTTATATTATTGGCAACACCTTACAGCAGATTACCCTACAAAATTCAATTTACTACAACATACTACCAATAGATTTACATCACCATAATCCGTTTTCTGGACACATAACGGCCATGATGGTAATATTGAGTATATTGCCTCTATTGTCACATAATTAGGTAGACTAAGGAAAGTAGGCTGGCAATCACGCACGGTTTATGTAACTCTCGCGCATTGGTGACATATGTTCCAAAAGTTTACTGCAATTTTCTTGGGCAACCAACCGATGGAGAAAATGTCAGACATATTTGGTTATAAATCTTAATAATTTCTTTCAAACTTAATGCTGTTTGAGAGAGAGGTTTCCATTATCCCCAGGTTAGTTACAAGTATTTCTGCTGCTAGATATCAGGTTAGACTCTTATAGCATAATGACGATAAACCATGTTAAAAGACAATCACGCAATAAATAATAATTATGAGCACTGTTATTTGAAGAACAAAATAATCAGTAGATAGTTGAAAATATTAGCTTTGAGTACAGAAGTAAAGTAATTTAATTCTCTTATGATGCAATACCCATCGGAGCTGGTACTTGGATTGATTTATATTAAATTTCGAAGTTGAATTAAAGTCAATTTAGGCTCCGGTGTCAAATAATTTTATTGCAGTAAGTATTATAATTTAATTAGATAAGTTTTATTAAAACCGACGTGAGGTGAAGACATTATTATTGAGAATACGGGTTACTCATGTTATTATAGCCGGTATATGCCGACTAGTTTCGGTATATCCTGGCTATAATAACGTAAGTATCCCGTATTCTCAATACTAATAGATAAGTTTTATTTTAATATTATATTTTTTGTATTTTGATGTTTGTTTTTGACGTGTTCAAGCACCCCTAGGGGCCCATGGAAAAAAATGATTTGATGTCGGATTTCTGAATTATAACTGTAGACAATCAGTCGACTACAATTAGCGACTATAGTTACACCATCATACCATTTAAATAATTTTTCACTTATTCAAATTTGAGTCACACACAGGCCTGGCGTTTTCTGGACAACTAGCTAAGCCTCAATAGTTAGCGGTGAGGTAACTTTAAGCACACTGCCGTAAACAATCACACAAGTTCGAAGGCACACATTTACATACTCAATAAAACAAAAAGCTCCGGAGTTACTACGAAACTCTCTTGGCCTATTGTTTACTACAGCATTTCCACACAGAAGGAAGTATTCTTGTAGCCCGCGGTTGTATTTTTGTTCGTAAACTGACGTAAGTGTAGCAGTCATCTATAGTTATCCAATACTATCTCTATTGCCATCTTTGTTATAAGTATCGACTATGAAAGTGATTGTAAAGATTTGTCCATAGTGATGTTTTAAATGGTAGTCTAGCAGCGTATTTATAGCACTGTCGCGGCGTTAATGTTATAGGAATATCTACTAATTACATTTACTATGTATATAACCTTTCTGAGTTGCATGGTTATAGTAGCTGGGGGATCGATCCTGAATCAGAGATTAATTGGATTAATTACTGAAATTTATTGCATCTTATTTATCTTAATGCATAATTTTAGATAGCTCAATCTTATTAAGTCATCTCCTTCCAGCCCTTATCCCATTTCGATCAAGGCTAAGCGACTTTTTTCTCTATTCTCCTTTATCAGCCGTGCCGCTATCACGCCCTCCCTTCTTATTTTTATCTTCCTTCATGCGAGCCCATGCCCATGCCCATGATCAAAAGTCTGCTAGAATAAAATATATAGAAATTAATTAATAACTGTCAACATCCCTAAAATATAGAATATGAGACTCATTTTCAATCATAGCAGGTAATGCCGCAGTATAAAACTAGTTATAAGCAAACCGTTTACTATCTTAGATAGTAGATATTCTAAGCATATCGTGATAGGTGATGCTTGAATATAATGACTGTAAGTGATGGACGTGCAAGCTCTCGTATGATATAATATGATGTGATACAATAAGTAACAGTTACTGGCCGATGTAATTGCTTTATTAGGCAAATCATTGGGTTAAGGCGTGTTATGTTCGTATGTTTTTTTTTTCATTCCCGGGTTGGAAAAAAGTGTTGTTGGGTATTTTTGCAAGTTAGTTCTCAGTAGCAGCAGGGAGTCTGCAATTGTTCCCCGATGACGATAGGCTTAGGCGGACTCCTTATTACATCTTCTTCTTCTTCTTCTTGTCGTGTCAATGACTATAATAAAAAAAAAAAATCTTCTAGCTATATGGTTTTAGACTAATAGTATGTTACTGTAACGCCTTTTTGGTTGGCCTGCTAAAGGTCTTTTATGGTACAAAGGGTGGGAAGATGTGGGCAGGACAACAAATGGGCCATATTTTGGGGGGGCGATCCACATTCGCAACTAATGTTGGATGTATTTGTGAATCCCCACTTGGCCAGGTTGTCTTTGCAGCGACCAACTAACAGCGATGCTTATTACATGGGATCTAGATATAACAAGATAAATGTGGTTTATTCACATTTGTTATATTATGTTATTTATATTTCTTGGTACTGGTCGCATTGCCGATCCATAAGACGCGGGTTCGAATCCGAAACAATGCACTACCACCGACGTAAAAACTTCTCCTAATGCAAAAATATATCACTTAATTAGCTTCATACCAGGATTAATGATTGGTATATTCATACAAGGGTCTTATAACAGTGTTAATTAACACAAGTTCATGAATTTAGGTGTATCAATTAGTTCTTGATACACCTAAATAAATCAACTTTTTATAATTTGCAGAAATATTTGCACGGTTTGTTTACATTTTGTACGGTAATTTTTGTGTTTTTTTACAGTTTATTTGTAAAAAAAAGACACCCGTTGTTATGACAGACAGATAATAAAGTGTTTCGGATGGAGTAAAGGACCACGTATGGTGCAAAGGATCCGTAACGTCGTCGCGTTGGTACGTATAAAGTACATAAAAATCGCCTCACAAGCTGCAAAGTAAGTAATAGTTAAGCCCGGTTTTTCATGTCAGAAAATACTAAAATATTTGTCATCTTAATTTGTGGCTAATATTTAAAAACTATAACAAGTAATGGTTGTTCTACAGAGCCAAACAATATAGCTGTAATGCAATGTTTATATTTTGTGCCCCTGTGAGCGCCTGCCCACCATCCTACCTCACATATAAACCCACGTTGTAGTTACTCCGACCACATTCGTTACTCAGGCTTCGAAAGTAGTGTACAACCTTTTTCATACTTTAAAATTTCACCCCGTATTGTGGTAGTGTGATCTTTTAGTTAGAATCAGTGTGGTTATTACAAGCAGATCGAAAATGGCCCTAAAGGTGAGATGATTTTTTATTAAGGGATGGAAATTTTAGGGATCATTAAAGATGAATAAACTTATTATAAGAAAAAAAGAGAATAGTAAAATTTAGAAAATCTTAAAGTCTTAAAAAAGTCTTAGCTGACTACCAAATAAAGTATTTTATTTGTCTATCTTAAATATTTTTTATAATCGTAACTTTTTCACTTTAGAAAATGCCTGATGTTTGACAACGAAGGACATTACAAATGCATTCTTGGTAAAATTTTAGTAGTTTTACAATCACTTGGCAAGAAATTTGGGTGCTATCAAACCACTAGATTCATGACTTATTTGACAAATGTTTCGTTTAAAGCTGTGACATTTGATGAGGTATTATAATAGAACGATTAGTTTTTAAAATAAGACACTTTTCACTTTTAGAAATGACATTTTAAATTCGTTGTCAAGTGAATTTAGACTTCGATGTTTTAAAATTTCTACGAAATATTTGTATTGAGGTGGATCATGAATCTATTGATCTAATAATAAAATAATGGTACCCACAATTCTTCTAAGTGTTTGGATAATAATAAACATGGATGGAAAGAGAAATTTTAAGGTTGGGTGCGCATCTTCTCTAACATAGTTCTAAAGTTTCATTCATTCATTCAGTTTCATCCGTCTGTTGACGCATCTTAGGTTACGATGAAAGGTGAATGACCGTCAACTTACACCAGTACATACATGTTTTGCTATTATAATTAATTAATAAATTTTATAGATCAAATCTATTACGTATGTTATTAACTCTGCACGAAAGTTATTATTTTATTTTCACTCACTAAATCATTATGCGTCTCATGTTTAGAATTTCAGTCAAAATCAATCCTTATCATCCTAGAGTATAAATCAAGGATGAAATTAGTTTAGTTTCAAATTAAAATTAAAATTTTAACTATTACCCAATCGCATACGTAAAATACAAGACTTGTTTTCTTAAGGGCGTACTTATATTCTATTTTTTTTCTGCACATAATTAATAAAATATGTGTTTTTGTACATAACGTTTTTCCTGCCATTTCCTACCGACATTTACAACAAAAATTCTCGACAGTATTAGGTCACACAAAACACAAAGTCATCGTAACTTCGACCTCAAGTGAAAACAAAAGTGCAATTTACATAGCGCAGGCGACAAAATGACGCAAAAACACATTCTGCGTAAACATCAATGGAGCTCTGAAAGTATGAGAACATGCGTAAAAACATCCCATTGTGACATGGGAGACGCGCCCATACATTAATTTGCTATGGATACCATTGTCTCTAAGTTCAAAAGAAGAAACATGTTAACAAAAAATGATGTTCACTGTATTATTACATATTTTCGTTCAGCTATGATTATGTAAGAGGAGCATTGATTGACGACTATTATCTTAAGAAAACAAATTAAAATAATTTAAGTAGAATATATTATAAAGAAGAACTAACAAATAGGTTATGAATTAGTATAATGAAAGATAAGGCAAGGCTAGTTTTCAACGCAAGTAGGTATTAATTTATAAAATAGAAATACTACTAGGATAAAATAAAACTGAAGTTCAGATTTCAATATTAGTAACCATCATTAATTGAGTATTGCTGATATAATTTATTTCCTTAATTTTTAGGTTAATTTGTATGTTGGTAACCTCATTTTGTCTCATCTTGGTATGAACTTATGATAAGTAGCTATCCATTATTCTGTATGATTTCAATGACTTTATTAGCGGAACCTGGAAGCAATTTATTCAGTACTGAAGACAGTACGGTTTCACATTTACGATTTTGACGTTAATTGGCCAAAAGAAAAAAGACATTCTAATTAAATGTTCATAGGAACACTGCCGATAATGACATGATATAATGCACGCATATTTACACGTTACTTTAGCGGAAATATTTTTTAAGAGTCAATGAAGTAGGAAAGAATACTTTGCATATGCGCATAATTATGTCCTTAGCAATTAGACCGGCATCTGCATACTTTTTTCATGTACTTGCTATGTAGGTATGAGATATGAAATAATAATGTAACTTTCAGACACAGCCACACCAATTTTATTTAATTTGCTGGTGGTAGAGCTCTTGTGAATGAGCTCGAGGGCGGCATCACCACCGTCTCACCTTTAACCTGCCGCCAAATAGTAGTGCTTCCATTACCTACTGTGTTCCGGTTTGGTGCTGAGATCAGACCCTGAAATTACTGGCACATGAGGCATAACACCGTAGTCCTCAGCTGCAGCGACGCATCTATAATCTGCTTTTGTGCTTGGGCTATACTCCACTTACCATTAGGTGGACTACACGTTCGTTTGCTGTGGGCGTATTATAAAAAAAAGTCTTAATTTGTGCAGTTGCATTGAGTACGCTTTTGATGGCGAAAAAAGGCGAATGAAAATAGTAAGCAATCTGAATAACTGGGCACATAACTGTAGAAACACTGTTGTCGTTTTACTTCCATAGTTTCTAACTTTCAAACTAACAACTTTCCAGAAAAAATCATATAATGAAAAAACCAGCCAAGTGCGAGTCGGACTCGCGCACGTAGGGTTCCGTGCCATCTAAATAAATGTTTTTCTTTATTCTTTATTATATTGGAGTTGATTGAATGAAAGGTAAAATGCGGTTTACGATTTATAACGTATTAAAAAACTAATTATTAGATCTCGTTCGGAAGTTTGCATGGATACATCATAAATTATTTTTACATTTATCATTCCCTTATTTTAGAAGTTACGGGGGGGGGGGGGGGGGGGTTAAAAATCAGGAAGTTTTTTTGTTTTATGTACACAGTACAATAAAACATAATAATATCACTTGTGAACCTAGAACACGACTAAACTATAAGTGATGTCTTTTAAAACAAGACATGCTTCGAGCTCTGCCGGTATAAATTGAAGACGTCGATATCTCATCAAAAACATAAATAACATTCATTTTCGAAAATTTGTGGTATTTATTTGCCAAAATCATTTGATTCCAATGATGACAATTTGGTATTTTTCCTTCATTTTCAGCCGTGAAACTAGAAAGGTATTTCGTTTTCATAACCTTTTTGTATTACCTTTTCAGTTGGTGATCGTAGCCCTGGCGCTTGTGGTGTGCACACACAGCCGTCTGATCCAGTACAGACCTTTTAGATATGTTCAGCCTGATCTTCAAGCGGCTGCGACGGTCGTGCACGCAGAGCCTAAGATTGGCTTCGAGCACCATCACATTTCGGAAGATGAACACGTTGATTATTATGTAAGTACCATAAATTTTCTTTTAGTTAAAAAAGTCATGATATTCTTATAATTGAAATGCCCTTTTCCCCCAGAGAGTGACTTATTTGCAGATATATGAGATTTTTTGACATAAAATGACAGTAAAAAAAAAATACAGAAAATCTAACATTTAGTTTGATTTAGAATATTGAATCACACCATACTGGGTATATGATTGTTTAGAAATTAAAAAACCTCGCCATAATTTGAAATTGTTTGAGAGGGGTTCCCAAACTATGCGCTGCGACATCACACCTTTTATCGGCTAAAGCGCGCTTTTATATCTATAACCTTCGAGGTTTAAAATATTTATAAACCCTAGTTTATAAAAATTTTAGTCCCTTAGTGCACCGTGATATCTAGCTTTTTTAGGGTTCCGTAGTACCTACAAGAAACCCTTATAGTTTCGCCATGTCCGTCTGTCTGTCCACGGCATAGCGACGAAACCGTTGGTGCTAGAAAACTGAAATTTTGCATAAACATGTATGTTAACTAAACAAAGAAAGTCGTAGAGTAAAATTTGGAAAAATATTTTTTTTTCAGGTAGCTCCCCTACATGTAAAGTAGGGATGGTTTTTTTTTTTGTCGCCTACCCCATAGTGTGGGGTATTGTTAGATAGGACTTTTAAAAAAGTTTAGGGGTTGCTAAGACAGTTTTTTGATTTAGGGATCCGGTTGCGAGATAATTAACTTTAAAGAGCAAATTTTTGTTCGAGTAGGGCGTCCCCCCCCTCTAAAAGCTAAACTACTGGATCCTAAAATCTGAAAAAAATTGTGTCGGTAGTACATGTAATGAACTTTAAAGGAAAACTATAGCGGATAAGTTCACTTCATTAGTTCAAGAGGAATAGGGGTCCGAAATGTCAGATGCAGTTACTCAGAATATTTCGTTTAAAATTCTTGAAACATAAATAAACATACATAATACATATATAAAATCACGCCTTTATCCCACGGGGGTAGGCAGAGACGATGGAACGCCATGTGCTTCGCTCCTTACATACTTCTTTCGCTTCCTTAACATTCATACATCTCGTCATACGTGCTAGCTGGTTTCGTGTACTACAAACATTTCCTATCTGAAGGACGCTATTTATCTGGTTACTTTAACTTAATTAGTTCTAGAGTAATTGGGGTCCAAAGTGTAAAATGCAGTTACTTAGAATAATTCGTGCAAATTACAAAAACCTTTGAAAGTAATGACTTGTATGAAGATGTTACTTGTTTAATACAGATAGTAAATCCCTTTTAAGTCGAAATATGTTGTTACGACTAGCTACGGAAGCCTACTGCGCGTGGCCCGACACGCACTTGGCCGGTTTTTGTATCTTGGAGCACTGCGCCAAAAATATCATCAAGTGCAAATAAAAAAAGTTTCATAATCCATGAGCTAGGGTTTACAGCTCGTAGATCTGCCACGAAAGACGTCAACTATCGTCTAAGTTAAATATCGACATAGTAATAACAGGCATAGCCGGCAACGCTTTATTTACAGTCAAGCAAACATTACGTCGGAACACATAATAGCTAATACCATAATAACCTGTACTTACCGTCTTGTAACCATTATTACAGAGTTAACTGTGATGTTGCAAAACTTGATTTATAGTTTATTTACACAATTGACTGGTTTTATTAATTGTTTTTTTGTCTCTTTATAATTTAGCACGAATACATACCTACTACTGCCCACAGCAGTGCTCTCTGACGATGTTTGATTGACATGACAAATTGGACGAAATATATACGCTAGTGAAGTGTGACGTAAAATATTAGTATTTTAAATAATATAAAGCCTGTTTTTTATTTCAAATAATATTAGTCTTGAGTGATTATTTTCTTCGATGTAGCACATACACTTATAAGTTGGGACGTGGACCGTAATATTAGAATAGCCATCAGCCAATCAGTCACCTTAATCATTAATTAAATAATATCAATAAAAAAATAGGTAAAATATGGTTGCTATGGCTGTGTATAACTTGGGTCCAATAGATGTCTGGTTTTGTGGTTAGTAATAGTAAAAAGCTACAATGATCAACAATACTATTATAGCTACAATTGTAGCTTTTTAATTTAATCAACTATTGTTCTGTCAGTTTTAGACCAACTGCGTCATTTTGAGTGCCCACTTTTTCTTTTTTTTTCTTAACCTATGTTGAGCAAAGGCCTCCTGCAAACTTTTCCACACCTGACGGTCTTGAGCCACTAGCATTCATTTAATCCCGGTTGTCTTGTCCACTTATCTGAACAGTATTGCATAAAGCATATTTATAGGATTATTATTAAATTCTTATATAAACCACGATTCATAACCGACGTTGAATGACAATTTACTGTAAAAGAAATTTTCGTATTACGTAAGACTTAAGGGAAATGGAAAATGGAAATTACGTTTGCTTATCAAAGAGATATTATGATCACTTAATTTTATTCAATAGTCAAATCAGCGTTTTGATTGAAATTAAAATGAAATCTATCCGGTAACCAAAAATACATGACGTCACTTAATTAATTTATGTTAAACTACGCTATATATTTAGTGATTAATACAAAAGTCAATAAAAATAGATGATATATTTTCTCAAAGTAGTAAATGTATACTATGCGATTGTTGCAATAGGGTCAATAAATTAATAACATCCTGACAAATTACAACAAGTATGTAAACTACATCATAATCTAGCATTTCCTTTACACCAACTTTTCCTTTTAATAACAATAGTCAATTTTCTCGCTATTTCTGCAAAGGAGTAAAAAGTGACATAATTGTCCGTAAGTTTGCGTCTATTTATGAATGAACAGGAATTCAGACAAGATCGCGTTTCCTGCGTACGTTCCACTTGTTGATGAGTTCTTTTGCGCGTGCGCAGCTAATGCGGCAGTCGTGCAAGTTAAAAGATTACAGCGATAGAAAACAATACAAACTTATAGATTAATTTACTTAAACTTTACCTCGCTATTGCTGCTTTTACATGTAAAGGTAGAAGACAGTCCAATAAGTCATTATTTTTTGCTTAGAGAAACACTAGAACTTCCGAGTTCAACATCTGCCTGCATGGATCCCGTGACACTTTATAAATTGATATTAAGTTATCTGACAGGTAGAAACGCTTAGTACAAATCAGAAATGTAAATGGAAGAGACTGTACAAAAATGGCCCTCATTCGCTTGTGTTTTGAACCCTACCTCCTCTATAATACGGTTGCGCTCGCGCACGTGGTACGTTCAAACAGTTTCACTACACCGCGGCATCGGAACCACAGCGGTTATGAATGACACTTCCGAGTTCAACATCTGCATGCGTCCGTTTGACACTGATTATGTAACCGTGCGTGAACCTGATTTAATAGAAATACAGGAAATAGAGTGACCTGATTTTCATCACTCTTCTTTCCATTTATCCGACTGTGCAGTATACATACATAATTATGTATGTATGTTAGTTTCCTAAATGCACGGATTTGCAACTTGATGGTAGGTCAATGACACTAGGTAACGTTATGACGATGAAAATAGAGCCAATGATAGATTGAACGATATTAAATAATCCTCCTCACAATATTTTAATTCTACGTAAGACTTTAAAATTTCACTCTGTACCCAAACAATTTGCGAAAAGACAAACTCCTAATAGATTTTTAAAACATTATTGTTAATTTTCCGAATACTGAAACATTGTCTTTCTTGTTTTCAGGCTTATCCGAAATACGTCTTCAAGTACGGGGTGAATGACTTCCACAGTGGTGATATCAAGACACATCACGAATCCCGCGACGGTGACGTTGTCAAAGGTAAAATTTACTTCTAAGCTTTTAATGTTATGGATGTTATGAAATCCTTCTCAAATTTTAGCTAAAACGGCTTATTGCCAGGGAGATTGATTTTTCTTTTATCTCACTCTTATAATCTGATGGGACGGGGCAGACAAGAAAGAGATAAAATCAAGATGACGGACTCTTTTTGAGGCAAAAAGTTATAACGGTATTAAATTCAAAATGTAATTTTCAACCTCCTATGATAAACCAAACGTTATATACATTTTTGTTTTACAAACATTAGCAATTAGTTTAACTAAACAGCAAGTGATATAAACGATACACTTTTCAACGGCTCTAATCATTAGGCTTTTATAAATAGAACATCATTAAAATTTCGGTTAGTTTCAAATTATATTTGTTCTTCAACAACTTGTAGAGTATATTTTTTAATTAAAAAAATCTTACTAGTAATTTGCAGATACAAATTACAAATATTCTTGATTGCCTCTCTTCAACCCTCTTCAGCTAAGCTTAATTCGCTTGTGTTAGGAGGAAGTTCACGTCCGTGGTGTAATTGCAAGGATTCGAACCCACCATAAAAAACAAAAAAAAAAAAATATTTCACAACTCACACACACAACGCCATCTAGTCCCAAACTAAGCAGAGCTGGGTACTAGAATAACTGATACTAATACATATATACTTTTATTTTGTAAATACATACTTATTATTATACATAGAAACACCCAGACTAAGACAAACCCCCATGTTCATGCACATAAAGATTTGTCTTAAGTGGGAATCGACCTCGGCGTCGCAGGCAGGTACACTACCCACTCCGCCATCCGGTCATCAAACCATCTTTCGATCGTAAGACCAGTACCTCATCCATTGTACCACTGGCGCTTATATGCCTAACTTAAAGACGTATTTTTAATTTTTCCAGGTCAGTACACAGTGGTTGAGCCTGACGGTTCCATCCGCACTGTTGACTACACCGCTGACAAACACAACGGTTTCAACGCGGTCGTGCACAAGACCGCCCCGGTCTCACCCCATGAGGCGCATTTCCACCACCATTAAGTATTAGCCGATTTATTTGGCAAGAAAAATGCCAATTGAAATCGTTCTATTAATATATTGAAAGGGTTACGTTATTGTGTTGGAACATTAAAAAAAATTAAGGCAAAAAGGTTTTCTTTCTAATGTCGCAAGGAAAATACCTTATTTTATATTGGTTATTAATATTTTTTGTAGTTTGTAGAAGGCCATTTTAAAAGTATAATAAAAATATATATGTATATATATATTGCTTGTATTTCAAGTTATAGTAAAACTTTTTTGAAATATTTTAATTGAAGATTCCAATTCAAGGTAGCCCCGCGCAGTATTATTACGTTGAATTATTTCAATTGGAATTAAAGAAAAATAAATTCGGATATTTGATTAATGACGTGTTCAATCAGGGCCAATTTTCGATATCTATACTTATAATTAAGTAGACTGCTTATTTAATGTTACTCTATTTTAAGCGAATTGTTCGCCAATCGTTGAATACATGGGAAAAGTCAAAGCTTTAGATCTCTATGGAACTTAATTGTTAACTTTTCCGTTATTTATTGTTATATTAATTGTTATTTCTACAAAAGTACCTGAATGTTGTAGGTTAATGTATGCTATCTATAGTTTTAGTTTGTTAAAACTGTTTTCTTGTGTTATTGTTGTTGATAGTAGCAATTTTGACAATAAACTGATGTCTTAAACTTTAACCTTTTTTATTTCATTTTAGCAATCTATCACATTATACGGCATAACAATACCGTTTTTGTTTTGTTTTATGAGGTTGTGAATTGATTTCGACTAATTTGTCATCTTTTATTACGAATCTACTTATGGTTTTTGTCTACTAGCTCGAGTTTTCGATATAGATATTTGAAATTTTATCTTTTAATTGTTGTGTTTTAGTTCATGTCAAAAAATGTACTTTGAATTAGTTGGCCTTCGTAAAGAGGCTCATTTGGAGTCCTTTGCGAGGTTTCTATTAGCTGGATGAAGGTATACATCAAAATGCAATGATAAATGTTGTTATTAATTAAATTCTCTGATATGTAGGTATATGTGGACCAAATAACTCTTACTGCCTTAATAATATTCAAAATGAGATATTTTGATTTAAATGAGTTAAAATGTGATAAGTAAGCAATTACCTTCTGACAAATAAATTTAGATTAAATAAATAAGGTCTCATCCATGTAAGGAAAACCCGATGAAGCACAAAATATTGTATTGATTTTATCTAAAAATAAATAAATACGTTAAATAATTAGGTTAGTTCTTGCAAGCAAGTAAAGTAAGAAAAATAATCTTCCAATTTAGTGCTGTAAAAATATATTTTAGTAAAATGCCTTCATTTTTCAAAAAAAACTTGATCTTTTAGTCTAATGGCAATGGTATATAGTTGTTGATATAGTAAGTACTAAGTACTTTAATGTTCGTATGTATTCTAACTGGAATACATCAGTACGTTAAACTACGTTTAGAAGTACAGTCATCAACCTAAGTCGTAAACACTTCAAAATTTTCAACATTATTATTTATGTTTGCAATTACTTCATAATTTGATGAATAAAAAACTTATAGTAATAGATTATTATGTGCATTATTCTATATGACTGCCTCTGCCGTGCATTTAGCCGTTTCTGCCATACCTATTATAGCAATCAAATTTAGGCCCCATAGTTTTTGTCACTGTCCGTGGTTTCTACACTCTTTCCATATAGACACTTTGTCTATATTTGGCATTACTCAGTCTCCCGCTTTGCTTTGGAGGGAAGTAAAGATACATCCTTTCCATTTCCAACTATATACTTCTGATTAAATTCTTTGCGGGTTCCAAGACAATTTTAACTCTCCCTGGGATTGCCCGTGTGTCATGCACGGTGCCTTTCAGTTGGTTACCACTGTAGATCCTGGCGTCACAGGAGTCGCAGTGGTGGGCGTGTGGGTGGGATTATATCCCGTTTAAATATGACTGCCTCATTGGTCTAGTTTCTACCCGATGGAACAGGTAGAACAAGTGGGAATAAAGACTCCCACTAGTTCTATTTTTTTTGTTACATCTAATATCGTAGAACTAGTGAGAAAAAAAAATCCCATTAGTTCTACCGTAGAACTGTTCAGTAGAACAAGTGGGAACAAAGGGTATTTAGGGTATGCGCCTCACACTGCGAGGTCTCGGGTTCAACTCCCGGGTTGGGCAAAGTGTTATTTGTGAACTTTCCGTCAGGAAATTCTCAATAGCAGCACGGTGTTGGCATTTTGCCCGGTTGCTAGCGATGGGCACACCCTAGGGGTTGGTCCAAAGGGACCTAAACATAACGGGTGAAGTGTGGGTGTTGTACAACTCTACTAATACCTCTGGATAATATAGGCGTAATGTTATGTTAATCTATATGATTGATATTTCAATGTAAACAATGCGAGCTGTATGGAAATTTAAATGTGGGAAAAATTTTATGTGTTCAACGTATGTTGCTGACTATTCAATCGCATTTCATACCTTCATATTTATTACAATTAAATATTCATGATCCTTTGTTTCGTTGCAGTTGGTATGTAGAATCAAAACAATAGACAAACTAATTACCCAAACACATAGTAGCACCGTAACATTAACTAAATACCATAGCCACTCAGCTATGCCTATAATTACGACCGAAAATGTATAATTGCACTGTGAGAAAAACAAAATTAAAACATTCTACACTGTATTCATTTTAATATCATATACATAATTAAGGCGAATATTAGAAGATTAACAATAAAAAAACATATTTCAAGTAAATATTAGGATATAATCAAAAGGTTGAAACCATGTACCTACATTGAAAATCGGCAAGGACACTATTTACAATTTGACTAACCACATTTATATAACAATATACACTTAAGAAAATAAAAATAAGTCAGTAAATTCAATTCACGAAGTCATCAAGTCAATGAATTTCAAATGCAAACCAGTGCAACAAGTAAATAACAATATTAGTTTGGTATAGAAATATTAAAGCTGGTTTATTTTTAACCGACTTCATAATAATTTTACAAAAATAAAAACCGGCCTCAAATACAAAAAAATATCTAAAAAGTAAAAAATATTTAAGTAATTTAAACGGGATATAATCCCGGCCACACGCCCACCACTGTGACTCCTGTGACGCCAGGATCTACAGCGGTAACCAACTGAAGGGCACCGTGCATGACACACGGGCAATCCCAGGGAGAGTTAAAATTGTCTTGGAACCCGCAACGAATTTAATTAGAAGTATATAGTTGGAGTTGAAAGGTATGTATCTTTACTTCCCTCCAAAGCAAAGCGGGAGACTGAGAAATGCCAAATATAGACAAAGTGTCTATATGGAAAGAGTATAGACACCACGGACAGTGACAAAACAATATTTAAGTAATATTCAAAGTAAAGAATACAGTAAACGGCCTTAAGGTGCCTATATTTAAAGAATTATCACCGTATTCTTAGCCGTTGAGAAATTGTACCGTCCAGCATCAGCTCAGCGACATGCAATGCTGACTGCTAGATGCAAATATCCGAGTAGCTTTAGGTAATTTACGAAGACAAAACAAAAGGCTTCTAGCCTTTAAAATTTGAGGGGTTTTTTTTCATGTTTGTTTCCAGATTACCCGAAGATGCCTGGATCTATTTGAGAAAATATTTTTTTTCCTGAAAGAATATCCTTATCATGTGGTCCCATTTTCATCAGGTCACGATCAGATGATGTCATTTACGTGTCAATGAAAATAATGTCTTAATAATCACTTACTTAACAACATTTTCTATGCAAACTTCTCTTAGTGCGAGCATGTTTTATGGAGGATATGTCTGTCGAAATTAAAGTGTCCGTGATCACTTCATTAGCCCTTTGTATTCAACTACATGAGAACGGCAAACAAAAGGACATTATGTTAATCAAACGTTTTTTTATCATGTTATCAAGGCTTCTATTCGCTTATCTTTATCACAATCAATTACTTTAACAAACTGTTTTGTTGTTTTTGTAAATTTTGAATGAATAATTTGCTATTATCATTCTGTAAAATATAGCATGGGACTCATACAAGGAAAATTCCCTTAGCTGCAGATATGCTTATATAGGGTGAACATGATTCTAGAAATTATATTATAGACGTTGTCACTAAAATTAAAAATAAAAAATAAAAATTAATTGCATTATTTTTCAATCTAGAATCTGTGGTTTTAGTAATGCATCTATGACACAACTACTCCATATGTAATTGTCTGGGTAAATAGTGTTACAGTTTTATTAAAGCACACATATGTTGGAAGTAGTTATGTGAAGAAAATAATAATAATAATGTCAATTATATCATGGGTTAAGTTGCAAGAATTTCAGTGTCATCATTCTGAGATTCTCTTCTATGTCTCTATCTATGTCAGCAATGTACAAAATTACCCTGCCAGTCGCATCATTGTATATAAATGTGGAAAATATAATTATTATAAATATAAGTACTTAAATAACTCAGAAGTATAATAAACTATGTTGATATCAGCGAGACCAGAATGATATATCATGGCTCGATCTCTTACAAACAAAATAATAATTATCAATATCAAACCAATATACCAAATTTACATATAATTATATAAATATAAACACTAAAGAACATTCTGGAATTACCAGGGGTCAGTTTTAGCCTTGATCAACACTCTAAGATGAACTCAATTCACGAACGAATTGAGTAACATTTAGGTCCTCACCTCATGTTGTCACCACAATTTGTCATTCCGCAACAGAAAGAGCGTGTAAGAGTTAGATAAGGGTATCAAATCCTCTTTTGTACTTTCATTGAACGACCAGCGCGTCAAATGTGATGGTGTGAAGCCTTCACTATTAGATGAGAGGACTCCTATTGTTAGTCAGGAAGTATTAACCTTTGGAGAAGCGACGGAACCAGCTGAGAACGACAAAATTAGTCATACTCTGCCGTTCTTTGTTTGGGTGTAAGGACTTAGTTACGGTGTACTTGCGTATGTCTAAGTTTTTACAGCGTATTGTTTTATGAGCTATTCTTTGCAATAATTTGCTACGTTAAACAATAAAAGACAGTGTTGTAGATTTATAATGGAGTCTTTTGTGTATTTATGAATATGCTGCTAAGACATTTATTTTATGTAAGAAACGCTTTCATTATGATAGCGTTTTATCATTTCACCACGTTTTAATATTTTGGCTATCACTAAATAACACAGGGATTTTACTATATATATAAATAAACATTTATATTAAGTAAAAACCCTGTGTTATAAACATATAAATGCAAATGGATTGTTATATTAATATTAATAACATCCCTGACTAAAGATTAAAATGAACAGGATCTTTTAAAGATTTGTTTGATTGCCTAGAATATTTAATAAAAAAAAAAAACTATTTTATAAGCAGTATTAAATAAAAAGATTAACTAAGTAACTGCTGACCGATATTAATAACAGCAATTAGACACGCGTTTGATGTTACGTTGCATTCATTTCATCCGCATTCACCTGCCACTTTCCGTATTTTGTGATAAACACTTTTGCTTTATTCGATGTTCTAAGCCACTAGGCGGAAAATGTACATAAAGTTGGCATAACACTCGTATTTTAGTTTGTAAATTCTGGACAATGCAAGTTTGCTAAATAATAATAGCAGTCCTGTGTACTGCAATACATGTCCCACTGCTGGGCTCGGGCCTCTTCTCATGATGAAAAGGATTAGTCCATAGTCCACTACGCTGGCCAAGTGCGGATCGGTAGATTTCACACACCCTAGAGCACTTTTTAGGCACTCTCAGGCATGCAAGTTTCCTCACGATGTTTCCTTCACCGTAAGTAAGCGATAATTTATATGACAAATACACACGCATCTTCGAAAAGACGATACTTAACGATTTATTGACAGAGGTTCGAGCCCAAGACCACTTAGCAGTCCTACGGTCTCCCACTCAGATATCGCTGCTTAAGTTTGCTTCACTATTTATAAAATATACGACAGTGCCTTATCTGATCTGACTGAGAGGTCAAATCTAACCAAACAAACCAGAATTATCCTTGTAATATTTAGGCTTTATTCAATTAGGTCCTGTTTAACTCAATAGCAAATCTAAGAGGAAAAACTACAATCTACCAAGTTCAGTAAGAAGCAATCTTGACAGTATTGAAAACAATTTGGAAGATTTCTCATGTATGTATACCGTTTTCTTCGCGACGGGATCGTGCATTGTTTTCTTGTAGTTATAATTTTATTAATTTTTTAGTAAACTATATTATGATACTGGATTGTCTTGAACAGAACAGATCGATGAAATATCAATAATACAATACGATCTACATTATAAACGTTGAAACGTATCCTACTCGTTATCATATTAAATTTTTACTATTGCGTTGCGTGTGAAACGCCATTCTACTTATTGGTTTCATTGTCTCTTGTTTCTAAGTGCATGATAAATGCAATTAACTAAATAAATAGGCGGATCCACTTTTAAATTAATCTTATTTTTCTGGGAGTCATTTTTACGGAACACTATCCAAACAAGAAATACCTACCATAAGCTAAGCGAATATTTGTTATATAGATTTCTTATCTTATCTCACAAAATCAGTACCATTCTTCACTGACATAATAAAGTGCACTTCACACGTATCTTTTAACAAACAAACCCTCATAAGGCCTTACTAGATTAGTGTAGCAATGGAATCTGCATACTAAACATACATCCCATTGTCCCATGCGAAAATTTTCCCATACCTGTAGCGCAGTTGTAAGGAAACTTAATTTTCGGCTTGTCCGCCGTCGACGAAGGCTAGTTCAAATAAGGCCACATATAAATGCTAGTGAACCCTCCATTGTATTATTCTAGGAGTAGACTCAGAGCAAGAAGGTTGTATTTATCCCAGTGAGTGCTAAGTGAATTGGCAGTATGTGTAGTTACTTGTGCTTAGTTTTGGCGGCGTGTGTCGGAATTGTGTCGTCGGCGCCGAAACTTGGAGCTTATGGTTATCAACCTGAGGTGGCTTATTATGTGAGATATGATTTTAATATTTTAAAAGAATTATGATAAATCACTTAGACATAGTGAGTTTTGTCGAAGTCCTAAGAAAGTACAATAACTTATTTTAAAAAATCTGAAAGTTTTACATTGCAATTGACCTATATTTTTAAGTCTGAAAATTATAGTACTATTTTCAAAACATTCTACAACTCAAGTATAGTGTTGTAAATAAATATTTCTTTGGTTACAAACATAATTAAATAGTCGAAAATAAGCACCATGTTTACTTTACATAAGGTTTGGTTAAATTATATCTATCTACCCTTATAGGTAATATTTGGTTACTTGAAGGATTAACCATATAATGTACATGAAATATAATAAAGAAAGCAAAGATATTCATAAGTAACAATTTATTCAATAAATCTTCAGGATTCACCAAAGTATGCATTCAACTACGGTGTCGCGGATCACACGACCGGTGACGTCAAATCACAACATGAAACAAGAGATGGGGATGTCGTTAAAGGTAAGAAAGATAATAATATTGACATAACATCACGCCTGTTATCCAGAAGGGTGTTGCTGGGTGAAGGATGTTTTAATTGTACTTGATGCTAGCCTATCGCCATACACCAGGTACAATTAAAACTCCGTTTTGCTATTGAACATTTTCTGAAGATAAATCCAAAATAACCCTTTTACTCGATTTGGGAATCGAACCCTCGCGGTAAGAGGCCACATACTACTAGGGCAATGAGTCAGTTTTTAGTTTGTTGAGCTAACTTGTAGTCCAGATGGTCAATGGTCACAACAGCTTCTTAATATAAAAGTTAGCTATTTGTAAAACATATTGATATTAGTTTTCTGGACGAGTGCATTTTTTTTAAACTAATTCAATTATTCTTTTCTGTATTTGCAACTATTTAGTGGACGTAGACCGGTTTGGCATAGTCTGTCGGTGCTGTTCGACAGATATTTTCTCATCTATGGTGTGTCCTATACCCACAGTGGACCCACAGAATTGCGTCAATGCATTAATAATAATTTATGGGATTACACAAAAAATATTTCTTAATGGGATTTAAACCTTCAACACCACTCACGTAATAGTTAGCTAGGTATATATGCATTTAAAACGCAGCGATAGCCGAGTTGGAGACTGTAACACTGCAAAGTCAAAGGTCTCGTGTTCTACGGCACACACCACTGTCAGTAAATCGTTAAGATTCGTCTTTTCGAAGATATGTGTGTATTTATCATATAAATTATCGCTCGCTAACGGTAAAGGAAACATTGTGCGAAAATCTGCATGCCTGAGAGTGTCTAAAAAGAATTTGAGGACAAAGTCTACCAATCCGCACTTGGCCAGCGTGGTGGACTATGGCCTAAACCTTCTCATCATGAGAAGAGGCCCGAGCCCAGCTGTGGCACATGTATTAGATATAGGGCTGCTATTAATTATATTTGTTAAAAACAGGCACTATAAGTGTCAATGAGTGTTTATTGGCACTAACAGTACCCATACCTATTACGTATCACCAGTAATCATCAAATCGATCATGGTCACGGTCGCCGCTCCAGTTCCTCAATAAACCCGATACAGACAGCAAAACAGCAACCCGGAAACAATAACCTTACATAATTCAATTAACAATAGCATTACTACTGTTTAATATTCACTCCGTAATTGTCTATTGTAAATCCGATTCGGTAACGCAGGGTCATTTTAAATATACTATCAACTACTTTAAAGCAGCTACCATACATCATTTTACAGCTACAGTATTTAGTTTTTCTACATTATAAAATTATCTCTAGAGTATTCAGTCACAATATTAAGGACGACGGTCTCAATGGTCTTGTGGTTAGCGTTTGTCTCACGGCAAAGTGTTATTTATGAACTTTACGTTTGGAAATTCACAATAGCAGCACGGAGTTAGAATTGTGCACAGTGGATGGCGATAGGCTCACCCCCTATCCAATTGGACCTAAACATAGCAGGTGAAATGTAGTTGTTGTGCACCTCTGCCACAGGGTAATATAGTTAATATAGGCGTGAAGTCATGTTATGTTATTAAGGACGAAATTATTATTTTAAATTTTGTAATATACCGTCTCATATTTTGTTACAGTAGGCTATGTCGTTCACCCATCGTAAAATAGTCAACAAATCATATGCCTTCTTTGTTACTTATTCCACATTACTGCTTTTTAAATCTATCTGCGCATATCATTTTATGATATTAATAATGCACCTAATTACAAAATAAAAAATCATGATGAATTTGAATAATTTGTGGAAGGTCAGATTATTTTAATGTCATAGATTCCCATTTGATTTGAATAGTATTTATTATAAGTATGAAATTGTAAAACGCCACAGCATAAAAACTGAAGAATCACCTCTGTTTCCTTATACCTATCAACCTTTTTAATGTTGTACTGTATAAATAAAATCAATATTCTTTCGTCTTTTTTCCTATTTTAAAAATAGCCCTTCATAACCATTTCGGCGCATACAATACAGCAGATATATCTCCCCGTTGCATTGTTCTTAAAATTCATCGTCACGATATTAACAATCAAATGCATGTGAACTATGAAGAAAAAAGCAAGAAAAACTAAAGTTTCTCAAGCGATTTCCAAATTCGCATCTTTGTTGGAGGTTGTTGACCGGTTATATGACAATATAATGTAATTGAGATAATTATGCACTCACGGGTTTTGTTTTGTGCTTTTTGTTGAAGAATAATGGATTATTGTTATCGAACATGCTGATTATGACTGATAAGACGGGTGGTTAAAGCGGTCGCCTCGCCGTTCAAATCTTTGTGTGATCCGCAAAGATTTGTTTTGACTGTGTGTGTAAAATGTATGTTTGTGAACCCCCGCGACGCAGGAGTTATTCCTAAAGCAAGCGTCTTTAAAAAAAAAAAACGACTAGATTTTTATTCCATTACTTGGTTATTTTACCGAGCAATTCCATAGTCTTGCATGCTATGACTTTACTGGTAGGGGTTTAGAGTTATTTTAATCATTTAAAATTCATTACTTTATTAGTTGCGTTCAACGCGCTTTCTTAAAAATTATTGCAGCAAATAAGGTGAGATTTTTTTTCAGGTTTATCTGATGTTTAGAAAGATATTATAGTGCTGCTTTTACGCACTTTACATTTGACGATTTGCGATAATACCAACCGTTTCCGTTCAAATATCAACCAATATATTACACCTATGTGGTAGCTGTCCCTTACGAACATAGAATGAGAGAAAGACATAAAGATGCAAATATGGAGTAATAAGAAGTTTAGTAAAACCATTAAAAGTTTGCCCAGACATATAACGTTATTAGTACCAAGACAAACCTAATAACAGAATAACATAGGGCTACCTGATTACGAAAGACCGTGAGACAAAATGCTATCGACGAGCTTATCTCAGAATTGTATGAGATAAATCTTTGTATGTATGTATGGTGGTTCTCACATACATATATATTTGTAAGAAATAGTGCCATTGATAAGGCGGTTTATTACGTTACTACAACAATGCAGAGTGTAATTAGAGTTTTAATACTATATAAGGCCATTAAGAACAGAACAGACTGCTTTATTAAGATAGTGATCTAGATTTTTTTGTCGTTGGCGTTTGAGTTTAGAATGCAATATATTATTTTAGGCTTCGTAGGTCCAACTTTTTATGACTCTGTTTAGGTGCCCTTACTTTGATAACTTTGTATATTTATTTGTCTCTTAGCAATGACAAAAATAAAACAACATATTACGAGTATGAGAAGTTTGATTTTGCCAGGAACAAAGAAATAAATATATAGACCCATTTTTATTCTTAATATTTTTCTATAATTGCCTCATCAATACCTTCCTGAAATGGTTGACCTAAAATTATTATTTATAGGAAAAAAATCAAACAAAAATTTAATTCGTAAAATTTTTATTACCTCTATGGTTTAAATGCTGAGTTTATCATGACCAACAACTAATCAACCATCATTGTACCTTCCAGGTCAATACTCACTAGTAGAACCAGACGGCTCAATCAGAACAGTGGACTACACAGCAGATCCAATCCATGGTTTCAACGCAGTAGTCTCAAAGACTGCTCCAAGTTATCATGACGCACCACCTAGGCCAGCACCTGTGCCAGTCAAACCTGTGCAATACGTGCCGAAGCGTCTGCCAGTACCGGTTGAACTACCACAGTATTACCATCAAAGTTTCTATCCAGCGCCTGCACCTGGCGCATTCTGTAAGTAGTCTGTTTTATATTATTAGTTGGTATAGACTAGTCGGTCTATATTTATGGTCAAGTCTTCATGACGTCCCTGCAAGTCCAGTTCCATCAACTGCTTCCATATAAATATTGCATCATAAATATATATTTAAAGATGAGAATAAAATCAATTAGTATTTATAAATAGCGGTTCAACAATAAGTACATACATACAAAGGCGTACGTACACGCTATTATCCCCCATTATTGTCACTTGAGATTTATAATCATGTACGTCAGACCATTGTGTTTAGTTGGTTCTATGAGGTTGCTTGACCACGATAAACAGTATGCTCACATGAACTCTAAACAATCAGGTGTTCTACATAGCGATACTAAAAATGCATAATCTATACATATGCGACTGAATTATAAATTTACATGTTTTGCAAGAAATGAGTCAGAATTGTATCTCTTGTATCGGCACTAATGGACAACGGTAATGCCTATTACACGAAATAAAACATCTAACTGCGATGGACAATTAGATTGTCAATAAAGATATTGTAACCAATGCTATTCCAGCCGAATAGGGAAGTCTTCTACAAATTTGGATAGCCGTTTCTGCCAAGTAAATACTAATGAGTTTCTAGTTATACTAACTTACGGAGTAAGTTGCACTTTTTAGCCACTTTGTTGATGGGTGAATATTATAATATAATAAGTTCGAATTGCCCACAAAAAATTATTATGATTAATTTTTTGTGGCAAATTCGAACTTTGGTGTTTTAATATGTAGCCGGTAAAGTCTGCATTTAATATTAAATGCGGTTCAGGTAAGACTTTGACAACGTTGAAGGTACAGAAATTCCCTTAGAGCTGAAAATTGGTGTACATGTACTACAGGACACCATTAAAAAAGAATGTTTAACCCCAATTAGACTTAGAAGTTAATGAATTACTTCTATGTGCAATTATTATTTGTTTACTTACAGTGTACCCCAAGGCCAGCGGTCCTCAGTTTCCTGAATACGATGGTTTTGACTACGACGGCCCCTACACACCTCCGCAGTTTTTATATAAATAAGTAGATTAATATAATATAAACATTATGTAGATAATATATAACCTTGTGTACTTAGTATAGCTATGGCCAGTATTAATTAGGTGCTATGTTTAATGCAATTCAGTTAAATGGTGACAAGATCAACCAATCAAAATAATCATATATTTTCTGTTAATTTATCTATTTAATTATTGTTCAATGCAAAACAGCACAGTAATAACTGACAAACAATGCAAGTTCAAATTATAGGTCTTTAATGATTTACTTATTCAATGTATTCATAAATAATTGAAAGACAGAATGTAAATGACATCGTGACGAAGTCGTTTGCCAGTGCTTCAGTACATTATTCTGAGAATCTGGATGCAAAAAAAAAATACACCGATTGCCACTAATCTAAAAATCGGACTGAGAAAATTTTAACGCATAAGAAAATCGCAAATGAAAGAAGAAAAGCTTGTGAAAACCATTGTTAGTGATTAAGATCATGATTTTGAATCTCCAGATGCGAAAATGATTGATTCGATAATTCTATAACAGGGTAATTTTTATCCAAAAATGTCTCAAAGCTGACCTGAAAATTGCTTATTGTGATGTCTAGGGTAACATTTGTTTTGCATAACCAGTCAAAACCTAGCGAAAATCTTCCTCCAAAAAAATCAAGAATATCCAGATGAAAAAGTTTTGCATCCAGAATCTCAGATCATAAACTGAATAACTGGTAAGCACATTTGCCACGATGTCATTTATGCCTTGTATGTTATGTTGAAAATGATGTACAATATCACCAAAAGTGACTTTAATCCCAACACAATTGATTATGAAAAAGATAAAATATGTTAATAACCAAAGCTTAATTTATCAGTATAATTCGTAAATTGTTGGATTAGATATGAATAAATAATAGATAAGTAAACATTCGACCACGTCAGTATTTGTAAAAATATCAAAATTAGAATAATAGGCAATTAGAATGCACTTTTTTGTATAATTTATTTGTTTCATTCAATAGACATCAACGCGCTATGCTTTTTCCGTAGACATTACTAGTATCGATGTAATAAATACATAAAGTAGTTCTTTATATATTATATAAATTAGTGTTAAGTATGTAAATATAATAAAATTTGATGTAAATCGCATTAAATATTATTTACAAGCTTGTTTTATTCGCACAAATCATATCTCAGTAAACAGTACATAAAAAATATGGTTCATCCTACAATTTATCGAAAAAAAAAAGAAAATATACCTGGTGATATTTCAATGACTACAAAATAAAGACATTATGTTATCGACACCATAAATCAACAAACAAATTATATTTAAATGTTAACAATCAGATAAGGATCTAATAAAACGATAGTCAGTGCCCTATTTTTTATTATAGCAATGCGTAGTAATAGTGATTCGTTTACGAAGACGCCTGATGTTTTAATGATAGCAAGTTTTACTGTCGTACGTTACTAAGTCTAGAGGAGTAGGCACTTTTACACAGTGTAAGCTTTGCGAGGCAAGTCTTTTGCCATCTCTGTTGCCGCAATTTAAATGCTTTCTTTTAATTGAGGCAACTCTATCGCTTGCTTTGATTGTTTTTTGCCTTGCAAAACCTAGTCATCGTGTAATTGCACTATTAAACAATGCAACATAACATCTCGTCAATAGTACCCGAAAAGATTTGGCCAAAGCTTTAAATCGTCCCATTTTCAACTATACTATATAGCAGTTTAGGATATTATTTTATGATGTATTAGCAATGAGATTAAATATAGGTTGGGATGTGCTTATCGCCATTTACTAAATACAGTTCTAGACTCTGCGCATTCAACATTAAAATCAACAGTGTGCAATAAGTACCAAACGTTTCGGGTGCTAACTGATGGCGGTCATTATGATTAATTATAGAGCCAATAAGCGCAACACTGTGCTGTTTAATGATCGATCAACATACATCGACGTTGATCGATTTCCGTGTATAACACCCTTAAACTTAGCTTGTGATATATCCCTGAACCGATCTTAAAGAAAATAGTTTTATATTGAGAAGGAACGACTTTTATACATTTATGTGAGTTACGGGTGCTAGCTATATAAGTGTATTATAAGGGTCGACACACACCAAAAGCGCGTTGAAGCGAAGCGCAGTTTCAGTGTCATATGAATTTTAACTTTATTTTCATTACTATAATACTTATTATCGCATGAGAAACTCTACGCTACTACTACTATGGAATTCGCTGGAATTTCCGCGGCGCCGCGGGCATCCGCGCGACTCGTTTGAGTTTCTCATGCGATAATAAAGTATTATAGTTATGAAAATAAAGTTAAAATTCATATGACACTGAAACTGCGCTTCGCTTCGCTGCGCTTCGACGCGCTTTTGGTGTGTGTCGACCCTAAAAAAACAGAAGAAGAAGAAGAGACGACGGTATTACGGCTGGCCCACATAAGGCATGCGCGATAGTCGGGCGTGTGGGCGCGTTGGCTGCACACCGATGCCCGACTATCGCGCACGCCTAATGTGGGGGACGCCTAAAACGAGTGCAATGCTAAGAATGTACCGCTCAAGTACAAATCGTGAGGCAGCGACCGACGCGCAAACCGGAACGCGATGTAGCTCATCTTCAACTTATTGGAGTATACTGTAGTGCAATTTAAAGTACTATTATGACATTTAATAAAATAAAAATTAAGTATTGAATAATAATTGGCACATGCAACTTTTTATCAATTTACGAGAACGAAATTACAGGTGCAATGTAGTATAGTATAATAAAAATGTAAAAGGAGTAAGGAGGATTATTTCAACTCATTAGAGTACACTTCAGTTTAATTTAAAGAACCCTTATTAGAGGATTAACTTTTAAACTTACGCGGTGCATAATTAAGTAAAATCTAACGAGAATTAACGTTAAAGAGGGTAGACGGAGAATCATCGGTCTCACGAACGGAGACGGCGCGCCGCTATAACCAGTCTGCTTGCGACAACGGCCAGTGTAATCTGTCTGTCGTAAACGTCAAGCCGTAAAGGTAACTAATGCATGATCGTGTTTATTCCCATTAGATTTTACTTACAATTATTACAAGTACTATAGAAGAGTGGAGCCGCGGGTCGAAGCCAGTATAAATAAATAAAACTCTGATGCGGAAGAGACAACGACATTAGAACGAGTTCAATGCTAAGAATGTACCGTTCAAGTACAAATGAAAGGATTGCGATCAAATGCTCATCTTCAGCTTATTGGAGTACACTGTAGTGCAATTTATAGAACTTGTGTTGCATATTTTAGTATGTAATATTTAGGTTGTAGAACCGCGCAAAGCTACTTGAAAATTAATATTCGAACCGATTAATAAGTATAAAATCGCATTCTATGATAATTTAAAAAAATAATTGTGCGTGTTGTTGAAGATCATTGCAAATAAGGAATTTTTCTTTACACATGAAAAAATCACATTTATATTCAAAAATATTATAATAGGCAGTACAGTTATTTGTCATGTCCATTTGTAAATTTTTCTTACAATATATTATTATTATTATATAATACTAAGGCATTTATGATATAATATTTAGTATAATTTATTTACAATCAAAGAAAACAAAACACAAAAAAAAACTAAATAAACTAACCTAAAATAAACTACTTAAAACTAGCGATAAAAGACTACCTAACCTAATCTAACAAATCGCAGCCAGTGGGCAACGTTCCCAAAATGCTGGCAGCATTGCCACGCTGGATGGCAATGCTAATTCGCTGTCCAAAATAAAAACCAGCATTTCGGCAACGTGTCGTATCAACCAGTCGCGTTGATATTAGTATTATATTTATTTAGTATTATATAATATATTTATTAAGGTATGTACATATTCATTACATTAGTAAATTATGTATAATTTTAGGGTTATTTCTGTATTATATTTTATAATTTCCGCATAGTCATTATCATGACGTTTCATTTTACATTTTTATTTTTTTTCTTCAATTTACGCACCAACAACTGCCCATAGCTTTGCTCATTACTTACTTGTCCATTATAAGGTTGCCTGTAGGAAATTGCTTATAGCGATAAGGCCGCCCATTGTGCAACATAATTTTTAAGTGCATTTGTTTCCAAAATAACCTTTGCTAATATTGGTGTACAATAAAGATTACTCTATCTATGTTACCTATCTATCTATATTCCGTGTATATAATTTAAGTGCATGTGATGTCTGCCTATAACTAAATATGAATTTAAGTTAAACCTTAGATTTATTAACATTGTTCATGTAGTAGTATAAAATTAAATTAGTTGATAAAACTTCTTTTATGAAACTTGTGCAAGTAAGTGTACACCTCGGACCAATATAATAAATCACGACTAGTAACTTCATGAGCAATTGCAAATGATGCGAGAATAAACGCGATAAACATCTGATGCGCATTCAATATCTGTTATTATTATTTTATTATTAAAGCGTGTAATAGTACGTGTTTCTAGGCACTGGATTATATCAGTAGATGGTTGGTAATCAACCTTCGTGAGTTTATAGCAGCAAGTATGATTGAGATGATTTCAAATTTATCCTTTTTATGGCTGTCTGTAGTAAACGGGTGGACAAACTAATGATGAATGACAACTACAGCTCATCCTCTCTCGGGCATTATTTGGCAGTTCGCAAGTTCGCATGTTGAAGCAATACACTTCGTGCGTGCGTAATTGTGGTAATATCTTAAACTAAACTGCCAAATCTTGTGAGGAAGCGGGTTGAGAAGGGGAATCTGATCATTTAAGTCCGCCTTTGTCACAAATTTTGTGCAAGAAGTTTTTAAATAAATAAAAATAAATAAATCATCTTGACCTTCTCGGGATGGATACATCTCGAAAGTCGAAATCAGATGGATTCCGTTTAGTGGAGAATAAGACACGCCTGAGTTTTACCAACATTGAACGTGACTAAGTTGACTTAGCTCTAATCTCCAAACCGAAACTCAACTTTGAAAATACGATCTGATTTTATTAGATCTCTACCACCATAACTTCATCACGCTAATATTACCAAAAACGTGTGTGGCAGCGGTGCATGACACCCTAATTTCTCCTGTTTAAGGCTCATATGATAGGGGGTGATCATAGAAATCTTAATAATAAGGCAATAGAAATGTCAAAGACGCGTGACCTTGTCGCCGCGCATCTGTCAAGTCAAACACAAGAGCGAGTTGAGGAATTGTCGTCTTAATGTCATCGCAAAAAGAATAATTTTGTTTGCAGGAATACAAGCGCATTTGTCTAATCGAACAACAGTGCGAGTTGAGGAATTGTCGTCTTAATGTCATCGCCAAAAAGAATAATTTTGTTTGCAGGAATACAAAAAGTGGTATTTGAAAACCGGCGACATGCGTCCCAGTGTTAAAAGATAGTCGATAGCATTTCTATTGACTAGTTATTAAGATTTCTATGGGGGTGATCCTATCGCCATCCACCGTGCAAAATCCCAACTCCGTGCTGAAAATTTCCCTACGGTAAAACACTTTTGCTCGGCCCGGGAATTGAACCCCAGATCTATGGATACCCTAACCACTAGACCAACGACTCAGTTCTGCCACCAACCAATTATTTTGCCTCAATTTACAATCGAGTATATGCGTGACCGTGTTATTTATAACCTTTCATTTCTAATCGTTGTAAATAATATATTATTTGCTCATATTATTAGAAAGGCAATAGAACGAAATGTTAAACACTGTGTTTTGTTGCGTCAGTTTGGTGTAATCTCATATATCACGAATTAATGAGCATAACAAAATGTCTGTAATTCTATTAGCAATTGTTTTATGGTGTTAGTTCATACTGGCTGCAATATTGGACAAATACATGTTGTTCCTGAATAAAAATACTCAAAAAACATTATTATAATAAAGTAATAAGTCTGTTATCCTTTATGAAATAATAAATCATCGATTTTTAGTTGAAAATTAAAGATCAATTTTTTTTTAAAGAGCTTTGGATTTATTACCAAAAACTACTTTGTTTGGTTCAATGCGCTAATCTTAGGAGTTGCTAGGCAATTTTATTTGGTGTAAAATAGGTCATTTATTTAAGAAGGCTTTAAAAGATGACGCTACAATTAAAAGGAGTGGAGCAACAGTGTAACAAATATGTTGTAAACTCGGTTGATGGTAGTGGAGCAGTAATATAACGCGGGTACTACCTTACGGTTATCAAAAATCCTTCATAGTATTAAGGGTAGACTCCCAAGAGCCTTGTTTTCATACTTACGAAATATTAGCTTATCTTGAGGGGTGCATGAAAGGAGCCTTCCCGAGTGACGTACACAACGATTCCCTCCGTCCGGCGCACCCTGGGCAATTCGCGAGTTCTTCAAAGCGAATTGGCTAATCCTTTTACTACGATGGCAAGTCAAAATAAAACCTGAATCTGCCATAGACACGACGAAGAAGAAGAAGAAGAAGCTTATCTTGAATATTATTAAGTTTTTATTTATTTTAATCGAAACATCTAAGACACTAAAATGCATGTTTTTTGTGCCCGTTGCGCCAAAACAGTTTTATTTATTAGTTGAGTTTTGATAAATTAACCGCCAATAAATTAATGTAAATTACTTTTCATTAAGGAAAATAAACTCATAGCATAACATATTTCGTTAAATAATATGTGAACAAGCTAGTTGTCGTGTGTAATTACTGCAATTTTACCTTACCTACCAACTGTCACAACGGTTAAATCTTTTTAAAACACTAATTTCACAAACAATAGGCTAAAAATTATAATTTAAACAATTACTTATGCAATATAATCGTGAATTAATGGCAATTGTGTTTAAAATCAACAGAATTATAATTAATTACAATAGATTTTTTTTGTTGACTGTTAGAGAATGCCACTCGGCATTAAGTCCACCTATGTTCCATTTTGTGTGCAAAAAGTTAAATAAATATATAAAATAAATAAATAAAATTTGAGGCAATTTAAAAACAGCTGTTATCAAAAGTGTTACCACAAGAGTATTTTATATGTTCTAATAGAACACAAAGATGACTCTTCAACCTGTAAACTAAATTAAGGTGTATTACAAAATTACATCATTGCACACATTCGGTAACGAGCAAGCCTCCGGCTTTATTTAGTGAGTGACATTACAAGTATGAGAACAGCCAGACCTTTTAAAAGTATTGCTATGACATCCGATTCGTCACTCGCATCATGCGAATACTGCAATATCGATTATAATCGATTAGTCAGAACTACCAATAGGATCGCTTCGATGTGATTTAATTGTTCGGTTACGTTCGTTATTGTGTTTAGTTATATCGCTACCAATATATGAATTGGAAGTTGCGTTACTTCTTCTGATTCGATTAATTTCGAAACGATTATGGTTTTAAGTATCGCGAACTTTTTTTGTATGTTTCATCATTTTTGTGTAGAATATTTAAAAATTTGATGCGAATAGTTACCGACCGATTTCAATATACACATTTGCCGTATAAAATTCATTAGAAACGGCTAGTTTTGCAAAACTGCTATGTCGTAAATTGTGATAGTCATTACACAATTCTAATCTAAAATGTAAAATATAAATAAATAAATAACTAAATTTTGGATTTTTTACATTAGATAGAACGCCAGAAGCAATTACACTATCCAATGGTCCCAATGCCAAATACACACATTCACTCACAAAAGCACGCCCAGTCTCAGAACAATTTTTTGCGAATCACACAAAGATTTGTCCTATGTGGGGATCGAACTCACAACACCTGTGTAGTGGAGACATAATTATCATCATAGCATCACGCTTATTTTACCCAATAGTGTATGGCAGAGGTGTACAACTCCCACACTTCACCTGTTACGTCTAGGTCCCATGGGATAGGGGATGAGCCTATCGTCATCCACCGGGCACAATTCCAACTCCGTGCTGCTATTGAGAATTTCCTCATAGAAAGTAAACAAATAACTCCTTGCACGACCCGGGATTCGAACCCGAGACTTCGCGATAAGAGGCGCATATGCTAACCACTAGACCAACGTAAAATATAAAATATTTTATTTTACTTTAATATTTTAGGAAAACTTACAGCTAGTACAAGATATTGTGATAATACATAATAAAACATGGCCAATTACAAGTTTCCACTGTTAGTAATATTACTTGTAATAGGTTATATTATTTGTTGAACTCTTATCATTGCAGTTTTTTTTTCAATTTCAGAATCTACCAAAGGGTCAACTACAGCCAATTAATTTATGAGTTAAACAGTGACTTTAGGGTAATTAATACAGAAAGAAAACTTTTGCCGTTATTTTTTAAAGCCATGTCAATCATTATGTAAGTAATTGCATACGTGAGTGTGACATGAAGCTTGCACGCAACATTCTTGTCTTGTGACTGACAGTTGAAGCCAAGCAGCATGATAATTTGACTGTAGTGATCAGTCCCAATATTACGTATTAAATACTCCAACCAACCAAGTAATGTATCTGTATGATTAAATTCTTCGTGGTCGTTATTTGTAAAATCAAATGGCGGGTCGTAAAATGCAGTGTCTCAGTGACGCGTGTATGGTTGACGCTTAACGTATATCTCGCTCTCACTCTTGCGAGCCGGCAAGAAGTTTGACGTTTCATATACCATCAGGAACGCTGCTCTTTCCTATACCTTTCCACACCCCTCTGTTTTGGGCTAGTTTTGTAGTTTTGTCTCTGGATGATTACATACTATGTTTAAAATAAACATAACATTACCCTATACTAAATAATAATAATAACCCTTTCAAATCTTTTATACATTTATTTGTCAAGTAATAGTGGGTTTTGTTTATATGCCGTCTCACACAGCTAAAACAACTAAAAATGGTCATGTATAGTTAAAAGTGTCGTTAATTTCCAAAGGTAGAGAGAGAAATCACTACAATCTTAAATATCATGGATAAATACTGTTAATTTGTTATGAAATGTGAATGCAAAAGTACATTGGCTGAGTAAACAAGTCAGGAAAAGAAATTCAAAAATAAGCGTTTATTGAGTGATCTTCAGATTGAAGAACATGTCAAGTGTTGTTGATGGATAGTTACGCTTATTCAACCATACCCAGAAATATTAAATGTTTGCTTTTGCCGGTTTGTTATGCCATACATATTAACTATACCACAAGTGTATTTGCATAGTATACAGTGTTCAGGCCAAACATTTATACGGGCTGAACTGATGACTTGCAACTGGTTCATGTAAAATAACTTTTCTCAAAGATGTTTACTATACAGGGCGGATGCGACATAGAGACATTAATTGAAACCACAGATTTTACACGTGGTCAGTGCTTTATTCAGTAATCTGTGACGTAGACACAGAAGCACTGCGTCGTCGCGTTGCGTCCAGTTTATATGGCCTATTTAGCCCAAGATAGATGTAGACAAATTGTATGGATAAATACAAATGAACCTGAAAAGCAACAACATAAACAGATCAGCTTTTTAAGTTCATTAAAATCATGATTATTTTAAATTGCTGGGCTAATCCTTAGTATATTTCCAGCAGGCCCACATAATGAAGATATGTATAAATATAAATATTATTATGTAAAAAAACCGATGGCGTAAAACGCGACGTGAAATCTTTTATCTCTTTTAGTTGCCTGCCCGCCTGTTAAAACAGCGTCGTAAGTTCTTAGTCTGAATTATGCCTAAAGGTATAGAATATCTATATTTAGTAGATTTTTAGTCGACTAGTTGGTCGACTAGTGCATAATGCAACTGACTGTGGAACAATAAACATCCCTGTTCCACATACAAATCTCGCCATTGTTACCATAGCAACAAAATTTTGTTGAAAATCGGCAGACTTATCAAACAACAAATCCTAGGTATTGAACCGTTGAGTAACAACTGAACATCAACATGTATTTACACTCACACATTTATATATAAGACCGATAGAGACAGCAATACCTTTATATGTGTGCAGAGTCTACCCTTAATGAGTTTTATCTTTCAGCATTATCTCAGCAACATAAAATGCTGACTGCTAAATGCAAATATCCGAGTAGCTTTAGGTAATATACGAAAAACAATATAAAAGCCTTAAAAGTTTGGGGGTTGACCTCGATTTCTTTAGGATCCCATCACCAGAACGTAATCTGATGAGAATGAGACCACATGACAAACATACTTCTCCAGACAATAATGAATTTCACAAATTGGTCCAGGCATTTTCAAGTAATCGAATTGAGAATCTCCTCCTTTTTTGAGGTCGGTTAAAAAAAGCATGACATGCACACTTGCGGCCCTGCGTTCGGTAATTTTTTATTGATCTATTGGTATCATTCTCTGAGCTACGATCCTAAAAAGAACGTCTAAGGAAGTGAATGCGAGGAAGCTTCACGTTACGTACGTTTGATGTATGTACTTATCATTTAAGCTTCAGGAAGTACTATCACTGACGATCACCATTATTTGATGCCATGGAAGAGATATGTAACAGTTTATCGTTGATATTACCTTAGTTATATTTTAAAATCAAACAGGGTAGATGCAACATAACGACATTTATTAATTCCACAGATTCTAGACGTGGTCTGTTACATATCTCTTCCATGGCATCAAATAATGGTGATCGTCAGTGATAGTACTTCCTGAAGCTTAAATGATAAGTACATACATCAAACGTACGTAACGTGAAGCTTCCTCGCATTCACTTCCTTAGACGTTCTTTTTAGGATCGTAGCTCAGAGAATGATACCAATAGATCAATAAAAAATTACCGAACGCAGGGCCGCAAGTGTGCATGTCATGCTTTTTTTAACCGACCTCAAAAAAGGAGGAGATTCTCAATTCGATTACTTGAAAATGCCTGGACCAATTTGTGAAATTCATTATTGTCTGGAGAAGTATGTTTGTCATGTGGTCTCATTCTCATCAGATTACGTTCTGGTGATGGGATCCTAAAGAAATCGAGGTCAACCCCCAAACTTTTAAGGCTTTTATATTGTTTTTCGTATATTACCTAAAGCTACTCGGATATTTGCATTTAGCAGTCAGCATTTTATGTTGCTGAGATAATGCTGAAAGATAAAACTCATTAAGGGTAGACTCTGCACACATATAAAGGTATTGCTGTCTCTATCGGTCTTATATATAAATGTGTGAGTGTAAATACATGTTGATGTTCAGTTGTTACTCAACGGTTCAATACCTAGGATTTGTTGTTTGATAAGTCTGCCGATTTTCAACAAAATTTTGTTGCTATGGTAACAATGGCGAGATTTGTATGTGGAACAGGGATGTTTATTGTTCCACAGTCAGTTGCATTATGCACTAGTCGACCAACTAGTCGACTAAAAATCTACTAAATATAGATATTCTATACCTTTAGGCATAATTCAGACTAAGAACTTACGACGCTGTTTTAACAGGCGGGCAGGCAACTAAAAGAGATAAAAGATTTCACGTCGCGTTTTACGCCATCGGTTTTTTTACATAATAATATTTATATTTATACATATCTTCATTATGTGGGCCTGCTGGAAATATACTAAGGATTAGCCCAGCAATTTAAAATAATCATGATTTTAATGAACTTAAAAAGCTGATCTGTTTATGTTGTTGCTTTTCAGGTTCATTTGTATTTATCCATACAATTTGTCTACATCTATCTTGGGCTAAATAGGCCATATAAACTGGACGCAACGCGACGACGCAGTGCTTCTGTGTCTACGTCACAGATTACAGATAAATATGAAGCTAGCTAGTCGATGTGAGTTGAGCCTAAGGATATAGCGCTTCCTTATTCTGTAACATGATTTAATTTTGGCGTCCGTATTCAGTTTGATTTTGATGATGATGTACAGTCGAGTTCAATATTGCCATGAGGTTTACAGCAAGGGTAATTATTGTCGCTTTCGCAATACATCCAATTTGAGTTCGCGTCAAGGCGTCAAGGCGTCAAGCCTTGCCCGACGCCCACGCATGAAAATAGAGGCTGTAGACACAAATTTGATATCAATTAAACTTTGCGTGTTTAGATTTTTTTTTTTTTTAAAAGCTTAATACTAATTTGCAAATACAAATTACTAGTATTCTTGTTAACCCCCTCCAGCTAAGCTTAATTCGCTTGTGATAAGAGGAAGTTTTACGTCCGTGGTGTAATGGCCAGGATTCGAACCCACGACCTCTCGATCGTAAGACCGATGCCTTATCCATTGCGCCACGGCCGCTTAATTAAGCGGGCTTTGTCAACAAAAAAACATTAACACTCATCAAGATCGATTAAACGATTTTATTTTGCAGGAACAACAGACCGACAGACATTCAAAGTTACTTTGGGATTTATAATATCACTAGTTTCTTCTGCGACTGCACCCACGTAGTATGTCGATAGTATGTAATTGCATCAAAACATTAGTACTATAATATAATAGTGATAGTACCGTTTAACTCTTGATTCTGAGTGTTTTCTTTATTTAAATAATAAAACAAAGTTTAGAAATGATACTGTATTATTTAGGGTATATAATAATAATAATTAATAATATTGCTCTAATATTTAGGACATTGCGTTTCTCTTGAGACAGTGATAAAAGAATTGCATTATTCTGCAACATGGCATTCGTTATATCTAATAATAATTACTTTCTTCAGCTCTATTTTACGTTTAACCTTATTCATTTTTCACTCTCGTGAAGTATAAAGCTGACAAATAGGCCAAGTCTCTTCTTTTCATTCTGCGGTTCACTAAAAATACAGAAATGTAAATAATTTACCTCAGCACAAACTCAAATGACAAAAATCTTTATTACTATGCGGTTTATATGCTGTAAATATATTTATCTTATTTTTGTTCAAATTTGCTGAAACGGTTATGTGTTTGATTGTACATATGAAAGAACAAAAATGACATGCACGATATAATGACATTACAATTTAAGTATTCGTAGATATAATGATATATTTACTATGTAAATAATTAACAATACACAATGTAAAGATTGTTTACCCATATTTAAGTCCAGAGAAACTATTTAAATATTATAAACAACATTATAAAATACAAGTGTGACATATGACACAAGCGAATTGCAATGAATGACACTGTAATTAGGCCAAGAGCTTTGCATTTTAAATGAATATTGTATCTGCATAGTTATTATTATGCATGTAGAAGGTTTTAGGTTCGAAAGCATTTAACGATTATTATTATTACTCCAACTCAATGATAAATTAACAAGACAATTAAACGTTGTCTTTTTAAAGATAATGTGACATGTTTCTATAGATACTAATACTCTGCTCGGCATATATAGCTGACTATTAATTTATAACAGCCCTTGAAAGTATGGGGTGATTAGGGACGTGATAAAAATAAAAAAACAGATTATGATCAGCCTCATCATTTACACATTTTAACAGTCAATCGTTTTAACATTTACACTTTGTCACAATAGTACAATTGTATACAATTGTCTTTTGAAATAATATATAAATAACTATTAATAAGTTATTAATGCAAAAAACAATCATTGTTTTCAACTAACTGTTTTTATTTCTGTTATTCGTCTAGACTTTGATAGGTACTTTTAACCCATATGCCATGTATACAGCTCAGTCCCTAAATGATTATTTACATAAAAATATAATTCAATTATGTTTATAAAGAACGAAAAGATTCTGCAGCTAGATCTCGGACTATAACTTGTTGCAGTGGTGAATGTCAAAAAAGGTTCAATGCAGTTCATTGCATACTCTCTGGTCGGTAGACTATGGTATGTCATATCTCGGCTTGGTTCGGTATCTCACTGGCACCCCTCCTTCACTTCCGAGTAGCTAACGAATGGCTGCCTCACCCCCCTTCAATGAGTTGAGATAGATATTGTAATTTTATTTAATTTGTAATATGGTATTTGATGAATGAAAATGAGGTACTTTGATGATAATTATTGATAAAATAGAAAGTACAGTATATTTACGAGGGTCCTTCGTTTCGAAAACTTGTAATAATCTGTTGTATAATACTAAAAAAGTCGCATTTGTCAGGCCGTTCAAAACTACGGATGTTTGGATGCCTATAATTTTTAAAATAGGCAGACTAAAGATAATTTGAAATCGAAGGAACATAGATAATCATGTTTTAAATTGACTGTGCAAAAATTATAACATTGTGATGAAAAATGTAAAAGATACAACCATACTCATTTTGTATGAGAATTCCATACCGGGAGTTCCCTCTTAACGGTTAAGAGTACAGGGATAATTCTTTAAATAACAGCACCCTAAGTTTACTGTCTTCTATCAAATTAAACACAGATGAGGCGAGACGTTGAATATTATCTGCTTTTTAATGCATTTTTTATTGTAATTGAAGGTTTTTATTTGGAAAATTATTATTGCTCAGTTTAACCGACCAAATGTGCCAAAACTGTAACAAAATAGCTAATGTGCCAGCGGTTAATACACTTGGAGGCCCAAGGCTCTGTTTCATATAAAATATTAGTTTCTTATTTTAGTGATTTACTATGGAAATGCCTTTTAATATTAGACTCTTTTTTTTGTAAACGTCCCTTATGGGTTGTATTTACTCACAGATTTGCTTTTAGTTACGACTGTATCTATTCTGTTTAATAATAATAATAATTCACGGCCTCTCAACTTGAAACTCCAATTACAACTTCTGTTTTATTCTCTTGGTTATTTTTTCAGTTCTTTTTTAATGTTTCACATTCCTAATATTAAAAGTATGTCTGCTAAGATTTTTAACGACACGACTAGACGTCTATTTTCGGTTTTGTATGAGAAGTTCCTAAGATTACCTAGACAATAATTACAACTGTCTAAGTTACCCAATTACGATGATACCGATCGATCAATCGTGCCTTCCAATTACTCTTTGTTGAGTGTACGTAGGGAAGATACAAAAGGCCCTTGTTTAGAAATGAATCATTGTTATAAAACGGATGTCGGTAGATAGTAGAACAATTTGACTTAAATTGCTAGATTGTCTTTAGATTATTATGAAACTGAGCGGATAACTTATTTAATTCCTTTTAGTTAAGTTTAAGACGGAAGTTGAAACTATTCTTTATATTAAATAACAACAATCTTTTTTCTCTCACGAATTCAGTTTCAATATAGGGAACTCTTGTCTTACTCAATTTTTTACAAACATTTCAACTATGCATTAATATATATATATTCCATTAGCTGTTTTCACATGAAATCTACGATACAGTAACTATTACTTTATAACGTGAATTAGAAGTAAGAATTAAGGTCTACCAAGCTATGCAAATTAAGCCTTTAAAGAAATTGGCAACTTGTATTACGGACATTGCCTATTTGCTATCTATATGACTCAGACAGCACGCTGAATATTAAAATCGCATAAATTTTCTAACATTCTCACCTAATTCAAAAATAAAAAATAGCTAGACCACAAAATTGAACTAAAACAAACAGGCTCAAGTGTTATCATCGACTGTGGTTTATAAACCACAGATACAACCACAAACAAACTTTAGTAGCTCAATTTTGATTAATACAAACACTAAATGCTCAGCTGCCGTTCCCACACGACTAGTTTATGCAGTAATTAGTAAACATAATTTGATGTATCAATCAAAGAAACCAGTGAACATTAATAACACTTAATACCATGGAAAGTAGATTGACATTGAGAATTAAGTACCGACGCCGACGCTTCATAATATCTTTAATAAGATCATATAAATTATTCGAACAAATTCCTTTTGCGACAGAAACAAAGTGCAGTATTTTTAAATGTCGCTTAATGGTAGTTGATTTTTGTGTTTGCCGCCCGTTATCTCTTTTTATGTAAAACAGATGTGGTAAATGATATGTCAACTATTCAATAAATGGGAACTGTAAGGTGTAAGGCGACGTTTGGCGTGCGCGTTCGCCAGCGCGGCCACACGCCCGCAGATCGCGCACGCCTAATGTGGGGTCAGCCTAATTTGTCACTACTTTTTATAAGTCATCAAGTATAGATTAAATGGTAAATTGCTTTCTAATACCCATTTTTCCTACAAACGGAACCTAAGAATAGCTCATTGAGCGATTGTATAAGTCAATTTTGTATTGACTTCTAGTCCTTTTATTAAGGCTATAATTACAATATTCGTATATATGTCTGACTTGCAACGTTCATAGGAATAAGAGACCCACAGGTATACCTATAAATGGATTAAAACAAAATAATGTAATTTATGAAGAATTGAAAAAGTCAAGTGCTAAAAGTAGGCATGTCACTCAGAGCAAAAACTGACTATAATTTAACTGTCTTTCAAGCCAAAGATTGCTTGACACATTGAACTACAGACCTACCGATTTCAGCCACATATTAGGCATGTGAGCTCATAACTTCCCTATTTACACACCAGATGTCCTTCGCTGGAAAAATGTGAAGTTTCGAAAGGGGACCAGAGTGATTCGTAGCTGTTACATCGCACTGGTATTTAAATAACACAAGTTAACATTGGTCCAGTATAAGCTGGGTTGGCCTTGATCTTTAAAGATTTTTTCCCAATGCTTCCGACGAGGCAATAATAGACTCTTGACAGACGACTGTCCGGTTTCAAGAATCGATTAATGCTACAACTAGAGTAGTTAGGAAACCTGGCTTTTAAGAGTTTTAGATATGTCGTAACGTTGTTATTATACAGTCTAGTATACTGTCTCATAGTCTATTTTATTTTCTACTTGATTTTGTTTGTAACTTCACTAATATGAATCTATAGTACATTATCACCGAATGTACTAAATTAAATATAATATAACACGTGTCTTAAATCAAAAACAAGGTTGAAAGAATGTTTCAGTATTTGTGTAAAGAGACACACAAACATTAACAATAAATTATGTATTTTGGGAATCTAGATATTGATGTCTTATATAAGTTCAATATACGTATAATAAAATAGTAAATATTAAAAAAATATATATATGAATGGTCTTTATAACAGCAGTAAAAGTAAAAACATTTTTTTTAGAATTTTTGTTTGTCCGTCTGCCTGTCTTTTTGTGCGATAATCGGGAAAAACTACTGCCTGGAATTAAATGCGGTTTTCACAGTAGTTTAGCTGGTGGTCTAACGTCAAAATTGGTAGATGTTTTATTTTTGTATTTTATCCAAAAGAGGGTAAGTTAGGGGGTGTAAGTTTACATGCACACAATATGCATGAATTTCTGCGCATTAGCAAAATAAAATAACAATAAAATTGATTTTTTGGATATTCGAGTCCCAAAGGAGGTGAATTTGGGGTTGAACGTGTAAGAGAGAGGGCAGTTTCTCAATTTTGTAAGAAAAAGCATGGAAATATCGGGTAACAGCTAGTTTTATCACAAATATATACAGACACAGTCTACGAAATGTTTTAGTATCGTTGGTACAGTAATTATTTGGATTGGAATCTTATATTACTGAGTTATGTTTTCTTAGTTGTATAATTATATCTTTGAAAATCGATATTGCAGACGATTGTAAAATTTAATCAGGTATATAATTAGACTTTCATTGTTATGATTTCAGCATTGGTTGTTCCAAATGGGTGTCATTCAGCTTATTATTATAATTATATGTAAAGCTTTTTGTATGCTACATTTCATAATGCTAGGATTGTTTATGGGTGCAATGTTGTAACGAAAATTATTTAATAATATCAAACAAGCATTGTAGATCGTCATTAATTTTATGTTTTTTAGGATTCCGTAGTACCTACAAGGAACTGTCTGTCTGTCTGTCTGAAATGTTGTATGGATATGTATGTTAACTATATTATAAAAAGGGGTAGAATAAAATCTTGAAAGTTTTTTTTTTGGGGTACCTCCCCTACATGTAAAGTGGGGATGATTTTTTTAGTCGCGTACCTCATTGTGTGGGCTATCGTTAGATAGGTCTTTTAAAGACAGCGTTGGCGAGAAATTTAACATCAAAGAGCATTTTTTTTCTAGAGTAGGTCATCCCCTTCTAAAAGCTATACCGTTGGCTCGAAAAATCTGAATAAAATCATGTTGGCAGTAAATTTAATGAACGTTCAAGAAAAACTATATCGTTTAAGTTTACTATATTAGTTCAAAAGTTATAGGAAAATATAAATGCAGTTACTTGGAATAGTTCGTGTATAACAAAATCTTTTGAAAATAATGTATGAAGTAGTTACTTAATCTGTTTATACTATCTCATCGATTATCACTTGAGTAAATCAAATCAAATCAAATCAAATCAAATCATTTATTTCCATGGGCCCCAAGGGGCGCTTGAACATGTCAAAACAAACATCAAAACACAAAAAATATAAAATTAAAATAAAACTTAGCTAACTAAATTATAATACTTATTGTAATAAAATGATTTGACACCGGAGCTTAGATTGACTTTAATTCAACTTAGATAATTGAATTAAAATCAATCCAAGTACCAGCTCCGATGGGTATTGCATCATGAGAAGAGCTGGTGAGAAACTCATGTGCACCATCTTTTCAAATAATTCATACAATATTTGTTTGTTTATTGACAATAATTCTATGTGTAAGTTATAGCAACCAAAACAACATTATAGCTAAATATGGTTATAAAGAGAAAATGCAATTAAATTATTATAAATAAATCCATAGTATATAAGGTTGCAATATCTTACTTTTCAAGCAGAAAATAAAGGAGTAAAAACAATGTGTGTATACTACTGTATAAGGGTTTCAGAACAAACAAAAAAATATTTATATAGTAATAACAAAAACTATTTATACTACAAGTAATTTAAGTTAGGTTACCCTATTGTATAAGGATTCAACTAAAAATCGTTATGTATTTTAAAGACAAATAAACGTATTCTTATTCTTATTACTTCTTTAATACAGATAGAAAAGAATCTTTTAAGTCTAAATATGTAGGCATGACTAGCTACAGGACCCTACTGCGCGTGGCCTGACGAGGACTTGTCCGGATAATTTGTTTAACATTTTTGATCAATTTTTATTTCATTAATTTTCCATCAATACTAAGATAGCGACCTTAAGTGCTGAAAACTGCACTTCAGTGGGTACTAACTTAACTGGCATTTAAAAACGAAACTAAAATCGTGTTATTATATTTACAAAACAAATAAAAACATAGTGAAATGTCATGCAGTCTCCTTTGCATCGTGCCGTGAACATACGTGTTACAAATAAAAAAATAAACGTAATAATTACTATGCCTACCTTATTTCAATGGGGATTTTAGCTTCATAATAGGATGTAAATAAGGATCTTCTACATGTGCGTATGAGTAACTAGTGCTATTTAAACTTTGAACATTAGTAGTAGTATTTTTATCATTGTTATATTATGAATCCGGGTCACGGATTTGTTTAAAAGACCAGATGGCAACTGTAACATTGTTTGTATAACATCGTTTACGATGTAATTATTTTATAAAATTATGTTATTCAATCAAATAATATACAAAAGTGATAGAATTAACTTATTTTACTTCAATATCAATAGACTTAAAATACTACTATAGTTTAACCATTATTATATTACCTCCATAATGGTCTATTCACCATAAAAAATTAAAAATCTATCTAGTACTTTGTACCATGATTTCAACCATCCAATAGGTAAGCATGCTCCACCGTAGATCGCGTCATCACTTACCATCAGGTGATATTGTGGTCAAACGCGTGGCAATCCACAATAAAAAAAATTTGGAATTGTGTTACCAACATTTTTTATTACTAATGATTTTAAACTATCACGATTTGTACACATAATTATATATTATAGACACGGGTCTTAATCGCGTAAATATTTTTAAGGTATAAATACCTCCTTGCTCGACGGTTTCGATCGAGTCACACCGGTGTGACTATAATATATAATTATTTTTTATTACTATCTCTCAAATAGACGGGTCAGCGGAAATACATCACGAACGTAAATTTTTATTAGAAAATGATTCATAAATTATAACATGTAAGGTAGTTTGGGTTTCCTATGTAAGTTTCTATGAATGATTGTGGTTTTCCTTAAAATTGGACGCGGTTAAAGCCTTCACATCTTTCTAAGTATTAGAAATTAATTACCTTTATTTATTATATTTTGGATATTCTCTGCTATCTATATAAGCTTATGCTTTAAGTTAAAAACATAAAATAAAACGTATTCAAAGTAAATAATTCTAGTATGTATTACATTTTTTAATTCTAGTTTTTTAGGTTTTCTTCGTTATGGGATTATTCAACAATTTCAAAAACTAAACAGAACAGGTTAAATATAATGTATACAACTCCGTATCTATCTGGGGTTAATAATTAAGTTATTATAATAAAAACTACCGCAAATTTCCCTTTCATTATGTCCATGCTAAGGTTGCCTGGAAGAGATTGCGTCAAGCGATAAGGCCACCCTTTATATGTTTATAGTTTTAAGTACCTATTTCTCTGTATGTTTGTTACAAATTTGATGTGCAAATAAAGTTTTCTCTAATAATATGGTGCATATCTATCTATAGTAATATGGTGCCTGTTCGGTGTCCTAACTATTTGGTATGTAAATATTCGTCACATTGAGTCTGTTTCAAAATACTGACGATATCTTGATATCTTTATTTATTCCTTTCCTAATCTTACCGTATCGAATCTTAATCTAAAGCTAGATCACCTTCTATTAGATTAAAAGCTTAGCCAAGATTTCTAAAATACCAGGTAATAAAGTTTTAAAGAGCACTTTTGATTGAACATGACATGTGTTTGAATAATTTATTGTACTTGTTTTAGTCACTATTTATTATTATTGTACAACTTCACACTTATATTGCTTTGAAAAGGTTAGATACAGCTATAAAAAGCAGAACCTGAAATTTTCGGAATATATATTTTTCTATATGTAAACATTTGATTGAATTTTGAGTCACTCACTGTATAGTGATTGAAAATTGTTAGCACGTCGTTTTTATATTAGACTTGTTTATGAAAGTTTTATAATACCTAGAAACAATAACTTATTTAATTTCTTATAAGGTTTTACGGCATATAACGATTTTGAATAGCAGAACATTGAAAATCATCACGTTTAGGGTAACGTAGTACCTACGAAGCACCCTAATAGTTTCTCCATGTCCGTCTGTTTGAGAGATAGCGTCGAAACCATTACTGCTAGAAAGCTAAAATTTAGCAAGGATATGTATGTTAACAATGTCAAGCCAGTGGTAGAATGTGGGATATCGTTTGGTAAACCACTGGGGTTGCAAATACGTTATTTTGCTTTAGAGACCCGTTCGCAAGAAATTGAATTTAAAGTTGATGTATGATATATGTGTTATTTTGTTGATCCAATTTGAATTTCGACTGATTTTACATGCAAGTAGATCCAATTTGCCTATACAAATGTCTCAAGTAGTCTACGAATAGCTGGTTGCCTAAGCCCACAGGTGTACTTGTAAGTCTTTATGAACATCAATAAAAATCCTATCACGATTGAAGTTACGTCGTGAATTTGAATTCTAGTGATCGCTAATATGGCGCTTTGTATACCAGATTAAGGTTATAATTTTCTAATGATTTGGATTTAATTACTAATTCATTGTTAAATATTTAACTGTAGTTTTATAATACGCATATCGTAGGACTAGCAATGTAAATCTCTTTGCATTTAGAAAGAAAACTAGACTTAATCTTAGTTAGTACCTATAAATTGGAAGAGGGTGTCAATAGATGAAAGTAAATTAAAACAATTCCTAATTAGACGTTTTACGAACACGACTCGTAATCGTCTAAGTTGAAATGTATACTTAAAAATTATACCTACCTAGTGAGTCTTAAAACATTCATAAATTTAGATATTTTGACTTAAGATTAAAGTTCATAAAAATCTCGACCTTTTGCATATTAATTACAAAATTTAATATTGGTATTATGCAAAATTTGCATTATATCATCTTCGTTTTTATGATCCGAAATAAGATAATATTCATATCAGTATTTTTGTAAATTTTATTTATTTGCTCATTAATCTATAGATACATAATAATGTTTTATTTAAATATTTACAATACTAACCTAACTATAATTTAATGTTTTAAACTAATTAAGTAAATACCTAACTATATATATTCATTGAATAAAAGAATAATATAAAATTATTAAATTAACCAAAACTCGTAAAAAATTCAGGTGTCTAAAATACGTCCACATCGCGGTAAATTAGAATTAATATTTGGATTGAATCGATCAATAAACAAAATTCAAATATCTATTTGAAATTTTTGCAATAACGAAATAAGGCTGCTTGAAATAAATGAAATTTATAAAATGATTATAAATTGCTACTAATTTCGATAAATCAAATTAATTAATTTCATTATAATTTTAATAAGATTTGATGTTGCATATTATTTTGACCTCAATATTGCAAAACTAATACTTTGTTTAAACAGCTATTAATAATAGCAGCAGTATGCTATTAATAAATGTGAAAGTTTGGTAAATAATATGTCGGGTCGATTGTGATAAAATTTTGCAGATATTATGTACCTAATAGCCTGAATTAACATAATTATGATAAACCAATTTTGTCGATATACCATGTGGAATATGGCATCCACGGTTAGCTTGTACTTCATTATGACAAGTTTGTATGTAAACAAACTAAATCGATTAGGAACTTTGCAATTTTATTTATGTAAGACAAATAAAAAAAATATTATTGAGTCATGATGGTAAAGCCAAAAATGTGGATGGTGGAAAAATGAAAATATAATATTTTTGTTTTTCATGACATCTTTTGTTTGTGTGTTTGTTATTGAAATGTTTATTCTCTTTTGTGAGATAATACCATTAATGTACCACAAACATTTATTACCTATATCCGAAGCAAACGTATTTTATTAAATGATAAATGTTACATTAAAGCAGCATTTTAAGCACCAACAACTGGAGCATGCCAGTTTCGAGTCGTGTTCGCGTCGACCGTGAGCGGTGATCGACGGCAGACGAGTCACAATTAAAGATTCGAGTTATCCTGTACCATCGGCGCGTGAGCACTGAGCGGGGCTACTGGCTATAAATCATGATATAATTGTATTCTGTATGGGACCGCAAAGGTTTGCATATTATATTTATGACTTAGGATTTGTTTATATTGGATGGCGTGGCATGTTTGACCGTTAGGGTGATGGCAGTAGGTGTGTGTAAGGTGTGGTTTATTGCAGAAAGTAACAGAAAGTCTTTAAACAGCGTCCCTTTTATTTTGTTTCAGTTATTGTGAGATGTAGCTACTTTTAGCTAAACACGAGATATAGATACAGATAGCCAGTCACACCTAGCTTTTGATGCATGCATCATCATTTGTAACTAAAATTGGTTTTCGCGTTTTAACAACTTTCGTTTGATTGAAAAAATAATCAATAATAATAAATGGTTTTTTATCGAATCTTTTAACTATAGACGTGTCAAAAACAAATTATATAGTATTTTCAGCTAAAAATAAAAAAATATCTCAGTATCAACTTTTAAAAATTAATAATCAAAAGATTTAAAAGATCGATCAAGAAAACTACATAAAATTATACAAAATTATACAATCACTTTTCAAAAAGCCTAAAATAAGCTAAAACAATAACCTCTTTTAAAAACATTTAAATGTTTATATTAAAACTAACATTACCAGCTCATGACAACAGGGCGTTTCTAGACAAGCTTATTTTGTGCAAGGTACGCTCGGATGCGAAACATACTTTATGTCTGGGTACTTTAATCCCATAGAAATCTTAATAATAAGGCAATAGAAATGTCAAAGACGCGTGACCTTGTCGCCGCGCATCTGTCTAGTCAAACACAAGTGCGAGTTGAGGAATTGTCGTCTTAATGTCATCGCAAAAAGAATAATTTTGTTTGCAGGAATACAAGCGCATGAGTCTAATCGAACATAAGTGCGAGTTGAGGAATTGTCGTCTTTATGTCATCGGCAAAAAGAATAATTTTGTTTGCAGGAATACAAAAAGTGGTATTTGAAAAACGGCGACATGCGTCCCAGTGTTAAAAGATAGTCGATAGCATTTCTATTGACTAGTTATTAAGATTTCTATGTTTGATCCGTATTTTTTTATAGACTACCTACCTTTAACAAAGTAATATGATTTACTGATAAAATCATCGTCATGATGAGAAATCATCATCATCAGTTGATTTCTAGTATTTTGTTAGTGTGAAAAGTCCAACACGTGTGCTTATCTAAAGCTTAAAATTTTGCTGAATTCTTGTGCGCCGAACAATATGCAGTGTATTACTAAGAATAATGTTTACGTTTCAATCATATTCTATCAGCACAGTGCGTGGTCACGCAGATAGCACTTGCATCGACTTTCATGAGCTCTTTCTTTGAGCAAGTGGTGGAGTAAGTGGGACAGGTCATGAGTAGGGACATAGTCTGTACAAAACCACACTCGCTATGTAGGTTCGATTCGTCAACAAAAACCAGGTTCTGTTTGCTTCGACCGACTTGAGTTCGGAGCCTATTGAGTGACTTCCAAATCAACCTTGACAATTCGTGTCCAGACGGAAGGCTGAGGCTGAAGAAAGTGTAAGTGTATTCTTATGAAAATAAATAAACTCAAACCTCATGTAGAGGAATGGGGTTTGATGTTCCTCCACCACAAAGGAAGGATCCTCCGACCAGGCTCGGTGGTATTGCCTGGCGGACAGCTGTCCAACGGTAGCGTATTGGAAGTGGTATATATGTAGACTTGCTGTGAACATTTCGTTATCGCGATTCAGCGCTCTTTGACAGTTGTGACGAGTGTGTCACTACTTGTCGTTGTTAATGTCAACCGTCATTTTTTATGTGCGGAGACCGCCATACTCATAATACACCTCTATATAGCATGATACCATTGTAAGTGACCCAATGTACGAGTATATGAAGCTTCAGCTACGTGGTGTATGGTACACGATAAAGTAATATAAATCGATATCTCAATAGCCGATGACAGGCGCGCCAATACTTATTGTATTTGGTCGTGATATATTGGTGTGTAAATCTTATGAGATGTGCGTGTTTGATTTGTGTGTATGATTGCTTAACGCTTGATATTTATGGTCGTGTATGGCACTGTTCATACCATACACCAATAATATTAATCATTGAAATGTGTTATATAAAACGATTATATTAAAGATAAAGATAAAATCACTTTTAACAACTATACTATACAAAATAACATTTAACAGTATGAACTAGAGAATAAAAGGAAATTATATACATGATAAAAACAAATATTTACATCTTAAATACATGGTGAGGCTTCATAGTATTCCTACGCATTGATTTAATCTGGGGGAATCGTGTTCAGATGGTTGACAATTTGCCATGATGTATGGCAATGCAAATTTTTGAGCTAATTAGAAGCTAGTCTTTTATTCAAGAGTTGCGTCGATTAATCGATTGAAGTATCTTCAAATACTAAGCACGCAGTAGGACCACACAAACCAAACGGCTTAAATGTAATCCCCTGAAAGATAACTATATTTGCGCCGCTTGAGTGTCTCCGCGAATGCAACAGCAGAGCCGGCGCAACCAGCTGTTCCTGGAAGATTTGATGGCGCGAGGGTGTCGACGCAAGTTGCGTTCTACACTAAGGGCTTACCCATCTTTCGTGGTAGTAATGTCATACCGACTGGTCTCTTCGCCTGATGTATTATTTAAATATTTCACTGAAACTAGGTTGGATAAAATTGTAAATATTTGCACTATATTTCCGTCGGTATTCATAAAGTCAAGAATCAAAATTATTAGATCGCTAGCCGAATTTCCTGAACAGTTTAATTTTACTTAAAATTACCAACATGAAACGATATTTTGAAATATGATGTTGGTTAATAAATAAAAATACAGAAGCTTAGATAGAACTTGTAATACAAATTGAACAAGCTGTTGTCTATAAATTTGATTTGTAGAATATTAATTTCAGTAGTACTTCAAGTGTCCTCGCCGAATTACAGCTTCCTTTCTCAATTGAATACACAAATATTTTTTTAAAAATATAGCCATTATAATAACTACTAAACTTAATATGCTCATTATACTACTTAACTTAACTAACTAGCTTTGAAAATATAGACTATAAATATAATTCACAAATAATCATTCGTGAATTTCACATTTTGGAGTTCGGTTTTTGTCTCTCTGAGTTTGGTACAGAGTAGGTATAGTCTATCCACAGCTCTGTTTCAAAACGAGGTTAGAAACACCAAGTTTGGTGTTGGCATGCACTCCTAAAGTTTATCGATAATGCTCATCGAAATCGTAAAAGTTCACAATTGCGCATCTTTTGAACAATCGATCAATAAATTATGTATGTATAAATAAACTGTTCTTTACCCAAGGGTTTTATTGAACCGATTACTAAACGATACAAACAATACTCGATTGCAGTTTATTGTTTCGAAAATCCCTTGGCTTACAGATACTTGTAATTTTATTGCTCCACTTTTAAAATGTGTAATTGCCTCGATGGTCTAGTGACTAGTGGTTAGCGTATGCGCCTCTCATCTGGAGGTCTCGGGTTTGATGCCCAGTTCAGGCAATGTGTTATTTGTGAACTTTCCGTCAGGAAATTCACAATAGCAGCACGGAGTTGGAATTGTACCCGTTGGATGGCGATAGGCTCAACCCCTTTGCCATAGGGCCTAAACATAACAGGTGAAGTGTGGGTGTTGTACACTTCTACCACACCCTTCTAGGTAATGTAGGCGTGATGTTATGTTATGTTTTAAAATGTGTATTTATATTTTAGATATGTCACTACAAAGGCATTAGCACCTTTCGGCATTTTCTTGTTTGAATAAATAGCAACAAGTGGGCTTATGTAAAAAAAAAAATCTTGGTGAATAGGCATACGTTCGACCACAATCATACTGTTGGTAAGTGATGATGCGGTCGACGTTGGAGCACGCTTGCCTATGAGATTCCTATTTACTCTTGCTTTAAATAGATCCAAATTGTACTTATTCACTGTGTATTACTTTTCTGTCTTATAAGCTCTTGTACAGACGGAAATACTTTGGCTACAGATACCGAATATTACCGTACACAAAAAAAAATATCATAATTATATAAAATCATATAGCAGCTGATTTCACGCATTGCGTATATTAAAACCGGCGATTTAAAAAAAAATGCATGATTTATTAACAGGTATTAAAAGCAATTGACCTTTATACCATATTATTTTGAAGATTATTCAACTCTTGATATATTTACGAATATTTTAAAAAGTAAAAACACGAATCGTAATCAAAATAATACATAACAACGAAATAATAACATATTTCATTTGCCTCCATGACATTAAATATCAATTGAAATTGGAAATTAAACGCAATGTTGACAGTCATAATATACCTACGCTCATGAAAGTTAAATAAATGAAAATGGCTTTTTGTGTAAAATTAAGCAAAGTTTAAATGACTTTTATTGACATGGCGTGGAAGTAATACTAACGCAAAATATGTAATATTTGATTACCAAATATTATTTTAATGATTTGCAAAACAAAATGATTTAAAAATCTCTCTGCAGTCGCACATTCAGCCAATACGTTAATATTATTGATTTCTAGGTGTCTGAATAGATTGTCTATCAAACGCAAATGGTTCAGGTAGTATTGCCCGCTCTAGATGCGGCTCCATTTCGCTTTTTTCAACCTGCGTTTTTGCCGCTGGGCAAAAACTGCCTTTAAAGATTACACCAATCTTTTTGTATGCCGGCTAAGAATTTTGTCGGGTGCTCAACTTCACATTTACATATAATATATTAACTATTCTCTAAAACTTATCAACTAACAGTTAGTTAATTAACTAGCAGTTACTTCAGATACCGCTTCCTCATACCCCACCCCTATAAATGTATTTCTTTAAATTAGCTGGTCGTTTTGACAGCTTTATGTCATTAGTCTGAGGTTTAAACTGTTACATTTATGACTGTTTAGTTTAAAATGGTTTTACCATAGAGGTTCAGATACTAATTAGAATAAATTGTATACTGCTGGCTAACTACAATCTTTTGACGTATCCCATAACATATTGTGTCATTGTGTCATCAAAAACGTCAAACGGCATGAGCTGACAAATTATCGTGCTATTGCGGGGTATGAGGTTGGGGAGGTAAGCTCCCACGTTCAAGAGAACAGTCAATTTATTATGTCACGGATGGACTTGCATGTGTAAAAAAATCTTGAATCTTTTTTTTTCCACCGCATCAAAATGTACTCTGTCTACGAAAATGACAGATTAATACGAAGGTACGAAGAATACCGGCAGTATTACCACATAATTATTCGTTCGTCGCTATGTCATTAATTCATTACGATATGTTGATGAAGCTGTCGTACTCAGTAATTGTGCTCGCTAACCTTCAATGTACAAGTTTTTATAGTGTACTTGTTATGTATAGGAATGTTGTGATGGTGATAGGAAGACCATTAATTATTTTATTATTTACCAAATATAGTTATTCGACATATTGATGAATAATGTAAGCGATCGACAGTTCAGTGTCAAGTTGGAAGTTTAGATGAAAAATGTCTCCTAGTGTCTATAACTTTCACGTACATTGCATCGTAAGAGCGTTCGATTATATTATATTATAGATGTCGCTTAGTTTACTATTGTGTGTTGGAAATGGTGCTCCTTCAGTATGACTGTCGGTAATTTAAGTTTGTAACCGACTTAAAAATAAGATGAAGTTCTCAATTCGATTTTTTTTTTCATTTTTGTTTGCCGATAACTCTAAGACGCCTACTTACTTTATCTGAAAGAGTTTACTTGTCATCTGGCCCAATGCTCATCAGGTCATGATCTGATGATAGGAACCGAGGGCAACCCTAAAATTGTAAATGCTTCTTAAAGAATATTGTTTTTCGTATATTACCTATAGCTACTCGCATATTTATATCTAGCAGTCAATATTTCATGTTGCTGAGCTGATGCTGGAAGGTACTCCTTATTCGTTAGAATTATGGAAATATTTCTTTAAATATAGGCCATATACTGTATTTTTCAAGTTTAACACAGATGAGGCAAGACGTTGAGTATTACTTTAGTATTTCTTTCTTATTAGTGCATTTTTTTTGTGATTGAAGTCATATTTTTTTTTTTAATTATTAATATTATGTAGGAGCTCATAAGAGCAACCAAATCACCAATCGATCACGATCTGATATGTATTGATATTTATTGATATATACACTACATTCAACTGGCTGATTGAATTCCTAAGTGATTTCGTTACCTAACTGACTTACAAACTTCGTGTGTGGTCTGCAAAATGACCATTTTAATCGTGTTGCCATTTCAATAATGGAAATTTACCAAACAGATTATTTGAATCGAGTTGATGGATTATGCTTCCAATAAATAAAAAATCGAGTTTCGTAAATTGACTAGATTCAGTGCTGTCAAATATTGGTATTACCTAATAACAGTGTCGGTCGATTCTTTTAAAAGAAGTCTAAGGAAGTCTAAGACTAAGAAGAGGAAGCTTTGATACTAAAATTAACAGAAACCATGAGAATTTAATTGATGATGATGTTGCAATAGTAATTCTTCGAATTGTGTTGGGAATTACATATAGGCACTTACATGGATTTAAAATCCGCTTCAGATGTAGCAGAAAAAAAATTCATCAGCAGGTATACCATTATATGCTTTAGGTTATTAGATAGGTACAGGGAATGCGCCAAAAAATCTAAGTAATACCATTTGGGCTAGCATGACGAGTGCGACAGATTTTTCGCGTTTTTGTCATGCTTTAAAACTGCGACTAGATCTATCTCGCGCTCGTTATGCACTCTAAATTGATGATTAACAACACTACCGCTGTTATTTTGTTAATGCTTAACATGATTGCTTAGGTACAGTCAGCCACAAAAGTAGCTGACCATTTGAAAATTTTCAAAGTTCCATACAAATCACATTTTTCACATTAAAAACATCCCTAATATAAAGTTAAGCACTTATTATTAATAACTATAAGTTATTATTGATTAAAACATTAAAGAATAGCGATTTTAAGAAATATGTGGCTTTGAAAATTGGTTCGTGTTTTTTTTTTTTTTTATACTACGCCCACAGCAAACGAGCGTGTAGTCCACCTGATGGTAAGTGAAGTACAGTCCATGGACATCAACAATCCACAAAAGCAGATTATAGATGCGTCGCTGCAGCTGAGGACTACGGTGTTATGCGTCATGTGCCAGTAATTTCAGGGCCTGATCTCACCACCAACCCGGAACACAGTAATGGAAGCACTACTATTTGGCGGCAGGTTAAAGGTGAGACGGTGGTGCTGCCGCCCTCGAGCTCATTCACAAGAGCTCTACCACCAGTAGTCGTGTGTAGCTACTTCTGTTGCCGACTGTACGTACTGGCTACAGATTAACCTTAACATTCCAGAATTAGATGGTCTTGCGTTGTAAATGCGTCTCGTCTAAAACGAGACCAGTTTATACTCGAAATGTATAGGTAGATCGGTAACCGTAGATACCTACGTATATGTAAAAACCTTGTATCTACATACATTATAGAGGAGTAGTTGTCCTTAGCAAGTCATTGATCTTATTTATTCAGTCTTTGTCTTCCTTTACAATAAAAAAGACATGACATATTTTTTCGAGTGCATAAATATCTATGTGCCACTAAAGAGTTATTAGTTTATTGCTATGCTTAAGACTGGATCTGTGACTTGATTCTTTGTCTATGTTTTTTATTCTCCACTCATGTACAGACAGATTTATTACTTTTGTATACTACTGTCTACATAGTCTATCTATGTAGACGATAGTATAGTCCGCTGTATAATTAAAATGCTGTCCTTCTGTAAACTCAGTAAGTCGTATGTTAGATTCTGCAGCTCCTATATATATACAAGGTGTAAATTACCAGACATCAGAAAATCGGTATAGGATTTTTTTTCACTCGTCTTAGCAAAATCACAAATGAATAAAATACTAGAAAGTATTTTCGCAAGCATATTCTTTTTAACCTTAAGAAAATACTTTCTAGAGATTAATTACAAGATTTTGAAAACTGAGAAGTATATCAAAAAATATCGGAAAATTAAAAATACCAGAAAACATTTCTTAAAAAAATTCCAAAGATGACCGGGCATAGCAAATGCATTGAGATAGGCTATAGTAATGTTATTTTTCCGTTATCAGTCCGCAAATCCATTAAATGACACCTAGAGTTTCAGAATTCAAGCAAACTTGAGCAACCCATTTAATCATGAAGACAAATTCAATATTCATAATCACAAATTAATTCAGTTTTCTGGCAACCGTAAATTAGCAATTTAGCCTCATAAAAAAGAGATAAAAAAATAAAGTGTCAATAAAATCACAAACAAGTTAACTGCACGGACACAATACTAATTACTAGCTAGTTACAAAGTATGCTATTTTCTCGGACCGTGACATTAGGACTGGAAGCATTAACTCCATTTTATATTATCCTGCTCTATAAATTTGCATTTGGGGCGTATGTTTTGATTTAATAATTTATCGAATTGGTACTTTATGTGGTCTTGATGATGACCAGCTGTTGTACTTTATCAAAATGTTAATATATTGCAGCGTAGGTAACTGGAAATAACTAAAAATAATAATTCGTGTATCAACTGTCTTGCTGTGACTTCTCGTATTGAAATTAACTTAAAAACAAATTATTTTTTTTTAATTGCAATTTGATTTCTTCGATTAAATAGGACTGAATTCGTTTTAATAAACTGCAAAACAAAGTGTTTTTATTTCTATTTTTTTTCTAACAATGTTTACCACCAACCATTGTTTACGTTAATTTAATTAATTAATTATATTTTTATTATTTTAGTTGTGTAAATATTTTAACCTATTGTATTAATTTCTGGTTTATAAGTAATAAATATTTTGGTAGATTAAAACCAAAAAATATATACATTAATAAAGTACTTCATATAATTTATACATTGCGCAAAAGTAACACCGTATAGAGAAGTCTGTAGGTACTACGTACGCATCAAGGTTTAAGCTATAAATTGTGTCGGTACTTGATGAATTTGAATCTCGTACGCAGGGTTAGTAGGTAGGTAGGTGGGGTACCTATTTTGTAATTGAGGAATAGCCGTTTGTAAAGGTTTTTACTAACAAATACGTTATGACTTCTAATCTGGTAAAATTTATTACATAACATAACATCAAGCCTATATTATTATTATAAATTAAATCCTGACGAAAAATGCCCAAATTACACTCTTAACCGGGAATCGAAACCAAATCCTCGCGATGAGAAACCACATTTGCTAACCGCTATACCTACTAACCAAACAGCTAAATAAAAACAAAACATTTATATATTTTTTTTGAATACAGATATCCCTTAATGTTAATGAATTTAGATATTAGGTTCATTATGGCATTCAAAGTACATCCCACAAAGAGTAAATCAATTAATAGTGAATCCTATCTTCCAAAAGTACTTAAAATGCCGAATTGCGTCAGATCGTATCTGATTATCAAAGTAAATGCTATCATTGAATAAAATACGAAATACTCGTGTTCTAAAGTCCATTTCCCAATACTAGACGTGAACACATCTTAGCAATTTTCAATTTATGTCGAGACTGCACACTCCCCGTGGTTTTACCTGTATTAAATTTTAATATTTTCGATTCTTTTTCGTGTAGTGCAGCGAAATATAAACATAGTTAAAAGCTTCTATCGAACATTTGATTCATCATCAATATTATCATCATCATCATCGTCATCATCATTATCATAATCCTAGCCTATAACTGTCTGATGCTGGACATAGAACTCAACAAAACTTTTTCACAATATGCGGTTTTGTACAACCCTCAGCCTATGTTTTTAAACTTTCGCGATTTGAGAACATTACAACTTTACAAATTGCGCTCGCACAATCTCTTCTTCTTCCTATTCTCGACTATGCCGATGTCAGCTATCTTGATCTCACTGAGGAGCAACTAGACAAACTTGAGCGCCTTCAAAATTTTTGTATAAGGTTTATATTTGGTTTACGCAAATATGACCACGTGTCTGAATACCGCACTATGCTCAAGTGGCTTCCTATTCGCCTTCGACGGAATACTCATATACTGATTCTACTCTATAATATTCTCTTTAATCCTTCTACTTCCTCTTATTTAAAAGAACGTTTCAAGTTCCTCAATGACGCACATTCATTATCCTTAAGATCATCAGTGAATCTGAGGCTGGAGATGCCAATGCATTCCACTAAATTCTACGATAAGTCTTTTGTAGTACAGGCTACACGGTTGTGGAATGCATTGCCTGTGCCTATCAGACGTGCTCAATCTTTAAATATTTTTAAAAAACTTTTTTAAAAAGCTCACTATCTTTCCTTATAGATCTTCCTGTCTCTTTATCTCCTACACTCCATCTCTTTTATGTCTCCCATTCTATATCTTCCTTCTTATTGCTCTTTATATTTTTTGCTGCTGCCTTAAATCGATATAGTGTATTATTTACTTGAATAGCTATATATGTTTATTGTATATAAATATATATATATATATATATATATATATATATATATATATATATATATATATATATATATATATATATATATATATATATGTATGTATATATATGTGTGTGTGTGTATAATGTATATATTATACTGTAAATCGTATGTACTGTATATTATTTATATGTAAATATATTAGTATTATATGTAAGTATTAATATACCCAAATCCGTTTTTGCAATTATTTCTAGTGCACTAAAAAAAATAACTACCTATTTATAATTTCTTAAGCTCTCTTGTCCATCCAAAGGTTGCCTGTAAGAAATTGCTTTTATAGCGATAAGGCCGCCCATTGTACTATCTAAATGATGTGCTTTATGAAACTGACTTTCTTATTTGTGTACAATAAAGAGTTATCTATCTATCTATCTATCTAACATTTTTTCAAAAATTAGACAACGTTTCTAAATCGCGTAATTATTATTAAGGTAAACTAATACCTATGTTCGACGTTTTGAAATGACTTGCACACCCTGAGCCTGCCCACAATCTTTACTAGATCGTCTGTCCATCTGGCGGGCGTCATACCACACTGCGCTTTCTGGTACAGACAATTAAACTATCAAATGTAAAATCAATTATTCTACGATGAGAAGGTTCAGAGATTAGCGCATTCAAACAAACAAACTCTTTTCCTTTATGATATTAATGTCGAGATGTCTAGACGATGTTTTTCCTTTCATGTCGTGAGCTGATGACAGGGACGTGCGATTGTAGATTGCTTCCTCACGAACCCATGTAACACGTTTACACCTAAAACAGGCAAGAAAAGGCTGGATGAGCAACCAGTAAAGTACAGGCTTAGTTAAAGTAAGTATAGTTCGTCTGCACGTGTGGTTTAGTGGTTTAAGCGGTCGCCTTGCCGCTCTCTACTGCACAGGTGTTGTGGGTTGGATCTCCACATGGGACTAATCTTTATGTGATTCGCAAAGATTTGTTCTGAGACTGGGTGTGCTTGTGTGAGTTAATGTGTGTCTTCCTTAATGGGCGTCCTTGTCATTGGGACCATTGAATAGTGTAATTGCTAATGGCGTTTAAAAAAAATAAAAATTTAATAAGGTGCTGTAGCTCGTTTTAACTTAAATCAAATTTTCCTTTTACTGTTGTTAGACGATTTTTTTTCCGGATTTGAATATGAAGTATTTTTTTCAAAATTATCATAAAATACTTGTAAGGCGGAAAGCAATTACGATTTTTGTTAATGAGTTTTGATTAAAGCTAATTGTGATATTTTAAATCAATTAATTAATTTCCAATCAGAGATACTATGAAATTGTGTTTTTATTCATTCTAAACTTAAAATATATTGGTACATAATAAAGAGGACCCAACATATTATTCTGTGATAATACTACAGGCGATTAACAATATCCCAGATACCAGATTAAAATATAAATAATTTCACTTCAAGTATTGCAATCAATGTTTACCATGTCGTGATTATGACATTAGGTTCCCTGGGGTGAGCACAAGCTGTTTTAAGTAGCTGGTATTACACGCCTTCCATGTTTCTAGGTGTCTATCGCAATAGCCACACTGTGGGGGGTAACGCCCAATTAGTTTTATCTAAATGCTCCTAAAAACTACTAACTAATTTGTACGTCGCGTCCATAATACTATGCGCACTAGGCTACGTATTTTTAACAAGTTCTGCTAATCAATGGTAACTTTTTTACAAGCGAATGGAGGAAAAGTATAAACAAGGTACCGCATAGCTGAAAACAGGTCAGCTTTGATGTGTTTACGTTGAACAGTGCGTCCTTCAGAAAGCTGCTGTTCATGTAGCTGTCAAAAACCGAATAAAGTAGTTTATACTCCTTGTACGTGGAAGGTAGGTACATCAAAATGATAAGTCATAAGATAAAGTTAAAAGAAATGTATTTTAAGTCAGATAGAAAAACTTAAATCTAATGCTAAATGACCGACACGCGGCGAAAGGAACGTTGGCTGTTGCCCGAACCGATTTATTGCAACTACTGATTATTGTGTCGAATGTATGTATTTTGTTCACTTCGCTGCGTGTTGATGTCAGCATAAAACTAAAACTATTGTGTTGTACGGGTTTGCTCGTACACTCTTTCTCATAGGTAAATCGAAGTGGTACGATTTTGTGAAGAAAACGGTTGATTTCGACATTTATATCGATATATTTGCCCTAATATAAATACGGTCGATATTTGATTGACAGTAATTTTCGTGTAATAAAAGGTAGGTTTGAAAAAGGAAGCTTCATATTGAGGGCAAACAGTGGCTAAAAGTTCACAGTCCACACGTACCATGACCTCTTATTGCTTTGGTAATTGAGTGGCAATAAGATCTAATGGTATGGCCTCTAGTATCACAATTCTCATAACAATTGCTCTGCCATTTAAAAGTATTCCACACCAATTACTTTTAATTAATGTAGTGCACATGTCCGCCTACATACCAAAGGTAAACAATCGTATGCTTATCCTATAAATTCTCTAAAATATATTGCTTTAAATGGAACAAAGGGTTATTACTGCTACTTACTCGCAATAAATTTACCACCTACTTGAGAGCTATTGTTTCAGAAAATCGCTGTTTCTTTATAATGTACGGAAGCTTGGATTAATTGGATGTTTGCAAGTAACCTATAATTTAACAATTCATACTACATTTCTTGGGAACAATGGTAGGTTATCGGGTTATGGGTATAATTGCGTTCACGAACACGTAGTACAGGTGGAACGGGCAGATAAACTTGATATTAAATCATTTGCATGTATAATTTTAATTGATAAGAACAGAAATGGTTGGTAGTAGTTTGTACAGGTTATGAAAATAAATTCTGAGAAAGTCAGGTAGGTATCTTTTATTTGTGGGTGTATAGGACAGCACACGTAGTTATGAAGAAAAAAGAAAAGAGGAAGAAAGAATGAAGACCTTTTAACATAAGTTTGATCATTAATAAATAACTAAGGTTAGCTTAAAATGCTTGCTAGTTAGATTGATGAGCGTTGGAGTAAGGCGGTGATTGAGTGGTGGTCAAGAGATGCAATGCGTGTTAGTCATCCGGCAGCAAGATGGTTCGACGATATCGTTCGTACTGCATCGCGCAACGGGACTAGATTAGCAAAGGACTGGGAGAAATGGCGTAATTAGATAGAAATCTACATCGAGCGGTGAATATAAGGCTGTGGATGATGATAAGCTAAATTTTATAGTAATCTACATAAAGTAGCAGCCATGGATTTACAGGCTTTATAGACGTATTTTTTATCAATTTACCGGCTAGAATTTCAATCTTCCGAGCCTTTATCCCAATTTCATTTAGGTCGGTTACTAGTCTAACGGATTTATATGAATATCAGAATTTTACGAGGATCAACTGCCATCAGACTGGGGTGATACGGCTGGCAAACGGGGCCGACGGCTCAATGTACTCTCCGAGGCACCGAGAAAAATTCGTTATGTTGAGATGGTTACCCATCCACGGCCGACCGCGGTTAGCATTCCTTGACCAGCACGATCGATCGATCCGCGCGGTATTGACTAAGCCGAGCTCCTTAGATACTACGCTTACTAAACATTCTACGTTTATTTAATGTACTTAATTTGTATTTTACTGATGCCACAGTTTATATAGTCCAATAAAGATAATTACTAGGTCATGTTGGAGTTGTATTTCAATTATATCAGACGAGTATTGCAAATGTGTAATTTTCATGTCCGAACATTTAATTTGACAGTTAGATTCTATAGTTTATCTCTTATTACGTCATGCTACATTTAATTGTGTGGTATTATAACCTCTGTGTTTACTTAGGGAAATAAATGATAGTGGTGCAGGCTTAAAAGATTGTAGCTTACGTTAAACTTTACTTTGATTAATACAAACATTTTAAAACGCAATGAGTGTAAATTAATAGTAGCAAACAAGTAACCATTGTATTCTTCTCCGGTTCCAAGTAAAGTATTTGAACTTATTAATTTCCTAGGGTAAAGTTAGTTAATTATTCCAATCACCATTGTACCCCTCGGTCATAAGGGGGCAGCCGTACAACAGCCTGAATGCTATATTGGCTGATAAACATTCTTCGTGCCGTGTAAACTTTTTAGCTATAGAAAAGCTTACACGGCACGAAGAATGTTTAAGAATTGCCTAAAGTAGGATTAATAAAGAGTACTGTTTTAAAATATTTCTTTATTTTGCTTCATAGATAATCAAGAACCAAGCAAACGTTGCAACAAAAAATTTGATCAACAAGGAAATCGAACCAGGAAACTGATCGTCTTCAGTCGTAACTTTTTACTATTGGTACATAGAATATAAATTTATTATGATTCTTACACCTGATATCCAATCGAGGCCAATGATTTAAATTCATATTATTGTAATAATTATATTCACGTGATTACTTTGAAATCAAATACAAATCGTAGTTATTGTTATTCTATGATGTGGTTTCTTTGTAAGCAAATCAGTTTTTAAAAGATATGGTTTACTATGAACAACCTTAACTTACAAGTTAATTAAAATATTACCCAATTTCGCTGAATCATATAAACTTGTGCCAGTATTGGCAAAAATAAGACAAAATAATAAAGTCGCTAAAACGCGCTATTGCGATGCCGCGATCAAACTGTTTTGACGCAAACAGTTACCAAATCACCGATCGCCAATGCTGAAAGTAGCGTGTAGCCCTTAGAAAGAATTAAAGAATAGATAGCAAGTCGTGCATTAATTATAAACTTACGTGTAGCAATAAACTGAAAGCGTTAACTGAGATATACATTTCAATATACAAAAGCCTACTCATGTTTTATTTTTTTAATTGATGCACCATTTGCAATAACTGTATTATGATTGCTCTACATACGATCGTGAATTTGAAGGCAATCAATTCGTGTATTTAGTTATACGTGTATTAGATATTAATAATAAAGTAATTTAGTATGATATCTATTCATGGTCGTAGTGACCTTTTTCTTACCTTCTAGTGATATTAACACCGTTGCAGTATCAAATTCAAGTACTGACTACAAAATGCAGAGATACGGAAAGTTCATTTGTGTATGTACTAGATTACGCATGGCCCTCGAAAATTGTTGTTTTTACTAATACATAAAAGAATGTTGTTTGTTGTTTGTTCTCCAAATGTGTAAAACTAATCTCGATCAATATTGGAGTGGAGATAGTACGAGACCTCGGAATAATGCGCTTTACACACAACAGTTGTAATGTAAAAATATAATAATAATTTACTTTCTATGGAAAGATGTAATGAAATGTATCGAGATGTAAAAATAAATTTTCACATTATAGTTGCCGTGTGTGAATGGCTAAACATTGAACTTTTTTTGAACAAACACGCGGGCGGAGCCATTCTTAAAAATCAAAGGTTTTTGACAGCATTTTAAAATAAATCGCGCGCAATGTTTAGATGAATTCTCAAAAAACGTAATTCTATATTTTTATGCAAACTAGAGGCTTGTTCGTCGATGCGTCGAAAAAGTCGTCTGCGCAAATAGTAAAAAACATAATTATACACACGGAAGTGTCTGGGGCGTACAGTTATTTAATAGTATATTTTTATCTAACTAAATATACACGTGTCAATAACATGAGGTCAATGAAACAATAATTAGATGCCAGAATAAACAAAAAACAAAGTATTTGATGAACAAAAACCTAACTACTGTTCTGAAAGATATGACTTCATTAAAAATAAATTACATTTTGCACGGCAATTTGATGAGATCTTGTTTTGCAAGTATAATAAAAAAATAATAATCAGTCTATTCAGTAAAATAATAAGTACCTTTACGTTCGATGTGCTTGAACTTTTTTTATAAAGATTATAGTCATGGGTCTACGTATTAATTGTTTTTATATTGCTTAAAAATGCCAATTCTTAAGGCTATTATAAAATTAAAGTGTTAGTGTAATAATCTTGTCTGAAATAGTCACGGAAAAACCACATATCATGACCCATTTGAAAAATATTTTCTTTGAAATTGTTAAAGTCCTTGGTTGACATTTGATAAAATAAGTTAATTAAGACTTTAGCGTTTTTAAATGTCCTATACCGAATTATTATTGAGGTGGAGCATCAACCTACTTTGTTGATAGATCCACCTCTAATCCAAGAGCTCTTGGCAGATTTATAAGATGTTTCATAAATCCACTTGAAGGATTTCGTATCGCATGAAAGGGAACGCGTGCTCCGTGATCGATAAAATACTTCGCGTAATTTATTTCTAATCCAAATTACCAAAGGATCAAAAACATGCTACACGCAAGTATTGCTAATAAATAAGCAGTTATAATTAAAACGTGCTTTTCTTGCAATCATTGAACAATATTTGAGTAATAAGTCACGATTTTGCACACGGTTTCAACACGGTTCGGGCGCATCCGAATCGCGAATACTCAGTGAGTGCCGCCCTAGGTAATGGTGCAACACTACCTTGGATGCATCTGTTCAGTTGCGAAACTATGACCCTTCAGCTACGAAAAGTGATTTTTGATGCTTGTTAACTGGGTCGTAATGATTTCTTGGTAGTCTATTATTGAGGCACTATGAAGTATGCCTAATTTTAGTTTGAGTCAAGATTTACACAATTCCATTGAGTCTTTTTGTTATTCGAGAAGCATGTACATCACTCTCGTATTATATTTTGATGAATGATTGTGTTCTTCTTAACTGGCGAACTGTTCTAATGTGAATTATTTATTAACTGTCTGTAAACTGTGAATTTATTAATTTATCAAACTGAATACACCAAAGACTTTTTGCCATTAGTGCTTATCGGCACCAATTTAATTGTCTCATTGATTATGTTTTATTAAATAACTACATGTCCCGCGCGGTTTTAGCCGCGTCAAACGTTATTCTGGCTGGTGCCCGTAAGTTAAAAATATTCACAACGCACTCTTTTGAATTTTTGCGTCAACTCACTTCTTACTGAAAAACCCTAAATTCCCTCTCTTGGGCATAAAATGTTGAAAAACCCTGGTACAGAAATTCATTCATTTTTATTCAAGTTTAACTAAACGAAATATTCATGCTTGTTACTTTCAAGATAACGGATTTCCATACAATCGTTCATCCCTCATTTTACCCCCTTCAAAATGGAATTGCCAAAATTCCCTTCTTAGTGCGCCCTTACGCCATGTAAGGAACCTTCATAGAAAATTTCAAGTTCCTAGCCCTAGTGGTTTAGGCCCTGCGTTAATGAATCATTCAGTCGGGTGAACAATTATATAAGCATAGATTTATTATAGTTAAGGATTTATCAATTATGAATTTATTTTATTTATTTATTACATGTTGTGCTTCCATTACTGTGTTCCAGTTTGATGGTGAGATCAGGCCCTGAAATTACTGGCACATGAGGCATAACACCGTAGTCCTCAGCTGCAGCGACGCATCTATAATCTTTTTTTGTGGATGTTGATGTCGATGGGCTGTACTCCACTTACCATCAGGTGGAGTACACGTTCGTTCGCTGTGGACGTAGTTTATAAAAATAAATAAAAATTATTTTTTAATTTAATTAAATAAGACAATTAAATTGGTGCCGATGAGCACAAATAGAAACAATTCTTTGGTGAATTCAGTTTGTCATGATCTTACATAACAAAGATAATTCAGTGGGAAACTTTATAGCCGGCAAATGAAGGACTTCGGTTTTATTAGCAAAGGTCGATATTTTCTAGACATTTACTAACATCAAGAAGAGGAATCATAATACTCAAGTAAGCATGTTTTGATTAAAGACGCTTACTTCTTGTATGTTATCATTATCTCATTGGAAATGAAAGCAAACATAGTCTGGTGATTGCTTCCTGGCTTTGCCTGCATTTTCCTTTCTCCCTTCGCTTACATGCTTGTTGTGTCACCTACTGTTTAATGGAACATTAGGTTAATGTGGTATTTGACATGTTGCAGGTATTATTACAGCATGGATTGCATAGTATCTGAAATCCATGGTGGTTGGTTTTCGTTATAGTCAATAGACAATTGTGTGAAATAGTGTTATTGCAGCTAAACACATTACAAACACTACACCTAGATGCTTCAAAAAGAAATCATATATCTTGTGGATAGGTTTTGCTTTCCGAGATAAGTAATTAACAAACCTTCGTAAAAAACATTAAAAGCTAGGTGAGAGAGAGAGATAGAGCAACTACTCCGATTCTGACTAAATTTCATTTTTTCGACATTGAAAAATCTTTATACGCTTGGCAAACAATAGCAAACAGTGAACTCCAGACGACTAACGCAAACATGTTGTCGGGTGTTTATTGGTGTTTTCCTGTTTTTGTTTGTGTTCGCCAATGTTAGGGGTCGATGTCGGTTTTTTCCACAAATGAAAGGGTGCTGGGCAAACAGTTTGTAATGTCTCCGCTGGTGTTTGGCGTATGCTATTCTCATTCACTTAATCGCGTTGTTGCAAACGCTAAACAGCCAGCAGCCAGAGCCGGCGTTAGAAGGTGCCTCTATTCTAACTGCATCAATATTAACCCAAATGATGGGTTTTGACGGTTTACACCGTTTTTAAATATTATAAAAAAAAATTATCATGAATATGTAAATAAACTATGCCAACAAAGTAGTAATAACATTTTGAACAATATTTTGTTTTCGGGTAGCTTCCCTACAATGTAAAGTGGGAATAATTATTTATTATCACGTCCACCCCTTAGTGTGGGATATCGTAACATTGATCTTCTCAAAACATTAAGGGGTTGCTTAGACATATTTTTGTTTTAGAGATTTTAACTTTTAAAGCAAATGTCTGTTAGAGTAGGACGTCCTCTCCCCTTTTAAAAGCTGAACCGTTAGCTAGAAAAATCTAAAAACAAGCCTGGCAATAATATATAATAATATAAAGAACTTTAAAAAAAACTATAGCGCCTTTGTTAACTTTATTAGTTCAAGAATACTAAGGCCCTAAATTGTAAAGTACCTACAGTTACTTGACATAATTTATTTATTTATTTAACTTATTGCACATAAACATAGGCGTACTTAATGCCTTATGGCATTCTCTAACAGTCATAATACAGTTATAATTCATACATAAAACCAAATCCTTTGAAAATAATAACTTTTACGAAGTTGTTACTCATTTATTACAAATAGTAAACCCCTTTTAAGTCCAAAATATGTTGTAGCAAATAACTGCAGAGCCCTATAGCGCGTGGCTCGGCACGTACTTGGGCGATTTTTAATGGTAAATAATTGATGCTATATTTATAGGCACCTTTGACACTGATACTGTTACAGCAAGAAAGCAATTTCCCTCACTTCTATAGCCTATCTGACAAACCCGAAATGATGAATCGATGATAATAGAGGGGTACAAATAAGGAAGTAAAAGAACATTTTATATAAGTACTTGAATTAATGATGAGATGAACGTAACGTGTATAATAATAGGTACTTGTAAACGGTACAAATACTCTGCTGACGTCAAATGACCTATACAATATTTATTTAAAGGTGATCGGCAAATTTTATGATAGTCACGATTTTAATTCAAATAAAAAAGGAATAAGGGGATTAAAAATCAATTATGGAACCAAAATAGCGGAGGAGGAAAAAACAAAATTGACATTTTAAAGTTTGAAGGGTAAAATGTCATTGTGTAAAAAAGGGGGGAACCAATTTAAACTCACGTATAGCCTACTTATTGACGGATACACGTGTAAGTCTGTCAATAAGTTATTTTTGCCTTGAATGCACAGTTTGCCTATATTTTTTAGGTTACTATTATTTTGATGTCATTTCCTCGTTGATCTATTTACATGCATATAGTAGTCTAGACTAGACTACTTTTAGTGAAGTCTTTTTTCAAAATCCTTTGCATATTTCTGTCAGGTAATTCTTAGTAGCAGAACGAAATTAGGAATTGTACCTGGTAAATGGCGATAAGCTCTCCACCTATCTCAAGGGACTTTAATATAACTATGGAAATTAGGGTGTAATACACCTCTGCCTTACTCTTTTGGGAAATACAGACGCGATGCTATGTTATGAATATTACGTAAATTGCAAAATTTTGGAAAATGGAACGTGACTTAAATAGATTAGGTGAGAGAGCGATTGAATGGAATCCAAAGGTCACGGTTTGTCTCGCTTCAAGTTCTCCTATATTTTTATCGACTGTTCTTAGGGGTATTTTAGTGTGTGATTGTAGGTCTCATAAAAAGCCATAGAAAGGCAAATTAGCCCACGCGCAGTTTTGCTATTACCACATTGCGTAACATAATATTGTGGTGGCAGCGTTTGTTCCCCACAAGCTTACTGATCTCTGAACCACAATTATGAACCACTAACGAGAGGCATTTTCTGCTGCAGATTACCAAACTAAACCCATTACTGTAATGACTAACAGAATTCATGTATCAAATACTTCCTGCAGTTATCCGCAAAATTATTTTCAACCGTTTAGACTGATTTCGTAATATCAATAAGAATTAATATCCACATTTTCGTTCGAAAGTGTGTTTATTAGTTCTGAGAACGGCGTCTGAGGTAGTAATCTTTGGTCTTTCGGTGTTCCTTGATTGTTATAATCAATGTTTTATCACCTAAAACATCAGGAATTTGACGTTTTGCAAGTTAAATAATGATAGATGCCGTGGCAGTCGCACTTTGGAGCACGGTTATAATAGAGTTATAAATGCGCCTTGTCTTGTTAAGGTGTGATCGTAGTAAACGAGTAAATGATTTCAGAATTTGCAGTTAGGAAATGTAACCGCAGACTATCTGTATTTGAACGCATACCGCGATGTTGTAATGCTAAACGTTGTAAATTGTAAATTATAAACTTGCTAAATATGTCGGTTGCATCTTCTCGCTCAGGTATTATGTTTGACTCGATTTTGTAAAATTACTGTTTTGGTTACGATACTCTTACGTGTTGATGTTTTGTGGTGATAGATTTAATTAACTTATTTAGGGATATACGCAGCTTCATACATGCAAATGTATCTGACCATTGTAATTAGATTGATTCATTAGCATGCGAGTCTTGTAATTTACGCTATTACTCGTTACAGTTACTATTATTCTTAGTGATGGTTAACGATCTCCCAACTGTTCTTCAACACACTCGATGTCTTTTATATGCGGATGATCTCAAACTCTTTACTGAGGTTAGATCTGACGCAGACTGCTTAGCACTCCAACAAGACATCAATGCTGTATTGCATTGGAGCCATAAGAACAGGATGGACTTTAATACCAGCAAGTGCTATGCAATGACATTCGGACGCAGGCGAAACCCGATAGAATTCAAATATAAACTCGATAGCCATGACATAAGTCGCACAACCATCATAAAGGACTTAGGTGTAGTATTTGACACTAAATTAACTTTTCACGATCACATTATGACGCTAACCAAAGAGTCATTTAGGCGTTTGGGTTTTATTTTGAGAAACTCTAATGACTTTCGTGACCAGCACGTAATAAAGTTGATTTACAACTCATTAGTGCGTTGTAAGCTAGAGAGCTCAATGAGTGTGTGGAGTCCACATGAGAGCACATACTCTCTTCCCATAGAGAAGATACAAAAGGCTTTCCTTAGATACCTGTATAAGCGTACTTACGGGTACTACCCATTTTTGTACCCCACGAAGTTTCTTTTAGGTTGTTTAGGTTACAACTCATTGGAAGTCAGACGGGATAGAAACCAACTCATAGTCATGTGCAAAATTCTTAGAGGAATAATTGATGCACCAGACTTGCATGATGAGCTGTGTCGATTCTTCACCCCAGACAACTATCGCCGCAATCGCAAGCATGTGTTGTTCGCTGTGCCAGCGTGTCGCACCGTAGCACGGGCTCAGTCACCAATACCACGCACCCTCACTGCATTCAACGCTCTCCTGGATTCCAACCCTGACTGTGATTTGTTTGCGGATGGATGGCAAAGTGTGTTAACAGTGTGTTTGAGGTTTTGCGAAAGAGATGAATGAATTCTCATTATGTTTGTTATTGTGTTTAATTTTATTTTTCTTTAAATTCTCTGTATGGTTAATTTAACTGTGTTAATTAACATATACAACTATCTTGAATTATAGTAATTGGTGTAATTACCGTTATGATTTAAGTAAATAAATAAATAAATAAATCTTAAATATTAGTTTTTAAACGGTTAGTCATTCAGACATTTAGACTGCTAGTTACTCTAACTAGTTTAATATATGCAGACAGAATAATCCTAAATACTACCTTTTGTGTAACATTTATTACAAGATTAAAAAAAATAACTTTTTCTCTTAATTGGTCTTGTCTTGTTTGTTTGTTATAAATTTTGTTTAGTTATAATAATATGTATGTTTGTCAAAGTTTGTACTTTCCATAACTCAAGTTACAACGTGAATGCTATGCACACCTGTTATTTGTAGATCTCTGTAGTTTACTGTTAGTTACGGTAGTGCTTATAAATAAATAAGTAAATAATAGGTTGCAAAAATCTGACATTTTGATTGTTTTGGTAGCTTATTATACAAGACTACTTGGGTACCCTAAATTCGTTCAACAAAGAAGTGATAACTTACACCCACACAAATCGTAAAAACAAACTGCTTCAGTGACACAACCTCTTTTACATTCGATCCATAGCTGCGATAAACGTGTCTGGACTTAATAAAGGCGTTTGTAATCAGTCTGCCTCTTATTTTGACCAAAACATTCTTTATTCCAAATAAAGAATTGCTAACATTCGTCGGGGCATGTACTGCATTGCTGAGGTGTGAAGTAATAACATTTCGTCATCTAACCTTTAAAATGAGCGGTAAATGGTCACATTTCAGCAAAACAGTGGCTTTTTTAAATATGAAACCAGATAAGCATGTATGTTATCAGTAGCTCCATTTATTAGGGTATGAAACTACTGTGTAAAGTTTTACTGGCACAGTATGTGGCCTTAGATTCTTGTTAGATATAACAAGATCATAGGTATACTCGTTGTTTGCAAAAACCTGTTGTTGAATGTTGTGGTAATTGCTATGAAAAATATGCTTTTTGGCTTTCAAGGGATAGTTACATCGCTTTACTTATAACCTGTTAAATTGTAACGTTTTTCTTGCTATTTTGTGTTGGCTCTATGATTGAGCTTGTAATTACTTACCAATATTTGTTCAGTCTTTGAATAGAGCTGCGTCTGTCAAAACATTTTAAAATATGAAAAATAAAGAAAAACATATATATTCTAACATTTATTATGATATATCCACCTTGATACAAAAACATTCCAAAATATCGAGGCATTTGTTCGCTTGACGAGTAATTTCAAATTTAATTTTAAATAGTGGTAAGTGCATAAATGAAGAGTAAAATTTAAAAAAAAAAGGAAACGTACAAACATTTCGTTTGAAATTGTTTAAATAATTTTGACCCATTTCACAATAAAAGGCTCATGTATCATTAGCATTTACTACGCAATGTTATATTGACGGCGTTTTGTTTTGACATTTTTCTTCAATCATTATAATTAACATAACATGCCTTGATTCCGCTACATATTCATGCTTGTTATCATTCCATAATTACCATCTTACAAAGTATACCTAGTTATTTATACATTTTAATTGATCAACTAACATTTTTCAAGCAGCCACACCTTTTATTGCATTAAAGGGCAATATTAATTTAAATAATAATGACATCTGTATCTACTTTATCTGTTTTGAACCTAAGTGTCTCAAACTTTTTTCTTCTAGTATTTTAGTAGCCCTATTTTATGACATAAACTGGCTATAGAGTTAATAAGATATTTTATTAAATCAGAAATGATTGCATAGATTACCATCTAGGAAGTGGTTCTCTTTCACCCTCAGGCTCGTTCAGAAGAGTTCAACCTTGTTCTGTTGAATGTTGAACATTAGTTAATGCACGATTAAATATGCATATACAATATGCTTAAACTATTGCTAAGATTTTATTCCATATACAAGACCATGCATCAAGCTTTACTTTGCCAATATAAAATGGTCTTGCATTGCAAGGATAGCCTATACATTGCGGGACCATCTTATAATACTACGTCTAGCGTACTTTAGGGAATACGTGCACCCCACTTTGAGATTCTCTGCTCTCTATCTGATATACTATTACAATAAGCGGTAAGTGGGTGGCGTGACATTGTCATTGTCAAAGTACCTCGTAAACTGGTAAGCATTAAATGGGAGGCTTCATTCGACAGGCATTACAAATCGTTGAGCAAATTATCATACAATGAGACTCCCTGTCGTAGAAACATAGTTGAGACGGCGACACAGTATGAAGGTGATTTATAAAGTCAAGTGTATGATTTATGTAATAGAAAAAAATAGTTTGTACACTTACCAAGTAAATAATGTCTGTCCCTCCAGGTTTTCACGCTAGTGATTTTATTGCGATAATACGTCTCAATTTTTTGCATACAGCTACTTTTTTATTGACTTATATATATTTATTTTTTATAAAAGTTGTTGCGGAATTTTGCGTTTGTACGTGACTTTACTGAAAAATATTATCGTATCTAAATAACACATGGATACATACTAATGTCACTGAATACTTTTCTGGTGTTATTCTCTGTATAAACTAGTAGTCTACCTGACAAGAAGAGACAACAATAAATTTAGTTAGCTTGTAAATTCATTTAGGTAAGCTTATAAAACCTTCTACGAACCTTCTACGTACAAGTCTAATCATAAAGCGCAAATCAGTAGCCAGATTCTTACTCCAAGCTGTAGCGGAACATGGCTAAACACCGTGAAATATATATAATAACGGCGTGATCTTCAAGGCCACATAACTCACCCGAAGGCTGTGCCATCTCGTGAGACAACGCACGTACCAATTCGATTAAAAAGTTTTGTCTTTGATAAATATTGAATGCAATCTTGATGGCATTCGGCCATGGCTTTTCTGAGTTTGGTTCGGTTACAACACGACTGAACATCATGTATTGTTGACTATTATACTTTTACGTGTTAATGATATGTTGACTTGTATTTAAATATGTGACTCCTCAAGAATTTATTTGGCTATTGAAATATGATTGGATTGTGATCTGATCTGACCCAATAAAAATATTATTACTACACTACACGTCGACAGTGTTAACAACCAATTTTAGTTTTACTTAACCAATAAATAAAAAATAAAACAAGCAAAATCTATGGTTATCCTTATTTGTTTTGAATGCGGTATTAACTATAGTAAAATTTAAGCCAACTTTACGTCACAAAACATGTTGTATGAAATTATTGCATGCATTGTAAAAGATGATGTTTACACATATAATTGTGAATGTTTTACTAATGTTGCGATATTTATTTCGTGATATATATATCACCGTGTTTTGAAGTGTAAAATAAACTTTATGATTGCTTCCTATGAATTGCGCTGCGATCGCAATAGACTGATTATTATTTTACTCAAATATTTTTTAGTTATAACTTATTAATTAAATAAATGTCAAGTGTAACACATATTCTTTTTGCTAACCGATAATATTAAAGGAAATGTATACATACATACAACATGTATTATGTTAACACAGTAATAAAATACGCTTGTTCTGTTACATGTTCTAATTAAGTGGTAAAAGCGAGGCAAAATTGATTTATTTCTTAGTAATTTTTAAAATTACTTCAGGTAATTGTTGATGTTTTGTAACAGGGAAGCTATTTTTTTCTTGGTTAGTAATATGTTATGTAGATCGAACGCGCCATGAATTATTCATGTTGGAATTTTTTGATGTAATTGCCTTGTTTAACGAAGGTTAATGCTCAAATTAGAGCCAAAGTCGAAAATATGTGTAAGAAATAGAAATAATAATATGCGTGATAGAATATTGTTTTTTTTTAAACTGTTCTGTCGTAGTATTATTATTATTGGGACGAGGCTTTGGGTGTTCACGTCGACCTCCGTGGGTCTATTGTAATTGTAGCCTCATTCATTATAGACTCCTTTAGGCCAATAGCCTCCATAAACAGGAGTAGTCGGCCGATCGGGAGTGACTTGACATCATCCGGATCCAAGATATGGCGTCCCGTCCGCGTGGCGTTTTGTCGTAGTAACATTTATATAAAAAAATAACTATCTTTAATCTAGAGCTAGTTCTATTGCAATAAAATACGTAATTATAAATATTACTTTTGATACTTTGTTTTGTTTATGATTTGGAATTATTAACATTCCACCTTCTTAAATATCACGATTATTATAAATCAATGTGCAGTTAAATGTGGAGTAAAGTTATTTTTATATGAAGAAGATAAGAAAGAAAAAGCACTTGGAATAACTTATATTATCTTTTTAAATATTTAAAAAGTTAGTTACGCTTTATAGCCCAGTGCCGTTAATTTTTAAGACCAAAAAAATTAATAGTAGGATGAAACCCATTAGAAAAGGAGGAGAATATTATAAAAATTAAAGGAAAAATAATTTACGGGCGATCTGAGGTCGGGAAGAGGGGGAGGGGGGGGGGGGTTAAGGGTAAAAAACGGATTTTCTCGATTTCCGGCAAAACTAAAAGTCCTATGGAAAAAAGATGAATGGCCAAGTTGTTGGTAATAAAAAGATCTAAAACTTTTGTATTTACACTTTTTTCATATAACCTCAAAATTTATGTGAAAAATTCAAAAATTTTGTAATAATTCAAAAAAACTATTAATATATAATGAATAATATATACAATTTTGAGTTATTTATCAAAATTTACACTTTAATTACTCGAAAAACGTAAGATTACATGTTACATTGATAAAATATTAATTTTATTAACTTATTTGTTTGTAAATAGCTCAAAATTGTATATAGTGTATATATTAATTATATATTAATAGTTTTTTACGATCTTTGTTTTGCATTTTCTGTGAAGATTTACTATAGTAACATTTATATATTTTTTCACCATCGGAAAGAAGAGATTTTAACGAAGAGAAAACATACCAACTTTTTGAAAAAAGCTGATATTTTGACGGGTGAATTTTCGATCGAAAATAAGGGTAAAAATCGATATTAATTAAAAAAAAAGGTGAAAAAATAAATATATCTAATCAAATAAATTACAGCGGATTTGGGACATTAAAAGGTAAGTTTTCACCAAATTTCGTGAAAAAAAATATTGTTTGTAAAAGATAAATATAAAAAACCAAAAACTTGGTTTTTTGAATTTTTCACATAAATTTTGAGGTTATATGAAAAAAGTGTAAATACAAAAGTTTGAGATCTTTTTATTACCAACAACTTTGCCATTCAACTTTATTCCATAGGACTTTTACTTTTGCCGGAAATCGAGAAAATCCGTTTTATACCCTTAAAACCCCTCCGCCCCCTCTTCCCGGCCTCAGATCGACCGTAAATTATTTTTCCTTTAATTTTTATAATATTCTCCTCCTTTTCTAATGGGTTACATCCTACTATTATTTTTTTGACTTTTTATCATTTTTTAAGGGATCTACCCTGGGCTATTAAAAACATTACGCTTTTATTATCCAGAAGGGTGTGGCAGAGGTGTACAACACCCTCATTTCACCTGTTATGTTAAGGTCTCATGGGATAATGGTGAGCCTATCGCCATCCACCGGGCACAATATCAACTCCGTGCTGCTATTGTGTATTTCCAGACGGAAAGTTCACAAATAAAACTTTGCTCGAACCCGAGACCTCGCAGTTAGTGGCGCATACACTACCCACTAGACCATCGAGACAAATTTAAATACTTTTGAAAAAAAAAAGCTTTGGAAATAGTATTATGATACTCCCTACAGCTTATTGAATCCAATTTAATACAACAAACTTCAGACCACAAAGCAAATTAACTCAATACAAAATGAGCAAAAAAATAAATAATAGTTTAAAAACAGAATAGAAAAGAACACATCCTTACTAATATTATAAAGGCGAAAGTTTGTAAGTATGGATGTATGGATGGATGTTTGTTACTCTTTCACGCCAAAACTACCGGGTCGATTTCGATGAAATTTTGCACACATGTAGCTTATAGTCTGGATTAACATATAGGCTACTTTTAATTGACATACCACGCGGGCGGAGCCGCGGGCGGAAGCTTGTTTCACAATAATACTAGTATATTTTGTTCATTACCATTTTCTTTCATCATGCTTAAATTAGGAATTATTTTTCACTTTTTAGGTAGAAGTGCTTTACAAGCGTGTTTTTTAGTTTTTTTTAAACTATTATTTATTTTCTACTTTTTAGTTTGGTTTATTTATAAGAGCGGTTTTTTAATTTTTTTATTTTTTTTTATCGAATTATTGCATTGTCATCGATCTTTGACAGGTGTGCAAAATTTTAATGAAATCTGTCCGTTTAAAGTGGGTCAAAATCGAGTCCAAATGAGTCGGTTACACACATACATACAAATATACATACATACATACATACATACAGGTGAAGCTAATATAAGCGTGTTAAAAAATAAAATATACAACCAACTGAACGTGCAATCTCACACATCATCGACTCAACCATTTCCTGCTGATATAATTTCAACGTGAGGGATTAGACGTGATAGGTCGGTTAGCAATTTTGGTAGGTGACAACAAGATTGACTGCGGCGTGGGAGGCCAAGAGCTTTATTTCGCTCAATGCCTTTCTGACAACTATCTTCTATGACCATTGTGGGAAATAAAGAATGATGTGTGGGTGTACCTTAATTAAAAACATGTTTTGCTAAGTGGCTAGGCGTTTCAGATGTGTTAGAGTAATGTGAATAAAACAATTGTCAGACAAAATCTGTATAAATAAATATCTCACAACTTACACACAACACCATCTGGTCCCAAACTGAGCAGAGCTTGTACTATGGGTACTAGAATAACTGATATTAATACATATATACTTTTCTTTTGTTAATACATAGACACACTTAGACTAAGACCAACCCACATGTTCATGCACACAAAGATTTGTCTAATGCGGGAATCGAACCTGCGACCTCGGCATCGCAGGCAGGTACACTACGCACTCGGCCATCCGGTCTGCTGTTATTTGAGGAATCTCACGTATGTCGAATTATCTTGTAATGTATTTTAAGTATTTGTTTTCCTCACGAGAATCTCCACTTCACAACCATCTCATTGATATGGAACAATGAGATGTTGCCCAAAAATAAAATCTGACTTATTTAAAAAAAAATATTGTTCACATTGGCGGCATATTTTTTAAATATTTAAATTACTAACCTAACAACAATTTAATCTTTAAAACTAATTTAAGAACTACCTAAAATTAAAAAAAAAATGCAGACCAACGGCTATTTATTTTACATTACAAATATAATTTTAACTGAATGCTATTTTGCTACTTGAACTCAAAAAAAAGTGTTGAAATCACTTAGCATTTTTGTAAAAAAATGTGAGAATAATTTTACGTGCGTAAATAATTATGTGATTAAAGTAAAAGAAAAAGAGATTTAAAAATATGTAATTTTACATACCCTAATTATATGTTTTCAAGTATGTGACTTAAGAACAAGTAACAACAATTATGTACTTAAAATGAAGGAAAATAAGTTATTTTAAAACAGTTTGTTTTGTTTTCCAGTGACCTGTGAAACATTTCAATTAAGATAATTATATACGAAGTGACAGCTGTTTCGTAACATTTAATATAAGTGGCCATTAACATTTCGTTTTATTTCTGTTGATTTAGCGTCGCAATGGCTTCTCATTCGTCATCGTCCTGGTTTATTTTGGTCCAGACTTCTTGGTACTTAAAGCATGCCTGGAATGACATTACAACACCTTGCCAACTACCTAAGCTACGAAGGGATCCTATTTAAAAATCAATTGATTTTTATTTTTCAATCAATTTTACTTAGCACAAAGAATTAGCATTGCTATACAACGTGGCAATGCTGTCAGCCTTCTGAACACGGTCCCCACAACCGAGATCGATGCGGAGGAATACTATGACGCCTAACTTAATGTAAATATTTGCCTTTTTATTTTACCTATGTATATATTTTCAATTTATTTTCTAATCTTTAATGTAACATTATAATATTTCCTTAAAAATAAATTTTAATTATTATTATTATTATTTTTAAAATAAATAAATTATGAATTAAATGAATTGAAAATATGAAGTGACATATAAATAGTAGCAAAACTCCCTCGTTTGTCTAGCTCTCTCACCGCAGGGTCTTGGGTTCAATTCGGGCAAAGTGTTATTTGTGAATTTGTCGCCAGGAAATTCTCAATAACAGCACGGAGTTGGAATTGTGCTCGGTGAATTGCGATAGTCCACTATCCCTTAATGAAAAGTTCACAAATAACAAGAACTCATTTATAATTTTTTATACACTTTCTCAAAATATATATTATCTTACTTAGTATTTTCAAGAGAACACACAATTTGATTTATCCGCTGTTTAACAATGGATAATACATGGATTTCCTTGTTTGTCTTTTAATTGTCTTTTCTTTTATTCACTAATCAACAATACAATGGCGCGCCCATGTCAACTAGGATATTAGCATTCCTCTTAATAGACCGAAGATAATTTCATTTTTGTCTCTTCAACACGCAAAGGCTCATTTGCAACCCGAAATTGTGTTTGAAAGTTTTATTTACTCTCTAGTGAGGCAAAGTTATTTGAATATCAATACAAAATCTCTTTCCCATGAACAAGCTTTGAAAAACGACAAATCGCTTGCACTATCCGGTATTTATTATACAAGAGCGTGCGGGCGATTTGTAGCGTGTGAGGCCATTATATTTTTGGAATAAATAAGAAGAGTAAAATACTGCACAAACATTCCTAACTTCAAGTCGCACTTTATCAATGAAAAAGCTTATCTATTACATAAAACGAAAGATCTTAATTATGCTACGAGTCTTCTCCTTTTCGTTTCAATGGTCAAAGTTTTATATAACCCCCGCCCAGTACGTAGCCTCGGTAATAGCGTTCTCTGTAGCCTTGTTTAGGTCATCCAACGACCAGCTATCAGGGCAATTGGGGCACTCAAGTAAGTGAGTCATTGTTCGCTAATGTGTACCGCAATTGCACTGTGTCTGTTCTGGTCCAATAATACCCCATCTTTCCAGATTTTGCTGCAGCAGCCAACCTGTGATCTCAGTCGATTCAAGAATTTCTATTTGGACTCTCTTGTGTCTTAAAACCGGTTGGCGGAGGGATTCTTTCCTGCCACAGCTTTATCCTGGCATTAAGTTACTAGTAAATAGATATAATTAAAGTTGTCAGTTACGCTAAAGTCGATTCGTTTAAAACGATTATAAGCAATTTATTTAATTGGACATATTTTAGTCGCGCATATGTCGTGCAGTTATATCAAATAATGCCCTTTGGCGTTATATCATAGGTAATTAATGAATTTACCTTTAACACGATTGGAGAAGCTCGTGGCTAATTCGAAGCCGCGTGTATCGATCAATCGTTGGATTACCTATGGTAGAATTAAACCAGGTAGGGCCAAATCCGTCACTATGGATGGATATACCTTGAAACTCCAGGATTCTGCCGTCGTTATGTTTAAGTCCCATGGGATAGGTCTGAATACTTCATGGCAATACAAAATATTTTCAATTATATAAAAAATAATTTGGCTGAAGGAAAATATTTGATGAATAAATAAATACCTCAACTAACACACTACGCCATCTAGTCCCAAACTAAGCAGAGCTTGTACTATGGGTACTAGAATAACTGATACCAATACATATATACTTTTCTTTTTGTAAATACATAACATTTAACTTATTTGTGAACCTATACGTATTATTTGTGTTAATAAAGACTTTTTTTTTTAAGTCGAACCCCCATGTTCATGCACACAAAGATTTGTCTTATGCGGGAATCGAACCCGCGACTTTGGCGTCGCAGGCAGGTACAATACCCACTCTGCCATCTGGTCGTCGTGATTACTTGTAAGTTTAAAATGATTTATAAAAGCCCGCATCCCAGCAGATTTATCCACATTAATACAATATTTTAGGAATATTGCATAACATAACGAGTTTCGTACCTCACACCCTTGATCTCAGTTGTTATTTGAAGATCTAATACATTCTTTTTGGATAGGTACTCAGAAGCCAGAATGTCTTAAAACTAGTCTAATTAAGTCATACTGCTCCGTACTGGGTCTGATGGCAGTACTTCTTGTAAGCTAATGGTATTCAGCAAAATCTGTTAGAATAGAAGCTGAACTGTTAAAAAGTGAGTTTATACAAAGCAAATTTTACCTGTTGTAATATATAAAAAGTGACTGATACAAACGTGAAGTGTTGGTTCGATTAGAAGGCAACGATGCTTGCCTGTAGTGACCAGTTTCATTGTAGCTTAAGCATTCTTAATATGACAGACTAGCTACTTTGTACTACGAAAGCATTTGTTAATTTTGTTAAAATTATCTTCATATTGTGTGCATGCGACCAGCTTCTCTCCATGTAAGGTGATCTGAGCACTTACATACATGCAATGTGCATATATGTACTACAAATAGCTGAGGATACACGAGGAAGTCAACCGCACTTAAAACACGATCAACAGGTTTGAGCTATATCGAGCAAAAATGTTAAGTAGTGTGACATTTTCTTCACAATGCAGACACTTGAAAAATAAACGGTAAAAAATATGAATCTTAAATTGCAAGAACTTATTTATCGTTTAATTCTATGTATCGCTGGAGCTGACATTTAGAAAAGTACTAGTCATCTATCTTGTTACTCACGATAATAATTACTATTCAGTAGATATGCCCGCATTTTATACAGATAATACATCTATAACATTAATTAAGTCGCGGACGCCTCTTCGAACCGAATACTATCTAGTTTTGTCAGTTGACCAAAAAAAAAGTGTTCGAGTGAAGAAAAGTTTTAGTATGTCGTTGTTAACTCCTTCCAGCTGAGCTTACTTATTTTAGAAGGAAGTATCACATTGATGTAATAATAATAAAGATTTGAGTCCACGACCGATCACGAGACCAACGCATTATTCATTGAGCCATGGTCGCTTAGTGCTTAGTGCACGTGGACATCAGCTAAAACAGTGTTTTTCAGACGAAACATTGTTAAAACTTCTTATTCATAAAATATAATATGATTGACCTCAAATTATGGTTTTCAATCAAGCGTGATTTATAGAATTGTCTTTTTGTAGTACAATAAAAAAGAAAATATTATTTACTAAACAACATATTATGCGATAGTTATACGATTTAATACCACTTCTCACTTCTCTACATAGTATAAAATAAAAAACGCCAAAAGCAAATCAAAATAAATAAAAAAACAAATGCGCGTGTAGTACACCAGTAGTACCTATTACATGACTCATCATCACATTCATTTATTTTTCTTGTTTTTTTTTATCAAAACATCAATGTATACTACAGTTTGGCAAAATAGTGTAGAAACAGAAACTAATTTATGACTGATTGTAACATAATAACAAAGTGGTCAATGTAATGATATTTCATGCCTGTCGTTATGTGGAAATAATCATATTAATATACTATAGTTAAGTTAAGTTATCCTGTGAATATCAGTAGATGACGACGCGCCACAGAGAACAAAAACAACATTCACACTATTCCACACCAATAGATCGATGATACGGATTTTTTTCAATATACCCACTTATGCACACTATATTTCGTTTTAGTTAAGTTTTTGCTATTTTTAAGCCTGCATCCAATGGTTGAGTGATTGTAATGTTCTAGCTATGTCGTTAAAAAGTAAGTATTGTGATGTAATGTATAATTGTAGTGTAATGTTTGTGTATATGTACGCTTATCGTCTTGCGATGAATCGGATGCGCGGAAAAATCCCTCGGATTTATGTTGCATTCGCTGTAGTTTTTAATGTAACTTTGTAATGTTTTTTTTTATAAATAAATAAATAATTATAGTAAAGTTCACGATTGTTTCACCGTTTCGCAGTTTTTTTTTTAATTAGGTGTGTTTGGTTGATTTGCATGTGAGCTGCCAAGCGAAGAGCACGGCAAAGGCGGTCCCATTAATTTCTACTTTTTTTGCCAAGCTATATGATGTACGTATTTGATAACAAAAACTAACGATTAAACATTGCAACAAAGTTATGACTTATTATAACTTAACATATAATTTATGTAATATAAATGTGTGTTAATTTACTAAATGATGCGAGTAATAGCACTTACGTTTGAACTGTTATTACCAGATCTATGTTAGATCTTAGTTCCGGCTTTACATCCTAAAGAATCTAGAGCTTCCTAGTGTGGCAATAACCACTAATGGTAGAAAACATTTACTAATGAATATAAATATTCCGTAGATTAAAAAATACTTAGACCGTCTGTACTACGTAACGACACTTTGGTTTGATTGTCAGGTCAATTGTTATTTTATTCGAACGAAATGTCAGTAGTTTACAATAGCAAGAAGATAACGAGAAATATCATACTAAAATATTATAAACATGACATAATTTCACACCTTTAAAAACTCATAAAACTCATTTTTTGGTAATTGGATTACACGTCATTACATATATATTTAAGAGAATAGGTAATATAAATTTAGTTAAAATATTTGCACACAGATTCAATTCAAGATTCAATTTCATAATTTCAATTATAATACAAATGCCCGAAATAATCATAAATAATAAAAAAATGCAAAAAAAAATAGTACAAAAATAATGAAATGTCAACTTCTAAATTAAAGACTAAAAAAATAAATAAATATAATTCAAATTTAATATTGCAATGTGAAATAAAAATACATCATTAGTTATAAATTGTCAAAATTTTAACAACTAATAAAAATAATGAATACTAATGTTAGGTTTTAAGATAATTTAACTCGATATCGAAATATTTATTCGATTCATTGATTTATTTTAATAGCCACACTGGCGACAATGATGTTTTTGGTGGGAACGATAAAATAACGGTTAAAAATATGGTAGGAGATTGGACACTTTTTTGGATAGCCAGCAACGAGTGCGGACGTCTCTTAAAATACTTGTAAAAGATATAGTTTAGAAATTATCTAAGCTTAGATATAAATACTGTGTGAAAAGGAGATTGTTAAAGGATACACCGACGCTACTGTGAATAACGTGAGTCTTATTTTAAGTATTATAAAAGTGTACATAAGCAAATATTAAAGGGTGTTAAAAGAAATACTACGTGTTTTATTATATTTCAGAAGTGGGATAAGCCCAGCTTATTGTGTTTTTCTATTTAAACAGTAAATTGAGTTTTAAAAGTGCTTGTGCGTTTCATTAGCATTAACTTGCAAAAGTGCATTATAGTAAATACTAGTCGTTTCTCAAGATGAATCCCTCGCGAATGTGGGATTTCAGAGAACTACAATGAAATTAGTTCAGCCAACTAACCTCGTTTCAAAGATTTAATTGTCAAAGTGCATTATCATTATTTTTCAATTTCATTGAGTAGTATTTATTTTAAGCTATGTTATGTATAAATTAATGTGAATAACATTATATTAGCTTACAGTAATTGGAAACCATTAAAATAATGGTGCTTTTCTTCGGTAAATTGAGTAGTTACAGCGTTTTTTTACAAGTTTCAGAGAATGCAACGTACAAGTGCATCTTCTACTGGGCGGCGTTTGAGGACTTTGAGGACGCCTTCCCGCATGGAAGTTGATCGGAATAGTGATTCGGGCAGAAGGAGTCGCAGTCGCTCGCGTCGAGAAGGTAGCGGCTATTGCAGTCGCACTCGCCGCAGTCACTCGCACCTAGAAGATAGCGACTGTCGCAGACACAGTCACGCGCGTGCTCCGAACCAGGAGCAAGAACGTAATAGTGTACGTAAATTAGAGCATGCATTGGAACATCAGCGTAAGCGTTTACGTGCTCTAGAAAGCGAGCTGAGCAGGGAACGTAGCCTAAGGCGACAGGCTTCAACCCGGTCTAGCGGTGAACGGATTACTCATCGCGAGTCAAGAGGCATCGAACGCGAACCACTGCATGTTCGAGATACAAGTTCACATCGAGAGCGCAGCCCTTTGGAGAGAAGACCACGAGATGTTCGTGATGCGGTTGACGGCACATCAACAACGTCGCGGCAAAAAAGGTCAGACAGTCCACGTTTTACTTCCGAGAATGTAATGAACTTTATAAATGCTTTTAATAACACTAAGGATCGATCTCAGCCGTTATTAGAGTCATCTCCAATGCAAAATATTAGCAACAATAATAATAATAATATTAACCACAAAAATATTTTACCCGATTTTGACCCTTCTTCAAAGAGTCAGCGCATTGATGTTTGGCTCAAAAAGGTCAATGAATGTGCCACTGTATACGGCTGGGATGAAAAAACTATAATACATTTTTCTATGCAGAAACTGCAGGGATTGGCCAAAACGTGGTATGAGAGTCTGAACTCTATACTATTTAGTTGGAGCGAGTGGCAAGATAAGTTGTTGAGAGCTTTTCCTTTTGAACAAAATTATGGCCAATCTCTGGAGGATATGCTTATAAGAAAGAGTAGGTTTAACGAACCTATAGAAGTATATTACTATGAAAAATTGGCTCTCTTGAATCGTTGTGACATCGAAGGCAAGCGAGCAGTGGAATGTATAATTCATGGCTTAAGCGACAAAACGATGAGGTCTAGTGCTAATGCAATGCGTTGTGTCCAACCCGATCAATTACTTCAGTTCCTTATGAGCAACAAGGAGGTTGCACAACTATCCGATCGTGGCAGTTTTAAAGGTCGACCTTCCTCCGCGTCTAAGTCAAGTAGTAATAATAACACATCGAATTCAAAGACCAATAATAATAATCGCGCTGAATTAATTTGCTTTAACTGTAAGGAAAAAGGGCACCCTTTCCTTAAGTGTCCTAAGCCCTTAGTTAAATGCGATAAATGTAATCTGTACGGTCATAAAGCTGAAAATTGCGCATCTAATGGGTCAAATAGTGACAATGAGGAACATAAAGATATGTGAATGCAATTATTATTAAGGATTATTTTGTTTCTAATTTTATTTAATAGCATTTTACTATCGTCATTATCATCGTACTAAATAACAAAACAATTATATTATTGATGAAATATTTACATGTGACCTATAGAGTTAAAAACTGCAGAAACTTAATGGTATTTATTAGCAGATAAATTGAATCTGTTGATTTATGTAATCATATGATTTTAAGATAAATATAATTTAAATATGATTATACCCTGTATGGAATCAACATTATAACTATTGAAAATGATTTTTTATTTTTTTTACCTTTAAATAATGTCCACGATAAATGCCTATTTGTTCGAAGTGATTATTTTAATTTTGTATGCATATAGAAAAATAAAATTGTAAGTTTTGGAAACTTCTGATTTTAATCACTATGTTGAGAAAGAGAGTTTATATTATGTTAAGTGGCAATGACCTCGGTATGTGAACGAGAATCACTGCCACCATGACTGACACCCCGGTATGTGAGAGAGAATCACTGCCACCATGACTGACACCCCGGTATGTGAGAGAGAATCACTGCCACCATGACTGACACCTCGGTATGTGAGAGAGAATCACTGCCACCGTGACTGACATCTCGGTATGTGAGAGAGAATCACTACCACTATGACTGATACCTCGGTATGTGAAAGGGAATCACTGCCATCATGACTGACACCTCGGTATGTGAATGAGAATCACTGCCGCTGTGGTTTTAGAATGATAATTTTATGTCTACCGTGTATTTTATTTGTTAAACTTAATAATTATGATTTTCTCACATTTTTATTTTACATGTTTTGGTATTTGTTTTAAAATAATTATTCATTCAGTATAATAATAAATTGGGAACCCGCAATCGATGCTGTCTTTTACGCTTGCCGAGTGTTAGGCAGGTAATACTCAGAAACACATTTGCGTGCATGAGGACATGCACGACGTCAGGATGGTCGAGTGTTAGGTTTTAAGATAATTTAACTCGATATCGAAATATTTATTCGATTCATTGATTTATTTTAATAGCCACACTGGCGACAATGATGTTTTTGGTGGGAACGATAAAATAACGGTTAAAAATATGGTAGGAGATTGGACACTTTTTTGGATAGCCAGCAACGAGTGCGGACGTCTCTTAAAATACTTGTAAAAGATATAGTTTAGAAATTATCTAAGCTTAGATATAAATACTGTGTGAAAAGGAGATTGTTAAAGGATACACCGACGCTACTGTGAATAACGTGAGTCTTATTTTAAGTATTATAAAAGTGTACATAAGCAAATATTAAAGGGTGTTAAAAGAAATACTACGTGTTTTATTATACTAATAATACTAATCTAAATTACAATTGATTCATTTTAAAAAATTCGTCAACAGTATAAAACGCCTGTTCAGCAAGCCATCGCTTCAGACGATAATTCTTCTTCTTCTTCTTCTTCATCGTGTCGATGGCTGAGTCAAATTTCAATTTGACTCAGCCATCGTGGTAAAAGGATAATTTAAAGCAGATATCGGTTGAAGCGTTATTTATATAAGATGGCAACTTATTATACACTGCCGGGCCCATGACATGCGTAGTTTTCGATGACTTTGTTGCGTTCGAGATACGGCAGATAACTTGTCCCGATTACGAGTCTGGTACGAATGCACACTGCCAATTGTAGTGTATCTGTCTGCGTTTTGCCTAACAAATACTGCGACCTGATACACTACTATAGCAGGAAGAGTAAGTAGGCCTTTATAACACAGAAGGGTGTGGCAGAGGTGTAAATAACCGACATTACATTGTTATGCTTAGGTCCCATGTGAGCCTATCACCATATACCGCACTAGGCATAATTCTAAGCCCATGCTACTTTTAAGAGTTTCCTTACAAAAAAACCCAAATAAGATTTAGCCTGACCCAGGAATCGAACCCGAAACCTTGCGGTGACAGGCACCATCAATCAACCACTTGACCAGCGATCCAGTTGAATATACTAAAAGGTACTACAAAAATACGATTTACATATTTTTATTGAAAAGTCTTTATGTTCACAATTTGCGAAAGCGAAAGGAAATAAATTCTCATCATGTTTTTTAAACAATATAGTAGCCGCAGAGACCCTTCAAGTAAAAGGCTGTCAAAAGAAAGCTTTACTGCAAATAACTTTCCTATATCTAGAAACCACTAACAAAAACCATAAATCAAGTTAAAATGTTTAGTTTCTATAGCTTAGAAGGTATTTCATTTCTATGTTAGAATTACCTACTATTTTTTGAACTACTGAAGATTCATTTTGAAGCTGTTCTAGCTCGTAGTTGTGTGTTTCTTGTTTGTAGGCTTTCTTTAAATGAACGTATCTTGTATGACAATATGGTAAACCTATAAAAGCACAGGAACTATCTATATAAACTTACATTTCCTTAGTAGTTTTGACGTCAAAGATTTATAATCGATCAAATATCCATCAATACATTTTTACGTACTTCTTCTTCTTCAAATGCCATCTCCTAACGGAGGTCGGCGATCATTAAGGCTATTTTTACTTTAGAGACGGCTGCTCTGAACAGTGATCTTGTGCTGAGGCCGAACCAATCTCTAAGGTTTTTACGTACATTTGCTTTTATTATATTAGGCGGACTAGCAGTTTTTATTTGACTCAATCGGATCGCACTTTAATCGAAACTAACAAAATTATAAATAATAATATATTGATAATGCATCTCGAAATACCTTATCATTTAATTTACAATTATAACCGACACATAACGGAAAGGAATGTAATGAAATGTGGAAGTAATTTAATGTTCGATATGCAGGCGCCAAATTTAGACTTTTATAATGCATATTCTAGTTACATTCGTTCCTGTACATTATAATGTATTCATTGTAGTTCTAAATTTTTTAATGTAACAAAACGATGTAGGCTTTTTGTGGATGAGGCCTAGAAACTAGACAACAATACCTTTAAGGTGGACAAATCTGTCGATGCGGATAGATGTGCGTCCACTATTATATTATCATCATCATTTAGCCTCCGTATTCCACTGCTAGTCTTAGGCCTCTCCCAATTTGCGTCACAGCACCCGGTTCTCCGCTATCCGCATCCAGTCCCCTTCAGCGACCGTCTATGCACCCGGTGAAGGACGTTCTACCTTACGTAGCGGAGTCGCAGTCTCCATTCAAGGACACATTTGTTTCAACGGCTGACTCGGGCTGACGGTCCTTAAGCAGACGTGACCAGCCCATTGGCATATCAGTGAGCTTATTCAGCGAGCTATGTCGGTTGATTTGCTTCTGTCATAGTTATTATATAATATGTTATTGTAAAGAAATGAAGTATTTTTTAAATAGTTATTTTTAAACACATAAGAGCGCTAACTTCACGAGAAAACTTATATCCATTCGTCAAGTAGAGACTTCTATGATTGACAAGATTCGTGTTATAGTTTTGATATAACATAGCAGAATATAATTAGCCGAATTACACACTCATCAAATTTTGATAAAGGTAACATCAGGTGAACATCAAGCACACGATCATCCTCTCAACACTCATAATGTTGTCGTGACCGTAATTGACCATGGCAAGATAATTAATTTATTGGTAATAAAAATAACTTATACGCACACACTGTTTTATATTTATTATAATGATTGATAGTTGCAAAAGCTTAGGGTTACCTTGGGTGCACGGCACACGTCGTCGGTCTAATGGTTTGAGTATAATAAAAACAAAATTTATCTGAATTTCTGTGGTCAGTCTTCTTCGTCGTGTCAATGGCTGAGTCAAATTTTATTTTGACTTGCCATCGTGGTAAAAGGATTAGCCAATTCGCTTTGGAGAATCGCGAATTGCCCAGGGTGCGCCGGACATAAGGAATCATTGTGTACGTCACTTGGGGAGGCTCCTTTCATGCACCCATGTGGTCAGTAGTAGAATAATACTATAATTTAAATTGAAGACAATTAATTCATTATATTATATTTTTCAAGCACTGATAGAAAAAGGCTTTAAAAAGGAAATGACAGATTGTTATGATTAGTATTAAACAGATTATGTGACCAACAAAGAAAAATCGTATTCAGATTGGGAGTAATGATGTCATTCATGATTATATTTATTTAATTATTGTCATCAAATCCTTCGAGGATATTAGTTAATTACGTTGGCCGCCGCTAGAGGGCCGACAGGAAACCAAATTGACTTAAAATAAGACTTTATTTTAAAAAAATACAATTTAACTCAATGCCTAATCCTATGATGGTGACTAACGCTCGATGTTAGAAACGAAAGTGCACCAGTCCGGTAAAAATAGTTATATGGCGCGACGTCCACTGCTCGTATTGCTGACGCTGCGCCACGACTCATGGTAAAAGGTAACGCGGCCAAAGGTATGCCTGACGCATAAGTAACAAATTCAAAAACATACCCAACCTAAAGGATCAATTTAGCCGTTCTCTCAATATTATTCTGAGAATAAGCAAACTGTCGACAAGGAATTCTAGAAAAATTTATAGGTGTCGAGGATCGTATCCTCGACACCTATAAATTTTACTAGAATTCCTTGTCGCCTTCAGATATGAAAAACACAAAACAAGTGTGATGTAGATTTTAATGATTTTATGCGGCTTATCTATATTAGTAGGCTATTTCATACCAAAATCAATTGACCAACATATTTAAAGTATAACAAGAAAGCCAAACATCAAAATATTAAATTCATCAAGTGCAATGGCTGGTAAGTATTCGAACCATCGATGTTATAATTTGGTCGGAGATTCAAACAAAAAGTTTTGTTTCTTACTGTTAGCCCCAATTTCACAGATGTAAGATAAACCTTATTGGCTGGATGAGCAAATAACACTCACAAATGAAAGTGACAAATGTGTAATTTTTCAAGTCCAACTTGTGTTACTTTTAAATTCGGTCGTAAATTTATCTGAAAGCTCTAAAACTGGCTCTTAGTCTATTCAACGTTTACTAGTATCATTAAACTGGGTTCATCGAAATGTTTAGCAACTGTTGATCGATCTGTACGATACTAAGTCGTTTACTACCAATAAAATTGATATAATTATTCAATTAAATGTTTCCACATTCTACTAAAATACTAAGTATTAGTAACAGCTTTGGAAGGATACAATTTATTGAAATCGGAAGCGTATCAGTGAAGGATAATGACGTCGAAGCTTGTTTAATTTTGCACTATGTAAATGATTTATTTTGTAGGAAACGACGAATTTGTAGACAATTCAAGTACTTGAACAATATTTTGTTATAGGCAGTCACTAATTAACGTTATCGAGTATTTTATTAAATTATCGGTGCTTTATTTCCTTACAAATATTATTATAATAAATGCAAAATGTATTTTTGTACGTTTTTTATACTTTCGCAGTTATACCACTGAACCGATTGAGTAACATAACATAACATCATGCCTATATTACCCAGAAGGGTGTGGAAGAGGTGTACAACCAACAACACTCACATTTTACCTGTTAAGTCGGTCAAAGCAAACAGAACCTGGTAAGGTGGGTTTTCTTGACGAACCGGACCTATATTGCGAGTGTGGTGCTGTACAGACTATGGCCCACCTCATGACCTGTCCCACTTGCTCCACCACCTGCACAAAGGAGGCGCTCATAAATGCCGATGGAAGCGCTATCCGCGTGGCTATGCACTGGGCTCATAGAATATGACTGCAGCCATCGACACGAAAGAAGAAGAAGAAGACCTGTTAAGTTTAGGGCCCATGGGATAGAATCGCTATCGTCCGGGCACAATTTCAACTCCGTGCTGCTATTGTGCATTTGCTTACGGAAAGTTCACAAATAACACTTTGCCCGACCCGGGAATCGAACCCGAGACCTCGCGATGAGAGGCTAGTCCACAAGACCATCAAGGCAGTTATTTGCAAGCTGTAAATTTGCAAAATGACGAGGACTATTATGTATTATATACATACAATCAACCAACATTATTACTGTAAGAACCAAAGTTAAAATTAAAAATATAACCATGAAAAATGAATGTCCATAGTTATATTGAAAAGCCAACATCTTTAAGTCCATGTTTTTTAAGACAATATCCGCAGTAATCCCAAATTGGACGTGATTTATAACTTTTTGGTTACAAGCTATCCATCAAAATTAAGCAGCCCGCCGACAACTAAATTAATATAAATTCATTTCACTTTTTTATACTTTTTGAACAAGTTGATTGATTATGTATGAGATAATAAAATTGATTGTTGTCGGTGTATTGCAATTTTCAGTGTAAAAATATCGCTATATTAAGACAAAAGAAATTGGTCACAAAGAAAAGTGAAATTACTGCCCGTGGTGCTGTTACCTATTATCGCATAAAACAGCCTATATAAATAAATGATCTAAGATTTAAGAGAGAGTAAGCTTCATCAATCAAGTAATGAATAAAAGCGTCAATAATATTTATATTCGATTTGACTAGTTTTATCTGAAAAGTAGAAATATATAAAAAAACCTGATCGAGATCAGATAAATAGGACTAAGGCTGATCCCACAGGACGTGTGGTCGCGCTGGCTGTACACACGTCACACGGCAGCAACACGCCACGCCGTATGTGTGCAGCCAGCGCGCCCACCCGCTCCACGATCGCGCACGCCTAATGTCGGGGACGCTTAAGGTATTACGTTAGATATTGTGGTGGTACTGGTATCTATTAGAGCAGGCGAGTCTAGCCCAACGGCCCAACCTAATGCATAACGCATGCACCTGACATGTTCAGATTACCTATTTAATTATTATAATCAATTTACATAACAAGACACCTAGTTAAAGTGCAGTAGTCGCACCGTCACATAAAGTTAGACACCAGCACCGCTCATTTCAATATTGAACCGTAAATACATTGCAAACTATTGCCCCCCCTTTTGGTTACTTAGACAGCTCAAACCAATCGTGTTTTAGTCGAAAAAAATTTAGTTTTTAGTTGAGAGAGAGACTACTAGTTAGGGTTCCGTAGCCGAATGGCAAAAAACGGAACCCTTAATGAGTCGTCAAGTCTGTCCGTCTGTCCGTCCGTATGTCACAGCCACTTTTTTCCGTAATTATAAGAGCTATACTGTGGGAATTTGGTAACTAGATGTATTCGGTGGTATATATAAAACTCTTAATGCAGTTAAGAGTTTTATACAAAAATAGAAAAAAACAATACATTTTTGGGGTTCCCTATACCTAAAACTGAAACTTGGCCGGTTTTTTTACTATGCCACAGGGTTGATACATGCTAGTTTTCCGGTTAGTTTGCGATCACTCGTAATAATTATTTAATCTATGGCAAAGATTTATAGTTAACGTGGACAAACTGTTATTAAATGGTTGTAAGCACTCACGCGTGGTGTTGCAAGAATTTGTTTTTTGTATGGTTAGGTAATTTATTGATGATATAATATAATTATTGAGTAGTCAGTTAAGTTATTATTAACTGAACATTCCGATAATGAACTAGACTAAAGAAATAAGGGTGTTACTCATCTTTTTGGTGTAAAAATATTGTTAAGGATATGTTTCATTCCTGTTTCGACCACAAAGTTTCGACACACTCAAAAAATGCCGCGTTCGTCTCAAAATGTGTGCCACGTTCTTTAAATTTAAAAATTAATATTAATAAAAAAAATCTTGATTTGCCCAACTTTCTATTCCTCGTTCGTCTCAAAAATAATTTGTTTAGAAAAAATACTGTGAGCAAAATAAGTCGCTCTTTTATGATTCACTAGGTATTGAAATGAAATAAAGGATTTGAGTAAAGTGTTGTATAATAACCCATATAAGAACAATCTTTAAGTCATTTCAATTAGGGTTTGGTTAAAATATGACATACAATAAAAAAAAAAACGACTTTAATAATGCACTAAAAAGTAAGAAATACACAAGTAATATTCAATGTCTCGCCGCCGCAACTTGAAAAATTCATTAAACGGCCCTAAGGTCATTCGTCATATTTAAAAAAATATCCCCGTACTCCTAACCATAGAGGAGTTGTACCTTCCTGCATCAGCTCGGTAACATGAAAAACTGACTACTATAAAATATCCGAGTAGCTTTAGTTAATTTACAAAAACAAACTCTGAAATAGACTCTGATCTAAAATTATATTTAACAAAAAAATATATCGTTGAAAAAGAACTAAAAGTTAAAACTAAGTAAATATTTATTGTGTATTGAACTTAGGTACATATATTTTTTTTCTAATAATAAATCGGCATATACACGTTGACTTGAGAACCCCGTTTTTTCTCGTCGGTTAAAAATACCCATGCACTGTTGTTGGAAAATAAGAATCGAAACGCAGGTGCACTTTTAATGGCCTTGAAACATTGAGCACCTATTTTAGCTTTACCTACGACATTTACTTAGCCGAGAAAAACTGCGGTTTCATCACCGCGATTATAAAACCTTAATTATTTGTTGACTCATGCCTTTAATACGGGTATTTTTATATGTAATCCATGATGCAGGAAATCCTAGTCTAGAGTAGACTAAATGTTATATTAAATCCTTCTGATATAACTGTTACAAGTTTATGACGTCACGCAGAAATGTAGGTGCTATAGTGACTTGGATTTGACTCACACACTAGCTGTAAGTTTTATCACTTATGTTATGGAATATGTCGTGTTCTGTCGTAAAAAAAAAACTAAAAAACACGCTTTTAAAGTACTTCTAACAAAAAAGTGAAAAATAATTCCTAATATAAGCTGAAAATGGTAATGAACAAAAAATACTAGTATTATTGTGAAGAAGCGTGGGGCGCTCTGTGCCATATTTTTCGTCTATCGAGCAACCCACGCTTTTTTTGGTTTATTTATAAGAGCATTTTTTTTTAATTTTTTTTATCGACTTATTGCATTGTCATCGATCTTTGACAGGTGTGCAAAATTTTAATGAAATCTGTCCGTTTAAAGTGGGTCAGAATCCAAAGGAGTCGGTTACATACATACATACAGGTGAAGCTAATATAAGCGTGTTAATAAAGACATTTACTGCCAAAATAGGGTGAAATAGAAAACAGGCTCATGGGCCTGTTTTTCGCGGTTTCATTTGCATCTTAAAAAAAGTGTGAATTTACCTTTGAAATAAAAAAATAAAGCAATTTCATTCAAACTTTAAGTACATAATTCCTAATATTAATAGTCGGTTAAAAAAACAATTTTGGATATTTTAGTCAGACTGTATGTTTGATAAAATTATCATACACTTATTGAATCTTAAACATAATATTAAAACAACGCCTCAGCCCCAATTTCATCCATCTTTTTAATCTACTATTTAAAAATGTATACAGGACAGAAATATCAACAGCTTATATAACGTTAATCTTAAGTTTAACTTGTTGGTGAGATCAGCGCTAAGTCATTGAACTTAAGCATAAATTGTCTGACTCCACCAACCATATTAACCAGAATGGATTCAATTCTCAGGTGTATTTTATTTGTTTAGTAAAACGGATGGATAGCGATACCTCAGAAAGGCCTTAGGTTCTCCTAGCGCAATGATTTAGTGTTTGCGGTTTGAGCATAGTGACTCCATTTATCATCCAGTGACTCACGAGCCAGATTACAAATATATTGCTGTACTTTATTATGTAACTTATCAATACAAATAAATAAAATTGTAGTGTCTGTTTTTAATGTAAAAATAACGATGGTTTTTTTAAGCTGGTATAGTTATTTGCACGACACCTATGACTTAAATCCAGTTTTTATATTTTTTGTCTGCCTGCCTGTCTGTCTGTTTGTATGCTAATCTTCTTAACTTGACCGATTTTTTATAAAAAATTACTTGCAGGTGACTGACTACAAGGCGTGTATCATAAGCTACTTTTTATGAATGACTACCACGCAGACGAAGTCGCGAGCGAAACTTAGTTCGTTTGTTTGATTTACTAATCTCGGGCACTATAAATTGGATTTTTATAATTCCTTATGTGATTGATGGTCCAACTCTTAACAAACGTTTTAAAATACTTTGCATAACGCTCAACGCTACGGGAGCAGAGCAGCAAGAATTAACGCAGCTTTTTCCCGCGGTTTCACCCGTATGCTCTTACAATTGCCGGTAGTCGGCGCGCGTGGTACATTAAAGTATGTTTTAGATCGGAGTTTATATTGGAGTGTTGGTCTGTCTTTATACCAAATTTCATCAAGATTGGTTGGGTGGTTAAACCATGTTTGAAGACTAAAGACCCAGTTTCCACCAAAACCAACACCGTCTTTGAATGACCAATGTTTTTTTGCACATTTCTCTGCGTAACGTATCCTGTTTGGATATTAAAACGCATTTCCTTTCCTCTCCGCTTTCGTGAAAACAAAACCTAACATTACAAACAGATACACAGAGCAATTTTTTTTGAGCCTACTGGTGTGTTCCACTGCTGGGAAAAGGCCTCTCCCCATGACTGCCAAGTCTTTTTGTTATTTGCTATCCCTGGCCAATCGTTCTGAAATGCATCCAAGTCGTCCCGCTATCTCCGTTTGGGCCTTTCTCGTCGCCGTTGACCGTCACGTGGTACCCAGTTGGTCGCTTTTGAAGCTAATTTTAAATTTATTACATTAGGTTTGTGATGAAAATAGATACTCCAGTTACAGTGAGGTCACTCCGCGAAGCCTGTGAAGTCCCCAGGAAATTTCTGAGCTTCTGTGCGGAGTTAGGCTGGCTATGTTAGCCAGGACTCTCCACGCACAATGGACCAAATGAGAGTCTAAATGCGGAAAAATGAGTCCACTTTCCATTCCATTCCATTCCAGATACTCCAGTTTAGTTTTTCCACAATACGTTCATTTCTTATCCTTTACAACCTTTTACTTAATAATCACTTCAATTTAACAAAACGATGCTTTCACAAGTAACGCTCAGAAGGGACTGCCATTTCAAGGAGGGCTAGGACAATATCTCAATGCTCGCTAGTATAGCGAAACCTAGCCACAGGAACGTCAGGGATCACGTCATTGGGAATTCAGCAGGTTTTCGGTCGCTAGCACAATATAAGGCTACACAGGTTTTTGCATTCCTCCTCTTTGTGTACTTTTAACTAAGAGATGTTTAAAAAATCTTAATAAGTCACTACGGAATCACACCTCCTGCGTTACTAATTCCATGGTCTGATCTTACATCCAACAACAACAATAGTGTTATTTTAATATTTAGAGGAAGATTATTGGCACGGAGGTCATGACGACTTCCTCATAAACGTAGTCACAAAAGCTCTGACTCAATGAATTCTTAGCTATATCTCAGCATAGAATATTAACATTGTGACTATTTAAGATGTATTTTTTGACAATAAAATCTTATTTGAGTGTCAGCTATAAATATAATGGAGCCCACACGCCTTTAAAGTATTTATCTTCAATTTTCTTGGCGCGTCGCGAGAGCGAGATAATATGTAAAGCGTGAACCCTACACGATTGATTTTGCATGTTTACGGTGCATTTTACGACCTACCCAGATCTTTGAATTAACCTTTAACTAGATATTGACTTATAGAGGCTTAGCCCTGATTTTCACCAAATTAGAGAGCTAAACCGAAGCTAAGTGGACAAGAGATGTGTAAAAAACATTGGTGACAACCGGGCATTTTTTATCATTCTGTAACTAAACCTGTTGGTGTGTTTCAACAGATTCTCCTCTCTGATTTGTGAAAAGTTCTTAAGTCCCTTTGTTAAAGTTTTCAAGTCCAAGTAACAAACTTAAGTAAGGTTGAATGGGCGTTATAGTACAATTATATCTTGTTGAACTCGCAGTGTGTGATCATAGCTCATTATTTATAACAATTATGGTACTTCATCTAATGAAGGGCAATTTAATTGTGTTTGGTATGTATTTAATTACGATTTTTTACAAAAAAAAAACGAACATAAATTCAAAGTAGGCAGCGCTAGTCAGTTTCCGTAAACATTGTTCAAGTTTATTAAAAAAACAGAATCGATGTTGAAGCCTTATGTCAAACAAGTTTTAAATTCATTTTTGTACTAAAAATGTTGAACGAGTATCGAAATTGGCGGTCCTTGATGGAGGGCGTTGACTGTGCAACTCTCTTCGTAATCTGTAAACATAATATTAAGTGTTTATTTATTTATTGATCAAGGCAAATCAATAATAAATATGAACACAAACACTAATAGAAAATTTATAAAATAAATACTAACAATACTATTTCTAGTGCTTATATCAATTAAAAATGCGTATCTTTAATTATAACATTATTGATAAGTAATACAAATCTGAAGTCATTCTTCTTCTTCTTCATTCGAGTCGAAGGCAAAGTCAAATTTTATTAGCCCAGTATGTGGCTACCTGAACAGCGCTTTCATCTGCGTTCATTATTCATTGAAGGCATTGAAAGAATATTAGAAGATTAACATAACACAAGAATATATTTAAGAGTACATTAATTAACATTTACACAATAAAACAATACTAGTGCCATAATATGTATAATAAGTATGTGTGTATTAGTATCGTTATTCTAGTTCAAGCTCTGCTTTGTTTGGGACTAGATGGCATTGTGTTTAAGGTGTGAGATATTTATTTATTTATTTTAATTGTATAATATCAAATCATCATCATCATCAACATCATCAGTATCAAATTCATCTTATTTATTATTATTACTTCTTACTATTCTCCCAATTAGAGCTTTTATCAAATTTACTTCTGGTTTTCTAGAACGAGACGTACAAGGAAGTCGGAGCGACGATCAGAATTGCTCTATTTTAATATGACCAGACTTATTTAATAGTGTGTGCGTCATTTTTATTCTAATTATGCAAAAAAATATAATGATTACTATGTATTTGAGACAAAGGCTGTGAGATCTATTGAGATTAGTTTGACTAATCGTTGTGACAAAAAGACAAAAGTAGTGTTTTGTACAAGCTGATTCCGAGCTAAGTCTAGAAAAGAAAAGCAAGAAAAGCTAAGTCTGAAGTCTAGAACATTTTTTTAGACTTGAAACGGGATGGGAACTTACGACTATAGGATTCCAGTCTATCACTTTACCACACAACCATCCAAGCGCAGCAGCTGCAAATTCACGAATCTTATGACTGTATGTATAATTTTTCCGTACGCCTCGCCTCATCCATTGTACCTACATATTAGTAGGCAACAACTTTTTTCGACTGTTCTTAATATTTATTTTATATTTGAATATATACCTTAGATTTGGTCTTACGTGTCTAACGTACACACTTGACTATTATTAATACACATACAGAGTTAGAGAGCAGTAAGAGCAGCGATAGTCGAGTGGTAGACCGTAGGACTGCGAAGTCATAGGTCTCGGGTTCGAACCCACGACACAAACCTCTGTCAATAAATAGTTAAGATTTGTCTTTTCGAAGATATTTGTGTATTTATCATATAAATGATCGCTCGCTAACGGTGAAGGAAAACATCGGGAGAAAACCTACATGCCTGAAAGTGCCTTAAAAAGTGCTCGAGTGTGTGTAAAGTCTACGAATCCGCACTTGGCCAGCGTGGTGGACTATGGCCTAACCCTTCTCATCATGAGAAGAGGCCCGAGCCCAGCAGTGGGACATGTATTAGATACAGGGCTGCTATTATTATACAACGTTTCTAATGACGCTCTATTACTAACAAATTAGTTCGCAACGAACAGCAAACCCACGAAGCGAGACCGTAGCATCTGAAGCGTTTATCTAATTCATTTTAAATACATCTAATTGACGGTACTAATTAGTTTTGCTTGTTAAGTTTACAATTGTTTTATTGCGGCTTTTATAAACCCATAAGACAGTGAAATCAAAATGTAAAGGGTTTTAATTAGTAGATCATAAAATTAATGCGTTTATCTTTCTACCTATCTTTATCTTGGGTATAACTAAATAGTTATGAGAAAGTAGATGAATATGTGAGTGTGTGTGAGTAAGGAAATGCAGGTGCACCCTCTGTTCTTATCCAACTGCGGCAAAATAATAGTAACGTTTTAAGCATTATTGTCAGCTCATTAGAACGGCAACTAATATGTCTATAAAGGGCTTAGCATAGTTGCCGATGGAAGGTTGTAACTCACAACATAGTTATTCGCCCAATACTTGCATCGCTTCAAGTGTCAGGAGAGCCCGTCGTGTATCTGCGACCCCGTTAAGGAAGAGGGAGACCACTCCCTCTTCCTTGACGGGGTCGCAGATACAGAATACAGAACACAGGCATAGTAAGGCAAGATTTGTTCCAACACATCTTGTTCGAGTGCCCTGTGTTCTGCTCCCAACGCCATGACCTGGAACAAAAACTGGAAAAAATTGCGGCCAGCGAAGCACAACGCCTCCCGACAGATAAAAATAAAATAATTATATTTATAGATTTTGCCGAAAAAATATGTAGAATTGTGATAGAGAGAAACAAATAGTCTGTTGCAACATAGATATTAATGGTGAAACATACGTAAACCCTAATTGTACTAGATCTAAGCATTAGACATTGCAACTTTAATAATATTCCTATGGAATTAAATAGAGAAAAGTAAATTGCGAAAATGCAAATAACACTACTCACAACGAATTATTTTCTATTAATATTTAATATTTTTTATAAATTATGACGTCATTTTCATTACAAAGACTCAATTGCCTATTGGTAGATATTTTATTATGATACGAGCATACTGCACCATAGATATATTTATATACGTACTCAATATACTATCTAAATAAGGAATATATAATTGCCGTATAAAGTTCCAGCGATGATATGTTAGGTCAAAAGGTCGTGATAGGGCGCCCAGTGAAAGGTAACATCGCTATTCCGCGTTGTGTCTACAACATTTCGACACTGTATCAAATTAAAAAATTACGCTCAAAGAATTATTGATATTAAACATTTTGTTTGACATTTCGATACGGCAATAGTTTTGAAAATATTAAAATTTATTAATTTCAAAAATACTCATGATTTTGGCGACAGTTTTTTTGCTGAGTTTTATGCAAAATACGATATTGTCAAGATGAAATTCCTATTAGTCTATATTAATATTGAGATAATTTATTGAGGTTTGATGAGATAAGATAATATTTATTTTTTTTAGTTTCAAAAGGTAGTCTGGACATCGAACATTTGTCAAGAGTTGCAATAACTATTGACTGAATATTGAACCTTATCGAGACATAAATTACCAAGACCGTATACATATTACAGTATAATTTTACTAGTAATATCCTGATTCCACTTTAAAACAAAAATGTCCCTAATAGCAATAAGAAGAAGTAATCAGATAAAATAAAGAGCTATTTTAACGTATAACCAAATATATCTTTTATTGCCAATTAGCCAATGATAAAGCCTAGCTCTAATATAATAGAAATAGCATAAATGGATTGTCTATCTAATAAACAGTGCATTGACAAGTAATGTAATGAATTTGTCATGAGTAAGGCTTGGTATTAGAAGGTAATATCGCATATTACTGTCGCTAATAAAGTTAATAACATTATTATCTAGTAGTCTAGATAAATAAACCACATTGATATCTAGATAATAATGAAATAAATGATGTTATGAATTTGATTATAAACAAAAATTCCGCGCATTTTTAGAATGACCGAAACGATTCTTAGCCTGTACTTACTTTTTATTACGAATTCGTTGGCTGTATTTGATTTGAAGCCTAAAGAGATTTCTTCATATAACAATCAGAAATAATATGTTTTATGTTCATACATGGAATAACGTCTTTGCGAAATTCAATTTGCTTCACTGAAATACCAATAAAATTACACGGCTATAGCGATAGCGAAATTGCGTGCAAAATTTTATTGACACGTACAGGGATGAACTATTGATAGTGTTTCGAAAAATCTATAAAATGCTTCTAAAAAATACGTAAACCGGTGTCATTTACCGGCAATTTTGTCGTACATATACAGTGTTCACGGTACGTATCGGTTATCAGGCGAGGCTCTGAGCTCGGCGCGGACGAACAGTTGATGCCCGCGCGTCGAAAGGAAGACACATCCGCTAGCCGCCTAGCGAACCTGTGACTTGTGATCAATTACTTCAAGTGATAACTGTGAAAGCCGGTGATTTAAATAAAGGGTGCGTGTGTTTTGTTTTTTTTCTACAGTGGTATTTACAGTATGTATGCTTAATTAGTTTGTAATGTTTGTATGCGTGACCATTTTTTTTCGGACGGACATCTGTTGCGTGTTCGTTTATAGTGAGCGTTGAACCGTGTGCGTTCATGCTAAATGTTTTATTATTTTTAGTGTCGATGACTTATTTATACGAAACCTTTTATTTTTGCGTCAATTCTAACGAGGGATAGGTTAGATGAGATTATCATTCCGATAAATCTGTATTTCTAAGACTTCAGAACACGTTTGTATGTAGATCTATTTTATACATTAGGTCTAAGATTTATCATTGGCCATGAAATTGTGAGAACTAAGAAATACCTTTTAATAACCGATACTTTTGTGTATTTAATTTAGAGTAACTAATTTATTTTAAATATACTCCTTACACAAATTATATAGATATTTATATACATATATATATAATTTAGTGAAAGTAAAAATAGCCCTAAAATGATACTCCAGTTTCGGTGAGAAGAGCACATAAATGATATGTAATTTTCTAAAATACAGTTCAAAAGTTACGCAAGTAACATTAGAAGATACAAACATATAATGAGCTTTCTCTACATAAGTATAAAGTAAAACGAATGCAAAATCGGAGCCCGTGACGAATATTATGCGAGACACCTTCAAATTATAATATACATATACATATACATATGTAGTAAAACTATTATTATTACTGGTGATTTAGACAAAGTAATATGTACTTATACTTTGAATAAAGAAATTACGGTAGCTCATACATATTGAAGTTCTTAATTATACATTTAACGCCTTCTTAGTGCTGATTTCTGCAACGTTTTGAACTCAAGTTTTACGCTGAGTTACTGTCGATCTCTCTGTCTCTTATAAACATTGAATAAGAGACAGAGATGCAAATACAAGTTTAACAAATCCATAGACTAAGAAAATTGGTGAAATCGGGCCTTAGTGAAGGTATATTTTTTGCTTTCGACACTTATCAAATCCAACAGGATGGTATACGTGCCATGAAATTTTATAATATCGGTGTATAACATAGAACCTCTAAAATATTCTGATTGTATTCATATTAAATACTTAAAATGTAATTAGCAACTGCCTAGTGGTAAGCGTATGCGCCTCTAACCGCGGGTTGTTTTGTAAACTTCCGTCAGGAAATTCACAATTTCAGCACGGATTTTGAATTGTGCCCGGTGGATGGCGATAGGCTCACCCCCTATCCTATGGCTCCTAAACATAATAGGTATTGTACACCTCTGGCAAACCCATTTGGGTAATAATATACGTGATGTTATGTTTTGTTATGAAATTAATCGTTCTAAAGACTGCCATTAGAATCTTTGAATTCGTGATGTGTGATAGTGATGATAAGTTAATATTCGAGAGCTTGATCACTTTATTTCAAGGTCTCATTTTGAAGGCCAATAACTATACTAACTTAGTTTTGAATCTGTCGTTTTTCCTTATTGACTGTTTAATATGCTTAAGAAGGAATCGTTACCAAATATTTTAGTATTCAAATTTCAAGTTATTCCGTACATTTTGAATCGGATGTGCGGCAAAATCCCTCGAATTTATGTTGCATTCATTGTAGTTTTATAATGTGGCTTTGTAATGTTTTTTTATAAATAAATAAATAAAAATAATATGCGGCAAAATGCCACATGAATTCTCCATTATACCCACTAAGAATTATAAAACGGCGTGTTATTTATGTTGGATTAAAATAGAGAGCTGATTATAAATTATCCTAATAACCACTTTTAGTAGATATTTAGTTGAAACAATCAAGATCATTGTTTGATCAGTGTTCATCAACAAAACATGCAGAAATTAGCTCTAAACACAAATAAAACCAACTTGACCGTGGTAGGGCTCTTGTGAACGCGCTCGAGGGCGAAAAAAACACCGTCTCACCTTTAACCTGTCACCAAATAGTCACCAAATAGTAGTGCTTGCATCAGTATATTCTTGGTTAGTGGTGAAAAAGGCCCTGAAATTACTGACATAAGGCATAACACTATAGTCCTATGATAAAGTGACGCATCTACAGTTTGCTTTTGTAGATTGCTAATGTGCATGGGCTGTAGTCACGACTTACCATTAGGTGGACTACACGTTAGTTCGGTACATACGTCATAAATTACTTGCCAAAACGAACTGTATGCAGTTTCATTGCTATTGTCGAGCTAACTTTTTATGATTGTTTTTTTTTTTTAAGTAAAGAACTAATATTTGACAAAATTATTATTATTTGTTAGTAAATTGACATTTAATTAGAATTGACATTGTTACTTAGTATAGTGTAAAAAAAATTACATGAACTTTATTATATTTATTTTAGACTACATTTATTGACATTGTGTTATACTTGACAAAATTCTCGGACTTGTCATTTTGAAATTCATTTGTATGAATGTAATTTAAAATTGACATAAACTATGCAATAAAATAATAATATAAGTGGATATTGGAAAACATGACATGTTAATTTACTTTATGAAATTAAATTTAGCGCACGGTTGGCTTAGCGGTTAAAGCGGTCACCTCACCGCTTTCAACTACGCTGGTGTTGTGGGTTCGATCCCCACATGGGACAAATCTTTGTGTGATTCGCAAAGATTTGTTCTGGCTCTGGGTGTGCTTTGTGTGTGTGAAATGTATACTATGTTTGTGAACACCCCCGCGACACAGGAGTTATTCCTAGTGCGGGCGTCGGTTTTCTTTAATAAATTAAAAAAAATAATTGAATGAATATGAATATGAATATTGGTTGGATTTGAGATGTGTTCCAAAAATACCAGTAATGTCTCGTTTGCATTGGTCTGTTTCCGACTTCAGCAAGAGTAAACGGCATTCAATTGAATTTAGTTACTTCCTTAGGGTGACTGAAAGCATCAATTTACCAAGGATATCATACAAGATCGCCATTATAAGCTATTTATACTTTGACTAGCTGACCCGGCGAACTTCGTACCGCCTTAGCGTAAATTTGATGCACTACTTTATTTTGTATAGCTGACCTATCTTATATATGCGTACCTATTCAATTTGAACTGGAATCTATAATATTCTCCATATAAAAATGAATACTTTTTCTTTTTTTTTTTCCGTAAGATCCTTGTACAGAGTATTAGAAAACTACAAAAAAAAATCAGCCAAATCGGTCAAGCCGTTTTCATGCTATGTCGTGACAACGAAAAACGGGTTTCATTTTATATATATAGATAATTTTTAGCCCAAATTTCACAGGTGGCAGGATAAGCACATAACACACATTAATGAAAGTGATAGCTGTGTTCTTTTTTAAGTGTAACTTGTGTCACTTTTAAATTCGGTCAGGTTATATTTTATGGGTCGGATAAGATCTATCCGGAGCCTCGGAAACTGGCCCTTACTAAAGTTATTCATGTGGATTTTTTTTTTTTTTAAAAAAGCTTACTTATAATTTGCAAATAAAAATTACTAGTATTCTTGTTAACCCCCTCCAGCTAAGCTTAATTCGCTTGTGTTAGGAGGAAGTTCACGTCCGTGGTGTAATGGCCAGGATTCGAACCCACGACCTCTCGATCGTAAGACCGATGCCTTATCTATTGCGCCACGGCCGCTTAAATATAAGCTGTTCGTTAACTTATTCATGCTACAAAGATGTATCAGCAGCAATTTTATATTAGTTAATAAGGTATAATATATTCCTAAATAACTAAGGTAAGTAAGAGCATTAAAAGAGCACTGAAAGCCAAGGATTTACTGTATAACCAGCTAATTTGTAGTAGTAAGTGAATCTAGATGCAAATTTTCTTGAATTAACGCATTTGATTCTATGTATCTCATTACTACTTTGTATGCATATAATAATGTAAACAAATCCCGATTTATGATCGATGTCAAGGAAAAGTTAAGCAGCATGAAGGCCTACGTAAACTTGCCTGGTTTTGACGCTATTTTATGTCTCCTTATTACATTTAAATGGCCACTGACATGTATTTTTCTTAGGACCTGTTTCACAAGCGTCGAGTAAGAGATAGCTCCCAGACAATTCTTGAAATCGAAAATAGCACGTCACTTCAATTTATTTTCGATATATTTAATCCTTTGAGTAACTTTTACTCGATGATTAAGTAATAAGCCCTTTGTAATTCAGCAAACGCTCGCAATATAAGCTTTGGGCTTAATTATGACAATTCCTTGTAGATTATTTTTTTTTCTTTTAAAGTAAAAGATTTTAATGAGATTTTCTTAAGGCTTCCTAATATAAATTTCAGACTACGTGGCATTTTATTCACTACAATTACATTTTATAATATGCAATACAAGTACGATTATGGAAATATATATTTTTTGTAAATATTATTGTGCTTATTATTCATTGCATATGACGTAATCTAGACATAGCCACCTGTATTGCTAGTACCTCACAGACACGAAGGAATAAATGATATAACGTGCTTAATAAAATAATCTTCCAGTTAGATCGTTCTATGAGTATCATAGTAGAACGATATTAATCAACTGTTAAGGTATCATGGAAAAAAGGACAATATGATTCATTTGTTTTGACAATATAATAATAGCAGCCCTGTATCTAATTCATGTCCCACTACCGGGCTCGGACCTCTTCTCATAACGAGTAGGGTTAGGCCATAGTCCACCACACTGGTCAAGTGCGGATTGGTAGACTTCACACGACCTCGAGTAATTTTTAGGCACTCTTAGGCGTGCATATTTCCTCACGATGTTTTCCTTCACCGTTAGCGAGCGATAATTTATATGATAAATACACGCATATCTTCAAAAAGACGAGAGGTGTGTGCCATGGGTTCGAACCCGAGATCTTTGACATCGCAGTCCTACGGTCCCCCACTCGGCTATCGCTGCTTCTTGCTTGTTTTGACAATATATTGATAATTATTTACAATGCACAAATATGTAAAGATGTGTGGCTATTTGCTACTATCGGGTAAAAGTTAATGAAAATTTTCATATATGTAGCTTTCTTTTATTTTTATCGACGTACCCCGAGGTAAGAATCTAGTTATTTTTATAAATGAATTAACATGGAGACTTGAATTCAAATAATTTAATATTTTTCACAAAAAGTTTTGAAATACCAAACTAAAGATAACTATGCCGCGATATTTTGGAAAAGTATGCTAGATATTCAACATGAAATATCTCTAGACTCGAAGCCCGAATCTTTGATAAAGTGACGAACTTTTGTCATCATTTGTGTCTAGTCCGAGAGTTATACGAAGATGCATTACACTTATGACAGTAACACACGACCTTACTTTGTTAAACGCGAGGCGGGCGTTTATGAATTGATTGATAAATTGCTTTGATGACACAACTTGTTTCTGAGAATTACTGACACCTCTATATTTGGACACGTACATATTATTATATCATACTTGGACAGCGAATGTTGCATGCTATTCAGCTTTTATGCTATTTAGACTGAAAGTTTTGTAATTTCGGGCTAGACTGCCTTTGAGGTAGGCTTTTATTTGAGTGAATAAGCACTAACATCTTTATATCTGTATTATTGCGCAAATAACTTTTTGACTATTTTAAATAATATATTATTTTATCTTAATTGTTTAAAATAGTCATGAAAAATAATTCAAAATATAAAATACAGAAAAAAATCTTTAATAATATACTCAACATAGATTAAATCATAATTATACTATTTGTTTTTTGTTATACATGTATCAGTTGCTACGTGTTTAACCATGATATGTATTTTTTATGCAAATAATTAGAAAACTGGTTCTGTTTTATAGAAAAACATTAAATAAACCTACTTGTAGTTTTTGTTCTATGCATGTATTTTTAATGCAAATTAATTTTTGTCTAATTGATAAATCGTTGATAGGTATGGATAGATAAGCTTATATTTACTAATGAATACGTGACAAAGGAATTTGTATCTGAATTCTAATTAGAATTGAATGTCAATGTCATACGAGTTACTATACTTACCCATAGGTGATATATTTTGTAACATCTTAGTCTATACTTTTAATTAATTATGTGAATCTTAGCATTGACTATCATGTAGGTATTCATTGATAATTCTATGCTGCTATTAATATCCCCTATATTAAAGTGGTAGACGCATAATATATATCTTTGTGTGATCCGTAAATATTAGTTCAGACTGGTGTGCTTTGTGTGTGTGATATGTATGTTTTTGAACATCCCCGCGACACTGTAGTTATTCCTGGTGCAGGCGTCGCGCGCGTTTTTAGGGTTACGTAGCCGAATGGCAAAAAACGGAACCCTTATAGATTTGTCATGTCTGCCCGTCCGTCTGTCCGTCCCTATATCATAGCCACTTTTTTTCCGTAACTATAACCGAGCTATACTGTGGAAACTTGGAAAGTAGATGTATTCGGTGAACCGCATTAAGATTTTCATACAATAATAGAAAAAATCCAGTAAATTTTTGGGGTTCCCCATACACAGAACTGAAACTCAATTTTTTTTTTCATCAAACCCATACGTGTGGGGGGATCTATGGGTAGGTCTTCAAAAATGATGTTGAGATTTCGCGAGAGACGCTTCCAAAGTGGAAAAAATGTGTTTCCCTCCCCCCGTAGCTTCTAAAATTAGGGAATGATAAATGTAAAAAAAATATATGATGTACATTACCATGCAAACTTCCACTAAAACACAAAAAACTAATTATTAGATCTCGTTTATTTTTAAGATTATAATTAGTTTTTTTTAATACGTTACGGCATTTTACCTTTTATTCAATCAACTCCAATATGATAAAGTTTTTTATTTTAAATAGATATATCTGCCGAATTTTAATGTAGGTTTCAAGTATTTGGAAAAGGGTTAAGGATGACTTTGACTTTGATGATAATCAAGTTAAGTGCGTTATTGCAATTGATGGAGAATTAAAAATGATCACTTTTTAACATGCGCAGGCGCATTGCCTGTTATTGTATTTGCAACTTCTGATTTAAAAACAGCAATAATTATCGCATCACTTACACTTAATTGAGCTAAGAATTTTAAGTATTCAACATTATTTCTTAATTTTATGCTAAGATAATCAGAGAATCAATTAAGTACATCTTACGTGCTTGCTAATCAGGTGTTTTATGCGATTTTTAAACAAATTCAATGAGAATCTCTCATCATCTATTGTCTTTAAACGACACACTAACCTATTTTGATAGAATAGTCACGTAACTTCGCGAAATACCCATAAGTAGCTACCATGGTTTCTAGTAGCTGTTAGGTTTTGAGCAACATTGTATTGAATTTAAAGTAAACCTGCCTTACAACCGACCTTAAATCTGAAAATACAGGATGTATGCGACAAAGCAACATTTATTACAACCGCAAATTTTTGAAATCGACAGTGTTCATTGCCGCCGTTTAGTTTTTTTTGCAAAAAAAAAACCTTAGTTTTCGAACCAATTAAACATTGAGTTCATGTCAATTTCAATTCATAGATATTTATAGATCCGATAGCGTGATTTTTTTTAACTCACAATAAAAATTAGCCAGGGGAAATGAATACTTACCATGACGAGATTCTGTGATTTTAATAAATTCGCTATGTCGCATACATCCTGCATTAAACATAATACTAATGCTACTAATATTACAACGATAAAGAATAATCCGCTTAATTGCACGTGCTTATCTTAGGAACTGTTTATTTGATTTGAACAATTATTTTTGTGTTGGATAGCTCATTTATCATGAAAAGTTATACGCTATATACCATCACACTACATCCCACAAGAAAGTAGTTTATCATCTTTAAAACGGATAAATCAACGTTAAGTAGATAGTAGTTTATAATCATACTACGCGATAACTGATGTAAGCAACATTTTGCTTCAGATTTTTATGTAAAAATGCAAAGTTGGATACTAGGCATATGAGGTGTCAAAACCTCTAATTGTGTGCTATACCAAATATAGGCTATAGCCATGAGTCGACATTGAAGTCATATTTTATATCATATCATGCATGAATTGCAGTCTGGCTAGTTTTACATAAGACTTCAAAATTCATCAATGATTTTACTATTAGTAAAACTCTTGTAAACAATCTCGAGGTAGAAAACAACGCTGTCTCACCTTAGAGCTGCTTAGTAAGCTACGTTTATCTTGTGTAAACGCAATCTCAATCTTCAATCAATTTGGTATTGAGATAAGCTTTTGAATTTATTAGCACAAGAGGCTTTATATCATTGTCCATGATGCATCTGCTATCTTTTGTGGGCTGTGGATGTTCATAGGCTGTAGTTTCACTTTATTAAGGTAAATTTAAAAATAAACAATCTTCCTGTTTTTATACATCAAAAAGATAACGCCCTCGTCTTGTTTACATCATAGTTATCAACTTCATGCTTGATAGCCATTCATTTCCGCATTTCTTTTTTAATTGTTTAATTGACCAATGCGTGTAGTTGTTTTTGTTTTTGCCACGGCCATTTATCTTCTTTTATTGTGCTTCAACAATCGCGATGAATGCTTTGTTTACAGCTCAATAAATAGCTGTTTATAGTGCAGTCTTAATTATGAACGATTGACTTTTTGTTTGTGAGTTTTTGTATTGTCTAAAACAATACTTGATAGAGGATGTTTTTGTGGTAATAATAGCTGAGGACATCATTATATAATATATAGAACTTGGGATACCTGATGATTCAATGATTATGTTATATCTACAACAAAGGATGTTACCATTAAGCGCTACTAGATATATCACTTCACCTATACTTCTTTGAAATTAAAGTCCGATGAGGTAATATTCAATAACCTTTATTCTTACGTTTACGTCCTATGAGTAAGTAACCTTTAGAGCAAGTATCATCAGAAAAGCGTTCATACTCCTTTCAAGTGCACTCCAGTGTTCATACTCCTGTATTATAGACAAATCATATCTGAAACACATGTTTGTAGGCGCCCATTTTTTCAAGATTATTTTTGTAATTTTAATATTTGTTTCTTTATTTATTTATTTTTTTGAGAAAATATTTTAAATTAATTTGAGATACAACTAAATTAATAATTAATTACTTAAATATTTACAACTATACACTTAGAATTAAAAAATATATATTTTTATACAATAATATACATAGAAAATATAAAAAGTTATTTACAAAACTTTATACAGCATCAAAAAATTCATCCGCATCGATGTCAAAGGCCGACATCGTGCCCAGAAAGCTGGCAGCATTGCCACGTTGTATGTCAATGCTTATTCTTCGTGCCAAATAGAAACCAGCCCTCTGGTCACGAGTCGTATTGATTAATCTTTTCGATATATCTTTAAAAAGCAGTTGGGCGCTCGGACCCCATGACCCTAAAGTTTCTACCCCAAACTGCTCAAATACATATTCACCGACGAGAAATTGTAATTTTTAACCGACTTCAAAAAAAGGAGGAGGTTCTCAATTCGGTTGTATGTTTTTTTTTTTTTTTTTTTTTTTATGTTTGTTCGTCGATTACTCGAAGACCCCTGGACCGATTTGAGAAATTCTTTTTTTGTTTGATAGGATATACTTGTCATGTGGTCCCATTTTTTTTAAGTCACGTTCTGATGATGGGATCCTAGAGAAATCGAGGGCAACCCTCAAATTTAAAAGGCTTCTATATTGTTTTTTGTATATTATCTAAAGCTACTCGGATATTTGCATCTAGTAGTCAGCATTTTATGTTGCTGAGCTGATGCTGGAAGGTACAACTCCTCAACGGTTAGGAGTACGGGGATAATTCTTTAAATATAGGCTCTTTGAGGCCGTTTACTGTATTCTTTCAAGTTATACACAGATGAGTTGAGACGTTGAATATTACTAATGTATATTCATAATATGAGGTCATGATTTGATGATGGGATCCTAGAGAAATCATGGGTAACTCTCAAATTTCAAAGGCTTCTATATTGTTTTTCGTATATTACCTAAAACTACTTGGATATTTGCATTTTAAATTGCTGAGCTGATGCTGGAAGGTACAACTCCTCAACGGATAGGAGTACGGGGATTATTATTAATAAGTTTTCCGTCTCAAGTAACCGTCGTCTCCTCATTCGAGAAACATTTCTGCTCGGTGTACCCATCACTTAAAATCGTAAAATAAAATAATTTTTAACAAAAAAAAAACCGACTTCAAAAACAAGGTAAACTAAAAAGCAAAAAATAAATTTACTTCGCACAAAATAATATATTTTTTCATTTATTTAAATAGAAATTATTAAATAATTATTTTATAATTCTGAAGTCGGTGCCAAGTAAACAATAACTGTATAGATAATATCAATCTTTCTAACAACTATTTTCTGACTAAATATTAGTTCTTAATTATCCGATTTACTTGGCACCGACTTCAGAATTATTAAATAATTATTTAATAATTTCTATATAAATAAATGAAAAAATATATTATTTTGTGCGAAGTAAATTTATTTTTTGCTTTTTAGTTTACCTTGTTTTTGAAGTCGGTTTTTTTTTTGTTAAAAATTATTTTATTAGTTTTTATGTTACTCAATTAATGATTTAAACAATATTGACGAAATGGCCACAACCAAAGTGTTTTTGATATGATTTTGTCTTTAAAAATAAATAACATATTACGTTAGCATGAAAATACGGCGCTCGGTCTACTCTTAAACTATTGGCTGATAAGATGAAGAGTTTAGCCGGCTAATCCGCAATTTCGGTATATTATGCCGACCGCTAATATGATTGAGAAAAATCTCATATCTCATAATGATCGCATGATAATATCAATATGTTTTAAAAACTAATAGGTTTCAAATGAATAACAGACGATCAAATAGAAATCGTGCTACAAAGTAGTAGTAACTACATGTAACAAACCAAATCAAGACGTATCATTACTATGATTGAACCGATTACCAAATTAACTTTGAATATTAGCACAATTAATACGATTTAGCAATTACAATTTACATCTGAAATGTACGTTTATAAGTGATGAGACGGTTGTTTTATTTTCGTTTTCAATCGTAATTTTATTTAGAAGGAATTTAGCTTTTATCATCTTCTATATTATATATTTCTTGTTTATGTATTATATTATTGTATTTGTTCACGTATGTAATAAGCATATTACATTATATATTTTATAACATTTTGTATATATATGTACCTTTTGTATGTATTTTATGTATTGATTTGTTTCTCCCAAATATATATATATATATATATATATATTCACATCAACACTTAACACTTCAGTTCTTTGCTCATATTGCACCTACCCTTGCTTTTCTTTGCACCTAGGTTGTCTGTTAAAGAATGCCACTAGGCATTAAGTCCGCCTCTGTACTTATAAATGAGCAAAAGTATAAAAAAAAATAAATAAATAAGAGGTGTATAATATCCACATTTCACCTGTTATGTTTAGGTCAGCTGTAATAGAAGATAAAATGTATTAGCTAAACTCAACTTCATCAATCTTGCAAAATTATGTTGAATTTAAGGTACGTTACTCCCGTTATAGTGCTTGTATAACTTAAAAATAGCATAATTGTTGTACTTATTTAATGATGCAATCCAAATTTACTAAAACGCATATAATTATAATATTAGTATTCAGTTTACACACGAAGATATCTAAATCGTTTGCTTCAAATAAGTACAGGTACTAAATGAGTTAATAAAAACAACTACAGTTATCAATATTCATTAATTATAATAACCATTTTCTATCGGCTTTGAACTATAATTTGTATTATTATGTACTACTTGTAATACGGTAAACAACACGTTTGCGAGCATCATGTGTCTAATAAATAAATTCAATAATAATACAAAGTTCAGCTTTTAAATTTTCAACTCCGAACTGTTGCAGTAAATTTTACAACGAAGTAGTGTTTCTCAGTAATATTTGTAATTTGTTATGTGTAATGTGCAAACTAAAATAACTTGGCAAAGCTAAAATTACCGCGGTATCATACGAGCAATTTGCACATTTTCACGCTCTCGGCTCAAACATGCAGAAAATTAAATGAATCCTGCAATAATCCGTTAAACTAGTTTCATTACACATCAAATTATTCACACATAACGGTTTAGCACTTTAACGAAATTGTGATTGGAAGAACGAAAGGTAATATTGTGCATTGCAGTCACTGCATGACATAAAATACACGAAAATAATGTTATATAACTATGACAAAATTTTGACATACCTGTGTAAATAACTGTCACAAAATTTTTTTAATATTATGACAATAATTCAATGTTAAAATTAGTTTGCACTGAATAAAATGACTTTTAGCGTATTGGGACATTTTCAGTTCGTACGATTTTGAGCGCAGACCCGAGTTCCAATAACTATCTTTAGCATGTAGTGATGAGATTTGTCGAATAGCGTGTTTTCATGATATTTATATATGTTTCTCACAGGATTTTTAGGCTTTCGACTTTAGAATTATCTGCATTTTTTTTGCTGTGTTAAATATATTTCAATTATAAAAAAAATATTTAAATTTTATACATATAATGAGCTAAAAATAAAAACAGTTGAAAAGCGTGTGACATACAAAAACAAAATGACTTCTCGAAATACATTTATTTGATTTTGTTTTTTTTAAAGTATAAAGATGGCGAATTTTTGTCCTTGTCCTCATCAAAATGGAAAACAGCCAGATTATTATTTTTAGATTAGAAGTGAAAGAACATTTGAAGATCAATTTGAGGATGCACGTTAATGTTGTTTTTCGGCTTATAAGGTCACGTACATTTGTGCTAAGAATATTAGTGAAACACTTTAGTTATATAATTTATGTAACCACAACAATTTAGTCCATAACATCTTTCAATTGATCCGTCGTAGTGTTGAAAGCCATTGCAAAATTATAATTGAATTTTAAAATTCTATTAAATGCATCGCATTGTGGGCTACTATTATAAAAGTTATTTTTATCATATATGAGATTCGTATAGCTAACGTTATATTTATACTTATAACTTATAGCAGCCCTGTATCTCATACATAGTCACACTACTGAATGCGGGCCTGTTCTCATGATGAGAAGGTTTAGGCCATAGTCCACCACGCTGGCCAAGGGTGGATTGGTGGACTTCACACTGCTTCGAGCATTTTTTAGTCACTCTCAGGCGTGCAGGTTTCCTCACGATGTTTTCCTTCACCGTTAGCGAGCGATAATTTATATGATATCTTCGAAAAGACGAATCTTAACGATTTCTTAATAGAGGTGTGTGCCTTGGGCTCGAACCCGAGACCTTTGACTTCGCAGTCTTACGGTCTCGCACTCGGCTATCGCTGCTTATATTTATAATATCCGTATAATAACGGTCTCTCACGGCTGAATGATAGATCATTCTGCCGTGAGAGACCGTTCTGTGTGTATTATGTCATGATTTTCCTGTGTGTAACTATGTAAAATAGTAGATTTTTGCTTGCTTTCTTGCTTGAACAAGCTATTGAAAGAATAGTAGTTATAACCATTAATTTTTTTACTTGCGTATTAAATTGTGGAGCACCTATGTAATTTTCAATAAAAAAAAAACATAAACGTGTTTCAAAATAAATTACGAAAAAACGATTGATTTACGTCTCAACACTTTGAATACACAAAAACTGGTTGTAAGTATTTTACGTAGTAGCCATAGCTAATACAGACAGGCTTGTGGCCGACGACGCGTAGCGCCGGCGGACAGTCATGATATCATCAAATTACTGTTCAGTATGCACAGTTTAACTTTTTTTCGGTATTTAGAGATCCGTGTGAAGTGTGTCTGAAGTGATTAGCGATTGTTGAGTCACTGTGTGTTGAATGCAATGATGTCTTTTGATATGGATGGTTGCGTACATCCTGTAATTGTGGATGCTGTAAGTCTCCAAAAATGTAATGAACTTGGCCAGAAACACACATTTGTGTCCAGAATTTTTATATCTGATCATCGACGAGATTTCATCATCTTTCATCTTTATCCGCAAGTCCTCGGGTCTATTGAGTCCTTTTTCTTAGAGATTGCCATTTAATAAAGCTGCAGGGTTTTAGAATAACAACCTTTTAATATTCATCAGAAATTATTAAACTTTTTCATTTTTCATTCTGCGTGTAGGTAGGTATATTCCGTAACCTAAATACAAATATCGCATTTTTTATTTACAAACCGCAGCGTGCAGCTTTGCCCGCGTTGTACCTGAATAAAATAAAGCGTATATTATTCAGGAATAGTTCAGTTTTTATACATAAATATTTTTTTCAAATTGATCTAATAGTTTTTTTGTGTTAAATTGTAACAAACAGAAAAAAACAATCTTTTCTCGTTATAATATTAGTTTAGATTAATAATTATTATCATCAACGCATTGCAGTAACTGTACGACATTTTATCTTTTGCGTACGTACTAGTTTTGAGCTTCTATTGATTCATTGCACAGTGTTACAATTTCGGTAATCGTGCCAACATAAATTGTTCCACCAGTGAACTCTACGGGTCTATGCTTTACAAATTATTTGCAAAAGAGTAATGCTTGCACAATGATGATCTGGCTAAATGTTAAGGTCGAATCCAATGTTGCACTATGCCTATAATTGCAATTCGATGTAGCAACAATGACAAAAGGCTGGTGACCAATGACCTTAAAATATGCAGTGGTGATAAGCAATTCTCTAATTGCCTGCAAAAAAAAAAGCCAAAGGAAAATAATAAATGTATTGGTGAAAATGATGCAACTTCCGTAAGTTTTCTGGCAGAACTTTCATTAAATGTTTCGTGAAATAACATGCTATTTAAGGCCTGTGGCATAATCGTCGAGTAAGTGATAAGCACTAAGAAACAGTTGAAAAAAATATGGGACCGGCAAGATTTGGACCTGCGACCTCTGCATACCGGGTAGCCGCTTTTAACCACTAAGCTACGGTCGCCTCTTGCCAGGACCTTAAAATTTCTGAAACATAATATATGTAACGTTATAACGTTAGTCTAATTGGCTAAGCAGAGCTAAATGCTATACAAAATAATCAATAAAAAGTTGAAATAAATGATAACCGTCAGATAAAACAAAATTTTGACCAAATATAAAAGTACCATAATTAAAACATGATAATAAACACACATTATGTCACTTTAAATTGATTGTGTTATATTTATTGTGTTGTGATTCATCCTACGAGTAACGGTGCTTAGCGATTGTATGGTAGTTGATACTAATGATTTTAATCTTTTACGTGGTTTCTTTTTCAGAAAAAGTTTCGCATTTCATTGCAGTACATAAAAACCAGTACTGTTATTTAGTTCTTAATTTGCTACGGAACTCGTTAAATTAAACCAAAGGTGCGTTATTGAGCAGTTCTGTTGCCGAACGTAATATTAGCATCGCTCTAGTTGTATATTTAATTCATTACTTCATAAAAAACTGCCTTTTGCCAAACTCCACACTAAATTGGTAAAGTCGAAGACCGCTATTGCCTCAACTAGTTTGAAGCAGGCTAATCTCATATTAAGTGTTTTTAACGTGATATATGTTTATTCATTCTTTGTAAGACTTAATTAGCCTTGGAAACGGTAATTACAAACAATTGAGTCTAAAAAAATATGTTTTAACGTAAATTATGACTTCATAGTATAAAATCATGTAATTTGTTAAAATCTTAGAATTAACTATGCACATCAGATGCGCACTTTTGATTTTGGGTGGGCAAGGAGTGAAAGCTTACGTTTCTGTTTACTTTGACGCTCATATTTTACTCTTCAAGCCGGGCCGTCTAGCCGAATTTGATTGTACCGTATACCTAATCAAGCCATTTCGTTGGTCATATTTATGTTCTTAGTTTTAATCTGGAAACTTACCTACATACTCCCACGATCACGCAAGTCACTCTAAAAGCTGGTTACATATCGAGCCCACGTTCTTAATCAGCGATGCCATCTGGTCGGCGCAAAAGATATGTAATAAAAACAGATGGCTTAGAAACGTACAGTATACATAACATATTTGGATGCTTAACGATCGGATTAGCACATTTCCAAACCCGGAAAACCGCGCATTCCACGCGGGTGGAGCCGCAGCCAAAAGCTATAACTCGATAAATTAGTTCCGCGAGTATTATAAGGTGCAGTCACAATACAGTTTATGTAGTAAATCTACTTCTGAATTTACTCCTATTTGCCTATGTCTAAAGCTAAAATTACTAGATTGTAATGTTGCAAATGAGATGAAACCATTTGAAAAGTGTAACGAATACTATTTGAGGATGGATAAATAACATAACAGAACATAACATCACGCCTATATTACCCAGAAGGGTGTGGCAGAGGTGAACAACACCCACACTTCATCTGTTATGTTTTAGGTCCCATGGATTCAGGGCGCAAGCGACCGGGCAAAATTGCAACTCCGTTCTGCTATTGTGAATTTCCAGAAGGCAAATTCACGAATAACACTTTGCCCGAATCGAAACCGAAATCTCGTGATGAGAGGCGCATAAGCTAACCAATAGACCATCAAGGCAGTTAGATATAGATACTGTTAACATTAAATTCATGTAGGTAATGTTGCCCACTGGCAGCAGTCTTTTAGATTAGTCATTTATTTTTAGGTTAGTAGAAACTATGTTCTTTTATTTTAATGCAAATTTGAACAACATTTTTAAAAATGGAAACATGTTCATTATCTCTCAAAACATATAAATTCTTTTTGAAATTGTATTATGATATCAAAATAAACCTTCTGAATCAAACCTATATTGAACAGTGCAGTATGGTCGATCCATTTCTATGTGTCGATGTGTAATCACAGTCATTAGATATTCGTAATGAGCTTGTTACTCGAAACGGTCCATGTATGGGTCATAAGTAGAAAGTTAATTATTTGTATTTATGCAGTCCTTAAAAAGGCCCGCATCGGTGTCGGCAAAGGCAATCATAATGATCTACGATTGTTATTTGTTGAATTGTCAATGGGTTTTCTGTTACTTAACTGATCTTAATTAACGTTTTATTATTGATACTGAATTATATTTACAAAAATATCAATTAATATAAATGTTATTATTCTTACACCTTTTATTTATGAAAGTGTTTTTTTGAAAGAGCCTCGTTGCAGATGAACTCTTTAAAAATGTTATGAAACTAATAAAAGTATTTTGTTTGTCTTTAAAATATGGTAGGAAAAACCATTGTAGAATTAGGGTACCAATCATAATGGTATCATGACACAAAATTCATAATAATAAACCACCAATGATCCAATAATACATAATAATGATTACCTAATTATACTTGAATGATCTAATTAATTAAATCAATAATTCCTATCAACATTAGTTCACACGTCATAGTTAATTCCTGAATCTAAATCATAGTGAATAAGTTTGCCGCAAAAAATGTGACACCCAACGACTACGATATTTTATCCATACCTTTGACAGGTTGGAAAAGATATTTTAGTTATTTTAGGAGTATAATTAGCATTTATTTTTAGTTGCAACTACTTTTTATTTGGATTCGTTGAGTTACTTGAATAAATATATTACTTTACAACATGCCGCTGTATTAATTATTTTAATTATCTTTGTGATGATGTTTTTTTTAACATCGTGAGGCTTTTAATAAATGACTGGATGCCACCAATGCAGTCTATGCATTGTTCAGAAGTTCATTACATATGTGTCACAATAATTTGTTACCTATGGTGATTGTTATTAGATAATAATAATACTGTTTATTTACGTAAGCATTACATAGCAATATTTAATTATTGTCAGTAGCTAGAATGCACACTTTGAGCCAGTTAAGATAATTATTATAAAATAAAAAGAGCTGACTAATTTAATTTTGTGACCAGTGTCGTGGAATTATAATACAATACAAAAATATATAATTTGAGACTTTATTAAGCAACATAGATAAGATCGTTAGCACATATTTTAATCTCCTATTGCATGATTCTCCATTTCCAATATTATGATGCAAATTATTCAGATTTAAATAAAAGTTATCTGCACGATAAGATTCAGAGATAAGCAATGATGACAATATTTAAAATTTTATGAAATTCCGTCTTTAGATATTTATCTTTATACAATGATATAAATCTTTGAATATTATATTTTATGAATTAACATAGCTACATAAAACAAAAAAAAAATAAAAAATCTTGTATTTTAAATTATTATTCTTAGTGGTAACTTAAAATTAATACATTTAAATGTAGCTTTAGTATATCATAATTAGTCATGCTAAATTCATATGAGTTGGATAGAAAAAATGATTAAATCATTCTAAAATGAAATATGTCAATGCATTTGAATTTTATCTTAATCTGATCATTACCATGTATGGTTTCCGTAGATTTAACATTGTAAGTATTAGTTAGTACGAAACTATGACATCACTAAAGTTATTCATCTAACCTATTGGATTCCTCGGACTAGCAATTTTTTTTTAATTTTAAATCTTTATTATTACTAAAGAGGGTATTTTACAAAAATATACAAGCGCTGGCCACCGCGATAATATTAACCGTGTTGCGGTTGCCAGTGTCTTCTCCAACAGGTACTGCATTACATGCCACAAGCGAAAGCGATTTTAATTAAAAATTAGAATACATCTTAAATATCAATTACAAAATTGCATGACTATATATTATATAATATATGTATCATTAAATTTAAATTAAATAAATTATAAATCGTAAATTACATAAATGCGTGGGGATAGAAATCTACTAGTACTAAATAGTAATACATAATAGTTTGTTGCAGCCGATCTACCTCTACTGTCAGGTTTCATTAGGTCGTTAATGCAATTAATTTCTATATGAGAACCAACGGAATGCCGAAGATGGATTTGTATACTGTGTTCTCCGACGCTTAGAAAGCCTGAGGCTTTCGTCATTAATATTATTTTAGGTATAGTGTATACAGCTTTATCCGTTTAGCTATGTGATGTACAATACCCTAGTATTTAGCTACGAACATATTATGTTTCGCTTTGAGAGCCAATTTTACATTTAATGAAGTACTCATTAAAAAGATTACCCATATATAAAACGCTTTAAAGGTGGGTGCACACAGTCAGAAATTCAAGTTGTTCTTGAGAAATTATAAAATGAAGTGGTTGGAGTTAAGATATTGTAAACTACGCTATTGATTTTGATGCGATTTTCACCAATATATAGAATTAAGTAAGTAGAAAAAAGTATTTCTTCGGATTATCTGAAAACCTGATTATTAAATGTTTTTCAAGGTATTTTGAAGTCGGTCGGTCAATTCCATCAGAATGCGCTTTTACACAGTTCTTCAAGCAAACACATACACATCAGAATTCAGAATTAGAATTTCCGCCCATGTACACCTGTTTCTATAATGTTATCACAGATGACACGCTAACCAATTAAAGGAAATAACACTTAATAACGTTGTTTCTTCCTTTTTTATAACGTTTCTCATCCTGTCGACGTCTATTACGTCAAGTACACACCGCTACCGATCAACCTATACCTTTCCAGTATATGCTGGTCTTGCATTGCAAGAGAAGGCCATACAACGCCAGACCATTTTATACTGGAAATGTATCGGTTGTTATGTAGCCGTCTGAACATTTAAACATTTTACGTCACTCACGTCTTATGAAGGCAAAATCATGTGTGTGCTAAGAGCTCGTTAAGGAAATAATTTGTAAAGATTAACTGGAAGTATGTTATAAAACTGCACGCAAAAATATGAAGAGACTAGTTTGTAGAGTGGGTTTTTTCAGTTTGCGAAATTTTAGCTAAGTGTCTCTAATAATAAATTTTTCTCGACATAAAGATGCAGTAGCTAGTTTTGTTAAATAAAGAGGTATCTTACAGCTTAAAAAAGCGTGGGGCGCTCTGTGCCATATTTTTCGTCTATCGGGCAACCCACGCTTTTTTCAGCTTATATTAGGAATTATTTTTCACTTTTTAGTTAGAAGTACTTTAAAAGCGTGTTTTTAGTTTTTTTTTTGTAACAAGTTAAGCGTAAACAAGGTGTCGAGCGTCGTATTTTATAATAGTTATATTAACATAGGTAAGACGTTCTTTCTATGTTGTAATACAATAGTTCATTCAAAAGCAGTAAAAAGCTTAATTGCAAGCAATTACAAGAACCACGTCCCAACTTTCAACGGTCGTGAACTGCATTGAAATGTGTCTCGGATAATCCCACAACGAGCCCTTTGTCCCTTTATTTCATATGTGACATCAGCAGCTTAAGTTGGAACACTTCCTTTTACTATTTATGGTGTGTGCATTTCACTCCATGTGGTATGTTAGGACTTGCTTGTTAGTCACAAATAGGACTTTCTTCTTGAATGTCATGTGCAGTTACTTGGAGTTATAGCTAATGATGATTCAGTGTTCGTGGGAATGCCTTACAGGCAGATATCATTGATAGGAATCTTCCAGGCACGACTTTGCCTCGGATAGAAAATGTAAAGTTGTGGATCTTTTTATTACTAACTAACAATGATTTAATGTTTATTTTGTAACAATAATAAGCTTTAGCAACAAATAACCTTTAGCGGACAACTAAGACTGCTTGAATTTGCTTTAATATCTTTTTATTTGAGCACTTGGGTGATTCTTGGCGAACGGGTTCCTGACATATTCTTTTTTTCATTTTTGGTGTAAACTAAAGTTATGTAGAAACATAAACTTAAAACAATCCATTCTGGCACTGAGGCACTAGCGTAAACATTATAGATTCGCAAAAAACTTTCTAGAAATCGATTCCTCCAATGCAACATAACAATTATCGCGTTGCTACACTGTCGTGTTTGTAACTAGCGATCGTCGGAAATAGTCGGAATAGTCCACCCATCACATCCTGCGCGTTTTGTAAGAGGTTGCTGCTACATATCCAATATAGTAAATATGCTAATATCGCCGTCTATATGTGGATAGATGCACTAGTTGGTATGCAAAATATGTAAGAGTAAAAATTAAAGAAATTTCCAATCTTTCTCTTGCATTTAATGAACGAGGTTTTGTCGTTTATCTGTCAAATATGTACTTTGACATATTGACTATGACAAAGGTAATAATTCTTATTGTAATGAGAATGATTTTTCAAAATCATAAAAACAATCTTTTTTCGAAAGATTCTTCTGATCATACCATTTTTTTTGCTTGACACACTCAATAAAATGATAAAACAAATAAATCATAAAATTAAAAAGACCAAAAATATTTCCTTTAGTGAGACCCTTCAAATATTCGAAATAATAGTTAAGTTTTACATAACACCACGCGTATATAACCCAGAAGGTTGTGGCACTAAAGTTTTAGACAAACAATAATAATACTCCGTAAATTAGCACTAAGATTCTAAGATTTTACCAAACGGACATGTACTTGTACCTGCAATAAATTTGTTGCCCTGTACTGCTTGTACCTAACTTATTTAATTGTGATCCCAATCTATCGTTTTGTAGCATTTAGTACCATTAACTTGATGAAAGTTAAGAAATACTAGAACCGTTTCATAATACTGTTCCACTGTGTGATTTTTATTGAAAGAAACGTCCGAATAGAAGTGCAAGTACAATCTTTAAATTTATTTGACAGACGACCTCAAAGTTGTTCATTCATAATACTAATTTAAGGGACTGAATTCCAGTTATGTGAAGAAATTGTTTTTATTGAACGATTATCCTGAACTTGAAAATTATTTTAAACATATTCTTAACACAAGAATATCTGTAAAACATGATATCTAATAGAGTTATGTACCCATATTTTTCTTTTAGGTATAAAAGCACCGCTACACACAGGTGGGCCAGCACATTTGGGCCGACACACTTTATATATTACATGGCTGCGTCCCATAAGTTGACTTGTTGACAGTTGATAGTTGAAAATGTATTGGCCTGAACATGCGTTTTGCGTGTAGTGAGTCATGATTGATGGATCATGATTCATCATTTGATCCCCACATGGGACAAATCTTTGTGTGATTCGCAAAGATTTGTTCTGAGACTAGGTGTGCTTGTGTGAGTGAATGTTTTTATTTGGCCTTGTCATTGGGACTATTGGATAGTATAATTGCTTCTGGCGTTCTATCTAATGTAATAAATCTAAATAATATTATAAATTGGGACGAACTTGTAGTTCAGCCCATGAGCATATTGCTAGTTATTTAAGCCTCATATTACCAACAAACTTAAACATAATAGCATAAACACTATCAGTAAATCTTTAGATCTTTCGTTCACATAATATTTTACCACAAGTTTAGATGTTTTCCCGATGCCAACCAAATGTGGCAAGCATTTCTAAGTTTCAATTATTACAATGCTGTGCTCTAAAAATGAAATACAGAATGATATTAAAACTCGCCTTTCGATGTAATTTGACCGCTACGCCTATTAAATTAGCAGCAGAAATCTGAGGCGCAATTATCAAAGAGATGTTGTAATAATAGCTTGAAATATTATATCGTTTAAGATTTATAAGGTTTCCTATAATTTCAATAAAAGAGAATTCGCTTAATAGCTGAAGCCTAAGGATAAAGTATAATAAGATAGTAATGATAAATTATGAAGCAATTTTCCTTGCTCGAGGCAAATCAGGAAATAAATAAATACTAGGTTGAAATAAAATTAATTTAATTTATAATATAGGGCAGTGAGCAGAGTTTAAGACAGTTATAAATAGTAACTTTAGAAAATTTAATTGAGCCATTTAATAAAATTTAATTTAGTTTTTTTATGACTTACACAGTGGCAATGCATGTTAGTTTGTTGCATGCATTACAGTAACTTTTTACCATTTGCTATCATATCTTGGTGTAATTTATTCTTCACTACATAGTATAAAACAAAGTCGCCTTTTCTGTCCCTATGTGCGCTTAAATCTTTAAAACTACGCAACGGATTTTGATGCGGTTTTTTCCAATAGATAGAATGATTCAAGAGGAAGGTTTTTATGTATAATACATGCATAGAAAGGGGGAATTGTTTTACTCCAAATTTAACGCGTGCGGGCCACGGGCAGTAATGAATAAATCAAACTACTGGATCGATTTTAATCATTTTTTCAGTGAGTGACATAGGCTATATATTATATACCCGTGCGAATCCGGAGCGGGCCGCTGTGTTTTTATATACAACGTTCACAGTTTTTCTGTAGTGTATTTAGTATCAGCATTGTACCCGTGCGAAGCCGGGGCGGGTCGCTAGTTACAAATAAACCTATGTATAAAGGTGTTCGTGTGTTGTTTTTATTGAAACCAAACAAATAATAAATAAAAATATTTTACATTCACCCAATAACCATTAAAGTACAAAATATTTGCAGTCTTTAATTTAAATATCGTGATTTGATATCGTTAATCTTGCGTTGGTTATATGATGAGAATATTAATATTGCAATTAAATGTAAAACAAAGTCATTGAGCAAGCTACCATATTCATTTATAAAAGGTAAATCCTATCTGGTATTTAGAATATGATGAATATGGATGTTTTTCTTGTTATTTATGCGTTTTATTGGACCCTGAATAATCCATTTAAAAATAATCATAAATATTTGCAACACACGCCTAATGTTGTTGTCAATAAATTTTAACATTTCTTTTCAATAAACTATATGTCACATCCAACATAAATACACCAAATATTGTATACACTGATATATAATATTATGATGACATGTGTTATTAAGTAAAAGTATCACAAGGGATCGCAAAGGAACTAATATATATTCTGTCTCACAAGAATGTTTGTTGTTTTCTAAATTATTTGTTGATATTCTGAGATCGATAAAGAACCATAAAGCGACTACAGTGCTAGAAGGGGACAACCTAGACTGTTTGGACTCTATCCAATTTTGAAAGTTACTCATACAAAAACGATGTAATTTGACTATGTATGATTGATAAGATTATAAATCGGGAACTGTTCAACTTAAATTGATATCACCGCAGTTGGCCTATGACATGTCTCTGTAGAATTCCTTTGTTACTAACGCATATAAACATGTTACTAAAACATACGACAAAATATGTTCAATCAAAACTTAAATCACGCTAATTAATACTACAACTAAAAATGGTCATACTCCTAAAATTTCATTCATGTGAGATATTACGACAAATTGTGCGTTAAGAAATTCAATAATACCGTTGACAGCTAAATTCGAAGCGGGGCTTTTAGTTCAACATCCTATTAGACATGGCCCGCATAAAATGAGGAACGCACTTTAATCATGCTCTTTGGCCGTACTTGTTGCTTCATCTAATTTTAAAGGCAAGTGGCCATTCGGCCTCTTACTCCCAATTCAATTTCGTCAGAGCCTCTTCCCATGCGAACAAAATGTCTTTTAGATTGTGAAACACACTATTTGATACAATTACTTATATTAGTGCTATCTAAATCTTTGTCATCGGATATTGGTTAACACGATATTGACCTTCGCACATTCTGTATTTCATAATTTGATACTTTGTCTGCATGATATCAAGTTATGTATTGCTGTATTCGAATTTTAAAGCTTATGTTAAAATTATTTTCAAACCAAAATTTTGATGATCAATACAAAAATAAAAAAATATATACACCAATTCCTTTCTGGAATCAAAATTATCGACACTAAATTTCATAAAGGCATAACATTTACCGATGTTGTATGTCGTTTAGCTATAAAAAGAACAACATTATATAAATAATAATATGCAAATATTCGCTCTATAAGTTATTAATTATGAAACCAGAATCAAATAATTGACTATAATATCCGCAATAAAAATTTTGCAGTAATCAAATTATTTCTGCCTACCAATTTAAAATTATATAATTTTATGAACTTCAAATCAGTAACGGCTACTAATAAAATAATTGAGAGGGATGAGGGTGATTATACATTTATTAATTAATATTCTTATTAATAATTATGGTCTTGGTGTTAGGCTGTTTGATTTATGATATTATTATGTTATTTACGTTCGACATCCGGGCACAGTAGGTAGGTTGATTTTAATATTGTTTAATTATAGTCCATGTAATACTAAATTCTGAATTAATATAGTATACTTCATAACATAATATCACGCCTATATTACCCAGTAGAACAATACCCACATTTCACCTGTTATGTTTAGGTCCCATGGGATAAGAGGTGAACCGATCGCCATCCACCGGGCACAATTCCAATTTTGTGCTGCTATTAAAATTTATTGCTTTACTGCTATTATTAAAACGGCAACTATATTTTTTGACTGCAAAATTTAGATCTGTCAGCAAAATAATAAATTCATCAGCTGAATAATAGATCTGTCAGTAAAATAAACACCGTATTAAAACAAATTTATTAGTTACATATTATTATATTTCCGTTTCTTTAAGTAGAATTTATTTGCAGCTAAATTTACGAGGATCTTGTCAAATTATAAATGATTACAGATAATATCATCAAGTGCTTGCCTAAAATTAATTATAATATACACTCGTTAATCTCTTAGCGAGATCTTCTCTCTAATACGCGTGTATGATTACTTAATATTTTATCTTTTCCCTTTCACACCTAAGACACAATATTAATTGTCATCTAAGAATGCAGCAAAATAAGTCCATCTGATTTATTAAATAATGTCACGATTTAAAAAAAATTGTCAGTTCACACAAAGATTTGTCCGGATATCGAACCCACAACATCCAAGCAGTGCAAAACGGCGAGGTGACCGTATAAACTACTACCTACACCACACATGCAGACCTTTAGCCACTACACCACACGTGCAGATTTTTAAAATAAATTGTTTCAAGCAGTTTTCCATGTTATCTGTCACAGTTCCATCCATATACGATCCCAAAAACATCATCAATAATCTAAATTTTAATAGCTCGTCATTTTTTGTCACGTAATTCTTGGGCAACATACTCGACTGGAACAATTTGCAAAACAATGAATGAATCTGAACAGTAGTTGTTGCATAATCATCGTATTGTAACCGCGATCGTAATTCAATAATTTTGATTTCACGGCTCCGCGGGGTGCTGCCATTGACCCTATTTAGTTCCAGTTTGTGTTTGATGTAAGGGTTCGTGTGATTGTGTAGTTGGTTTGTAGCATTTTCAGTATAAAATAGAATTTTATGATCGCGATCTGAGTATTGAAGAGTAGACTATTTCATCGGTTCCTGTGTCGTGTCGTTTCATTTAAGAATCCATGACAGTCGTTACAGGTATAAATAATCAGGGATCAGAAAGTCTGTAATCTGGTAATACAAAGAATATCATTAATAGTGTGGCAGCGGTTTTTCGTAGAATATATGTAGCTAAATCTGTTAGACAAGAAAACGACCCCAATATTATTCGGAAAGACTTAGAGGACGGCACATAATTATTCATATAACAAAATCTATTGAATTTTGATCTTATTAAAGATTTCAAATGCTTTACCTCTTCAAGTTCTAAAACAAAACACTAACTCATTAAGTTATTATCGATCGTCTCAATTACAGGTTCACAAAATGTAATTAGCCCTAATACCCAATATTAATACTTAGCGTTAATAACTGCGTTTCGCATCTAAATGATCTAATTGACACATTTAATCGCTCGCAGCATCGCTTAATGCCGCGTGCGTGCTGGTAATGTGTAATGAACAATAATTTGTATTCCAAACAGATTATTTGCAGTAATATCTATCACATTTTATACTTTGCACTTATTATTACGAAAGCCCCAAATACCAACCACGCTGAGGATTACTCGTGACCTGAGTTTGAAATGTCAATTATCAACGGAGGTAGAGTTTTTATCAGCGAGCTTAAAAGAAACACCGCTTAAAGAACCAATCACACATTTTGCAAGGTATTATTAGTATTGTTGGGACGAGGCTTTAGGTTTTTACGACGACCTCCGTGGGTCTATTGTGATTGTAGCTCCATTATAGACTCTCCCATCATCCAGATCCAAGATATGGCGTCCCAGAATGATGCTTCGTCTATAGCTCAGTGGCTCAAAGTCGCAAAAGAGGTGCAGCGGTGTTGCCGGTTCCTTTTTACAGAATCTGCATAGCCATACGGGATAGTGTTTATTTAGCTTGCAGTGTCCTGTGAAGGATCTAACGGCACGAGACATTTTGTAAGGTAACTCTAATGCTTGCTTTGTCTATCGCGATTAAAAAGACAGAGATGCCAAACAGATGGCCTCTCAAAACATGCAACTTTTGCTACCATTTCTGTGGTTTTGTGATTGCAGTGGCCACCTACCACCAAGAAAACAGATGGCACACATCTGAATCTTTATTATTATGTATGTATTTGTTTATATCAGCCACAGAAGTAGCTACACATGAACAAAATTTCAGTCACTTTTAACTTAAAATCGTAATTATTTTGTTCTTTTGTTCTCTTTTTGCTGACTGTACAATTTTCATGGTTTGTAGTATTGCAATTTTTCAACTCTAATCTAACAAACTTGAAGACACAGTCAATAATCTACCAAAAAATGGTTTGTAAATGTTGCCAGGATACAATTATTTACGCTATTATCTTTGCTAACAATTTTGTCGTTGTCTAATGACATACCAAGAGGATGCTTATTTACATTTACAAGGTGCTAAGTATACAATGCCATTGTATCGCTTGGTTAAATTAAATTCTTCCTTGACGTGCCTCTCAAATTGCTGAAGGTCGTATATTAGTTTTGCTGACCACTAATTACAATTTTCCAGTCATTAAGATGTGACATTTTTGTGGTTGACATTCTTGATAGTTGATCGATCTTGATATTTTAATTTCACAAAGTACCTATTATATTATATTGTTATATATTATATGTATTACAATAAAATAGCATATTAACTTATTTTAGTATTATACCTATTATTTAGCGCTATTTTGAGCGCTTAATCCTTCTTCATTTCTGTCTAAAACTACCTCTCTGTAAATCTTTAACACTAATGTCTATCCAAAGGTTGCCTGCAAGAAATCGCGTTTAGCGATAAAACCGCCCTTTGTGCATAATATTGTTATTGAAACTTTCGTACAAATGTATTTCCTATGTCTAATGCACAAATAAAGTTTTTATCTATCTATTTATTTATCTACCCATAACTATATTTTAATATTGTTTATTAAATGCCTTAACGAACTAGCCGTAATCATTTATTTCTTTACTGCGACGTAATATATCATCATTATTAATTTGTTTTCCAAAGCAAAGAGTCTTGATCATTCACCGTAAGAAAAACAATGAAACGATCTAATTCAATATCTAAATTAGTGTTTATTCTTTACTCAGATTGCCAATGTCACTATCAGCAAACAAATCATGACATTGTTAAGGAATCGTGTGTAACAGTGTTACTTAACAAGTAATGTAACAGTTTGCTTTAATTCAGTCGTTGCACAGCTTCGGACCATTATATGCTAATTGCTGGCGACACGCGAAATAATGCTGATGGAAAGTTAAGATCAAATCGGATAACGCTAGGAGCTTTAAACTTAATGGAACTAAAATAAGATCGTTGAGATTATATTTTTAACAGCAGCGATGGCCGAGTGGTAGGACTGCGAAGTCAAAGGTCTCAAGTTCGACCACGGCATACACCTTTGTCAATAAATCGTTAAGATTCGTCTTTTTGAAGATATGTGGGTATTTATCATATAAATTATCGCTTGCTAACGGTGAAGGAAAACATCGTGAGGAAACCTGCATGCCTGAGAGTGCCTAAAAATGTACTCAAGGTCGTGTGAAGTCTACCAATCCGCACTTGGCTATCGCGTTGTGGACTATTTTTATATATTTTTATGTTATTTCTGTACTTATTTATTAATGTAGTCGCTGTGGCCAACTCTAATTGAGGAAACACATTGTGAATGTCATTATTATTAATGTCTAGTGCAGTGCGTCTTGTTGGAGATCCTATAAACAAATACAGATGCGTCGCTACATTCAGTAATATAAGATAGAAAATATAGGTCCCAAAAATGATGGTGTCATTGTAACACTGTTGAAATAGCAGACTTAGATCCTTGAATACTTGAGTTGAGGGACCATTATAAATAAGAACAGAAAACAGTAGTAATAATCAAAGTTTAATGAACGCTGGTAGTTATTTATTCAAAACGAAGTGTTGTATTAGTCCAGAGCCTAGTATTACACAGGCGTTAGATTGGTAATGTTTACCAACCCACGCTGGACCAGTGTGGTCATGAGGTTCACTATGACATAACTTTTCATACTTGATGATGCTTAGTACCAATTAATTTCTTTAGCAGAATAAAAATCATAACAGCTAAATAATAAGATTGAATATTTTTTTTTATTAAAACTGACGTGAGTTTGTAACATTCACACACACACATTTAATAATACAACAGTCGCAGCCAGTCTTGCACTGTGCAAGACTGGCTGCGACTCAGGCGCGACGTATTGCACTCTCTTGATAATGCCTAGTAAGTATAGGCGAAACCGCGGTCGACTAAATAGACCAACATTACGTGAGTAACACCCGTATTCCATAATTTGAATAAGATTGAATCACTTTAAAAAAATCCAATGTTACAGGTAACTTATCTTTATTTACAGCAAAATATATAATATGTTGGATCTTAAATTAAGCTAGCCTAATAACTTAATCTTAACTTAATAAGTCACTGTCAGAAGGCCTCGTAGCCAAAATGCTGGCAGCATTACCGCATAAAACTTAGTTTAAACTTACTTTACTTTGCACTTAGTTAGGTGTGGGATGTTTCGAATGCAAAAGTTAACAATATGACGAAGCCTCAATTTTACTAACGGTAAACGAACGATTTTTATCTTTCAGCCTCATTCAAAAATTAAGCCCCAATTTCACATAGTTGTTAAACTGACGTTTTGTTAAACCAATCGAATATATATATTTCTCTTTCATTGAATGTTCGAAATGGACAGAGTGATCAAAACCGTAGATTAGCATTAACTGTGGAAGAAGAAGTTTAGTGAAATTGGGGCTAAATAAGCCTGAATTGTTAGTTACAAAACTACATTTTAAATTTTACAAAATGTATGCATCATTTTTGTTGTTAAATGTTATGCATGAAATCCGCACTGATGATTTTGTATAACAAACAGTCTGCCAAAAAGTCAGACAAATGTTACTTCAGTTTTACATAACATAAGTTTGCGTGTATGTAGTTGTTACAGACGATCTTGTAATGGTGAGTGTTACCATCATCTTCAGGACTAAGTTGAATGGTTTTTACCAAAATAGTGATTGCAACAGTTAAAAAGTTACGTGAAGTAGAAGTAAGTGGTTAGTAAAAAATTGGTAGTACATTCAAATTGTCCAATGAGTCAGTTGGTCAGGTTTTATTTACGTTGGCACAATTAAATTGTAATGGGGTTTTTTTTAATAGTTAAACGACCGTTTTAGCTTTTTCATGATTATTTTTATAGCATTTAGCTATGATTAGCATATTATACTGAGAAACAGTTGATAAAGATATGGGACCGCCAGGATTTGAAACTTTGATCTTCTGCACATGCAAGACCATTTTGTAATTTGCTCATCTGTATAAAGATTTTTTGGTGATTTTGGTGATTGATGTAGATTAGCTGTTATATAAATTTACTCTAGCGAGGGGTAAAAGTTTGTAGTAAGTGATTAAATTCTGCGGTTTAGTACGCATTTTAGTTTGATGATTGCGGTTGCAATTTAACGCAATATAATTAATTAAAATGCAAATGTCTTCTTCAAGTTAATGTGCTAAATTATCTCACAACCGAGAATTTTGATATTTTTGGTGTATTTCTTGAAATCGTATAAGCAATTAACCCTGAAACGTTAACCCGTTTTTGCTTCGTTTAAATCATCTTAAATACATGAACGCTTAGAGATTACATTAACACATGTGTGTGATGAGACAAGTGCCCACATTTACTATATTAGTTTTTTTATCCCTCGCACATTGCAAAACCATTTGCATTTAAATATTTTGCCTCATAAGTCTTTTGGATTAAAAATGTTACTTAAAAATGAACAAATGTTAATCTGGTTTTGACCGTGTTAACAGCAATATGAAGTTTTAACTAAATATAATCTGGGTAAGATGATTTATTTTAATGTGAGAGATAGCAACAAATCGGGTACAAGGAAAACTGACACATAAATTAATAATAGATATTAATAGAGTCGACCATGAATTCGGTAGAGTGGTTGACATTTGCTCATTAGAACAAAAACCTTTTTTAATTTTTAACGCGATAAATTATAATGTTAGCACATGAGACAGTTCCTTGTCCTGTTAATTTGCAATATTGCGTCCTTTAATCTTAATTTTGTATCGATTTTTTGTCAAAACATCCGTCATTACAAGAGATTCAGATCTAAAATATAGATATAAAAATCAATACACCGGTATTTTAGAAGTGCTATCATCGTTTATGTTACTTACACCCTCGATTTTGGGACAAATATGCACTTGATTATTCGATCTCTAGTCAATTATCCTATTAAATCCAGTTTCTAATCCAAAACATTTATGTTATTTAAAAAGTTCAAACCAAATAATAAAAACCATTTATATAATATGAAGATAACACGTAATTCGACTCGTAAAATTGACGAGTGATCTCAATACCATCAAATACATAACACAGACTTGAACTTTGCAAAACCGCGTATTCCGCGGCCCTAATCCCACGGTTAAATAATAAACAGCCGTGGCGCCGCATACTGCACACGTAACACACTCTTTGACCTCCATCGCGGGTTGCGTAACCAATAACGATGAAGTTCCCATGTCAACGGCACGGATAACCTATATAAGTATACTGTCTTATGTAAACGCGATGCGTATCTAATCAACTATGAGGCTGGATTCTTATTCGATTGTTTATGTTTTTCATTGCATTTAGAGTCGACGCAGTCTAAATGCTCTTCTTCTAATCGCTCTATGGTTAAATATATATACATATCATAACATAACATCACCCTTATATTAATTACACAAAAGGGTGAGTTATGTCCTGTTATGTTTAGGTCCCTTGGGAAAGGGGTTGAGTCTATCGCCATCCACAGAGCAAAATTACAACTCCGTACTGCTATTGATATAGATAGATTTTAATTTGATTGATAATGATGGATTTTCATTTTTCAAATTATGAAATACGGGTGTTACTCACGTAATGTTGGTCTATTTAGTCGACCGCGGTTTCGCCTATACGTCTAGGCATTATCAAGAGAGTGCGATACGTCGCGCCTGAGTCGCAGCCAGTCTTGCACTGGCTTGCACTTTTAATAAAAAGATTTTCGATTTATTTTATAAGTTTTCATTTAATTTAGATTCGTCGCAGTCAAGGTGGTTAATCGCTTTATGATTCAATATCTGTCTCAGAATATCAACATTAAATTTCGACATTATCTTGAGACAAATAAATTAGTACATCAGATATTCGGGGACTTATATATTATAATACATTATTTTACTCCTAAAATTATAATACAAACTTATTAAATAAAATACATCTAATAAAAAGTTCAGGTGTCAAAAAATACGTCTGCATCAATGTCGACCGTGGGTAACGTGTCCAGAAGGCTGGCGGCATTGCCATGTTGTATAGCAATGCTGATCTTTTGTCCAAAGTAGAAACCAGCCTTCTGGTCGCGTGAAGAGTCAACTAGTCTTTTACTAATATTGTTGAAAAGAGAACGGGCGCGAGGACCCCACTGACCCAGCGTCTCCTAAAATTGAATTTGCAACAATGATGCTCCCATGTTAACGGCACGAACCTATTATACTTTTTAAGTAAACGTGACGCGTTCCTATCTGATTGAGATATTAATGATGGGGTTTGATTTTGACCCTAGTTTCAGAGGTGTTAAATAAACTGTATGGGCAGGATAAGCAATATTAAGCATATAACGCACATAAAAAAACAGCTGTTTTTTTGCAAATGTAACTTGTATCACTTTTATATTCAGTCGGGTTCAATTTTAACGGACGGGTAAGATATAGCCGGATCCTCTGAACTGGACCTTAATTATTTTCAGCATTGCTTTTTATAACCTTCTTTGACCCCTAAAGTTAAATATTACATTTCATTACCAATATAGCGATGAAGTCGAAGATATGTAAACTAATATGTACTGTAACGTATTGACAAATATTTTTCAAGTAGTGAGATGAAATCCCACGTAGTTTTGAAATTAAGTTAACTTATTAATTAATTCTTGACGATTTCAAGATTTTTAAAATATAATTTTGGTTTATTTTCTAGTTACAGTTCAAAAACATAATTAAACGTATAAAATATTAATATTTTTATTGATGAGTGGGAACCACTTGGTAAATAATATAATTCTAAAATTAGATTTAAGTTTTACAAAATCCACTAATTAATCCAAAAATTCACACGACTACCGAATTTAGATCTTAATTTCAATTTACACATTTAAGATTACGTTATCATGGAACAGTTCCCACTAGATTTTATGAGTTAAATTCACAAGTACTTGCAAAATTGCAGCCTTCCAAAGATTTACGATGTACGAGATGTTTATCGATTTTATTTGTTTTCTACTGTATTGGAGTTGCGCAAGAGTTGGTTGGCCGTGAACTCGGGTTGCGGTGCTCGGCGTGTGCTCGCGGCCTGTTAATTATACACACGACTATATATTATATTCAGCTATGCATGTCCATTATAAAAAAATCTCGTATTATATAGGCTTCCTGTGCAAATCAAGACCAATTTATACTGGGCAAATAAAGCTTGATATGTAGTCGTGTGTACCTGTTTAATTGGTACCTTCCTGCTATTGTCCGAAGAATACTAGCGCTAACGTATATAAAATGTATGTTTTTACAATGATATACAGTACAGAGACAGGATCTGACTCATCTTCTTTTCATTTGAATGAATTTGCATATTTTGGCTTCAAGCTAATTTTAATTGCTTTCGAATATTCTGAAGTTGTTACTAACGATAGCTCAGCTACGTTTTATCATTGGCCTTACAGCTGCAATTAGTCTTCAAATACTTTAGCATCTAATTATTCATGAGATTCTAGTTAATTATAAGTTTCGCCTTTTCATGTATCTAATATGGCTTAGGCGGTCATATACAGTATAACAATAGGTGCCAATTTGTTATGTAAAGGTGCTCGGTGACTTTTCATTTTACCTTATATATTTCTAAGGCTATGAGATCTGTCTTAAAAAACTTAGAAAAAACAAAAACTAACAGATTATTTTAGTCAGTGTCAAAGTGTTAATTTCACGATCACCATCATTATGTTATTACGCCTCAAAAAATCTTAATGCCTCACATCTAATTGCATCCTTATTATTATCAAGGTAAAGGTCAGATTCCTACGTGTTCGCATCGTTATTCATATCAGTAATTAACTATATCAGGCTTGATTGGAGCTGACCCTAACATAGTTGGCATAAGCTAGGATGTCAATCACGTTCGTAATTATAACGGTAAGCCGGTGAATAATATTATTTTCCTCAATGAAATGTTCTTAATACGATTACAGATAGAATTATACATGACCCTTCATATATTATTGTTAATAATATAATCAAGAATATTTTAAACGTCATTTCAAAACTTGAAATTTATTATTTTTATAATTAAATAAATAAATTAATATTTAAATTTTTCACAACTCACACACAACGCCATCTAGTCCCAAACTAAGCAGAGCTTGTACTATGGGTACTAGAATAACTGATACTTAATATATACTATTTTTATTTTTTTATTAATATTTGCATATTTCTAGATTTCTGCAGAAAAAATTCTGCTATGGGAGAACAATTGCTTAGCTGTTTTCTATACAAAACTTAAATAAGTATTAAGAAGGTTTTATATATTATAGCCAAATCATATCCAAAATACTAAAATGTATGTTTGTTGGCGCCCACTTTCTCAAAAATAATTTTTATTTTTCAGTTTGTATGTAACTCAATTTATGATTAAAATAATTTTGACAAAATGGCCACGAACGAACATGCATAGTAGTGTTCAAGATACAATTTGTCTATAAAAATAGATTAAACTTTGTAATAAATAATAAAGTTATTACACATATTACGTTAGTATGAAAACACGGCGCTCGGGTGTCTATCCTTTAAATTATTGAAATTGATTTATGTTTTTTCAAGTTAGCTTAGTACTAAACTTGGGCACGATAATTTAATACCTTTACCAGACTTTATTCTTATTTCATACTTATACGACCAAAGTCATGGAAGACCTCAATTCTTAATACGACAGAATGTAACAAAGACATCACTGGGGACTTTCCCATTGAATTCTCATGAATGATTTTTATTGTGGTTTCCAGTGGAAATTATTTCTAATACTCCATTCACACGTCATTGTAATGTTTGCGAGTCTCAAGTTTTTTTTAGTCGTATTTCCCTCTAGGGCGATTCTCAGACCCAGAGGTATAAAAAACATTATTATTTACAATATCAGACAGAGCAAAGTTGTTTGTTCAATGTCGTCATCCCTAGGGCACAATGTCACTTTATTAACACTATATTTTTTTTAAAAGATATTTCACGTAAATTGCAATAGAAACGACACGTAATTAGATAATGTTGAATTAAATTATTTGATTAATAGATAAAACTACGGCCACGGTTACACTGTACATAACATAACATCACACATATATTACCCAGAAGGGTATGGCAGAGGTGTACAACACCCACATTTCACCAGTTATGTTTAGGTCCAATGGGATAGGGCGTGAGCCTATCGTCATCCACCGCACACAATTCCAACTCCGCGTTGCTCTTGTAAATAACACCGTATACGTGGTTTATTCACGGAAAGTCCCAAGAGAAGCTATAATTACTATGGAACTCGCAAAGAATTTAATTAGGAGTTATCAAGAAAACTTGACAAGAATAATAAATTCACTTCCTTCCATTGAAATATTATGGCAAGCTAAGTAATTGAAGCACAAGTGTGGGAGAACTAAAATATAAAGTAACAACTTTAAGGATCTACCTATATAATATAAACGGACTTAATTCATAAATAATCAAGAGGCTAAATAATACAGATCTAATCTTCATACCCTTTTAAAATTCTAAGGAGCTGCTACTTGCCTGAGATCTAAAGAGTTTTAGTAATAAGTTTTTATTTTAAGTAAGTCCAAGTACGCTCTATAGATCATAGCCTAGTCGCGTAGAGTATAAACCTTTACTGGTATAAAACCTTTTTGTATATTAATTCTAGTAAAGGTTGTCTATGACAACATACTTACATATAAAGTAAGGGTAATGACTTCCTAGTTTTTTCAAACACTAATAGGCGCAATTCTTTCCACAACTGCTTTTATACAATAGCTAGTTATAAACAATAACAAGAACTGAATAATTACATGTGTCTTATATTTACAACTGTGTGTACAAAGTGTTTTATCTTGTAGTTTGTTTTTATGTTGGGCTGACGTTTTTATGTGTGAAAATGATTAACTGCACCATAATTATTATTAATATTCTACTTGCTCCTATTTTCGGCTTCTGGCCCGCGCGGTACGTCTATAATAATAGCTTCTTCTTCGCCGTGTCTATGGCTGAGTCAAATTTTATTTTGACTTGCCATCGTGGTGAAAGGATTAGCCAATTCGCTTTGGAGAACTCGTGAATTGCCCAGGGTGCGCCGGACGTAGGGGATTATTGTGTACGTCACTCGGGGAGGCTCCTTTCATGCACCCCGAATAATAGCTACTAAATATATATAGCTGCTCGCTGCCCCGATGGTCTAGTGGTTAGCCTATGCTCCTCTCACCGCGAGGTCTCGGGTTCGATTTCCGGGTCGGGCAAAGTGTTAAATAAGATAAGATAATAATGACCATAAGGCTGGCTTCTATTTTGGACAAAGGATCAGCATTGCTATACAACGTGGCAATGCTGCCAGCCTTCTGGGCACGTTACCTGCGGTCGACATCGATGCGAACGTATTTTTTGCCACCTGAATTTTTACGAGTTTTGGTTTATTTAATAATTTTATATTATTCTTTTATTCAATGTATATATAGTTAAGTATTTATTTAATTAGTTTAAATTATAGTAAGGTTAGTATTATTGTAGATAAGATAAAATAAGATAAGTCTTTATTTGCCATAACATGTGTTTACATACTGACGCATGCAAGTTATTATTATTAGGTAATGTCCAGACATCTTAACCCCAATTAGGCGTACAAATTGTTTACATAATACTAATATTTAATAATAAAAACTCTTTAAAGTGTAAATATCTTATGTTAAATAATAACATAAGATATTTACACAAAAAGGTATGGTAATACAAGTGGCGGCCTTATCACCTTGTGGCAATTTCTTCCAGGCAACCATTGGATGGAAAATTTAGTTACATTACGCTATATCAATTATCAAAAAATACTTTTACTATAAATTAGGAGAGAAAAATTGTGTTATTTGTGAATCTACCGTCAGGCAATTCACAATGGCAGCACGGAGTTGGAATTGTGCCCGTTGGATGGCGATAGGATACCCATACCCTACCCCATGGGACCAAAAACATAACAGGTGAAGTGTGGGTGATGTACACCTCTGCTAAACCCTTTAATATAATAACACGCGAAAATGTTGACGACCGGATGGCGGAGTGGGTAGTGTACCTGCCTGCGACGCCGAGGTCGTGGGTTCGATTTCCACTTAAGACAATTTTTTGTGTGCATGAACATGGGGGTTTGTCTTAGTCTGGGTGTTTCTATGTATAATAAGTATGTATTTACAAAAGAAAAGTATATAATGTATTAGTATCAGTTATTCTAGTACCCATAGTACAAGCTCTCCTTAGTTTGGGACTAGATGGCGTTGTGTGTGAGTTGTGAAATATTTATTTATTTTATTTATTTATTATTCTAACACTGATGACCATAAAATAATTTTGCTATGTAAAACGCATTTTGTTAGTCTCACTTAACACATTTACATATAAACTAATCATAACTTCGTTATCTGAATGTACTAGCTGAACTAAAAACCTTAATGTGTAAACAAGGTCCTAATCAATTACCTGTCATTCTTATAGTAAATAAATAATATTGCAAAGTATTATCCACCCTTTTAAAGCGAGGCGAGATACTTGCAACGATAAAATCTTAGATTTTACATATATTAAAGGAGATGTTAAATATTTATGCGAACACGCTGCGCTGATTAGAACAATGTAAGTAATATTGCTGATATTAAAGGTAGTATACACGCTAGTGTTCTATGTATAGGTAAAATCACGGATATTGACATATTGAGAGCATGATTGTTCCCGAGTCAATTTAATGCAGGTATGCCACACTGCGATATGCCACATAGTAACACATATTATTGACAGTTTTGAAGTTAGCTTAACCAATCAACGAGCACCGTACTCTAGCGTGAGCGTAGCAAATACCGATCTATGACATTTAATTTGCGTCTAACTTCAAAACCGTCCCTGAATTCAAAAAGATCCCTGATTTTACCTATAGGTATTTATTCTAATACAAAATTAAGGTGCCTTTATTAGAGATTTTATAATTTATTTTTATTATTAAAGATTTATTTAAATACTTGATGTCAACTCTCGGATCAGCTGCCCGCACCGGGTCAATATTGGAATTTATAACAGTACATTACAGGCGTTCTGGGAGTACCTTTACGCGAGTAATATGTGTTACTATGTAGAATAACGCGGTGTAGCAAACTATACTTGCATTACATTGACTCCGGAACAATCATGCTCTAAATTATTTAAGTACCTATTAGATCGCCTCATTGGTCGGTCGGTCGGGCAAGTTCAATCGATGAGCATTCGGTAGATCAGTTGTAAAGTTTTCAGTATTAAACTGACAGACTGGTCAATCTTTATATTATTAAATTTTCTTTAGGGTATAAATAAATAAATATAAATAAATAAATAAATAAATATTCCACAACTCACACACAACGCCATCTAGTCCCAAACTAAGCAGAGCTTGTACTATGGGTACTAGAATAACTGATACTAATACATATATACTTTTCTTTTGTAAATACATACATATTATACATAGAAACACCCAGACTAAGACAAACCCCCATAGTCATGCACACAAAGATTTGTCTTAAGTGGGAATCGAACCCACGACCTCGGCGTCGCAGGCAGGTACACTACCCACTCTACCATCCGGTCGTCGGTATAGTTTATGATTTTGTAGTATTTTAGGGTAATTCTTTTACTGTGGATAGGGGATATTTTAAGGTATGATTAAGGCGTTTATACTTTTTAAATGAATAAGTTAGTAAGACGTTTTGTTTGAGTTTTTTTTTTTTTTAATATTAATAATGTTTATTGGAACCAAAATACATTTTTTTCATATTTAATGGTTACGGTAATAGCTACGATAGTTAGAAATAAACTGTGTTGCAGCTATTAACGCTCACCTCAAGGAGTTGAGTACATCAGTGGTCCTGTTACATATTATTTTGAGTTGTACCTGTACTTACCTATGATTTAAGATTTGATTTATGTAAAACTATTTAAGGGGTATTTTTTAATAGGTCAGAGTACAACTCTTGCCTCTTATCTCCGCGTATTTATGTAGGGTAAAGCGTGGGGTGCATTTTTTGTTAATAAAACGACAACCACGCGGGCGAAGTCACGGGTAACAGTTAGTAAATAATAAAAATATGAGTCAGGTATCCACATTATGACAGATTTTAATTATTTATTATTAATTGTGAAATTGTAACGAAACACTTTAATCAAATAAAAAAAAATGTTGTATAACTCGCAACATTAACCATTACCAATTCCATTGTTAGTACAGTTAGATACATATTTGGAGTTTTTTTTATTTTATTAAGAAGAATATTGTGTAATTTATCTAAGTGCATCGTGAGTACATCGCTTTAGTCTAACCTTGTGATAATAAAGATAAGGTAGTGTTGCCATTAATAAAGCCATTATGTTTGAACTTATTAAAGAACGCTTAATTAGTGCAAAGGAAAATACTTGTTTCTTTTCATAAATACACATTGACCTTCGGTCTGAGTAGTGCCAATTTGTGATAAAACTTGTGACTATTGCCAGGTGAATGATCTATAATCTGTACCTAAATAAGAGAGACAAAAAAATAATTTTGTCTCTTTGATTTTGGGTACAGAGTATACGTCGATACGATTTTCGTCGATAAATGAAATTTCGTATACATGATTATATTTATACATTTTTTATTTAGTAATATACGGCCCGTTCACACATGGGAGTCCGTTTTACTGGTACGTTTTTAACGGATACGTCATAAATTTATGCTCTGTTCACACGGATCCGTTTAACGCGAATTTTAACATTCGTTAAAATTCTAAGTATCCGTATATTTTTGCGGTTCCGTCGTCCAAGATTCGATGACAAAACGGAATGTATTTTTTTTACGGAACGATATTTTTTACTGTATACAGAATACAGAGCCATGTGTGAAGTCGCTCATACAATTACATACGCCATCGACGAAAAAAAAAACGTACACGATAAACGGAACAGTAAAACGAAGACATGTGTGAACCGGCCGTTATCATAAACATAACATAACATAAAATACTGCCTATTTTATTAAGATGGTTGTGGCAGAGATGTATTATTGTTATTTTCTTTTTTGTTCATTCAAAAAAATTGCTTACTCGCAATTTGCTCATATAAATCACTAGTATTCTTGTTAACCCTCTCCAAGTTAGGATTAATTCACTTGTGTAAGGAGGAAGTTCTCGTCCGTTGTATAATGGCCAGGATTCGAACCCACGTCCTCTCAATCGTCAGACCGATGCCTTATCCATTGCGACACGGCCGTTTCGTTTATAACACTCACACTTTACCTGTTACATTTTTAACACGCTTATATTAGCTTCACCTATATGTATGACATGTATGTATGAATGTAACCGACTCCTTTGGACTCGATTTCACCCACTTTAAACAGACAGATTTCATTAAAATTTGCTCACCTGTCAAAGATCGATGACAATGCAATAATTCGATAAAAAAATTAAAAAAACAAAAAAAAAATAAAAAAAAAACGCTCTTATAAATAAACCAAACTAAAAAGTAGAAAATAAATAATAGTTAAAAAAAACTAAAAAACACGCTTTTAAAGTACTTCTTACTAAAAAGTGAAAAAAGTGAAAAAGCGTAGGGAACTCTGTGCCATATTTTTCGTCTATCGAGCAACCCACGCTTTTTTACAATAATACTAGTATTTTTTGTTCATTACCATTTTCAGCTTATATTAGGAATTATTTTTCACGTTTTCGTTTTTTTACTTTTGTATCATGTGATAAGGGATGAGCTTATCGCCACCAAACGGGCAGGAACCTAACGCCGTGTTATTAAGAAAATCCTTTAAAAAAGTCAGACACAGGAATTGGACCCGAGACCCCTTAAAATAACTAGAATTGTTTTTTATTAATGCCAATGTCCTATTATAAAATCAATTTCAGTTGTTTCATGATTATACAGGCATTTCTAGAACTTATCGATTTATCGAAGAATCTAGAATGATCAGAACACTATCTTTATCTATAATGTTTTGCATAAACTAATGGTGTAACGCTTGCATCGAATGCCAAGTATTTGCCTCGATGGCATACTTAATTAAGTATCTATGTTTACTCAATGGTAAACCTGGTACAATTTGTACATACTTGGCACATAGAATTAAGTAAAGAGCGACGTTCAGGATACTAATAAAGGGAATCAAGAAGGTTGATATACTTTAAACTGTTGATGAAAGAAATTTTTGGATTTGTGCTTTTTCAACGAACATTTATAAAATATCCCTGTTCCTGAAATTATCATGATTGACAAATATATAACACGATCGCTTCAATCAAATAATAAAGAAGATACAATATTTTTGAAATAGGAAATGTCATATTCTGTCACCACTGTCTTTCCCCCTAATTTGGTAAGAATATTTTACGACGTTACTCCCACGCCGAGTCATCATGAAACGGTCGAACAAAGAATATTGCAAGTGTTAGAACAATTAATGCAACTAATCAGGTTAATGTCAAACCAGCTAAACAAATGAATCCGTAAAAAGTAACACATTCATCACTCACTGAAAACAATGAAGACTTTAGAAATATAAAGAGCTGCGGGAACGCGTTTATATTTCAGCCGTGCGTGACCTAGACGAGAATCTCATCACTCTATGCCACGCACATTTTGTATTGTAAGCGACGCGTGCGCAATGTGTTCTTTAGCGTTAATTGAAACAAACCTGTTCCACAAATTGCATAGAATTGATCCTAACCTTGTACTATTTTTGATGACACTTATTGTTATTACACAGGTAAGACAGACATCATTTATTTATTATAGCAATATTTTTGTATTATATTGTTATTTTTATGATTTTGTAAAAATAATTACAATATTTGAGTAAGTCAAAAAAATAATTCTTGAGCTTAGCAGGCATGAAATATGTATATATTTACAAAGTCTTACGCTTGATGGAGGCTTAACTTTGATTGTTCCACTAATTAAACTAAGCTTAAATGACATTCAGACACTAGAAATGTAAGATCTTAGCCTTTTCGTACGTGACCTAGGCACGTTGTCATTAGTGTCATCACGCACATTTTCTTTTGTCAATTAGCAACGCGTGCGCATTGACTCTAAGTGAAGCAATCTAGTGCCACAGATTGCATAGAATTGACGAGCTAACCTTGTCCTACCTCTGACGTCACCTGACAAATTGAGAGACTATTTACATTGATTATTTCAAAGCGAACTCATAAATGCACATACTAATCGTTTAGTTTTGTCGAAGCCACGATTTCACCAATCGTCTTAATCCACGGTTTTTTTTAATCTGTATTTCCATCTCTCTCTCGTTTAATGTTTGTATGAGACAGAAAAACTGAAAGCTGTAGCTCAGCGTTAAATTGAGTTGAACTCGACGGGTAACCGGCACTAAGTGTGGGTAGTTTTACATTCGGTGATAATTGAGCTCTGTTTTATTATTGCGTTCCTTTTATACGACTTTGGCTTTTCAGACTGATTTGATTCATTTGGACTCCTATTAAGTTTATGGATAGAAGTGACGAATGGATATGATTTATGAGGTAGTTAAATGGTGCCTGATACGTGTATCAAAATGCTACCTTCACGGGATTGGCGACATATTCAGAATGTTGTTTGTACTTTTATTTGAATGGCGTGTTATTTTCACGAAACAGTTATCTTGAGAGTATCAAAATAAAAATGTGAATAATCTTCATTAGCTTTTGAGCTATAGTTTTTACCTACTGTTGTTTTTAAGTAGCCAAGTTATTTTAGAATTTGTAAACAAATATCGATTAAATGTTGCAAATGTCCTGCCTATACCAATTTTTATCAAGTTCGATTCAGTGGCTAAGCCATGATGAGTCAGCGTAAAAGACAAACAAAGTAACTTTGAAATTTATAGTAGAGATATATATAGTGAGGTAGTAAGGATTAACTAAAAAAACTATTTTGTTTCGTAAATTACTAAATTACAATAACTATTCAATTCTGGTTTCGCATCAATAATAACAACCCTGTATCCAATACATGTCCCACTGCTGGGCTCGGGCCTCTTCTCATGACGAGAAGGGTTAGGCCATAGTCCACCACGCTGGCCAAGTGCGAATTGGTAGACTTCACACACCCTCGAGCACTTTTTAGGCACTCTCAGGCATGCAGGTTTCCTCACGATGTTTTCCTTCACCGTTAGCGAGCGATAATATATATGACAAATACACACATATCTTCGAAAATACGAATCTTAACGATTTATTGACAGAGGTGTGTGCCGTGGGTTCGAACCCGATACCTTCGACTTAGCAGTCCTACGGTCTCCTACTCGGCTATCGCTGCTTCGCATCAATAAACATAGGAAGTTGCAAACACTTTTAATACAACATATGAGTTCCATCACGCAAGAATAAATTCGAAATGAGAACAGAGAAAGGGCGTGTGCGTATACCCTTCCTTGTGGCAACCTGTTGGTTACGTTATGTTACGTCTCATATACCGTGTTACTTGTGAGAACATGTGCTGAATAAAACTGGTCTAGACTAGAAGAGTATTTAAAGATATATATACTAAGTTTATGACACAATCATAGGCATAAGAGAGATCCTTTTTACTGGTGGTAGAGCTCTTGTAAACAAGCTAGAGGAAGGCAGCACTATTGTCTCACCTTTAATCTGCCGCCAAATAGTAGTGCTCACATTATAGTGTTTCGGTTTGGTGACGAGATCAGGCCCTGAAATTATTGGCATATGGGGCATAACACCGTAGTCCTCAGCTACAACACAAAGTGATTCACTTTGTTCTTTATGTCACAGTTAGCTATCTGCTTATAAATTATCATATGTCTAAGTAAATATTATGCAAGTTGGTTTCGATATTAATAGTTTTAGGTTTGCCTATTAATATAGTTAACTGGTTTCCGACACATTGTCATGCGGTTAAAATATTAGCTCGGTTACGCGACGAGATTTATTTATTACGCTTTAGCTTAGAATAAGAAGAAACTAGAAATGGCAATTGAGTAATTAATAAATATCTCTATTTTTTTTTTCATAAACTCTTTGTTAGTCATCTTACTCAAAGAGTTAAGTTATAAAGTAGTTAGAAAACTCATTTTTGAGTTAAGTTCACCTTTTGTCATCACCACTTTTATGTAATTGTATTTTTGTAATTTATGTGTACAATAAAGTATTAAACTAAACTAAAACTAGTTACTAAAATAAAATTAGTCATTATTTTGCTACAAACTTTTTCATCATCTTTGGAGCCTTTTTACCTACATTGGGATCGGCTTTTACGAAATCAACTTAATTATAAGCTACACATTTATTAAAATGCTGTATATAAAATAATATTTTGAATGAATAACTTTTAAACTTTCGCGTTGCATATTTATTGATATGATCTTATAGTCAATCACTTTATTACTTTATTAATTTTATTTACCATTCGTAAATAAAATTAATCATTCGTATTTACCATTCGTAAATAAAATTAATCGCGTTAATTGCAGTTAAAACCATATTAAAAACATTTTGAAATGTCATTGATTGATATTTTATAAAGAACATAGCTCTTACAATATTAGGAAATATTCACAGACATTAATCAAATTGACGGTATCATCATCCAAGCTGCTCAATCCAGCAGACGTTACATCTCGACACGTTATTATGTTGCAAAAAACATAACGAACCCATTGAAACGGTCTTTACGCAACGCAAATGTCATTATTACGCTATAGCGTATCACTTGTTAGAAAAGTACAGTAATGACGGTAGAAAAGTACGTTATTAACGATAGAATATACGGTAATAGCACTTTGGACCGAATTCACCAAGCTACCTAATCTTCGGTCTCTCTCTCTCTCTCTTCGAATCCAGCGCGTTGACCTTGTCACACAACGTAGTAATGGTCCTCTGCATCTCTCGAACACAACTTTCAAGAGCTTTTTGCGTCACTTTTATTTTTTTTTTCTTTTGTCCGGGCAAACTACCCACTTAAACACTCTCTCATTCTATGCTTGAACAGAAACTGTACCTTAGCATTAATCGTTGGTTTGACATGTTGGTGGAATCGGCACTTTAGCAAACACGGCTCCCGTAACCGCATTATATTTGATTGACAGATCAAATACATATCGCCATCTATCGCATTATATTGCGGTGCAATACTGTGATACTAGTTAGTATAAGAACAATTGCATTTGAGGTGATCCACAAATGCAATTGTTATCGAATTGTATTAATAATATACATAGTTGAAAGGAGACAGAGTACAAATAAAAGCCTTTTTTTTTGTTTTACAATTTAAAAATCTTTAATAAAACTTGGCCTTAATTTAAGCAAAATGGCAGTCATTAAATAGAATTTAGTCCCATCCTTCATGACATGTAGCTAACATGTCATCGACATGGACAAGTTCCATGAAAATTCCGTGGGCCAAAAATCAAGTGGTGATATAAAGTTTAGCTAGTTCAGTTTCGATTTAAATAATTATAGCTGCACAATATGTTTAATCATAACCATAAAATTAAAGGTGATCAAAGAGGATGCAATCGTAAAAATAAATAATTTGAATATCCAATACAAATAAAATAGTAATGCTTAAGGATCGGTCACACCTGCGCGACCAAAGCGACTGCGAAGCGGGAGCGTCTGCCGCGCGGCGGACGCTACCCATACTTTATCTATGGCGCTTTGCACACCTGCGCGACCACAACGCGGGACGGCCGCGTCGGCAGAGCGGGACGCACGCGTCTAATGGTTAGACGTGTGTCACGTACGTACGAGAAAGCTATTAGCTACCTGCCTCATTATTAATTATTTAGTTTCACGATGACTACAACAGATGATAATACAGAGCTGTTTATAGAAACAGTGAGAGGATATCCTATTTTATATGATTTGAAAAACAAAGACTATAAGGTTTGTTCCGCAAGAGCAAGTAATAAAAGATTTTCCTCATCGGAGTCAGATTCTGATGTAAAGTACGAGGACGTCATTACCAAAACAAATAAGTAGTTATACGAGTCAAAGACGTGCAGCTTTAGCGACCAAATGAAGTTCGCGGTTCGCACTGCAGTCGCGCAGGTGTGCACGTTAAGTTTCGCGTTGCAGACGCTCCCGCAACGCGTCCCGCTTCCCGCGTTATTGACGCGCAGGTTTGGCCGGACCTTATAAATCTCATCCATAAATTGGTTCTGTTCAGACGACTACACATCAACCTAAACATTTTCAATATAAGATTGTCTCACGTTTTTAAAACTTTCCGTGTGATGCGAGACCACCATAATATACGGGGTGGATGCGACATAGCGACATTTATTGAAACCACAGCTTCTATACATGGTAAGTATCAATTTCCACCGGATAAAAATTCTCTGGCGAAAAAAAAAATATCACGTTCTCCGAACAATTTGAACATTGCGATCGTGCAATTTGTTCGGAAGACGTGGATTTTTTTTGCTATGTCGCATCCACCCTGTATACTAGCATTGTCTTAAATTTTCAATGTCCAAAATAAAATGTCTCATTCAGCCATTCAGCCATCGACACGACGAAGAAGACTGGTAATGTATAATTTGACCGGTAGCCGTGTGATCGTAGAGGCTACAATTGGTTCAGCTCATAGACTCTTCCTAGAATAATATAATCGTGCCTTTTCGGTGCGTGGGTACAACATTTCCATGACTTGTTCTGACTAATGTATTCGCTTTGTTATTTGACACACTGTCAAGGCACGGAGCCAAGGCGAGCAGCCAATTATAGCGTAATGCTTCCTCGCGATTGGGATTGTAAGCTCTTTAATACTGTTGATGTTATTGTCGTTTAGATTTGTATGAAGATAAAGCTTAAACGGATCTATTGTTATGTTTTTAATTTTGGGTGTAGGAAATGGATATAAAAATAATTTCATGAGATTTGGTTTTTTAATACGATTTATTGATTTTGTTTGCTAGCTTGTCGTTTAAAGCAAACATTCCATTTTGCACCTACTAGTGTGTTATTACAGTTTAATAATATCATCTGTAGTAAATAACCTAAATAAAAAAACTTTTAAAAATGCATTTTTTATGCATATCTTATATACTTTTGGGTTAAAACTCATTTATTTTACATAATGCTAACCATGTGTGACATAGTGCGTGTAAATTTATAGTATTACAAAACAAATATTGCCAACTGCATAAATATGGACATTTGATATTAAACTGACATTTGATACGGAATGGTGACGATAAATTATATCTCACGATCATCAGCCCTATGATGAAAAGAGGCATACGCAAGAAAGAATAACTGATTCTTGATCCAAAAATTGCAATCTAGGATTTATATACTTGGCCAGCTACCCAGGTTGGCCGCTGTAGATACAATCGGAAAAAAAATGTGAATAATAATTGTACCAGGACAGACACAGTGCGATTGCCCTGATATGCTTCTAGGATGATCTAAACAAGATCACGGTGAGCGCTATTACCGTGGCTACGCACTAGTCCGTATTTCAATGGTCAAAGGTTTTCTAACAAAAGTATTGAGCATTGAAACGAAAAGAAGAAGAATAATAAACTTTATAGTTTCTCTTTGCGGTTTTACTAGGGTTGCATGTCGATAAAAAATACCCTATCACTCGAAACGAGTTTAGCTTTGAATGGACAAAAAATATTGCAGTATCTACGGTTTTAAAACAAACAGTTTTACTTCAGTTTAAAAAAAAACGATTATATAGATTTCTATTCACATTCTCGTACAATTGAGTAACAAGTTATAAAATGAATAGTATTTGATAACTTGTTACTGATTGCATAAATGGAATCAATACATGAATCCATATAAACACCAACAGAATTCTCAATACGAATGATGTTTTTTTTTCAATATGGAGATTCGAGTTCGCCAAGAAAATGCATATTCAACTTTAAGGCAAATAAAAGCTGGAGTCCCGCAAGGCAGCGTATTAGGTCCGGTCCTGTACCTATTGTATACCTGCGACATTCCAGTACCAGAAAACAACTTCATCGCTACCTTTGCTGATGATACAGCAATAATGGCGACTGGAAACACACACGAGGAAGCTGTAGAACAAGTTCAAATAGTCCTAAACTCAGTTATAGACTGGACTAAAAAATGGCGGATCAAACTTAATGAATCCAAGTCAACACACGTAGACTTTACGAATAAAAAAACCCAGTACCTGCCGGTGATTATAAACAACGAAGTGGTGCCGTACGCCAACACGGCAAAGTACCTCGGCATGACGCTTGACGCCAAACTGCGCTGGAAGGCACATGTCAAGAAGAAACGTGAAGAATTAGACATACGCTACAGAAAAATGTACTGGTTACTAGGTAGACAATCACACCTATCAGTACATAACAAAGTCCTTTTATACAAACAGGTACTGATGCCTGTCTGGACTTATGGTATCCAGCTGTGGGGCTGTACCAGTCAGAGTAACCGTCAAATTATTCAACGTTTCCAGAACAAGGTACTGAGGGACATTGTCAATGCCCCGTGGTACATAAGAAACAGCGATCTTCACCGGGACCTCAAAATAGACGTTGTGGACAGGGTCATACAAAAACATGCAGAAGCTCACGAACGAAGACTTCATCATCACGTCAACATCGAGGCAATCCGGCTCCTTGATAACACGGAACTAGTGAAAAGACTAAAACGAACCAAACCTTTCGAGTTAGTGTAGTGATAAGTGACAAATAAATTAGTGCGATAAGTGTCGTTATAAAGAACACATGAACAAAGTGTCTTCCCCTTAACAAAAACTAAGTGAAGTGTTAATGGACACATTCTTAGATTATATTATTACGTAGCAATTTAGGTTAACATAATATTACTTATTAGTCTTGATAGGCTAGATTGTAATGTAAATAAGATATCATACTTTTAATAATTGATTTCTTATAAATATAAAAAAAAAAAAAAAAAAAATATGGAGATAAACATTAATCGCTTTTGTCAAGCAAATTATTGTGCAGTTACATGAATGGTAGCATTATGTTGCTATAAGCTATTGTGTATTATCAGATCGTTATACCTTTGTGCTTTTTAATTACATACACAATTTTCAATTACATTCAATTTAAGTTCATAAAGGAAAGATATGCCAAAGATAAATACTTGTTGCTGATCTGCGTGAATTTTGACATAAATAAAAAGTTTTACCTCACAAAAGCTGGTACAGTGATTTTCATAATGCTATTGGTATATTTACTCGCCAGTTTTACAGTGCGCTACCAGTTCATGAAGCTATATGGCAGTGCAGATAAAAGGCACGACATCTATTTTCTTCAGTAAAAGTTGATTATGTCATACAATAAGTAATAATAATAATAAGGTGCCACTTAACATCACGATTATTACAAGCGAGAAATAACTACAAATGAATTATTCTTCCTTTTCTTACATAAGCTCATTAAGTACAGTGGGCCAAACAATTAGGTATACAGTTCAAAAACTTCTACGCTATAGTAAAAACTGACTGCAATAGATATGCAAGTTTGTATTTCATATTTAATAAGTGTAATATACCCACTATTTAGATATATAACTCACAACTTTACTATGACTTAGAAGTTCTTGTCCTGCATACCTAACTCAATGGCCGACTGCCTTACATATCTCCCTTTAAATAGGTTGTAGATCACCTGACAATATAAAATTAAATAAATATTGTAAATCACACGAATATTAATATGACACTGAACAGGAACCGAATACGTGATTTGCAACTTGCCTGTGCCAGACAGTGTACTGTCACCAATAATCCACTAGACAGTTAATTGTTTCTGTAGACATTCCAGTTCTATGAATATAATCGTAAAGTATAATGAATGTCATTATAATTTATTATCTTACAATGTATTTGCAGGAATGCCGTAGAGAAAACAATCGAAGTACTGCTTATTGATGAATAAAGCAACTCAATTTAATGTCCCTACGATATTGGTACTGATGGCTACACATCAACCTATACATTGTCAGTATAAGATGTCTCGCTTTATATAGACTTCCCATACAATGTGAAACCAGTTTATACTCGAAATGTATAGGTTGATCGGTAGCCGTATGTACATAATTGGTATATGATTAAGTATCCACTTTATGAAACATGTAGGTCCCATCTTATTTTAAATTTACTAAAGGTAATAATGCCGTACTTAATAATGTTGCCACATTTAGTACTCTTCTTGGCGGATAAAAATCTTTTATTATGAAATGCAACTCATCATGGACCACTTAACGCGACCGTAATTAATGATAAAGACTCATTTTTGGAAGGACCAAAGCCCTTTACTTAATTTAAATGCGAAACGAGAGCTATGTTTTTATTTCGGATTTAAAATAGTATTTTAAAAAATAAAGAACATTTTATTTGCATACCATAAAAAAAACACAAAATAAAACTTAGAAAGGCTCAAATTGTACGATATTAATGTATAAAATATATAATATAATTTCTAACGGCTTATTTTGGCAAAAACGCGGTCCTTTTGGTATAAGTTTCAAAGCTACTGGTATAAGAGAAACAATAAGATCAAGTTCACTATCAACAGATATAATTTAGTAACTAATTTTGGTTACAAAGGGATTTCAGAAAACAGACAACCGCAGACGGTTTCACCACAATGTAAATGGCACGCGTTGAATATCAGATTAACCAGCAAACGTAAATAATCATTGAGTTGGCAGCTAAAACAATTTCTCAATAATGCTCATACAAGGAATCTAGTGGTCCTAGTTTAATACAACAAGACTAAATACACAAGATTAAAGGTAGTGTCAGACAAGCGATGCAAACTAAATATTGTAAAAACTCACGACGGCAAATTTGGAAAATATTAACATGAACAATTGAAACATATTATTGTTATAAGTATAAATTAGGGCCATGCCTAAGTCTGTTTTTTTTTAATCTTGTACCTAGTTTGAGAATATTTAAGCTGTCTTCACAGTTTCAAAGACAGCTCAAAGATTTGGTTCATTTTTGGACAATTATAAAATTAGGTTTTATTAATATCCATAAACAAAACGAAGGTACTTTAATATTATCCTTGCTCTCTACTGATCCTGATGGCAAACACAATTTTACCATTTTATTCTTGTTTTGTCACAAACAAAATGCTTATACATGAAACATACTTTAGACACTATTGACAATGCATACAAAAACGATAACCAACGCGTAGAATTTATATCTTATCAAAAGTATCTATAGAAGTATTACAGTCAACAATCTTTCTAGTTTTCTTACATAGTTTTCTTTTATTTCATCCATAAGTTAAGTTTATTATTTCTCAACACTAATGTAAAAAAAATATATTAATAAATAACGTCAATGTAATTTACGCCAATCTTAACTTAAGTCTGGCCATGGTCTTAAAAGCATATGAACAAAGTTTATGACAAATTCAGCCACACATCTAAGGAATTACACTACTCAAAATGGAAACTAAACGCGGCTGGCGTATAATTTAATTTATCACATCTCACCGGCTGATCGACGTTTGACATCAGACCGACAAATACGTGTTATACTGTAATCGATAATGATGCTTATTTCATGTCGCTAAATTCTTGAGTTTAGGCGTAGTGCATTTATATGCAGTGATATTTTCCATGAATGGGTACAGTGATTAATTTAACAAATTAATGACCATATTCTCTTTTATGGTTCTGCTTGACCAAGCATGTTAGCTTTTCGTCATCCCAGAAATGGACTAAATTACGACGCGAAATATGTTTTGTCTATTTTATCTAAGAGCCTATCATGATTATAAGAGGATGGCATCAAAAAACATTTTGTATTCTGAGCAAGTTTGATACGACTTTGAGGCAATTGCCCAGCCTACAATGAAGGACGCTTATACGTTCCTATCAATCATCTTCCGCTAATCTCTTATCAAGTAATAATAATGCCTTCCTACATTAGATAGTTAAGCAGCTCGTTTAAATTTAATTGATAAGTATTTATTGGGAATTTCCCGTATAAATTGTCTGTAATATTATTTAAGAATCTATCACATTGGTGAGCAAAAAACTATCCTTATAGACATCATCACGAATCAAATTTCCCATATTATTATGTAGTCTTATCTTTAATATATATAATATATATACTAAGCATAGCTAAATAATATAAAAATAATCAATTAGAAGTAATCTTCAATTCTTTACCAAACCATTCAAAATAAAAAGAGCATAAAGATAAAAAGGTTATAATTAAATCAACCGGCTACATTTATTATTTATCTTTACGCACAAGTTGTCAAAAGGTTGCATCACGAAAGTACGTAACGTTGACCAATCCCGGTCCTATTATTTTTGCCTTCTACGTTTCCTGCTTTCGTTTTCATTGTTGCTTCCATAAACATCTAAATAATGAGACGTTCACTTGGCTTTTGAGATTACTTTCTTCGGATATGAGAGGTCTATTGAAGCTAGAAAGGTTTGAGTTGGCATTCTATTCCTCTTTATCAATATCTTTTATGGTATGGAATGACAAAATCTACTCTCTTCTGTATTCAATTGATGCAGATTCTTAATTTGTTAAAGGTTTTAATAATATTTATTTTTAGTTGACTTGGCAACGCAAATAAGAGTTATTTATTTAGTAGTCTGGGTATGTTGTTTGTTTTGAAGTGGCTGACTAGACTAAAGTCGAAACTCATGTAGTTTTTAATTAAATTCGACGTCACAACACAATATACATAGTTGAAAGTAAATGAGGTTTTAATAAAGAAATATTGGACAAAAATTTACTTTAAAATCCAACATGTTTTCTCTGTATATGAACTAACTACTAAATTCTTTTAAAAGTTTGATCAGGTTTACAGTCATTCATATTAAGTATGTTCTCGTAAATCAAACGTGCTTACAACGAGAGTTGATAAAATCTACATTAAAACAAGTATTACTAATTTATATCATTATTAAATTGCGACTGCAAAATGATAATATAAATCACGTGAAAGCAATAATTTAAAGTGAATCCAAGTAATAAATATTCATTTTTTTTCTGTTGTAAAAACTAAACAGAGATGTATGAGCATAACATGCGAAAAGAAATATTCATTTATGCATAATTATGTGCATACATGAGTAATGAATAATTATTATTAAGTTATAATATTTTAAGTAAAATTTAAGTTTAAATTTATTGTGGTAATGATGTCTAGTATTTTAGAAACTTTGACCACTGACAATATTTTACAAGTTCTAGATAAGTCCTTGGAAGGCTATTCGGCACTTTGACTTTAAAATTATTCAGCAACTAACTATCCGAACCCTTATCAGTAATTTGGCCAAAGTTTTTAATTGAATTACAAAATATTTTATGTAATAATTTGTTTCTTAAATAAATATCTGTAAGTTTTTGTGTTATAATACAAAATATATACATCTATAACGATTTTTTTATTGACTTCCGCATAGAGAACCCTGAATCTAATAACGTCATAAAACAGCAGGTAGGATGTGATCATTATAACACGAATCAAAGTATCATTACATTCAATAAACGCAAACGTGTTCATGATACACCCACTCACAGCAAATTAGACATAAATTCATACAATCAGACAATAAAATGCAAAGTAATGAGTGTATGTGAAATTTTATTACCAAAGTACAACTCATTTACTTTGACCTTACTTACATAAAGAAGTAAAGAACGCACACCATTTTGGTGGCAAAATACTTCTTTATTAAACATTACGGACAGTTACTTTGATTAAAGACATTAACAAAATCGTAAGAAATATTCGTGCTGATGTGTAATTGCCTCAATATTTCAACAACGTCAAGATTGAATCGCTTGACCTTTTGCAATGAGAAAATTTATGTTCCCCAATTCTCCTTATGCAGTTCAATAATTCCTGCTGCGATCCATAAAACATCTTTTTCAATGTTAATGTAATGCCTTTAATAAAATACACACGCGATTGCTATAAGCAGACTGCAATAATCATTGCGTACGTATTAAAAATTCAAAACGATACTTATTCTCGGCACGAATTTGTGCCAGACTGTGTGCCGAAATACGGACACCAGCTCTCAATAAATTATCCATTTTAGTGCAATGTACTTACTCAGAAGCTAACAAATTATGCCACGTTACCGCATCAGAAACTGTGTCAGCACTCATTTGTCACTTAAACTTATCCATTTGGGTATATTCTTAGCTATTGAGTTATTCGGGTGCTCTTAATAACTTTAAACGCGTATTGATTGTTGCTCAGCCTATGAATTGGTGTCGGTCATTCGTTTAAAAGCACTGCCATTTTACTTAATGTAAGTAAGGAACCGAAATGAAGTTCCTTAGTATTTGTTGTTGTTTTCTTTTACATTAACTACTTACTTCCGCTCGCGTAATATTTCAGTAAAAAGTAGCTTTATATCACTCTTAAAGAATTTTATTTCCTGTACATGGAATCATTTTTAGAATCGGATCAAAGATTGCCTCTCCAAAACAAATATGCTGACCACTTTAAAATATTTTATATTATAATCATCGGAAACAATTCATCGCCATTGACAATACTGTTGTTGTCTTTACCTGATCATTGTTTGCATTAAATACAAGTGCCTTGTTTCCCCTATCCACATTCTTTAAATAATCTCAAGCAACATGATCGCAATCGTAGTCACCTTCATTGTTCTCTTCATAACTTGCCGCACATGCTTGCAAGATTCTTTTGCATTATAGGTACAGCTTCATCACCCGTATACCGGTGTCATCGTAAAATTATAATGTAACATTACGACACGGTCCACTAAGCAGGCTACCATCAGGTGGATGTAACAAATGCCAAGCTCTATTTACTGGTAGCATTGTGATGCGTACGAGATACTCGACTAGTTCACCTTTCTTCCTCCTATATTTTCATAACTTGTACATAATCTTGTTAGGTACTTTTAAGTTTGAAGCGATTAGTGTTGTGATATTGTCTGAGTTTAGTCCGTGACTTCGTCTTTGACGTCTTATTGCTACGCTGCTGCCGTCTTAAAATGATTGACGTTTAATATTCGCAGTAAAACAATTTGGTAAAAAAAAAACAAAAAAAATTGTATCAAAGCGATTGAAATATCTAATATGATTCAAATTATGAAATACGGGCGTTACTCACGTTATGTTGGTATATTTAGTTGACCGCGGTCTCACCAAGACGTTTACGCATTTTCAAACGTGAGTTGTGAGAGTAACTCACATAATATTTCAAAACTTGAATAATTTCACAAACTCGCGTCAGTTTTAATAAAAATAAATCTAAAAATATTGTTTTATTTATGGTTACAGATTTAATAAATATTGATTTTGGTTAAAATTTTGAGAATTACTTTAGTTGTTTTTTGACTAATTATATTATTGTATTATTTCAAGTAAGTTTTAGTTTTAACCTACTAATACCCGAATCGTAGATAAAATCTGGTGAATTCTTTATGAATTGAATAACGCACGGTAACTGAAATCTTTCGAAACGTTAAATATTTCTCATAACGATTACTGCAAGATACAATCCACGGCGCATGCAAATTTATGTTTTTATAACAACATTTTTTTTTAATTTATGTTTTCTTAACAATAAAATATTTTGACTGACATCTTAAAAATACATGTAATCTTCGTTGGATAGTTTAGTTAGGTTACGCTAATACTAAGCCCATAGAAATCTTAATAATAAGGCAATAGAAATGTCAAAGACGCGTGACCTTGTCGCCGCGCATCTGTCAAGTCAAATACAAGTGCGAGTTGAGGAATTGTCGTCTTAATGTCATCGCAAAAAGAATAATTTTGTTTGCAGGAATACAAGCGCATTTGTCTAATCGAACAACAGTGCGAGTTGAGGAATTGTCGTCTTAATGTCATCGCCAAAAAGAATAATTTTGTTTGCAGGAATACAAAAAGTGGTATTTGAAAACCGGCGACATGCGTCCCAGTGTTAAAAGATAGTCGATAGCATTTCTATTGACTAGTTATTAAGATTTCTATGACTAAGCCCTTTTCAAGTCAATTTGGATGATAATTTTTAGTTCGATTGTTCTTGTATTTCATTGATATCTATTATAAAATAGTTTTTATCAAAACACCAACTAGAACAGTTATATAGTTATTTATTATGTTTAAGAGGCTTACCAATTAGTACCGCCGTGTTTGCTAGATGTCTGTGATATAAAAACGGTATTTTTAAAAACAAACACATTATTTTAAATACTTTACTTACATACTTTTTGATACATATTAGATTATTACTAGTATTAGACATACGAAAGATTATTTTTAATTTTTCAGCATCTTATTATGATACTATCAACATTTTGAAACTTGTAACAAATTATGCTAAATATTTTTTTATTGTTTCAGGAGCAGTGACGAATGTCAAGGTAGACGACATAAAAAAAAACCAACATGAGAATCTCGGCGAGGTTACAGGTATGTACAATTAAACTGTTTAACATGTTTTTATATGACATTTATGTACTACCTTGTTGGTGTAGTGGTTAGCGTATGCGTCTCTTACCGCAAGGTCTCGGGTTTGATTCCTAGGTCAGGCAAAGTGTTATTAGTGAACTTTCCGTCAGAAAATTCACAATGGCAGCACGGCGTTGGAATTGTTCCCGGTGGATGGCGATAGGCTCATCCCTATCCCGTGGGACCTAAACATAACAGGGGAAGTGTGGGTGCTGTACACCTCTGCCACACCCTTCTGGGTAATATTAGGTATGAAGTTATGTTATGTAGCAAACGGGGCATATACCTAGACAAATTTTCATGGACTTTAGTTAAAGTCCATGAAAATTTGTAAACGGAAAAGATTTGCGCATACGTCTCTACATCTGAGGGCCACGATATTATGCTGCATGCGCTAGTTATTTCGTAGCTTAATCTCACCACTGCACTGGGATGTAAAAGATAAATTTGAGTGGGTAGTTTGTTTGGAGATAGGGTGTTTTTTTCGCCCGCGGTCGATTACTCAAAAGAGTTCTACCATCACAAAAAACACAAGGCTTCGCTACTAGCTATACATTACCAATATAAGATGGTCTCACTTTGTTAAGACTTACCTTTCAATGCAAGACTAGTTTATACTGGCTATTGGAACTACTATAACTTGATATGTAGTCATATATTATGTTCTGTATACATACGATCAAACTACTACATATCCGACATCGTCTTATCTGAATCAAGATAATCCGGCCCTGAAAGATGCAAAACCAATTACCTCTTCAACAATTTATTAAGCCCAATCTTATAATGTTCTACTAAATAAAATCATCAAGATGTTTGATAAGCTTCACTTGGATGTTAATTATGAGTTTGGAAATGGTTTCAACAGCTTGTGAGCCAACTTTGCATAAACAATGGTGACTAGATAAAAAATGCGCAATTTAATGAACACAAAATAGAAGAACATTTGTGAAAAATCTAGCTTATTTGCAACGTAAGTGAGATATGTTCTTGTGAGAAAGATAAGCGCTAAACTAAAGTTTTGGTCACACGGACCGGATAATCAGACGAGACGAGATAGAGTTCTCGGGTTAAAACTCGCTGTCTCACCTAAACATTATAAAAATGATGTTTTTTTTTTATTTAGAATGACTTAAACCTACAATTCCGAGGGTAATCATTTCTTTTTCTTTTTTTCCTCTTAACTCTCTTGACTTCGTTGCCCGTCTGTCCGTCTCACGATCCGATTATCTAGACATATTTTTACAGGTGATGTAAAACTGTTGCCGCTATAACAATATATTATTATATACTAAAAACCAATAAAATTAATAGTCAAGGCGGGTTCCCATACAAAACGTGCTTTTTGACTACTCCGACATTTCACAAATTATGTATTACCTACTGTTGCCGCTATAACAACAAATACTAAAAACCAAATAAATTAACATTTAGAATGTAAAATTAAAATGCAATACCTAAACGTGATTCTTTTGCTCGTTTTAGTTCAATATTGATCATGGTAACAGTTAGACACATGAAGTATTTTTTTTTAACCTATATTGTCCTGTTGTTGGGCAAAGGTCTCTCCCAAAGACTTCCATTCTTCCCTTTTCGAAGCTTTTTCCTGCTAGTCTTCCAGAAAGGCGTCCAAGTATTTACAAAATATTTATTAATATATTTATCTACTCGAATAATAATTTCATTAAAATTAAATAAATATTTAAGCGTGGCTCCCATGCAACAGACATGCTATTTTTTGCGTTTTAATAGATAAATGGCACGGAACCCTTCGTACTTGGTCGGTTTCTTATAAGTAAAAGCAATTTGCTAAATAGTATCAAATTAAATATCTTACTTTTTAACGCAGCTAGTACCCAGCTGGGCGAATTGTTTCGTCCGTCTATTTGGTACGTGTGATCAAGACATTGGTGCGTCAAGGCTGTGAGATGAAGATGCATGATGCTGATTGAATGAAGTTGTCTCAATTAAACTTTAAAAATCGTCCGAAGGAGGACAAGTAGTAATAGAGCCTCTAAACGAATATAATTGTGTTTTAGAAACTTTGCAATAGCATTTTATAAATAACTAGCATCTGCCTGCGACTTCATCTGCGTAGAATTTGATATTTTCATGTTATTTCCTACAAAATTAAGAAACTGCCCTCATATACTTTAAACCACGCATTTACCCCTCAGGGGTCGTGTAGGAAACCTATGTGTAAAATTTGGTGCACTTGCCTTTAAAATTTACAAACCTCCCATATAAACTTACCACCTAACTAAAAAACTTTCCTAACTAACCCTCCTGGGGAGAAAATAAAAAAATAAACCATATACTAGATTTTTATTTAGTGTTTTAGCTACACAACTGTGAAAACCGCATCCAATTCTATGCAGTCATTTTTTTCTAGACAGATAAAATTTTTAAAACAATATGTTTAGGCTTCTACTGCTGTTATAAAGATACATCGTATTTTTTTTTTAAATATCTTCCATGCATAAATATAGCTTAAGTAAAGTTTTATTAAATTAATATAAGAGCAGTAGGTATACATTGAGACTTCTTATGCTAACACATTTTAAATGATTAATGGTTACATTAGTTGTTTCAATCATTATTTTATTATAATTTAAAAACGTAACTTATTAACTTGCAGATTTGTATGATCCAGAAAATAAATTAAAACAAATGATAGAATTACCATATACGCCGCAACAAACTAGTAACTATTTGCAAATTAATTGAAACAATCACATAACAATACAAACCAGTTAATATTGAATATTCCTTGCTCATCAACAATCACGATCGGAATAAGAAAAACAACATAAACTTGTCTTGTCCAAGTTCATACCATTCCAGTTACATTTAATTACATCTGCGTATAAGAATGGATATCAAAGATATGACACCGACGTAATTTAAGTATAAATACCTGTCGTTATTTTTGATTCGACAAGCTTAATGTAAAATTGGAACTGGTTAAGAGTAAATATACATTGACCGATGGCATGCGACGGTTTGTACGATCATAAAAAACAAATAACGATGTATTAAATATGCTATTTTTTTTTGTTTTCACTCTCGTATTTACTCCTTACCACGCATACAACAAGGCGTAGCCCATATTAACGTTGTCAATGACAACGTCAAGTAGTGACACACACATATGCCAAAGAGCGCTGAATCGCGATAACGAAATGTTCACAGCAAGTATTTATAAATACTACTTCCAACAAACTACCGTTGGACAGCTGTCTGCCAGGCAATACCATCGAGCCCGGTCGGAAGATCTTCCCTTTGTGGTGGAGGAACATGACACCCCGTTCCTCTACAAAGACATCAACGCGAAAACGTCTTTAATGTGGAAGTAAATTTTACACTGCATTTTTTCGCTTCTTCTTATCTCAAATATTTATAAGGGAAGTATAGTTGTTGGTTCATAAAAAAGAAACGCCTCATGGTTAAGAGTCAAGATACATTGACTGAAAACATACGACGGTTTGTCAAAGACAAGACATTAATTACGTTTTCATCTCTTCCTCTCACTAAGGAACCTTAGTAACCTTACTAACTTAGGACCGCATAGCCTGCATAAAAAAACATCAACGCGCAGTATACGCTATTATTGAACCATCGTGGTATACGGAACGTCCGATAACAATCGCGCTTCTTAATAAGATCAAAATCATCAAATCATTTATTTATTTGCATAAAATGTGGTAATTACAGGATGTGAATATTATATTTAGCGCAGGACACATTTCGCCATTTAACAACAGCATGCAAAAATTTAATATTAAATTATTAGTTTTAATACAAACATAAAACTAATTAAAATTGGAATTACACATCAGAAATCTTACAAATTATTCAACATAAACATATACCATCTTAAAAAATAAAATAATATTTTATTTTTTAAATAATATATAATATAAAAGTTATTATGATATTATCATAATAACTTTTATCATAGTAATTAAGGCTTTTTACAAAGCATTTCTAAAATGATAAGATCTACAAGTACCTTTTCTTAGAAAGTCTTGCACTGAATAGAAACATTCTGCCACTAACCACCAGATAAACCGTAAATCGCCACTAGTCAGTGTGTCGTGACCCTAAGCTTTTGATGGCCCTGCAGCATCATTCAATGTCATTGGCGATAGGATGTTGTCATTAAGTGCTCAGACTGGATCGTAATACTCGAAATTATGGCTATGAATGTCATTGGCGACCATCTTGAAAATGATCGAGGATTTAATGCGTTTGAACTCGACATAGGTAATGACGATGTGATATTTTAATGACATAATGATATGTGTAGATTTTACGAGGACGTGTTTTTTAGCTTAATAGTATGCTGATTTGATAGTAATTTACATTTTTTTTACTATCTAACTAACATCCTGTGGCTAAACCTGTATAGTTCCTACGAGAACAAAGTCCGTATTTTCTTGAGTGCTAATTCTGAGTCCTGAATAAGTGAAAGATACTATAGTAAAATCATGAGCATAGCGAGTACGATGATACTAGGTACGAGAAGAAAATAACTTTGATCACGTGTCGCACAAACAAATTTTCACCTCAACAGCTCGAAATAGTAACCATACTACAGGTTCTGCTATGTTAGGGACTAGATGACGTTGTGTGAAGTTATGTGACATTAAATAAAGGCGAGAGAAAACTCAAGTTTTCTTCGAGCGAGAGCAAAACTCGAAGCAAAATCGAGTTATGCTTTTCATACAATAAAGATCAATTTAAAAAATTGTTAACTTTGGTTACACAACATAAGATACATAACAACAAGAACATATTTTTACCTATAATGTTAAGATCTCGTGTCATTATAACCATCCGATTCTGCTGGACACAATCCAACTCCAGGCTGCTGTTTATTTTCTAGCACAAATAAATAGATAACTCTATTTCCCGAACCGGAAATCAAACCCGAAAATAGTGATGGCTTTATTTAATTAACTTTAGTTAATTTAACTATTGAGTCATATCCAAAGAGACTACATTATAGTCCAAAGACTCAACTAGCCTGCTTTGCAAACAAAGATTTCTTCAAGTTCATTTCTCAAGTGGAGCAAACGAAGTCCGCATTGAGAGCGTTGTCCTCCACTTTATCTTAATGTCATCAAGCGGACACTGCTGACCATTGTCCAACTGATACGATCGCTTTGTCAGTTTTGACAATCATGCCACCAATTCAAGAGAATTATGGTGACATTCTACTTAATTTAACGTCCCAATTTTAAAAGGGAGCAATCAGTATTTTCAGGATGAAACATAGTATTTTAGATATGATGTGACTATAAAAGTTGATAAAGACTTAATAAATATAAAAATTAAAACCCGATTACGCTTGTATTGAAAATAAGCTCTTAATTGTTCCCTCTTAATGTACCACGCGAGAAGAACCGCGGATATGTGCTAGTTTAGAATAAGTCTTCTGGCTCTTTTGAAAGAAATAGTTGCTATTAGATATTTTTACAAGAAATTACCTCTTCAAGTCACTTGTATATGTAAATGGCCCTAATGAGTTGGGTAAGTAACGTATTGACACCTTTAGCACTGCCCACGAGACGCATAATATTAACATTTACTAGATGCTTATCTTGTGGCCATATGCTTAGAATATTTTACTGTTATGACCATTGAAATCTAAAGGTTTCACTGTCTTCCTCAACACTGGTATATTGTTAAGGACTTCCTGTATTGCCATTTGCAATTACTACGTTTTTGTACCTTCTGGCTATTGATACAGTTTTGTAAAATGCTTAACTTGAATGACGTCAAAAAAAACAAAATAAAAAATAATATATATTTAATTTAATCTTGAAGTACCTATAAGCACAATAATGCTCATCTTAACGTTTCAATGTTATCACTTAATATACGTATGTTTGTTAATCTCATGCAAAAACAACTAGATGGTTTTTGATGCAATTTACACTATTAGCATACGGACATGATGCGACATAGTAACATTTATTGGAATCACAGATTTAAGAAGTAGTGTTCATTTCCGTCGGTTATTTTCTATATACGAAAAATTGATGATCTCAATGTTCAATTCGTTCAGGAAACGTTCCTGTATAATATTATAGTTGTACTAAGCGGGCGGAAGTAAGTCGTACTTTAAAATAAACATATTTTTAAAACGTATGGTGATTAATAATATAATTATAATACGAAAATCTCAGTTATCTCGTTGTAATCATTGTTTTTATTCTTATAACTCATATCCTCATTTTTCAACAGTTGCTGACATGCCTGATGCTGTACGTATCGAGCGCACAAGCAATCATGGTGAAGTTCGGCACAAAGGGAGGTCCCATCGAGCCGCCAACGCCGGAGCCGTCGCCGTCGCCGCAGCCGTACCGCGACCCGGCCCCGGTCTGGGAGGAACGGTCTAATGACACACCTGATCCTAATGCTCAATGGTAATACACACGACTCTTTTTTTATGAAGTAGAATTAGATTAGGTAGGCATAAATCCTACATAGGGCTTTCTAAAGGAAAACATGATTTGAGAAATTTCTATTCTCAAACCATGCTTTCTAAGACCCTTGAATGACTGAATGACTGATGAATGATTTTTTACCTTATATATGTTGATGAATAATTTCATAAAATTCTACTCCGCTGCCCTATATCTAGCTTATAATTGTGTAAAACAAATACCAAAACAAACTGAACTGAATATATAACGTTTGTTCCACAGGCGACCCCCACTCTTCGTGCCTCAACCGAGATATACCAACATCGTCATCAATCCAGCAGCTCCCACCCCATTATCCACCAACAGCGCACAACGCTTCGTCAACGCATACATCCCCAAGAACAGACCTTTCAACGGTCAACCCCAAGGCACTCCATCCATACTCGGATCCCAAAACTTGCCAGGAGTTGGTTTACGCTACTTCTATCCTATTTACCCACCTGTACAGCAAAAGCCAGCAAAACAAGAAGATGCAAAGCTCAATCAATTAGACGCAGACCTAGGAGCAGGACATGGAGCAGGCCAGGAAGCAGCCAGTGACTTCCAATGGAAATATGAGAAGGAGTCCACGCGGCGGCATATTAGGAACAACTATGAAGTAAGTTGATAACATGATGGTAGATTTTTACTAAGCAAACTATGTGTTTGGTTTGGCCACTTTTTGAGTGGTTATGCAAAAAAGATAATCTAAAACAGATAATCTTAATGTCGATAAAATCAGATGCATTTGATTGAAGTTTAGATAATTATCTCGACAATAAAGACTAGATCTTTTTGTGCACTGTCATGATTTAAAATATCAAAATAATGGGCTCGTGCTAATTAAATAATGTTAGGCATTGTTGAACAACGTCAATAAGTTTAGTGCCAATTGTTTGCAAATCATTTGCATAATAAGTCATTTATGAAATTAGTCATGAGTTGTTAAAAATGGTTAATGAACTCGTTGAGACAAAAACTTAATACTTGTTTTTATTTCAGCTGAGTTTATTTAAAACTCTTAGTACACAAAATGTGTTGTAACGTATCATTTAACAATGAAAAATATAATTGGATCTCATTGTTAATTTACACACTACTAATCAAGCTATTCATTTTTAGTATACAAATCTAAATACAAGGTCTCAGATTGCACGCAAATACAATACGAGGCACATCATGTGTACTCCTGTAATTTAATATATTTGACATTTTTTTGTTTACAGGGCACGGCACGGGTCCCAGGCTATCCAGTATACCAGTTCCCTATCTACGTTCAACCCAGACATCGCTAAGGTTACCAATTCTTTGCGACATTGCCACATGTCGTATATAGAATACTAAGTAACTGTGATGTCATTAGTTAGTAAAATAGCGTAAGACAAAAGTGCCAGATGAAATATGTTTTAAATAAAATCTTGTAGTGTCTATCCGTCGCCAGCATAGACCACGCACCCAGTGGACTATTCATGTACCTCTTACGAGTACTACGGTACAAGCCATACAGCATCTGAACTAAATTACGTGTTTCATACACCGAATCATTCGTAGATAATATTTATTTTTGTGAAGGTAATTATATTATAAAATCATCGAATAAAATTACGAACAATGTAAACTAAAAATATTTTTAAACAAAGTTTCATCAAAAATTAATTGTTAGAAATATTTTTAGTTTTTTTTTGTGATATTAGCCTTGTTTTTTCTTGAGATTTTACCTATAACAACAACCCGAGGAATGAAGACATACTAGTGTATAAAAACTCTCATAGAACTGAAATTTGGTAAGAATGTTCGGAACACCATTAAAAAATAATGTTCAAGACTCCTCATCGATACGGTACTTGAAAAAATCAACGTCTAATGAATCTAAATTTGGTTTTCCGTTTTGAACAAACCATTAAGTTTTTTTTATAAAATGATGTTTGACAAAATGGTAGATCATATAATTTAATCTATAAAACATGTCTTGTTCCTTTTTCCCTCAAAGCTACAGTTTCTAAAATAAAACGATTTTAGAAGTTGGAAACTTAGATCTTTTGGTTAAATAACAAACCAACCATTGTCTAAATAAATAAAAAAAGTTTCTCAACCGTGTGATAAAAGATCTATCTAATGATACCTTACCCTATGGGGTAGACGAAAGCCAAAAAAAATCTTCTCTACTTTACATCTATTGTGACCTTTCACATTTTATTTTTTTTACTATTTTGTTGGCATAGTATGGATACATTTTTCTCTCGTCTACCCCGTATTGAAATGTTGAGTGGTAGCTAAAACAATGTTTAGTTTTTTTTTTAGATAATTACATAATTAATCATTTTGTTTAACATAATTTTATTGTAAAACTTACTGTTTTGCTCCGAAACGAGTAAAACCATTTTTTAGACACCTGTGTGTAGTTGTGTTTTTTTTTACGTTGTCGATGGAGAGTTTTTAGCATTCATTCATAAAAGCGTTCAGAACATTCTTACCAATTTTCAGCTCTATGGGAATTTCTGTACCTTCAATATTAGTTACACCGGGATAAGTTATTTGATATTCTTTTAAATATTTATTGATTAAGGTTTTTCAATATTCTAGAAAGGCTCGGTATTCAAGATAAATTATTTCACAAGAATTTATTTAAAATAAGCATAATTTTACGCCTTCGTTTCATTGAATATAAGCAAAGTCCACTGGGTAGTGAATCGGTGGTTGCCAGTATTCGGTATCCATCTGGTGTTACGAATTTAAGTCTGGATTTTCATATTTATTGTATGTAAATTTAAAATTAGAATGCTTGCCTGTACCATGCTATACTTTAGAAACATAATAATTATTGCGTACGTAATTTATGTTCGATATTCATGTTGCAAAAAATAGAGGCATGTCCATGTTTTCCTAACTCTATTTGATGACCTTACTTAAATGAGATGTTATCTTTCTATACAAATCCTTTTTTGTACAAAATAGTCAAGGAATTATTACGTCATTAGTATATGCTATTCAATGTTGAATACTGGTTTTTTTTAAAACATTGAATAAATTATTTTATGAGTTAGTGTGTGGATCGAATTTAAATTGTATTCTATACATAGTTATGCCCTTCATGCATTGCTACTCAAAACCATAACTGATTCAGAAACAAAGAGTTCCTGTGCAGTTTTTATGTAACTATATAAAGTCATCTCTCTGGATATAATTATTATACGTTTTAGCACATCATCCGATTATTATCTGATCCGAGTCCGTAAAAAAAAATGAGTTTCTAGTTTAATCGAATCGCAGAGTTGCTTGGGCTTAATTAATGTTAGAAGAACTGTATTTCATGAGTTTGCATTAAACCATCCATTATCTATGCTTGGATCAAGATCAGAGATTGGATATAGTGCGTAAGCTAATTCCGAATTCTATCTGAGATTTTTAGATTCTTATTTTGACGGAGTTTGATCGCATAAGAATACGATGTAGTGCGTAAACACACTAAGTCAGTTTTAAAAATAACGCATTAAAAAACAAAATTGATGCCACAAAATCCAATAGGTTCGTTTTATTATTGACAATTTTTTCTGTGTGTCGAGGCCACAGATAAGTATGCTAGAAAAAAATAAAGTATGGTTCGCAATGAAAAAAGGATTCGTTCTTTCTATAATTAAAGGAAATTATATAATGTAAAAGTAACGAATCTTGTCAGTTCAGTAAAGTATACTGCAATGCATTTTTACTAGCATACTTTTTTGCAACGACAAATCACAAATTTATATTTATATCTTGTGTTGTTAAGTGTGGATGCATCAAAGCGATATTTATTAAAACAAAAGCTTCTAGACAATGTCCGTGTTCATTAAAAAAACTCATTTCCCAAACAAATTGTATATTGTAAATTTAAATGTTGATGTTGTTTTAAATGTTCAAAATATTTTTTTTTTTTCGTTATTTTATTTGAACCTAATATTAGGATCAAATAAAATAAACGGGATAAAACGCCTTTATCGCATAGACTGGAAGCTGATTATAAACTAACTGTCCTTATGATATTTTTAATGTTTTCGCGTGTTCGCTACACAAGAATACACATATAATAATGTTAGTTTGGCTTACATACGAATAATATACTACTAGGTATATTAAAATAGCAATGCGTTTTAAATCCAGAGAGTGTGACGATACATTTTTGAAAACGAGTAATTGTTCCGTTTAGTAGAAACTTTCAAATCCATTATAAAACAACGTTTTTTTATATGCAACATTTTGATTTTCCTTTGTTATTCACGTAGTTTATATAAAAATAATGTTTCATTTTGTTATTTCCTTTTAACGGTTTAGTTTTTATGTTTGATTATAATAATATACCTGTAGCTGTAATTATGCTTGTAAATATGTAAAATAAAGAAATTTATAAATATTTTTAGGATTTTATTTGATTTCCTTTTTTGACTAGAGTGAAGTTAAAGATTTTGTAAAGCAGAAGATATTTTAACTTTGTTTCTAGGATAATTTCCACCTACATATAATACTGGTGGTAGAGCTCTTGTGAATGAGCTCGAGGGCGGCAGCACCACCATCTCACCTTTAACCTGCCGCCAAATAGTAGTGCTTCCATTACTGTGTTCCGGTTTAGTGGTGAGATCAGGCCCTGTAATTACTGGCACATGAGGCATAACACCGTAGTCCTCAGCTGCGACGCATCTATAATCTGCTTTTATGGATTGTTGATGTCCATGGGCTGTACTCCACTTACCATCAGGTGGACTACACGTTCGTTCGCTGTAGGTGAAGTATATAAAAAAAAATACATAGACACGTTTGCTGAACATCATCAATCGTGTTCATAACATCGCCTGCAGCCATTTCTGCAAAAGTGTGTTATAAAATATTTTGATTGTATCTTTTGTTACTAATATAAAGGCTTGCAACTATTTTCATAATAATATGTTATAAAATCTTTTGTGTCTAAAATTGTGGAGTTACCAAAATTCGTGAGAGAAAGGGAAGGCAATTAAAACTACATTATTACTCAAGTTTTACCATACTTGTACGTCAATGACGTATGGCCACACATCTAGCTATATATTTCCAGTATAAGCTGTTCTCACTATGCATAAGAAACCTATAAAATACGATGTCATCTTTAGGGGAACAATTGCAAACGGCACTCAGGCACCGCTTCACGGTAGATATTCCACTAATACGCACTAAGTTAATCAAATCAAATCAAATCAAATCAAATCATTTATTTCCATGGGCCCCAAGGGGCGCTTGAACACGTCAAAACAAACATCTAAACACAAAAAATTAAAATTAAAATAAAACTTAGCTAACTAAATTATAATACTTATTGTAATAAAATGATTTGACACCGGAGCTTAGATTGACTTTAATTCAACTTAGAGAAATTGAATTAAAATCAATCCAAGTACCAGCTCCGATGGGTATTGCATCATGAGAAGAGCTGGTGAGAAACTCATGTGCACCATCTTTTCAAATAATTCATACAATATTTGTTTGTTTTTTGACAATAATTCTATGTGTAAGTTATAGCAACCAAAACAACATTATAGCTAAATATGGTTAAAGAGAAAATAAACTTAAATATAGAAATGCAATTAAATTATTATAAATAAATCCATAGTATATAAGGTTGCAATATCTTACACTTCAAGCAGAAAATAAAGGAGTAAAAACAATGTGTGTATACTACTGTATATATCAGAACAGACAAAAAAATATTTATATACTAATAACAAAACTATTTATACTATAAAAATATAAAAATTAAAAATTTAAAAAAAAAATGTACACAGAATAATCATAATCAATCATTATTATAAATAAATAATGATTGATTATGATTATTTTGACATATTATATTCTATATTGAGATTGACATAATTTATTTTTGACATCATATTATCATATTATTGACATAGGTTTCAACTTTTGACATTATAATGAATAATAATATATAATAAAACTTACTTATGCGAACTGCCAAAGAATGGAACGCCCTGCCCGAGTCTGTGTTTCCTCATGAGTACAATCTAGATCTCTTCAAAGCAAGAGTTAATAGGTATCTCATAGGTAAGCGTGCTCCACCGTAGACCGCATCATCACTTACCATCAGGTGAGAACGTGGTCAAACGCGTGCCTATCCACCATAAAAAAAAAAATGTTTGGCTGTTTTCCATACAAAAGTAATAAGAGTTTAAATGTAATATTATTAAGTTTTACCTATTATTTATCGACTATACCTAAAACACTTGAATAAAACATGTACCTATTTATGTATGTTGGCGTACATTTTTTTAAATTGTTGTTTTAGCTTTTCAGTTTATATTAAACTCAATTAATGATTAAAACAATTATGACGAAATGATCAAGAACGAACATGCATATTAATGTTTTAGATATGAATTTTCTATTTTTTTTTTAAATATTTACAATGAATTCAACTTTTTACCAAAAATAACACAATTTAACAAAAATTCACAGTTAATTAATAAAATATAAATAAAAACTTAATGATATTAAAATAAAGCTCACATTACGTTAGTATAAAAACACGGCGCTCGGGTATCTTCCCGAAATGTACAGCTTGATCCGTGGCTGGGTCTACGTAAAGAATAGAAATACTGTCAATCAAGTTAGATAATAATCTTTGAACGTATTTAGAATGTGGATGCACAGTCACAATGAAATTATGAAAGATGAGTTGAGAAATGGTTTAAAAGAAGTCATTGGAAATCTTAATACTACCATTGATGTCAAAAGAAGCTTATGAAATAAACTTTATCTTAGACTAGTAGAGACTTTAATGACTAAGTTAACTGGTTATATGAATTGAAACGACAGTTTTGTTTCCAATTCTTTATTTATTTAACACCCTGTTGTAAACAAGTCCTCATGCCAGTGTGGACTTATCGTACACAGCTCTGGGGCTGTACCAAACCAAGTAACATCCAAATAATCCAAAGGTTCCAGAATAAAGTATTTAGGGAAATCGTGAATGCACCCTGGTACATCAGAAATGAGGATCTCCATCGTGACCTGAAGGTGAAACTTGTCGCCAGTGTAAAACAACAGTATGCTGAAGCTCAAGAACTACGACTTCTTCAACACGAGAATCTCGAGGACATCCAGCTCCTTGACACCACAGACATAGTTAGAATAGTTTAGTGCTACTTTAAAAGAACACAAGAACAAAGTGTCATTTTCGATAATAGAGACAATAAGATAGGTGTTAATGGACATATTCTTAGCATAAATTAATTTAGTAGCTTAGGTCAAAATTAAATTACTCATTAGTCTCTAATGTTATTTCTAGACTAGATTGTAATATTTATGACGAATCTAATTGTTTAGAAACATCATAAAAAAAATTACTTTATTGTACACAAAAGGTTACACATAAATAAACATATTACAGTAAGAGTATAAAAGGCGAGCTTAACTCAGTACTTGAGTTCTCTTCCAGCAAACCCTGAGCAATAGAGGTCATGTATCTTTATACGGTTAAATAAATTATTCATATTAGGAAATATCCAGTAGCATATCGTATACAGTATCTGTAAGATCCGATGTTGGGTCTAGTTGATACTGTACCTGGGAGGTGGCCATCGACCTTTTATCACCTGAAGTGTCAGATTGTGTAAGTATGTATATTGTCGATTATGGGTCTTGTAATGACTCTAAGGTTCACGTGGTTTTTCGTCCGCATATTCTTTCATTCATATCTGCAATCTACGGGCTTGCAGTTGTGGCGGCAGCGCGTGAAAAACCGCGTCGTGAGTTTTTAGCCTAAGTCGACAATTACCAGTGTAGGAGTGACCTTGGTGGACCCTACCTGATGGGGGTGATTATGTTTTACAAAATGAAAAACCAGAGAATGTAGGTATAAATAAATAAATATCTCACAACTTACACACAACGCCATCTAGTCCAAAACTAAGCAAAGCTTGTATTATGGGTATTATAGAATAACTGATACTAATACATAATTATATACTTTTTTTTTGTAAATACATACTTATGATACATAGACACACCCAGACTAAGACAAACCCCCATATTTGTCTTAAGCGGGAATCGAACCCGCGACCTCGGCGTCGCAGGCAGGTACACTACGCACTCCGCCATCCGGTCGTAAAGAAAAAAAAAAAAAAAAAAAGGTACACAACCCACTCTGCCATCCGGTCGTCAATTTATTTATAGTAATTAAAGCTCTATAACGTAACATCACACCTATATTTCCCAGAAAGGTGTGGCAGAGATGTAAAACACCCACATTTCACCAGTTATATTTAAGTCCCATGGCATAGGGAGTGAGCCTATCGCTATTCACCGGGCACAGTTCCAACTCCGTACTGCTATTGTGAACTTTTCGCGGGAATCGAACCCTCTCGGTGAGAAACGCATACGCTAACCACTGAACCATCGAGGCAATAAAACAAATAGTGCCATTAAAATTATGTACGCTACTATTAATTTGGATAATAACAATAAAAAACCTACTACTCCATCGAGGCAGTTAAAGCTTCATGTAAGCTTAATTATAACTTATTGGAGACCCATTTATCCCTCGTGACTGCATGACGTGAGATGCTTCAGTTTCGTGAAGTTAGCTTCGACGTCGTGTTTCGTGACGAGTGTTGCACATAACGCTTCCTTGTTATATGATAAATCTGTGTTAAGAACCTTTACAATGTTTTAAATGTGGAGTCGATGAGTGTCAAACGCGTGCAGAATACTTATAAAACAAACGCGTTGTCTTTTATCTAAAAAACTTCATAAAATTACCCGTAAGGGTGCAATCGAAGTGTATGACATCTACACTTCACACTCCTACTATTATGTTTTAACACCATCTATCCTGAGTCTTCACAATCTGCTGATATGATCGAAAAACTCTCTTCACTGACGATCAGCGGCCTAGAAGATCTTGGTTCAGCGTACACTAAACATGGACAATTCAACCGGTTCCTTGTCTCAAACAGAATAGGCGACATAGAATATGTTAACAAATCCGAGATGCAAACCGCTTCACAAACGAACGGGCCTCCCCCGACAACATATGCTCTTATAGTTATAAGTAACTCCAGGCCTAAGGCCTGATGGGATCCTAAATCCAAAACTTCTCACACTTGTCTTGTAATATACATTATAGTTCAACTGTGTGAAAAGAATTAGATAACAGGAAGCAAAAGATCTCCTCCCCTGGACAAGCTGCACCAAATGAAACACACCAAAAGCACTTGTAAAATTCCGTTTTCTTTTTTTAAGTGACATGTAACATCTTTTTATTAACCAATGAAATGAATAATTATTCTATTCTATTCTATTTTTCATAATCTACTGATAATTATGACAGCAGCAGCGCAGAGAATTATTAATAACGTTTTAGCATTTTAGCTAGATAGAACTGCTAGAGAAAATATGCCTGCTTCGGTGATTAAAAGTGAGGCTTCATAATGAGCTGCAGCATACACCACCTTAAGACCATAGACGTAGATAGACACGATGTCAGTTTTAGAAAATAGTCGTGTGAACAGGCCTTTACGATGTGACAGTATCGTATGATTTAAGATCACATCTAGTAAATCTAAATGAATTGTTTTTATCTGATAGAAAGCGCAACAAAGAATGAAACGTGCTCATTTTTTATCATAATAAAAGGATCGGATTTGCGAATTCATGCGTGATGCCTAGATCTTTTACTTTTCACTTTGTCAGTGCATAATATTAATATAATGTATATGACGTAAGCGTAACAATGTCATATTAAAGAAAAACATTTAAATTAACCTGCTTTATACATTGTACTATCAGGCCAATACAATCATAATTCTCCTCAATACTAATTTAGGAAAGGCATTCCATAACATCAAAGTCTAAACTTCAAATTTTATTAGATAATAGACAACCTTTAATTTGATATAAAATATCTGATAAGCTAAAAATAACTTTTTAACCAAGATATAAGGTAAATGTAACACGCTTTTATTTCGTGTTGTTGTTGTATGGTACTAATATTTTATTTTTAACTGTTTTGTATTCTAGCAAAATATTAATATATATAATACATTGACACTGTACAATAAAAAATGGTACCTTTTTTAAGGTAACATAAGGTTCTATGTTAACCAGAATTGATGAACTCCTTGACAACTTTATCCTGAACAATGAACACAACACTAGATCCCGAACATCATAATATCATGTCAGTTCTCATTGAGAGATATCTAATAGAAGCTCAATGTGTTAAGGTAAACACGATGGATCTATGTAAACCCGTATCGCCTGGACGCCAAACCCTTGCACAATGAATACAACATCAGATGTTGAACATGATCTGCCATGAAAGAATTTGTTTATACAAACTTAATGAGCCTATGCTTTTTATGGTTCACCATGAACACAATGGTGCTATAATCTAACCAGGTAACAGTCAGTGAGTGTGAAAAGGTCATAATTTAAATGTTAATTATGTGATTTGTTACATGATACAGTACAGAGTGACATGATAGTTGATAAAAAGGACGAGTGGTAAAACAAAAAAAAAATGTAGGTATGTGGATCAAAATATTTGCTTAATTGTGTAATTATTTTAGTATATTCTGAAGTCCCAGCTTTTGTGAACGAGTTTTGGATAAAAATTGCGAGCATCATACTTTTAAGTTTTGCGCACATTGTGCCGGGTTGTATGTGAGTCCAGCGCATTGAGGTCGATTTTGATTTGAAGGATTTTGAATACAGTGCACTAACAAAAAATACCGTTGCCGCTAAAGTGGAGAGGAGAAGAGCGGAGAAGTTCACCGAAGATGCATCTCCTGTTAACCCTACTGCACACATCTATGTACTGCGTGACGGTCGCCCGCTCGCAGTTTAAAATTCTATATAAAACTGAGACTTCTTCTCTCCTCTCTATCTGATCCATTTCGGAGTGGAGAGGAGATGTGGGAATAACGAAATCTGATTGGTTATTCAAGACAAATCTCTTCCCCGCCCCCTTCACTCCCCAGTCCGGCAACCAAAACGTCTTCGTACCGTTTTGGTACCTCACTGGTGAGTGTGCGGCCTAAAATGATATCATTGAAACATGAGATAAAATACTGACACATCTGTAGAATGTATTCTACTTTTTAATTTATGTTACGTACGAAAATAAAAAAAAATCCACAAAAAAGTATAAAACCATTAGCCTACCGTAATAAATTGTTTTCATTGAAACCAATCAAAACGTCAGTAGTATGTTTTCAATAAGTGTGTCTTGTTATGAACTTAACTACTTAAGTGATTTAATACTAAATAGTTCACCATGACAATACAGAGGTCGGACTCGAACTCACGAACCGTCGATCATCCACGTTATGGTTATGAAACTTTCTTCACTCATAACCATAAAAGCTTTCATATTTGTTGACAATTTCCTAGAATTTTAAACTACCAGGAAAAAAATGTAGATTTAATTTTATTAGTATTGAATCATTTTTTTCCTGGGGATTATTATTGTATTATTTTAATTTAGTGTAATTACTGTTAATATTTACGATTTTATTGTTATTATACAAATTAATAGTAACGTAAACAAATTTATTGGCACTATTTGTTAAGTGTTTTTATGTTTAAACGTTAAGGCCCAGTTTCTGAGGTTTCGGATAAATCTTATCTGACCCATAAAATATAACCTGAACGAATTTAAAAGTGACGCAGGTTACACTTGAAAAAAGAACACAGCTGTCACTTGCATTTATGTACGTTATATACTTATCCTGCCAATAAGGTTTATCTAAAACTTGTGAAAATGTCGGTAATTTATAAGTTTCGATTCAAAAAGCCTTGATTCCTTGACACTGCACAACAGTGTTACTTCCTTCTGAATCAAGCGTTTGGCTTATATTTAGCGAAAGGTATTAAATACATATCGGGTGATTTGCTTTACTTGGGAAAATAAACACTTCTAAAACCTGTGTTTCAGTAAATGCCGTTTATATCGCGTCCATCCCGTATAATTAAAGTGTTCTTTAGTAAGTAGGTATATAACTATTTTACTTTCTGATAAAAATACTTCTAATGTAAAATCATAAGAATTTGAATTCAATATTATGTTTAGGTTTTATACATTTGCCATACATACACCTGGTAACCGACCGTATCATCCCACAATGTTCCTAGATTATATTCGGGCTGCAAAAAAACCCATAGATATGCATTTAGTATTAAATAACAAATTCTCAATAAAGTAATAAATCTATACATAAATGTTGAGTCATTACGCACCTACTAAAACTATTAAGGAGGTCAATGCATGATTGTCTCATTAAAGCTGTTAAGAACTAACAGTAATTCATATCCTTTAATGCCAGCAAAGCGTAGGCAATGAGTTTCTACTATAATACCTATTATTTTTACTAAATAACCCCGATAATCGAACAACAAGTGTGGTTACCAGGTTCTTAACCTCTACTTACGGTTAATACGTTTTAGTACCGATTTCACCATCGTGTGAAGCTAAGCTATAACTTAAGATCGCTCTGTCCAGTACAAACATTTCTTTTTCTTCTTATCGTGTCAATGGCTTGTTCAATTATACTAAAGAGGCTTATGTTGATTGCTTCCAAGCGATTTTAAGAAAGTGAATTGCCTCTCTGATGCGTCGCGTGCGGGATAGCCCTTACAGCCTCCTAAACTCAATACTGGAGAGGGTAGACTGTCCAGTTGTGCGTTACTGGAACCGCATTCATGTTGACGACAAGATAATATTATTTAATGTTAGATTAAAATGGTAATATATAAATAAACATTAAATTGAAAATAATTACTAACATAGATCATAAGATATTTTACTAATAAGTTATGGATGCGAATCTGAAATAAATTTATAAATAAAAAAATATATATATACTGCCTTAGACCAGTAGGTGGCGACTTCAACCCCTTCTTTGTTGGCCCGCATAAGGTCATACCGGCTGCAAGTGGCGGATCGTAAAGAGTAAGATATCAGATGGCCAAACTCTGGTTAGGGGATCCACATTCGCAACTAGTGTTGAATGAGTTGTTAAATCCCCACTTGGCCAGATTTTCTTCTCTTTTTTATTGAATAAGAAAGATGATACATGGGTTTAATAAAACCATAGATTAGGAAGATTGTTAAAATGAGGTATTAGTTACGAAATGAATATGAACGCAATAAGTAACCCATAAGTTTGTTATGACCCAGTGATTCATCAACGCCATGAAATAATCTCAAAGCATTAGGTATAGCCAGCGGAGGACTAATAAAAAAAAAAAAAAAAAAAAAAGTCTTTATTAACACAAATAATACATAAAGGTTCACAAAATAAGATAAATTTAAATTTACATGTAAATGTATTTGTACTTGAGGTACTGCTACTGTCTCCCAAACTAAGCGAAAGCTTGTATTTTGGGTGACAGTGGACAGTCGTGTTTTGTGACATGATATAATTACAGTTTACAATAAATTTATAGTGAACGTTGTCACTGCAGGTAATACAGTAGGTTAAATGATTTTATAATTTTTATTTTTAAGTACTTATAATTTATATTTATACTTATATTTATAAGGACCATTGTGTCGTGAGTGTGTGTGAGGGAATGTGTGGGTGTGTGTGTTTATGTTATTGTGTGTGTAAGTGTAAGTGTATTTGTATGTGTGTGGTTATGAATGAAAGAACGAAAGAATTATTCTTAAGTGTATCCTCTATTTTTGAGTTTAAGTGACGTATGTTAATAGTTCTTCTGTTTTATTGTAATCCATCTTTTGAAGCCAGTCTGTAACAGTGGTTTTGATTTGGTGGTTGTTAAGTCCTGCGATGTTGACTTTTTTATGGGTGTCATTGTATAATTTAATACTGGCGCTATTGTATTGACTTCTGGCGAAGGATGTTTTGCAGAGAACGCGTGGGCAAACAGACATTTTGCTGCGTCTAGCTGGGTTAGGGGGGAGGACAGAGCGGTGTCTTCTCAAAATGGATTTGAGCACAAAGAGCTGTCGGACAGTAAGAACATTGCAATTAGCGTATAGTTTTTGGGTAGAGTATCTATAGGGCTTCTTAGACATAACTTTGAGCACAGCTCTTTGTGCTCTTTCCAAACTAAGTAAAAGCGTCTTCCCTGCGCCGCCCCAGGCTGGAATACAGTACTGGATAATGGACTGACATAGGGCTAAGTAAACGGATTTAATTTTTTCTAATGAAGCACATTCTCTAAGAGTTTTAAATAGATGGATTAATCGCCTAACTCTGGAGATGACTGAGTCGATTTGCTTGCCCCACCTCAGTCCACTATCAATGTATACTCCCAGGTACTTAACATGGTCAGCTTTAGCGATTGGTAGGCATGTGCAGTCGTACTGAGAAAGACAATTGTGGGCTGTAATAGAGAAATTTTGCGGTGGGGAGTTAATTTTACTGATTGAGAAGGCAACGTATAATGTTTTGGAGAGGTTTAATGTCAGCAAATTGTCGGTCAGCCAGTTCATAATTTTTGACATAGAATATTCAGCTCTTTCTTTAACGGCATTCCAGTCCGGTCCCCAGACAAAAACAGCTGTATCATCGGCATACGTGAAAATGTTGGTGTTTGGGAGAGAAATATGGCAGAGATCGTTAATATAGAGTTGGAAAAGTGTCGGGCTCAGTATACTGCCTTGCGGAACACCGTAGAGCATTGTATTCTCGTCGCTATCGGTGTTTGATACTCTGACTTTATGTTTTCTATTTGCTAGATAGTCCTTTATGATGTTATGTGCTTTTCCTCTTATGCCTAACTTCTCTAGTTTTGCTAAGAGGATGGGGACAGAGACCGTGTCAAATGCTTTTGAGAGATCTAGAAATATACATAAGCATCTGTTTTTCTTGTCCAAGTTATTAACGATCGCAGTTGTCAAGTCTATTACTGCATCTTCAGTGGAATAACCTGAGCGGAAACCATATTGATTTGCGGCTAAGATATGAAATTTTTCCAGAAACTTCTTGATTGCCCGATTTAATATTTTTTCTAGAATTTTCGAGATGCAGGATAGTACCGCAATTGGGCGATAGTTGTTGACACAGTCTCTGTCTCCATTCTTATAAATAGGGTAGATAATAGCTTTTTTAAACATTTCTGGGAAAACTCCGGAGTTAATCGCCAGGTTGCATATGTAGGTGATAGGGGATATTAAGACGTGGCGACATTGTCTTATGATTTGTGATGAGATGCCGTCCCAGCCTGTGGCACAGTCGGTGCGGAGTTGCAGAATGATGGATTCGACATCAGACTCGTCTACATCCATTATACCGACTGAGTTTACTAATATGTCTATATTTACATAATATCCCATGGAAATAACTATGTTAATAAAGAATTCATAATTATAATATTATTATTGTTTAATATTACCAATATTAAACGGTCGTGTTGTTGATTACTTTATCTCTAGAGACAATTTTCACTTAAAAAAAAAATACAGTTAGATTGAGTACTCTAAAAACAATACCGGCAAAATCATCGCGAGTACAATTTTTTAATATTTTTTATCGTTCAGCTTTTAGAAAACAATCAAAAGTAATTTCATAAAATTATAAAATCTGCCTTTATCTACGCCACAATCATTATCAATTTTATTGTGATGGATACATAACGGAGCAGATAAATGATGTTGAAGTATAAATCACTCTTTAACAACTTACACGTAATCGTAAGTTTCTTATTAATCAAAATACAAAAATAAATTTCAACATAAAAGGAAGAGCGAACAAAAAAAACAAGTATAATGGCAATCAAGTCGAGAGTCATCAGCCTTGCTGTACCCGTCACAACTTACAAAAGGTATTTGTTTATTCCTCATTATTTGTAAGGTTAACATTTCACATCAATAAAAACCTGCCAAGTGCGTGTCGGGCCACGCGCAGTAGGGTTCCGTAGCTAGTCGTAACAACATATTTCGACTTAAAAGGGATTTACTATCTGTATTAAACAAGTAACATCTTCATACAAGTCATTACTTTCAAAGGTTTTTGTAATTTGCACGTATTATTCTAAGTAACTGCATTTTACACTTTGGACCCCAATTACTCTTGAACTAATGAAGTGAACTTATCCGCTATAGTTTTCCTTTAAAGTTAATTACATGTACTACCGACACAATTTTTTTCAGATTTTGGGATCCAGTAGTTTAGCTTTTAGAGGGAGGGGGGGACGCTCTACTCGAACCAAAATTTGCTCTTTAAAGTTAATTATCTCGCAAACGGATCTCTAAATCAAAACTGTCTTAGCAACCCCTAACCGTTTTTAAAAGTCCTATCTAACAATACCCCACACTATGGGGTAGGCGACAAAAAAAAAAAACATACTTACTTTACATGTAGGGGAGCTACCCGGAAAAAAAAAAATTTCCAAATTTTATTCTACGACTTTCTTTGTATAATTAACATACATGTTTATGCAAAATTTCAGTTTTCTAGCACCAATGGTTTCGTCGCTATGCCTCGGACAGACGGACGGGCAGACGGACATGGCGAAACTATAAGGGTTCCTTGTAGGTACTACGGAACCCTAAAAACGGTAATCGACGACGCATTGTATTTTTTGTTCATCTTTTTAATATTAACTTGAACTTTGATTCTGTATGACAGTGATAAACATGTCGCGCGGTGTAACGTTAAACTAAAAATAAATAAACGAGAACAATCATTAGCTAGTAGCACTAGTTAGGCCAGCTCCAAGTCAAGAATTTTAGAACTGAGATAGATAGACATTGTCCGCGATTTAAGCGTCAAATTCACTACATACTGATAAATTTATTTATTTCAATATTGTAACACATAAACTCACATTCGAGAAAATTAACGTGCACCCGATAAAGTCAAGATAAACTCGCAAGCAAGCAAAGTATCGCAAGAACTCGGCAATTGCTTGTACAACTATTATAACATTTTACTTTGCAATTAGAAATGACCTATAATTGTGTGGCTCTATAAGCATTTCTTGTTTCTTAATACACTGGTTTACCAGCAAGTGCAGCAACAATGATTGCCGACTGAATATGAGGCAAACCCTTTTAATTGCTGGTTCCCAGTATTGGTCATTATAACAACTTCATTTGGTATGTTTTGAAAGGATATTGCCTTAGGGCATGGGTAATGGTATACCAGGGATATTGCCCAACATTGCTCTGTAGAAGTATAGTGACCTATAATCTAAAGTCAAATAATAGTTGATGAATAGGTAAGACCCTGTTGTTACTGTTATAAAAGGAATAATACTACAGTCCTCCCAGCAAATGTAAGGCTTCCATACACGTCCATATGGTTTACGTTTTAAATATCTTAGAAACATAACGGAAGGGATAACAGCACGAAAAAAATCCATCACCGTTAATGTTACAACATAAAAAAGTCTTGTCTATACACAAACTAGAAAAAAAATATTGAAGTGTTTGCAAAAGATTCGTGATTTTCCAATTCATTTGGCAACATGTGGTATAACAAACATTCCCCTTTCTTTTTATATCCTAACCGAACATATAAAGTTTTGATGCTCTATTGTTCAAATTCGACCAAATCGTCTTGTGCTATCAAAGCCTTTTTTAGCTACATGTATATGTTTATAACAGGTAAATCAGATCAAATACGTAATTATTCTCATGTAGGTCAATACGCGGTCATCAATAGCTTGGTACGGTCACACCATAACAATTAGTGCCATGTCTTGTCATTAAACCTTTACAGAATTTACCATTTATTAGATCAATTCTAAGCACTAGTGGTACACTCAGTTTTACCACACCTTTCGAAACCCTATGTTTATTATTTACTCCTACTTACATTTTTCATAATCGCTTGTCCTAAGTTTTTTTATTTAAAATTACAGAAAAGGTGGGAAATATGATGGTAACGTAATGCAAACAAAGAAATTAATTAAAATCAGTGCCACATGTTATTACTGCCTTTACCAAAAGAATTGGAAAATCACGAATATTTTGCAAAAACTTTCAAAGATTTTTTTTCTAGTTTGAGTATAGACAAGGCGTTTGTAGTTTCACTCGTTTCATACCATCATTAACATTGATGGATTTTTTTTCGTGCTGTTATCCCTACAGCTGCTATGGTTACGTAATGGAATGCAAATCTTTGCTTTTAATTACATGTAATAAGTCAGTTGTCAACTGTTTATCTAATTACAGTGTTTAAAACAAGTTAGCCGGCTTCATTTAAGGTGTTAATAGCATAGTTTGAGTCAATCTCGTTCGAGAAAAATTATAAACGACACTTTTAACTTAGTAATTAAACTCAATAGCTAGCATAAATTATATGTAAGTTACATTACTATTAAGTTCTTGAGACAGTGTACCAACAAGAAGTCCAATATCTCAAATTACATTTCAGGAGATGCTGCATAGTATGTATACCATCGAGCTTAGGGTTACAGGTAACCCGCATAACCCCCTTATTACGAATGAATCAGATTCATGATTCAAAATTTGTACCAAAAATTGACACTTGAATCAGATTTAATTGTATTCAACATCAATTGTAATAAGGCGGCTGGTTTAACTGCGCTGGTAAACCGATGCGTGTTATGTAGACCATACACGCTGCCGTCTACTGCTCCATTAGGCCCGTACAGGTAAACCTGTGCAAGTCGAGTAGCGTGTATGGGGATGTTCTAGTCACTTGCTACAAACAATTTTAACTTTGGACTCCAAATTTCCTCTAGCTTTGTAGGTCACAAACATATCATATCACATCGACGACCGGATGGCGGAGTGGGTAGTGTACCTGCCTGCGACGCCGAGGTCGTGGGTTCGATTCCCACTTAAGACAAATCTTTGTGTGCATGAACATGAAGGTTTGTCTTAGTCTGGGTGTTTCTATGTATAATAAGTATGTATTTACAAAAGAAAAGTATATATGTATTAGTATCATTTATTCTAGTACAAGCTCTGCTTAGTTTGGGACTAGATGGCGTTGTGTGTGAGTTGTGAAATATTTATTTATTTATTTATTATTTATATTAGTTTTATGTCAAGTTTCAAGGCACAATAATTTTATAAGCGACTGTACATAACATTCAGCTTATTATTACGTCTCATTAAAACCGAGCGGTCAAATGTTTAATTGGCCTACATTTTACAGTAATCAGCGGCTATCCCATATCTTAGACGCGTTACTTACGTGAGAATTTGTCATTATTACTGCAAGATACTTCTGTGAAGTGTGCCAAATATAGATCATAATGATAAATTATTGCTTTAATGGTTGTTTTTTTGTAGAAGATGTAGCAAACGATCTTATAGTTTGCCTTGAGGCGAATAATAAGTGTAGCGTTTATGTTTTCACAAACAAACTTAAGAGGATAGAGAATTTTAAATCTATTTTTTTAGTTTTTTACGTGAAGTATTCTTAAGGTACTTTAGTGCAAAACTTGGTAGTTAATCCCTGGTATATTATATATTTTCTCATCATGGGCAAATACAATCGTAGAAAGATCGTGCGTTGGAAGAAATTGGAACAAATTTTAGACTATAAGCTGTTACTGAAAATCAAAGTCGATATTAGTAAAGACTCAGATAAAGTTTTTCTGCTCTGGATAGATTCGTGAGTGTATTAATTCTTGTACCTTAAACGTATAACGTGTCATTGACAACTGAGCTAATAATAAATCACGTGCTGTACGATGGCGCCTCAACTCCCTATAGGTAAGTGATAAGGATAATTATCTACTGGCACTAGTCTGTAAAAACATAGTACTTAGGAATAGCATCTGTAGTATTACTACAATTAGAGTTCATATTACTATAATAATAATAAATTATTACTAAACGAAAAATAGCAGCGATAGCCGAGTGGGAGACCGTAGGACTGCGAAGTCAAAGATCTCGGGGTCGAACCCACGGTAAACATATCTTTCAATTAAGATTCGTCTTTTCAAAGATATATTTATCATATGAATTATCACTCGCTAACGGTGAAGGAAAACATCGTGAGGAAACCTACAAGCCTAAAAATGCCTAAAAAGTACTCGGGGATGTGTTAAGTCTACCAATCCGCTCTTGACCAGCGTGGTGGACTATGTCCTAACCCTTCTCATCATGAGAGAAGGCCTGAGCCCACCAGTGGGACATGTATTAGATACAAGGCTGCTATTATTACTAACGCCATGGATTATAAAATCTCATCATTCATTTAGATGACACAATAACTTTATGAAAACATTTCTAATTCGAATAGCAGGTTATAAATATAAAGATTATATATATTAATATTTAATAGAGTATGCATTGTTATTTTTTAATTATTGTTAAATTACTGAATGACAAAAATATCACGGAACATGTATGCGTTTGATGTGGTGATATAATAAAATTTACTAGAGATCTTTCTTTGGTAGCAGTTTGCACTTTTTAATGTGGAACTTTTTCAATCAACCTATAGATTAACTATACAAAATATCAATTATATTCGAATTACCTGATCGATGTTTTGAGAGGTCTCAGATATTTTGATTGCACTGTTTAATATCGAATGTTAAGTAGGCACATAAATTATGTGAATGATTAATTCAAACATTCTTCAATGATTTGAAACATTGGCACAGCATACGACTATTAATGTTTACCATCCAGTGTGATATACGCATAATTCAAGTCAATTGCTTTAGTAATCTGCTTCTTACGTCAGCCCAAATCATCATTTCATAATGTAATAAAGATTAACCATCTTTCTAGAAACTGTATCACATTGGACTTTAACTTAATAGTTGAAATGTATATGTTGTACACGTCTTCTACAACCTTTCAAATAATATGGACGTGATGTTAAGTTATGTATCTTGATATTTGATCTATTATAGCTCAAATGGGGTGCATGAAAGGAGTCTCCCCGAGTGACGTACACAACGATTCCCTACGTCCGGCGCACCCTGGGAAATTCGCAAGTTCTCCAAAGCGAATTGGCTAATCCTTTCACCACGATGGCAAGTCAAAATAAAATTTGACTCAGCCATCGACATGACGAAGAAGAAGAAGCTCAAATATGAAAGTTAGAATCATAACTAATAACTCATTATCAATCATATAATTGTATATTAAATAAGAATAACCATAAATGAGTATTAATTAAAAACAAATTAGTCTCAATACTAGAACAACAAACCTCAAATGAACAAACTAGATTAATACCCCAGCAAAAGTAGCACGCTACGTCACAAATACTCTCACTATCGATATTACAAACGCTCAGTACTTTCACGTCACTCACATTCGCTTCTGACGTCAAATGCGTCATTAAACCACCAAAACACTCTCACCAGATTCACTTTCGTACACTCACTTTCGTTGAAAGTGCAAGTGATCATGACCTCCCCCAATTCGCGATGACGCGGAAGCGTGACGCGGTTTACGTCAGTACTTTCGCTAACGTCAGCCGTTGAAATTATTGACAGTAAGAGTGAGTGCTTTCACCAGCAAACACTCTCGGTTTCGATGGAGATCGTTTGGCAAATACGTTAGATGACGTCACGAAGTAGCGTCATTTGACTGACATTGGTGTTGAAGTTGACAGTTTATGTCTCCTTATTTTACTTACTTATGTATTCTTTTCAATAGTATTCCCACATTTGCATATAACTAGTCCCTTTGTGCAAACAATACATATTATATAGATTACATTTACTTCAAGCTGGATTTGTTGAGCTAATGCGACAAATTTATAGAATAAAAATACAAATTTATGATTTTTGTACACAATTTTTATATTTACTATCTTTGTGTAAAAACGGAAATTGATTAAAAACGTCCACGAGTTTTTGAAACAATTTTTAAGATTATTATTTTTGTTTGGAATATTAATCAACGACCATAAACAGCTGAATGAACATAATAAAACAATTATTTATCATTCGATTCAACGCCAACCCTAAACATGGATTTAATGAATTATTTATTCAGCCATTCCACATAACATATCAAAATAAGCATCAATATCAATAAATCAATACAGTAGCATTCTGTTTTTAACCTTTGATAGCAATATAAATAAACTTATTTCAAAAACGTGGGATGACATCGAGCCTGCACCTCCCATAGCCATAAATGTTATTTCCATATCCACTTAAACATATATTAAGTCCTTTTTCAATACATTTACATTAATATTAAAAAATAAAACAGGTTTTTGTCCTCAAGTGCTCATCATTATGCAATCTTGTCTCCTTGACCTAGTATCATGACATTCATGAGCTGTGTGATACCAGAACATGTATTTAATGTGTTTATTTAATGCCTCAGGGTTAAAAATCGTTTATTTTAAAAATGATTTACTACTCATATTATTGGTGGCACCACCGTTTTCTTTTTTTTTATGGTGCATAGGCACGCGTTTGAGCACGATCTCACCTGATGGTAAGTGTTGATGCGTTCTACGGTGGAGCACGCTTACCTATGAGATACCTATTAACTCTTGCTTTGAAGAGATCCAGATTGTACTCATGCGGAAACACAGACTCGGGCAAGGCGTTGCATTCTTTGGCAGTTCGCTTGAAATGTAGAGGCGAAACGCTTAGTGCGTATTAGTGGAATATCTACCGTGAAGCGGTGCCTGAGAGCCGTTTGTCTGGTAGTCCGATGGTGAAACGGGGACGGAGGGATAAGGTTGTGTAGTTCCTCGGCACACTCTCCGAAATGTATCCTATAAAAAACCGATAGGCTGGCAACCTTGCGACGTTTCCACTTTAAACTGCCACCAAATAGTAATGCTTGCACTACTGTTTGCCAGTTTGGTGCTGATTTCAGGACCTGAAATTCCTGACAAATTAGGAATAGCACCGTATACTATAGATAAAACGATGCATCTACAATTTGCTTCTGTAGATTATAGATTGATGTCCAGTAAGGTGGATCATGGATCTATTGGTCTAATAGTACCTAGTTGTTTTAGTTGGTAGGCTGGTTTTGCCGGAGAGTCCGACATAACTTCTTCAGTGCCCCTACACTGAAAAATTTGATTGAAAAAGGTACATGCATAAATCTTAAATTCATTTATGTTTTGTAGATATTATTTAGTTAGTGAGGAGCTAAGTCGAAGCCGCGCGGACAGATCAATCTTGCAGGTTAAGCAATATTAACCACGGTCGCCCTTGCTTTTAATTTAATTCCATTGCTATATTTAAGTTTATTTTCTCTCCATAACCATCTTTAGACATAATGTTGATTTGGTTGCTATAACTTACACATAGAATTATTGTCAAAAACAAACAAATATTGTATGAATTATTTGAAAAGATGGTGCACATGAGTTTCTCAACAGCTCTTCTCGTGATGCAATACCCATCGGAGCTGGTACTTGGATTGATTTTAATTCATATCTCTAAGTTGAATTAAAGTCAATCTAAGCTCCGGTGTCAAATCATTTTATTACAATAAGTATTATAATTTAGTTAGCTAAGTTTTATGTTAAATTTTATATTTTTTGTATTTTGATGTATTGAAGCGCTCCTTGGGGCCCATGGAAATAAATGATTTGATTTGATTTAATTTGACCATCTTTAACTTAACAAATTTTTTTCCGTGCCTCAGAGAGCACGTTAAACCATCCGTCACGGTTGTCATTTAATCATCTATGTCAGTCGCTACGGATAGTCAGAGGCTAGAAAGTCTGACAGCTAGCCTAACAAAGGGTATCGTATTACCTCGTACTGGGTTGTGGAGGTCTGATTGTTTGACAGTTTCTCCACGTAAAATACTACTAATATTCAGCTCCGATGGGTATTGCATGATGAGACGAGCTGGTCTGAAACTCATACGTGCATCATCTTTTCAAATGAAAAATATACCAATATATTTTTGCATATTAATAGTCACCTATGAAGAGCTACTAGAAATACTATAATCATTTTATGTAGTCTAAAATACCGTAGTATGCTTTTTGACATAATCTGATGTTAATATATTTCTTAAATTTAACTACCGATAATTCTACCGCGTCTAATGGAAGTTTATTATAGAAGCGTATACATTGACCTGGGAACGAGTTAAAGATATTATGGAGCCTAGTAGTGGACACAGCGAGTTTGTTTTTGTTGCTTTGGTAAAATGTGGTAATCGCCGGAACTACTATTGGGTTTCAGTTTGATAGCCCATTTATTGAGGCACATAACATAATATAACATCACGCCTATATCACACAGAAGGGTGTGGCAGATACAACGGTGTACAACACCCACACTTCACCTGTTATGTTTAGGTCCCATAGGATAAAGGGTGAACCTATCGCTATCCACCCAGCACAATTCTAACTCCGTGCTGCTATTGTTAATTTCCTGACAGAAAAAAAAAAAAAAAAACATTATTAAGGATGTTGTGTGAAGTGAAGTGTTTAATTACACCTGATTTTATCTTTTACATACTAAACATAAAAGATATAATTAAAGGATAACCTTGTTGGTAAAGCACATAGGAAGTTCTCTGATATTACCATCGCGACGATACGAGAAATAAATTAGATTAATCTAATTCCCATCTTCAAGATGGTGACTAGGTAAGGTCAAACTTTAAATGGCAAAGATGATGATTAAATCATTGCCCTAAGGCGCAGTTTATATTAATAAATAATGAATCAGTATTTGTGGTATCCGCAAAGATTTGTTCTGACTCTGGGTATGCTTTGTGTGTGTGAAATGTATGTTTGTGCTACAGAAGTTATTCCTAGTGCGGTCGTCGTTTTTCAACAAAGACAAAGAAAATATATCAACTAAAAAACGAAAATAATTTGTTTATTCGGACTGTGTTTAAAGACATTTATTCTCAAATAAGACTACAAGTCACTTTTATGAGAACATAGTTAAACAAAAAGTAAAATACACTTTTGAAAAAAAATATATTATATTAATTATTTAGCTCAATTAATATACTCTGCTTACCCTGCTATTTGTCTAAAGGAGAGTAATCAGCTATCAAGTATGAGCTATCGAGGTAACAAATATATCAATACAGCCTTACTAATATTATAAACGTGAAAGTTTGTAAGTATGTATGCTTGTCACTATTTCACGCAAAAACTGCCTGCACGAAGGACGCGCTTATGAACGCGGATGAAAGCCACATACTGGGCTAACAAAATTTGACTTTGCCGTCGACTCGAATGAAGAAGAAGACACAATAACTAACTGGCAGATTTTAATTAAATTTAGCACAGATGTAGCTTATAGTTTGAATTAAAATATTATCTCAGAGTAATAAGCCAACCGAAGGTGTCATTGTAAAACTTTTCTCGCTCCCAAATGACCGCCTTCATCATCCACTTCATATAAAACTAGTTGTCAAATTCTATTTATCACCCCGCTTCCCCGCGAGTTTTGGCAGCATTATTTGCTTAGATAGTTCATTGCGTGTCTATATCATAGTCTAGCCGCGGGTAGAAGTTAGTTAATCATAATGATGCTTTAAGATATTTGCACGATACGGAATGTTAATAATGTAAAAACAATGTAATACCTATAGATCATTAATGATACTAGCAGCTAATCGTCTGTTCATCACGCGACACAGTTCAAAGGTTATCTAATGAATATAATGATTGCGAATCTAAATCTTGCATTCCGATACTCAAAATAATGTATCACACATAAAAACAAATAACATCAAGCCTTTATTACCCGGTAGGGTGTTTCAAATGTGTACAACACCCACACTTCACCATGGCGATAGGTCCATCCCATGGGATAGGGGATGGACCTATCGCCTTTTACCGGGCCTAATTTCATCTCCTTGCTGCTATTGTGAATTTCCTGACGTAAAGTTCATAAATTACTCTTTAGCTTTTAGCTTCCTGTTATCCTCACCTTAAGTCTGAATGATAGCTTAATAGAAATAACTAATACTATAGATTTAATAGATATATATATAAATTTGAGGAGTAGCACTTGGCAGTAATATAAATATTTTTTAAAATTCATTATCCGATTTAGAAAAATCTCGGCTAACTACACATAAGTGTGATAAATAAATATCTAACAATTTGTTTTCATTATTTAAATCAAGTTGTGATCTAAGCTTAGATTTAATGGATTTTGAAACGTAGCATAATATATTAATATAGTCCAAGGCTTTGATGTGGCGAGCCGTTGCATAAGTGACAACATCATAAAAGGTTTGCTGATGGGCAGCGGTAATGCTCTAGGTCGAGGGTCACCACGCATTCCGAGAACAAAGGATATGATGGACAATTGGACATATTTTTCAAACCGATGTATAAAAACACTATTCTTGTGTTTGAATGGCGGAGAAATTGTAAAGCAGTAGAAAATGGAGAATGTGAAGAATTAATAGCTTTGCTATTAAAGGTTTGGAGAAAGTCTAAGTCATATTGTGTAATTTGTTTAAAAAATATATTGTATTGTTGTGTTTATGCATGAAAGTGGGTACCTACTTACTAATGCGATAAATTTTCAGGTTAAATGTATTACCTCATTTAAACATTTTTGTTATTATGGTCGATCACAGCAAATATTAATTGATTTGCTATTTATTCAAACTTGATCTTATTACTTTTCAGATACTTCACTAGGACCGTACAAAAAGTTATTAAAAAAAAAACAGAAATACTTATAATTATTTCGTTTAGATATAACCTATGAATAAACATTCCATTGAATAACAACTATTAACATTAATGAAGACATTCATTGAAGATGACATGATAAATGTTTTGCTACAATGCTGAACCTTAAATGACCTTTAACAACCATACCATAATTATGTGCCAACTGGCTATTATGATACAACTTTCTGTCAAAGGTGACAGTGTAACACTTTTGAGATTTTACTATGCCGTGTTCCGGAGACACAAACATCAAAAAAAATCTGTTGACTTCCGTTAGAGTTGATATTTAAATACCTATTTTCTTATCCGTTTACAAAGTACACCTGTAGGAATATGGTACGGTTTCTTTACGCATACATTAATAAAATAATAATAATAAATAAAATATCTTGATCTGGCACACGAGATTGTCGACATGTGGAATGTGGATTCGGCCATCATTGTACCGATAGTCATATCAGTCAATGGACTGATAGCAAAGAGCCTCGACCAACACCTTAAGAGGCTCGCGTTAGGCGGCTGGACCAAGAACCAGATGCAAAAGGCAGACCTTTTATACACGGCACGCATCGTGAGGAGGTTCCTCTCTCTGGAGCTCTAACCATCGGCAGCTAGGTCCCTGCACCTGATGTCGGTGGGACACTGTTTTTTTATACTATTAAATGTTTTTTTTTTGTATTCTTTTAAATCATATTTATAAATATATAAAATAAGTTAAGAAATAAATAAAAATAATAGAAGACCATCTAATAAATGTGACACTGCTAGGCTAGGGCATACATTAATAAGGCAAAATAATGACAAAGAGATCTAACACTATATCTCTTTCAAGATTTTATACCACAAACTATCGAATACAATTGAAATCTACACTCCATTCACGCATTTACAATCAATGCGTTTATCTTTCTCAATCGTTTACATCAAAGTTGCCATGCGGATTGTCCTACTTCCCAACAATTAAAGTTGGTCACCCACGACGCACGATGCACACAATCCGATGCGCTCGCGCTAAACTGGTCAGGTTACAGCTAGAGATGTGCTGAGACAAGTACATAGGAGAACTTGAGTTTCAAATACCGAAAAGAATTCGAGTAACTAGGACAATAGTAACCACACTTTAGTGAAGTACCCTCTTTTAGTAAATATAGTATTATCGATATTCGTCGATCTAGTATTTTTAGAAGGGAACGCAATCGCTTTCTTCAGTGTTTATACCAAAAATTTACTCAACTGAAGCAATTTAAATATTGGACTCAAAATAAGATTATTCGAATAAGAATACCAAAAACCACTACCTCGGCACGTCTCTAGTAACACTGATTTTATTTATAGCACCGTTGCAAAGCTTTTACGGTGTTTATGTCCAAGTTTAATAACGGTTTATGACCATACATTACTTTTATACAGCTTATGGTTACGGTTGTTAGCATTTTAATGACTTCAAAGCGATCTTGAAGGGCTTCTTATTATAAGGTAAGCCACCTCTGAATCGCTTAAAATGGATCTTCAAATGTACCTTTCAATTTCATCAAAGTGTGCATCATGGCATACCAGACAATATGAGGACTGTCGTAGCATTTCTATGATGAAATTAATAACTTTCTTGGACTCTGCCCTGTATTTAGCAGTGGGCGATGAAGAGTTAGAGTTACGGTAAAAAATATACAGACACCCTAAGGTAAGTGTGCAATTTCAGTGCAAGCAGGTAGGCGGAATCTGGCTGCAGGTGTTAAAAACACCCGACATCTGTCTGACTAATAAGGATGAAAAATTGAAAGTATTCTTAATTCGATGTAATTGAAGTCTTAACCCTTGCCGAGTGTGAAATTTGTGTTAAATGTTTATTAGCGTTTTTTTGGCACACTGTGCTGCTTAAGTTAAATGGTTGAAAGAATATTGTTTATGGTGACTTTAGCAAAAGTTACTCCTGTGTTATTTTTTAATAAACAATGCACAGTCACAATAAATTCTAACTGCATTCAATTACTAGTGAGGATAATTAGTATTGACCCACCAAGCTTGACCTATCACCAAGATATATGGCCAAGCAATTGCTGTAATTGACACTATTAATATCAATTATCTGGATAAATACACGCTATTACCTCGGCAGGGGCGTGACGGCACTTTAAAATTAATGTCATTAATATGAAGTGCCAAAAAGTCAAGTGGGCAAAAGAGGTGTGTAAAGATTGCAGTATTCCGTCGACTCTACTTACTCGATCGTAAAAAGATTAACTGTGTTAATAAACACATTTTAATAACATAACATCACGCCTATATTACCCAGAAATGTGGCAGAGGTATAACACGCAAACTCTTGTTATGTTTAGATCACATGTGATTGGGAGTCTATCGACATCCACCAGGGACAAATCCAACTAAGTGCTGCTATTGGGCATTTCCTTTCAGAAAAAAATCTACTCAAACTTATGCCCGACTCGGGAATTGAACTCGAGAACTCGCGATGAGAACCCGCATACGTTAACCTCTAAACGAGGAAGTTTAATTATTAATATTCTTACAACACAATTTGTATGCTGATGCAAACTCAAAATGAAGCTTGAACTTAGACAATTGAGACATTAATTTCAAAATCGAGGCCAAACATTTAAGTTTTAACAATAAAATATTATAATGCATACAATAAAGATAATTATTAGCAAATTATTAAAAAATATTCCAGCCCCATTAAAGAAAGGTTAGAAAATTTAATCATCGAGCCATTACCTAATGTCGGTCTCAAATTATAGTAAGAACAGATAATCGTATCCCTGCACGAAAATATTGGCTCGGTAGCGGGTAGGCTCCCGAGCGCCGTGTTTTCATATTAACGTAATATGTTAATATTATTAGATAGATAGAGATAGAGTAATCTTCATTGTACACCAATATTAACAAAGTTTTTTTGTCAACAAATGCACTTAAAAATTATGTAGCACATTGGGCGGCCTTATCGCTATAAGCAATTTCTTACAGGCAACCTTAGGATGGACAAGTAAGTAATGAGCAAAGTTATGGGCAGTTGTTGGTGCGTTAATTAAAGAAAAAAAGAAAAATAAAGTAATATGAAACGTCATGATAAAGACAATGGAGATTATAAAATATAAAAAATACAGAAATAAACTACGTATAGTGTCTTAACACTAAAATTATACATAATATACAAAAGTAATGAATTATTAAATATATAATATATTATTAATCTATTTTTATAAACAAATCATATATCTAAAACACACAAGCATATTTGCTCGTGGCCATTTTGTCAAAATTGTTTCAATCATGCATTGAGTTACATACAAACTGAAAAATTAAAATAATAATCCTTACTAATATTATAAAGGCGAAAGTTTGTAAGTATGGATGTATGGATGGATGTTTGTTACTCTTTCACGCCAAAACTACCGGGTCGATTTCGATGAAATTTTGCACACATGTAGCTTATAGTCTGGATTAACATATAGGCTACTTTTAATTGACATACCACGCGGGCGGAGCCGCGGGCGGAAGCTAGTTTTGAATAAATGTGGGCCAACAAATATGCATTTTAAAATACGAATTTATTTATTTTATTTAGTGATAGATATCATTTTATTTAGTATTTTAGATATGATTTCTTTATTGTCTTTAAAAAAAGATTAAAACGTAATAATATTAAAGTTGAACCCATATTTATTTTGTATCGAAATCAGCCATGCAATTGTTTCCCCTTTAGGGTATATTACAATACATGTTGCTTAATAGCAACGCATGTTTTTTTTGGTAAAGCAATACCTACACGGTTGCCAACAATGTGAGGCAACGATAGATAGCAAGCACGCTTTGAATTAGAGAAATCAACTGTACTGTTATGTGCGATGATGATCAACCTTCAACTAAAAGTTTGTCCGGATTTTGTATTAAAAAAAACCTGAATTTTTTTACATATTTTTGGGCCATCTGAACCTTGACAATTAAACCAAAATTACTAGCTATTGTCAGGCGTCCCCGCTCCAAATGTGGAAATGCGCCGCTCTTGCAGGTGCAATGAAACTAGTTGTCAATTCATAGATGCGCGGCACAGTCTGCTCCCCCGCGAGTTTTGACAGACTTATTTGCATATTATGCTTTTATTTCCTCTCCATATTGATTAAGTGCTCTTTCGTCTGAACTTTACCCTTTCTGAATCTTTTTTATAAGAAAAACATCTTCAAAACATTGTCTACTACTTATGAATAAAAAATAAAAATAAATGTTTACTCATTAAAAAACCAAATATTAAAAAATATGTTTTTGTGAAGTTCAAGCTCAGATTAGAAAGATATTTTGTATTTCGCATGTTTGATTTAGTAAATTGTCGCTAAAAGTAGCGTGTGTGCTATGGACCGTACATTTGACCTAAATATTTAAAAAAATATGTATTGCGTTTGAACTGAATTTACAGATGCAATTTTAAACAAGTTCATTTAGCAATGTCTTAATCTAAACTTTAAGCAATTTGTTTTATGCAAGTAAAATAAAGAGGAACTAAAATACATAATTATTTTTATGACTTTTTAATATACATCCGACTGCAATACGGTCGCTTAATGCCAAAAGTAATTGGAACTATTGGCATTTATTAATTTAATTAAATTTTATTATTATATGCATTGCAATAAACACCACAAATTATGAGTGCAGTTTATCACCTCTATAATTATTTATGTTCATAAGTCTATAAATAGTATTTTTGGGATCTGATTTCAAGATTATTTTGATATTTAAAACTTCTCAAGGTTCGTAACTTTTTTTAAACATTTCGTAACGAGCTGATAACTAAGAGATACAGTTTAATTGCTGTAATCTGTATATCTGAGCTGTTTTCAATGGATCAGTGTGAGAGGCGTCAAGGCGTTTATAATGTCAACAGACGATGAGTGTCCAAGGTAATTACAAGGCACTTATTGGTGAAGATTAAATACTTTTTGTAAGCTTTACAAAGTATCAGTCGTTTGGTATCTTAGATATTATTTAAACTTGAAGTATTTATATCGAATGTTATGTCGTGTGATAAATCAAGAACACTTTTTGCATTTTTAAGATATATTGGAATATCATAATTTTTTATATACGATCGTAATAATTTAATAATCCAGGCGATAAAACCTCGAAGTCGAAGAGACATTGCATTTATCGACATCGTATAAAAATATAACTTTTATACAGACAATAAAATTGTTTAAAATAAAACGTGACTCATACAGCCGTAAAGTTCCCAGGCCTATTTAATTTGTATGCGCACATTAACATTGTGTTTGTCGTTTAGTAACGCGTTGATGATGATGATAATTACGTTTGTTCTGGTTTTGAGGGCTTTGTTATATGAAGGACGATCGGTGCGATACAGAACTGCCTATAACATTATATTAATATAAGTAATTTATTTATTTGCTTTATTTATTTGCTCTGCAATTGTAATGTTTGGTGACGTGTTCAAGCGCCCTTGGGATTTATGAAAATAAATGATTAGACTTTGACCTTGACTTTAGTAGTTAAGCTGGCACCAAACCTTTATACATTGTGGTGTTAAATTAAAAGCCTGCAATAATTAAGAATGATGTATCACAATATTGTTCTGATGTTTTTAATGTTGGCACTTGGTAAAGGTAATTCTAATCTTTTATTTTGAAAATACCTACAAAAACCGGTTTTCAATTATTTTTGTTTTTATTATCTATTATAGGACCAATTTTAAAAATGTCAGTACACAAATACATTGTGTTTTATAATAAGGTTACTAAGTACCTACCAATAGTCAGACGATGTCATAATAATGTAGGTACCTATGTGTGAAGATGTCCATGAGCTGGATTTGCCATTTACGTTGACTGTAGTTTTTTTATTGACATTTTGTATGCATAAAAAGACAACTTGTTAGTGTGTTGTGCCCAGCAGATGGCCTTAGAATTGTCTAACCTAAATAAATATTTATAACAGTGTGACATCGGGCAGATGCAGTCACCAAACATAAGGACATCAGATAAACATACCAAATTTTATCACGGTTGTAATGAAATTCTCACAGCGGAGTCGAGATACTTAAATTTTTTGTATTTTTTTTTGGACATGATAAAGATGGATTTCAATTAGTGTGTCGTGAATCAAAGTGCATCTTTAAGTTGTGAGTAAAATATCAAAAAATTACTACGGGAACGAAAAAAGCAATCAAGGATTTAATAACATAAAATAATGCCGCAAATTTCTACAACTTGGCAAATTGGAGTCTAATAAAATTGACTACGATCGAATAACTTAAAACCGATGCAATCACATTCCATAGCTACATAAGTCCAAATTGATAGTCAGATCGAATCAAAAATTTCTCAAGCTGAATGTACCGATTACGGTCATTCACGAAATCACGATTGAGCTACAAAATATTCTCTGCGACAGATTGGTCTCTGAAAATAATTAATTATGATGTTTTGTGCCAAAAAAATCAAACTATTATCAAAAATGGTTGTCAGCTTATGTTTAACTAATAAAAATCTGTAAAAAGTAATAAGGATAGGCCTGAAAAAAAGCTTAGAGATTTACTTTTGCTCCAGGTACTCCTTTATCGATAAGGAGCAATGATTATGGTGTGGCGGTATCCGCCCATAATAAATGACGGATGACACACACGGGACTATGCCTACGAGTGCTGAATCGCGATAACGAAATGTTCACAGCAAGTGACTATATATACCGCTTCCAAATACGCTACCGTTGGACAGCTGTCCGCCAGGCAATACCACCGAGCCTGGTCGGAGGATCTTCCCTTTGTGGTGGAGGAACATCACACCCTGTTCCTCTACAATGGTGAATTAATTAGCGAGGTATAATTAGTAAAGGTATATTAACTGTATACCTGAGAGTTTACGCTTAATGCCCTTAGCCCAGCTTGCTACTGCCGTTTTGTTTCGATAATAACGTGGTTATCAAGAAAGAAACGTTAATTTCTTTGTCTTTTGACATTTATGTCTTGATAGTTCTACCTCTTAGTCAAGACTACATGTCAAAAATGGCCAGACGAATGAAGAAAACTTGTACTTGTTCATTTAGATTTTTATATACGCTTGATCTCGCTACAAAAACTTTTTTGCGAGAACATAGAGCTGAGGTTATTGCTATGGTCTGTGTTCTCACGGCTACACATCAAACTTTACATCTCCGGTGTAAGATGGTCCCGCATTGTAAAGGCTTTCTTTACAATTAGAGACAAGCTTATACTGGAAATGTATACTTAGATGTGTAGCCATGTCTTCTAATAAATCAAAGCATCGAATTTGCAAGGCCAAGGCCTTAGGGTCAGTGTCCGCTCTTGTAACCGACCTAAACCAGTTTGCAGTTAATAGCATAAACACATTTTATCTTGGCCTAACAAGTACACGTGTACTGTTTTTCAAGTTAGCTTAGTAATCTGTTCGTCAACCACCGCCGAATATAAGAATATTATTTTATACAAACATACACATTTTTTTTCGGGATCACTCATAATTTTATTTGTAACGAAACCATATCGTGGGCTGACTCAATCCTAACGCCATATATTGCGCCATAGGGTCTGTCTGTATGAATTGAATAATCTTTAAAATGGCTGAACTAATTTGAATTAAATTGTAATGGCTACTAGTTGACTACAAGGCACGTATCATAGACTATTTTTTATTATTGCACCCACCACACGGCGGAACCGCGGGTGAAATGTAGTTTATTTGTTTGAACACGCTAATCTAGGGAACAAAGGGTTGAATTCCTTTTGCGTTGCGTTTAAATCTTGAGGAAGGTTTTAAAATATTATACATGATGTTAAACTCTTCGGGAGTGGAGCAGTTACTTTTAACGCGTGTAAAACCACTGGAAAACCGTTATTTCAGTTAATAAAACGAAGGCAACATCTAGTATGGAAATATAATTATTCATTTAATGCCGAAAAGTAAATAAGATAGTTAAGAAAAGTGTATGTATTTTTTATTGGCTTTATCAAAAAATAATATAAATATTTGACTAATAATTCAGATCTTTTCTGCAGGTTGAAGGATTTTAGTTAATATTTAAAGCTTAAACATCAACCTAGTAAATTAAATGAAGAATTGGCAGGGAATTCAATAGATTTAAACGGGTTTTATTCTGCCTAGGACGAGCACCATAGATGTGTCTGATTTGGAAGTGGCTGGCGACCTGCATTGTTGAATAATAATTACATTGCCTTATTCGATAAATCATTGCCATTCTAGATGCCAATGTTAACTTGAAAATTTGTGTGACAAGATGTTATGGGGTAAATAGGTCGATGTGTTCACAAAAACGTGACGAACGAAACAAAAAAAAATGATTTTGTAATTTTGAGAAATATTTTTCAGCATCAAATATATTGACAAAATATAGAATCAGAATATATAATTTGTCATTAAAACCGACGTGAGGTGAAGATACTATTATTGAAAATACGGGTTACTCACGTTACTTTAGCCGGGATATGCCAACTAGTTTCGAATCTAATACGTAGATTCATCAACTGGGCTGTTATTCCCTTGTCGTCACTCAACTAGTCGGCATATCCCGGCTAAAGTAACGTGAGTAACCCGTATTTTCAATAATAATATAATTTGTCGTTTCGATTGTTCTCTATTTTTTAAAAAATGTTTTCAAATCGCGAAAGATTAAAAACAAAAATTGGGAGCCAAAGCTGCATGAATTATTTCTGATTTGTAAAAAGAGATCAGATCTGGTTAAAATTATTTCACAATTAAAAAAATTGTTTGGCGCTTGTTATATTCTAGAGATTCTATTCTTGCCGTTTTGTCATCTATTTGATATAAATCCCACAGGCAATAAAACAGTGCTGATCTAGTAACCTATACATCTAAGAAAATTATCCCACCAATTATGCCAAATGCTAATATTCGCTACCATCAGATTCACTTAATAATAAATTAGTTTCCCCTCAGCGATATTTCAATAAATAGTATAATTTGTTATTTAGCAATACGCAGTTTCATTTAGGGAGCCAGCCTCGCCTCGTAAGTCTCCGTTTTGTAATCCAATAAATAAGATTTGATGTAGTGAAGCAAGTATTTATTAACTATGTGAATAGCGGAGTCTTGCACTTAATAGATAATTTTCTGTAGCAATATCTAGGACTAGTAACTTTTTAGCTATAACAAACGTTAAGTGGCTGGTCTCCTCGCCTAATGGGTTTTGGCTGTCATAATCTCAAGGCTTGCTCCTTTTAAGTACGCTAGACAACATTGTTTTATGATTAGTAACTAATAATAACAAGAACTTCACAACAAAATTACTGGTTTTCAAATAATAAGATTTTTTATTCTCGATTCAAGAGCTTGCAATGTCTATGACGATTTTATACATTTTAAGAAGAAACATTAAGAAATCAACTAGATTATACATTTTAAAACCTAGATATACAAAATCATTTATATTTTTTTTACTCTTATCGCCTATGTGAAGGATGGAAAGGTCATAATAATAACAATTACAGAAAGCCAAGACACAAGAACAACAGCCTTAAATGGTTTGCGTTAGTCTGCCGGGTCAGGGGTCAGATACAGAAAGCGATGCTTTTCGACACGGCACGCATAGTGAGGAGGTTCATTTATCTCTGGAGCCCTAGCCACGGGCAGCTTCATCCTTGTATCCGATGTTGGTGGGACACTACTTATCTATCTTTAAATGTATTTTGTTTCTAAAAAGGTATATTTAAAAAATATAATTCTATGTTGTTTTAAATATTTTTAAATTATTAAGTTCAAAATAATTGTTGTGCTAATTAAATAAATAAATAAATAATAAATATTACATAACTCACACACAACGCCATCTAGTCCCAAACTAAGCAGAGCTTGTATTATAGGTACTAGAATAACTGATACTAATACATATACTTTTCTTTTTGTAAATACATACTTATTATACATAGAAACATGGTATGTACCTGCCTGCAACGCCGAGGTCGTGGGTTCGATTCCCACTTAAGACAAATCTTTGTGTGCATGAACATGGGGGTTTGTCTTAGTCCCAGACTAGGCAGGTACACTACCCACTCCGCCATCCGGACGTCATCAATTGAAGTAATATGCCAAAAGTTTTGCCCAACTTCTACAATTTGTAAAAAAAAAAATAATCAACGTGAATTTATAAAAGAAATTATGCGAAAAAAGGTATCCCAAAAAAAATATTGAAGTCTTGACCAATGCACTATGGGGACTGACTTGGTTAGAATATATTCTTTAACTACAAATACCATTAATTATCAGGTAGACTGCAAACATGTTTACTTAATTGTGCTTATCAAAATTAAGTCGTTGCCTTCAATATCTTAAGTATAAATGTATACAAGTAATATACATGATCCATATTAAAATACGCCTTCAGGCGTTTTATGACTATAATAATTGAAGTAGTTTTATTCTAATTTATATTAAAAATTATGCAAATTGCTCACCTTACCATTCAGATGTACGTATGATATGCAAATTTAATGTTTAAAATAAACCGAAGTTTTTATGGCCATAACATTTTTATTATGATTAACTACATTAAAAGAGACACTGTAAGTGTAGCGTAATGTTTTTTATACTACACCTACGTAGAAAGTACCTCTTTGCAGTATCTAATACGGAGAATATCTATCAAAGAAAGTTAGTCTTTTCAGACGAGTTCTGAAAAGCAACATGTAATGTATGTTAGAGGTCTGAAATATTACTCCTAAATTCATTACTCCCATGGGAGTAATGAACTTTTTTTTAAATTATTTTTTTTTTTCATTTTGTTTTCTGTACTTTTTGGTAAACCATAAATAAAAAAGAATATTAAAAGAAAAAAATAATTATTAAAAAACAAAAAACCCAACTGCTTAAAAAAAAGAACTGAAAAGATAAAAACAAGTATAGCATTATCTACATTAAATTCATTAACAACAAATGTAATATGTCAAACTGAATTCTTTATGATGTTGCAGGCGGTGACAAACGTACTATATAACTTCGTTTGTTAACCCTCCTTCTGACGCAGTCAGGTAATAAAATAACTACTTTTATAAAAATAAATAAATTAATGTAACTTAATTATATAATAACTCCATAAATAAACCACTAAAATCACTATTATTACCTGTTACAAAATAATTACAAACGTTTTTTCACAAATCAACTTCATAAAGTGTAGCTGGCTGCATGCGATTGTTACCCGTGTCTCTATATGCGCGTATGAAAGAAGAAATTGTGAAATTTTTTGCATTTCGCTCCAAATTCCTCATCATTTTAAAACTTTTGAATAAACAATTTGTTGCAAGAACTTAATATGTCGAGTGATAGTGATACTGACGATTTATTGACTCCGGAGGAATTGAAAGTAACTGCTCAAGCAGTGATTGAGGACCTCTTACCACAAAAGTCAAGGATCAGATATAATAAAGCGTATGCAGATTTTCTGCAATGGAGAAGTGAGAAAATGCACAATCTTTTATTTTCCTTGTAGGTGTAGTATAAAGCACTATGTATAACTCGAGCGAAAGTTTGATTTCTTTCGGGTGTATTAAGGCCCTCAGCTACGCTTCGGGCCTCAAACTACACCCTCAATGAAATCAACTACTTTCATCCCTTGGTGTACAATGTACATCACCGACGTAAGCAATGTTCTAGAATATAACAAATTGCTTTTTTTTAATTATTGCTGGTAAGTTAAAAAGATATACCAAACGTCTAACTATTTGGCGGCTCGCGAAATCAACGTATGTATACGTAAAGCGTGAGCCCTGCACGAGTGTGTGAGACAATGTATTTTACGACACGCCAAGATCTTTGATTTTACCTACATCTAAGTTTAATACATTATTTGCGCCCGGGTTTTTTTTAATAATCATGTCTCGATGCAGCCGTGGTGTGCGCGGATCGCGCGGTTGAAAGCCGCGTCTCTAGACTTCCTAGCCTTAAGGTATTTGTACCATTTCATGGATTTCCAGTTTCTTATTAATCACCCATAGATTGATAAAAATACTATATCAATTTATACACTAACTTTTTTATTATTTTAATATCTATTTTTAAAGCCCGCGGCAACATATAAATTTTATCGGATCGCATTCCGCCTTCTCATAACATATTTCGTTTCCCTGATATTATAAATGGAAGTGACATTGAGTTGACAACAACAATGAGTCAATTGCTGTAGAAATTGCATCATCTGTTGCCCGTCTTATATGGGACTTATCAACAATGTTGCATACTGTAAGGTGTGAATTTATTCTGCAGCCTACTGATAACTCTTGCGACAGGTTTGTGATTATGCCATATTTTTATCACAAATCACCACGTTTACAAAAGTATGAAGTGATTATGTCACTGGAGCTTTAGCCCCAATTTTACCAACGTGTTAAAAGGTACAGAGTGATCGAAAAACGTAAAACGGTAAAATTATTAATCAAGCTGATAAGATGGATATAAACTAAGATGCTTAATACGACGAAATAAAATAAAAATGCTGTGACCCTACATTACTTTTCGGTTAAAAATAGGTCACGTGAAAGTCACTGAATTAGTAAATACATCTTTAAAAATGCTATGCAATCGTTATTTTACCAATGAAGTATGGTTACCTCCTGCTTTAGTAGTTTTTCCATATTATAATGAATTCTTTTATTATCATTTTATTTTTTAACGTTCCACACTGCAGAATATTCTCACGGGACTCAAGACTAGATTAAGGCAATGAGAAAATGTTAAATATTTCAATAAATCATTGCAATCGAAAACATGAATATTCAAAAACTAAAAACGATTAGTTAATTATTTACATATCAATAAAGACCGAACATCTTGTTTCTTAATTTATTACGGAGTAGGCTCTATAAACTTATAATAAAAAACATCGATGATGTCAAAAATTATGTACCTCTGTAACCCTTCTCATGTATGATATGTATTAGATACTAGTACAAAATAACGAAGCTTTATCAGCATTTTTTTAAATTCCGATTGTAAAGCTCCAAATGGTTCTTACAAAAAAAAAAAAAATATTTTTTATATATTATATAATTATTATATTCAAATAAAGCTAAGGATATAACTACATATATATATATATATATATCCTATCCTTATGGCCAATTCAATTTGACAAACGATGTACCTAACACTCTGTATATATAATTATGTTAATATCTACGTCATTGCCGAATCTAAATATTAGGCAGTGGCAAACCATAAAGGGGCTGTTTTATTCAGGACACATTATTCTAAATTGGATCCCAATCATTTTTGTGGAAGTTTTCTTACAGGTTACATTAATTTGCATAGAGCCAGAAGTAACACAAGTTCTAAATTTACATGAGACTCTTATTTAATTTACTCGTACAGATATGCTTTTGATAACATTCGTGGGTACATACCTAAAAGGGCACCTGTACTATTAACGAATATCGTCAATTCAGATGCAAACTTCTGTGCAAATGTATGAGGAGATATATTAGAACGCTTTTAGTAATTAAGATTATTACGATCAGTATGTAGAGTGTTAAGGTGGGGGTTTTGTCTCGTGTGAAAAGTGTCGCATGTCCCTTTGTGTCTGCTATGCTAAATTTGTCAGTTATACTTTTGAGTGCATTTAAAGTCGAGAGGTTATATAAAAGTAGGCAAATTACACATTAATAATGTTTTTGACATGCAAAGACAACGTTACTCGGCGGTTGAATCTATAACATAAACTAATTGATGTATCAGTTATGTTCGATTTCATGTTTCAGTTGGGTCACTTTTATAAATTAAACGCCTCTCATAATCCCTGTTTCACCAGGTTTTACTCAGCATGGTGATGGTACATCTGATTGACTGTCAATGCAGTCCAGCTTGACGAAACTGATCCCTAAGCAGCGATAGCCGAGTGGGAGACGGTAAGACTGCGAAGTTAACAGTCTCGGGTTCTAACCCACGCCACGGCACAGACCTCAATAAATGGTTAAGATTCGTCTTTTCGAAGGTATGTGTGTATTTATCATACAAATTATCACTCGCTAACGGCGAACGAAAACATAGTGAGGAAAACTGCATGCCTGAGAGTGCCTAAAAAAAATAATTGCTCGTGGGTGTGTAAAATCTACCAATCCGCACTTAACCAGCGTGGTGGACTATGGCCAAACCCTTCTCATCATAAGAAGAGGCTCGTGCCCAGCAGTGGGACATGTATTAGATACAGGGCTGCTATTTTTTTTACAATAAGCTATAATTAATTTATGTAACGATTTTCGCATACTCGACTATTGTGAAACAGGCAAAACTAAAACACATTTTAGATTAATGATGGTTTATGGTTTAATTAATATTGCTTGGATCTACTTTGTAAATCTAATTTTATAAAAAAAACCGTATAGATAGTATTATTACACGTTGTACCTAGATTTACTGTTATGTAACCAAGCCTATACTCGTATCTACGGTTAAAAGATAATTCTTCTTGATCTTAATATTTTTAATACAAAAATCATCTTTGCGGATTTCGTCGCCTTAAAAAGCATTTACATATTCAATGCATTGAATGTTTATGCTCGTTTGTAAAGGTACAGCAGTAATCTAAATATGGTCGAAACTAATTAGAGTCACCTGAGTACTTAATCTGTCATTATTTATTGATAAAGGTATAAGGTTTATAGATACAAATCAATAGATGGGCTCTAAAATCGTTTTATATCATTCATATAAAAAGTTTTCATAATATGAAAAAAAACAACTTTTAAAATATAAAGATATTCAAGGTGTTAAAAAACTAATCAATACGTGCAAGGGCATTAAAAAAAGGGATACTATTTATGAGTAGCAGTTTGGATTCTCAAATAATTTAAGATTCTAAGATTTTTTTTGGTATTTGAAAGGGTAACTGTTTCTTAATCTAAATTAACAAGAGCTACTGTAGTAAGATAATAGATAAAATTATACCTATCAAATCCGATAGCAGTGTAATTTGTATAAACGTTCGTCCGCAAGCTGTGTTGTCACTCAGCCTTCACGCTAAAGATGTCTAATATAATAATTTATGGATATCAATAAATCACTAAACGACATACAAACTTGATCCAGCTAATGACTATAAACACGAAGGTCCTTCTCAATTCCAAGGTTAGTGTGAAATCGCACTCATCAATACAACCTACTTTCAGCGTAAACATTCTAATCGTAAATTCATTAATACTACCTAAAGATAAGCCAAAAGGTCAAAATTCAACATCAATTTCAAATTTTGCGCTTGAATTTTTGCAAGCAATTTTCTCAATTAATTATTTAGAAAATAGCTTTTACACTCTATAGAGTATTATTAATTATGTTTAGTTTACGAGCTTAATCCCATAAAATAACAGTCTTTAATTAACAACCATACCAAAAAAGCTGAAACCTTGCTAACCTGACTGACATCGTACTATACTATTCGAATTCAAACCGAAATCCTCTAGACATCTTTGATATTTCAAATTAAAACCGAATTATTTCATCCATTCATTGTAGTCCATTAAAAAAACCGTTTTATACCAAACTCTTCACGTCTTACGCCTCACGTAGGTGTTAAGTCCTAATAAATAATAGTTTAAAAAAACTAAAAAACACGCTTTTAAAGTACTTCTAACTAAAAAGTGAAAAATAATTCCTAATATAAGCTGAAAAAAGCGTGGGTTGCACGATAGACGAAAAATATGGCACAGAGCGCCCCACGCTTTTTTCAGCTTATATTAGGAATTATTTTTCACTTTTTAGTTAGAAGTACTTTAAAAGCGTGTTTTTTAGTTTTTTTAAACTATTATTTATTTTCTACTTTTTAGTTTGGTTTATTTATAAGAGCGTTTTTTTTTTTTTTTTTTTTTTTTATATATTTTTAATTTTTTTTATCGAATTATTGCATTGTCATCGATCTTTGACAGGTGTGCAAAATTTGAATGAAATCTGTCCGTTTAAAGTGGGTCAAAATCGAGTCCAAAGGAGTCGGTTACATACAAACAAACAAACAAACAAACAAACAAACATACAGGTGAAGCTAATATAAGCGTGTTAAAAAGATGACAATTACAATATGTGAACAGTATTTTATTTCAATTTCAATGTAATAATAATATCAGATATGGCTAAAATGGTCTATACTAATAAGGATATATTTGCTATATTTGTATTGTGTTTTAGTTTTGAGCTAACAATATACAATTATGAATAATAATGAACATAAAAGTATTGATATTTATATTATACAGGATCGATGCGACATAGCGACATTTAATGTGACATATAATAATATCATGTTTGTCGAACACAATGGATGATGGCAATGTAAACTTTTTTCGAAATCATGCTTTTTTTTGTAAATAAAATTTGAACCGGTAAAAATGAATACTGGCCATGATTACGTACATTGTTTGTAATATGTTTCAATAAATATGCCGTATGTAATATTCGCTATGTCGTATTCCCTCTGTAATTAATTCTGTTTTTGGTACAGATTAAAACGGATAGTGATTAATAATAAGATCATATGACAACAGACTAACTCATTTTAAAATGATGTCTTTAGAATCGCGTCGTGCGCTCGGTGATCTGGTTGTTCTGTACAAACTATTGAATAACCAGATTGATTGCCCAAGTCTTCTTCAGGAAATAAGAATAAACGTGCCTGCCAGAATTCCTCGTTATCCATGCTCATTATTAGCAGCACCACGTCATCGAACTAATTTGGGCAAACATTCACCAATCGTAAGATTATCATATCTTTATAACAGTGTGTCGGAATCAGTAAAAGACATGGACATCTTTAACAATTCACTTGGCAGATATAAAAGCTTAGCCACCGCTTATTTAAAGAATGGCACCAATTAGGTAATGGCAGTGACAATTATTTAAAAAATATATTTTATACTTCTATACTTTAAATTATTACTTAAATTATTAAATCAAATTATTATTATTTTAATTATTATTATTTTTAATGTTTAATTTTTATGGCATGCTATCTGTTAATGACTATTTTAATTACTTATTTATTTCAACTATACATCTCAATTTTTATTTCTATTTCTACTTTCAATTATAATGGAATATGACATGTTGTGTAGATTTTAAGTTTGTCTGTTGTTTCATGCATTTTAGTATTTATTAATTACAAAATTTTATTTCTGTTCTTGTAAATGTAGACGCTGTGGTCTCCTCTAATTGAGGAAACACATAATTTATATATTGTGAATGTTATTATTAATAATGTGTTGTGTATTTCTTGTTGGAGATCCTATAAATAAATAAATAAATAATATTTACTTCTAGTGGGTGCATTTAGTAGGACTAGGAAGAAAGGTTATTCACGTTTTATTTGTTTTAATGTCGTTCATAACACGTAACATTATGTAAATCTGTAGAGTTACCCGAATAATGCATTATTTTGTAGCTGTAAAACCGTGGAACAGCTGTAACTATGGTTTTAGCTGTGCCACAGTGTAATTAAGTATCCGTAGGCTGGATTTATTAGTAACTTATACTGTGATGGTTTGTTTGTTTCGTACATTAATATTACAAGCTAAAATGATTCAACAATAAGTTCACTATGAAGTTGCTCTTGACTATAGTCATACAATGCCATCTAGAGAAAAGCTCCGGAACTATCAGGCACCATTCTCTTTTTAGATATTTGAATGTTCGATGTTGTTTTGTACGTTTGAACGATCGTATGCGCGGACGTCGCTGTCTCTACTTAAAACAGCTTAGTAATTCGAGAAAATTTAGACAGATGGCGCTGTTTTGAATAAAAATAATAAATAATAAAATTATGATATATTTTTTTGATTTTAACCGTGTTATTATGAGATGATGAAACTAACTTGAAGTCTAACAATAATTTTCTGTCTAACAATGGCAAGTGATACCAACAGCTTAAAGATTTATGAGGTTGATATAAAGTTGAGATATAAAAAATGAGGTTGAACTTGTTAAGTATGTTATGAATAGTCAGAAAACCTATAAAAACATTTTGACAATGAAGATGATGATGTCCCTTGTCACCGTCTATAGTAACACTATATATATATATATATATATATATATATCTATGGCAGTGTATCTCAATATTGACAATATTACCTAAATGATTCTGTCTTACAGTTTACGAATAAGTACCATGTTTAGCAATAAATTTAAACATATTCATCAAACGTTTACAACCGTATAATTTTAAGTCGAAATGTAACACTAGAGAAATGACTCAGCTTAATTTTTCCATCGTCATCCTCATTCAAGGTTGTTCTTGGAGTTGTGTGAACTTACTGTTCAGTTCGACAATCACGCCCTACTTTCAAAGTGCTAATAACATAGTACGTAACTGCAAAACTATCAAATTAACTAGAAAATGATTAGATCTTCGCAACTAGATCCTTCGAAGTCGATGGGAACTAGATCTTTTCACAATTAAAAAATTAACGGCGATGGCTTACTTCTTCAAACAGATATAGCATTCATAGAAAAGTATCGACATACCTACATAAAACGGAGTTTATTAGTTCATTAGAAAATGTTTAAGTTACTATTATATTAACTTAAACATAACTTAGTTCTGTCATAAGACAGAACTAAATTAATTATTTCTTTAATTGTTTAATTTCAGATTTTGAATATAATGTTTAATATTCGTAAAGCAATAAATGATTAACAACTACTGTTCATATAATCTATATTGAACATAACATAACATAACATCACGCCTGTAGACCCAGAAGGGTGTGGCAGAGTAGTAAAACACTCACATTTCACCCATTATGTTTATATCCCATCCAGAATAGGAGGGCCTTTTGCCACAATTCCAACTCCATGCTGCGTTTCCTGACGGAAAGTTCACAAATAACACTTTACTCGACCCGGGCATCAAATCCTTCCGGTGAAAGGTGCATACGTTAACCACGAGACCATTGAGGCAGTTAGAATATATATTTCTCAGTGATAAAATTCAATAACAAGAACAAAAAAGGTTTGCATGCCACAAAAGTGTAAAAATCCTATATTTAATGCAATTATCACGACAATCTTTTTACAGTCAATACAATCAAAAAAGTAAATAAATAAGTAATTGGTATAAAAACCGTCAAGTTATGAGTTTGTCGCATACAATCAAATCGTGTAAAATCATTGCCAATAACACAATGAAATTGTATGTACTTGTATTCAAGAAATACCAGCATAATGGTCACCAATTGTTATGGAGTCGTACGTACAATTCGAAGAATGTTGACACGGTGTAACATTCAATTACGCAACTGACTGTTGATCATGATGACAGCTTGTCATATATTATCTTTAGAGAGTTTGATTTCTGAATAAGTAAAATCCTAAAACTGAAAAAATAACCTTGATCAAAAGATCAGCATTCAACGTGGCAATGCCGCCAGCCTTCTGGGCACGTTACCCGCGCCTGACATAGATGCGGAGGTATTTTTTAACGCTATTATTTCCCTTTTCTGTTTTGTTGATGGTTAGGTATTTCTTTAATTAGATTTCAGAAGTAATCATTTAATTTATTTAATTAATTGTAAAAAGATCAATACATATTTAATTTAAACTTTAGAATATTCAAATATTACATTTTGATGTTGCCAACTTTTGTAGATTATTTTATGGGAACACAAATAACTACTTGGAAAATAAAACCCTTTGAATTGGTGTCGAAATTGATGTAATACACGATTTCCATAACGTTAGTGTCTAATTGAGATGATAATACCTTAAATTTTACCCATAATGATACCAAAGAAGATGTAAGGAGTATAATTTTGTATACCATTCGCTTCGTAGGTGGGAGAGTGTGAAGTTTGTTGTAGGTACAATCAGCACCAAAAATGTTTCAAGGGAATCAGTTTTAAAATATTTAAGACACAGTTTTGTAACGCAGTACAAGGTTATTTTTAACTATAAATGTTAATTGTAGATAAGTAATAGGGTAATTTAAATGTAAATAAGGGGTAGAGGCTTACTAAATTTAAAAAGTAAAATTAAAAATTTGCATGACCTGGCACGCATCCATAATACGTCAGCCAAAGTCTAATCAGTTTAATCATCTGAAAAATAATATCTACATTCAATTTTACTTATTTTATAAAAAAAACTCTGGCGTCGGTATTTAAAAAAAAGCGACTGTTTACCGATTGTTGCCAAATGTGGTTTAAAGAAGGCTGCAGTAAAGCTCTCCCATACGTCAGTTAAAATTTAGTCCGTAAGTTTATTAATAAACATTGATTCAACGAAACTACGCGTATTTCATGTAGTATCTTAAATAGATCAGTTTAATAATGTTTTTTGTAAAAACTCTATGGAACTCTTCCTGACTTACCGTCTAGCAAAATTTATTAACCTTTAAATTAAAGTGTAGATGGTTCTAAATTGTAGCGGATATATTAAACTTAAGTTTTATAACTGCAATGTAGAAAACACGATTTGTGTATTAACTTTTCCTACAAATAACAAAATAGCTAGAAAATAATGTTATCCAGGTTGAAAATTGAAACACAATTCTTACCCGTAAATCACTTTATTAAACATTTTTAAATTTTTTAAAATTAATACAATTTTATCATCGTTTTCACAACTGAAAATGCAGCCAGTATGTGTTCTTAAACCCGATGAACGAAGTGTTTTTCGTGAACGATCTAACGAACGTCATTTCATTTGAATGAAGTATCAAAATAGTTGCCAGACTAAACGAGTCAATACAACGTTGAATAATTATGCGAAAACGTACTTAAAATAAATCAGCTAAAAATAAAATTAATATAATTAACTGCTACATCTATAAATAGATAATAATTTAGGTGCAAAGGCTAACAAGAAATACATTCAACCATTCAACACAGTAGTTTAGAAGATATTGGAATAATAATAGGACTTTTAATATCGTTTTAATTTTTTTTAACGATAGAAATCAATAATTAACCTACTTAAAAAAAGGAGGATGTTCTCAATTCGTATTTTTTTTTGTTTTTAGCGATTTTAATGATTCTTTTTTTAAAAGCTGGTGCTTTTCGTGTGGTCAAATTTCAATTTGGTCCAGTTCTCTGGCATCCATGAGGAAACCGTATAATAAGGGCATTTTTTGTAATTGAAGTCAGTTTATTTTAGTAAAATTATTTAAAATCTTTAATTTAGCTTGCTGACGGTACGCCAATTTACCGATAATCCCAAATTCCAGTGCATCAATAGCGCGAGCAATAACTCCAAACCGATTAATTAGTAATTATGTTGCCTTTGTTCTTATCATCGGCTCGGCTAATAGAAGGTTTGAGTCCGACCGATGAGTGCCGCAACCGCTGCCTTGGTCTCTTTCTGTAAGCGAATATTGGCGATTTTATCGCATCTTCAATAGCTAATTGAAATGACTTGAGTACTTAATTTTGGTTTCTCGAACAGTAAATTAAGTTATCATGACTACCTAACTGACGATATTACCTTAATAGAAGCGATTTGCTTACAATTCAGGAACTGTGGCATGATCTTCCAGTTGAAATTCGACGGTCACAGTCATTAGCTGCTTTAAAGGAAAGGATTAAGTAGCACTATCTTACTAAAGTTAGTAAAACTTAAGTCATCGTTTTATATTGTCTTTTAAATAATGTTTATATATTATATATATTATTATTATAATTATTTTTTCACCACACCAGCACGAAAAAGATCGTTTGCTTGCCAGAATTCAGCGAGTAAAACCATTTTTACTCACAAGTGAGGCAAAGTGATTCAAATTTCGAAACACAAAATCCTTCCAATGAATAGGCGCTGGAAAAAAAACAAAGCAGCCACCATGTAGGTTAGTAATAAACATTGACATCAATTTTATTAAATTACTACAAACGATACGTTTTAATTATTTAAAATTATATAAATACGCGCTTATTTAGTATTTTAATGGTTTTATATTCGTGATTGACCATAAAATTAATAAAAATCAGGTACTTAATATTAGACTCTATAAAAAATGTTACGGAACGAATTTCTGAACGCACGATTTAAAAAAAAAAAGTCTGTGTCTGTGTCAGTCATCGCGGGCAACTATAAATTCTTTTTAGTTTATGTTTAATTGTTTACTGGAACTTTTTAACAAAAAAATAGTGAATCCAGTGATGAAGAACTTTGTGGAACTCCAAAAGAGTTGCGACAACTTGCTTCTATCACAGAAGTTTGCTTTTTTACCAGAAAAATCACGTGTAAAGTATTTGAAAGCGTACGACATATTCAATTAGTGGCGACTTACAAAAAGTCCTAAAACGCATTCTGATGATGATGGTATAACTGTCGTATTTTATGGAATTATGCCAGATTAAGCAATATTGTACGAATTTATTTAAATCTTAATTTTTAGGGTTCCGTAGTACCTACAAGGAACCCTTATAGTTTCGCCATGTCCGTCTGTCTGTCCACGGCATAGCGACGAAACCGTTGGTGCTAGAAAACTGAAATTTTGCATGTACATGTATGTTAACTAAACAAAAAAAGTCGTAGAATAAAATTTGGAAAAATATTTTTTTTCAGGTAGCTCCCCTACATGTAAAGTAGGGATGTTTTTTTTTTGTCGCCTACCTCATAGTGTGGGGTATTGTTAGATAGTACTTTTAAAAACGTTTAGGGGTTGTTGAGACAGTTTTTTGATTAAGGGATCCGTTTGCGAGATAATTAACTTTAAAGAGCAAATTTTTGTTCGAGTAGGGCGTCCCCCCCCCCCCCTCTAAAAGCTAAACTACTGGATCCCAAAATCTGAAAAAAATTGTGTCGGTAGTACATGTAATGAACTTTAAAGGAAAACTATAGCGGATAAGTTCACTTCATTAGTTCAAGAGGAATAGGGGTCCGAAATGTCAGATGCAGTTACTCAGAATATTTCGTTCAAAATTCTTGAAACATAAATAAACATACATAATACATATATAAAATCACGCCTTTATCCAACGGGGGTAGGCAGAGACGATGGAACGCCATGTGCTTAGCTCCTTACATACTTCTTTCGCTTCCTCAACATTCATACATCTCGTCTACGTGCTAGCTGGTTTTGTGTACTACAAACATTTCCTTTCTAAACGACGCCATTTAGTTAAAAAGTAAAATTTAAAATATTTTTCTATGGAACCCTACTGCGCGTGGCCCGACACGCACTTGGCCGGTTTTTTCTCACTGGAAGAGGTGAAACGTTTTGTATGTAACGCGTGAGAAAAATTTAATTTCCAGTTCGTGACCTCTTAAAATCTTCCGCTTGCGAAGTAGTCTTTATTAGAATCACTCGCTACGCTCGTGATTCAATATAAGGCTACTTCGCAAGCTCAAGATTTAAAATTGGCACTCACAAGAGAAATATAAACTTTTTCTCACTTGTACCATAATAATAATGACCCCTCTGGGATAGTCGTTACCTCACCATGAGGATAACGCATCACCCGGAGGCATATTAGGTATCTGCTTTTTAATATCCTTTTGATATAAACCAAAAATATATCTAAAGATCGATAAAGAGCACACAAACCGCAGGGCAGCTTGTGGCGAGCTGAATGTGAGTGGCGACACTGCGGTCCTGATTACCCAGAGAGTCGGTCAGGGACTCGTCTCCGGCTTGCCTTCATTGGCCGGTCGGAGTGGAAATCCAAGAGCGCCCGCAGGACTCTCAGCTCTGTTCTTGCCTTAACCGGCCGGTCAGAGAGGGGTCGCCAGAGCAGAGATGCTCGGGGGTGGAAGTGTCATTTTCAAGGGCATAACTACGAGGAAACCCGCTCCGGGTTATTGGGCTAGAACCTAGGCTCGCGATGGTGAAATCGGCGCCGCACCGCTCGACACCCCAAGCCGCTCACGACAATGTTGCGCCCTGTCGCCTGTATGGCTTTGCCTTGGGCGAACGATTGGGGGGCCTATGATAGTGAGTTGGCGAGTCACCGCCTGCTTATTTTTCCGTGTTTTACATGTGCTATTAGGGCAGGCGACATAGGAAATCCAGAGAACCAGTTTTAATTAAATTAGCAATTCACTACCATAGATCCAATTATTTAGTCTCCATTATTCTGCAATAGTTCTACACAAACCGGGGACTGTCCTTGGGTGCATTTATATAGTGTGAACAGGGATAGTCGTCGCTTTGTGTCCCATTTCACTTTAGATTAAAATGTTTATTAGGCCTCTGCGCTGTTGGCTTCGGCCCCACGTATGCCTTCCAAAGTACCGGGACTCCATAGTCCCGTGTTATGGAAACATAAACTACATAATAATAATAATAAATAACTATTATTATGTGTATACGTTATAAACATAATATATTTATTTTATGTATGGATATTATATTTTAGTGTAGGTATGTATGTATTTATATTAAGATTGTTTATATTTATAATTGTGTATACATGTATGTATATAGCATTTATATTAGTTTTAAGTTCTTTCTATTTTTTTCATCTACACCACTGACTAATACGTCGATTAACTCAATCCTGTCCATCCAAAGGTTGCCCATTGTGCATTTTCAGATAAGACTCTTCCATACATTGTATATAATCTGTGTGTATAATAAAGAATTTTCTATCTATCTATCTATTTATTTTTTTTAAAAAACACGTACCGCGGTACACTTATATATAAAAAAATAAAACAACATTACACAAACTAAATTAAACATAGGTATTGTTATCAACATTTCATTCAGTTCGACAGTCACAGTAGGTATGACAAATGTTACAGTATAAGTAATATATTTCTTTCATTACGAAATTATAAATGTAATTTTGGGTGCCTAAAATCATTCATGTGCAAATAACTCCGATATTTCTAAATGAACACTAAATTTAATTATATAATACGACACAAAAACGATCACAAATGGCAATACGTATTGTAAAAATATACGTTTTGAGTTAAATATTTTCGATGTAATTTGAAATAATATTTAGGTATCTCAATAGGTTTCATGCTGAGATTTCATCAGCTAGGCTGAGTCAGACAATAAAGATGCTTTAACAAAAGCTAAACGTAAGTTTAATTAAAGTTAGTATTACATTGTAATTACAAGGGCCATAAATGTAATGATCTTATTATTTTTATTGCTTCAATATGTTATGAACGTATTTGGAAAATGAGGCTCATGAAAACGACTGAGAATTGTTAAAATATGAGAGGATATGGGAGGTAAATATAAAAAATATAGATTCTGAAAAAGACTAATAAAAAAATAATGTTTGTTGTCAGCTTAAAAAAACTTCCAGGCAAGTACGTAGCACACAAAGCCTGCGAGCATGTATGACGAGATGTATCAAATCCAGTAGGATTGAGTTACATGCAAACTGAAAAATTTAAATAATCTTTTTGAAAAACATGCATTTTTAGATAATGATTTGTCTATAATAATAGATTAAAACTTTATAATTTAAAACTAAACCCATACACTACTTCTTTCGTATGGTATAGTATAAAACTTTTACCTGCTCAAAATCTAGAACATAGCCCACATACTTAAACCAATGTCGTTATCACAACTGTGCATAATAACACGAAATCACACACCGCTAATTTGTGCATACGCAATGCCAAACAACAACATACTATTTCATTAATTATCTTCATTACCAACTCCGCTTTGCTGCGGCAACAATTTACTATCTTATTTTGGGTAAAAATTACTAGTTTGTTTTAGCAAATTTTGTCAATCAACCATAAATATAGCCAATTATTTTAACAATATGCTGTATAGTTTTTAATACTTAACTTGTAACATCCGTTTCCATTTTCGGGTATGTTTTTTTCTAAAATTCTTGTACTAATTATCAAAAAACTTAAAAAAATAATGTTTTCTTTTTATTATTTTTTTATTTATAGCTGAAAATGGTTGCCTTCTGTGTGTCGCTAAGGATCCTAACACCTACTTGAGAATCGATAAACTACCTAAAAGACATTATAGCTTGACCTAACCTTCTTTGCCAAATCTTCGACGTCATTGATATGCGTGTGAAAAGTACAGTACAAAAAGATATAATATCCTTTTTTTAATCATATAAATTGAAAAAATATAATTTAAAATATAGTTATATTTTAATCATTTTATTTTTTATTTATTTAAGTTTTGCACAGATAAAAGGACAGAGGCGGACTTAATGCCTAGTGGCATTCTCTTACAGTCAACCTCGGTCATTATAGTACCCATAGTACAGGCTCGTCGAAGTTTGGGACTAGATGAAGTTGTGTGTATGTTGTGTGATGAAATAAGGGCATACCTACACACCACCTTGAAAAAAAAAATGGTAAAACAATATATATCCGTCACCATAACTGAAGGTGGCAATTACATCAATCATCGGAAGCAGGGCCATGTGAGTGCTGATTTACGGATTGCGAGCAGGACACGCCCACTGAACATGGCCATATGGCAATATCCGAGGCTAGTGGCGTATTTAGGTCTTCGGTAAATTCCAATGGTGGTGGTAACAATTGCTTTGATGGTATTCATAGAGACAGTGCAAACAACGATGATTAATTTTGGTGACGGTACAGAGTAAAATGATTACATTTATTATTTTGCTCAACTGAATTATGATATAATTTTCAGTTATTTCACGATTTTGTGGAATACATTAAATAAAACCTTATTTATGTAACGAAAAATTTAAGTAAAGTATTGGCCCATTTTGTACAGCTAGTAACTATTTGAAGACAATACAAATTCAATACAAAAAAGATATGAATAGTTTATTTTAAATTAAGTTTGTTTAAGCGTAACTTGTATCGAATGATTGAATTGATTACTTGTATCTAAAGGTAAATTTGATATGGTACTTATACTAATTTGATACACGGCTACTAAAAGATCAAACCAGCCAGTTTGATAATAACCTAATATGCAATTGTGCCTACCTATATATGTGTATACGTTCCTGTTACTGCTTGCGGATTGTCGAAGCCACGAACGTTTTTTTTTATAAACTACCGCCTATCTGTCCATTATTTTTTTCTTGTTCGTAACAAACAAATATTATTAACTTATAATTTATAAATGTAATTTTACTCAAACGTGCATTACTTACGCTTAGTAACCAGATGTTTTCGTTATTTCGAACAATTATTTTGCTTTTATATTTTCTTCAACTGATTACCTACAATATAAAAGTTCTTAATGAGTCTTTTGGGCTTGAAGTAATAACCTACACCACGATGTTTGTGTTTCTAGGATTTGAACTATCATTAGTATTGTACATGTGATATTTAATTTATAAATATATATCTTTGGAAATAAAATCAAATTATATAATATGCAACAAAATCGTGATTTACTGTGATCCTTCGTTGTTTAAATTGTGTATAGCCCGAATAATACAAAACTGATACTATAGGATATAAAAAAATGAAATTTTATACATCCGCCGATAACGTTTAGCCACGGTAATATAATGGCTAAACGTTGCTATTTTTATAAAGCGTAGTTATTCTTCGCTGTATAAAAAGGTGCAAAAATATATTATTATATTATTATGATGAATTCAATTAAGTATAATTTAAAGTCATAACAACGGCATAAACACCTGCATATTTTCTTCGTTTGATATGCAAAATAGAATGTAAAGTCTATATAATTAGAAATTTGATAAGATGTGATGAGAAGGAATGAAAGGCATGTGTCTAAAAGAGTGATCAGTTTAAATGTCGATGGAATAACAGGGGGAGGCAGGCCTAAGAAAAGATGAATAGACTACGTAAAAAAATATATGAAAAAGAAGAGTGTAAATGTAAGCGAGACGGCTGATGAAGGACAATGCAGTAAAAAGACGTTTTTCGCCAACTAAAATGGAATAAGGATAGGTAGAAAAAAAGAAGAAAAATTAGATTTGATAAGAAAGACACCACGCTTATTATGATGCTAAGTTGTAAATTACCGTTTTGCTTTTAATAATAATGAAAGAAAAAACATAAACCGTATATGTTCTGTTTGTTTCAAAATAATATTTCAATCACTGAAACTTGTAGTCATTGTTTTGTATTACGGTCTCGTACAATGATTTTATTACCACTCACAGCCACAAAAGGGCCAATATTTACACAAGCCTTTCAATTTCTACACAAACATTTAAACTTATTGCAAATACAACCTCATTGGATATTAATATGAGCATTCTATCTCAACACACAATGAAACCTATAAACGGTGTGCAAGCTTCATAATTATTAAGTGCAATAAATGTACCGAATAAACTATGTATTATGTTTGTAGATCAATTTGTTTGATAGTTAAGGCACGTAACAATTTGCTAAATATTATGATCGGCGTTAGTAGCTAGCGAGTATCAATACAAATAAATAAAATTGAAGTTACTGTTTTTAATGTCAAAATAACAATGTTTTTACTAGTTGATACAGTTATTTGCACGATACCTATGGGCCAAAATACAGTTTTATAACATTCTGTCTGTCTGTCGGTCTGTCTGTCGGTCTGTCGGTCTGTCTGTCTGTCGGTCTGTCTGTCTGTCTGTCGGTCTGTCTGTCTGTCGGTCTGTCTGTCTGTCGGTCTGTCTGTCTGTCGGTCTGTCTGTCTGTCGGTCTGTCGGTCTGTCGGTCTGTCTGTCTGTCGGTCTGTCTGTCTGTCTGTCTGTCGGTCTGTCTGTCTGTCTGTCGGTTTGTCTGTCTGTCTGTCTGTCGGTCTGTCTGTCTGTCTCTCTGTCTGTCTGTCGGTCTGTCTGTCTGTCGGTCTGTCGGTCTGTCGGTCTGTCGGTCTGTCTGTCTGTCTGTCTGTCTGTCTGTCTGTCTGTCTGTCTGTCTGTCTGTCTGTCTGTCTGTCTGTCTGTCTGTCTGTCTGTCTGTCTGTCTGTCTATCTGTCTGTCTGTCTGTCTGTCTGTCTGTCTGTCTGTCTGTCGGTCTGTCTGTCTGTCGGTCTGTCTGTCTGTCTGTCTGTCGGTCTGTCTGTCTGTCGGTCTGTCGGTCTGTCTGTCTGTCGGTCTGTCTGTCGGTCTCTCGGTCTGTCTGTCTGTCGGTCTGTCTGTCTGTCTGTCTGTCGGTCTGTCTGTCTGTCTGTCGGTCTGTCTGTCTGTCTGTCTGTCTGTCGGTCTGTCTGTCTGTCGGTCTGTCGGTCTGTCGGTCTGTCGGTCTGTCGGTCTGTCTGTCTGTCTGTCTGTCTGTCTGTCTGTCTGTCGGTCTGTCTGTCTGTCGGTCTGTCGGTCTGTCTGTCTGTCGGTCTGTCTGTCTGTCGGTCTGTCTGTCCATCTGTTTGTATCGGCTAATCTTCTTAACAGCAGGACCGTTTTAAATTAAATTTCAGATGCAGGTAATTACCGAGAAGGGTGTTCAGCAGTCACATTTCACCTGTTAGGTTTAGGTCCGATGGAAAATGGGGTGAGCCTATCGCCATCCTTCGGGCACAAGTCCAACTGCGTGCTGCTATTGTGAATATCCTGACGGAAAGTTCACAAATAACACTTTGCCCGACACGGAAATCGAAGCTGAGACTTCGTTGTGAGAGGCGCATACGCTAACCACTAGGCCATCGAGGCAGTTATACGTTCACTTATTTAAGTAATTATGATGTCAATAATTATATTATATATACTAAAGCCAACGAAACAAGATAAATTTATATTATTACAAATCACACGAATATAAATTCTATTGCTTTGTAATTTAAGTTGATTTTTGTATAATAAAAACTGTTAAAAATGTCCTAAACAATCTCAATTGCAATATAAATTAAACTTTATCGCCTGTGAATTGGGTTTATTGTAAATCATGAAAATTATCTCGTTTCGTTGGCTGAACTATAGTAAATAATTCAACTTCTTTGTAGAAATATTTTTGATTAGAGTTAATTACCAATATAATAAGTCTATACCTACTAATTATATTTTATTTATTATTTTTAATAGATATTATAAAAATAAATAATAAAGAAAAAAATTAAAGAAATTAACAAGAAACTTGAAATCAATATTATTATTTATAGAGATCTTGTTATTCTTATTCGCTGGACATCCTTATTCTATTTTATAAAATCATTTTATAATTTGTATTTAACAATCTTATGATGTCTTGTATTTTCAGTTTAGATGATGATTTAATCACAAATTACTTAATAGCCAGAATGTGTTATTGCTATCTTTAGTTTAGGATGATCGTAAAAATTAATGATCAGACCAATTTCTTCTAATTAATTGGATCCATTAAAGTAATCGATTCAATTTTGATCTGCAACATGAGCAATATGGATGACCACCATTAGGTAAGTATCGATAAAATTGTTTTGGTAACATGATCTAGATCACTACTATTGAAGACGATATCACTTTCTTGATTGTGTTTCGAAGACTAATTTACATTTAAGTAATAATAATAATAAAAAAAAAAAAAACAAAATAATAACAAGAAGAATCGTGAGAAGGTTCCTCTCTCTTGGTAAAAATACAAAAAAACATCTAACCATCGGTAGCAATGTTTTTTTGTATTTTTTATAAATCATATTTATTAATATATAAAATAAGTTAAGAAATTAATAAAGAGAAATAATAACAATAATATATTTATTTCCAAAAATTACAGCTAATTTACAAACGAAAACATTTACACAGAAACTAGACGCACAAAAAGTTTATGAACACTGATACCCATGGTAAGATCTAACTTGTGTTATGGGTATCAGGCCACAGCAAGTAAAAGAACACAATAAGTTTTGCACTTACATAGTAATTATACATTCATACTCGTACCTATATTGGTAGTGAATGTCTGTGTGTGTGAGAGACTGTGTTGTGTGTGTGTGTAAAATATCCTGCCTGCCTGACTACCTCGGTGTTCTAGTGGATAGCGTATGCGCCTCTCACCGCGAGGTCCCGGGTTCGATTCCGTCCGAAATTCAAAGCCATTTTGAGTTCTGAAACATATACAACAGTCATAAAACAATCTTAAGGTAAATCGGCAACCGTAAGGTAGGACGCCCCCCTGCCAGGTGGACTGACGACCTGAAAAAGGTCGCTGGAGGGGACTGGATGCGGAAAGCGCAGGACCGGGTTTTGTGGCGTAAATTGAGAGAGGCCTATGTCCAGCAGTGGACTACGAAAGGCTGAATGATGAAAACAATCTTTCTTATATACTGTTAATAATATAAGGAAAATCAGATTCACTTAAAAATTCAATAAAAATCTTAGCTCTCTCTGCAATAATGTAACGAAACCAATCTATTTGCACTCTGGACGCCTCAGGAACCATAACAGGCGCTTGAGACATCCTGATCTGTTATATGACACAAAAATATGTATTAAGTTTCTGGATGTTTTGCAGGGTTCTAATTTATATTTTAGCTGCATGCAGATAATATGTTTGCGCTATGATCCAGATTTAAATATTGTATTTTATATGTGTTTTGTGCAATAAATAAATAAAATAAGATAAAATAATACCCTTAGAAAATTCGCATCAAACCAGACTTTAGTAAAAGTAATATTATCATCTGAATTGGTTAGTATTGTGTATTGAAACAACATTCTGACACTAAAGCGCTTTGAATCATACAAAATTTACGTGTACTAGGTACAGACAACTGGATCTTTCATAACATTGCGTGTTCAGAAATAAAATCTTAAAATAAAGTTATTTCACCAAAAGGAAAATTCAATTATATTTAACCTGATTAACATCAAGTATCATTATACATAACAATACGATATATATTGTCCTTTTTGACGATATATGAAACGGTCTCTTTTAAAAAAAACCATAAGGTACATAAAAATCTAACTATTTATTTTTATAAAACTTTTAAATATTTGTGGGTGTCAACTTTCTAGTGACTCCTTAAATAAAGTAGAATTACATATAGAATAGACTTTGGTGGTATGTCGCTAAGTTGTATAAAAACGTATCGGCTTTGTCAAAGTCTGGCTCTTTCATCCTCACTCTGCCCTTATATTTACATTTCACCATTGAAAAACTTTTTCAATGCATCATAATAACTTATCACCTGCTAAGTTGGGATTTGTTTTAAAGGATAAATTAAAACAAAATATTTCAATATTATAACACTAGCTAATTACTTATTCACATTATTCAAGCCAAATGATTGTTGAAATGTAATATTTTGAAATTCTATCTGTAGTCATTCCTCTTAATGTATAAAAAAATTACTAAGTTCAAACACTTTATTCCAAACCCTGTAAAATAAGCCGCAGTTATCATAACCAAAAAGTAACAAACCTAACCTAAACTCACGCACCGTCAGCAGCGGTGGTGCAACTTCGAGTTAGTTATAAATGCTGCGACTGTTGAGGGACTCGCAACAGTGTCAGTTCTGCTCCTGTCGAACGAAGAGGACGAAAGTGACATACAAACAAGTGACTATGCGTGCCTTCCAAGTAAGTGAAGTGCTATTAGATTAGTTTTTAAAATGCGAATAGGAAAATTAAAACATGTTTTTCGAACTAGAATAATTTGCTGCAATGTTAGTAAACCAGTGTGCCCGATATTAATAAAATAGGAACGTACCTCTTAAATAACCAAAAAATTACTCCAAAATCTTCCAAACTTAGCCCGCGCAAACAAATCTCTGTTATTATAACCCAAACTCACTCACCACCAGCAGTGGTGCAACTATCAGTTAGATATAAATGCTTCGGCTGTTGAGGGACTCGATCATTGTCAGTTCTACTCCTGTTCGAACGAAGAGGACGAAAGTGACCTTATTACGTACAAGTGACAATGCGTGCCTTTCAAGTAAGTAAAGTGCTTTAAGATCAGTTTTAAAATAAAGGCCGGTTTTCCAAATTTTAACTTTTAGCCTCAATGTTGGATAATCATTTAGCCCAATAATTACTTAAACGAAAATTGTCATTAACTTACTTCGCAAAAAACTTCTGCATCTACCTCTTTTCAAAATCAGAAGGCATTGAATTCTCCACAAAACCCCCAATGTCAAGCCCTTATCAGCAGTGCTATTATCATAAGCCTAGAAGCGCTCACATTAGGGACTTGCACCAGTATCCGTGTATAATTTCATCTGACTTAGGACTAATATTCAATTATTGCATAAATCAAATACAAAGTGATTAAATAAAAAAATAGTAAATAAATACAAATATGACACTAAAAGTGCCATTAATATACAAAATAAAGATTGCAATCAAACTTTTTATCCGTCATTTATGTAACAAATTGTCACGACTTGCAATAGATACTTGCGACAATAAACACGTCTACTATATGATACGGTTCGTTAGTCAGTGTTAAATCTACACAAACAACACGTAACATTATGGGAAATATCGGTATTAGTATGGCAGTACACGTAACCGATTACATCCAAAGAAAACGAATTTTTCATAAACTCATTCTACGTAACCAACATTACTATGGATGACGCATTGTCTGTCATATAAGGAGGGTATAAAATCGTCAAGTAGTGCTGCGTGAATCAATCACTGCGTAAAATTCATCTCGCTTCAGTTTGTTTAGCTGATAAAAACTCTTTTGTCATTGACAAAAACTGAACAACATTCATTTGACTATAAAACAAATAATTAAACACATAATAATTTTTCTTTTTTTTTAATCCTTGTATTCAAATATTATAAATAGATACCTATTACTTGTTTGAGCATGGAGCATGATTCTTGTTTTCTCTGGAATGTACATATCCACATCCATCTTGTCAAATTAAATGTTGGGTGACCTACAACACAGGTTTTCCTAGTGTAGGCATCCACTTAACAACACACAATTGTAATGTGTATACTATCCTAGATATTAAGTCATTGGTTGTCTTGCTATATAAATGAAAATTTGTATGCACCTAATTTGAAATAAATAAATTGATTGATTGATTGATTAATAAAGTTAAGTTAAGTTAAGTAAACATGAAGTTCTGCAAAATTATGTTTGCCTTGAATATTTTTTTTTAATGTCATACATCTTTTTGGCTTCGCTCCGGGTACTAAATAGTACATTTATATGCACGTTTTACACATAAAAACCTTTGTTATGAATCATTCTATCTATTAGAAATAACCGCATTAAAACCCGTTGCGTTGTTTTATAGGTATTAGCATACACATAAAAAACATGTAGTGCTCGGTGCATAAAAATTGTGTGTTTAGAAAATTCCTCTAAATCCTCTCATGTTATTAAGATAAAAAAAAGTTTTTTGTGTCTCATTATAATATTTTCAATTGATTGCATTATACCGGCTAGTGCTAAATTACTAAACATGTAACTTTCAATACTTAAGAGTCACATAGAATCTATGTTGCGTTTGGTTTTTCCTCTTATTTTGTAAGAATTATATTTTCGTATAAATTTGGTGAAAATAGCGGCTAACTAAAAACAGCTTTAAACTTACATAAATTTGTAAATAGTCTTTGTTAATACCTTAAATTGAGATAAACAAATTATACAAACATTAAACATAGTTCTATGTTTGTATAATAAATATGTATCATAGTATCAGTGATAACATCTTAACTTGTCAAACTGTAAAACATAATAATATCAACAATAACACTTGTAGTTTTTATTGACTTCACGCTTCCCGCGTTTGTTTTTGCTTGTCCTATTGTTCCATTTTGTACCTTGCAAGGTATACCGTCAGTACATATGGATGCAACTACATGTTTATCTATTTTTGAGAATGAAATCAATAGGCATGTTATGTTATAATACAACTAAATAATAGAAAAGGCTCTTGCAGACTTTGACAACCTGTAGCAAATTCTTTTTTCTTAAAAACAAATACGAAAGCAAATACCTAATTGGGAAGATTTGCTTTCGTATTTATTTTTAAGAAAATTTTTTGACCGATTTTTAATTTCTTTCGAAATGTCCTAAGTTGTAATATATTTATTTTTTAAGTAACGTCGCCCTCACTAGGAATAACTCCTGTATCACGGGGGTGTTCCCAAACATACTTTTCACGCACACAAAGCACACCCAGAGTCGGAAAAAACTCTGCGAATCACACAAAGATGTGTCCCGTTCGAACCCACAACACCGCGTAGTTGAAAGTGGCGCGGCGACCGCTTTTACCACTACGCGAACCGTGCAATCTAAATTAAATATCAGACCAGAAATTACATTGTTTTGTTCAAGCATATACGTAGTTGGTAGTTTTGGTCATTGGACTTCAAAGATCTAAGATTAAGCTCAAATATTGTATTTGACGAATGTTTTAAGACAATGCAATTGAGTTTAGTTATTTTTGTCACACCGAAGTTGAGCAGAAACTCTGGATTTCAAAATAGAAGTTACATCTGTATGCGTATGATGCAAATTTTTTTTATTTTTTTTTGTACAATTTTACATGTCATGGTGTCAGTGATTATGTCAGTTTATTGATAGTTGCCCACCAATCAATGTTAATAGGTACTCCATAGTGTCATAACGTTTCATAAAACTTGGTGATTATTTTTGACATTTGTTTCGTTCATTTAAAGTTTGCAAGTTTCGATAGCTTTTGTATGAAATCGTTGAATGGAAACTTTTTATATTACATCCACGCAACACCAAGAGTCGTCGATACGTCAACTTTAAAAAACATATGGAGTTTTCATAACTGTTTGCAAATCTTTTCAAATCTAATCATCATTTATTTGCTTGAAATACGGTACAAAGATAGGTCTTACAGTGTATTTTATAGTTGAAGACATATTTCACCTATAGTACCTACAGGTATGCAAATGTTTCATAACTTAACTTAGTTTACATTATATTATATGCTAACAATATATAACTTATACTATAACCAAAGAATAAAGAGAGGGACTATAAATCTTATATTATATATTTTTTTTATACTATTACTATTATAACTCAGACTAAAATTTACAAGAATTTTTCATTATGGCAAAAACGACAGGCGCTTTTCCTAAAAAAGTCTTTAATGCAATAAAAGCGTTCCTTAATCAACCAGTTTTAGAGGCAAGTGAGTAATCTTTCTCTTATTATTATTGTCATAACTTTCAAAAAGAAACGGATGATATTTCACCAATTTTGAGACTTCATATACGGGGTGGATGCGACATAGCGACATTTATTGAAACCACAGCTTCTATACATGGTAAGTATCAATTTCCACCGGATAAAAATTCTCTGGCGAAAAAAAAAAAAATCACGTTCTCCGAACAATTTGAACATTGCGATCGTGCAATTTGTTCGGAAGACGTGGATTTTTTTTTTCGCCAGAGAATATTTTATCCGGTGGAAATGCATACTGGCCATGTATAGAAGCTGTGGTTTCAATAAATGTTGCTATGTCGCATCCACCCTGTATATAACGACATTATAACGATTAATTTTAAAAAAGAGACATCTGCCTTGTTTCAATACTGATATTGATAGTATTATTGTACTAACTGTCATAAATTAATACCATTAAGATTACTTGTAATATTTTAAAGCAAATTTTAGCTTTGTATTTTTGTATTTTTATATAATATTAAAGTTGAAAAATTAAGAATCCAACAGGACTCGAACTTGCACCCCCTGGGTATACGCCCCAAGTGCTTGAACTTTTTATCAGGAAATTGTCAATAGCAGCACGACAGCACGGAGTTGCAATTGTGCCCGGAGGATGGCTATAGGCTCACCCTCTGTCTCATGGAATCTAAATATAACCACCTACTCTTCAGGGGAATATAGGCGTGATGTTAAGATATATTTCCGATGTTCTCATAATAAATAACCGAATTAATTAGATAACTGCGTCAGCCTTCAACGGTCGGACTTAATCCTTTCTTCTGTTCAGAATAATACCAAATTAAACCTCTACCTATAGAGTTACTTGACCTTAAGTGTCACTGTCATAAGTGCGAATTTCCCTTGCATTCCATTGTTGTGTGAAACAATTCTATTGATATTGTTTGCAGGTCATGTATGTTTTAATCCAAGTTGAGGTCATGACTTTCATGCCTAGTCACTTTAATGTTTGTTATATGTATCCGAAATAATGCCTATTTTTTGCTGGTTTAAAAAAATATTATGTCTTATAAGGTTCATGTTACTTGGGCGAAATAACCTTTTTTAGATATATTTTAGTTGGGTTTAGAATTAACTACCGTAGGCAAAACGTAACTATAACTTACCTCAAAAGGTAAATATAAAAAGACGCAATTTCTGCTGCTTCAAAACAATTTGCTGGTGTAAACTAAAATGGAAGTGGGCCTTTGCTATACTTAAATGGAACGTAATTGAAGATACGGATTCTAATAAATAGGGCATTTTAATTATGTTTTTACATTAAGAAAAACGTTATATTTAAAGCATTGAGTCTTAAATTTAATCGCGGACGAAATTGCGGGCGGGAAAGTTTTTAATTAATAAATAGCTCATGCATAAACATATCAAAAGAAAAGAAAAAGAAAATAATCATTTATTTTAGCAAAAATAAAAACATTACAAGCGTCTTAAACTAAATAATTCTAATATACTATTCATAATGACAGAAATGGTACGCATCTCAGCACAATACGGCAGCGCTTAAAGCGCCGCAGTGCTTATATTCTGATGCAACCAGTGAGTGAGGAAGCAGCAGTGTGACTTAAGAAAAATCAATAAAATATTATAATTTTAATGTCACAAACAAACAATATTTTTAAGAAACAACTAAATTACATAATTAAGAAACTATTACACCTAACATTTATTTAATAGTAAATTAATACATTAACAGAACAAATTATATTATGCAAACTCATATTTAAAATTAGATTATAATTACAATTTCGTATTAATGACAAATATTTTTAAAATCTGAAACAAAGAACGCGCTTATAACGCTACGCTTGTTTATGTTGATATTTTTGACAACCATAAATTGCCAACAATTACGCATTACGCACTTACGCAGTTTGGTGCAGGAAACTTACACTTAATCTTACGAAAGTTGAAGAGGCTATTTTGTGGTCCAATTCAATTGTAGCCTTACACATCATTATTCATACATCATAGCTATTCGAGGATTCATCAAGGTTCTGGCAACAGTATCAAGGGATGGATCACAGCAAAAGCCTCATCGAGGGCTTCTCGAACAAATTTACTGGCAACAAGATACCGATTGTCGCCTCATATACCGATTGCGATAAAGATATACCGAGCGCGTTGATGTCTTTTTTACTACAATTGTATTATATATCAGGGTTCTCAAAACACGTCAAAGCCAGACATACTTTTGTTTTTGTAGTAAATAACTTAACCAGCAAATAAAATACAGTGTGCCGTGTCTTCGTATTGCTTCTATAGTGTAAAAAGTTTTCAAATGTATACAGACCGTCTTTAATAGTTATAATCAATCTCATTAATATTATACTAAGAAACAGTTGAAAAAGATATGGGACCGGCAGGATTTGAACCTGCAAACTTACTGCACACCGGGCAGCCGCTTTAGCCATCCAGCTACGGTCACCTCTTACCGGAGCCCTAAATTTCTCAACTGTATGATACGTCATTTCGTGACGTCAAGAGGCGAACGTAGCTGGATGGCTAAAGCGGCTGCCCGGTGTGCAGTAAGGTCGCAGGTTCAAATCCTGCCGGTCCCATAAATATCTTTTCAATTGTTTCTTAGTATAATTTGCTCAGCATAGCTAAATGCTATAAAAATAATCAATTAGAACTCATTAATATTATTCAATTACGAGCAATGAGTAAAGAATTAACCTAAAAACCCTAAATTTTCAGGTATTAACCTTCGTCGCGGGGTGCGCAGTCGCCAGCGCCGGTATCATCAGTACCGGATACAGTGGGCACGGTTTATCCGGGTACAGTGGATCCGCCGCGGGTTATTCCGGGTATAGTGGGGGTTATTCCGGATATGCCGGACACGAGGGTGGTTTTGCAGGCGACTATAACGGATACTATCCGGTACAGGCTGATTATGGACACGATGGTGGACATGACGGTGGACATGATTATTATGTAAGTCTGATTTAATTTTTAAACATCAATTAAAAAAGCAACTTAGTGTGCTTTTCAGCAGTCTAAGATGACGTAAGGCCTAAGTTTTGAAAGTGGCATTGGTAAAATTTGCAATCGTATTTTAAATTCAATATTTACACTAAATTAAATTTATAATATAAATAATAGCAGCCCCGTATTTAATACATGTCCCACTGCTGGGCTCGGGCCTCTTCTCATGATGAGAAGGGTTAGGCCATAGTCCACCACGCTGGCCAAGTGCGGATTGGTAGACTTCACACACCCTCGAGCACTTTTTAGGCACTCTCAGGCATGTAGGTTTCCTTCACCGTTAGCGAGCGATAATTAATATGATAAATACACACATATCTTCGAAAAGACGAGAGGTGTGTGCCGTGGGTTTGAACCCGACACCTTTAACTTCGCAGTCCTACGGTCTCCTACTCGGCTATTGCTGCTCTTAATTAAATTTGGTACTTTACAATTGATCCTGCCTTAAAAATAGTAAGTCGCTTTACTAGTTTTGAAAATCTAGAGACAAAAAGAGTAAGTAAACTAATAAGACTCTAAATATGTGAGGCAATTTTTTTTTCATACTACATATTTTTGCAATAGCAAAATAAAAAGTCGATTAGCATTGCGTACTATTACACTATTTACTTTTCTTGCAATTAAACGACAATACTTCCTGCCCAGATATTTTATAGAGCATTTAAAGTCGTGACGTTATTCATAACATATTAATTTACAACATCTTTTCCCCAATTTCTCTTCTATTCCAATACCCATAAAGCTCAATATAACTTTTCAGTAGTTCATAGTATTTACAATTGAGCGACTAGTTTTAATTTGCTCTCTATTGCTTAGGGGAAAAGGTTGAGATTTATTTATCATGATAAGAGCTAAAGACCGTAACAGTTATAAACCATGACGTCCCATACTTATGCTTGCGTCACTGCGTCATTTGTATTGTGAATTCAAGAGAAGGAAATTCGGATATACCGCCTCATTACGCACTTACGCAGTTTGGTGCAGGAAACTTACACTTAATCTTACGAAAGTTGAAGAGGCTATTTTGAGGTCCGATTCAATTGTAGCCTTTATTTAAATTGTTTTTGCCCAGTAGATAGCAACTTCTACTCCCTTGCTTGTGGCTTGCATTAGGTCTTCACGGACACACGTAGAGGGCGACAATGGGCACGAAAACAGATGAGCCATGTTTTGAATGGTGAATCCACAATCGCACGAGGTATTATTGGAGTTTGTGATTCCCCATTTGGCCAGATTCTCCCTGCAGCGACCAACTTGTGTCCGAAGGCGGTTTAAAGACTTCCAGATCGGCCACTGTAGGCTACTTCGAGGTGGAAGGTGCACAGCTAGCTCAGGAATATCAGCGGGTGCTGGTAGCCTAGTCTTCCACATCAAACAAAATGCCATTGACTTGTAAGAAGAAGAAGATTGTAGCCTTACACATCGTTATATACCAGCACGCCTATTTTATTTAAATACTCTGGTAGAGGAGTAAAACACCCTTACTTCGCCAGTTATGTTTAGGCCCATGCAAAAATGGGTATACCTATCGCCATCTACTAAGTGTTGAAGCCTATTAAGGTAAAACAATAGTAAAATGGTAGTTAATATTTTTGGTATGCAATTTTTTTCTTGTAAAAATGCATATGTTTTTGTGCCTATTTTGTCAAAATTGTTTAACTTATAAATAGATTTACATGCGAACTGAGAAATTAAAATCATAATTTTGAAAAGAATGGCCATGAACAAACAATATATAAAAAAAAGTTATGAATATTAAAGATACAATCCAATTACATATGTACTGGCAACAAAATACCGATTGTCACCTCATTAAAGCGATTGCGATAAAGATATACCGAGCGCGTTGATGTCTTTTCTACTACAAATAATATTGTAGAACTCTTAGGTTTTGTTAGGTTGAAAATTACTTATCATCAAATTGATTAATATTACTTTGAAGTAATTAAGTGTCATACTAAAATTTTATCCTTTAATTGATTTAAATTTTATCTGATTTTATAACCAGAAGGTTTAAAATAAGAATTACATTATTATTCTCTATATTTGTTTGTTATATATTGAATATTATTATTAAAGATTAACATATAGGCTACTTTTCATCGACATACCACGCGGGCAGAGCCGCGGGCGGAAACTAGTTAATTATAAAAATCTGAAAATATAAAAAACAGTGTCACACTTATATCGGGTGCATTATTATGTTTCGGGACTGAAAAATCATAATTTAACTTTGAAAATATATGATATATTTTCCTTAATATTTCAATACATTTAACATGCAAATAAAATTAAGCGCAACGAAATTTAAAATTTTCTCTGAAATTTTTTTTTCTTTTTCAGTCACACCCAAAGTATGCATTCGACTATGCCGTATCGGATCCACACACTGGTGACCACAAAACCCAATGGGAGACTCGGGATGGTGATGTTGTTAAAGGTAAAAATATTTATTAAATTATTAATTAATATATTATTATTTATTATTATACCTAAAATATCTCTGTTAGGTCAGTTCCCAAAATATTTGTTATTAGATGCTGAAACTGCTGTAGGTACTGTTTTTTTTAACTAGTAGTAGATCTTATTCATATGTAAGGCATAGAAATACTTACTTTAGGAAAAAAATACGGTGGATTGCTACAAATAGAATAGTATACACGCTACAATAACTATTCTATTTATGGCTACTTCAAAGAATCTAATAATGTCTTGTAATCACCAGTAGTTCGTGATCGTGACATTTTTGAATAGAGTTTAGACTGCCTTATTTGTAAGCTACTTAATATTTTTTTAATATCTGTGTAGCAACCAATAATACACCAATATTATTGTTGACGGTCGTAAATAAGTTAGGCCTAATATTTCGTCAATCTTTTTGATAGCCATTTACCTTTTACTAGGTAGTTTATTAGATAAAGCTACTTATGGTACATAATTATCAATTTTGTTAGTGTCGTCAGTTCTCACCATTCATACGAATGAATGGACCAATCAATACATCCTTACGCAATAAATCACTTATACTTATTCATGTGAATGCATCTAGTATGCTGTAACAGGCAACATGAATGAACACTGACATAATACTTTTTCCCCAGGCGCTTATTCCCTAGCGGAGCCTGATGGTACCACTCGCATCGTCGAATACACAGCTGACAAACACAATGGTTTCCGAGCCGTCGTCAAACGCATTGGCCATGCCCAACACCCGCAACCACTCTACAATCACGGAGTTACTGGTTACAGCCATAACTACTAGATGGCGTTGACAAAATCAATATCCCACTCGCTAGATGGCGTTATAATAAATGTTCATTATTTAATGGATAGTACAAACTTTCAGTGTCAGACTGTGATATTATTCCTTCGATCTGTGTTATTTATAATTTATATTCTATGCTTTCAAATAGTTCTGAACAAAACAATTATTGTTATAGCATGTAAGATTATAATTTAATTACTATCTGTAATTTTTGATACGAGATGTATAATAAAGGAGATAACTAAATGTTGTATCTTTTCATTGTTGCAAAGGAAAGTGATGAATTAGCCGCTTTTCTTACACAAATTCGTCATCGTTACCCAGGGAGTTCATGCATGAAACATTGTTGAGCGGTCATTAATAAATATTACTGGGCGTTCACACGAAATTGCCATGCGATGCGACAATACGATTAAATCTTAAATTTCAACGATGATCTTACACTAGCAATTATGCATATACTTGAATCGTAATGTTTGCTAAACTGAATCATTATGCATTCGTATGGAAATTAGGATTATGAAAAGTTATAGAGTTTAATGATCTCTTGTTGTAAACAATAATATTAATAATGTTTGTGTTTAATCTGTAATTTCTTTTTAACTTTCACTTGTTAAAATTTAAAAATATTAAAATACAAAAAAAAGAGTTAAATTTTTGTTTATAGCATCTATTAAAAAATTTAGATGTGAGGTTTAATTTTGAACATAAAAATAAGTAAATCGCACGAATTTTGTATCACTAGTGTGAGGTTAACTTAAGCTATTGATAAAAGATTCATCACTACCAGTCACAATATTGCTTCGTTTCTATAATTGAATACGGTCAGGACATGATAAATAACCAAATTTTTGAAAAAAATCGGACACAATGATAGATACGTTTACGCGATGAGTTCGTTTTTTTAAAATTCTAAGTGTACTTTCATTGTTGTTTTATAGTCTAGTAATCTTCGTGTTAGATTGTTCTATTGTATTTCAAAGTAGATTGTACGTTGACTATCGGACGTTCAATCTTTTTGCTATTCCGGGATGATACCGGAAAATGAAATTAAAGGAAATATTGTGTTCTATTATTATGTACGTTACGATGTTCTTTTATCTAGCTTCATACAAGTACATCGCATCTAAAATTATTTACTTTTGTTACAATAATGAGTATTCGACGATCATGTACATAATTTTTAAATAATTCGTCCAATGAAAGCTCAAATTAAAACATTATATTGATATACTTATAGCTGACAAAATATTTTACTAGATTAATTGCTAAATTGGGTAAATTAAATAAAGATTACTTTGATAGTGTAATGTAAATCTGTTTACTGACTGATTAAACTTTAGAGCGTTATAATATAATAACATGTTGAGGTTATATTATACCAACGGATCAAGGTCGATTGATTGATGTAATTAGACATAGTACAAAAGAAAATTACAACAAGTACAATAACTTTACTCACTACAAACCTGTTAAAAAATATATTGTACGTATTTTCATCGACCAATTGAACTTAAAGTCTACAATGAATGATCTTTAAGTTAAATTGTTAAACAAAAAACAGGCTAATGGCTTCGTAACTGTACCAAAAATGGAGTGGTGCAGTTTTGAGGAGTTCGAAAGAATAATTACCACGATTAAATAGCGATGAAGTGGTCGGCTTTTTTAAAGAACTTAATAAAGCACAATCCATGGCGGTCAATATCTAATAGGTCTTCTAGATAATAAGTAAGAGGTGTGTATGCATTCTATTAATTATCCTACTTGCCTTATTGGACTTATAATCCATTAGCTACAATTCTTGAATAAAAAATCATAGCAATGTCGTATCAAAATTTACGGCCTATAATAATTTTCTTTGCTAATTATAAGCAATGCGATACAATGTTTACTGCATGCTATCATATCTGAAAGTGCACGCTTTCCTTAATTTGCATGTCCACTTACTATGAGAACGTCATATCATTCGTTTTTATTGCTTTATATGTCTTGCGGCGGCGAGTTGCTATGAATCGGCTGCTCTGTCACGCATTTAATTTACTTTGAATAGGTCTAGCATTACATAGTCGATATTTGTTACAAGACCAAACGATGCTAATTTTTTTATGAACCTTTGACAGTTTATGACCCGTATACTTATTAGTCTCATCTAGAGGCCGGGGCTTATTTTATTTTGATGTTTGTCCACTTGGTCTTTTCATATTGACATTTTTATAATAACCTTTATCTTATATGGCGTCCTTCGTATGTCTTTTATTAACTTGGCCCTACCTTTAATATGGCGGCAATAATCATAATGATAAAATATATCACTTAAATATTTAATAATAAGATGAGAATCTCTGCTTACATTTTTCTTGCACTACAAACCGAAATTATAATAATGCTTAACCACGTAAAGTAATGTAAACACAACAAAGTGTAAGCTATTATTAACAGATCGTTACCGGTAGCTGATCTGCAATTAAATGGTATCGCATCCTAGTCTACTAATTGTCACACAAATGTGTGGGTGTATACATACAAGCGTCGCCGACACCCGGGGGTGTTTCTGTGTGCGTTTATAAATAGGTAGGTGGTGGTGAACGTGACTCGTCTTCCATCTTCAACCTTGAAATGGACAGGCTGGTATTTTTTTTATTCTAGTTTTTTGTTTTGGTTTTATAGTGACGTGATTTCTTGTGTGTCATAATCATGGATAAAGCGCTTGCGATATTGGTAAGTACCCAGTAATGATAACGATAAATACTCATAGAATACGATAAAAAAGATTTTGAAGTTTTAGAGCAAATTCAGCAAAAGTTTAATAGTAAAACATAATTCTGTAATAATTGGAATTCTATTTAAAATTTAAAATATTTAAAATACTTACTCATATAAATACTAAAGTTTATTAAACAGAAGTTATACCTGCAACCTAAATATGCACAAATAATTTTCCATCCTTACATTTTTATAACATAACATCATGCCTGGGTGGCCACAAGGTGTGGCATAGGTATACAGCATCCACATTTCAATTGCTATGTTTAGTTCCTATGGGATAGGGTTAAGCCTATCACCATCCACCGCACACAATTCCAACTCCGTGCTGCTATTGTGAATTTTCTGACAAAAAGTTCAGAAATAATACTTTGCTCGACCCGGAAATGGAACCCGAGACCTCGTGGTTTGAGGCGGATACGCTAACCACTAGACCATCGAGGCAGTTGCTAGATTAAAACACATGTTCAAAATGTAATCTAAATATTTTTTATTCCAGATCCTCTTGGCAAATTTGTTAGCAACCAATTGTCAAGAAGGCGAATATATTGAAGACAAGATAGAACAGACAGCAGACAAAGTGAGTTATCATAAGTATTATGTATTTCTTTATTATACTAATAAACAGTTGAAATATTTATGGGACCGGCAGGATTTGACCGAACTTCTGTACACCGGGCAGCCGCTTTAACCAACCAGCTACGGTCGACTCTTGCCAGGACCCTAAATTTGTAAACTATATGTTACGTCATTTCGTGACTACTCGTTCGTCCATTAAATTTGTTAAGTAGGATACAAACCAACATAGCGAAGTTACATTCAGCACAAATGTTACTTTTTATTGATTATTTGCTCAATATCTTTTTTATTCTTAGACCTACTATCCCTATCGTATATTTTGCACTGCATAGCATTTCAAATGCAAATAGCAAGACCGTACAACTGACGCTCTCTTCTACTTCCAGTTCCAGAGTGTGTAGACATGGCCAGACCAGTTTACTAAAAATATCGATAGCGGGGACTTCAGAAATGGACTATAATAATTCTATCATGGACCTTATATGGCTAGCTAGACTTTGTCTGAAGAATTTTACGTATTTTACGTATGACGGTTTAGGTCTCTATTTCTCTAATGGTGTTTACCATCCCTGGCTAGAAGATTTTCGAAAGTTTCTAATGCTTTTAATGTAGATCTATGGCCTGCGAGTTTCTTCCAGGGTCTATAGCGCAGGCACTTAAAGGCCACTTGATTATATCTTTGTAGTATCTAGCTTCCAAATTGTATCAAGATTGTAATATCATGATACCAAACACAATAACATTTTTGATCTTGGTATTGTATGACTAATGAATACTAGAAAAAAAATGACTTCCACTTATTAATAAGTAAATTAAAAGTAATATACTACACACGAAATCACGCGATTTTCATTCATTTTCACTTGACAGATATTATATGCGCACACGCAACATGCATCGCTGGGCGTGGAAATGATTTATTATTACGATAAATCACGTCATTAATTCGTCACTTTTTATTCTTCGTATATGCATATTGTAATTATTTCAGACACCATAATGACATTATTAATTTAAACGCGCGAAATGAGGTAATTTTGTTATTTGTCGTACTTGTAATACAATTAGTAGTGAAACTTAGTTTTTGTTTTGATGGCTTCCGATAGATGACACTACTTGTATGTTAATTAAATTATGGAGTTAGATGAAAAGCATTTTAAAGACGGACTGTATTGGAGAATATTTACAAAATATTATGCATTATCCTTAATAAGATTTGATTGAGATTAATGAATAATATGTGCCTTGACAAGGACTCACTATACCATGCGGGTCAGTCTGGGAGCTGAAACTATGTTGAAGTTTTTATTTTTAAAGAAGTTTGGAAAAAAGAAAAGTTTGTCCGTCAGAAACTTATTAGTGACTCTTGGGATAAGTTCGTTCAGTGATGCCACAGCTACATTTACACCTAATTAAGTAAACTGAATAAGATTGACTAAAATTTATCGCCAGTAAAACTGGTGGAGATATAATATAAACATAATAATATGCAAAATAAAATATTTTTGTGCAAACTATTGAAATTAAAATAATGTTTCGAGATTTTTAGTGTATGTTATGTATCCTCACAAGTATAAAATATATTAGCAATACCTGTACACTGTGCAAATTACAGTAATAATTCCTAAATTCTAAGAATTCGATTGCATCATAGATCATTTATATTAAATAACAATACCGTACTTGCACTTTCTATTAATTTCCTACCGTATGTTGAACAATAGTGATAGGTATCAGTTATTATAACTTATTCTTGTTATACTTTTAATCTTTGTCTGTTATCTAGTCTACGTTCTCTATCTGGTTTGCATTTCATAGTGCCCTATTATTATCAAGTGCCATACAGTTGTGTTACTGTTGTAAAATTCCAATAAACAATAGGTGTTAAAATAATTATGTTTTAAATTTTATGAAAAATTTCGTAATATTGATCAAAAATTTAACATTAAAAAACAAAAGATAAAACAGTAGACATTAAGTAGACGAATAAATAGTAAAGTCTTCTTCATATTTATTCTCTCGATTCTCAATGTTTGTTATAAATATCTATATTTTTTATAAAATATTCCAAATACTGTGTTGCTAGACAATTCCATACTCTTTCGAAATAATATTTATATAGCATTTAGCCATGCTTAGCAATTTAATAATGAGAGGCGTCCGGACGGCGTACAGTCAAAAGATTTGTGGATTTTGATGGCTTGGATAGCTGAATGGGTTCAAAACCCGCCTCAAGTCCAAAAAAAATGTTCACTGTTCTTAAATTCTTTACTCTATACATAGATTGACATTTATGTGTGCCCGCAGCCACTACAACTAACTGGGACAAACTGTATCAATGAAATTTTACCGCTTGGTATCAAGCATTTTTTGTAGTACTAACCAACTGGTTGACCAAATGCGCTTATCACTACCGAAGCTTGCGACATGTCAATACTACAAATACCTATCGAAAGTGGTCACCGAATGTCGAAACGAATACGGCCAACGTCTTGTTCACCCACTTTTCTCAAAGCAACGCAAGTACCTAAGCTGTAATACTGCTCCATTTGAAAGCTTTTAATTTTTAAAACAATATTATGCAAATCGTAATTGCAGGAGCGAGGAACACGAACAGCAGATAATTAGACGTTGTCTCCAGATTTTTTGCAAAGTAAAAGTTTCATTACTTTCGATTTTAATGTAATTATTCGCTTCAATTAGTCTGGTAATAGCGGATATCGTTGACAGTTAACAAAGTAGTACTTAAAGTTGTGAACATCGTTGGTGAATTAATTGCTCATCAATATCATGAAAAAAATACAACTTCCGTGTTTCAAGAGTGATGATATATCATTTTCGTAACTAATGAAGAGCAACGTGTAAAAGTGAATTTTATTGCGCGAATCGGAGCGGAAACCGACGAAAGTGAACCGTCTGTCATTGACATTGAGTAACGGCACACGATGCGCCAGCGCACGTGCTCGTCTCATCTTGAACTTGAAAATAATGATGGCCGCCAACAAGTGACATTTATCTCGAGAATGTTTACGAGAATTTTGAATGTCATTTTTAGGATATTGCTCTCTTAAAAGCCGGTAGTTTTGGCAATGAGTCTTTATTGTTAGATTAGTTATATTTATCTATTATTGTTTTTCTTAGATTTCTTATTTATACCATTTTGATGTAACAATTGAAATAGTAACATGAGGTTTAGTCATTGTCTTCGTTCTATTGTGCGGAATCATTTACTTTTGAATGTTGCAACACCAGTCGTGATCGAGAGTGATAAATGCAGCACGCGTTACGCCTACCGATTTGACGGACAGACTGACATTAATACACTCACTCTACCTGATTGTAATTACCTGCATACTTACGTTATGGAAACGATTAAAACCCTCATCACTTATTCAGAATATTAAACTTAAATTGCTGCACATGCAATCAATTGTCATAATGAGTAAAATACCGAATTATTACACGCAAGCTATCGCTTCACACATTCTTCAGGTTTTTTATTTATTAACTGGAGTAGTAATTGTCAGGCAGGCAAAAACATTGTTTCATTAAACAGTGTTGTTTTTTTTTTCGTCAGGGGAAATCAACCTACTCGTTTAGCTATGGAGTTGCTGATGGGCGTACTGGAGATGTGAAGAGCGTATGGGAATCCAGAGATGGTGACACTGTTAAAGGTGAAGGCGTTTTTCTTGTACTTTTTCAAGACTGGTACCAAAATTCGGTCTGTAATTATTAAACTAATGTTCTCATGTTTGGAGAATGGGCGTCGACAGCAAAGTTATGAAACATAGTTAACAGAAATAATTTATCTTAAAGTTCAATTGAGCTATGGGCAACTTGTTCTATTCCTGGCTGGCTAATCTTGAGTATGATTCATTTGTTATTTAACATTATTACGATATTAGCCGACAACGATGAGGTTGTATTTATATAACTTAAAAGCACTGTAGACTTGTTTTGCAACAACACAATTGGAATATATCTTTCTGTCTACGTTTCAGGTCACTACAGCGTGGTTGAACCAGGTGGATCCACAAGAACGGTAGAATATTCAGCAGGGCCCAAAACAGGTTTCCAAGCTGTGGTTAATACTGAAAATGAAGAATTTGAGTCCGATGAAACAGATAGGAGCTCTATGGAAGAGAAAACTATGAGAGACTACGAAAGGTATTATGACTTTTCTGAAGATGCTGATGAAGAATATTATGAAAGAGAAAGAAAAAGGTCGAAAAGACCTTACGAGTCCAATTATCAAAAGTATCCTAATAAGAAAAGACCTAAGTATCCATCATTCTCAGACCAGCCTTTAGATTCGGAAGCGAGTGATTATACCCACAGCATAACAATTAAACATCCGCACGATGACTCTACCGATATTGAGCCACTTAGTCACGTCGGTTACAGTTTTGACCCAAATTGTAAAACTAAAACTAAAAAAGAAAGTTACGGTAATAGGGACAGTTCGTATTCAAACATCGTAGATCTAGAATTGAATAAGAAGTATCCACAGTATTCTGCAGATTCGTATCGAGACACTTACGACAAATATGCAGAACCTAGTTACGACTACGATCGGTACGTGAAACACTATGACAGTGGTCGTTATAAGGGGCATAAGTATGATGAATATAATGCAAAACCATCAGGACCAGTAAAATATACATTCCCAGTAATGCCTGATATGCCACCGTCTGATAAATATTACCCGGATGATTATCCACCCAGACCCAAAAGGAAGAAGCCTTATAAGAACAGGGAATCAGAACAACGCTATCCAACAATAAGTGAAAACTTGAGTGAATACGTTTTAGTTCCTAAAAAGAAGCTGAAAAGGCCTGCTCTAGTGGAAAGCTATGACTATAGAGTGAATGACGATGATTATGATCGTCCGTCCTACGGTTATGATGATCAAGACGATAGGTATCACAGTTCCGTCCAGGATACCGGACCAAAGGAAGTTATTCGAAAGATAGTGAAAAAACGAAAACCTGTTGTAAACATTTTAGATATGTTTGATATTTAAGTTGTTTAGTATGAATACAAATTAGAATATGTTGTAAGGCTAAGGTTGAGTAGGATGTTAATTCGAAAGTATTGATAGTGTAGATATAAAAGTGACTGACAATAATTAACCAAACTATTTATCATTTGTTACAAGTGATTTTCACTTAGAGGGCCATAGCACACACAATATTTTTAGTCGCTAGAACGCACGACTCCGATGCCATGATCGAACTGTTGCGTTGGAAAAAGTCAATTGTTACGATAAAAATAGTCGCCAAATCACCGATCGCCGATTCTAAAAGTATCGTGTGTGCATTGACCCCTTAAGTCATAATTATGAAATGAAATCGGGAATGTTCGACGAACTGATACTACGTTCCGTTTTTGTAAAATATAATGCATTTTAAGTTAGTAATTTCATTTGTTTTTCATTATAGCTTTAAGTCATTACATACAAACTATAGAATTTAAATGTTTGCTAGTTTAACTGCAATCATAATGTTTGCAATTATGCTGAGTTTGTGATATATCAGCAAGTTCAGTTTTATTGCATTATTCTTAGCAAAAAGAAATTGAAAAATACTAATAAAATTGATTGTACAGAAGCCTAGTGTACTTATAATAAATAAGTACTGTTTACTATAAGCACACTTTGATACGATTTGATTTTAAAATTCTTTAATAATGCACAGGCTGGATGTGACACAGTGAAATTTATTGATTCCACATATTACAACATATAGGTTAGTGTTAATAATCACCGACTAATAATCAAATTATAGAAACTCAATTTTCACGTTTTCCAAAAAAACAACAATAATCCCAATGTTCAATTTGCTTGCCGAACATGTTTGTTTTTTCGTTTTAAAGTCAATCGGTGGAAATAAACACTAACCATGTTTAGAATCTGAGATTTTTTAATAAATAAATAAATATAGGTAAATAAATAAATAAATTTCTTTATTGCAACAAAATACTTTCAGCAATTTAGATATAAGCCCTGATGAACTAGCGTGAGCTGTATGTTGAGAAGCGGTTCCTTCACAACATAATAAATAAATAAATATCACAAAACATTCACACAATATCATCTAGTCCCAAACTAAACAGAGCTTGTATTATGGGTACTAAAATAACTGATACTAATACACTTATACTTTTTTTTTGTAAATACATATTTATTATACATAGAAACACCCAGACCAATACAAACCTATAATTTTGCTATGTCGCTTCCACCCTGTATAGTAGAAACTTTATCACATTTTTTGCTTAAACCACATACATTACGCATGCAGTACGGCCATTGCGCAAAACGCTCACAATAATAGTGAAAGTGCAAACCTCAGAAACTGGAGCAAGTGGGAGTGTCGTATTACCTCACAAGGACGTTCCGCGATATTTTTATAAGCAATACTCGATATTTCTATACTTAGTTATATTAATTAGGTTAAATTTGAATTGAAGGGCCATGGGCTACTTTCACGGTGAGTGGGTTCATTTTTCGAGGATTTTTAAAAGGTTTAAGATGCTGCAAGATTAAAGATAAAGGCTGGTTCGATTTTAATTCTGTTATCTATTTTATTTATCACCTGATCTAAATGAAGTATAAATTTGATTCGGTTTTGGATAATTGAAAGAGGTACAATTTAGAAAAAAACATTTATTTGTTCATATACAACTTTATACATAAAAATTATCCCTACTTCCCTTGGTCACGACATCACGTGCACAGCTGGATCGATTTTGATTAAATTTGGTAAGGAGATAGATGGGATCTTGTGGACGGAAATAAGCTACTTTTCAGCAGCCAAGATCAGGGTGATACCGGAGGGCGCAGCTAGTTTTCTATCAAAAAAAAAATGAAAAAGCTAAATGAAAAGAGCAAAGGCTTAAGAATGAGCTCAATAAAAAGGCTATTTTTCAACGATTTGTTATAGGTCAATTTAAGAAAGGTTTTTAAGTGAGAACGATATTAGGGGTCTTGATGGTCTTGATCTAATAAAACAGTAAGTGAATAAGTAGCTCGCATCAAGAGCTATCGAAACTTAAAGTGTTGTTCCTCAGGTTGTTACCATATCTGCACACAGGTATATGCCAAGCTCGTTTCCACATTCTAGTCTAGGCTTATAAAGTTTCACATATGAAACTAATAATTCTGAATAATTTCAACTGCTTTACATACCTGCTCTATCAAACTGGGGACTCTAGATTATCTTAAAATAAGCACACTTGCAATCTTTAACAAGTTATTAACATAAATGCAAGTGCATAAACGTAAACACTGCTTATAATCTAGTTGAAATTGTAAAATCCACGCGTTTAACCAAAGACATATAAATTGAATTATAAATACAGTTCCAAAATATAGCAATAGGTTCCTAATTCCAAAAGCATTGCGTATGTTTAGGATAAAGGGTTATGAATCTAAGTGCTAATCAAAAATATTTGTGAGGATGTATTAGTCCTACACAAATAAAAACGTATGTATCATTTTTGATAACATCACGCCTGTAATACCCAGAAGGGTGTGGCAGAGGTGTATAACACCCACACTTTACCTGTTATGTTTAGGTCCCACGTGATTTGAAGTGAGCCTATCGCCATCCACCGGGCACAAATCCAACTCCGTGCTGCTATTGGGAATTTCCTGACAGAAAGTTCACACTTTCCTCGACACGGGAATCGAACCCGAGACCTCGTGATTAGAGGCGCATACGCTAACCACTAGACCATCGAGGCAGTCGCTAGATTAAAACACAGGTTCAAACTAAAATGAATTGTAAATATGTTATATTCTAGATCCTCTTGGCAAATTTGTTAGCAAGCAATTGTCAAGAAGGCGAATATATTGAAGACAAGATAGAACCGACAGCAGACAAAGTGAGTTATCATAAGTACTATGAATTACTTTATTATACTAATAAACAGTTACAACGAAAAATTAGGGTATTTATTTACTTTTTAAAAAAAATGAGGCAAGCCTTTAAATGATTTGAGTATATTATATTATTTTTATCTATTTCCTAAAACGAGGCAAGCTTCAAATAGGTGTGACTTGAGTATGATATAACTATTTCTTCACTGAAAAATATACATTAATTGATAAAAACATAAATAAAATTCATCAAAATGTCGCCACAGGTTCTTTATTCACGAAGGTGAATGGTGCCTAAAATGGCGCAGGTTGAATATGATAGTGTGACATTAATGTCCCACGATTTACGCGTGTACTATTATATTTTAGTTGCACATGGTCTGGACATTCACCGGCGGCCATGACACCGTAGGCATTGTTGCAATGCGCTTGCGCCGCGCCACGCGCCATACACTGCCACTCGTGCTGCTAATCAGATCAGAGAAAGGTTTCCGTTATTTAATTTAATGACATTTATCTACTGTGACTAGTTGATACAAGACGTGTGTTGAGAGAGACGTGGTCGGTTATTTTAGTAGGTAATACAATGGGATAAGAGAACGACAATTCCTGTCTATACGCTGGAAGTTGATTAATTGACAAGTAAAAAAATTGCTTCAGATAAATTGAAATTGAAACACGTGTTAAAAGCTACTAAGAAAGAATTTGTTTGTTAAATAACAGCGACTGCTTTGAAATTTGAAGTTTTTAGATAACTTTTCTTATATCGGCAAACGGTAAAATATGTAAAATGTAATATGTAAAATATAAAAATGTTAGCCGTTATCTAGATGAGTCAACCAGTGTGTGTGACAATTATGGTCACAAATTTTACAATCTGTGACCATAATTGTCAACCCCTAAAAATACCAACCCTAAAAATATAAATTATTTTCATGCAAAAATATAATGTTATAAATTTTATTTTTTATAATTTATTAATAAATGAAGTAAAGGAAGAACGGCTCAAAATAATATCTTCATGAATACTGCACGATTATTTTATCAGTTACATAAACACTGTTTTATAAATTTCCAGTTATAAATAGTACCAAGTTACCTAATATAGGAGCAATAAAAGACATGCGTGTAGAATTTTAAGCACCCTACCTGAAAATATGGTCGATCAAGTTTATTTAATAACTGACCTATTAAATATCTATTATAATCCAGTTATATCGAATGACCAAATATTGCAGAGTTACATATTTGATCTAGTTCATAATAATTCATGAATCGTGAGAATAATGTCTGAGTTTTGATTTAGAATTAGATTTTAGATCTGGCCTTATATGTATGATAAAAATGCGTGTTCTATTGATTCATGTTCTTGTATATTTGATACTCACATTTGTTATTTAGTTATGGCTTCGATACTTTGGCGAACATATTTTTTTAGGATGAATGATTTGTTCGCAATGCTGGCTTACTATGTCCAGAAGGCGTAATATTAAAGACATACTAATAATTAGGGACGGTCTGTCCATAGGGCGAATAGAGTATTTGCTCTCGGATCAAAAGGCGGTTATAGGTTAGTTATAGTCAAGCTTGTCTGATAGACCTGGTAGGTAATTACCTATAGTAAGAACAATTCATTATATAGTGTTATAGCCAAATAACGACTACGGCAGCCAATCTCAACAGATTGGGCCAATCTCGGAGATTAAACATCTGCACCGGACATATTATAGTACTAAAACGTTTGCCTCTAACACATGAATCTCAATGGTACGTATAGACCGACACGACCGGAAAGAGATTAGGCAGAGAATCAACGGCCTTACCTGTCTTCCGAACCACGGTGGTATAAACACCGACAGCTCTTTCTCTCCTCACAGATGTAAGGCTTTCTTCATAGGATAACCCAACACCGCCGGAAATGGAACCCGATACAATGAATAATATTAGTATAAACTGCAAATAAAACAAAAAAAATATAATAATATTATAAACTCTTGATAATTATCCGTAACTTTAAAATAATTAAAGCTTAAATTCTACAATTTGCGAACTATCAAATCTAAAGATTACAGTAGGAATCTAGAGATTTGATATTAATATTATTATTTAATATTTATTTTTTGTCTATTGGTAAGTGACAAGAAGATAAATCTATCAAAATTCCAAACAGAAATTTATCAGAAATTAATTTTAATGGTCCTAAATCACCGGACATGTGTGGTTTGAGCTGAATACATAATGTAATTTTTGATTAATCTTAGATTATTACGAATCGACAATTTTGTAAGGAATGTGGATACTAATTGCTATGTGCGCATACGTATGTACTAACACTTTATGATACTCGTAGTTATTTCAATACTGTTAAATTTAAGTTTGATGTTAAATTACTTGATATAATATGCAGGCATATGGCATACGGTAAATGACATCCTGACAAAATTATTAACACATCGGCAACTCAATCCTGTAAAAATTTTAAACCTCATAAAAAATCGCAAATTTTTAGGCATAAGCTTGCTAAAATACTTTCTAGGGATTAAGAACATAATTTTGATGCTTCAGGTGTGAAAATGTGTGATCGAAAAAATTTGCTAATGGGAATTTTTTTCATTGGATTCTTTTAAAGTTGACCGGGCAATTGCAAATGTATTTCAATAGTCTAGAATAACTTTACTATTTCATAATCAGTCAAAAAAATCAAAACAATTGTATAATTTTGTCTTGTTAATATTGTATAATAATGACATTGTAATTATGGACTAGCCTGTTGTACTTCTTCTTTTTCTTTCGTGTCAATAGCTTTTTAAGTTATACAGTTTTTGCTCAAAAAGCAGCAACGTCCACTGCCTGTTGTACTACTAAGCTATTATCTCTGTTATTATTACATAAAAAAAAAAATCTGTTGTTAAAGTAACAAAAGGTCTATATATCAGTTTAATGCTTAAAGTAATACAAACTTTTACAGATTCATTAACAATCTAGACTATGTTCGTTACGTTTTTTAGAGCTCACCTAGCAACTAGCCGGTATCATTTGTACTACAAGCTGATCTATTCTATGATTATTGGTCTCCTTTTAAAGCAATCACTGTCTATTAGGCGAACGAGACCTCAATATTAATCAATATCAGTTTTTATCAATGTGTTAGCCCCGATTGCATCAAACTTCTTAATCTACGATCTTATTAAACTCATATTTGCGTCGCTCTCTCAATCAATATGTGTACAGGCCAGGGAATTTGAAAGCTACGAGTATATCATCTTTCGAGCGTTTTCCCAATCACATTGTGGTCGGCTTCTAGTCTAACGGATTTAGCTGAATATCAGTATTTTACGTGGAGCGACTACCACCAGACCTCCACAACCCAGTACAAGGTAATACAATACTCTTTGTTAGACTAGTTGTCAGACTTTCTGGTTTCTGTCTATATTTTTTTTACATTAGATAGAACGCCAGAAGCAATTACACTATCCAAAGGTCCCAATGACAAGGCCAAATACACACATCCACTCAGTCAAGCACACCCAGTTTCAGAACAAATCTTTGCGAATCACACAAAGATTTGTCCCATGGGGGATCGAACCCACAACACCAGTGCAGTGGAGAGCGGCGAGGCGACCGCTTAAACCACTAAACCACACGTGCAGACAAATGACATAATGACAAAAGACATTTAAGCATACAAAACATGTATGCTCAAATGGCAACCGGGACCGAATGCTTAACGTGATCTCTGAGGCACGGAGAAAAACTCGTTATGTTAAAGTCACCCATCCACGGCCGACTGCGATTTACATTGCTTAGCTTGGCTTCAACCTAGCCACAATAGCTTGAAAGCTATAGCTTAGCGATAAACGTGAGTTTAACATGTTGGTGAAATCGGCACTTAGTGACAGTATGTAATGATAAGAGCTTAATTAAGTAATAAGTAGTAATATGAGTATGTATTTGAAATATCGAAAGAATGTAAGTGCAGTTGGTGGATATGACCACTTAGACCAATTGCACTATTCAGGTAAATGTGCCTGCTTATGATATGCAATACTAAGTACTTCCCGTTACATAATGTACAGTCGCGACCAAAAGTCCATAAGCAATCTCAAAAGGCAATAGTTTGAAGTGTAGTTTGACTTACGACCTTCTATTTCCAAGAAATAGACACACATGTTGTTAACAAATAATTGTAGTTCATAATTTTAACCACATGGTAAGTGACAAGATGGCCGAGTGGTTAAGGCATGCAGTTAGATGCGTTTATCATTTCACCGCAGGTTCAAATCTCACTTGGCTACTTTTATACTTTTTGAAGTTTTTACTTGATTAGAAGGAATGGGACAGAAATATAGTATTCTTTATCTTTTGTAAATGTATAGAAAATGTATGGGGTTTGATGGTGCAAAGGTGGGAGTCACGGGATGAAAGGTGTATACAACAGTTAAAAACCCATTGCATGGAAGTGTGGGAAAACTTAAGACACAAAGTGTTAAAAAACTTAAGAGGAACCAGTATATGTGATAATATTGTAGGGTCCATGCGCAAACGTCTACTTGACTGCATCGAAAATAATGGGGGTTATACGAAATATTAATAATGTTATAATTATTTATAATTTAAGATGTTTTGGTTTTACTAATAAGACGCTGTAACTGAATATTAGCACTTCTTTAAATATTTAATGATCTTCAATGGAGGTTTAGTTTCCTTCTTCTTTTCGTCAAGACAAACTGTAACCTCAATATATTTATTGTGACGTTACATTAAAAAAAACATCTTCATAAAGTGTAAATCATAATATTAGTCTTCACAACGCTACTGTATACCAATATCTATTATAAGTGGGTATCAACAATTATATTTTTGTTATTAGAACCTCCTGTCCATGTTGTCATTGTGAATCAATTTACTAATATTAGTATTATCAATGTTATGAATTGACTAAGTGGGTTACAATAAAAAATCTTATAAACGGTTACAAGGGAACTTTTTATTTAGGTAGTAATCTGACGTCACAATTCTCTTTAAAATGTATTAATTGTATAAATAAAACGAATAAACATTTTTACCATCATTCAACATGACTTTTTATTTCTACCTTACAACAATGACAATAAAAAAATACGTAAGTAGTTTAATAATAATAACATATTTAATTTATTAGTTATTATATTAATCAAAAATCTTATAAATGGTTACAAGAGAACTTTTTTTATTTAGGTAGGAATGTATGGTCACAATGCTCTTAAAAGTTTATTAATTGTATAAATAAATAAAACGAATAAACATTGTTATCATCATTCAGTGTGACTTTTTTTATTTCTACCTTACAACAATGAAAATAAAAAAAAATACGTAAATAGTTAAATAATAAACATATTGATATAATAACTAATAAGTTAAATATGTTATATATTTAACTTATTAGTTATTATATCAATATGTCACTATTTATGTATTTTATACATGTATTGTATCGCAATTTAAGCATGAATAGCTAACAAGTTTGTGCTTAAAATGTTACAAATATTATTATGATTTCGTAAAAACAAAATACAACCACAAATCAACTAAGCTTCAAACTCAGATTTAGTTGATTGTGATCCCAATGTTTACCCGATATAGCTAACTGCTCATGATAGATAGAATGCGAATTCAAAGAACCGGTCGCCACTGTGACGCGTTTAGTATGAATGTGACAACATTTCATTAGTGTGTGTTATCTTATAAACTGCTAAACACGCACGCGACTTCGTTAGTGTGTGTACTGGCTGTATCGGGCTCGTACCGTTCATAGCAATGTAGTCCTTAGCATGGCTATGGACTTTTGAGCGTTTACTGTACCTACTCGTTTAGATTTTTATCCGTTAAACACATTATGGATACAGAAAATTTAAGTAGTGTGTAGCAAAGAGGTTAGATAGAGTCTTTTGTCTGTTGGGTAACGTAACTCTTCCACTGGTAAGCGACATTGACACGATGAAATTTACACAGTGAAAAAAATTTCTAAAAAAAAAAATGTTACGGTAGTGGAAATTTGCTTTTTATTTACCATTGTTGAAACATAATATTGGAACCTTATTTTCCTTAAGTAATAAATGCTCTATTCATAAGTCTTAGTAATAAGCTTAAGTATTTTATTAAAGATGATTGAATCTGTACAATTTTTTAAGTAGGGCTCAGTTTGATTGTTATATTATTATGTAGTTTAATTTATAAAATCTATAATAATATTTAGACTTTACTTTTAATAAAATCAATGGTACTAAAGTATTCCTTATAAAATATGAAAATTGTGCAATGCAATCGCACTATTTTTCGTAACAATACTATTATTTTCAAACAAAAAAATGATTTACTTATAGCTAAAACAAATCTTTAGTATACTTAATTCGATTAACACCGTTTATAAATGTAATTTATACAACTTTAACATGCATAACAAGGGACATTAAATTTAAAATACAAGAACGGCCAACACCGACAGATTTGGCATAAACAGAAAATTTATACTCCTTCCAAAAAAATAGCAAAGTAATTCTTTTTTTCGATAGCCTCGTAAATTTATGAAACGACAACAAATACTTCGTACTTGGCACTTTGATCGAAGATTTGACATGATCTACTGAATTACTTTGTGATAGTGATCGCATCTTTGTAAGAAATATCTTGAGTGAAACTAAAACATGACGTGTGAGTGGTTTATTGAATAGGAAAATGCATTTACATATTTTTTCTGCTCTTATCCGATCATAGTTTTCACTCTCACTGGATATTATGATGCATAGTTAGCTATTTATGGTTGGTATACTTTTTTCATAACATGTAACATATGTGCTATTTTGGTAAATAAATAGAAACAATAGTGCTATGGAAGGTTTTTTTTATGGAATGCTATGTATTAATAAACTAATTTTGTAAAAGATAATGATATTCAAAATTATTTTGCGCGTGACGTCAAATTACCAAGAACAAACTTATCTATGCGGGTAGTTTTATTAATTTTGTCTTAACAATGCTGACGTTTCGAAAACAAAATTATAAATCCAGGCGGTTGTGAGAATTACTGAGTTCTTATTTCAAATTTGTTGTGTGTATTTATCACACGTCACATGCGTTTTAGATGTGCTGAAAATTTTAAACTAGACTAGATATTATTATGTAGTAGTATAAAAGTTAAAAGGCGCCAGAAGCCAATTCAACGAACCGGTGGCACCGAGACCTCCACGGGACATATCCTGTGAAGATCTGGTAATAATTGCATAATGTTATCCACGAAACCATCAAGTACTGGGTACACAATACAGTATTTGATATCATATATACTGGCTTTTCGATAGCAAAAAGGACCAATTTTCATATACCTATATGAAAATCAACGATTCTTTTTTTTGCATCCGAGATCTTTGATTAATTTACTGAATTGCAGTTAAGTAAGTAAAAGTAAGGTTAGGCTTCGTCACGATGTCATATTCCACTTGTATTTAGTGAAAATGTCCTTAAAAAATACTATGTCCACTAGAATCATACTGCAAGATCTACGCTTATGGACATATTTTTTACATCTTACGTAATACTGTTACAACACTCTATAGATTAAGTTGATGTAATAAAGTCGTGCGTAAGTGACAAGTTGACATCTTACTTAATTCTAATACATATTTGTAATGAGATTGACACTTAAAAGTTGTACTAAGTTAAATTAAAATTGATCTCACGCAAATCGATCGTAATTAAACAATGTTACATCAACCAATAAAAAAAAGTATTATTTAAAAATCGTAGGTTTAAAATAAAATTTGCAACTACTTACTAATGTTGGAAGCGTGAACAGTTAGGTAAATATTTTAAAAAATGTGGTTCTCTGTTTCTTCCTCTCTCTTTCTGTCGATTTCGCCTTATTTTTTATGGTTTAAATCTGGAATCATGCGATTTTCTTACTTATCTTAAATTAATGAATTAAAAAAAACATAGTTAGAGGATGCTGTCAGGAGCCGTTAATTATAATATAAAAATGACGGACTTCCATACAACCGATTATCCCTCATTTTACCCCCTTCAAAATGGAATTGCCAAAAATCCCTTCTTAGTGCGCCCCTACGCCATGTAAGGAACCTTTATAGAAAATTTCAAGTTTCTAGTTCTAGTGGTTTAGGCCCTGCGTTGATGAATCAGTCAGACAGTACTATTATATAAGTATAGATAAGATAAAATAAGTATAAAAACATGTTCTGACTTAAAAAAATAAGTTCTTATCAGAAATTAACGATTTATACAACGTAGTTATCCAGGTTAATGCCAACCAAATGTGATATATATATTTAAAGTGTTTCCTGACCGTGGACCTTATATAATTGCTCGCCATTTCAACGATACCGACCGATTGATATAAGTATTTAAGTTAATTAAATATCATATCAAGATCGATAATTACATCGGAATTGACGTATCCCATGTGTCAACTCATGCGCAGTATGAAATATATATTTATAAGTATTTTAGTTCTTAATGTATCCATTCAATATAATGAAATAAATTTATTTTAAAGTTAAAGGAAAAAGTCTAAATGGGTATTTTGAACAAAGCACACCCAAAGTCCTAATATATCTTTACGGATCACTCAAAGATTTGTCCCGACTAGGAATCAAATCCAAAGCACCAGCGCAGTGGAGAATGGTGATGTATCCTTGCACTCCTACTCCGGAATGAATCTAGATTTATTAGTGAAAGTGAAAAAATATAAATATTCGTAGTAGAATAAATTAGCCTAACCGCTAATTTCATCAGTCCATGGTAAAGTTTCAGATAATCAAATACCAGCTAATTTTATAAATTTACATACAAAAGTTTTGTAAAGTGCCGAATAGTCTATCAGAGCAGAAGAATACAGAGCTGTATTAGTCTCTACTCTACTAAACTAATTGTTAAATTAAGAGTCTCCCACACACACATAATATGTTAGGATCATTTATCATTTTTTCCTTTTATAATATTTTAATTGTGATAGATTGATGCGAGGTGGCATATTAAAATAAATTATGATTAATTAACTTTAGAAAGTATAGATTGATGTTTGTTTGGTTAATAAACCTGAATATAGTTAGGTATTCATTTATTGCTATTTCATTCTATTTTAAGTGCCAGAAACACATACAAGAAATGTTAATCATAGTCTTATGGGCATTTTACACTCTAGAGAGAATACGTAGCTAATTTTAAGGTGGTATATTTGAATAGTTGAATAAAATTGATAACAGTAGAGCAAAACAAAGAAAATGTTAAGGCATATAGACATTACAATACATAACATCACGCCAATATTACCCAGAAGGATGTGGCAGAGGTGTAAAAGTTATATAATTAGGCCTTTTCTCTTTCAGCTGTAAATAGTTAGGTATGATTTTGTTTTTTTTATAATTTAATTTTAATGCCTGTAAAATATTTTATTTCTTATTTAATTAGGCCTTGCTGTATTAAGACATAAATAAACGCATAATTTAATGACTAAATATATACAAAGGTGTTTAGACTAATATTACTTAGTTAGAATTAATATTACTTATTTAAAAAACGCCTGCACTAGGAATAACGGAGTTGCATACAAACATACATTTCAGCAAACCCAGAGTCGGATCAAATCTTTGCGAATCACACAAAGATTTGTCCCGTGTGGGGATCGAACTCACAACAACAGCGTAGTTGAAAGCGGCGAGGCGACCGCTTTAATCACTACGTCAATGCAATTGTCTTCGAAATATCTAGATTCTTAAAACAATATTTAAATTTTCAGAAAAGAAGGAGACCATTAATCGTAAGTCAATATAATTTATTAAACTTCAAAACTTATTAATATTGAGTCGGTCAGACAGGCAGTAATTAACTTTATATCGCTTTATTATTTTAGTTACACAAATACTGCAAATTGATTGAAGACCTGATAAACAAATCCTTGAGAGCCTAAATAATAGCAGTCGGTTTCTCAAAGCGTATAGCGTATAGCGTTACAAAGGAATGTGGCTATTGATTTGAGAATATTTCGAACATGAAGGCGGGTCCAGACATGCGCATGCGCAAGAACTGTTTATGCTACGCGCCTTAGATGTTATTTTCAACACTTGATGGTAAGTGGTAATTACGATTGATGTGGATTGTGACTGAATCAGATTCATATGTCAATGTTTAACACAAATTTTGACACATGAATCACAATCACAATGAATATTAAGCGTTATAAGGGGGCTGATTGTTAATGCTCCGCTTTGTCTGAGGACTACAGTAGTATGTCTCATGTCATGTGCCAGTATTTTCAAGGCCTTATCTCACCACTAAACTGCAACAAATGATGAATGCACTACTATTTGGCGGCAGGTTAAATGAGACGGTGGTGTTTTCGATCCCGAGCTTGTTTAAAAGAGCTCTTACTCCATATACAATATAATTAAGTACGAACGCTCATTTACACAGGCAAAATGGCGTTTTGGTTCTTTCTTCATGCAATTCGGTACACATGGCTCGTGAACATATCCGAAAGTGGTTATAATTTACAAGCAAGTTATTCGTTAACTGCTCGCAAACGTGTCATAAAGAGTCCATATTAATGTTCCTAAGATGCTAGCGGTTACAAGTCTGGATCCGCCTTTATGTTAATCCTTGACGGAATAAAGTTACATGTGGTCGTAGGTGTGAGCGGCCCATATTTGATGAATAGCTTGCACAACTCTGTATTATTGTGTTGAGTGAATTAGAGCTACGAAATCAAGTGGTAATTGAAACTATTCTAGGGTACCTATGAGAAGGGTATGGTTTCTATGCATGAAAACGAATTATGAATGTCAAAAGTTTTTAACAATTACAAGTGAAACGCCAAAATCCATAGGTGTCAATCAAATTTGTTAATTTTATCGAAATTGAGTTTAAATCTCTCATGTTCTGAACTCATGAAATCATGATAATGTATTTTATCAGTCATTTCACCCAAAACTTATACGTAAAAAACTGTTAAAACGTTTAAAAGTCTCGAAATGGTTGCTGATTTTTACCCACTTACCCATCTAATAAAACAAATTGCCTGAAAAAAGAGAACCAGTCAAGTTTTGCATAAATTATTATAGTTTAGGTACCAAAAGCAAAATGTATCATACTACACCGGTACAGAGTAGTACAGACATGAACAAATTAATGTTTCTATAACGTAACGTACCTACATATTAACACTTGGTTAGACTTTTGATACGAATACCTGTTCATATTTCATGTAACATGATACTGATTGCTCAATCGATATGATATATTGCAAAGTTCCATATGATAATAAACAGCAATACTGATTTTGACATACACGTGTACATACTGTACACGTGTATGTTAAATCAGTGGTTTATTGAAAAAGGTAAATAAATGATAGCAGGTTGCTAAGTGCCTGAGGCTATCATTTATTTTGAAAAGCAGGCACTGTGCCTGCTTTTCCGACAGTTATACATAATTATAGATTGTTAGCTGCACGCAGGTCCTCCCTCGCGGTATGTCAATAATAAGCAACCTATGTCCTTCTTCTGGTTGATATTAGTAAGGATATTGAAAGATGGAAAATTTTGTCTAAAACAACCTTTGACATACAAAAATGTGAATAATATTCATTCACAATATAAACAAACACTCAATCATTACTATTACATAATTGTTTTTATTAAAAACACACTCTACTCCTCTAAACAAATGCAAATGATCCAACATTAGTGCTGAAACCGGGTCAGGTTGCTTAATATAGTAGATGATAACGACTGTGAGGTTAATGACATCTGATAGATGAGTCACAGCCACTTGACATCCGAGACTATGCGGCAGACGTGCACACCCTAGTTTAAGGTACGGTTTCACCAAACCACTGAACGTAATTTCGGCGTAATTTTTTTCGCACGCTCAGCAAACGAATGTTAGAGTTTTTTTATCCTATAAGAAAATGAATTCACTATAACCACTGAAACGGGTATAGGTAATTTCAGCGTAATTTTTTAAGCAACCGGATCTTAGAGGTTGTTTTATAAGAAAATGAAAAAAAAGTGTTTCCGAGTACGTAACCTTTTGCAGATATGCACATACATTTGATCCTTACTCGCCGAAAAATAAGACTTCAAACTCACTCAAAAATAAGAAATGTTTAAGCAGATCTCCTCGTGCCCACTTATAACTTACGCAACACGTGACAAACCTTTCAGTTTGCACATTAATAATGCGCGAAGTATAATATGTTTTTATACTGCAGTGTCAGTGACGGTCTCGAGATGGCAAATATTGTGGTTATCATAAATTCTGCCATGTGGGATAAAGGCGTGATTTAAAGTATTACCAATGGGAGGAGAGGAATGGTCTACTCGAATAAAAATTTGCTCTTTAATGTTAATTATCTTGCAAAGGCATCTTTTTATCAAAATCTGTCTTACCAACCCCTTTTTATTTTTAAATGAACGTCGCCTTACGCGTCAGATAAAAAACATGCCCAATTTACATGTGTTCTAACAATTTTTTTGATATAGTTAACATATATATCTAGCAAAATTTCAGCTTTCTAGCACTAACGGTTCCAACGCTATGCCTTGAATGGACAGACGGACATGGCCAAACTATAAGGGTTCTTTGTAGGTACTACGGCACTCAAAAATAATAAAAATGAATTTATGTATGCATGTATATATATAGAATATATATCTTTAATTGAGCGATAAATAAACGCATTTTAGTTTTATAGTAAAGTATATTTCTTACTAAAAAGATCTTAAATTAGTTTTTATTCACTATCGTAGAAATTATAGCAAATAAAATAAATATGTACCTAGTAGAACAAGAATTTTCCTAACACTAATGTAAATGAAAGATATAATAAACCGCCAACTATTACCCTAATAAACATGAATGCAGTTTATTTTGCAAGCATAAACGTCTGCAAATAAACTGACATCGACTAAAAAAGAACATGTTTCAGCGTTAAGCTAAACCATGTTTGAACTATTTAATTATACCGTTTTCTGGTTATGACTTTTCAAAAAGTAAAAAGCGTAAAAAAAGAACTTTATTTCAATTTTACGAAAATTGATTTTGTTTTTTATTTACATAGTTTTATTAGTTATTTTTAATTATACGTAGGATAGAAATAAACGTATTAAAACAATTAAAATATAAATAGCCCGTAAAGTAACAAAATACTAGAACACTAAAACACAAGTTCATGATATTGTATTATGCTTAATAAACTTTTAATTACCGCAACGAAACCGCACCTTTAATGAATGCAGTGTGGTTTGCGTAGAATCTAATTATATTCAGCGCTAACTAGTTTCTGAGCTATTTGCGGACTATGCTAATAGAACAGCTTTGTGATTCATTGGCTATTATTATCTAAATAGTGTCAACGTGCTGATTCTTTTATTTATTGAAGGTTCATTCACCTTCGCAAAAATGTAATGTAAGGCTATTTATTAATTCAGCACTATTAACTCAGGTTTTTAAATGTATTACCCACACTAATATTATAAAAAGGAAATATTTTTTTGTTTGTTTGTATTTACCCAAAAATCTTCGAATCTACTGGACCGATCTTAATGCAAAATTGGTGTGGAGATAATTCAAGACCCCATAAATTATAATAATATAATAATATGTTTTTCTTTTTATCGACGCAACATACGGGTGGAGCTGCGATCGGAAGCTTTTTATGTATATTTTTATTGGAATGTTTATTATTTATACTACTTATAACATTTTGCTACTAGTCATTGTAATTTCAGGCTCTGAAAAAATCGTTAGACAGTTTAATAGCTGGTTATAGCAAAGGCGTCGCTTTTTATCGCAGGTTTGCAAAGGCTATTAAAATTTTAATGGCTCTTCATTGCTGTATGAAATAAAAACCAATTGTATAGATTATACTTATTCAAGTAACATCACCAACAACGATACTATTGCAGTGTTTCTTAACAAAATAGCAAGGTATTATCGTCCATTACAAGTTCGAATGGGGGCGGGCGTGGCGAATGCATGTTTTTAGCGAGACACACACCGCTGTTCTATTGTTAGGACAATACCTAACTATCAAGGGCTTTGAGCCAAAGGAAACCTCCTTTTGTCCACGTTTAAATAAATGTAACGTCATAACTGCTTTGCAGCAATCTCAAGTTTTTAAATAATTAATCACACACATGATAACTCAATATTATATAGATTCTGGTTAATATCATAGTCATAAACCATTAACTTACATTAAAAGTAACACTCATATCATTATGTTACATTGTTATGAACACTTATATCACTTAATTACATATTTTATTGTAGACACGAGTAAAAAAAATACCTATTTTGCTCGACTTATACCACTAACCAATGTTTCTTAATCTTCTAATTCTTTCTCTTTTTCTGCCACGGATCCCTAGGAATGCGAGCTCCTAGGAACCTCTCAAGGAAATATATCACAGACATCTAAATCGCATTAAATAGAGAGACATAAAGTTTAGGTGGTCTCCCTGTGAGTGGTCGATACAAGAGTTTTACTAGATTCAGAGTGTATTGTATCCAGGAACAATTAATTCAAGACTCTGTAAGCTTTGCCGTGAACTACAAGCTTGAACAAGTCCCTTTGCGATATAGTGCTGTCTTCTTTTACTGTTAATGGGAGAGATAATTCGACAGATTGTGGATTGTTCCAAAACCTATTAGTTCCAGCTTGTTGCCTGCCTTGTTGGTCTAGTGGTTAGCGTATGCGCCTCTCACCGCGAGGCCTTGGGTTCGATTCCCGGGTCGGAAAAAAGTGTTATTTGGATTTTCATTCTCAAATAGCAGCACGGAGTTGGAATTGTGCCCGGTGGATGGCGATAGGGGACCTAAAGATAGAAGGTGAAGTGTGAGTGTTATACACCTCTGCTACACCCTTCTGGGTAATGTAGACGTAATGTTATGTTATGTTATTTGGTTTCTGTTAATTATAAGTTTTTGTCAAGCAAAATATAAATATCATGCATTTTCATGTGTTTTTCCATTGACACGCAAAGGAGACGAAGAATAATTATATTCATTGGATGTTGCAATTTATCATTGGGCTCACACCTCTGGATCTCGGGTTCGATGCCCGGGTTGGGCGAAAGTGTCATTTGGGATAATTGAGACATAATTCTTTTAAGACCAGCTTTGAATTGTGCCCGGTAGATGACGATAGACTCACCCCTTTTGAGAAGGAACTTACACATAACAGGTGAAGTGTGGGTGTTTTACACCTCTGCTACACAATTCTGGCTATTAGATGTGTAATGTTATGTTTTGTTGCTATTTTATATTTTATTCTAAATGATAGTTCAGTAGATATTGCCATATTGATAAGTTTTTATCTGCATAACTTCTTAAGGTAATGACTGCTCGATTTTCCTGCATCCCTAAATATATTAATGCTTATGTTTATGCTATGGTTAAAGTGATGGACTTTCTTCCATCCTATTGAACTGAATTGTATATTTTTACAGTTACATTTACTACAATATCTTTTGCAGCAATTATTACGTACATATGTGTCGTACATATAAGATAATGTTTTAAGAGGTGCTACCGAAATTGTCATTTTGTGTAACAATTTTTTTGCAAGCACAATGAGATCATGTTCTAATAAGGTTACCTGACTTTTAGATATTCCTTTTTTGGCAATATCTGTTTTGTTAGTCACGAATTTGTTGTTATAGTGTTTATGTACGTCTTTCTGGACGTCTCGTGTCATCTATTGTACCTAATTTTTTTCGACTGGTTCTTAGTATTAGATTGCTAAACATTGCTTAATGCTATATACCAATCAATTACTACAAGTTGTTAAAAATAATCATCAAATGATGATAATTTTGCCCAATTAGTCCCAAACTAGTTACATATAAAAAGCTTATCTCTCAAATACAATAATTCAATCAAGTATAACGTGTCTCGGTTTAATTTATTTGTACAAAATGTAAGGTAACAACTATGTGGAACTATAAATGTATGTATTCACTATATTGATACCAATTCTTAGCTTAGCGCGATTTGAAATGCAATGAAAGAATAGTATGGACCTGATCATGTTGTTATCGTTATTTAAGTTATTGTTAAGATATTATGTTTATATATTTGTACATAATAAAAAATAATGTTTGCTTAAAAATAAGATATTTATGATAGATTTTTTGTTTCGAGACCTCTTACCGCTCTCGTGTTTCATTCTTGGGTTCCCGACCCAAGAATGAAACACGCTGTTTTTTGAATAAGCTGTTTTTTTGGACGTCAAGAAATTCTTAATAGCAGTACAGAGTCTGGTTCTGTGCCCGGTGGATGGCGACAGGCTCACCCTCTATCCTATGTGATCTAAGCATAACAGCTGAAGTGATCGTGCAATATGGGTCATATACCACTAACTACTACCACACCCTTCAGGGTAATATAGGCGTTACTAATGTTCATATTATGTTAACAAACTTTTTTTTTTTTATACTACGCCCACAGCGAACGAACGTGTAGTCCACCTTATGGTAAGTGGAGTACAGCCCATGGACATCAACAATCCACTAAAGCAGAATATAGATGCGTCGCTGCAGCTGAGGACCTAATGTGACAGTAATTTCAGGGCCTGATCTCACCACCAAACCGGAACACAGTAATGGAAGCACTACTATTTGGCGGCAGGTTAAAGGTGAGACGGTGGTGCTGCCGCTCTCGAGCTCATTCACAAGACCTCTACCACCAGTAAAGAGCTCTACCACCATTTGGTGTATATCGAAACAAAAGGGCGGTCATATCTCCTCAAATCTAATGATCTAGTTTGCGGGCAGCGCCCACAACCACATACATGTAGCTAAATACAGTTTCCTGCGACACGCCCGGTTGGGACCCTAACACGTATCTATAGGACATACAGGCTCTATATAAGCACCGGTTATCTAGAATTCGGCACACAACAAGCCCTAGAGCTAACAGTGACGTACTGTTTTGACTTAGACAAATCAATCAGAAAATGTTTGCTAAGGTAAAGTGGTTTAGTGTCAAGTGATTTTTTAGTGATTTTTGTGTGTGTGTTTAAGTTCTTTTGTTAGTTTTATTTTGAACAAGTATTTTGTGTTCTCAAAAAATAGCCTAGATCTGACTTTATAGGTCAATAGTTATCCAAAATTTCAGCTGTCTAATTAGTTTGTAGTGATCGTTACTATTTTACGCCTTTTACTTAAATTACATAAACTCCTATGTTTTCTTAAATTTAAGCTCAATTTCAACTGTATATTTTTGAAGAATTAATTAAGACAACAATTAATTTGATTCATATATATAAATTCTTGTGAGATCAGTATTGGGATATCCAAACTTTAAACCATAATATTAACTCATAACTTTTAACTTTTGATTATTATGTTTGTCTCCCTAAAATTGTTAACTTTGTTAGTTTCTTTTCTTACTTACAACCAGAAAACTGTCAGGTTTAATACTATTTCCATTAAATATAGCCTTATATTATTTCAGTTATGTTGTTTACCTACTACTTTGTTTATTAAGTGTGATGATTAAGCATATTTATTTAGGGAATTAAGCTATTATCCTATACTGAAAGAACCCAGGGATACTCCCTTAAAAATATACACCGCGTAGCCGTATTTAAGCCCACAAGGTTCCCTGTGGGCTTCCATCAGCTTTGATCAGGTAGTCTAAGAAAAGTTTGGTATACCTTAAAATACATAATTTCTCCTGCATTCTAGGTGTTGTTTGCTTGCGCGCTAGTCAGCGTTGCTCGTGCAGGTTTGATTGGACACGGAGCGTTGTCAAGCCAAAGCATTGTGCTGGGTGCCCCCGCCCTTGCGCACGGATATGCTGCGGCCGCACCGGCCCTTGCTGCACCCGCGTACGGATTGGGATTAGGTATAATAACATAATATTGTAGTTGTTTAGAAGGTTTGGTGCCTCAAAGCATTGTGCATGGTGCCCCGGCCCATGCATATGGATACCGAAGCTGCGCCAGCCTTTGCTGCAACCGCCTACGGATTGTGATGAGGTATGATAAGATATTATAATAATGAAGTTGTTTCAATGGTTTGATTGCCCCAAAGCATTGCGTTGGGCGCCAGCCCTTGCTGAACCCGCATATGGGCTGGAATTAGGTATAATAAGAAAATACTATAGTTGCTGTCTTTTGCTGTCTACCAAAAGCATTAGGTCGGTGTCCCTTTACGCAAAAACTATGCCACAGCTTGGCTATTTAAGCCAGATGACAGGTGATAAGAAAATACCACTAAAAGATGCATAGAGAATAGATGACTGTATAAAGCTATTAGTGGACAATGTTTTATTATGTGATGAAAACTACTCCTGAGGAGTCATTATGGTCTGTCTACCTTTTGATTTTCTTTGAAACTTACCAATTAAACATACTTGTGTATATTATTGTGTACGTTGACATCAGGTCGGTTGCAGGTCACAGCGCCGTGGTTGCGCACGCGCCGGTGTTGCGCGCGCCATACGGCTATGGCCACGCAGCAGCCCCTGTTGAAGTATATGTAAGTGTTGAACGCTTTTTCTCATGTACAGTGTTCAGTGATAAGTTAAGTATCTGGTATCCGAGCTGTTTAATTGAACCCATTGTAAGTGATGACGACTTGATGACATTCATGAAAACTCTGTAACCTTCTGGCACTGCACTTAATCTGAACTCAAGTAGTCTTAGATTAAAACAGCTATCGTAAACTGAAAAGGAACAGAACTATGTCAAGGTTATTATCAAGATAATGACTTGTGATAGAATCTTAACAAAAAAGTTAAAGCCTGAAGCCCAATTATCAGTATTTAAATTGTTTTGAAATTGTAGAATTCAAAATGGTTTTCACTACTTCATGAATGTTTCTTAATTTTACTGCTTGATATAAAGCTATAAATCGTATTTATTCATGTTCAGCTGGTTAAAGTTTAACTGTTGGTTGTAAAGACATACCTATACAATTAAACGGCGTCTCACTTCATTAACAAGTTGAACGTTCCGTTCTGAAATAGCGTGTGCCTTCTTGTCAGCAGCCGTCTTTGTTGCTGTCTGTTTTATTAAAAGGCGACTAACCGCTAGCATGCTAATAGTTACAGTTTTCAGCTTAGACATTGTGACAAGTACTGGCAGCTTGTTGTGACTTGTCGTATTGAATGAAACTTTATAAATAGACTAGCCACTCTAAGTATTGTGGCCGCAAGCACTTATTACCGATCAGCGCTGTACTTTGACAGCTGAAAGATTGGACGATTGAACGATAGAGTGAGGAATATTTTGTGTATTTCTCGTCCCATTTTCAGTTAGTTTCAGCTATTGCCGTCAGTAATGAGAGCTGGTGCGGAGTCTAACAATGTCCCTCACATTTTTTTTCGTCAAGTCAACTTCCAATTAAAAAAAAAAACAGCACATCTAAATTGTTACTTATGTTTTGATTGTTATGAAATGCAACAAAATGATGGACAATAACATAATAACCCATTAAATTTGATTGAATCATGTCAGTAATCACGAACCTGTTTTCATATATTCCAGGCCCACCCTCGTTACCAGTTTAACTACGGAGTCACTGACGGTCACACCGGCGACCAGAAGAGCCAGTGGGAAGCGCGCGACGGTGACGTCGTAAAGGGGCAGTACTCGCTCGTCGAACCCGACGGCACCGTCCGCACTGTCAACTACTCTGCTGACGACCACAATGGGTAAGAAGATTATTATACAAACTCATGAACCGTCCAGGCTCAATACTACTGACAACGACACACTGGATGATAATGATTTATTCATTATCATCCAGTAGTAGTAGTTAGAGGCCAAAAAGCCTGACAACTACTCTTTACAAAGAGTGTCGTATCTTATTACGTACTGGGTTGTGGAGCGACTGTCACTAGAGCTCCATAACCCACAACTTCGTAAATTACTGATATTCAGCTAAATCCGTAAGGCTAAAATACCGCAATGTAATATAAAAATATAATTGAGTAGAGAACCAAATGAATGTCTTGAAGTCATAACTTTCGACTGGCATCCTCGCAAAGCTCATCGACTTTATTTTACAGTCATTCTTCTTTCCTCTCATCTTCGTCAATTCTAACAATTTTCTGAATATTATCCATTTCAATACCATCTAGTATTGCTTTTTTTTTTAGATTGCCTTTTTAATAGTAATGCATTTTCCCATTACAGTTTCAACGCAGTAGTCAGCAGGACAGGTCACGCAGCGCATCCCGCGGGCCACGCCGCCATCGTCGCCGCACCAGCGTACGGCCACGGACTCCTCCATGGTTAAGCCACCCACCACACTCTACACCAACACCGACGACACCTATTTATTATCTTAATTAGCTTAAGCACGGACGGAATGCGACAACGAAAGAGCATCGTGATCACGGACGGAATTGTATGCTTAGAGGCTAAGCGTTTCATAACATGTATCTCCCGGGACTAAGGCCCAAATTAGCATAGAACTATCCATCCATCATCTTTTTAAAGCGCGTTAGCACTTTTGTATTATATTTTCTTGTAGTGTGTAAGTTTATTTTTTTTCAAGCTCCAATACATTTTGTGAAACGTTGGGCAATGTTTGCGGGGTGCTGTGCAAGAATTTCGGTTTTTGACTGATAATAATGTAAAGTAAATATAATATTTTATCACATACTTTGATTTTTTTGTTTATCTTCACATTCGTAATACAAAAGTTGTGTTACTAAATCTAGCAAACTGAAAAAAAAATAACCGTGAAACCTTTGAAACGAAAGCCGAAGAAAACCTCAAATATATTTAAAACATGTCACGTTAACTAACTAAACTACTAAACAACTTACACAGAGAGCCAATCTCTTTTTTCATTTCTTAATTTGATACATAACCTAAGCAATATTTTAATTCATCAATTAGGTGACCTCTTACACTCATGACATAACGTAACATAACATCACGCCTATATTAACCAGAAGGGTGTGGCAGAGGGGTACAACATCCTCATTTCACCACACACTTTGGCTGACCCGGGAATCGAACCCGAAACTTCGCAGTGAAAGGCATATACGCTAACCACTAGACCATCGAGGCACCCTTTACACTCGTATCTAAAAATAACTTTTAAATGGATTATTCCATTGAAAATAAATACAGTTTAATATAACATTACGAGCATAAAATACTTCACTCGTTATTTTTGAAAGGAAAGAAATCAATTAAATCATAAAGCTTGTTTCCTTTTCAGAGGAAAACGCGCACGAGTAAAATATTGACATACATTTGGACAAGCTGTGTGTCCAATATTGATACGTTTTTTAGTGAACGATTTGGATAACTATAATACCTACCTTTTCGGTACCTATTGAAATTTTTGGATCGTTATTATGATTCTCACATTTAATAAAAGAATGAGAATGTTGATTATAGAATAAGTGATAAAATTATACCAGTTTTTGGGTTGAATACGTAACAGAAACTGTCGCTAAGAAGAGGGCTAATGCATTTTTTTGAGTATAAAAGCACCGAGGCGTCTGCAATTATATCATTCAATTATTAAGTTCAAAGGAACAAACCAAACGAGATGTTTTCTAAAGTGAGTACTTTTGCATTCTACAAAAAAGACGCAAAAAAGAAAATTCTGAGATCGAAATTTCTTAATACTCTTTTAAAAAATCTTACTACTAATAGCTTCATAAAACTTTTAGAAAAGCTAAGATAGTTCTTAGTTATAAAAGTGTTCTTTATAATGAGTTTAACAAAATAAAATTGCAGTAACGATTAATATCATTCCTGATTTAGATCATCATCGCCTTGGCAATGACAGCAGTGTACGCTCAAGATCATCATGGACATGGTGGACATGGTGGACATGGTGGCTATGGTGGAGATGAAGGACATGGCCACGCCTATTCTTCTCAATCAATTCAGATCTCCCATGGACACCACGAATCATCTGGTCATGGCCATCAAGAAAGTGGTCACGGCGAACATTATGGTGGTCATGGAATAGCTCTTGGACATCATGAACACTCTTACGGCCATCAAGATAGCGAACACGGTAGTCATGAACACGGATATGGTCATCAGGAGCTCTCTCACGGTTATCATGGTTCATCACATGGACATCATGAGATTTCACATGGCCACCAAGAACTGTCTCACGGCCATAAAGAAGTCATCATTGGTGATCATGGTATTTCATCTGGTCATCACGGAATTTCTCATGGTCATCACGAAGTATCCCACGGTCATCACGAAGCATCCCATGGTCATCAAGGAAGTGAACATGCTATTCTTTTCCACCCTGCTCAACATGGTCCTATTGCCGTCCATCATGAAGCTCCTGTCATCACCCTTCATCATGAATCTCCTCCTGTTGCTGTGCATCATGCTGAGTCTGCTCATCATGGACATTCTGGTCATCAGGAACATCATAGTTATGAACATCATGGACATGGTCATCATGAAGACCACCATGTTGACTACCATGTGAGGCCATTTTTAAAACAAATCAATTTCGTTTTTTAATGTGAACTAAACTCTGTACTTTTTGTGCAAAGTGCATAATTATATAAGACGATCTGTTTTAAAATTCTAATCGTGTAGATTTGCTAGGCAAATTTATATGTATTCTCACTTTTAATAATGATTAGTTTGACAACAATCTTCCAAAAAAATAACGCCCTTTTTTTAGAATTAAATTAATTAATAGATCTAACCAATTATTAAGTACATGAAGTTTTTTTGCGCTTTTCAGGCCCATCCCAAATACGAGTACGAGTACAAAATCGAGGACCCTCACACCGGAGACAACAAGTACCAGCATGAGGCCCGAGATGGTGACGCTGTGAAGGGAGTGTACAGTCTACATGATGCTGATGGTTCCGTCCGTACTGTTGAGTACTCTGCTGATAAACATCATGGGTAAGGATGTTGATATTTTTAATGTTACTAACTGAAATGCTGCTCATGCGTCGATTTTTTTTGTTATAATTTTAATAATATTATTAAAACCGACGTGAGGTGAAGACATTATTATTGAGAATACGGGTTAATTAGGTTATTTTAGTCGGCATATCCCGCCTAAAATAACGAGAGTAACCCATTTTAATATTGTGAGTTATTTTCAACAAGACTTTTGTATATTGTAGTGTCAAAGCCATACCCTTTATCAAGTAGGTTTTTCTTCATTTTATTAAATCTATAAATAGAGGTATACTAATGAGTAATTAATATCTGATAGTATTTACTTGTTTTAACAAATACAAATTAATGATCTTTGCATTTTACTGACTGGCTCATTGGTCAAGAGGTAAGCGTATGCAGCCGCGAGGTCACGGCTTCGATTCCCGGGTCAAGCAAAAGTTATAGTTGAAATGTGGATAAGATAGGTGTGAAAGTATGTGATCATTGTTTTTTTTTTTTAGATTCAATGCCGTCGTGAAGACTGTCACAAAGCACGGACACACTTACGTACAGCACTAAGGGCATATAAGAATTTTATGCACTAGATATCATGGTATCTTTTGTATTATTTGTACCTACACGTATATCTTAGGCTAAATTGTTATGTTTTATTATAAAGAGCTGCTGATGTTATTTTAGATACCTATACATATTTAGGTCCAAATTGAATGGGCATTATCAGAAAGATTGTACAATAAATAATTGAAAATCAAATGTGTTTTACCTTATTTTGCACTAGCCAACTTTCGCGCGTGGCTCACCTGCGTGGTACCTAGATAAAATATAGCCTATATTACTCAGAAATAATCTAGCCTTCAAATAGTGAAAAAACAATTAAAATCAGTGCAGTTGTTTTTGAGCTAAGCTGTAAATAACAATCAAAAAATTTAATCATTCTTCTTTATAATATAGTAGTTTAGATTCTAGTAAATCTAATTAGTAGCGCACTGTCACTGTCGTTAAAAACCTAGTATACGTTGTTTTTGAATCGGCTAGTTATCAGATTTTCTGGCGTCTCAATATAATTTATATTGAACTTCTTATGTAGGCAAAATATCTGTGTTGACACAAAATATTTTCTAATCGAATTTAACTAAAACTAGACACGAATTAATTTGTAAATATGAATACTTTAATTGAATTTATTCAACAGTGTGAAACAAAAATAAATTGTTATTCAATCAGGAGATGATATTATATAATTTGACATCAATATCATCAATATTGTTTAAATTAATAGAAGATTGATTCTAGTTTATTTTTGTTGTAAAATGTACAAACAAGTTTATTAGGTAAAATAAAGCAACCTAACCCGGTAAAGTTATTATGGACAAATGATATCTAAAACACTAAAATTATTGTTTGTTGACACCATTTTTTCTTTTATATAAACGACGCCCGCACTAGAAATTAATCCTCTGCCGGGGGGGTGTTCATAATAAATTTCACACGCAAAGCACACTTAGAGTCAGAACGAAACATTTTTATGGATCAAAGATTTGCCTCGTGTGGGGATCTAACACGGGGCACAAAACCTTATTGAAACAGGCTTTTTCAGGGAACAGCGACCGCATTAACACTACGGAAACTGTGCATTCAATTTTCAACCTTGTTTGTAACCCAATTAATGATTAAAACAATTTTGTCAAAATGGCCACAAACAAGCATTTTAGTGTTTTAGATAATTATGATTTGTCTATAAAAATAGATACAAACTTAATAACATTAAAGTTAAACCACTATTACGTGAGTATTCAAACGCGGCACTCGGGAGTCTACCCTTGGTCGTCGGTTTAACATTGATGAAATTACGGGCCTATAGTGTCCCACTGCAGGACAAAGGCCTCCCCTCCCTTTTCCCACTTGTCTCTGTCTGCTGTTTGTAGTGCCTAGTCAATTTTGAAGGAATCTAATTCATCCCGCCATCTTCTTCTGGGTCTACCACGTTGTCGTTTTGTTCGGGATCCATTGTGTTGTCTTTAATTATTATGTAACAAAAACGCAAATTTAGGCCATCAAATTAGAAACTTTACCTACTAAGCTACTGACCATAAAAAATTACAGAGATACTACATATTGTTACATTACTTAAAATGATTACACCAACTTGAGATGAGTTACTTCCTGGACCAGATTAACAGCATCTTCGTAATAAAACTCATACATCTCTACTGTATTTATAATCGCAATGACTTACTTCGTGATCGACATCTAGGCCAGAATATCGAAATGATTAATCAGTTTCATCAATCAATCAAAATTCACTAGTATAACAATTTCACAATCCACTATCACTTCCCGCAATCGTAATTTATATTGTTTGGTTGATAAATCGAATCACGTTCAGTTCGTTTACTATTAGAATCGTAGCAGCAATCGACACCAGAATGTGGAGCTCTCTTCAGACTATCAATGTTGATATATGTTGATAGGCGCTTCTGTGGAAACTTAGTGTGTACTTAGCTGTGAATTTGCATCAGTTAAATGTGTAATTTATCATTTCATGGTAGTAAACATAATTGTAAAACAAAATAACAATGTTTACTAAGTTTTCGATATTATTTATCATATATTTTGTAAGAATCATCTGTCAACCGTCTCAAATCTTATATAACTGTAAAACGATCTCGAAGATGACAAAAATGTGAATATTAATTAGGTAAGAGAAATTAGTCCTGTTAATATCGAATTCTTTATTAATCAACTGATTGATAATATCGGATAGTTGATAGTCCAAAAAAAATAAGTTTAGTAATAATTAATATCTTTCATTAGTATTTGTAATTATTCTGTACCCTTAAAATGATTTAGTAATGCTGTATTAAAACCACATTTTACAATAATATTAAATAATTTTATTAAGATTAATATAGGCAAGTACACATCTAGTAACAATTTAACAATAAAAACTGCTAAATACAAAAATGACTAAATTAATCAGTCGTCAGACTTAGTTGCGATGATGGCTCTCAATGTGAACATGATGACCAGGAGCTGAGTGTTTCACGATGGCGTTGAAGCTGCAAGAAAAAAAAAATAAGTTATGGTGCTAAAGATCTTACGAACTAACTCATGGAAAGACACACCACCGGTTCTTTGTCCTATCACCAAATTGTAAAGTTTCTAAGACCCTGAAATTGCTGGCATATGAGACTTGAAATAGTTGTCCCAATCTCACTATGGTAATTGAATCGACTTCAATATAATTTATGACACTGCAAAAAAAAAGAAAGCATACAAGTAAGATACGTCCCATGTGTCGAGTATTTAATAGTCTTGGTCTTTACAGCTATTAGATTATCACCTACTTTGAATTCAACTCTTGTTAACCTGTCACTATTACCAGGAAGTTTGACGACTGCAATAATTTATGACTTCCGCCATGTTTTTTTTAAGGAAATTACGAAATCTTTCTTGACTTCCAATGGATATGCCATTACGACTTGTTAGTTTTTGATGAGTATTTAATATTTCGTGGTTGCACTTACCCGGTGTGTTTGTCGGAACTGTATTCAACGGTTCTGACTGAACCGTCAGCTTCCAAAAGGCTGTACATTCCTTTTACTACATCACCATCACGGTACTCACGCTGGAACTTGTTGTCACCAGTATGGGGGTCCTCTACCTTGTACTCGTACTGATATTTAGGGTAGGCCTAGAATAACAAAACCATTAATGCTCTACTTTAAATGCGTTCATACAACTACCGTGATTTAAACGGTTCAAATTGTGCTTCGAATACATGAATAGAAAGTTAACATAAAACTAAAACGGAAATATGTGTTTTAGATTCTGATGTTAGATACTTACGTAATAGTCTACGGGTTCGTCCTGGGCAACGTGGGCGTGAGCTTCAGCATGATGACCGTGGACAGGAGTCTCGTGATGCTGGGCGCCGTGGTGGTAGTTCAGCTCTTGGTGACCTTGAGCATAGTGGGGTTGAGCGGCATGATGATCGTGATACTCTGCATGGGGTTTTACTACGCGAATAGCTGCATGGGCTTGAGGAACGTGAACATCGGCATGTTCCTGATGAACAAAGGTATGTGCTGGGTAATTGACACTTTGGTAATGCTTCAAGGGTGCAGCGTGGTGAACGGCTTCTTCCTCTTCTTGTAGATGTTGGTATACAGGAGCAGCGTGCTCGTCATTAGATTCTTGAGAAACTTCGTGTCCCCCAAGTGCAGCATGGTGAACTACGCTCTGGGATGAATACGCAGGTCCATGATTTTGCTGGTCAGCCTCATGATGGGGTGGAGGAGTTGGTAGGAAGTAAGCTTCTTGAGAGCCTTCCTGATCTTCATGTACAGGGATGTGCTGGTAATGTCTGTATTCTTGGGCGGGCTCGTGATGAACTGCTTTTAACATGTATCCATGATCCTCGCAGGAAGCCACCGTCACAAACACGAGTACTAAAACCTAAAACGTAAAATTGTCCGATTATAATTTGAAACACTCGAAAATATTGTTTACACATATTGTAACAAACACCCACTTTGGCTAACATTTTGTTCTTTCTTCTAAGACTTCCGTGGTAGAACTGATGAATTAACATAGTCATTAGCTCAATATATACCGGAGACGTTACGAGAGACTATTGAATCAATTTGCCGGCGGACGGGGCGTCATGTTTGTAACCCGCAGCGTACGCGGATCTATGACGTAACTTACGTAACCAATGTGAAGGTTGTCAATCTGCTAAATTAGATCATTACACATTTAACAATACATATTATTACTGTGCAAACCATAAGCTGAATAAAAGTTGGAGTATTCAATATAATGTTACTTAATAAATTGGATAAGTCGAAAGTAATCTAGATAGGCTACCAAAGAGAGAAATCAATACACTTAGTATTCTAGTTTATTCTAAGCTTCCTTTGCATAACTGTTTTGTGAACCCCATTAAAGCAAGATTTCGCCGCTAAATTATTGAAAATGTTTGTTAATTTAGACCACATTAAAATATTATTTTTCTGAGATTCTCTCAATGAGGAAATACTATTGAGAATAAGACTATGTCACCTTAATAGATGTGAAGCAATAAGGATTGAGTTTATATATACCTATTATAAATTATGCTATTTTTGGTAATAATACCGTTATGTGACTTTCATCTTTTTATGTATAATTAATGAGATATCGTTCGTTTTGAATCAACTTATTTAATTGGTCACATAAATTTGCTGTTGTAAACACCACAGTCACCCAAACGTCATCTTCTTTATCTTCATGTGTAGTTAACAGTAGGTACACAGGTTGTCATAGGTACATTGTCTGTATACTATATCGTCATGAAATCAAAACCTATACGATGCGTTATAAAATATTGAACCCAGAATCTCTGAGTAATTTTTTGTTATTTTCTAATACAATCTTCCTCAGAAATGTTCAATAAATGTATATATATAATAAAAATATGTTTTTAACCGACTTCAAAAAAAAGGAGGAGGTTCTCAATTCGGTTGTATTTTTTTTTAATTGATGGACCTCGTACCATACTGATATTCAACTAACGGCTATACAATGGTAATCGTAGATTGCAATGGACCTGCAAATGAAAAACCAAAGTTTACGTGTCTCGTAGAAAATATTAAACCAGCAAACCCGATTATATATTAATTCAAAGATCTTTGTCTGTATAAACAGGTTCATTTATTAAAAGCATTAAATTCTGATAACAGGTCTAAAAAGGTAATTAAATTAGGTACTAAAAGTAGTCGCTCTACGTAAAATATTCATTTTCAGCTGTCCCAATGTTATTGAAAACCACTAATTTTTAAAAGGTGTACAGTAAATGTCAAAACTATATATACATAATTTTAGATATGCTTATTATGCATGCATGTCTCACTATAATTTTGAATTCATCTTATTTTTATCTTCAAGCTACGTTATTCATACCTTGAACTTGAAAATAAAACAACAAATAGAATAAAAACGACGACAGCACTACGGAGCGTAACATTAAATAATCTTACAACGAAGTCTCGATTCAATTTATACAAATCAATAATTTTTTATTAAGATCTTCTTTCGTGTCAATGGAAAGTGAATGAACAGTGTCATTGTCATGTTTTTTGTACAGAATTAGGTGAACTCGAACTTCTTACGCATTTAATGTCTTCGTTTATGTAACCATGAACCACATTTGAATATTTCTATTCTTTAGAAACTTCCTTTTGTAGAGCAATTACATGACCATACGAATTGAACTTAATTTGATGATTCCAGATCAATTTCTTTCTTTCAGATTATTATCAAAACTAGTGTATCCTGGTACGATCTTGTCTTTCCATAAACTAGTTTTGATTATAATGTGTTATTACACTTTTATTAACCTAGACGATAAGATTCAACCTATAAACTAACAACTATACTTAACATCACGCCTGTATAACCCAGAAGGGTGTGGCAGAGGTGTACAACACCCATCACCTGTCATGTTTAGGTCCCATGGGATAAGGGATGAGCTTATTGCCATTCACCGAGCACAATTCCAACTCCGTGCTGCTATTGAGAATTTCCTGACGGTAAGTTCACAAATAACACTGCCCGACCCGGCCGACCAACGGGCACAAATTCTTCAGTCACCAACATCGCTTCCGGAAGCCTGCAGCAGTCTTCGGAGGCTGCTTTCCTTCTGGACCGATTTAGGCTGGCTGGAGTAAACGGGAAACCTTTCACGCACAGCGGTCCCATAGGAGGACTAAGTGCGGATACCGCCCAGGAAAACCAAAACCAAAATGCCCGATCCGGGAGTCGAACCTGAGACTTTGCCCTACTACACCTTCCTCGATGGTCAAGGGCGCATACGCTAACCCCTAGACTATAGTAGTAGTAGTTTAAATAATAATATGTTAGTACACTTTTTTTTAACCGATGACGCAAGATTCATCGTATATTAATATTAATATACGATGTTTTATAACTGTAGATTATAAATAGACGGAGTGATTTATAACTTCCTACGTTTCTTTTTTTTTTTGTCGATGAATACGATGGAATTTTCTTGTTGTACAGTTGAATTAATTGCATTGTATAAGGCAAATATGACAAAACTTAATTATTTTAAATCACGAAACTATAAACGTGCATGGCTCAAAGACCTAAATTTTTACTTTCGTCATGATATGACAATGTCAATGTAATTTACCATGTTAATTGCTATCTTATTCAATGAGGATTTTTGATTGATTACTTTTTCTATATCACAAAAAATATTATTTAGACTGAGTTTCTTTTAAGCAAAACATTTTGATAGCCTTTTTGTTGACCATAAGACCTTCCTTATTACTTTAGTAGGCATGTATTAAATTTGTATGTGTTGGCACGTATATGTAACAGTGGAGCGGAAAACTTTCTATGATGTAAGCAGTAGCTTAAGAGACTAAAGGCCGGTTTTTTAAGTTTATGATAAACTCTCTTTTAGCTGACAACTATTTAACAAATAAGGGTTGCTGATAACTATTTTGCGTTTTACCGTCTACCTCTCTTGTAAACTATCTGTTGAACAACTAAAGCGCAATTTACAGGGCTGATAATAAAGAGGATCAGTTTATACGTTCCGATGCAACGATGCTTTTGATCTATCGATGTCCTTCTGAGTAATGAGGCGTGATGTTATGTTATGTTACATTATAATGTTAAATAATATAATAATGTTTATATTATTGCAAATAATTGTAAAATTGAAATAAATTACATTTAAAAGACAAATAAAATGTTAAATAATCCGTAGTACAATTATTGGTTTATGTTCCTAATGTTTTTGCATGAAATTAAACGCAGATATCATCCATTCCCGCCGTATTCCAGCTACCTGTTAATTTTACTAAATACGATAACAAATGTCATCATTTTGGTATGGATTTAGCAAAATGACAAAACTTTAGTCTAATGGAACAACACGGAGATCTGTGTTTGTTTACCCAAAAGTAATATAAACTTAATAATAAAGTTTTAAGCAAGTCTTGTCCTAAATTAAATTGTGATACCTGAGTGTCTAGTGAGTAGTGAGTTCTCCATCTAATACTCCTAATAATAAAATATTCACTCGGCGTTTTTAATAACAAATATATGTACTGAGTTAAAAAAAATATAGAATTCTTGGCAGTGTGATTACGAGTCATTCAATTGAAAGGATGCATTCGAGATCAAGGTGCCGAAAGCAAGGTAAACGTAAAAAAGTAACGAACAAATGATCCCAAACAAAAACAAAATACTTGAAAATAATTTAATCAACGACTTAAAACTAATTAAATATTTGTTGGTATAAATAGATTAAACTTATCGTAGGTTAGTGATGATAATGATGCTTAGGTACGATGTGTTCTGTGTGTCCTTTATGTAAGACCTCCGCGTTGAATCTGGAAACATAAGAAATTGTTAGCAATTATAGTTTTTTTTTTGCAGATGTTGAAAATTGTTGCGTTGGAGCTCCAGCTACAAAAATAAAATAGCTTTGGCATCTTTACGTATTAGCAAGTGAAATGTAAGAAGATTGCCTTCGCCATTAATAAAATGGGAGCGACAAGACTCTATGGTTTTAAAGCTAGATGCATAAAAATATTTAACAAATCTTTGGTATTGCCTCTATGACAAGTCCACTGTAACGTAAACTAGTTTTAAAGGTGTCAAACAAAATTAAAGCATCATCGATCACGGCTAATGTGTGTTTACTGGAATTGTATTAACTTTTTCTATGTTAATTGCAATGCAAAGACACAATTAATTGGGTTTTTTAACAGTAGTATCAAAAGAATATATTAATAATCGAACAATTTAATTTATTTAGGCATAAATTAAAGGCGTTACTTATTGAGAAAGCTTTTTATAATGTTCAAGATTTTTTACGTGATAAGTCTTTTTGAACAATAACTAATTATTATTATTAGTTTGAATATTTAATAGGTATTATTAATGTGTATAGATTTAGATTAATGAAATGTTTTATAAGCCTGTTTTAGAGTGTTAGTTTGTATTATTATTATTATAAGTTTTAGTTTTAACCAAGTTTTTGTACATTTGACGTTTAAAAAATGACACGAAAATTTTGCATGCCTTTAATAGGCAAGATATGTATAGAAACCATGTAATATTTACCTGTATACCACCTATGTTACCCATATTTAGCAAATAAAGAATTTTGATTTTGATAGTTTTTAATATGAACTAGCTCAGTTGGCGCAACTTACAATTAACGCTTGTTCTGATTTATATATATTTATATTTTAATAATAATGTAGTTTACAACCTACCCAGTCTTCTTATCTGAACTGTAGTTTACGGTTCTAATAGAACCGTCAGCTTCATGCAGACTGTACACTCCTTTCACGACGTCTCCATCACGGGTCTCGTGCTGGTACTTCTCGTCATGTGTATACGGGTCCTTAACTTCATATGCAAACTCGTATTTAGGGTATGCCTGTAAACAAAAAAGTCAATCATAAGCATTATATTTTACAAAAAAATAAACAAAAATGATTTATGATATATGTCTACGTACATAATAATCTATATGATGACCGTGACCAGCTTCCTCGTTATGAGAGCTTGTGTGATGAGTGTCTGAGTGGTGTTCCTCTGATTGATGAGCTACTTCGTGATGGGCCTGTTCGTGATGAGTTTCTTCTTGATGAGCCTCTTCGTGATGAGTCTCTTCGGTATAATCTTGTCCGTGATGAGTGTCTTCATGATGGCTAAATAGTGGGTGAGTGTATTCCACGGTGTGATGTTCTAGAACTGGTGCACTGTGAGCTACTTCAACAATATGATGATGCTTGACAGGAGTTTGATGAGACAATTCGATCGTTTGATGCTGAATGGGTGTTGATTGAACGACTGGGGCAATTGCGGCTTGATGAATCACTGGGGCAAATGCAGCCTGGTGAATCACTGGTGCATGATGGATCACTGGGGCAATAGCGGCCTGGTGAATCACTGGGGCAATGGCTACTGGGTGAAGCACTGGCTCAATAGAAGCTGGGTGAATCGCGGGTCCGGCGGGTCCAATTGGGGTATAATGAATAACTTGAGGCTTGATTGGAGCCTGATGAACTAGTTGCAATACACGATGTTGAGATGGTGCATGGGGTACGATCTGTTTGACAATTTTTAAGTGAACAGGAGCAAACACGGGCTCTTGAGTTTCGTAAACAGGTGCAGGATTATGTGGAGCAAGTACATTCTTCTTAAGTGGTTCAAACGGAGGACCTTGTATGTTTGCAGGGGGAGCTGATATGTCTTGAGTCGCGGCATTTTGAGTAACTACAGTAAATCTTTTAGGAGCAGACTGGACTTGTTGCACCACTTGTTTTTGGATTGTCGGGGTAAAGAATTCTTCAGATGCATGATAGTAATTTTCCACTTTCTTTGGCGCATCATGTTTCACAATTGTTTGAAGGGAAAACGTTTGGCCTTGGTGTTCTTGGCAGTAACCAGCTGCCACCAAAGCAACTGCAGCAAATATCTGAAGAAAACCATAAAGTTTGAATTAAATCGAGGGTGTTTAAACAAAGGTTATAACAATAAAGCAATGTATCTATATTGAGCAGCAATAAAATGTCATGATTGAAATGATGTGATAAATACTTGAAAGTATGTTACAACAATACGAATTGATCTTGTAAAGATACTTAAAACAATGGATGTATGAATATTCAGACACGATTGTTTCATTAAGACAAGTAACTTTAATTAGTCTACTTTCACCTTAAATAGTATTGAGTAAATACCTTTAACAGCATTCTGATGTTGATTTCACAAAAGTCTTTACAAATCTGTTGGGATATAAGGCTAGTTTTTAATTTTTATACTCAAAAATATTTAAGTTAAAACAGGTTTCTTACTTTTGGCTTAATGCAATTTGGATGAGTGCATTTTATAGCAGGACATATAAAAACTGGTTCATGCATATTATCGACAACCGGACAACAAAGTTATTTCGTAAGAGTGACTTTTTGGGTAATTAATCACATTAAATAAGCGTCTAGACTCCGTTTACACAGGTTTTTGAAAGCTTTCGGCACATTTTATGACTTAACCTTCGTCGAAAGTAACCTATAGACCCTAATGATGTAATTTTGTTGAATAATTGAACAAAGTGCAGTTGGTTTTGTAATCAGTAAGTAAAGCTCAGTAATGTAATAGGAAGCAAAACAGTCGTAATATATTTTGTTTTTGAATTAATACTGTTTTGTCGGCATTTTGTTACGTTTATAATATAACTAGCTGTTGCCCGCGGCTCTACCCGTCGATCTTTACTTAGAAGGATAAAAAAATCGGTCCAACCATTTCAGAGGAGTTCAGAAACTAACAAGGTGACACGTGATTTTTATGTAGGTTATTGTATAATAGTAATAGACTTTCAACAACAAAATAAATGAATATATTAAATTTAATTACATTTAACCAAAATTTATACCATCTTACGGCAAGTTTAGCAATTTCAATGTTATTCATAATTATTTATTTCTACCTGATTGCGATTTCCTCTCTTCCATAATCAGTAAAGAAAACCCTCGGAAAATTTTATCGCTCCCAAGGTCTCGTAATTATTTACTGAATAATTCAATAGAAATTATTTCTAGTAAGCGGCTTCGAAATGATGTCATTTACTCCCTGTAAAATATCCTGTCGAGAAAGGAAACTTTACAGGGTGCTGGTGCTGGTGCTGTGTCTGAGTGTTTGCGATACATACTCGTACAAGTTCTTTTGACCGAAAGAATGAAAGTACAAATTTTTGCTTTTGCATAAATATAAAAGTTTTATTTATGAAAAATCTAATTAATATAGCAACATCCTGTCAAATGCGTAAATATTTTTACGGTAAATGGTGAATTTTAAAATTGATACAAATATCTTTTACACACCAGGACATAATTCATTCAACTCATTTTATGATACTAAAAATGGCTTTTTATAATATCTTTGTATTAAAATATATTTGTAAAATAAATGCAATCAAAATTAAATTATCACATTAAACATTTATTATTACTTTTTTTTATTTAAAGTTAGTTTATTATTTGAAAAACCATCTGCCTTGAATATTTTTGTTTTTGGCCATTAACATTATAATACATGTCACGGTAACATTCAACTGAATTACAGTTTTAAAAAGATACTAATTATTTTTAGCAATGCAACTAATAGACTGTTTTTAAGCAGTAAAAAATCAAGTAATTATTTTTTCATTACAAACGAAGCCGCTGCAACAGCTTATTAAGAGTTTTTGCTTATTTGTATTTGTGTCAATAATACGCAAAGTGCTTGCGCAATTTACCTATAACAAACTGTGGCAATGTCATACTGCAAGGTGTGCGTAGAATATTAAGAACAAACGTTTTTAACGAAACATTGCGGCCGCATACAGAAGTTCAAGAATAATTTGAACTTCATACCTTAGAGAAATCTATTTACCTTGATAACGTTATTATAGTTATAAAAGCCGTTGAATTTTGTCATAATGTATCAGTTCATTACTGGTGTTAGAAACATTAGCATAACAGCTAGACTAAACTTTTTTACCAAAATGTTCTCAAAGGTAAGGTTCATAATAAAAAATATAAGTGAATGCAGTGAGTGATTGAGTGAGAAATATGCTGGTCATTTACAGTTTGTTGTTTTAATAGTTGATACTTACGTAAAGCACATATTTTGAAAAAACCTGTGGTTACAAATTCAGCTTGACAGACTTTCCTTTGATTACGATACAAAATTATAATATTTTATGAAGATAATTTTAATTATGACTGCTTTGTCTATCAGGTGTTGTGCTTTGTCGCCATCGTCGCTTCTTTGGAGGCTGTGTACGGTCATGGCCATGGTTTCTCATCACAGTACATCCATCGCCACGATGGTCCCGCCCACGTGGTGCACGTTGGCGGCCACGGTGGCTACGGACACGATGGACATGGACACGCTGTGGACTACTACGTAAGTCAAAATTTTATAAATATTGGTTAATTTGATAAAGTCTGATAAGCAACGCTTTTTTTAGTTATATCTTATTTTATATATAAAATTAAATCATGTGAAAAATATTTAAAGTTTTCGTTTTAACAGGCTTATCCCAAATACGAGTTCGGTTACAAAGTAGAGGACCCCCACACCGGAGACATCAAGTCTCAGCAAGAGCACCGCGACGGTGACCACGTCAAGGGATATTACGCTCTGCACCAGCCCGATGGTTCCGTCAGACATGTTGAGTACCACGGTGACAAGCACTCTGGGTAAGAATTATTAAACAACCATCTCTTCAACAAAAGTATAATATGCTATAATTTGTAACCTGGAAAATAATTCCAGAAGTTGCTTTGGGTTGAGTAGACACGGTCCTACCATGACTGATCCTAAATAACAAATACATAACGCATGTCTCTCATCTAATAAATAATAATATGTACTATGAATATACCGGAACAATTCAGTGAAATACTCATTTAAATATGGCTTTTAGGTCTACATTTATATAACTCTTAATGTTGATATTTTCATTTTTTATTCTACAGTTTCCACGCTGACGTAAAGCACAGCATCCACCACATCGTGCCCCACCACAACCCCCACCACTACTGACCATCGTACCGTTAATTGTTATACCTGCGTTACCTGTTGTACCTTCTGTGATATCATGTTTTTTTATTTTAAGATTTTGTACACAATAAACGATTTTTTCGAGTAATATATGTTTATTATCTAGTGTATAGCTTCTCCTGTTTTTTTGAGTATTGAACTATCAGTGGATGGATAGTAGTTCCCAAGATTAGCGTTATTAGATTGCGATTAACAAGTAAACTATCTTTCACTGTCTGCACGTGTGGCGTAGTGGTTTAAGCGGTCGCCTCGCCGCTCTCCACATGGGACAAATCTTTGTGTGATTCGCAAAGATTTGTTCTGAGACTGGGTCTGATTGTGTGAGTGAATGTGTGTATTTGGCCTTGTCATTGGAACCATTGGATAGTGTGATTGCTTACGGCGTTCTATCTAATGTAAAAAATCCAAATAATAATAATAATATTCACCCGCGGATTCATCTGCATGATACATCGATAAAAAATAATCTTTGTTACGAGCCTTGTAATTAGTTACCTGCACCTAAAGCTTTATCAAAATCGGTCCAGCTGTTTAGAATTTTAGCCGATACAAACAGACAGACAGACAAAAAGAACTGCATTTTAGACATAGGTATCGTGCAAATAACTATACCTGCTTGAAAAATCAATTTTATTTGACATTAAAACAGACACTTCAATTGTATTTGTCTGTTTTAATGATAAAGTTTGATTGATTTGCCTTAGTTGTCTATAGGCTGACCGTTTAACTGAGTCCTCGCCTGCGCGGGGGTATGACGACAAAGGGGTCTGAAACAGCTGCGGGCGGTGGGCAAATTTTTGTGATTGTTCATTACGTTCGCTACATGGGTAGCGATCGCATGTGTTAACTGTTGCAGACACCTTGTGAGAGGTACACATGTAATAACAATCTCAAGATGAATCGAAAAATCTTCAGACATAAAGTAAACAGTCAGTGCAAGCAAATGGCTTTTAACGTATACATAAATTTTAGAAAAAAGAAACTGGACCCAAAAAAAGTTTTGACTTTCTTACGATTTAATTATATGTTTAGATAAAAAATTGTATAATAGTTTATTCTCAATTATTTTATTTACGTACATAAGTTCATTAAAATTTTGTATCTTCTTAACTATTTTTCATTTGATAAATCACTATTTCTTTTTTCCTATGATGTCACATATCTTAGGAAATATCTTGGTGCATTTCATCTCCTGTATGTTTCATTAAATGCCCCCACCGCCCGCAGCTGTTTCAGTCCCCTTTGTCGTCATACCCCCGCGCCCCTGTACCCCGCAGGCGAGGTCTCAGTTAAACGGTCAGCCTATAGTGTTTAACGTATGCGCCACTCACCGCGAGATCTTTGATTCGATTCCCGGGTCGAGCGAAGTGTACTTTCCATCAGGAAATTTACAATAGCAGCATGGATTTGGAATTGTGCCCAGTGGATGGCGATAATCATGAGACCCACTATCGTGGGACTACAAACATAACAGATAAAGTGTGGATGTTATACACCTCTGCCTTACCCTTATGGATAATATAGACGTGATGTTATGTTATGTGTTATGTATGTTAAGGTATGACTTTTGAGAAAACAAGTATTATCACACCAAAGTATTTTGTTTAATTCAACTTAATTCATAACATCCAATTTGGGTATCTACATAATATAATTATGAAACAGTTTAAAATTTTCATGTAAGCGGCCGTGGCGCAATGGATAAGGCATCAGTCGATCAGTTACGATCGAGATCGAAATGATTTATACTCAACAAGCATGCATGGTATAATTATTATGAATGTAGTAAAAATAAAAATAAAACATTATTGATGAAGGAAACTACGATAAATAAATTGGTAATAGTATTACAGAGTATAGCTTTTACTTTTAAAACATTATAATTTTTCACGTAACTTGAGTATCACCGGTGTTCTTTTTGGAAGGTGGTAAAAATATAATTTACCCATATTATTAGTGAAACGAATTGACCAAGGTCAAGCCGCGAAGCTATTCAAAAGTTAAGAATATTGGTCTTTTTTAATGTAGTACTGCCCAAAACTGAGGATGGTTTATTAATTTTGACCTTTTTTTTAAAATAAATTAATTAGGATATATCTGCACTGGTTTAGCATTAAACGGAACGTAAACGTTGTGTTAATACACTAATAAATTTAAAATTGTGTGTTTAAATAAGAAAACAATGGCAACTCTAACAAAATCTATTATAAAATGTAGGCCGTATTCTATGTTAATCAATTTTACGCCTGTTGATCGTAAGGCGTCTATCGGAGCTTATTCACGAGTGCAATTTTCATGGCCTTGACCGAAGGTCAACGGCCTTTTTTTAATGAATGATAATTATTGTTGACGTTTCATGCTCCACATGGAATAATTACACGCTTAGAAGTCTATTTTTAAAAACATTACTCTGCAATACCATAGAATATTAGTAAAACAAACTAAATACATCTAGTTTAATAAAATGCATGCATTCCCGAATGCCATGATTCAAAAAGAAAAACGGTTTATCTTTAGCTGCTTAGATAACAGACCACGAGCTATATTGACGAAAGGGAAGAACAATATAGAATCGAGAATTGCACAGCTGAATTGGCAATGGATGGCTCTTGGGGTCGAAAAGTATTTGTTGCCATTCTGAGAGAGCGTACCACGTACTGTAAAATTCAGTGTGAGACGCCCCGCATTAGATGGCCGGATGCTTTAATAATAAAAAATACGGATGTCACTGTATCAGGGTGGCGCAAAATAATTGCTACTACAGTACATTCTTGGTAGGGTTAAGGTTATTCCTATAACTCTCCACTGCCGGACATATGATATTATGACCAAAGATTTTCCGACACCAATTATCTCAGAAAATTATGGCAAAATTGTTTATACAGTAGTCTACAAATTGTTTTAAAGTTCTTATAGTACATGGCATACGCAAGGCCATTTTGCACATGGCAGTTTTTTTTATTTATCTTATCCAACGTAAATTGCAATGATGTTTAAGTTGAAGAAATTAATATATATTTACAGTGATATAAATCATTAGAAAATGTTTTCTAAATAGTTTTGGATGGAATTAAGAAAAGTAGAACTGATTTTTTTCTAATTTAATTTCGTTTAAGATTTATTTATCTCAAAATAAGTAGGTATTTTTGTAACCTTTTTATCATAACATAACCATACCATACCATAAGCCTTCTATTTTCGACCAAATTATAACTGGACTATCTGTTATAACACGGCAAAATATCCACGTCCGTATTTCAACAATCCACTTGCATACTAAAGTGCAAATTGGATTTGAATTGCCCATACCATAGAGTGAAATCTATTTACCTTGATAACTTTGTTATTGATATAAAAGACGCTGAATTTTGTCATAGTGTATCAGTTCAACACTGCTGTTAGAAACATTAGCATAATAGCTAATACAAACCTTTTTGCCAAAATGTTCTCAAAGGTAAATAATATTTGTGTGTTCAGTGATTCAGTGTTGAAGAGAAAAAATAAACGTTCGAGTGTAGCACTGGTGGCCATTTCTGTATCGTAATACAGTTGTATAATTAAACAAAGTTTTGTTTTGCGGTAGATTGATTTCGTGGATTGATATTTAATATCTGTGTTGACAAACTTCTTAAAACTAAAATTATAAGATATTTTTTTACCTAGAAACGAATAACACCAACAACAAAGTTCAGTATGCATTAACATTTCATTGATTTCAATCAGGTGCTGTGTTTTGTCGCCATCGTCGCTTCCCTGGAGGCTGTATACGGTCATGGCCATGGTTTCTCATCTCAGTACATCCATCGCCACGATGGTCCCGCCCATGTAGTTCACGTGGGAGGCTATGGCGGCCACGGACAGGACGGATATGGCCACGGACACGGGCATGGACACGGACATGCTGTGGATTATTACGTAAGTAATTCACGTTTGATTTTTGTACGTATCTGAGTCTAGTTAAATCGACAATTTATTATATTTTTAAATATAATCAATACTTTCATTTGATTTCTTTGTTATACATTCTTATATACGTAAAAAAATATTATTCATTTACAGGCTCATCCCCAATATGAATTTGGGTACAAAGTAGAAGACCCCCACACCGGTGATATCAAGTCCCAGCATGAGCACCGCGATGGTGACCACGTCAAGGGATACTACGCGCTTCACCAGCCCGATGGTTCCGTCAGACACGTCGAATACCATGGCGACAAACACACTGGGTAAGCGCTTCTCATTTTCCTATATGGAAAAACATATCTTGGCTTATTAAAATATAGAAATATGATATATGATTACCTCGATCTGAAAAAAATATCTAGTGAGGACGCAAAATTATAATTAATCTGAGGTAGTATACAATGTATGCATCGTATGCATCCGGAGAGGTGGGCACGGTAACCACACAATCGTTGCCCCAAAAAGGACACCGTCGTCGGGGTAGACCTAGAAGGCGCTGGCGGGACGACCTAGATGCCTACAACAACAACTGGTGGGAAACTGCAGGAGATAGAGAGGAGTGGAAACGCCTTTGCCCAGCAGTGGGACAGTACAGGCTAATAAAAAAAAAAAAAAGTATACAATGTTGTAAGCTGCTGTTAATCTCTTTGCAATAACATCTTCTTCTTCGTTGTGTCGATGGCTGTGTCAAATTTTATTGGCCCAATAAGTGGCCAATATTATGGCGCTCTCGTCGGCGTTCATGAGCGCCTCTCTTGTGCAGGTGGAAGGGCATTTTGGAGAGTCAGTAAGGTAGTCAAGGTTATGACTTGCCATCGTGGTGAAAGGATTAGCCAATACGCTTTTAAGAACTCGCGAATTGCCCAGGGTGCGCCGGACGTAGGGAGTTGTTGTGTACGTCACTCGGGGAGGCTCCTTTCATGCACCCCATTAGCATTGCAATAACATGTAATCTTACGACTTAAAAAACCGTTATAATTATAAAAGATTGAATTATTTTATGTACAAACGGTTGCCGATCAACCTACATAATTGCAGTATAAGCTGGTCTCGCATTGCACGGGAAGCCTGCGACTGCCTGCAAAACCATCTTATACTTGAAATTAATAAATAAATAAATAAATAAATAAATAAATATTTCACAACTCACACACAACGCCATCTAGTCCCAAACTAAGCAGAGCTTGTAATATGGGTACTAGAATGACTGATACTAATACATATATACTTTTCTTTTGTAAATACATACTTATTATACATAGAAACACCCAGACTAAGACAAACCCCCATGTTCAATCACACAAAGATTTGTCTTAAGTGGGAATCGAACCCACGACCTCGGCGTCGCAGGCAGGTACCCAGTCCGCCATCCGGTCGTCATAAATGGATGTATAGCCGCCTGTACACTAAAATAAACAACGATGATTTCTAGCTCTTAGATTAAATTACCGTTGAATTAATTTTTGGGTTAAATTAAACGATTTTTTTCTACAGATTCCACGCTGACGTAAAGCACAGCACCCACCACATCGTGCCCCACCATAACCCCCACCACTACTGAACTATGAATCTTCAATTAATTTGTTATACCTATTGTATCTTCTGTGATATCATGTTATCTCTGTTTTAATATTTTGTACACAATAAAAGATTTTTACGAATGACATACTTAAAATTTTATAATTTTGCAATAAACCTGTCCCTTTAAAAGTCAATCAGTATAATATATCTGATTGCAGTTTTAATAATAATAAATTATCTTTATTTCGGACTAGGTCCATATAGTGTAAGTAATACAAAAAACACTTAGGAACTATGTTAGTAATACACAGATACAAATATAATATTTAAAATTAATTCGACTCGATATGAAGTCGGATCCAGTGCCTCCAAATAGATCTTTTATTATGCACAGAAATTCACGTATCTGTTGGGACTGTCTCTCACCCTGCGCATCAACAAATATATATAATTATAAAAAATATATAATTATTTTTTTTTATAATTATAATGAATTATATTTTTTTAAATTAAATAAGCGTATTGTTATTGCCTTAATACAAAACAACCTACGCAAATTATCAATTTATAACGTTACAGTTACGAACACACAAAAAACAATCATGTTGCACCTTTTTGTTACTTTTTATTGCATAATCAATGCAACCGCAAATTGAAATACTACGTGTACTTCTAATAGACGTGATGTCTGTTGAAAAAAACCTATTTAATTTGCGTGAGCCGTTTCATTGCCACCAAAAAAAAAATCAATGGTATCACTGACGAAATTTACATAAAATGTAGGTTGTATTATTGTTTTATTGTATGGAAATGAATTGCATGCCTGCTGATCACAAGGTGTCAAATAGACCTTATAGTGCAAGTGCTAAAGGCTGTTGAGAATGCATTTACTTAATTTCAGCTTTCGATTTAAATTTTCTTGTAATTAGGTATGTACTTTAAATAACCAAAAGAAGAAGCACAGAAGTGTCTCTGTCCGCCAAGAGTAAGGAAGCGCCAACCTTTTAACGTATTTTCTCAAAAAACATAAAAATTGCATCAAAATATCTTTGCTGCCAGAAGAAACCAAGTGCCAAAGGCGACAATTTTTGTTACATACTATCGAAACCTAAAAAAAAATCGTGGACTTCTTCATTACAACTTGCGCAATCCCTTTGTTTCTTCTCGCCAACGCCAATCCCTGTCGGGCCTACAGTGGAGACCACTTTAGGAACCGCTGCTTTAAAGTATTTTAACTCACATTATACGATTATGAAAAGGAAAAGGAATGGAAAGAGAAAAAGTAAATTTAAAAGTTTTTATTTTTGTAACACATCTTTACGTTACAAAAATAAAAACTTTTAAATTTACTTTTTCTCTTTCACTTGCAAGCCTTGGCAAGTAATAATTATAATAATATTTATTAAATATTATTATCTAAAATGCAGCCGTCAATATCTTGAACTATTGTGTTCATATACAGCTCTTGGTCTATTATAACCAAGTTCAATTTGCACGGCCTTGACCGAGAGTCAACGGCCTGTATTATTCGGCGACATTTCTTGTATATTTTGCTTGAAGTCAATGTAGTAGTAAATTATGTAAATTACTGTAGTATTTTATTGATAAAAACGTGGTTTTCTTTATTGTTTTTTTAACATATTATTATTGGAATCTTTGGATACTAGCGAGAAGCAGAAACACGTGTTTTTTGTTTGATAGTAGAAAAGTATTAAATTTATACCTTAGATTATGTCATCTTTTTAATTGTATTAATAATATTAATATATACAAACATGTCGTGTGAGATTCAACTATTTATTTTCTATTATGTTGGAAAAAATAGTTGTAAATTAAGTTCTATATTATCTTGTTGAGCTATCAATAATACAGTTCAAATCTAAAAAGTGTTTTTTTTTCGAAACAATATTTTTTTACTAGTGGAAATGAATGCTGAATATGTATAATAACTGGTTACATTAAATGTGGATTATAATATGTTGCATCTACTTTGAAGCTAAATTATTAATTGCAGGTATTTTAAGAATGTCAACATACCTACTCGGTAAAAGAAAGTCAATACCTTTTCAGGGTCAGATTTATATTTACCAAAATGTGACAAATTAGCTGGATGCAAAATTAAATTTTATATTCAAAACTGGTTGGACAATTTAATTATGTTGCGAAAATTCCTTAATTTGTACTTCAAAATTGTATAAAACGGAACACTGTCAATTCAGAATTTATCAGTTACTTCTGATTTCTACACGAGTCAAGAAACCAAATCGTGAAAATGTACAAGGTATTAAAACAAATTTTAATCAATTAAACAAATGACAACCAAATCATATATGTAAAAAACTCTTTCATTAATATTAATAAACTAGCTAACCCGGTGAACTTCGTACCGCCTTAGCGTAAATTTGATGAACTACTTTATTTTGTATAGCTGACCTATCTTATGTATGCGTACCTATTCAATTTGAACTGGAATCTATAATATCCTCCATATAAAAATGAATACCTATTTCCCTGCCTGGTCTCGTCATACCTGAGAAGGACTTTACTAATTTTATTAAATAAAAAACAAAATATATATTTTCATAATAGTGTTTATTCCGTAGGGTTCAATAATTTCACTTATATTTTTACAGAAAATTTATTAATATATATTTAATTTATTTTGTTATTTTCCTTTTTTTTCCCCCTAAGAACCTTGTACAGAGTATTAGAAAACTACAAAAAAAATCATCAAATCTGTTAAGCCGTTTTCATGCTATGTCGTGACAACGGAAAACGGGTTTCATTTTTATATATATAGATAATACAGATATTTAAAAATGATTATATTTAATCAAATATTTAAACCTATTGAAGTAATTAATACCTGATGGTATTAATTATTTCAATAGGTTTAAATTACATTATTTTACTGAAACTATTTAAAGAATCTGCTTAGACCTAATTACAAAGTCGTCAGGCTATTCATTATAATAATAATAATAATAATTTATTTGGCACACAAAAAAAAACACAGTAGGTACATAGTAGGACACTTAACTTAGGTACAAAAGAAATCAAAATATATTATAATGTTCTGCTGGTACTTAAAATAGGAAATCCTTTGCTATAAGTACCAGCAAATAATTCTGATTAATTCGTTCATTAATTCTGATAACACTATCATCATGTATCGTAAACCATAATAATATTTGTTTAATTTCTTTGTATTACAGATTGTCCTAATCGCAGCTGTGGTTGTCATGGTGGCCGCTCGCCCACAAGAAAACCAGGGTGGCAAGGGTCACAAGCACGAGAAACATCAGGATATTGACTATTACGTATGTAGTTTGCACTTATTTGAACATTAACACTCATGACATTTCACTTGCATTACCCAGAAAGATTATCCTAAAACGTGATAGACGCACACAATTCCATGTGCGATTTTATGCAATGTAGCCCGCTACTTTATCTGCGTGAAATCCCTTCTTGGTGCGCCTCTATTAACCTTCATACAAAATTTTTAGCTTCTAACCCCAGCGATTTGGACTTGGCTCTTTAGAAAGTATTCCAATTTTTTTTTGCTCACAGGCACACCCTAAGTACGAGTTTGAGTATGAAATCAAGGACCCTCACACTCATGACTTCAAGCACCAGCACGAGCACCGCGACGGAGACTCCGTGAAGGGAGAGTACGCTCTGCATCAGCCCGATGGCACCGTCAGAATTGTCAAGTACTACGCTGATAAAAAAACTGGGTAAGCTTTCGAGTAAGATCGAGTATTGACACGGCGATTTAAAAAAAAATATTATAAACTAATTACAAAACACCTATACTCTTTGTGTTTCTTTTAATATAAATTATATATTTGAATGTTATGTTCCATCACAGATTCCACGCTGACGTGAAATACGAGGGTCACGCCAAGCACATCGTCCCTGAACACCATCACCAGCACTGATCCCTTCTTCTAGTCAAAATGTTATTAGCTTTAGCCGTAAGATTGTTAGTTGTTATTTGTGTAAAATAAACGTTTTTAACCATTTGCACAGGGTTTTATTTATTAGTAGTCATGTAATGTTTGTAACGAATAAATGTTTTGAAAATATTTCCGTCTTTTTTTATTAGGTTTGTAACTGATATTTTTAAACATTTGGTTTACTACTGTTTCATATTTTTAATGAATAGATCCTTAAATATAGGATAATCATATAAAATTAATTTCAGAGCATAAAATATTATTAAGAAAAATAAATTTGTCAAAAGTATTTTCAACAAATATTAACGACCGTAATAATTGAATAAGTTACCTGAGCCCGATGCCTGTCGTCAACTGTATTTTTTTAGTATTTATTTATTATTAACATGTTATAACAATAAACGAATAAAATATAAGTCATCGTACGGTACTCAATGTAAATACTTATAGATTAATCAGTGATTGATTGAGGCTAGGCATGGTCAATTTCTGCCCGCTCTATTTCACTGCTTGAATATTCATTTTTTACTTTCTATCAGTGGTTAACATTATGAGCCCTAAGATTATACTAAACGGTTAGAGCACTTAAGTCATACATGACGGCCAAAAGAAATTGAGCTGTATGCAGCTGACTAAAGATCTTAAGTCATTTGAGTCAGCCACATGACATAAGTCTTGCCGCGTCTAGAATAGTAGTTATAACATAATTATTATGTACAGTGGCTGATATTTCCGATTTAGTGAAAAAAATACGTGTTCCGTAACACATTGATTTATTAAGCAAGCGGGAAGTAAATTAATTGAAAGTCCAGTGGAATTAATATAATTATTATAAGGGAAATAGTGAGCCAATCACCGTGGATATTTACGCTACATCGCAAATAAATGCACTTTCTTGGTGATAGGAAAGATCATGAAAGAAATACTAGAGGAGTGAGACCAAATGTTGAGTTTTTTTTAACTAATTGTTCAAACTTTGTGATACACTTAAATCTTTTTTTTTAGTTTAGATACGGTTTAGGTAATTTATAATATTATATGGTTTATTCTGGAGCAAAATGAAGCGATGAAATGCCACGTGTTATGCAGCATTTTACCACAGATATTGATTCCGTGCACAATACAAGCGCCGCCTGTTTGCTGCAACATTTTGGGTTACGAAGCTTAACATTATATCGTTTTACATATAAAACTACTTAAATGGTAATATTTAACAAAATTTACCTGTACCGATAATAATACATTAAATATCGTTTTCAGATCTAAATTAGTTTTTATTTTGAGTTTCTGTGAGTTATCTTACTGAGATAAACAAGTAACATCCCGGCCTTTTTTAATTTCTTTTAAAAATGTACAATTCCGTCGTACATTTTTTGAAGTATCTCGTAAGGTTTAGTCAGCGGTTGATGAGCGCACTATAATATAATTATATCGTTATTTTTACATTTACTAATTATTAAATTTCTTGGCTTTTCTACACAAATGATATGCATGTGTTGTATAGTTATATTATTTACTGTACAAAAGTTCTTGAGTGGCGGCCACGAACCGGCAGGCGAAACGTGGGTTGCCCTCAAGCCAGATGGACGGATGATCTGGTTAATATCGCTAGCAACCATTCGCTTCAGGTGGCCCAAAACTACGCCTTGTGGTGAAAATTAGGTCAGGCCTGTGTCCAACAGTGGACGTCATTAGGCTGAGATGATGATGATGATGTACATTAAATTCTTTTTCATCAATTACTCTTTCTTTTTGTGAAAACCGCATTAAAATGCATTGCGTAATTTAAAAAAATAACTAGGCATACAAACAGGGAGTGGGACTTCATTTTATACTAGGTGAAGAAGGAACAGCCTGACTTATTCCTATTTTTGGCCACTATGGTCGCCGATGCTGTGATCAACAACATTGTGAAAAGTAGTACCTTGCACCCATCCAACAAATAATGGCCGTATACGTGATAATAAGCTACAATTACAGCGCGTTAATATCTTGCCACTGAAATGACGAATAAGAATAGTAGTGCATTGTGATTACTGACAAATTAGATAATCTCCTCCTAATAACAATAAAATGAGATCCCAACCTCAATTATGTAGGTATAATAAAAACGTAATTTAGAAGGAAATTATTTCAATTCAGCTCCATCATTCAGTAATGTACGCCTTTAGTTTTTGAAGTGTTGAAGTGGCTTATTATGATGAAACAATAACAATGTTTTAAAATGTTTTTGATACGAATATAATTATTTGCACGATACCTATTCCAAAAAGTTGGTTTTTAAGAGTTTGTTTGTCTGTATCGATTAATCCTGAAAGTGACTGTATGCATTTTGATACTACAAAACGCGTAATATCAGCTCATTTTCATCGATGTACCGTTAGTCTATTAGTTGGCGTATGCACGCTCTCTCTGCGAGGTCCCGGTTTCGATACTAGGTTTAGGCAAGTGTTATTTGTGATTAGGCTCATCCCCTATCACATAAAACACCACTGCCACACCCTTAAGAGTAATATATGCGCGATGTAATGTTCGGTTAGACAACTTTTCATACAAATAACAGCTGATGCACTACATAAAGACATTGAAATTCGTAATTTCATTCCTCAATCAAGGTCGTCAAGTATTTAAATCTCCGTAATTGGCAACAAGTTTCATAAACAGGTTTGTGGAGAAAAGTGTAAGTATATTCATTGAACTTCGCATTGCCAAACGAGATTTTTTGTTCAATATAAAACCAAAATCTTTTTGGCGAAATTATCAGTAATCCTTTGTATTTCATTGAAATAACATAATACAAATAATACAAAATGTTTACCAAGGTAAAAAAAAATAGATTAATCTACGATATTTTGTTAAATAAGATAGACAATATTTTAGTTACAATTTTTGTGATGTTTGATTTCTACTTAAATCTGAATCAAAATTATTTAAATTGATTAGATTTTATACCTAATTGAAAAAAATAATTTAAGTATCCTTTTTGGTCAGCTAATTATGGTAAAAATAGTAAAACTAATGGATTCGAATTTTATTAAATTGATCGAAATAATGAATGAATTTAAGTATCCTTCTTAGTCAACTTATTATAGTACAAAATACAAAAAAAATCTGTAAATCAACTGGGTTAAATAAGGCTAGAAATTACTATAAAATGATATATTATATTCTTCACAGGTATTAGTATTTGCTGTTGCGGTCGCGGCGGTTACTGCCATGCCTCAGCAAGGCGGGCATCACGGTCACGAACATAAGGATGTTGACTACTATGTAAGTTACCATTTTTATATAATCAGTGATATAAATACAAAAAGAAATGCTATTATTTATAGTCTCATTATTTAATTAGAAAATATTTTTTTAATCAAAGTACTGTCATCGTCAACTATAATGTAATGACAAACAATTTGAGTCGAAGATGGGTAAAGAGCGCCTTCTACATTTAATGTAACACCGATTTGACAAGCAGTCAGGTCCTCTGGATGGCAGTGTGAGGACTTGTATTTTTTTTATAACAACTATAACGGAGTTCCCGAATATGATACAACTACTGTGTTTAGCGAATTGAATGAAGCCTATTTCCCATATATATCAAGTATTTTGTTACTTACTTATTGCGTAAGGACAGGACGTTGGCTGACTTTTGGTAAAAACTAATTCCTATTTCTGCAAAAGAGATGGCACTCATTTATTTGACGGACAACTTTGTTCATCTTAAAAAAAAAACTAGTTAATAGCTTTAAATAAAATTAATTTTGTCTAAATTTGATCATCTCTCAAAGGTTCAAATATTCTTTAAACAGGTTCTCTGTCAGAAATGGATAATTTTATTTTTAAATTGATAACACATTTCTTAAAAACTTATTTCTAATTAAATTTAGACTACAGACATACAACAATATTGCATAGTTTAAATTGAAAATACGTCATTTATATCTCTGATACTTAAATAGACACATTTTTCAGTCCAGTTGTTATTAATGATTCAAATATTTTTGTTAGTCTAGTTTAATTATTGAACAATAATAGTTATATTTATCTGTTTATGGGTATGTTTTATGTACTTTTTTACTACTTGTTATACTTAAATAACAAAACCTCTTTGTAGATTTCACAATCATCTTTTCTTTGCAGGCCCATCCTAAATACGAGTTCGCGTACGAAATCAAGGACCCCCACACTCATGACTTCAAGCACCAGCACGAGCACCGCGACGGAGACACCGTGAAAGGAGAGTACGCTCTGCATCAGCCCGATGGCACCGTCAGAATTGTCAAGTACTACGCTGACAAAAAGACTGGGTAAGTTGGGACATTCTGACAAGAAATATAAATCATGTTAGAGGCTGTGTGAGATAATAATAATAATATATTATTTTGTTACCCAAATTAAATTATTTTATATATATTTATTACAAAAAAGTATGAGAACATAATAATCCGATAATATTATAACTAAGATTAAGAGAGTGGGTGTAAAACGCATAGCATTACCTATAAATATGTTTTATATGGTCTTTGTTATTTTAACCTAAACCTGCTATACATATGTTAGACGACCGGATGGCGGAGTGGGTAGTGTACCTGCCTGCGACGCCGAGGTCGCGGGTTCGATGCCCGCTTAAGACAAATCTTTGTGTGCATGAACATGGGGGTTTGTCTTAATCTGGGTGTTTCTATGTATAATAAGTATGTATTTACAAAAGAAAAGTAAAAATGTATTAGTATCAGTTATTCTAGTACCCATAGTACAAGCTCTGCTTAGTTTGGGACTAGATGACGTTGTGTGTAAGTTGGGTGATATTTTTTTATTATAGTACAAAAACATTAAATAATAATTATCTTGTGCATTACAGATTCCACGCTGACGTGAAATACGAAGGACATGCCAAGCACATCGTTCCTGAACATCACCACCACCAGTAATTCCTGAAGCATGTGAACCTCATTGTTATTTATTGAGTGATTGTTGCTTATTTATAATTTAGTTGTTTAGGATAAAATAAAAAAATAAAATATGATGAATATGAGATAATTTATTTATAACCTTCAGCCTACTGTTTCATAAATTTAACGATGAAAACTATTTTATAAGGACTACAGTATTAATTGCTTTTTTAACGCTACTTAGGAAAAAAAATTTGATACGAAAAGATAATTTCACAAAAAAAACCGATTTCAATGACAAAATGCACTTAAATGTAAGAAATACTTAAGTAATATTCAACGTCTCGCCTCATCTGTGTGTAACATAATAGAATACAGTAAACGCCTTAAGAAGTCTATATTAAAAGAATTATCCCTGTACTCCTAACCGTTGAGGCGTTGTACCTTCTAGCATCAGCTTAGCAACATGAAATGCTGACTACTTTAGGTAATAAACGGAAAACAGTATAAAAACCTTGCAAATTTGAGGGTAAATTTTTCTAGGATTCCACCATCAGATCGTGAAGTTATGCAAATGGGACCACATTACAAGTATTCTCTTCCAGACAATAACTGAATTTTTCAAATCGGTTTTAGCGTTTTCGATTAATCGGCAAACAAACGCAAAAAAAATACAGTCGAATTGAGAAACTTCTCCCTTTTTTTTTGAGTCGATAATTGGTCTACCTATATACATGTCATGTAGTAGGCTGTTGATAGATTTAGTTAAATTATATTGGTATAAATCTGCTTTAATCTAATTTTTGCTGAAAAGCACTAAATGACCATAAAGACCATAAAATCGTAACATCTATGTATAATAAGTATGTACTTGCATAAGAAAAGTTTATAAGAATCTATAAAAAGGTTGGTTGGTCGCCAATAAGTACAATGATAAAAATCCTGCTATATAGTTAGGTATTATTTAATTTCGTAGTTGTCTAATGTAATTGAGTAGTTTTGTTTGTCAATAAAGCATTCAATAATAATGGTATGAGATCTATGAGTTATGCCTGATATTTATCTATACCTACGGTAATGAGATAAGAAACAGTGTTAACTACTGTATGAAAGAGATAGTAAACATATCATAACAACGCATCCACAAAAGCAAGAAGAGTGCGACAGAGGTTAAAGCAAGATAGCATCCACATTTACCACAATTCTAGCCTCTAAGCTGCTATTAAGAATTTTCCTGGTCTGTAATGACACTTGATGAGAGGTCTGGTTGAAGATACCAGGCCTAACATAATTTATTTACTATATTAGATTTATATCGATAGTTGCCGTTTTACAGAAAACTAATCGGTTGGACTAGTTGTTAACATAACTGATATCTTGTTTCGATCGATAGATCGATATAAATTTGAACCTAAACAGTTTGATTAAAATTGATCTAAGGTTCGTTAATTTGAAATAGGTAGTTATTGAATAGTTATTGAAGTCTGTGTTGATAACTTTCTTCTAATTACAATTTATGAGCACGACTTTATGAAGTATATTTATTCGACTTTATGCGTTACTAAACGCTTATTCAAGGTATTTTAAGTCGGTTTATTTTCTTTTGAAAATCTTTTTTTATTTATCTCTTTGCAGTGAGGTATCTTTACCATGAGAACGGCTTGTCCAGCAGTTAGAAGTATGGTAACGAAAAACGACAAATCCAGTTATAGATTATTTTGTTATTCTTAACTTCTTATTTGGATATACATACCTACTTAAGTAATATTCAACGTCTTGTCTGTGTATGTATTTAAAGAATACAGCAAACGGTTTAATGGTTGCTTATATTAAAAGAATTATCCTCGTACTCCTAACCGTAAAAGAGTTGTACCTTCTAGCTCCAGCTTAGCAATATGAAATGCTGACCTCTATAAGCAAATATCCGATGAGATACAAATAGATATATGAAATACACGTTGCTGAAATGCTGATAAAAAATTGAAATTATTTTGGACAGCGAATTAGCATTGCCATCCAGCGTGGCAATGCTGCCAGCATTTCGGGAACGTTGCCTACTGGCGGCGATTTGTTAGATTAGCTAACCTAATCTAACAAATCGCAGCCAGTAGGTAACGTTTTATTCATAATCATAGTTTTTTAACGCTAGTTTTTAAGTAGTTTATTTTAGGGCAGTTTATTTAGTTTTTTTATGTTTTAATTTCATTGGTTGTAAATAAATTTTTAACAGCAAATATATAATTAATTAAAATAAAAGCCAAAAAAAAATAAGGATAACCCTTTATTTCTCTAGGATCCTATCATCAGATAGCTTTAACCAGATGACATGGTCATCATAGACTACATGACAAATATACACTTTAAAAAAAAAAACTCAAATCGGCCCTAGTGTCTTTGAGTATCAGATTAAGAACTTCCTCCTTTGAAATATAAGAATTGGAATGAAAAAAAATGGTCAACTCAAAGCAAACACTTGGAAGTTTGGAACACGATGCACTGTATTTTTATCTTTTCTAATTTTCTGAGCTGGAATGCAATATGAAATGAAAATACCATATTATTGAAACATATTTTTAAGTATAACGAAGGTCAGTCACTAATTACAATAAGGAATCAAGATCAGGTCAAACTTGCTTCATAATCATTTGTACACTTGGTTATTGGTATTTAAAACTTGTTCTATCAAAGTATGTCTGTATAAAAACTCTGTCTGACTGAAGCGAATGGTTAGTTAACATTTAACCCTTTACGTGAAATATAACAGTTTTAATTAGTTCAATATGTTAACAAAGGTAAAGCTAATCTATATTATTTTATTAAATTGTAATCAGACTTGGTTTTTAAAGCGAATGGCGATAAAATGTTTCTAGTTAAGTTGAACAATATCAATTATTTTTTTATGTATTTATACAGTAAAACTTAGGTACATTAGTTTAACTCAACTGTGTAAAACTGTCAAATCGTCCACACATTCAGTGTGAAGGAGTTTTTATTTGTTTTCTATCGGGCCGGCAATCCACGCGGTCAAGGCTGCGTTTTTAACCGACTTCTAAAAAAGGAGGAGGTTCTCAATTCGATTCGTATATATGTTACTTTTTTTTTTATGTTTGTTCACGGATATCTCCGTCGTTTATGAACTGATTTTGATGATTCTTTTTTTTTAATGCAGCGAAGCGGAGTGGAAGACCGTATTGGCCAATTACAGTGCTCGAAAACAAAAATAATCAGTGTATGCGGAGTGGAAACCTTATGTGGGAACAAATCATTAGACAGTCAATTTATATCTTAACTAACGTTTATATTTAATTTTCTAGGCTCTTGTAGTAATCGTTGCAATCGCAGTCGCCTCTGGACAACACAATCACGAAAAGCATCATGGCGACGCCTTCTCAGCACAAAACATTCACCTGCCCAATGACGACAATGGAATAAAACTTGAGGAATTTGACGTATGACATAATTTGTTCAGTAAAAAGTGTTTAAATTAAATAATAATCTAGATGTTTTTCCACGTATTAAATTAATTTATTTAATCAAAAAGTATCTCGTACACCACTAATGTTGCTGTCAATATTGACGGCATGACAACGCAATGCTACTTTGTGCATTCTCCGCAGCTATTAGCGTTCGCAGCAGTCCACGAATAAGCTGTGTCGTATTACATTAGTTATTTTATTTTTTAATGTTTGGCTATGTAATTACGTAACATTCAATTTGTCAATCAAATTATGTCAATTTGTTAAACAATTTAATTTATGAAAGTAATATAAATTTTTATTTGACAGGCTCATCCAAAGTACGAATATGCGTATGAAGTAAAGGACCCTCACACTCACGACTTCAAGTACCAGGATGAGCACCGCGATGGTGACGCCGTGAAGGGAGTGTACGCCTTGCACCAACCTGATGGTTCTGTCAGAATTGTAAAGTATTATGCGGACGAAAAGACTGGGTGAGTTTAAAAATGTAAATAACGTACAAAAAGTAATTTAAAAAATGATTCTGTTTTTAATCTTATTGTGAATTTTTCATGTAGGTACCCTAAAGTAAGTACTTACAGTACTTAAGTAAGAATTTACAGTACTTAAGTAAGTACTTACAGTACTTAAGTAAGTACTTACAGTACTTACTTTGGTATACTGACTGACGATTAACTTAAAAAATATCATGATTTTTTATAAGATAACATAATTCTGAATATCATCAGTCATGATTTTCAGAATTATCTTATTGCTATGATTATGTCAAGGTATAATATTAACCCATTAATATCATTATTTTCTTTCATTTCATTAAGGTTTTATTATTATTCCTGTTTCACAGATTCCACGCCGATGTAACGTTCGAGAAAAATCCCAAGAATATTGATTTAGAGAAGCATTAACTAATTTAATTTAGTTTTACACAATGTTTACATACCTCATTATTGTCGATATACCTACCTAGTATTTTATTGTTAAATATGATTTGTTATTTTATTTATAAGGACTGTTATGAATAAACGTAATCCAACTCATACGGTTTTCTTACTTCACTTTCATATTAAATGAATCCTTCTAACCTAAAAATATTGAATATTGAATGATCTTATCTAAAAAGTAAAGACATGGTAATGAAGCCACATACTCTGATTTATTTCAATAGTTATGACACCCTGGGTGCATACATTGTCATCGCTTTTTACACATAGGAAAATGCTTTTGGAAAACCATTTAAACAACATAAGCACTTTTCAGTGATAGTATGATTATTATTTGAAAAGATGGTGCACATGAGTTTCTCACCAGCTTATAAGCCGGCGGTGAGCCGGTCTCATTCAACGCGGCGAACGGCGCTTCGAACCATCGAGACCTCACTCGGCATCGCAAACCCACCCGCTACACTCGCTGTATTTAAACCTAGTCATTATAGATTTACGTAGTACAGTCCACTCTTTTTATTTTATTCTCCAACAAACAAGGAAGGTCGACAATTAGTAAAGTTTTAATTTATTTAATTCGTTAGACTATTTTTATTTTCTCTGTAACTATTTATAATGTTTGTTGACGTATTCATGCGCCCCAGGGGATTATGAAAATAAATGATTTGACTTTGACACTAGGGGCAAGATGTGCAACTCTAGATGCGAAAGTTTTTATTCTACAAGAAGACAAAATTTCCATCCCAAAGTTGACTTGGAAATTGCAAATATGTTGGGCTGGTCTCAGGTAGCGTTACTCTTTTATAATCAGTCAGAAAAAATATCCGTAAATGCCGACATGGCTAACCAATTGATTGAAATGGTTCAATAACTATTTGACAATTGATTTTCTCTTGTTTAACCTATCGTTTTATTTTTATTTGAATTGTTTTAATAGTTTTATATTAATTACTCATCGTCAAGCACTCAATATTTTAATGCAAACCTTTATAAATAATTAATTAATATAAGCAACACAACAAAATATAATAGATTCAAATAAAAAAAAAACAAATAAAAAAAAAACCCTTATTTCCCCATGATGTCATGGGGAAATAAGGGTTTTTTTTTATTTGTTTTGTTTTCCTTGTAATCAGATCTCAGACAGAATAACTAACTGAACCACTGGTAAGCGGTACAGTTTGCTGTTATCATTCTAAGATCTAATTTTCAACCTAAACGGACTAACATCTTTAAGGAATTAGAAATGACATTGAAATCTTGGCCAAAAATAATAATTCATATTATAACAATTCTTCTATCCTTTGAAAAAAGACTAGTCACTTAATAAAATATGAATTACTGATAGGTTAAAAAAATATTTGACACAAATTTATTAAAAAAAGAAATTAAATAAAAGCTTAGGTTTTAATATCATTTAATTTTATTATTTACAAATAAATACACAGGTATTAATAATATTAACAACAATAACAATCACGTGCGAAATAACAATCTAGTTCGTAAAGCAATCAGTGGTGGTGATGATGTTCGGGAATGATGTGCTTGGCGTGACCCTTGTAGTGCACATCGGCGTTAAATCTGAAAACAAAGAGAATTTATAAAAAAGAGAAAAGTATAAGCATAAATATTAGTTAATTTAGTAATAATAAAGATAATTTCTTTTCAATCAATTTATTTACTTTAAACGAGACCGAATGTAGCGAACAAACGTGTCCACCTGATGGTATACGGTAACTAAGGCCTATGGATAAGCCTTCTATAGATGTATCGTTTTATCTGAGATCTACGGTGTAATGATTCATGTGTCAGTAATTTCAGGCCCAGATCTGAACACAAAAATGCAAACACTACTATTTTGCGTCAGTTTAAAGGTGAGACACACAGTGGTGCAAGCACTTTACTACATGGAGTTAGATTAATAGTGAGGCGGTGATGCTTATACCCAGGATGCTAGTTCAAAAGACCCCTACTCTTTTAATTTTGATAAAAAAACTTAATCATAACGTTTTAGCATCAATCATTTACTTACCCGCTCTTCTTGTCAGCATGGTACTTCACAATCCTGATGGTGCCATCAGGCTGGTCCAGACCATACTCTCCCTTGACAACGTCACCGTCGCGGTGCTCATGCTGGTACTTATGGTCGTGAGTGTGAGGGTCCTTTACTTCATACGCAAACTCGTATTTAGGATGACCCTAAAAATAATATTAAAAAAACTAATTAGCAGTAATTAAAAGTAAGAATAAGTTATATCGCTTCAATTAAGACAGGTACATACATAATATTCGACATGCTTGGTTGTGTGTCCATCATGGTGCTGATGGATGTTTTGGGAAGAGAAAGCATGACCATGATGTCCATGATGCTCATCATGTCCATGGTATTGGATGTGTTGCTCTTGCTGTCCGTGATGCTCAGACTGATGTTGTTCATGATGGCCATGATGTTCTTCGTGGTGTCCGTGTTGTTGTTGCTCTTGATGACCATGATAATGTTCCTCATGGTGCGAGGGTGTGTGCGTGTGATGTAATACAATGCTCTGAGATGAGTATGCGTGACCGTGATCATGTCCGTGGTGCTGGTCTTGAGCGGTGACCACCGCAATTGCTACCGCGACGATTATCTGTAATTATAAAAAAATAATATATTCACTTATTTTTGTCATATTTCCCATGATGCAGCATTTACGGTCTAATTTTATCCTAAATCCTATGAGACCATAATATGTAGTCAAATAATTATAAAACAAACCGTTATACCTTGAACATGTTTATAATTAACTAGCTGCCCCGCGCGGCTTCGCCCTCGATAAAATTTTGCCCTCGAAAATATTTTAAAAGTATCCTATGTCCTTTTTCCGGTTCTAAGCTACCTCCCCACCAATTTTCAGCCAAATCGGTTCAGCCGTTCTTGAGTTATAAATGGTGTAACTAACACGACTTTCTTTTATATATATAGATGTTCTTTCTTTGCGAAGGCGGAGTAAACAATGATACCACAAAAAGAAAAGTGAAGTTTTATTTAGTACTAAGGTACAAACTGCCAAAAAACCAGATTTCAATATTTTGAACCAAGATTGAGTTTCGATACGAAGCAAGTTCTCGTCTTATTACTTTTTTGTGACCTTTTTTTATTCAACCAAGCTTGTTTTTTTTAAATGTGATATCGTTAATACGATAAATTGTGCAAAGATTAAAAAAATCACTTAGAAAATAATAATTTTTATTATGATAATGACTTCTACTTAAGTTTTCCTGAAGTAATATCCAGTATATACGCGGCCACTTTTTCTATTTTATACTTGCTTCTTAAATTAACAAAAACGAGAATTTTTTTTTTAGGTTTTTAGGTTTACCAGTTGGTAACTAAACCAGAAAAGGATTTAAGTGAAAATCTTGAAATTGACTTCTGATGAAAACTTTGATAGCTGACCTTTTGGTTAAAGTGTTTAGAACCCTTATTGTCGATTTATTAGATAAATAAAACAAAAATTTAAGCACGAATTGTTAACCTCACTTTTTGAAGTCGTTGATTCACCATCAATAAATAAAGATAAACATATTTGCCTTAAAAAGTATAAAAAAATAAGAAAATATCAATATAAGAAAGTAAAATAATCCAGTTAGGAGTTCAAGGTAGCTCTTGAATAAGTTTATAAGATCAAAAAACTGGTTTATTTTGTGTGAAAACTCGTTTATTGTTCAGTTCATATATAAAGACTCGAACTAAATTTTGAAAAATATCAGTTAAAGGTAACTGTTTCAGTAAGCAACAATAAGAATTCACCATGTTTGTTAAGGTATTAAAAATAATATATTTTAACTTTTTAATGCATAAGAAACACTATTGATATATTTGTCAAACAACACAATTATCATTCGTGTTTTTTTGGTTGTAATTATTTTTATTATTTTTCAAGGCTTGGCTTTTATTTACTAGTTTTCTAATTGTGCAGATTGTGTTCGTCGCTGTAGCGCTTGCAGCGGTTGCTGCTCAAAATCACCACGGACATGACCACGGTCACGCATACTCATCCCAGAGTATTGTATTACATCACACACACACACCTTCCCACCACGAGGAACATCACGGACACACTGAGCAACAACATCATGGACATCACGAAGAGCATCGTGGCCATCAAGAACAACATCATGGACACCAGGAGCATCATATCCAGTACCATGGACATGATGAGCATCATGGTCATCATGGTCATGCTTTCTCTTCCCAAAACATCCATCAACATCATGATGGACACACAACCAAGCACGTCGAATACTATGTATGTAGATAATTATCTTTAATGAAATGAAATATTATTTCATCCTTTTGTATACTTATACATTACTAATTTTCATTTTATTTTAATCAGGGTCATCCTAAATACGAGTTTGCGTATGAAGTGAAGGACCCTCACACTCACGACCATAAGTTCCAGCATGAGCACCGCGACGGTGACGTCGTGAAGGGAGAGTACGGTCTGGACCAACCCGATGGCACCGTCAGAATTGTGAAGTACCATGCTGACAAGAAAAGCGGGTAAGTGTACCGAAAAAAAATGCGAATTCAAAATGTTTTTCAATGGAAACATTTCTAATTTTCTTGTGATTTATTCTAACAATTTATTACTTTTGTATTATTCGAATTATAAATTTGGTGTAATATTAATGGAAGTCTTTAATGCTAATTCAGTGAAGTCTTAACATTTCATGACTTTTTCAGATTCAACGCTGACGTCCACTACAAGGGTCACGCCAAGCACATTGTGCCGGAACACCACCACCATCACTGATCTCGTTTATTAGTTTATTATTGATGACCTAGCAATTTCACTGTTGAATTTATTGTTAAATTATTTATTGTATGAACCATGTAAATAAACAACTTATTAATTAAACAAATGTGGTTTTCAAAAATCCTTAACTCACGTTATACATGCATATGTATACATGTTCCTTATGTGAGAAGTGCGAGTATAAATTGTAAGTACAGCATACGAGTTAACCCTCGCTTTTTCTGCGTAGAATTGGACTTTATTTAAAGGAAACTGAAAGTTAGCTATTGTTTTTGATCTGCAATTGCAAATCAAAATAAATTAATAATGTCAACATCGTGGTAGCATAAAATCTTGAACAGTTTTTTTTCTCATCTTTTGAGTGGAATGTCGTTAGATAGGTTTTTTTTAAATATTGAAGATAATTTTAAGATAATTTTTGATTCAGCGAACCGTTTGTGAGATAGTCAAATTATAAGAGCAAATTTTCATTCCAGTAGGGTGTCCGCTCTAAAAACTTAACCACGAGCTACAAAAATCTGAAAAGAATTGTGACAATAGTACATGTAATAGATTTTAAAGGAAAATTATAGTGATTAGGTTAACTTTTTTAGATCAAGAGTAAAAGGGTTTCAAAGTATAAAATGCTGTTACTTAAAATATTTCGTACGAAATAAAATACTTTTAAAATAATACCTAACTTTTATGAAGTTGAAAGTGTTCCATATTGAACCACTATACTGTCCGTACTTGTGGTTTTTTTTTAATTAGTAAAAATATTTCTTTAATTTATTTTATTGCACTTTTAACATACACAGTATTGGTACATAAAGGTACTTAATGCATGAGGCATTATCTACCAGTTAACCTAAAGGGTGATGCTGAGATAGTTTGAATTAGGTAGGTACAATTACAAAAGCGACAGTGTGATACACATATGATAGAAATATAAACTAAACAAGCAAGTTATATATAGATACACTTTATAATATTATTTTACAAAAGAAAGTTAATAAAATATTATATAATTACATGAATAATAAATAATGCTGTGATGATTCTGCTAATTTATTAAGTTGAAGTGCCCAAACATTTATATTTAAAGTCAATTTAATATAAAAAGATACATAAAAAAAATCGGCAAATATCCCAATGATCAAAACTTTATTATGAAAAGTTTTGTCAAAAATAATAATATTTGGTTGGCAATTTTACCACTAAATGCCAATTTTGGCATCATATTTTTTCTGCCAGCCAGCAATCTAACGCTGTTAGTTAGAAATAATGCTCTATGATAATGTGCAAAAATGTAATCATTTTGTGGAGCAACGTTAAAGAGCTATCTTATAAATTATTAAATATTGGAAATCAAGAATCATTTCTTTTATTTTTATCTTGTAATAATGAAATGTCACCAAAACATTGTTGAACAATTTTTGCAAATTATTATAAGGTTACAGTAGTCCTCAGAACCTTAAAACATTTGGCCCCTGGCGTCTAGACGAAAACATTAAACCAAAGTTTCACATTAAAGCATCACAGTTTTTAATTAAGACTGGCATTTTTAATATAGACATACAGAAGATACATAAAGAAGTGTATAAAGTCCTAAATATTTTTATGGCCTTACTAAAACTTCTTAAAAGTAGATAGAGCGAAGTGGATATAGATAACTAGGACGGCTGACCCACCACTAGATAGGATTAATAATGGCAAGGTAGAGAAAGAACTAAAGAAGGAATAATTATAAAGGGTGTTCGTACCTCTATAGCGACAGAGCTACGACCCATTTTTCTTGTTGACGATTCCTCGTTTAAATTATTTACAAGTACAACAGATAATAAGGTATTGTAATAAATCAGTCCATTGGACATCACGAGTTGCTTAAAATTACACTATATTGTTTTTCAATAATAATAATTTTGGGTGTTTGTTTAAAATTTCATTTATTTACATTTAATATAAGTGCAACAAAACAACAATAACATTTTAAAATACAACAATTGACTAGATAAAAGGGCAAATCAATGATGGTGATGATGATGTTCAGGAACGATGTGTTTGGCGTGACCCTCGTACTTCACGTCAGCGTGGAATCCAGTTTTCTTGTCGGCGTAGTACTTCACAATCCTTTTAACGCCATCGGGCTGGTCCAGACCGTATTCTCCCTTGACAACGTCACCGTCGCGGTGCTCATGCTGGAACTTGTGGTCGTGGGTGTGAGGGTCCTTCACTTCATACGCGAATTCGTATTTAGGATGAGTCTGCAATATGTCAGAGAGAACGTACATAAATAACAACGAAAAATCATACAATGGGCCTTTTTTCAATTATATTCATTGGCAATCATGCTTACATAGTATTCAACATGTTTGGTAAGGTGTCCATCGTGGTGTTGATGGATGTTTTGTGATGAGTAAGCATGTCCATGATGTTCATGATCAGCATGATGTTGATCTTGGGCTGCAACCGCAGCTAACGCCAAGGCGATGATACAGATCTGATAAAAACAATTCGGAATTAGTTAAGAATTAAATAAAAATATAAAAGAAAATAAAAATATTTTTAATTTAGGATACTGCGCTTACCTTTGCGAACATATTGATTGTTATGTTAGCTGATTAAAGGGTTAGTGTTGAATGATATTATCACAACGTAATTTGGAATTTATATACTACTACTATAATAACAACTTTCTACTTATTGATTAAAAATGTTTTATTAATATGAAAAACAGGTTTGCACCCAAAATACTGGTTACTTAGTTCAATTAAACAATACGTGACCTTGGGTGAGAAATATTTAAATTTAAGGTCATAAAATTATACTGTTGCCTCGTAAGCAAATGCTATGCCACATCACATAAGATCTAGTGTATAACGAATAAAACTTTAAAATAATGCATATGAGACACAATTAAGTCCTTTGTAGTGATTTATTATTATTAGCGTGGATCGACAATGTATGGTTTATTAATTAATTATAAGTTAACGATTGAGATTCGCGTGAATCAGTTTAATCTACAATAGTTAAAACACAGACGCGATTGGAAAATTCTGTGTTCAGATTCAAATTAAGCGATTTTGTCTAAACCAGAATATTAAATTTTGGTTGAAGGATAATAAAAAGTTGGAAGTTTATTGTAAAGGTTTTCAAAAAATTGCTATGATTCTGCGGCAGTTCTTGCACTTAAATTTTTACATAATAATAATACTATCATATTGACTATTATCTGTAAGCCAATTTGGCATCTCATATCCGCTATTTCAAAAAGATTTAAAACAAATAGATTTACACTAACACTTTCCTATCAACGGTGAGGTTAAAGCGCTATTTTAAGTAACATAGGATGAAAGAAAAAGATATTACGATACATACTTACTTCTAGACATCTATCTAATATTAATAAATTTTGCATGATTTTAAATAAATAATGAGTTTAATTTTGCATGATTATGAAAATTAATAAAGTTAACTAAATGGTGAAATAATATCTTGATATAATTGTTTAATTGGAAATAGTAGTCCCTAAATGTCAAATCTTGGTACCATATTTTGTTTTTACTGGCAGCCAGCAATCTAAGGTGAGTTTGAAATAATGGCCTTTAATAATATGCAGAAATGTTATCATTTTGTAGAGCATTGTAAAGGATATAACTATGAAATAAATGATTAAATGTTAAATAATCAAAAGTCGATTCTCCTATTTTCATTTTGTGATAGTGGTATATGCCCGATGCATTGTTGCTAAAACCAATATTTTGTTTATAAGGTAAAAGTACAAAACCTTAAATATTTGGTCCCTGGCTGCTAAAGGCAAAAACGTCATCATAGACCCAAACAAGAAAACACATTGATATTATCATTTTCAATTAGGACTTTGGCATTTCAACAACATACAAATACTATGTCACTTAATAAGAGTGTGTCCTTTATATTACACTGGCCTAACTAGAACTTTTTTAAATTTAAAAAACATAAGACGGATATATTTATACAGGATGCTCGTGCCTCTGGACGGGTGTGTAACGGTTGATATAATAACAAAAAATCTAACGGTCACTTGACATAATATCACTTAATATAATTTTATTTAATATAACGATCAGTTGTCATATTGATCTGTTGATATAATTTCATTTTATCTAATTTCTTTTGATATAATGAACACTTTTTATAATGCACATTTGACATAACATTCGTTTAGTATATTATTTATTTACTATAATATTCATAATCTCTAAGTAACTTTTAATATAATCTATTGTTACCAGGAGGATCTGGATGCAATCTGGACTTTAGGGCACCCCGACTCGGATAGGTTAGGTTAGAAGGGGATGGCGGGGTCGTAGACCCTTCGTGGTTTTTTTTTTAACCAACCAGAAGTAGGAGCCCCGCGAAGCGGGGCTCCGTCGACCAAGTCCGACCTCGACCAGAAAATTAGGTCAAAAGAACATTAGGTTAAATGAAAGTTATATTAAAAGAATATTATGCATTTTGAAAATTATATCATATGAACTTTATACAAAATGTTATTATATCAAAGGAAGATTATATCATATAAAACATTATATCATATGAAATTAGGTTATTTGATATTATAGCATATGAAAATTATAACACATGAACGTTATTTCAAGTAAAATTAGAGCATTTGTTATTATATCAAACATTACACACCCCCTCTGGACAGACAACGGAGCTACGACCCATTTTTCTCATTGATGATTCGCAGTTTGAATTATTGACAAACTCAACAGTTCATTCGGTATTTTAATAAATCAGGCCATTGGACATCGCGAGTTGCTTAAAATTACATAATATTGATTTTTCAATAATAATAATATTGGGTTTTTGTTTAATATTTCATTTATTTACATTTAATATAAGTGCAACAAAACAACAATAACATTTTAAAATACAACAATTGACTAGCTAAAAAGGCAAATCAATGATGGTGATGATGATGTTCAGGAACGATGTGTTTGGCGTGACCCTCGTATTTCACGTCAGCGTGGAATCCAGTTTTCTTGTCGGCGTAGTACTTCACGATTCTTTTAACACCATCGGGCTGGTCCAAACCGTATTCTCCCTTGACAACGTCACCGTCGCGGTGCTCATGCTGGAACTTGTGGTCGTGGGTGTGAGGGTCCTTCACTTCATACGCAAATTCGTATTTGGGATGAGCCTGCAACATTTCAGTGAGAACATAAATAAATAACAACGAAAAATCATACAATGCACCTTATTTCAATGATATTCATTGGAAATCATGCTTACATAGTATTCAACATGTTTGGTTAGGTGTCCATCGTGGTGTTGATGGATGTTTTGTGATGAGTAAGCATGACCATGATGCTCATGGTTACCATGATGTTGACCTTGGGCCGCAACTGCTGCTAACGCCAAGGCGACGATACAGATCTGAAAGAAAATAATTCGGAATTAGTTAAGAATTACATGTAAATATAAAAGAAAAAAAAAGTATTTAGGATATTGCGCTTACCTTTGCGAACATATTGATTGTTATGTTAGCTGTTTAAAGGGTTAGTGTTGAATGATATTTTCACAACATAATTTGGAATTTATATACTTCTACTAAAATAACAACTTTCTCCTTATTTAATAAAAATGTTTTATTATTATGATAAACAGGTTTGCGGCCAAAATACTGGTAACTTAGTTCAATTAAATAATACGTGACCTTGGGTAAGAATTTTTTAATTCAAAGAGTAATAAAGTAAAATATGCCACATACGATCACATAAAATCTACAGTGAAATGAATAAGCCTTCAAAATAGTGCGTAAGAGACACAATTTAGCCCTTTCTACAATTATTAGGGTGGATCGCCAATGTATGGAGATTTTTTTTCGAATATAGATGTTGCGGTTTAGTGAAAAGTTGCATTGTAAGTTGACGAACACATCTAATATTACTTGGATAATATTTTTAAAGAACTGCCGCAATGCTGACATATTATTGAAAAAAATACCAAATTTAGACCGGCTGCCAAGTATTATTGTACTAAGTAATTACATTTGCTTTTATTTCAATGTTCTATTAAGTAGTGTTAAAACATGAAAACACTTGCACTTATATCTTTTCATTATATTAGTGAGGTTAAAGAAAAAGATCTTTGTATACACCTGCTTCTAGACATCTATGTTACAACCGAGACCAAATATTACCTACGTTTATTAAATAATACATGATGCTGATTTAGTTACCAATAATTTGATAAAACCCATCCCAGGTATGCTAATAATATCATTAGGTAACTGATTGTTAAGCAAATAAATCCAGTTAGGGAGTTAAAGGGCGAAAACTTAAGAACAACATCATAAACACCATGAGCAACAACACCATGGACATCATGAAGAACATCATCATGCCTTAAACCTTGGAGGACATCATGAGCATAATGGCCATGCTTACTCTTCGCAAAACATCCATCAGCATCACGACGGACACACAACCAAGCACGTCGAATACTATGTATGTAGCCTTCATAATTGAAATTAATTAATGCGTTTTATAAATTCTCTAATTTTATTTTGTGTTTATCAGGGTCATCCCAAATACGAGTTCGCTTATGAAGTGAAGGACCCTTACACTCACGACCACAAGTTCCAGCATGAGCACCGCGACGGTGACGTCGTGAAGGGAGAGTACGGTCTGGACCAGCCCGATGGTGTTAAAAGGATAGTGAAGTACTACGCTGACAAGAAAACCGGCTTCCACGCTGATGTGAAGTACGAGGGTCACGCCAAACACATCGTTCCTGAACATCACTACCACTACCACCACTGATCTCGTTTATTACTTTTTCATGATCACTGTTATTGTTAAATATTTTTACCTATTTAATAAGGAATATTAATATGTGAATAAAGTTTGCATTCAATACTTTTAGTTTAATTTTAATCTGACCCACAAATTGATACTTTATATACGTTTTCTGTGTAAAGCACTTGAATTATTCTGTCATTTAAAGTTAATTATTAAAAAAAATTTATGTGTAGTTCATTTGATTAATAACGAGCCGTTACTAAACGTATACCAAACTGACTAGTAAAGGCTCGTGGGGCTAAAATCGCTGTCCACGGCTAAAAATTATTAAAGCATGACTACCTAAAGGGTGACTAATTAGGTATAAATCATGTTATTATATTAGCTTCAGAGTGGATAATTTAATATCCAATTTGCTTAGTGTTTATTATGTAAATATAATGAACATCTCTGAAAAATAGTGCGTTTATTCTTTTAAACAATTATTTTTTTGTACGCAAATTATGTTATGAAGAATTCAATTAGAAGAAGGTCAATATTAGTAGGGTCTTAAGGCGAGATAGTTTGAAACATGTCAAAAAGACAAAATGTTTGAGCTTCTAGTGTAAAAAAAACTTCGAAGGATGCTACTACAGAATAAATACCTACTGTAAACAGAAGAAGTTACAAAGAAACAGAATAATTGAAAAATAGCTCAATAATTGTGGAAAAATATTCGATATCACCATCAAAATAAAACTTTTAGAAAAATAGATAGATAGCTTCTTGATAGTCCTTAAACAATAATCAATCAAATTTTAATATATTACCAAGTATTCCAAAAATTAATTCAAATTTACCAAAACGTTTAGGTTTTGCTCCTAAAATGAGATTAAGTACACGCAATGCATCGTTGCAGAGCTATTTTGAGCTGAATTACATAAATATGAAATATTTCTTTGGATAGGTATTTTTAATCTAAACAAAAGTTACTATGACACTCAATTTAAATATTGATCCGTTCACAAATATTCTTCATTAAACATCGAATTTAAAGCAAAAATTTTTTACGGACCATCATTTAAAACTTGGTGCTTTAGTAACTAAAATCTGCACTAATGTAATTTTCTCTTGGGATTTGTTTAGACTCGCTGGTCTCTAAAATTTCAGGTTGCATTTAGATAACTCATTTTGCATGTTTTAAATATATTTTAGAAAAGGTTTTTAATTATTTATTAACATTACGCTACAACCCACAGACGCGAAACAGTATGGTTTAAGGCGGACAGCTGTACCTAGTTTTTGAGAACGCATAGCTCAAAACGGACTATCATTATTTTGGAACTTGTTATCAAACTTTTGTTCAACATAAAAATAACTATCCAATGACGTATCACATGTATTTATTAAAGGAGATTAAGAAATTGGCCTTTTTTTGTAAAAAGCCTATTTTTAACAATTTTTTAGCCTTTAATCGGCATCTTCAGGGAAAATGGAAACGGAAAGTATTCTTAGTAACCTCATTAGAGAATAGGCATTAAAACTTATGGAGGACAGTAAAAAACAAAAGAGGAGAACTGTCAAAGATAAGTTGACGCGTTCAATTATAACGATATTACTATTGTGCGCTCTCATTGCGATGGTTATTACATTATCTTTGATTGCGATATTTGTTACTGTAAAATGATTGAATACTTAGGAATTCGTTTAATTTGATCGCAGTTATTTGTCAGATGATTTCTTTTATGAGGTTAGACCTGTGGAGTAATTATTTTGTCTATATTGTAAATTAGACGTAAGTACTGAGATTCTTGTTTCTTTATGTCTAAACTCCTCAACCTTCCAAAAGCATAGTATTAGATCGATCATAAGTTGCTTCGACTTGGCTGCAAAAACTTTCTGGTGTTTAATAAATTGATTTGGGACTCTGAATGTGCAAAGTATGACTGGCTATAGTATAATTGCATTCAGTTTTGGACAATTTAAAATATGTAATTATTTAATATATAAATATTTATTTATTTAGAATAATACTAGTACAACAAAACAGAAACAACATTTTTAAGTTATAATAAATGACTAGATAACAGCAGATTAGTGATGATGATGGTGGTGTTCAGGGACGATGTGTTTGGCGTGACCCTCGTACTTTACGTCAGCGTGGAATCCGGTTTTCTTGTCAGCGTAGTACTTCACAATCCTTTTAACACCATCGGGCTGGTCCAGACCGTACTCTCCCTTCACGACGTCACCGTCGCGGTGCTCATGCTGGAACTTGTGGTCGTGAGTGTGAGGGTCCTTCACTTCATACGCGAACTCGTATTTGGGATGAGCCTGCGATAAAAAAATGATATATGAGTAAAAAATTGTCACAAAAAATCGTAGAACGAAATATTGTTGTAATATCTATAGAAATAATAATGCTTACATAGTATTCAACGTGCTTAGTCAGGTGTCCATCGTGGTGTTGATGGATGTTTTGTGAAGAGTAAGCATGATGATCTTCGTGGTGACCATGGTGATGTTCTTGGGCCGCAACCGCTGCTAACGCTACCGCGAGAAGGCAGATCTAAGCAAAACAGAGAAAAATAAAAAAATATAACAATAATATTTATGGTAGGTCATTAAAAACGATTTGTAACAAATAAAACAAATTTTACTTTATCGCTGGTGATTTTACAATCCAGCATTTATATTTTATCTCTAGAATAATACTGTGTACAAACCTTTGTAAACATAATTGTTTGTTATGTTAACTGTTCGAAGTTAAATTGTTGAATGATATTTCTGAAATGACATTTGGAATTTATATACTTATATGAAATAACTACTTTCACCTGAATAATTAAAGTGTTTTATGATTCTAAAGAGTAAATTCTTGGCCAAACTTACTGGTTTCTGAGTCCAATTAAATAAAACGCGGCCTTGAGTAGGCATTTGACGACTTAATTTCAAAAGTGATATTTTATTATGCGACCCCAAAAAAGATAGTTAATTTTCTTCATTATATTGTTGTCGAAATATTGACTCCATCATAGTCCATCAAGTTAGGAGGTATAGCATAGTATTTATTAAAAAAAATGTAACTGTAATAATACGTAACAATTATTTTGAGATAATTTTTACAATTTCCCTTATTGGCCAGTTATATAGAATAAAATAGTTATATATATACCCAAGCCTTTAAATTATAAAATATATAACTGATTTTGAAATATGTAACTTTAGCAGAAGTGAACATAAGGAAAGATAAAGATGTATTATATTCTTAAAAAAGCCCATCAACGCGTGTTTTCTTACCATCCGTATTACAGACATTTATAGTATAAAATTTCATCCTAATAATTTTCTATCCCTACGAAAACCACTGAATTGCCCTGAATTACATTTCTAACTGTAACAATATATAAAAATCCAGTTTTAAAACCAAAACTTTCACAAAAAAATCTAATAGGTACCTAAAAGAAGTCAAACAAATGAGCGATTATAACAATTGTTATAATTTTGATGAGCATTGAATTATGCTAAGGCAATATTTTAAAATTTTCAAAACCGATTAAAGTCATGTAAATCAAAATAAGTAGTGTAAGGCTATAAAAAACGGGTTTTAATAGCACTTGCTTTATTACAATGCCGCATTTTCAGCCTGAGATATTTATCTCGTTGTAAGTTGTCGTAAGTATATAAAGAAAATGAAACATTTCGAATTATCAGTCACCTCTCAACCTTACAAGTGGAATAAGTAAAAAAATAAACATGTTTGCAAAGGTAGGGTTAATTTAAACGAGAACCTAAAACCGTATCTTAAAATAATTATAAATAGACTAATCATCATTCTTATTTACATTATTTTTATATTCAGATTGCATTAGTCGCGATAGCGCTTGCAGCGTCCGCTGCTCAAGAACATCATCATCATGGACACGATCACGGTCACGCATACTCATCTCAGAGTATTGTACTACATCACACGCACACACCATCGCACCACGAGGAACATCATCATGGACACCAAGAACAACAACAACACGGACATCACGAGGAACATCATGGTCATCAGGAACATCACCAAGGACATCAAGAGCAACATATTCAGTATCATGGCCATAATGAGCACCATGGAGATGCCTTCTCATCCCAAAACATCCACCAGCACCATGACGGACACACAACTAAGCACGTCGAATACTATGTACGAAGCAATTTTCACGAATTACCTAATATTTTATGTCTTTTATTTTGTAAATAAAAACATAAGTTTACTTAAATTTAATATTTTGTATTACAGGGTCACCCTAAATACGAGTTCGCGTATGAAGTGAAGGACCCTCACACTCACGACCACAAGTACCAGCATGAACACCGCGACGGTGACGTCGTGAAGGGAGAGTACGGTCTGGACCAGCCCGATGGCACCGTCAGAATTGTTAAATACCACGCTGACAAGAAGGGCGGGTAAGTTTTTCTACAAAATATAATTCCTATCATGATGAAATTAATGTTTGAACCATTTTAGTTGGAAATACAAAGCGTTTGGAATATTTTTTATTCTTCCTGCAAAAGTCGTCTGTATTTTGTTTGAGACGTAATTAATTGAGATATTATTATCTCCTTTTTAAGATTCAACGCTGATGTCTACTACAAGGGTCACGCCAAGCACATTGTTCCTGAACATCATCACCACCACTGATCTTCCTTATTACCTTATTGTTGACGATTTAACACTGTTGTTATTGTTTAATTTAAATTATTTATAAAATTACCTTATATTATGTAAATAAAGATTGCATTGTGATAAATATTATCTATTCTTTATTTTGAAATACAAAACTGTTGACTGAATACAGAATATAAGCTGAACATGGCTACCGGCGCACTCCTAATCAAATTAGACCTAAATGTTTTACTAATAACAAGTTGGTGTTACACAGCTCTACCACATATACCTGACTGTTATGTTATGGTAACAAATATAACGGATTGGGAAATTATTCTTTGGGCTTTGAACTAGTGGTGATATTAATTTAACAACAACAATTCTAAAATTAGCAATTACAAAAAAACCTTATACAAGAATTTACATAAAATAGAAGGTATTCAGAAATACACGTCTGATCTGATATTTACGAGAAAAAGAGAAATTGCTTTGGTATTAGGTGGGTTTCTTTTGTGTCTTCTTTAAGAATTTCTTTTTTAGGTGATTGGTAGTCTGACAAAAAAAAAATCATAAGTAAAAATTACATGATATTAATTTTTTTTCTGCTAAAATTTTAAATGCAAAAATGTGGGAGGTTGGCTGAAGGCTTTTTTTTACTCTTTCACACATAAGTTTCAGTACAGATTTTAATAAATTTTGTCGTACAGATAGTTTCTAGCCTAGTTCAACATTATTAGCATGGTTCTTAATATACAGTGTGGTAGATGTGTATAAAATCCCACTTCACCTGTGTTTAGGTCCCATGTGATGAGCCGATCGTCATCCATCGGACACAAATCCAGCTCTGTGCGGCTATTGAGAATTTTTTAATGAAAATTCACTAATAACATTTTGCTTGACCCGGGAATCGAACGCAGGATCTCGCGGTGAGAGCCGCATACGCTTACCACTACTGAGGCAATACAATATAAGTTATAAAGGCTTAATAATAGTAAACGTTTGAGAGTATATGAATAAAGACGCGAACGGTTTCTTAATATAACAACCGAAATAAAATTAACTCTAAGAAGAAGTTCATAAGGACGCTTGTTGAAAGAAAGGTCACAATTAAAATTATGCAAAATGTAGGCACAGCCCATTAACACTAACACCAATGCAAACTACCAAAAAATAACATACCAATCCCATTTTTAGGGTTTCGTTGCCGAATGGCAAAAAACGGAACCCTTAATGAGTCGTCATGTCTGTCCGTCTGTCCGTCTGTATGTCACAGCCACTTTTTTCCGTAACTATATATTTTTTTCATTAAACCCATACGTGTGGATCTATGGATACGTCTTTAAAAATGATATTGAGGTTTCTTATATATTTATTTTTCTAAACTGAATAGTTTGCGCGAGGGCTGCTTCCAAAGAGGAAAAATTAGGGTCCCCCCCATTACTTCTAAAATAAGGGAATGATTAATGTAAAAATAATATAATAATGAACATTACCATGCAAACTTCCACTTTAAATTAGTTTGAACGAGATCTAATAATTAGTTTATTTTTAATACGTAATATATCGTAAACCGCATTTTACCATTCATTCAATCAACTCCAATATAATAAAGAATTAAGAAAAACATTTATTTTGATGTATAGTAGTACGGAACCCTATGTGCGCGGGTCCGAATCGCACTTGGCCGATTTTTTTTACTCTATATAATATCAGTATAATTTAAGTCTCCACAAAACAAAAATAAGACTCTTCAAAGGTATAATAATCCACCTAGTAGACTGTTATGTACCATCCTGTTTTTGTAGTAAATAGAAAATAAAAAACATACGGTCCATCTATTTGAAAAGGTCAAACAATTAATGTTCTAATGTTTTTGATTTACTTATAAGATAAATGAAAAAAAAATGAAATAACACATTACCTTGGTATTAATTTAAAAAACTTTACTTTTAGATCATTCTAAGTAAATAAGTACTTCAAAACATGACATAACATCACGCCTATATTACCCAGAAGGGTTGGGCAGAGGTGTAAAACAGTCACACTTAACCTGTTACGTTTAAGTCCCATGGGATACGGGGTGAGCCTATCGCCATCCACCGGACACAATTCCAACTTCATGCTGCTATTGTGAATTTCCTGACGGAAAGTAAAATAACATTTTGCCCGATCCGGGCATCGAACCCAAGACCTAGCGGTGATAGGCGCAGTTATAAGTACTTCAGTAGTTTAAAATATTAAAGGTACTCTTAGATATTTTGATTAGACGGGGTTCTGAAGCAGTCTCTTTTTATATATACTACTATTAAAAATTGTATATCCCTTGGGTTTTAGCAAATAAAAACAAAAAAAGTTCGAAGACAACGTTCATAAAAGTCTCATTAATTTCATTAATGGTTTTTGAAGCCAAAATAACGGATTTACTTGTTAAAATTAAAGCACTCGAGCCCTTGACCAACAACGATAAAAATAAACTACCTCAATAACTTGAATTTTAATTTTAATGTCACTTAATATAAATATATTATTAAGACAGCCATTTTAATTAAATGTAGAGCTTTTTGGGTCAGGACTAAATTACTTGATCAAGCAATCACAGTAATTGAAAGTTATTATTGTCCTGGCAGTATTTTTGTCGGTTTTGCATTCCTAGTCTATACCAGTAGCTTTGAAATGGTACTTTTCTCACAAATCCGTTTATTTTTTTTAAATAGTACCTACAGTTAATGAAATAAATGGTTCTAAATAAACTTCACGCCAATTCACGATTATAATACCCTAAAAGGTGCGGTAGAAGTGTATAAAATAAATAAATAATAAATCATAAATATTTTACAACTCACACACAACGCCATCTAGTCCCAAACTAAGCAGAGCTTGTACTATGGGTACTAGAATAACTGATACAAATACATATATACTTTTCTTTTGTAAACACATACTTATTATACATAGAAACACCCAGACTAAGACAAACCCCCATGTTCATGCACACAAAGATTTGTCTTAAGTGGGAATCGAACCCACGACCTCGGCGTCGCAGGTACACTACTTACTCCGCCATCCGGTCGTCAGTATAACAGCCAACTGTTAAATTTAGGACCTAAATAGGACCTGGTATCATAAAGTTACTTGATCGAAATGACAAATGACGCTTTCAATTGAATTCTTAATTGTAAAAGTTTATGTCTGCCGATAAATTTATTGTAAGTTATTATAATAATCTGTCTTGCAAATAGTTACACTAATATCACGTTAGCCAATTAACTAATGACTGTAGACCTACTTATGACGACCGGATGGCAGAGTGGGTAGTATACCTGCCTGCGACGCCGAGGTCGCGGGTTCGATTCCCGCTTAAGACAAATATTTGTATGCATGAACATGGGGGTTTGTCTTAGTCTGGGTGTATTATAAGTATTTATTTACAAAAGAAAAGTATATAATATGTAGATATTAGTATCAGTTATTCTAGTACCCATAGTTCAAGCTCTGCTTAGTTTGGGACTAGATGGCGTTGTGTGTAAGTTATGAAATATTTATTTATTAAAATATTTATTTATTGGATATTAATTAAAAATTTATGACTTTACTAATTTTATAGCTTTTTATTAGTGCAATAATTTTCTGCGTCTTGACAGAGAACCAAATGAAGTTGAAGGAACTCTAAAAGGGCTATTATTGTTCCGTGTATAAGTTTTCTTAACTCAACTAAGGCTGTCGAAGAACCACCAACAAATGCCAGGCAAAAGATTTGGCAAAAAAAGTTTCCACCACCACCCGATTTTGTGAAGACTAAGGAGCATCTGCCCTCTGGGTCAAATCTGCAGTGGCCTATGTGGAAATCGCTAAATCGCTTGAGAACTCAAGTAGGCCGCTGCAGACACAATCTAGAAAAATGGGGGATATTAACAGACCAGACCCAATGTGACTGCGGTGCTCCTCAACAAACGATGTCACATCTGCTGAATTGCCCCAAGTGCCCTTACAGCTGCTCTATGCAAGATTTGTACGACGCTACAGAATGCGCAATTGGTGTGGCCACGCACTGGGCGGGAGTAATATAAGATTTTAGTACCATTGACACGAAAGAAGAAGAAGATTGTTCCGTTCAGTTTTACCTTTTAAGGTGCAAAACACTTCAAATAACTAGTGTGGTTATAACCCCGTATAGCCTGTTCTGGACCGATTCAATTAATATAGTCAATTAACGAGCAGCTTCTTTCCATAATTTAATAAAAATGATTAAAGAAGCTGGCATTAAGTGCATTTGAGTGCAGTTTGCGTGGTGGTTAAAGCGGTCGCCTCACCGCTTTTAACTGCGTTGGTCATATGGGTTCGATCCCCACACAGATTGGTTTTTACTCTGGGTGTGCTTTATGTGTGTTAAATGTATGTTTGTAAACACCCCTGCGATACCGGAGTTATTCAAAGCACACACGTTTAAAAAAAATAAAAATGAGATTGGTTAAAGGATGTTATTTAATTTATCAAAATGAATAACATGATCAGTATTTTAGTGTCAAAACAAACAAACATTATTAAAATCAATAACTATTTTTATTAATTGTTAAATCTACAATTAAATTGTATTAATTACACAGGACATAAAAATTCCGTTAATCGGTGAAGGTTATGCTTAAGAAAAACTTCTTCTGAAATTAAAACAACTGGTTTATGACTTGGTTATTTTTAATTTATCTTGAAACACTGAACTCGTTACGGTGATCTTTTGTAAGTATATAAGGTAAAAACGTATGTTTGGAAGTATCAGTTAACAATCAACCATTGGAGTAAATTGATCAATAAACACCACCATGTTAAAGGTAAAAAATGCTTTTAATTAACTACGGGCCAATAAAATGTTTTTATCTGATATGTTTGAGTCTAATAAATAGTGTTAATTTCTGTTAAAACTTTTATATAAATGCAAAAGTTTTATAGTAATTATGTTTTAATCTAGATTTTGAAAAATAAGAAACACATCCAAAAGGAAACAAACAACTCTTGTTCAAATTCATTTTTTTTATATATACAGATTATCTTAGTTGCGGTAGCTCTTGCAGCGGTCACTGCTCAAGACCACCACCATCAAGAACAAGACCACGGTCACGCATACTCATCTCAGAGTATTGTATTGCATCACACGCATACACCTTCTCATCATGAGGAAGAACACCACGGAAATCAAGAAGAACATCAGGGCCATCATAAGCAAGACTCTAAACTTCAAGGTCATGGACACGCATACTCATCTCAAAACATAGTACTTCATCACACTGATATACCTTCTCACCATGAAGAACAATCCCACGGACATCGCGAACAACATCAGAACAAACACCAAGAGCATGGACATGCTCACTCTTCACAGAATATTGTACTCCATCACACGCACATTCCCGTGCACCATGAAAAACACTATGAACAACAAATCCATGGACACCACGAGCAACAAATCCATGAACATGAGAAACATCAGGATGAACACCATGGACATGCTTACTCCTCTCAGAATATTGTACTCCATCACACGCACATTCCCGTGCACCATGAAAAACACTATGAGCAACAAATCTATGGACACAACGAGCAACAAATCCATGAACATGAGAAACATCAGGCTGAACACCATGGACATGCTTACTCCTCTCAGAATATTGTACTCCATCAGGCGCACATTCCCGTACACCATGAAGAACACCATGAGCAACAAATTCATGGACACCATGAGCAACAAACTAATGAACATGAGAAACATCAGATTCAAACTGGACATCATGGACACGATCATGGACATGCTTACTCCTCTCAGAATATTGTACTCCATCAGGCACACATTCCCGTACACCATGAAGAACACCATGAGCAACAAATTCATGGACACCATGAGCAACAAACTAATGAACATGAGAAACATCAGACTGAACACCATGGACATGCTTACTCCACTCAAAATATAGTACTCCATCAGGCGCACAATCCCGTACACCATGAAGAACACCATGAGCAACAAATTCATGGACACCACGAGCAACAAATTAATGGTCATAAACAACATCAGATTCAAACTGGACATCATGGACACGATCATGGACATGCTTATTCGTCTCAGAATATTGTACTCCATCACGCGCATATTCCCGTACACCATGAAGCACACCATGAGCAGCAAAGCCATGGAGACCACGAGCAACAAATCCATGGACATGAACAACATCAAACTGAACAACATGGACATGGGCATGCTTACTCATCTCAGAATATTGAACTCCATCAAGTGCATATTCCCACGCATCATGAGGAACACAATCTTGGACTCCTTGTACAGCAACAACAAGGATCTCAGGCAGAACACCATGGTCAACAGATTGAACACCACGGTCATCAAGACCTTCACCAAGTTCAATACCATGGAAACGAGGAGCACCATGGTCATGCTTACTCCTCTCAAAACATCCATCAGCACCATGATGGGCATACAACCAAGCACGTTGAATACTATGTAAGACGTTTTCCTATTCTAATTAATTTGTGAAACAGTCTTTTTATATAAATCTTAACTACATTTTTATTTTTTACCAGGGTCATCCCAAATACGAGTTCGCGTATGAAGTGAAGGACCCTCACACTCACGACCACAAGTACCAGCATGAGCACCGCGACGGTGACGTCGTGAAGGGAGAGTACGGTCTCGACCAGCCCGATGGTACCCTCAGGATTGTGAAATATTACGCCGATAAAAAGAGCGGGTAAGTGACAATAGAACCCAACTCATTTATTTAATTATACTCGTCCATTATGTATAGTTGACCATAGCTATAGACTTTGGTTCTTGAACTGGTAAAATAACTGTTATTCAACGACATTTTTCTTTTCAGATTCAACGCTGACGTGCATTACAAGGGACATGCCAAGCATATTGTTCCAGAAAAGCACCACCATAATTGATCTCGTTTAACTGTTCACTGTTATTAAATACGCATCGTTTTTGTTGATTTTTTAAATTATTATTTATCGTGTAAAATGTGTGAATAAAGTTGCATTAAAGAACCATTTTTTTTTATTTCAATAAGTATTCAATCGGAAAATTAATACCATGCAGTCATTTAATAGGTTATAATAATACATTTAACGATGTTCCATACTAATGATATCATATTTTATCTCTGGTTTTGTGTCTTGGTAACTCGGTATTTTCTTGATACACTTGAGAACCAAGGGGTATGAAACGTACCAAATTATCGTACTCTCTATTAATCATTGACTTTAGGATCTTAACAGAGCCAGGCATAAAAGAAATCGTTAAAAGTAAGGGTTATAATTAACAATAACATGAATCTCACCTAAATGAGGAACCCAAGTTACTACCTATATATGTATATCTTACTAATATAACACTTAAAAATTAACAGCAAATATGCCCACTAATACTAAAGATTTGTTTTCTCTGTGCACGCTAAAGATGATATCGTTTTACTTAGAATTAACAGCACTTATCACACATCTGTTGTTATAAGCATTAACTACATAAACTTCAGATGCTAAATAATAAAGACATTTGAACGTATATGCACAAAACTTTTTGTTGCAGTTAGATGAAAAAAAGTTTAAGAATTTTTTTTTTTGCTGAAACAAATTTTGATCGAGTATTATGTGCTTTGAAATTATTTTTTGAATATTGTATTTTTATTTATTTTATTTTATTTAAAAGGTACAGAAACAGATGACAGATTAAACACTTCATACATTATTATGTTTTACGTGAAAAACAAATACAAATCTGACGCCCAATTATATCTGTATACAGCACTTCAATTATATAGCTTCAACAAGAAAGGTAGTACGTTATACATAAAACAAAATGAATTTAACAACTAAATTACAAGATGAAATTTAAATTAAATTAAATTAGGTAGCTAAAGTAAACTAGTTTATAACTATGAAGATTCTAAATTAAACAATGATGTTTTGAATTTATTGAGTACATCCTGAAAAATATCTGTTTGAGAGCATACTAAATTATAATTTTTACACATTCTTATTAGTGGACTATTCTGTGAGACATTATTATTACAAGATGGAACACTAAATAGTTGTGGAGTACGCAAAGATCGTGTTGGAATCTTAAAATTTAACTTATTAACAAGGTCACAATCAAGTGAGCCGTTCACAATTTTATGTAGAGTGCACATGTCGGTCACCCATCTTCTATTTTCCAGACTCGTCATTTTAAAATTCACCAGCCGGGCATCGTATTCAGGTATTTTACGCCGTAAACCATACTTTATGCATAGAGCCCTTACAAACTGTCTTTGTATGGATTCCAGGCGGTCAATATGGGTGTTATATATTGGGGCCCAAACAGAGGAACAGTATTCAAGTATGCTTCTTACCAGACTATTGTAAATGATGATCACTGAATCTGCTCGTTTAAACGGCTTAGCATTACGAAGCACGAAGGACAGTATGCGATTGGCTTTAGAGCATACATGGTCGTAATGCGGTCTGAAAGACATAACGTTGTCGAAAATCACACCCAAATCACGAACTTTGTCAACTCTTTCTACGACATCGTCTTTGATTTTATATTTATAATCTATTGGTTTTTTGTTTTTGGAGAAAGTGATGACCTGACATTTTTTTATGTTTAGTGACATTGAATTCAGTTGGCACCAGTCGACAATACAGTCAATGTCTGACTGAAGAACCTCGCAGTCTTGGTGACTGTAAATGCGACGGAAAATTTTTATATCATCCGCATAAGCTAAACATTCGCTATTGATTTTACTTAGTAAGTCATTAAGGAATAATATAAATAGCAATGGGCCAAGGTTTGACCCCTGTGGAATGCCAGAAGTAGCTAAGAACGGTATAGAATCGTATCCGCTTAGTGCCACCAGTTGCGTACGGTTCAATAAATAGGAAGTAACCCATCTGTGTAGGCTCCCGTGAATACCAGCAAGCTGTGCCTTGGATAACAGTGCAAAATGATCCACACGATCAAAAGCTTTTGCAAAATCTGTGTAAACTGCGTCTACTTGTACTTTTTTGTTAATGGATTCGCATATAAAAGTGGTGTAGGTCAAGAGATTACTATTAGTTGACCGACCTGTAACAAAACCATGCTGACGTGGGTTTAGCATATGCCTGAGATGGTTGTAGATATGTTCATAGACTAAACCCTCAAATATTTTGGCGAACCAGTTTAAAATGCAAATAGGCCTATAGTTTGTAATGTCACTTTTATCTCCAGACTTATATATGGGAGTAATTTTGGCTATTTTCCACAAGCTGGGAAAAACTCCATCACGTAGAGATTTATTGTATATGATCGACAAAGGCCTAACTAGTGCTTTTGCGCAAAGACGTATAAAGATTGGCGGGATATTATCAAAACCTCCATTTTTGGATAGATCTATATTCTCTAACTTTTTTAAAATACTACTGTTTGGGATTTCAATTTTAGTAATAGAGTAGCTACTACACGCCTGGAAGTATGAATCGTCATAACTGGTTGAGCTTGGGCAGTAAACGGAAGAAAAGTAGCTTGCAAAAAGATTGACAATATCCTCACCGGTATTACCAATCCTATTGTTATAATACATTCGACTGGGAATAGCGTTAGTGACTCGTTTACTTTTTGTATAACGCCAGAACGCCTTAATGTTAAGCTTAAGATCCTCTTCTATTCTATCGATATAAGTCCTAAAACATTCATCAGTAGCTATTTTGACTCTTGCTCTGTGCATGGAAAACATGTCATAGTCTCTTGAATTTGCATAGCACTTAAATCTACTGTGAGCTCTATTTTTTGATGCGATTAGATGTATTAAATCTTTCTAGAACCATGTTGGATATTTATTATTGGTGATTTTGGTTTTAGGCGTATATTTTTCTATTATATTAAAGATATTATCGTAGAAAAAATGTACAAACTCGTCACACCCTAATTTTGAAGCAAATGCGTCCCAGTCAATCTGTTGTAATTCTCGTTGACATCCCTCGTAATCCGTTTTGCGATAACATAATTTTTGAAATGTGCTATTATGTACCAATGTGGATGTTGTTTTTAATATTAGAACTTCAAACGGTGGATGATGTTTATCAAGCCGGCTAATTGGTAACGTTGTTGTCAATCTACAATAGTCAGAACAGTCCGTAATAAATAAGTCAAGGATCCGCTCATTATGGTTACTTATATTGTTAAGTTGTTGTATTGAGATGGAGTGGAACAGATCATACAGGGACTTAGATTTGTCACAATTGTAATTTTGAGGACATCCTGATTTATTCGACCAAATCATGTCGCCCAAGTTACAATCACACAAAACACAGGTCATGTAATTTGGTGAACTATAAAATTTGTTCTTACATTGATTGAAAAACTCACACACCGCATTTGATGGCAAATATTCAGGCAGGTAAACAACGCACAGATTTATATTAAAAGAAGCATTAACTTTGATTTGCAGCCACAGATCCTCTAGAAATTCAGACTGCCAATCACTTCTAAGAGTAACCTGAAATCTTTTTAAGTAAGCCACAAGAACACCTCCACCATGACTCTTTTTATAATGGGCACGAAACCATAAATCACGATCTCTGCGTACAACACAATATCTATCATCAAATAATTTCGACGATAGGACAGTTTCATCCAACCACGTTTCACACAAGCAAATTATGTCATAATTATTACTTAGCACGGTGTTATAAATATCTATAGTTTTACTTTTCATACCTCTTATGTTTTGGAAGTAGATAGACAGAGACATTAAAGTATTAATAAAAAACAAAATAACGTTGTTCACAAACTAATAACTTACTAACTAACATATAAGGCTAAGACTATCCTGGTTTTTAATAAGTATATACTTATCACCTACAGCTTTTCTCACATAAATGCGTCCATTTTTAATCCACACAAATTTATATCCTAATTCCTTCGCTTTCTTGCGCGCTAAAGCATGCAGGGATTTGTTGGTTGGTGAAAGATGTTCCGACACGTATACTGGTAACCTTTCACCAGCTATGCCTAGCAGACTGGTGTTAAATTTCGCAGTAGGATTCGCTTTATTATACCAATACATTGCGGAATAGAACTCGTCACGAACTCTTACACTTCTAAATTTAACTACTATCGCGCGTGGATATTTACTCTCCTTGTTAATTTTTGCCACCCTGGTGCACTTAATCAACTCGTCATCTTTTAGGCTATGACCAATTACCAAAGAACACTGCTGCAACAGATTGGGTAGATTTTCATTATGGTGCTCAGGTACGCCTTGTATCTCCAAATTATTCTCGCGTAGATGTTGCTCTAGGTTGTTTAGGCGGTCAGACATTGCCGATACCGTAGTTTTGAGGGCGGCATTTTCCTTGGTTAAAAGTCCGTTATCCCTGTTCAATGTCTCAATCATATTCTTCATTTCGTCATGCATTGAGCTCAAGAAGTCCATGGATTGACGAAATTCAGCCAAGTCTTGCTTGATTGGTGACAGCTCGGACTTTAACACACGTGATATCATTGCAGGAAGTTCAGCCTTTATAGCTTTGAGTACTTGATCGCTAATGGCCGTGACAAAGGCATCATCTTTATTGGTAGAGCTGCTCAGACTGGTTAATTGATAAGTGTCAGTCTGCTTTTTCCTTGTGGTAATATTATCCAGTCCCATATCTTCATCACTAGCGTTGCAATTACGCGGCTCGTCCTCCTTGATATTGCGAACTGGTGTGTTTGTGTTGCCCGTCTTTGGTAACTTACTCCTGCATTCGTGACACACCCACTTAGCCTTTTGGTCTTTATTCATAGACAGAAAATATTTTTTATCGGGTACATTTGCGCATACCAGATCGTAAAATTTGCGGCATTTGTTACATTTCAAACAGTCTTGATTATCAACAAACCCTCGACAGCCCCCGTAAATAATATTTTTAGACGCCATCTGTGAGTCTTATCGAGAACTATGTCACACCAATCTATGTCAGTTACGTGCGAGCATACAACTTAACGTGATTTGCAGATCTTCTAATAGAGGGCGCTTTATGAGTGACGCGTCCCTTTAACAACTTTACATACAAATGGGAAATTTCGCCGCGCAGCCTCACTTATTCGTGGCGCAGCGGTATAAGCACTCGCCTCGGGATATGCGGCCGCTGGTTCGAGCCTTGGTCACCGCAGCAATTTTTCCAATTTGTGATTCGCTGCCAAAAATTATAGGTAATGTGTTTCTCACCAAGTATGCGACCATTAGCGACGATCAGGATTGGTCAGGGGAGTTTCTTGAGATTTCCTATCTCGCTTCCACCGCCTACTGGGAGGAGTTCTACGAAGAGACTCCAAACAAAAGAACGAGAGGTACCGATTTAAGGGAATTGACCAATCACTAATTTAGTTTAAATAATTAATTAAAATTGCAAAAATATTTCAACACACGTCCGTTCTCTAAGAAGCCTGAGCGACGCGTGATATGGTTTTGTTGTTTTTCGATACTGTGTTTGATTGATTTGTTTTTTTAATGTATCTTGTAGTAAACACGTAGGTACATAAGTTTTACAATGATTTTATTCTACTTGTCAACAAGGTGGCAAGTAGAATAAAATCAATGAAGGTGAGTCAGCTTGCAAAAATTGTTTTGCAAGCTGACTCACCTTAATAATAATTTGTCATCAAGTTGAAATTAACACTCATCACCATAATAATATAATAATAATATTGTTTAATAAACAAAATTGGTTTAAAATTATGTAAGGCTTGAAGACCATAACATTTACAAAATGTATAAAACTTTTTATAACCAAGATCAACACAAACATTATTGATCACAAGTTTTCAAATATTCGGCTGATTTATTATTTTAAACTTAAAACATACCATTGGATATTAAACATAGTATATTGATTTTACAACAAGTTAAAATACTACCGTAACTTAAAAATAAAGGAATGTGTTACAATGAAATATTTTTTTTTTTTTTTTAATTATAGTTATAAAGAAACCAGTACAGCTTTAATAAGAGGCTTATAAAATATAAAAAGGAGGAGGAAGAGGTTTATAAAATAGAGATGTGATTGTTTGTATCTATTGTAACTAGATAGATAGATAGATAAAGAAAACTATATTTGCACATCAAATTTGTAACAAACATACAAAGAAATAGGTACTTAAAACTCTAACGTACAATGGGCGGCCTTATCGCTTGACGCTCTCTTCCAGGCAACCTTAGGATGGATGAACTAGTTGCGTAAGTTAAAGTAGTTATTCTGGATTTGCCGATGCTTTTAATAAGCGGATTATGTGATGTGGATTTTTGTAGAAATAAAAGATTTTCGCAATTTTAAGAATTAAGCTTTTTAGAAGTTGGTATTTTATTTGCATTTTGTACATTTTTAAGATTAAAATTTGTTTTAAATCGCGCGTTGTAAGCTATTTTTAATGCTTTATTTTGGATTATCTCCAGTTTTGAGTAATTGAGTCTGAAATGCTGTAGCATTTCAGACTCAATTATTGTAACCGTCCTATTATCAAATCAGTGACTTGAGAGGTCGCACACGTGCATAAACCAACGTTATTGATTATTTTTGATTAAATCTAAAATTGTGACATTGTTCATTTTTCCATTTTTTTTGTATACACTTAAAAAAATATGCACAACATACAATCATTTTATACCTCGATTTTCAGCGAGGACACGTAAAGTTTTTCTTCGTAATAGTCATCTATTATGGGTTATCTTTAACGCTGAAGCTATTCGCAAATAATAGTGATTTTTACTTATTCAGGACATAAAACCTCGCAAATATTAGTAATTTTCATTTATTAATTATGTAAAACCTAAATACAACAATAATATTAACAATAACATTTTGACAATCAACACACAGATCAACTCATATTTACAACAGATAAAAATATAGTTTTCCACATGAGGACTTTTAGTGATGGTGGTGGTGTTCAGGCACGATGTGTTTGGCGTGACCCTCGTACTTCACGTCAGCGTGGAATCCAGTTTTCTTGTCAGCGTAGTATTTCACAATCCTCTTAACACCATCGGGCTGGTCCAGTCCGTACTCTCCCTTGACAACGTCACCGTCGCGGTGCTCATGCTGGAACTTGTGGTCGTGAGTGTGAGGGTCCTTCACTTCATATGCGAACTCGTATTTGGGATGAGCCTGTAACACATAAAATAGTACATAATATTTTTACAATTATTAATACTTAAAATATATTTTAAAGTTAAAATACTTAATCATACTTACATAGTATTCAACGTGCTTGGTGGCATGGCCATCATGGTGCTGATGAATGCTTTGGGATGATGCAGCGTGTCCATGGTGTTCATAATGACCATGGTGTTCCTCATGATGTCCGTGATGTTGTTCCTGATGACCATGATGTTCTTCGTGATGTCCGTAGTGTTGTTGTTTATGGTGTCCATGATGATTTTCCTCATGGTGTGGTGTGTGGGTGTGATGCAAAACAATACTCTGAGACGAGTATGCGTGTCCGTGGTTATGTCCGTGGTGATGGTCTTGAGCAGTGACCACTGCAAGTGCTACTGCGAGTAAGGCAATCTAGACAAATAAATAGAATTAAATGGTTTAATGTTATGTTTTATATTTATGTGGTATTTGAAATGAATGTTATTTTATAGGATCTACCTTGGCTATCATTTTTTAATTTTTGTTACTGTCTCCCTGAAGCTTATGTGTTGACTGAAGTTGACAATTAATGATTGAATTTTATATACGTACAAAATAACTTGTTTTTTAAGTAATGAAGCAAATATACTTTCGTATTAAACTTGCTGGGCTGTTGTCATGTTAACTTATGAGCAAGTGACCTCCAACAGGTTATCACATAGTATTGAAAATATTTGCTGTTATATAATTTTACTACATAAAACTGTAATAGTGGACAATTTTACATAGTAACAAGTAACATCTTAGTTTTCAGCCTCTTTGTTTTAAGGTCATCACAAAATTTGACAAATAAATATAATATGGACAGGAGAAGTTATTGATTTTATTCTATCTAACATGATGTTGTAAGAACTTTAATGTTATGTTTAGGTCTCATATGGGTTAGAGGGTGAACCTATCGCCATTCACCGCGCACAATTCTCACTCCTATTGTAAATTTCCTGACAGAAAGTTCACAAATAACACTTTGCCTTACCCGGGAATCGATCCCAAGACCTAGCGGTGAGAGACGCACAAGCTAACCACTAGACCATCTGAACATAACAGGTAAAATGTGGGTGTTGTACACTTCTGTCACCCCTCTGGGTAATATAGGCGTGATGCTATGTTATGTGAAAGAAAGAAAGAAATATTTTTTTTTGGCACAAAACATAAAATAAACAATACAGGAAATACAGTCAAATACAGTTATACAGTCTGTACCAAAAGGCCAGCAATGAACTACAGTCACCTAACGCTAATTTTCAGCTGCAGCTCACGAGTGCCGTACGCTCAAAACTACTAAAAATAAATTTAATTATAATTAATGTCCGTTGAATTTAAAAAGGAAAAAGAAAGGATACACCATACCTATAAAATAAATAAAAGCTGTTTACAAATTTAAAAAATACAAATAATAATAAATACGTAATAGCAAAAGTGCTAACGTTAACTCGTGAAAATCTTTATCGATCGTGACATCACCTTTAATCGTACACGTATTTAACACACGTATTAAACGTTTTTGTTTTCATATTACCTATGAATTTACTGACTAGATGTTAGATGTTTTGCTGTTCGTTATATTCCATAAAATAGTTTAATAGATTTTCAATAAAAAAAACCGACTTCAAAAAGTAGGTAAACTAAAAAGCATAAAATAAATTTACTCCGCACAAATAATACGTTTTTTTTTAGTTAAATAGAAATTATTAAATAATTATTTTATAATTCTGAAGTCGGTGCCATGTAAATCGGATAATTAAGAACTAATATTCAGTCAGAAAATAGTTGTTAGAAAGATTTATACTTATTATCTAGTTATTGGTTACTTGGCACCGACTTCAGAATTATAAAATGATTATTTAATAATTTCTATTTAACTAAATGAAAAAACGTATTATTTGTGCGAAGTAAATTTATTTTATGCTTTTTAGTTTACCTACTTTTTGAAGTCGGTTTTTTTTTTGTTAAAAATTATTTTATTTTACGATTTTAAGTGATGGGTAGACCGAGCAAGAATGTTTCTCGAATGAGGAGACGACGGTTACTTGAGACGGAAAACTTATTAATAATAATCCCCGTACTCCTAACCGTTGAGGAGTTGTACCTTCCAGCATCAGCTCTGCAACTTAAAATGCAAATATCCAAGTAGTTTTAGGTAATATACGAAACACAATATAGAAGCTTGATTGACCCATGATTTCTCTAGGATCCCATCATTAAATCATGACCTCATATTATGAATATACATAAGTAATATTCAACGTCTCGCCTCATCTGTGTATAACTTGAAAGAATACAGTAAACTTCCTCAAGGAGCCTATGAGGAGTTGTACCTTCCAGCATCAGATCAGCAATATAAAATGCTGGCTACTAGATGCAAATATCCAAGTAGCTTTAGATAATATACAAAAAACAATATAGAAGCCTTTTAAATTTGAGGGTTGCCCTCGATTTCTCTAGGATCCCATCATCAGAACGTGACTGGAAAAAAATGGGACCACATGACAAGTATATCCTATCAAACAAAAAAAGAATTTCTCAAATCGGTCCAGATGGCTTCGAGTAATCGGTGAACAAACATAAAAAAAAAAAAAAAAAAAATACAACCGAATTGAGAACCTCCTCCTTTTTTTGAAGTCGGTTAAAAAAAACAAGGGTTTTCTCTTAACAACTTTATTGTTTTAAAACTATAGCGACTTAACTAAATATATTTTTTTTTTTAAAAAAACGACGCCCGCACTACGAATAACTCCTGTGTCGCGGGGGTGTTCACAAACATACATTTCACACACACAGAATAAATATTTGCGAATCACACAAAGATTTGTTCTATGTGGGGATCGAACCCACAACACCAGCGCAGTTGAAAGCGGCAAGGCGACCGCTTTAACCACTACGCCAACCGTGCACTCAATTGAAAGTAATCATGGCAAAGGAGTTTTCTGCATTTAAGTTAAAGCAATTGATATCAAAACTGGGGTAATGCGAACAGGGTCACATTAAGTTATTTAGTAAGCAAACAAAAGGTCATATCGAATTGTGATCTCAAATGACACCAATGAGTTTATATTAAACTTGTTTAATTATAAATAACATACTGAACTTTTTTTTAAGGTTTCGTGTGTATTATGTCCGAATATAAAAGCTCGAAACTTTGATTTAAAATTATCAGTAAGCTGTTGATCTTACAAGCGAATCAAGTAAAGTTATCATGTTTGCTAAGGTATGCGTTATATCAATCAATTTTATTATAAATATTACAAAATAAGATCAATACTTATTTTTCTTTTTCAATTATTGCCATACTGATAGGCTAGATTGTAATATAAATAAGATATCTTAAATTTAATAATTGATTTCTTATAAAAAAAAAAAAAAAATATTGCCATACTGCTGATTATTAATTTTTAATTTTGATTTAGATTATCCTTGCCGCTTTGGCGCTGACAGCGGTGGCTGCTCAAGACCATAACAATGATGGACATGATCATGGTCATGCATACTCATCTCAGAGTATTGTTTTACATCACACGCACACACCCGCCCATCATGAAGAAAATAATGGACACCATGAGCAACAACAACAAGAACAGCAGGAACAGGACTCTGAGCTACAAGGTCACGGACATGCATACTCCTCTCAAAATATTGTACTTCATCACACTCATATACCTACACACCATGAAGAACACCATCAACAACTTCACCACGGACATCAACAGGAAGAACATCTGACTAAAAACAACGAAGACGGGCATGCTTTCTCGACTCAGAATATTGTACTACACCATGCTCACATACCCACTCATCATGAAGAACATCAACTGCAATATGGGCATCACGATCATCATGAACAACCACAGGCTGAACAATACGGACACGAACATGGACATTCTTACTCAACTCAAAATATTGTACTCATTCCCACACATCATGAGGAACAACATCAGGGACACTATGAACAACTACACTACGGTCAACACAAAGAACAGCGTGATCAACAGATTGAACACCATGGTCATCAAGAACTTCATCACATTAAATACCATGGCCAAGAGGACCACCATGGTCATGCTTTTTCTTCCCAAAACATCCATCAGCACCATGACGGACACACAACCAAACACGTCGAATACTATGTATGTAGCCATAATAATTGAAATGCTTTGAATGCTTTTTAGACATTAACTATATCTAATTTATGTTTATCAGGGTCATCCCAAATACGAGTTCGCGTATGAAGTGAAGGACCCTCACACTCACGACCACAAGTTCCAGCATGAGCACCGCGACGGTGACGTTGTCAAGGGAGAGTATGGTCTTGACCAGCCTGATGGTACCCTCAGGATCGTGAAATATTACGCTGATAAAAAGAGCGGGTAAGGAATCTGTAAACAGCATTATTACTTTTTTTATATTTACCCTTCTGCTCATTTAATATTTGAATTTAATAGCATTTTAAGTTTCGATAAACAATTTTAGTAAAGTTACCAAATATTCATTCTTTTATTACAGATTCAACGCTGATGTCCAATACAAGGGTCACGCCAAACACATTGTTCCTGAACATCATCATCAGCACTAATTTTGTTAAAAGGAGATCCTTTTGTTGTAAATTATAATTATCATCGTTACTGTTGAAATATTTTAATTATTTATCGTGTGAAATATGTGAATAAAAATTGCATCAAAGTACATGAATTACTTTTACTATGACACTGAATACTTCCCTTCCATTTTCACCCTTGTTAAAATGTTTATGTATTGCCCCTGTTTATTGATATATATTTTGTATTTGATAAGACGAATTAAAATAATTAAATTGGTTAGTAATACATACGTCAAGTCATATTAATTTGATTATTTTTTTTAAATCTATTAAATTCTTTAGATACTATATATTTGCTTTGTAAATATAATGTTTGTTGACGTGTTCAAGCGCCCCTTAGGTTTTATAAATAGATGATTTGACTTTAACTTTGACGTAATAAAAATAAGCTGAAATTTTTTTTGACGCTTTTACTGATAGAATAGAAAATCGACGTTAAATAACTTCAATTTGATTTATGTTCAGCTTTGATACAGCAATAGTTTTATTAGCATTATAAATTCATTATTGTTGGTACTATCCCTATGTACCACTTCATTTAAAAATACAGATTCTCTATCTCATATCCCACAAAAAGCCCCGGACGGTGGCAGAGGGCGCAGGGTCCTACTTACAGAGCACTTGCAGCACTGGTGTGACTGGATCAAGTCTGTATCACGTAAGCCCTGAATATAACAAACGAACTGTGGATGTTTCACTCAATTTTTTTATGGTGTATAAGCACGCGTTTTGTGCACGATCTAACCTAAACAGATGGAACACGCTTACTGTGAGATACCTATATATATTTACTCTTGCTTTGAAGATACCAAGATTTTAATAATGTGGAAACAGATTCAGGCAGGGCGTTCCATTCTTTTGCAGTTTGCATAAGAAATGTTAAAGCGAAAGAAACACTTAGTGCGTATTTAAGAAATATCTAAATAACTTTAGAAAATGAATAAAAAACACTTAAAGTTTCTATAAAATTTGATGGTTGCCCTCAATTTCTATGGAATTCCATCATTACTCCTTACTTGGTGGCCATAGGATCATTTTAAAAGTACATCCTCTTAATTTTTTTTTTTAAATAAATACTTCTTCGTTTAAAAATACCGATAAGCTGGCACCCATGTGACGATGCTCCAGAGTTTGAAGTCAAGCGTTTTTCAGATCGTCATAGCTAATTATTCTCTTGGCTCTACTCTCCACTGACTCGCGTGCCTCGAGCTGGTATTTTACTGAACCATCCCACAGATGTGAACAATATTCCACACACGACTGGACTTGTGGTAAGGTTAAGGTTGAGTAGCTGCCTAGGCGTATGTAGTAATAATTAGAAACATTACAGTAAGCGTGATGTATTAATAAATAAGTATAGAAATGGACGAGAGAAATGTGAACATCTTGCCTATATTACCCAGAAGGTTGTAAGGTGTATAACACCCAATATAAACCCAAATAACACAGTTAACAAACAATCGGTATAACTCTGGCAATTAGTTTTACTCATTTATAACAATGAAAAAAAAAATTATAGATGTAGGGTTCATAAAAGTTTGATTCATTATTAAAAAAAATCAAAAGTATTTTTCATTTTCATTTATTTTTTATGTATGTATGTAAAACATATGTATGTATGTATGTAAACTTAAATACAACGATTATATCAGCAACGATAACATTTAACAATCAACAAATCAGATCCGAGCACATGTCAACAGATAAAGATGAAAACGTCATTTAGTGCTGGTGGTGATGTTCAGGAATAATGTGTTTAGCGTGACCCTCGTACTTCACGTCAGCGTGGAATCTGTTGACAAAAACGATAAAAATGAATATCTCTAAAGTAACAGTTAGATAGATATATATTGTAGAAATAGGTGATGAGACTAACCCGGTCTTTTTGTCAGAGTAGTACTTCACAATTCTCTTGGTGCCATCGGGCTGGTCCAGACCGTACTCTCCCTTCACGACGTCACCGTCGCGGTGCTCATGCTGGAACTTGTGGTCGTGAGTGTGAGGGTCCTTCACTTCATACGCGAACTCGTATTTGGGATAAGCCTAAACGCAGATAACAATAAGAATTATTTTTTTGTTACAACAAAATGTGTCATTATCTATAGCTATAGCTATTTAACGTATGTTAAATAGCTCTTGATAATATCAAATCATACATAGTATTCCACGTGTTTGGTGAGGTGACCATCATGATGTTGATGAATGCTCTGTGATGAATCAGCATGGCCATGATGTTCATAATGGCCGTGGTGTTCCTCGTGATGACCATGATGTTCTTCCTGATGTCCGTGGTGTTGTTGCTCATGATGTCCATGATGTTCCTCGTGGTGTGGTGTATGCGTGTGATGCAATACAATACTCTGAGAAGAGTATGCGTGACCGTGGTCGTGTCCGTGATGCTTAAGATTTTGAGCAGCAACTGCTGCGAGGGCTACAGTGAAGAAGGCGATCTACGAAAACAGAATATTATATTAAGTTTATACAAATATTTGATGAATGTTTTATTTAATGCATTTTTCTTTTTGCTTTACCTTAACAAACATTTTGATTTCTGTTATTTCTCTCTGGAGTTAAACTGTGGAATGATATTGATGAAAATAAGTCAGTTTTTATATACTTTAATCGCAATAACTAGTTTGAGATCATTTGTCAGTCAAGTAAGTAAGGCTACTTGTATTTAAAACCTGCTAAGATAAACCGACGACGTCAACGTTTAAGAAAGAGTGACCTTCTACAGGTTATAACTTATTGTTGAAATTGTTTATCTCGGCAAAATTATGTAACAAAACGAACTAAATCTTGAGCACTTTTTAAATACCTTTTGAACATAACACGTATGTTTTTCGAAAAATAGACAAATGGTCTAAATCGCGTAATTATTATAAAGGTAAATAAATACCTATACCTACTCGACGTTTCGAAATGACTGGCATCATGCGTGGTCACGAACCAACCGAATTTATTTACCTTTATAATAATTACGCGATTTAAAACCGTTGTCTTTTTTTTAAATGTTCTCAAAACGTGAAAGTTTAAAAACATATACGGCACGTATGGTGAGGATGTTCCTCTCTCTGGGCTCTAACCACCGACAGGTGGTTTAGTCCCTGGAACCCGATGTCGTTGGGACACTGTTTTTCTTTTTTTTACTTTCATTAATAACATTTCAAATTAAAACGTTTTTTTTTATTTTTTTCCAAGCTTTTCAACTCAATAAAGAGCATAAGAAAAGTAGACGATGCCGCTAATCTGCGCCGACAAAAAGAAGCCTATGTCCGGCCTTAAGGTCCGATATACATCCATACCAATTTCATCAAGATATATCCAGTCGTTCACACGAGACCAACGGCAATAGGGATTCATTTTTAACAGGATAACAGGGTTAAACTATGACAGTTATTAGAAATATATAATATTAAAAAATTCCAAGTTCCAGATTAGAAAAATATAAATGAACGAGAAAATTTACACCCTATTACGGACTTCTTGCTTTTATTGCTAGTTGTAGGTACAGTGTATATTATTATGTTAACATAAACATAGTTTTAAATGTAAACAATTAGCGACGCTGCGCCGTCACTTAAGTCAGTCGTGAATACAAACAGTTTGCGTGAACACGTATCATCTATTATTTATATTCCAATTACTTTTCCTCACAAAATAACCAAAGAAAAACCTATATTGGTGACCTCCGTAAACTGTGCTATTTAATAATAGTTAGTTTTTGGAATTTTGGGCAATGGCTACTCCAGTAAACTCAGGAGTCAACACACCAGTGATACAAGCACAGGCGCCGAACAATGAGCCACATATCGAGGATGTGTCGGCGTTGGCTAGTATAACGGTTTCCTCGGGTGTTCCTGATTTTTGGGCGGACCAACCACGACTCTGGTTAGTTCAATTTGAGGCAGTTTTGGCAAATCAGAGATTGAGTGAGGCTGCAAAACAAAACTTGGTAATTACGAAGCTGAACAAAAGTGCTATTCAACAAGTAAGTGATTTACTTTTGGCCCCAGCGGAGACTAAAAAGTACGACACGCTGAAAGACAGATTACTACAAGTTTTTGAAGAATCAGAGACTCGTCAGTTCCAGAAACTACTTGGCGAAATGGAGCTGGGAAATCAAAAGCCATCACAACTCTTGAGGCGAATGAGAGATTTGGCGCGAGCAAAAATGCCAGACTCGACCGTGCAAATTAAAAAACAACCGCAAAAGTACTTAGTCCATGCGGATAACTCTTTTTGAAGAACTAATCTTATGAAAAAAATAATAATTTAAGAAATAAATTAACAAGGTTCATAAATCCTTTTTAATTACGCTAATATTTGTTACTTTGGACAATGAGTTAATTTTTTTCAGTACGATCAGTCAAAGCTGGGCTATGAATTAAGTAACTTAGGGCAAAAACTGACATTTACTACCATCATATCAAATTTAAAAAAATTGGCTAGAGTTTCAAAACAAGTATTTAGAAATAGATTATTCCTTAAACGAGACTGAAATATTTAAAAGTAAATATCTCTAGTAATAGGAGCTTAAAGTTGGCCACAGGGAGAAAAATTACATTTTTTTAATGCCCATAATTTTGCATATTTAGATTTTTAATTTTTTTTCTGATAACTGCCATAAGTTACCTTATTACCCGATTTCAGCTTTACGTCCTTAACCTAACCATAGATAAAGAGCAAAGCAAATAAACATAATTATATGCTAATATTTCGGCAACAAGTTTTCAAGAGATTTAATAAAAATATTCGTGGCTCTACTGTGTCGATTTTATATCAAATAAATCGAAACTCAGTAAGAAGCTAGAAAAAAAATCCACACTACTCATTATTATTGAAACTGGGCTAGTATATACATGGTCGCATTAAGTAATTTAGTTAGCGTACAAAAGGTCATACCAATATTGATCATAAAGGGAACCAACAAGTTTTGGTAAAACTTGCTTTATTGTAAAACTTATTGTACTGTAGGTACATATACAAACTTGTTGTATGACATGTCTGTTGTATATAAATATAAGCTGAAAGCTTTGTTTCAAAAGTATCAGTAAGCTATCAGTCTTTTAAGTGAATCAAGTAAAACAATAATCATGCTTGCTAAGGTAACCAAAAAAAAAAAATTATTTCCAACAAAATTACTGTGTTTATCATAAATTTTATAAACTATTTTCTCTTGTTTAGATCATCCTTGCTACCGTAGCTCTTGCAGCGGTTGCCGCTCAAAACAATCAGCATCACGGACACGATCATGGTCACGCATACTCATCTCAGAGTATTGTATTGCATCACACACATACACCGCATCATGAGGAACATCACCACGGACATCATGAGCAACAACACCACGGACATCAAGAAGAACATCATGGCCACCACGAACACCAAACACAACATCTGGGACACTACGAACACCATGGACATGCTTTTTCCTCGCAAAACATCCATCAGCATCATGACGGACACGTTACTAAGCACGTCGAATATTATGTATGATATCAAGCTTACTTTATTTTAATTTGCATTTCGTTTAACTTCAATGATGCAAATGTTTTCTTTTTGTTATGCAGGGTCATCCCAAATACGAGTTCGCTTATGAAGTGAAGGACCCTCACACTCACGACCACAAGTTCCAGCATGAACACCGCGACGGTGATGTCGTAAAGGGTGTATACGGTCTGGACCAGCCCGATGGTGTTAAGAGGATTGTGAAGTACTACGCCGACAAGAAAACCGGATTCCACGCTGACGTGAAATACGAGGGTCACGCCAAACACATCGTTCCTGAACATCATCACCACCATCATTAACGTAGCTTTTATTTGTTAAACTTATCTGTTGTTAGCAATTGAAATGTTACCACTGTTGATTTTATGAATTACGATTTATTTATTTTAAACTTAGCATGATTTAATAAAAAAAAATAATACTAAAGTCAGTGCAGTTTTATTACCTGCTAGCGTTTACCTAGTTATTGTTCAGTTTTTTCTAGTGTTGCCCAGCAAGAGACTTGCAAGTCTTGAAAGCCTCGAACACGAAGACACGTATTTCGATTTTCGAATTTCAGAGTACAGGTGTTCCATCCAAAGAATAAAATAAGTTTCAGAATGCTTAGAATGGAAACGAATAATTTATACTGATAACGTAAATGTTTCCCGTGGAAAACGGCATATAGCTTAGTTGATAAACCATGTGGCAGTTGATTTTTCGACTTTCTCATTAAATCTCTAGACATTTATTAATCTGGTTGGTCTTTACTATGGCTATGTTATTTCAAGCTCAGAATGTATGAATAAAGTATTAATAAATATCAACAGTCTTATAGGTAATTGCAAGACTCTTGCTGGGCAATACTAGTTTTTTATATAAGCTGAAACATTGGACAGTTAGAAAAGTAGATTTTGCAAGTAAGATTATTTAAATCTCAGTTTGAAATCACAAAAATGTACATGCTAGGCTTTGACTTATGCCGGACATTGATATCACAAAACTATTAATATTTCAAACTATCGCGTTAATAGGTATTATATCGACAAAAAAAACGTATCACTATTATTTACTAAACATTTCACGATCCAATGCCAAGCCACTGCAAAAGAAATCAGGTAACGTAAAAAAAACAATCCAAACGATAAAAATAAAATAAAATTACTGTAACATTCCTGCCTGCACATTTGCAAAGTCAATAAATGCCAAAAGTAATATCTCATGCGATGTGCTTATACACACCATTATTGCTCAAAATAAAGACATGAAAATGAACAGTTAATTATTATTTTAATGTATTACAAGGCCGACAGGCTGTTTTGTTGTTTCGAATGGTTGTTTCTGTAATTAGCTGTATTAATTTTTTTTGGCAAGTGTAAATCCCGAGCGCCGTGTTTTCATACTAATGTAATATGGGTTTAACTTTAATAATAATAAATTTATTTATTTTTATAGACAAATCATATCCTAAACACTAAAATGCATTTTTTTTTCGTAGACATTGACAAAATTAATCATTATTTGAGATAATAATATGTATGGGCCCTTGTCTGCTCATAAATACTTGATGTTTGTGATAAAATAATAAACTTTGCTGTTTTCTTGATAGAATGTTTTTATTGCACACAAAATACGTGTTAACAATAATGTGGTAAAATTTGAACTCATTGCTTGTTTAATGAATGCTGATACATGTAAAATATAAATATTGTACGATGTGCATGATCGTACAAGATACATACAACCTGAAATTGAAAAAATGGGCGCCAACAAGCATGCATTGTCTAGATATGATATGTTAGCACTAAAGAGGACATCCACGTCTTTAAATTATTATTTTTAGCACACAACTATTAAAACGCTACAATAATAAAGTAAAATCCGTGTCAAGATACGACGATTTACTTTAGTTACGCACTCTTCAATACATTCAAGTAATAAATAAATAAATAAATATCTCCCAACTTACACACAACGCCATCTAGTCCCAAACTAAGCAGAGCTTGTACTATGGGTACTAGAATAACTTGCTTTTCTTTTGTAAATATATACTTTTTATGCATAGAAACACCCAGACTAAGACAAATCCCCATGTTCATGCACACAAAGATTTGTCTCAAGCGGGAATCGAACCCGCGACCTCGGCGTAGCAGGCAGGTACACTACCCATTCCGCCATCCGGTCGTCTAATAAAATACAAACGTCAAATATTACATAATATATTTTGTTACGCTAAAGAATTTTAACATACAATCATTTTGTTTTTTTAATGCTGTTGCAGCCACAGAGACAGTTTTATAACTGGCACAAAATCAGAAAGAAATAATTAGTTGACGAAATCATTAAACAGTGTATAGGTATTATGGATGAAATCATTGCTACCTTGATTGCTTGCTTTATTTGATTGATATAAAAGACGTGGTAGTGTTTGTTAAAGTACCAGTTTACAAACGGTATACAAACAAAATGGTTTCTAAGGTACGGACCAAATACAATCAAAATATACTTATTAATTCCAAATCCCTTGGTAATAAAGTATTTAAAAAAAATGTTAGAGCTGAACCTGGATAAATAAATCACCTTTAATTTTTTTTTATTTCTGGGCGCTTCTAAAAAAAATTCTGTCAAAAATATTTCCTTACCTTTTATTAACCGACTCAAAAAAGGAAGAAGTTCTCAATTCGTCTTTATTGTTTTTTTTATGTTTGTTACCTCATAACTTTCGACTGGGAGAAGCGATTTTAATGATTATTTTTTTATTTGAAAGCTGGTGCTTTCCGTGTCCGATTTCAATTTAGTTCAGTTGTGAGAAAACCATATAAGTTTATAATTGTTGTAATTAATTTTATTTTTGGAAAATTATTCTTTCGCTGAAGTTACATTTTATAAGCTAAATAAACAGATTATTTCTTTGACTTTATTAATCGTCCATTGGTCCCATTTCAGGTATTATTCGTCCTGGCTGCAGTGTTGGCGGCGGTATTCGCCGAGTACGCTCACTCATCACAGCAAATCCATAGGCACGATGGTCATCCTCAAGAAGTAACCTTCCATGATAAACATGGACATCACCACGTAGACTACCATGTAAGTAAAGATTGGCTTTATTATTTTAACAAATAAAGCTGAGACCTTTTGATCAACCTGATGGTCAGTGAAAATTTAAATGGTAATGCGGCACCACAAAAATCAAATGCAAATTCACATCAAACTGTTATGATATTGTTTTCTAATTATTTTTTTAATGTTTAGCCCTAATTTCACAGGTATTATTGGCAGGATAATCATATAACACACATAAATCAAAGTGACTGCTGTGTTCGTTTTTCAAGTGTAACTTGTGTCACTTATAAATTCGGTCAGGTTATATTTTGTGGGTCAGATAAGATCTATCTGGAACCTTTGAAACTGGCCCGTAAACTCATATTAGATGTTTTAATTATAAATCTCCTACGATTAATCCTACCCAATATCACCGTTCCTGATAAGGTTTTGGAAAATTAAGTGCAGGTTAATTCTAAACATTTTCAAACATCAAATTTCTATACATTTTGACATTTCAAGTGTCAAAAAATTCTGTAACGCCTATCACGGACTTATTCAGAACTGCTGAAACTGGTTCTGATTGGAAAAAGGGGTAGGTACTTATTATTTATAAGACGATTATTTCTGATTATTGAAGAAAACCTAAACCAGAATTATCTTACGACCAATGTGTGATACCCAATTAGATATTGGCAGTTACTAAAAGACTTATATATTAACAAAATTATGCATTTATTGCAGGCTCATCCTAAATACGACTTTAAGTACGATGTGAAGGATCCTCACACTCACGATCAGAAAACGCATCACGAAGAAAGGGACGGTGACGTAGTAAAAGGATACTACTCACTGCACCAGCCTGATGGCTCCATCAGACATGTACACTACCACGCTGACAAACACACCGGGTAAGCTCTTGTTTATTGTTACATAAAAGTATAAGAGCCCTTGGCTAGGCAGACACTTAGCATCGTATCTATAAGTTCAGGGGTCTGTATGGGGTTGGAGCTATGTTAAGTGACAACCAATGGTGAGGGTTGATTACTACCATCATCATGAATAACATATCCGAAAATTACCTTGTATACTATGATGTCACTTTTCTTTTAACTTTTATTATGATTCAAACCATCATAACACAAAAAAAAATGTAAAAGGAACACCCAGGGATATAGGATGACGGGAGTTGGCCGGCTACGGCTCCTGGCACAGACTGGGCTATTATTTTCTGTCACTGAGTTCTAACAAATTTTCGTAAAAAAAATTCGTGTTTTTTTAAATTGGATTATATTTTTTTAGATTCCACGCGGACGTGAAATATGACACTCAACACATTGTGCCTGAACATCATGATCAAGAACAACATCATCAGCATTAATCCAAACTACTTAGTATTGTTTTTGTTAATAATATATAATAATAAAATGTTTTAATTAATTGAGTTTTGAGTTTGATTCATGTGCTTGATTTTGAAAAAGTGCTTCTCTACTTTGCCCTTTTTTCTTTCTAACCCAATACATATACACCATTTTTTAATTATTCACCATCAACAATTAGTAGCTAGTAAATTTATGTATAAAGCCAAAAAAAATAAATAAAATAATATAAAATTGTAAGATACAATTTTAAAATTTAAATATTGTTGTTATACATACAAAGAGCTCTTTCTTCCTCTCTCCTACATTTGCCGTGCCCGTCAGGGTCCATAAATTGACACTGTACCTATTTATAAGACCATTTTAACATTGTGGAGTGCAATAAAGACTTGAATATTTAAATATTTGAAAGTCATCACTCGTTTGTCATACTTTTTTATTCATAAAGTTTCCAAGAATTATCATTATTAATTTATTTTTATTTATCTAATTTGTCATACCTTCTTAGTTTGTTCATACTGTCGTTACTAAAGTGATATTTTTAATTTTTATTTATTGAAATATATTTCGTATATAAAATTAACATGTTGGCGTAATCTATTTCTTTACTATGGTAAAATAACGGCTACAAACTCACGGACGTACGTAAATTATATTGCAACAGTCAGTCAACGCAACACACCAAATGCTATTTTATTTTATTTTAATTTGATAGGGGAACTTACAGCTAACTTATAACTAGAAAAACAAACATAACATTATGAAGGCTAATTACAAGTTGCCGCACATAAAAATATCTTATAGCAAAGTAAAGAAAAATAACTAACAGTACAGCACAATAAAAGATGGATTAGAAACGAACAGAAAAATAACCAAAGATTGAATTAAACAATTAATGATGACAATGAGTTACACAAAAAAAATATACAAAGATAAGAGAAAAAAATGCAAAAATATTTTAAATTACATCTCGCAAAAAAATGCATTGCACATATTTTTTTAAGTACATTTAATTTTGTACTGGAATGAAATATATCGATGTCGAAACTCCGGCACGCTGCATTGTACGATCGCGTTGCTCTAACCAGGTAAGAGTTTTGTCGATAGGTAGTTGTTGCCATTGGGGTGTAAAGCAGGTAGAATCTACGAACAAACGCAGACGGCACTCGAAGACCTACTTTTATATATATGCAAATGATATATATATATATACTATATATTATTAACCACTCATGTTATATTCATCACTAGTTACAAAAGTTTCAGAAAAATTATGCACCCAAAATATCACGCTGACACATACACGAAAATATTTTTCCAAATTATGTAAATGATTTGAAAGTGTTCACACATACAAAATATAAATCCGAAAATGTAATGTAGTTGACATATTTTTTTTTACAATTTGTAATTCATTTCATTAAGAAAAATAGTCTTATAATAAAATTTGTATAAATGGTTTTGAATCACTTCCTAAAAACATAAATTCCTAAATCACGCCTTTATCCCACAGGGGTAGGCAGAGACGATAAAATGCGATGTGTTTCGCTCTTTACATCTTTCATCATCATCATCATCATCATCATTTAGCCTTTTGTAGTCCACTGCTGGACATAGGCCTCTCTCAATTTGCGCCACAACACCCGGCCCTGCGCCTGCCGCATCCAGTCCCCTCCAGCGACCTTCTTCAGGTCGTCAGTCCACCTGGCAGGGGGGCGTCCTACCTTACGGTTGCCGAGTTACATCTTTCGCTTCGCATGATTTAATAATGTGGTACTCTGAAAACTAATCTTTCTCGTGACAATTCCTCTTAACACAAACAATTAACCTAGTTGAAGGAAATTTACGATATCACATATTGAAAATGATTATAAATTATTAAACTTGAAAAAATATTCTATATTATAATATATACGGAACTGATTTTTTTTTCATTTATGTGATTTTACATTTCCGTTATCGCATGATATGGTAAAATGGGGTTAAGATGAGCCCTTTTATGAAATAAGCAACACAAAAAATGTTAAACCAGTTATGATTGGTGGTGCGATTCTGTAAGGAAAACTGTCGGTTTCGCAAATTTAGTGCAACCTTTTCTTCATATAAATACGGTCGATATTTGATTGACAGAAATTCAAAGTACGTGTGATTACATTTACGGAATATGCACGCGGGCGAGATATGTGTAAACGTAATCAGAATTTTATCGGCAACTACCAATTAGTTCCAGTTAGTGCACATTCAATGTTTTACAAAATAGTTGCAAACAGAAACATATCGTAAATGTTTCAATTTCTACAGTTTCAAGAGAAATCTATGTTACCTTGGATATTTTACTTTTCACTATATAAGGCGATTTTTTTTTATTATGCTTCAGTACATTTCTAAGTTTAGAACTAGAAATACAATATTAAAAAATGATCACTAAGGTAAATTGAAATACATTGCTTTTTGCAGTCCAAATAGTGGTCAAATTGATTTCTTTTGAGGCCCTAAAACAGTACCTGTAGAATCTAAACTTTTAGGATTATGTGATTTAACTAATAGTGTTTCTACGAAGTGTTATAGTGCAGTGTACAGGTTTATGATCCTGGAGCATAAAAAAATAATGTGATTATGAAATTCAGTTCATTAAAAAGTGAAATATTTTTAACTTTGTTTTTTACCCTATGTTCAGGTGTTATGTGTGTTGGCTGTAGCAGCCGTGGCAGAAGTGTCTTCAAAACATGCTCATTCATCGATACATATCCACAAACATGATGGACACCACACGGAAGTGAAGTTCAAAGATCATCACGGACACCATCATTACGATTATTATGTAAGATTGGTTTTAAAATAATGACATCGGATCTCTCGCTTGCACTTACTATTTTCGCAGTTTTTGACAGCCCTTTTGTTTTGCACGTTCGAAATGCGCTTAAAAAGCTTTTTTCTCTTTAAGATTCATGGTAATAAACTATGAGATTTCTTTGTTATTTCTCAGTAATGCACGCGTATCAAAAACGTACGAATCACACTTTTAAATGTTTATAAAAAATAAATTGTTTAATTTTTTCATAGACTCCTCCCAAATATCACTACAAGTATGAAGTAAAGGATCCTCACACTCACGACCACAAGATTCAGCACGAGGAGCGGCACGGGGACTCCGTCAAGGGTTACTACGCACTGCACGACCCCGATGGCACTGAGAGACACGTGCATTATCACTCTGACAAACATACTGGGTAAGGCTTAAAAAATTGCACAATACAAAATTAGTAGTAAGCTTTAGCAAATATACATAATATATCCCGTTATATCTAATATTCGGCGAAATTATATTTCAGACTAATAAAAATGTATGCTAGATAAATTGGATTTTGCTTAGTTTCTGATCATTTGTTAGTATTTTTAATGTAACGACCTACCGCATCGTTTAATAATTCAATTAATATTAATTTGACCCACGATAAAAACTTAAGTCTATTAATTAAGTGTGGTGTTGATATTTTATGTTTCTTTCCTTACAGGTTCCACGCTGACGTGAAGCACAGCACCCACCACATCGTTCCTAAGCATCATCATCACAAACATCACTAATCTGCTCTTTTTTAGCTTTATGTAATGTAATGTGATTTTGTTTGTTCGTTGTTATGGTTATAATAAAAATATAAGTATAAAAAAATATATATATTTAAAAGAAGGTGCCTCAATGTCAAAAAAAAATTATCATAAAATAAATACACGTCATGATGTATTTTAATACAAAATATTGATGAAATAGAAAGTTCATTATAATTACGAGGTGAAAACTATATAACAGGTTTTTTTTTTAACCAGTTGTATAGTACTGAAGAAGAAGAAAATTACGGCTGTTTGGATGCCTTTAATTTTTGAAAAAAAATGATGAATATAGATTATGATGTTTCAAATTGGCAGTGCACAAATTTTAACATTGTGATGAAAAATGTAAAAGATAGAACCATAGTCATTTTGTATGAGGATATGACACCGATTGTTCCTCCTTAAACATCAAAAGATTTAAAACTGACTGATTATCAACTCACAGGCTAACTTCCTGGTGTGCAAATCGTCATACTTACGACAAACTTACGAATCATCCATAGTAAATTTACCATTTTTGCAGATTCTTATGATAAAATATATATAATAAGAAATGTTTATTAAATGTTTCATGAAATCCAAATTCATTTCAGGAGGGCTTAAAAGGACGCTATGCCATGGAGAAAAGTAATTGGCAACACAATTTAGTATTTAGGTATGCAGATTATAATGATAATTCAGGAAAGATGTGAATAGCGAAATTTATTGAAATCACAGTTTCTAGACATGGCCAGTGTTTATTTCCACCCGTAAAAAATAATTTCACGTTTTCCGAACAAATTGCATGATCTGAATGTTCAATTTGTTCGGCAAATTTTAAAACTTATGTTATAAGACATTTATTATAAGTCAGATTATCTGTGGACTTCAGAAACACAGATTATACAAATACAGTTTCTACACAGATAAGAAATAAACAATCGATTGCAAATCGATTACAAATGTGTTTTATTTACACAATGTTTATTTTTTTATTGTGAATTAGATAGATATAGAAGGATGGTTATAGGGATTAATTAATTAGACTGATTTGCCATTTGGATTCTCTTTGATCATTATTTGTTCATTTTATTTTTGTGTATCATGATCGATAATAATTGAATAAATTCTAATTTTCCTTCATTTTTAAAAAACTTCGTTATCAGTAATCTATATTATATATATAAAAGGCTTTGTCCTGACTGACTTAGTATCAACGCACAGCCTAAACCATAGGTCGTAGCGACTTGAAATTTGGAGGGTGTATTCTTTACAAGATTTTATCGTGCAATAAGAAAGGTTTTTTGAAAATTCGGCCTCTAACAGGGTGAAAAGTGGGACGAAAGTTTGTATGGAAAAGCGTTTGTAGTAATTATGAGGCTCGATCAATTTCAAAAACCGGCCAAGTGCGTGTCGGGCCACGCGCAGTAGGGTTCCATAGAAAAATATTTTTAATTTTACTTTTTAACTATATGGCGTCCTTCAGAAAGGAAATGTTTGTAGTACACGAAACCAGCTAGCACGTATGACGAGATGTATGAATGTTGAGGAAGCGAAAGAAGTATGTAAGGAGCGAAGCACATGGCGTTCCATCGTCTCTGCCTACCTCCGTGGGATAAAGGCGTGATTTTATATATGTATTATGTATGTTTATTTATGTTTTAAGAATTTTGAAAGAAATATTCTGAGCATCTGACATTTCGGGCCCCTATTCCTCTTGAACTAATGAAGTGAACTTAACCGCTATAGTTTTCCTTTAAAGTTCATTACATGTACTACCGACACAATTTTTTTCAGATTTTGGGATCCAGTAGTTTAGCTTTTAGAGGGGGGGGGACGCCCTACTCGAACAAAAATTTGCTCTTTAAAGTTAATTATCTCGCAAACGGATCCCTAAATCAAAAAACTGTCTTAGCAACTCCTAAACGTTTTTAAAAGTCCTATCTAATAATACCCCACACTATGGGGTAGGCGACAAAAAAAAAAAACATCCCTACTTTACATGTAGGGGAGCTACCTGAAAAAAAAATATTTTTCCAAATTTTACTCTACGACTTTCTTTGTTTAGTTAACATACATGTTTATGCAAAATTTCAGTTTTCTAGCACCAACGGTTTCGTCGCTATGCCGTGGACAGACGGACAGACGGACATGGCGAAACTATAAGGGTTCCTTGTAGGTACTACGGAACCCTAAAAATGGAACTTTGTTGAGCAATCGTGTGACAATGAGATGTTGACATGAAGTTTCATAAAAAAAGGATTTTATGTCAGTGTAAATTTTTAAATTGTCATTTAAGAAGTAATTGTTTTGTTTAGTAGAAACCAACTTTAATGTAATGGAAGATGTGTGATGTAAATTATAAAAAAATATTTAAATAGGGTTAAAACTATCATTTTGACGTGCAATAGTCAGGTGGCAAACATGCCCAAGGTTTAGCTGATGGTAAGTTAGGGCATCAACTGCACAAATTATACAACATACACTTTTGACGGATGGACTAATTAATATTAAATATAATCTACAATAAAGCCCGACACGTGTGTTTATTTAAGTTTGACGATGCCGAAGGTCTTACTAGGCCTGAATCATCGGTATTCTCCATTAAAATAGTGCAGTGTTAACATAATAAGATCCGTTTTTTGGGAAACAAAAAAGGCACCGCGCCATTATATAACTCCGACAAAACGTGCGTTCACTCACATACCAAAATGGTCAGTCAATGAGATCGCAGAGGCAGGGAGTCCGGCGGCGGCTTAAACCATATTATTTATTAGTAAAAGATGGGGTCTCCATCTTTTCTTTTCTCATCACAAATAAGCGCCAAGCTGCAAGACGCATTATATCTATTATTTATCCGTCAAGACAATTGACATGAGATTCGGACAGAATTCAATGACATCTTCGACCGAATTCTGTCCGAATCTCATGTGAATTGCTTCAATTATTATTAAATTATTAAATACTTTAATTATAATAATTCTAAAAAGGAGAACGTCACAGTCATGTCATGTTATTTATTGTGTGAGTATAAACTTTTTGGTAGTCATTCGGTCTCCTTGAGTGTCCGTTGTAAGATATTTAAAAAGTTAATACTACGTTCCAAATTATGAAAGAAAGGTCATAATAAAAAAAAAAATAGAATAAATTCAAATCCGTGGTATAAGGGCCTTTCTACACAAGTGACTTTTTGCCACGGTTAATTCCAAAACATTTAGACATTCGTACCGACATTAAATTTTCAACCCCCTACATAAAAACGACTAGGTGTTATTAGTTAGACGTGTCTGTATGTGTGTGTGAGTCTGTCTGTGACATCGTAACTCGCGAATGGATGAACCGTCGTGATATTTTTACTTAGAATTTATTCGTTCAGTTATAGATATTATTGTATTTATTACTTTTTTAGTGTTCGCTTTAATTTTTAGCAATAGGTTTTTTTTTATTTATTTTTTTATTATTTATGTAATAAAAATATTTATATACTTTAATGATATTAATGATTTACGTTTTGCATTATTTATTTGATCTTTTTCTGATATTATTTATGTTCTTAATTTTTTACGATTTTTTTTAGTTGGACATTTTTGTTTCTTTATGCATGTGTTTTATTATGTTAAACATGTTTTTGATTTTATACAGTAACTTTTTTTAAATTTAATGTTAAATTCAATTTCACGTTTTCATGTATTTTTTGAAGATTTTCATAATATTTATAATGTGCCGTGTGGTCCGACCTTAAGGATGCCTGATTGTTTTGGAATTGACCGGCGCTTTTTTTTGATCGACTAAAGTTTTAGTAGAGAGTAAGTTCGCCTCAAGATCTGGTTTTGTTGGCACCTGAAGGGAAGACTTCGAATATTGTTTACAAAGAAATACTTTAATTGGGTATTTATTTATAATGATAACTCAACTTACGACGACTTTTAATCGCGAGCAAAGCCGCGGGCAAAACCTAGTTTGAGTATAAAACGACATCGTTACTTTATTTACCGCTGTCGAGGCTATATAACTCACTTGACTGAATTTTTTGGTAAAATGTTATAAAAATAATATTGTAGACTGCCGACTATGTCGTGAACTTTTTTGACAGGCGCTTTTAAACTCACTACAATAACTATAGTTTACTTGGTCAAACTGTTTCACGCAAATTTCTTAAAAGGATGATTTTTTATGTTTTATGTAGATGTGATGTTTTCTGGGTCTAAATTACCAAAGCTATTGTTTATACAACTTAATTAGAGATTGCCTCGTTTAGTTATAGTAATTAGCGCTTCACTGCGAGGTCATAATTGTTTTTACATTCCTATTACATTTTATCATATCCTCTATCAAAAATGCATGTCACTTGCGTATAACATTAAGCACGGTTAGGTTTTACTCTTGATAAACACACACAATACTATTATTTTCTGGCAAACAGCTCCATTGCACGCATGCTTACGAAATACTACGGCCGTTAATTTGGAATTGGTCGTAAATATTTGCTAAAAAAAAAAAAATACTTTTATTATCACAATGAGAAGTTAGTTTTATTTTTGTTTAAAGAACCTACCTGGATCATTGAAATGCCTTCAAGAAAATAGAAATTAATTTATTTAAATGTCTTATTGCAAGGTATAGAAGATTTCACTCCTTGGCAAACGCTTCTGAGGCAGGCCGAAAGCCCGTGCCCGTCCGTGAAAACCTTTGAATTAAGATTAATAATATGAATTTCTGACTGTTTGATGGCCCAAAACTATCAAATTGTCGATTGTCACAATTCTCATTTTAATTAAATAAGGCACAGATGGTATATCAAAATTGAGAAAGATTTGTAAGTTGTGTTACAGACGCAGATGTGACAAAGTAAAGTGAAAAGAGAAAATAAGGAAGCCTAGGCACCAGACGGGATAATCAACGACCAAAAAGAGAGAATTAGATAAATAAAAAACTATAACATAAAGTTGTGATTATATTTGGCATTTTAGTTACGTCAGCTAAAGTTAAGAACTAATTAACAATATTATCAGAAGCAAACACACCAATCAAGTTTAGTCGAAAGTCCAAAACAAATATTTTAGTGGTGATGATGAGGCACGATGTGATGAGTGCTGTGCTTCACATCCGCATGGAAACTGTAAATAAAAATAATAGTTTAAAAAAAAAAAAAAAAGCGCTCTTATAAATAAACCAAACTAAAAATTAGAAAATAAATAATAGTTTAAAAAAACTAAAAAACACGCTTTTAAAGTACTTCTAACTAAAAAGTGAAAAATAATTCCTAATATAAGCTGAAAATGGTAATGAACCAAAAATACTAGTATTATTGTGAAAAAGCGTGGGGCACTCTGTGCCATATTTTTCGTCTATCGACCTACGCTTTTTTTTTAATTTAATTTTTTTTTAATTTTTTTTAAAGTGGGTCAAAATCGAGTCCAAAGTAGTCGGTTACATACATACATAAGTACATACAGGTGAAGCTAATATAAGCGTGTTAAAAATATATTGATATTTATCAAAACTAAAAAGAAACCAGAAAACCAGACAGTTGTGAGTTTTCTGGAAGGGTGAAGTCAAGGTATTTAACATCGACATTTAACTTTTTCTGTATAGATCTCATGTGATGGGGGTAATCTTATCGCCATCTATTCGTCATAATTCACCCAACGTGGACTACTAAGAGAAATATTATACTATCTGACTGACAAATCTTAAACAACAATGTCCAATTGAGATATCGAACATACCCAAATCAAGGCAAGTAGTCGCATTTGTGTTCACTAACATATTGGGGCAATCACGTATAGGACCAGTAAAATAATTAGGATAACCCCGGCGGCAGCGCCAACTAGCGGACGGGTAGCTTGTCGTTTGTCTCAACACTCAGCATTAAATGCAAATAAATGCAGCTATGGCGCTTGCAATAATATTACTGTACATATTACTTATTACTAGAGTGTTTTTACAGGAACAATTCGACGTTCTGTTGCTATATTAACACCCAAGGCAATCTGTAGTTATGTTTGATGTTGTGGTTACCCAGTATGTTTGTCGGAGTGGTAGTGCACGTGTCTTGCCGTGCCGTCAGGGTCGTGCAGTGCGTAGTAACCCTTGACGGAGTCCTCATGCCGTTCTTCGTGCTGAGTCTTGTGGTCATGAGTATGAGGATCCTTCACATAATATTTGAAGCCATATTTAGGAGGCGTCTGCAATTTTAAGATAAATTAGAAACGATTTTTTTCCTAGATAAATTCGCTTTAAGTTAATCAAGGGAAATAGAGGGTGTCCCAAGGACATACCACATGGAGGAGAAGTTAAATATGGTATAGGTATAGAAGATTTTACTGAAAGAAGACTTCAAATTATATAAAAATCAATGTGGCAACCCTGAATCAGTTTGAAGATCAAAGTATTAGATCTCAGAGCCATTATTAGATACAGTCATGTACTTGTTATTAGCTAAAATGTCTTTATACAGTACTACAGATTATGCATTTTCATGTATTTTGAGATAAATAAAAAAACAAATTAGATGCTTACATAGAAGTCGTAATGATGATGTCCATGATGATCTTTAAACGATACTTCTGTGTGATGTCCATCATGTTTGTGGATGTGCTGTGATGAATGTGCATGGTGTGATGACGCAGCCACCACCATCAGCGTTAAGATGCACAGGACCTGAAATACGCAAACCAATGTTAGGAGAATAGAATAGAATAAAATATCTAACGTTATAACCTTTGTTCTTAATTTTTTTAATTTAGTATGTTTTTTTTAATTCGTTTTAAAAAGTTGAATATGTTGTATCAAAACGAAAAAAAAATAACTATGTAAACTATTTTTGTAAAATTGATTGTAATAGACTAAACTTGAAAATACTTGTTCCGTAAGGAATCTAATGATGTTTTCTTCAATTAATGGGACCCATTTGCATTTACCTTGCTATACATTTTTGTACTAATGTAGCTAACTCTATGAATTGACTGATGTAGAATAAAAAAAAACTAAACTTTTATAGTTTAAAGTATTCATAGAGAAACAAGTTTTTAATCTATCAAGGTAACTGATTTCACTTGGATTTTCAAATTGTAATATTTTTAGTCGCAGACTTTCACAATATTTAGTTGTTATTTTAATTGTTCCGATACGTTTACGTTTTACACATAACTTTGATAATATTATGCATTCTGTCTCGACCTTGTTCATAAAAACTTTAGTGTCATAAAAATTTAAAAAATGTTAAAAATTGCTACGTAAGTACGTTTAAAAAGTAAGAAATACTTAAGTAATATTTAACTTTTTGCCTCATGTGTATATTACTTGAAAGAATACAGTAAACGGCTGTAAGGGGCCTATATTTAAGAATTATACTCGTACTTCCAACCATTAAGGAGTTGTACCTACCTGCATCATCTCTTCAACATGAAATACTGACTGCTAGAAACAATATACATTACAAAATACGAATATAATAATCTTTATATATAAAAATGAATCCCTATATCCCTTGGTCACGGCACCATGCGTGAGCGGCTGGACTTCGAGGAGATAGTTCTTATAAAAAAAAAGGAAAATTAAAATTTCTAGTGGAACCTAAGCGTTTTTTACAGTATTAACTTTTTTAATGTAAACTTGACAGATATAGAACATTAACGGCATGTATTCAAAGTTAAGACAGCACAACGTCTGTCAAGTCAGCTAGTATAATACAATGACTAATACTACGGTTATATAATAACTATTTTGGACGATAAAAGAATTTCCAAAATCGGTCCAGGCGGTTTTACAGTAATTGTGGAACAAACAAAAAAATACAATCGATTTAATAACCATCTCCTTTTTTTAAAGTCAGTTAAAAAGAAGCAAGTATGGTAGATTAAGTACAAACAACAATATATTAACATTGTAACTATTGTTTGTACTTGATCTACCATACTTGATTATCTTCGATCTAAAAGGATTTATTAAAAGATATTTATAATCATCCGATTGAATAATTAAGTAATTTTGTTGAGTGGTCGAGAAGGATGCGCGCCGTTTAGTCTGTTATTAGACAAACTTTAATTATTGATTAATAAGAACTAACTGATAAAGCTAATCGCTTTTGACACAGCAGTTAACCTTGCGAACAAAGTAAATTGTAGTGGATTTTTATAAAATTATATGGTCTACTATATAGCGAAACTATAATAATATAGTGAAATTTAAGTGTTTGTTTTTAAAACTGATTTAGTTTTTTGCACAATACCTATGCCTAATATTTTTTTTATCTTTTAAACGGCTAAACCGATTTTTATAAAACTTAAGGAGCAGGTAACTGACTATAAGACGCGTAACATAAGCTATTTTTGTTGATGTACAGTAGGCCAAGCAATTAGGTATGCAGGGTAAAAATGTCTATGCCATTGTGCAAACTGACTGTAATAGATATGCATGTGTGAATTACATATTTAATAAATGTAATATACCAACTATGTATCTCACTTATTCATAACTGGTGTAGTAAGTCTTTTCTATGACTTAGAAGTTTTTGCCCTGCATAGCTAACTCGTTGGCCCACTGTACCTACCACGCAGATGAAACCGCGAGTGATATTTAGTTTGTTTGTTTGATAGCGTTAATATCAAGAATTACTGGTCGGATTTTAATCATTATTTTTGTGTTTGATAGTCTAACTCTCTCTATGTTCTTAGATATTAGCATGATGCTAGAATCCACGGGTGTAAAGCAGTAAAATGCAACGCAGGTCAAAGCGCGGGAGCAGCTACTACTTAATACAACGAATTCCACGCGGACGAATCCACGGGAAATAGCTAGTATTATACGTATGTTAAAGCTGTTCTTATCTCTTATTTTAGTAAAAGCCTAAGACTGTCAATGTTAATCACAAAGTTATGTAATCAAACTTATTTGAATTTAATTATAAAAAAAATATATATTAGCCAGAAGGTTGTGGAGAGGTGTATAAGGAGAGAAAGAAAGAAAGAAAGAAACATATTTATTCTGACAAACAATAATAGAAAACACAAATAATAAATAAAAATAAAACATACTAAACATGAATTCTGTCTGAAAAGGACACCATCTCAGCCATATGCTGCAGAGCTACAAAGCCCTGCAGCGCTGATATTCTGATGGTGCCAGAGAGAGGACGGACGGTATCACATTAAAATAATAAATAACTAAAACTTAAGTACATAATAAACATCAATAAATATAAAAAGGTAAGATTTAAAATTAAAATTACAAAACAAAAAATAAACAAACGCATAAAACTAACAATACAAAAATAGAGAAAACAGAAACAATAAATAAACAGTAAGCGGAACGCAACCATGGCGCCAATGGTGGCGTCCGTATTACAAACAGAAGTGTAATCGCCAATCATAGCGCTTCAAATTATCATTAGGACCTATGCGCAAATGATAGAGAGCGCTACGATTGGCGGGCACATCGTTGGCATAAACACATAATGTCAAAACAAAAAAGTACCAAACAGACATTACAGACAGACTAGGAAAACAAAAACAAAAGAGGAATTATACACCAAATCATTATAATAAGTGCTCAGTATCAGTAAAGTGGAGACCTGACACCAAATACAAGTAACTGCGCAAGGAGAGCATATCCTCATACACATACATTACATTATAAGCAACCTCTAGACTAACAAGACTCTTGGTTAGAAGCACTTAATGAAAGAGAAGTAGAAACAGAGTCCTTACACGATGTACAGATGCCATACGAGACACCATGGGCGCCATGTTGCTCTTCAGCAAGTCACCAGCCTTAAGAAAGCGGCAACCAAGAAGAAGACTAACGAGATAGACAAGGATAGCACAATAAAAATATTTCTAATTTTTAGAATTGATGTTATAGACCTGAATCATCTTTAAATGTTGTATGATTTGCAAAACTCCTAAACTTTTGACCCTTCGTTTATAGCGTTACTGTTCAAGTAACGGCTTAACTGGGCAATAGTAATTAAACATAATTTTATCATCGATAAAAACCTCTTAACTGGCATAAATCCAAAGAGAAATCAGTATTACCTCGGTTAGGTACTTTGAATTGGTATATAAAGCAACGTTTTTTTCTGAGCACACATCAGTCATAACTAACATACTTGCACAACAACAATAACTACAAAAAAACAAAATGTTATTCAAGGTAAGGAAAAGTGTCAATGTTACAATGATATTTCAAATCGGATTAAAAAGATAATATTTATATTTTTTAATACTAGTATTAGTACTACGAAAATAGTTTTAAAGTACTTAATAATGTTCCCATTCTATGCATTTGAATAGGTTGGATTGCATACCTTGAATCTGCAGACTACCACTGAGCGCCAAGTCATTAAACCATCGAAAATAACAAAAAAAATAGTTTAATTTACATCTAATCTATTTTTATAAAAAAGGATATATACTTATTTTCAAAAAAATAAAATTAAAACTCGCCATTAAAAAAAAACATGATAACAAACCTTGTTCTGTTTTTTTAGGTTTTGTGCGCATTAGTTGTCGTTTTGGCGGTGGTGTCGGCTGACGGTCACGGCTACTCCTCACAACACATCCACCGTCATGATGGACACCACACGGAAGTAAAGGTGAAAGACCACCATGGACACCATCATGTTGACTACTATGTAAGTTATCATACTTATATTTTGTCGTGTTTTAGGTAGTAAATAACTTAAAACATATTATAATATGAGTTAGACACTTGAGTTAACTTAAATACTTGAGATACAAGTGCAAACTTTGACGGAGCTAAAATCAAGTAGCTACCGTACTTACAATTATTGGTTATCACATCAAACAATTTCTTAGAACAGTGTCTATAATACTTATAGTGGCTTATGCATAAAAAATAAAAGATACTTGAAAGTAATATGATATGAAACATATTTAAAGTTAGATTTAGGTCGTACCAAAAGGTATCGCAAACTTAACACGGGTTCATCTTTTACTAATACTTCCATATCATGGCTTGCTCAGAGTATCCAAAGCGTATACATCAATAAACCTTTTCCCAATTACATTAGAGTCGGTTTCTGTTTACGGATTTAGCTGAATATCAGTTTTTTACGTGAAGCGACTGCTCAGACCTCCACAACCCAGAACGAGGTAATACGATACTATTTGATAGACTAGTTGTCAGACTTTCTGATCTCTGACAACCCGTAACAACTGTTATAATTGTTCAAATTGCAACTGGGACCGATGGCTTATCGTGGCACCGAGGAAAACTCGTTATGTTAAAGATCCCATCCACGGCCGACCGTGGTTGGCATTGCTGAACCTGCAAGATCGATCGATCCGCGTGGTATAAATCGTACACATAACGGGTGGCGCAAAAGTAAAGACCCTATTTGGTTCAGCTATAACATTTTTTATTATTATTAAATAAAAAATATTAAATCGTATTAAAAATATTAATTAAATCTCCACCCAGTATTAAACGATAATCAAAATTTCAACATTAAGTGAAACCAGCTACTAACGATAACCTTTTACACAGGCATACCCCAAATACGAGTTCAAATACAAAGTAGATGACCACCACACTGGTGACCACAAGGAAGCGAGCGAGCACCGTGACGGCCACAAGAATGAGAACCAGTACCACGTCAAGGTTGACCACATCATACCACACCACCATCATCACCATTAAATCTTTACCAAGAATGTAAACAAACATAGTTATTACTTCTTTATTAACTAATTCTATACTTCTGTATTTATATGCACTCTACGGTTCAACTATAATAAATGTACATAAATATAATACTGCTACTTCAATAAAATGTTTTATTTTATTTTTTAATGCGGCCCTAAAAATAAAAAAGTGCAATCTCATTCCTTGCATTTGAGGGGTTTAAACGTGACTTTTATTTAGTGTCATTCTTCAGAAAAAGCAATTGTTGTAGGTGTACAGTGGGCCAAGCATTTAAGTATGCAGGTCTAAAACATAGTGAAGAATGACTGCAATAGATACAGACCGTCTATAAAGTCGTGACATTAAATGATGGCGCTGCTGACTTGCATGTAGCAACCCTATATAGTGTGACTAAAATGATTTTGATACTAGCAGTTTGTTCAAGTAAAGAGTAAATAAATTAGACACATTAAACAGTAATATTTTGTTACTGTTTTTATTTACAGTAGGTTAAACTTTTCATAAGCAAAGGTAAATAAAGTAAGGGCTTCATAAAGTTTTAATATATAAGCATTTTTAATTAAACCAAAATAAAATTATTACACAAAGTTAAAAAAAAACACTGCTTGATCACTCTCACTCATCATATGAAGTAAGGGCTTCATAAAGTTTTAATATATAAGCATTTTTAATTAAACCAAAATAACATTATTACACAAAGTTAAAAAAAAACACTGCTTGATCACTCTCACTCATCATCGGATTCCAAATATTCAAAATTTAAGAAACGTTACGTTACCACTTTCATCAGCAGCGCTGTCATCACTATAGCTGCTGTCACAACTGCTGCTATCATCGCCTAAGCGAATAATCAACTCGTCTATGTCTCGATACAGATGACGTCCTCGCTCGTAGTACTCTTTTTCAGACGTCTCCACGTGATGGCAGCAGTTTTCCATGTTTCAAGTATAATGCTGTTGAAGGCGTCTTCAGCAAGTTGCTTCACATCGCGTGACCCAACATTTTGTGCTGCTACTTTTTGTTTTAGGTTAGCCCAAATGAGCTCAATGGGATTCAAATCACAGTGATACGGCGGAAGCCGTAACACTGTGTGCCCGTATTCTCCTAAAAGTTCATCAATGGCATAGATGAGGCGAGGTTTGTTTATTTTCACCAAACGCAGTAAATTTCGCTTCCTGAGCGTAGACCTTTAACTTTCCATCATTTTTAAAACCTTCGTTGACTATCCGCCTAACTGTACTCACTGATTTTCCTGAAAAAAAGTAAAAAAATTGTACTGGAATGGAAACAATAACTTATTGACATGAAGCAATTAATTCAAATTCAAAACTGGTATAAAACTCGAATGGATTTTGTTGTACCATCATAATGTATCAAAAATTATGGTCATACTATAATATGACCTACTCACAATGTCAATCTAACCTAAAAATGTGCAATGTAAACAATGCCTTTTTTGGTCTCCAAATCGTAAATTCAGTAAATTTGTAGCTTCGGGCAGATTAAATACAAACAATAACACGATTACATACCCGTCATAGATGCTGTCCGCCCATAAATATCATCCAAATGGTACAAAATTCGTCCAGCTTGGTACTCCGCGAAACATCGCTGGAAAACTTTAAAAATCACTTCCCGCGTGCCACTCCGATTTACTTTATTCATTTTTATTCCTTTCTGCGTAGTTACTTGTTAATTAATTGCAGTTTAACCAAAGCAATAAAAATACAAAGGGAAAACTGTTCCACAACTCAAACTCGATGACAGCTGATTTACTTATGTTTGGTGTTGCCAGACACATGATTAATGTTAGTTCCTCAAACATTAATGTCACGACTTTATAGACGGAGTGTACCTATGCATGTGTGAATTTCATATTTAAGAAGTGTAATGTACCCACTTTTTAGATACGTAACTCACTTATCCATAGTTGGTGTGGCAAGTCTTTTTCGTCAAAAACTTCTTAGTCATAGCTAAGAAGTTTTTGCCCTGCATACCTAACTCGTTGGCCCACTGTACCTGCAACGATTGTTTTTTCTTTGGCTACACCTCTAGCTACACATTTCAAGTATAAAGTGGTCTAAGACTAGCCGTAATTAATTACTTTAAATAAACAATTATAAGGATTTAAAACAATTCAAAATAAACGAATATAGTGATACATTTTGTATAACGATTAAATTTAATTGAATATGACTATTAATAGAGACTAGCTTGGTTGTTTCGAATAAGTCAAAACATCCGTCGTATAAATGCTTACTGGCAGATAATTTTTTTCCTTTGTTTCAAAGTTGTAAAACATATTTTGAAGTAAAGTGACTAGTACTCTAGCCACTTTACTTCTAATTAAAATGATTTGATCAATCTTAACACTCGTTATCTTCAAAATCGTTAGTGTTTCTATTATGTGTTTACTCACACGCGATGAACACTATAAAGATTTGTGTATAAGTTGGTCATTGACCAGATTAAAACTGGTTTAAATCAGATTTTATTTGTTTAAACCTTGTTAGTGTACTTAGAGCTAGGCTACATAATAAAGGCATTGATAAAATAAGAACATAAAAAAGCATACATTACTTATATTTAGGATTTTAATGTCCACGGCTATACCCGCGTGGTACGTCGATAAGTTACTAGCCTAAGTTTATTCCGGGCTCCTAAACCATCACTAAACTGATTTACAACGAAATCGTTTCAGTAGTTTCGGAGCCAATTCGGTACCAATAAAACACATTCGACTTATAACAATATTATGAAGCAAATATTTGTTAATTACTGCATTAAACAGTTACTTTTGATTGACTTGATCTAATACTTATGTTTAACTTATTGTCATGTCATATATAAATAACATAACATAACATAATATCACGCCTATTTTGCTCAGAAAGGTGTTCCAGAGGTGTACCACATTTCACCTGTAATGTTTAGGTCCCATAGGATAGGTTGCTTTTGTGAATTTTCTGACGGAAAGTTCACAAATATCAAATTGTTCGGCCCGGAATTCGAACCAGAAACATCGATCGAACTCGGCAATATAAATAAATGCGTATAATATTTTTATTCATAATATTATGTACTGTAAATGCTAAATACTTTTGAACTACATTCACATTCTTTTGGTGAGCGCAGGCTGCCACTCCAAAGCTCTCAATTGCGAAAGAAATTCTTACGAACACATCCTATCAAAGTGCTTTAATTGTCGCATTATAGCGAAAGTAATTAACAAAACTTTGGCTAAAGATTTTAATATAAAAGTCAGTGTTATTTTGGAAACAAATATCAGTTCACTGAGTGTCATCTGCACAGCAACTGTACTGACAAGGAATATAAAATGCTCATCAAGGTAATTTTGGTTTAACTATTTTAAAATTTTCTTAAAAAGTACTTTGGGTAAAAGTAATTTTCTTAAAAAGTGTTTAAAATAACCTATTGTGTCAAGGTCATTCTATCCAAGTTGTCCATCGATTATTGTAGGTACTTGCAAAAACGCTATCACACTCGTAGTAGAATAGAAATAAAACCAACGATTGAAAATTACTAATATATTGTGTTTTAAATATGCTATCTATTGCAGGTCTCATGTATTCTAGCTTTGGTGGCACTAGTGTCATCACAACACGAACACTCATCGCAGTATGCTCACGGCCACATCGGACATGAACCAACTGTTTACATTTATGAACCCAAACACGAGGCTGGGCATCATCACCATGAACACAAAGAAAATCATCACGAGGAAGCAAAAGCGTACCAAGAAGTTCCAAAATATTATTATGTAGAAGCTAACAATCACCTTGGCGGTAAAAGCGAAGAGGCAGGCAAGCCGAAAATAGAATCAGAACAGCATCACAAAGAACCAAAACATGAACATAAGCCCGCTTATTCTTCGCAATACTTCCACCGTCACGATGGCCACGCTCTGCCTGTATACATTCACAAACATGAAGAAGGTCATATGAAACAAGAGCAACATCATGAGCAAGCAAAATCATATCACCATGAGGAATCAAATCATAAGCACGAGCAACCTAAACTTCAACACGAAGAACTGAAGAATGATCACGAAACGAAAGAACAGCACCATGAATATATAGTCAAATATTACGTAAGTACTTTTTCTTTATTATCACCTTAGTCAGTAGATATTTCTGAAGATATGACGCAATTTGTTCCATTCCATAGTGTGTGAGCTTAGCATTGCCTAGATATTTGACTCTTGTGCATAATAACTACAGAGTTCGCGGTTCGTTTCCCGGGTTTAGCAAAGAGTTATTTGTGAACTATTGTGTGAACTCTCCGTCTGGAATTTCACAATAGCAGAACGGAGTTGGAATTGAGCCCGGTCGAAGGCGATATGCTCATGGGACCCAAACATAACAGGTGAAATGTGGGTGCTGTACATCCCTGCCACACCCTTCTGGGTAATATAGGCGTGATGTTTTGTTCTGTTATGTTACAATAATACTTACTTGTGGGCGAAAAATTGTTACAGTCATATTTTGCATTAATTCTGAGTTGGCATTTTGTTTTTGTTATAGGTGCCTACGTATGAATACGAGCATAAGGCAGAAGACTCCCACGCTGGTGACCATAAGCAGGAACACAAAAACCATGGTGGACACACCATAAAAACCGACTACTCTGTACATGTACAACACGTGGTTCCAGAGAAACATCATGAAAGCCACGAGAAAAAACACCATCGATAGTTTTAAACGTTGTCAATATTTTGATGTTATTTTTGTTATGGTACAACTTGTTATAGATTTTTATACTGAAATAAATTGAAATAAAATGAAAAATTGTTTCTTAAATTAGTAGTGGAGCAAATCTCCAGAAGTTTTCATAACAATATCCCGTAAATATACCTTCATATTTTTTTTTGTGGAGCATCTACAAAAAAAGTATTAAAAAAAAACTGAAATGAAATATTAGTAAGAATGTATTATTTAAATTGTATATACACGGCTTTAAGCATGTATGGTACCTGATGTTAATTATGTGAGAGTGAACAATAACAACAAAATCAATATTTATTTTTATTTTTTTTTAACATTATTTTGTTAATGACTCTCAAGGGGTGCTTGAACACGTTAACAAACATTACATCAACATCTTTATTTATCTTGTTTTTTTTGTACCATAAAATAATTCATAAAACAATGCATATCACACAATAAAATTAAGGCAAGCTTAACTCAAATTTGAGTTTGCTTCCAGCAAACCTTAGAGTTATAGAGCAGAATAGAATGCAAAAAGAGGGCAATATAAATCTTGATCAAATCAAATAAGGGCTGTTGTGAGAGTCTTGACATTCAAAGAAGGTTTCAAAGGAGGAAATTCAGAACCGCTTAAGTTACCAATTTGCTGACAATATTAAAAGTGCTTGCACTATAGTTATATTTTTATACTGGATACTTATTTGACAGCAATAGATTAATGACAGCTGGGCTTGCTATTAACTAGAAAAAAAGTCTCTGGGATTAAAAAAACTACTTTAGATTTTGTCATTAAACTAGCTTTTGCATTTTTATTAAATAGTAGCTGCTGCCGCGTTTTGTTGACCTGAGTTTAATGAAATGTCAAAAAAAAAAAAAAAAATCTGATCAGTGGTTCCCGAGATAAGTGCTAACAAACGAACAAACGAATCAATAAATATTAGGTTAAGTTACGCGTCTTGCAGTCACAATTTTATGAAAATCGGTCTAATAAAATAAAAAAATCCTAAAGTACCCTATGTCCGGTTCCTGGTCCTAAGCTACCTCCCCATCAATATTTAGCCATATCAATTAAGCCATTCTTGAATTATAAATACTGTTAACTACACGACTTTCTTTTAAACATAATTATAGATATATACATACACACCCGTGGGGTTATTCGCTTATTGAGATTTTGGTTTCTTAACAAATAGTTTCTGTCAATTAGTAATTCTTTCACTCAAAACATGCATTTTTGACATAACGAAACCACGGATTACTCTCCTGGTTACTTGCCTGATATTAATACTTACGCTTAAAAACTCATTTCAAAATAGCAATAAAATAGAGTGCGTGTTATTACTAATGGCTTACGACAATAGGCAAAACTAAATGGAAATGACCAATTTGTAAATTATTAACTGATATTAAATTATTTCTTATTTAATAGGACGAGGAATATACAAATTTATCCACTTTTTATTGTTGTGTTATAGTTTTAATAGAAGTAAAAATTATTTTGGTTTTTAATTTTTTACTGAGTTGTGGCGCGCACTGTAATGATGTTTTATCTGTGGTTGAAATAACTTGAGTCGTAATAAAAGGTTTAATGGTTTTATGATTATTAGCTAATCCATACATATAATAAAATTTGAAATTATAAATGCCTGTTCATTAAAGACATTTAAGAAAAAAATAATAAGAGGAGACTAGAACAGCAGTAGAAGCCGAAACATATTTTTTGGATTTTTGTCTGTCTGTAAATATGTTCATAATTATAGGTAAAGTAAATAAAATAAATTTTGTAGATGAATTTGGGATAGATTTTTTGGCAATTTAACTCCCAAAGGGGGTAAATTATGGGTTGCAAGTGTATAAGGAAGGTTTCTCAATTTTGAAAGATATAATAACTCAGAAATATCGAACTTAACGGGGATGAAACCACGGGCAGAAGCTATTTAACAATAAAATAATACTTTTTAAACTACATTTGAAATTGATGTAAAGAGTGAAATATAACTTCTACATTTTTAAAAATATATTTGAAAGTGAAAAGACGCCTTAAAATTGCTGCCTGCCACTTAGAAAAAAAAAAATATTTTTAGTATTACCTTAGAGGTAAAATTTGCGGCCGCTTACCGTGAGGTTTCGCCATGTAGCTATAAATAGTATAAACACAAAATCATAAATTAAGTTTTTGGGCTTTCAATATTTAACTTGAACATTCTCCATATATTTATTTATATAACTACTTTGCCTGCCACCTCGTTTGCGTGGAATTCATTATAAATTAGTAATAGCTACGCCCACGCTTTGACCCGCATTAAACCTTACAACTCCATTCCCGTGACGTTTAGCGTAATCTCAAATATCAGTTCAATATTCAGTAGTTCGCGAGAATAAAACAATAAAATAAACGAACTTACTTTCGCTCGCGGATTTGTCTGCGTGGTAGCTAAATAAATTAAAACTGATTTTATAAATAAGTATCGAGCAAATAACTATAACATTATATTAAAAATATTGTTGTTGTGACATTAAAATGAAAACAGACAATTCAATATTATTTATTTGTATTGATAAAACCTTCTTGTTGACACCTACTAAAATGCATGTTTACTCTGTGGCAACTAATGTCTTTGGCTGAAGAAAATTGGAACGTTTCATTACAACAAAAAGCATTTAAATAGCTTTAAACTGAATTAAGAAAGCAACAAATTCAAACAATAAAATTCAAATTATTTAACTGATTATATCAATAGAAAATTGTACACATTATAACAACAAACACAATATATAAGTCATTATGGTAAGAGGTATTTTCGGAGAGATTTTCTCTTTAGTATAAAACGAGTGCATAAAATTAAATAAAATAAGAATGGAACGCGATGTGATGGAAAAAAAAGTTATCCTTATTACAAAACAAATATCTAAGATCAAGACAGTATTTTAAGACAACTATAAAAACGATATATTATTATAAATGTGATTTTCACTCTTTGCTTCTGCTATGTACTAGAAACAGTGAGTATGCGTTATAATTTCTACTTAGTCCTCCGTGACACGATGAAATGAAATCTCTCACTTGTGTTGTAATGTTTTTTGTCTTTCAGGTGCAATACACGAATACAGCACACCTATATTATAATAGTATTATGATAAAGATGATAGTGGCGGGTGATTTCAGAGCTAAATATTTTTTAAGACTTAAGTTTCATCAGTGCAAGCCTAGCGAACATTAGAAGAAAATAAATGTTCCTGAAATTCTGTGAAATAATAAAATTTTCAAAACTTCTGATTTTTCTTTAATATATTATTATTTCTCTCACATAATTATCATAAACATAGACACCACGTTACGTACATAAGAAATTATAAATGTAAACTTTAAATAAATTAATAAACGTGAATACAGAATGTAAGCAGTTACATTATCTGGTGCATAACCTGTATTGTCCCATTGTTGGGCAAAGGTCTCCACCATCCTTGGAATGGAATGAATCAGGTTTTTCATTTTTTATTAAATTAAGTAACTAGATTTGAACTACGTCGATAAAAAGCACTTACCCGTGTGCCAGAATTCATTAAAATTTGTTTAGTTTGTCGAGAAAGAGGAAGCCTACAACCTAGCTACATAATATTATTGTTTCAATATTTTGAAGATACATTATTTTCATTTAGTGCTTTTTATATCCCAGACTGGCATAATTCGTGCTACTACTTGTCATATTTATTAGTTTTCGTATGAAAAATCTCGAGATCTATGACTGAAAATAATATGACCTAAATTCTATTGCATTACGTATTTAATTAGTATTTTATGACATACATAGTATTAAACAGTTATTGATTTGTTGTATAACGTTAATCTGAAGTAAAAAAACCTTTTAAATATCATTATTTTATTTCGCCAAAGTACAAGAAATTACTAAGAAACTGCTCCATGACCAGTTTCCGATTTTGACATAAGAAATTGCGTTACTTGCCTGTAAAGCTGTCAAATCTGCTAGAGGATAGTAACTGGCAAGCTGTCAATTTTTTTGCCAAGCAGTTATCAACCGTATCTGTATGGAAAAAAGGATGTACTAAATCCGAGATGTACCGGTTACTTGCCAAACTATTAGTCGATTTCGAAAGCGACTGGAAATTAGTCACATTTACAGAATAGCATAGCCGGTACACCTTCAAAATTAAAGTTCGCAAACTTTTGACCGAAAAATTGGCAGAATCATCATAATGTTTAGTTCTTCATCTTTCTCTTCATCCGTTATTTATATATATATATGTTTATATTTATAAAAATATATATTTGTGTATATTATTGACGTATTTAAAGTATTATATATGTACCATAATATATATTAATAAATAATATATATGTATTTTATCGATTTTAAAATCAGTGTATATATATTTATTATTAGTATCATTGAAACGCACCTACCTTTGTTTCTCTGCACTACCCTAGGTTGACTGTTAGAGAATGCCACTAGGCATTAAGTCCATCTGTGTACTATTTTGTGTGCAAAAGTTAAATAAATAAATAAAATAAAATATACAGGGTGTATTTTTGAAACGGGGCAGTAAGGGCAAGTACCTTAACCGTTGCAGTTACAGCAAAACGTTCTTAAAAGACCTTCCCTAACTTTTCGGGACATTTTGAACTGCATTCACAGATTTTGTAAAAAACTTACAGTTAGCAAAAAAAATGCAAAAAGTTAAAAAAAAAATTTTTATGCCAATCGATTCTATTTCATGTGGGGATCAAAAAACTCTATGGGACCATTTTAGCTTTCAGTACTAGAAAAGACAGAAATCGCCAAAAACGTTTCCCATACATTTCGGCAACAGAAACGAATTTCTACGATGGTCTAACTTTTTGTTATGGCCTGGAAGTGGATAGAATTGACTGTAAAGTAAATAAAAAGAATTTTTACCCTCAAATTTCGAATTTGATTCGAAAATCTGTGTGTTATACTTAGTTTCAGCTGAGAAACTTCGTATGAGTTATTAATTAAGGATTTTCGCTAAAATGTCTTCTAATCGTGAAAAAATTGACTTATTAGAAGCGTATTTTGTCAATAATCGAAATGCGGGAGCTGCATTAGTGTGGTACCGCAATAAATATCCGTTGCGGCATGTGCCAACAAGAAAGGTTATTACAAATCTTTTGAAAAACCTGGAATTGCAGGGTTCTTTCAAAATACGCTTCTAATAAGTCAATTTTTTCACGATTAGAAGACATTTTAGCGAAAATCCTTAATTAATAACTCATACGAAGTTTCTCAGCTGAAACTAAGTATAACACACAGATTTTCGAATCAAATTCGAAATTTAAGGGTAAAAATTCTTTTTATTTACTTTACAGTCAATTCTATCTACTTCCAGGCCATAACAAAAAGTTAGACCATCGTAGAAATTCGTTTCTGTTGCCGAAATGTATGGGAAACGTTTTTGGCGATTTCTGTCTTTTCTAGTACTGAAAGCTAAAATGGTCCGATAGAGTTTTTTGATCCCCACATGAAATAGAATCGATTGGCATAAAAAAAAAATTTTTGAACTTTTTGCATTTTTTTTGCTAACTGTAAGTTTTTTACAAAATCTGTGAATGCAGTTCAAAATGTCCCAAAAAGTTAGGGAAGGTCTTTTAAGAACGTTTTGCTGTAACTGCAACGGTTAAGGTACTTGCCCTTACTGCCCCGTTTCAAAAATATACCCTGTATAGTGACACCGCATACATTTTTTGTAGAACTGTATTAATTGGCGACAGCTGCATTTTACCACTAAAATCACATGGTCCCAGATTTAGAGGTGTTAGATAAACCATATAGGCAGGATAAGTATATAACACCTATAATAATTGAAAATGACAGATGTGTTCTTTATTCAAGTGTAACTTATGTCACTTTTATATTCGGTCAGGTCATATTTTATACCGGTACCTCTAAAAATCATGCTAAAAATACATTATTGTTTACAAGTTTTGTTAATAGTAATTGAAAAGAATCAAAGAGCATTAATTATTTAGTCCAAACAATATTATGTTTAATAAAACAGAAATTTAATTCAAATCAAATCAAATCAAATCATTTATTTCCATGACCCCCTAGGGGCGCTTGACCACGTCAAAACAAATATCAAAATACAAAAAATATAAAATTAAAATAAAACTTAGCTAACTAAATTATAATACTTATTGTAATAAAATGATTTGACACCGGAGCTTAGATTAACTTTAATTCAACTTAGAGATATGAATTAAAATCAATCCAAGTACCAGCTCCGATGGGTATTGCATCATGAGAAGAGCTGGTGAGAAACTCATGTGCACCATCTTTTCAAATAATTCATACAATATTTGTTTGTTTTTGACAATAATTCTATGTGTAAGTTATAGCAACCAAAACAACATTTTGGCTAAAGATGCTTATGGAGAGAAAATAAACCTCAATATAGCAATGGAATTAAATTAATTTATTCATGAACTTCAATTCGAGTTATAAAATGTGGAGTCCGGGAAATAATAAATACTAAGTATAAAAGGTAAATTTCTCGACTTTGGCAATACTCCGCCAATAAAACAATAATAAAGGAAACGAGCCTACAATATCCTGCGTGAACAAGACTAAAAACGAAAATACAGGATCCCTTTAGTTTGTGCACAGGCAAATTTGTGAGTTGACTTTCTAAAGTTGATTAATAAAAATGTATAATTTCCTATAAACGTACAAATCTAGAGCTTAAAGGAATAAAAATAGCAAACCCCTGTTCCTTAACATTTTTTTCTAAGATGACAATGACAATAAATCCAATAAACTTAAAACCATCTCTGCATTAAAATTTTGCATTTCTGAACTAAAAGACTACATATTACTACAATAATATAGTTGTACCAAATTTGTTACACATTCCACACTCGAGAAGAGACAGTTTTGTTTCAACCATTTGCAATTTTGACATTCTTTTAATGAGCTTCTGATTGCATATAAAGATTGTCCAGTCCAATTTTGATCTGGTTATTGACCGTTTAAAATAATGCAACTCAGTGCCTTCACAAGTAACATTTACGTTTAAGCAGTGAGAGAAGGTAGGTGGTCTGAGATAAGTATGCGTTTACGACACGATTATTTACAAATATATCCTTTTAAATACTTATTCGTCGTGTTATTATGAAAGTGACATTGCCCTTGCCTTTCTTCTTTATATAAGCTCCGCTTCTTAAGAAATAATTTCAGTTCATTCAGTGCTATTTGGACGGTAACATCATTGCCAAGGAGTTTAAGATGAAACAAAAGGTATTATTTTTAAAAATTTATAGTAAAGAAAAGAAATACATAAATAAAATAATAAAATCTAATAAAAAATAAAATTAGGTTAGATATTGAAAGTTTGTTAACCAATGTTTATTTTTACTTGTTTCAGATCTTATTTATCTTAATCTCGTCGGCAATGGTATCATCGACGAACACTGATTGCTTGCAACATGGAAACAATAATTTACATCATCATAATGGACACCACAAACTCACACACGTTCATAAACATAAGAGCGAGCACAGTCATCATCACGAAAAGAAGCACCAGCATAAAGGAACAATAAAATTTCAAAAAGAACCACATCATCACAAGGAAATAAAACGAAAAAATGAACACCCAACCTTTCATCTGGCAGGAATAATACAAGAATTTGCAGATGCAGAATTTGCTCACCTATCTCATTATTTTCACCGGGACAATGAATCGGCTCGCCGCAAATACATTAATAAGCATGGTCATCAACAACAGAAGGCACAAGAAAATTATATACTGCAACAACAAATAAAACGTCCTAATGTCGAACTTCAGAATAATGAGCAAATTCAACATGATGATGTGAATTATAAAAGCAATGAGTTTATTAAACATCTTGACTTAATACCAGAAAATAATGAAAAAACAATACATCAAGATGTTCATATTGAAAATAATGAATATATTACACAGTATAACGTTAAATTAATAGACAACGAACAACTGAAATCTCCTCGAGAAGAGCCAGAACAAATTACGGAAAAAGAAGAACCTTATTGGTGGCAATATATTCATTGGTACGATAAGTACGACGAGCCCATGTTTGTTTATGAGCCCGAACATTACCACAAAGAAGCAGTTTATTATAATGAGGACTTTGATGATCAAAGAAAACAGTACTACGAAGATGTTGTTGATTACTTTGCGACTATCACATACCTGTACATATGCGTTATTGCTACAGTCACCCGTTTCTTAGGAGACTGATATTTGAAATTCTCTTAAACTTAAAGAGAATAATGAAATAAATAGTCAAAATTCCATTCAAGCATTAGCATTTATTTGGAAATTGCATTCATACATTGAGCGCAATATGCATCAAGGAACAAAAAGCAATAGCAAAGCGAAACGCAGACAGGGATGTTGTTACGTTACAGGATAACTAAAACAGATTATTTAAAGATGCTAAATGAACGAAGGAGCCAAAAGTTTTGAAAGTTTGGTAGATAGCAGAGACTACGAATACAAAGGTTCTTCATAAAATAACAATAAAAAATCTTTGAAGTTTAGATCGTGATAGCCAAGACGAGACGTTAATTATGGTAACATAAAATATCCCACCTGTCTAGTATAAAAACTACCACCAATAATTTTAGTTATAAATATAGTAAACAAGATTATAATACATACTGATTATTTACTGACTTATGTATGATATCGTTAAGTCAATAAAATGATCCCATAAAGTTATGTTTTTTTTAACTAAATTATTATTATTGATCTAAAATGTCATCCCTTACCCAGCCATGATCCTTGCCATTATCCAGAAATTTGTTCAGATCCAGACCCTTACCCTTTTAAGAAATATGTTTGTGTAGGTCAAAGGCTGTAAATTAAGGTAAGTACAACTTTCACGTTTACAAGATAATTGTGCGGAGTCCTACTTTTTGATGTAATCGCAAGTGTCAATCTTACAGCCGTTTTATGAGATATAAATATGGAAAATATAGATAACTTAAAAAATAAAATTTTAAGGGGAATCATTTTATAATAATATGTGGAGATACTATTAATTATTATTATGGATGCAAAAGTTTCTGAGGATAGAGACAAACTTCTGTATGGATTTCAATGCTAACATTTTTCTTTAATAATAATAAATCTTTATTAGTATAAAAGAGGGTATTTTACAAAAATATACAAGCGCTGGCCACCGCGATAGTATTAACCGTGTTGCGGGTGCAAGTGCCTTCTCCGACAAGTACTGTAAAATAACAATTAGGTTACCTAAAATTAGTAAATTTATATTAAAATTATGGAATCATTATAACTACTATAATTAAGTGTACAGAAATACACTGTTATTGTAAGAGTGTATCAAAATCATACTTTTGACATCTGATTACTCGCTACCTGTTCATTGATCAAATGAATTATATACAGATTGTCCCAAAACTCAATGATAATCGGTAAACTGGAGATAATGCCCAGTCATCAGGCGCTCCAGAAAAATATTTGCAAAAATCAATATGCCGCCATTTTTTCAAGTTAGGAGTTAAAAAATATCTTATCCTTACGGTGTTTTTTGTGACTGTTCTATAAACAGCTTGGCAAATGAGAGCGTTTAATGTTTAATCGTTAAAGTTACTTCACTAAAAAGAAATAAATAAAATATAAAAAAGATAAACCCATTAATAAATTAAAAAATCATTAATAATGCAAAAAACCGGTCGGTGGACATAAATTCAAAATTAGAATTAAATGTCTAGTATCGACTTCAAGAACTATTTAATCGACATTTTGCGTCATTTAGTGATTTTCTAGTTTCCCGAAGTCGGTTGATTTTTTTTAGTATTTTTTTTCATTATAAAATTAAAATTTGACACTACTCGGTCGAAAGGCAGCGGCGCCGGCGTGGCGTTGGGTGAATGAAAGTCAAGAATATAAACTCATGCGGTTGTTGGTAATGTATAGAAGCATGAAATGATTGACTGACTGAATAAAATAATATTACACTACAATACTTGATATAATGTTTTTGACCTCAGAGAAAGATATCTTTTATAATTTTAAATAAATAATAATTATTTATATTTTTATAATTATTTCTTTTATTGAAAAATGTTTAATTTGGTCCAACTGAAATATACCAGTCCCATGATACATAACAAGTTGCCGGTACCCGCAGTTGATGATACTTACCAGCAACTGCGCACTAAAACTAGGTAGTAAAATTAAATAGTAGTTAGTGGTTTTCGGCGAAAGACAGATACAATGGCGTTATTTAAGTATTATTTTAAGTACTTGAAAAAGGTTTTTCTAGTGTTAGACATCTTGTCTTTCTTGTTTAATTAAAATAACTCAAAACTGCTAGCGAAGCTGCAAAGATTAAATTGATATTTCAGGGATGTCAAATTAAATCATTATGAAATGTAGTTACAAGCAATAAGGCCAAAAATAGATCAGGCACAGGATTTAGGGGCTTTAAAGGCTGCCTGAGGCACAATTGAGTAAACACCGCGTAATTCCTGCCTACGGACAGTAATGAAGGTTTCCTGACATAAGAACTCATCACTTCTTTTTGGCCGACTTGAGAATCTAATATTTTATGTTTCTTTATATAACCATAAACAAACATAATATATTAGATTCTTTAATACTACATTTATTAAACCTACAGAGAAATCAGAAGTGCAAAATATTTATTGTCACGATAAATTTAAATTTTATTGAATGGACAAAACAGGATGCAATTTTGGTAACAATTTAATTTATTGACATCTTGCTACAAATAAGTAATTTAAAAAATAAACTCAAGAATTATAATGGAATGTAGGTGGTCTGGTCCACTATTTTACGATTTTCCCTTAAGCAATTAGTGTAGGTTTGCCCGTAAAAATGTGATTTACGTAACTGTTATGATCAATCTATATCCAATTGCCGTAAATAATTTTTAACTGCCAAACATTTTTATGATGTCAATGTTACCTTGATAGCTTTTTCTTTGAATATATAAGACATATTTTTTTCGCGCAATATATCAGTTAACTAACACGCTTAGGATTGTTAGGACAAAGAAGCAATCAAGAATTTAAAATGTGCTTTAAGGTAAAAATGATTTTTGAAAAAGAACAATATTAAAAATTTTATCGATTCTTTGGTATATCATTAGCAAACTAATTACTTAAGCCAGCCCTACGGAAAATAATAAACAAAAAGTTGTTTTTTTGTAGTATTATTACTTCGGTAGCAAATGGAATCCAATCCAATCCAATTCCAATATGGAATATGTGAGAAAACACTCTTAAGCGTCAATAAAAAAATTGGCAACCAACTAAAACACTTTATTTTCATTAAATTCCTAGGTCTGACTATAATAAAGACGCAAAACAGAATATCTAAGTAAAATTTGTTTGTCTTAAACTAACTTTATTTCATTACAGGTGGCTCTTTTGTTAGCTGTAGCAGTAGCTGTTGTATCAGCAGACCATGGTTTCTCATCACAATACATTCACCGTCACGATGGACACCATCAAGAAGTTACCGTCCATGACAAACACGGACATCATCATGTTGACTATTATGTAAGTTCCTAAATAATTATTGTAGCTAGCAACTTCAGCTATGACTTCCACTCGTCGAGATTAACGCAGCTATGCATGGAACAATGGAAAAGTAGACGTAAAATTTTTATATAATAAACGTCTTCCAAGTCCTGCTATCATTCCATTCCATTGCCATTCATTTTGGACGCCGATAGTAAACTGAAAAAAAACAAACTTGAAAATTTGGAAAAAGGCACATTTGTTTCAGTATGATGGTAATAAGATACTAAATCACATTTTTTTGCAGGCTCACCCTAAGTACGAGTTCGAATACAAAGTAGATGACCACCACACCGGAGACCACAAGATTCAACACGAGCACCGTGATGGACACAAGAGTGAAAGCAAATTCTCCTGGCATGTGGATCACATCGTGCCTCATCATCATCACTAACTTTAAATATTATCTATGTTTATTGAAATATACATACGTTTTTGTTAAAAAAGGTTATTATTTTTTAGAATTAATGTAATGTTTCTATAAGAAACTTGTTTACAAAGAAGCCTTTATGGTGACAATTCAGTGTTATCCTGGTTTGTCTAATTCTATTCAACAAACAACAAAACTTTTTAAGGCAATGCTAGTTTGATAAAGCAGGTACCTCTCACATTTTAAGTGTGAAAGGATTGGATGTTATCTCAAAAACTCTTAAATGTTGCAAGCTTATTGTCAACATAATAATTAGAGTAAAATTGCATTAGCCTTGGTAGTATTTACTTTTGTATAAAAGACGTGGTTTTTTTGAGTGTATCATCAGTTTTTTATCGAACTAAGCTTCGTCTACACTTCGAGTTATATAGACTGCACTTATTTAGAAAACAAGATGGCTTTAAAGGTAATATTTTTATTAAGACTATCAAATCAACAAAAACAGTCTTCTCTATATTTTATGCCTAGGTTCATATAAATTCTGGTCTTATCATAATAACATAGTAATGTTTGAGAATATTAAAAGAACTTTGTTTTCTGTGTTACGTTTATCTGAGAACAGGGAGTTGCTAGATTACAATAAAACTTAAAGGAGATTTTGTTTTATTTGTACTAGATTTGTAACTATGCCTTCGGTTATAGTAAAAAGATCCAACCGAGACAAAGTGCTTCGTTCTAAGAACAGAGATTGGGAGGAAATTTGATTGGATAACCAATTGGGTTTTGGTGGCGAAGCTGGCTAAAGAGGTGATGATATAACAAAACCTTATTGGTCATTCAAACAATTATCTCTCTCTCCTCTCCACTTTTGTGAAAATCGGGCCTTAGATTTTTGTTTTTGTGTTCTAAATTAGAAAATGATATTTATTGCAGGAGTTATGCGTGCTAGCTATGATGACAATAGTTATGGTGTCATCGGAACACGCTTATTCGTCGCAGCTGATCCACCGACACGACACGCATCATACAAAAGTATCGTATAAGGACCATCATGGACATCATCACTATGATTATTATGTAAGTAATAGCGTTATATAGAGTCGTTAAGATTACTTAACTAGATCAGGGGGTAAGAAACAAACATAGCAATTGTATCAAGTCTTTTTCAGCACTACCAAACTACGCTCATTATTTTTGATTTTGTAAAATTTACCAGATTTGGGGCGAGTTTTTGAGGTTTCAAATAATTATTCGACCCATAAAATATAACCTGACCTAATTTAAAAGTGACACAAGTTTTACTTGAAAAAGAAAAGTACACAGCTATCACTTTAATTTATGTGTGTTATATGCTTATCTTGTCAATTAGGTTTATCTAACACCTGTGAATTGAAGCTAAGTGTTGATGCTATTATCTGTCTACAGTTTTATTAAATTTGCTGAATAATAAGTTGGTCATTACCTATTAACCAACACACTTACTGAACTCTAGCATTTATATTAACTACTTGAAAACATACAGTAACATATTTATAAACATTGTATTCAACTGAGCAATCAAAAAAGCATTTTATTTATAATAATCTATTATTTTCCTACAGGCATACCCAAAATATGAGTTCAAATATGAAGTTAAGGATCCTCACACTCATGATTTCAAATCCCAGCATGAGCACCGCGACGGTGATAAGGTCAAAGGTTATTACTCCGTCCACGACCCTGATGGCACCAAAAGAGATGTCCACTACAAGTCTGACAAACACACTGGGTATGTCATATCGATATTTAATCTATCTATCTATAACTTCTAATTGATTATTTTTATAGCATTAAGCTATGCTTAGCAAATTATACTAAGAAACAGTTGAAAAAGATATGGGACCGGCTGGATTTGAACCTGCGACCTTACTGCACACCGGGCAGCCGCTTTAGCCATTCAGCTACGGTCGCCTCCTACCAGAGCCCTAAATTTCTCAACTGTATGATATGTCATTTCGTGACGTCACGTTCATCCATTTGTTCTTATCTTAAGTAGGATACAAACCAACATGGCGAAGTTACATTCAGCACAAATGTTTCTTAGTATATCTATCTATACTTATATAATTGTTCGCCCGATTGACTGATTCATCAACGCAGAGCCTAAACCACTAGGGCTAGGAACTTAAAATTTTCTATGAAGTTCCTTACATGACGTAGGTGCGCAATAATAAGGGATTTTTGGCAATTCCATTTTGAAGGGGTAAAATGAGGGATGAACGGTTGTAAGGAAGTCCGTCATTTTTGAAGTTACAAGCATGAAATTTCGTATAGATAAACTTGAATAAAAATAAATTCATTTCTGCAACAAGGTTTTTCTAAATTTTATTCCAAAGAGGGTAAATTAAGGGTTTTTTAGTTAGCAATGAGTTTACACAAAAATTCAATAGATGGCGTTGTAAATATTTTTAAACTTACGGGCACTGGCCAGAATAACGTTTGACGCGGGTAAAACATTATAACATTTTACTTAAGTTAAACTAGATATCACTTAAAAATTATTTGAATGAGCCATAGTTGCTAAAATATATTCAGGTAGATAGATAGATAGAGAATTCTTTATTGTACACAAAGAAGAAGTACATAATTGTGATACACAGTCTAATTGAAACATGCACAATGGGCGGCCTTATCACTAACCAAGAAAAAAAATATTTTTACTATTTATTATTAAAATTAAAGGATCAATCACTGAAATTGTAAAAAAATAAATCGCACATTTCGTTTCACCTTAGATTTTAAAATAAATAATAAAATGTTGCTATCACATTATCTGCTTCAAAATTGAAAATATATTTACTTTTATATTTTATTTTAATTATTAATTTAAATATTATTATTTTTCAGATTCCAGGCAGAAGTGAAGCACAGTACCCACCATATTGTTCCTAAGCATGGTCATCATTAGATCCTGTGCATCAAATAAAAAATATTGATATTATTCTGTTTTTGTTGTGTTTATTTTAAATAAAAAAACATTACTAAATGTGTATTGAATGAAGTATTTTGTTTGTTTTATAATTCTATTGTATCCTTAACAACCCGTATAAAAATGAAAAAAAAAATGACTTGGAGTCCTTACTCGACTATAACAATTTATTATTTAGTTACTATTTAGCTAATTTGAAAAAGAAAATCAAATAGTATCTTAACATGATTTTTTCTACCTACATTGCTGGTTATGAAACTTGGTTATGTACACTGCACAAAGGGTAGGTTTAGCTATTACGTAGTAGGTCAAAGTTGGCGGATAGGGTTATTTTTGTAAGTTATTACACTTCAACAAGTAATTTCATAATTTATCTAGCAATTTTGGATGTCTTTTGACACTTGACAAATGTTAAATCTACTCTCATTTAATACCTATATAGACAAATCTATTTTACACATAAAGTGTAAGAGTTTGTTAAATCTAACATAAGTATAAATAAAATAGTATTCTAGTGAGTTAGAATCCCACCAAAAACCTTTTTATGTAAAATGTTGCCTGGACAAGATAAGATGAGATAAGATAAGATCATTCTTTATTTGCCATAACATGTATAGACATACTGACGCATGCAAGATATTATTATATGGTAATGTCCAGAAATGTTAGCCACATTTGGCGTACAAATACTAAACATTAGGAGAGAAAGAAATACATTTTAAAATAGTATATAGGCTTAATATATAATAATATAATTAATAGGTAGACTTAGTATAATAACATTGAATTGAATTAAGTAATAGTAGGTTTTACAGTAAGAAGCTGGGATTCAGAAATGTCAATCAAATTAAATGACAAGAAGTAATGTTAATTTTAAGCAAATTTATTGTCACATTTATCTATATTTCATAAAGAACTATAAGAGATTACTAAACTTAATGATAGTCATATTACATGAAAAAGTATATAATTTAATATGTTGCTAAGTATATACCTACATTAAATTGGATATGACATTACATCTGCCGGATAATTATTGATGCTATATAGTATGCCTTATTAATTAAACATTATTTTTCAAATTCTTAAATGCATTCTTATTTAGTTTTTTTTAATGTTTTGGAAATTTATTAAAAATAATTGGAGCCATGCAGACTCTTGCGCATAAGTGCTGTTTTTGATGGATGCAAGCGAAGTCTACTGTCATACCGTCTGATACGTACACACGTACTCGTACAAGTCTATAATATGGCCAGCAGTATTAAAAAGTTATCAGATCTCATAGTCCTAACTTTCCAAACTCTACACCTTAGTCAATAATTTCAGCTGATTAGTGCTTAAAATAGCGACGAAACAATTTCGAGACAAGGTAGGTACCTTCCCTTCGCTGGCTCGTCTTGGCGGGGCCACTACATAAGACCCAGATTTCAAAAGAAAATTATGATTTTTTAAAGACTATGATAAAAGACGGCAACAGTCTTTTATGTTATCATTTTTAGTTCATTGAGATCAGAAAACTTTCTCAACTAACCAAGGACGGGGTAAGCCGTATCAATAAAAACATGTTGATTTTAATACACAACAAGTTATTTTAATTATTACGAAATTAACGCGTCTGCTACTTAATTTATCAGTATAAAAACTAAAATGAGTACATTAAAGTTATCAGTTGTTTCTTTGCATCAGAACAAAAAGTATTTATTTGCAAACATGTACGGCAAAGTAAGTGGTGCAATTTTAGTCCAATTGTAAAAGTGAGATGTAAGATGAAAATGTTTGTCGATAGGCTAATTATGATTGTTGTTGCTGATTTCAAGGTCAGACGCTCAATGCCGGGGTTGGGCAAAAGTGCTTTTTGGGCTTTTGCAATCATAAAATTATAATTAGCAGACTGTGTCTAGAATTTTCCCTAGTACATGGTGATTGGCAAACTCTTATTCACACAGGACTTAAAATAACAAATGAAATGTGGATGTTACAACACCACAGCCATACCCTTCTGGGTTGACGTGATGCTGTGTTACATCTGTTGAAATTTTAGACACACACTAAATATTTTTTATTTTTCTAAAGATTATCCTCGTTGTGTTATTGGCTGCCGTCGTCGCGATGGCACAACAGGATCATGCCGATCATCACAAGGAACATGCTTACTCATCCCAGAAGATTGTACAGCACCACGGACATGCAAAGAAAATACTAGTAGACGTAAGCAAACCAATATTCAAATGACTATTAAAAATGATTATGGCTTTTCTGGAGTAAAAATGCAACGTCAAAATTGCCTGCCACCTTTACAATTATCTAGCACCATTCAATGTTGTTCAAAAGTAAGTAACTAGTTATAAAAAGCTTATTCTAGAAACATGAAAATTTGCATAAAAAAAACGATCTACCAAGATAAATCTGGATTTTTTTGGACAGTATTTGTCATTCACCGTATGATTTTGGTCAATACTTATGAAATATTAAAATAAATAGCAGCGAAAAAAATTGTTGTGTCTTCATGTTGTTCCGCGACAAAAAATATATTTTTAAACTTACATTCGTCTATCAAAATGTTACAGGGTAATGCCAAGTACAAGTTCGCGTACGATGTAAAGGACCCGCACACTCATGACATCAAGAGCCAACACGAGCACCGCGATGGTGATGTCGTAAAGGGAGAGTACAGTCTCCACCAGCCTGATGGCACCATCAGAGTAGTCAAATACACTTCCGATAAAAAGGCCGGGTAAGTACCCACATACTAATAAATTTCCAGAAAAAAACGACTTTTATTACAATTTTAGATTTATATGGTTTTCTCTTTCGTGACATTGTCAGAACTGAACCTAATCGAAATGGGACTGCATGGGAAGCACCAGTTTTTGAATAAAAAAAGAATCATTAAAATCGCTTCGCCCAGTCGAAAGTAGCAAATATAAAAAAAAAATACAAATGAATTTAGAACCTCCTCCTTTTTTTAAATTGGTTAAAAACACAAGCCAACTCGCCCCTTTCATGTTGGTGTCGTGGTCTTGATCCGTGCAGTAGATTTAGACGATATTCTATAAAATATTAAAGTTGAAAAATTAAGAATCCAGCAGGGCTCGAACCTGCACCCCCTGGGTATACGCCCCAAGTGCTTTGCCAATTCAGCTATGGATTCGTATGCTACCGGACTCGAAATTTCTCAACTCTTTTGTGCCAGCCTTAGCTAGACGAACCTTGTTTTGTTATTTTATAGTATACAAAAAGGCATAGCAAAGCTAAAATTTGCTTTAAAATATTACAAGTATTAGACAATATTCTCTAAATTTATTCGTAATGTACCAAAATATGGCTTATAAATACTCCCTATATAAACTACATGTACATACATCATTATCTAATTTGTGTTGTATTTTACAGATTTAACGCACACGTAGAACAGAAGGGTCACGCTAAACACATTGTTCCCGAACATCATTATCATCACTAATTTTACTGTTATGTTTGTTTTACGTATCCCATAAGCTGTTATGACACCGATTATCTAGTTTTAAGTTTATTGATGTGATGATCGCATCATGATATCAAGAATGTAAATAGTTATAAATAAATATTTAAAAACATGGTATTGTTTTACAACCCTCTTGTTTCGTCTGTTTATCACTGCATCATGCCAAAATATAAAAAAAAATACTACTACCACTATTAAAATCATTAAAATATATTAAAATATACAACAAGGTTAAGTTATAAAACTTATAAACTATGCAAAGGTATGCTTTTAAGCGTCTAGAAGTTTCCTCATAATAAAACATTTCTGACTGCATCATCAGACCGTTCTCATCATATTAGCGTGTTATAACTAAAACTGAATAACTATGTAAAGTTTCGTACATGTTCTTAAGCGTTGAGGAGTTCCACTCCTGGTTGCATCACCAGACCATTTATTTATTATTTATTTACTTTAAGGAAAACATACAGCATTATTAGTACAGACAGTATAGTGACATAAATTGAAACAGAAAGCCAACAAAGTTTTCACAATAACATCATACATAGTGTGAACAAATCGAAAAGAAAGAAATAACATAACATTTTATATAATTAGATACTAACTAATATTACAAGAAATGTTATAATATGTATATATATATATTTTAGATTTAAAGTGCAACATTACATAAATATCTACTATTTAGAAAATATATGAATGGGATGAACATGCGATTGCTTTTACAGAGTTGATATAAGTTACTTGCTTTTTGCTAAAAACATCTATGTGGTTGTTCGAATTGTTATGCTTGAGACAAGCTCTAGCAATAAAACGGTTTTTGTCATATCATTGTATCACACTAGAACTACACAAAGATGCCAATTTTCAGCAGAATTTGTTTACTAGAAGTGGTCCAAAAACGCTTTGCAAAATTTGTTACCCACATACACACATACCTATTTATTGTAGATACGGGTCTTAATCGCATAAATATTTTCAAAGGCAATACCTTTTTTGTTCGACAGTTTCGATCGAATCACACCGATCGAGTCACGTGTTAACTGGTGAAGGCTCAGTGTCGTCTCCAAGAAGTGAGGGTTTTCCCACTACCCTTACTTGGTCGTCACTATATTTATGTTTATTTTTGTCCAAATTGTCGGTATGTTTACACACAGTACTCGACACTTCTTCAAACTGATGCGTATTATTAGAGCTGTACACAGGATTGCCAGCTTTATTGCTGCTCTGAAACTGAAACTGCAATTTGACAGTCCCTCCGTTCAGAGTCGTCAATATAGCTCTGCTGTCAATGCAAATTCCTATAAGAGTTTTTCTTATCGTAACTTAGACACTTATACAGTATGATGAAATTTCAGTATTTCAGTACTTATTTGCTATGCTGGATTTAAACCGGCGAAATCTGTATTTCACTAAGGGCCATAGCAAACGAGCTTCTTTTAGCATCAGGGCGATCGGCAATTTGGCGGTAACTGTTTACATCGAAACAATTCAGTGGTGGCATTGGAATCTCATGTTTAAGGTTCAAGGTATTAATTAAGTGCTAATATCGCTAGTTTCTACTAGAGTTATATCCGCCGAATAAAATGTAACCAAATCTTCACACTTTATAAAACAAATCACAGTTGTCAGTTTCATTTCCGCTATAGTAATATCGGGTGCAAAGTTTGCTAGTTGTCTGCCTCTAAACAGAAATTAGAAAATTAGGGATAGAATTATCGGTTGAAAGCTTATTTTCTACTTTTCATTACTTTTAGCAAGCAACAGATAATTAATAAAAAAAAATATTTTAAAAACAAACGAATGCTAACTTGTCACCAACAACTTTAACAGGGTAGCTTGGAAAAATACCCATGCATAAATAAATAAAATAAATCTAAGTTTCATAGTCACCTTTATTTTGTCATGTTGCTTAGCATGCATGATATGTGAAGTAGATTTATGCAATAATCCGAAATTCACAAAGTTGTTGTTAACTTTTTCGTCTGTGCACTCGTGTAACCCGATTTTATTTTGTTTATGAATAGAATTATCGTTTGAGGCTTATTCTCAAGTTTTCAGCAAGCAACATGTATCGTTATCAATAAACCTAACGTCGCATATTGTTCTCACAAAATTTATTGGCAGATTTTTAGAATTATGGAATTTTCATATTTTTATATGTAGACAGCAATTACCTGCTCAATGGCGGATATTAAGCCATAGATTCAAGATAAAACACATACCGATCTATCAATGCGCATGTCCCATCTCTACTCGAAACCATTTGTCTTCGACAAAATTAAATGTCATTAAAACGTCACGCCAGATATTTGTTGACGTCCGCCACCGGCACGCGCGAATTTTCGAGAGTACTCGTATAAATGTAAAATAATTAGAACATTTCATGGACTATAGTCGTGTTATGTTTATTTATTTATTTATTTTACACTCAACTGCTCACTGTGCTTACAGTTGCCTAATGCGCACAGTGAGCCACACAAGTAGCATTAAGACCATCTGGGCACCAACATTTTTGAACTTTTTTTCGACCCGAATAATGAATGACGTTTTAATATCATAACATAACATCACGCCTATATTACCCTAAAGGGTATGGCAGAGGTATACAACGCCCACATTTCCCATGTTATGTTTAGTTCCCATGGGATAGGGGGTAAGCCTATCGCTCCGTGCTGCTATTGTGAATTACCGAACAAAAAAATAAAAATGACGATTTTGCCCGTTTTTCAAACCTTGTAAAACAAATTTTAAAAAGTTTAATCCTTTGAAGTCCGTTTTTGATTACACAATTGTTTAATGATTCGTTAGAAAATGTACAACATTTTAGTTCCAGCATCTAATCTCATAACACTTTGTCAAACGACAAATTATAACACTTTGCTCGACCCGGGAATCCAAATCGAAACCTCGCGGTGAGAGGCGCATACGCACTAGATAATCACTAGACTATCGAGGCAGTTAAGTTTAAGTTAATTTAGTTTTTTTTTTTTAATAAATAAAAATAATAATAATTATGTTTTTAAACTTTCGCGATTTGAGAACATTTTTCAAAAATCAACGGGTCTAAATCGCGTAATTATTACGACGACGTTTCGAATGACTTGCATCATTCTTGATCACGAGCCGGCTCGTCTAATTTTTGAAAAAATAATAATGATTTCAAATATAAAACACTTAGGTATAGTACTTGCAAATATGGCAGCTGCAGTAAATTGCATCAACGTCCGAAATGAGCTCGCAGTTTAAACTGGTTTAAAACTTTTCGCATTGCATATTACGAAAATCACTGGGCTGAACCTTTTGGGATTTCGTATAAAAGAACAAAATAATATTTATATTTTATCAGTTGCCATTTTGTACTCTCCCAGACAGTAACCATAACAAAATGAACGCTAAAGTAAGTGATCCAAATAAAAAAAAAAATTATAAAAAAAAATCAATAAAATTTTTGTTTCTGCTTTGTCAATCTTACGGTGAAATTTCAGGACCGATCCCAGAGCATATGTGTTATTATGGGATTTTCCGTTGAAAATTTTCTCAATTATAGTCGTACGGCGTGTGAAATTGTGCTCAGTATACGGCTGAAGTGTGGGTGTATTATTTCCGCCACACTCTTCAGAGGAATAAGGAATTACATACTTTCCAACTCCAACTTCTGAATAAATTCGTTGCGGGTTCCAAGACAATTTAAACTCTCCCGTGTGTCATGCACGGTGCCTTTCAGTTGGTTACCGCTGAAGATCCTGGCGTCACAGGAGTCACAGTGGTGGGCGTGAGGGTGGGATTATATCTTCAGAGGAATAAAGAGGTGATCGTATGTCATGTTACGTAAATTTTAAGTATAAGCTAACGAGTGATTCATTTAACAGATCATCCTCGCCGTTGTTCTGGTGGCTGCTGTCAGCGCTATGCCTCAGAAAGGTCATGAACATCACAAAGAGGCTGCCTACTCATCACAGAAGCTTATTCAGCACCACGGACACGCCGAGAAGATCCTTGTTGATGTAAGTAATTTAAATATCGTAAAATAACGCCTATATCTTTTGCCTTCAAGGTTATAGAGGTCAAAAAGATAAATTGCACCTAAAATACTTTTATAGATCAAAACTTTGTTTTGCTAAAAGCCTTGTAAGAAAATATCAAAGAACATTTAATCAATATAAAGAAGTAATGAAAACAAATATGAAAAAATTGTGCCAAAACTTGCAGGGGAGTGGGAGTTAGATTGTTCCGCGCATCTTTGATTTGACGACTAGTTTTATAGCAATTGCACATTTTGCAGCGAAAGTCTTATCCTTTTGGTTTAATTGTCTTAGAAACATGTTGGTAACTTTGTGTGTTCACAGGGCAACGCCAAATACGAGTTTGCGTATGAAGTGAAGGACCCTCACACTCATGACATCAAGAGCCAGCATGAACAACGTCACGGTGATGTCGTGAAGGGAGAGTACTCTCTGCACCAGCCTGATGGCACCATCAGGGTTGTCAAGTACAGTTCCGATAAGAAAACTGGGTAAGTGTTTGAATAGAATATAACTATCATGCCAACGGTGATTTCTGTTTGAATACTAACTTCTAGATTCAACATAACTCTCATGAAAACTTTATACATTAGTCGATAGAAATGCTTAAAACGAATGAACAATTATATTTAAGTTATCATAATTATTATGTTATATATAAATCTTGTTCAATTATTAATTCAATAGTGAAATTTTATTTCTTACCACCACAAATACATGGTGGGTTATAAATGGTGAAATTAGAAATAAGTTTTTATTTCGTGAATCAATATAATTATTTTATTTGTATTTAAGTAACATGTTTAATTAAGTTATTGAAATACCTAACTAAAGTAAGTTGTTTTTGTTATTTTTATAGATTCAACGCTGACGTGAAACAGGAGGGTCACGCCAAGCACATCGTTCCTGAACATCATCATCACCATTAATTCACTAAATCGTTGACTATTGCCTCATATTTGTATTAATAAGTTTTTGTGATAAACGGTTATTTAGTTTTAAGAATGAATGTGTAAAATAATATATGTAAATAAATTCTTAAACAGCATATTTATGACTTTTTGATCTTGACTAAACAAACCTAAATACAAATGAAATAATTGTAGTATTTTTTTTTAATAGATATATAAATAATAATGTTTTTTTAAGCTCTCTTAGTTCTTTACACGATACCTGTTTTTTGTATATCTGTTCCTCGGTTATGAAGCCGTTATGAAGATTAAATCATACGGACAGCCGTATGATTTAATCTTCATAACGGCTATATGGATTTTGATCAAGGCGCGTAACAACGTTTTTTTATTAAAAATGTAACTACCACAATAATCTCAAAAAAAATTGTCATATTAAATATTTTTTTTAAGGTTTGATTTTCTAGCTTTTAGGATATTTTAAAAAACAGTTAAAAAAATCCTAAGGATTGTATCCTACTTAAGATAGTAGCAAATGGATAAACGTGACGTCATGAAATTACGTTACATACAGTTGAGAAATTTGAGGTCCTGGCAAGAGGCGACCTTAGCTGGTTGGTTAAACTGCCCGGGGTGCAGAGGGTCGCGGGGTCAAATCCTGCCGTTCCCATATTTTTTCAACTGTTTTAGGAAAATGGTTAGCTTTCGTATATAGATCCGGCCTTTAACAAGTATATTTATCTTTTTTTAAGCCTGCAAATTAGTAATGGTAAGAAATTAACGTTTACGTCTATAAGAGCGCATCAAGGGGTGCAAAGGAAACTTGTCGCAGTTACCTTTCGTATGATAAAAGTGACTTTGGAGTAGGGTTCTATCTTATAAATTCGCGAGATGTATAAGATATATATATATCGAAATAGATATAGTATCCAAAGTTAATCTTTAGATGTAAAATAACAAAAAAAAATCATTCTGAGTGCCAAATATATCAAAAATAAATAATATATCAAATTGTTTATTTAATATTGAGTTATTTTAGTTACACTTTAGTGGCTGCTTGGTGTATTCGTATTTCAAAGTTAATCTGCTATCTAAAATGATATTTAGTATAACATAACACCAGGCGTCCACGTCCACTTTTCACCTGTTTATTTTTAGGTTCCATGTGATAGAGGACGAGCCTATGCTCTATATGTACTTTTTCTTTTGTAAATTCATAACTATTATTTAGAAAAGAAAAAGTATACACATGTTTTAGTATTAGGTAGGTTTTAGGTAGGTATTCTTGTACCTTTATTATAGGCTCTAATTAGTTTAGGACTAGATGACGTAGTGTGAAAGTTGAGAGACATATCTATTTTTTTATATAATAATAGCTAAAAACTTTTAAATATAGGATGCGACGACTGACAGCTAGCAGCTCTATTAAGTTTTTATTTTAATCATGTTCTTTGACGTATTATTTATCAAAAAACATAATTAGTTACAAAATTTTGCAGCAAATATCTTGTTAGTTAGTTAAAATAGAACCAAATTATCCCATCAAAACCAAATGTTTTATTTTAAAATCTTGTAAGTATTAATTTTAAATCAAATCAGTTAATATATTCGCCCAGCGAATAAGCATTGCCATTCAACATGGCAATGCTGCAAGCCTTGGCCACGGTATCCGCTGTGGACAGCGATGCGGAGGAATTTTATGACGCACAATGTGATTTATTATTTTATTTCATTTTATTAATTTATTGATTGTATGTGTGTGTGTTTTTATAGTTTTATTATTAGTATTTATTTTTAGTCAGATATTTTTTCTGTAAATTCTTATAATTTGTTAATCTATTAATTACATATCTATTGTAGTGTAAATCATAAAATTGCCATACATTTTAGAGCAGCTAGGTAACTGCTCAAAAGAAAATTTAAAAAGAAATATGAGCGATATGGTTCAAAAATTTAATGATTACAATTAAACGAGCTTAACTGGCTTTCAACCGTGGCTCCACCCGCTTGCTAGTTAATAAGTAGCCTATTGAGGCCTAAATTCTACGATCTAGTCTCTCTGTGTTCCAAATTTTAACCATAATAATATCTATTTAACAGAAAATATTTAATAATATTTATTTAATACTAAATAGATATTATTATGGTTAAAATTTGGAACATAGAGAGAAAAGATCATAATTATAATTTAAGATGATAATATTTGATGATTTATTTTTAATATATATTTCTTCTAATTTATTTTTCTCTGCTTATTTTTATTTGCGTTTGCATTATAACTATGTCTTCTATGTTGCATTTTTGTAATATAACGTCTTTTTGTTTAAATTGAAGTGTGAAATAAAATATAACAATTCATTTTAAAAAGTCTTTAATCAACAAGATCAATACTCGTATTTACAAATTAAACTCCAAACAACAATCGTAAAACTAAAATCACAATAACAGCTTACACATAAAACACATGAAAGTAAACAAAATCAATAATTAATTAGTGATGATGGTGATGCTCTGGAACAATGTGCTTGGCGTGACCCTCATGTTTCACGTCAGCATTGAATCTGTAAAAAAGTTAATATTAATGTTATTAAAATGGCTTTGGCATTTTCAAGATAGTGCGGCACGTCGCGCCTGAGTCGCAGCCAGTATTGCACTGATAATATTAATGATGTATCATTATAATTACGACCCATAGCTAAAATACTAATTTATCTATCTGGTTTAACACTGGCCGTGTCTAACTTGCTAATTAAAGACGTTTTTTTTTGTTTTAAGAAAATCAATATGTCTATATATACTTACCCAGCTTTCTTGTCAGAACTGTACTTGACAACCCTGATGGTGCCATCAGGCTGGTGCAGACTGTACTCTCCCTTCACGACATCACCGTGACGTTGTTCGTGCTGGCTCTTTATGTCATGAGTGTGAGGGTCCTTCACTTCATACGCGAACTCGTATTTGGCGTTGCCCTGTAAAAAACATTTATATTTTAGTTCCTCTTTATATTTTTAACCGACTTCAAAAAAAGGAGGAGGTTCTCAATTCGATTGTATTTTTTTTTATATGTTTGTTCACCGATTACTCGAAGACGCCTGGACCGATTTGAGTAATTCTTTTTTTGTTTGAAAGGATATACTTGTCATGTAGTCCCATTTTTTTTAAGTCACGTTCTGATGATGGGATCCTAGAGAAATCGAGGGCAACCCTCAAATTTAAAAGGCTTCTATATTGTTTTTTGTATATTATCTACACCGGCACCGACTTCAGAATTATAAAATAATTATTTAATGATTTCTATTTAACTAAATGAAAAAATGTATTATTTTGTGAGAAGTAAATTTTTATTTTTGCTTTTTAGTTTACCTTCTTTTTGAAGTCGGTTTTTTTTTTTTGTTAAAAATAATTTTATAGTTCCTCTTTTTACGAAACATGTTTAAGTTAAAGAATGTGAAACCTACAGAAAACCTACATCTGAAATTAGCATAACCCACATGCTTGATAAAATTACTGATTAAATTTATATTATATTATCAACGCCACGTAACATTGGTAGGATAATTATTACTGTTGTATGTAATACTTTCATTAATGTCTAACTTTAAAGACAAACTATATCATAATAGTAAGACAATATAAAGGTAACTTACATCAACAAGGATTTTCTCAGCGTGTCCGTGATGCTGTACAAGTTTCTGTGATGAGTATGCATGTTCGTGGTGATGATCATTACCCTGCTGGGGCATCGCGCTGACAGCAGCCAACACTACTACGGCAAGAATGGTCTGTGGAAAACAAAAATAATATCTATAAATACAGTATTATATAATATCCTTTAAGCGAATTCAAATATATTGGACTCGGAGAATTATGATCTATTAAATGGCTTAAAACAATAATAAATATTTTTTTACATAAGCACTAACTTTGAAGAACATTTTTATGGTTATTGACGCTGATGGATGTTGAAGGCAACTGATAATTCTGCAAATTAAACATTACTTTATATACAGGGACGTTAAAGGTACACAAGAAATTTTCGTAACACGTAAAGGTAATACGTCGAACCAGTTTATTGCAAGCTTCATAATGTAAGTGAAATTTTCGGTATAATAATGAATTTAATGATAGGCTGACACCGATCATCCTTGACAAGGGATTCACATAAAAGGAAAACTAGTTGAAAATCTTATATTTTTAACAATTAACACCATTCATAAAGCTTATTAATGGCCACTATCTTCTACTCGACTGTGAGCAATATAATGATCATTGTATAATAAATAAATAAATAAAATAAAACACTATTTTCACTATTTTTACAGTGCCTCTCAAACACTATTTTTTTTCTATTTTTACTACTATTGTTTATTTAGACTGAAACCATTTTTAAAGTAGCTCCTCTCCAAGTGATGCCTTGTGACCAAGAATCTATTTTTTTTATTAAAATTCGCTTTGGTGAAATATAACGAATACTAGGAAAAAAAAAGGCTTAAACTATTCCGGGTAAGTACTAACTACGTTGTACAGGGTATAAATCTTCTTATGAAGACATTGCAACAATACATTAGTTCGTAGTGCTCACAATTCGAATACATACATACATTCAGTGTTAAGATGCTAGCAATTCATAAAAAAATCGATTTGTTAAAAATGCCTTTGGCTTTAAATCTGCCCTCAAAAACCTTGTACAAGATGTTTATATATAAATAAATAAATATTTTAAAATCTAAAATCATATGGGCAAATCCTCTGCCGCGGCGATGTAAATAAATTGTTTTAAAATAGCTCGATAGTCTTCCATAATCAATTTTAAAGATAATTAACAATACTTAAATTAAATTATTATTAATGATTTTATTTGAATTTTTGAATTGTTCATTCTTCGTAAAACTCAGTGTATCAACTTATATAATGAACTTAATCATTAAATTGCACACATCGAATTTCGATACCGGTTTGACATTATGCTTTACGTATTTCGAAAAACTTGTACGAACCTTTAATGTTTCTGTATAAAAAGCAAAAAATAAGTTGAATTATTATCAGTTCACTTTACGAGCTCATTGCTTGAATTAACTACTACAAAATGTACTCCAAAGTAAGAGATACTTTTATAAATGTAGTTTCAAAACATATCTTCAAAAATATAATGGACTTACTAAAATTCTTTTTATTTTTAATAGATCATCCTCGCCGTTGTTACATTGGCCGCCTGTGCCATGGCACAGCAAGGTCAAGACCAGCATCACCACGAACATGCTTACTCATCACAGAAGCTCGTACAGCATCATGGACACGCTGAGAAAATCCTCGTCGATGTAAGTTTACTCCAAATAAATACTATGATACTTTCCATCGGCATTGTGTTAAAAAGATTAATCACCAAGAACTCTGCACTGCTAAGTCTAAAGTGTCCAGCATGTGCCGAATGTTGTGGAAACCAGTATACTCACATATCTACGTCGCTTAGAAGGGTCCTTTATGCGCCCCAATTGCCCTGTTAACTGCTTTTTGAGTTACATGCAATCAAATAAAAAATCAAATGAAGAGAAGAAGAATGTAATCATCAGATTCAATACTTTGTAAATTATTAAAATAATTTATAAAATAATGAACTTTATGTTTATGTATCACAGGGCAACGCCAAATACGAGTTCGCGTATGAAGTGAAGGACCCCCACACTCATGACATCAAAAGCCAGCACGAACAACGTCACGGTGATGTCGTGAAGGGAGAATACAGTCTGCACCAGCCTGATGGCACCATCAGAGTGGTCAAATACAGTTCCGACAAGAAAACCGGGTGAGTAAAATGCAAACATACAAATATTAATGATTTATATGGCCTCTTATATAGAGAGTTATAAACTTATTTTCATGGTTGAAAATAGGTAATATATAATAGTATTGTCACTCAAAAGTGACATGGCAATAGGTGACGAGTCGCAAAAAATCACACATAAGATTTGGAATCATGGGTAGAATAGCCAAAACAGTTATGCAAGACAACTAAGATTTTTTTTCTTGCCTGTTTAATTTAGCGTTTTTTTTTAAATTGATTGATAATACTCGTCTTTATTCAATGTTTTTGTCAGCAATTTATTAATCTGAGCATTTATTCTTAATTAACAGATTCAACGCTGACGTGAAACAGGAGGGTCACGCTAAGCACATTGTTCCCGAACATCATCATCATCATAATTAGTATAATAGTACTTAAGTAAGCTGTTATTAAACTTGCATTTCAGGAATGTGTTCATTTTGTTGACTATTTTTATGTGTATTCTTAAAAAATAAACCTTTACATTAAACGTTTGTTTTTGATTTGCTCGGAGGTGATTAATATTCAAAAACCCTGTATGATAAATATGTGACATTTTATTAACAGCAACATAACGTCATGCGTGTGAAAAGAAATCGCAGAAAGTTTAGGGCGACGCGAATTTTACCCACATTTGAGCAGTTATAATTTATAATAATTTAGATTTTCGTCATTACATAGAACGCCAGAAGTAATAACAGTATCCAATGGTCCCAATGACGTCGTCAAAAACATTTACAAGCACACCCAGTTCCAATAAAAGTCTTTGCAGATCACACTTGTAATTTTCAACAAAACTGGATACATAAAGCAAAATTTATATATTCTTACCATGCTAATTACGAATGCAATTTTACTTTTACATATTCATAGCATCACGTCACGCCTTTCTTACCTAGAACGGTGTGGCAGAGGTGAACGACACCCACACTTCACCTGTTATGTTTAGGTTCCATGGAAGAGGGGGTGGGCCTATCGCCATGCACCGGTCACAATTTCAACTCCGTGCAGCTATTGTTAATTTAACATTATGCCTGACCCGGGAATCGAAACCGAGACCTCACGAGAGGTGCAAACACTAACCACTAGCATAGCAACCATCGCGGCAGTTACTTTAGATTCACCATATCCTAATATATATATAAATAATAAATATCTCCTAACTTACACACAACGCCATCTAGTCCCAAACTAAGCAGAGACTATGGGTACTAGAATAACTGATACTAATACATATATACTTTTATTTTGTAAATACATACTTATTATACATAGAAACACCCAGACTAAGACAAATCCCCATGTTCATGCACACAAAGATTTGTCTCAAGCGGGAATCGAACCCGCGACCTCGGCGTAGCAGGCAGGTACACTACCCATTTCGCCATCCGGTCGTCGATATCCACCATAAAAATCGGTAGCTGGTCATGTCTTGAAGTACTTCAACTAATAGAAGCTTATCACGCAAGTAAACACAAGATTTTAGGCAACTACCAGTATTGCACGCGTTTGAAATACAATAAATAATCGTAAATAATTTTACGACAGTCAATTTTGTTGAGAAAGATACCAAAATCACTTTAATTGCTTTTGTTTCTATAAAAGACATGACATTTTTAGAATATGTATCAGTCAGGCTTAGAGCAATCAATGTGATTTAAGAAATGTTTTCTAAGGTAAAATTAGTTTGTGATTTATTTTATTTAATCCAACATTCATTGTGAAACCAATAAGCGTGAAAAAGAAAGTGATGGTGTAATTCTTAATAGTGTATCGGTATTTTCTATAGTGAATTAAATTCTCGTGTTGGAAAAAAAGTGTTATTTTTTTAATTTATATGTCTAAAAGAGCTTCTTCGTAGAAGCTCATAGCCTTGTAGTGGCGTAATTTGTAGGACTAAACTTCACTGCCACAACTGGTCCTGCGCTTGATCAGTCCCCAATTCTGATAGATAACCGCACCTGAATATAACACAGGAAGAGAGAGTCCAATTATGTTTGCCTGTCGTTATAATAACGACGAATCCTATACTAGTGCAAGTGCAAATACATATTTTCGCAGAGAAGTGATTTCCGTCATTTTTTTTCGAAATTCAACGCTAAATGTGGTCTTCAATATAATTATCTCATTTTTTTTCCTACGTTTAAATAAGTCAGATAGATCGAAAACCGGGCGTTGAACTCAGTATACGTAGCCACGTAGGACCCGTCAATAACTAGTGCAGTTACCTTGATTTAATTCACCCATTTTATCATTTGTCTATGAGTGAAATATGCGGTGGCTTCAAGAAATCTTAAGGGAAATTTCAAAATTCTTGTTTCAGGTGCTACTCGTTTGTGTATTAGCTGGTATTGCAGTTGTGGTATCTGCTGAGCACGCTCATTCAATCCAATATATCCATCGACATGATGGACATCCTACCAAAGTGACGTTTAAAGACCATCATGGACATCATCACTATGATTATTATGTACGTAAACTATTCAAATTATACTATTAATTAAGGTTTGTTTCTAATGCATTCTTATGAGTCCGTAAATTCTTTAGAATTAGGTAGTGATAAAAAAATTCAAATAAAGAGGCCACATCACTCGGGGCCATGGATTCATTTATCGACCTTAATATTGTATAAAACACAAAAAGGCTAAAATATAAAATATTACAAATATATTGTCAGTAAAAGATTTAGTCTGCCAAATATAATATACCTCAATAACACTGCGATACCTATGAGTCTTCTGGTTGTCTATAGTCGGTTATCTTGATTAAAAAAAACTATTATATTATTTTAATGTTGTTATCTGTATTTTTGTGTGTGCAATAAAGAATTTGAATTTGAAAAATATACACTGAGATATCAAAATGCTAATAGTGTGTCTGATTTTTCTTTCTACAGGCTCATCCCAAATACCACTACAAATATGAGATAAAGGATCCACACACTCATGACCTGCATTCCCAGCATGAGGAAAGAGACGGTGATAAAGTCAAGGGATACTACTCACTTCATGAACCCGATGGTACTGTCAGACATGTACATTACCACGCTGACAAACACACCGGGTAAGGAAATTTATTGTTAAGGGGAAACAATTTTGCTTGGCTATCTTCCATACAAAAGTAATAGCGGTTCAACTTTTATTATTAACTTTTTTTTCTTATATTTATTATTATAGACTCTCTCTCCCTCTGGGGTCGGTCCCTCATGTCTGAGGATCGTGGTCAGCATTAGGGTTGCATTTGGAGCGGATAATCTGCCTCCACCGGTTCCTGTCCAGCGCATCTCTTACGACCGTGTGGAATTTGGTGAACGACGAGTCTTTAATTTGATCGGTCCATCTTGTTGGTGAACGACCGCGCGATCTTTTGCCTTCGGTGTTTCCGACGACAATCAATTTTTCTAAATTCTCGCCGCCTCTGCGCATTGTGTGACCAAAATAAGACAGAATGCGTTGTAGGCATATGGTGGACCTTATGGTGGAAAGCACCTTATTATAGACAAATCATATCTAAAACACTTAAATACATGTTTGTTGGGTTGAATCCCCGGGTCTAGCAAATAAATAAATATCTCACAACTTACACAACGCCATCTAGTCCCAAACTGAGCCGAGCTTATATTATGGGTACTAGAATAAATGATACTAATACATAATAATATATACTATTCTTTTGCAAATACACTTATTATACATATAAACACCCAGACTAAGACAAACCCTCATGATCATGCACACAAAGATTTGTCTTAAGCGGAAATCGAACCCGCGACCTGGGTGTCGCAGGCAGGTTCACTACTCTCGCCATACGGTCGTCAAAAATGTATTGTTTGTTTGTTTTTAAGAAAAGCTTTAGTAAGGTATCCGAAATTGTGTTCGGTAGATGGCGATAGCCTCGGTGTCCGATGAGACTTAAACAAAACGGTCGAAGTTTAAGATTAGTACACCTCTGCCAAACCCTTTTGAATAATATAGTCGTGATGTTATGTTAGGTAGCATAATGTTATTGTTTTTTACAGGTTCCATGCTGATGTGAAGTACATACCTCACAAACACAAGCACCCTTATCATCATCATCATCACCATCATTAAATGAATGACGTCATTCAGCACAACGCATCGATTGTTTAAAAAATGTAAATGTTATCCTAATTATAAAGTCCTATGTTATGAGCATATAAATCATTTTGAGTAATATAATTTAGTTATTTATTTCATCAACCTACATTAAATAAACTAAGTATTAAAAATTAAGATTTTGATTAAAAATATCTTAAGACTAAAAATAAAGAGCCAAAAATAGGTTTGAGCTACCGCTCTACTTTGTGCCCATCATAATATGGACTACCGTCAATATTGCGTAGATACAATACCTTGTATCTACGCAATATCTCACACATTCTTAAACAGAATGTTAGAATCGTAAATTAAATGAAAAATTGTCTCCATTCAGCCAGACACGTCAAACAGTCGAGACTGCTGCAAAATAGAGGCTTTTTGATGCCCTTCCAATCGCCACAGAGATGGCAGCTCTGACGTTATTTAGTCATGTGTTTTAGGCGACCCAATATTTTATTATTAAACCTATTAAAAATGCAAATGCGTGTTTCCTCTTTCGTAATCATCAGAGTTGATAAGGGATTTTGGAAGAGTACGCTAAAACAAAAAAAAATTGCCCTCTGTGAATGAGTGGTATCCCTGGCACCTAAAAACAGGTGATGATGATTCAAAGGGTCCCGCAACATTAAGTAAGTAATATCTTCAATATTCAATAATAGAGAAATTTATTGTTACTAAAAGATTGTTTATTTATTATAAAAACACATAACATATATTTATTATAAAGAAATATTATAATGTTACATTAGAGATTAGGAAAATAAATTGAAAATATATACATAGGTAAAATAAATATTTACATTAAGTTAGGCGTCATAATATTCCTCCGCATCGATCTCGGTAGTGGAGACCGTGTTCAGAAGGCTGACAGCATTACCACGTTGTATATCAATGCTTATTCAATAATTAAATACACATAGGTAACATCACGCCTGTGCTACCCAGAAGGATGTGGTAGAGGTGAAAAACACTTGTGGGTGCCACCGCAACCTTCTGGATGTTAGACTAGGTCTAGGTGTCTCCCCACCAACGGGTCCCGCGTTGTCGTCGCGGTGGGGCTTAGTACCCGTGGCGCCCCCGAGCCACGGCGAAGCCAAGTGGACCCCAGAGGGGGGCTGCTCTTCGGGCTTTGGCTGGAAGTCCATGTGGGAGCAGCCCATGTTGCAGGGCCCTTATGGGGGGGCTCTGCAACAGGAGGGCCTGCGGTGTCGGCGTGAGTCGGCACTGCGGCCGAGGAGTTGCGGGGCCGCGGCGGGAGAGGACTGTCGGTGTTCCGTTGCCGCTTTCCCTGCCTTCCGCGGTCCCGGCGGGGCCGCAGCCGTTAGTACTGCGGCGTGGTGGGCGGTGGGACGAACATCTGTCTCACCGCGGAGGGCCAGGCCGTCAGATACGAAAGTGTCTGACGGCTTTGCACGCGGCCCTCGGTGCCAGTCCCCCCACATTTTGGGGGCCATGAGGGGCCTGCCTCGGCGGGCAAGGCCGGGCTGCGGTGTTGGCGCAAGCTGGCACTGTGGCCCGGTGGTTTACGGGGCCGCGGCGGGTAGGAGTGTCGGTGCGCGCGTCGTTTTCGATGCCCCGCATTCCCTGCCTTCCGCGGTCCCGGCGGGGCCGCAGCCGTTGAACTGCGGCGTGGTGGGCGTCGGGACCGACCACCTGTCTCGCCGCGAGAGGACCAGGCCGTCGGACATGGGGAATGTCCGATGGCTTTGCACGCGGTCCTCGCGCTGGTCGGTGGCTTGCGCCAGCCCCCTCTTTGGGGGCCATGAGGGGCCTGCTTCGGCGGGCATCGCCGGGGGGGTTGTGGACGTAAAGGCTGTGCCAGATTCCCATGACCCCCCCATCAAGGCGAGTGCGGGAGCACCGTGGGGTTTTAGTGGGTATTCCCCTGCCGTTTACCATCTTTAGGCACGGGCGAGTCCCACATAACCACTCTGCCCTTCCCCGGGGTGGGGTGGTATGCGTAAATGCATTTCCCCACGTAAAAAAAAAAAAAAAAAAAAAAGGTCTAGGTGTCTAGACTTTTCCTGTTGTGTTTAAATTCCACAGAATAGATTTTACGGCCATCCTCTGGGCACAATTACAGCTCCATGCCGCTATTGAGAATTGCCTGACGCAAGATCCCAAACAATACTTTTGCTCGACCCGAGATCCCAAAATCTTGCAGTGAAAGATCGCATACGCTAGCCACTAGTATAACATTCAGCATTCAAATAATTTAATATCATATATATTTAAGGTATCCAAGATATTACTCAATTTAACGAGCTTAGCCAAAAAAAATGTCACTATCATCTAAATCAAAACAAAATAAATTAATCAATGCATATTTATAACGTGGCAATTTAAATTTAAAAAAAAATGTCATGTAACGAAGAATTAGAAAGGTCCTATGTAAGGGTTTATTTTATCAGATTAATTTTATCAACATTAAAGTTTATTTCTTTTGCAAAATATGCAAACCAAAAATGTGAAATCCTACATCCTATTTTTTTGCCGAGGTATTATGTATTGTTAGTATGTGTTGTAAGGACTGCAATATTAAAAAAGTTGTTTCTCATTAAAATAAGATCAATTGTAATTTTGTGTCTTATGAAGAAATTTCAAAGTAAAAGTATCAAGGACAATAATCTTATTTCGTTTACAAAAATCGATGCCTACTTAGCAAACAGGTTGTTACCAAGCAAAGAATACGATGAAATCACAACATATAAAATACAGAAAATGCATTTGTAAATTATCAGTCCTCCTTCATTATCCAAGGAATAAACAACAATATCAAAATGTTCACAAAAGTAAGAAAAAAATGAGTCCAAAAAATATTTCAGAAGAAAAATCTGCATACCTAGAATTTTGTTAATCTCGTTTTTTTTATTGATAGATACTTCTAGTTGCTGTAGTAATCGCCGCTGTGGCTGCTCAGGGTAGCCATGATCATCACCACCAAGGACATCATGAAGAACATAAAGACATTGACTACTATGTACGTATTTACATGACTATACATGCGAAATATCCCGATATTAGATATAGGTTGTCAAAATTTATACGTAAATATTTTTATGCAGGCTCATCCCAAATATGAATTCGAGTACGAGATCAAGGACCCCCACACTCATGACTTCAAGCACCAGCACGAGCACCGCGACGGAGACTCCGTGAAGGGAGAGTATGCTCTGCATCAGCCCGATGGCACCGTCAGAATTGTCAAATACCACGCTGACAAAAAGACTGGGTAAGGATAGTTTTTCAACTGTCAATATTATAATAGCATTACATAGGTAATCTTTAATCTGTGTGAGATATTGTATTACCTATTTTAGTGAAGAATCTGTTCTAATTTTAGTTTTGATTTATTTTCAGTTTCCACGCTGACGTTAAATACGAAGGTCATGCTAAGCACATCGTGCCTGAACACCACCACCACCATTAATTCTGTGATATAAATTGTCTACCTACTAAGCTGTTTGTTAAATAGTGTTTAAGTTATTGTTCCTAAATAATAAATGATTGAAAAATAAAATAATACTTTGTGATTATTTACTAAGAAAAAAAAAAATGGATTCACTCCATATTTTTTGTGGTGAACGTTGTTCCTCTATAGTTTTAGATTATCTTCAATTTATTTATCCCAAAAGCAATTACTTAGCATTCATCAAACAAAATAGAATCTTTTATCTTTAAATGATATAAATAAATAGACGCAAGACAAAGAAAAATATAAACTATGACTCTATTATAATTATTTACAATCAATGCAATCCTTTTAAAAATAGTTTTATCTTATTCTGCGAAAAGAGGTTTATGTCTGATGAGAATAAAAAAATAAAATAAATAGTAAATAATTCAAATATTTGAGTCTGCTTCCAAACTTTATTGAGCGGACGTTTATAAAAACACTATGTAAAGAAATTATGATGATTTAGGTTGACATGGTTTTGCCAAGCAACTGCGAATGTTTTAAAAGCTTTGCTTTGCTTTGCAAGCTACGTTACCAAAAAACTACGAAATCAGTCTTATTACAATAAGAAGCCATAAATAAAAATGTATAGTGAGATCAAACTACACAATATACAGGTACATTGTTATAATAATGTATGTATCAAAATAAAAGTATTTCTTATTGCTATTGGTAACGCCATCTCTTGTGTTCTAATAGGCATTACATAACTTGTATTTAGTTTATGGTTCAACCTTTAATTTAAAAAAAAATGTATAATTGTCTATGCTTTTAAGAAAATAAAGTCTTGTCTGTTGCGGCATTCACGCGTTTCATTATATACATATATAGGTATATAGTTGCATTAGTCTTATCATAAATACAGTTCATCTAGTCTATGCACTGATTAGATAGAAATAGATCAAAATTACTGCAAAATTTATCTTTAGCGAACTTTTAAGCTATGATAATTAGTTTTTTGCTTTGAATAATTTTTAGGCAGTCTTCCAGATTTTCGTAAAACAGGTCGTTATACCGGCTACACGGAAAATTTTAATTGATTACATACATGCATTTGAAATTTGCATCAACTCTTTGCACAATTAATTTGCGCAAGTACGATTAAGCTCGTAGCTGGACCTTAAGACAGTGACGCATGCTGTACACAATCAGCCTAATGAAAAGTAGTATTTGAATGAAAGAATAATAAACATCCATTCATCTACTGATACAGACATTCTATCACTGAATTACAGCATCGCAGTTGGCTTGGTCTAGCCTATCATCTCAAAACCATATCTTCTCCGTGCAGTATGATTTTAGAGAATCTTTTACTCGCGTACGTTGTGTAATGAGCTTCATACTGAGATTTTGATAGGAAACTACAAAATAGGATACCATTCAAAGGTTTTAGTTTGTGTCCACAGAAACCGTCAAATGGACTGTACGCTTGTTGATGTAATAGTATTAGTAAGCAAAGTTTAAAATTTTGTTGAGTGCAAGTTATAAATCCTGAGATTGTTAAGTAGTCTGGAATTAAAGACTTTATTACTATTACTAGAATTAAACACAAGCGTAGCGTGTGATTCTAATAAAAACTACTTAGTTAAGCAATCAAAGGAGCTATGAAGCTACGAGCCGATAAATATATCAAATAAACCCCATGAATCTTTTCACCCCTCCCAGAGATGTCATCTCCGTGCAAAATGTATATTGTATGTGTTATTAGTTATTTATGGTTTCAGTTTAGCTAAGTCTTGTTTAAGCTCAAACTTGCTTTTGCCCGTGACTTCGTTTGCGTGGAATTCAAAATATTCCCTTGCTATTTCCTACAAATTTGAGGTACTTCAATAGACTTTCAACCCCAAATTGACCTTCTTGGTGAATTGAATTTCAAAATATTTATCTTATTGTTAATTCATGTCGTGAACCTATGTGCAGAATTTCATGCCATTTCCTTTAAAATTGACTAACTACACATATTCATGAATAATAGTAGATAGACTAAACGATTAACTGAATGGGTAAGAGACAAAAAAAGGAACGAAGGAAGACCAAGGAAAAGATGGAGAGATATCTTTAACAACAAATGTGAATCTAATTGGATGCAAAAGGCAAGGGATAGAGACGAGTGGAGAGGTTTAGGAGAGGCCTACGTCTAGGCTATTTTTATTTTATTTTATAACTACACATATATACTTACAATCCTTTTTTATTTTTATTTTATTTTATTTTAATTTTAATTTTTTGTGTTTAGATGTTTGTTTTGACGTGTTCAAGCGCCCCTTGGGGCCCATGGAAATAAATGATTTGATTTGATTTGATTTGATCTTTATTAACCCCCTTAGGGATAAAATACTAAGATAAAATTTGAACCAGTTTTTAAGTTAGGCCTCTGGTTACACAACTGTGAAAACCTAATCTAATTCCATGTAGTAGTTTTTGCGTGATGCGCGTACGAACATACAGACAGACATAGATAAAAATTCTAAAAAAATATGTTTTGGCTTGCTTTTATAACGACTTCATGTACATTTTTTCTTGAATATCTTTAACGCACAGACATGGCAAATTGAAATTTTATCATACATGTACATAAAAATGGTTTAGATTAGTTGTAAAAATATAAACTTTCAATCAATTAATGCATTACATTACATAAAAAACGAGTTGTGATACAGTTTTAATAAATGAGAAATGTGGAACAAAAGTGGTTACCAAGGTCCATATTTCATTTCTTTTTGTTACCAAATTTGTCATAAACAGGTTATAAATTTAAATTAAAATAATATTGTTTGTATAAAAGGATATGATACTGACTTCTAAATTATCAGTTTCTTCTTATTATTGGAACAGAAAACAACAAAAATGATCACTAAAGTAAGAGTTTAATATTGAATTTAAAAATTCACTTTACTTTCGCAGTGACAGTATGTAAAATATCGTTTGACTCATCACAGTAAATCTTTTAGTTCTTTTATTTGGGCGTTATGGATACAAAACAAATATTAGTCGACTTAAATTTGTTTTTTTCATATATTTAACTTTTAACAAAATTATTTGATGCGATGTAATCATAGAAATCTTAATAACTAGTCAATAGAAATGCTATCGACTATCTTTTAACACTTTTCCTCAACTCGCACTTGTGTTCGATTAGACAAATGCGCTTGTATTCCTGCAAACAAAATTATTCTTTTTGCGATGACATTAAGACGACAATTCCTCAACTCGCACTTGTGTTTGACTAGACAGATGCGCGGCGACAAGGTCACGCGTCTTTGACATTTCTATTGCCTTATTATTAAGATTTCTATGGATGTAATAAATAGTTTAAGCAAAGTTTTATTTCTTCACAGATCGTACTAGTTGCAGTTGTAGTTGCTATTGTCAGCGCACAAAACAATCAAGGTCAAGGTCATCATAAGGGGCATCACGAAGAACATAAAGATGTGGACTACTATGTAAGTAAACATATCATGTAATGGGATCCTTATGATAAATCACAAAACTGATGATTGAATAACGTTATACCTAAAAATGTTTCAGGCTCATCCTAAATACGAATTCGAGTATGAAATCAAGGACCCCCACACTCATGATTTCAAGCACCACCACGAGCACCGCGACGGAGACTCCGTGAAGGGAGAATACGCTCTGCATCAGCCCGATGGCACCGTCAGAATTGTCAAGTACCACGCTGACAAAAAGACTGGGTAAGACATTTTGACATTGTGACGACATTTACTTTCTCAGGCCAAACATATGAAAATTAACTTTATTTTATTATAATTGACTCTTCAATGTTCTAATCGAATTAAATTTTACTTACAGATTCCACGCTGACGTGAAGTACGAAGGTCACGCCAAGCACATCGTTCCTGAACATCATCACCACCAATAATTCTTCTTCTTACCATTTGTCCCATTTTATCCACCTTCCATTCTCCTCTAATTACTTTTTTTACTTCTTTCTCACCCGATTCCTCTCTTATACAGTCCATCCTTGTTTCGTACCTTCCTCTAACATTCCTTTTTCCATCTACTTCTCCCACTAGCTCTGTGATATAAATATATTGTTAAGGATTGTTTGTTATATAGATGTTTAGTTACGCTAAGAATAAACCGTGAAAAATATGATACTTGTATTATTTAAATGATAGAAACTTGCCGCCGTGCATCATGTAGAAAATATTAAGTTCCTTTTTTTTATTTTTTTTTACTAATAACAAACTTTTTCTTTAGAAGAAGTATTCTAGTAAAATCAATAGTAGTCTAGTGGAATGTATGTTTGTGAACACCCCCGCGATACAGGAATTACTCGAAGTGCGGATGAATAAAAAAACAAATGGAGGATATGTAGTTATAATATAATTTATTAAATAATCTTAATGTCTACGAGAAATTAAAGTCAGATCGTAGATCAACATTATTTTGTTAATTAAAAATAAAGTTTGATTCAATAAAATATTTTACTACCTGTTATTAAAATCAGGGACTAATCTATTATGTGTAATTTATGTTATAATTTGAGCTATTGCAAGTTGGATTAGTGTACCTGCTTTATGTTTAGTATTGTGAATAGGCATCTATTTAGAATCGTACTCTAATATAGAAAAAAAAATTGGACCAGTGTTATCATAAAACTTAGATGTCAAGTATCATATAAGAATGATTAAGAACAGTAAAAATGCAGTTATTAACTTAACACTGGCTAAACAACAGAATAAACAACAGACAAACAGCACCTTTTTAAAAGGCTAAACGCAAAAAGTAATTAATAAGTATGAATTCAAGAGACAGCCATGCAAATTAGTTTGGTTAATACAAAATATTACAACAAAACAGTTTTAAAAAATTTATCGAAATAACTTGACTATTCGTATGAATTGAGAGTTATAGCAACTACAGCGCAGGTATGACTGAAAATTATTTATGCCTTGGCCGATGATTATCCAATTTTTTATCTACTTCTTGAAAAAATTGAGTGTAATGTTTGCCTACCCAAATTTAGGCGACGGTGGTCTATCTCTTAACTTGGCAGGAAAAATGCATATTATTATATGCAAAGAAAAAAAATCTATTAGATACTAATGGCAACAAAAATATTTATTTTTGTATACTTAAAAATAAAGACAATGCTTTGCAATGTTGTAACCTAGCACTATCGTTGTACTAGGCCTTAATATCAGTCCAAGAAAATAAGACAGTTTTTAATAAGTATTTTATTATGCCGCGACCCTACCTTGATTTCGCGTAGTCTAACATGGCTAATAAACAAGGTGCACAATAGCACTTAATCATTTAATGACTCAAAGTTGCGTGAAACATATATTATTAAGTTTTTTCGTTTATTTGCAACATATTCATTAGTATACTTACAAGTGTTTTATTCATAGTTGGAAATAGGTAGGTATTCCATTCGGTATAAAAAAGAAATTATACAAGCCAATATCTAATTATAACTGAATAAGTTTTTAATTAGATAATAATAATATTTTTAATAAATCTTTTAAAGTATGTATGAACCAAAAATATATAAAATAAATTATTAGACTAGTTTAAAATGCAACATGTATATTTTTCTGTGAATAGAGATGTGTTGAAAAAAATTAAAAAATAAAAACTGAATGTCTATAATATCCAAGATCCACGTCTCAAAACTAACGCTGTAGGTATCCTGACGGTGCTCAGGTTGCAAGGATTTTACGATCGTTAAGCAAATTCATACTGCCTACTATTTAAGCAAGATCCTCATTATTAATCCTCCAGTGAGGCAACGTTGATTTTCACCTGAGGTTCCAGCTGAAAATCAACGTTGCTAAATTTTACTGGCAACAATATGTTGAGCTGTGGCCTTATAAGCACCATTATAGCATAGCAGGTCTGAGACATATGAACTCAGTTGCAACTTGTATAATGTAGTATAAAGGCACTGTATTATTGTAATTATTCTGTATTTATTTTTATTATCTAGTTCCTAAATTCGATTTTTTTTATTTTGATTTTTAATTTTTAATAATGATTTGGTGTTCTAATAAATAATTTTTACTTTTAATTTACTTTACTTTTACAGTGGAAACTATCAGTCTCAAGATAGGAAGTTAATAATTGATTAAAAGATTTTCATGTATCATGATTTATTCAAAACATTTAACCCTCGTAAAATCGTGATATATAATATACATATTGTGTTGAAAAACGCATAAACAATCCAACCAAAGCAACAAACCACACAGGCAGGCTGCCTTTTGCTGGTGGTAGAGCTCTTGTGAATGAGCTCGAGGCCGGCAGCACCACCGTCTCACCTTTAACCTGCCGCCAATAGTAGTGCTTTCATTACTGTGTGCCGGTTTGGTGGTGAGATCAGGCCCTGAAATTACTGGCACATGAGGCATAACACCGTAGTCCTCAGCTGCAGCGACGCATCTATAATCTGCTTTTGTGGATTGTTGAAGACCATGGGCTGTACTCCACTTACCATCAGGTGGACTACACGTTCATTCGCTGTGGGCGTAGAATAGAAATAAAATGTATAATTTTGCTGTAAATAGAGATGTGTTATAAAAAAAAATATATAACTGAATGTCTATAATATCCAAGATATCCTGACGGTGCGTATCAGTTTGCGAGGATCTTTACGCATTGCGTTAAGCAAATTCAGCGTGCCCAATACTATTTCACAAAGATCCTCATTATTTATCCTCTTGTGGAAACGATTCCCTTATTTCCAAGCGTAGAAGATGGGAGTCGAGATAAGAAGTTTCTTAATTGATTAAAAGGTTTGCATGCATCAAGATTCATTCAAAACATTTAATCCTCATAAAATCGTGATATATTGTGTTAGATAACGCATATAAACAATCCGACCATAGCAACAACCCGCGCAGACAATGCAATGATAAAAGAAATGTATAAGAAATTCAGAGCAAAAACTTTGGTCAAGGTTAATATCACTTAACTCATTATTAAGCCAAAACGAGATTATGTCAAACCGGTTTTAAAGGAATCTTGCTTAAACTATATTTCTTGTATTTTATATTAATGTATAAAAAGACACGATATGCATTTCAGATTATCAGTCTCCTTTCTTTATCGGAACAGACATCAACAATATTATTCATAATGTTCACTAAAGTAAGATAAAATATAAATAAATAAATATTGCACAACTCACACACAACGCCATCTAGTCCCAAACTAAGCAGAGCTTGTTCTATGGGTACTAGAATAACTGATACTAATACATAATATACACTTTTCTTTTGTAAATACATACTTAATATACATAGAAACACCCAAACTTAGACAAACCCCCATGTTCATGCACACAAAGATGTGTCTTAATTTCTTTACATACTCATTCTTGGCAAGTTTTGGACGAACAACGTACCAAAAATGTATTTCAAATTGTAATTTCTCGAGTCATAATCATTAAAATAATATTTTTATTTGTTAGATCATTCTGCTCGCCGCTGTCATCGCCGCAGTCAGCGCACAGAATAACAATGGTCAGCACAAGGGACATCATGATAAACATAAGGATATCGATTACTACGTACGTAATTTAAAAACATAACTCGATTCTATATTTTATTTGAACTGATTAGCCAAATAACCGATATATACATTTCAGGCTCATCCCAAATATGAATTCGAGTACGAGATCAAGGACCCCCACACTCATGACTTCAAGCACCAGCACGAGCACCGCGACGGAGACTCCGTGAAGGGAGAGTACGCTCTGCATCAGCCCGATGGCACCGTCAGAATTGTCAAGTACCACGCTGACAAGAAAACTGGGTACAAATATAATATGCAATTGTGATAACCTTTTATTTTTAAATGTTTGAAATCAGGCAATAATATTTATTTTCTTTTACAGTTTCCACGCTGACGTGAAATACGAAGGACATGCCAAGCACATCGTTCCTGAACATCACCACCATCATTAATTCTGTGATATAAATCTAATGCTAAGATTATGTTTGTTAAATAGATGTGTAGTTATAATTCAAATATAAAAATCATTATAAAAACAAAGTATTTTTTATTACAACAACCAAGCTAGTAACTAATACCGATAGGGCAGATCAATAAAATGTAACTTTAAAGAAATGTCTTTAAAGTTGCAAAAAAGCCATTTTATTAAAGCTGAAAGTTTCCTTGTATTTGTCTCTAACATAGATAGGAACGGTCACCAAATATCGAATTTGGATTTTGATGGTTATAATTACTCTAATTTAGGATATAGTCTGTACAAAGAGTTGTCAGCGCGTCTAACTGAGGCAACACGTTCTCGAAATGCTGGCTTATATTTCGGCCAGCGACTTAGTATCGCAATATAACGCGGTAATGCTGCCAGCATTTTGAGAACGAGGCCTTCTGACAGTGACTTATTAAGTTTAGATTAAGTTACTAGACTAATTTAATTTGAGACCCTATATGAATATTTTCCTTAAAATAAATGTATATTATTATTTGGGATATATATTACACTATTTACAAACACTAAACATGGTTCCAATCAGATGATTGGAACCATGACATTGATGAGAGATACCCTTATAGTTTCATAATTTCTGAACTTTTCGCTTTTAGTGCCAAGTCTATCAATCAATGACCAAGTCCAAGGCCCTATTTTATCAATTTATTAAAATTTAGTACAGGTCTAATAACATAACACTGAAAGTAAATGAACTATATTTTTAATTTATTTACCGGAAATAAAGAAAACTTAAAGATCATTGGCCGGTTTTGGCCTAAGCGCTGCCCAGGAATAAGTAAGCGCACTCGTTCCCACGAGCCTAGTCAGTAGGCCGGCTTCGTTGGCGAGCTCGACTAAGAGGTATACATAAAAAATTTGGCCATGTAAAAAAAAAGACACGGAATGAATGTAGCTCTGGCTTCCTAGCATCAAATGGCATTGAAAAAAAATTCGTTCCATGAGAATAAAATAAATATAGTTTTGTAGTTAATGTTTTTGAGATATATTACTTTCCAAAAGTTATGTAATTCACATCCAACAGATTCTTTTACATTGTTCAATAGTACTCCAAACTGATAACTGTTCCAATTATGCGGCATATAGCTGATTAAACAGACAGACTGCTGCCTAACTGATTGGCTGATTTGGTAGTTAAAGAGCAATTTATTATAGTTAGCATAACTGCAATAAAATCGCCAACTGATCGTTCAAACAGATACTTTAGAACTAAATGGCAGCCGCTTACCAGCTAAATTAGGGCTATACGGTTGGTTGTCAGTTTGTGCATGCTATAAAAGTATTTATACTGAAAGGTTTTATTCATTAATTTAGATTTCTAGAGAGAAAGCTAGAGAGCTGGAAGCTGCATTCCAAATCGACGATTTTCTTACTTCTTGTGTGAACACGTTCTGATTTTGAGTATATACACCTTTTTTTTTTTATTTACGTGGGGAAATGCATTTACGCATACCACCCCACCCCGGGGAAGGGCAGAGTGGTTATGTGGGACTCGCCCGTGCCAAAGATGGTAAACGGCACGGGAATACCCACTAAAACCCCACGGTGCTCCCGCACTCACCTTGATGGGAGGGTCATGGGAATCTGGCGCAGCCTTTACGTCCACGACCCTCCCGGCGATGCCCGCCGAAGCGGGCCCCTCATGGCCCCCATAGAGGGGGCTGGCGCAAGCCACCGACCAGCGCGAGGACCGCGTGCAAAGCCATCGGACATTCCCCATGTCCGACGGCCTGGTCCTCTCGCGGCGAGACAGGTGGTCGTCCCGCCGCCCACCACGCCGCAGTTTAACGGCTGCGGCCCCGCCGGGACCGCGGAAGGCAGGGAAAGTGGCAACGACACACCAACAGTCCTCTCCCGCCGCGGCCCCGTAAACCACCGGGCCACAGTGCCAGCTTGCGCCAACACCGCAGCCCGGCCTTGCCCGCCGAGGCAGGCCCCTCATGGCCCCCAAAATGTGGGGGGGACCGGCACCGAGGGCCGCGTGCAAAGCCGTCAGACACTTTCGTATCTGACGGCCTGGCCCTCCGCGGTGAGACAGATGTTCGTCCCACCGCCCACCACGCCGCAGTACTGACGGCTGCGGCCCCGCCGGGACCGCGGAAGGCAGGGAAAGCGGCAACGGAACACCGACAGTCCTCTCCCGCCGCGGCCCCGCAACTCCTCGGCCGCAGTGCCGACTCACGCCGACACCGCAGGCCTTCCTGTTGCAGAGCCCCCCCATAAGGTCCCTGCAACATGGGCTGCTCCACAAGGGCTTCGCTACCCAAAGCCCGAGGAGCAGCCCCCCTCTAGGGTCCTCTTGGCTTCACCGTGGCAATGCTGCACCACGGTTACTGAGCCCCACCGCGACTACAACGCGAGACCCTGTTGGTGGGGGAGTATATACACCTGCGTCAATCTCTGCCATATAACTCATCGGTATTAATAAGACGGAGAAACTCTGCTGTAATATAAATTAAACCAATCGCGTCTGGACTTGTTAGATTTGTGTCTTTGAGCAATTTAATGTCAATTGATGGTAGAAATCTTATACTAAATGCCGAAAGATACCTACTTGCGCCATCTACTATAAGATTCGTTTACTTGATCTTTAATTAAAATAAATAAACTTCTAAAACTGGGTTTTCTTAACAGTTACTTGCAAGAGTGTTATTTTATTTTATTTATTATGAAGTTAGTTAGAAGCTAACAACATGTAGCAATAGATGGCGCTGTGAACTTTTTCTAAATCGCGCAACTAACTAACGGCAACAGAGAAAAACGTTTGTCACGGGTAAAACCTCGGGTATCAACGAATCCCTTGCAAAAGAAGTCTCGAACAGATAGTTGAAATTATGATTTAAATTCTGCAAATAAAACAGCAAACGTTTTTAGTTCAAGAGTTATTGAAATTTATTTTTAATATTCAAAACAGTAATCATCAACTTCATGAGTCTTAACACAGCTATGGATAGGATATATTTGTGTGCATATGAGGACCGAATGCCGATGCGTTTTTAAAATAGTGTCTAGCTTTAACGCCTTGAATTTCAAAGTGCCATCTTCGTTATGGTTTCTGCAGCATACATAATATGATTTCAAAAGGATTATTAGCTGGCGCAACAAAACAATATTTCAGTTCAGTTATCTGGTACAAACATATGATATTTTTATAACCTCTTATTACCCAAAAATGCGTTGATTGCTCCAATATTTGTAACCTGTTTAAATGTTCTGCCGATAAAACTATAAAAGTTCAAACAATTATAATTAAATTACATAATGTTAAAAACGAATTCCAAAAATAACTATCGTCAGGGTTGAAATTATCATAATCAAAACGGTACTTTATGAAACTGGTTATAAAAGATCTGTCTCAATCATTTCATGTTTTATGAATTTGTATAAAAAGAGTGCATGTATTTTTAAAACTATCAGTTTCTTTTTAGTATCTGAACAGACACCAACAATATTCTTTAAAATGTTCACTAAAGTAAGCATTTTATAACATTATCAAACTTTAGTCAATACTAAGCTTCAATTACACCAGTTAGTGATAAAGTTTTTAAAAGCTAACTGCCTGATAACTATTAACAAATTATACATTTCATCCGACAAAAAAGATCCAACTAGGACTTAAAAACCTGAGACACTGGTCTTTATTTAAGTTATGCTTTAATATTAACAGTTATGTAGTCATCAAAACAAACAACTGATGACAAAAGCTTTCACTGTAGAAAAATATTCAAAAAATATAATTAATTGCTCTAAAAAGTTTTGTATGTTTTAGATTCTTCTAGTTGCAGCTATTATTGCAGCCGTTACTGCACAAAACAACCAGGATCATCAGCACAAAGGACATCATGAGGAACATAAAGATATTGATTATTATGTAGGTCTATATAATTATGTTAGTTTGATTGAATTCTGAAAAATAACGAGTAAGTGAAATTACTAAACATTCGAAAAATTATTTCACAGGCTCATCCTAAATACGAATTCGCGTATGAAATCAAGGACCCTCACACTCATGACTTCAAGCACCAGCACGAGCACCGCGACGGAGACTCCGTGAAGGGAGAGTACGCTCTGCATCAGCCCGATGGCACCGTCAGAATTGTCAAATACTACGCTGACAAAAAGACTGGGTAAGAATTTGATACGAATTATCTAATTTGTTCATAATTATTTTGAATTTGAATAAGAATTAATATTTTGTTTTTGTTTAACAGTTTCCACGCTGACGTGAAATACGAAGGTCATGCTAAGCACATCGTGCCTGAACATCAGCACCACCACTAATTCTGCGATATAATTCTTATGTTAAGAATTGATTGTTAAATAAATGTATAGTTGTGTTATTATGTATTAAGAATAAATTTTAAAATTTAAAATTATGTTTAGTCTTATTTTGTCAACATATGATACAAGATTCTAGTTTTGTCAACTACTTAGCAACTTAATTTCCTGAGTCCTTTGTGTATAAAATAATCGAGATTTTGGACTTATTTCATTACATGAATGTCGATCGAGCTTACAAATACATATGCCTTTACCAACATGCAAATATCTTTGGGTTAAATTGCCGTACAAATTAACTCATTTTATCTAAATTGAATTATTGAATTGAATTATCTAAATTGAATTAATACTATCATTTTGTTTGTTTGGTCTGTCTCGTTGGTCTAGAGCATAGTTTCCCAACCTTTTTTGGATTACCACCCCCATTACAAGATAAAAAAATATAACGTCCCCCTTTACATAATAGTTAATTATGCCAATTTGTCTGTGTATTTGTCTATAGCGTCGATATCCTCACTGGAGCGCGAGCAACGCAAGATGACTCAAAAAGATAAATTTTGAATGTAACTGCCGAATGTTTCTCTTTTTAAGTGTTAATAGGATGTAGCCTTAGATCAAAAAAAATATCAACCCAAGGCAGGTACCTACTATTTGACTTGGGGTGTACTAATCCTAAACTAAAATTTTTTCATGACGTAAATCCAAACTATTTTTTAAGCTCAATAAGATAAATATGTGTTCTGAAGAATTTGAAGCCTAAAAGCAAGCAGAAAATTGGTGAAATTCATAATGTGGCCATTGAGTTCATTCATAAGTACATACATATTTATGATTGCCTCGATTGCTACCTAAGATATCAGATTTAGTTGAACATAATAAAGTATGAGCAGTTCACTAAAATACAAAAGTTTCAAAGTGCCGACGAGATGCAAGCCGGAACGTTTTGTTTCTTATTTTACCGCAAAACTGTGCAGTATATCTGTGGCAGTACGTTAATTTTTGTTTGGAATATAAAGTGATGTCTAGGTCTTGTCTAGAGTATAAAGGCACTAGAGTATAAATATCATATTACTAGCTTTTGCCCGCGACTTCGTCCGTTTTTTATTGTATATACTATACTGGGTACTTTTACGGAATAAAAAGTACACAGTATGGTGCCCAGAATATTAAAGAATAATTATACCAAGTTTCATCGTAATCGAACCTGTAGTTTTTGCGTGATGCCTGAACAAACAGACAGACAGACAGACAAAAAAAGTTTTATCCACATTTTTGGGTTCGGTGTCGGTCTAGTAACACCCCTGCCTTTATTTTTTGATATTTTCAATGTACAAAAATTTTACTTCTACATATTTATTATAAGTATAGATATTCATTTTGAATCGTCAAACAAAAAACAAATTAATTTTATTTTACAAAAGGTATACTTATGTATTTCAAATTTTACAAAAACTTTACATCATCGTTTCATTATAATTTCCCTCAAAAATAATGCAACTAATACTCTAAAGACGCAAATATCTATGATAGATACAGGAAATATATCAAAAATACTCTTATGTCCTAAAATATTCAAGGGTTTCCCTCAATTTCCTTAGGATGCCATCATCATACCATGACATCCTTGCTATGAAACTACCCTCAAGGTTTAGTCTTTCGGATCATAAAATAATTATTAAAATCGGATGTCTCAGTAAAAAGTTATGCGTGGTCTAACATAGTATATATATATAAATATTTACACGTAATAAATACTCAATAAATAATCAATATTATTATTTAGTTTATAAACAACAAGGGGACGATATTAAAATGTTCAAACTATTTTTCCATTACCCCCCAAACTTATTATTGCCATTTTTTGACATAATTTACCAATGCTTAGCTTAATTTTATTATTTATTATTAAAAGCTTTTATTTAAGTGTATTTAGTGTGTTTTATTTGGGTGTAAGTGAAGATGGAATCTTGCAAGTTTAATTTGACCTACTTCCGGTGTCCCATTGAGCTGAAATTTTACACAATGGTCCAGTCCCGATGGCAATGCATGTTTATGATAAGTATAATCTTATGCTGCTGCCAGGATTTACTCTAGACGAGGGAACTCCGCAACGGTTAACAGTAGGAACATGATTTTTTTTAAGTATAAAAAAAAAGTAATCAAATTGTTTAAAGATATAAGTTAAAATATTTTTTTTCCTGTGAAAAATGAAATTATAAATATTTGAATAGCTGGGTATTTCTAGTGGGTAGTAAAGTTGCATCTCCTTATCATTTCCAGAAGCTTTAATTTTTATTATAGCCACTTTTGGTGTAGCCACTTAACTAAATATGAACGAATTTCAAAAATTCACCCTGATTTGTTTTCTATTAAATTTTGCAAGTCAATCGAATAAAAGCCACTTAATAAATATGTAAATATCTACTACTAAAATTTTGTGATATATCGAATAAAATTAATTTATCGATTTAAACTGCTAACATTACCTCATCGAAAGTTACAACGCAAAGAAAAGTAGAGTAAAAGTACCACTTCAACCAAGGTTAAGTTAATATTTAAATTACCCACAAAATTAAAACGAACTGGTTTTTTCATTACACTTGCCAAAATATTGAAGTATTTGTATAAAAGGACAATACATCCATTCTGAATTTATCACTTTCTTAACATTATCCCTCCAATACACAACTACAATAATTAAAAATGTACGCTAAAGTAAGTCAAACGCAGATACAAATTTTCTTAGTGGATATGAAAATGTATATAGGTCTAGAAATTTTATTTTGGTTTATTTTGACAGATCATCGTCGTTTTGGCTGTGATTGCCGCTGTCAGCGCACAGAACCAAGGACAGGGACATGGTCATCATGAGCAGCACAAAGACGTGGACTACTATGTACGTATATCAATTCTTCTTCTTCTTCTTAGTCGTGTCGATGGCTGAGTCTAATTTTATTTTGACTTGCCATCGTGGTGAAAGGATTAGCTAATTCGCTTTGGAGAATACGCGAAAAATCAATCAATTAACAATTTAATTTTTCATACTTCTAATTAATTTAAAGTGTTTCAATTTGACTTGTCTCGATGTCTACCAAATATTAAATCCTAAAAACACAAAATGTGAGTCCAATGGATCATTTAAAATGATGGCAGATACAATCAAATTATTAAAAATTAATAGTACTGAGACATAGCAATTTAACAAAGTTTAATTGTATTAGAAGTAGGATAAAAGCTTCTTCAATAATCACATTAATCATCCGCAGGCTCATCCCAAATATGAATTCGAGTACGAGATCAAGGACCCTCACACTCATGACTTCAAGCACCAGCACGAGCACCGCGACGGAGACTCCGTTAAGGGAGAATACGCTCTGCATCAGCCCGATGGCACCGTCAGAATTGTCAAGTACCACGCTGACAAGAAAACCGGGTATGTTATTTTTTAATAAGTCAATATTTTTTTTACTGAAGCAATTACAATTTGATTCGAAAAATCGTTCTCAGTTTTAACATAAGACAGAAGTTTTAACATTATTTTAACCTTTGAATAAGATCATTTATATTTTAAGCACTTAATATTTATTATTACTTACTTACAGATTCCACGCTGACGTGAAGTACGAGGGTCACGCCAAGCACATCGTTCCTGAGCATCACCACCATAACTGATTTCGTTACCTTAGAAATGATATGATTTGTTGTTAAGACCCTATTGTTGATTAGTATTTAAATTGGTTATTTTGTAAATATAAATACTGCTGTTTAAACTATTTTTCCGTTTATGTTTTTTTTGTTTATTTCAAACAACTTCAAAGTCAACATAGTGATAAAAAATAAACGAACATGTACGTCTGGTCGCAATCACTCTACCATAAAGTAAAGTGATTAATATTTAGTTAAATTCATTCGACTGCCTCGATGGCCTAGTGGTTAGCACGTGTGTCCTCACTGCGAGGACTCGAGTTCGATTCCCGGGCCGGGCAAAGTGTTATATAAATAAAATAAATAAATAAATATCTCACAACTTACACACAACGCCATCTAGTCCCAAACTAAGCATAGCTTGTACTATGGGCACTAGAATAACTGATACTAAATACATGTATATTTTCTTTTTTTTTGTAAATATATACTTATCATACATAGAAACACCCAGACTGAGACAAACCCCCATGTTCATGCACACAAAGATTTGTCTTAAGTGGGAATCGAACCCACGACCTCGGCGTCGCAGGCAGGTACACTACGCACTCAGCCATCCGGTCGTCAAATACTAATATGTAAACTTTCTGTTAAAATATTCACAATAGCAGCACGGAGTTGGAATTGCGCCCGGTGGATGGCGATAGGCTCACCCCCTACTCCTATATGGGACTTAAACATAACAAGTTAAATGTGGGTTTTGTTCACCCTCTGCCACACCCTTCTGGGTAATATAGGCGTGATGTTATGTTAAATTCGCTTGAAGCTTATCAAAATATATCAAATTGGGCAAAGTTTATTACAAAGAGCGTGACCTAATTTTCTTATATTATATTTACAAGTGTGCTACGAGCTCCATTGTTTCAAGAAAAAAACAACTTGACCTTCAAAGCACATGATCTAATCGGTGCGTATAATGTTTTCTTTATAACTCTTACGAAATATGCATAGGTGTCAATGCTCAACGACTCCATCGTTAATAATTTCACTACCAATAAAATAATCATAGTGAAACCAATATTACCTTGGCTACGTTTTTTTAAACTATATAAAAGACTTGAGGTTTAGTTGTTTGGTATCAGAACACATTTGGACTGCCGATCCATAGTAACATAATAGAAACAATCGGGCAAAATGTTCTTTAAGGTAATCTATTTTTTTATCAAGCTTACTTAGTAAACCATTTTGGTCCTAAATAACCAATGATTTAAGGATCAGACAAATATTCCTTGGTCAGCTGTCAAACTCAAGTTAGGCGCTGATCAGTAATGAGTGGTAGTGGCCAGTGGTACTGTTCACAGTTTGCCAATGTAATGTTACAATTTTGATACTCGTTTGAGTATTTAAAAACAAATATTATGGTCCTTGAACCGCTTACTACTTGATAATAATTGTAAGTATATAATGATTAATTTATTTATTAAAATAATTTTCAGGTGTTACTTGCTCTATCAGTGGCTGTAGCGATGGCTTCGGCTCACGGTCACTCTTCTCAGTACATCCACAAATACGATGGACACCATACACCTGTACACCACGGACATGGCCATCATGACTATTATGTAAGTGAAGTTTATTTAAAGATGTAGACAACAGATTTAATAAAGTCAAGATTTTGAGCTAAAATCCATTTTTATTAACAGACTCATCCAAAGTATGAATTTGGATATAAAGTAGAGGACTCCCACACCGGAGACCACAAGTCACAGCACGAGCACCGCGACGGTGACGTCGTCAAGGGACATTACTCTCTGCATGAACCTGATGGTTCCGTCAGACATGTACACTACCATGGCGATCATCACTCCGGGTATGTAAATCCCAAATCTTTGTCACGCCTTGTACAGTGCCGAAAACGTTTAGTGATAATGAACTTTGCTTACACATTACCTTTCTTTTAAATAAAAGTCAAGCAAATATGAGACTTTATTTTTTTTTACAGTTTTCATGCGGACGTGAAACACAGCACTCATCACATCGTGCCTCATCACCACCACCATCATTATTGAAACTGTTTGTATCTTTTGTACTAGAAATTGTGTTATTTAGTGTTAATTTTGATACAAAATATAAGTTTTTATCGTTGTATTTATTGTTTAATTTTTACCTCTCATGTTATAACCGAAAATTACTTTTACAATAATATTATTCTTTTGGATAATTGTCTAGCAGTAGAAAACTGAAATTGTTAAACGGTTTCCAGGCTTTATAAGTTTATAAGGTGGCAGTTATGCATAACTACCTTTGTTAATTTTGACAAATACTGAGTTATTTTAGGATACAGTCGTCAAACTCAAAAACTGTTTTATTTTTTTAAATTTCTGCTGAAAAATAAACAAGAAATAATAAAAATAGATTCCGTCCCGGTTCCGTATTTGCTGTCATCATCCACCTGCACTGTCATCATCATGTATATCACGGTAGATGACATCATCTACCGTTTTCTCTTAGACTAGACATGAGACAACGATGCACACCTAAATTTAGGCGCAAGCACAGGTAAAATTTACTATGAGATTCTGAGTAAGAAATATTGGTAATATTAAATTAATTTATGCTTAGAATGTGTTTATTAACAAATAAAAAGAATAATTTAGTAGCTCAGGTCACTAATTTTATTTCTAGACTATATTGTAATCTCTATGATGTGTCAAATAGATAAAAATCACCACATCAAAAAAAAATAGATGATAGAGCAATGTTATTTAAGTAAAGATTTTATGACTAGAAATTTTGTTTAATACAAGTACAAGGACAGACATGACATCATGCCTTAATATCAGAGAATAGTAAGGCAGCGGTGTGTAACACACACACTTCACTAATATTTGATTGGAATTCCATCTCCATCCTGCTATTGAGAAAAAAATATTTTAACTCTAAATAACATTTTTGCCTGAGCCGTGATTCCATCTCGAGACCTTTCGGTGAAAGGTCTCATACGCCAACCACTAGACCAAAGAGGCAGGATAATTATACAAGGAGTGATGAAGATTTGGCATGTATTTATCTAAAAAAACTACCTACCAATCCTGCCGTAAAATATGGCGATAAGTTCCGTAACTAAAAGGCTATCAGAACATAAGGCAGTATTACTCGCAATCTTCTTCTTCGTGTCGATGGCTAAGTCAAATTTTATTTTGACTTGACATCGTGGTGAAAGGACTAGCCAATCCGCTTTGGAGAACTCGTGCTTTGCCCAGGGTGCGCCGGACGTAGGGAATCGTTGTGTACCTCACTCGGGGAGGCACTTTCATGCACCCCGCAATAATACATTATAAGTACGTTCAGAGATGATTCATGATTGTCTATATTTTTATCGATTTAAATAATTCAAATTATTTAGACCGCACTTTAAATAATAATGTTAATATTAAAATCGTAGTCCATAGAATTATATCACAAATTCTAATATTGATTTATATATTAATAGATATTTTTTTGGGCACAAATACCAGAACAATTTTTTTTTAATTCTCGTAGTTATGATTTTCAGCCTATAGGTAATGGTCTTCATTAGAGATGTGCCGACTTGTCGGTAAGCCAAACCCATTAACACATATCAAGTCTACATGCCATCCGTAATCAACCTTAAAACACGAAATAAACCTAAAAAATAAACACAACGTTAAAAGATATAGTCAATATACTACTAACAACGTAAGTAAATCATACTAACAGAAATTTTCAATTAATAATACTTGAAGAAAGATATATGCTAGGGAGACAAATTAAATTAATTAATAACCTCGCAACCCATATCATTAAAATATGTACTTTTATTGATTAGTTCTTAGAATAATTATTCCTAGGAAGAAGAACGTACTATGAAACTGCCTCATTGGTCCGCGAGGTCGGTTCGAATTATGGTTCGGGCAAAAATGTATCTGGGATTTTACTGTCTTCTTTTCAATTCAATAGAACAAAAATTATATGACTCCTGCCCAGTATGTGGCCACATCAACTGTACTCTACAATTATTACATTGTTTAAAATGCCCATGGAACAGATGTGCGGGCATTTTGGGCAATCTAGTATGTGCGATATTGTCTGTTTGCCATCAAGAAAGAGCAGCACAGAGTTGCATTTCAGCATTAAAATCCAGCTCCACTGAAATGTGTTGTTATACACCTCTGCTTAACCCATCTGGGTAATATAGGCGTAATGTTATGTTATGTTATGTTAATATAATCTACTATAAAAATGTCTGAAAGGTGGTGGACTTCCGGTCACTGTATGAAATTCATAATACAGTAATCGATTTCGATTATTCATCTTTTCATACTATTATCTACTCTTCTTTTCAAATTACATATTTTTGTTAAATACTATCACTCACTCTCGGAACAACAAGACTGACCTTTGCGGCCTAGCTCAATTAACACGCAAACTAGCAGTAAAGTTGTCACATTAAATAACAACATAACTGTTACGAAACTGTTATCAATGTTTTGTGAAATAGTCATATCGTGAATAATTTGACAGTTATTATAATAACAGTGAAAATAATAACACCTTGGATTATTTTCAAGTTGTATAAAAGACGTGAGAATTGCTTAGTTGGTATCAGTTTGAATTTGGAATCAGTTTCCTAAGCCGTGTGTTAACCACAAACAAATCATCTTGCAAAATGGTCTTTAAGGTAAAAACAATACATACTATAAAATCATTTCCCCTTGCATAAAATACGCCAATAATAACACAAATTAAACAACTAATTATCTGAATATTGGTAATATTCAAGAATTTGATTTCAACAAGTGAACAATCTAACGCCCATTATTATTGGAGCGAGAAATCAATGTGTAGTCTTCATTTTTCAATATAAATACGAACAACAAAAATTTTTCACATCAGTTTCGTGTAAGATTTCCAAGAAACAAGTAACAAAATGGTCTTCAAGGTATACATAGTTTCAGTCGTAATCATTTTGTAGTATAGACCATCCAAACACTGTTCAGTGATGATTTCTTCTTGGAACATTTTGTCTTCTTTGGTTTTTGTTAAAAATAATTATTTCCTTTTAAATTTCAGGTACTTAGTATATTGTCCGTCGCTGTGGTGATGATCGCCGCTCACGGTCACTCCTCTCAGTACATCCACAAATACGACGGACACCACGAGCCTGTACATCATGGACATGGCCATCATGATTATTACGTTGGTATATTTTATTATAACAAACTTTAAAGGAAAACCTCTATTACTGGTGGTAGAGCTCTTGTGAATGAGCTCGAGGGCGGCAGAACCACCGTCTCACCTTTAACCTGCCGCTAAATAGTAGTGCTTCCATTACTGTGTGTGTTCCGGTTCGGTGGTGAGATCAGGCCATAAAATTACTGGCACATGAGGCATGACACCGTAGTCCTCAGCTGCAGCGACGCATCTATAATCTGCTTTTGTGGATTGTTGATGTCCATGGGCTGTACTCCACTTACCATCAGGTGGACTACACGTTCGTTCGCTGTGGGCGTAGATAAAAAAAAAATAATAATATTCTAGCTTAGACTTTCTTTTTCCAGACCCATCCTAAGTACGAGTTTGAGTACAAGGTAGAGGACTCTCACACTGGAGACCACAAGTCACAGCACGAGCACCGCGACGGTGACGTCGTCAAGGGACATTACTCTCTGCATCAACCCGATGGTTCCATCAGACATGTGCACTACCATGGCGATCATCACTCCGGGTATTTATTGCATTGACTTGCTTAAAAATCTTTTATTAAAATAACTATGTATACCTATATATATTATCAGTAAAGAAGATATAGATCATGAAATTAAATTGCATTTGTTTACAGTTTTCACGCGGACGTTCATCACAGCACTCACCACATTGTACCCCATCATCATCACTACTAAAGCACCAAGGAGTATCTGTTACTGACTTACTATGTTTATATTGTTTATCTGTAACTTTTTATGTTTGACTGACACGTTTATAAAATAAAAGAATAATTTTACTGTACCTTTTCTTGCATTTTATTGATTCTTAGAGTATTTCTTGCAAGTGTAGAAATTTTGTTGGAAACATTTCAACAGAAATACATCTTTATAATATTTTCTAAGGTTTACGCGAATGTTATACATGACTAACACTTCAATTTTACGGATTTTATCACGATATTTCACGATAAAATTAGCATTAGCTTAAGCATTTGAAACGTCGGGAAATCAAAGTAAGTGAAATTTAAGTGAAATATCGCGATAAAATCCGTAAAATTGAAGTTATAGTCAGAAATACATCTTCTTCTAAATACATATAAAAAATTGTGCCACGTCTATACATTGAAAATATTTAAGAAATTATAGTATAATGGGACTTTATAACAGCAGTGGAAACCAAAACATATTCATTTAGAATTTGGTCTATCTGTATGTTCGTACGGCCATTACGCAAAAACTACTGTATGGAATTTGTTGCGGTTTTCACAATAGTGTAGCGGAAGATCTATTTTGAAATATTAAATATGTTTTATGTTTTCATTTTGTGGTGTAAGTTTGTATGGAAGGTTAGTAAATTTTAAACAAAATTTAACAAATTCGGCTCATTGGTTCATTACATGAAGTAAATAAACTGTAAGATAGTTTTTTTTTAAATATCACTCCCAAGGGGGTGAATTAGGGGTTTAAGATTTTATGTCTGTGACTGAGCAATTTATTTGTATTTGCATAAACAATACATTATTTCCTATTAACAAACATCATCTTCTCATTGCTCATACATGCATTCACACTCTCTTTCGCTTTAAAAAAATAAAAATAAAATAAAACACCCAAAGTCATGCGATCTTGCCACCAACGCACGCTTTTCACATACACACACACCTACGCTAAACACACACACACTCTCATACACAATACCCATACAAGTACTAACCCTGACATTACCACTATTACCAATTTTGTAAAACATTGAGATCCGCAAATCCTTCACTTGGCCTTGTGACCTTAAATACAGATTTTAACTAGTTTGGGCACCAGTCTCCCCACAATAATCTGTAATTTAGTATATAAGGTACTAAGTAACTAAGGTAACTAAATGTAAAGTTAGTAAATTTGAAGGAAATTGCACAAAATTCTGCACATAGGCTAAAATTAACAGTAAGACCAACTTTTAGGAAATTCCACTCCAAATGGGGTAAATTTAGGGTTAAAAGTGTAAGAGGGGAGTTCTTCAATTTCGTAGGAAATAGCATGGCAATATCGAATTCCACGCAGACGAAGTCACGGGCAAAAGCTAGTTCCTTACAATTCACAAGTAGATGTAGAAGTGAGACTTGGTTTTATCAGTTAACATACCAAGAATCAGGAAGCAATTCACATAGGAACACACATGAAGGATGCTCAATTGTAATAATATAGTCTTGTAAAGTCTTATAAGAATGTAATAATTATATAGTTGATAATCACATTAATTAAAACACTAAAATATTGCTAAATCTCTAAATAAAATAGCACACCTAGGGCATTATAAAATCGGGCGCCGCCGTGCCAAACCAAAAAGTATTCACTCTCAGTACAATTCACCAAGCACACATTATGATATGATATTATGATATGTTCACATTATGATCAAAAATGTCCAGGTTTTGGTGAAGTTATGAAAAACAGAACAAATTTTATTAAATAATTTTATTTAATTATAAAAATAAGCTATCACATTTTTGTATAATATAATTTAATCTTGTTAGAAAATAAATAAATCAATGGTGGTGGTGATATTCAGGAACGATGTGTTTGACGTGACCTTTTGTGATTACTTCAGCTTGGAATCTGCAAATAAATAAAAATATTAAAATGCAATACAATTAACACCTCACAATACTTCATGTCACGTTGCTGAATTATAAATTTGACAAACAGAGATACTTTGGCAGAGCCCTGAATGGAAATTTTTTCGTATACTACATATTGGTATTGTCGACTGGATGGCAAAGTGGGTATTGTACCTGCCTGCGACGCCGAGGGTTTGATTCCCGCTTAACACAAATCTTTGCGTGCATGAACATGGGGGTTTGTCTTAGTCTGGGTGTCACTATGTATATTAAGTATGTATTTACAAAAGAAATGTATATATATATTAGTATCAGTTATCCTAATACCCACAGTACAAGTTCTGTTTAGTTTGGGACTAGATGGCGTTGTGTGTCAGATATTTTTTTTTTATTGATGCAATTTTGCGAAAATGAGAAGAATTATTAACCGCCCGCTTTTTTGCTTACCCAGTCTTTTTGTCAGCGTGATATTTCACAATCCTAGTTCCATCGTGTTCATCCAAACCGTACTCTCCCTTCACGACGTCACCGTCGCGGTGCTCATGCTGGTACTTGTGGTCGTGAGTGTGAGGGTCTTTTACTTCATACGCGAACTCGTATTTAGGATGGGCCTGGGAGATTTAAAATAAATATAAATTGATAATAAAAATATGTAACATGTTGATGTCTCTAGAGATACAGGACTACCTATTTCAAGAGGCAGGGACATTATTATGAATGTATGTACAGATCTTGCATCATATATAACATCTTTGTATGATAATACTTAATGTACACCATTACTACTACTATTACTACTTTTTCATTGTTGTAACTGTGTATTTTATGTAAAATAAATTTATTATTATAGATATGTAGCAACAACGTTTTGTCCACCTAATGCTAAATAATAATACAGCCTATAAACCATTGTAAACTTATTCTCACCACCAAATCGGCACAAAGTGGTACAGTTCGATGGTAGTTGAGGTGAGGTGTTAAGGTGAGACAGTGGGTCTTCTTCCCTCAAAATTGTTCATAAAAGCTCTAACAGTAGCATATTAAGATACAATGGAAGTCATACATAGTATTCGACGTGTTTTTCAGTCTTGTGGTCATCGTTGTGTAGATAGATGCTTTGTGCGGAGGAGGCGTGTCCGTGATGGTGATCGTGTCCGTGGCCCTGCTGAGGGCGGGCGCTCACGGCGGCCAGGATACACGAAACTATGAGAACCTGAAAGACGATTTTTCATTAAAAGAAAGATAAATCGCAAGATGATTTAAATTCAGGATGCGTTTAAAAATATCATACACATTGCTTTGTTATAAAAACTTTACGTGTCGCTCTATACTGGGTTATGAAGATCTGTTGATGGATGAAGTCATTCTATCATAAATTCTAATATTTGGCTGAATCTGTTGGTTAAAACTCTAAGTCCTAATCTATTCCCAAACATAAAGATGAATATTCTCCAAGCCTATCAATAAAATATTTTAAGATAATATTTAGCTATTGATAAATTTAATATAATAATACCTTTGAGATCATGATTGTAGGTTGTCTGTTGTCCTGCAGAAACCTAAGAGACGATTGATAATTTCAATGGTTAAAATTGCATTTTTATACAAACTGATTAATAAATAGCGCAATGCTTGTGATAGGAACCTGTTGAAAATACTGATATATTTTACCTAAAATGGATTATAAAGCTACCTTGCACTCTTTAGTGTCGACAAGTTACCTTTCTCCAAACGATACAAAAAATTGACTTTAAAATTTTAAAATGAAAAATTATCACTTTTGTTATTCTTAACCTAACAGATCAAAGTTATCAAGGTTATGACTATTCGTTGATCATCTTCTATTATAGTTTTACAAATCTGCGTTCTAATTATCTTGTCTAATACAGATTTAGCCGCAGTTGTGACACCACATTAAACGATAAAATATAGTTTAATTCAAAAATGTAACAAAATTCTTTGTCATCTGTTAGATTTTGTGTACATGTCGTTTTTTTATCCAAATCTTTTCCTAATATCAATCAATTTATCAATCAATCAATCAATATTAGTATTTGCGAAAACATGGTTACATAATAATAAATTGTCCAACATGTTTCACTGTTAATTACAGCATGCAGTTTTGTAAGCTTAATATTATTTGAATAAACATTTTCAAAAGACTATGAGCATTTTTATAATAATAAAATAAAACAGAAATAACATCAATCAAAAAAAAAACTTCTGTTCTATAAAAACACGTATTAATTAAAAAAAAAATTCTCTTAAATTGAGGAACATTTAGACACTTAATGGCTTATTGCTATGGCATTAGGCATATATGGCTAAATATATACGTAGAACGATTGCCATCGGACCTATACAACCCAATACGGACGAGAAGATACTTTTTTTGTTTAACTTCTTAGTTGGCAGTCTTTTTGGCCTCCTATTACCCGTTACCGTTTTAGATATTCAAATGGAAACCGGGACCGACGCGGCGACCGCAACGGCTTAATGTGCTTTCCGAAGTTTAGATTTAAACGTCACACAAGAATTTACACACTTCAAAATTGTAAGGAATGCTAACCTGATTAAATATAATAACGCAAGTTTACGGTATACAAAATTATCTTCATAATATGTACAACAGGTTTGTACCACGACAAAAGTTGATCGAAACTTTTCATATAAAAACGAATATTTACTCTCACAAATTATTACTTGTCGCTTAAATCTCATTAAGATAACATCCTTTAAAAAATATTCAATTATGATCTCAAAGGTAATTTAATTATAATTTTAATTATGTTAAAAAGTAATATTTCATTTATAAACAAGTCTTTATATCAAATTTCTAAATTCATGTGAATTGTATTTTATTCTGCAGGTACTTTTAGTTTCGTGCATTGTGGCGGCCGTGAGCGCTTTTCCTCAGCAAGGCCACGGGGACGATCACCATCACGGACACGCCTCTTCCTCACAAAGCATCTATCTGCATAACGATGACCACAAGACTGAGAAACACGTCGAATACTATGTATGGGCTCCATTATATGTTTTTAAACTTTCGCGACTACAGAACATTTTTCAAAAATTAGACAACGAATACCTATTGCTCTATAAATACTTATTTACCTTTATAATAATTACACGCGATTTAGACCCGTTGTCTAATTTTTGAAAAATGGGCCTTATTACCTCTACATATTTTACTGGTGGTAGAATTTTAAGTTATATGGAATGAAAAAATCTATCCTAGCTTTGGCTACCATGTCTCAAGCTGTTGGTAGGATTAATTGCACAAACTAAGCCGATTCGGCGACGTACCTGCATTATTTGCCAAAAAGTGAGCGTTAATATGCCTTAGTTGTCGTTTATCATCAGATTACCAGAGAAGTACATTATTACCAGATATAATATTGAAAGAACTGTTCTTATTCTGTTCTATTCTATTTAAATCATAACAGGAACATCCGAAATACGAGTTCGCGTATGAAGTGAAGGACCCTCACACCCATGACATCAAGCACCAGCATGAGCACCGCGACGGTGACGTCGTGAAGGGAGAGTACGGTCTGCATGAACACGATGGAACTGTCAGGCTTGTGAAGTACCATGCTGACAAGAAGACTGGGTAAACATTTATTAAAAGCTTTTATTGAGATTAAAGGTCAACCTTTTATTCTAAATAGAATCAGGTTTTTGCAATTTTTGATTTTGAATAATATTATTGTCAAAAATTACACTAAAAAGCTCGTTTAGAAAAGCAATTCAGATGTTTCAGGATGTCATTGTGAGGCTTCAAATGACTAAAATTTCATATAACACTTAGAAAATAGTTTCCTATTTATATGGCTCTATTGTCTCGATAGTGGTTAGCGTATTCGCCTCTCACCGTGAGGTCTCGGGTTCGGTTCCCAGGTCGTTCAAAGTGTTATTTGTGAACTTTCTGTCAGGAAATTTACAATAGCAGCACGGAGTTTGAATTGTGCCCGGTGGATGGCGATAGGCTCACCCTCTATCCCTTGGGACCTGAACATAACGTGTTCCACACCCTTCTGGATAATATAGGCCTGATGTTATGTTTTGTTATTCTATTTTATAAACAATAATTTACTTTAACAGGTTCCACGCTGATGTTATCACCAAGGGTCACGTAAAACACGTCATTCCTGAGCGTCACCACCACCATTAATTCTGTGATATTTATAAAGATAATGTACATAGTGTAATTATTTTATTTATGTTAAATAAATTTTAAGACTTTTAATTACCTTCAATGTACATATATTATTAATCCCTAGTAAGTTTTTAAAAGCCCATGGTTTTATCCTAATTTTTTCAGCTCCAAAAATCAAAAATAGTGTCATGAATCTCCGAACCTCCTACAGTGTCATTTTGTTACAAAATCTAATAAAAATCCAACTACTTTAAAATAAATTATTTTATTTTGATCGATAACTCTGCAGTTTACAAATAAATAAATTGAAGTGTCTGTTTTTAATGTCAAAATAACACTGTTTTTTTTCATTTGATACAGTTATTCTCAGGATGAATATGCCAAAAATTCAATTTTAAAAATTTTTTAAATCTTCTAAACGGCTGATTTTGATGAAATTGTATTTTGCAAGTCGCTGACTACAAGGCGCGTTACATAGGCTACTTTTTATTGATGTACCTACCACGCAGACGAAACCGTGGGTGAAAGTTAAGTTTTTTTGTTTGTTAGTGCTAATCTCGGGAACTAATGATCGGATTTAAATAAAAAAAAAATGTGTTTGATAGTTTAAAATTATCAAAATATCAAAAAACTTTAATGGATTCATAAAAGTTTTTTGATATTTAACATTACGGAACTTTGTGGAACGTTTAACGCAGGTTTAAGCGCGGTAGCAGCTACTACTTCATATAACTGACTCCACGCGGACGAAGTCGCGGGTCATAGCTAGTCATATATATATAAGCTGAGCTCAACATAAGATGAGCTATAAACATCAAATAGTATTATTATGTTTTTATTAAAACTGACGTGAGTTTGTAACATTATTCAAATTATGAAATACGGGTGTTACTCACGTAATGTTGGTCTATTTAGTCGACCGCGGTTTCACCTATACGTCTAGGCATTATCAAGAGAGTGCGATACGTCGCACCTGAGTCGCAGCCAGTCTTGCACTACGACTTAATAGACCAACATTACGTGAGTAACACCCGTATTTCATAATTTGAATAGTATTATTATGGTTTGAAAAAATATTTCGCAAATAATTATTATGGTGCATATCACCAAAGCTTTAAAAGATCAATATGTATTGTTTTGCTGCATCTAAAGAGCTATATTTAACTTATTCTGAGACCGGGCCATGCCAGAAGGACGCTATTGCTTACACGATTTTTGATGGTAAGCCCTTGATTTTTGTGTTTCAGTATATTAATTAACATTGCTACAAACATGGATAAGAAGAGAATTATGACGGTGAAAAAATGAACAAACTGTATTTTAAAAACAGTTATAATCAATACCCCGATGGTGAAGTGGTATACGTTCGCGTCTCACACCGCGACATCTCGGGTTCGATTCCTGGGTCGGGCAAAGTGTTATTTTTGAACTTTACTTCAGGAAATTTACAATAGAAGCACGGAGTTACATTGTGCCCGGTGGCGATAGCCGCACCCCCTATCCCATGAAACCTAAACATAGCAGGTAAGAACCTAAGCATAGAAGAAGAAGAAGCAGGTGACTTAAGGTCCTGTGTCCCCTAGATGGGGCAGAGGGCATCCACAGTGCGCCGCCATCCCGCTCGGTCTTGAGCTTCGCGCTTTATTTCACTCCAGGTTTTGCCGGTATTCTTCGCCTCCGCGATGAGAAGAAGCAGGTGATGTGTAGGTATTGTACACCTCTGCCACCTCTTCTTGGTAATAAAGGCGTGATTTTATGCTATGTTATAGATCTATTAAATAATAACTGTTTAGAGCACGCGAGCGAATATTACGTCGCGTGGTTGGTAACTTTTTGGAATTTACTTTTCATGCGCAACAACTATATCGTGTATAATCTAAGTTCCAATATAATTATAAGTGAAATCAAACCTTGGCTCTCGAGTATTAAAACAATATAAAAGACTCAGTGCTTAGACGACAGGCATCAGTTTAGTTTTAAACTTGACAACGTTAAAAAACTAAAGCAAAATGGTGTTTAAGGTACTATTTATTAAAAAATGTTTTTTCAATATATAAAATCCAATAACCAGTGATGATTTTCTTAAATATTGCTAGCGTGAAAGATCCCTAAACTCAACTTATATCAACCTTCAGCCGATCCTACTATTAAACAAAAAAAAATAAAAGAAAGGCCATAAGGGCCCAGGTTTACAACTGTCCGATATAATATATATAAGGACGTACAAATCAAAGTGATAGCTGCTTTTTATTTTTCAAGTGACAAGATTTTAAATGGCAAATAAATTTTATCCATAACTGGTGAAACTAACCTTAAAATGTGTTGTTTTCAGGTCCTGTGTTTGTTGTCTCTGGCCATAGCGATGGTTGCCGCTCATGGTCACTCTTCTCAGTACATCCACAAATATGACGGACACCATGAACCCGTGCATTATGGACATGAACATCATGACTACTACGTTAGTTAACACATCTTTGAAAACTATCACCAATGAAAAAAGTATTGCTATAAAAATAATTAGTACTAAAACATTCATTCACTTTCAGACTTATCCTAAGTACGAGTTTGAGTACAATGTAGAGGACCATCACACCGGAGACCACAAGTCACAGCACGAGCATCGCGACGGTGACGTCGTGAAAGGATTTTACTCTCTGCATGAACCTGATGGTTCCGTTCGACATGTTGAATACCATGGCGATCATCACTCAGGGTAAGTTTAGAACGTTCACGTTGGCCTAGATTGAAACCTATATTAAAAGGGATGTATTAGATTGAATGACTTAAATTGTTTACAATTTAATAGCACGATGAAAACATGTGACTGGTGGTAGAGCTCTTGTGAATGAGCTTGAGGGCGGCAGCACCACCGTCTCACCTTTAACCTGCCGCCAAATAGTAGTGCCTACATTACTGTGTTCCGGTTTGGTGGTGAGATCAGGCCCTGAAATTACTGGCACATGAGGCATAGCACCGTAGTCCTCAGCTGCAGCGACGCATCTATAATCTGCTTTTGTGGATTGTTGATGTCCATGGGCTGTACTCCACTTACCATCAGGTGGACTACACGTTCGTTCGCTGTGGGCGTAGTATAAAAAAAAATGTGACATTTCGGTTGATTGTAGTAAGAAGACACCAGTCACCAGTAAGACATAATTAAGAAAGTCCTTATTTTTGTATCAATTCATTTATTTATTAGCATAAAATGTGGTCATTACAGTATGTCAATACTATATTTAGCGCAGGACACATTTCGCCATTGCAATGGCATGCAAAAATAAAATATTAACTTAATACGAATAAAAAATCATTAAAACTGGAATTACACATATAAAAAATCTAATTTTATAAATTATATATTTAACTTAAACTTAAAAAATAAAATATCATATTATTTTTATAATAGTAATTAAGGCTTTGAAATAACATGTAACTAGATTATATTTATAGATATTACAAAGCATTTCTAAAATTATATGATCGACAAGAACCTTTACTTAAAAAGTCTTGCACTAAATAGAAGCTAGGATCAACTATGATAATTTTTCTCATGATGTACTTATCTGGTATTCCATGCATTTCTTTGCAGTTTCCACGCAGACGTTCATCACAGCACCCACCACATCGTGCCCCATCACCATCATTACAACTACTGATTTGTTTCGAAGTAAAATAAAGATTTAAACAATATAATTCACTTAGTTCATCAATAATAATATAATGAAATTGTTTTAGTATTTTTATATTTTTATTTCTTCATTATAAATAAATTACATTGGATGAAGCCTTTTGTTTCTTAATTTCATGATTGAATTGATTTAATAAAATATTTTTTCTATATAAATAAAGAAAACTAAAAACATTTATAAACAGGAGCACATTATTTCTTACTCATATGTAGAACAATTGCCTGTATTTTGAACTTTTAAATATAGTAGCTTTAGAATGAGCAATGTATAGTAATAAACTATCAGTATACTTACTTGAAAGGAGTATTGTAAACACAATTAATACAATAAATAAAAAATAAAATAATATTTGACTTGAAGGTGAGATTGTTGTAGCCGTGAGACATCTGATTATGAGGACCAGAATTAACATTATATACATTTTGACTATTCATCTACCCCCTGTTGAAAATTCTTTGTAGTCTGTGTAATTCAAAACAAGTTGTTTTGCCTTTGTAGGTTAATGTTTATCAAAATAAATTCACATAACTTATCATACCTAGTTATCATGCTACAATTCACGTAAATATTGAAAAAAAACTTTTATTATTAATGTAGTATAATTACGACAGCTAAATTGTAGTGATATACTATTATAATAGTCGCTCGAATAACACGAATTGTGGTCAGGGGCTATTTACTTTCAATCTTTGCGCAATTGTTTATTTGCCAGTAATAATACATATTTTATTATTTGTTTGCATAGCGAAAGTGTTGTATCCGGTCAACACAACATTTTTATTATAAGGATATTTTGTGTAACGTATGACCACTCCTTCGTGAATAATTTAAGAAAGGAGTCTTTCTTTCAGCTTAATTAACTCAAGGTTATTTTTGTTAATTTTAAATAAGTTTTAATATTACATAGGACAATAAACCGGTTCATATATGGATTTGGCTTACGAAAAATGTATAAGCAAAAATAAGTCAGAGATTTAAAAGTTGACTCGCATATAAAAGTACTATCAAGGTTTTTATCATTGTCATTTAAGTCTGGATTTTTAACGAAATAACAAAGCTACAGTCATGGTTTCAAAGGTACATATTTTTTTTAAATTATAAACTTCTTTAAAATTAAAGGTATAATCTTTTTTATCAACAAAATGTACTGAATATTCTTGCCGTGATAAGCACTGTTCCCCGAAAACATTTGGTTTGTAATAGTGTAATATGATAAAACGATGGCTCACCTTCTTACATGCCCCTTATGTCCTACCACCTGTACCATAGACGACCTGTGGAGCGCCACCGATAATGCCGTTCTTGTGGCAAAGTTTTGGTCTAACAAAATTTAAATATCATGCATTTCCATGTGTTTTTCCATTGACACGCAAAGAAGAGAGAGTGTAAAATAATATACCTTATCAATAAATTCACTGAATTTTTCAGGTGTTTCTACTCACAACTTTTCTAGCTGTAATAAGTACGGGTCCCCAAGAGGTCCACGGACATGACCACCAGAGCGGCTATGGGCAATCTTTTCAAGGGATCACTCTACGGCTGAAGCTATTTTTGAGTGAACTGTTCTACATCAGCTCTCAAGTGGTACTTGTTATTATCAAGGAGTACACGATGTTTTATATTAAGCTGATAACTAACTTGTAGTTGATATTTATTTTTATTGCATTGTGAGGCGCGTAATACACTGGATAGCAAAGCTTCGCCATTGGCATCGTCAATCCAGCCGTGATATTTCATACGGTGGAGAAGTTACATATTAAAAGATCTTAATATGTCTACAGTAGTGTATTTTTACACATGAATTGATGTATGTAAAACCATTAGTGGCTAAAGTAATCACTGTCAATCAACAGATCACTACTATAAAGTTATTTGTGCTGCAATTCTGTGGTTATGCGCCTTTTTATAATTTTTATTTGCTTGCTGTGCCATCTTATCCAAAATTATATTATTTTATTTAATGTTTTCAAGACTTTAAACGGGCTTAATTTAAAATATTGTACATTATAATTTTATTTTGCTTGCAATTATGTATTGTTGTGTGTATGTATACATTATTTTAAAGAATCGTTCACATTAATTGTTTGTATATTCTCTCTCTTAAGTTTGAGAGAGTTGTTTACAAAATTACTGTGGCCATAAATTATCTTAATTAAGACAGGAATGTATGGTCCGGACCGATAATTGTTGAGTATTTATTACTAGTCGTCTTTTAATTCTATGTAGGTACATAGGGAACAAAATAAAGATGTTAAGGTATTTATTTGTATTGAGATAATTTCATCTTTTGCCCACAAGTGGCCACGTGGGTATTAGAAGAATGATCAATAATGAAAACTGGCCAAAAACAAATTGTGATTGTGCAATCATTGCTTATTTTTTTGTAGAAATAAAATGATGAATTTATTTGATGTTTTATTTTTAGCCCCTACATTTAACATCAGATACTTTAAGATTTATTAAATGTGGGTATCAAACTGGCTTATGCATTAAAATAATTTTGATTGTCGAATAGATAGCGGAGTTGGTAGTGCAACTGCCTGCTAAGCAGGGGACGAGGGTTCGATTCCCGCTCAAGACAAATCTTTGTGTGAATTAACATGGAGGTTTGTTTGGTCTAGGTTTTTTTATGTATGACATTTACAAAAGAAAAAGTATATGTGCATTAGTATTAGTTATTCTAATTAGTAACCCAGCTTTGCTTATTTTGGGACGTGATAATGTTGTGTAAAACTTTTGTGCTAATTATATTTAATTTTAATGTAATTTCTTTAATTACTTCAAGGTCCGACTGACCTTCAATTTAAGTAAACAAAAAACATTCTAGCAAGCTCATTGTGCCATATTGCAGAAGGTTGAACGACGGGATTAAAACAAGATAAGATTGGAAAATTAATATCGTTCATCTTTACGGCGGGAAATACTCCAAAATATTTTATTTCGAATTTAGCTGTTCCGAGACGTTCAAAATTCTGAATTTCATAATACCGGAAAATATAAGATAATCATAAGATTTTGTTTTAATAATAGACATTATGCAAAGTCGCCATACTTATTTTACCGAAAGTCGTAAAGCCTATTTGTTTGTTTTTCGATTTTTACACGTCCGAAGAATCTAATGCCTGATGGGTCCGAAAAATTCTAATATTCCGAATTATTAATCTGCTAACATTAGGTTTCTGGTTGAATTCGTTATAATAGTCAATCACGCATATTCACGCTTCTATAATTATAAATTTATTAGTAACTTTTGATGCAATTTATAGGTAAAGTTATTTATATTATGTAGTTATGTAGGTATATGATTTTCTCTATACCACCAAAAAGTTTAATTAAATACTTAAGTGTATTTAAAAAGGCAAATACATAATTATTTTAAAATAACTAATCAAAGTAGTTTATTTTTTTGTTTTTAAATATCTATTTTCGTATTTCGTATTCAAAACATTTAACATCTATTTGATCTATATTAACCTCACATCTGAAGGTACTTTTTACAATAATTATCAAATATCATAATATAGATTTTTTTTTTAAAATAAAAACACTTAAAAATAGAAACGGCTAACTAAACGGTCTGATTCCACATAACCATTTTGGTAAAATCTCAAAAATATTTTTAAAAGTATGCTTACTCGCAAACGTAAATAAATAATAAATAATAAATATTCCACAACTCACACACAACGCCATCTAGTGCCAAACTAAGCAGAGCTTGTACTATGGGTACTAGAATAACTGATACTAATACATATATACTTTTCTTTTGTAAATACATACTTATTATACATAGAAACACCCAGACTAAGACAAACCACCATGTTCATGCACACAAAGATTTGTCTTAAGTGGGAATCGAACCCACGACCTCGGCGTCGCAGGCAGGTACACTACCCACTCCGCCATCCGGTCGTCGTGGTAGGTTCAGTGCAAGGAAACCATGAAATCAAAGAATTACAAAAAAAAACGTCGATATACAGGAGGTCCGATGGACATGCCTATTGGACACCCTGTGTCGACGAGTCCTAATTACTAAAAGATTTACGATTTAGAAGTAGACCATTCCGTTTGGACTACGATTTTTCTGAATATACATATTTCATGTCCCAGTGATTTATACACTGGACTTTAAAAATTGAACATAATATTCTGTAAATTACACTACCATAAAGTTATTGATCCTTTTTTAAGCATTAGCGGTAACGAAACCATAGTGCCATTCAGAAAGACTACTAACGCCATCTATGGAACGGTATGTAAATGAAATCATATATTTTTTCTCCTGGATGTCGAAGTTTGTTTACTTTCTAACTAGTATTAGAGTATAAAATAGTAATCATAATTTAATAAATAAGTTAAATATCTCGATCTGGCTATTTTTGACGTGGGATAGTCCTCTTGGTAAATGGACTGATCGACACCAGCCAACACTTGAAGAGGCTCACGTTGGGCAACTGGGTCAAGGCTTTACAACAAGGATTGTGTAAAAGTTTCTTACTCTGGAGCCCTAACCACTTGGTCCCTGTACCCGATGCTAGTGCCCAACTATTTTAAAGTTTTTTTTATTTAAAATTTATATGAATAATATGTATTTTATAAAATAAGGGGGATAATAAAAGTAAAAAAAAATATTGATGTTTCAAAAGTTTTATAATAATAGGGACTGGTGTCTGAGGTAGGAACCGGAATAATACTAGTATTTACAAATATCCTACGCCTACTTATTCTTCCAATAATAATATTATAAATGCAAATGCGTGTGAAAATGGGTTGATCTCTAGATTCAATTATTTTTTTTTATTACACAGGTAGCTAATGAGCTAAATAATAATAAATTGTTTATTTATCTCAACACAATATAAAAAACCGGCCAAGTGCGAGTCGGACTCGCGCACGTAGGGTTCCGTACCACTATACGTCTAAATAAATGTTTTCTTTATTCTTTATTATATTGGAGTTGATTGAATGAAAGGTAAAATGCGGTTTACGATTTGTAACGTATTAAAAAAAACTAATTATTAGATCTCGTTCAAACCAATTTTCGGTGGAAGTACATCATATATTATTTTTACATTTATCATTCCTTTATTTAGAAGTTGAGTCTCGGGGAGAAAAAGCGTCTCGCGCGAAAACTATTCAGTTTAGAAAAAAAAAATATCAGGAACCTCAATATCATTTTTGAAGACCTATCCATAGATAGACACGTATGGGTTTAATGAAAAAAAAAAAAGAGTTTCAGTTCTAAGCATGGAGAACCCTAAAAAATTCTTGTTTTTTTCTATTTTTGTATGAAAATCTTAATGCGGTTGACCGAATACATCTATTTACTAAGTTTCCATAGTATAGCTCTTATAATTACGGAAAAAGTGGCTGTAACATACGGCCGGATAGACGGACAGACATGACAACTCATTAAGGGTTCCGTTTTTTGCCATTCGGCTACGAAACCCTAAAAATCACATATGAAAAAACATACTTATCTTATCACATTGCAACATAATAATTATATTGTGTGAGACTGGTGCCTAAACTAGACTAACGTCTGCATTTCAGGACAACAGGTCTCCACTCCTCTCAATTGATTAAATTACTTGTGTAAGTAAAAAAAAAAAAAACAGTTTTAACAAGTTAATCAATAAATAAATAAATTTAATTTAAATAAACATATTATGTAACAAGAAAATTTATTTTACAGACATTAAAAATTAAATAATAAAAAAACAAAATCATACCTAACTATACAGTACAGCTATACTGTGCAGCTGAAAGATAAATAAAACTAAAAAAAAATTAAAGGTTATGCGTCAAAAAATTCCGCATCAATGTCAAATGCGGGTAATGTGCCCAGAAGGCTGGCGGCATAATATGTTGATTTAGATATGTTAGATATGTATGTTTTATAATATTATTATGTTAATTAAAATGAGCTGTTATTATCATCCCTCGCATAAAAATATCATTCCCCTGTCTGAAGCTAGACAAGAATAGAAACCAAAACAATAGAAATGTAGACTCTAAGATTAAAATGAGCTGTTATTATCACTCCACGCATAAAAATATCAGTCCTCTGTCTGAAGCTAGACAAGAATACAAACCAAAACAATAGAAATGTAGACTCTACGATTAAAATGAGCTGTTATTATCACTCCACGCATAAAAATATCATTACCCTGTCTGAAGCTAGACAAGAATAGAAACCAAAACTAAAGAAATGTAGACTCTACGATTAAAATGAGCTGTTATTATCACTCCACGCATAAAAATATCAGTCCCCTGTCTGAAGCTAGACAAGAATAGAAACCAAAACAATAGAAATGTAGACTCTACGATTAAAATGAGCTGTTATTATCACTCCACGCATAAAAATATCATTCCCCTGTCTAAAGCTAGACAAGAATAGAAACCAAAACTAAAGAAATGTAGACTCTACGATTAAAATGAGCTGTTATTATCACTCCAGGCATAAAAATATCAGTCCCCTGTCTGAAGCTAGACAAGAATAGAAACCAAAACTAAAGAAATGTAGACTCTAAGATTACATACATACCATAAAATCACGCCTATATTACCTAGAAGGGTGTGGCAGCGGTGTAAAACACTCACATTTCAGCTGTTATGTTTAGGTCCCATGGGATAGGATAAGCCTATCGCCATCCACTGGATGCATTTCCAACTCCGTGTTGCTTTAGTAAATTTCTTGAGGTGAAAATCACAAAAATCTTTGCTCGGCCCGGGAATCGAATCTGAGACCTAGCGGTGAGAGGCGCATATGCTAACCACTAGACCTTCGAGGTTGTCTCAGATTAATTTCTTCATATTAAGTTAACAGTAATTCTGTGACATGCATTTACTCAAGGTCAGCTGTACGTTGTCAAATAAATCACATTGGATAAAACTGGTACATTTTATTTTCATTCATAAACAAGTTTTCAAAAACTGGATTGTTAACAGTTAATTTTGCTTTTGTATAAAAGGATAAAATTTTTCCTAACATTTATCACTCATTACTTTGCTTTCCTAAGGACAAGATTAAAAATATTAATCATGTTTTTTAAGGTATATTAATATTATATTTTTTTTTTTGTTGTAAATAACATAATTTTATGTGTCATTTAATTTTTTATTATTTTAGTATTTCATGGTAGCGGCTATCATCGCCGCAGCAAACGCTCGGCCACAAGAAAAGCACGGACATGATCATCACCACGCGCACTCATCACAAAGCATTGTATTGCACACCACTCATGAACAGAAACAAGAGCAGACTCACCACGAACATCACAAGGAACATCACGATCATCAAGAACATAAACACAAAGAACAGCACAAGGAACATCATCACGAACAACAGCATCATAAAGAACAACATCACGTAGAACACCATGGACACGCCCACTCTGCACAAAACATTCATCAGCACCATGACGGACATCTTACCAAACATGTCGAATACTATGTAAGTATGATACTAAATTTTTTGTGGGAGATTTTTATTTTCGGTTATATTATTATGTCGATATTAATGGAAAATTATGTTTGCAGGCTCATCCCAAATATGAGTTCGCGTATGAAGTGAAGGACCCTCACACTCACGACCACAAGTACCAGCATGAGCACCGCGACGGTGACGTCGTGAAGGGAGAGTACGGTCTTGACCAGCCCGATGGTACCAAAAGGATTGTGAAGTACTACGCTGACAAGAAAACCGGATTCCACGCTGACGTGAAGTACGTGGGTCACGCCAAGCACATCGTTCCTGAACACCACCACCATCATTGATTCTGGAAAATTGTTACATTTATTTAAGATATTGTTGATTATGATCGTTATCGTATTTTTTAATATGTACATTAAAAACTTATAACTCATATTGAAGTTTCAATCATCAACAATGCTGAATAGTTAAAATGAGAGTCCAGCTCACGAAGCAACCGTTCTTTCCGTCAGTTCCAATAATATTTTAATCACTGTTTCAATTATTTCTAAGAAATGCCCTATTTAAATTTAAGGGTCGAAGCAATATAGAGCCTAATTTATTGAAGGCACGGATTTTAGACGCACAGGTCAGTTTTCAATTCCTCTAGTTATAAATAAACTAACAATAAAAATAAATTAAAAAACTATGTTACAGTAGTACACATATAAAGGATATTGTACATATTGACATGTAGCTCCCGTGGCTTCGTAGCTTCAATTTGCATTGAAAAAAATGATTTTCAAATATATTCGTCGCATGAGAAAAGTAAAAAATAGTATTGTAGTAACTAATTATTTTTTATTACATCATATTTTTAAATGTTTTTTGCTACAATATATAATTATATTATTCACATCTTACAAAGTCTATGACATTGTCCAGTAGTACCAAACTGAAATTCATTAATATTAAGTAAGTAAGCATAACTGCAATGCAACTGCCAAATTACCGTTCAGCCTGGTGCATTAGAACTGCATGCCAACTGCACACTGACTGAATTAGGGCTACACGGTTAGTTTGCAGTTTGTGCTTGCTTTGTTCATGCTCAGAGTATTTTTACTGAAAGGTTTTAATAATGATTTAGATTTATATCTGCTTCGAAGCTGTTCAGCTATTAATGTTAAAGCTGCATACCATCAGACTCGAAATGTTTTTTAACCAGAGCGGATAACCCCTGGGTACTTCCCGGCTTCCACCATTAGAACCCCAACATCAGTTGTAATAAAAGTGTTCAATTAGACAAACTGAACGGACGCAAACTCAATGGATTCTCGTCAATTATTATTAAAGAACCCCCGGATATCTTCTAGAATAAACATTATGTACAGTGGGCCAAGCAATTAGGTATGCAGGGCAAAAACTTGAACGCCATACTGAAAACTGACTGCAATAGATATGCATGTGTGATTAACATATATTATTTAATAAGTGTAATATACCCACTATTTAGATATGTAACTCACTTATCCATAACATGTGTAGTAAGTCTTCACTATGACATAGAAGTTTTTGCCCTGCATAGCTAACTCGTTGGCCCACTGTACACCAATTTTGAAGCGCTTCGGTTTACTGATTAGTATTTGCTATTTTGTTATTGGCTTTGTAGCTTGAAGCCGCAAGTAAAAATATGTTTATCCATAAAACACTATTACTGCATAGTAATTAAATTCAACGCAACACGTAGGTATATCGTGGACAATCAAAGCCTCGATAGTTATTAAAGTGAAATCAATATTGCCTTGGCTACCTTTTTGTTTTATATAAAAGACGTTATTTTAGATATTTTGTATCAGTTTGCTTTGGGATTAGAAACGCAAAGTTGTTCCTAAAAATGTTTTGTAAGGTAGGTTCAAGAGTATTTTCCTTATTAACCGTTATTATTATTAAACAAAATACTTTACGTATTCGGAACAATACGTGTAAATATCCTTTTTCATAAAATTTTCAGGTGCTGTGTGTTTTATCAGTAGCTGTAGCGGTGGTGTCCTCTCACGGCCATTCCTCTCAGTACATCCACAAATACGATGGACAGCATGAGCCTGTACATCACGGACATGGCCATCATGACTACTACGTTAGTATTTACTAAGCTTTTTATCAATTTCATTCAATTCATTTATTTCATAACAATATCATAGTGTGGAAAATAACTTATCACTAAAATTATAATAAATCACATTCATAAATTACATTTCTTAATTATATTAAAAACTAATTCATAAAATATTACATAGGTTACAGTCAAAATACAAATATCAATACAAACTAAATAAATTTTGAGGGAATACTTAATCATTATAAAATGTATTTAAAATCAAACTCTATCTTATTACAATCACAAATCATTAATCGAATACAGACAACGTTCTGAAAATCATTTAATTAGTTTTGAAGTCCAAGTAGTACAAGTGCTTCTCTAATTCTACAGGAAGTTTATTAAAGATTTTGACCGACATATATAACATGAACTATGCTTAATCAAATTAAGGGAAAGGGCTAACTTTGATGGAAAATCAAGTCACGTAGTTTTCTCCCTTGTTTCATAAGTGATGTTCAAACTGCAAGGTCTACAATAGAATTTTGTTTTGCAGACTCATCCCAAGTACGAGTTTGAGTATAAAGTGAAGGACTCTCACACTGGAGACCACAAGTCACAGCACGAGCACCGCGACGGTGACGTCGTCAAGGGACATTACTCTCTGCATCAACCCGATGGTTCCATCAGACATGTGCACTACCATGGCGATCATCACTCCGGGTAATTTCTAAGAGTCTTATGTATTGAAAACTACAATTTTTCACTAATTTTAATTATGGCTCGATGTCTAGGTGGTCCAGTGGTAAGCGTATGCGGCTCTCACCGCAAGGCCTCGGGTTCGACTCCCGGGTCAGGCATAGTTTTATTTAAGAACTTTCCGCCAGGAAAATCACAAAAGCAGCGCGGCTTTGAAATTCTGCCCGGTGGATAGCGATAGGCTCACTCCCTTTCCCATGGGACCAAAACATAACTGGTGAAATGTGGGCGTTGTACACTTCTGCCACACCCTTCTCGGTAATTTAGGTGTGATCTTATGTTGAAATTAATCTTTAATTATTTTTTTTTTACAGTTTCCACGCAGACGTGAAATACAGCACTCACCACATCGTGCCTCATCATCATCATTTCTAAGTTTTACCTGTACCTATGGATAGACTGATTAACATTAAAGTTATCAATGGTTGTTTGTTCTGTATTACGTTATATATTTTTATGTTTGCCTGTTAATAACCATTAAATGTTAATATTTTAAAGTTTGACTTTTATTATCGGGCAAATAATATGGTATTTTTCCAAAACCATATTAGGTGCCTGTGTTCACTTGCTCAAAAAAGTGATATACTATGCCACAAAAAGACAAAAGTCATTTTTAAGCTGTTAAAAACAGGGAAAGAAAATTGTACTGAATCATCATTTCTAAGGGTTACCTACATGTACCTATAAATGGACTGATCAACGTTGAAGTTATCTATATTCGTTTGTTCTGTATTACGTTATATATTTTATACTTGCATGTAAATATACATGAAATGTTAATATTTTAAAGTTTGTCTTTAATTTTCAGTCAAATTATAAGGTATTTTACGCAACTAACATACCCTTAACGAAACATAACATATCATTACGGCTATATTCCACATACTCTTAAATTTTGGCAAAAACTGCGGTTCTCAGAATAGATAGAGTATTTGATGCGGAAGGATTACACAGGAAGTAATGGCATCGTTACGAAGCTGTTTACTAGTGATTCAGTGCATGATTCTAAGACCCTGGGTGCAAAAATGTTTCACCGGAAAATGCATGATTATTTTTCTAAGTCACTGGTAACCGGCATCGTCACCATGTCAAAACATGCATTTTTTTTGTACAAGCCAAGAAATTGATTGATTTTTAATGGAAAAAAAATCTTATTATGATGCGGATGGTAGGTAGCAGCCCTTGCAATATTTTATTTAATAAATAATAGTTTAAAAAAACTAAAAAACACGCTTTTAAAGTACTTCTAACTAAAAAGTGAAAAATAATTCCTAATATAAGCTGAAAAAAGCGTGGGTTGCTCGATAGACGAAAAATATGGCACAGAGCGCCCCACGCTTTTTTCAGCTTATATTAGGAATTATTTTTCACTTTTTAGTTAGAAGTACTTTAAAAGCGTGTTTTTTAGTTTTTTTAAACTATTATTTATTTTCTACTTTTTAGTTTTTTTTTTTTTTTTTTTTTTTTTATATTTTTAATTTTTTTTATCGAATTATTGCATTGTCATCGATCTTTGACAGGTGTGCAAAATTTGAATGAAATCTGTCCGTTTAAAGTGGGTCAAAATCGAGTCCAAAGGAGTCGGTTACATACAAACAAACAAACAAACAAACAAACAAACATACAGGTGAAGCTAATATAAGCGTGTTAAAAACGACGCCCACACTAAAAATAGCTGCTGTATCGCGGGGTGTTCACAAACATGCATTTCACACACACAAAGATCACCCAGAGTCAAAATAAATATTAGCTAGCTTAATGCTATAAAAATGATTAATACGGAATAGAGTATTATTTCTCATCCATTTAAAAACATAAGTACGATGTGTATTTTGTTATAGATCCTTTTTTTCTATACAGTTTAGCTTTTAAAAAAATATTTACAAGATAACAGAAATTAAAATAGTATCAGGGCATCAACCGCATTGCCGGCAAAACCGGCAGTTTTATAATAATACTCTTTTAGATCTCAAAACGATATGATAAAAATTTAAATAATTACTAATGATACCAAATTAGTTATATTTTGTGTAATAAAAGATTAATTAACCATCTGTAAGAACTTTTATATTTATATGGTAGTTAAATTTTGAAGAAATTATGGATATCCAATAACTTTAAAATAAAAAAGATTATAGGTTATTATAATTACAATTATTATGTCGCAACACATTCCCATTTAAAATCAACACTTTTGTCATATAATTTAATAAATAAGTTATCATCATCTCAAATTACTTTCTTTACATTAAAGTAAAAGGGAATTCATCGACATGAATTCATCCAAGGTCAGTTGTCTGCCGTTAAATGGTTTTTGACTTCAACTGGTCTACATTATATTCATTCATGTGCAAGTTATATAAAAACTGGATTGATTTAAGTTTATATTTGTTTGGTATAAAAAGATTAATTCGCTCCTAATTTGTATCAGTCATATCTTGGCTTTCCTACTACTGACAACATTAAAATATTAATCATGTATTTTAAGGTATATTATTAATTTCGCTAAAATAAATGCTAAGAATTATGAAGCTTTATTTGTTGATATTTATGTCACTTGATTGTTTTATTAATACCTATTTAATTTTGTATAGATTTTCGTAGTAGCGGCTATCATCGCCGTAGCAAACGCTCAATCTCAGAAAGGTCACGGACATGATCATCATCACGGTCACGCGCACTCATCACAGAAAATTGTATTGCACACCACTCATGAACAGAAACATGAGCAAGCTCACCACGAACATCACGGTCACCAAGAACATAAACTCAAGGAACATCATCATGAACAACAGCACCATAAAGAACAACATCACGTAGAACACCATGGACACGCTCACTCTGCACAAAACATTCATCAGCACCATGACGGACACCTGACTAAACATGTGGAATATTATGTTAGTATGATGACATAGTTTTTTTTTCCAGAAGATTTGATTTTCTTTTAAACGTCAATATTAATAGTACTAATATAATTATGATTGCAGGCTCATCCCAAATACGAGTTCGCGTATGAAGTGAAGGACCCTCACACTCACGACCACAAGTACCAGCATGAGCACCGCGACGGCGACGTCGTGAAGGGAGAGTACGGTCTGGACCAGCCCGATGGTACCAAAAGGATTGTGAAGTACTACGCTGACAAGAAAACCGGATTCCACGCTGACGTGAAGTACGAGGGTCACGCCAAACACATCGTTCCGGAACATCACCACCACCATTGATTACGTTGTTATGTTTTAGGGATTTGTTATTTTGTTAATAATGATTGTTATTTTATAACTATGTAATAAATAAAACCACCTTACTATTATCTCAATCTTATATAATACAAGCTGTCGCTCGCGACTTTGTCATCCCTGTTTAGAACATGTGATTATTTACGTCATCACATTCACTGATATTGTAGAGTACAATATGAGTGTTTTCAACTGTATTATGCATTTATAATGCACCCTTTCTCTTAAAGCACTTAATCTATTACAAAAAAATCGCATCACAATCCATTTCGCAGTTCTATAAATCTAAGCATACATAGGGTTAGACAGACACACAAAGCGCTTTAAGCAACTTTGTTTTATACTATGTAGTAAAGTAAAAGTAATGATGATTTTTAATTTGTTAAAGTAAAAAAATAAATAAGCAAAAATTATTGTTTATAAGATTGGGTGCTATTTAAACAGGCTTCTTTTTAATACCATTATTCGCCCCCAAAAATGTATGTTGCCTTCTAAATTACTAAGTCAGCAACCTAACCTAACCTAACCCGTGGCTGAGTTAGTAATTTTGACGATAAAGTATAAATTTTGAAGCTTCACTTATTATTTCTCTATAAGATTTATATTTTGCCTGCAAATATACTATTATGATTCAGATGTTTTAGTACAGAATACGTAACAGTAGTTATCAGAAATATATATTATACTTAAATTGCAATTGGGTCAGTAACCTATGCGGGACGTATTTAAAGAAAACTACCGGTCCGATATCGATAAAAATGTATTTGCTGCCTTAAAAAAATACGTTTTTTTGTATTGATTCTTTGTAATACATGTTAATACATAAGTCACTATTACTGCATCGTAATTAAATTTAACGCAACACGTAGGTATATCGTGGACAATTAAAGTTTAGATAGTTATTAAAGTGAAATCTGTTGTAAATGTTTATTCAAGAAGAGAAAATTTGTGAGTGACACTTATGACAAATACAATTTTAAATATCAAAAACATTATTCTTAATGGCCAGTACAATCACCGATTAGAACCTACAACATCCTCCCCTTAATCGGAAATGTTGCGCTCAATATTATTAATCAACAAAGTGTACATGAACTTATCGAGCTGACTGTACTTTACAGAGTCATATAAAATGTATCATCAGTGTCATAAAAACAACGTAAAAAACTATTCTAGTTAAAAACAAACAAAAAACACAACATATACCTAAGTAACAATACAAACAAGAAAAAATAAATAAATACAGGAATGAAAAAACTTAGGATATAATTAAGCCTATTTCAGCCACGCAACGTTGGTGCTTGCATCGATTCAAGCCCTTAGTTAGAATATCTGCTAACATCATATTGCTTGGCAAATATGACAGCTTAATTTTGTTGCTTTCAACTAGCTCTCGTATGAAATGATATCGGACGTCAATGTGCTTTGTCCGATTGTGATGCACGGGGTTTTGTGCTAACTTCTGCGCACTTTGATTATCATTACAAAGACTTACTATTGAAAACTCACCTGTAATTTCAGCAATTAAGCGCTGTAAGTATACTGCTTCCTTTGAAGCACTTGTCAATGCCATGTATTCGGCTTCTGTTGATGACAAGGCGACTGTAGGCTGTTTTTTACACTCCCACGACACAGGTGCATCCGCTAATTTGAAAATAAAACCAGTGTATGATCTCCTATCGTCACCATTGGCCCAGTCGGCATCAACAAAAGCACGTAAAGGCTCTCCAGTCTTTTTAAAAGTAAGACAATAGTCTAACGTACCTTTTAAATACTGAAGGACGCGTTTAGCAGCAGTCCAGTGTACTTGCTTAGGATTCCTATTAAATTGGCTCAAAAAACTTATAGTGAACAATATATCAGGCCTAGTATTAATTGCTAAGAACATTAGACAACCAATCAAATTTTGGTAAGGAACATTTCCCGCTAATTCCGTCTTTGAGTGCCAGTCAATGCTAACATCCATTGGAGTAGACACTGCTTTACACTCCGACATATTAAATCGGTTTAAAGTTTCAACAATGTAGCGTTTTTAATTAACTTTGACGCTGTTATCTCCTACAGAAATATGTTGGCCTAGGCAGTAACTTAATACACCTAAATTTTTTAAGCTAAAATATTTCGCAAGACCGTTTTTCAAGTATGATAACTCGCAATCGTTGTCATAAGCTAATATTACATCATCTACATATATTGCTACTATAGCAATACTATTAGAACTCTTTTTTAAATATATGCAGGGTTCAGACTTCAATCTATTATAGCCCAAATCAGAAAGTACCTCATCAAATCGCTTATTCCATGCTCTGGCAGCTTGCTTGAGACCGTAAAGTGATTTATTTAATCTACACACTTTAGTCTCCTCACCTTCGGCTATAAAACCAGCAGGTTGTGCCATATAAACCTTCTCTTCTAGTTTCCCATACAGAAAAGCTGTATCAATATCTAAATGATGCATTTTTAAATTGTGCTCAGTTGCTATCGCAATTAAAATTCTCAGAGACGAGTAGCGAACAACTGGAGAAAATGTTTCCTCATAATCTATTCCGTAACTTTGATGAAAGCCTTTTGCGACTAAACGTGCTTTATATCTATTTATTTTACCTTCAGAATCACGTTTTAACTTGAAGACCCACTTACACGGTATAACTTTTTGACCAGTATTCTCTACTAAAGTCCAAGTACCGTTGGTCATCAAAGATTTGTACTCATCTTCCATCGCAGCTATCCATCTAGCCTTGTCAGGACGTGAGACAGCATCGGAATAAGAAATAGGTTCATCATTTAACTCACCGGAATGCATCACAGAACAGCAAACAGAACAACGATAATTAGTTGAAGGATTTCTATCTCTTAAATTGTACCTCCGAACTGATTCTGTTTCCGCAGGTAATTCCTGACCCTCGACTGGTAAAATATCAGTAACAGGGACAGGAGGAGGAACTTCAATCTGTAAATTATTATCAGGATTATTACTAGAAGAAGGTTGAGGACTTTGCACCTGTAAATTGTTATCATTAGAAAAGACAATAATATCGTTCTGATGTGAAGATGATTCAGACGATTCATCATTAACTTCAGGATTCGAAAAAGAATTTTCTAAAAATACTACATCCCGCCCTATAATACATTTTCTAATATTGGTAGGATCTCGAAATCTATACGATTTGTTGTCATCGCAATAGCCAACGAATATGTACTGTTTTGCTTTCGGATCTAATTTTTGACGATTACAAGACGATACATGTACGTATGCTCGACAACCAAATATACGTAAATGAGCAATGTTTGGTTTTCTATTGTACCAAAACTCATAGGGTGTGCGATTTTCTAGAGCTCTATGAGGACATCTATTTTTAAGATAAGTGGCAGTACCTATGGCTTCTTGCCAGAATGCTTTTGGTAGACCACTGTCCTGTAACATACACCTTGCCTTCTCAACTAGAGACCGATTAGTTCTTTCTGCGACTCCATTGGATTCAGGACAATGCGGTACAGTAGTCTGGTGTTTGATACCTTTTGAAGCCAAATACTCCTTAAACTCGCCATTTACATACTCACCCCCGTTATCGGTACGTAAGTTGCGAATTTTATGCGAGGTTACTCTCTCAACATAAGCTTCAAATTCAATGAACTTTTTTCTAACATCCGCCTTAGAGCGTATAAAATAAGAAAAATCATTCTAGAAAACTCGTCTACGAAAATAAGTAAATATTTGTTATTTTCTAAAGACATAACATCAAAAGGACCACATACATCTGAATGTATAACTTCTAAAATAGAAGTACCTTTTTTGTACTCAATTGTTTTAAAAGGTTTTCTAATTTGTTTACCTTCTATACAAGAAATACAAGGGTTTTTATCAATAGAAATAAAATCAATACCTGTTGCTTTTCCACGACGTAGATGTTCCAAGGCGACACGGCAGAGATGTCCAAGTCTACGATGCCACAAACTAGATGAAGTTGATGCATCATCGGATTTAGACATCATAACGCATTCCGGGCGAATAAGAACATGATCGAGCCTATACAAGCCTCCAATGTTGCGAGTGGCGTGACCTACAGCTTTACCAACTATCTTAACATTATCATAATTGTACATAGAACAACCATTTCTATCAAAAAACAAATGTTATACCCTTATCAACCGCCTTACTAACGGATACTAAGTTCGTACTTAATTCCGGGACAAATAGGACTTCTTTAATACTGTTGAGCTTCAATTTTTCATCAGTTTTAAGCAAAACATCTCCAATTTCAGCTGAATTGACCTTTCTATTATTTGCCAGAGTTATATCCTTAACTTCTAACGTAGTGTCGAAATTACTTAGCCATTCTTTATTGCATATCATATGTGTAGAGGCGCCAGAATCAACGTACCAGTCATTATGACTTAACGTACCTGCTACACCAAGTGCTGAGATAAGTGTAGACTCATTTTTACATTTTTGCTGAGAATCCTTGCCTTTCTTATCCTTGTCTTGTTTTCCTCTTCTCTGAGGACAATTTGGACTCTTGTGACCAGGCTCTCTGCACTTATAGCAAATTATAGGCTTCGTTACAGCTTTATACCACTTGACCATTGCAAGTGCTGACTCCTTCGATTCACGTTTAGTGTTCTCGTTTAATAACTTTCGTTTTACTAATTCTGATGTTACTTCGATATTAGAATTCTCCAAAGCCATTACAAGAGGATCAAAATCTGATGTCAAACCTCCAAGTAAAATTGCACCAATAGATAAATCATCAATCTTTCTCCCAATATCTGCTAAATCCTGTGCAGTACTGGTTACAGCATTAATGTATTCTTCTATAGAAGAAAAATTCTGTAACTCATATCTGTACAGTTTACGTTCTAAAGCCAATCTTCTACATATACCTCTATCTTCGTACGCATTAGATAAAGTATCCCATACCTCTTTGGCTGTTCTACAGGCACGTACATGAGTTATTGCACCACCTTCAAGGGTTAAACACATTTTTGTCATAGCCTTCAGATCACTGTTTTCTCTTTGGCTGACTGGTGTACTATTGTTTTCGTCATAGCCAACAATAGCCGACCACAAATTCTCATGCATTAAGTACATGCGCATCTTAAACTTCCAATTTGGATATCCATCCTTCCCATGTAAACTTTTAATGGTAAGTAAGGAAGCTCCCGAGGAACCCGTACCTGAATTAGACGCATGACCATTATCACCCGTCGACATTTTTGTATTTTACCTATTTATACATTTATGCACGACGAATATTTTGTATTTTTCATCTATTTATACATGAATACATAAACATTAACTTTATTTTAGGAATTGCCCATAACCATTTGTTGTAAATGTTTATTCAAGAAGAGAAAATTTGTGAGTGACACTTATGACAAATACAATTTTAAATATCAAAAACATTATTCTTAATGGCCAGTACAATCACCGATTAGAACCTACAACAAAATCAATATTATATATAGAGTATTTGATGAGGACGGATTATACAGAGAGTAATCACATCGTGACAAAGTCACTTACTAGTGCTTTAGTGCATGATTTTGAGACCCTAGATGCAAAATGTTTTACCGGAAAATGCTTGATTATCTTTCTAAATCACTGGTAACTGGCATCGTCACTATGTCATTTACTCCCTGAATGTAGAATTCTTGCATTTTTTCATACACAAGCCATGAAATTGATTGATTTAATAATGAAAAAAAATCTTATAATGATGTGCATGGTATGTAGCAGCCCTTAATATTTTATTTAAAAACGACGTCCGCACTAGATATAGGTCCTGTGTCGCGGGGGTGTTCACAAACATGCATTTCACACACATAAAGATCACCCAGAGTCAGAAAAATCTTAGCAAAAGGAGTATTATTTCTCATCCATTTAAATTCCGAAGATACGTTGTGTATTTGATATAGACCATTACTTTCCTTCACAGCTCAGGTTTTAAAAAAATATCTGAAAGATAACGACGATAACTGACGGTACCGGTGGTTTTAGAATAATAACATCTGTAACATCTGTACCATCTGTAACAATTTTTTTAGGGTTCCGTAGTACCTACAAGGAACCCTTATAGTTTCGCCATGTCCGTCTGTCTGTCCACGGCATAGCGACGAAACCGTTAGTGCTAGAAAACTGAAATTTTGCATAAACATGTATGTTAACTAAACAAAGAAAGTCGTAGAGTAAAATTTGGAAAAATATTTTTTTTTTAGGTAGCTCCCCTACATGTAAAGTAGGGATGTTTTTTTTTTTGTCGCCTACCCCATAGTGTGGGGTATTGTTAGACAGGACTTTTAAAAACGTTTAGGGGTTGCAAAGACAGTTTTTTGATTTAGGGATCCGTTTGCGAGATAATTAACTTTAAAGAGCTAATTTTTGTTCGAGTAGGGCGTCCCCCCCCTCTAAAAGCTAAACTACTGGATCCTAAAATCTGAAAAAAATTGTGTCAGTAGTACATGTAATGAACTTTAAAGGAAAACTATAGCGGGTAAGTTCACTTCATTAGTTCAAGAGGGATAGGGGGCCGAAATGTCAGATGCAGTTACTCAGAATATTTCGTTCAAAATTCTTGAAACATAAATAAACATACATAATACATATATAAAATCACGCCTTTATCCCACGTGGGTAGGCAGAGACGATGGAACGCCATGTGCTTCGCTCCTTACATACTTCTTTCGCTTCCTTAACATTCATACATCTCGTCATACGTGCTAGCTGGTTTCGTGTACTACAAACATTTCCTATCTGAAGGACGCTATTTATCTGTTTACTTTAACTTAATTAGTTCTAGAGTAATTGGGGTCCAAAGTGTAAAATGCAATTACTTAAAATAATTCGTGCAAATTACAAAAACCTTTGAAAGTAATGACTTGTATGAAGATGTTACTTGTTTAATACAGATAGTAAATCCCTTTTAAGTCGAAATATGTTGTTACGACTAGCTACGGAACCCTACTGCGCGTGGCCCGACACGCACTTGGCCGGTTTTTATATATATATTATTTTATTATTTATTTAACTTAAGTACAAAAAACATGTGAGGAATGCGGACTTAATGCCAATTGCATTTTTTACCAGTCAACCTTAAGGTGGTGAAGAGATTATGTTACGGTAGGTGCAAATCTAGAAATAAAAAAATGAAATTATGTGATTAAAACTATAATAAACATTAAATGCGAAATTAATAATATTTTGATCAAACATTTAATATTATTATGATAATTTAATAATAAATATATATATAAAAATAAGTAAACATCGTACATAAACATTTTAGAATAACTACATACATTTATATAAGTAAAATCAAAAACATAATTATATATTTATATAATTATGTACAATAAGACAGAAAACATATCGATAAACTTTATTTAGATTATTCCGCAAAATAATTTCTATAGGTATAGCCGGCGTGCTCTGTTTCGAAAAGCATCCCGACTGCTGGTCATCCTGATTATATTTATATGCAAGTTAAATTTAAAAAAAATATCGGAATTGTATCTTAGAACTTTCAACTAAAAACATTATTGAAGTAACTATAATTACAAGTATTATGTCGCAACACCTTCCCATTTAAGATCAACACTTTTTTCACATAATTAAATAAATAAGTTATCATCAGGGCTCGGAATTAGGTAGAGTTTTTCATGTACTTACACTGATTTCATACAGCGAAAGAATAAAGTGGATATGCCTCAAATCCCGAGATTAATTTTAAAGAGCAGAAAAAAATCCCATGATTTTTTAAATAAAAAGTTATTTACTTTTTTACACAATTTAAACTACTGCACGCGCGACTAAATATTTTAATTCTCACAAAATTTATACTATAATGTCGGAAGCGAACACTTCAAATCTTACTGGTAATGAATCGGACAAGGAAAATGAATCTGATGGGCTGTTTGAATAAGCAAAACCTCACGAGTCTAGGCTAGAAGCAAAAGTATTTGCTCGTATTTATAAAAAAGGCGAAATATGCGTATGAGAATTTACTACAGACTTTCAACAATTTGTATTGTGAATTAATGTAAACTAATAAAAAAAAATATGTTAATTATCTTTGTTTTATTTATTCGTAATATTGTTGGCCACACGGGATTGTTCATTAGAAATCCCGGGAAGGTCCACATTAATATTAACATTTCGATGCAAGTACATAAAAAACTCCACCTAATTCCGAGCCCTGGTTATCATCATCTTAAATTACTTTCTTTACATTAAAGAAAGAGGGAATTCATTGACATGAATTCATACAAGGTTTGGAGTTCAACTGGTCTAAATTATTTTCATTTATGTGCAAGTTAATAAAAAACTGGATTGATTCAAGTTTATATTCGTTTTGTATAAAAAGATTAATTAACTCCAATTTTTTATCAGTCTTATCTTGGCTTTCCTACGGACAACATTAAAAATATTAATCATGTACTTTAAGGTATATTATTAATTTCACTAAAATTAATAATAAACTTTATTTATGTCACTTGATTATTTTATTAATACCTATTTTATTTTGTATAGATTTTTGTAGTAGCGGCTATTATCGCCGTGGCAAACGCTCAATCTCAGAAAGGTCACGGACATGATCATCATCACGGTCACGCGCACTCATCACAGAAAATTGAATTGCACACCACTCATGAACATAAACATGAGAAAGCTCACCACGAACATCACGGTCACCAAGAACATAAACTCAAGGAACATCATCATGAACAACAGCACCATAAAGAACAACATCACGTAGAACACCATGGACACGCCCACTCTGCACAAAACATTCATCAGCACCATGACGGACACCTGACTAAACATGTGGATTATTATGTAAGTACCATGAAATCATTTTTTTTCTAAAAGTTTCGATTTTCATCTAATAGTCAATATTAATGGTAATAATATTAATTATATTTGCAGGCTCATCCCAAATACGAGTTTGCGTATGAAGTGAAGGACCCTCACACTCACGACCACAAGTACCAGCATGAGCACCGCGACGGTGACGTCGTGAAGGGAGAGTACGGTCTGGACCAGCCCGATGGTACTAAAAGGATTGTGAAGTACTACGCTGACAAGAAAACTGGATTCCACGCTGACGTGAAGTACGAGGGTCACGCAAAACACATAGTTCCGGAACATCATCACCACCACTGATTACGTTGTTATGTTTATTGAATTTGTTACTCTGTTGATAATGATTGTTATTTTATTACTATGTAATAAATAAAAACGCCTTATACCTCAATCTTATATTTTACTAGCTGTTGCCCGTGACTTTGCCCGCGTGGAATCTGTTACGTTCCCTAAGCTGCTGTTGCCTGGACCCTAAATTTATAGCACTCGGTTCCCGGCTTAGCGTGATATAAAATAACTTTTAGTCTTTACATATCATTTAGTATCAAAATTGAATACAAAAAATCGTAATAAATAGAACCACTGCACTTATTTTCAAAGATAAGGGTATTTAAGCGAACTGCAATAATCAAATCAAATCAAATCAAATCATTTATTTCCATGGGCCCCAAGGGGCGCTTGAACACGTCAAAACAAACATCAAAACACAAAAAATATAAAATTAAAATAAAACTTAGCTAACTAAATTATAATACTTATTGTAATAAAATGATTTGACACCGGAGCTTAGATTGACTTTAATTCAACTTAGAGAATTGAATTAAAATCAATCCAAGTACCAGCTCCGATGGGTATTGCATCATGAGAAGAGCTGGTGAGAAACTCATGTGCACCATCTTTTCAAATAATTCATACAATATTTGTTTGTTTTTTGACAATAATTCTATGTGTAAGTTATAGCAACCAAAACAACATTATAGCTAAATATGGTTATAAAGAGAAAATGCAATTAAATTATTATAAATAAATCCATAGTATATAGGGTTGCAATATCTTACACTTCAAGCAGAAAATAAAGGAGTAAAAACAATGTGTGTATACTACTGTATAAGGGTTTCAGAACAAACAAAAAAATATTTATAATACTAATAACAAAAACTATTTATACTACAAAAATATAAAAATTAAAAAATGTACACACAGATTGCCTTTACTTAACAATATTTGAAATAACATGAAATGAGGTTATACAAATCAAATTTAGTGAGTGTGAATTTTCATTAATCATATTAAATAATAAAAAATAATGTATCAATTGATATTCATTATAATGTCAAAAGTTGAAACTTAAGTCAATAATATGATAATATGATGTCAAAAATAAATTATGTCAATCTCAATATAGAATATAATATGTCAAAATAATCATAATCAATCATAATTATAAATAGGATAAAACAGTGTCTAACTTGGCAATTCATTTGAAATATAATAACCATAATAATTGTAAATAATAAATACATTACTGTAATAAATACATTAGATAAATAAATATTATTTCCAAGGCGTAGTGTCGGTTAAGAAATCGTTTATTTTATAATAGCCCCTTTCCATGAGACGATTCTTAACGATACTCTTAAACTTTAGTAGGGGCAAGTTCAAGATTTCGACAGGAATTTTGTTATAAAAACGCACTCCAAGTCCCTCAAATGAGTTGTGGACTTTGTTTAAGCGATAATATTGGCCTACCAATTTATGCTTATTCCTCGTGTTCAATGAATGAACATCGCTTTTCTTGGTATATGTTCCTATGTTTTTTCGTATAAACATAATATTAGTAAATATATATTGCGATGCTACTGTTAAAATACCTATTTCCTTAAATCGTTCTTTCAGAGAATCTCGAGCTTTGAGTTTGTAAATCGCACGAATTGCCCGTTTTTGAATTACAAAAATGTTTTGAATATCAGCTGCCTTGCCCCATAGCAGAATACCGTAGGACATGACACTGTGAAAATAACTAAAATAAACTAGTCGCGCAGTTTCAATATCAGTTAACTGACGAACTTTCCAAACAGCGAATGCCGCGGAGCTGAGTTTCCCTGCTAGACACGATATATGGGCGCCCCACTGAAGCTTATGATCCAAGGTTATTCCTAAAAACATAGTTGATTCTACAAGACTAATAATTTCGTTATTTAGTATTATACTCATGTTCTGTTTCTTGACATTAGGCAAAGTGAACTTTATACATTTAGTTTTATTCGAGTTCAATAATAAATTGTTGCTAGTAAACCAGTCTTGGACTAGTGCAAGTGACCTGTTAATATCATCAATACTATCCTGATTACGATTAACTTTAAAAATAAGCGAAGTATCATCTGCAAAAAGTACTATATCACAAAAATTTTGCACATAGAATGGTAAATCGTTAATGTATACTAAAAAGAGAAACGGACCGAGAATTGAGCCCTGTGGCACGCCCATTGACACAGGTAATCCGGAGGACCTAATTCCATTTATATCAACTCGTTGAACTCTGTCACCAAGGTAAGAGGCAACCAGATCAAGTGCAATATCCCTGACTCCATAGTGCCTGAGTTTTCGCAAAAGCGTTTGATGTTCAACGCAGTCGAATGCTTTGGATAAGTCACAGAAAACGCCAATTGCATCTTGCGCGTTTTCCCAGGCATTAAATATATGTTTTATAAGTGTAGAACCTGCATCTATGGTTGAGCGACCCTTTGTGAAACCATACTGCTCTTTGTGAAATAAATTATTAATATTAAAATGGCTTTCTAACTGCTGCAAAATAAGCTTTTCAAAGACTTTACTAACTGCTGGCAAGATTGAGATGGGTCTAAAATTGCTAGGGTCACTCTTAGACCCACTCTTGAATAATGGTATTAACTTACTATGTTTCATCAAATTAGGAAATATACCTTTATCTACACATTGATTAAATATTACAGCTAATTGTGGTGCTATTTCAATAATTATATTTAGCAATATCTTGACAGAAATGCCCCACAAGTCGGTTGTTTTCTTTGAATTGAGCGACTTGAAGGTTTTCACCACCTCACTTGGGCTTATAAATTGGAATTTGAAAATGACATCACACTCTTTCACGCTGCCCCTAGCCAAGGATTCAGCTGTGACTGAGCATGAATCCAAGAAACTGGTAGTCTCAACTGGTATTTTTGCAAAGTAATTATTAAATGTTTCAGCCAAACCCAGATTATCTTTAATAATATTGTTATTAACCACTAATTCAAAACTATCATCTCGCGGTTTGGACCGTCCTGTTTCAGTATTTATTACAGTCCAAGTTGCTTTTATTTTATTATCAGACTGTTTAATTTTGTTACTTAAATAAATTGATTTAGCTACCAAGCAAACTTGTTTGAATATTTTAGAATAATTTCTAACATGTTGTATAAAAATAGGATCAAAATTATACTGTTTCATTCCATATAGATCATACATCTTAGCTCTACTTTTGTAAATTCCAGGAGTTGCCCAGTCACAGAATCTACTATTCACATTCTTAGTAAAAGTTTTCTCTTTAAAAATAAAATCGTATTCTAATTTAATTAAGTTAAATAAATTCCCGTATAGGACATCCGGATTATCCTCATTGATATCTAAGTTGGTAACCTTGGCTGCAATATTCTCGTTAAAGCATTTGAGACGATTAGAAGTCATCGGCCTACAAGTGATTTTCTTTGCTTTAACCAGCTCATCCATGGGATAAACGACCATTTGCCCACAGTGGTCAGATCTTAAGTGACTGTATATTGCCTTACTCAGATATCTACAGTTGCTAAATACATTATCCAGACATGTTGCAGAATGTGATGTAATTCTAGTTGGTTCAAAGAATATGTGCTCTAAGTTAAATGACCTAAATAAACTAAAAAGCCTAGTGGAACTAGATGACTGCTGAAGTAGATCCACATTAAAATCGCCGCATACAACTAAATTCCTATTACCAGTACTCAAACGCCTTAAAACATCTTCCATAACTGTCTCAAATAGGTTAATATCACTCTGTGGAGGTCTATATACACATACTATAATATATTGCTTTAACTCAATACAAGACAGTTCAGCAGTGCGTTCAATAGATAAATTCACTATGTCTTTTCGTTCCTTACATTTCAATGTTTTATTTACAACTATCAGTGATCCACCATGTATGGCCTTTTTTCTTATGAATGCACTCATAACTGAAAAGTTGTCATTAATAATCAATGACTTATGATTCCTTAACCAATGTTCGGTGACACACAAAACCTGTACCTTATATTCTTCTAAAAATAAATCTAACTCAAGTTCTTTGCCGGAGACACCCTGTATATTTTGGTGGAACAACCTAATATTACTGGTATGCCTATCCTTTGTCCTAGATCCTAGTTTAAATTATTTGATGTATCCACATTACATCTAATCACCTTACCACCTAAACTATGGTTTGATACCATATCAGTACCTGTGTTGATAGGTACAGTGGTGTTGGAACCTAGCGGTATGTGCTTGAGTACTGTATTAGTACCTGTGTCTGTGTGAAGTATATTGTATGCTAATAATTTAGCAATCTGTCTCTTAAAATAAATAGGCAGATACAATGTATCTTTAGTTAAATAAAATTTACTAATAAATTTATTAGTGTCAAAAAATAAGATGTCACTATGACTATGTGTTGTGTTGTATATCAATGAATTAAGGCTGTGAATATATGTATTTTGTTTCTGTGTTAGCATGTGAGAGTAAGGCAATGCACAGACAATAAACCTACACCCTACTTTTACCTGTAATGTGTTCATAGTATCAATTAAGTTGATAACTTCTTTTCTAGTAGCTGATACACTATCACCAAATAAAATTATAGCTGTAGAGTGACTATCCAGGCTGGTATTCTGAATGCTGCTGACTAACTTACTGAAATGAATACCTGGGCTGCAGATATTAATTACAGGCTGATCTATGTAGCATTTTAATGCTTTATGTAATCTCCCCATGTTATATCTTACGGCAATCTATTAATAATGTTATTCGGATACGATTTAAGAGAGCTCAGCCTTTTGAATACCTAGGCCACTTACTGACTACTGACCTCAGAGGTGATGTAGATATTAAGAAGAACGAAGAGCATTGTCGATTAGAGCTAATATGATTGTTCGCAGGTTTGCCCGTTGCTCCATACAGGTTAAAATAACCTTGTATCGCGTTCACTGTACATACTTTTACACTTGTGGGCACATTATACACAAAAATCGTACAGCGCTCTCCGATCAACACAAAAACGCATTTCAGGTATTGAATGGGCTGCCTCGGTATTGCAGCGCATCAGGGATATTTGCTGAAACGAAAGTTGCATCCCTGCTGCGACGTGTGTGGGGCAGCCATAACAAAATTCTAGCTTGCATCGTGAGCCTAATAATCGTTCTTCATATTCTTTTTTATCATAAACTTTTCTTCATAACAGTCATTTGTCATAATGACATGTTGTTGTTTAGAAGACGAAATATAAAATAATAAAGACTCAATTAATATTAACTTGCTGCTTAATTACTTGGAGTATGTTTTAGTTTTACGTTAAAAAAATGTTTCTTTCTTATTGGATGGTCGCAGTTATAACCTAACTAAACCTACTTTTTAGTAGTCACTTATTTATATTTTTTTTGTCCTTATAAATCATTTGGTTTAATGTGCTTTATTATGAAAAAAAATACTTTCATAATAAAAGAATTAATTAAAGACCAAATGCCGTAATGTCATAATTGTAGGTAATATTCAGACAAGTACGGCAATACTGCAGGATTCTAAACATAGGGCTGATTATTGTTGAATAATTCTAGTACCTATCTAGTTTTATTTAAACTTATGATTATAAACTATATGAATATAAAGATCAATATACAACAAATGTTATGTTTATAACATAATTTTTATGGTGAATGTTAACATTTTGCTGAAAAGCATAGAAATCGATTTTTTCGCTTTGGATTTTTAACATGCTTTTATAATGACATTCCAAACATTCTTACTATTTTTTTACAGCTATATGGGCATCTTTTAAACATCAATGTTAATAATTATTGATTATTGATATTGATAATTGGCTTTGGCATCTTTTCCTTTAATGGTACGTAAAGTCATATATAAACCAGATTTAAGGTATACCTTTATGGTTTAAAGAATTTACTTAAATAATAGTGACTTGGAATTGTATTCTATGGTGTATAATACCCTATTTTTTATATCTTAATTTAATGAAAACATAGACATACATAGATTTAAGATACACCTTTTGATAGGTCACTCACTATAGGTTGGTTGGTTCAATGTATTGTAGAGGAACAGGGTGTAATGTTCCTCTACCACAAAGGGAGGATCTGCCGACCAGGCTCGTTGGTATTACCCGGCGGACAGCTGTCCAACGGTAGCGTATTTGGAAGTGGTATATATATGTATACTCTCTGTGAACACTTCATTATTGCGATTCAGCGCTCTTTGACATAATTATGTCACGTGTATGTCACTACTTATGTGCGGATACCGCCACAGTATCATTATCTATTTATCTGACAGTGGTCATGAATAAGTCCAGATAATAAATTGATTTAGCATAATCACAAATTTGCTAGGCCAAGGAAAATGAAAAAGAAGATACGTGTAATCCAATACCTCATCATTTTTTTTCCTATAAAAACGATGCCCGAACTAGAAATAGCTCCTCTATCGCGGGGGTGTTCACAGACATACATTTCACACACACAAAGCACACCCAGAGAGAGAACAAGTCTTTGCGAATCACACAATAGTTTCTCCCGTGTGGGGATCGAACCCACAACACCAGCGTAGTTGAAAGCAGCGAGGCGACCACTTTAACCACTACCGAACTTGTCAAAATATAATGACATAATTGATATAACTACTTTATAATTATCTCAAGTTACTTTCTTTACATAAAAGAAAGGGAATTCACTGACATGAATTCATCCAAGGTCATTTGTCTGCCGTTAAATGGTTTTTGACTTCAACTGGTCTAAATTATTTTCATTCATGTGCAAGTTATTTAAAAACTGGAATCTTGATTCAAGTCTAAATTTGTTTGGTATAAAAAGATTAATTCGCTCCTAATTTGTATCAGTCATATCTTGGCTTTCCTAAAGACAACATTAAAATATTAATCATGTATTTTAAGGTATATTATTATTTTCACTAAAATTAATAATTAACTTTATTTATGTCAATTGATTATTTTATTAATACCTATTTAATTTTGTATAGATTTTTGTAGTAGCGGCTATTATTGCCGTGGCAAACGCTCAATCTCAGAAAGGTCACGGACATGATCATCATCACGGTCACGCGCACTCATCACAAAAAATTGTATTGCACACCACTCATGAACATAAACATGAGCAGGCTCACCACGAACATCACGGTCACCAAGAACATAAACTCAAGGAACATCATCATGAACAACAGCACCATAACGAACAACATCACGTAGAACACCACGGACACGCCCACTCTGCACAAAACATTCATCAGCACCATGACGGACACCTGACCAAACATGTGGATTATTATGTAAGTACAATGAAATCATTATTTTTCTAGAAGTTTTGATTTTCATCTAAACGTCAATATAAATGGTAATAATATTAATTATATTTGCAGGCTCATCCTAAATACGAGTTCGCGTATGAAGTGAAGGACCCTCACACTCACGACCACAAGTACCAGCATGAGCACCGCGACGGTGACGTCGTGAAGGGAGAGTATGGTCTGGACCAGCCCGATGGTACCAAGAGGATTGTCAAGTACTACGCTGACAAGAAAACTGGTTTTCACGCTGACGTAAAATACGAGGGTCACGCTAAACACATTGTTCCTGAACATCACCACCACCACTGATTACGTTGTTATGTTTATTGAATTTGTTACTCTGTTGATAATGATTGTTATTTTATTACTATGTAATAAATAAAAACACCTTATACCTCAATCTTATATTTTACTAGCTATTGCCCGCGACTTCATTTACGTGGAATTGGATGGTCGCTGTTCTAACCTAACCTTACCTATTTCATCCTATTTGTCCTATCCTTTTTATCCTAACAAATTATTTGGCTAAATATGCTTTATTATCTAAACATTGTTTGTCGTAAAAAAAATTGTTAAAACCAAATGCCGTAATGTCATATTTGTAGGTAATATTTTGTTAAGTGCGGCATAACTGCAGGATTCTAAACATTTGGCTGATTATTGTTGATGAATTCTAGTACCTATCTAGTTTTATACACACTTATAATTAGAAACTATACGAAAATAAAGACCAGATAATGAATTTTAACAAAGAAGCAATTATTTTTTTTTGTATCATTAAGTTTATGAATAAAAATAATTTAAAAATAATTAAAAGAATATTAAAAACAAAATAAGGATACACGGTGTATATAAAAACAATATAACGAATTACAATGAATTATAAACAACGATCATTACGACGAAAAATGCTAAAAAGATCAGATTCAGTCTTGCGATTCAGTCAGTCAGATTTTATAAAGAAAAATGTATTTTGGAAATCACTAGTGCTACAACGGTTTTGAGGGAAATAACGAACAAAATTTACAATTAAGCTGTCTGATCTATAGTTTACACAATAATTATGAACAATTATAAACCTGTGATATAAAGTTATGTTTACTTTATAATTCAGAAAGTCCCGGCCTGCTCCCATCTTAAAATTTTACTTTCGCTGACTCTTATCGGGTAATCGTTTTCATCTGTTTAAAAAAAAAAACTTAAATAAGTAGTAGACACTACTTATTTAAGTTTTTGGAATTGTTTTATATGTTGTAAAATACCTTATTGTTTATCTCATAATTAAATGAAAACACAGACATGCATACATAGATTTCAGATACACTCTTAATAGGTCATTCACTATTGGTTGGTTCTCCAATCGTTGAAACAATACAATGTTTATCTATTTATATGTCAGTTAGTTAGTCGTAAATAAGTGCTAATATAAATTAATTTAGCAAAATCACAGATTTGCTAGTCCTAAGAAAAATTCAAACTAGATTACGTGTCATACAATGTTTTTTCATAACGCAATCTTCGGGGTCAAAGATACCCAGAGGTTCTCCATTTCTGTTTTATATAAATTTATATATATTGTGTTTAGGCTCTTAAGCATTGTTTCAGTGAGCATTTTCATGACAAGAAATATTTGCGGCCTACTGTTGGATTTCGAAAGGTTTCCTGGGGTTCTCCTATACTGGTCCACATATACCCATTGTGTTTAAGCTCAAAAGATTTGTCTCACTGAGCAATAAAATTGCTAAGCAAAGTAATAAATAGTCAAGAAATAAAGTTAGTAGCTGCAAAGACAATCTTCGCTGCGGCTCACATAGACCCAAAAAGTTTAGGCTCGCTACATTTTGTCTCAATAAATAGAGTTATATTGTTAATCTATCTTCGTGTGATTTTCAATAAAAGTATGTTTTTATTCTTTTGCTAGATGAAAAACTGAGCTAGGCTCGGTCTCCAGATTCTTATTATTTTTTTTATTATTTTTTTTTTAATCATTTATTTTCATAGGCCCTAGGAGGCGCTTGAACACGTCAAAATATTACAAAAAAATGATATAAAAATAAATTATAAGTAAAACAAAATTATACTAATTACAATGATTTGAATAACCGGGGCTTAGATTTATTTTAATCCAACTGTTTAGAATCAGATTAAAATCAAACTAAGTACCAGCTCCGATGGGTATTGCATTATGAGAAGAGCTGGTGAGAAACTCATGTGCACCATCTTTTCAAATGAAATGAATAAAATATAACAATTATCATACATATTGAAAGTCACATAAAAAGAGCAGTTCATTTCCAAATACTATTATCATTTATGTAGTCTAAAATACTGTAATAAGCTTTTTGAGATAATCTGATTTTCATATATTTCTTAAATTTACCTATCGATAATTCTACTGCGTTTTAAAAAAACATTGCCATATAAGACAGAAGAATTCGTCGAGATAAAATGACATAATTGATATAACTGGTTTATCTCTAATTACTTTCTTTACATAAAAGAAAGAGGGAATTCATTGACATGAATTTACCCAAGGTCAGTTGTCTGCCGTTAAATCGTGTTAAAACTCAACTAGTCCAAATTATTTTCATTCACGTGCAAGTTATTAAAAAACTGGATTGATTCAAGTTTTTGTTGGTTTTGTATAAAAATGTTAATTCGCTCTTTATTTGCATCAGTCATATCTTGGCTTTCCTAAGGACAACATTAAAAATATTAATCATGTACTTTAAGGTATATTATTTATTTTACATAAAGTACTACGACTAAAATTAAAAATAATATGAAACTTTACTTGTTGGTATTTTTGTTACTTAGTTCTTTTATTAATACCTATTTATTTTGTCTAGATTTTCGTAGTAGCGGCTATCATCGCCGTAGCAAATGCTCAATCTCAGAAAGGTCACGGACATGATCATCACCATGGTCACGCGCACTCATCACAGAAAATTGTATTGCACACCACTCATGAACATAAACATGAGCAGGCGCACCACGAACATCACAAGGAACATCACGGTCACCAAGAACATAAACTCAAGGAATACGTAGAACACCATGGACACGCCCACTCTGCACAAAACATTCATCAGCACCATGACGGACACCTGACCAAACATGTGGAATATTATGTAAGTACGATGACACATTTTTTTTTGTAGGAGGTTTGATTTTCTATCAAAAGGCAATATTAATGGTAAATTACGTTTGCAGGCTCATCCCAAATACGAGTTCGCGTATGAAGTGAAGGACCCTCACACTCACGACCACAAGTACCAGCATGAGCACCGCGACGGTGACGTCGTGAAGGGAGAGTACGGCCTGGACCAGCCCGATGGTACCAAAAGGATTGTGAAGTACTACGCTGACAAGAAAACCGGATTCCACGCTGACGTCAAATACGAGGGTCACGCCAAACACATCGTTCCGGAACATCATCACCACCATTGATTTCGTTATTATGTTTAAATGATTTGTTACTTTGTTGATTATTATTGTTATTTTATTACTATGTAATAAATAAAAATACTTATACCTCAATCTTATACGTTATTAGATTTGATGATTATGTTACCATCTTTACGAAATATTGGATCCTGTTTTATTGCAATTTCACTATTTTGAATATCACGGATAAAATTAGAATATAATCACTATGGTTTTTCTGTTTTTACTACGCCTACAGTGAACAGCCCGTGTATATAAACAATCCACAAAAGCAGATTGTATATGCGTCGCTGCAGTTGAAGACTACGGCATTATGCTTCTTATGCCAGTTATAGGTGGTGCTGACACCCTCAAGCTCGTTCACAAGAGCTCTACACCAGTAAATTTTTGCGAGATCGATTCCCGCTTAAGACAAATCTTTGTGTGCATGAACATGAGGGTTTGTCTTAGTCTGGGTGTTATTTATGTATAATAAGTATGTATTTACAAAAGAAAAGTACATATATGTATTAGTATCAGATATTCTAGTACCCATAGAACAAGCTCTGCTTAGTTTGGGACTAAATGACGTTGTTTTTAAGTTGTGAGATATTGTGAGATATTTGTGAGATATTTATTATTATTATTATATTATATTTAAATGCCTCGATGGTCCAGTGGATAGCGTATGCGCCTCTCATCGCGTGGTCTCTGGTTCAATTCCCGAGTCGGGCAAAGTGTTGGGCGTGGCCGTAAGAAAATGCACAATAGCAGCACAGAGTTGTAATTCTGCCCACCCCTATCCCATGGGACCTAAACCTAACAGGTGAAATGTGGGTGTTGTACACCTATGTCACACCTTCTAGATAATATAGGCATGATGTTATGTTATCTTATATTTATTTAAGCACTCACTCACCATACAGTTGACCGTAAATATTTAATTGTTACCTATCGAAACAGCTCGTATCTAAATAAATGCCGCATACTTGAATAAGCCAGCTCGGAGTTAACCAAAAGCAAGATGAATTTCAAATAATAAATATTTTCCAGCCATAACTCACGCGAGTTAGCGAATTAAACAGAAGTTCTTGTACCCGACTTTATATCTTCACAAATTTGATGATGTACAAAAGTAACGTAATATAATTATAGAAAAAATGCAGATGAGAATCTTGTAGGTAACTAGTACTGTATCACTTCGTTAGGTTAAAAGTATGTTTACTAAAACCCTTTTTCTAAAAATGATTTAACGTCAGCTTCTAGAACTACTGGAAATAGAATACCAATAGAATAAGTTATTTGCAGAATGACTTACTACACGCAAACTAACTAAATAATATAACTTTCAATGTTTGTTATCACAACTCAATTCCCATATTATCTAAAAGACGGTCAGTCATAATTATGATGAAATCATTATTGGCTTTTTCCATGTATAAAAGACATGAAATTTGGGCATCAGGTGTCTATCCACGCTTAAATTAACTCCGCACAAGTGAACCATAACGACAATCTTTTATGAACATTTTGCTAAGTACCTATACATAAGACGAATGTCATAAAAAAATTATGATTATATTTAAAGCGTTTAATTTAAAAATGTAAAATAGAAATAAAAATGATGAGACATAATTTCCAACGCACGGAAAGTCAAACTGATTGTGGCAAAGTATATATTGTACACCAGCCCTTGTATCAACGTTACAGCGATGAAACGTTAATATAAGGAGCACGATATGTTATTTTCCGAGGGAAGGAAACTTTGTGGTAATGCAGCCCAGATGCATATGTATGCATATGCTTAATTTGTCGTTGACCGACAAACTGCCTGATTTTACTTAAATTATTTGTCAACTTTTTACTAACATTTAAATTTGCCTTAAAAAGAATCATCTTTATATTCCCATATTATAAAAATACGAACATGTTGTCCATCGTAATAACTGGTTTAACTTAAATTATTTGTTAGCTTGATGAACATCTTTTATTGCAAATACATACCTGACTAAGGGTGTAAATATTATATCTACATCGATTGACGTCGATTGATGCATCGATCGCATGCTGCGCACGCTTGGTGCGATCTTCAATTTGACGTACTATTGTACTATTCTACCATTATAACGCGGCAACCTTATCGTGCTAACAATATATTTCTATGATTTGTAATATTTTAAAGCAAATGATAGCTTTGCTATGCCTTTTTGTATTTTATATAATTATTAAAATTGAAAAATATAACAAAAACAGTTGAGAAATTTCGAGTCTAGCAGCATACGAATACATGGCTGAATTGGCAAAGCACTTGAGTCGTATACCCAGGGGGTTCAGGTTCGAATCTTGCTGGATTCTTAATTTTTCAACTTTAATATTATAAAAAAAAACTATAATTATTAAACATAAAAAGTGTTACTCGATCCAATTCGTTGGTTCAATGAGAGGAGGATACTATTCATTTATTTTTAAATATTTGGTGTAAATTTTTGCATAGGAGTATGTTTCTATTCGCAAATGTTATGTATTCTAATTAAATAATTAAATATTATATCGCTAAGAAACCCTCAACTTGTACATTATATTTAAAAAGACAATATAAAAAGCATTTTGGCAGAGTTATTTATACCTACGGTAACATACTGAAGTTTCATAATTCATTAAATCTAAATGATAAGTCGTAAGTATGTTAGGCAAATCTATCGCATGTTTTCATTATTAGATGATCTATATAAGAACATCTTTTCAACCTAAGGTTGTTTTTAGACTAAAACACCCATTCAAATTCAAAATCTTAAATTACTTTTTCTTCATTAAGGGAAAGGAAATTCACTGACACGAATTTACTCAAGGTCATTTTCAGTTGCCAAGTAAATCACGCTGGAGTAAAACAAGTCTTGCTTGTTTTATTAGGCACAATTACATTAAACTGGATTTCTGCTTTTTTATACCTTTTCATATAAAAGGATCAATTTGGTATTTACTTTTATCAGTCACAAGTTGCTTTTTCATAGTACCAGTAAAGTAATAAATTATGTTTGCTAAGGTATATATCGCAGTTATAACTCATTTAGTATAAAAAATAAGTCTGAATAAAAATAATCACTCGTAATTTTATTTTTCATAGCTTTTCCTGGTAGCGGCTGTCATTGCAGCAGCTTGTGCGCGGCCTCAAGAAGGAAATAAACATGATCATCACCACGGTCATGCCCACTCTTCACAGAGCATTGTTCTGCATACGACTCATGAGCATAAACATGAATCGGCTCACAATGAACATCATGGCCACCAAGAACATAAACACAAGGAGCAGCAAAAAGAACATCATCACGAACAACAGCACTATAAAGGACAACATCATGTAGAACACCATGGCCACGCCCACTCTGCACAAAACATTCATCAGCACCACGACGGACATTTGACCAAACATGTCGAATATTATGTGTGTATTTAGCATTTACTTTTCAATTTGTAAGATAATGATTTTCCTTTAAATATACTAACTAACAGTAACTCATCATCCACAGGCTCATCCCAAATACGAGTTCGCGTATGAAGTGAAGGACCCTCACACTCACGACCACAAGTACCAGCATGAGCACCGCGACGGTGACGTCGTGAAGGGAGAGTACGGTCTGGACCAGCCCGATGGTACCAAGAGGATTGTCAAGTACTACGCTGACAAGAAAACCGGTTTCCACGCTGACGTGAAGTACGAGGGTCACGCTAAACACATTGTACCTGAACATCATCACCATCATTAATAATGTTGTTTTGTTTTAAAAAACTGTTATAATGTTGTTCATAATTGTTATTTAATGTATTTATATAGATTAAAATCAGTTTATTTACCTACTTAATTTGTATTTTTATTACCTGTAAAAACCAAAAGTGCGTGGTAAAAATGAGATTTATGAAAATATTCTGGACAAAATGAGATCGCCTTCGGATGGTAGGAGTATTATTTCTTTGATATTTGGCTCCTTGGATCGTGTTTTAAGAGAATTATATACACAAAACCCGTAGCAGTCCACAGCTGGACATAGCTCCCAAGGCATACCAGAGTTCACGGTCCCGCGCTTTACGCATCCAATCGCTACTAGCATTTTTTCGGTATCGCTTTTTACCGGCGGCCGTCCCACACTTTAATTACCTTGATGCGGTTCAGAACACGTTCACGTAAACAGTTGTCGGTACTACGACTAATGTGGCCAGCCTATTGATTTCCATTTCTGCTTGCTTATTCTCTGGGCTATGTCGGAATGAAAATTTGTGTGGAAATAGCTCAAGGCTCCAAAAATAATATTATTATATACTTTTTATTGACCTACGAACGGAAGGTAGTTATTTATATAGTCAAATACGTGATCATAAGAGATGATGAAATTGCTTGCATTAGATACTCATATAGAAAAAATCGCTATAAAAATTAAGAAAAAAAACATTTATGCCAAGTCTGTTAAAATAAAAACTAAAAAGGTTGCATGCATGCTTTGTTCATCTATTAAATGAGCAGCTCATTTAATAGATGAACAATTCGAACGCTCATTCAGTGTATTAAAAATGTGATTGTGAATGAAAATTGTATAAACATCGAATTTAAAAGCAAGTAGTAACATACTTGACATTGATAACAGCAAAACGCATGAACAAATCTTACAGCATATAAACATGAACTATTTTATAACTCTTGGAATGTGTTGCGTAAACGCAATAGTTATGTCGTGCGTAGTGCTATTTTTAAAAGTAATTATTATCATAGTGAAATCAATATTGCCTTGATTTCTTTTCTTGATTTTAATATAAAAGACGTGGGACTTAGAAATTACGTATCAGTTCCCTCTAGAAGTTAATTCTATTGATACGAATATATTATCTAAACAATAATTACAAAAATGTTTTTGAAGGCTCTTGTTCTGTCAATGGCTGTAGCGATGGTGGTGGCTCACGGACACTCCTCTCAGTACATCCACAAATACGATGGACATCACGAGCTTGTACACCATGGATATGGCCATCATGACTACTACGTTAGTGAAGTATTCTTCAAAAACACCTTTGAAGAAATTGAGGCAAATTATGTCATCGTTGTCTTTATTTAATATTTTGGTTGCAGACTTATCCTAAGTACGAGTTTGAGTACAAGGTAGAGGACTCTCACACGGGAGACCACAAGTCACAGCACGAGCACCGCGACGGTGACGTCGTCAAGGGACATTACTCTCTGCATCAACCCGATGGCTCCGTCAGACATGTGCACTACCATGGCGATCATCACTCCGGGTATATAGCTTTGTTTCTTAGATAACATAAACATTGTAAATGATTTTTCACATTGTTGCAAGCAACAAAATTATTTTTTTTTAATCATTGTATGTTTATTTTTGTACTTTAAAGGATTTTACCAAATTTATTTTTATTTCTTTTTCAGTTTTCACGCCGACGTGAAACACAGCACACATCACATCGTGCCCTATCATCATCATTACTAACATATTATTTTTATTCGAAAATGATATGAACTGATTTTACTTAGTTTAATATAATATTATACCTACTTGTACAGTGTTTTTGTTGATAAGAATTAATAAATATCGTTTCAAAGTATTATAATGTTTCATTTATACCAATTTATGTCTGTTTTTAAGACAAAATTTGTACAAATAATGATTATGTTAAAATGGAATGAAGGTGCTTGTTTAAGACGAGCGACGCATTTATGATGTTAATAGGTAGTTTGCTTCATACTCTAAACGTATTAAACCTTAAAAATACTATCTCACTTTTGTACTGTAAATTAACAAAGTTTTTAAAGGAAATCTTTTAAGAGGAACATTAAAGAAAGAAATTAGTTCGCCCGTGTCTTCATAATTTTGTATAATTACAGCAACTAGAGATTCTGATAATAATTGTTTTTTCAGTCAGGTTTTCTGATAATTATTTTCGTTTAGTCATAGTTATCTAACAAATATCGTCATTGAAAATGCATTTAGCAGCTCTTACAGCATACGGACAATACCTTTTATATTAAGTTTAGGAATACAAAACTATAATGTTATTCTCTCAAATAAATGATTTGTAAAGTTGGCTCGGTTTTTGTCTCTCCGATTTTAAGAACAGAGTATAGGCTATTTTATTTCTAAAGTAATAGAATAGTTATTTTCCGTTTGCTGTAAAAGCTGCTGAATGCATTTTCAGTGACGATGTTTATTTATCTTTCTAACAGCCAATTATTAATTTTAAAACTTAAACAAAATATTTTGAACAAAAAATACAGTATTTTTAACAAGTAGGTATGTTGATATCCTCAAACTATGGAAATGCCTGAGTCTTATGAATCAGAGTTGCCAAACTATTTTTTTATTCAATATTGACATATATTAAGTACAATTACATTTTGTCCTAAAATAATAGTGACGTCAAGAAAAAATAATCTTACAGAAATACTGAACTTATTAATGAGTATCGAGTAATAAGAAGAGAAAATAATAAAATTGATATTAATCAGTACCTATTATAATGGTCCCAATGCGATTTTGTTTTTGCAAACCGTTTAATTGTTAACTTTGTTTTATATTATGTGGGTGTGTAAAATAATTTATTTCAGTGAAATCAATATTAATTGTTTCCTTGGACCTTAACTCCATAAAATTACGTAATAGCTAATCCTATAGTGCAAGTCCATAGTTGGCTCAGCAATAGGCGACATTTGATAAAATTGTAATTTAAAAAATCTAGTTTTTTTAGTACCGACCTGTATGTATCTATTTTCTTTATTTCTGCCGATGGAAACTTGTAAATGGCATTCATATTATTAACTTTTTCTGTCAATCTGTAGGTAAAAAAAAAATAAAAAAAATTGCATTACACGTCTATTTCGATGACACCAACTATAATCCAATATTTGTTGTCACAAAAATCTAATTTGTACCTATAATAATTGGAATTTCAGGTTAAGGAAAGTAAATTATTAGCTTGAAATTTTCAAGGCTTCGATTATGACTGTCATCGTCAATTAAAACTGCGCTTGTTTTTTAAACTGGTTAATGTGGTTTTAACTTACAATAATTTATTTTACACCATATTGCAACAGTTGTTGTAGATTCAAGTATAAAAGCCCTAATGAGATATTGGAATGTATCATTCAAGTTATATTGAGTAACGGAATAACAGAAAACATTATTTAATTATGATGTTTAAGGTATTTTTAACAAATTATATTATTCCAAAAATATTTTTACCAAAATTTTACTCATCTTTAGATTTCGTCAAATAATGTATTTTTCACTATCTAATCTGACTTTTATTTTGGCAACAGAAGTATCTTATTATCTAATACGTATTTTATTTTGAAATAGGTATTGTTAGTCGCTGCAGTTGCTGCCGTAGCCTGCGCACGCCCTCAGGAAAGCCATGGACACAAGCACGATCACGGTCATGCATACTCATCTCAAAGCATTGTCTTGCATACTACCCATGAGCACAAACAAGAGTCTGGTCATCATGAACAACACAAAGAACACCACCACGAGTCTCATGATCTTAAGAAAGAACACCACCAAGAACATCACGGTCTAAAAGAACACCAACACGTAGAACATCATGGCCATGCCCACTCTTCTCAGAACCTCCACCAGCACCACGATGGACACGTGACTAAACATGTCGAATACTATGTAAGTTATTCTGAAATATTTTGTCTTTATTGCCTCGATGGTCTAGTGGTTAGCGTATGCGCCTCTCACCACAGTCTCGGGTTCGATACCCGGGTCGGGCAAAGTGTTATTTGTGAATTTTCCGGCAGGAAATTCGCAATAGCTGCACGGAGTTGGAATTGTGCCCCATAGATGGCGATAGACTAACACCCTTTCACATGGGACCTAAACATAACAGGTGAAATGTGGGTGTTGTACACCTCTGCCACACCCTTCTGGGTGATATAGGCGAGATGTTATGTTATATTATTATTTCTGTAATATTTTTCTACTTAAAATTTCTACCTCACCAAGTTATTGTATAAGTTAAGATTAACTACCTATTAAACATGCACATTTCAGCAGATTTAATTAATATGTCAGGCATTTTATCTGTTATTTATCCCCAACAGGCTCATCCCAAATACGAGTTTGCGTATGAAGTGAAGGACCCTCACACTCACGACCACAAGTACCAGCATGAGCACCGCGACGGTGACGTCGTGAAGGGAGAGTATGGTCTGGACCAGCCCGATGGTACTAAAAGGATTGTGAAGTACTACGCTGACAAGAAAACCGGATTCCACGCTGACGTGAAGTACGAGGGTCATGCTAAGCACATCGTTCCTGAGCACCACCACCATCATTAAGTTTTAATGTCCGTCTGATCTTTTGTTAAATTGTTATGGATTGTTTCTTGTTACCCACCTCGCAGTTATGTGAATAAAACCTCAACTAATTTACTTTTATATTTTAATATGAAACTCCTCTCAACTTCCTACTACTTTTACGTTTGGTCTAATGGCGGTGAGGATGGACGATGGATTCTTCCTTTAAATTTGGAGAAATATAACGGTATTACAGAGCCCATCTTGTGGTTAATTCCTCCGTCTCTCTTTACAATCAGTATTTTTGTAGTTAAGCTTTATAATGTGTTTCTGTTATAGTCAAACCTCGAAGTTGTTGCGCTCCTAAGTTTGACTTCTCAGGTTCTACTTGAAGTCTTAGTCAAAGCCCAAACATAAATATGTAGTTTTTTGGCCTTTAATCAAAGAATTTTCACCAAACCTAGGATAGACTAATTTGGTCAGGCAAACATTATAAGTCAATTTAATGCAATGAGCTGGATCGATTCGCCGGCGATACCAGCATATTTTTAGAACTCTTTAAATGCAGTTCAAGTTGTTTTTTAAATCAAAACAAAGTCTTCTTTCAGTAAAAGCTTCTTTATATGCTATTCTGGCAGGCACTTGTGACCACCAGAAATGGTTGGCAATTTGTTTTTTATCATTAAAAATATGTAAATTACAACATATTAAAACTGCAGCCTTGCGGCAGAGGGTTTTAAAAAACAAAACTATTTTAAAAAATATATTCATTATGACTCAATCACGAGGTGCCAGAAAATATGATAGGTATAAGGGTATACTATATTTTCTTATCAGTCTGTTAAGAAATAAGAAACATCTGTAATTTTACAGTAAATTTTAACGCTACTGCAAGTTTTGCTAACACGAACTCACTAGGCGATCACGTATTTATTAAAATTGTATAATTATCATTATACATGGACACTAACTTATGTACAGGTTGTCGATTTGTAAATTCCCGCTTTATTTTTAACTAGCCTCCGCCCGCGACTCCTCCCGCGTTTATTGTCTATGCCTATAAGTAGCCTTTATTTAAATCCAGGCTATGAGCTACATGTGTGCAACATTTCATCAAAATGTAGGCAAGAATAACAAACATCTGTACACACTTTAGAACTTTTACATTTATAATAAAAGAAAGTATTTAAATTACCGTTACTAAAATCATCAAACATTTTATGAATTCAAAATTTATTTTAAATTTTGAATTCAACGCAGTAAAATTGAAATGAATTATCGCAATACAACGCGGTAATGCTGCCAGCATTTTGGGAACGAGGCCTTCTGACAGTGACTTATTAAGTTTTGATTTATTTATTAGGTTAATTTAATTTAAGATACTATATGTATATTTCTCTGTAAATAAAGATATTATTTTTTAAATTAATTTAATAGCTTGATAAATACAGTAAAAAAATATCTCAGATAGGAACATTGTGTGACAGTTAAATGCAGTAAACCAGTTTTATTGTGAGCAATTTTAATTTTTAATTCATTAAGACTACGTTAATAATAATTCTTGAAAGTCACATTTATTGTATCACCCTCTTAAAAACACTTTTTGCATCCTATATATCATCACAATTATGAATATATTTTTCTCATTATGTGTGACTCCTCACGATAACATCGATGCCATTTTTACATAGAAATCTTAATAATAAGGTAATAGAAATGTCAAAGACGCGTGACCTTGTCGCCGCGCATCTGTCAAGTCAAACACAAGTGCGAGTTGAGGAATTGTCGTCTTAATGTCATCGCAAAAAGAATAATTTTGTTTGCAGGAATACAAGCGCATTTGTCTAATCGAACACAAGTGCGAGTTGAGGAATTGTCGTCTTAATGTCATCGCCAAAAAGTATAATTTTGTTTGCAGGAATACAAAAAGTGGTATTTGAAAACCGGCGACATGCGTCCCAGTGTTAAAAGATAGTCGATAGCATTTCTATTGACTAGTTATTAAGATTTCTATGCATTTTTACCATTTTACCATTTATACTACCTACTACTAACAAAAATCGATTACGATTTGTCTTTTTTTACGATTATTTTAATTTGCCTTTAGGTAGATGATAGAATCCATTAAATAGTTGGGGTGCATGAAAGGAGCCTCCCCTAGCGACGTACACAATCAACCCCTACGTCCGGCACACCCTGGGCAGTCTGCAAATTTTCACCAAGCAGACTGGCGAATCCTTTCACCACGATGGCAAGTCAACACCATGAGAATATGACTGCAGCCATACGAAAGAAGAAGAAGAAGAATACTTGTCTTGCTTTTTTTGTCCCATCAATGGCTTTTTTGTTTCAAATGGCTTTCGACCAGTATGTTTCAACTTCGTCTCCTAGATATAAAACATGCTTAATAAATAAAATAAAATAAAATAGCCTTTATTTACTGACAAGAGAAAACATAATAATAAAACGATTTAAACTTTACTTAACACTAAAACTTATATAACTACACTTTAACTAATAAAACTATATAGAGTCTCTTAACTCAGTGTGCCTCTTGGCAAAGGCCTCCTCTAACTCTCTCCAATGGGCTCTATCACTGGTGGCTCTCCTCCAGTATGGTCCCGCTGTCACTTTAATTTCGTCTTCCCGTCTATGCTGTTGTCTTCCTCTGTTACGTTTTGAATCTCTAGGATACCAATTCGTAACCGTCTTACTCCATTTTTCCTCTTTAGACCGCATCATATGGCCAGTCCACTTCCATTTAAGTTGGTCTATTCTATGTAAAATATCTGTGACTTTTGTTTTATCTCTTATATCTATGTTTCTTACTCTATCACTTTTTCTAAGACCGAGTATACTCCTTTCCATGGCGTGCTGGCACACAGTAAATTTTGTTCTATGCGCTGCCGTGAGGGCCCAAGTTTCACAGCCGTAGGTCAAACATGGCAAGATGCATGAATTGAATATTTTTCGCTTGATTGATATATTAAAGTCTTTGTTTTTCATTATGTACTTAAGCGACCAATACTTCTTCCACCCGTTTGCGATCCTATTATTGACTTCCTTTATCATTTGGTCTTTGCATGAAATTATTTGTTCCAAGTAGGTGTAGTCTTCAACATACTCTATGGGATTGTTGTTAATGGTGAGCTCAATCTGGTTACTATTGGTCATAAGTTTTGTTTTAGTGGTATTCATTACAAGGCCAAATAAGCTACTTACTTGGGATAGCTGTCTGATCATTCTTTCTAACGTCTTAGGTGATTCTTCCATCAGCACCAGGTCATCCGCGAATCTAAGGTGGTTCAGTCGTTTTCCGTTGATAGAAATGCCTACGTTGTCCCATAGAAGATGTCTAAATATGCTCTCTAGTACGGCAAATTTTTGGAGAAATGGGATCAAAACATGCTTACTAATGCTTATTTTATTCAACTTCACAAGCGACTCGAACTTGTTACCTCTGAAAGTATTTAAATTCATTCTTGAAGCGAGCCCAAGTGAAGCATAATAATGAGTAATAATAACATATACTTATTTTATATATGAAAATGTTTTTTTTTCTAATATATGTATTTTTACTGTTAAAAAACGTGTTTCATAATGTAAAAAATAAGTTACCTAAATGGAAGTAAATATATACGTTTTTTTTTTGTGTGGAAGCTGATTATTTGAGTTCATTAGTAAGAAGGGTTAACGGGTCAGGAGACGGCAAACCTAAAAAAAGATGAATGAATTGCGTAAAAGGAATAGGCGATAATTTCTTTTTTTCCTCAGCTTCTTTTATATTACGAAGGAAGTTAGTGATAACGAAAATGCTAACAGAAGAGAATGAAAGAAAAAGCACTTTTGGGACCACCCCAAATGAAATGGGATCAGACAACGAAGAAGAAGAAGAAGAAAGGTTAGCAATAATTATATTTATACTTACCTATTACAATTGGTAAAATAAATTTAACAACGTCTTTATATTTTAATCATATTTATTAACATCTAATCAACTCTATCAACAATATAAACAATAAAACTTAAAAACAAATATCACAATATTTTAAAAGGCCAAAACTAAATAATTTGAGTAGTTCAAGATCAATAATAATGATGATGATGATGTTCAGGAACATCGTGCAAGACGTGACCCTCATATTTCACATTGGCATTGAATCTGAAAAAATATTAATGGAGGTATAAATCACAATATTATCGGTTAAATCTCTATTAAGATTCTATATCTAATATAATAAGACTTATAATTTTTTTCATATGCGTTGTAGGGAGCTATCTATCTAAGTAATCTTGTTAGACAAGTAATCCAGAGAGTGAAATAGACTATAATATAAAAAAGATAGAAGAAGCAAGTTCAATAAAAAAACAAACTAAATTAAAAACCATCCAATGATTGTTATGCTTTGTTACCAATCTTTTTGAAGTTTTATCGAATATTGCTTAAAATTACTTAAAAAAAAAAAATATTTATTCCTCGTAAATTGAATGGCTTAATGAAACGAAAATCTTCGAACGAATCAGCTAGATAAAGCAAATGAAATGTAATCTTACCCGGTCTTATCATCGGAGAGATATTCAACAGTTCTGACAGAACCATCAGGCTGGTGAACGCTGTAAATTCCCTTCACAGCATCACCTTCACGAGCTTCATGCTGGTACTTGTGATCGTGAGTGTGAGGGTCCTTCACTTCATAAGCGTACTCGTATTTGGGATGGGCCTGCAAAATATAATAACAATAGGTGTAATAAAAATTATAACTTATGATTTGCTACTCAAATGAAAATGAAATCTGAATAATTTTTTAGTTTTTGGACGTTAAAACTATTGCTGGTGCTAAATATTTAGAATTTGACAGGCATCAGGCCTAAAGCTTTCACAATCTACAGCATCCATTACAGACATTATGTTTAAAAGAAATAGCTTTTTTAAACCAATGAAGTGTATTTATCTAACAACCCTCTTGTATGCTGTCACTTGTATATTTTTACTTACATAGTAATCAGTGTGATGTTCTTCGTGGTTGTAGTGGTCCTCGTGATTCTGTTGAGTCACTACAGGCACTTGGTGCTGCACTTCTGGTACCTTCTGATGAACGACTTGTATCACCGGTGTATGTTTGATGGAATGAGCCTTATGGTAGACGTTGGCCTGCGATGAGGCAAATCCGTGAATGTGTCCATAATCCGCATTGACCACAGCTACTGCTACAGCTAGGAAGATGGCCTGTGAATTTGATATCCTTGTTACGATTATGAACCAAATGTCTCTGTAAATACGAGTTATTTTTCATATTCATTAACACAATTGAATTTATTTATAAAATTAAATAGTACACGCACGTACCTTTAAATACATATTAACGAATTTTGTACTAGTGCACTTAATATGGAATGAACTTGAGAAATGTATTCTTTCACGACAGATATTATACCTTTTATATAAAAGGTTTGTCAATGCTGCAAGGTTTGAACTTGATTTCAAGTGACACATGTTGTAGGTGGAAATTAAGGAGTGGTTTGGTAAAAGTTGATTTAAAACTCTTACCAACATTTCTCAACAAACTAAGAAAAGGAAATCGGGTGTTTGTTTTATGCAAGCCAAATTTCTACAGAATATGCTCCTACATTTACGCTACATTTTTACTTAGTTAAGTCTAGTCAAACATCTTAACTACTTTTAAGGTTTTGAGTCATCGTGTTTTTAGGGTTCCGTTGCCGAAAAACGAGTCAGCCATTTTTTTCCCTTAACTATAATATTTTTTTCATCAAACCCATACGTGTGGGATCTACGGATAGGTCTTCAAAAATGATATTGAGGTTTCTAATATATGTTTTTTCTAAACTGAATAGTTTGCGCGAGGGACGCTTCCCCCCTCCCCCGTAACTTCTAAAATAAGTGAATGATAAATGTAAAAATAATATAATGATGTACATTACCATGTAAACTTCCACTTAAAATTGGTTTGAACGAGATCTAATAATTAGTTTTTTTTAAGACGTAATAAATCGTAAACCGTATTTTACTTTCATTCAATCAACTCCAATATAATAAAGAATTAAGAAAAACATTTATTTAGATGTATAGTGGTACGGAACCCTACGTGCGCGAGTCCGACTCGCACTTGGCCGGTTTTTATTTTACTACAATTGTAATATTTTTATTATTAACCCCCTACGAAAAAAGAAGGGTCATATAAGTTTGACGTCGATGTCATGTTTGTTGTATCGTAGCCCTCAAACGGATGGACCGATTTGGATGCGGTTTTTTTTGGAGAGTCAGTTACCTTGCGGTGGTTGATTTAAACCGGTTTGGTCATTTACAAGAAATGGTGGCCAAAAGTGGTGATGAAGATTATCAAATGACAGAAAATGAAGAAGTGTTTATTACAAAACTGCTCACAATTGTTAACAAAATTAATTTAAGCTTAAAAAGATTCGAATAAAAAAAATAATTAAATTAAAAACCACTCTACGGAAAAAATCGACAGTAAATATTCAATTAGATTATTATTATAAAAAAACTAGACTGAAAACGAACAAAAATAATAGATAGATAATGTAGGGCCATAAGCAGTACTACTACCATTTTACGTAGGAAACCTTATCGTGATTTGCATATATTTCTATAATTATTAAAAAATACATAAAAGGTGTTACCCTATCCAATTATGGCTCAGCAAGAGGTAGGTATTAATATATTTATTACTCTTTAAATATTTGCTTCAGATTCGTAAAGGGTTCTTTAAATTTTAAATTTTATTTTTAAAATAACAATATATTATAACTTTGGTCATCATATTATGTAATCAATACTTTTTTTTCCTTTAAACTCGAAAGTATTTTATTATTATCTTCTTTTAAAACAGTAATTTTTAAATATCTTAGATTACCCTTGTGTTTGTCACATTCTCCTCACAATTCATTTACCATCATACTTTTGAAAGTGATATTTAAAGCGAACCATGACACGCATATTTATTTATATGTATTTTAATGATACAATTTCGAAATACACATGGATTTGACGACCGGATGGCGGAGTGGGTAGTGTACAGTGGGCAAACGAGTTAGGTATGCAGGGTCCAAAACTTCTAAGTCATAGTAAAGACTTAATACACCAGTTATGGATAAGTGAATTAGATATCTAAATAGTGGGTATATTACACTTATTCAATATGTAATTCACACATACATCTATTGCAGTCAGTTTTCACTGTGGCGTAGAAGTTTTTACCCTGCGTACCTAATTGCTTGGCCCATTGTACCTGCCTGCGACGCCGAGGTCGTGGGTTCGATTCCCACTTAAGACAAATCTTTGTGTGCATGAACATGGGGGTTTGTCTTATTCTGGGTGTTTCTAAGTATAATAAGTATGTTTTTACAAAAGAAAAGTATATATGTATTAGTATCAGTTATTCTAGTACCCTTATTACAAGCTCTGCTTAGATTGGGACTAGATGGCGTTGTGTGAGTTGTGAAATATTTATTTTATTTATTTATTTCCAAGGCCAAGTCCAGAGTTCAAGTTAAGACTATCGAAAATATCCGTGTAGTGACAGTTTTTTTTTGGAAACTTAAAATCTTCTCAACTCGTTTCATAACAGAGCCAACTTTGAATGAAAAAGACCATTATTCTAATAGTTATAATCTATTATATTATGCGCCTCACCGCGAGGTCTCAGGTTCGATTTCCGGGTCGGGCAAAGTGTTATTTGTGAACTTTCCGATAGGCAATTTACAATAGCAGCACAGAGTTAGAATTGTGCCCGGTAGATGGCGATAGGCTCATCCCCTATCCCATGGGACATAAACATAACAGGTAAAATGTGGATGTTGTAGACCTCTGCCACACCATTCTGGGAAATATAGGCGTAATGTTAGGTTATATTGAAATTTTAAAAACTTTCTGTACCTATATCTCAACTATTGTAGGACACATATTAGATCATTTTAGGAAGATAGACTGCCGGGCCTGAATAAGGAGTTATTTGTCGTGTATTCGTCATGTTTGCCCATACATAAATATGTCAAAAACGCGGCAAAACCTGTCTCAATCAACCAGTCTTTATACTAGGCTACCAGACATAGGTACTATAATATATAGAAACCCTTCGGAAAATTTGTGCAATTACCCATTTATTCCTGTATTTTTTTTTATTTCTTCTTTAAAGCACATCTCCACTCGGCATGTCTCGTCTCCGCTTTGGTGGATTTCGGGCTTAGTTTAGCTCTCGCAGATGTTATAGGCAATGAAAAAGCCGATCAACTTGCCAGGTCTGCTACAGAGATTATGCAAATAGGACCGGAGCCTTTCTGTAGAATCTCAAAAAACTAGGCTTATCAATTCCTCAAGGGAAAGCTATTCGAGGATTCATCAAGGCTCTGGCAACAGGGTCAGGGAATGAATCACAGCAAAAGCCTCATCAAGGGCTTTTCGAACTAATATACTACTGAGCGGCTAGTACTTAGTAGGAACAAGGTGTCTCGTGCCGTTTGGTAAAGGAGAGTCTATAATGAGGCTACAATCACAATAGACCTACGGAGGTCAACGTGAACACCCAAAGCCTCGTCCCAACAATAATAATTCGTTTAGTTAGCTCTCGCATTCATATTTGCTCAAAATCATACTTAACCCACCTATATATATTTTTAAGATACGGAACAGGTGCTTGTTCAAAATGCTTTTAATATTCACTACCTTATTGGGTATTAAGTTCCGGATAACAATAAATTCTTCGTATTCTGGGCAGCCCTTCAATAAGTGGGGCAAGGCTTTTAACAAAATAAACAGAAGTTTAAAGTAGGATATCGTATTATATTATTGACAATATAAATTTTGTTCATTTGATTTATAATGATAAAGTGCTTATTATAGGATTTTAATTCAGAGGTTTATTGTTTCCGCGTAGTTGCTTTTCCGGAGTAGCAACGCATCATTTGATTTCGGTCAATTTTGTCGATATTTGATTACTCTAAACTGTTTCTTTTACCTTTATAACCTTTTTTATACTTTTTTATATAAAAAAATACGCGTCGAATAAAGAAACCCTACAATATGACTAACCAGCATTTCCCTGGTCCCCGAAAGTAATTTAAATAGTTGTTTTTTATGGAACTTAATGATTAAGATGAACCCCCACAGTTATCTGGGTTGTATGAGATATACATTTCTAGAAAATTTATTCAGACTCATAAATTAGCTCATCAAAAAGGTGTTTTAACGTATTCACTCGTAATTTTTATTTATTTACTAGTCAGAGTTTACAGCTGCGATTTTATAGGTACTAAAGGTACTTTAAGTATTCTTATTTTTAAATATTTTATCAATTTTGCGGTTGCTACGCGGCAATCAAACATATTAATTATTTCGATCAAAAGCGCCTGCCGGCGTTTGACATTGTGCATATTGACCGAATACCAGAACCGGTCTTACGCGCGGCCATCTACAACTAGTTTCACGTTACGTCTTGTATAAGAAGTAAATCTCATATTTCCAAAAATATTTCAAGATGAAAGTTATTATCCTTCACTCACCTACGTGAATATTATAAAGCAAACTGACAGAAAACCGGCTTCTCAAAGAAACTGACTCGATGGAAAGTATAAAATGAACAATTAATTTTGTCGAAGTATCAGTTGAACAAGTAACTTCAGAGTCATATGAAATAAATTATTAGCTCATAATGTTCATAAAAGTAAGAATTATATACAATTACTAGATAACTAAGTTAATTTGTTCAAACAATTTATTTTGATTTGCTGTAACATCTTTAAAAGTTACTAATCATATTTTTTTCTTTCACAGTTATTTGCTCTTATCGCCTTTATAGGCGCTTGCCAAGCTGCTGAACATGCATACTCCTCTCAGAGCATCGTTCTTTATAACAATCCCCATGATCACCACGAAGAACATCATGGACATGATGAACATGCCCACGAACACCATGGCCATGAGGAACACAAGCATGAACATGTTGAACACAAAGCAGAAACTAAAACTCAACAGCAATCGGAGCCAACCAAGCATCAAGTAGCTATTGAGCACAAAACTGAACATAAAATCGAGCATAAGCCCGAGACCAAAGTTGAGCAGAAATTTGCACACCATGAACATAAAGTTGAGCACAAACATGAACACAAAGTTGAGCACAAACACGAACATATAATTGCACATAAGCCCGAGCACCACGAAGTTAAGGTAGAGCTTCATAAGGTAGCTGTAGTAGAACATAAGCCTCTTGAACATAAAATTGAACAACACGTACAAGCTGAGCACAAACCTGTACACCATGAGCATAAAGTTGAACACAAAATTGAGCACAAAGTGGAACACAAAGTAGAACACCATCAACACAAGCACGAAGAGAAGAAAGTTGAGGCAAAAAAGGTAGAAGAGAAAAAGCCTGAGCAAAAGAAGCCCGAAGAAAAGAAACCTGAGATTAAGAAGGTCGAAGAGCCCAAGCCCATTCTTCACGTCAAGGTCAACCCTGTACTTCAGAAACACGAAGAACATATTACTAAGATCCCTGCGCCGGTGAAGGTCATCCCAGTTGCTGAATATGTACACAAGAACGCTCAAGACAGCCATCACCATGAGCACGCTACCTCCTTCCAGCATATTTCCCGTCATGACGAGCCAGCCACTCCTCCCAAGGACTTCATTGAACACTCTGTAAGTTTAAGATTTACTAACATGACTTAGTATATTGACAAAAAGAACCCTATCCAGACTGTTATATGACAGTATTTGACAGCAATGTATAGGACAAGAATGATTTTTTTTTCACGGTGGATTGATTTATTTAAGCTATTTGATTGCGTTGATGTATTAACTTAAAAGGTGAACAGATGACTTACACTATTTGATTAACCTCTGTTATATTTTGATTTCGAAGAAAAAAGAAAAGAAGTTCCAAGTTGTTGTTGTTATTAACACAAATGAATCTCGTTAAATATTATTATTAATTATTTTAAATACACCAAACGCATAAGTTTGACTGCGATTTTCTGATATAAATTACATAATAAACTTTACTAACTCTTCATTTAATTGTACAGTCTCACCCCAAATACGAGTTCGCGTATGAAGTGAAGGACCCTCACACTCACGACCATAAGTACCAGCACGAGCAACGCGATGGCCACGCTGTGAAGGGAGTCTACAGTCTGCATGAGTCTGATGGTTCTGTACGTACTGTGGAATATGCCGCTGACAAGAATGTTGGGTAAGTAAAATATCTCAGAACACTTTTCACCAAACAGGCTGCAAGCGCCTGATGATATTTTTATACAACTATGCAACATAACGTAGACTACAAGTTACTTAGCTCATTTAAAGGAAAAAACATTACTGTTAAAAGTTTGTTTAATTTAAAATGGTGAGCTTAAATGTATTTCAGAAATGGTACCTCCTCATAATATTGCAATAGTGTATGATCAGAAAAGGATAACCATAGTCAAAAACTTTTTACCACAAAACAAATTTCATAAATTGTTACCAAAATCGTTTTGTCAATAAGACAATGGATGTGCAGAGGAAATACTCTATTTACTATGAGGGGTGTGTTTTGTGTGTGTGAAATGTATGTTTGTGAACACCCCTGCGATACAGGAATTATTCGTAATGCGGGCTCGTTCTTTTTTTTTAAAGGAGAATATCAGAATTAATCATATATTATTTATCATTTCAGATTTTCAGCAGCAGTGAAACAAACCACCAAGCACGTCCAAGATGAGAAACATCACCATTAATTCGTACTACCCAATATTGTTAAAAGTTTCTACGACGATTCGTAGATAGTTTGTTAAAAATGTAATTAATTTAATATTATTATCTATTTATTTCCAACCATAAATTATTTGATGAATTTATTTTTGTTTTTATTTAACTATTCATTTGCGTCATTGTTCAAAATACGGATGTCCTATTCGTATTTTGAACAATGACGCAAAATATATCTTTATTAGGTAACCTTATGGTTACAAGGTAAAAAGTGCAAGAGTTAAGTTTTTTTGAAAGAATTTAGTAGGTTTTGGTGATTACTTTATCCTGGCATAATTTTCTGAGCCGTTTCCAAATTTCATTTGAGGTTGGCCTTCTAGTCTAACATATTGCAACTAAATATTAGTATTTCAGACCTCCACGATACAAGAAAATATACCTATTGGGTTGAGAATCCCCTCCATTTTTTTATCAGTAAAAAGTGCGTCTAATTTTTAAAATCACAAACGATTTATCAGTCCCTATTTTGTAGTCAGATATATAAATAAAAAAAAAATGTGCGATCATACTCTACTGTCAGTAATTTTACGGTTAATGACAAAATATATTATCGATTTTATCTAGACGACTACACCTTCATGACACACTGCAGAAGTATATTATAACAACATATTTTCTTATGTTTTTTAATCGTACAATAATCGACCGAGCATAATTTATTTAACCGACTCCGACTCAGAATTTTTTGACGGAAACAACATTTTATTGAGCGGTCGTATACACTATCGCTAATAGTAGTTGCAGTTGCGGTTCAATTTTATAATTACAGTGAAACCACGATTAAAAATATTTCTATCACATTTGTTGTTCTGTAATTCTTTTTTACACCTTAATAATAATAATTTTAAAAAATTCAAACTGGCCACAAAAACTCTACTACCTTCCGAAAGTATTTTTGCAGTAACAGTTTGTGTTTAATTCAATTATTGCCTATCATGCAAATTCAAATTATAATCTAATTAGTCATTGTATTCAAGCAAACGATAAAGAGTTTAAACTTTTGAGTAACTTTGGCCTGTCGACCTTGTCACGCCCAAACTGCTTGGAGCTACCACTATATAAGCGGCTCTTTACACATACAATGCATCAGTTGTGAGCGTCTCATAGACATATCAATATGTTCTCTAAAGTAAGTTTCATCTCGATATTTTGATAATTTAAATAAATATCGAATATTACTTAACATGGTACCAACTATTATTACAGATCGTTGCTTTGAGTGCGGTGTTCGCTGTATCCGCGGCTGGTCTCCTGCCTGCGGCGCACTACTCCCCGGCCGCCGCCGTTTCTTCCCAGAACATCGTTCGTCATGATGAGGGTCACCACGTTGCTCACGTAGCTGCTGCTCCCGTCGCCTATGCTGCCCCTGGCCACTACGCCGCTGCGCCCGCTCATTACGCTGCCGCTCCCGTCCACTACGCCGCTGCTCCCGCTCACTACGCTGCCGCTCCCGTCCACTACGCCGCTGCTCCTGCTCACTACGCTGCCGCTCCCGTCCACTACGCTGCTCCTGTGGCCAAGGTGCTAGCGCCCGCCCCCAAGGTTTTGGTCTCTGCTCACGCTGAGGAATACGTAAGTGAATACCAAAAACGGTTAAATTAATAAATTTCTTCCCTTATTAATTGTTATAGTACAAGTCTAACATTCGATGTGTTTGATAACAGGCTCACCCCAAATACGACTTCTCTTACTCCGTGGCTGACGGACACTCCGGCGACAACAAGTCTCAGCACGAATCCCGCGACGGCGACGCTGTGCACGGCGAGTACTCTCTGGTGGAGGCTGACGGCTCCGTGCGTACCGTGCAGTACACCGCTGATGACCACCACGGCTTCAACGCGGTTGTGTCCAACTCTGCGCCCGCCCACGCTCATGCTCACGCGCACGCCGCTCCCGTCCTTCTTGCTCACCATTAAGTTCTAGTCGAATCGAAACTGAGTAGAATTGAAAACTTTACTCTTTGTAAATAATTTATTAATTAGCTATAATTAAAGAAGCAAATCTCATAAATATGAAATGTTTTTATTTTAATTAAACTGTAGGACCAATATTTTATTCTTTCGTACAGGAATGAAAATGTCGTCCAAAGTCTACCTTGCGTAAACCGATCTTGGTTTGGACGTTAGCAATAAAAAAACAATTAGAACATATTAAATTCTAAAATCAATATATGAAAATAAAAACTAAAAAACACGCTTTTAGAAAAGCGTGGGGCGCTCTGTGCCATATTTTTCACAATAATACTATCTAGTATTTTTTGTTTATTACCATTTTCAGCTTATATTAGGAATTATTTTTCACTTTTTAGTTAGAAGTATTTTAAAAGCGTGTTTTTTAGTTTTTTAAAACTATTATTTATTTTCTACTTTTTTTTTCTTCTTTTTAGTTTGGTTTATTTATAAGACCGTTTTTTAAATTTTTTTTCATTTAATTTTTATTATTTTTTATTTCTTTTTATCGAATTATTGCATTGTCATCGATCTTTGACAGGTGTGCAAAATTTTAATAAAATCTGTCCGTTTAAATTGGGTCAAAATCGAGTCCATAGGAGTCAGTTACATACATACATACATACAGGTGAAGCTAATATAAGCGTGTTAAAAAAAAAATCACGGCATCGATCATTAATGGTCATTCCACCAGTTAAAATTATTGCTATGGTTAGTATTAAAATAGAAAAAGAGCTCAAAGAAAATTGGTATGTCATGGTAAAAATGTCACGACAGTTAAACTTTACAACTAAAACGTTTTTAATAATTTTCTTAGAGCTCTTTTTCTATTTTATAATATTAGTTTATGTTCGAGCATCAAAAGTTAATAGTCATATTATTTAAATCAGAAAGTATTTGATATAATATCGTTAAATTATAATCGAAATGTTTAAAGTTTTGGACACATTCATATGAAGATTGTTTATAGAGTGCCATCTCCAATTTCTACACTTCCAGTATTGAAAGCACCGTAATATAGAAATAACTTTAAAATGTACGCTTTTATAGTTATTTTATTTAATGTTACCAAGCTAGCTAGTAGTAAATTACTTCATGTAGAATATTACTCATTTTTTTTTGTCTGTAATCGAAATACCTATCGATATTAGAAACATTATTAAAATTATTACTTCGTTAACACGTAAACTGCCTGAGATAACACTATTTTCAATTTATATTAATAATAGACACGCCCAAACGGCTACACAAGCGTGACGTCACGCTTGTGTTTTATGTAAATTAAACATTTTGTTCAGCTAAACGAAATATTGCGTTTATGAAAAATAGTTTATTTCCTAAGTTTTTAAATTGTGTGGGTAATTTAATGAAACAATTATTTTTTAATAATTTCGTACTTTAGAAATGAAGTTGCCCATGTAACTTTGAATGATCATTTAATTAGTTACATTTATGGTTTTTCACAAAAATAAAATTGTGCACATAGGTTCCTTACAAGACGTTAATGAATTGTAAAAATAGATTTATTGAAAATATCGCTCTCTAATGGGCTGATTTAGAGATTGTAAGTTTATATGGGCAGTTACACAATTTTGTAATGCAATTGCAAAAAAATCTGCAGAAAGGTTCTCTACACGGCATAAATTAATAATACAAACGATTTATCAGGAATCCGGTGGGATTTCCGTGGACGTGGGACTTAATTAATATCCAAAATTTACCCCCCCAAATTGGGAATGCCAATTTTGTATATAAAATGTAAGAAGAAAGTTTCTTGATTTTGAAGGAAATAGCATGTGACTATGTCATCACTATAGATACATGTTTATATTTTAGTCTTTATTTATCTATGCCTTAAGCATAGACAATATAGATTACAAGACTTCCATTGCGCTTACTATCATGGTGGGTATCTAAGAGTAGCCTTTCTGTTTTTTTATGTGTAGTGTACCTGATGATGTGCTTGTCGTTGGTAAACATCTTTATTGCGAATACCATCTTTTATTCAAATCTACAGTCCACAAAGACCCCAACGGCATGGAAATATCGAAATCCACGCGGACAAAGTCGCGGGCGACAGCTATAGACATTAAAGTGTACATATTAGTATATGCGGACTCCATGCTGGAGGCATTATTGAGTATAATACTACCAGTAATAGTATCTTGGGAATCTCGGTAGTGAACTTATGTCAAATCTTAATCCTGCGTTGGAGATAATTTATTCTTGAAACGTTATGTGCGTAAATATATTTAACTATATATTTAACAATCTTTTGTCGTTGCACATTGACACTTTTCAAGAAGAATTTCCTTTTGCACAAACAAAGTAAAATGCAGCATTTTACTTTTATTATACATATACTGGGTGGCGCAAAAGTAGTGGCACTAAAGAAAATACTTTTTTTTTTTTTATATGACATTTTCTGTCATTCTGTTGTTGAAAATTGTGTAGTGAACAAATGTAAAATACACTGAAAATAAACATGGACCGTTTTACTCCCCAAGAACGTGGAATAATTGTGTCAATGTTCTTACGGAATAATTCATCAGTGATAAGAACACAACGTGAATTTCGTCGACGATTTCCCCACCGTCCGGCACCGATTGGTCGCACAATTCGACGCTTTGCCACACGCCTTGAAGCAACTGGCTCAACATTGGATAGACCTAAGTCTGGGAGACCAAGAACAGGCCGTTCAGCTGAAAATATCGATGCTGTGCGCGAAGATGTGGAAGAGTGTCCAGAAACATCAACGAGGCGACGTGCCACGCAATTGGGCATTTCCAGACGGACCCTGCAGCGTATTTTGGTGAAAGACTTAAAGATGTTCCCGTATAAAACTCAAATGACTCATCAGCTGCTGCCTGCTGACCACCGAGCTCGTCTAGATTACTGCCAGCGCGTCATAAACCTCAACCTTGAAGAGGATGATTTTCCTTCAAAATTGGTTATGAGTGACGAAGCGCATTTCCATCTCTCAGGGCATGTCAATAAGCAGAATACTCGGTTCTGGGGCACTGATAATCCGCGCATTATTCAAGAAACACCTCTACACCCACTAAAAGTTACTGTATGGTGTGGCATCTGTGTTGACAGAGTGATCGGACCCTATTTTTTCGAAGACGCTGGAGGCAATGCGATAACTGTCACTGGAGAACGCTACAGAACCATGTTACGTGAGTTTTTGATACCCAGTTTGGACGAATTGGGGCTGGAGCACATCTGGTTTCAACAAGACGGCGCTACGGCACACACAGCGCGCGACACTATGGACTTAGTGAGGGACGCTTTTCCAGACCGAGTTATCTCTCGTTTTGGCGATTTGCCTTGGCCTGCAAGATCACCCGATCTGACCAGTCCAGACTTCTTTCTTTGGGGTTTTTTGAAATCTCGGGTGTATGTGAACAAGCCACAGACTCTCGCAGCTCTAAAAGAAAACATTCGTCAAGAAATAACGAACATATCGCAGGAAGTGTTACGGCAAGTTATGCAAAATGTCATAAATAGGGCTCAAATGTGTATCAACTCTGGAGGTCACCATTTAAAAGACATCATCTTTAAATCCTAATGGTACGAAATTTAATGGCACAAATATACATTTAAAAAAATCTAAATCTAGTTTTCTAATTTAGAAAAAATGTTATAGCTGAACCAAATAGGGTCTTTACTTTTGCGCCACCCATAGGGTTATTGGGTAAGTCGACCTAGATCCGTTAAGAGGTGGTAGTTCCCATCATTTCTGACTGATCTGACTATGAAACACCCCACCCTAAACCTAACCGTTTTCGAGATATTGGACTTAGAAGGTTTTTTTAAAAAATATCCCGATTTCTTAACTATAGCCTATTTTTTTTGTATCCTATGCCTTTTATTTTTTTTTAATTCTGATTTTTGTGTGCCAGATAAGTTTGTTTATAATTCTCAACCCAAAAAGTGCAAGTATCTGAACCAATGGGATCGTAGTAGACGATTGATACCGTAAAAAAGTAATTAATTTGAAAAAAAATAATTGTTTCTTTTAGTAATATTTAAAAAAAAATCTATGGCGTTAGTTCTGCAGATATTTTAAATAATATCTACGTTATATAAGCTATCCAACAAGGTATCACAAGCTAGGGTCTTATCACAATTCATAGAAAAAAAATCGATAAAAGGCTCCCAGGTAGTAAAAAAAAACAATGGTACTTAAGATTAAACTTCTCTTTTGGGCCAGGAAACGAAATAAAACAATACAAATAATTATTAAACAACATTTATTTAAATTTATAAATCTTGTTCTACATGGCCGCCTCTGTTTCGCACACACACTCTCATTCGGTGTCTTAGTCCGCTTTTAACTACTACAGTCGTTAAGTCTCTTCGAATTTCGTCAGCAGCCTCAATAATCTTCTGTCTTAATATGTCAATAGTTTCAATTGGATTATTCTCATTGTAGACTAATGTCTTCATGTGTCCCCACACATAAAAATCCATGGGAGTCAGGTCAGGACTTCTTGCTGGCCACGGTATGGGTCCACCTCTTCCGATCCACCTATTAGGATACTCGTTGTCTAGCCATTCCCTGACCCATCTTCTGTAATGTGCAGGGCAACCGTCGTGTTGGAACTTCATGTTTCTAATCAGATTTAGGGGTAAATCCTCTAATAAATTTGGTAACTCTTCTCTTAGAAAATGTTCGTAAAATTCTCCGTTTAAATTATCAGGTAGAAAGAAGGGCCCAATTAATTTGTTTGCTATGATTCCCATCCAGACATTTAAACTAAATCTTCTTTGTGCGGCTTTTGTCCTCTTCTGGTTAGGATTTTTTTGCGCTTTTGGGGCCCAATAATGAGCGTTGTGGTAATTTGTAATTCCATCTTTATCAAATTTTGATTCATCTGTCCACAAGATTTGTTTTAAAAATGCTGGGTCTTCTAAATCTCCATGAAGCATAAATCTACAAAAGTCTAACCTCCTCACTGGATCTTCGATAACATGTACTGGCGTGTAGTGATAGGGGTAGAGGCCTGCAGTATTCACCGTAAACCACACTTTCCACTGCGAGAGTCCAAGTTCTCGGGCAACAGCATTAGTTGAAGTAGTTGGATCCGCTCTAAACCGTTGAACTATTTGATTATCTTCATCTTCATCATCAACAATGATCCGTGGTCGGCCTAGGTCTGCTCGACGCCTTAAAACAGAGCCAGTCTCTCTGAGTCGCCGGTAAGCGCCGTCAAAGACAGTGACATCCGGTATTCGGCGGCCGGGATAACGTGCAATGTATTCGTCACGAGCTCGTGCAGAAACACCATTGCAGTACCCATAACAAAGTAGAATATCCGCGTATTCCTCGTTCGTGAAGGTTGCCATCTTCAACAGTTCCAATTCAGAAGCACAATTCAAAGTCCAGTTAACAAGCACAGTCACAATTTGTAGGAAACAGTCCAGAAATACAAGCCAAGTCGGGTAAGAAATGAAGAGCACTAAATATCGCATCTACTACGGACGAATCACGGAAGCAGACTAAAACGAAACAATAACAACAAATTGGCCGGGATTATTTTATCTCGCTTGCACCTGGTCAGTTTGTCCCGCTCGCACGCACCACAGCTCCGTGGAAGAACAATAGGACCAAAGAACCCAAATTTGTACTGCTACCTGAGAGCCTTTTATCGATTTTTTTTCTATGAATTGTGATAAGACCCTAGCTTGTGATACCTTGTTGGCTAGCTAATGGAACGTAGATATTATTTAAAACATCTGCAGAACTAACGCCATAGATTTTTTTTTAAATATTACTAAAAGAAACAATTTTTTTTTTCAAATTAATTACTTTTTTACGGTATCAATCGTCTACTACGATCCCATTGGTTCAGATACTTGCACTTTTTGGGTTGAGAATTATAAACAAACTTATCTGGCACACAAAAATCAGAATTAAAAAAAAATAAAAGGCATAGGATACAAAAAAAATAGGCTATAGTTAAGAAATCGGGATATTTTTTAAAAAAACCTTCTAAGTCCAATATCTCGAAAACGGTTAGGTTTAGGGTGGGGTGTTTCATAGTCAGATCAGTCAGAAATGATGGGAACTACCACCTCTTAACGGATCTAGGTCGACTTACCCAATAACCCTGTATATATCATTTTAATTATGTTTGGCAATCCAAATATAATTTCCTTGTATCTAAATAAAACATTTTTTGGCAATGCTTCTAAAAATATAAAATATAAACGAGCTATGCGTGTTTTACTACAAATTTTCGTTTTCGTTTGGTCTTTATAGTCTGCTTGCATATTTTATTGAAAAAATAAAATGACAACACTTAAAGCCAGAATTTAACTCTTTCAGAAGTTTGATTTCCTTTATTTCTGAAAACAAACATAATTTATAAGTTTTTCACAAACCGTTAAGAAAAACAAATGATAAATTAATCATGTATTGTGTATAGTATTTGTATCACACAAATACCCATGATTAATCTATATTTATAAAGAAATTAACTGCGGAAAAATCATGTTTTGCTTTTTTTGGGTTAGACTTGAGTATTGAATTAAAACTGTTGTATATTTTCATTGCTTATTTTATTATAACTAGTCAATAAATTATTTGTAAAGAGTAGAGTTCTTAAAACTACTCAGTTTCGATGCGACTAGATCTTAATGGTGAGCAAGGAGGACGGGAGCGGCGTGCGCGTGAGCATGAGCGTGGGCGGGAGCAGAGTTAGACACGACCGCGTTGAAGCCGTGGTGGTCATCAGCGGTGTACTGCACGGTACGCACGGAGCCGTCAGCCTCCACCAGAGAGTACTCGCCGTGCACAGCGTCGCCGTCGCGGGACTCGTGCTGGGACTTGTTGTCACCGGTGTGTCCGTCAGCCACGGAGTAAGAGAAGTCGTATTTGGGGTGAGCCTGTTATCAAACACATCGAATGTTAGACTTGTACTATAACAATTAATAAGGGAAGAAATTTATTAATTTAACCGTTTTTGGTGTAGGCACTTACGTATTCCTCAGCGTGAGCAGAGACCAAAACCTTTTGGGCGGGAGCTAGCACCTTGGCTACAGGAGCGGCGTAGTGGACGGGAGCAGCGGCGTAGTGAGCGGGCGCAGCGGCGTAGTGGACGGGAGCGGCAGCGTAATGAGCCGGTGCAGCGGCGTAATGAGCAGGGGCAGCGTAGGCGACGGGAGCGTGAGCAGCAACGTGGTGACCCTCATCGTGACGTACGATGCTCTGGGAAGAAACAGCGGCGGACGGGGAGTAGTGCGCCGCTGGCAGGAGACCCGCCGCAGACACAGCAAACACCGCGCTCAAAGCTACGATCTACAATACGTAACAATGTTATTTTAAATTCAACACTTAACATCACAGGATTAAATATTCACATTTATTTTTTTAAACTCACTTTAGAGAACATGTTTGTCGTTATTATCTGAGATACAACTGATGCATAGCACATGTCAAGATTGCCTTATATATTGCGGGTTTCGTGTTTTGGGCGTCACAAGGTCGACGGGTCACGGTGCAACTTCATAGATTACCAAGAAGCTTGCTCAATAGTTACCGTTTAATTAACGTATAGTATTTAGAATTAAAACATAAAACATAAAGCGTCTTTTTCTTAATTACTTATTTTGTTCAGTATTTTTATTATTTGGTATCTTAATAATAGATGAAATGTTCAAATATGAAACAAAATTTTAATAAATTCGTTTTTTAAAGCAATTGCCTTAATACTAAAAATTTCATTTCAGGAGATTCATTAAAACATTCATAACATAACATCACGCCAATATTACCCAGAAAGGTGTGGCGGAGGTGTACAACTCTCACATTTCTGTTATGTTTAAGTCCCATGGGATAGGGGTTGGATTATTGCCATTCACCAGGCATAATGCCAACTCCATGCTGCTATTGTGAATTTCCTGATGGAAAGTTAACAAATAACACTTTGCTAGACTTGGAAATATCAAAGGCGAGACCTCGTGGTAAGAAATGAATACGCTAAACATTAGACTATCAAGGTCGTCCAAACGCAATAAAAACATTAAATTTGTCAAATTCAAAAAAAAAATATTTAAATCAAATACCTACCAAATTTAAAATTATAAACATCTTCCGCATATAACAACAGACTTGTTTTACTATCAAAGTCAAGGATATATCACCGTGACCTGAAGACGGGTCTTCGAACGGAACATTATGCAATGAAGATGAGTCAGTCAATTCATTCATAATATTTAAAGATGCTCTCGTAATATGCAGACGCGCCGTCTGTTGAACTTTATTGCGTGACTTATGCGAACATCGACCGCCACGTAAAAGCTTGTTTGTGGTAACATTCACAAAAACCAGAACCTATTTATTAATTACTTTTAATGTTATCGAATAAAATTTACATGAAAATTCAAAATCAGTCTCTTTCTAACGTTAATGTTAAATTTAATTCATTTATTTACTTGCTACATTATATTCCTTTACAATTATTGTAACACTCGTTTATGTTACAAAATAGTTTTATATCTGAAAAATACAACGCTGCAATATCTTAAGGTCAGAGTATTTAGCTTCAAGTACTGAGTCATAATTAAATGCCGATAATCGGCAATTGATGTTATAACGTGTGGCAAAAAGTAAGACTGCCCTGCTTCTACTAGAGTCTGCAGAGCGAAGAAAAGAAGTATTATTAACCAAAAGGAATGCATAAAACCACCGGTCTAATCCAGCGGTTCAACCCTTAGTTACTATTACTCCGTTTCTCCGCTACGTGGCCTCGCTCCGCTTCTGTAGACAAACAACCTTAACCAGTGCATTGCCAATGATGACTTGACCTGACCTATGGGCTTAAGAAAAAGCTCGAGGTTCAACAAAAAAAAATGTATAATGTCACATACTACAAATAACTTATGAACAGTTGTGGCAGATAGTTGGAATAAATTCATAATCACTCTGAAAAGCGTTTTTACTTGTTATTCTGTGACTTTGCAGGCAGTTTATAAAGTATATATTCAATTACAATATAAAGTTACTTTAATAATATTATTATTGTAGATAGATATACAGTAAAGTGTATTTTAATGGATTTATATGAGAAGATAAGTCAGAAATAGTGTCGATTCATAGGATTTGTAGATTTGACAACAAGTTTTGTATAGCGTGCAAGAGTGGCGTTTTGCTTTAAGGCAAAGAGAGACACTCAAGTCTAGAAAAACAAACTATTTTGAGAACTCTAGAACAATTTTTTTAAAGATATATAAATCTTTCGAGCTCAAAAGCAGTATAAGTCAACTATACCATAATTTCAGTACTTAACTATATTCAATTAGTGGCATCGCTCTTATTTGATAGATAGATAGATAAAACTTTTGTACGAGCCAATACTGCTCGTACAGCGAATTATATTGTAAACAATAAACAGTCGTTTACGTTAGTCGCTACCAAATAAGTGGAACAAATAAACGCGTGTTTGGTGAACATAAATACTATTGTTTATAAACGTGACTCACAACTACTAAACGTAACAACAACTGACAATATAACTTATTACAATTTAACTATAATTTAACTATTTACAATAAACTATTTAACCTAAAGTGATTTGGTGTTACTACAAGCTACCTTCTCACAACAACAACTAATATACAATCGGGATAGCGGGGTTACAGTCAACGACGAGATAGCCCCAACAACTTTATTTGTGCATACAAAATAGGAAATACATTTTGTACAAAAGTTTAAATAAAAATATGTGCACGAAGGGCGGCCTTATCGCTTAACGCGATTTCTTCCAGGCAACCTTTGGATGGACATTAGTGTAATAGATTTACAGAATGGTAGTTTTAAACAGAAATGAAAAAGGGTTTAGCGCTCAATAAATAATAGGTATAATACTAAAATAATTAATATGCTATTTTTAACACACTAATAAGACATTAGACCAGTGTCGATAATTTATAAAACCAAAAAAAATAATAGTAGGATGAAACCCATTAGGAAAAGAGGAGAATATTATAAAAACCGGCCAAGTGCGAGTCAGACTCGCGCACCGAGGGTTCCGTACAAACCTGTAGGTATATAAGTAAAAGTTATGGTATTTTTATTGCTAAATGAAATCCATAACATAACAATGTGGAAAGCTGACGGTACCTTGTCAATACATATATGAAAACATTATCAAAATTCTCGTGTCGCGGTGTTTGTTTCCAAACTCCTCCGAAATGGCTGAACCAATTTGCATGAAATTTTGTGTGCATATCGGGTAGGTCTGAGAATCGGCCAAAATCTATTTTTTTATTTTTTTTTGTTAATCGCATAACAACGTTTGCTGGGTCAGCAAGTCTAATATATAAAATTCTCGTGTTGCGGTGTTTGTTTCCAAACTCCTCCGAAACGGCTGAACCGATTTGCATGAAATTTTGTGTGCATATCGGGTAGGTCTGAGAATCGGCCAACATCTGTTTTTTTTTTTAATCGCTGAACAACGTTTGCTGGGTCAGCTAGTAAGTTTATGATTATTAAAAAAAATATACTATGTGATGTAACTAAAAATTTAAGATTTTCGGAATTTTTATATGTGTACTTTATAACGTTGCTTCATGCCAAATTTCAAGATTCCAGGTCGTCTGGAAGTATCCTTTAGGTTTTGATTCCCTTGCGAGTAGTTGCGAGTTTCAAAATATGCGGCTTTAATTGCTGTATCTTTTGATTGCGTTGACGTAGAAGTTTGATTTTGTTACAGCTTAAAGATATTATAGACTTGAGTATTTGTTAAGAATTTCAATATAATACCACTACGCGTTCATGAGTAAAGGGGTAATAAGTTTAAAATTATTAAAAATATTTTTATTATATGATGTAACTAAAAATTTATGCTTTTCGCAATTTTTCCTTTATCTGTGTTATAAGACGTTGCTTCGTACCAAATTTCAAGATTCTGAGTTCACGGGAAGTACCCTGTAGGTTTTGATTCCCTTGCGAGTGTCGAAAATTTGCGGCATAAACGGGAGTATCTTTTGATCGCGTTGACTTAGAAGTTTGATTTTTTCACAGCTCCAAGAGACCATAGACTTGAGTATTTGATATGAATTTCAGCTTGATACCTCCACGCGTTCCTGAGAAAAAAGGTCTTGACAGACAGACAGACAGACAGACAGACAGACGGACAACAAAGTGATCCTATAAGGGTTCCGTTTTTACCTTTTGAGGTACGGAACCCTAAAAATTAAAGGAAAAATAATTTACGGGCGATCTGAGGTCGGCAAGGGGAAGAGGGGAGGGTTTTAAGGGTAAAAACGGTTTTTCTCGATTTCCGGCAAAACTAAAAGTTCTATAGAAAAAAGTCGAATAGCAAAGTTGTTGGTAATAAAAAGATCTAAAACTTTTGAATGTACACTTTTTTCATATAACTTCAAAATTTATGTGAAAAATTAAAAAAACAAGTTTTTGGTTTTTTATTTTTATCTTTTACAAACAATAATTTTTTTTCACGAAATTTGGTGAAAACTTACCTTTTTATGTCCCAAATACGGTGTAATTTATTTGATTAGAAATATTTATTTTCACCTTATTTTGAATTAATATCGAAAAAGCACCCAAATTTTATTTTTATTTTTATTATGATTTTTCCTTTAATTTTATAATATTCTCCTCCTTTTCTAATGGGTTTCATCCTACTTTTATTTTTTTTCACTTTTTATCATTTTTAAAGGCTTCTACCCTGGTCTACATGGTAAGATACCAGTGTACAATATACTTCTTTTAATAATAATCATAAATACTAACAATATTACAGACACATTTTCTTTCTAAACATTATAACAGAATGGATCGTATAAAGTGAGAGGTGAATATTTAAATAGGTTTACTTAATCGTTCCATTGAATGATGAGAGAGCTTTTGTGAACGAGCTTGATGTACGAAACACCACAGTCGCACAACATAATGTATCTGCTGACTCTATGTGTAAAATAGTGTTAAAATTGAATATATAACGTACAGCATTTATGTAATATTGTATTTGATAAGGGCCCCGATGCCTGATTTAAATATATAAAATAAAATATATTGTAATGATTAATGAAAGTGAGTTTAAGCGCAACGAATTTAGAGTGAAATTATTTTGAATGACGATTTTAAGTGTGTTGTTAAGTCTAAGGAATAAAGATATTTTCATTTCATTTCATCATAAACTGTTTCATATTCGCAGGTCGTTATTAACTCTTGCCAATTATTGTGTTTTAAATTAATTATTTAAGTTCTTCTTCTTCGTCGTGTCGATGGCTGAGTCAAATTTTATTTTGACTTGCCATCGTGTTGAAAGGATTAGCCAATTCGCTTTGGAGCACTCGCGAATTGCCCAGGGTGCGCCGGACGTATGGAATCGTTGTGTACGTCACTCAGGGAGGCCTTTTTTCATGCACCCCATTATTATTATTTTAGTAAACGATGAAATATCCTTTGTGACTGCTAGTATCCGCGCAAAAAAACTACACCCAAATAATTTTCGATTTATGCCTTTAAGTACTTATAATTTGCTAACTTAATTATTTAAGGTACATTCTTTTAATGAACATTCCATAAAGATTATATGTGATGACTAGCTGTTGCCCGCGACTTAGTCCGAGTCGATTTTGTTATAATGAACAAAAACTGTCACGTTGGTCTAGTGGTTAGCGGATGCGCCTCTCACCGCAAGGTCTCGAGTTTGATTTTTGGGTCGAACAAAGTGCTATATTTTAGTTTCTTATGTTTTCACTTTCTCCCCGTAGGGAGTAATTTAAAACATCATCTATTTGTGATCCCCTTCACTCTCTAACGAACACAGCATGTAAAATTTTGACTTCTTGCGGTCCGTGGTTTTGGCTGTGCAGTTTATCCCCATGATTTTAGGTACTGTGGTTTAGGCCCTGCGTTAATGTATTAGTCAGTCGGGTGAACAATTATATGTACAGATTAAATAAGAGAAAATTGGTTTTTGATTATATTTATCATGTTTTTATTAACTACAACAATGGAGGTTGGATTGAAATGCCGGTTGCTTATTAGAAAGGTGACTTTCCAATTTTATATATTATGTAGTTTCTCCATGTGAGTACAAGCAAAATGGCCATTCTGCTGAAAGAAGAATTTTATTAAAACTCTCGCATTTTTTCTGAAAGTGGTTTTAAATTGTTTTTTTCTGCTTGCAATTAATAAAATCATTTCCAAATGACAATGTTTTCCTTTGCAATTTAAATCAACTACTACATAAAATATTAAGAAAATAAAAGAAAATGAATTTCTCGGTGAAGATCTTATTTATTATTCAATAAATAAATACTAACTATTTAACAGGTCCTTTTTCCTATAGTATATTTTATTTTTTTATGTTCAATGGTGAGCTAAGAGGACGGGAGCGGCGTGTGCGTGAGCATGAGCGTGGGTGGGAGCAGAGTTGGACACGACCGCGTTGAAGCCGTGGTGGTCATCAGCGGTGTACTGCACGGTACGCACGGAGCCGTCAGCCTCCACCAGAGAGTACTCGCCGTGGACAGCGTCGCCGTCGCGGGACTCGTGCTGGGACTTGTTGTCGCCGGTGTGTCCGTCAGCCACAGAGTAAGAGAAGTCGTATTTGGGGTGAGCCTGTAATCAAACACATTAATTGTTAGGCTTGTTCTGTAAACTATAAATAAGGGCAATAATGCTTTGTAACTGTATTTGATGCAGGGACTTACGTATTCCTCAGCGTGAGCAGAGACCAAAACCTTGGGGGCGGGAGCTAGCACCTTGGCAATAGGAGCGGTATAGTGGACGGGAGCGGCAGCATAGTGAGCAGGAGCAGCGGCGTAGTGGGTGGGAGCAGCAGCGTAGTGGACGGGAGTGGCAGCGTAGTGAGCGGGTGCAGCGGCGTAATGAGCAGGGGCTGCGTAGGCGACGGGAGCGTGAGCAGCAACGTGGTGACCCTCATCGTGACGTACGATGCTCTGGGAGGAAACAGCGGCGGACGGGGAGTAGTGCGCCGCTGGCAGGAGACCCGCCGCAGACACAGCAAACACCGCGCTCAAAGCTACGATCTACAACACATAATAATATTTGTTTAAATTGAACACTTAACAGCACAGGATTAAATATTTACATTTATTTTTTGAACTCACTTTAGAGAACATGTTTGTCGTTATTATCTGAGATACAACTGATGCACAGCACATATTAAGATCGCCTTATATATTGCGGGCTTCAAGTTTTGGGCGTGACGAGGTCGACGAGTCACGGTGCGACTTCATAGATTACCAAAAAGCTTGCACAATAGTTACCGTTTAATTAATATATAAAATTAAAAGCGAATATAAAACATAACACGTCACTTAATCATAATATCATGAAGAGTCTTAACTGCATATTAATTTCAACATTTTATCATCATTTATTAAACAATAGATGAAGAATACAAAAATATAATAGATAAAAAAATATTTAGCAAAGCAATGGTAATAATATTATTTCAATAGATAAAGTAAAACTATTAATGAAATAATAATTATTTTTTAAATAAAATAATCAAAATAGCTTCATTTAAAGTACCTTCCAAATAAAAAATGATAATCAAATATCTTCCGCATAGTAACCAAAAACTTGTTTTTTTTTATCAAAGCCAAGAATATATCACCGTGACCTGAAGACGGGTCTTCGAACGGAACATTATGTAATGAAGATGAGTCAGCCTATTCATTCATAAAATTTAAAAATGCTCTCGTAATATGCAGACGTGCCGTCTGATGAACTTAATTGCGTGCTATGAGAACAACGACCACCACGTAAAAGCTTGCTTGTGGTTTTATTAACGAAAATCAGGCACTATTTATTAATTACTTATAATAATAAGAGAAGCTATCCGCTGTATCCCGAACGCTTTACAAAATCGTCCAAGACAATAAGTCGAAATTACCCGAAACTGTAATAAGTGGCTTGTTATGCATGCATTCTACTCTGTTGATGAATTGATAACATATAAAAATTAATTTAGATTAAATCTGAAATCTAAATTATTGAATTTTATTTATTTGTGTTGTATTGACTTGGGTATCTCAATCACGATTGTATTTGACATTCTGCATTGTATTATTATTATTTGATTACTTTTTTCATTATTATTTTTTTCCAATAATTAGTTGATTTGTCAATATGCAAATGGTTTTTTTGATGAAAATATATGTATTGACGTGTAATATTTTTACCAATAAATAATTTATGAGTTAATATCGAATAAAATTACAATAACTAAAATGAGTCTCTTTCTAACGTGATTTCTTTATTTTGATTAATTTAAATACTTGTTCCATTTTTTTTCTTTACAATATGCCAAGTCTTTTCCTAATCACATTGGGGTCAGCTTCCTAGTCTAACGGATTTAGCTGAATAGCAGCATTTTACGTTGGACGACTGCCAGCAGACCTCCACAACCCAGTACGAGGTTATACGATACTATTTGTGAAACTAGTTGGTAGACTTTCTAGCCTTTGACTATCCGCAACAACTGCCATAAATCTTAAAAATGCGAACCGGGACTGACGGCTTATCGTGCTCACCGAAGCACGGAGGAAATCTGGTTATGTTGAAATGGTCACCCATTTACGGCTGACCACAGCTAACATTGCTTAACCTGCATGATTGATTGATTCGCGCGGCTTCGACTCAGTCACATTTTTCAAAATTCCATTTTTCAAAATCGTTCATGATACAAAATAGTTTTACATCTGAAATACTACAACGCTGCAATTTCTAAACGTCAGAGTCATTAACATCAAGTACTGAGTCATCAATAAATGCCGATAATCAGCAAATGATTTTATAACTAGTAGCAAAAAGTAAGGCTGTCCACTGAAGGCTGCGGATGCAGCGAAGAAACGAAGTGACATTAACCATTTTGAATACATGTTATCACCGGATAATTATCGGACCATTTCAACGGTACTACCCTTTTGGTTATTAGTACTCCATCTCTCTGCTACGTTGCTTTGCTTCACTTCTGCGGATAGATAGCCTTAACCAGTGTTTCGAAATAATGCTTGTGAAAATAAAATATAATTTCGTATCTATGCTGTAAAGCGCTAAGGAGTTCCCTCATGATAAGACACTCCTGGCTGCATCATCAGACCATTTCTATCTTACAAGTGTATTATCACCAAAACTAAATAACTATACATAGTTTCGTATCATGCTCTTAAGCGTTCAGGAGCTCGATCTTGGTGAGACACTCCTAGCTGCATCATCAGAACATTTCAGTCATATTATTGCATTATCACCAAAAAAATATTTTCAGCTAGTTCCGGCAACTAGAAGAGGTCGAAAAATGCTTTGCAAGAATATTTTTGTGTATATGTAACCCACATACACAAAAATACTCGTACATACACGATATAGCGAGTTAAATAAAAGCTTTTAAAAATAACGCATTCTGGAAATACCTGATCATCTATTATGATAATTCACAGTTGAAGTAACAGTCGGGTGAATTGATCATTTAATCATTACTTCTATGTGTTATTCTATAAATAGTTCTATATATCTTTATCCAATTATAGTATGAAGTGATGATATACTCGTAGTAGATTCAGGGTGGGTGCGACATAGCGGCATTAATAAAACCACATATTTTATACATGGTTAATTTAGTACTTTTTTGTTACTACCCGTATTTTTTTAAGGTACGAAAAAAAAATTCACCTAATCAGATCGAACTTAACATGACATGTGTTTGGAAAAATAACCAATGGAAATTTACAATGAATATTTCAATCCTAGTGTAAATGGACCTTTATACATAAGTCATGTAAAATATATATTTTATTTTTTTAATTTTAAGATATCTTTCGAGCTTAAATGTAGTATAACCTTAGTTCAACCAACTCAACCGCTCAAACGAGCTTGAGGTAGGAAACACTACAATCGCATAACATAATTTATCTGCTGCCGTTAACTCAGCGATTCAAATAATGTCAAATGCTGGTAGTCCGTTTTTTGTGCATACTCTCAGTCTAGAGGCACTAAGGGCAAAAATAGTTACGTTGGACTTCAGACCAACGGACTAAAACCACCACGATACATCTGCGCCCGCCTAATGACAGAAACGCTTGCGCATACCTACGAGCCCGGAGAACCGCGCACCGTAATACTAGCACTCCTTCCCCGCTGCGGCCCCGCAACTCCCCGGCTGCAATGTTGTCCGTGAAACAATATTAGAATCGGGTTGATTGCGGGGTCCGTAAGCGGGAGACACTGTAACCTGGGCCGTTCCCACATGGGCTTCGCTTCAAAAGCCCCCCCTGAGGTCCACCTAGCTTCACCGTGGCACCAAGTCCCACCGCGACGACAACGGGGGACACCCGGTTGGTGGGGAAATACTCCCTACAATTACGTACACGTACCATAGACATATAAGTCTTTAGATATTCCGAAGCAATAAAAACTGTTGTTATTACCTCGTGTATTTAAATCAATTCTCTAAGAAAACAACAAGATGCTGAGAAAAACTACACCCCAAATGATTTTCAAAGCATTTTCTTAAATATCATTTGCTAACTCAAATAATTAAGGCACTTTCTCTTTATGTACTTTCCACCAAGATTATATTAAATGAAAGAAAATTGATTTGTGGAATATATAAATTACTTATGTTTTTATTGACTACAACAATGAAGGTTAAATTAAAATGTTGGATGGCTAATAGATTGGTGATTTTCAAAATTTTGTAAATACAAGCAATATGGTCATTCTGCCGAAAGAAGTATTTAATTTAAACTCTCTGAAATGTTCCAGAAGTGGTTGAATTTGTTAAGAATACTTTTGTTCATTTCTGATTAGCAATCAATTAATCATCACATTATTTTAAAACGACACATTGTTCCTTTGCCATTTAATTCGACTAATACCCAATTGTAAGAAAGAAGAAAATATAAGAAAAATTAAGTTTCACGTCGCAGATGTTATTTATTATACTTTAAATAAATACTAACTATTTAACAAGTCATTTTTCTTACAACATATTTGGTTTCTTTTCCAAGGTTTAATGGTGAGCAAGAAGGACGGGAGCGGCTTGCGCGTGAGCATGAGCGTGGGCGGGAGCAGAGTTGGACACGACCGCGTTGAAGCCGTGGTGGTCATCAGCGGTGTACTGCACGGTACGCACGGAGCCGTCAGCCTCTACCAGAGAGTACTCGCCGTGCACGGCATCGCCGTCGCGGGACTCATGCTGGGACTTGTTGTCGCCGGTGTGTCCGTCAGCCACGGAGTAAGAGAAGTCGTATTTGGGGTGAGCCTGTAATCAGATACATTGATTGTTAGACTTGTACTTTAAACAATGAATAAGGAAAACAATTGCTTCAGCTGTATTTGGTGTAGGCACTTACGTATTCCTCAGCGTGAGCAGAGACCAAGACTTTAGAGGCGACAGGAGAGGCGTAATGGACGGGAGCGGCAGCATAGTGAGCAGGAGCAGCGGCGTAGTGGATGGGAGAGGCGGCGTAGTGAGCAGGGGCAGCGTAGGCGACGGGAGCGTGAGCAGCAACGTGGTGACCCTCATCGTGACGTACGATGCTCTGGGAGGAAACGGCGGCGGACGAAGAGTAGTGCGCCGCTGGCAGGAGACCCGCCGCAGACACTGCAAACACCGCGCTCAAAGCTACGATCTGTACAACACACAACATTGTTAGTTTTTCTAAGCACTGACAAATAATAACACTGTTATTTTGTTTTATTAATAACTCACTTTAGAGAACATTTTGTTGATTTTATCTGAGGTACAACTGATGCACAGTATGAGTTGAGATCGGCTTTTATATTGCGCGTACATGATTTGGGTGCGACAAGGTCGACGGGTCTCGAAGCAACTTTATAGACAGTTTTAATGCTTTCTCTGTATTATATTTCTCTCTTAGTCTAGTTCTAATAATGAAATACTAGGCAAATTTGCAATAATATTTATTACACAACACCTCCAATCGCGGTATGTTTATAATCTACTTACTAATCAATGACATACATTTGTTGCATTGTTTATATTTGACAGTTACTATGTCTCAATTGCATTGAGTTTATAATTATCTTAACAAAATATCTTCATTGTATTCTACCTCCTATTAAATATTTCGTTTGATGTATTTTTCATTAATAATATTATTAATTAGTAGTGACCGTGACCTCAAGAAGCGCTCACGCATTATAGTAGATGATTCACCTAAGCTGTGCAAAGTTCATTCAAAAAGAAATACTAATATATTCAGCTATGTATATATTTAATGTTTATTTACAATTTATATTTCATTGATGAGATCGAATTTGTATCCTACCTAAGATAGGAACAAATGGATGAACGTGACGTCACGAAATGACGTATCATACAGTTGAGAAATTTAGGGTGCCGGTAAGAGGCGACCGTAGCTGGATGGCTAAGAGCGACTGCCCGGTGTGCAGTAAGGTCGCAGGTTCAAATCCTGCCGGTCCCATATCTTTTTCAACTGTTTCTTAGTATGATGAGATCGAAGTTTTAAAATGACGTGTATTGGTATTTATTAATTTAGACAGTATACAATTAGAATTTTAAACCTTCATTTCCATGCCCCACATCAGTCGTCAGCCGCGCACGACAGTAGCATATTTTCATATAAAAAAGATGCACGCGCAATAGCCGCAACAGCGCATGTTTGCGTGAATGCCCGACATTAATGTCATTAAAATAGTATAACAGTATGATACGCAAATAGTAGATGCGTTGTGAATTTTCGACTTTTTTGTTCTTCTTCTTCTTCGTCGTGTCAATGGCTGAGTCAATTTTTATTTTGACTTGCCATCGCGGTGAAAGGATTAGCCAATTCGCTTTGGAGAACTCGCGAATTGCCCAGGGTGCGCCGGACGTAGGGAATCGTTGTGTACGTCACTCGGGAGGCTCCTTTCATGCACCCCAAAATGTTTTTGTTGAACGAATGGATATTAAAACAATAGGGGACGCATAAGTTTGCCAAAAAGTCACGATACGCATGCAAATACTTAGATCAATATGTTTACTACAATTTATATTCGCGTTTTTGACATGAAATGGGCTTTTGTACCTATTGTTAGATGCTCAACAATACTTAACAATTCCGTTGTATTATTCATTTTCTTTTTTTATGTTTAACTTGTATTTGGTGCTATTTATATGTGTTAATTTGCATACCGAAAAAGTAGAATGTGACAGACTGCAATTGTAATGTATAACAACTTCTACAACTCATGTTCATGCAAATAAATGATTCTTATTCTTGTTCAATCTTACAAATATCACTCTTTGTCATAACGATAGAGAGATAATGATTGAAATAGCGATGCCATTAAACTAAGCTATAAAATATTGTTCTACCATTCATAAATGTTGTCCATATTCAAAAACATTTTTCGGTGTCCATAATTTTGCTGATTCAATACTCTTCAAATGAAAATTTTAGTATTGGTATTAGTTGCATCAGTAAACGAAATCTGTCGGCGTCGAGGCGAAGTGATTATTTCTACCAATACTTTAATGAATGGATTGGCAATGACGATTTTATGAATCTAAATGTCAAAACAATAAAACTGTCTGTACCGAGCTATTTATTATTTTAGTATCCAGTACATTTTTGACATCATATGAAATAAAATTAACCAGTTTCTTAATAACACAATCCATACGAGTCTCTCAAACTACTTCGCATACCGTAAAAAGATCACCTCATTCTTTTACTACCGTTATTCAGTATCGATACCTTACGTTGAGCGAATAAATTCGATGTTACGTACTCTTAAACAATAAAAGTGTAAAGTTTAAGGCAAATAAGGAGATAACGCATCAGCATAATACCAAAGCTTCAAAAATTATGACCCACTTATAAGGTCAGGGTTGTCATGCATAATTGTACCAGTCACGTCATACTGATTACGATACTCATTTTACATGTTGCATTGTATTCAGGCAAATGGAAGCTAGGCAGAGACTTAAGTTTTAAGTAAGCGCGTTTCTTAAATGGTGGAGCTTTTGTGAATGAACTTGAGAGACGAATCACAACAAAAATAAGGTTTATATTTAGCTAGAAAAACTCGAAAGTGAAAGGGAAAACAGCGCGGGGTCGTAGCCCGATGCGTTAGTCGCACCAAATATACACCACTCTCGACTCCACTGTCTACGATGCTCTCCGGGTGCGATCACAATGTAGTATGTTTAGCTCCTCCCATCGTAAATCACACTTAGCGACCCGGGGAACGAACCCGAGAGCGCTCATAATTATCTATCGCTAGTACACAAAGCAGTATAATCAATTTATTTATGGTATATAAATGGTATAGGTTATGCATAGCTTTCAAGAATTGTAGCAAATCTAACTTCCATAACTTGTACCACAACAAATCGCCTGAAGCATTCGACCTACACTACTGCGCAGCGACCATGTCAACAAGTTATCTTCTGGCGTATGGTAATTCTATAAGCCAATTTGTTTTCGTAACAACATATTTAGATTATTTATAAATTGAAGTATTTTACAACATCTATATCTACTAGTGATGTAACGAAGGTACGATTTCTTACATTCGCATATATGCCGATGCGAATACCTATATTCACATCAATCATTCGCGTCTGCGAATGCGAATGTTGACCTTCAAATAAAGGACGCGCTGAATGTCATACGTGTTTGACATTTCGTGATTGCCATGTTATAACCGAACTTAGCTGAGCTGGCCCATGTTTCAAGACTTCGTCCGCATACAATTCATATAAAGTAGTTTATGCTACAAAATTAAAACATTACTTTAAATAGGGTTAAACTATGTTTCAATCTTCAACTGAATCACCGAAGATGTCTATATGGATAATAATATTTACTTAAGAAACTAAGATTCATCTCTAAAGCATTTTAACTATTCGAAACACTTTCATACTCAGAAAGCGCCATAGACGTCGCATTCTTTGTATTTAACTAAATATCTGCACCAAAGCTTTTTCACAACCCATAAGTTTGGGACCGATATCGGCAACTTTTTTACATCTATCCTTAAAAAAACCAAGCTGCTGTACTAAAGCGTCTGCAACAGACTACACTTATATTATATTATCTTTTCAGATCCATCCATTCTATGTTTAGTTTCCTTATTGTTTGTCAACAGTGTTCGCCAAACATTCTCATCATTTCTAATGAATCCAAGTTAAGCGCTACGACATGTCCTTTTTCATTCAATCTGCCTTCACGGTAGATGTGATTATTGGCTGTGCCCTTGGTATTGCTAAAGTCTATGAGCGAATAGCATCAGATAGCTGGTTTCTTTGTATTATTGTTTTAATTTTTTGAAAAAAACTGTATGAATACGGATTTACCGTTTTAGATCCAAACAAATTGTATGTTTGTATGCATCTATAAAACACCGTTTAATGCACGTCACCGTCATTGTAACGCCGTTTAATGCACGTCCGCTCTGGTCTTGTTGCATTGGCTTACGTTAATTGAACTGGCTTGAGGTTTGTCGATCCATACTACTTTGCTTGAAAAAGCCCTATTCTAGTCATACTGGGGTGATGGGAGCTTTAAAATTTAACATTCTCAGACATTACAAACAGGAGGGCGTAAATGACATTGCCATAATTTGACTTTTTTTAATTGGTTTTTTTTTTACATTAGATAGAACGCCAGAAGCAATTACACTATCCAATGGGCCCAATGACAAGGCTAAATACACACACACACATTCACTCACACAAGCACACCCAGTCTCAGAACAAATCTTTGCGAATCATATAAAGATTTGTGCCATGTGGAACGAACCCACAACACCAGTTCTGTGGAGAGCGGCGAGGCGACCGCTTAAACCACTACACCACACGTGCACACGATGAAACCGCTTATTTAGTACATGTTTACGCTTATTTAGCAGTTATTTAGTACATGTTTCTGATACCACGGGTGCAAAAATTGTTACGATGTCAGTCACTTTTATTAGACCTATTTTGATCTAATATTTTATAAAGAAAGGATGTATAAATATTGAATGTCGGTAATCAAAACATAACGTGTGATGCATGATGTAATTATGTCAGTGATTCATGGGAAATTGAACGTCAGCCATAGTGATTGTATCATCACTGATGTCATGCAGAACTAATTAAAACAATACCTTTCTAAACAATAACTAGTCTTTCATCCAGTTTCACAAAACAGTTTCAGTATGAACAGACGTGTTAGTAATCTATTCTTCGAAATATAGTGTAAAGAAAATAAGTGAATGAGTTTAATTAAAATAATTATCTAATTAATCTGGCTATATATTGACGGTCTATAATGTTATTTCTAGTGAGTATATTTATATATTTTCCGTATAATAAATGAGCTCTCAAATTTAATCAATAAACATTCTTGTAGATAAAAATAACTGTGGCAACATTATGCGTAACTACTTGTCAATCAACGTTAGCAAAGCAGCCATGGCCTCAGATCAGAAAACACGAATATGACCAAAGCATATACTCGAATGCATGGAACTATGACTCAAGTCCTAAGAGTATTCGCTTTCCGGATCATTTATACCGTAACGTGCCACACATAAAGCCGACGCACCCTCCGAGCATCAGGACTGAAATACAATACGCTCCTTTGCACATACACAATCAAGATGAACTGTTGAGCAGACAGTACTATAGGCCGACTCCCACTGTCCGTATCTTAACAAGCACCCCTACAATGAACAAACAGCTGTTGGAACCACAGATCCCAATGGAGCAAAACTATCTGTCAGGATATCATCGAGAACATCAGTGGCATCTTAGCCAGGGATGGGATGATCAGGTTTCATCTCGAAGTCCCGGACATAATGCCGTATACAGAAACATAGCGCAATTGGAGCCCAGTGAAACGTTACCCAAAGACAACAATAATATAGCGCGAGTAACTCGTTACGATGACCCCGTAAAGGTAATAAATAGTTAATAGTCTCCAAGATCAAGCTATGATGTCATTTCATTCGTAATTTTTAGCACTGCACAGTTTCTGGTCTGTGCAGAGTGTGCAGTGACAAAATTATTTTGTTAAGGCAATGGATAACCTCATATATTATTTTTAATTGAACTTTATTACGTTTATTATTTTTTACGATGGGATGCCTAAGTTAAGTTTGTTCATTTTTATCGACTGATACAGCCAAATTGAACTCTTAATATTTGCCCCGTCAGGAACTTGGATCTGGTCTGAACAGATACAAACAGTTTAAAATGGACTTATCGTGTTAATTATATATTTTTAGAATCTAGGTTTAGAACTTGTTTTACTTGTCAGTTATAGTATTATTTTATTTTTGATTTCTCTTTTAAAACATTTTAGGTGGACAATGGGCTCTCTGAAAAACCTAACGCTTACTTATCGCCATCTGTGACAATGAACCCATTTTCCTATAAGAACTATTACGTACAACCCGGCCATGATGGTAAACAAAAACGAAAATTTGAAACCGTGCGGTAAGTAGAATGTAAAAAACCGGCCAAGTGCGTGTCGGGCCACGCGCAGTAGGGTTCCGTAGCTAGTCGTAACAACATATTTCGACTTAAAAGGGATTTACTATCTGTATTATTTATGTTTCAAGAATTTTGAACGAAATATTCTGAGTAACTGCATCTGACATTTCGGACCCCTATTCCTCTTGAACTAATGAAGTGAACTTATCCGCTATAGTTTTCCTTTAAAGTTCATTACATGTACTACCGACACAATTTTTTTCAGATTTTGGGATCCAGTAGTTTAGCTTTTAGAGGGGGGGGGACGCTCTACTCGAACAAAAATTTGCTCTTTAATGTTAATTATCTCGCAAACGAATCTCTAAATCAAAAAACTGTCTTAGCAACCCCTGAACGTTTTTAGAGTCCTATCTAACAATACCCCACACTATGGGGTAGGTGACAAAAAAAAAAACATCCCTACTTTACATGTAGGGGAGCTACCCGAAAAAAAAATATTTTTCCAAATTTTATTCTACGACTTTCTTTGTTTAGTTAACATACATGTTTATGCAAAATTTCAGCACCAACGGTTTCGTCGCTATGCCTCGGACAGACGGACGGACAGACGGACATGGCGAAACTATAAGGGTTCCTTGTAGGTACTACGGAACCCTAAAAAGCAAAAACAATCCTTAATTTTATGTCCTGCACCAAAAAAGCCGTTTGAACCATTACTACAGTATTATTGAACTATACATTAAAAGCTAAACTAAAACTCTCTTAAACTTTCTCAGGAATTTCTGGTGAAATTAAAGCTAAATGTAGATAAATAATGACCTAAGAGCATAAAAATCAAAGGAAAATAATTTCAATATTTTATTTTCAGAAATATCTACGATAGAATACACGTGGAGCAACAGGAATCTTTAAAGTTGAAACGCCATCAGCAAGAATATTATTATTATCCTTATAATAAGTACCATAAGTTGCACTTGAACATTGCTAGACGGCATAGCCCTAATCAACCTACTCCAAAATCGCAACTACACAACAGGCTATATTTTCAGCAGATGTACAATGTCAATGCCAAAAAACCACAACCTCCACTCAATAATAAAAGAGTGCCGTCCTATTATTATTCTTTAAAAGATCGTAAGGGCATACCAGTAGTGAATCGAGACGAGAAAACAAGAACCCAATTAAGGCCATTGTTTTCAAAGCCGAAATACTAAAATTTACTTTCTATTTATATCAGAGGCCGAAGCATCATCTCTCTGTCATCAACTCTTTCTTATTTTCTGGTTACCGTAAAATGTTAAATCTTACAATTAAGCGTCTTCAGTTGGTAAAAAGACGTCAAGAAAGGGCCTTAGATTTGACTAACTACTGTTCAAACACACGAATTTATCAATTTAAGTTCACGAATAACTTTAATTTTTAATTCCACTGATAAATGTATCACTATGTATATTTTGGACTTATGTATAATTTATTGAAAGCACCGTATAACGTTTTAAAATGTTATCTAATCAAACTCAAAAAATCTTCTCGTCAGAAGCTATGCAGTGTAAAATATATTGCACTTTTTTTAGCAGAATGAATAGATACAATTTTTGCATTCTGGAGGGCAAATCACTTTTTTGTTTAGCGTTCAGCTTTTAATGTACAAAGCTTTATTTAATAAGCAAAAGGCATAAAAAATATAGTATTTGTATTACACACGGCTACCGATCAACCTATACATTTCCAGTAAACGCTGGTCTTGCATCTTAAACTGGAATCATATGGGTTGATGTGTATACATATGTGTGCACTATTACATGCGTGGTTGGTTTTGTCTTATCTACGGTAAAGTAAATAAGAACTTAAATCTGAAGAAGGGTAGAAGCTAAGTGAAAAAAACAGTCAAGTTTGTAAAAACTTGGTAATATTTATTTATTTTATTTTATTTATTTATAAATCACACACACGACTATTACTGGCATTTCCAATAAAATGTAACAACCTATTATTTTAAACAACAATCTTTTTTGAATTAACAAGTTTTGGATATGTTTCGTTTTTTTGTATTTGAGTCTTATTTAAACTTAAGTTTTGTCAAATATTTTGTGAATATATAAATCCAGTAAACTGATCAATTTGTTGTTATTTTTGACCAAAGTGGCGATTTCGGTCCAATTGTATACATTAAACTAAATGACATAAAAAAAACTTTTATTTTTACCTATATTAAAATAATAAAAAAAAACTGATTGAATAATTTGTTCATCAACATATTTGTGGAGAACAAATATTTTCCAATTAACCAGTAATCATTTTGATGGCAACTTTGTTCTTAAATAAAATATATTTAAAATAATATCCTTTGACGAAATAAATATAGCTTGATGATAAAAAAAATTAGAACATAATCATATACTTAATAAAGTATTTAACCTCATTATTAGTTCTCAATAAAACATCAAAATGACCCAGTGAATGTACTAAGCTAAATTCTCTAAAATGTTGACCCGCGGCAAGGTCGTTCAGTTTTAAACACATTGTTAGTCATGTTCATGCAAGCTAGTATAAAACAGTACACTGATTGTACTTAGTATCATTCAAAGTGTGTACTTTGTAGACTAACAACATGTTCTCTAAAGTGAGTGAAACACTAATCATTATTATTTTGGACATAATTCGATTGTAATTTATAAAATCTTTTTTTATTTTTTATTAATCATTTTGTTTTCTTGTAGATCGTAGCCCTGTTCGGTTTAGTGGCAGCGTGCCAGGCTGGTCTTTTGACAGCGCCCGTGCACTACTCCTCCGCCGCAGCTGTCTCTTCCCAGAACATCGTGCGTCACGACCAGCCCGCCAGACACGTGGCCGTCTCTGCCCCTGTAGCCTACCACGCTGCCCCGGTTGCTTACCACGCCGCTCCCGCTGCTGTCGCCTACCACGCTGCGCCCGCTCCAGTCACCTACCACGCTGCCCCCGCTCCCATCGCCTACCACGCTGCCCCCGCTCCCATCGCCTACCACACTGCCCCCGTCGTCGCTCAACCTGAACCCTTCGACGCTCACCCCAAATACGAATACAACTACTCAGTAGCTGACGGCCACTCAGGTGACAACAAGTCCCAGCAGGAGTCCCGTGATGGTGATGTTGTGAAGGGCTCATACTCCTTCCACGAGGCTGACGGCTCCATAAGGACCGTGGAATACTCCGCCGATGACCACAGCGGCTTCAACGCAGTGGTGCACAACACCGCACCCACCGCTGCCCCCGTGCACGTCAAGACCGCTTACGTCGCTGCTCCCACCTACTACCACCACTAATTTGAAAATCTTCTGATATATCTAATTTATTTATTGCAATATATGAACAAAATCTAAATCTAAATAATTTTTCATTAAAATGCAAGAATATCCCTACACAATCATAATATTATTATGTATGCATTACATGCTGTTTATCTAACACCCAATGCAACAACGTATGCCAAATTGGTTTTTGTGCTAACATCCACGTTAAAGGAAATAAAGAAAAGAAAATAATAATTTATTGTGGCATAAGAAAAAAAAGGAACATTACAAAGCGTCTAAAACAAAATTATTTTAAAATATTATTCAAAATGCCAGAAATAGAACAATGATAATTCTGATGCGCCCAGTGAACGAGTAAGTAGCAGTATGATAAAGGAAAAAATAATTACATATACCTAAGGTGGGTGGACCATGGAAGGCCACGCTCCTTTGAAGGCCAACTATCAAAAAGTCGTAGTTATTGACATGTAAACACATATTCCTTCGGCTATACACTAAGATCCATCAAACTCAAGGCCACAGATGCGGCGGCGAGTCGCTCGCGCCGCTATTGTGGCAATGCGATCTCACGCTTCCTAGACTTCGATCGTCGACGTTACAATTGTAATTCGCGCGCACAGCAAAACGTAAGTTTTTAGTTAGATAACCTACTATTATTTCATATTTTTTTACTGTGAATTGTCGTATAAGGATATGTTTATGGTACTAAAGAAAAAAAAAATAGTTTTGCCTCGATTTAAGTTAAAATATTGGTAGTGTTCCCAGGAAAGCCGATGGTTCCTTATAAGGCCAATCAAAAATTTGACAGTTGGCCTTGCTGGGGTACATGGGCCTTACAAAGAACATGTACAAACCATGAACATATGAACAGTTACTTTTTAGTTATAAATACGTACCGTTACAGTTAAAACAATGTTTTATATTTATAATATTTTTATTTATAAGGGTTATTAAACTTTTTAACTCATATTGAATAGACATTTTTTTTTAAATTATTTTATTATCAGTATATATTTAAATTTCTTTTATGGAAAGGTTATGTCTGAAAATAAACTAAACTAATTTACATGCAAAGCAACGAATATAAAAAATATTTACATGTTAAAAACGGTAAAGTATGTGATAAAGTAAGTATGTGATAAGTTATATATAAGATAGTCTGTCTATAATCATATTTTAAGCAAAAAAAACTAGACTAGCTAGACATTATTGCACATCCAGATCCAGATCCATAATATAAGAAAGTCATTGATAATTTTTAGTTTGGCCTTCTTAGGATCATTTTGGCCTTACAAAGAACGGACCCATAAGAAGGCCATTTGAGGTAAAAAAAAAAGTTTTTAATTTCATTATAATACGCGTTGGCAAGTTATTTGATGGCAATATAATACTCATTACTACTGTTTTTAAATAATTTCCATTAATATATTCTTAGTTATACGATGGTGTTCAAGTAATGTTCGTTGAGTTTTTTATAAATGATAAAAATATATTGAGCATTTAATGTTTTGCTTAAATGAAAGAGCTTATTATGTAGTTTTAGTAAAAGGGAATATATTAATTGTTACAACTCTATTTTTAAGTTGAACGACTGATGTATAATATTGGCCTTGTTTGGAGCCGTGTTCCTTGCAAGGCCATTTGGAAGAGCTTAACAAAACTTAAGTTTAAGGAATTCTGATTAAAGCTAGGTTAAAAAAAAGTTTTTTATATGGTACACAATAAAACAAACTATTATTTGATAATTTGTTTTTTTCATTTATCCAGTTAATAAACGAATAAAAAGCGTTTACTCGTTAGAGTGGCCTTCCATGGTCCACCCACCTTATTATACTTTTTTGTGTCACAAACAAACAATATTTTGGAGAAAAAACTAAATTGCATAAATAAGAAACAATTACAACTACACCTATAGAATAGTAAAGCATTACATAAGCAGAACAAATCATGTTAGGCATACTTATATTCAAAATTAATAATAACAATTTCTTATTGGTGATAAGAAACGCACCTATTATTTTTGACAACCATAAATTGTCAACATTGAAATTCGGGGTAGATGAAATCATGTTTTTCCGCAGTTTAGTAGTATTACAGTACTGGTATTTAAGTGGGACATTGATTAATCAGTAAAACCTTTATAATACCGAATTATCAAGAGTTTTGACTATGTTTTGCTTTTTAATATTTTATTTGTATTTAAACTTTACTAAAAGGTTCTTAATAATGTGTCCTTGAATGATTTGATTTTATGAAATTGTTAACTTAATTATTATTTAATTACTACCCGTTTATAGGATTAACACACATATAATAGTTAAAAACAATAAAATAACTTAATTATAATTTAAGAATCCCTCAGAATACCTTTTCAATATTTATGAGATTTAAAGGCTAGATGCACGTGTTCTGGATAAGTCCCGGGTAGCCTATGCGGCACTTTTATGTCACATATATATGAATAGAAATTTAAAGAACCATCACTTAACTACTTAGACTGAGAGACGGAGAGTAACATGATCTAATTATCTAGACATCATAATCATCAATCTATTAGTGCCATAAAAAATCATTTTTTTTAGACAAGGCTTATATCTCAGACACACACAGACATACAACACACTCTATCACACAAGTACAGCAGTTAGTGCTTCTATATAAATAAGACTCGAGCTATGTCGAATCATGCAAAAATTTAACGAAATTATATTTTATTTATAGTTTACCCATAGCTGAAACTCTTTTGAATCCCTTATATGACCCAAGCAGCAAAATTTGGTCTAGTAATTGTCCTGGAACCACTATTTCATTAGGACTATAACGGAATAGTAAGCAATTATAACCACGGAAAAGGGCCCAATTTATAGGCCTATTTTACCTAATTAAAAATCTATAGAAGTTTTGGTGAACACCACTTAGACCAATAACGACCTCATAGTTGGACTACGAAAAACTATTTGCGGCCGCGAAGCTAACTATCATTAGCGCTTAATGGAACCAAATACGACAATAACGTACACAATGAATCTCTTACAAGCTCAAACAACGTGTTGTGAATTGGTGAATGTTGCTGCACACATTTGTAAAGATTAAAATTGATAAAGCTAATTGATTTATCCATTTCTTATAAATATTATCTAGAATATTAATAGTATGAGTAAACTGTAGTTAACAATAAGTCAAGATGAACTAATGTGTTTGAATTTGCATGGCGCACGTATATGTTCGGTGAAGTATAATAAGTTTTAAATCAAAATTTTTACACGCCCCTTGAAATTTGCGTTTTTATTAAGTTCAATTTTAAAATAATGTTGGTTTCAGTAAGACATATAACGAAAAGTCGCCATTTTGACAAAGTTGGTTTTCCTAAATACATTAAAAAACCGTTATAGGCGTACTTTGTTCAATAATGGTAAATATCAGAACCATTGCTTGGCCATATTGTTTGGAATTAGAGTTCCATAAATATTTCTATAACAGGACGGTTATTTTATATTGCTATTAAGTACCTACCTACCTATATCTTATTTTTATGCTTTTGTTTAGAAGTCAGCATTGAAAATGGTAATGTTTCTGGACGTCGATCGCTTTTTGACCATAAGGGATTTTCAAGCTTTAAAAACCTTAAGGTAGCCTTGGAACGAAACACACTTCTTGTTGTCTCACAAATGTCGTGGTTGTAACCATAAAGTTTCAAAAATTCTCGCCAGACGGCCACGACACTTCGTTCTGAATAAAGAACACATTAGATCATTGTTAAAAGAAGATAATTTCTGGTGTAAAAAATGCTGCTTCTACTCAGTTTATGAACACTTCACCAGTGACGAATGAGAACTTGGTAACTTACTCAATAGTACCTAATTTCTGTCAGTTTAGGTTTAATTTCTATGATTTCTCTTAACCTATACCTATAAGTCATTGATTTATACGGTATATAGAAATGAAATACACCTATCGATATTTGTACATAAATACACTAGGTATGTCATAAATATCATTAAGTGATATTATGATATTGATATTGAATGCACCGTTTGATTGTTAGAGAAGATTTTAACATTAAGTTAGAATATCGAAGAGATTCCTCACTAATACAATATTTAAAAACTAAATTTAAATTGCTTTTCGCAATAAAGCGGCCGTGGCGCAATGGATAAGGCATCGGTCTTACGATCGAGAGGTCGTGGGTTCGAATCCAGGCCATTACACCACGGACGTGAACTTCCTCCTAACACAAGTGAATTAAGCTTAGCTGGAGGGGATTAACAAGAATACTTGTAATTTGTATTTGCAAATTACTAGTAAGCTTTTTTTATTAAAAAACAAGCTTCCGCCCGCGGCTCCGCCCGCGTGGTATGTCAATTAAAAGTAGCCTATATGTTAATCCAGACTATAAGCTACATGTGTGCAAAATTTCATCGAAATCGACCCGGTAGTTTTGGCGTGAAAGAGTAACAAACATCCATCCATACATCCATACATACAAACTTTCGCCTTTATAATATTAGTAAGGATAAATAAAAATAAAGCGTTGTTCTGTGCAGAATTATTTTGTCTAAAATTTCCAGTCACTATTTTGTACGGAACCTTCTCCTATGTTTACGATTCGTTCTTCGCCAGATACAAAGCTACATCCCGATACCTGTATAATTTGTTTATAGGTTTTCGAAACCTTTCGTTTATAATAATCACTTCTTTTCATCCGTTTCCATTTATATAGATCCATTTTTGAAAGAAAATTTAATACGTTGGCAAAAAATACGACACAACAAAATGCAAATGTCCGTACTGAGACTATAACAGTATTTGGAAGACCATTTTATTCCAATGTATTCTTGTACAGGACACCACGGATATAGTTTTGGATACTAAGTATATTATATTAAACCTTTATAATCGTGTTAAGATTATAACAATATTAGTTTATACCACTATAAAACCACTCCATTTTACTTATAATTGTTCTGTAAAGTGAATTTATAAACCCTTATAAAACCAAGTAATAAATCCAAATAGTATTCAGTATGTTTAGTTCTGTTTATCACTCTAATTGGCGTACTTTACTTATAGTAGTTCTATAATGTCGTCTTGTTATCGGTTATAAGTATAGCTTACCAGTGCATCTACTCTTGAGTGCATTTACACCCTCGCGATACTTGTATAGGCCACCCAAGCTTATATTGCACCCTTAATTTCGACCTATAAGTATTTATAAGTTGATGTACAAAACCAGATACACTATAAGGCCCACCTATCTTCATGCTTGCTATTACAAGCGTGGCAGTAATTACTAAAACCGTTAAGAGAATATTATAAGTGCTGGAGGCCTATAACATCTGCACTATGGGATAATTTTGCTGCTTGGGGAATATCGTTGCGACACAAACGCTATCTCGAATTTAAATCGATGAGCGCCATCTAGTAGAGAAACGTAATAGTTATGAACTCCTACACTCCAGCCAGACTGTCACCATTGAAAAGCAAATAACAACATTTTAGCTAATGTTATTCAATATTATTATTCTACTTGCCCTTGCCCGTGGCTTTGTTCGCGTGGAAATCGATATTTCCATGGTATTTCCTTCAAAGTTGAAAAATTGCTGTCATACACTCGAAACCCTAAATTCACCTTCTGAGGGATTGGAATTTCCACAGAAATCAATCTTAATTTTTTTTTTAATTACAGGATCGAGCAGATTTTTATACAATTTCCTGCTAAATTGTCGAACCACCGGTAAAATCAGGCCTAAAGCGGTTCATCTAAAATTGTGTTTTTGCATTTTGTCTACGTTGGATAATACAACAAAAAGGTAATATTATGTTTACCGTATTATGTGTGATAAAACTGATAAAACATATCCCAGTTTTTAAGTGACCAAGCTATACCACTTTCAAAACCGCATACATCTCATGTAGTAGTTTTTGCATGTTGCGCGTATAAACATACAGACAGAGAGACAAAAATTAAAAAAAAAATGTTTTAGCTTTTACTGCTGTTTTAAAGTCCCCTCGTATTAATGTTTACTTAATATATTCAATGTACAGATATGGATAATTTCCAATTTTATTTTAGGTATAAATAGATGATATGGAACTCTTCATGCGCGAGCCCGGCTCGAAATTGGCCGTTTTTCATCTTTTTAGTATTTTTTTAAAGCATTAGCTTTTTGTTTTTTATAATAATAATTTTATATAGACATAAAATTATTATTTTAAAAAACAAAAAAGATTTGCGTTGTGTTTAATCTTTAAATATAGAAAACATATTTTCTCTAAAATAACTTAATTAAATTAAGTTATTTAAGAGCAAACAACAAGAGAAGAGAACAAATTTTGTTCTATTTGTCTAACACGGTGATTTCAGTTCAAAAGGATTGTTCTATTTAAAATAATACATAATAACACATATTTATTTAAAAACTAATTAATGAAGATTTATAATAGATCTCTAGCTTAATAAATTGTAGCCGTCACATATTAATTTCAATCCCCTAATTAAGGAGCTGTTTGTGTGGTGGCAAATGCACTACTTTCAATGGCAGTTTATTATTTGAGTTTTTCTGCTAGACACTCTATATTGCTATTCTTGGTACTCATAATAATATGGCGATTAGATGAAATAATAGTTCCAAGTTTAATTAAACTCCTTAGTGATTTTAGTATACTATAATCAAGTTACATACAAATTTTAAGCTTTATAGGACTTTGGCAAGTATCTTATGAATTTTGATGATCATCTATTCTGTAACTGGACTCACCAGTTACAGAATAGATGATCATGAAATTGGTAGGGTTAACATATAAATTAAATGAAAAGAATTAAAACTATCAAATGTAAACCTTAAAATTAATAAGTCCGCTACTGAAATCGCATCCTGAGAATTTTGTTTATCTGGTATTAATTCAAAGCCAAGTAAGGAGTGCTCAAAAATCAATGAAATCTTCAAGAACACGCAGGTTAGTTAACAGTACCTTGTGATAGATAATTATAAAAATAATACTAAGCTACTAAATAACCTTTTTATTTGTCTTTTACTACTCGTTCTTACGAATAAGGCTATATTATTATAATAATTTCTACATTATATATCTATTTTGACGTAAAAAATGCGAATAGATTATTTTTATGATTTTTTATATTTAAATCAAATTGTTCTATCATTTAAAATTATGTTACCAGTTATGTTTTAATGTTTTATAAAGACTATTGTCTATAAAAATCAGTTAATGTAATATTTTGTGCAATGTATTGTTATAATTGTCATGTATTTATTTTATGCTAATAGAGAACTTTCTAAATTTAAAAAAAACTGAATTAATTAATACCAAGCGTTAATTAAAATTAGTTCAATTTCATTAAGTTCACAATAAAACAGCCATAGCCCAGTGAATGTACTAAGCCAATTTCTCGAAAACATTGACCCGTTTCAAGGTCGTTTAGTTTATCTACTAGTCCAACATTAGTAATATCCGTGCTAGTATAAAACAGTACACTGATTGTACTAAGTATCATCAAGTGTGTACTTTGTAGACTAACAACATGTTCTCTAAAGTAAGTGGAAGATAATCATTCAATAAACATTAAAGTCTTAGTTAATAATTTAATAATATTCTTATTTAATGAATCAATGAAAAAATATAGACGGGAAAAAATAAAAAATAATACTAATTCTTCTGTTTACCTGTAGATCGTAGCACTGTTCGGTTTGGTGGCAGCGTGCCAGGCTGGTCTTTTGACAGCGCCCGTGCACTACTCCTCCGCCGCAGCTGTCTCTTCCCAGAACATCGTGCGTCACGACCAGCCCGCCAGACACGTGGCCGTCTCTGCTCCTGTAGCCTACCACGCTGCCCCAGTCGCCTACCACGCCGCTCCCGCTGCTGTCGCCTACCACTCTGCCCCCGCTCCCGTCGCCTACCACACAGCTCCCGCTTCTATCGCCTACCATGCTCAACCTGAACCCTTCGACGCTCACCCCAAATACGAATACAACTACTCAGTAGCCGACGGTCACTCCGGTGACAACAAGTCCCAACAGGAGTCCCGTGATGGTGATGTCGTGAAGGGCTCATACTCCTTCCACGAGGCTGACGGTTCCATAAGGACCGTGGAATACTCCGCCGATGACCACAGCGGCTTCAACGCAGTGGTGCACAACACCGCACCCACCGCCGCCGCCCCCGTGCACGTCAAGACCGCTTACGTCGCTGCTCCCACCTACTACCACCACTAATTTAAAAATCTTCTGATTTATCTAAATTATTTAGTACATTATGAACAAAATTATTTGTTTTTTTTTTTATTCAAATGCAAACCTATCCCTGCACTAACACAATATGTATGCATTTCATGACGTATATCAGACACAGTAGGTGTATGTGTCAGTAACGTATGACAACGTATTTTTGTTTTTTTTATGCAACGTAATACATTTGGCTGTGTTAGTGTAGCTAACGTGTCGAAATATCAAATTTTACATAAAAAAATCAGTTTGAATAAATTTGAAGTTATATGGCAAAAGATGTCATTAACTGTATGTCTCAGTTTTCTCACTATTGCTAAAAACGCACTTTTCTTGATTTCACCGATTAATATCGATTTTTAAAACAATGATATTTATGTTTTTTGAGTATCGTGCAAAAATTTTACTAACCTTGAAAAAAATTACCGCTAAAGTGATACAGCGTAAAGCCGTTTTAAGCAAAAAGTTTTTGAAGTAAAAATAATTTTAACGTAGATCTCATTTTTTTATTATTATACAAAATAATAAAAAAATGTAAATTTGCCATGTCTATATATAAAAGATATTTTAAAAAATTACACGAGGGGTCTTTATAACAGCTAAAAACTACTGCATGCAATTGGGTGCGGTTTTCATAGTTGTTTAGAGATTGGTAAATGTTTTATCATATTTGTCCCTAAGGGGGTAAATTAGGGAGTGTAAGTTTAAATGGGAGGTACGTGAGTTTCTTCTGCCCCTAATGTTATTTGCATGGCGTAAATAAACTATAAGATTTTTTTTTTGGAAATATCAATAATATGCCCTAAGGGGGTAAATTAGAGGTTGTAAGTTTGCATGTAAAGTTGGTCAATTTTAAAAGGTCTCCACGAAAATCTGAACATAAGTTCCCTACACGTCAATTTGGAAATTCAACCCCCCAAGGAAAGAGTTTTAGTAAAAGTTCCTCAATATTTAGGGAATTTCATGGAAGTATGAAATTATACGCGGACGAAATCATGGCCAAAAACTAGTTATAGATAAAACTGAATATCATAGGTACTTTCATTCTGGATAGTACATTATTTTCTGTTAGTTTCGTAGCACTAACAAAAAACCTTTGTAGTTTAACCATGTCCGTTTGTATGTCTGTTTGTCCGAGGCCTTGCGCCGAGACTATAAGTCCTACAAAGATGAAACCTGTCCAAAGCTTTCTGCTCCCGTACCCATCAGCTACCACGCCGCTTCTGCCCCTGTATCATACCATGCAGCCCCCGCCGTCGCTAAAGCTGAACCCTACGACGCTCATCCCAAATACGAGTACAACTTCTCCGTAGCTGACGGTCACACCGGTGACAACAAATCCCAGCTAGTGCCCCGCGACGGTGTTGTGGTCAGAGAATCTTACTCTTTCCATGAAGCTGATGGTTCCGTGAGGACCGTTGACTACTCTGCTGATGCCCAAAATGGCTTCCATGGATTATGTTTGCTATAAAAATGACCTAACTCAAGTTATAAGTTCTTAAAAAATAGATAAAGCATTTCGAGAAAAGGTACCTTGCGCTCAGCTTTGCTCCATCTAGCTAGATGATTAAAACATGTGTTTTTATGAAATACTTTTAAAATTATGATTCTTTAACAAAATAACCTTAACTTGGTATTGAAACAAAGTATTAATTACATTATCAATAGCTAACAATTAAACACCAATAGTCCAGTGAATGTAACAAGCTAATTTCTTCAAAATGTTGACCTGGCAAGGTAATTTATTTTAACTTGTCGTCATAAAGCTTTCCTCAAAACTATACAAACAAATCGAAAATGAATTACTATTATTCTAAAGGTAACATAAGCATCTACAAGATACTATATGAATTTTGACTGTTCTCTAGTGTTATTTAATAGAGTGTACATTTTCTAACTCGTGCTACAGCTCACGGAGACGGGCAGTAACGTGTGCGAAGGAAAACCCGCGTCTAATAATGAATCTCATGCGGACGAAGTCGCGGCCAGCAGCTAGTTTATAACAAATGCTTATATAAGTAATAGTAGAGAGTCTGCTTTCAACCACGGCCAGTGTAATCTGTCTGCCGAAACGTCTAAAAGGTAAATAATGCACGATCACGTTAATACCCGTTAGTTTTTACTTAATAATGCAACGCGTAAGTTTAAAAGCTAATAAGTAATAGTAATTGTTGTTTATGAGTGTGAATAAAGCTGGTAATACACTTAATAGGGAATAATACCAGGCATATCTCAACCCATTAATCTTAGTCTAATCTCACTGTCATTCGCAATCATGATTAAGTCACCATTAGAGTAATATGAATAAATAAAATAAATCGATCTTTCGTTACGATATGTGAATGTACATACATAGAGTGAATGTGTTGATTAGTATTCAAATAATATAAACTGAGGCAAGGTCATGTAAAGCCCGTTTGACAACTTCCACTACTTACTCTTTGATTTTGTAAACTGACTATCATATGTGTTATAAATAGTTTAGTTGAGATATTCATGGCATCATTCACCTTGCAAAGCATCAAACAAGAAAGATGTTCTCAAAAGTAAGTAAATAATCTGTTAAATAAATAATTTGAATTACTAATTAAAATATATTATTTAACTCACATTATGATTTTTATCATTACAGTTGGTGACTTTGTGCGCTGTGGTGGCAGTATGTCAAGCTGGTCTCTTACCCGCACCAGCTCACTATTCTTCAGCTGCTGTTGTTTCTTCCCAAAGCATTCTTCGCCATGACCAGCACGCACCCGCTGCCTACCACGCCGCGCCAGCAGGCATAGCCTACCACGCAGCTCCGGCCCCTGTGTCTTACCACGCAGCTCCGGCCCCCGTGTCCTACCACGCGGCTCCAGCTCCCGTGTCCTACCACGCAGCTCCGGCTCCCGTTGCCTATCATGCTGCCCCCGCCCATTACTCATCTGCCGCGGCTGTTTCTTCACAAAATATTATTCGTCATGACCAACACGCCAGCCACATAGCACATGCCGCTCCTGCTGCCGTAGCCTACCACGCTGCACCTTCTCCAGTTTCCTACCACGCTGCTCCAGCCCACTACTCCTCTGCTGAAGCTGTCTCTTCTCAAAATATTTTGCGTCATGACGAGCCCGCCAGACACGTGGCTATCGCTACACCAGTAGCCCACCACGTCGCACCCGCTGCTGTCTCCTACCACGCTGCTCCAGCGCCAGCTGTATACCATGCTGCGCCCGCTCAAATTGCATACAACGCCGCTCCAGCACACGTAGCCTACCATGCAGCTCCAGCTCCCGTGTCTTACCACGCAGCTCCAGTTCATGCTCACGCTGAGCCCTACGACGCTCACCCCAAATACGAGTACAGCTATTCGGTTGCCGACGGCCACACCGGTGACAACAAGTCCCAGCAGGAGTCCCGCGACGGTGATGTAGTCAGAGGCTCGTACTCCCTCCACGAAGCTGATGGCTCCGTGAGGACCGTGGAGTACTCCGCTGATGCCCACAATGGCTTCAACGCAGTGGTGCACAATTCTGCTCCTGCACACGCACCTGCTCAGCACGCTGCTCCTGCGCAATACTACCACCACTAGACTGCCATTATCTATTTTTAGTTATATATTATTAAGAACATAAGTAAGTGAATGTGTTCAAAAACGACTGTTTACCAAAATAAATCGTAAATATTATAAATTACAAGATTTCTTTATTGATTTTATTTTTAGGCCTTGCATTTATAATTTGTTAATCAAAACCAAAAATTTGCTAAAATGCTGTAAGGATAATTTTGATGAACGCTGATATACTGATAATGAACGAAAATAGAAGGAAGTTGGGCTAAATAACAGTTTGATGAAATTGACAGCTTAATAATAAACATGTGAGTTTAAAATTTAAACTCACATGTTTATTATTTTGCATTTTTTCATACACGTGAATATGTAATATTAACGTGTATAAAAAAATGCAAATTCTTAATTGATGGTAAAAATTAAGACGCCACTAAACTTATCGGGTCCATTTATCAGATATAATTTATTTTTACAAAAATTATACTTTACCAAATCTCAATACCAATATTTAATTATGCTTAATAATAGTTGAAATAATTAATGAACTAATTGAAAAAAAACTTACTGATCGTATCAGCTAGTTCCTTTGCATTCTTAATACGTATTGATCTAGAAACCGTTCAAGGTAACATAAATTAAAACGATACGATTTTTATCCAGACATGAACCCACAAAAGTCGTGTTAAAAACGAATCATGTCATCAACAAATAAATAATTACTATTTTTATTAAACAAAAGTGCTGAATATAAGTTATCCTTTTTAATTTAAATAAGAGTTGCTTTTAAAACCAGAGATAAGAATAAGCCCCAATTTCACAGGTGTTAGATGAACCTTATTGGCAGTATAACCATATAACACACATAAATTAAGGTGACAACTGTATTCTCTTTTTAACTGTAACTTGTGTCACTTTAAAATTCGGTCAGGTTATATTATATGGGTCAAATAAGATCTATCCGGAACCTCAAACCTGGCCCTCATACTGTTCAATTATATTTTATAGCCGTATTAATACGGACACCGATCAACTTATACATTTTCAGGATAAATAGCCCCGTTGATGAGTCCCAAGGAGACACTAAGAAATAAATTTAAAGAGATAAATATTATGACGTTACATTCTCAATACATTTATGAAAATTGGTAGAATTTTCGATAGGTAAATTTAAGAAATATATTAAAATCAGATTATCTCAAAAAGATTATTACTGTATTTTAGACTACATAAATGATAATAGTATTTGGAAATGAACTGCTCTTTTTATGTGACTTTCAATATGTTTGATAATTGTTATATTTTATTCATTTCATTTGAAAAAATGGTGCACATGAGTTTCTCACCAGCTCTTCTCATATTGCAATACCCATCGGAGCTGGTACTTAGTTTGATTTTAATCTGATTCTAAAAAGTTGGATTAAAATTAATCTAAGCCCCGGTTATTTAAATCATTGTAATTAGTATAATTTAGTTTTACTTATAATTTATTTTTATATCATTTGTTTGTAATATTTTGACGTGTTCAAGTGCCTCCTGGGGCCTATGAAAATAAATGATTTGAATTTGAATTTGAATTTATAACGATTTATGCTGTTTGTGATTGAATTATGTTTAGATGTAAATATTCGGTTCGAAATATAACATAAATATGAATCTTTCTATCGATCATTATAGTGAGGCCTGGACTTGCATTGTGCGAAAAGTCTATACAACGCGAGATATATTAGTGTTGAGTCCATAATTATATTATTATACTCTTACAACGACTTTTGTGACGAGCATGAGAGAGGAAGCATCACTATGATCTAACGCAAAATTGAAATACCTGGACAATTTATTGTGTGCAATTAGACTATGACATAACAGACTAAAAACGATTTTTGTATTTTTGGAAGATTTTTTTTTATGCCTTTGCCGAATTTTGGTGGCTTTGGTGACGAAAATAAAAAAAAAAGGGAGCCACGGTTTTACTATACTGCCGCGCCTATAAGCGTGGTAGCGTAATATTAAAAAGCGTAAAACCTTAACTAAGAATCAAGCTATCAAATGCAAAAATAAACATTAAAAATGTATAAGTGATTTCTAGATATTAGTGTGTTTTAACAAACAAACACTTCAGCTTTTAAAAAGCCTAAGTTACCTAAAGGACTGCGGCAACGATTCCTTAGGGATTCTCGTCTAGAGCTTGCCTCGGTATTTGGGTCCTTTCAGGGCGCGTGATCAATCACCGTCCACTTGCAGCGTTTAGGTGGTTGGTCAATTGGTGTCTTTGGCATTCAATAATAGTAACAGGGATCTAGAATATATTAAAAAATTGTCAGTAAGGTTTGGTTTAGCGGTAAACCCAAGTAAATGTCAGGCCAGAATAGTGGGTAGTCCGCAAATGATGCCTAGATTAAACTCATCAACACTTCCACCAGTTGTTTATGAGGGCACAGCCATAAAATATAGTTCTTCTGTTAAAAATCATGGATTTCATATTGACTTGTCCTTAAATTGTCGAGCTCAAGTGGCGTCGGTGAAACAACTATGGTGATGTGTGCTACTATGAACTGAATGTGAATCTCCAGAACAAAAATGATCATCTTCTCATTAACTGCAATGAATTCATTTTTAATCTTCGCAAGTAGGTATGATCATGTGTCTGCTTATCGATCCCAGTTAAATTGATTAACTATTCGTCAACATTTGCCGTAGCATGCGCGCTTTTACTACATACTATTTTTTCTGTTTTCAGCCTCTCTGCCCTCCTACATAACACCCTATTTTCAGTTTCTATGCTGTTAACACATCAAATTTACACTGCATTAATAACCTTCTCCTTATATGTCCTTTTCGCAACTTTGAATTTGTTAATTCTTCCTTCATAGTTCAATCTGTTTATCTGCGGAATACGCTTGCCTGAGAAATCAGGACGTCCAGCAACCGTTACACATTTAAGAAGGTTCACGCACATAAATATACTTAGTGCAATGGCAGAATCGTCACAATATTAAACTTATACCTTGCATATCCTACTATATTTTTTTTTAATTATAAGTATTATATATATATGTATCCTATATTTATATACTCGTAGTATAGCGCATAAATAACTACAATTAAATATATAACTCATTTTATCTCCACCCTTACTTCATACTTTTATGCACTAGTTGAAATTATCCCTGTATCACCCTAAGGTCGACTGGCAGAGAATGCTTTCAGCATTAAGTCCGCCTATCTACGCTTTTGTGTATGTAAAGTTTATAAATAAATAATTATGATAAAACTTTTCAAGTTGACCAAATGTAAAATTGAACAAATATCAAAATTTAAAACACCCAAGACGTCCACTGATGGTCAAATTAAACATATACAAGTGATTATTACTACGTCCAATTTTACCTGAACAGTCTGAACTTATTAAATGGTTTGTTTAACTAAGTGTTGGTAGGCGGTATTAGCAGTGTATATTTTTTTTAAATCGACATAATTGACGTAGCACAAATATTGTAAGAAATATCTGTTTAAAGAAACAATTATAATAACATTTATTTATAATTTAATTCAAATGAATATTCTAATAACGTCAACAATTTGGTATGCTTATGATGGTAGTTTAGTGGTGGTAGTAGGCGGCGGGACCAGCAACATAAGCGGCCTTGACGTGCACGGGGGTGGCGGTGGGTGCGGTGTTGTGCACCACTGCGTTGAATCCGTTGTGGTCATCAGCGAAGTACTCCACAGTCCTCACGGAACCGTCAGCCTCATGGAAAGAGTATGAGCCTTTCACGACATCACCATCGCGGGACTCCTGCTGGGACTTATTGTCACCGGTGTGACCGTCAGCTACTGAGTAGTTGTACTCGTATTTGGGGTGAGCATCGAAAGGTTCAGCATGAGCAACGACGGGGGCAGCGTGGTAGGCAACAGGAGCAGCGTGGTAGGCGACAGCAGCGGGCGCAGCGTGGTAAGCTACAGGGGCAGCGACGGCCACGTGCCTTGCGGGCTGTTCGTGACGCACGATGTTTTGAGTGGAGACAGCCGCAGCAGAAGAATAGTGCACGGGCGCGGGCAGTAAGCCAGCCTGGCACACCGCCACCAAACCACAAAGAGCTACGATCTGGAGAAAAACATTATTATAGTTAGTTACTGTTTCAAATCCTTTTCATTATACTCTAAGAAATTACTAGATATTAGCAAGATAAGCAAGGTAAGATAATTTACTTACTTTGCTAAACATTATGATTAGAATTATTCAGATATGTGAATAAACACTGACTGATAGTTCTGAAATCATAAGTTTAGTTTTTATATCATTTAAAATGCGTGGTGCAGGCTGTAGAGCTTGTTAGACAGGCTTATTACAACCTTAGACCGGGTCACATACTCGTTGTTACAAGATTTAACATTCACTTAATTATATTTATCGTAACGATTAAGTAAGCAACAAAAAAAAACTTGTGACATGAATTCATCGAATCTAAAATAAAATTATATACATTCTTCTGTTTATTGTTTATTTTATTGTAGTAAGTAGGTGGATAAAAATAAGTTCTCAAGTTTCTTAATAGATAAACTTCCAAGAATAAACGATAGATAAAATAACATAGCTTATTACTTTAATTTTAACTGTCTCGTTTGTCCAGCATAATTATGCGAACTCTTACCGCGAGGTGTTGGGTTTGATTTTCTCAAAAAAATTTCAATAGCATGGAGTTGGATTTGTGCCCAGTAGAAGGCGATAGGCTCAACAGGTGTAGTGTGGCTGTTATACAATTTGTTATGTTATGTTATGTGAAAGACACTCATTCCTATAGATGAAAGTCCATTCTAGAAACCCATTCAAAAAAAAAGCTCTTCTTCTCCAACACCAATATTTATAAGATAAAGAGGCAATTTTATGCTTCGCCGCTTATAATTTGTAATACGTAATTATTAATTATGCCAATATATTTCTTAGTGAAAGCATACTACATATTTTAAATTTGCGATTAGTGACTGATCCGCAGGCGTCAGATTGCAATAATCCTGCCTAACAACTTCCAATGCCTATACTAGACAGCATGATTCATGTGTATAAAAACTGCGCAATTTATTTAATGTCTATCATTCAGTATTTGATCACATAACTCAACAGTCAAATCACAATGTTCTCTAAAGTAAGTTATTAAAATTAAATAAAACAGTCGATACAAAAAAATTGTGCAAACTTAACATTTTAAAATAATTACATCTGTATTAATCATGACTTTTTTTCAGATTTTTGCTCTTTGCGGTCTTGTAGCAGCATGCCAGGCTGGTCTTTTGCCCACGCCCGTGCACTACTCCTCTGCCGCGGCTGTCTCTTCCCAAAACATCGTGCGTCATGACCAAACCGCCAGACATGTGGCCTACGCTACCCCTGTAGCTTACCACGCTGCCCCAGTCGCCTACCACGCCGCTCCTGCTGCTGTGTCTTACCACGCTGCCCCCGCCCCCGTTGCTTACCACGCTGCCCCCGTCCTCGCTCACGCTGAGCCCTTCGATGCTCACCCCAAATACGAATACAACTACTCTGTAGCTGACGGTCACACCGGTGACAACAAGTCCCAGCAAGAATCCCGTGATGGGGATGTTGTGAAAGGCTCGTACTCCTTCCATGAAGCTGATGGTTCCGTGAGGACTGTGGAATACTCCGCCGATGATCACAGCGGTTTCAACGCAGTGGTGCACAACACCGCACCCGCCACCGCCCCCGTGCATTACGCTGCTCCAGCTCACTATTACCATCACTAAACACCTATCATTAGTTTTTTAGGATGACAACTAAAGTGAATATTTGATACTTAATTTTAAACAATAAACAATATTATTTAAATAAGCTTTTTTATTGATGTAATGAAAATCAAGCCTACATTTTAATCAAGATAAATTAAAAGTATTCTTATTGTAATTATTTAGTTAAAATACTCGCCGATTGTAGCATGTTTATACAATGCACAGAAATAAGTTATTTATAGTCACAGTCCTTATAATTTATACGTAAAGAAAATAGAAAATATTGAATCATATGATTATTTGATTCAATATAAGCGTATATACAAATAAAAAAATTATTCTTTTAAAATATTATTAACCAATTAAGAATTGCGTTTTCCGTATTTATAACAGTTCAATAACATGTCATATTGTATCAGATACCGGAACTTAATCAGTCAAGAATTAAGTAAAGAACCATGAAAAATAAAGACCTTGGCCTAGAAATTATTGAAACTGGTTTAATTATGAATTGTCTGTGTCAACATTAAATGTGGGAATCTACTTTGAATGTCGCAAACTAGTTTGGTGTTAAGTACCTCGAGTTGGTAGTATGTGTATCAAGATTAACTCAAAACTGTGGCAAATTAAAAAAAACCTTTGGTATTTATAAACATGGTTCTACAGAAAATATATTTAATATAGAATGTTTCTCTATAAGAAATAATGACATCAACTAAAAGTCAATATTTAAAAATGTACAGATTCATTTGAAAAAAAAATATACCCAAAATAATGAAACATATTGAAGTTCAATTAAAAGATGTAATAATTAAATCAAGTGCAACTTATCAGTTGGAAGGAATTTAAAAAAAATATAATTATTATGTTATGAATTAAGTATCTTAGCAATACCTTTAGTTTACCTACTCATCCACAAGTGAACGTTTGACGAGTAAGTATTCGATTTCAAAGCATAGCTGAAAAAAAACAATAGGAAATTGATAAATCCAGGGGTGAACCCAGAAGAAGAAGAAGAAGAAGAATCAATTTCTTGTTGTTTTTTTTCGATACAGCATATTGCAACTTGTTGGTTGCTACCTACTAAAATGTAGGCACAATAGAAGACGCGATGCGTCCGGAAAGGCTTACATATAGATTCGTGGCTAGCATGGCTTAGATACCTGAGTGATAAAGCGATAGGCTGAAATGGTACGCGGTCACGGTCGCGGTCGTTGGTCGCCAGTCTAAATCCCGCTTCAAGTCGACAGCTGACTCGACTAAGTTTTATGAATTAATGAATGAATGAATGAATATACATTTATTTTTAATTAAAATCCATATACCTACACATATAATTTTCGAAATAATTAATCTCATTTTGCAATCTGCTTTACCTTTTCAAAGCCTTTATTTTCTTTTTGACAGTTTGCCGAGCGCTAGAATGTAACTGTCCACGTTACTATCCGTTACTTTCATTTGTTTTCTAAAAGTGAGGCCCGCTTTGCAAGCAAAAAAAATATAAATTAAATGTTATTATTTAATCAAAATAATAAACTAGAAATAATAATTAAATACCACATACACTTTTAGTAATTTAAAAATATTTATAAATTACTAAAAGAAATATCGATATCAGTATTTGTAACTCTATAGTTACCTATCACTATCTGTCTCTCATATGTCAAATAAATATAAAATATCTTTTAATATAAATAAAGTAATTGCAGACGACTCAGTAAAACTTCAATAAGATCTTTATGCAAATGTCATCTGTGACTCTATTAAAACAAACTATCAAAATAAAAAGTTGATTTTCCCATTGTAATATGTAGTTTCTTTATCAAAATATTAAAAAATAATAATATAGTTTAAGACATAACGCGTGTAAGTCTTGTGCCTTGTCATTTGTCAATTAAATCTATACCATGATTTATTCGCTACAAATTTCACAAGCAAAATCAATATAAAATTCAATCGATCAAAATTAGATAATCTCCTTACACATTTCTAATACTCCATCTGATTGCCGATATGCTAACAACCTGTCTTGTTTGGGTGAATGGTCACATATGAAACTGTGTCACCAGGCGTAGGGTTACAGTGAGTTTATTCTGCAATACTCATTCTCGCGCTTGAACAACAACAGAATAGTATATAAACTAGATCTAAGACTCCAAAGCTATCATTAAGTATTTGATCATTATCAAATAAACAATCGCAATGTTCTCCAAGGTAATTTGTGAGATAAAAATAAAATAAAGTTTAAATTCAGACCGAAATCTAACTAAGAATAATAATATTGTTTTCAATTTCTAGGTGGTCGCTCTCTGTGGTTTGGTGGCTGTGTGCCAGGCTGGTCTGCTGACTGCACCTGTCCACTACTCTGCTGCTACGTCTGTTTCCTCTCAAAACATCGTTCGTCACGACCAACCCGCCAGACAAGTGGCCGTTGCACCCGTAGCCTACCACGCTGCGCCAGCTCCCGTCGCCTACCAAGATGCTCCTGCTTCCGTTGCCTACCAAGCTGCTCCTGCTCCCATCGCCTACCAATCTGCTCCCGTTGGCTACCAATCTGCTCCCGTGCCCATCAGCTACCACGCCGCTCCTGCCCCTGTATCCTACCATGCAGCCCCCGTCGTCGCTCACGCTGAACCCTACGACGCTCATCCCAAATACGAGTACAACTACTCCGTAGCTGACGGTCACACCGGTGACAACAAATCCCAGCAAGAGTCCCGCGACGGTGATGTAGTCAGAGGATCTTACTCTTTCCATGAAGCTGATGGTTCCGTGAGGACCGTTGACTACTCTGCTGATGCCCACAACGGCTTCAACGCAGTAGTGCACAACACCGCCCCCACCGCCGCGCCCGTGCACGTTGCCCCCGTCCACGCTGCACCCGCTCACTATTATCATCACTAGTTGTGGCCAAATGAATCCTGAATAAGAGATAAAACAATGTATTTATTATTTATTTAACGCAATAAACGAATAAGTTCGAAACTGATAACCTAATTTTAACTCTGATTTACTTCCTATGACAATTTATTGTAAGTGAAATTTAGGGTGTTGTCCCAACAAGGAGCCCTTCCAGGTTCACCACGAATGTCTGCCTATGCTAGCTCTAGAATGTTAGTGCCAAAATTGTAGCCATCAAGGCTACAATTTTACAAGTATAAGTAAATAAACAATGCCGTTATAGTGGTAAAATAAAATGATACGATATTTTCAAGGTTTTGTTCTACCACCTTATCGGCATTATTTACTTACGTATAAAGTGGGAAGATTTTATTCTCTCTTGTATATAACCCATATGTTTTTAACAAACAACAGATTTTCCCAATGAACAAAATGCTAAATAATAAAACTTAATTTACACACATTCGGAAAAATCAGTGAAAATTCATGAAAATATCTAACGTTGACACAAATTGGCAATTATTATTCATGTTCTTGTGCGTCAAGCGCCAGCTTTTAGGACTAAATTTCGCACACGCACGTCATAAATTTTACACTGACGTGAAACCGTATGATAAACGACATAAAAACGCGGCCAAGCGTTCTCTGCGTCTCGGAATTTTATAGCCTCTATAAGGGTCGACACACACCAAAAGCGCGTCGAAGCGAAGCGCAGTTTCAGTGTCATATGAATTTTAACTTTATTTTCATTACTATAATACTTATTATCGCATGAGAAACTCTACGCTACTACTACTATGGAATTCGCCAGCATTCCCGCGGCGCCGCGGGCATCCGCGCGACTTGTTTAAGTTTCTCATGCGATACTATGTATTATAGTTATGAAAATAAAGTTAAAATTCATATGACACTGAAACTGCGCTTCGCTTCGCTGCGCTTCGACGCGCTTTTGGTGTGTGTCGACCCTAAGCTCACAACTAAGATTTTCCGAACGCCAAGGCCACTAAGAAGCGGCATCAGGCGAGCTTACCGTTTGAGCTACGTGTTTATCATGTTTTTAATAAGTTATTTAACTTGGTCTTAGTATTAGACATTTATTATGATACAATTAAACATTTAAAATTACACTATATTATTAAAAATGTGAAAACTAAATATATACCAAACTACATATACATCAAATAAAAAATAACACAAACTTATATATCTAATAAAAAGTTCAAAAAAAAAGGTTTACCTAAGAGTTGAAATAATATTACGAAGTATAGGAATGAGGATAATCAAAATACCGTTGAGTTTTTTTTGGTGGTAGAGCTCTTGCAACTGAGCTCGAGGGCGGAAGCAACATCGTCTCACTGCTTGCACTAGTGTGTTCCGATTTTGTGCTAAGATTACGCATAACACTAAAACACCTAAAAATATCAGACAATCTACTTTTGTAGATATTGATGTTCATGGGCTGTAGTTACTGCTTGCGTTTTAGGGCATTGGCAAATGTTGGTACAAAACGACAACCGAATGAGTTACCTACATATCTGAAATCTGTTTTTTTTTGTCTCGATTAAGGGATGATGATGCTAGAGTCAAAGGTCTCTGATTCGAACCCTCGGCACACACCTCTGTCAATAAATCGTTAAGATTCGCCTTTTCGAAGGTAAGTGTGTATTTATCATATAAATTATCGCTCGCTAACGGTGAAGTTAAACATTGTGAGGAAACATACAGAGAGCCTGAGATTGCCTAAAAAGTGCTCAAGGGTGTGTGAAGTCTACCAATCCGCACTTGGCCAGCGTGGTGGACTATACGTGGTATAGACGTGGTGGGACATGTATTACATACAGGGATGCTATTATTATAAGGGATCAAACCTTTGTTGAGGGGTGGAGATTCAAGAGGGCAAAGCAGCTTTTGTTAAATGTTGATGCTAACATATCAAATTTTGTTACTCCACGCCTCCACGCTGTCCGCCCATTAGGATTAGGTAAAGATATAATATTGCTCGTCCTACTGGTCAGCTGAAAAACTAAAGCTCAGCGTTGAACGGATATTAGTAATAGTGGCCATGTTAACTTAGAATCTTTGTCTACCTAGGCATTACAGCGTCGTCATGACATGAAGCCAACGCAGGCCAACTAATGGATTTGTTAGTCCTGCCTGATATAATTTGGATTTGTACGCCTAGGCGGCTTAGCGAGTGCCAACGATCTTTCGTTGGCGTTCACCAGCGATCAGAAACGTCAAAATCTTTAGTCTTAGTAGTCAAATGATCAGTAAGTCACTAAGTCACCCAAACAGATCCAATGAATCCATTAGTTGGCATTCGCTGGACTGTTGTGTCACACAAAACTCGTATGTTTGGCAAAGTATTTTAATAATTCAATTACAATATTGGCATTAGAGACTACAGTTATACACGTCCAACCTATATACATATTACTTTATTGACGACCGTATGGCCGAGTGGGTAGTGTACCTGCCTGCGACGCTGAGGTCGTGGGTTCGATTCCCACTTTAGACAAATCTTTGTGTGCATGAACATGGGGGTTTGTCTTAGTCTGGGTGTTTCTATGTATAATATGTATGTATTTACAAAAGAAAAGTATATTATGTATTAGTATGAGTTATTCTAGTACCCATAGTACAACCTCTGCTTAGTTTGGGACTAGATGGCGTTGTGTGTGAGTTGTAAAATATATATTTTTTTTTATGTTGCATAATAATTAAGATACCTAGTTAAATTTAATTTAAAAAGTACTTTTGTTTTTTCAATGTACGAAAAAAACTACGACCACTGAAATCTTTAATTGCGATAGCTCTAATTGTGACAATACACCGACTTCATAGTGAATGTATTGATTTGCTAAACTATTTGACACAGCACAAGGTCACTGCCCGTCCAAAACTTGATTGATGACTTTCACTACTTACTACGAACAGCTGATAATAGTGCGATGGGTCAGTAAAAAAAGCAGACCTATGACATCGCATTTATCATTCTTCTTGATTGCATCAGCGAATTAAGTTCTCCAAAGTAAGTTATAAAACGATTGTATTATAAATATGCAAATTCAGCACTAATTTTTTAATTTTAATTTATTCATATACATCATACATATATATATATACATCATATACATATACATCGCTCGTGGGTAGTTGGAAAGTAATAACATATCGCGGGCTTCAAACCAGAGGGGCGTATGAAAAAAAATGCATATTTTTTTTATTACGTCAATGTTTTGGAATTAGAACGATACACAACCTCTATTTTTTTTTTGATTATAGGTAAATTACTTGAAATGATATTTAATAAAATACTTTAAGACGTATGCTTGGAATTACAAATTATTTTCGCACCAGATAGGCGTACAGCGGCCGTAACTACGCCTGACGAAATGTGTATCTTGCCACAAAGACGTATATGCATACGACTATCCATTTTCATTGACTTACTATTAAAATATTGCACCATATAGACGTATACACGTATACGACTACTGATCCCCATCTTACCTACCAATATAATGTCGTGCCTTAAAGTCCTATGTACATACGACTGTCTATTTTTATTAATTTTAATTTTAATTGTCAATAAAATGATATGCCAAACTGACGTATGTGCATACGACCGTGATTTCGCGGCGCGCGGGCGCCCGGTCCTCCCGCGCAGTGTGCAATAAGCGGCCGTATGGACAGACGGTTGCGACATTTAATACAAAATAGTGAGAGTGAGATTGAGTACCTAACGAACACGACAATGAATCGGAGTAAACATATTATTTGTTTAGCGTTACATGGTGAGTATTATTATAATTATTAACTTTCATTACAAATAAGTATGTTATTGTGGTTATTGATTGTTTGTTTTGGGTTAGTTTTTAGGCAAAATGAAGTTGAGAGAATTCGGATGAATAGACTAAATTTCAGTCATTACATTTTACATTTGTGACATTATAATATTAGGTAGGTACCTAGTAGACAAGTAACATACTTACCTAAAAAGTACATACTTTGAAGTAGGTAATACTAATTGAACAAGGTTAGTTAAGGTAATATGCGTAACATTTAAGAAAATACCTGTCAAATGCAACTTGGTTTTGTGAGAAATTACTAACGAAATGTTACGCGTTAACTAAGGAAGTTGACTAATCAGCAGAGGAGGGAGTAGGTAGATTGATTTAAGGTTAATGAACTGGTACGTACCTATATATTAATATGGATATGCCTCCGGGATTCCGGGATTTTCTAATAATTAATAATAGTTAAATGTGCGTGCGTGCGACAAAATATGGGACTTTCCTCTCCGCTGTCCTACTGACAACGGTTTTCAACGATAGCGGGTGGCGGCAAGAGCAAGGGCAGCTCAGGTCAAGTCTCATTTTTCGTGGCACGCACTATAATAATGTACCTACTTAATATTATTTTAACTACGTTTAACTATCGCATTCTATAAACTTCAAATGTACTAGTTTAAAAATCTTTACATTAACAATATTTGATTCAATCCCGTGAGTACTAAAATGAAATCTCGGAAAAAAGGCTTATCCATGTTACAATTTCTATGACTATTCATAATACAAGAAGTACGTAAAATCAATCTACCTACCTTTGCTAATCAGTTTATTAGTTGTCACGCAAGAGCTATCGTAATCCTATTAATATTATAAATGTGAAAGTTTGTGAGTATGTACGTATGTATGGATGGATGTTTGTTACTCTTTCACGCAAAAACTACTGAACGGATTTTGATGAAACTTTACAGTACTGTAGCTTATACATCAGAATAACATTTAGGCTATAATTAATCAACCTAGGTACCACAAGGGCGGCGCTGCGGACGGCAGCTGCTAGTTTAAAATAAACTTGCATTTGACAGGTCCTTGCTAATACGTTAAGCATAGTAATAGACACTTGTTTTAGCTTGTTTTTTTCGAAGTTAGTTATATACCCGGCAGTATTTTTTTTTAGGTATTTACTTTTTACTCGATAAAGATACTTGTAATGAAGTAATTAAACATTTAACTTTAATAAATTACATTTTTTGTAGGGGCTCAATCAAATTACGAAGAATCACCAGTCTCGGTTGAAGAGCAGATGGAGATTTTACACTGTTTAAGTATCACCAATGGCTGTTTCACATATGGAGGTACAAAGAAATTCACCATTTACAGCTGAACAAAGAGAGACAATAGCCGAAATGGAAAATTTAGGTTTTATTGGTGATAATTTTGAGATTCCGATATATTCGAATAAATCACCATTGTCAGTATTTACAGCAGATAAGGATTTTGATCTTCAGTACTGTCCCATCCTGACAAAGATCTGTTAGCACTTTGTCAGGATGGGACAATACCCAGAAATCATCACTACTTCTACGAAAATCTGCCTGTTCAGTCTGTTTCAGAATCGTCACCTCAGACCAGACTTCGTGAAGATAACGACGAATTAGAATTATCTGCAACAAGAACCATCTATTTAAGACGTCGGTCAGGGAGAACCTTTGCTTGCTCAGAGTTGGAACTAAATTTACTGAGTTGTTTTCTGTTATTTTAATTGCATTGCCTGTAACGCAAGGGGAAACAGTGGAGTATAGTTATAACACTCTCAGAAATTATGTTGTTAATGTTATTGCTTTTTATAGACATTTTTATAGCGCTTATGCATTGTGCATGCCATTTTTTATGTGACCTACTTTTATTTTTGCATATAATTTAAGATTAAGGTAATCATGATCTCTTTCTTTTTGAGTTTGAGAATGCTGATTCGTCACCAAAGATACAATTATTGTAGTACAAGAATGTTGTCTGAGTTTTGTTTGTTTTAAAATTTTATTTTTATAGTGGTTTCTGCTGTCTGCATGCCATTTTTCATGTAACTTACTTTTATTTTTACTTATAACTTAAGGTTAAGGTTCATGATTGATCGATTGTTCTTTTTGAGAATGTTGATTCGTCACCAAAGAAACAATTATTGTAGTAGAAGAATGTTGTAGAAGCTTTTGTTTGTTTTTAAGTTTATTTTTTCCGAAGTTCCTTTTTTATAAAATTTCTAACAAAATTTGTTGATATTTGTTTTTTTATTTCACCATCATCGGCATTAATCCATTACAAATAAATTTATACGTCCGTTCTCTGAACAAAACTTATATCACATTTTTGACAAGCCAAATGGACGTATCGTCTCCAAAAATGGTAGTTCTAGTGGATTTAATTACACAAAAAAAATATTTTGAATGACGTTCCCCGATACTTATACTAAGTTCAAATGATTTTATAATATCGCAATACTTATAAAAGTTTTGTTTTATACGTCCATCCAATGAAAGCATTTTCTGGAACAAAGATGACATACGGTCTGTCCAATATTGTCGAGCTAAAAAGACGTAAGTGCAATATTGCGAGTTTTCAAATACTTAAACAAAAAATTAACATTGCATATAAATATTAAATTATTTTCATAGACATATGCAAATTTTTTATTAGGTTCATACATTAGAAAAAAAGTTATTAAGTTTTTTGCTTCTCCTGAAAAGTAAGGGTATAGCTTATTCGCCCCTCTGGCTTGAAGCCCGCGATATGTTTAAGACTCTAATTAATTATTTTGATAATTAATTAAAAAACATTATAAAGTTTTGTTTTGATGATAAAAATCGAAAGTTAAGTGACACTACCTGCCAGTCAAGTGTTATCTCCTGGATCCATCTTCTCTAAGTACTAAGAAACACATCACCAAATATCACTCACTCAATATGACATCTCATGACTACATTGGAAGCAAATTGACCGATATGCTGAGCATCTTTCAGAAACAGATGGCTACTTTTGAAGCACAGTTTGCCGAAATCAAGAAGCCAAATGTACCACCAACTCTTGTCACTTTGCAATCTGAGTTTGCTGCATTTAAAACCTTTGTGTTGCAAAGCTTTGATATGCTTCAGAAACAAGCCGAAGTACTGGCGGCTAATGTAGATGACCTCTAAATGCGAAGTCGTCGCAAAATGTTGATGCTTCACGGTGTCCCGGAAACCAATGAAGAAGACTTGGCAAATGTACTGACAGGCATACTGCGAGACCGTCTCAAAATGAGTGACTTCACTGCTGATAGCATCAGGCGCTGCCACCGAATGGGAAGGCCGAGAAATGCACAGGCCCCCCGAGCCATTGTGTTCAAATTGGAAGATCTCACGGTGCGAAATAAGATCTGGTCAGCGAAGACGAAGCTCAAAGGGTCAGGCATTACTATGTCCGAATATTTGACTCGCGCTCGCCGTGAAATATTCATGTCCGCACGAAGCAAATTCGGTATCTCTAAAAGCTGGACTAGGGACGGCTTTGTTTACGTTGTTGGGAGCGACGACGTACGGCACCGAATTGTTTCGTTGAGTGATCTGGACAACATCAACCAGCAAGATACTTCTAAGCCCGCCGCGACGTCTGTTACTAACAAAACATCGAGGCGAGTAGCAGCGAAAAAGTAAAGAGTCCATTGTCTTTTTCATATCGTTTGCATGATACCCGGGCAAGATAGGTCTCATTCGCACTAGTTTTAGTTATTTATTACCCACTCATTTCAATTTAATCTCATTTTGCACCTTGTATATAATGTTCACTCATTCACTGACCTCAAGTTTTAATAAAATTATTAGTTTTTCTATCTTAATTTATGTCGGTCGGTCAATAAAATTGTTATTGTATTGTTTTTGGCTGTCAATGTCAAAATGTGACGGATATTGTGACAAAAGTGTGCTTATGCGCACGGTCGTTCAGAAACCATTTCGACAGCCGTCAGACGATCAATCTAGATTGGGTGAGTGGGATGATTTTAGCAAGTTAAATATTTATTGGTGTGTAATTTTAACTGTATAAAATTTATAATTTTAAAGTATTACATTTATTGATATTGGTTTTCTCATTTTTATGCTCGGGTATAATGTTAACAATAATTAATGTGATATTCTTTTTAGTAATTATTTTAATAGTAACTTTAGAACACTTAACTGGCGGGTGGACACGAAGCTTTTAATTTAGCTAAGTAACTTCGTTACAAACAGTTATAAAGTACTATTTATTTCAATTTTTTTATTTATTTATATTTACAATATTATATTATATTTATATATATAATATTTTATTTATTTATACTTATATTTTTATTATATTAATTTAATTATATAGTTTTCATAATTTGTATTAAATTTAATGTGTGATTCTGACTCTAGTGATGATACTGGATCTTTTTTAACGGCTAACAGTGGAAATGACAGCTTTGTCAGTATTCCCTCGCTGGCTGATACGCTGGAGTTGCAGTTTTCTGATGTTTTCAGGAACTTTAATGCTGTTCATATCAATGCTCAGAGTATTCCGGTTCACTTTTCCGATATGCTGGCAACCTTCAACTGTAAAAACATTCACGCTATCCTTATCTCCGAATCTTGGCTCAAACCCTGTCTTCCTTCCGTCTCATACACTTTACCAGGTTTTCGACTTATACGTAACGATCGCACAAGTAAAGGCGGTGGCGGAGTTGCTTTGTTCCTTCGTGAGCATTTGTCCTTTAGAGTTGTAGACATGTCTCCACAACCACCACCCGCAAATGCCGGGGAACACATTTTAGTTGAAGTAATTATGAACCACGAGAAGTTATTGCTTGGTGTTTATTACTGCCCGTCGTTACGTATAAACTTCTTTAACTCGTTTGAAACCTTACTTGAAAACTTTTCACCTTCTTACAAACACACTATTATAATGGGCGATTTTAATACATGCTTACTCAAAAACGACTCACGTACCTCTTCTTTCCAAAGCATTGTAGACTCTTGCAATCTATCTATACTTCCTTTATCTGCTACTCATAACCTTCCAAATGCTACTCCTTCCCTTCTTGATCTTATAATTGTTTCTTCTTCAACTCTCGTAGCTAAACATGGTCAGTGTTCAGCTGACTCTTTCTCTTACCACGATCTCATCTATTTATCTTACCGGGTACGCCCTCCGAAGGTTAAACCCAAAATTCTTATGCAACGCAATTTTGGTGGTATGGATGTGGACAAGCTCTTAGAGGATGCAAATATTATTAACTGGAGCCAGCTGTTGGAATCTCGAAGGGTTGACGAGAAGGTTAGTTTACTTACGGCAAGACTGATAGAGTTGTATGATGTTCATGCTCCCGTCCGTATAGTAAAATTAAAGCACCATCCGTCCCCATGGATAACTGGTGACATAAAGGCTATAATAGCAAAGAAGGCTGTAGCCAAGTCAAAGTACAAGAGAAATCCTACGCCTGAAAACTTTGACAAATATGCGTCGATAAGAAATCGCTGCGGAAGAGTGTGTAGGAAAGCGCAATGCCACAACATTCACAAGTCTGTACAAAATGGTGATCCAGCCAAAGTATGGAAATTTCTGAAAACCCTTGGAGTTGGAAAGTCACGGCAAGACTCAGTTCCTAATCACGTAGACGTCAACATGTTAAACCAACACTTCACAGCTTCGTCCAATTTTGATAGGACAACTAAAGCAAAGTCTTTAGAGTATCTTTCATCTCTTCCAACTCCGGGTCATGACTCGTTTGTGTTTAATCAAGTCACTGATTGTGATGTTAAGAAAAGTATTTTATCAATTACATCCAATGCCGTTGGAACTGATGATGTCAACCGTAATATGATCCTTCCTATCCTTGAAGTAATTCTTCCCATCCTAACACATATCTTGAATTTTTCCTTATCCAGCAATGTGTTTCCTTCTGCCTGAAAGGACGCTTTAATCGTCCCTCTCCCGAAAAAAGCTAACCCTAAATCCTTTACCGAATATCGTCCAATATCCATCTTACCTTTCTTATCCAAAGTCCTGGAGCGACTTATTCATAACCAAGTTAGCTCATTCCTTACCAAAAACAACCTGCTCAACCCTTACCAATCCGGTTTCCGTCCTGGACACAGTACCACCTCAGCCCTCATCAATATTACGGATGACATCAGGCAAGGAATGGAGAATGGAGATATCACGGTGCTTTCCTTACTCGATTTTAGCAATGCTTTTAACACCGTTGATTTCGACATTTTGCTTGCTATTCTTAACTCTCTTAACATATCTCCAACGGTGATTGATTGGTTTCATAGTTACCTGTCTGGTCGCCGGCAACGTGTTCGTATCGAAGATACCTTTTCATCTTGGACTGATACATCTGTCGGTGTACCGCAGGGTGGCGTTTTATCTCCTTTACTTTTCTCAATTTTTATTAATCCCATCTCAAATAATATCTTTTCATCCTACCACTTATACGCAGACGATTTACAAATTTATACACAAGCTTCTCCAGGAAACTTATCTAGTGCCTTTAATAAAATCAACTTGGACCTGGCGCATATAAGTCAATGGAGTAAAGAACATGGGCTTACAGTAAATCCAACAAAAAGTCAAGCGATTGTTATTGCCAGCTCTAGGTTGGTGGCTAAAATAAATTGGTTAGAACTTCCGCAAATTGAATTTAATGGATCCGTTATACCCATTAGCTCTAAGGTTAAAAACTTGGGCGTTTACTTGGATAACACATTATCATGGGGTCCTCAGCTACAAGAGTTAAGCCGAAAAATATATGCGTCTGCTGCATCACTCCGTAGGTTACGTAATTTCCTTCCCATTGCCACCAAAACTGCGCTTGCTCAATCTCTTCTTTTACCTATCCTTGACTACGCTGATGCCAGCTATCTCGATCTCACTGAGGAGCAGCTAAATAAGCTTGAGCGACTTCAAAACTTTTGTATTAAATTCATATTTGGTTTAAGAAAATATGATCACGTTTCAGAATTTCGCGCAAAGCTCAAGTGGCTCTCAATTCGCCTTCTCCGGAATGCTCATATTCTCTTCCTTCTCTACAATATATTGTTTAATCCATGTACTCCTGCCTATCTTAAAGAACGTTTACAGTTTCTTAATGACACACATTCAAAGTGCCTGAGATCTGCGGAAAGCTTGCAGCTGAAGATGGCACCACATTCCACAATTTTCTTTGACAAATCCTTTACGGTACAAGCTGCGCGGTTGTGGAATGCATTGCCGGTGCCAGTAAGGCGTGCTCAGTCGTTACCAGTATTTAAAAAACTGGTCACAGACTTCTATTTATTGAACAAATAATATGACATGTATTAAGAAATCCTTAACACAATAAGTATGTATGTAGGTATATGTAGGTATATTATATGTATAGATATATATAAATATTTATATAAATACATATATTTATACTATAATATTTATTTTTATTTATATTATTATATTTATGCATTTATTGCGAAATATTTCGTTTGAATAGTACTTTGTAATCTTAATTCAATTGTTTATTCGTGCACCTTCTACCGCCACAACTTTGGTCTCCATCTACTTCCTGTCCATCCAGGTTGTCTGGAAGAGATCGCGGATAGCGATAAGACCGCCGATTGTACAGCGTATAGTTTTAGTCTTTTAGTTTTAAGTTTTGTATATCTGGTGTACAATAAAGTATATTTATTATTATTATTATTTTTTTTTGTACTGAAACTAAATGTCAAGTACCATTTAGAGATTCGTTCAACAAGGTAGGTATTGGTCAGATTGGAAAAGTTTATGAAAACTAGTATTCCCGATGCACATCTGCTGACCATTAATGTCAATAAAAAAACAAAAAAATTATTTATGTAATGTGTACATAAATATTTAAATATTTGTTTTTTTTACAGTATCCACTGTAAATAAATAAACAAACAAATTAAATCTAATAAATTATGTCACGACATGGTTACACAGTGCCTATGTAATGCATATTTCGAATGCGTCGCTTCATCTGAGGACTACGGTTTTAGGCTCCAAGTGCCAGAGCAGAGCCAGTTATTTAAGAACCTGAACTCACCACCACACCACCACACAGAAATATGCTATCACTACTCTTTAACGGCAGGTTAGAGGTGAAAAGTGATCTACTAGCTTGTTCTCAAAAACTTTACTATCAGTGAAAGTTATGACTTCAATGATTTAGTTCTTATCTCCTACGAGGAGTCTAATTAATGTACAAATATATAACAACGTTAAACATAAAATGAGATGTAGAAGTAGGTCAAGAGCACCTATTAATAATACAATGAACTACAGAGAATTAATTCGATAAAAAAGCTTGATTTAATCTCTATACGGAAGGTATTTGTTTCCAACATTAGGAAACATAATAGTTTTCTTTTAAAAAATCTTGTTGAGGTATAAGGGTAAGACATTTAGGGCTTTTACGTAAACTTTTTCATTTAAATTCACATTACTTAAATACACAGAAGGGAATGGTAGCGGTGTATAGGTAATACCCACATTATTATCACCTGTTAAGTTTTAGGTCCCATTTGAAAAAGCTTAAGTTACGATAATTTATCTGCTAGTTAACTATGTGACACAGCACAAGGTCACTGCCCGCCGAAAACCAGATTGACAGCTTCCACTACTTACTACGCGCAACTAATAATACTACGATATGTAAGTATAAAAAGCAGACCTATGACACTACATTTATCATTCAACCAGATCACATCAGCGAAATAACCATGTTCTTCAAAGTAAGTTTCGAAGTGCTTATAAAAATGTAGAAAAATACATAATATAGTATACCTATACAATCATGTTATACACTAAATAGGATATATTTAAATATGTTTTATTATTTTTCAGTTGGTAGCTCTCTGCTCTTTCGTGGCGGTGGCTCAGGCCGGTCTCCTGGCCGCTCCCGTCCACTACTCTCCCGCCTCGGCTGTCTCATCTCAGAGCATCGTGCGTCACGACCAGCCTCATGGTATCGCCAAGGTCGCCATAGCTGCTCCCGTCGCCTACCACGCTGCCCCAGTCGCCTACCACGCCGCACCCGCCCACTACTCCTCCGCCGCGGCTGTTTCTTCCCAGAACATCGTACGTCACGACCAGCCCACCAGTCACGTAGCCGTCTCTGCCCCTGTAGCCTACCACGCTGCCCCAGTCGCCTACCATGCCGCTCCCGCTGCTGTCGCCTACCACACGGCCCCCGCTCCCGTAGCCTACCACGCCGCCCCCGCTGCCGTCGCTTACCACGCTGCCCCCGTCCTCGCTAACGCTGAGCCCTTCGACGCTCACCCCAAATACGAGTACAACTACTCTGTAGCCGACAGCCATACCGGTGACATTAAGTCCCAGCAGGAGGCCCGCGACGGTGATGTCGTGAAGGGTTCGTACTCCCTCCACGAAGCCGACGGATCCGTGAGGACCGTGGAGTACTCTGCTGATGACCACAGCGGTTTCAACGCAGTCGTACACAACACCGCACCCACCGCCGCCCCCGTGCATGTCAAGGCCGTACACGTCGCCCCTGTCCAATACTACCATCACTAAACCATCGTTACCTGCAATGATCAACTGCTTACACCAAAATGAATATTGTTAATAATTTATTGAAAGCAATACACGAATAAGTTCGCTAATAATTGCATTTTTGGGTTTTTAAAAAAGATCGGCAATCGAACTTTTTATACCTTTTCCCTTTTTTTATCATAACCCACCAGTTTTTCAAACGACTACTTATTAATCAAAACAAAAATACATAACCCTCACACTATAGTAGGCGTTTGTATCTATTAATAAACTATATCAATACATAACATAACATCACGCCAATATTACCCAGAAGGGTGTGGTAGAGATGTACAACATTTCACCTGATATGTTTAAGTCTCATGGGATAGGGAGTGAGCGTATCACCAACCACCGGGCACAATTCCAACTGCGTGATATTAAGAATTTCCTGACGGAAAGTTTACCGAACCGGGCAAAATCAAATTTGAGACTTGTGGTGAGCGATACACAAATAATACGTTGCGTTGTAGTTACTTTGCCTTTGTGCGAAGCAGTTTAAAATATAACTCTATAATCTGGAACCCACACGAGGCTAAGTATGATACCATGATCGAGCGGGTACAGAGAAAATTCGCACGTTTTTTATATAGAAAGCTTTACGGTTATTATCCTCATTTGTATGTCTTTGTTTGTATCTGGAATTGTCGGTATAGATACGCTGCAACTGCGTCAAAAGTGTGCTATTTTAATGCACTATTATCTATTGCTAAACAATAAGATCGATAATGCAACCGCACTGTCCCGATGTTCATTATCCGCTCCCAATCAGTACACGCGGCTGCGCTCGCGCCGTCTCATGGCGACGGCATTTGTGCGAACATGCACTGCACAATTAGCGCCAACAAATCACGCCATGGCACTGATCAACGCCTTGATTGCTCAGCATCCAGATGTTGATATTTTTGAAATTAAATTGGCAAAATTCTTGAATATTTGTGTCACATTCTTTTTTAACTATAAGTAATTTAGTCTTTAGTACGGTACCTAATTATTGTATACCTAACTTATTGTACGCATTGGTAGTGCAATGAGTATTTGAATAAATAAATAAATACCGCTAACCATAGAAATATATACTATAGAAATGGCTTGTCCGAACACATTGCCCTTCAAATTTGACATTATGAATAGCAGGATCAGTAACGCCATCTGCATTGAACTACCATGTAATGACTTTGCATTCACGCGATGTGAACCTTGTAAGGGCGTGATGAAATTTCGTTAGCATTTTTTTTGCCGAAGGTACAATAAAATTGTGATTCTTTCAATAGTGTAAAATATTTATTATTACAAAATTAAAAATACTCCTAGTTATATTATTAAAAGAACAGTACATCACGGGAATTCTAAAAGTAGGTCATATTTTGTTTAAACAATAAAATAAAATGTTTGTTTCGAGAAATATTTTTTTACTAGCTTCTGGTCGTAGCTCCGCCCACGTGGTATGTTTATAAATGATTTAAGTACAAACTACTAAATGTAATTTGTACTTAAATCATTTGGTGAACATTTTCTATAATCCGTGAAAGGCCAAAAGATCATTGAACTTTTGTTACAAGCTTTTATTTAGTTTTTTCAATTCATCAACTTTAACAAAATTATAGACTATTCTTGACTATTAAAATTAGGTACTTACTTAAAAAAAATTAGTGTTTAGCTACTTTTGTTGCTGACTGTACATATATTATCTCTAGCGTTATAACAAGTTTACGCAGTAACAGTACATTGCACAATGATATGACAATTCATAACAAATACTTTTTTAAATTACCAAAAATATTCTTTTGAACGCCCGCTGCATAGTTCAACTAAGCGCAGTTCTTTGCGCAGTTCCAAAGTCATGTCACGCGGATATTCACGATTAAGGAATATGGCGTCGGAACGAAAAATTTTAGCAAATAAAATTGATAAAATAATGTAAAGAGGTGGATATAATATGATATTTGTGACTTACCGGTGATATGTAATACCATAATCTTTTTTGTTGTGTCTAATTTGGTAGTTCGTACAACTTTTCAGTGCACAATTAGGCATTTTGTCGTGTTTGACCGCTCACGGAGGCAGCCAACCACAGTCAATTTGACTACGCGCTTTTTGTAGTCAGATTGACACCAAAAAAGTTAAGGCCATTTATCGCGCGTTAGCCGTGTCCATACTTTATACGTCAATGCCGCTAACCCAATCTATACATCGACACTTCACGTGATCAGAAGGCTGGTTTTTACTTTTCTCAAAGGTTGAGCATTGCAATTCAACGCGGCAATGCCGCCAGCCTTCTAGGCACGTCACCCGCATTTGACATTGATGCGGAAGTAATTTTTGACGCATAACTTTTTAAATATTTTAATTTTTTTTTTAGTTCTTTTTCTCTTCCAGCTGTAAATAGTTAGGTATGATTTTGTTTTTTTATTATTGAATTTTTAATGCCTGTAAAATATATTTTTTGTTAAATGTAAAGATCAATAATTAATTAATAAATAGATAAATATCTATACATTATATACTATACTATAACTAGCCCTGTGGCTCCAAGACTTTAGTATATAAGCTGAGCGTCAAGTCAGCTGATACAAAAATATTAAATATAATACCTTAACTGCCTCGATGTTCTAGTTGTTAGCGTATGCCTCTCACCGCGAGGTCTTGGGTTCGATTCTCAGATCGGGTAAATCTGTTTATTTTGGATAGTGCCGTGAGGAAATTTACAGCAGCAGTACCCTTAGGACTTGAACATAACAGGTAAAATTTTAGTGTAGTAAACCTCTGGCACCCCCTTCCGGGTAATATAGGCGTGATGTTATGTTATAAAGCTGAAAAGCTATAACTTACTGCTTTCAGTTTCTGAATTTCTGTCTGTTATCTTACCTTTACTACGTTCGATGGAGGAAAGACATATCTAAATAATAACGTTTAAACATTCACACTGCATTTTTAATTTCTATGATTTTTCCGGCAATTAAACGCCATTAATTAAGCGTCGCAGTCTGCGTACTTTGACCACACTTTTTGCTTTTCTCAAATCACCACACTCTCCTACTTATTTAAAATTTCACTTTGAGTAGGTATCTTTGCTCCAGTCACGAAAAAAATCTCCGTTCTACTAACAACCTTCTTCTCTTTTGTCCTTCTCATATCTCTTCTTTAGTTCACTCTTCATTTTATATTCAATCCATCCTTCTTTGGAATGCACTCCCTCTTGAGATCAGGATGTGCACAACCTGGGACACTTTCAAAACTAGAGTGCGTCATCTTCTCCAAGGTGAAACGACAGCAGAGTCATTAAAAGCTCAATCTCCTGTGTAAATATTGTAATACATATATATTATTTTAATGTATGTATTAGTATATTTGTTACCATATTTATGTATTCGAATTGTTGATATAATATTATTGTATCTATGTACATATTTACATTTTGAGCACATAACTTTTTAAATTTTTAATTACTTATGCACCTACCTTTGTTCTTTCTGCATCACCTTAAGGTTGACTGGTAGAAAATTCCTATGGGATAAAGTCCACCGTTGTACTATATATTAAGTGAAAAAGGTTTTTTTTAATTAATAAGCCAATTTATTAAGCTACGATAACATATAGATAGATAGCCACATAGAAAATTTATACGTAATACTATATTCATTATATTATAATCTCGTCAGGAAGTTGTTGCTTTGTCGAAACCGAGTGGATCAATCGATCTTTTACAGGTTGGACAATGCTCACTGCGGTCGCCTGTGGGATCGGTGACCGTATTTACATAACAAGTTTTCCTCCGTATCCCGGCGAGCACGTCAAGTCTTCGGTCCTGGTAGCCATTTAAAGGTCTATGGCAGTCTTCTTCTTCATTCGAGTCGACGGTAAAGTCAAATTTTATTAGCCCAGTATGTGGCTACCTGAACAGCGCTTTCATTTGCGTTCATTAGCGCGTCCTTCGTGCAGGTAGTGGGGCACGCAGGAAAAGTTAGATTCGTGGCAGTCATACCGGGTATTTAGAAACCAATAAGTCTGACAACGAGTATCGTATCAACTCGTACTGGGTTACGGGGGTCTGATGATAGTCACTCCATATAAAATACTGATATTAAGCTAGCTATTTGATTAGAAGCCAAAATAAGCTCGGTAGATAGAATATTTTTATTACATCGAGGGTCATTAAAAATAAATAAAGTGATATATTTAAATCTGATTAATTTCATCAACTTACTGTCGTTATCCTATTTATTTTCTATCAATATAATAATAAAAAAAGCCATTTATTTCCTTAGCAGTAGGTATACATAGCAAAAACTTACATTCTAAACTTATTTCTTATCAAAAATGTATTAAATCTAACCTTATTCATGTGTTTTCTATATTAAGTTATATTTATTTATTCTATTGTTTACTTATATATTAATTCAGTTATTTTTAAACGTACTAAATTATTTATATAACTGCAGGAACCCCTTTTCGGGTAAAGGCCTCCTCCAAAGATTGCCAGTATTCCCTGGATTGGGCTATCTGAAGTCAATTGCGACCGGCTATTCTAGCGATCTCATCTTCCCATCTAGTATAGGGCCTGCCCTTTCTTCTCTCATAATCATATACATCAATATAATAACACATATTAATTAGCAACAGTCAATAATGTTTTTTTTCTATGGTATGTATAAATTTAAACTGTCTAGCTATTACAGATCATGAGATACAATCTGGTGACAGACGGACAAATAGACAGCGAAGACTTTTTAATTAAATAAATATCCACATAGTATTTTCATTTACACAAAATTATATTAGTCCTTTTATAAAAACTATAAACGTAATAAAACATGTTTACTTGTTCTTAAAAAAGTTATGTTTTGAGTTGCATTAGTTTTAATCTGGGCGTTCGATTCACACATATCGAGATATGATTAGATATTTTTAAAACGAAGTCATTTATTTTTATTTTTTTAATCTTTATATAAACACAAAATGTACATAATAATATACACGAACTTAATGCCTAAAGCATTTCCTACCAGTCTCTCTTTAAATGATGCAAAGATGAGTTGAAGTAGGTGCATTACCGGCAGTTCAATTAATTTTCCGTTTATATTCTACTAATTAGACCAGTCAGTAAAGAGTTGTTAACGGCGTTAGTTTGCAAATAATATAACACCATCATTGAGAATACAGGTTATTCACGTTATAGTGGCCGGGATATGGTGACTAGTTTCGAATCTAGTACGTAGATTCATCAACTAGGCCATCAATCTCGAGACGTTGCGCGTCGGCATATCCCGGCTATAGTAACGTGATTAACCCGTATTATCAATAATGATGTCTTCACCTCACGTCGGTTTTAATAATATTAATATAACACCGTTTTTGGTATGTTGTTAAATTTGACCCAGGAATCGAACTCGCGGTGAGAAGCGCATACGCTAACCACAGGACCATCGAGGCAGTTAAGATAGAATATTTTATTTTTCCATATTAGCTGACTTGACGCTCAGCTTAAATACTAAAGTCTTGGAGCCACAGGGCTGGTTAGTATAGAATAAAATTTATAGATATTAACTGCCTCATCTAGTGGTGTAGTTTGTCACCACAAGTCTCGGATTTGAATCCCAGGCCGGGAAAAAGTGTTATGAACTTTCCGTCAGGCAATTTTCAATATCACGCAGATAAAATTGTGCCCGGTGGTTAGTGATACGCTCACTCCCTATGCCATGAGACTTAAACATATCAGGTGAAATGTTGTACACCTTTACCACACCGTTTTGGGAAAAATATATGTTATGTATTGATAAAGTTTATTAATAGATACACACGCCTACTGCAGTGTGAGGGATGTGTATTTTTGTTTTGTTCTATAAGGAGAGGTTTGGAAAAATGGTGGGTTACAACAAAGAAATGGATAAATTGGGAAGTAAAACGTTCGATTACCGATATTATTAAAAATACAAAAATGCAATTATTAGGTAACTTATTCGTTTATTGCTTTCAATAAATTATTAACAATATTCATTTTGGTGTAAAAGCCGTTTATCTTTGCAGGTAACGATGGTTTAGTGATGGTAGTATTGGACAGGGGCGACGTGTACGGCCTTGACGTGCACGGGGGCGGCGGTGGGTGCGGTGTTGTGTACGACTGCGTTGAAGCCGCTGTGGTCATCAGCAGAGTACTCCACGGTCCTCACGGAACCATCGGCCTCATGGAGGGAGTACGAACCCTTTACGACATCACCGTCGCGGGCCTCCTGCTGGGACTTGATGTCACCGGTATGGCTGTCGGCTACTGAGTAGTTGTACTCGTATTTAGGGTGAGCGTCGAAGGGCTCAGCGTGAGCAAGGACGGGGGCAGCGTGGTAAGCGACGGTAGCGGGGGCGGCGTGGTAGGCTACGGGAGCGGGGGCCGTGTGGTAGGCGACAGCAGCGGGAGCGTCGTGGTAGGCGACTGGGGCAGTGTGGTAGGCTACAGGGGCAGAGACGGCCACGTGTCTGGTGGGCTGGTCGTGACGTACGATGTTCTGGGAAGAAACAGCCGCGGCGGAGGAGTAGTGGGCGGGTGCGGCGTGGTAGGCAACGGGGGCAGCGTGGTAGGCGACGGGAGCAGCAATGGCAACCTTGGCGATACCATGGGGCTGGTCGTGACGCACGATGCTCTGAGATGAGACAGCCGAGGCGGGCGAGTAGTGGACGGGAGCGGCCAGGAGACCGGCCTGAGCCACCGCCACGAAAGCGCAGAGAGCCACCAACTGAAAAATAAAAAACATATTTAAATATTTGCTTTTTCGTGTATAACATAAATAGGAATACTATATTATGTATTTTCTATATTTATTTTATCATCTAGTAACTTACTTTGGAGAACATGTTTGTTTTGCTGATGTGATCAGGTTGAATGTTATATGTAGTGTCATAGGTCTGCTTTTTATACTTACATATCGTAGTATTATCAGCTGCTCTTATTAAGAAGTGGAAGCCGTCAATCTGGTTTTGGGCGGGCAGTGACCTTGACACATAATTTTCTAGCAGATAGTTGCGCTCACATTATTGTAAGATATCATTGTAACAGCAAGAAGGAACTATTCAATGAAAGTTTGATTAAGTTCTCTAGTCTAGACAACCCTTTTAACACTGCACCGAGTGATTGTTGTTTACAAATAATCTTACATCTTTGCACTTTTGGTGTGTTATTAGGGTACTCACTAGGGTATTTAAAAGTGAAGAATACAACTTTTTTATTGAATGTACTTATTAGCAGCTATTTGTCAAAAACTGAAAAAGTACCCCAATTCTCATGGATTTTGGGTCAACCCTTCAGGAGCCCAAGTCTTTAGAAATTGCAAATTTGGTTTTAGGTTGCCGGTAGGTATATACCTACCTGCATTATAAAACCAAAATTGTAAAGTTTAACAACATAACAAAAATGCAACGTTGTAAGAATAAATGCGAACTTGAAATTAAGGTTATGTTAACATACTTAATTACTAATACTTACAAACATTAACAACCTAATTAATAAATATAAAATAATATACATGTTTTTATATAAATACATACAATGACACATACATACATATTATTATTTGACAATACTAGTTGTGAAAAAATCCTGCCATTTCACTAAACAACATTTTTACATTACACGAAAACCGATTGGGGTCTGTGATGATTTCGAATGGCAGCGGATTCCAGAAAAGAACAGATTGTACTTACAGGAAAAGAAGAGTTTGGAAAAGACACAGAAGGAAGATAATTAGTATACATACCGTAGATTACGATCATGCTGAGAGCATAGGTATTGGAAGAGAGGAGTAAGAGGAAGGAGAAGGAGAATCTGAGATGTAGTAGTAGAGTGTAAATGAGAACGAATAGCTTGCTAAACGAAAAGTCTTGCTAAAAAAAGAAAATATATATTTTCTTCATATATATATATTTTTTTTTTTTTTTTTTTTTTTTTTTTTTTTTTTTTTATGGTGGATAGGCTCGCGTTTGACCACGATCTCACCTGATGGTAAGTGATGATGCGGTCTACGGTGGAGCACGCTTACCTATGAGATACCTATTGACTCTTGCTTTGAAGAGATCCAAGTTGTACTCATGCGGAAACACAGACTCGGGCAAGGCGTTCCACTCTTTGGCAGTTCGCATAAGAAATGTAGAAGCAAAACGCTTAGTGCGTAATGGTGGAATATCTACCGTGAAGCGATGCCTGAGTGCCGTTTGTCTGGTAGTCCGATGGTGAAATGGGGACGGAGGGATAAGTTCGTGTAGTTCCTCGGCACACTCTCCGAAATGTATCCTATAAAAGACCGATAGGCTGGCAACCTTGCGACGGTGCTCCAGACTTTGTAGTCGAGCTTCCGTTTTAAGAAGAAAAGTATTATTTGGTTAGTTAACACATATTATATGTGCAAAACGCTAAAAAGACGATACTTACTTGCATTCATTTAAATCAAATTATGGCTTTGCTATGCCTTTTTTTATTTTATACAATATGCATTTATAATCTTGCTGGATTCTCACTTTTAACATTAATATTATATAAAGTAACATGGTAGATATTTAAAATCGATAGTTCAATACTAAAATGCTCTAAACGCGTAGACGCCCAAACGCTTTCAAGCGGTAACAATAGTAACCTTCTTTACTATTTTGAATCATCAAGCAAAGTAGCACTACGCAAGGTCACAAAAGAAAGAACTTAATTGAAAATTTGCACTATCTACTTCATTCAGATAATCACAATTCGATAGACGGTATAAAAAGCGGACCCATGGCATTATCTGTATCATTTACCCCGATTACGTTCTTCAATTAATGTTCAAGTATTCAACATGTTCTCCAAAGTAAGCTATAAAACGTGTGTATGAAAATAAAGATCACAATGTATATTCAGAATTACGTTTTCGAAGACACGATTGTATTAAAACTCATTATTTTTGTATTTCAGTTACTAACTTTTTGCGCTTTCGTGGCGGTGGCTCAGCCTGGTTTCCTGGCCGCTCCCGTCCACTAGTCTCCCACCGCAGCAGTCTCATCTCAGAGCATCATGCGGTACGACCAGCCCGCTAGCCACACAAACATCGCCGCGCAGGACGAATTTACCTACCACGCTGCTCCATCCCAACACTCCTCCGCTGCTGCTGTCTCATCTCAGAGCTTCGTGCGTCACTACCATCCCGATAGCTACGCTTTCATCGCCGCGCCCACCACGGCTCCCTCTTTCCATAACAGCGGGCGTCACAACCAGCCCTCTAGCCACGGTACTCCTGCTGCTTCCGCTGCCACCAACTACAACGCTGGTCCCGCCCCCCTTGTTTACAACGTTGCTTCTATCCTCAATTACGCTGAGCCCTTTGATGCTAACCCTGAATACGAGTACAACTACTCAGTAGCCGACAGCCTCACCGGTGACATCAAATCCCAGCAGCGGGCCCGCGACGGTGGTGTGGTGAACGGCTGGTATGAGGCCAACGGCTCCGTGAAAATCGTGAAGTACTCCGCCGATGACCACAACGGCTTCAACGCAGTGGTGCACAACAATGCACCCACTGACGGCTCCGTCAAATACTACCATCACTAAAGCATCGTTACCAGCAACAAAAAAGCGCTATCACAAAAATGTGTAGTTACTTATTAACGAACTAAATAAGTAGTCATTCAACTTAAATAACGTTTTGCAGAACTCTAAACACTGATTTCAAGATAATCTTGTAGGTTGACTTCAGATCATAAAATAGACTTAAAGATATCTACAATACTTAATTAAAACTATCAGTATTGAATTGCAGATATTCGATCTTATCCTAGTAAAGTAAAATTTAAAACTTATTTTGCTTTAAAGTGCTCTACTTTATTTTAGAAAATATGGGGAACTTATAAATTATTACAAAAACTGTTCTAATATTAATGAAAATATTCTACGCGCTGAAACCTGACGTGCCAGTAATATTAAAATGTTGAGTTCATAAATACCTATGTTCTATTTGGCGGCAGGTAAAATTTTAAACCGGGGTACTTTCGTCTCCGAGCTGTTAATAAACGCTTTACCATCAGTAAAAGTTATGACTTCAATGATTTAGGGCTGGTTTCTGGAGTTTATAATAAACTCACATAATTTAAGTAATCAACTGTATAACACTAATAATACAAACGGAACAGTTTATTACGTTTCGATGCAACGATGCTTTTGATCGCTAATGCAAATGTATTTCAAAAAGTAAATTATCACATTATTTTAAATTTTTAATAAGATACATTTAATTTGGTGTATTCTCAGATATGATTTTTATTACTATATAATGTTAAATAATTATAGATAATAATGATCCGTACTACGATTATTGGTTTGCGATCCAACATTTTGCGTGAAATGAAACGCAGATGTCATGTCATCCATTTCCGCCGTATTTAAGTAAATACGATCGTCGATCACAAAATAATGTCAACATTTTGGTATGGATTTATACGGTTAAAACTTTATTTTAGTGGAACACGGAGATTTCGTTTTCTTTTCGTTTATTCAAGTTTAATAATAAAGTTTCAAACAACTTATGTCTTAAATACAATATAATTGTGTTGCCTGCGTCTGCGTCCTTATCTTGCGAACACAAACATCTCGAGTCTCGGTTACTTCGACTAGAAAAGTGAAATAATTAATTACTGTTGTGGGATCTAGTTTACCATGTAAGTTACATATTTTTCTACTTATTTGAGTACTGTATAATTTACACTGTGCAATAATTATTCTTTGTTAGTCTTTTTTGGTGCAATAAGTAAATAAATAATTTCTACTGCCTGGATGCTCCAGTGATTCAATAATAAACAAATAATGTATATTGTATCTAAAACATACATAAATCTGCAACTAATTATCCCTTAACCTTTTCTTTTCAGGTTGGAGGTGGAATGCATATAGAAATATTAATTATGACCATACTTCTCTAGAAAGCCTGGTGCTGTATAAAAACTAGCCATCCCCGAGGAATACCCAAACTTTATGACAGTTCCTTCTAAAACAAACCAACATTGGACACTATTTTGCCATGTAAGTTTATTTTAATATTTCTCACCCATTAATTTTCTTTTCTGTAAAAACAATGTATTAAGTAATGTCATTGCAAAATATAAATGATTTATTAGTTCCTACTGAAATTCTAAATAATTAATTTTGAGAGCAGATATGGATGTATGTTACTTGGCAACTTCAACCATCAATGATCAAATTATTATATTAATGTTGTCATTGTTAATTAAATTGGCACACAAAAACAATTTATTTAAATTTAACTCATCACATGTTTATTTATAGCCTGGATTCCATCTTTATGATCCCATTCACAAAGACATTTGTAAGATACCACATAGGAACTATTAAAATTTCTGAAAGTTTCCAGTAATAATGATTATTCATTAAATTTTCAAGCCATTAAAATAATTTGAGATCTGAAATAAAATACTTTTATTGAAAACTATTTGTTTTGTATGCAATATCTTTTTTAAAATTATATACAAACAATATTAGATGCCTAAGAAACTTAAAATCCATTTAATTTTACATAAATTAAGTTTCTGGCAAATTTTACATCATGTCTTGCTTCAGCCCTTTTAAGAATAACAATAAGATTAATTTAAAATTTTTACCTTCTTTATCTTCCTGTCACTTGTTGAAAATGTGTAGAATTTATGCCAAAGTCCAAAAATTTAGAAAATAACAATGTATACATGCCACAGACACCACAGAATTGACTCATTATTGTTACCTACAATATACAAAAATTAAATACAGTGGTATCAATTTTAATCATTATCTTATTGTTATTGTTTTTAATAGGGTAGTAGGTAGTAGTGATGTTTTTAGATTGAGCCTGTATGTAACAATAAGGTGAGGGATTCAACAAGAACTATAATGTAGATATGTCAGTAAACAATCTCCTACCAAATAATGCTCCAGAAGTTTATTAATTTCTCACAAAAACAAGTGGAGACAGAGCATTTTAGTATAATTTTGCTAAATGTTTAGTACTGCTTTAAGTTAAGTGCAAATCAAGTTTGTCTTTAATTAATAACCTAATACAGAAAGGGTACTAGGACTTAGGATTTCTTATCTAGGGAAAAGCTATAACAAAGATAAATATTAAGAAGCTTACATTATATAAACTGTGAGCTATTAAATTTTCTCATAAATCATATCTGTTGCCTGAGAAATAGTTAAATCAAAGGTCAACATATTTTCTTTTTGAAGTCAACAGTTATATTTTACTTATAGGATTTAAAATACCCAGTAGTATTTTATAACTGCCTCGTTGGACTACCCACAGTCTCGGGTTCAATTCCAGGGTTGGGCAAAGTGTTATTTTTGATCTTTCTGTCAGGAAATTCACAATAGCAGCACGGAGTTGGAATTGTGCCCGGTGGTTGATGATAGGCTTGCTCCCTATCCCTTGGGATATAAACATAACAGGTGAAGTGTGGATGTTGTATACCTCTGCCACACCCTTCTGGGTAATATAGGCGCAATGTTATGTTATGTAGTATTTTTAAATAAACATTTTATCATTTATTTACATAAAGAGTTTTCTTTGCGATGAGTTACTGTTGGATACTATAAATTCAAAAAGCTCTATCACTAAAGGATTGCTGCTTTACAAAAAAATTGCAGCAAATTATGTAGGAAACTCAATTAAAGAACTAACAATCACTCAATAAAATGGTGACACATTTGGCTAAAGAAAATATTTAAACTTTTATTGAATAGTTGCTTCTTACTGTTACAATGATATTTTTCAATAATGTGAGCGCAATTATCGGCTAATAAACTATGTGACACAGCACAAGGTCACTGCACGCCAAAAACCAGATTGACGGCTTCCACTTCTTAATACGAACAGCTGATAATACTACGATATGTAAGTATAAAAAGCAGCCCTATGATATTACATTTATCATTCAGATCATATCAGTGATAAAAATATGTTCTCCAAAGTAAGTTATATTTTGTATTTACAAAAAAATAAAGAAAATACAAAATATTAGTTTATGATAGACAAAAAAAATTTTGGTAACAATTTTTTATTATTTTTCAGTTGGTAGCTCTCTGCGCTTTCGTGGCGGTGGCTCAGGCCGGTCTCCTGGCCGCTCCCGTCCACTACTCGCCCGCCTCGGCTGTCTCATCTCAGAGCATCGTGCGTCACGACCAGCCCCATGGTATCGCCAAGGTCGCCATCGCTGCTCCTGTTGCCTACCACGCTGCCCCTGCCGTCTACCACGCCGCTCCCGCCCACTACTCCTCCGCCGCGGCTGTCTCTTCCCAGAACATCGTGCGTCACGACCAGCCCACCGGACACGTGGCCGTCTCTGCTCCTGTAGCCTACCACGCTGCCCCAGTCGCCTACCACGCCGCTCCCGCTGCGGTCGCCTACCACACGGCCCCCGCTCCCGTAGCCTACCACGCCGCCCCCGCTGCCGTCGCTTACCACGCTGCCCCCGTCCTCGCTCACGCTGAGCCCTTCGACGCTCACCCCAAATACGAGTACAACTACTCAGTAGCCGACAGCCACACTGGTGACATCAAGTCCCAGCAGGAAGCCCGCGACGGTGATGTCGTGAAGGGTTCGTACTCCCTCCACGAAGCCGACGGTTCCGTGAGGACCGTGGAGTACTCTGCTGATGACCACAGCGGCTTCAACGCAATCGTACACAACACCGCACCCACCGCCGCCCCCGTGCACGTCAAGGCCGTACACGTCGCCCCTGTCCAATACTACCATCACTAAACCATCGTTACCTGCAATGATAAACTGCTTACACCAAAATATATATTGTTAATAATTTATTAAAAGCAATACAGGAACAAGTTTGATAATACTTAGTTGTTTTTTTTGTGTTTTTGAAAAAATGGAAAAATGTGTATCTCCTCTTTTCACTGTTGTTTCCTATTCGTGTAATTTAAAACAAATGTCACACAATTTTATTGTTCAAAATTTTAACGATAATCTGCTCAGTTTTAATATCCCAATGAGTTAATTTACGGAACTGAACACTTATGTATTATTTTAATCTGAAACTTAACCAGTGCCGGATTAGCCATATAGCAAGAGTAGCAAATGCTACGGGTCCCGCGAATTGGAGAGCACCGCGCTCCAATGCCTGTCTGACCGTAAAAATAATTAAACTTAAATAGTAGCGTAAAATATCTTGCTTGTAAGAACAAATTTGTGTATGTTTTGTAAATACTGACTTGCCCATACTAACCGATATAAATGAGCCAGCTTGTGTACAGCATGATTTACTTAAAGAACTAGATATGGAAAACGTTATATCTAAATTTGCCCACATTAAATCATAAAAAGTTGTTTTATAATTAATTGTTAATAGTTATGTTTTATATAGATACCTTAAACTTTAAAATCTAAAACAGGCCAAAGGCTCCATAATATATAAAAATGATTGAAGGGCCCCCTGGCAGATTGCTACAGGCCCCGCGCTGACTTAATCCGGCACTGAGCTTAACCCTTTTTAACCGACTTCAAAAAAAGGAGGAGGTTCTCAATTCGGTTGTATTTTTTTTTTTAATGTTTGTTCACCGATTACTCGAAGACGCCTGGACCGATTTGAGAAATTCTTTTTTTGTTTGAAAGGATATACTTGTCATGTGGTCCCATTTTTTTTAAGTTACGTTCTGATGATGGGATCCTAGAGAAATCGAGGACAACCCTCAAATTTAAAAGGCTTCTATATTGTTTTTTGTATATTATCTAAAGCTACTTGGATATTTGCATCTAGTAGTCAGTATTTTATGTTGCTGAGCTGATCCTGGAAGGTACAACTCCTTAACGGTTAGGAGTACGGGGATAATTCTTTTAATATAGGCACCTTAAATAAATTTTCCGTCAAGTAACCGTCGTCTCCTCATTCGAGAAACATTCTTGCTGGGTCTACCCATCACTTAAAATAGTAAAATAAAATAATTTTTTACAAAAAAAAACCGACTTCAAAAAGTAGATAAACTAAAAAGCAAAAATAAATTTACTTCGCACAAAATAATACGTTTATACATTTAGTTAGGTTAGTCGGTGCCAAGTAAACAATAACTCTGTATAGATAATATGAATCTTTCTAACAACTATTTTCTGACTGAATATTAGTTATATTTCTGTGGTAAGTACTAATACTGGGCGACCGCGCACTAGCACAACTACGCCTCTCTTTATTGTGTGTACTGTAATTTGATATTGTAGTAAGGTTGTTATAGCTTTTACTTGGCACCGACTTCAGAATTATAAAATAATTATTTAATAATTTCTATTTAACTAAATGTATAAACGTATTATTTTGTGCGAAGTAAATTTATTTTTTGCTTTTTAGTTTATCTACTTTTTTATACAAAAATATTTTAACTTTTGCTACGAAAACGATTTGCTTTTGCTACGAATCATTTGATGAAATAAAATGTGACATAATTATATTCTACGTTTGTCATTAAAAACGATCAGTATTTCTAGGGTGATCGTGACTGTGTGTTAATTACTTACTATAAAAGATGCACGAGCCTAAGATTTACTGGTAAAAAATTACAATACAACAGTGGCGCAGTAAAAGCGGTAATTACTGTAGTACTGAATGGGCGAGTTATGTGACGCTGCTCAAACAAGGCCGCGAAGGTCGAAAATAACTTGTCGGACAACTTCCACCACTTTTTACTATAATCACATTTCGATTAACGGTACAATAGCAAACTTTTGACATAGCATGCAAAACAGCGGCACATAACATAACATCACGACAAAATTGCCTAGAAGGATGTAGCAGATGTGTATAACACCCACTTTTCAGCTGTTATGTTCAGGCCCTAAGTGATAGGGGGTGAGCCTAGCGCCATATACTGCGTGCTGCTTAAAAAAAATGCCCGACGCTTTAATCCCAAATAACACTTTGGAGTATAAATAGTTTTTGTTATTAGCATATATATAATTATTTTCTTTGTCTGTTCTGGAACCCTTATGTGTACAGAAGTATACACACATTGCTTTTACTCCTTTATTTTCTGCTTGAAGTGTAAGATATTGCTATCTTATGTACTGTGGATTTATTTATAAGTATTAATTTAATTCCATTGCTATATTTAAGTTTATTTTCTCTCCCTAACCATATTTATCCAAAATGTTGTTTTGGTTGCTATAACTTACACAAAGATTATTGTCAAAAAAACAAATAACTGGTGCACATGAGTTTCTCACCAGCTCTTCTGATGCAATACCCATCGGAGCTGGTACTTGGATTGATTTTAATTCATATCTCTGAGTTGAATTAAAGTCAATCTAAGCTCCGGTGGCAAATCATTTTATTACAATAAGTATTATAATTTAGTTTGCTAAGTTTTATTTTAATTTTGTATTTTTTTGTATTTTGGTGTTTGTTTTGAAGCGGGTTGTGTTCAAGCGCCCCTTGGGGCCCATGGAAATAAATGATTTGATTTGTTTTTTGCCCGACCCGGGCATCGGAACCGCGACCTTGCGGTGAAAAACACATACCTACGCTAACCAATCAATAAAAATATTTGTATGGTAACTAATAGAATAATGATATGTATGATAAACAGATGTAAGTCTTGAAAAGATTATTATCGCAGCATTTTAGGTTCAAAGGCTGCAATATTTTTTTTTTATTATTTTTTTTTTCCATTTAGGTATTACATTTAATTTCTTTATTATTATTATTATTATATTTTTTTTTTCAGTGTGCGTTACCCCAGCAAAATAATGTCGAAAATAGTAATTTTAATCTTACAGATTTTTAGTTGTCCATCTTCTGTAATTGTTGCGCACATTTTTAAATTTGTTGCACTTATAGTTTTTTAGTTATTTAAAAAAAACGATTCCTGCTGGGGTAACGTTACTGCAGCTAGACATTTTCCTTTTTAATGGGAATACTGAAATAAATATTAGCTACATAATTAGTTGTCTAAACGAGGTAAATGTTGCAAATAATTTTGTAATTGTTCTTTCTTCGGCTGCGAAGTTATTCGAGATCCTGCTGGAGTAACGTTTGTGGTTTTGCTGGATATCTGAAACGGTCAAGCGGATTCTTATCATCTTTTAAGAATTAGTTTTAATTTGTTGTGCAATAAAAAAATGAAATTAATGAACCGTTGAAATGTTATTTAATGAAATATAAAAACACTTAAATAGGTCCTAACACCTTAAATAAGAACTTGAAATACTTACATTAAACGTTATTTTGTAGCTTATAACTGCCTTCAAATGTATGTGAAGTTTCATTAGTATCCTGTGTGTAATTAACAAGTTATGACCAATTCAGTTTACGGTCTCAATGCGCGTGGAGTTATTGACCCCTTCCCGACCTTAAATCGCCCGTAAATAATTTTTTATAATATTCTCCTCCTTTTCTAATGGGTTTCATTCTACTATTTTTTGGTTTTAAAAATTATCGAGTCTCTAGTCTATTATAAGTTATTAGTAAAAAAATTAAAGGAAAAGATTATTCAAATTTACATCGTGCAGCACTAAGGTTAAATATTATTTTTTATTACATTTTAAATCTTATTATTTACAAGTGGTTGGAACATGAATAGGTTTAATATTTTTTTAATCTTATTTCTTTTTTTAGGGCGTTAATAAAAGCTTGTTTAAAAAGGGTAGTATTTAAACGCAAATCATAAAATATCCTTTTTCTATGCAATTAAATACCGAATTCCCATCAAAATTACTGTAAATATTCAACTCAAAATATCACTAAACACACTACAATTTATTTTCACAGCGCACAGCAATTTTTCCTAAAGCAAAAGCTTTTTTATCAATGCACAGCTAATAATCTTAATGCACATTATACATGTTAACTCTTTTTCTTTTAAATATAGCTTCTATTTTTATAATATTTACAGCAGTTTTTCTAAATCAAACAACATTTTATTAGTCACAGTCATCTTATTATTAATTAATTATCACATAATGAGATCAGCAAAAAAAATATAAAATTAGATACAAAATTGTAATTTATTGAATTATTAAAGCGGGTCTTGCTTTCGCGGGGCGTCCACGCTTCCTTTTTTGCCCAATAGGCACATTTTCAGCTTCTGCAGGTGGCGCCACGTACTGTCGTCTGTTACGATCTATGATAATAAGAAAATGGTAGGTAGTATAATATTATTTTATTTAGTGGGTGGATTCAAAAAGGGGTCGGAGTATCACACAGATTGATTCTATGTTATGGTCGCAGTTCTAACCTAACCTAACCTACTACTTTACCCATAATTGACCTATGCCATAACTATAGCTTTTATTTTTATATTATTTACTCGCTCGCGCCTCTCTGTACTCCAGTGACGAAAAAACGCGCGAAGTTTTTCAGTTAAGTTGTTCTGCTTTTAGAAATAATGCAATGTAAAAGGATTTTTTTTGTTATAATAATCATTAAATTTGCCGAGCATGGCTTCTTGAAAATTAAGACAAATATGATGAACAGATTTTGTTGTACTTACTGGTTAATATGCGACTGGGATAGTTATTTTGCTATGAAATATGGTAAATTTGATGTGCAGTCAGTATTTATGCTATGCATGTAGTATTTTTGTACAAAAATAAATTTAACTGTATTGCATTATGAGGAAAAAAGAAATGTCATATTGATGTGTAATTTCGAATTATCTGCAGTTTGAGTTTTGTTAAACATTTAGTTTATCTGTAGTGAAGTAAGTTATTTGATGTAAAAAAGAATATAAATGATGAGTATGTATTGATAGGCGATTATTTATTTGATATGCAATATAAAATATCCCGTTTAAAAAGTTCTTAAATGAAATTTAATTAAATCTATAAAAATATGTTTTTCAAAGGCCATTGCCCTATTTGACGGTATGACGTGGTGCCGCAGCAGATTTTTTTTTGTAAATACCCACACTCAAAAAATATGCACAATAGTAAAAATCTTTTGTTTTTATGTTAACGCTGTTTTAAAACTGACTTATTTTGATAGCGCTCTTATAACGTATTATTATGTGTTTATGTAGGTCAAACAGTCCAAATGTAAAGTGGTAAATGTTAAGGTAATGACATTCAAACATTATTACATATGTAGTTCAGTAAAAAAAAGGTAAACTTTATAGTTATGATTCATAATAACATTATTCACAACTTTGATAAGGACACATTTCTTACTATTTCAATTTCTCGTTCCTTGCATTACTAAAATTTCACACGACTAGCTTTTATTCAGAAGCAGTTAACTATTGAAAATAACTTATTACTAACCGTAGTAACTGATTAAAGGGTTGCGTTTGAATATCTAACTTGTAAAGTTTTTGTTTAATATCAACAAATTAGAAAAAATAATGTCATTTGCTACATCTAGTAAAATAAATATTATCTAAAACAATTTATTTAACTTCTAGTAACTGCCTTAATTTGTCTGAATTACCAAACTAGAATTCGTAATACAAAATATATTAGCAAAAACAAAGTTATTTTTATTATAATAAAATTCAGGTTACAAGAATAAAATAATGTCTAACTGTTGAAAGTGATACGTCAATATCGTGATACAATTTTAATCCGTTGAAACAAATTATTGACACAGAGCAAGGTCGCGAAGATCGCCGAAGATCTGAAGAAATATCTACCACTGACTAGTTTTAATTATCGGCATAAAAGCAGACCTATGCCAATATACAGTTATTATTCACCCTGATCAGTGATAGATATTTTTTTTTTGCTTTCTAAATTATTATATTAGACCATATCCAAATAGATTGCGACTGTTTTGTGTAATAGGAAATTTTTATATTTATTATTTTACTACGATAGTATAGTTACTTTAGTCTAAATGAAAGATAATGGTAAAACTTATATTTCACGTGTTTCTAATTACTATCGAGGTCGACTCAATATCTGTATTTTACTTAGCGGACAAAGTCGTGGGCATAAGTAAGTTTGCTAATATAGTCACATTGTATACATCATATTATTATAACCTCTAATTAACGTCACTCTGATTGATAAAAGAAAATGCTTCTACTAATTAAAATAGCTATTTGACACTGTACGAGGTCGTGGAGGTCGCAATGAACTCGATTGACAACTTCCACTACTTACCATATGCAGCTGGTCATACTTTGGATTGTCTGTATAAAAAGCTGACACATAAAATTATGTTTATCATTCACCCTGATCATATCAGTGAAATAAACATGTTCTCCAAAGTAAGTATACATTGCAGTGAGAGCTAGTATAATTGAATTTATTGTGATATTTATTTAATATGCCAGGTAACTAAACAATTATTTCTTAACTTTACAGTTGGTAGCTCTCTGCGCTTTCGTGGCGGTGGCTCAGGCTGGTCTTCTGGCCGCCCCCGTCCACTACTCTCCCGCTGAGGCTGTCTCATCTCAGAGCATCGTGCGTCACGATCAGGCCGCTAGCCACGTAGCCATCGCCGCGCCCGCCTACCACGCGCCTGCTGCCGTCGTGCACCACGCTGCTCCTGCCGCCATCGTTCACCACGCCGCCCCTGCTGTCGTCGCCTACCACGCTGCCCCCGCCCCCGTCGCTTACCACGCTGCCCCCGTCCTCGCTCACGCTGAGCCCTTCGACGCTCACCCCAAATACGAGTACAACTACTCAGTAGCCGACAGCCATACCGGTGACATCAAGTCCCAGCAGGAGGCCCGCGATGGTGATGTCGTGAAGGGTTCGTACTCCCTCCACGAGGCCGACGGATCCGTGAGGACCGTGGAGTACTCCGCTGATGACCACAGTGGCTTCAACGCAGTGGTGCACAACACCGCTCCCACCGCCGCCCCAGTGCACGTCAAGGCAATTCACGTCGCTCCTGCTCAATACTACCACCATTAAAGTGCTTCAAATAATAATTTAATCAGCATGTAAACCAAAACAGTTGTTAATTGTTTAACTTATTGAAATATACGAGTATGATCATGAAAAATGGTGTCTTAATTTAGTATTCATGCTTGCTTATTTTGTTTATTTCTTTCTGGGTATTTATTACTACTAAGCCAGTCAGCAAAGGCTGGTTTATAAATCTCTCTCAAATTCCAATTTCTAGGTCATGACGTTTTTAAATTCGCTATCACAAAATCTTCATTAAATATCGGTCTATTATATTGATTAAAGCTGGACAATACAATATGTAGTTCAGCGCCTTTTAACAATAGATTCTTCGCGACTATTGAATTGTGGTGATTCCGTGAGATAAGAAAAGCAACGGAATCCTCTCTCTTTGGTAAAATTATATATGTTAGAAAGTAAAATCGGGATAGTTGGTAATAACGATAAATTATAATTTTTCGCAATCTTAAAATATAATATAACTGAAAGCCCAATCGGATTTTCAGAAAGGACATGTCGTAGTAGACATACTACATGTCCTTAACCTTCCAATATTACTTCAGTATTTTTAAACGGTCAAACTTATGTAACTATAATTCATAGTTTTATATATATTTTATGAAAAAAGAAATTCCTTTTATGCGGAGACATAATACTGCGCATAAAAGGAATTAATTTTTTCAAATATCACAAATAGGTATACAGTAACAAAACTCTTTTGAGTAGCAATTGATGGCATTCTCGAATATTCTAGTTATAATAATTGCAACTTTATAAACCAAGCTATTACTGAGCTGGCTAAATTATTAAAGACATATTAAGACGACAATATTGCAACATTGATATGGACTTTTTGTTCATTTAGGACTGGTCGCGGTCGATCCGTTTAAAAACTTTTTAATTGGAGCACCAGGTCATAGCCAAGGTTTTAAAGTAGGCTAAACTTTACCCAATAATTGCGTCAGTGAACGATTATTACATATCCTCATAGAAAAGATCATTCGCGGCATAATTATATTTTATTTTTTTTTGTTAACCTATATTGTCCTATTATTTTCTATTAATTAAATTATAATTAATAGAAAAAAAAATATTTGTACTTTTTGGTAATTTCTAGTAACAAAGATCTTCAAATGAGTAGTTTAACGAGCGCGAGATGGTTTTGTTGCGTTTTTATCATATCTACTAATACAAAAATATAACAAAAACACGACTAAACCATACCTTGCTCTTTATGCTGTCCCGGCAGGTCAGATGACCCTACGTATTTTGCTTGTAGATTTTGAATTCGCGATATTAAGAATGGCTAAGTACACACGGCATCAAGCTTTACATTTCCACTATAAGAAGGTCTCGAATTGTTCAGGCTTCCCGTGCTCCACCAACGTATACTGGAACATAATCGCTTGAAGTGTAGGAGCCTTGTATACTTATCCACAAGCCAGTATTCGATTCTATGTTACCATTAAAATATTATCTTTTATGAAAGTGTATCGAAAGCAACACTTCTCCCCTTTTCGATACCCAGAAATATCGAATCAAAGCCTCCATTGATCTCAGATTGTGATGATACGAAACCACTTAAAGTTCCGGGCTAGCGTAGCGTGGATACGCCAATGTAAAAATATTGGTTCAATAATTTACACACTTACAATCGTAAATTTGAACTTCTACATACTTTAATTCTAACCTATTTTATGATCATGCATGCCATGGGCAAGTCCATTTTAAAAGTACGAAATTATTTAAAAAATCTTTATCATTGAATAACCCACACAATTTATAGCATCTTTCGTATTTATAATAATTTAACGCAATATATCGTATAGCTATTGAACAACATTAATAACTTCGCATACAACCTACCGGTTAGTGATGTCACAAGCCGCTAGTATGAAGCGTTTGGGAGTCTATTATTAATGTGAATTTAAAATTGCATTATCTCAGGAGGATTAAGTGATGAGAAAGTAATTATTTTAATTATGTTTCTGCTCTGACGAGGTTTTTCGATTACATGAAGAAATAAAATTTAGTTAACATGCACATTATTGTTAACAAGTACAAAGCTTTTTAGTCTCAGCTGATGAGATTTAACATCAGTCTTAGACCATTATGTAAATAGTTTATAAGTCTTAGCTTGAAGTAATTAAATAGAATTAGTATTGTATTGATTTATCAAACACTGCAGATGAGTTTTATATCCATACACAAATGTTTTGTAACAAGGTAGTTATTAAATTATAATTATGTACATAGTAAAAAAAAACATTATTTATGAAATCTTGTATTTAGTTGTAAAAGCTTTCAGATACACACAGGTCCACCTAATGCTTTCGTATTATAACCAAACTATAGTATGTCAATAGTAAAGTTTTAGCAAATTTTATGTAATAAGTATTGGAAAAGTATAAAACGGTTTATATTTCTCGGTTAAATCAACAGTCGACTACAACATTTTGTTTGTGACAGTTCAAATTAAGTGCTTCAATATGTTTGGCAAAGTAAATTTAATTTTACAAGAATTACACGAAAAGTTCTATTATATTTAAAATTATAATAAGTGTTTAATAAAAATAACAAATTCCAGATTTTCTTATTCGTTTACTTCGTGGGATTCAGCCGAGCAGTTTTCATCGACACATCCGAGAACCACAACAAGGACATTGTGAAAACGAATCCTCAAACATGGCAGATGGTCAAAGTTTACCACCCACCGTCGCAGTCGTACGGATACAAATACGAACCTTACGTAAGTACCACTCAAGGACTACTTGCTACGAAATAGTTAAGTAGAGAAAGGGATACCGATACAGTTTATGCACACTCTTGTAGGTCTGGTATTAGAATTTTTAATTGCACAATCGTATCCGGTTTCTTACGAAAATTGTCACTTTGACAGCGAACTGTGGCCTAATAATGCTAATTACTCACTTGTCTATATCGATTATTAGAATAATTTACAAGTGACTGTAAAAATGTAATGGCATGTTATCGATCAAAATAATCGTTTAATATTCATTATGCCGAAATATAAAGGCGTGTATAAAAAATTGGCACATTGGTTCTCGGTATTACTTGCTGATCGGAGCCGACCTACATACCAAAATGTTATAATCATCTTTTGTTTAGCAGTCAATACTTAGTGCTTGGCAACCTTCAAATCACTATTCTTTTTTGAACAATATTGTTATCAGATCAATAAAAGATACATTTCATTAAGATTAGGTACTGAATAGACTTGTCTAATTTTCTATTGAAATTGTAGTGTTGAGTTTTTAAGTTAAAGATAAGGTTCTGAAAGGTTTGGCCTTAACGGTCGTCGTAACATGGTCGTCTAATCAACCACACAAAAGATGACCTAATTAATATTTTTTTAAAGAAGTGTCAATAAGTTTGTGGTTAGATGTTTCCTATTATATCCTTATACCTGGTGACCACAGCTTATTTTGTACCTACTTCAGGCACCAGCGATCCTCAACCTACGCTGTAACATAGCTATGTAGATTACAATTTTATATGTATATTATGGTTGATGGTGAGAAATAAATTCATTTTTATTTATTATTTATTTATTTATTATATATAGGCATTACATAATTTTATGTTACCTACAACTAACAACGCAAGCTCTACTATTTGGAGATAGGTATAAATGAAATTTTTAACAGTGAATATGAAATGATTTGGTTCACAAGAACTCTACCATTTTGTTATTTTTGAGGTTATATTGTATATTTTTTATACATTATAAGGCATACAACTTCTTTTACAGGCATACCCCAAATACGAATTCGAATACTCCGTATCAGACAAACACACAGGAGACCAAAAGCATCACCACGAATCTAGGGACGGCGACAAAGTTCGTGGCGAGTACAGCCTTGTTGAGTCAGACGGTTCACTGCGGAAGGTGGAGTACCACGCCGATGACCACAACGGGTAATTAAACCAATTAACACCAGATAACCGTGACCATGGACCGACCATGAAAATAAATCACGTTTATAACAACAAAATTCGCGCTGCATTTACGTACTCGTTCTACATAATCTATTTTAAGTGTATCAATTAAATTTATGTTCATCGGAAACTATTTGAATGCTAATTTGCGCGTAGAAATGAGTTGCGAAATGATACATTGCTTAGTTGAAATTTTAGACGGCTGGTTATCTCCTTTTAAGGAAAGCCGCTTTGCCGTATAACATTGCAGTACATTTCGCTATAATTATGATGAAATATTAATTAACAGTTTGACAATTATGATAACAAGCTGCCAGCCACAACGTTGTCTGAATAATTTGGAAAAATTTGCCTGTGTCTCTAAAGCTCGGATTTTATTGAGTGATTAAGTCCTCAAATTCTTTAAAATCAAGCAGATAACCAATTTATGTTTTTAAACTTTCGCGATTTGAGAACATTTTTCAAAAGTTAGACAACGGGTCTGAATCGTGTAATTATTATAAAGGTAGCATAGGTATTTATTTACCTTTATAATAATTACGCGATTCAGACCCGTTGTCTAACTTTTGAAAAAAGATAACCAATTGTTATTTTTTGTGTTTCAGATTTAATGCCGTTGTGAGTAAGACGGTAAACAAGCACGGTGACCACGCTATATCAGTTTCGGACCACACTCGTTACTTCTATCCTGTGGGACACAATGTAAAGATTAACCATTACTTCCCTGGTAAAGACTACCACCACCAAGAGTCGGTACAGGATGCTGAACAGACTGAAAATGCTAAAATTAATAAACCAGTTCATGAAGAAGATTTTGTGGTCAACAGTGCCGATTCTAAAATGATGGCAATTCCATCAGGTGACAAAGTCATGCTTCTAGAGCCGATTAAATTCGAAGAAAAGGTTGTTGAATCAGCGCCAGAAACATTACCAACGCCGACATCAGACATTGCTGAAGCCGTTCCAGTTCAGGTTGTGCCTGCAACAGTTTCAGTAGTCCCACAAATGCCTGAAATTAATAAAAGTACTGAATCAGTGCCAGCTGCTGAAAAATCTGAAATCATTTTGCCTTCCAACGACTCATTGTTAGAGAGCAAAGAGCAAAGTCTTGATAAACAGGATCAAAGCGATTCCGATGTGGCTTCATCTTATTACCATTCCAAATTTTATTACATAAGTTATTGAACATTAAATTTTTCATTTGTTTTGTTGGTTAGTTTGTTAAGAAAATAAGTCACGTTAGATTGTATTTCGTTGAATAACATAATATAGATTGTTGATTTTCACGAAGTGAACGTTATTAAATTAATATTATTCATAAATGTTTATTTTTATTTTTGCGACACTAGCACCACCTTGTCTCAGATACGGTTTATACTTACAAACGTTATTGTATTGAATCAATATTATGACTGTGCTACGGGCAAGTAACGTGAGATGGCAGCACTTTCAAAACGTCATGTTAACGAACATTGCCTGTAGATGGCATTGTAAACCACTTCTTGCGAGTCGATCAAAATAATAGTGGTCGTTTGCTTTCAAATTCGGTCATGAAAATGTGATTCTAAATGCTTGCTTCTAGAAACCATTTGCAATAATTGTAACACATTACTAATCGTAAAGTTGGATCAAGAAATGCAGTACTACATAATGAACCGTTATTACATTGGCGACGTGGGTAATTACTCACGCAAGAAATCTCGAGAAGTCAAACTATAAATTAAAATTTCGAAACGAAAACCTCTTGGACAGCCATACTGGAATCTTAAAAGAAGAGGTTTTAAAAAGAATTAAGAGATACATTATTTATCTCGACGAGTAAATTCGTCCAATGCCACTCTGCCTTGCAGTTCACATTAAAAAAGCATTATTCCAGACTTTGTTTCTACATTTAAGAGTTATTTGTACCTAATTTTTGTAATATGTGTATGTCACGTATAGGATTAAAAATATAATTAATATAATTAATTGTGAGATCACTAGAAAAAGTAAAGAAAACTAAACAACTTTCTTTACGAAATAACATTTATTTACTATTTTCTACAGGTAACAGCCTCGATTGTCTAGTGGTTAGCGTATGCGCCTCTTACCGCAAGGTCTCGGGTTTGATTCCTAGGTCGGGCAAAGTGTTATTTGTGAACTTTCCGTCAGGAAATTCACAATAGAGTACAATTAAGTCGAAGCCTTACCTCAGTACAAAAATGTAGAAGTAATTTTCACTTAATTTGCGAGCTCTCATTTTAGAGCAGTTTGTGCAAGACATTGCATACCACTTACGCATATGTCTGACAATGCTTTGCATGTAATCAGTGTTACGAAAAAGTTATTATTTACGTTACAGATGCCGAAATTAATTTGGTGATAGATAACTTATATTATTGAAATAAAAGGTCTTAATTAAATTTTAATATTTGGCGCTTCTACAATTTTTCATGAAGCAAGACATTTTTGTTGATGTTTTGTTTATCATGAATTTAGTATGTCAGAGTAAAAATAACCAGTCAAGCTTGTTATAAAATTATCTTGTTCTACTTTTTTTCCATTTAAGGAGCCTGCGTTATTTTTGGGCAGATGAAAAGTACCTAAATGGACATCATCGCGTTTGCGTTGCTTTTTATGAATGCAACTATAATAAACTCTGTATTAAACTGGATTGTTTAATTTACAAAACGTTTTCAATTGTTTCAAAATCCTTGCTAATATTATAAACACTTGCGTGAACTTCCTCCTAACACAAGCGAATTAAGCTTAGCTGGAGGGGGTTAACAAGAATACTAGTAATTTGTATTTGCAAATTACTAGTAAGCTTTTTTTTAAAAAAAAAATAAAAATAAACGCAAAAGTATGACCGTTGTCGGTTACACAATAACCCAAACCTATACCTAGTTATGGACTTTTCAGATTTATAGATCCTGGCTGGCGAAGCTGGCCAGCTAGACTGACAGATATTTAAATTTAAAGACAGATAACAAAGAAATAGATGTCATGAATAGACTGGCGGCACATTCACAACTGCAGATGTAGTTCAGTAGCAAATCTAAAGTCTAAGAATCCTATTAGTGTTTTCCTGGCAGCCCTGACCAGCTCCCCGTGCCTCTCCTTCACTGATCTTAATAAAACTTGGAAGGGATATACCAACCTGCTATTATTTTGGAAAAGACACAGGCTATTTATTTCGACAAACCAGGCGAACAAACACGCGTGCAGAAGCTGGTCTGAACCTAATAAACCTAATGCGTGGAACAGACTCTAATAGTACAATAGAATGCCGCAGCTTCAAGATCTTAGATTGGATGCCTTCACCATTAGTGGACTAAGTAATTCTGGTCTAAATGTAGCCATGAAATACGTTGTACAGTCGAGATCTTCAATATTTAGAAGTTTAATTTCTTTAGTTAGGCAGTTTAGAATCTTGTTTTCTCTTTAATAAAGGTCTGGTAAATAAATAAATAAATTTAAGAACATGACTGTACGTTATAAAGTAATAATCCAATATTCGATTATCTACGGTTCTACAATTGTTATCGGTGCGAATCGTGTGTTTCTAAAACGGTTTAATTACTCTTGATTCTTGATTCATTGTCATCAATACGCCCTTCACATTCATTAAATATCGGCGGCCACCCGTAGTTCATTCGTATATTAAACCAAAAAGAGAAACGAGAGTGATTATAACTAAATTGTATCGATTTTTTGGCTCAACTGTCTTATTGGTCAAGTGGTTGGCGTATACGGCCACTCACCACAAGGTCTTAGGCTCGATTCTCGGATCAGGTTAATGTGTTATTTGGGATTTTCCATCAGAAAATTCTCAATTAAACCACGGAGTACGTTTTGTGCCCGGTGGTCGGCTAAATTCAAAGAATTTAAAAAAAAAAAATGTCGCGCAGCGGGCTATGGAGCGAGCTATGCTCGGAGTTTCTTTGAAGGATAAAATTCGTAATGAGGTCATCCGACAAAGAACTAAAGTAACCGACATAGCTCGCAAAATAAGCTCGCTGAAGTGGCAATGGGCTGGTCACGTTTGCCGAAGGACCGACAGCCGTTGGAGCAAACGAGTCCTGGAATGGAGACCGCGACTCGGCAACCGTAAGGTAGGACGCCCCCCTGCCAGGTGGACTGACGACCTGAGGAAGGTCGCTGAAGGGGACTGGATGCGGAAGGCGCAGGACCGGGTGTTGTGGCGCAAATTGAGAGAGGCCTATGTCCAGCAGTGGACTTCAAGAGGCTACATGATGGTCGGCTAAATAGCGACAGGCTCACCCCTTGTCACATGAGGCCTGCATATGACAGGTGAAATGTGGGTGTTATATACCTCTGCCACAACCTTTTGTGTAATTTAAGAGTGATGTTAAGTTTTGTATTTATTTATTTATTTATTCATTTATTCACACATTAGCTTACAGTTAATAACCAAGTCGCTTACATGCAAGTCATACAGTACAAGAAATAAAAAATATAAAGCCATATAAAAACAAATTACATAAATTGAAGATCCAATTAACACATCATAAAAAAGTAATCTAACATAAGTACGTCATCAAATTATTACATTAAAATAATTAAATAAAAAATAGATTACAACAGATTAGGATTAGAAAAATAAATTAAAAATTATAGCAATAAATGTCAGACACAGTATAAATCATGAATTACAATTAAAATTATTTAAATAAAGCGCGACAGCTCCAGCTACATTGCCAATTTGATCAAAGAAAATGTTGTATTGCTTTTTAGTTAAAAGTGCCAAACAAGGTATTGAGAAATATCAAATTACGCATATTGCACATTAAAAGTTCTGTTTTTCGTTAGCTTTTATCGAAGTAACACGATCAGCTGTTAATCAGCGGCAATAAATCAGTCAACACGAGTTCCTTCAAGCTTTCATTATTTATGGCTATCAATTTGTTCTTAAGTAGGCCTTTGTCCATGAGTGCTATATTTTGTCGACGTAAAATTATTATGATTGTCAAACAGTTGTTGTTGATCATTGTTACGTCTCATGTGAAAAAAAATTTACAAGTATATGCCACAAATAAAATATTAAACAAAACGCAGATAAACTGTTCGAAAATTAAATATTTGAAATGGATTTCCCATTTCAAATATTTAATTTTCGAACAGTTTATATGCATAGTGGTCCTGGTCAATATACCGGGTGCTTCAAAAAAATGTATACACACTTTAAACTATTGTAGTTTTCCCGCTCTACAAGGCTAATGTTATATTTCTTCGCCAGGTGCAAGCATAATCGTCCCTCTATGTTATATTATCAGTTATCTATTCATGTACAGAAAAAAACCCAAAGACAAAAAGCCTTACAACAGAGAGCCATGAGGTTACATTGCCATGCCCTTTGTACCCCCAGGGCCAGCCACCAAACAAGGTCACTAGGTTGAGCATGATCTACGTACAGTAGCCCAAAAATCTGCATATCAGTTAATAGATATTTAAAACCTCTAAAGACATAATCAATTACCATTATAAAATTGTCGGCCTCCATAAAATCGTGTACATAGAACTCAACAAATTATTAACAGCTATAAACGCTTTAGCTATGTGTCGACATGTATAATAAAAAGCGTATATGCATCTAGTTCTATGAATACCAGTAGCAATAGTACCAATAACACTAATCAATTAAGAGAATATACGTATGTACAGTGGGCCAAGCAATTAGGTCTGCAGGGCAAAAACTTCTACGCCATAGTGAAAACTGACTGCATTAGTTATGCATGTGTGCACTACATATTTAGTAAGTGTAATATACCCACTATTTAGATATGTAACTCACTTATCCATAACTGGTGTTGTAAGTCTTTATATATAACTCGTTGGCCCACTGTACCTCGTTTCACAGGCATATTACACCGACAGCTATCTAATTATGTCTAGAAACACATTCCTTTAAACTCTCCTATTTTAAATACAGATAGTCTATAAAGGAAATTCTTAAACGCTCGCTGCAAATTACTACCTTAGACCAGTTAGGCGATGACAAAACTAGACCTAAACATTATTCATAGTCATCGATCGAAGGCCTACTTTTCTCGTCAGGAAGTGTAATACTGGATCAACTGGACTGAATTATCCCCAATTTTGTAGCCCATGGTCTTTATGTAATGGCTATATAACAGTGACTGATCGTAAAATATTTGTATAACTGAGTTTATCTCGGCATAATTAATTTGATGCAGAAGTAGAGCGCGACAGGGAACCGCACTTTCGCTGTTTGAGCCCACGCTGATAAATACGCAGTTATGTACAAAGTAACGCCTTTGGTGCTCCAAACCCTTGATACCAGTATTGCTTCCGTGATCAATACGTTGGGCCACAGATATTATATCAGACTTTGAAGCCTTACGTAGCTGTCAACAGTCTGTCCAGACTTAAATAAGTAACGTTGTATGAGATGAGATTCGATAGTGCTTATACGCTATGAATCAAAGCTCTAAGCATTTCACAATGCTGAACGAAAACTTTAACCCATTTATAGGCACAAAAATTTAAGGCTAAATTCAATTATCCATGCAGACAATCCGACATGTGTGACAGTATTTTATTTACATTTTAGAATAAATATAAATAATAAATTATAAATATCTCACAACTTACACACAATGCCATCCAGTCCCAAACTAAGCAGAGCTTTTAATATGAGTAGGTACTAGAATAACTGATATGATATTCAAAGCATTATACTAGTACCAACGGATCAACGACGATCAATTGGTGTCATAGCACCGTAAGAGGTCATAGTAGGATATTAATATCAAGATAATTTTATTAGAACACCAAGTATACTATACACTTGGTGTGTAGTACACTTGGAGTGACCATTACTTTAAAACGTCGAGCTAAATCTTCACGCACAAAGGTATTTTGCAATAGTATTGCTATCATTACGATGGGTTGCTAGATTTCAAGAATAATGATACATTAAAACGTAGTCTCGCTATTATATCTCGTCATGAGATTTGCGCTAATTTTGTATCCAATGACAATGAACGAATAAATTGCTTTTATTTCAATTGCGTTAGATATTGTATCATGAAATCTCTCCTTCAAAATATATTTATAAATGGCGTCCTTCAGAAAGCGACGTAAGTAAGAAGAACATCAAAATAACGAGACATTACACATGATCGATGCATTTTTTTTTTTTATTCTACGCCCACAGCGGGCGAACGTGTAGTCCACCTGATGGTAAGTGGAGTACAGCCCATGGACATCAACAATCCACAAAAGCAGATTATAGATGCGTCGCTGCAGCTGAGGACTACGGTGTTATGCCTCATGTGCCAGTAATTTGAGGGCCTGATCTCACCACCAAACCGGAACACAGTAATGGAAGCACTACTATTTGGCGGCAGGTTAAAGGTGAGACGGTGGTGCTGCCGCCCTCGAGCTCATTCACAAGAGATCTACCACCAGTGCATCCATCCTGTATACCTAAATCGGTATGTAAATCGTAGGACTTGACGTTCTATTGTCTTGTCTGATGGACAAAAATTGTTAATTTATGTATGATGTATGAATCTAGTATGTGTGACAAGTACCTATGTACATGTCATACATATCAGACATTGACCATCTCACAAGAATTCCTATTCTGCACTCTCTTCGATCCTTCATCCAAGCTCTTCGGCTATTACAGCCAATCATTTTGTTTGACACAAATTTGACACAATGACATATGCCAGTGACAAGAAGTTGAAATAAACTTTTATCCCGAAAAATATGAGATGAGTTTTTCAGAAAATTAGATAAAAGTATAATTTAGGGTACAAAATACGAGAATAACATAATATCAGGTCACGGGCGAACACGGATGTAAGTACTAGATATGTATTAGTTAATTACTGAAATCAAGAGCACCAGGCACTTTGCGGGTTATTTATTACCCCTAGCATTTTGACATATCCGATACAGTAATTGACTAGTATTACAAAGATTTCAAAGAACGGATACCTGGCAACTGATACAATTAAGATCGTTGTATCAAGTTTTAGAACTTCCTTCGATAATTAATGTCCTCATTTCACTAAACGTCTGAAACAGGCTTTGAAAATTTACATTCTATGATTTTAGGCACTACAATAAGCTGTAAGATTTAAGAAGAATAAACAAGGCAGTAAATTGTTTGCAAGTAAAAATATTCAACTTTATTGCATGTATGCCTAATAAAATGCTCTTCAGCGTATTTTTGCTGTAGGTATTTGAATATATCATAAATAAAATATTAAGAAGCTATTTAAATTGCACTTAAATAAATTAAAAAGGCATTACGTATTTAAAGCCTAATTTTATAACGCTAAAAACAACTTGTTTAAATATTTTGAAACATCTAACCTACGCTCTAGATACCTGTAATCACTGCCTTAAAAAAGCTACTACTTATAAAGACAAACGAAAAAATATTATGTGTGTTATGTGTGTGTAGGAAAATTGACCATAAGAGATATCTTATGGTCAATTTTCCTACATATCGCTAAGATATTAAGAGTTGCAACATCCGATAAAGTAAGCAGATTGGCAATGCAGCAATTACTGTGATCGGATCGAATAGCGCCTGGAATAGATCCCCTCCATCCCACCGCTTATATTTTGTTTGTTATATAAAAAGAGTGCACTATCATACCAATACCAGTCAAGGCATTTGTCTCTAAAGCAAAATGTTCTCCAAAGTAAGCTTATTACGTTTGAAATGGCTTATGTAACATTTAGGACAATTTTACTTCAAGTAATTTATTATTGCATTGTCGATTACTAGGTTTGAGCTTTACAGTGCTGCGAAGTTTATGATCGTTTACGCAATCTTATGAGGACTATCACGAAATGCAATAATGGATTAAAGTACTTACTCTTATATAGACATGGACCTTTCTTCTTGGAACTCACAATATTATTTTGTTCTTAAAGGTATTGATTGCTTGCGCTCTGGTGGCCGTGTGCCAGGCTGGTCTCCTGCATCACGCGCCCGCTGTCTCCTCCCAGAACATCGTCCGTCACGATCAGGTTCACCACGAGGTTCCTGTGCACTATTCCGCGCCAGTCGTCCACGCTGCGCCCATTGCCTACGCTGCACCCATTGCCCACTCTGCCCATATTGCCCACCCAGCTCCCGTTGTACACGCGGTACACGCTGCGCCCGCTATCCACGCTGCTCCGATCTACGCTGCCCCTGCCCATGAGGACCACTACGTCGATGAATATGTAAGTAATTAGAACTAACAAACAACAACAATAACAACAGCTTCTAACTGAAAATTCTTTCAAAACTCACTAGCAGCGCCAATTTATTATTTGAGAAAGGTGACTTTTAAAACAGCCCTCTACCTTAATTTCTCGAAAAAATATCTTCTTGTGGTCAAAATGTATAAATTCAGGATCTGACCTTATTTTCCAATTTCAGAAAAGATCATATCAACTAGCAGCATTTGATGCATGTTCATCGTAACATAATAAATGAATTGACAAAATCTTCCAGGCTCACCCCAAATACGGCTACTCATACTCCGTGGAAGACCCTCACACCGGTGACCACAAGTCCCAACACGAGACCCGTGATGGAGATGTTGTGAAGGGAGAGTACTCTCTTCTCCAGCCTGATGGCTCCTTCCGCAAGGTCACCTACACTGCTGACCACCACAATGGGTAAGCTGACTATTAGTTTTTCTCAAGTTCAAAGCAAAACGATAAAAGATATTACCAAAAGGATGAAATTTATAAAAAATAAACAGTATAACACTATAATATTCTGAAGAAAATTAATGTACACTGAGAAATAAATCTCCAAAAGTCTATATCTTGGTGGATACCAATGGATTTTACCATTCCAGTTTTGCCATTTTAAGACAAAATTCGCTGGGCTCCAATCCAAAGTTAATAATAACAAAAACTTCATACTTAAACTGCCTCGATGGTCTATTGGTAAGCGTATGCGTCCTTCACCGCAAGGTCTAGGTTTTGATTCCCGAGTCGGACTAAGTGTTATTTGTTAACTTTCCGTAAGGAAATTCACATTCGCAGCACGGAGTTGGAATTGTACCCGTTAAATGGCCTGGACCTTAACATAACAGGTGAAGTGTGGGTAGTTCACCTCTACCACACCCTTCTGGGTAATATAGGCGTGATGTTATGTTAAGTTATTTTATTAATATCTTAGGGAGAAGAACATTTACTAACGTATAATTTTATCAATCGGTATGTGTTAGAAGAGTTCCAATAATAAACACACTTCTTTGTTGCAGTTTCAACGCGGTCGTGCACAACTCACCACCAGTGATCCACCATCATTAAAATATTTACCCTACCTGTGATATTAGTGTTAATGTGTCGTGTTTGAAGTGTTCGAGTGTAGCCTTCCATCTGTTCTCATTAATGATACGTAGTACCTAAAGGAGTGCAATATACCTTCTAGAGGACCCTGGATGGTGAACTGACGAGCTAAAACCAAAACTCACCAAGCTATGACGCAATTTGTGATGCTTATCAAAACCATGATAGCGAGGTTTCTTATCTATATCTCGCTAGATCTCGTCGTAACTTGGTAACTGTTTCGTCTCTAATTGTTTATTTTTTCAGTATACAGTAAGATATATTTGAACCTGTTTCTTACTAAAAAATATATTAAAATATAATTATAGAATAGTTATTAGTTGATCCAGCTTTCAGGGATCTATTAATATGGAGTTGTGTTTAAAAAAACAACTTTTTCCGGAATGCTAAAGACTTTATATAAAACAATTTTAACAGATGATGACGACAATCATGTCCCGTTTTGATCTCAATCCTTTCATTTAAAGAGTTTAAAAGACAACATAATTATCATCATCATCATTAAAATGCTTTTATAATAAGGCTTCTGTGACAATGACTTACATTGTTTTTTCAAGCATCTCGCAACTTGTGCAATTTATCATCGAAGGTCCCCTTAAAAATTCGCCACGCAGTTTAGCCATAGAGTGTTATATATTTTCTATGTACATATAGTAAGCATATGAATCACAAATGCCATGTTAATATATGTTATCTTCAAGTATACGTATAAGTATGTATGGGTTTGCATTACGGTGTGGGCAATGTATATAGCTTAGCTTTGTTCAATAAAAATGAAAATTAAATAAAACTGAGTCGTATTATTTCTATACATACTATTATATTTATTTTTATATACTGTAAGATGGGCTGCAGATGGCTCACAGTTTGAATAACTATGCACAGTGTAATAAATTACAACTAAAAGCTTCCAAAGTTCTAAGAACAAATTTTAAATAAATAAAACAAGCGAATTAAGCTTAGCTGGAGGGGGTTAACAAGAATACTAGTAATTTGTATTTGCAAATTACTAGTAAGCTTTTTTAAAAAAAAAAAATCACCTTCACCAGCACACAAAATTGTCAATGTTGCGCGCAGAAAGCTGATAAGATGATCCATAATACCACTTTAATAAATACTTAAAAAATATACTTTCTAATCATCAGGGTTTATTTGCACCCAAAGAGCACCAGGATAATTTGAGATCATCCTCGTTTTAACTGCCGTCTTATTGTTTCCTGATCCTAGTTGCAGATATTAAATTTTTAACTCAAAAACAGGTGGGTTGCATCATGGCTGACGGACAACTATTCATAACAAGGAGGTATAGGATGTGTTTCTGTACCCCTATAGCCAAGATATTTCTGTAACAATCTATTTGAGAAGAAACGTTAGCATACTTTATTCAAGGAATAAAATAGATTTCGATGGAGAAATCATCATCATTAATTATTACGATTACATAAATATGATTTTATTTTAGCTTAAACAAACGTAAGTAATAAACTGCAACAACATATTTACATCCAATCCCAAAAACTTACGAATACATACGTGTACTAACTTTAAGACTTCTGGAGTTCTGAAACTCTATTCTACTACTTCTGCAGCACGTTTATGCCGATTTGGTTTGGTATGAAAATATTTAATTAAACATTTTCGTAGTGCCCAAAATTTGTTGTGTAATTTTGTAATATATAAAAATGTATTTGACCTTTTTGACTTGCAAGCTGTTGTTCACAATAATGTCGCATCTGTTTATAATCATACAAGCTGACGAAAATTGAGTTATAATTTATGATCATCACAGTGACACAGATCTGTTGTTGTCGAAAATAAGTGATTTATTTTTAAATTTGTAAGTCTCCGATTTTGATGGCATACTTTATAAACTTTAATAAACAATATTATGAACATACTTAGTTATAAACCATAATATATGTACTCACGATTAAACATGTCTCCATTTCCATGTAACAAATCTAAAGTAAAGAATTTCCATTTCATAATAAGTTATCTATAATGTCCACATAAATGTTAGAAGCTATAAAAAACATCAATTACGGCTTTATCGTCCCGCTCAGGCCTAAAATTGCAATAGTGTGCTAAAGAAAACTTGATGAAATCAATAAGCAAGTTGCTTAAGAGAGTTTGTAAGCAAAGTAGCCTCATACGGCTTTTTGTTGACCATATTCAATCAGGCAATTCAATCAATATAGCTAATATACGGTGCCATTAAACATGATAAGCGTCTCTCTAACGTATTACCACCGACGGATCGTTAGAAAGAAATTTTGTAATAATATAAATCTTGTACTAAGTTAGTGCTAAAGTTGACGATTCGATATGGAACAATATGATTAAATTTTCAATGTCACTAATAAAGCCTAATAAAAATGAATTGTGTTGGCTATTTCAATCACATAATATAAATAAATAAATAAATATTTTACAACTCACACACAACGCCATCTAGTCCCAAACTAAGCAAAGCTTGTGCTATGGGTACTAGAATAACTGATACTAATACATGTATACTTTTCTTTTGTAAATACATACTTATTATAAATAGAAACACCCAGACGAAGACAAACTCCTATGTTCATGCACACAAAGATTTGTCTTAAGTGGGAATCGAACCCACGACCTCGGCGTCGCAGGCAGGTTCACTACCCACTCCGCCATCCGGTCGTCCGTTTCTCAAGATAATGAATCTCATTATCTTGAGAAACATTGTATACTTAAATATTACTACATGCTGATATCGTCATGACACACCATGCTGGAGGGTTTTGTCAAAATAACTGTCATTGGCAACCATATTTCATCGTCACGAAATACTTGCAGGGCAAATTGATTTTGATAAAGGTTTGACTTGATGACCACTTTTACATTCCATTTTGAAAAGTATAGAACCATTAGAAACTTTACAACCTAAAAAAACAAGCTTATTATTTAGTAGACTATATAAGATACTTTATAAAGTAAAGTAAATAAAGTATTTTCTTAAACACACAGTGGGCTATCTTGATAACAATTTTCAACAAGATTAAACCACTGATTGTAGGTACAATGAAATCGTAATAAACAGTTTTACTTTTAAATTTGTAATATCTTAAGCTAGTGGTAGACCGTACTAGTGGTGGACCGTAAGACCGCAAAGTCAAAGGTATCGGGTTCGAACCCACGGCACACACCTCTGTCAATAAATCGTTAAGATTCGTCTTTTCTAAGATATGTGTGTATTTATCATATAAAATATCGCTTGCTAACGGTGAAGGAAAACATCATGAGGAATCCTGCATGCATGAGAGTGCCTAAAAAGTGCTCTAGGGTGTATGAAGTCTACCAATCCGCAGTTGACCAGCGTGGTAGACTATGGCCTAACCCTTCTCATCATGAGAAGAGGCTGCTATTACTATTATAATATCTTAAGCACGGATTCAATTCCAGAATGTAATAAAATTTGTCATATATTATTTACCGATTTTTACTTTCTTGTAGTGGAGAATCAATTAACAAATATGAACGAATAATACAAAATCACCCTTACAGAACACAGTCATATAATTTGATTTGTCAATCGTAGAACTAAATAGGACGTAAGGTCTTGTATTACAACTCTCCCTTACCTCATTTCGCTCTCTGTAATAAAGAGGAAGTAAACTAGGTCAGAAACCTCGTTAGAATTGTCCTACAAACCTACTTATTATTACTTATTGCACGAATCCTATAATCAAATCGCTTATGCTTAAATAATCGTGTTATAAGTACTACGGAAGATTATGAAAGATTTATAGGAAATTCATTAAGAAAAAGGAAATACGCGTCAATAAATGTAAAAGTTGTCGGATACACCTATGATAAAGTGGATGGCGTTATGTAAGATCGAATCAAGTGACAGTTTGAAAGATGAAGATGAGAGAGTGCTTAGCTCAGTTTGCCTTGAACAAAACACTACTTTTGTTTTCTTGTATTATGCAAAAACAGAATCTAAGCTAAGAGCGAGCTAATTCTTAGCACGCTCTAACTCTCAGCCATAATGGAAGTTGAAGAGTTGCTAAAATACTAGAGTATTGCTAAATTCATTCCCTAAACATTTTTTTTATTTTTTTAAGGTATTCATTGTTTCTTCATCAAAAAATAATAATAAAAAAGGAAAATACGTGCCTATGTATATCATGCTAGGTATTTTAACATGCATATTTTTTTTTATTTATGTAATAAGAAAAAATATTAATGTAATGAAATGTTATCAATAAGTTAATGAACTGTATATTTTTTTTTTGTTCAAGTCGGATTTGGAAATAAAAATGCTTTATTATTATTATATTATTAATTGTTTCTTCACTTCATCTGAAGATTATTTTTTTTAGACTTGATCGCTTTTCTTTTCGCTTGAAATGAATCATTATGTGGTCAAACTAGAAAAACGCGTTGATGATCGCCGGCGCCGACACAGATGCAAGTAATAAAAAACCTGTTGCTACAAATGATTTAGTATGATTTTCGAAACATGTAGTTTATTTACAAATTATTCATGCAAATCTAGTTTGATAAAAATTTAAATACGTTTGAAAACATCGCGGTATTTAAATTCAATTGCGGCAAATGTATCTAAATAAGTGAGTAACTTTGATTTAATTTTAAAATTTTGAGTACATACATAAATAACTAATTGATCAAAAACTGAATGAATTTCTTTGCTTTTAACATTCTTATTAATATTGAGCGTTTTATCAAAGTTTAAGTTTTCACCTAGTTATTAAAAATAAAAATGTAAGTATGTGAAAATACATTAAAATTACATGATGACAAAGCCGCTTACTAGTGATTACAAACCGTGTTCATGAGATCATAGATGCAAAAAAAGTAATGAAAATTGCCACGCTTTAGTCAACTTGTCATTTTATATTAGTAGTTATAAATCTAAATAATTATCTCGTCATCGTTATTTTTATGTTTAAAAGTGCCTTTAATAAATAAAGAATTAAAAAAAAATAAATGAAGAGACCACATTTTTTTTGTAATGATTACAAAACGTTTCTTTTATTGCTGATGTTTGCGTACATCAATTACGTTTCAGTTGTAATTTTAGAGCTTGTAAAATGTTTCATGCCAAAAATTATTTGCAAACATCTCAAATTTCCTAACAAGGACGTAATCTGAAGGAACAATTAGAACAATAAACGGTGATCGGCGAAACAAAACATTGCTATACATGCATTAGACCGAAAGTGTTAATTGCAGAACAAGTCCAGTGGAGCGTGAGAAGATATGAGATCTCCTCTAAACTGCATATCAGAACATTACCATACAATGTCCGAACCGAATTAAGGAGTGAAAGCAAATCTACAGCTAGTTGCTACCCGAGGCAGCATGCTGTAAGCCCTATACTACCTATTTAATATTCAGACATTTAGCAATTTAGATCACACAGATATCGACTGACTACATAACTTTGAATTCAATATAGGAACTTTTATTGCGTACTCCGGTGTGACAGAAAACCGGCGAAGCGTAGGAGTTGCATATAGCGCTTGTTAGCCCAGACTTAAAACCTGACACACGAAACACAAAATGCATGAACCTATGTGAATTTCGGTGATATGTTTCATGTTGTAACAGCTTAACCTGACCACCTCGAAGTTTAAGACTTATAAGGTGAAGTTGAGGAAATTTAAGCCTCAAATGTCATCGCGTTAAATACTGAGTTCATCAATTTTGTAATTTCAAAATCGGGTTTTACCAGATCCATATTCATTTTATACGCTATTTAAATTTTGTTGCATTTAAACTTGTGAATCTGGCAAATTGGTGTGATCTCCAAATAATGATGCCAAAAGCTTTGCTGTGATTAATAATTATGCAGTAAATGTAAATATTTTCAATATTTAAATGTCAGTTCTGATTACCAGCGTCAATCGTTTTATTTGATAAGTTTATTTGCCAGGATTTTATATATTCTTAGAAAATCAGTTGGGCAATCTCCAAAATGAAATGCAGTAATTGTGGATGGATTATCTTGTGTCGTTTTTATAACATCTTGATTGATGTTTATTTCGAAATATCGACCCTTTTAAGACGCATCGCAATACATAAATAACGTTTTGCAATTATGGAAACTTTTCTCATCTTAAACCAAATTTAAATTCAATAAAATCCATTCCGTTATTGGTGTATTTAATAATATAATCCTTGTTTATTACTTAAAATCGAAAATAAATTGCCTTGGATTTACCTTGATAAAGTACAGTTATAAGATAACAATGACATTGGGTTTAATTTTGGACGCCTATACAGACTATTGGGTCATTTTAAAAATTATTAGCTATAAAAACTGCGAGGGCTACTTGTTTATTTTACAATTATCAATTTTCGTCTACACTTTGCCAAAAACTCAGTATTTTGGACCAATCCTCTTTATTAACGACTTTTAAAAGGAGCCTCCTCCTTACGTTCGACGCGTATATATATATTTTTATGTTTGTCCATCGATTTCTCCGTCATTTGTAAGCGATTATAAATCGACTTTATTTTTTTATTTTTTTGAGAAAAAATTTTTGCTTAGCAACATGAGATGCTAGATGCAAATATCTAAATAACTTCAGAAAATATCCAAAAAAACACTATAAGGACATTTAAGATTTGAGGGTTGCCCTAGATTTCTATGGGATTCCATCACGAGAGCCTGACCTCGTGGCCATGGGACTATTCGGAGGTGGGTGTAGTGGGTGTCAGATGAGGCGAGACGATGAATATTATTTAAGTATATTTATATAAGAAGGTGAGAGTAACAACATAATTTACATAGAATAAGTCGTTTTTTGTTCAGGTCCTGCTAATTTCTGGATCAGCAGTCTTAAATAAGAATTATTTATGGTATAGATTCTGCTCTAAAAGGTTTTTTCCTGTTAAAAAAAATAACCGACATCTTTTCTTCTGTAAAAGCATTCACGCAAAAAGTCGGTTATATAGTTTCCGTGCTCACAAATTGTGATTGTAAGAAAATGATCAGCACAGGCTTCAAGTTATTCAAAGCAATCGAAATTCAATGCTTTTTATATTTAACAAAGAAGCATTGCATTAATGCTTCTAGAGTATCCACCTCATTAAAATATTTTAATAAAATATATAATTATGAAAAGCCATAGATCAAAAGTTCATCAGATTGGCGTGATGGCGTAAAAATCTACGTGTAGCAAAAAAAATTATTTGTAAAATTACCCTATACACGAATGTATATAGTTGCGTGATAAGTGCACTTGAGCACTTGTTCTTACATTCCAAGCTTTAATAGTATTGATATGAATCCGTCACGGTTAAACCGCAAGGTCAATGCACTCATCTTGAGAGATAAATCTTTATTATTCTCGCGTAAATTAGCTCGACATTTCAGCTTTGTATTAGATGTAATTTAGTGTACTTAGTTAACACATCAATCATTTTGTAGGACGCAGTTAGTGCCGTGGGAAGATGCCCTACCACAAACATGACAACAAACTGACTGTTATGGTCAAAATGTATATTTATTTTGGACTTACTGAAATACAGAAAACCTAATCTTAAATAGAACAGTAACGGCAGTTTTTATTTCTAATATGGAAAAAAAAGGTTTGTGCTTCCCACCAGAGATATGAGAGATCTGCTTGTTATTTTTTGTCTAGAGACAATAAAAAGAGTTTAAAACGGTGTGCATTTGTTCATATTTTTTTGTGACATTGATCAATTATAATCTATTTTATATTTTTCATGGGTCGGTAATAAAGTATGTAAGTTAAAACATAATTTGTATTACCGACTCATAAAAAATGGTTATTTTAATTCAATTGATCTTCGGACTATAAAATAGAATAGAATTGAATTATGTCACAAAAAATATGGACACATAAAAAGAGTATTGTTATACTACGGGCCCAAACTTCAGGTTGGTACAAGTACGAACTATTACTATTACCTCCTTTAAGTCTAAAAACAAGCAGCACAGCGTTCGAAATATAAAACAAAGCTCGTAATCCATCAAAATTAATATTCGTAAATGATTATACGATGCGTGCATAAAATCGCATTACGCAACAGCCGCATCATTAAAACGTAAGCGGCTATCTCTCAACATGGCGTAAAACTTGTGGCTCATAAATTTGCGCCTCGAAGTACAATCAGTATAAATAATAAAGATGGTTTAAGAGGACACCATTAACTGCCGTATTTTCTTACATTCGTGTCCGGATTTTAACTTCAGTATTATTATATAATAATAGCTGCCCTGTCTAATCTAATACATGTCCCACTGCTGGGCTCGGTCCTCTTCTCATGATGAGAAGGGTTTGGCCATAGTCCACCACGCTGGCCAAGTGCGGATTGGTAGACTTAAAACGACCTCGAGTACTTTTTAGGCACTCTCAGGCATGCAGGTTTCCTCACGATGTTTTTCCTTAACCGTTAGCAAACGATAATTTATATGATAAATACACACATATCTTCGAAAAGACGAATCTTAACGGTTCAAACCCGAGACCTTTGACTTCCCAGTCCTACAGTCTCCCACTCGGCTATCGCTACTTGTATTGTATTATTATAGTATGTATCTATTTTCTATAGGTATACCTATCCAAAACACTAAAATGCATGTTCATTCGAGCATATTTTATCAATATTTTTTTTCAATTTGTATGTAAATTTATTTTAGATTAAAACAGTATTGATAAAATGGCCACGAACAAACATGCAATTTAGTGCATTAGAAATTATATTTGTAATAAATAGATAATGATAAACTGACAACTTAATAATATTAAAGCCCGATTACGTTTGTATTGAAAATACGCTATTGATAATTCCGTCTTAAAGGTTTCGATAAACGGGCTCGTATGGCTGGTATGAGAAACGATGCGCCTGACCTTCGCAGAAAGCTACGGACTTGTGGAGTCACGTTCGAGATGTGAGTCGATCGGGGAAAATATGCGGTGCGCTTGGACAACACGATCATTGGGTTGGAGGCACATTGAGTGCGAGATAAGAGATCTACATCATTTCCAGTTTAAAACTTAGTAAACAGATATAAAAGCTGTGCCATGATAATTATGACGTCTCAAATCCGTTCCATCTATCTACCATCTTTAAAAACGTTACAAATATCATGCCTGTTGTATGGGAGCCCCCTTAAATAATTATTTTATTTTATTTAGTTATTTAGTTTTGAAGTGTATATTTGTGTTGCCGTTTTTAATATCGAACAAAAACGAGTCAAAAAATTCACGTTTGCTGTATGGCATTTATTTGGGTCAATAACGTTTGCCATAACGTTTTTCATACCATACCATTATTGTATTTGCCATAAATTCATTAGGAAATACGCTAATCCTGAAATGACATGAAATCATTGTCACAAATTTTATTTGAACTAGTTTGCATCCATAAATTTATTTGCTTTATTATTTATTTTCAATAATGTCGTTTTCCATAACATAAATTAATCGTAATATTTATTTTAATACCAGCACTCATTCGAAATAATAAATAAATAAAATAAAAAAGCTTTATTAATTCCTTACAGTTTTGAGTATGTAGTTAAATGCTAAAATTAGTGTATTAGTAATTTTTATTTAACTAAGTTTAAAATTCTTATATCATATTTTATTAGTTGGTTAGTAAGTTCCTGTTCTTCCTCGTAAGGACCGCCTATGGCGGTGAAAGCCTCCTCCAAATGTTTCCATTCCTCTCTCGCCTTTGCAGTTCTGGGCCACAGGTTCCCGGCGGTTTTAACAATGTCGTCCTCCCACCTTTTGAAGGGCCGACCTCTTCTCCGCTTCATGTCCAAAGGGATCCAATTTGTGACAGACTGAGTCCATCTTTGCGTTTCGAGCCTTTGAGTATGACCTGCCCATCTCCACTTTAGTTTAAGTGCTTGTTTAACTACGTCTCTAGATTTCGTTTTCTTCCTGATTAGCGTTGTTTTTTTCATTCGTCATTCGACATAAACAACTTTTAATATAATTTGGAAAAAAATATTTATTCGTTTAAAAAATAATATAAGACCACTCTCTGTAAGTACAGTCAGCTGAGTCGTTAACTTAGCGCCTAAATAGTTTTATTTTGAATGAAAAATTCAAAGCGGGTGCAAGATTTTTTTTGCTTAGTTCATGGTTTGTTTCTAGTACCCGACCACCCCGTAAAATCATAGCAAGTAATTTTGTGACACCCTATTTACTAGTCTACTTTTTAGACAAGACATCTGCATTAATTATAAAGAGGAAATATATTTTTGTTTGTTTGTTTGTTAACAAAAATCTTCGAATCTACTGAATCGATCTTAATTAAAATTTATGTAGAAAATGATCAAGACCCCAGAATTAATATAGGCTACCTTTTATCCATATATCATGCGGGCGAAGCCACGCGCATAAGCTAGTTATTTTCTAAAATGAAAAATAATGCCTTGACTAAGTAGAATAATACAAAGCATCGTACATAGTATCATTGTGAACCAAGTATAAAGTTTTGCTCCCAGTGTGCCCGCGGCCGGCAGTTGCGCAAGAGTTTACTGGATCAGTCGGTGCAACCCAGAGCGCTACTTTCTTAACGGCCGATAGGCTTCGGGCTCATCCATACTGGTCAGTCCAGTCTTTGAATTATATATTATATTATGTATTATGTCGATTGTTTTGTAATAAAGCCATTTAGAATTTGAATGTTAAATAAAACGGATGGATAGGAAACTCGCTTATGCATAGTTATGAATAGATACCATTAACATGATAAGGAGATGAGAGACACAGGCTAAGAAACTGCTAAACAAACTAGTTTTAAAGATTTTTAATAATAGTAGAGCTTCAGGCAAGATTGGAGTTTTAATGACAGTTGATGCGAAACCTGACAACAGATCTAAAAATTAATATCACGTTGGTCCATACCAACAAAATACTATTTTTAAGTGCAAAGCCAATACTTATTTCAGATGAAAAGTTTCAGTTTCAAGTAGTTTTTGGAATTTATTTGATTCTATCAAAACCGCAATAAGCTCAAGCAAATCACAAAACAAATATTAGGTACTTAATAAAGGTTATAATTAACATCCAGTCCAAATTTAAAACGGTAAGCATATGAAAAGGGCCTTATCGTAACCTTGAATGAAAAGGAAAAAATGTCATTGTAATGACGTAAGAGGTGTAAAGGTGATCGAGTGTCGGTGTCATATGTTGGGCCGGTTCTGCGTATCGGGTATCATGCCGCCCGCTTCCTCCCAACTATAAAAACATCAACCCTACCGAAATCCTTATCAAACGAGTCCCACAGCTCAGTAAAGCATCAACATGTACTCCAAAGTGAGAAAAACAAATATATTTTTCAACTTATGACTTCCATTTCGAATTTATTTTAATTCTTGTTGAAATTTCAGATCGTAGTCTTCACAGCTTTGCTGGCTTTCTGTCAAGCTGGTATTATTGACCAGGGACATGGGCAGGCAGTGTCATCTCAGAGCATAGTTCGTCACGATCAACCTACGCAGCAAGCTCACCTTGCTCACGTTGCTCCCGTGGTGGAGCATGCCAATGTTTATCACCACGCTGCGCCCGTGGTTGAGCATGCCTACCTTCAGCACAGTGCGCCTATCGTCCACGCATCTCCTTTGATCCAGCATGTGGCACCAGCGACTATTCACCACGCTCCTGTAGTACAACACCTCGCTCCCGTATCTCTCGGTCACGCCGATCACGTCGAAGAGCATGTGAGTACAGCCTAATCACAATGATGCAATGTTATACAGAAAACACGATCAAGTGTAGCCAGAGCTTGTTTAGATAGTAACATTGTTTACAACTTTGTCGGCGTGCTCACTGAATCCGCTTACATTTTCTCTAACAAGACGTTGATTGAACAAGGAGCACGGTATTTGTTTTAAATTATGTTGAAATCATCCTTTTGCGGCTAACTAGTAAGCCTTTTAGACTCGAAGACCCAGCTGGTGTATATAATTTGATTCTGCAACTGGTTTTGATGATGATGATGATGTTGTATTTTATTTTATTCCGTAATCATAAATAACTTTTTTTATATATGTTAATTTAAAATAAATAACACTCATCCATTTAAATATTGTGATTATATTAAATCAAATCAAATACCCCGGGCAGAATAGAAAGAGGGAAGATAGAAGATTTATATATTCTTTCAGGAACGTCTCCAGATGACCCACGCACCACAAACGATTTGACATTTATGTTGTGATCCTCATATAGAATAGATACTTCTCATAAATACAGGCGTGTTCATTCATAATTATAGCACAGTCCCACAAGCGGCTATTTAACTTGTATGAACACATATCATGTCGTCAACTTGTCTATCGTGCATGTGTGTAAACTGTGTAAATAGAAATCGCTAAACAAATCTATGTTTGTATAACATGCAAACATATATTTTCATAGTCATGCATTAGTTCTTAAACAAAATAGCTATTGAAACCTATTTTAATTCGATTAGATGATGCAAAAATGCCGCTCTCTGTTTTAAATGAAATTGAAAGCAGACTCGGTGTTGAATGAGTGAGAGAACCTACTTGAGGTTTTCACTTTTTATCGAAGATGTTCGTATTGTTGTACAACTTGTTTCTCATCCGCAAAAGGAACTGCGTTAACATTATAATGAGCCATTCATTGTGACTTCCCATATGGAACTGGTTAAGTAAGATTTATTGGAACGCCATCGGCTCATTAAGAGGGTAATTAAACTTTTTTTATCAATAGTAATTGAGCTTTAATTCAAAAGCTTGAATTGACAGCTGTTGTTAATTACATTACACAGGTTAAAAAGTTTAATTATTCTACAGAATCTTATGGAAGTAGTTTTAAAAAATGATTCATTGTCTGTTTAAAATGTATTTTACCATAAAAAAATACTGAGAAATGTGAACGATTGATTTTACACACAGAATTACAGCTGCACTTGGCAAATATACATTGTAATGATCACAACAAAATATCACAGATCATAATTATAATTTAATCATAGAAGAAGAAAGAATCAAATAATTGATATCGGCAGTTGTGTTTAACGGTAAAGCTACCATTTGATTCACTGCGTGATATCATTAAAAAATAACCCTCATTTTTTGAGATATCGATCTATCAAATCAATCTATCAATCTATTAAATCTTTCTAAAGTAATATAGATCAAACAGTTAAATTGTGCAAATTTGGCGAATAATTAGGCCGCGCACCCAATAATAACAAAGGAAGTGAAAGGCAAATTACAATTATGATTAAAAATGTGATCAGTTAATACGATCCAATTTGATATTTATTGTGCAAGCCCTAGTTATTACAGACTATAGTTTTGTAATATGTGCGCGGCAATCTATCAACCCGCAATTGGTATTTAAGTCTATTTATCATATACATCATTAGATTATTAAATTGATCAATATTTACCAAGTGGTGCCCTATACTAATCGAATTTCTGTGTGTACATCTTGCTAATGTTTTTTTGAGTCCTATAATTAAAATAATTAGCCAACAAGTTTTAGGTCCACTTGTTTGAAATACTTTGGTTGACTGGTAGAGAATGTATTTGGCATTAAGTCCGCCTCTGTACAAATTGTGCATAAAGTTATACATAAAGTTTTAAATAAATAAATACTCTCCATCTAAATAAATGCTAAAGGAACGTTTCAACAATCGATAATTGTATCGATTGTTAAAACGTTTCTGCATAAAAAAATTAAGACTGTAACTTAGATAACAATATTTAACACAACCAAAATGATCTCTTATAGCTAAAAATACTAAGTTTTACAAAATGTTACGTGCTGTGAGAACATATGTAAATTTTCTCAAAATTTGCATCATGTTTCTTCGCGCTACGTAAACTGATTAGATCTCTAGGAATGCGCAATCTCGAATATAAAGCCTTATACATCTAAATACCAAAAAGACAACAAATCTAGCTAGCCTTATGCAAAACATCTAAAAAAAATATTTTCGAACTAGCTAATCCAGTCTATAATAAGAAAGAATTACGCTTAAATAGTGTTCTCGGCAAAAAACAGGTGAAGCAGTTTTAATAACTGAATTCAGCTGCATTTCGTTTTAGCTCAGTTATTGTTATAGCAGCCCTAAAACTTATTACTGGACACTAGCCTTTTCTAATGATGATAAGGGTTATGCCTTGGTAGTACAAGTGCGGATTGGTAGTCTTAGTAAATATTATATATAAATTCTTTATTGATATAATAGTGAAAAAAGCATTACTTTTGATACAATGAAATATGGTACTGTTTGCAGGCCCCTGCCAAGTATGAGTTCTCATACTCCGTTGCAGACCCTCACACCGGCGACCACAAGTCTCAGACCGAGAGCCGCGACGGCGACGTCGTGAAGGGAGAGTACTCTCTGGTCCAGCCTGATGGCTCCATCCACAAGGTCGAATATACCGCTGATGACCACAATGGGTAAGTAGAGCACAGTTTTAAATGGTTCTTAGTTGTGAATAAAAAGGTCCCTGGGTGTAAAATCCCTTCGTATCAGAAGGATATTTAAGTGAAATGTCCTATAGCGAGACACTCTAAAAGAAAATCGACTAATAAGCATTTCGTCTTAGACCTAGTAACAAATCGTTCTTTAGAACTTCAAAATGACATCACCTTTATATTTTTAAATACGATAAAATGTGTATTTATAAAACAAACTAGATCCCTAGTAGTAATTGGTAATTGTGTGTCATTTTTCTATTAACATTGTGATTGACAACTGCATTGAATAAACACCTTCAAATAAAGCAATAAATGATATTTTGATTTAAATGTTAAGACGATTTGAAGGTTACCGACAAATATTAATTTTGTTTACTAATTAAAATGCATGATACATTATGTTAATTTATTAATTGCAACTGCGTATGCAACATAATAAATGCATTTTAAAGCCATATTTTATCTATTTCAATACCAAATTGAACCATTGAGCTTTTATGTTGACATTTTTAGTATATCACTGATAAAATACTTAACCAATTTCCTGAATTCAAAATCTCTTAGTGAAGGATGTTTAGTTTTTTTAACATGCTTATATTAGCTTCACCTGTATGTATGTATGTAAGTATGTATTTATGTATGTAACCGACTCCTTTGGACTCGATTTTGACCCACTTTAAACGGACAGATTTCATTCAAATTTTGCACACCTGTAATAATTCGATAAAAAAAAATATAAAAAAACGCTCTTATAAATAAACCAAACTAAAAAGTAGAAAATAAATAATAGTTTAAAAAAACTAAAAAACACGCTTTTAAAGTACCTACTTCTAACTAAAAAGTGAAAAATAATTCCTAATATAAGCTGAAAATGGTAATGAACAAAAAATACTAGTATTATTGTGAAAAAGCGTGAGGCGCTCTGTGCCATATTTTTCGTCTATCGAGCAACCCACGCTTTTTCACAATTTTTTTTTCAAGCATATAATTTAGGAATTATTTTTCACTTTTTAGTTAGAAGTACTTTAAAAGCGTGTGTTTTTTTTTTTTTAACTATTATTCTTTACGCGTTATTTTCTGAACTGTAACATTGTCATGATAAAAGATTCTAATACTGATACTTCTGAATACTACGACTAGAGTCGTCTCGTTGGTCTAGTGATAAGAGTCTGCAATCTCTCATCACAAGGTCTCAGGTTGCATTCCCAGCTCGAGCAAAATTGTTATTTGTTTTTTTCCGTCAGGTTATTCTAAATAGTAGCACAGAGCCTGGAAATTGTGCCGGGTGGATAGCGATAGGTTTATCCTCTATCACATGGTACCTATAACAGGTGAAAGGTGGATTTTATACACCTCTATAATGTAAGCGTGATGTTATTTTTTTCTTTTTTTTTTAAAGCTTACTAGTAATTTGCAAATACAAATTACTAGTATTCTTGTTAACCCCCTCCAGCTAAGCTTAATTCGGCCAGGATCCGAACCCACGACCTCTCGATCGTAAGACCGATGCCTTATATGCTTATGTTATTATTGATGAATATCGTATTATGTTCGTAATAACGTATCGATATATCTAATCAATTATATTTAATACTAGCCGAGACTTTGAGGCACTAGCAACGAAATAAAACTGTTTTTGTTAATTCACAGAAGGATGTGGCAGAGGTTACAATACACATTTATGTTTTGCTTTATGTTATGTTTTGAATTTCCTGACGGAAATTTCACTAATAGCACTTTTCTCGACCCGGGATATGAACCGGAGACCTCGCGGTGAGAGGTGCATACGCTAACTACAAGACCATCGAGGGGTGCACATAATATTCCTATAATATTATGATCTGATTTATCACTCCCTTACGGAAACATTGCACTATGTTAAGGCCAAACATATAAATTACTAATGAGTTTAGCAAGCGATACTAATAACTTCCAAGCGTATAATCTATTAAACTTTATAATCTAAATCGATTGTTGTTTCAGTCGATAACGCAGATAAAATCGAAATAAATTCTAGGTTGGAGTTGTGCAGACTTTTGCGCATCCTCGCTTTGTTGTTAAGAGGGAACAATCAATAGCGTATTTTAAATACAAACGTAATCGGATTGTTACTTTAATATTTAAAGTCTTTATTTTTTTTTAGACATATCATATCCAAAACACAAAAATGATGGTTGGTTCGTGACTATTTTGTCAAAATTATTATTTTAATATATATATTATGAATACTATGTTTATATATTGCGTAGGTATTATATTATAAATATATTGTATTTTTTATATTTGCTTGTGACCATTTTTCCAAAATGTCTTTAGCATTAATTGATCAACAAAACAAAATACAAACATACTAACGTAACGAATAACGTGATTACGTTTGTATTGAAAATCCTCTTTTTATTGTTCCCTCTCAAGTCTGTTATACAACGTGTGAAATTGCAGCAAACTGCATAACAATATACTATCGCTATTAACTTAACAAGAGGCAATTTAGATGTAGCATCAGTTAAACACTATATTGAATATTATAAACACGCAATTTTGTTACGTGGGTTTTTATAACTTTATTTATTTATGCGATTGTTAATGAATTTAACTATAATAAAGATGTTCACATGACTTCTTGACTTTTTGGTTAGGTTAGGTCAGGTGAAATATAAACAGTCACAAGAAATTTGGAAAATGTTATTCATATCTCTTCTATGTTTGACTACAAGCGTAATTACACTTTATTATATTTTATGTTTACTTTGTTTCAGTTTCAACGCAATCGTACACAACTCTGAGCCCAACGCACATGCTGCCCCACCAAGCCCCGCTACCGTGGCCCAAGCTGCGCCCCTAGTCCACGCTGGCCCCGTGGTACACGCTGCTCCCGTTGTACACGCAACCCCCGTTGTCCACGCAGCCCCATTAGTACATACTGCCCCGTTAGTCCACGCTGCCCCACTCGTCCACGCAGCGCCCACCCATTTCCTCGCCCATCATTAAATTATCTAATTCATAATATTACGACTGCGAAATTATTTAACCTATTACTGTAGGTAGTTGCTACAAATATAATGTTATTATTTATATGATTAAATATGACTTTCATTTTCGACACCTCAACCAAAAAAAATGTTATCATAATATTATGTTAATGGCAGTAATTTGTTATAATCTTGAAAGGTAAACGAAACGTTTAACTTGGCAAGCTAAATACTTTTTCATAATTTTATGAAGTGGTATTTTAAATAATAGTTCTCGGTTTAGTAAGTATGAGGGTTAGTTCACTAGCTGTCAATTAACAAAATTATTGCTACAAAAAATTCGTTTTCATGCTTGAAGGAGATCCAGGAAATCTGCAAATACTTTAGTAGACAGAAAGTAAACAGGTTACTTTGTATCGGCATTTCGCATTGCGTCGGCATTATCGCTGTTAACAATTCAAACGCGTCGGATGTGTGGCGTTAAGTAACTATAATTGCTAATTAGTAGATCTATTCATGCTTACAAAACGTAATAGCTGAAAAGGTAACTCGATTTAGTGTTATTTTTTTTTTTACAATGATGGCAAACATAACTCTGACATAATATAATTATTTAACTCACTGTTAAGGCATACTGTTGCATACATTGTTGCTGATATAGATTCATATCACTGATATAAAACATAACATATAAACAAAAACTATTCCAAACAATATACAATTCATTATGTTTAACGGTGGTTGAACAGACAGATCGACATTCAATTACATAAAGTTTATTTTGCACTGCATAATTTGTTAGAAATAGACCATATTTTTGAAACAATTGTATCAGGATTTATTAATAATTTGAAAACAATAGATTTAAAAATAAATCTAATATATTTTTGACAACTTGAATCATTACAGTGAAAGGCAAAACAGATATATATACCAATTAGTTATTCCACTTAAAATATACAAAAATATAATTATTAATATTTACTATAAATTTAAAAATATTTTAATTTGTGATAGAATTTGAGTTAGAATTCTGAGGCACATTTTAATATTTATATCATAGAAAATTATGTCATAATTTTATCAAATGGCGGAAGTTACCAAAAATACGTAACTTACTTACTTTGCGAGAAATCTTGATGTTTACGGTCATGACATGGAAAATGTAGTGCACGAGTTATCAGCAGTCACGAAATTATAAAACCCACATAAGAATGAGTTAAACACATACATATATGGGAATATGAAACACTGAGTTGAGATTCAAATAAGATACTTATCGTATAATTTATATCGCAAGCTTATGGAGAAATATGCAACCGAAATGAAAGCAGAGATACTTATTTAGCAAATACTGGCACACTGACACATTGGAACTGAATTTATTCCAGAACTGAACTGGAACTGAATATACACGTGACATTTTTACGGAAAAATTACCATGAATTTTTAATCTAATTGAGCCAATGTGGTGTTAAGGAACTACAAAAATTAGAATATAAAGTTTTTTTTATATAAATTGACATATTATTTATATAATATGTATTTTTTTTAAATTGTTGTCTTTGCCCAAAATTCCCAAAATTAGATTAGCGTTCATAAATCAACTTGGTTCTTCTAAGAGCTGTCTTAAATACCTAAACCACCTCTTCCTCTTACTAGTTGCCTACCTAAAAAAAAAGATAATGTTAATTTTAAGAAAAATAATAGTAAACTTCTTCGGCTTATTGGCCGTGGCTAGAACGCGACTTTAGTTGATGACTCTTTTTGGTTTCATTATGGGTAGTTTGAGGCCATGTGCTTAAGACCTCGATTGTTCTTCTCACCTGTGATTCCCTTACTTACAACACCAGTGAACGTATCGCCTCTTGAACAGCCAAGTTGTCATGCGACGTTGCATCTTGGAACATTTAATACAGTGACGAAAACCATAACATATTGTTTTATAATCCCGTCCAAGGTCATCGGTCTTTGGTTACTCTCGCACGCCGCAATGCTCTAGTTATTCATATAATTGCAGGTACCTGATGAGAGCGAGCATTCGTAAGTGTTAATTTTATAAACCGATGAGGTAATGCTTGTCAAAGTATAATAAGTCGTAAACCTCTGGAACTGGCACGATCGTAATTTTTTTTAATTTCGAATATGTTACTCAATTTGATGTTCATGTTTTGTTTTGGTGAACTAAGGTGACATAGATGAGATAAATTAATTGCATGCCAAGTCAATCATTGGCATGGCTTTGGTCAGTGGCTGCTAACATATAACGATGTCTCGATTATACACAGGGATGTTTGCCATTGCAATACAATTAAATTTATAAATAACAGGTTGTTCTGAATGGCACTCTTATAATAAATGGTTGTTTTATTTATATGTACGTTAATGTGTTTAAATGAGTATAAACCTGTTTAAAACAAATTATTTGAATTATTTACCAAAATGCAATCATGTAACATGGATTACAAAAAGTATTCCTAAAACTTGGCAAAGGGGTTTATTTATGAGATTTTGGGTGCACATATGTGCTAGAAGCTAGAAATACCGTTAGTCATCGTTTACAAATTGTTCTACATTTCCTACCACCAGAGCCTCCTTAGTATGACTGGCCATTTTTAATGCCACTGTGACGTGGTTCTGAACATAGAATCGTCAAAAAATGAAGTAAATTAACGTTTCTATGTTGATAAATAAGTCATAGTCAAATGGAAATATTAAGAATGGCTAGCCGTGCTAAGAAATGTCCATGAACCCTGATGAGAGTCTCAAATGCCGTCGTCGTTGTCAAAAACTATTAACGGCATACAAAAGACATCAACGCGTGCAGTCGTTTATCATCTCTTAGCCCTTTTCCAATTACATTGGGGTCAATTTCTTGTCTAATTATAAATATTACATAGCAAAACATAACATGCCTATATTACCTAGAAGGGTGTGGCATAAGAAAGATAGAAAGAAAGAAAACATATTTATTCTGACAAAAAATGAATCACAAAATAAAACAATAAAAACTTATAATATTAAACAAATTATTGCCAGAAGTGGACACCATCTCAGCCAAATGCTGCAGAGCAACAAAGCCCTGCAGCGCTGATTTTCAGATGGCGCCAGAGAGAGGACGGACGATATCACATAAAAAAAAAAAAAAAAAACTTCAAATAATTAATAAGACACATAAGACCTAATTTTTTTCCGTTATGTTGAGGTCCCTATGATAGCGGGTGACCCCTAACGCCTTTTATCGGGGCCAACTCCAACTACTGCCTGCTACTTCCTGGCAGAAAAATCCTGTCTAAATCTGGATGACATTCATTGTCCATGATTTCCAGATGTTTACAGTCACAGGCCGTCGGAAGTAGTTTGGAGAAAGCACGGCTTGTGAAAGATATTAGACACCCAATGTATGAATTATGAACAACCTCAACGACTCAAGAGCCGAAATAGTTTCCAGCATTCCACTAAACCTATTCCATGTTCTGCTGCTCAAGACAGATGCGACCTGTGGCGATCATAATGACACTAAACACTGTTTTTGCACGCTACAATTACACCGATGTCAGGCTAAAGGCTTATATTCTTACTGCTACTAATACCTGTAATAATTAACACAGTCGAACTTAGAAAACCCTTAATAGCTTCAGAGCTGAAGCATGGCAAACCTATCAAATCCGTTTCTCAACAAACATGGATAGGTTGTTGAGGAAACGGATGCCAACTATGAAGGTGGTTTTATTTTATTTTATTTATCACTCACTTTTTTAAACAAACGAAAGGCTATCTAACTGATTGCTTTTCATATCTTATCACCTACACATGCCTGAGATGAGATGAGAATAATACATGAGAGGCACTCATAACCGCTGTTGAAAGTGCAGAAATAGCGACCACTCATTGGGTCTCTAAAATTTACGAAAAGCCATTAACACAACGAAGAAAAGGAATTACAAGTAGCTACTTAATTTTAAACAATTTTTCTTTACAGCATTTGATTTCAATGAATTTCAAAGGAGATAATATACCAGTGGTCTGAGCCACGGGCGATAAAACGCATTGGAGTTCTATTAAATACGCAAGAACGCGGAAAGAACAACTACTTTGATTTATTTGGTTTTTGGATTACAATTTGAGATCGAACTATTGAGTAAAGGCTATAACTTGTTTAGCATCACACTACGGGCGCGGAGCGCTATAATTTAATGCAGATAATACCACGGGGTACAGACACCAGCAGCTAAGTTAACATAACAAATTCCACGCGAACGAAATCGCGGCCAACAGCTTGTATTACAGATCACACTAGTACAGCTATCAACGGCGACCTCTTAATTAAGTCTTAACAAATTGTACTTATCTAAATATAGACTATAGCACTTAGTTTTAAAAGAACCTGTAAAAATTTAGTTGTGAAAAAAAATAACTTAAATTATAGTATAAGATAATAATATTAGGATCGGTAATGTATGTAAAACAGTTTTGCAATGTCAATACTTGCTGTAATTATTATGTGTAGTTTGCAAAGCGCCTAAGTGTCATAATTTACACTAACTATTCGTTTTGTATCTCTATAACCGGTTTGGTTTAAAATTTGTAACGAGCTGTCAATTACGCGATGGTTTAATCGCAACTCGTTCGTCAAACTCGTCTTGCTAATAGTGGAGTAAATTAATACGAATTGCTGCTGTACTGAATGATTTATGCGTGTGAGTAAAATAACTAACTTGGCCATGTATTAGGATAGTCACTACATAGTATACAACCAAGCCGCTGGCCGGCTGTCCGTTTGAAGATATAAGCATACATAGGGATGTATGCTTACATCTTCAAAACTACGCAACGAATTTTGATGCAGCTTCTTAGGGTCCCGTAGTACCTACAAGGAACCCTTATAGTTTCACCATGTCCGCCAGTCTCTCTGTCCGAGGCATAACGTCGAATTTTTGCGTAAATATGTTAATTAGTTATGGCAATAAGCAAAAATTATATTTCTTACGGGTAACTCCCCTATATATAAAGTGGGAATGTTTTGTTTCTCTCATCTTCCCTATTATTTGGGGTGTCATTAGATATTTTGAAAACATTGTGAGCATGCAAAGACTGTTTTTTTTTATTTAGATATCAGATTCCAAGATAATTAACATAAAAAAAGCAAATTTTAAAGTAAAAAAAGTTGTTGTTAATTAATATATATATTAAGCTTCTTTAAAGTCAATAAACAATATTAATAGATAGAATGATTTATAACGACTATTTTCATGTACAAAATGCATATTATAGTGTATCGCGGTATTTTTTGATAGGTGGAATAAAAATAATTCAACAATTGTATGGTATCTCACCTTTTACCTGGTGCTAAATGCTGCTATGGTTTGGTGGTGAGATCAAGTCCTGAAAAACTGAACACTTTAAAATTTTCAAACTTGTATAGAACTCACATTTATTGCATTAAAAATATCCCGATTATAAAATAATGCACATTTTATCGATTACTAATAGTTTTAATTTATCAAATAATAAAATAATTACAATTTAACTGACTGTACCTATCAACTGTATATATAATAACTTAGTTTTTGAACTAACCGTCTATTCACTATATACATCGCAATATAATAAATACATATACTTCACGTTTAAATAAACCTCATATAGTTAAAGCTTCAACGTTTTTATTTTTTTTTTCAAGGTTTTGACCCCGTATCAAAACATTATTAATTAACTAATAATATTGACTTATTACATAAATTATACTATGACAAAAACGTTGATTTATCCAATGTGCTTCATCACTTCAGCCTCGCGCGTTGATGTATTTTATGGGTCGTCAAGCGGCCTCTAATCAGAAAAGTGTCACAGAAACAAATAGATTCAATTCTTTATCTAGTATTATCTAATTTAACATCCGCTAGGCCTTTATTTCCTTACTAATAACACAGGCTATGTAACACCAATATCTTATTCATTCAAATTACTTTAATTTATGATAATAATCATATTTTTGAGCAGTTACATCACTAATTTTACATTAAAATTATAGTTTAAAGCTTGTATGTAGCGACCTATTGAGATTTATACGATACTAAGCGTATGCAGATGATGGCGTTGAGGTTATGCGCGATACAAATCCATCACTTGTATTGAAAGCCTAGGTTGTTTGGCCTTTTCGCATTTTCATACATAATTACGATGCGCCAAATATCAAAATAAGCATAATATTGCAAAATCAACCTTCAATTTGGTTGTTTTTCTAGAATTCATTTATTGCACAAAATATTAGATCGTTTGTTACTTCTGCATCAGATCCGAATATTATTTATTTAGCCTTCAATATCGGAAACAGTCGGTATTGTGCTAAGCTTTACGAATCAAAGATATAATGGAATTTGGTATTTTAGTGCTATTATGATACTTAAAGCCATTCTTTATGTTTTTTCATGACGTAATCTGCAAGTCTACTTTCTAACCCCAGAATTATATTTTAGTGCTTAAGATAATATCAGTCTAAATGGTTTTTTATTTTAAATTAAATAAACAATCATCGTAAAATCTTTTTGTGTCCGAGTTTAGATTATATCCGATTAGCAATAGTTATATTTGTATTTCTTGGGCGTCTCTTCATAGCAAAGTTATCCACTCACGTATTTATCTGAAGCATAGAGAAAACGGAATAAATATCTAAACAAACGTGACAGAACTCGAGCATCCTGTACTTGATATATCGCGATATTCGCAATGTATACGGAATCGTAAGCCTATCCCCACTAACGACTGCATTGTTGGACAAATCTTAATCAAACTTCTAATTTATCCCGAAAGCAATTGTGATAAAAAAAACATAGTTTTATCACCTTGATCCACGAAGTACGTAATTTTACGTAATTGGTGTATCATTATTAAACTACCGTATTCTTGCGTGAAGCTGGCGTGCGTCGTCATCTCGGTATACTCATATAAAAGTGGAAGGCTCCGCTGCTCGGCATCAGTTGTGTGTGGTCGTGCAGTCCGGGCAAACCTAATACAAACGGAAAATGATCGCCAGAGTAAGTGCATCCTGTGTTACTCCAGTTTTGTGAAAGGATTTCGACGCTTGTGGGATCTGGAGCGCATAGGAAACTTCGGGATTTTGTCCCTTAGTCATAAACTCATAAGGCTCCTGATGCATTTATAGTGGGTGCAGGGGTAGTTTAAAAACGTTTTTTTTTAACATTGATGCAATAATACTGAGTAGTTTTTGTTCTTTGTTGTGTAGATTATATTAAATTTCATCAATTTTTATGGTTCTGACAACCGCGATGTACTTTACGCACACAACACATTTTGTTACTTCTACAAATATTTTTCTTTATCAACTATAACAAAATCAATCATTTAAAACTTGAAACTCGTTTAAATTTTTGTATTTAGACTTTATGCGCTTTGTTTCATTAGTCTTAATTCACATTGAAGACCTAACCTACAAGAACCAACTGTTTTTAAATGAATTTCTCTCCATCTTGTTAATTGTTTCACTTCACCATATAGATTTTAAGTTCACTTTCATCTCATAAATATCTATCATAAATATAGGTCTTGACTGAACCAGTTAAGCAAGGATGTATCAATTTCCCTATATCTAGTTACATTATCAAGTACTTTAGCGTACCGTTGAGTACTATATTGCCGGCAACGTGCGCCTGTGATATGCGCTTGTTTGCGGCAAATCACTTGCGTCAAAGTTGTCGCAAGTTGCGGTTTAATCGCAATAGAAAATTACTACCCCAATGGTTTAAATACATGTTTCTACTCTCATTAGCTTGATGGGCTTCCAATAACATTCCAGCTCTTACTTCATCCTTTTGCAATTTCGCATTAGTGTGTGATAATATCTCATTGATATTATGCTAAAATTATCAATCATAGACTCTTCGTTGTCCGTATCATGTTTTAAGTATCAAATTTAACATTAATTTATAATAAATCAAATATTTTGAATTACTCATTTATAATAATCAATACATTGCTTCATTTGGTTGAAAGTCTTAGATTTACGTTTGCTTTAATAAATATAGGTTTTAAAAGAGGCACTATTAAATTTAATCCCAAACTAATTAATGCTCAATACGAACTTTTTCATCTCTACTTATTTCAAACCTTTGCAATCAATCGAAAATAAAATAAAATAAAAAAAGCATGAAAACTCCTCTAACCTTTGTTAATTGTGTTTTAGGTAGCAGTAGTCCTGAGCGTGGTGGCGCTAGCGTCCGCCGGAGTGGTGTCCCTTGGACATGCATACGCGGGAGACGCGTATGGACACGAAGCTGTAGCGTACGCCCCCGTTGCACACGCGTATGGTGGACACGAAGACACACACGTCGACTACCACGTAAGTATCATGTTAGTTGGGCAGATCAATATCGGTATAGTCGAAACATATCAGGATAGTATTTCTTCATAGGGATATTCAGCAAACCTCTAGTAAAATGGTCGTTGTATCGATCAGTGCTGTCCTTGGAACATATATACACGAAAGACGCGAGGCTGTAGTATTCTGTTGTAAATATGCAGACTCACACGTTCACTATCACGTAGATTCATTAAAGCTGGGAACTCGAATATCGCGATGATCGGGAATCGCATATCCAGATAGCATATTACTTTGGCATAGGTATCTAACAATCCTGAATATATTACCATTTACCGTAACTATCTACGGTCATATATAAAGCAGCATAAGCGTATAAGCACGCAAAACCATTCACATAATTGCTTTAGTGTGGGATTGATATCAAATATCGGGATTGTTGAATGGTCAATGTTTCGTCTGCCTACGGACCGTTCTAGTTTTTATAAAATATATTGAAAATATGCTCAATAGTTACAAGATCGAGCGGCAGAATAGTTGAATCGAAAAAAAATATACACCAAAACGTATATAAATTAATTATTAACAGAATATACAATATTCTGCTATATATAGATAGAATAGAATATATTTTTTTTAGCCCATGATCCAAAATAATATTTTAAGGTAGCATCTGGAATGAAATGAAATAGGGCAATGTTAAATAATTACACAATACAATCTTTTGTTTTCGTTAGATTTAATCGTCCTAGATCAAAATTACTTAATTAAATACAATATATTTGCACTTACTAGAGAAATAAATCAATAAATTATGAAAAATTCTATAATGTATTAGAAATACTAATACAGGCTGGATTCTGTCACTATAAATCTTGACTAACTAACGACCAACATGAAAATAAAAATTAAACGAAATCAAAATTTGCAAACAAACCGTAAAAACTAACCTTCGCCTAATGAGTATTGTTCCCCGTTACTCGCAATAAGAGCATGTGCACACTGTAATCACCGTCTTACAACACTGCACACTATAGCAACCACTGGAACGTTCACACACTATGGCACTATAAAAAACCTGGTCAAGGATACACAAATCAATACAAACGCATCCAAATTATAGCAGACTTCTTCACGCACTTTACTAATCATTTCATTACAACGACACATTACATACAAAGTACGTAACGCAAAGCGCAACCACACAAAAACTTGACACACAATTTTATTGTCTTCGCCACGTAACGCCCACATAATTCACGATCTCGCTAATTTCTTTTAATTATATCGGTTACGTTACCAAAGTGCAGCTAATATCTCGTCCGTGAGTGGAGCGCAAGAGCTTGTTTCCCTAGGCCTGTGTTACCTATTTCGTTTCGTAATACAATAGTAACAAGCTAATTGATAGCTTGCATAAACCGCGCGTGCCGTACGACGCCGATTCAACACAATCGACGCCGTTTCCGGGATACCTATCGCAGGTCCCAGTGTGGCCCAACTCTGGTTACATCACCGCGACAATTTTCTCACAAAATAGGATCAACTAAATATGTATAAATAATTACTACGTTTCCTCCTCGAGCGTTGTTGTAATCATGCAAATGAGCAGGTGCTGTTGGCACGCAAATGGCTCCAGCTCATTTAATTGGACCTCATTACGCGGCTTTTCTATTTTGATAACTTTGACTAATTTGTTTATCTTAATTATATCTCGTTATATCATTACGTTATTGTTTTCATTTAACTCACTACTCATTATTTCAATCTTTCATCTTTGAGAGAGTTTTGTATATTCAGTCTTATTCATAAACGAAATTAAAATGTGTACAAATCGAGATCAAGAATATAGTTTTTATTATCAATAATTTTAAATGTAAACACTAACGGTTCTCTAGCTTCCTTTTGCATGATTAAGTATGAAATCGATACTTAATGTATTGTATAAAAGTCATAACATTCCGTAATTCAAATTAAAGAACATAACTCTCGAATATAAAGCTGCGTTAAACTGTTGTCGATAGTCTCGACTGTCATAAATCGATCGCCGCGGGTAATGATTTGAAGTAATCCGCTTACTTACATAACGGTTTGTAAGTCGAGTATATCCCGGTCGTGACTGGCGGCCGATACCGCGAGGTTCCCAGGGTGGTTGCAACACCCGAGCCTCGGTCCCCGGGCATAATGGCTGTCATGATATCCAGGCCAAATGGACTGTTGTTTGCATAAAGTTTTCGTAGCGCGTGCTCTCACGCTCGTTTAATAGTAGATGTGGAATCGCTGCGATGTCGACCCAAATACGGTTGCGTAAGACACCACTTGACAGATTCGAGCATTGTGGTGTGTGTAAACAATGCGATTGAACGGGATCGCCCGGAATGGCTCGGACCGGTTCGGAATGCGTTTAGATGCACGCATGATAGGTCCCGGTACCGGCGTAAGCGTTTACCCAACAAGAACTATTACAATTTATTTGCAGATGCAGTGATGCATTACTCAGATTTAAATCTAGCAAATACACGCAAAAAAACATTACGAAATTTACTTCGATTTCTGAAACAGCCGTTCTGATTGAATATGTTACTCTTGATACTGGCAATAGCTCTTTCGAATATTAAGCTCATTAATGTAGAGTTAGTATATGAGTCATAAATTAAGGCATTGAATGTTGTAAATTACATTGTTGAATAGTTTCTGTAATTTAACCGCTGTGGTTATACCATAGGATAACCAAATTGCATAGTTATGTGTCTTATTAGTATCGACATAAAGTTTTTCAATTTAACTTGAAGATGCTGTTTTTGGACTACATGTACTAAATCTATGCTGTTTTGTCCACAGGCTCACCCCAAATACGACTATTCTTACTCTGTATCCGACCCACACACTGGTGACCACAAGACCCAGCACGAGGTCCGCGACGGCGATGTCGTGAAGGGTGAATACTCCCTGTTGCAGCCCGACGGCTCCTTCAGGAAAGTCACCTACACCGCCGATGATCACAATGGGTAAGGAACCTTATACGCTTAGTAATAAGAATAATAATAATTGAGTACAAAAAGTGAGAGTTTGCGAGCAGTACCAGTTTTATATTCAAATTTAGAGCCTGTTTTATTTTTTTATATTCCAAATTTAAACTCAAACTTGGAACATCTTCTTCAATATCTTTTTTAATTACAGATTCAACGCGGTGGTTCACAACACAGCGCCACACCACGAGTTCCACTAAAACCAGGGCACTCAGCCACTGTCTCTCATGTGATATTTACTTATACTTAATTTAGATAGTCTTTAGTCAAACATGACTCCTTATTTTATAAGACTGCGGCGATAATAAACTATTATAAAAAACCTAACACGACTTTTATTACCTGTAACCTGAAAACAAATTAATTTATTTAGTTATACTATATCTTCTTGAAGTTTCAAATCTAAGCACATAATAAATTTGTTTTTAACCGAATACGATCAAGCCAAATGGTAATAATGATTTTGCCAGTCTATGTATGTATCTAGGTATATTTGAGTGTTCCACGGTAGCGCCTAAACTAGTGCACCGATTTTAATAAATGAGGTGCCAATAGATTTGGAAACATGCCTTGGATGACATATACATAAGTAAATCAATATTATCATAATGTTAACGGAACTCAAATTCTAACAGAAAAGAAACTGAGATAAATAAACGACACCACCATGTGTTTGGTATCATATATTTTCCTGTTTTGCGTACAGTAACGCTGACCGTAACGTTGACCCAAGCTTTATAATGTAAACACTAATAAAATTCATTTTATGTAAGTAAAAGTATTGTAGGAAATACAATACTGATGGCTGATGATGGCTACATTAACATAAAAAAAACATAATAAATAAAAAAAATGTTTGACTGTTAAATATTGCAATCCTTTATTAAGATTCAATTAAACATTTAGGATAACACTATGTTATTAAATACGTTAAAACAAAATATAAACCTAACTATATATATACATCAAATAAAAAATAATACAAACTTATTAAATAAAATATATCTAATAAAAAGTTCAGGTCAAAAAATACGTCCGCATCGATGTCAACCGCGGGTATCTAAATAGTTCCTGTACTTTTTTTACTGCAGAGGTTAGTGCTGTATCCAACCATATCCAATTATTATTTTGCTATGGTAATTTGGGTATTTTTTTTATTATTAAAATATCATTATATTTTTTTAATATTGTTATCACTCAATATACAATTATCAAACAGTGAACATTTTTAACCAATAAATAATTCAAGTCATTAAAAATAGACAGAACTTAATAATATTTCATAAGACTTTTTAAGACCTTTTTTTATCTTTTATAGGTTATGTTAGAAGACTGTAAAATGAACTTAAGTTCAGTCTGTGCCCTCTCATGGTTATTTTTTAAACCATTCTAAAAAAAGGCCCGCAGAGATTGGCTCCAGCAATATACACACACATTTTCCTGCTTAAATTAATTTTACTTATAGGTTTTCGAGGAATCGCATACAATTCCTAGTTTTTACACATATCCTGGAACAAACTTAACAATATCTATCAAAATAAGTTTACGCGTTAAACAAGGTTAGTGACATACACAAGTCAGAACTGAGTATACTTATAATTATAATAGGTACACATAATTTAGTATGTAATAAATAAAAAAAATGAAAAAAAAATATAAATTGTCTTGATAGTCTAGTGGTGATGTACGCGAACGCTCACTGTTGAAGTCTCGAGTTTGATTTCCGTTGGCGAGAAATAACGGAGTCTGGTATTGTGTCCGGTAGATGGCGAAAGGTTCACCTTCTATCATAACTATGCGCTCTAAGATAAATGTGGTTGTTATTCATCTCTGCCACGCCCTTCTGAATAATGAAGACCTAATGTTTTTAGAAGTTTTATTTTACGTATTCATTACAAACCTAGAAACAGGTACTGAATTTTCTTACCAGCCGTAAAGTTCAATATTTCTGAAATAATGTTAATACTTTTAAACACTAAGAACTTCCGTATGTATATAATTTTATGATTGCACTGTACACAATTTAAACTATATTGGGCAACTTAAAAATTAAGTGTAATTAATAATATGAATAAAAAAAAATCAGTCAATTAGCCCTATCGCTGTATAACCTGTTAACCTCTAAAATCAGATAGGTTTTCCTTGTAAAATAACTGTTCTTGTTGGAATTATTAACAAATGAAAAAGAACAACGTTTATTCAAAATCAAAACGAGGTTCCCTCAGCGTCACCTGCGTCGTACGCCATAGAGTCATTTGAGGTAGCCGATGTATTTTCTAGACTTTTGAACTAGCTCCACACCAATTCCCATCATAGCAAAAAAAAAATATCTCTTTACAATATTATTAATGGTAGAATATATTATTAATGGTGGTAGAGCTCTTGTGAATGAGCTCGAGGGCGGCAGCACCACTGTCTCACCTTTAACCTGCCGCCAAATAGTAGTGCTTCCATTACTGTGTTCCGGTATGGTGGTGAGATCAGGCCCTGAAATTACTGGCACATGAGGCATAACACCGTAGTCCTCAGCTGCAGCGACGCATCTATAATCTGCTTTTGTGGATTGTTGATGTCCATGGGCTGTACTCCACTTACCATCAGGTGGACTACACGTTCGTTCGCTGTGGGCGTAGTATAAAAAAAATATATATATTATTATGGATAATAAAATTGTAATTCAGCGAACATCTTATTAGTTTGTTTCATTTTATTTCTGCTAGTGCATTTATGAATCTTTTGTCATTTTTAAAATCACTAACTGTTCTTGTTAACGAAACACAAATTGAACTACATAGTATATTATTGAATTAAATACACTTATTTATGCACAACAGAATTTCGGTCTGATGGTAATTTTAGAAAACTACAGATCATTTATGAAAATCACTTTTCATAAATGATCTGTATTTGTCTCTGATAAATGTGGAAGCATGACATGTATTGCGACAAGGAATAGATATATCTGTGCGAGCTTTTTTTAAGCATTTTTTTCGTTTTAACATAATATGAAATACTCCTGTTTTTACAAATAATTAGAATAGCATGCCTTTTTTAATGTTTAATTATACTATTTTTATTTAATAATACTATAAAAATCAAGATATATAACGTATTTGAGGACAATTAACAGAAGGTATAAACTGAATCTGTCTTCCTTTGATTATGAGATTATTTCCCCTGAGCTGTCTTCCTTTCACAACACCTTTACGCCTACAACAGTTTAATAAGCAAAAGGAAAACGTCGCAACTGCTATTACTTTTTAAGTAGGTGTCTAGTAATGCCATAAGGTTTTTAAATTATGCGTTACAAATACCACGATAATTGTTTATGTGATTTCGATACAGTATGTACGTCAATATTTTAAAATGATTAGCATAACTAAAATCACCGGAATGTAGTCTTCATTCAGATGCAATCAAGTATAACCAACGAACACAAGATTAACAATGATACATGAATGTATTGTATATATTTACAGAGAGTCACAAAACATTGACATTGAGCTATTCATTTTCAAAAAAACTAACAAGTTATTACTTTATTATGAAATAAGAATATGGGTATAATACATTTTAAGATATTACAAATGCATTGCATGATCCTCAAAAATAAATATTCCATTTTTTTTTCTGAACCTAAATAGTTTTTCATTTATAGATATATTTAAAGATATCTGTAAAATTAGTATGTGCGTATATTGCACCATCATGCTCCTAAGATCTTCAAATAACATGCAAACCAATCTTCGCTTTGATTAGATTATAAGCGACAAGTACGAGTAGGGAGAAGTGTGTCCACGAAAAATGTCTACTTTCTTATATTTACAAAAGAACAAGCAAACTAGTTTCAAGCCCACGCGTGCTACGTAGTGACTAGAAATCTATAGCAGTTTCCTACTTCAGATGCCTGATTTAATTAGCAATTAACGATTTTATACACCCTTATACACAAAAATGCTCGATATGACGTTACTAACCATCTTAAATAAAGAAATTAAACAGCATAATAATGATGGCGCCAGAAAAAAGGAAACGAAGGTTGACTTGGCCGAATTCATTCACAAAAGCTCCAATATTATAGTTTCATACAAAATTATGCTAATATGTTGCCTGCAACTACAGTTTACAATGTGAAATATGGTGCTGAACACCTGCAGACGCAATTTGAATAAGTGAAAGATACCCCCCAGTTATCGTGCAGTTAGACGCGAATATGTGTTCACGGAATAAAGAAATAGTACGCAGTTCCCTATGCATTGCACAAGCCACGCAATAACTGGTCCATTCAGACAACGACTATCTCCACGCCACATTAAAAACTTTTTGTACACCCACGTGTCTCGAATACAGGTGACAAAAATTACGGCGACTGCGTTAAATCCTTATTAACATATTAATTGTTCACTCCTATTCATCCAGTCTACGACATTGGTGGTTTGTTTCGGTATTACCGAACTGAATATTTTAGGACAGACAAAGCACCTCATAAAAGCGCTGGTATATTCTTAAAAGTATCAGTAGTCTTCCATCGATCACCGGGAAAGATGATTGTTAAAGTAAGTGTTCGTCCTATAGCATCTGTCCTTATTATTTTTATCAGTAAAATCATTTTAAACATTTTATTTCATTTCAGGAATATTTAACGACGCTGATATTTGGCATAGGGTTAATAAGTGCCGTGTCTGCGGTATCGTACTCTAATGTCTACGTAGAACGAGAATCATCTCCTGTACAATTTTACCAATATGAAACCCCGTATGGTTTTTCATCGTTATCGAGTCCTGTATTATCGCAAATTAATGTAGTGCCTGAAGCTTTGCCTGCTCCTATGGCTGCTGTACCTGCAACGTTTTCTTCATACATTCCTCCGTGTGTATCTCCGTGTATCATTCCTGAAGCCACCGTGCCTATAGCTAGCCCCTCCACAAATCTGTTAACCTACGCCGCACCGTATACAAGTTTGCCGTACGCTGGTGCAGCGTACACAAGTTCTTCCTATGCAACTGTGCCCGTTGTGGTAGGACCAGCAACAAACGAAGTGAGTCTATTGATATATTTTTAAAGATTGTTTGTTAAATTGCTTTGTTAGAATTTGTATGGTACATTTACCCTGTAGAATATAACATTGGTAACCGCCGATTAAAAAACAAATATGTACATAAAGAGCCATGACACAAGATAAGACATTTTAGTTCCAATAAATGGTTTTGAGAGACCGGTATAAATTAATTATAATTGCAGGCAAAAACCGGATACGAGTATGCTTATGGAGTGTACGATGATAGTACTGGTGATCACAAAATGCAGCGAGAGCAGAGCGACGGATCGGTGGTCCGGGGAGAATATTCTTTCTTGCAACCGGATGGCTACATTCGAGAAGTCAAATATGAAGCTGATGATGTGAATGGGTAATATTTTTATTGTATTTATTCTTCACAGTGAAAAAGAATTTGCAAATAAATTACGTTAATCGATTGATTATTTATAAATTTGAATATGCAAAATGCTTGATTTGCTTTAAATAAAAAATATAATAAGTTCCGATTTGACTTGAAAAATATACTAGAATTTTTAATACTACCGATATAAACTACATTATATTTATATTTTTTGACAGATTCAATGCTGTGGTGAAAAATTTCTTACCTACCGGCTTTCAATATAACAGAAGATTTGAAGTGAAACCAAAAGAACCAGCTGCACCTTGTCATGAATCACTAAAGGAAGGTGAGGCACATAAACTTACTTCTGAGCATAGCCATGAACATACTTCTGAACATGGACACGAACATGCTTCAGAGCATGGACATGAGCATGCCACTGATCACGGGCACGAACATCCTACTGGGCATGGACATGAACATGCTGCTGAGCACGGGCACGAACATGCTTCAGAGCATGGACATGAACATGCCACTGAGCACGGCCACGAACATGCTTCTGAGCATGGACATCAGCATGCCGCTGATCACGGGCACGAACATCCGCCTGAACATGGACATGAACATGCTGCTGAGCACGGACATGATCATGCTTCTGAGCACGGACATGATCATGCTTCTGAGCACGGACATGAACATTCTTCTGAGCACGAGCATGAACACACACCTGACCATGGACACGAACATACTTCAGCAGATCATGGTCAAGAACATGATCATGAACATGAACATCCACATGCCAAACAATCCCATGAACATGAACACGACTCGGAACATGCCCATGCAGGAGAACATGATGAAACGCATGGCAGACATCATGAAGAAACCCACACTCATGAAGCTTTACATAGTTCTGGAAATGACACTGAACACAGTCATGAACATGGACCTCAACATGGTCATGAACATTCTCAAGAACATGGTCATGCAAATGGTAGTCATGACCATGGTCATGAACATACACAAGAACATGATCATGCAACTGATAGTCATGATCATGGTCATGAACATAATCAAGTTCCTAATAGTCATGAACATAGTCATGAACATACTCTAGAACGTAGTCATATTCATGATGAACATAGCCACGAGCATGATCATGAACACGGCCATGAATCTGAGCATAGTCATGAGCATAATGAAGAACATGGTCATATCACTGAACACAGCCACAAGCACGGTAAAAAAGCTAAAGAAAACCTAGAAAGTAGTGAATCTCATGAGAAAAAGCATAGAAAGAAATCCAAAGAATCTAGTGAAGAAAGTCATGAAGTTAGTTCCAAAACAAAGCACAGAAAAAAATCTAGAAAGGGTTCCGTAGAAAAATTTAGTGAAGAATCAAGCGAAGAATCCAGAGAAGAAAAATCGAAACCAAAACATAAAAAGAAATCCAAAAAAAATAGTGCAGATTCTAGTGAAGAAGATTCCAGTGAAGAGTCTAGTGAGGAAACTAGAGGCCATTCAAAAGAAAAACACCATAAAAAATCAAAGAAAGGATCTTCTGAAAGAAACGAAAGACACAAAAAGAAGTACAGAAAGCAAGAATCCTCTGAATCAAGTGAGGAAGAAAGATTAGTTTATAGCAGACATAGAGGAGTGCACGACCTTCTTATGCCTCAAATGTCACAAGTACCTCAATTCTCTCAAATGAATCAAATGTCTCGAATGTCTCATGTACCTCAAATGTCACAACAAGAACCTCTGGTACCTTACAATGACATCCTCAATTGTTTGCACTCTACGCTTCGAAGAACCAATGGAATGGCTCCGCTAAGGGAAGAGCCTTCTCCTCTCACGTACATAGTATTAAATAAACCATGTTAATTAGAAGTATAATTTTAAGTCTCTAGTCGCTAACGTTCAAAATGTTGTTTTAATATCACCGTATTTAAATGTAATTGTAATTTGTGATCATAAATTAGTTACCAGAATAAAAAGTAGATAAATTGTTGCTATACACGTCTATTTTTTGCTCTTCGCCATCTCTTTTCCTTGAAAAGATTTCATTACCTATTTTAAATAATAGAAGCAACGAAAGTTTTTTGCACAATTGACCTATTATTAAATATGTCATTTCAATGCAGTTCATATTTTCTCAACTTTAAAATGTTGCAAGATATACTTAATTATTTTATGAAATTACTAAGATTAATGATTAACAGTCTCTTTACTGGTATAGAAGTTCTTAACGTCTCGTAGGGTTAACAACAAAAGTTTGTTATACACAAAAAAAGCAAGTGTAATTTTTTAAAGTTTGGTCATTTCTAAAAAAACGTTACATATTACTAGCTTCCAATCGTAGATTCACCCGCGTGGTAAATCGATAACCTTGACAAACACGTATAGGGGCAAATAACAAATACATACAAAATTAAACACTATATGTTTACCAATGTGCCGTGCCATTTACTTGACGGGATTCCTAGCACCAACGACTTTTGTTTCTGACAGTAATAATGTAATAAACTCAAACGTGTCGGTAATGTCCTAAGAATGGCGACAGACATCCACCTGTCACTTTCAGCTCAACTATCGAATAAGAAATATGAATGGACAGGTACTTAGCTAAATTCATAGCTTGTTCAGCTTTATTATTTTGTAGTTAGGTCTAACGAGGTTATTGGGTGCCGTAAAGAGGTATGCTTTGTTATAGGCTGCATAGGACTGCCAACTAAAACCTTGTATGGACTAAGCGTCAATGTTTACTAATATAATAAAGACAAAGATTTGATTTTTGTTTGTTAGTTGAACTGGACAGAGTTTAAAAATTCTTCGCCAAGAATGTTAGATTATTCCTGAGTAACATATTATTAGGCTATATTTTATTAAAGTAAAACGCGGGTAAAGCCTTGCGGAAGTAGGGGGGACGGGTAGTTACAAATAAAAGCCAAAGGGAAGCCGCTTTAGCCATCCAGCTACGGTCGCCTCTTACCAGAACCCATATCTTTTTCAACTGTTTCTTAGTATAATTTGCTAAGCATAGCTAAATGCTATTAAAATAATCAATTAAAAGCCAAAGGGTTTTAACTTCAAACATCGACACCGAGAAAACAGGTATCGGAAGGATATTGGTGTAATTTGTAATCACGATTGACTAAACAGGAAACAAGTTATACTTCTGTCAGAAACACTTCATAAATATGATTGGATGTTATTGCAATTTGAATAACTTGTGTTTTGACAATACGAACTGAGCTATTCTATTTTTAATTCTGTTATCAATATATTTATGTTACATATAGTTATATTATAGAATAAAATAGAATAGAATATCATTTATTTCTGAGTAAATGTTTTGCAGGTTTTACAATGAATACAAATGGTTTACATTACATATACTACCGCAGCCGGTGTAGAAATATTACATGTTTACTTTAAAATCTAGTAGTTCTTATCAGCGATACTTTTAGTCAAAAACGCGCGATTCTGTTGCCCCGAAACAATCAATTGTTTCGATGAAAACTGTCGCTTAATCGTCGATCGCTGTCGCTTAAAAAGACCTTGTGTTGTATGTTTCTTTGTTTTATACGAAAAATATAAATCTACCTAAACAAATACAACTAAATATTGCACTTAAAATAAACATATTACTCAAATTTAATTATAAATGTTCCTACGAAAGATAAAACAAATGAGTACCATAGGTTGCATTTAATCACACACTGCCAAATACAAAAGTAATGTCGCAATTAGTCAATAGATCGGTATCTTGTCAAACCTTTTAAAGTCTGCTCTTAATTTAGATTGATAATAATCATCGATCGCTTTGTTACCAAACTCTTTATTAAATATGTCCCACGACCTTGAGCGTTAAGAAATGATAATATTACATTAGCAACGTTCATGGTCTAATTACATGACAGCATTTTTATTAATATGTATGTAATGTTTAAAATGTGGGTGCAAATGGCTTTATTATGATCACCGAACATGCGGTCAAGCGAATGCAACAAGACAGTGGACAACTGGAACAATATAATTTCACAAATTATAATTTCGTAGCGTAATGGTTTTGGTTTTAGGTTTGTGCATGGCTTCGTGAAAATCCAGAAGGGTGTGGCAGAGTACAACACCCGCACTTCACCTGTTATGTTTAGGTCCCATGGGATAGGGGGTGAGTCTATCGCCATCCACCGGGCACAAATCCAACTCCGTGCTGCTATTGTAAATTTCCTGACGGAAAGTTCACAAATAACACTTTGCCCGACTCAGGAATCGAACCAGAAACCTTGTAGTGAGATGCGTATACGCTATCCACTAGACCATCGACGCAGCATTGGCAGTCTGACGTGTATACTTGTGTATATGTAAAATAAACTTTAACGTATATTTGGTAAAATATAAGTCGTATACGATTATTTTGAAAGTATTAAAGATATAAAACTTTCGAACATAAAAAACTAAAAACTGATAAATAATCAAGATAATATAGCGCGTAAAACGTTAAAGATAAATTTATTCAAAAACCCTAATGTTCGAATACCATAACACTTTACACTCATTAACGTATTAGATTTAAATCGTTACTTACAAATTAGTGTGACTAAATTATACTTGTCAATTTTAAATAGTCACTATATAAATTGATTTTAAAAGCTTTAACTAGCTTTCGCTTTTAACATGGTTTTGGCGTTATCATAACATTAAATTGTATATAATACCTAATGGTTACGTAAGTCTGAAGGCAAATAATACCTTGCAGTATCAATACAAATATATAAAATTGAAGTGTCTGTTTTTTTATACTACGCCCACAGCGAACGAACGTGTAGTCCACCTGATGGTAAGTGGAGTACAGCCCATGGACATTAACAATCCACAAAAGCAGATGTGGTGGACAGGGTGTTATGCCTCATGTGCCAGTAATTTCAGGGCCTGATCTTACCACCAAACCGGAACACATTAATGGAAGTAATACTATTTGGCGGCAGGTTAAAGGTGAGAAGGTGGTGCTACCGCCCTCTGTTTTAAATATCAAAATAACAATGTTTTTTTCAATTGATATTGTTATTTGCACGATGCCTATGCCTAAAATACGTCTGTCTGTCTTTCTGTTTGTATGGGTTAATCTTCTAAACGGCTGAACCAATTTTGATAAAATTTTATGTGCATGTCACTGACTACAAGGCGCGTAACATAGGCTACTTTGTATTGATGAACCTACTACGCAGACGAAACCGCGGGCGAAAGTTAGTTTGTTTGTTTGTTAGCGCTAATCTCAGGAATTAATGATAGGATTGATATATTAATGATAGAATTAATGATTGGGGTGCATGAAAGGAGCCTCCCCGAGTGACGTACACAACAATCCCCTACGTCCGGCGCACCCTGGGCAATTCACGAGTTCTCCAAAGCACAGATAATATAATACTAGTATCCAAAGCGAATTGGCTAATCCTTTTACCACGATGGCAAGTCTAAATAAAATTTAACTCAGCCATCGACACGACGAAGAAGAAGAATAATAGGATTTTAATAATTCTTTTTTTTTTAATAGTTTTACTATCCATTAAGGTCTTTTGATATTTAACATTACGCTAAACTTTATAGAAACGGGGCAGTAACGTTTAACGCGGATCAAAGCGCGGAAACAGCTACTACTTTATAATAACTAACTTCACGCGGACGAAGTCGCGGCTAAAAGCTAGTATTGTACGTATGATTAAAAGATTTTAGAACTAGGATAATATTATTGACCAAACCGCTTAATTGTGTGTGACACAATACTTCGAAGGTGTCTTGGAATGTAAACTATGAAGAGGTTAGTAACATACTTCAAGGTAAACTAACGCAGTTTATATTACATTAATATATAACGCAATTAAAATATATTATTTTCCTTTTATTGCAACTTTTTACGTAATAAGTCTATGAAATTATAAAATAAGTGTATGCAACTGCACATACCTTTGTTATGCAGAATTATTTCAAACTAATAACAAATTATGAAATATTATAGACAAATATTTTAATAGCATACGAAAGCTTCACATACCTTTAAACTATTTTGGCCAAATTGACTTACATAAATGATTAATGTAAGAGACAATAATTTTTCTTTTAAAGCATTTTAAGATCATTTAATTTGTAGTGTATTAATCATAAATTAAAAAAAAATGATTTGGTGTGTATTAATCATGACAAAATCTTTCTTTGTTCTCCTGAAAAGTTAGGTTCTGTTTATACGACAATTGAACGCAAAGATATGTCTCATAAGATAGTTTTTACTATCTTATGAGACAAATCTTGCCTAATAGCTTAACATAATGATAATGATAGATATTCACACCCTACTAAAATGTTTTGCCTTTTTTTTAAAACCTTTTTATAACATCTATCATTCTGCATGCTGCGGCAGCTGTTGTGGCACGTTAAAAAATATTCTTTTATATTCAATCATTCATTCATAATTGTACAAATAAAATATTTACTACTTGTTACCGCACAGACAGCTCAGCTACGATTTATTCTTAATTATGATTTAAACATTTCAGAGGCGCTAGCATAATGAGGTTGAAAAAGATTGTGTCACGTATTTGTTATCATTTAATATAGGACTAAACGTCTACGCGCGACTCCACCCGCGACGTACGTTAAGAAAATATAGTCTATATTATTTTTGTGGTTTTAAACTATCTCTTCGAAGATTTTTAGGTAAAAACAAACACACGAACAAACAAAATAATCTTTCCTCTTTATATATTGGTATAGAAGCAAACAAAATGCAACAAAATCTATATCTCTGTCGTTATTCTAGCCCAAATTAAAGTGGTTAGAGTTGTTGCGGGTAAAACCTTATCTTCGATTATAGTATATTGTAATTTGAGCTCTTCATTATGCTACTGCTGCCGCCACTTTCCTACTCATATTACATGTTACTAGGGCACTGTCACGTGTCGTTCATATGCTAAGAATTTTAGACTTAACCACAAATGTCTATACCAACCAGTATTGTGGTTAAATTGTTTCGATTATATGTATCTAAAAGATAAAAGAAAAAAAACTGGATTAGTTAAAAAAAACAATTTGTGCATTTTTCCCGTTTAATTGGTCCAATTCCTTGCTAATTTGCATATGGGGGGAGTGGCGGGGGTGCGGGGGTTGCATTAAAAAAGAAAAAAAAAATATCATAATGACGAAAATTTTATTCAAACACTAAGAAATTGAAGAAGGTCAGATTTTTGGCATACATTTTCTGAACAACTGTGTTTACTAAAAATATCCCCTTCAAGCCTTTTGTAATCTATAATATTAGTCTCATGTGAATTTAAGGCTGAGTTTAATATTTTAAAGGCTTCAGATTATCCTTATTGGCAGGATAAACATCACACACATGAAAGTGATAGCTGTGTCTTTTTTGTTTACTTTTATATTCGGTCAAGTTATATTTTTTTTGGTGAATAAAATTATTTAGAACAGTTAAAACTAGCTTTACTATGTAGCTACGCTACGCTATGCTTATTAAAAATCCATGAAATTCACGTTTAAATAAATTCACGTGATTTTGTTCATGTCTATGAACTCAACACAGTATTGACGTATTAATACGTCAATCGGTAGAACTAATTAATACGGTACAACACGGTGGTTTTCCCCAACCGGTTTAAAATAGCTTACGGATGTATCATAAATTCTTTTATCTGAAACATAAATGGGGTTTCGTTGAAGGCGTAACTCAGTTCAAAAAAACCCCAAAGCCGGCAGTCGTGTAGAATATTAGTCTTCTGATTATTCCGAAAAAATACTGAACACATTTAAAAACACTTTTTCTTGAAGCGTCTACAAAATGTGTAGTATCTTCTTCTTCTTCTTTCCTTATTTGGTTGCCTGCATTTGGTTTTTGATGGTACAGGTTGCGACCGACAGTGCGCACGAGAGGAGATGGGCTATAGTTTGTGTGAGGAAGCCACGCAATGGGTTTTATTTGCGCTTTCAAAACCCTACTTAGTCATTATTTTTATCATCGGTGCATCCAATTTGTCCACTGTCTGGTGGCAGACTCTTGTATGGCTCTGCAAAACCTGGAGTTAGGACCTTGTGGTATGTAGTTATCGAAATCACAACAGCGCAGTATTCTACAGTTTAGGGTTTTCGACTTCTTATTCGATCCATAAATATATAACCTGACCAAATTTAAAATGACGCAAGTTACACTTGAAAAAAAAAAACAACAGTCACTTTCATTTATGTGTGTTATATAATTATCCTTGTATTTTATTTTTTTTCTATACTGGGATGCCTGACGCATACCCCTGATCCGGGCAGAGCCAGTGGTTATGTCTAAGTTGCACGGACTAAAAAAAAGTAAAAAAAAGGAATAAGTTACATGCTTATCCTGCCATAAGGTTTATCTAACACCAAGGAAAAATTGGGGCTAAGTATACTTAAACCATTCCACAATACTTACAGTTATTTGTATAATAACATACATTTTATATTATTCGCGAGTTTGACCGTGAAATGGTAGTTAAAAACTCAACTTAACAATAAAAGTGTAGACAAAGTTATGCATGATTTATCTCGAGATATATCTCGACATAAAAAAGAATGAGCCTTTCCATTATATCTGACCCACATAACAAAAAAAACATGGTGATATTTTATCTAAAGCGTACCCTACGCTTTAGATAAAATATCACCGCTACCGATCTACCTATACATTTCCAGTATTAGCTGGACTTGCAATATACGGGTAGCCTATTTAGCGTAAGACCATCTTATACTGACAATGAATAGGTTGATGTGTAACCGTCGTACAAGATAACACGGCCATGCGATCAATTTATCAAATTACTCTTGACAAGAGCCACTGCTAGTCTTTTTGTCAATGAAGTATTACGAAACATTTACTAATAAGTATGCTATTGTTTAATGAGTGGAAAACTTGTTTGTTGTTTTGCTGTTATAGTAGAATAGTGATGGAAACTGTGACAAGCTAATAGTCAAATCAAACACGAAACGTCAAAAACAAATAGTTATTAGATTTGTATAAAAACACGTCTTCACCTTTTCGTGATTTAGTAAGTTCGTACAAAGATAAAACTTATTTTTACTTTATTAGGTGAATAATATTTAGTTACATAGTTTCATGTAATAAGTATGTGAAACCAATTTATTTTTTAACAGTCAAAATAACTATTGAACAATAAAAAGAACTTTACAAATTAGCAGCTTCCGTTCATGGCTCCGCCCGCGTGATACGTTAATACAAATAAACAAATACACAAAAAAGTATTTCTTCCTTATTATATTCGTATAGATTAAAAATACTACTTGCTACTCTACTACTACAAAGGCGATCCCATTGTAATTAGGAAAAGACTCAGAGAATAATAATACATTAAATAAATCATCCGCGACTACACCCGTTGTTCGCTGGAACAAAAAGCCATCGATGTCCTTTTCTAGGCTATCAACTATTTCTACACTAATTTTCATCGATATCGCATATATTTTTGAGTTGTAAAAGTTCCTTTTCCGTACTGGAAACACCCGAGCTGGTACATTTTTTAGTAGTTCCAATGTCATTCAAGAAAACTGATGCTTTGTTACAGCTGATTCACGATAAGCATCAAGCACCAGATGTTTAGAGCAAATGTTGGCATACAATGACATGCTTCTATACGGAAAATGAGAGCGGCATAATTTGAAAAGAATATAATTTTCATAATTTAATATATGACGTATCGTAGTGTATGGTTGAGCTAACCATGTTAATCGCATTTGTTCATTAATCATTAAATCAACTGTGGGTTTAAGACGGATGTTTTTGTTTGATTTTATCTTGTGTCCTGATTAGCACGACCTGTCAAAATCTGTCAATCATTGTTTCAGTTTCTTTTTTTAAATTCCTGTTTTCTTGCGAACTGTAGTATTACTAATCATGTTACTGATATTATTTGTCGAGATAATGCCCGGTTTACATTATTCCAGTCCAGCGATCCAGTCCAGTACTGGATTGCTTACTGGAAAAATGTAAACCGGCACTGGAATGAACTGAATCCAGTAAGCATTCCAGTCCAGTAACTGGATTCGCGGTCTACTTTTCAGTCCAGTGCGATCAATCCAGTGCAACTGGAATAATGTAGACGGCCAATCCAGTGCCATTCCAGTGCTGACGAAGTACACACGTGTTGGTTGTTTTTGCGGACTTCTTGTAGCAAGAGTGGTTGAGCATGTTTAAAACATTTTCGAAACTGATCTCTTCTTGAAATCATTGTCACTGTAGTGTTCACACTCATAAGGGTTTATTTGTAGAATTAAAATTGCAAATAAGGTTGCGAGGCGTAATTGCCGTGACGTCCTGTTATAAAGGCCATAGCCCCGGGTCATAAAATATGCAGTGGTCAGGACACTGCAATGTCCGGGTGGTTGCGAGAAAGTTAGCTTTGAAATAATATCAATAGTTGTGTGTAAAATAATTAGATGTTTTGTCCTACTGATGTCCTAGATGTTTTTTCCTACTAATATAATAAATGTGAAAGATTGAAGTAACGTTTGAGTTTTTGTTACTTTTATTTTTGCCTAGACTTATTAAATTATCTTCACCATATTACCAAAGCAAAAAGGTAACAAAAGTTAACAGTTAGTTGACATGTAATTTATATAAAAAATAAATACAGGAATCACACAGTGCCAATAAATTTAGTCACATTTTTTTTTATTATTAACATATTTAATTGCTATATCCGTCGCTATAGCAATTAAATATGTTTCCGGGTACCACACACAGATTTAAATTTGTTGATATATTTTATATATATATTTGAATACTATTATTAACGTCAAAATAAATGGTATTCATAGAATCAGCCATGCGTTATAGTTAACGCTTTGCTCTTTGGTTTCAACAATTTAATTATGAACATTTTAACGCGTAATAAAATACTTGCAAAACATTGTAAACTTTTTTTTTATTTAATTTGGTTGAAATAATTGTATATTATACTTGGCCGTTAGTTTTCTCTAAATTAAAATATGACGATATTATTTTAACGAGTTGTTTTACAATATTAATTTAAAACATATAAAATAATTACATACGGCAATTTAACAATAGGTAAATTTATTTCAAAACTTAAGAATTATTGTATAATATACGTTTGCAGAAATTACTTCTTAAGTCATTTAACTATATTAATATTTGTAATGTGATTTACTAATAGAGCATAATTATATAAAAATAAGCAAAACAGAATTTGAAGCGTTATAAACAAAGATCCGCTTAAGACAAATCTTTGTGTGCATGAACATGGAGGTTTGTCTTAGACTGGGTGTTTCTATGTATAATAAGTATGTATTTACAAAAAAAAAAGTATATAATTATGTATTAGTATCAGTTATTCTAGTACCCATAGTATAAGCTCTGCTTAGTTTGGGACTAGATGGCGTTGTGTGTAAGTTGTGACATATTTATATTTGTGACATATTTCTTTATATCCTATCAGTAGAATGTTTCATATTTTTTAGATCATTAATACATATAATTAAATTGAAAATTAGCCATGTATATGTACGTAAACCGTATTTGTATAATGAAGATAGTCTTTGATTTAAAAAAATACGAGAAGACTTTATTACAGCAGTAGAAACTAAATATATTTTTTATAATTTTTGTCTTTCTGTTTGAATGTTTGTACTCGCATCACAAAAAACTACTGCGTAAAATTTAAAGCGATTTTCACAGCTCGTAGTATAACATAAAATTGGTATGTGTTTCATTTTTGTATTTTACCCGTAAGGGGGCTAAAATAAAATTGTAAATTCTTCTCCCCAAGAAGGCGAATCAAAGATTTAAACTGTAAGAGGAAAATTCCTCAATTTTGAAGGAAATATTAGATATGGAAGTATCAAATTCCACTTGTACGAAGGCGCGGGCAAAATCAAATAAAATAATAATAAATATTTCACAACTCACACACAACGCCATCTAGTCCCAAACTAAGCAGAGCTTGTACTATGGGTACTAGAATATCTGATACTATTACATTATATACTTTTCTTTTGTAAATACATACATATTATACATAGAAACACCCAGACTAAGACAAACCCCCATGTTCATGCACACAAAGATTTGTCTTAAGTGGAAATCGAACCCACGACCTCGGCGTCGCAGGCAGGTACACTCCCCACTCCGCCATCCGGTCGTCAATATATAAATAATAAAATGCCATTCTTAACTCTGAATTCACATTTCAACAACTGACAAAACAAGATTAAGTATTCTCGGTATGACTTTACGGATACTACATGTTAACAATAGCCATTAACGTGGTAATTAACTAGATCCGGACACAGATCAATGATACTGTGAATATTAATACAGAAGTGCCATTTGACACGGAGGACATGCGATATCCAATGCAATGCAATATGTCTTGGTAAAATGTACCAAGTCAACCGACAAGATAGTGCACTCGGTCGAGTATGTGAAATGCTTTGAATGATCACTCTTATCTTATTGCTGAACTACCAGCCTGAAATGAAATCCTTCCAACTTTCAGACAAAATACGTTCGTGGCATAAAGACACAGTAAGGCGGCTAACTACTTTTACTACAACTCCAAAGCTAAAAAGCTTAAACATTACAATTACGCGCTGATATCATTGCGTTGAAGGAATGACGATCTATTTTGTATACATAATGAAACTTTACTCGAAGATTTAGGTGAACTGGGCCTTCTGTGCTTCATTTCTTAACGGCATTGACTTCGTTTTAGTGTCGGAGTGACCTTAATACATTTCAAAGCTTCAGAGTCAAGGTGTACGCACGCATTTCTCCCTCCACTCGTGACCACAAGCGCCACCCGTGATCTATAAAACCATACTACTGCGGTGTCAATAATATCAATCAATATTTGATTCGAACAATCTAAACATGTTCAGCAAAGTAAGCAATTATAATAATATATTTTTATGTTACAAATAAGTGAATTTTATTTAGATAAATAAGTGTAATGATTTATCAAACAAAGTGTAAAAAAAGTGTTTAATTAAATATAATTTTAATTTCAGCTCGTAGCTTTCGGCGCTCTCTTGGCTGCTGCCAACGCTGGTCTGCTTGGCCACGGACACGCTGTGTCCTCTCAGAGCATTGTGCGTCACGATGAGGCTCACATTGCTCCCTTGCACTACGCTGCCGCTCCTGTAGCCCACTATGCTGCCCCAGTTGCACACTACGCTGCACCTGTTGCCCACTACGCTGCTCCCGTAGCCCACTACGCTGCCCCCGTAGCGCACTACGACGGTCACGACACATACGTAAGTATACTCATTTTGTTTATTACCTACGTCTTTTTATTGTCTTTCAACAAAGATCGTTGCTTTAATTCTGAGTACTATATATTTCAGGCTCATCCCAAATACGACTTCGCTTACTCCGTGGCTGATCCTCACACCGGTGACCACAAGTCCCAGCACGAGAGCCGCGACGGTGACGCAGTGCACGGCAGCTACTCGTTTGTGCAGCCTGATGGCTCTGTGCGCTCCGTCGAGTACACCGCTGATGACCACCACGGGTAAGCATTTTCATTCGTTCTTTTCCATTTTGACTCAAGTTTACTTCAAAAGTAAAGCAATATTATACTTACAAAATTTTAATTGTATTTTCAGTTTCAACGCTGTGGTTCACAACTCCGCCCCCGCTGTGCACCCTGCGCCTGCCCCTGCTCACGGCTACCATCATTACTAAGTGATATGTGTTATGTGACTGTTTCCTGCATGTTTGACCAATCATGAAGCTATTTATATTTTGTATGAATGAACAGTAGAATGCTGTAAAACTTGTAAATACAATGTGATTTTATTTATATGACCGTTTTATTGAGTGTCCTAAATTTAAGAACAGATTTATATTTTTTTCATCAATAGATATCATTAAATTAAAAATTTTAAAGTACAATATTGAAAACTGCATAGTGATTATTATATAGGTATATACATACTTCGAGTTTTTAGTGATTGATAATTCATCAAACTGAGTTTCTCTTAAATTTCCTTCTAAATTATGTAAATGGAAAAATTTAAATTAAATTTACTATTCTATTATTTTTATACATCAACAGAACTACTTAAAACAGTTCAAATACAAAATCTTTTTTATAGATATCACCGCTTCGCCACGCGCCGTTATGACATACAATAATTTTTCAATGTTTTTTGTTAGCTCACCCGTCAGACGTTGTCATGTCTAAACTATGAATACGAATTGATATAACAATTGTGCCTATTATTATCACACAGTTTACTGGGTTAATTTTATAATTCATAATATTTCTATTCTATAATATTTCATTCTAACATAAAAAAATATGTAGATACCTAATCTACATATTTTTTATGTAGACAGCAATCACTTGCCCAGGGACTGTTAGGTAATAGACTGAAGACATATACCAATCTATCGACGCGCGTGTCCCATCTCTTCTCGGAACCCTTTGTGTTTGACAAATGTCATCAAAATGTCTAAATTAGTGATGACATCTGACGTCATATCATATTACTGTTGGGATCCGCCACCGGCGCATGCGACTTTTCGAGATCGCTCGTATAAATGTGAAATAATTGGAACATTTCGTGAACTTTATTTGTGTTATGTTGTGAGCATTAAGGTGTAAGCTTTTCTTGCTTGCTTCAAGACGCAATTTCTTTTTTTAGGAGTAACGAACACAAAGAAAGAAATACTTGAACAATTGAAATCGAAAACCTGGTCTTAAAATTTTTCCATTCCAAAGTCAAGGTGCACTTGCGCATTTCTCCTTCCACCCAGAATCGCATGCGTCGCATCACTCGCGTTATATAAAACTATACTACTGCTCTTTCAATTGTATCAATCAACATTTGATTCTAACAAAATAAACATGTTTAGCAAAGTAAGTGATTACCCTAAGAATATCGTTAATTTTAACAAAATTATAACCAAGAACGATGGATAACAATGAATGTTTGGTTCAACTATTTTATATTTTTAAATTTGAATTATAACGTTTTCAGATCGTAGCTTTCGGCGCCTTCTTAGCTGCTGCCAACGCTGGTCTTCTCAACCGCGATCACGACGTGTCCGCCCAAAACAATTTACATCATGACGAGGCACACGAATACTATGCTGCCCCTATCGCTGTTGCCCACTATGCTGCCCCCGAAGTCAACTATGCCGCTCCTGAAACCCACTACGCTTCTCCTGAAGCCCATTACGCCGCACCCGAAGCACAATATGAAGGCCATGACACATACGTAAGAAGTATATTTGTTTTGTCACAAACAACTTTGATTTAAATTTTAACAAAGAAAAAAATCTCTAAATTCATATTTATTTTCAGGCTCATCCCAAATACGACTACGAGTACTCCGTGGCTGACCCTCATACCGGTGACCACAAGTCACAGCACGAGATCCGCGACGGTGACGCAGTGCAAGGCAGCTACTCTCTGCTGCAGCCCGATGGCTCTGTGCGCACTGTTGATTACACAGCTGATAAACACGGGTAAGAATGATTGTTTGAAACGTTATTATTTGAAATTAGAAACATAAAATTCATCTTACATTTTATGTATTTTCCAGTTTCAACGCTGTAGTTCACAACTCTGCTCCCTCCGTGCACCCCGAGCCCGCCCCCGCTCAAGACTACGAAGAGAATCATTACTAAGCGACCAATGACGTATTAATAATATAAAATTATTTATCTGTTTAAATTAATGTACGATGAAGTTAAGTTAAAGTTGTAAATATAGTAAAATTAAATAATATACAACGTTTATTTTATTTTATTTGTTTTGCTAGTGGCAACTACTGACTATGCATAGCCACAATCAACAAAATCACATTGAAGATCTATCGCTACATCTGATGCCTACGTCACTGTGCCAATTGCTGATTAGGAATATTCTAGCCGGAGTAAAAAATGAAAAGCAGTACTGAAAAAATGCAATAGTTGTTATCTTCTTACTTTAGCTAGCATGCTCTGTGGACCTCTTAGTTTACCTGAATATCCTCTAGGAGACTAGACTATGGTTGGAATTAGAGCGCAGGGTGATTACAGTGATATTTTTTAAATATTTTAAGTATCTATAAACATATTTCATGGGGCCCTGTACTAAAAATAATTCTACTTACTACTAGAATTTAACTTTATAATTAACTTGTGTGTACTTATTTATGTTGGACTTATGTAATGGCATTTCCCTTCCTGGAGACAAGCCATAATTTGCACCTGAAAACATCTGGTACTTGCTAGATCGCAATTTCTTCCTGCTACCTTTACAATAATTTGATTTTTATTCTATTCTACTCAAGTTTTACTCTATAATGTATAAACAAAACTTAAAAACGCCAGAAAAAAGTAAAGTTCAGTTTTTGAAATAATTTACTCAGTAGATCCTGAAAAATATTTTTATTTTGTGGACCTCCCCTTTATGTAAAATGGGGATGATTGTTTTTTAGGGTTCCGTAGTACCTACAAGGAACCCTTATAGTTTCGCCATGTCCGTCTGTCCACGGCATAGCGACGAAACCGTTGGTGCTAGAAAACTGAAATTTTGTATGAACATGTATGTTAACTAAACAAAAAGTCGTAGAATAAAATTTGGAAAAATATTTTTTTTTCAGGTAGCTCCCCCCAAGTAGCACGTAAGTGTCGTCAGAATCAATTATACAGCCAATATAGAACTTAAAGTGTTATAAGAGACGTATAAGAGAGGCAGGAAAGGTAATAAGCGTTATAAGAGTGTTACAATCCGCTATTATACAGCTCAGCTGTATATAGGCTTTATTATGGTATCTGCGTACACTTAAGGTGTTATATCGGAATATTACAACTCTACTATACAGCTTTAATAATTGTGTAACACTCCAAGCTTATTTCTACGGCTAAAGCTGTATAAAGGCTGTATTATAGTACTATTCACTCGCTTATTACAGCTTTAAGCTGTATTATAGTATTACTTGACACTTGTTGCTGTACAAAGGCATATGCTAACTCCATTATAAAACTAGTTTTTATGGTGTAATTTAACACTCTTATAAGTATTAAAGCTGTAATAGTTACTTCTAAGAGAGTATTATAGAACTAAAAAGATAAATGACAGCTATAGTACAGCTTTAGTCTGCATTATTGACGGAGACGTCCAATCAATGTCGCAGTCAGGAGATGGATTGAGAAGGAATATTTGAATATAAGGAATTACAACTTAAATAACAGTAATGATAGTGAACCAATATTGACTGAAAGAAAAACCATTCAACCACACCGACAATCCATAGCTCCAATGAGGGTTCCGTACGAAAAAAAAAAAAGAAAAAAAAAAGGAGATAAAAATAACATTATTAATTGCTTCCTTCGCCATCATAACACCCCTTTTGATTCCCAGGAACTTGGCACTATGCAAAGTTTTTTTGACATTTTTCTTCAGTTTCTATTATATTGAACGACATATTATTCTGAAAAATAAAGAAAATACCTTAATAAATAATCGTCAAAATGGTTTTAGAGATTTTAATTCTTTATACGTATCTCTAAAGAGGTTATTAGTTATTATCTAAATGAAGAGCATAATACAGCCTATTGAATAAAAATATTCTATAATTACTCTTATTAGAAGTTAAAAGCTGTACAATACACTTCATTTATTCCATAGTACAGCTACTGGCGCTATATTGCTCTTCAAATAGTGTTAGGGCTGTTTAAAATTGACGCCATTTTCTAATAAACAAAAACATATTAGATGATTCTAAAAACAAAAAGAATTGACATTATTTTGCATTATCTTTAGCCGTATCATGTTTACTAGCTTATATAACGTTAACTTGGCCTTTTCCTTATTACTTGAAAATAAAATGTTGTTATTCTAACCTTAAAAAACAAAAATTTACTTACCGATATTCAATATTTCTTTTGTTTTTCTTGATTTTTATGCTGGCGCGCGAATATTTTACCGAAAACCATATACAGGTTTACAATAAATATTGGTTTGCACGTTATTTTCACCAAACCAATAAGTTAAAAATCATTTATATGTTTTTCTTAGCAAGTAATTTGCCATTATAATAATATGCATAATGTAGATAAAAAATATGATGTACATTAAAATATCTATACTTTTGTAATTCTTTTATAACACTATTGTAGAACTTTAATTCTTACAAGCTACTTCTAGGATACCATCTGCAGAGTTGTAGTTGCTTTGTACACCAAATAACAGCTCTAATACAGCCTTTATACAGCTACTATACAGCTCTTATAACACAAAACGCTGTATAATTTGTGCCCATTTTACACTTATAAGGGCTGTATAAGCGCTTATGCAGCCTTTATACAGCTATTATACAGCTTTAAGTATAAAATTACGCTCTAGTACAGCTTTTATACAGCTTGTAATGCTACTTGGGCCCTACATGTAAAGTTGGGATGTTTTTTTTTTGTCGCCTACCCCATAGTGTGGGGTATTGTTAGATAGCCCTTTTAAAAACGTTTGCTAAGACAGTTTTTTGATTTAGAGATTTGTTTGCGAGATAATTAACTTTAAAGAGCAAATTTTTGTTCGAGTAGGGCGTCCCCCCCCCCCTCTAAAAGCTAAACTACTGGATTCCAAAATCTGAAAAAAATTGTGTCGGTAGTACATGTAATGAACTTTAAAGGAAAACTATAGCCGATAAGTTCACTTCATTAGTTCAAGAGGAAATGTCAGATGCAGTTACTCAGAATATTTCGTTCAAAATTCTTGAAACATAAATAAACATACATAATACATATATAAAATCACGTCTTTATCCCACGGGGGTAGGCAGAGACGATGGAACGCCATGTGCTTCGCTCCTTACATACTTCTTTCGCTTCCTCAACATTCATACATCTCGTCATACGTGCTAGCTGGTTTCGTGTACTACAAACATTTCCTTTCTGAAGGACGCCATTTAGTTAAAAAGTAAAATTAAAAATATTTTTCTACGGAACCCTACTGCGCGTGGCCCGACACGCACTTGGCCGGTTTTTTGTCAAATTTTTTTATCATAATATAAAGTTAAACAAACCGGATTTTATTTATTTAAAACTACTCTTTCCTTAAAAGCCATGATCCTGTGGATATTATAATATTCCTGATCTACACGATTGTGTTGGTACTTTTAAGAAAAGGACGGGTAACAGGAATTTTTGAAAATTTATATATTTTTTTCAATTTACTTGAAGCCCAAATAACCAAACAATATAATTATGTTTTACACGGAATCTGCGGCGCCGAAAACGCATAGCCGATTATACATTATTTAATATGACGGTCGCCATCGCGACTTTAAATTATTATCCAATATCAAGCCCCCGAGTATAATGATTACTAATTACATTACACCCACTCTACAATTCAAAAATTGTATCGTTAAATTTGGACATAATGCCCGACACGTAATAAATAAAATACCAATGAGTTAGAACATCTATAACTGTTCGCATGTTAATTCATTCGATCACAAATCAGCAATGATGTAATGTTTTTTTTAAACGGGTGTTGAACATTAAGTAAGTATTACATGAACTACTGAAATTTGAAACGAGACCCTGATTCATTTCCATTTCAAAGTCAAGGTGCGCTTGCACATTTCTCCGCCCCACCCGGAATCGCATGCGTCGCATCATTCGCGTTATATAAAACCATACTACTGCTCTATCAATAGTGTCAATCAACATTTGAATATAACAAAATAAACATGTTTAGCAAAGTAAGTTTTAAGAATTAAAAACACATTATTTTAACTGACAAATATTTTAATATGTCTGGTGACAAAGAAATATTTTGATATAAAATCGATTTAACTATTTTTATAATAACTAACTAATTGTTCTTTATTTACATATCTAAATTATAATATTACGATTTCAGATCGTAGCATTCGGCGCCCTCTTGGCTGCTGCCAGCGCTGGTCTTCTCAGCCGCGGACACGACGTGTCCTCTACGCCTGAAGCCTACGAACACTTTACTGCACCCATCGCTCACTATGATGCACCTGTTGCCCACTATGCTGCTTCCGAAGCAAATTACGCCGCTCCTGAAGCCGAATACGCTGCTCCGGAAACCCACTACGCTGCTCCCGAAGCACACTACGAAGGCCATGACACATACGTAAGTAGTATAATATATTTGTTTGTCATAAATATTTTTTGTTTAAAATTTTTACTTTGATGGAGAGCTCTAAATTTATATTACATTTCAGGCACACCCTAAATACGAATACGAGTACTCCGTGGCTGACCCTCACACCGGTGACCACAAGTCACAGCACGAGATCCGCGACGGAGACGCAGTGCAAGGCAGCTACTCTCTGTTGCAGCCTGATGGTTCTGTGCGCACTGTTGATTACACAGCTGATAAACACGGGTAAGAATAGTTGTTTGAAAACTATATTGTTAAATTGTATTAATAACATTCTTCTTATATTAATTGTATTTTTCAGGTTCAACGCTGTGGTTCACAACTCCGCTCCCTCCGCGCACCCTGACTCCGCCCCCGCTCACCCCGCTCACGACGTCGACGAAAGCCATTACTAATTAAGTGACTGTTATCATAATGTATTTTTATCTTGGAACTCTTTATCTGTTAAAATGAATGTATGATGAAATGTTGTTAAAGTTGTAAATATAGTGTTATTTAATTTTTTTTTTTTTCATTTCGTTATCTCAAATATTCTTATTGTAAGTGGCAACTACAGCCAATGCATGTAGATATGCATCGGCTTAATCATCAAAAGCACATTGTAGATCATAGTTCACATAATAATATCAAGAATCACGATTTTATGCCTCATATGCTAGTAATAACAAGGCCTTTGTTTTGGGTTGGTGGTTAGGCTTCTAGAAACAAAAATGTAGGCATATGGTCATGATAACCAATTATAGTTTAAAAAAACTTTGTTGTTATAAAACCTAACTTTGTTTTGAAATGTAGCAATAACAAAAAAGTTTTAAAATATAAATATGTAAAGAGTGGGCATTTTACACCTATGACATACGACATTGTTTCAAGCTTTATGAACCTGGGTAGAGATAAAATAGCCATTAACGAAGAAGGATATCATTATGATCTGTTCAGTGATTTAGCTGTGAAAGATATCAATAAACTTAATTATAGGATTACTTTGTCATTAATTAAATTAAGTCGGCTCGTGACCCCGAATGATGCAAATTATTTCAAAACGTCGATTCGATCATAAGTATTGTTTACCTTAACAATGAGAAAGATTAAAGAACAATGTATATCGCGAAAGTTTATAAACATAAATTCAATATAGGTGTTTAATTTTTTGAGTAGAATATAATTTGAAGGACTTTATCCTTCAAATTATTAAACATTTGAGATAAGGGTAGACAGATGATCTCCTTCTTCTTTTCGAATCAATGATCAAAGTATTTATATATTATTATTTCCACCCGTTCCGTTAACGTAGCTCTTTGCAGTCTTGTTTAGATCGTCTATGGAACCTTGTCAGGGCAATTGCGGCACTCGAGGACTTGTAGTATAGTTTGCTAAGGTGCTGCGCAATCACGCCATATCTGTGCATTCGATAATGATTATAAAGTCCTTGAGCAGACCTTCTAAAAAACTAACGAAGAATCGGATGGATAGGCATGCCTTTGACCACGATCTCACCTGATGGTAAGTGATGATTCGGTCTATGGTGGAGCACGTTTTCCTGTAGTAGTAGTAAATAGGTATCTACCTAATTACTCTTGCTTTGAAGACACCCAGATTGTACTCATGCGGAAACACAGACTCAGGCAGGGCATTCCATTGTATGGCAGTTTGCATAAGGAATGTTGAAGCGAAACGCTTTGCGCGTATTTGAGGAATATTTACCACGTCGGTGAAATGGAGATGGAGCAACAAGTTTCTCAATCCTAACTTGAACTATCCAAAGATTCAAACCCATTCTTGTAGCCAATCTATGACATCTACGCCACCAAAAACGCACGTCTAAATAGCGTTGCTTCTGCTACTAGATAATTATAAATAGTTATTCACATTACTTCTACTGTTTAAATTTTATTCATATGTAGTATGTGAAAGGATTTAAGCTCTACGAAATAGGTTTAAAAATACGGTTGATGTTAATATTTTATTATACACCAGCTTTTGTTTGCTGCTCTGTCCGCGTGATAAGTCGATTAAAAAGGTCATATTATTCCTGAGGTCATAAACTATCTCCACACCAATGTTCATGAAGATCAGTCTAGTAGATTCAAAGATTTTTCAGCACAAAACAAAGAATATTTCCTATTATACATACTATATTAGTATAGATATATGTAAATTTTACTGACGTTTCTGTATTTAGTAAATGTTAACATAATATATAGCATAAATTTTCGAATCAGCGCGCAGCGGCTATAAAACTTTTTGAATAATAAAGCATTATTTATGACGTCGCCATCAAGACAACAATGAGCCCCGACTATAATGATAACTAATTACACACACATTGTAATTCAAAAGTGAAATAATTTATGTTAGGTATCGATACATTTCAACATAAGGCCCTACCTTCAAATAATAAATAAAATACTATAACTGTTCGCATGTTAATTCATTAATCCGGCTACAAATCAACAACAACGTAATGTTTTATAATAAAACGAGTATTGAATATGACAAAAGTATTACGTGAACTACTGAAATTGGAAACGTGACCTTGATACATTTCCATTTCAAAGTCAAGGAGCACTTGCACATTTTTTCGCCCCACCCGGAATCGCATGCGTCGCATCACTCGCGTTATATAAAACCATACTACTGCTCTTTTAACAGTATCAATCAACATTTGATTCTAACAAAATAAACATGTTTAGCAAAGTAAGTCTTAACAATTACAAAACCATAATTTTGACAAACTAATATTATTAAATCAGTTCAACTATTTTTATAGTTTTAACTAATTCTTCTTTATTTTTGTATCTTAATTTAAATATTACGGTTTCAGATCGTAGCTTTTGGCGCTTTCTTGGTTGCCGCCAACGCTGGTTTTCACAGCCACGGACACGACGTGACCTACCAGAGCAATTTACATAATTATGAAGCCTACGAACACTATGCTGCTCCTATCGCTTACTATGGCACACCTGTTGCCCACTATGCTGCTCCCGAAGCCAATTACGCTGCGCCGGCAGCCGAATACGCTGCTCCGGAAACCCACTACGCTGCTCCCGAAGCACACTACGAAGGCCATGACACAAACGTAAGCAGTACATTTGTACACAAATAACTTATGTTTCGAATTTTAACACACAATTTTAAACTATTACGCTAAATTCGTATTATTATAAATTTTTACGCTAAATTCGTATTACATTTAAGGCTCACCCTAAATACGACTACGAATACTCCGTGGCTGACCCTCACACCGGTGACCACAAGTCACAGCACGAGATCCGCGACGGAGACGCAGTGCAAGGCAGCTACTCCCTGTTGCAGCCTGATGGCTCTGTGCGCACTGTTGATTACACAGCTGATAAAAACGGGTAAGAATGGTTGTTTGAAAGCGTTATAATTTGTAATTGTGTCTATAACATCTTTCTTATATTAAATGTATATTTCAGATTCAACGCTGTCGTTCACAACTCCGCTCCCTCCGTGCACCCCGAGCCCGCCCCCGCACATAACTACGAAGAGAATCATTACTAAGTGATCAGTGTTAAGTGACTTTGATCTAAGTGATCATCATCATGAAGCTATTTATTTGTTTGAGTGAAAGTACGTTGAAATTTTTGTTAAAGTTGTAAATATAAATAAAATTTAATGTATATTATTATTTTATTTTATTTTATTTGGTACGTTTTAAATATTCGTAATGAAAGTGGCAACTACATCCTATACACATTTTCAATCAATAAAGTAACATTATCGGTACAGTGTTATGCCACATGAGCCAGAAACAATCAGAGCCAATTTTCATCACCAAACTGAAACATAGTAGTGCACATTATTATTTGATAGTGGGCATAAAATGACAACATTACGTGTTTGATGTACACAAATAAAATGGTTAATATGGTCATGATAACATTATTACCTGAAAATGAGGCGACTTAACTTTAAATATATTTTATTGCTATCCTCTTGGGTGATCCGCAAAGATTTCTTCTGCCTCCGAGTGTGCTTTGTATGTGTAATATGTATGTTTGTGAAAACCCCTGTGACACAAGAGTTATTCCTAGTGCGGCCGTCGTCTTCTTTTAGTAGAAAAAAGCCAGATTACGCCCGAGCCTTCACCAAAAGTACCTAGACTATAACATATGTTAAAAAAACATGAAAGAGCCCTAGTACACGAGTCTAAAAAAACTCTGACTCAGTAAAACATGATCAACTGTGCTCCAAAGTTTCATCGAAAAATTATACACTACGAGCTTTCGTCTGGATCGCGATGACTAAGTTCTGATAAAAAATAAAAAGACAAATGCAAACATCTTATCAAGTTAAACGACTATTTTGATAAAAAACTTTTAATATGATAAATATAATCATGCTTTTGAGTTTATTAGATATTTAGTAAAATGTCTAGTTCCATAAGTGCAAACCTTGTTATATGTGTACGTTTGTAACTCTTTCAACCAAACCTTCTATCCAGAAGAATAGTATTTGTGTATAATAAATAAATAAATAAAATATGTACGTATATGTCGCGACCGTCGTCGTGGGCTACGGAGCGGCGTATTGCGCCACGGGAGCGGCGTATTGGGCAACGGGAGCGGCAAATTGGGATACGGGAGCGGCGTATTGGGCCACGGGAGCGGCGTCGGAAGAGGAATTTCGATTAAAATTGCCATACACGCATTGCATGCATGCATCAGCTTTAAGCCTAAATTTGCATATTGTTTACTTATTCTTGACGTACTACATGGATGGAGGCACGGGCGGATTCTAAACCACACTCCTTACTAATATTATAAATGTGAATGTCTGTTACGGCTTCATGGTCAAACTACTGAACCGATCATTAGAACTATATTACCAAATCAGTTGGTGATAGATCAGTCTTTTTTTTTAACCTGAAGTGAAATAAATGACTTTCATATACTGCTAAAATATGACTGATTGTATGAAAAATAAAAATATTAAATCAAAGCACAAAGAACGTCCCAAGTAAAAAAATGCTTGATGAACGTTCGTACTGTAATCTTGTTCGTTACTCAACAGATCATCGCTCTTTCAAAATTTGAAAGCATTACAGATATCAAATTGTAGCTGATACTTAAAATGATTTTAATTCCAACTAAAGCAGTTGGAGAAATCAACCTGAGTTTGTCATATTCAAATCATAATAATACAATAAATATACCTAAATAAAAGTAATTTTCCGGTAATAAAAACCCATACCTACATTACTACTATAGACATTTTATCAGAATTGAACTATTGACATATTTTTTGTATATAATGTAATTAGTTTAATAATTAAAATAAATTAATAATTATTTTATAATGTAAAATGCATTTTGGTTTTTGATTTTTGTTTCTATATGTTCAAGCGCCCCTAGAAGACCATGGAAATATTTTGTGACATAGTTAGTTATTACGCCATAAAAACAAAAGTAAACTTGAAAAAACCTGTAGCTTTCTTAATTAAAGTTGAGTTAAGAGCTACTTGTCAAATTATTATTATGAATGTACAACACAGTTTTGAATGATCTCGGTTACCCAACTTTGTAGCACAAAATTTTAAATTAACTTACTAACTTACGTATTTTATTTCGGCAAAATATGATTTATAAACAATTTTGGATATCCGGTATGGATTTATTTTAAAAAAAGGTTACAAAAATAAGTTAAATTTTGTTGATTCAAAAATCCAACTGCAATCAACAGCTACATAATCAAGTTGTAATTGTTTACGAGATTAATAATGAACGACGTAACCTTGATACATCTCAATTTCAGAGTCAAGGTGAGCGCGCGCATTTCTTTTCCCCACCACTGCAACACTGACCGTACATGCGTCCGCGCAGTTGTCGAACTGCTCGTATAAAAGCGTTCTACCAAAATTCAAATGATATCAATTAGCTTTTGATTGTAATATAAACATGTTCAGCAAAGTAAGTCATTAAACTTATTAAATAGTTAATGTATTGTTATATTATTTTAAGGATTGTTTATTTTGCACTACGCTATGAAGTATTTTTAAACATTTATGAAAATATACGCAATCGTCTTAAATCGAATAATTATTATTGTGCCAATAAAAAATGATAAATTTTATTATTGTCATTACAGCTCGTAGCTTTTGGTGCCCTCTTGGCTGCTGCCAATGCTGGCTTACTCGGCCACGGACACGGTGTGTCCTCCCAGAGCATTGTGCATCATGATGAAGTCCAAGTTGCCCCCTTGCACTATACTGCTGCTCCCGTAGCTCACTACGCCGCTCCCGTGGCCCACTACGCCGCTCCCGTGGCCCAATACGCCGCTCCCGTGGCCCGATACGCCACTCCCGTGGCCCAATACGCCGCTCCCGTAGCCCACGACGACGGTCACGACACATACGTAAATATTTTATTTATTTATTTATTATACACAAATACTATTTCAGATAATTACCAATTCGATAGTTTTCCCAAATATTTGATTGGCAATAGAAAACCAATTAACATTTGAATTTATAAAATTTCATTTTTTAAATCAGCAGTATATTTACTTAGAAATTGTTAACAACTAATCTTCTGATTTTATCAAATTTCAATAATACTAAAATGGCAATCCATTTCAGGCTCACCCCAAATACGACTACGAGTACTCCGTGGCTGACCCTCACACCGGTGACCACAAGTCACAGCACGAGATCCGCGACGGAGACGCAGTGCACGGCAGCTACTCTCTGTTGCAGCCTGATGGCTCTGTGCGTACCGTCGACTACACCGCTGATGACCACCATGGGTAAGCTTTGATATTCTAAGGCAATATTTTATATCTAATATATTAGTACCAATCTAACTTAAATATTGTATTTCAGTTTCAACGCTGTGGTTCACAACTCCGCGCCCTCCGTGCACCCCGAGCCTACTCCCGCTCATGGTTACCACCATTACTAAATGAATAGCGTTATCTAAATGTTACCTGAATGTATTATCGTTATAAGACTATTTATGTTTTGTATGAATTGTGATAAAAATTAATCTTGTGATTTTAATTGATAAATTTTGTTTAATTTTGCTGTAGAATTTAGTACATCTTCTGGATGACACTGAAACCCATGAAGAGTAAATGTAATGAAAAGATGTCAATCTCATATTTTTTTTACAAATTTTCAAGTTGATAATGACAGGTTTGGTAAAAAAATTATCAAAATGAAAATATCAAAAAAATGAAGCTTATATCACTCATCAACATCCTACACTCGACCAAATTTATTTGGGGTCGGCGCAATATATTTCAACGTTTTATACTTTCTTAGGTTTTAAACCCTTTCAGCCATTTTATATTTGACGCAGAATACTGCTTGGCAAATCCATTTTATTTTTGGTTCAATAGGCATTGGGTCAATTTAAATCTAAAGCAGATTTTAAATATTTCCTGTGATACTTTGTGTATTTCAATTATACAATTTGTAGATCAATCTCAATATTAATGAGACAATTTAGGTTTTGAGATATCTTACTTGAAATCGATTTAAGTAGTATCAGGACAAAGCTTTTGTTAACCAGGTCAAGGGAAGAAGCACAATCGATTCACATTTTGCCTACAGCCGAATGGTATGCCTATTACATGCAATATTATACTTTGATTTGGGAGTAAGATAAAGTTTTAATATTACATAATATAGATTCAAACGTTGATCGCTACAAAAATGTATCTATGATGCATCTAAAACTTTCATTAGCGATACGAGCCATCAGGTAAACTACAGGCACGTTCACTACATATGTCGTGTTAACCTCTTTACTTTACTTATTGAAATATATATATTAACAGGAAGATATACATATTGGATTTTAAATAAAACTAGTCTAATAACTTAATCTAAACTTAATAAGTCACTGTCAGAAGGCCTCGTACCCAAAATGCTGGCAGCATTACCGCGTTGTATTGCGATACTAAGTCGCTGGCCGAAATATAAGCTAACATTTCGAGAACGAGTTGCCTAGTTAGACGGACTGACTCTTTGTACTCCTTACTTATTTAATTAAGGGTGTTATATTTTTTTTATGACAGAGTTTTGATATTATTTGTCATGGTGACGATTTGATTTATGTTTTTACCTGAATACATTATTGAGAAGATAAATAAACAGTTCATCATTCAGCCGCTCGTACATAGGCCTCTCCCAATTTGCGCCACAACACCCGGTCCTGCGCCTTCCGCATCCAGTCCCCTCCGGCGACCTTCTTCAGGTCGTCAGTCCACCTGGCAGAGGGGCGTCCTGCCTTACGGTTGCCGAGTCGCGGTCTCCATTCTAGGAATACCAATACCAATAAACAGTTATTATATCTTAAAATCTGTGTTGTTTCATGTTTAAGCATCGCTTCCTTTAGTCGTATAAAAAGTATAATGGTAGCAACGCTTTAGTTATTTAACTATAATGTTTAAGATTGATTATTAAATAATGTATTAGCTGTTATCAAAATATAAAAAAACCGGCGAAATGCGTACAACATATTTGGACTTAAAACAGATTGACTATTCTGTAGAGGTTCTTGTATTTTGTACAATCTATTTTAAGTACAAGTAAGCATAGACGAAAGAATATTAATTGCTAGCTGGCTCGTGTCTTCTTTGGCGTGAAATTCGATATTTTCATTTATATCATACAAAATTGAACAAAACTTCCCTCATATCCTTTCAACCCTAACTTCACACGCCTAGGGTGTTAAATTTAAAAAACTATCTATTGTCTTTATTGTGGTCACGTAAAGATCCTAGAAAAATCATGCAATTTTCTTCAAAATTAATGAATTGCCTTTCAAGCCCTACTTCACCCTTTTAGGAATAAAACTGCCCGAAATCTATATTGTAGTTCATTAAAGTCATGTAACGGACCAATGTGCAGAATGTTGTGCAATTTTATTCAAATTTGATCAACTCTCCACAAAAACTTACAACCCCTAATTCACCCCTTGAACCTATGTAAAGATTGTCATGTAATTTCCTTGAAAACTTTTCCCCTATAGACAAAATATACAAAGATAAAACATAAACAAGTTCTTAAGTTAGACCTCGAGCTACACAATTGAGAAAAACCGCATCCATTTCATGCTTACCCATTATTATTATCATTTCATGCCATTATTATATATTAAAAGCTTACCATATTTTATTTCTTGATGACGTCGTTATTTTCAGGGATTTTTATTATCTGTAGTCAAATTAAGTCTATTTAAATACAGATAAATCCCTGATTTTTTTGTTTAATTATTTATTTAAAGTATTTCTTGTGACTTATATTTAAAGTTCTAGTATTCTAAAATAAGATTGCTGCTTGGACTCCGTTCTTATATAGAAAATTAATGAAAATAAATCTTTCATTTGGTAATTGCTATATTAACATAAACATCATGCACATACAAAAATATAAATAGTTCCATAGTAGCACAAACATTCTGGCAAAAGTCACATAACACAGATCACTTAGTAATGATGGTAGCCGTGAACGGGAGCGGGCGCGGGGTGCACAGCGGGGGCGGAGTTGTGAACCACAGCGTTGAAACTGAAATAGAATATTTAAGTTAGATTGATCCTATTTTATTAAAAATAAATGATTGCCTTAGAATATCAAAGCTAACCCATGGTGGTCATCAGCGGTGTACTCCACGGAGCGCACAGAGCCATCAGGCTGGACAAACGAGTAGCTGCCGTGCACTGCGTCACCGTCGCGGCTCTCGTGCTGAGACTTGTGGTCACCGGTGTGAGGATCAGCCACGGAGTAAGCGAAGTCGTATTTGGGGTGAGCCTGAAATATTATAATAAAGTTATTTAAAGCATCGATTTTATATTAAAGAAAAGGCAATATGTTTGAGATTGCTAGCAAATTATACTTACGTATGTGTCATGACCGTCGTAGTGAGCTACGGGAGCAGCGTAGTGGACAACGGGAGCGGCGTAGTGGGCAACAGGGGCAGCGTAGTGGGCTACGGGAGCAGCAGCGTAGTGCAGAGGAGCAACGTGGGGCTCATCGTGACGTACTACAATGCTCTGAGAGGACACAGCGTGTCCGTGGCCAAGCAGACCAGCGTTGGCAGCAGCCAAAAGAGCGCCGAAAGCTACGAGCTAAAACACACAATTTTGAATTAAGAATAAGTTTAAGAACCTTTAAGATGCTAATCAAACAAATGCTTTCTATGTTCCAAATGAATAAATTAAAATGTTTTATCACAGAAAAATGATCTAATAAATTGCACAGACTTACTTTACTGAACATGTTTAGTTTATTAGAATCAAATGTTGATTGATATTATTGACACCGCAATATTACGGTTTTATAGAACGCAGGCGGTGTGTGTGGTTACGAGTGGTGGGGAAGAGAAATGCGTGCGTGCACCTTGACTTTGAAACTGAAATGTAGCAAGGTCATGATTCTGAGAACTTTATTCGCTTTATATTTTATCGGATAGAATAATGATGGTAATTATGTCATCATCATGTCTTGCTCTATACTTAACACTTGTAAAGTATAGATCAAGACATTATGTACATGATTCCTTAAGTACACTTGTACTTGAGGGATTTTGGTAAGATTTAATACGTGCTGCTATCGAGAACTTCCTGACAGAAAAGTCCTAAATAATACTATTGCCTCATTCGTAGATCGAACCCGAGAGTTCGTGGTGAGATGTGCAAATGTTAACATCTAGTCACTAGACCAACGAGTAGTTTTGATGAAAAGGGTATTTTAAAGTAATCGCGTTTTAAATTCATGAGTTTATGCACATCGTACATATAATGATATAGAAGTATTTGATTTTAGACAAGGTTTAGCGTTTTGTGAAGTTCACTAAAGAAGTAAGTAACACCCAAGATTTACCAAAACGAAATACAAATAATTATAACACTAGGTATGATTAAGTTTGAATTAATTACGTCAAATAAATGACACAACTTACGTAAAATAATACCGCAATGATTTAAATATTAAATATAAAATGTATTTTTTAACATACTTACATAAATGAAAAATAAAAAGAAGTACGTACTGAGCGAAGCTCATGGCATTTCATCGTCTCTGCCGAAACCCGTGCAATAAAGGCGCGATTTTTTTTGACGACCGGATGGCGGAGTGGGTAGAGTACCTGCCTGCGACGCCGAGGTCGCGGGTTCGATTCCCGCTTAAGACAAATCTTTGTGTGCATGAACATTGAGGTTGGACTTAGTCTGGGTGTTTCTATGTATAATAAATATGTATTTACCAATGAAAGGTGTATTTGTATTAATATCAGTTATTCTAGTACCCAAAATACAAGCTCTGCTTAGTTTGGGACTAGATGGCGTTGTGTGTAAGTTGTGAGATATTTATTATTATTATTTATTTTATGTACCTATATATGTATAAATAATTGTTGTTATACCCATTACGTTACATATATACAAAAAATAAAAAAAACATAAATATATTGTACTACCTCCAAATGATTTCTGGAATAATTTAATCTAAATCCCAAAATATGAATGAACCTATCTGCGATAAAATCACATAAATGTTATCTATTAAAACTGCTTAATGATGAATTGTATTTTATAATGTCCTTTTAAATGATTAATTTCTAGAACTATTAACATAACTGAAATGTATACAAAGCGTAAACACAGTTATATAAATCGATTATAAAACCAAATCGATATTTGACACACTAAAAGAGTTGAAATAGATTGAGTTTGAAAGTCAAAGTCACGGAATCAATAAACACGCAAATTCAATACCATTCCCACTGAATTCTTGCTTCTTACGTTTATTGCATTTTACTGATATAAATCTGTGTGACCGATTCACTGATATCAATCAATATTTGATAACAGCACACAATACACCAAAATGTTCAACAAAGTGAGTATTAATGTACGGGGATAGAACTTATTTTCTTTAACTTTAATGTTGTTAGCTGTCGTACTGGGAAAATTTACATTTTCAATAAAAAAATATTTCTTACGTTTCTGTTTGCGTTAACACTTGCTTTATTCATTAAAATATATGATGAATGTATATAATATATATGTACTAGGATGTAAATATGTATACGGATTTAGTTATATTTATCTTAGGTACTTTTCTCTTAAGTTGTACACTTATCTTGCCCTATATGGCATCATCGTCTCCTCTATTGCTCTAGGTTTGCTGGAAGAGAACTCAAGCACTGAGTTAAGCTCGCCTTTTGTATACAATTACTGTTTTATGTATATTTCTTTGTAATCTTTTGTGTACAATAAAGTATTAAATAAAATAAATAAATAAATGAATTGTTGATTAATATTTATAGGAGTGCCATGGTAAATGAATTTAAAAATTAACATAATGTCTTTTTAATTCCTTTAAGATCGTGTTCATCGGTGCTCTCCTGGCTGCAGTCAATGCAGTGCCATACAGATACGGTCATGCTGTGTCCTCGCAGAGTATAGTTCGTCATGACGAGTCTCACATTGTACCCGTCCACTATATCGGTGATTTAGCTCACTATGACAACCACGATGCCTATGTAAGTAAATAGTTATTAGCTTATGCAGAAAATCGCTTATTCCTTTTTTTAACAGATGGTCTAATACTGTTCAAACTTACGTGAGATGACATAACTACTAGAGAATAAACGGGTTACTCACGTTTTATTATCGGGATATTGCCGACCGGGATATAGAAACCGGTCGGCAATTAAATATCCCGATAATAATACGTGAGTAACCCGTTTATTCTCTAGTAGATGGTCTAATGTTTAGAAATCTTTCAGGCTTACCCCAAATACGACTTTGCTTATACCGTGGCCGACCCACACACCGGTGACAACAAGTCGCAGCATGAGAGCCGCGACGGTGACGCAGTGCACGGCAGCTACTCATTTGTTCAGCCTGATGGTTCTGTGCGCTCCGTCGAGTACACCGCTGATGACCACCATGGGTAAGACACATATTATTGGTTCATTTATATATTTTCGCTCTTAAAATTCATCGAAGTATAGTACTAAAGTTACTATTTAGGTTGTGTAGATTGTTATTTGTGTTGTTGTTTTTAGATTAAGTTATTAGACTATTTTAATTTAGGATCCAATACGTATATGTTTCTGTAAATAAAAGTCTCTGATTGTGTAGTAAACACAACCCAAATAGTAATTTTAGTTAAATTAGTTCCCCAGTAGGAAAGGCCACTAAACTATAACCTATTCAAAACCTACTACTTTTTGGCAATGTATTTACTCATATCAAATATATCAGTAATCTGAAAGTGATCTTATTTAATTAAACTACTAGAGGAAGGTAACACCACCATTTTACGAAACGCATTAGCAACGCAGTATTATAAACGATTGATATAAGCAATAATATATGTATTAGGATCAGTTATTCTAGTACCCATAGTACAAGCTCTGCTTAGTTTGGGACTAGATGGCGTTGTGTGTGAGTTGTGCAATATTTATTTATTTATTTATCTATGCTTAGCAAATTATACTAGGAAGAGCAATTATACTGGCAAGAGGTGACCGTAGCTTAGTGGTTAAAGCGGTTGCCCGGTATGCACAGGTCGCAGGTTCAAATCCTGCCAGTCCCATATTTTTTTCAATTTTTCTTAGTATAATATCAAGAAGTTTATTGTATTCATAATTATCTTTTTATTTTCAGTTTCAACGCTGTGGTACATAACGCCGCTCCCTTCGTGCATCCTTCTCCTGTATATGATGGTCAATCTTATTATCTTTACTGAGAGTTGATTGTTCACTGACTACTAATATTATTTACGAGATGGATGCAACAAAAAGGCATATATTGAAAACACAGACTCTAGATAGGTCGGTATTCATAGCCACAGATAAATAAAAAATGAATTTTAACCGGTACAAATGAACACTGACCACTTCTAGAATTTATGTTTTCATAAAATGTTTCATTATTTTTTTAATAAATTGGTCATGAGACTTTCTATTTATTTAAATTGCTGGATATTTGAAACAATTATTCACACCTATTCAATGTGATAATAGTTATTTATGTAAAAACTAAATGTGCAAGTACCTAGCTTCACATACGGGGTGGATGCGACATAGCGACATTTATTGAAACCACAGCTTCTATACATGGTAAGTATCAATTTCCACCGGATAAAAATTCTCTGGCGAAAAAAAAAATCTCGTTCTCCGAACAATTTGAACATTGCGATCGTGCAATTTGTTCGGAAGACGTGGATTTTTTTTTTCGCCAGAGAATTTTTTATCCGGTGGAAATGCATACTGGCCATGTAGGTATAGAAGCTGTGATTTCAATAAATGTCGCTATGTCACTTCCACCCTGTATATCATAATCCATGTCATCTTAGTTACTTTTTTCTTTATTTATAACAACAACCTACTTTATAAGAAAAAAATGTTTTGTAGAGGCGAATGTTTAGCCTATAAAAACACCTACCACATGTCTGTTTCGCATAATTTTGTATTTTCTTTTAAATATTATGTGTTAAATTGTTGTGAATAATTGAAAATAAAGATATTTTAAAATAAAAAAAACAATGTGATAATAGTAAAAGTGTAATTATAGTAGACTCTAAAAATAACTTTGTACATCAAGGTTTTAATCACAGAACAAAACAAAGATTAAGTAATGAAATTAACATTAGGTTATTTAAAGCATTAATTATTTTTAGGTCTAAAAATAAATTAATTTAAATAAATATCACATTGTTTCCATTTAACGTTACACAAGCAAAAACTACTCACATTCAGAGCGTTAAGAAGTATTTACATACAATTGCTTAGTACTGTTAGATAACAATTATATACTACCCAGTTACTTCGCCATACTGCCATAAAATATGTAGATATTAATGGTATATGAGTAGCTGGAGCCGCGAGTGGAAGCTCTTAATCATAAAACAATAATATCTACATATTTTTATGACTTGTGAGGTAGTCCAGACTATAAGTTACCTCTGTGCTAAATTTCATCAAAATCGTCTTGGTAGGTTAGTCGGGAAAACACACACACATAATGACACATATCCTAGCAAAATTTCGCTTCTTAAGTATTAGTTTAGTTTAGTACAGGGTGTAAATGAGATCGAGAGCCAAAATTATTGGTTCTTTTTTTTTCGTTTTTTTTTCGATTGATTATGGAAGATTAACGGCACCCTAGACGACTCCAATATATTGGCAAATTTTCGGTCTACTTTGGGATTTTCAATGAGTTTTTTTTCATATTTTCATCAAAAATGTTTGCACCTTTTGATAACTAATTAGCTACGACATGATGTCATTTACACCCTGTATTATAAAATGATAGGATTAAAAGCAGCCGTAGTCACGATTCCATGTAATTGGGTCATAGGTTCACTTGCCAATCTAATTGGAATGTAAAGCTAACAATAATTTTATTATTATTCATTCATAAAAAAAACATATATGAATAGTTGTTTAGCTAGATTTACTACAGAGTTGAATCTTTTCTTGGGAATGTTTTCACGCTGCTATCCCTTACAGCTTTTTTTAACTAAAATAAAAAAAATCTTTTCATAATATCAGCTTTTAAACTTCTCTGAAACGGAATGAGAGTGTGAGAGAATGGTCGTGAGCTATTTTCGACGAAGAACGCGGGCGGCTGCTAGCAGTAATGTAATAAGATTATATATATTATTATTGCTTATTAATAGTATAGTACTTATTAATTCACTCACATTAAATTTATTAAAATAATTTCAAATCATTGATTTTGAAATTGTCATTTTAAATTAATGTGATGTCACCTAACGGCATTTGCGTTGATGAAATCCTTAATGAATTAATTATAGTCACTTGAAAAATTATAAAAATATTTTTACCAAAATTACCTCACTCAATTCCAATTAAAATCACTATACACAACTAGGTGGTTACACATTATTGTAGGAACTGAAATTCACAAGGTCTAGAGAGTTCAGTCAAAGTTACAGAACCAAGATGCGTGAAAGATTGCAAAAAAATGTACACCCCACCGCCACGTTTTTATATAAAAACATACACCACTTCTATGGACATCAATCTACACTTGATTCTACTAACAATACAACAAAATGTTCAGCAAAGTAAGTGTCTACGAATAATTTAAATAAATACGTTTCTCAAATGTAAAAATAAAATCTTTCGAACAAATTCTAATAAAACCTGTTATGTGTTACAGATCTTAGCTTTTGGTGCCGTTTTGGCCGCTGCTAGCGCCAGTTTCTACGGTCACGGCCAGGCTGAATCCTACCAAAACATCAACCATGGTGGCCATGGTGGATCTAACTACGGATCACACGGTCACTCTCAAGTATCCCACTACTCTTCCTCTGTCCATCACGTTGCTCCCGTTAGCCACTACGCTGCTCCTGCTGCCCACTACGCTGCTCCCGCTGCGCACTACAGCGCTCCCGCTGCCCATTACGCTGCCCCTGTAGCCCAATACGCTGCCCCTGCCGCTCATTACGATGACGGTCACGACACATACGTAAGTTTTTTTTTCAATTTGACGCAATAATACTATGGGCAACCAAAAAATTGTAACCATAAGTAACCTTTTGAATATTGTTTTATTTACAGGCTCACCCTAAATACGACTTCTCTTACTCGGTATCCGACCCTCACACCGGTGACCACAAGTCACAGCACGAGAGCCGCGACGGTGACTCTGTGCACGGATACTACTCTCTTGCTCAACCTGATGGCACCATCCGCAAGGTCGAGTACACCGCTGATGCCCACAATGGGTAAGTTACAAGACTACTCATAAAAATATGTATTCTGGTTTTATTTTAGTCGTATGATTAATAATTGATTTATTTTTGTTTCTAGTTTCAACGCTGTCGTACACAACTCTGGCCACTCCGTACATCCTCAATCCTATGGACACGACAACGGCTTCCACTACTAAAATGATATTTAACGACAGACTGAATTTTGTAAATACACTGTTAACATATTATTTGATTTATTTTATTTGCAATACTTTTACCTATTTCAATACTTTTTAACTCAATACCTAATACCAATACTTGACTTAACCTAAGTATTTGTTTTTTTTGGACAATAATTATCATGAGACTGATGATAAATCTCTCAATGTATAATACAACGATAGCCGAGAGGGAGACCGTAAGGCTGCAAATTCAAAGGCCTCGGGTTCGAACCCACGGCACACACAATAAAACGTCAAGGTTCGTCTTTTATTCGAGGATTTATGATAAATATCATAAAAATTATCGCTCGCTATCGGTGACGGAAAACATCGTGAGGAAACTTGCATGCCTGAGAGTGCTTAAAAATGTGCTCGAGGGTGAGTGAAGTCTACCAATCCGCACTTGGCCAGCGTGGTGGACTATGGCCATATGGCCATACTACGGCGTGAACCAATAGTATAATAATAACATTATTATATTTTTAGTACACGCAATGAAATGTTTCAACATGTATGTCACCGTAGCATCCCGTAGCACGCTACACGCTCGTCGTCGTAGCAGACGTAAACGCCAGCTCATTTTATTTTACAAAAAGTATTCAATCAATAAATAATGAGTAAAATGTGTTCGTCTGAATAATAATAGAAATAAAATGACAAACACTTACTTAATCTTTTTGTTTTTTTTATTTGTTAAATAAACTTGTGATTGATAAATTATTGTAATAGAAAATAATGCATATTTAAAATAATAATATATTTTTTTAATATGAGCTGGCAATCAGAGCTATGACTGCCATTTCATAGGACTTAGTCATCGGAAAACTATGTTTTTAATTTGCAAACATTTCAGATACACTACTAAACATAGAGAAGACTTAGGTTCAAGAACGTTATTGATTCCATCATATTTTTTGCTGGCGAGATACTGCACGAGTTTAAAAATAATAAGGCATAAATTTTATATAATACTAAAGTTGAAAAATTAAGAATCTAGCAGGACTCGAACCTGCACCCCCTGGGCATACGCTCCAAGTGCTTTGCCAATTCTGCTATGGATTTCGTCTCGACTCGAAGAAGACTCGAAATTACTCAACTATTTTTGTGTCAACGTCATAGGTGTATATATATAAGTACATATATATACCTTAGCTAGACGCACCTTACTTGGTTTTAGCGCCACCTATGCGATGAGTGATAGTCACTTAGTTAATTTTTCAACTTTAATATTTTATAAAATACAAAAAGGCACAGCAAATCTAAAATTTGCTTTAAAATATTACAAGGCGTAAATTATACGACGGTCGGTCTAATGACGACCCTCATTGCGCAGGTTTTTTTTTGCAGTATCTATACTGTCAACAGAAACTGCAAAAACTCTATTTGATAGATTTTCACACTCAGAGAATGCTGCTGACCAATATCTGGTATACATACACATTGAAGGTATAAATGTTGATGGTCTGTCCTCTACTGTTTTATTATCCTTCTGTTATCCATACAAGCGAAACCAATAGCGACCATTGACTTATATGAACTACGCATAGCGACGGCAGATTATTAACACCCAATATTCTCTTAGCAATCTGGTCATAGACAATAATGCACATAATTTTATTTAATTGATCATATTACAGTTACTCCATGGCAAAGTTACGAATCGACAGTTTTAGAGAAATCGATGTTGTAATGATAAAGCTGTACATAATGTGAAAACTATACTTTGTGGCTAATTTATCTATTTATTTATTATTATTTATTCTTCTTCTTCTTTCGTATCGATGGCTGCAGTCATATTCTCATGGTGTTGACTTGCCATCGTGGTGAAAGGATTCGCCAGGCTGCTTGGTGGAAATTGGCAGACTGCCCAGGGTGCACCGGACGTAGGGGTTGATTGTGTACGTCGCTCGAGGAGGCTCCTTTCATGCACCCCAATTTTTTTTTACCTTTCTAGTTATGAAGTTGATAGTATTAAGATTATCCAAACCTGTTTTTTATACTCTCACACGCATAAGAAACTTACCAAATTTATATCTGAACTTCCAGAAAAAGAGATTTATTTTATGCAGATTCGTAACTTTGCCGTGGAGGTGACGATATTACCGCCTGTTTAATCATATTTCTTTAGGGACCAGAACTTACAGGATTTAAAGGTATTTTTATGTAATCAAAGCAAATTATAAACGTTGTAACTAACTTCTATAACTAATTTCAATCGTAGACTAATTTATTGCAATACTACCCAACAAATAATTAAAATACAAAGGGCCCGTTTCTGAGGTCCCGTATAAATCTTCTTGACCGATTTTTAAAGTGACACAAGTTTCATTTGAAAAAGAACACAGTTGTAAATTTTATTTATGTATGTTATAGGCTTATTCTGCCTATAAGGTTATAATGTAACAAGAGGCTTGTTTATTTAATAAAAATAAACTTTAGTAACATAACATAACATCACGTCTTTATTACCAAGAAGGGTTTGGCAGAGGTGTACAACACCCACACTTCACCTGTTGTGTTTAGGTCCCATGGGATAGGGGATAAGCCTATCGCCATCCACCGGGCACAATTCCAACTCCGTGCTGATATTTTGAATCCGACCCGGGCATCAAACCCAAGACCTTGGTGATAGGGTCATACTCTAACCACTAGACCATTGGAGCAGTTCTTAATAATGAATTAATCAGATAAACTAGTATATTCAAGGAAAGTAAATGCAATAGGGAATTCCTTATCATTTGTCTTGCACAAGTTCAAACTTGAACTACTTAGTGGCCGTCATGCTCAACAACTTGGCCGCAATCATTTCAACTCATAACTGCAAATTAAATTGTTATAATAGCCCAAGTGCTCGTACAATCTACCTACTATCGCTCAACAATTAATTAACAAGAGTAATTATTGCTATAAAAATTAAAATATGTACTCAAGTAAATTGTGTGGCGAATTGTATGACATGACATGTGTGATATATCAAAGTCATGGAGACTATAAACACGCACGTAAAAATGATTAAAATACATGCCTCAACTGTGTTCTAAAAAAAATCATATCTTGGTACGAATTTATAAGCTACATGACTACTAAATCATGTTGCTTATAAATTCGTACCAAGATCTAGTACTGAATAACTAATAAATAAATATTACACAACATTCACACGACGTCATCTAGTCCTAAACTAAACAGAGCTTGTAATATATGGGTACTAGAATAACTGATACACATACATGTACTGTTCTTTTGATAATACATACTTGTTATACATATCACTTCGGCTTTATTTCCTAAAAGTGTATGGTGTGTGTGCCTCCACACAGACACACACTTTTGGGTAATATTACCAACACACCTAAGTTTGATGTGATATGCTTTAAGGCCCATGTGATAGCACCATCACACCATGACACCATCATTCCGTGCGTGAGCTCCTGCCGCGCGGACGTGCCTTATGCAATTACGTCGCGTCACGTCTAGCTTGAGTATAAGAAGTTCGTAGTATTGATTCGATAGATAACCGATCAGGTGAAATACCTAGAAAAATGGTGCAGTGTAAGTTGTGCAAGCTATCTCTGGCACGGGTAAAGAGTGATAGCACTGTGATATGCAATGGAATATGTGAGGGTACCTTCCATAAAAAATGTGCAGCAAAAATCAAGGCTTTTAGCGAAACTGGTATGTGTGACGAATGCCAAATATTACCAGCAGTGGAATCATCTATTACAGTGGACCTATCAAGAGCTACCCCGGAGAAACTACTGGCAGAAGTGAACGAGAAGCTGGCTATCGTTTTTACTATGAAGAAAACCCTTGAGTCAATGTCAAATGATATTAGTTTTTACGCAGAGAAATATCAAGAACTCATAGAAGAAAAAGAGAAAACCGATAAAAAGATTAAGGCGTTGGAGCATAAAAATGTTTACCTTGAAACTAACAACAAGGCGTTGGAGGAAAGAATAACTTATCTTGAGATTAAAGAAAAAGAGAAAAACGTGGAAATAATAGGTTTGGAAGAAGAAGGCATAGAGAAGTTAGATAATACTGTTAAATTACTGGCCAATAAGTTGGGCATGGATCCCAAGACCATATGTGAAATAAAGAGGGTAGGCGAAGAAAAAAGAAACACAGCAGCAGGCGAGCAGCAGCGTGAGAATAAACCAAGACCGGTTGTAGTCACTATGACCACACGTAATGCGCGTGATCAATGGCTAGCTACAAGAAAAACTATAAGGCTAAGTAATAATGATTTACTCGAGCATGGAAACAAAAACCGAATTTATATAAACGAGGATCTAACTAAGAACATGCGTAATTTGTTCTGGACTGCAAAGATTGAACTCAAACCTTTATATAAATACATATGGACACAAGCGGGAAAAGTGCTCATTAAAAAAGATGACCCTAAGGACACAAAGATCAGAGCTATACGCACACTATCTGACATAGATAAGTACGCGAACAACTAGGGCTATTTCTATATGTATCCGTGATTATGCAACACATAGAATATCTTTACTCATCATAATTCGATCAATATAATTTGGAAGTAGAATCAAAAACTAAGTATAAAAAATACTTAAACTTAAATAGCTGGCATCAAGACTTAAAACAACAAAAAACCAGTTTTAATATCATACACTTAAATATACGTTCCTTAAGAAAGAAATTTAATGAATTTCAAGCATTAATACAAGATAGTATGGATAAACTAGATGTTATAATTCTCACAGAAATCAATATTAAACAACATGAATTGTGTTTATACAAGTTGGAGGGGTTTGAGATGTGTGTAAACACGAGAGAAAGTACAAGGGGAGGTGGTATTTTAATATATGTAAAAAATATTTTCAATTTTAGCACTGACATATTAAACCTGAACTATTCTGAAACCATTAAATGCGAATTGTACAGAACTGGAAAACGACCTATGCATATTGTGTGTGTATACCGACCGCCCAAAACAAATAAACAGGGTTTCATAAAAGAATTGCACCAGACATTATCTAGTGTGCCGAAGGACTGCGAGATTGTAACTATCGGGGATACAAACATTGATTTGTTGACCAGTACGAGCAACATTGCTAGTATTTACAAAACCAATATGTGCGAACTAGGATTAGAGTGTGCAATCAACGACATTACGCGCGAGGAGGTGTATGCAGGCATCGTCACAAAGACATGCATCGATCATGTGTGGGTGCGATCTACGGCGAGGACAGCATCTTACGTGTTAACTAGCAAATTATCCGACCATTATTTAATAGGAGTAGGCATCGGCTGTGACGAATGTGATGTGAATAACTCGGTGACGAATTGTAAAAGCCAGGTTACAAAAATATGTGATAAAAAAGTGCGTGAACTAATCGAAGCTGTTTCTTGGACTGAATTAATGGACTGTAAGTGCCCTTTACTTTTATATAAGAAACTATGTACAATTTTTTCTGATGTTTACAACCAGTCTCAAGTAACACAATTTGTGAGTAAAAAACGTAAATCAAAAGGATGGATTACAAAAAGATTAAAAAATATGATTTTGACTAGAGATAAACTATTTAAATATTGGAAACGGAAACCTAATGATATGAACTTGAGAAGTCAATATAATAAGTACAGAAATAGACTAAATAAAGAAATAAATAAAGCAAAAAATCAGTTCAGAAAAGAAGAAATCTTAAAATGTAAACATAACCTAAAAAAAGTGTGGGCTAAAATAAATAACTGGACCGGTCAGAGTAAGAAAAGTATAGATAACATTATATTAAAATACTTAGGCAGATCCAATCCGATGATAGATGTGTGTAACAACTTTTCTCATACATTTACCCAAGAAATTACGAATATTAAGCATGTGTGTGATTGTAAGTTTCTCGATAGGTCAACATATGTAAAAGATAATTTAGTGTCATTAAGATTTCAAAAAGCATCTCCTATGGACGTAGAAAAGATAATAGATAATTTGAGCTGTGATAAATCACCAGGTGTCGATAGGATAAGAGTTAGAGAAATTAAGTTATTAAAAAGTAAAATAAGTCCAATTTTAGCATTATTTATAAATTTATGTGTAGAAAAGGGTATGTATCCAGAAAAATTAAAAAGCGCATTGATACGGCCAATTTACAAGCAAGGTTCGCACGCAGAGTATACTAATTATAGGCCTATAGCCATATTATCAGTTATCAATAAAATAGTAGAAAAGTACATAGTCAGCCAAATAAGTAACTTCCTAGAACAATATAGCATTCTGACAAACGTACAGCATGGCTTCCGGCGAGGTCGTAGCACGGAGACGGTGTTAGCCCGCTTCACAGATGAAATAAATGAAGCACTAGACCAAAGGAAGCAGGTTGGGGTGGTCTTTATCGATTTTAAAAAAGCGTTCGATACCCTGGAACATCACCAGCTATTGCAAGCTATGCAAGAATGTGGTGTTGCAGGACCCTTAAATAATTGGCTTCGCGCGTATCTGAGCGATAGAACATTGATAACGGCAGTGGGCGGCGCTACTGGCGACCCAGCGCAAGTCAGCTGTGGCGTCCCAACCGGTTCCGTGTACGGCCCCGTCGGCTATATTATGCATGTGAACAGTATGTGCAATGTTGTCAATAATTGTAGTATATATATGTACGCGGATGATACTTGTTTTTTATATGCAGATAAGGAACTCAGTGTCGTAGAAAATAACATCCAGCAAGATTTCACTAATATTGTACGGTGGGCGCATGATAACGGAATATTAATCAATATGCAAAAAACAAAATGTATGTACATACGCTCACCTTACTCTAGGATTGTAAATACCGCACCTAAGATAGTGGGGCATAGCTATGAGTGTCTGCATCAAGCCAATTCATATTGCAATTGTTTACCTATTGAGGTAGTGAATGAATACAAGTACTTAGGCTTAACCATAGACCATAGTTTCTCGTGGCGAACGCACATTAACAACTTATGTGAAAAACTAAGGATGGTGCTTACTAAATTCTATCAATTAAGTTTTATATTAGACAGATCGACTATGTACACTGTTTATTATGCGCTGGTAGACTCGTTGCTTTGCTATGGACTGACCAGTTATGGACGAACGTTTAAGACATATTTAGACAAGATAAAACTAATACAGTCTAGGTTCTTAAAACTGCTAGTGAGCAAGAGGGTCAAAAATAAATGTAAATCAAGTGATTACGAGGAATTATTTATTGAGTGTAAAATGCTGCCAGTCCATGACAAGGTAACCTTGTTGATAGCTGTTCAGCAATTTGCCAGTGACGAATTTAAAAACTGTGTTAATAAAGCCATAGGGCGTAGAATGCTCAGCAAAAAGGTATTTATAGTACCAACTTATACTAATTATTTTGGCCAACGTAGAAGAAAATATTTGGTGCCTATTATTTTTAATGATTTACCATTAATATTAAAAAATTGTAATTTGACAAAACGATCTTTTAAACTTCAACTTCAAAAGAGGCTTTTAAGTGTTATCAAGGAAAAAATTAACGAATTATATAACAACTAACTTTTTATTAAATATTAGATTCAGCCATTTATACTGTTGTGTAAAATATACTAACATAATATATAAGTTAGAATAAATAATACCTAATTAGTAAATAAGGAGCTACATTTGCCAACAAACTGTTGTACAGTTTGGCAGAAGTATTGTATAAGAAAACAACTTGTAATATTTATTCTGAAATAAACGTTTTTATTATTATTATTTATTATTATTAGCGGGTCTATCTATGGCTATGAGCCAGATTCCATGCTACTACTGAGTGTTCCCTGCCTGTGTGTTGACGACCGGATGGCGGAGTGGGTAGTGTACCTGCCTGCGACGCCAAGGTCGTGGGTTCGATTCCCACTTAAGACAAATCTTTGTGTGCATAAACATAGGGTTTGTCTTAATCTGGGTGTTTCTATGCATAATAAGTATATATTTACAAAAGAAAAGTATATTATGTATTAGTAGCAGTTATTCTAGTGCCCATAGTACAAGCTTTGCTTAGTTTTTGACTAAATGACGTCGTGTGAATGTTGTATAATATTAATTTATTAGTTATTCAGTACTAGATCTGGTATGAATTTATAAGCATTTTGGGACTAGATGGCGTTGTGTGTGAGTTGTGAAATATTTATTATTATTATTATTAACACCTATGCATAAGGAATCAAAGCCAAGAACTTACGATACTGGTACTGAAAGAACAATTATACATTATACAATGGATAATGTTCCCGAAGGATTTTAGTCTATTCCTGCTACAGTTTTGCCATGGATTTATTTTCGAAAAGAAAGCCTATCTGCCTCGATGGTCTAGTGTATAGCATATGTGCCTCTCACTGCTAGGTCTTGGGTTCGATTCCCGGAACGGTTCAAAGTGTTATTTGTAATCTTGCCGTGAGGAAATTCTATTCCGTTATGAAATAGGTTCATCTTCTATCCATTGGGACCTAAACATAACAATGTGAATTGTTGTTGTTGTACACACCTATGCATCACCCTTCTGGGTGAAGTTATGATATGTAATGTTATGAGATAGCCTGTCCTTGCTTTATTGAGACGACATACGTTGTCTTCGTAACACAATATTTATATCAATCGCAGAAAAAGTAAAATAGGCGTGTAATTATTACATCGAATTCGATCAACGTCGATCGATGCATCGCCACAATTTGTTGCCATCTTCCTAAAACAATCGAATGCAGACGTCCCTTTTACCCTTCTGCCACCGATTGACGATCGATCGATTAGTATAATAACACTCTGAGAGTTAACATTGAATGCAGTAGCGAAATAAGTCAACGTCTCAAAGCTCTTGTAAGCCCTTTAATAATTTAAGGATCAAATATAGATTGATTAAGTAAATACTTTAAAATACTGCATCATACTTTTTATTAAATGAATATACAATTTTAGTTATAATTAATTAATTACCAACAAAACTAATTACTATTTGTACACAACTCGGCCGTAACACATTATCGTAACAACTGAAATTCACAAGGTCTCGCGTACGATGTCACAGTTACGTTACAGTCAAGGTGTATGCACAATTAATTGCACATATCACTGCCCCACCGCCTCGGGCTGTTCTATAAAACCATACACCACTTCTATGGACATCAATCAACACTTGATTCTACTAACAATACAACAAAATGTTTAGCAAAGTGAGTGCTTTAACACATACTTTACAGTGAATATTCAAATAATATTGAAGACTATTCATCAAGTTCAAAATTCTGGCACAAAAGAAATAATAATTAGATTTAAATATTTTGTTATTTTCGTTTTTCAGATCCTCGCTTTCGGTGCTTTTCTGGCCGCTGCTAGCGCCAGCGCGTACGGCGGTCACGGTCACGCTGAGTCTTACCAAAACATAGTCCATCATGGCGGATCTAACTACGGCTCCCACTATCCTTCTCACGTATCTCACTACGCTTCTTCTGTACACCACGTCGCTCCCGTAGCCCACTACGCTGCTCCCGTAGCTCACTACGCCGCCCCTGCCGCTCACTACGACGGCCATGACAGCTACGTAAGTTCCATTTTATTAAATTTAAAGAAAACTTTATTAACATTTATAAAATTTAGTCGAACTATGTAATATCATTCATTACTTACATAAATGGTGTACTATTTTTCAGGCTCACCCTAAATACGACTTCTCTTACTCGGTATCCGACCCTCACACCGGTGACCACAAGTCCCAGCACGAGAGCCGCGACGGTGACTCTGTGCACGGATACTACTCTCTGGCTCAACCTGACGGCACCATCCGCAAGGTCGAGTACACCGCTGATGCCCACCATGGGTAAGTTACAATTACAGTCCTTAAACTTAGAACTACTTTACCTTGTGATTTTATTTTAAGTTAGCGACGCAGTAATTTGTTTTTGTGTTGATGAATTTCGCGTCTAGTAGTAGTAAGTAATTTTGCGACTAAGAAGTTATCATAAGATTTCTTACAAGGTAAATCCTCTTTTTTCAGTTTCAACGCTGTGGTACACAACTCTGGCCATGCTCATCACCCTCAGACTTACGGACACGGTTACTCTGGCCACTCCGGCTACTCTTACTAAGCGCTTAACACAGACTGACAACCTTGTACAAAATATATTTTGCTGTAAGAAAACTATACCTGGTATGAAGTTCCTCAATAAAAAGTGACTTCGAAATAGTCTTTGTTTTTTTACCACACTATAAAAAATAACACATTATCATTGTTAGTACTATTGTGCTACGAACGAACCAATATTTGGCGCTTTACCCGTAGTATTAAGTGTAACATCGAGCAATAAAAGAGTACATACCATGAAGTACCTGAATAACTTAGTATAGAGTGGATGCGACCTACACAGACAACATGAATGTAGCATTGATCTCACTGTTCAATTTGTTCGTAAAAGTAGAAAAAAAGTGACAAAGGGATCGTTATCCACTCCATTTATAGAATATCGGAAATTCGTCCACCAAGGCAACATGGATGCTTTAACTACTTATAACTTAAGTGTTATTCCTTCATAATATTATAAATGCTAAAGTAACTCTGCATGTCTGTCTGTCTGTCTATCTATCTAACTGTCTTTGGCTATAGGCTATTTTTATCGGCATATCACGAGGGTGAAGCCGCGCACAAAAGCTAGTATCGTAGTATAGCTAGTAAAAAGTACAAATATGTGAAAATAAATCAATGAATTTAAATACACAAGAGATTTAGAACGAAAGGTATTTAGGTGCTAGTGCAACACTAAGGTGCTAAACCACTTAGACTTCCTGCTGAACTAGTAATTCATAGAAACAAGAATATTGAGCCAGATATTTAATTCGTAGGCTCAATAACTACTTTTATCTACATTTCACCATCATTACCGGTTTATAGGTAGAAAAGCCCGATACGATAAGGGCAATTAAATTAGTGAATTATGTGGTAAATAATATTATTATATAGGCACAACAAATTTAAATTAGATAAAACCAGAATCTTGTAACTAATCTTAATAAACTAATCATAATATTCAAACCACGAATTTTCAAAATATTAAAACTGTGTTATAGTTTCGAACCGGCATTTTATAATATATTTTGGAACATAATACAAACAAATCAAAGCATTATGAAAATAGAAGTGTACAAATAATTTAAATACTTATATACTCCGTGTATTCGTGCATGGATTGAAATGTAAGTTCATCGTTAAAGAACACGAAGCAGGTTATATTTCAGCTCACAAGTAACCGAGAACAAGTATATTAGTTATATCTGTGTTGCCAAGGGGCATTGACTAAGTTTTTAAGAATGATATTCTATTATACATAGAATCTACACACACATACACATACTGCCGTTTAGCAATCTTGTTACAATTTTAAAATACGAAGTTATATAAAATATGAGATGATGACGATATGTATGTATATATAATATGTATTCACTTCCCAAACCCTATTTACCTTACTAGGCTAAAGCTTAAAAATACATATTTTATATTCATCGTTAAATAACAAATCAACGCAATAACTGCGTAACATTGTTACGCTACTTTGGATAATCAAAAATCACGTTAATCTACTTTCTATACGATTTTATCAAGAATATCTATAATTATCATTATTATAAATATTCTATATTATTTTAGTATGTAGCCCGGAAGTATACTGTTTTAAATCCTAATCGAAGATATATTTTTAATTGAATTATATTAGTATTAATATATTATTATCATCTTTTATATTTCCGATAGTATTTTAATTTTAATAAAACGGAAATTCACAACACGAATTGTGTTATTACCGGCATTGTGACCTTGTTACATGTCAAACCATTCAGTCAAGTGCGCGTGCGCATTTCTCTGCCCCACCCTTTCTTGACCACAACTACCAGTGTTTAGTATAAAATAGTAAGCCTCTGGTCCTTTGATATCAATCAACACTTGGTCGTAGCAAAACACACACCAAAATGTTCAGCAAAGTGAGTGAAATTAGAATATGTTTGTTGTCTAGTAGCAGCAAATAGTACTAAAATAAAATTTTATTTAATTAATATGTTCAATTAACTAAAGCAATAATAATTCTTTTAATATTACCAGATTGTAGCTTTCGGCGCTCTGTTGGCTGCTGCCAATGCTGGTTATTTGGGACATGGCCACGCTGTGTCTTCCCAAAGCATCATTCGTCACGATGAACCCATCCACTACGCTGCCCCGGTAGCCCACTACACCGCTCCCATTGCCCACTACGCTGCACCCGTCCACCACGTTGCCCCTGTAGCTCACTACGCCGCACCTGTGGCTCACTACGACGGTCACGATACCTATGTAAGTTATTTTTACGTAAATGACGGCGACATTAAATATACTTATTGTCATACATCTATATATTAACCTTGTTTATTTCTAAATATTTCAGGCCCACCCCAAATACGACTTCTCTTACTCCGTGGCCGACCCTCACACCGGTGACCACAAGTCCCAGCACGAGAGCCGCGACGGTGACTCAGTGCACGGATACTACTCTCTGGCTCAACCTGACGGCACCATCCGCAAGGTCGAGTACACCGCTGATGCCCACAATGGGTAAGTTAAAAAGCTGGTTTGATCTGGCATGAGAAATCTCTTCAATTTGAATTAGTGATGCACAGATAAATCATTTGTCTTTATTTTTCAGTTTCAACGCTGTGGTACACAACTCTGGTCACTCCATTCATCCCGCTCCCGTTCATGGACACAACTACCATTACTAAATTTGAGAGCATGTTCTTATTTATTGGATTGTATGTAATGACGAAAGCAAGATGTGAAAATTGTAAATAAACTGTGATAATCTATCTTAAACTATTAATTTATCAATCCTTAAAATATCTACTTTCTAATGTTTTCATACAAAATTGAAAAAAAGATGAAATATACATTCTCCAAAAAAAACCGACTTAAATTATAATAATTTTATACTTATATGGTTTTCTCATGGGTGCCTGAATCAAAACTAGACCAAATTGAAATGGGACCACACGGGTAGCACCAGCTTTCAAATAAAAAAAGAATCATTAATATGACGCCGCCCAGACGAAAGTTATGACGTAACAAACATAATAAACCACCTACTTTTTTGAAGTCAGTTAAAAATTAAAATAAATAGAAAATATATTATAAGACTTCAAAAAAACTCTTCATTGCTTTCATACGAATTCAATGTATGGAATTCACAAAAGTAGCAAATTATTATTTAAAGATAATAATGTAAATAATGTCCTGGTTAATGCTACGATGAGTTGAAAAAACACAGATAATAGTTATTTATGGTACAAGTGAGAAAAAGTTTATATTTCTGTTGTGAGTGCCAATTTTAAATCTTGAGCTTGCGAAGTAGTCTTAAATTGAATCACGAGCATAGCGAGTGATTCTAATGAAGACTACTTCGCAAGCGAAAGATTTTAACAGGTCACGAACTGGAAATTAAATTTTTCTGACGCGTTACAATACAAAACTTTTCACCTCTTCCAGTGAGAAAATATTAAGATTTAAATAAACTCGTACTCGATTGCTTACCCTGAAATAATTCCATGAAATACGATAGTAATACCGATTCATAATGCGTTTTAGGGCCTTTTGAAAGTCGCCACTAATTAAATATGCCGTACGCTTTCAAATACTTTTTACGCGAATTTTCTGGTAAAAAAGCAAACTTCTGTGTTAGAAGCAAGTTTTCGCAACTCTTATGGAGTTCCACAAAGTTCTTCATCACTGGATTCACTATTTTTATGTTAAAAAGTTCCAGTAAACAGTTATTTTTATGTTGCGCCAAGTGGTTAAAATTTACATTACAAGAAAAGGTTAAAATCCAAAATGTTTTTTTATAATGCTAGTACATACATAATAGAAACGTTTAGGCAAAAAAAACAAGTAATATCTATAATGTTCTTTCAAATAAACAGTTTTATCTAGCAGCGCGCCCGGTATAAAAATATAACAACGATAAACTAGTAGATTTATTTTTATTAGCAACCAGAAGGATTAAATAACGTAATGTAAAGTAATATTAAAATACTAAGGATGAAAGAGGAATATCCTCGCAGTAAGCCCTTTTTAGAAAAAACATGCAATACATAACTTAAAACTACGATTAGGCCTTAGAAGATAGCGTTACTAATAGCATATTTGCAATTAGCTTCTTTGTTGTGCCTCAGTATTAGGATTTTGCAAAAAATCTGACACTTGATTCTCGATAATAACATTTATATTCTTTTATATCTAGGACTTGCTCACCCACTAATGGTTTTCCTGTATGTCTGACCTAAATCTTTCTAAAATAACACCGCAACGTTTCATGAAGAGAACACTAAACTTGACGGTATATGTAAACTTAGGTCTACTATCCAAAGTAGCCTACGACGCGCGTAGCTTAGTCTTCATTATAGACTTCGAGTACGCATGCGTGCAGGTTTCATACAAAACAATAAGAATTTGTCCAAGGATCGTCAGCGTTACTTACGAGTAGCTGCATGCAGGCTGTTAGAATTTATGCGCACAGCATTTTACAATAAATCATGCTTTTTTTTCATATTCTTTACTACATATATATTATCGTCCACATAGCTTAGGTTACTAACACAGAATCCATCCATATTACACTTGACATTTCTATCCTCAATGGTAAGTGCGTTAACAAGTATACGAGGTTGAAACAAAATAAAGAAACACGCATACACGACTCTTCTACAAACAGAAAGCCCTGTTTCTGTATTACATTCAAAACTTACCGACATTTGGCCTACCCATCTAACACTAATTAGTTAGTTTGAGTAACAATAATTGAATGCATTGCTTAATATCGACAATATTGCCCAGTTGGACCAGCTTTACCCACAATATTATGTTAGTTGACGAAACGTAGACGGTGATGCATGTTTTCTAATACGTATTCATAAATGCTCTATCTACCATCCTAAAATTCAAGCAATAGGTACATTGTCTCATTAGATTTACAACCCGGTATTATTCTCTGAACCGTTTCCCAATTACATTGGGTTCGGCTTCTAGTCTAACAAATTCAGCTGAATATTAATATTTTACGAGAAGCAGAAAGGTTTTATGGCAGTATTAGACCTTGCCAACCCACTATCAGGATCACCTGATAGTGGGTTGGCAAGGTCTAATACTGATATTATTTCTATTATTTAAAACTAGACATACAAAAAAATACATTTAAAATATAAAAAGTAGTGTCCCATCGACAAAGGAAACAAGGACCAATTTGCCGGTGGGTAGGAATTCAGAGATAGGAACCTCCTCACTATGCGTGCCGTTTCGAGAAGCACCTAAGAATCATTATATTGTTGTATCTTTATATTGTTTCTATAATACATTAAATATTATCCTAGTAAGCTTATTCTTAAAATAATAAAAGTATACAATCTTTGCACAACACTCTTTTACAAGAATCAAATCCGCATTGTTCTCGTCTGTGACGGAATGAATTATTCAGTACCGGCATTTTGACCTTGATACGATATCATATCATACTGAATTCGTTCAAGTGCACGTTTACATTTCTCCGCCCCACGCGTAACCACTAGCGTTTAGTATAAAATCATTCGCCACTGGTCTTTTTGTATCAATCAACTCCTTGTTGTAGCAAATAACACAACAAAATGTTCAGCAAAGTAAGTGCAACGTAATTCTGTAGTCAAATACTAGACTACTAAACTAACATTGTATTAACGGTAGAAAAAAAGAATAAAATGGTTAAAATAACATGCAAATTTTACTTCTGCAGATTGTAACTTTTAGTGCTCTGTTGGCTGCTGCCAATGCTGGATATTTGGGACATGGCCACGCTGTGTCTTCCCAAAGCATCATTCGTCACGATGAACCCATCCACTACGCTGCCCCGGTAGCCCACTACGCCGCTCCTATTGCCCACTACGCTGCACCCGTCCACCACGTTGCCCCTGTAACTCACTACGCCGCACCCGTGGCTCACTACGACGGTCACGATACCTATGTAAGTTATTTTTACGTAAATGATAGAGACGGTTTTGAAATATGCTGATAGTCATGCATGTACTAAATACGTTGTTTATCTCGATTTATTTCAGGCCCACCCAAAATACGACTTCTCTTACTCCGTGGCCGACCCTCACACCGGTGACCACAAGTCACAGCACGAGAGCCGCGACGGTGACTCTGTGCACGGATACTACTCTCTGGCTCAACCTGATGGCACCATCCGTAAGGTCGAGTACACCGCTGATGCCCACAATGGGTAAGTTACAAGACTTAACCTTCTCACAAATAATCTCTAAACTACATTTTGGTAGTTTTATTCCGTTGGTGAAATGTAAACTAATTGCTTTTTTCTTTCTAGTTTCAACGCTGTGGTACACAACTCTGGTCACTCCGTACATCCCGCTCCCGTCCACGGACACGCCTACCACCACTACTAAAAATTGAAAGATTATTGTTATTTTTTGGAATATAATAATATGTGATGACGAATGCACGATTTGAAAACTGTAAATAAACTGTGATATTGTATAAATCTATTTTTTTATTACAACTTGAAATGATTTTGATATTCGATTTTGTTTCAGTGTGTATGAAATTGAAATCCTTTAATTCATATATTTTGTCAGCAAAATTTGAAGAATCAGTCAATCAAAATCAATCTGTCATAATAAAATCTTACAGACAGTAATCACTTAGCATAAGATCATATTATTATTCTTAAGCACTTTTTGGCACTACAGCTGCTGACTATGATCTTATGCTAAATGCTTACTCTACTATGAACATATCAACGCATAAGCCCAATCACAAAATTTACATTTCTCCAGTTCATCAGATTAATTCATAACGCACGTGTCCAATAAATAAGATTTTCTAGAATAGACAACTTTATGAGTTCAGGAACCAAAGTATTTACAAAGCTCCATTGCTGTTACTGTAACCTGATGAGGCTAAAGCTTTTTCGGACCTAAAATAAAATATATTACCAAAAAATATATTTTTAATCTAGAGTTTAATTAATACATACGTTTATGCTGACTGTGAGATTTTGGATATAAATCCTTAACTGAATAAAAGTGCCACTGTAATTTTTTGTCTGGTAATTTTAAAAAGCTGTACGATGTATAGACCTGGGCAAAGCAAATGACAATAGCTTCAAAATTAATTACATGGGACCTAAAAATAATAATAATACATTCATGTACCTATATACACCAATTATACTATGTAATTTGTAAATATAGGTATGTTTTGCCTTTATCCTACTGCACCGACAGCCATACATTTTCCCTATCATCATACTTGAATAAACTCATACCATAAAAATTGCATGCTGAAAAATGTTTCATTAGTTCCTGTGCATCTTTAGATCTCAGCCTTGTTATTACTGGTCCCTGAAAAGAACTTGTTCCTAGCAATTTATCAAACACACTAAGGTTGAACAATATATTTACTTCAGAACATAACATACCAGCACGCCTATTTTACCTAACAAGTTGCGACAGAGCTGTATATCACCCACACTTCACCTGTTATATTTTAGGTTCCCTATGATAGGGGTTGAACCTATCGCTATTTTACCGGCAGTTCCTGACTCTGTATTACTACTGAGAATTTTCCAACGCAGAAATCTCAAATATGTAACATGTTTGACCGACCCGTGAGCGGTCTATACAGGGTATAAACATCGTGACGAAGCCAGTGATTTAGTGCATGACTCTAAGACAAGATATGCATTTTTTTCCGGAAAATTTAAGAATTTGACTGATTATGGCAGAAAAAGACCTAACTGAAAAATTTAAATTTCTCGAACAACTTTGGGTTTCAGTTTTTTCGATGAATCGATTAATTTTTTTAAAGGTGAGTGATGATGCGGTCTACGGTGGAGCACGCTTAACTATAAGATAGTTATTAACTCTTGCTTTGAAGATTTCGCACCTTTGGCTTCAGAATCAAGTTATTTTCATACATTTTCGATTTACTTATAACGTGTATTTTTTTTAAGACTGTGTTTTTGATCTGAAGAAATTTCCGAAAAAAAAATTGCAACACTCCACGACCTGTATTAGAAGAATATGAAATTAAAAACAATGCAACAGTAAATAGTGGCATTAGTTAGTATGTAGCATCAATGAAGCAGGCAGACATGCTAAAATTCAGGTGTGTAGGATTAAAATATGCCTAATTAGTATAAAGGCACTGTATTATTGTAATTATTCTGTATTTATTTTATTATCTAGTTCCTAAATTCGATTTTTCTTTTTTAATTTGATTTTAATTTTTAATGATTTGGTGTTCTAATAAATAATTTTTACTTTACTTTTACTAATTTTACCTTTAGAGGTAAATCTTGTTTCAAATTAAGATAAAAGCAATTTCTAAGTATTATGTCGCTAATACAAAATTATATATTATTGATAACGGATCATTATGTAAAGAGCTTTTATATTATTATAAGCTTCCAACCCCGCATAGCTCTACTGTATCACCTATTCTAATCAGCTATTTATATCGTATATTTAAAAACAAAAAATATGTGTTATTGACCAGTCTAATAAAACAAATCACCGCCGATTATATTAGTACCGGCATTTTGACCTTGTTGTGATATCAGGTCGTATCAAATTCGTTCAAGTGCGTACTCGCATTTCGCCGCCCCACGCGCGGCCGTTTCAAACCACCACCGCTTAGTATAAAATCATTCGCCACTAGCTTTTTGATATCAATCAACTCTCGGTTGTAACAAATAACACAACAACAAAATGTTCAGCAAAGTGAGTGATAAATAATTTAATAATTCATCAAACATTCGATTAACGTCCAAAAAACTTAAATTGAGTGGTTATAACTTTGAAACTGCTACATTTTCAGATCATAGCTTTCGGTGCTTTGTTGGCTGCTGCCAATGCTGGTTATTTGGGACATGGCCACGCTGTGTCTTCCCAAAGCATCATTCGTCATGACGAGCCCATCCACTACGCTGTCCCGGTATCTCACTACGCCGCTCCCATTGCCCACTACGCTGCACCCGTCCACCACGTTGCCCCTGTAGCTCACTACGCCGCACCCGTGGCTCACTACGACGGTCACGATACCTATGTAAGTATATTTGTATAAGTCGACGATGGTGACGGATTTTGAACATGCTGGCAGTCAGACAAACGTTTACAAAATATTTAATTGCAGGCTCACCCTAAATACGACTTCTCTTACTCCGTGGCCGACCCTCACACCGGTGACCACAAGTCCCAGCACGAGAGCCGCGACGGTGACTCTGTACACGGATACTACTCTCTGGCTCAACCTGACGGCACCATCCGCAAGGTCGAGTACACCGCTGATGCCCACAATGGGTAAGTATCCTAATATAGATAAGACATAATAATATTTGACATACACTTTCAATGAATGTAATACTAAATTATTTTTTATGTTTTCAGTTTCAACGCTGTAGTACACAACTCCGGTCACTCCGTGCATCCCGCTCCCGTCCACGGACACGCCTACCACCATTACTGAATATGAAACTAATTGTTATTTATTGATTTATACGTGATTTAACGATGATGAATGCAGATGTGTCTAAGAATGTAAATATTAATATAAACAGTGATTTTATACCCCTAACTATTGTTATTTTATTTTCACCCTCAGAGTATACTTATATATGAATATTATAGCAGCATTTTTATTGACATCTAGATCATTATCTAGCGCCTGTAGACTGCGATTGTTACTTATTAACGATTGAACAAACGGTCGATATTTGGTTGACAGATATTGAAATTTCGTGTGATTTCATTTATAGAATACCCTCGTCGTTTTAATGGCAGTTTGTTAGAATTTCTTATTGCTTGTAAAAAAAACTTGTAAATGTCCATACCTTAACTTAGTCATAAAAATACAACTTATTTAATTCTTAGTTAATACTTAGTTAATTCTTATAACAGCTCAGATAGTCTGTGTTTAAAGTATGCAACTGTTAACCATTAGGTCTCGGGTGCGATTTCTGCGGTTGGACAAAAGTTATTCTTGTAATTTTGCTTTCAAGCAATTAAACAGCAGGATGGCGTTTGGTATTTTGCTTGTTAGATGGCGATAGGTTCTGCACTATTTCATGACTGAATTTTAACATAACTGGTAAAGTATAGGTGTTGTACACCTCTGCCACACCTTTTTTAAGAATATAAGTTTGATACTATAGACACTATAAGGTTACACAATAATTGAGTTTAAAATAGCGTTTTTCCTTACAAAAATATAATTATTTATTACCTGCTGTTGCTCGTGACTTGGTCCGTATGGAATTCGATATTTCCATGCTGTTTTTTTTTAAATTGAGGAACTTCGTATACAATTTCGAAGCGGCCGTGGCGCAATGGATAAGGTATTGGTCTTACGATAGAAATATAGTGGGTTCGAATCCTGCTACCCTGCGAACTTACAACCTCCTAATTTACCCCTTTGTGGAGTGATTTTTGCAAAACATCTATCTTTTACTTCATTTTGTTATGAACGGAGCCTATGGGCAGAATTTCGTACCATCTCCCCCAAATTTACGAACGAGGTTTTGCTTGATGCGCGTACAAGCATACAGACAGATAGACAAATAAAAAAATGTTTTGCCTTTTATTAATGTTATAAAATCCCTGGTCGGTATCGATATCGGTAAAGGTACACAAGGAGGAGGCTCTCAATTAAATTGTATTTTTTTAATGTTTGTTGCCCGATTACTCGAAGAAGTCTGGACAGATTTGAGAATTTTTTTTTTTTGTCTAAAAGATGAAATTTATCCATTTTCATCAAGTCCCGATCTGATGATGAGATCCTAGAAATTTCGTGGGCAATTGCTGAAGCTACTCGGATATTTTCATATACCAGTCAGCATTTCATGTAGTTGAGCTGATGCTAAAGTATACAACTTCTCAACCTTAAGGTAATTTACTAATATGGGCTTAACTTTAATATTATTTAGTTTTCATCTATTTCTATATACAAATCATATCTGAAACACTAAAATACATGTTTTCGTGTTCGTGGCAAATATCTCAAAATTGTTTTAATCATTTTTTGAGTTACATAAAATTGTTAAATTATTAAATGTTGGTAGAGACATGTACAGTCGCAACCAAAAGTCCATAAGCAATCTCAAAAGGCAATAGTTTGAAGTGTAGTTTGACTAACGACCTTCTATTTCCAAGAAATAGACACATGTTGTTAACAAATAATTGTATTTCATAATTTCATCCACAATGTAAGTGACAAGATGGCCGAGCGATTAAGGCATGCAGTTAAAATAGATGCGATTATCAATTCACCGCAGGTTCAAATCCCACTTTGTTACTTTTATACTTTTTGAAGTTTTTACTCGATTAGAAGGAATGGGATATAGTATTCTTTATCTTGTTCACTTTGTTCACACATTTGTAAATATATAGAAAATGTATAGGGTTTGATGGTGCAAAGGTGGTAGTCACGGGATGAAAGGTGTATACAACAGTTAAAAACCCATTGCATGGAAGTGTGGGAAAACTTAAGAGGAACCAGTATATGTGCTAATATTTTAGGGTCCATGCGCAAACGTCTACTTGACTGCATTGAAAATAATGGGGGTTATACGAAATATGAATAAAGTTATAATTATTTAAGATTAATTTAAGATGTTGTGGTTTTACTAATAAGACGCTGTAACTGAATATTAGCACTTCTGTAAATATTTAATGATCTTCAATGGAGGTTTAGTTTCCTTCTTCTTTTCGTCAAGACAAGCTGTAACTTCAATACATTTATTGTGACGTTACATTAAAAAAAACATCGTCATAAAGTGTAAATCATAATATTAGTCTTCAATAAACGCTGCTGTATACCAATACCTATTATAAGTGGGTATCAACAATTATATTTTTGTTATTAGAACATCCTGTCCTTGTTGTCATTGTGAATCAGTTTAGTAATATTTGTAGGTATTATCAATGTTATGAATTGACTAAGTGGGTTACAATAAAAAATCTTATAAACGGTTACAAGGGAACTTTTTTATTTCGGTAGGAATGTGACGTCACAATTCTCTTTAAAATGTATTAATTGTATAAATAAATAAAACGAATAAACATTTTTACCATCATTCAACATAACTTTTTTATTTCTACCTTACAACAATGACAATAAAAAAAACGTAAGTAGTTTAATAATAATAACATATTTAATTTATTAGTTATTATATTAATCAAAAATCTTATAAACGGTTACAAGGGCACTTTTTTCAATTTAGGTAGGAATGTGACGTCACAATGCTCTTAAAAGTTTATTAATTGTATAAATAAATAAAACGAATAAACATTGTTATCATCATTCAGCGTGACTTTTTTTATTTCTACCTTACAAAAATGAAAATAAAAATAAAAAATTACGTAAATAGTTAAATAATAATAACATATTTAACTTTTTTTTTTTTTTATAAGCCTATAGTGTCCCACTGCAGGGCAAAGGCCTCCCCACCCTTTTTCCACTTGTCTCTGTCTACGGCTTGTAGTGCCCAGTCATTTTGGTAGGAGTCCAGTTCATCCCGCCATCTTCTTGTGGGTCTGCCACGTTGTCGTTTTTTATTGTTCGGGACCCATTGTGTTGTGGTTTTGGCCCAAAGATCTTCTGGCATACGACATATGTGGCCAGCCCAACTCCACTTCAGTTTCGCTGCCGTGTAACCGACGTCTGCAATTTGGGTAGTGGATCGAATTTCTGAGTTTCTTATTCGATCAATTAGTCGGACTCCCAAAATGCAGCGCTCCATCTTTCTTTGGCAGACCCCGAGTGCGAATTTCTGTCGGCTTGTTAGTGACCAAGTCTGCGCTCCATAGGTCAGGGTAGGAAGAACACACATGTCCATAAGTTTCCTTTTTAAGGAGAGTGGAAGAGATCCTTTCATTAAAAATTTCATCGACCAAAAGCTCCTTTGGGCATTTTCGGTGCGCCTGGCAACTTCTTTATCTTGTCTCGCCTCAAAGGAGACTATTTGGCCGAGATATATGTACTCCTGGACATAAGCGATCTCCAAACTCCCTATAGCAATACGGTGCGCTGTGCTGTTGGTCATTACCTTGGTCTTAATCATATTCATTGAAAGTCCTACCTCGAGGCTGGAATGACTCAGTTGTTCGAGCATTAGACCTAATTCTGAAGCGGAGGAAGAGAAAAGAACAATATCGTCGGCAAATCGAAGATTAGATAACCTTCTCTCGCCAACGATAATACCCTTATCTCTCCAGTCTAAACTTAAATTCTGAAACACTTCCTGAAGGGTGGCTGTAAAAAGTTTTGGAGACAGTGGGTCACCCTGTTTTACTCCTTTTTGTATTAAAAATGATGGTCCGGTTTTATTGATATTTATTGCGGCTGTACTGTGGCTGTATATCTGTTTTAGTATTCTAATGTATGTGTTACTAATTTCCTGTTTTTCAAGGGCTTTAAATATGGCTGAATGAAATAGGCTATCAAACGCCTTGGAATAATCCACGAATGCGATATATAAGGGGAGGTGATATTCCTGATGTTTTTCTATGATCTGGTTTATAGAGTGTAGATGGTCTGTTGTTGAAAGACCTCGCCGGAAGCCAGCTTGCTCAGCAGGTTGGTGTAAATCTAGCTGACCTGATATTCGATTTAAAATATTTTTTGTAAAAAGTTTATATAATTGAGATATTAAACTAATTGGACGGTAATTATTGTCTAATTCTGATTTATCGCCCTTTTTATGTAACAAAATGATATTTGAGTGGCAAAAACTGTTTGGGAATCGACCTGTTTTCAAAATTGTATTAAATAGGTTACAAACGTATGGCAGTAGAACAGGTTCACCAATTTTGAGCGCCTCAGCAGTGATACCGTCTTCACCCGGACTCTTGTTGAACTTCATGGTCTTGAGGGCCTGATGAATTTCCAAATGAGATACCATTGGAACTTCATCTGAACATATGTATGTTTCGTTTACTGCTTGTGAGCTAGAATCGTTAGTATATAATGATTGATAATATTCTGTGCAAATATCTATTATCTTATTCTTATCTCCATGTTTAATTTCGTTTTTATCTCTGAGATGTATAATTGATGATCTACCAGTATCTATGCCTCTAATAGTTGACCTGAGTCTACAGTTATTTATTAAAGCTCTTTGAACAAGATTAGTGTTAAAGTTTCTTATATCTTTACGTATACTTCTTTTAACTTTTCTATCCAATTGCCGATACTCATGAGATTGTAAGCTTAATTTCTGTCTCTCTTCAAGTAAATCTAATGTACTTTTAGTTAATTTTCTTTCTTTTTTCTTAGTGGTACAAATTTTTTGACTAGCCATTTTAATAGATTTTTTGATTATTTCGTATTGAGTATCAACATTTTCTGACTGAGACTGTAATATTTCAAAGCCGTTTCGTAAATAGATTTTGAATTGTTCATCGTTTGCAATTATCGTTGATTTATCTAATCTTTTAATTGTATTTTTAATAATTTTGTTGCGATGTATTTTCATATTAAACTTTACTACAAGCCTTAAGGGTCGGTGATCCGAACTGAATTTAAAATATTTAATTGTTTCTACATTCTTTATTATATCTTTACTTGAACTGAGACAGTAATCAATTTCGTTTCTTGTATATCCGTCAGGGGAAAGCCATGTCCAACGATATTGATCTTTCTTATAAAAATAGCTATTACTGATACTTAAATCTTGACCAAATGCAAACTCCAAGAGACGTTCACCTCTTTCATTCCTATTACCTAGGCCATAGGGTCCTCTGATATTGATGTTATCTGATGTCGCTTTAGAACCAATTTTAGCGTTAAAATCTCCTATGACCATTGTCCAAGTGCCTCTGTGTTCGTCGCAGGCTTTGTTAAGTAAATCGTACATCTCTTCGACCTCGTCATTGCTATGAGAAGATGTTGGAGCATATACTTGAATTATTGTGAGGGTTTTGGCCTTAGCAATTTTAAATTTAATTAATACGATTCTGTCTGAATAAGCAACAAATTCAATTATATTATCCTTCCACCGCTTGGAAACCAGGAAACCAACACCATATCTTGAATTAGTTTCTCCGTTATAGTAAAAGATATTATCTGTTTTCTCTAATATATATCCTCTCCTTCTCTCCTAACTTCTGCAAGCCCAATTATATCCCAGTTTATACATTTGAGAGCATTTTCTAACTCTAATAGTCTTTCTTCTGTGCGCAAAGTGCGTACATTGTAAGTTAAAATGTTTAGTTTTTCAGTATCCATTTTTGTTGCATGTGTCGTTTGGCAGTGACTTCTCGCCCGGTGATTATCGCCCCCGACTCCAGGGTGTACCTGCGTACTGCCAATAGCCGTGCACTGACCCGAGTTGCCGAGCACTGGGGGACAGTTTATGTTGTAGTTCATATTGGGAAGGGGTTTAGACTCTATAACCCACCACGCGTGTCTATTGCGGGTTGGTGGGTGTACAGTTAGCCACCTGACTGGGCCTACAATTGCTGCCGTTGATGGTATTTAATAACCATTCTTCCGCCACCAACCAGAACCTGTATCCTGTACTGATACAGATATTTTCCATTTAGACCGTTTAGAGCTCCTGCTCACGTGCCCTAGATGGAAGACAAATATATACGACAGTTTTGCGTCGCACATTTCTGTTTAAAAGTCTACGATACAATTTTAGTTTTGACAATGCGCTCAAACTAAAACTTTTATTTATCGTAGTCGTAAATCCCTTTAGTCGCCTCTTACGACACCCATGGGAAGATATGGGGTGGTCCTATTCGTATCCGGAACCACACGGATATTCGTATCCGGAACCACACGGATATATTTAACTTATTAGTTATTATATCAATATGTAATTATTTATGTATTGTATACATGTATTGTATCGCAATTTAAGCATGAATACCTAACAAGTTTGTGCTTAAAATATTATTATGATTTCGTAAAAACAAAATACAACCACAAATCAACTAAGCTTCAAACTCAGATTTAGTTGATAGTGATCCCAATGTTTACCCGATATAGCTACCTGCTCATGATAGATAGATGCGAATTCAAAGAACCGGTCGCCACTGTGACGCGTTTAGTACAAATGCGACAACATTTCATTAGTGTGTGTTATCTTATAAACTGCTAAACACGCAAGCGACTTCGTTAGTGTGTGTACTGGCTGTATCGGGCTCGTACCGTTCATAGCAATGTAATCCTTAGCGTGCCTATGGACTTCTGAGCGTTTACTGTACAATTTTTAAGACAAATTTTACTTATCTGTATAACATAAGTAAAGGCTTTTAGAAATATGATATGGAATTTGGAATGACTTACAAAATAAAATAATTAAAACATGTTCAGTGATCGTTTTTTTTTAAACATAAAATATAGGAGCGTACCAAATATTATCGTTACAACTTCCAATATATCCTGAATATAATAAAATTAAACTAACAACAATATATTGCAAATCGACATATTCATGGTTTTCATTTCGTGAATGCCACGTTACAAAAACTTATTTAACGTTTAATAATTAAGATGTAGTAGTAAATGGCATAATTACATGCTAAACTATTTAAATTAAATCAATATTGTTCACGAACGGTGTTATTACCGGCCAAATGACCTTGATACACTTCATATCAAATTCGTTCGTATTCAAGTGCGCGTACGCATTTCTTTGCCCCACTCACTGTCGCTTATACCCAGTAGTGTTTAGTATAAAATCATAAACCACTGGCTCTTTGATATCAATCAACTCCTGGTTGTAGCAAATCACACACCAAAATGTTCAGCAAAGTAAGATGTATCTTGTGAAATATAATTAAAATTCAATCAATAATTAATTATTAAACGAGGGAGTCATTATTTAAATCGAGGTAAATTCATTTAATCACAATCGATTTTGTCACCTTTCCAGATTGTAGCTTTCGGTGCTCTGTTGGCTGCTGCCAACGCTGGTTTGTTGGGACATGGCCACGCTGTGTCTTCCCAAAGCATCATTCGTCACGATGAGCCCATCCACTACGCTGCACCAGTAGCCCACTACGCCGCCCCTATTGCCCACTACGCCGCTCCCATTGCCCACTACGCTGCACCCGTCCACCACGTTGCCCCTGTAGCTCACTACGCCGCACCTGTGGCTCACTACGACGGTCACGATACCTATGTAAGTATATTTATATAGTCGATAATGGTCGATTTGACATACAACGATAGTCATGCCAACTAAAACGTTATATATTTTAAAAGCGGTCGTGACGCAACGGATAAGGCATCGTACTTAAGATCGAGAGGTCGTGGGTTCGTATCCTGGCCATTACTCCACGGACTTGAACTTTCTCCTAACACAAACCAATTACGTTTAGCTAGATAGGGATTGCAAAAATACAAATAATTTGTTTTTGAAAATTACTTATAAGTTTTTTTCTTTTATTAATTTACAGACTCATCCTAAATACGACTTCTCTTACTCGGTATCCGACCCTCACACCGGTGACCACAAGTCCCAGCACGAGAGCCGCGACGGTGACTCTGTGCACGGATACTACTCTCTGGCTCAACCTGACGGCACCATCCGCAAGGTCGAGTACACCGCTGATGCCCACAATGGGTAAGTATCCTAATATAGATACGACATAATAATATTTTACGTACACTTTCAATGAATGTTATACTAAATTCTGTTTTATGTTTTCAGTTTCAACGCTGTAGTACACAACTCCGGTCACTCCGTGCATCCCGCTCCCGTCCACGGACACGCCTACCACCATTACTGAATATGAAACTGATTGTTATTTATTGATTTGTGTGACTAATGACGAGTGCAAGAAGTGATGATTGTAAATAAACTGTAATTTTATACATTCAACTATATCTTTATTTCACCATCAAAACCTCCAACAACTTTATGAACATATATATAAGTATATATATATTAAGAGAAAATTAGTGATAAAAACTGTTAAGTATAATATTACGCTAACAAACTACTTTAGTTTACCCCAATCCAAGTAGTTTAAGAAAAGACAGGTCTTTTTTGTGCAAGACACCAAAAAATAAAGTTATTTACTGTATGTAAAGATAGAAAGAAAGAAACATATTTATTCTGTATAAAATAATAATAATACTTATTAAAAACAAAATACTAAACGAATAAATTGACAGAAATGGAAAATAAAGAGAACTGCACAGTTACATACCTAAAATCGTGCCTTACGATACCTACAGACAAATAGACATTTAGACAATCGTGAATAATGGATTGATACATTACTGTAAATTACACAACAGCTATTTAAAACTGTCGCGCATTAAGTTGTCATACGACTAGACAAATATATTCATTGCTAAAACTCATATTTCACTCGTGTTTTAAATAATTACCACTGGTTTAACTTATAGCATGCCAGTTAAACTTATTTAAGTTTATATTGAGCCTTTTTAAACGACTCACACATTATATACAGGCAACGATTCAAACTCTTTCAAGGCTTTTTGGTCGCAGGGCGTTGTTTTCCGTAAAGAACTATACCCCAGGAACGCACAAAGACATAGTGCAAAGGGAGTGAATATAATTATGTATTTTTAGGTTAAGGTATTCATCTATGAGCCTATGCAGCCTGAAATAAGTGATTTATATATATATGTATATAATATTAGTAGTACCTCAGGATATAGGCATCTCAAATATATTTCTTATATTCTGACGGGCAAAGTCTTTTCTTTCTAGTATAATTAACCAATGCAGTACAGTTTTCTTCATGTTGTTTACCGTTTGCGCCAAAACACACTTAAGCTGCAAACAAGTCACTTTTTAAACAGGTGTCTTTGTATAAAATTATACATAGTCAAACAAACCACAAATAAAAGTTTTGTAAATTGAATTGAACTGCGCAAAATATGCGTGAAGCATATCAAAATCTGAACCGCAACCTTGAAATGTTCAAAGTAAAAACAGGTGCGCGTGCGCATTTTTCATCCCCACTATGCATTAGACATACTTATTCTTACACGCTCTACAAAACTAAAGAGTTCATTGGCATCGATCAATAGACGAATTAATGACATAACCACAATAAACTAAACAATTTATTCAAATACTGGCTTCCGACCTCCACTTTGCTTATGAAGGCAACTGCATCCCTTTTTATAAATAGTGTTTATTATTTTTTGTCTTTACTTTTTTATTTATCTCACTGTTATTTTGGACCTAAATAAATGTTTATATTTTCATTTATCAATAAAAATATCGGAATTGCATCCGTCGAGCTTTTTCACCAACTACTAATTTACATGTTACTTTTAAATCTAACTAGATCTATAATCAAGATTAACATTAACCATTCTTGTAGTTCATATACTCATAAAACGTATTTCAATACATACCACTTAAAATTCAATTATTTCCTTTCTGACTCTACAAAAATCGTAATTTAAAATAATCAGTAAAGATTGATATTCAAAGACATTAATTACAAAACGCCTAATTGGCGCTTCTCGCGACTAAGCATTTCTATTCAACGTGGTAATGCTGCCAGCCTTTCGGCCACGATATCTGCTGTAGACAGCGATGCGGAGAAATTTTCTGATAATCAGACGCATAATTCAATTATTTTGTTTTATTTATAATTATAATAATAAAAATCTTTATTCAAGTTAAAAAAAAAACGAACGACGACGAAAGAGTTTGCTAAGATTAAGAGTAAACATACACAGTTTATGTTTCAGATTCTGTACAAGAGATGATTTATTTTCTACCTCTTAAGCTAGGGTATACCTGTATTATAAGAGGTATTTATTAATTATGTATGTTCTATTTTGTTATTATTAGCTTAGTCATTAGCTAATTGTAGTTGTACATTTTATCTGTTTGTTTTAAATGCCTTTATAAATTAAAAACCTTTTCGTAAACCAAATAGTTGTAATATTTAACGTAGGTACATAAACCTTAATTATTTTAAGGCCTTGTATGTCACTATTGCCCCAACCAGTAGTGTTACAACTAGCATAGTTTCAAAGTTATGTAAGCTCAGGAATTTCAATTATGTTTTATTTCTGCTTCCTTATATGAATGTCGTACATTGTGTAGGCGCTGCACAAATATGGATTGTAATTTAAGTTAAATGCCACTTATTTAATGATAGCATAGATTAAAAAGTTCTACGTGCCTTTAAAAAAATAAATAAAATAAAAATAAAAATCATTTATTTTCAGACCAACAGATCCATAGAGTGCTAGTAACAATAAAACTTATATCCTATGTTAGTATGACAACGAGATGTGAGCAAAACCATGTACTTTTGAGCTTTGAAGTTGGTGGAAAAATAATGATCAATACATGGTTATATTATATATGGTATATTACATCGTGCAGTACTTGGTTCTGAGACCCTGGGTGTAAAAAAATTGTCTGAAATTTCCACAAAAAATAGAAACATTAGTTCGCTCCTGGACACAAAGCGGGTAAAAACATAATGCCCAAATTTATCACCGTATATCTGTTATTGTCTAAACATCTTTACTTTTCTGATTTGTCTCAATATACAGTTTTTTTATATTTTCGGGGTATATCAGATACCCGTAATACCTACCACACATTTTATGTAACAACGAGGACGGTTTAAAATACTCTTCGAGGCTTAGTATCGATTAATATAGGTATATATTACATAACTGGGATTAAAATAAACATGCAGTTATGAATGATACATATTACAAAATTGCCTAGTCAAATAAAAACTACTACGACTTAACCTTAGTTCGAACAAAAAACGGTCGAAGTATTGCATCTAATTGTTCAGAACGATAAACGAATCATGTTTTTTTTGTCAACTTTGGCTCGGGCAGTTATTTGATTCTTGTGGTTTTATGTTCATTCAGATAACATCACGTACTATAGAGTGATGCGACCTTGCCAGAATACTACCAAATGAGTATGATACCTTACCTTATCTGTATGATAAATTACTGTTTAGTCAAATATAACCAACAAATCGAATTTACATATTTGTTTGTTTAACTGTAACCATGTTACCAAACAAATGAACAACAACGTCCTGCGAACATTTTAGTATCAGGCAAGTTGGCGTCCTAGGCCAACTTTTGGCACGAGAAGTACTTACGTACAGACACTTTATACAGGTCTACAGGTAGCTATCTCTTTATACAGGTCTGTGTCTTAGATACTCTTGCATGAGCTGGTTAGATTTTGAAATTTATACCTTGTAAAAATGAAACCGGAAAGAAATGCTGACAGCTGCGGCATTTGTTGGCTTCGAATCATTGACATTTAAACACCACACCGCGTTATATAACGAAAGCAAAACTGAATAGAAGACTTACCGCTGTACTTAATCCCAAATATAATTTGAATATTTAAAATATTAATATTTTACCAGGGAAACCACATATAATCATAGAGTAGTATGAGTTTTAAATATGAATAGGAATTTTAAAATTTAACTGCGGCAGTGAAATTTTGCTCACGCTAAGGGAAAAGTGCGTCGATTGATTAGGGCTCCACAACTATCTTAACTATTTTATGCCATGGACACAATTAATTACATATAATGTGAACCTTAAAAATTTCTTCCTTCTACAGACAATCGAAAACGGAGAGGCACCTCTTCACAGTTACTCCAAATTTGCACTCATGCGTACAGTTTTTTGCGACCAAGCCGACGCACATTTCCACGGCACATGGTCACGGCAGTTTTTGATACCATGACATATATTGGAGTTTGCAGTGTTTATCAGTTTTTCATCGACCTTAGATATTGTCATTGTCGCGTGGTGGTCATGCAGTGGTCAGCCCCACTTGTTCTTATTCAGTTTTAAATCATATAAAAACCACGGTCAGCTTCGACAATCATCAATCAATAAACAACTTCGATCTCAATCACACCAAAATGTTCAGCAAAGTAAGTGCATTTGCATATTTTGTGGTGTCACGCAATATACAAAAATAGTGTTTCTAAATAATAAAACAAGTGTCGTAAATCAAAGTAGTGAAAATAACTCTGGATTCGAGTAGAAATCACCGTGTTCTCAGACCAAAAATATAAATTCCTAGATTATCTGGAAGCCGTTCCCTTTCATGACAATCTTATTGTTAAGAGTTTTTTTTTTATTTCAAAATTGCTCATATACCTGCAAATTAAATTTAAAGGTAGGATAAAAATTGCTAAAGATAATATATTCTTTCTGCAGCTGGTAGCTTTCGGTGCTATGCTGGCGGCCGTTCACGGCTACGGCCATGCGGTGTCATCCCAAAGCATCGTGCGTCACGATGGAGGACACCACTACGCGCCGTACGCCGTCGAATATGCGGCCCCATACGCTGCTCCGTACGCCATCCCATACGCAGCTCACTACGCTGCACCCTTGCCGTATGCTGCTCCAATTGCCTACGCTGGACATTATGGAGGATACGACGATGGTCATTATGACGGACATGAGGATGGACATTATGAGGGACATGATGATGGACACTACGGACACGATGAACACGTAAGTTATATAAACTTTTAATTTAATCTAAACATTTATCGTAGACGGATAAAATTATGTGGAACTTAACAAAAATACATTAACAACCCAATAACGCGATAAATGTATCATGCTGAACTATGTCATAAAGATTTACAGTAATTTTACTACTATTGCGACTACTACTATTGAATGATCTATATTTATCTATGCTGATGGATTTATGTTTGGTTTCATACTTCCAATATATATGTGTCTAAAAGTGAATGCTAAGGTTTACATTTATCTACTGACGTTCCTGCAGGCTCACCCCAAATACGACTTTGCGTATTCCGTGTCAGACCCTCACACCGGAGACCACAAGTCGCAGCAAGAGAGCCGCGACGGAGATGTCGTCCACGGCAGCTACTCGCTGGTCCAGCCTGATGGATCCGTCCGCGAAGTTGAATACACTGCTGACGACCACAATGGGTAAGATGAAGATGAAGATGAACGAAATATAGTTAAAGGAAAATCATGCTTTTGGGCATGATAACTATAGAGCCTTATTTATTAAACTCATGCATTAAGAGTCAATTAATTTATATAGCTTTGCTTGGAGTTATTTCCTCCACAATCCACTGAGGCTTTTTGTAATGTATAATTTGTAAATGTATCAAACAGTTACCAATCTGAATACCTAATTCTAAATTAGAATTATAGTTTTCACAATTCTAAACGTCATCGTGGTTATAAATTCAATCAATTTAGTGCTTTTGAGGAAGTTGTAAAATATTTACTAATATTATTTATTGAGATATATTACGATGGGTTCGGCCGACTAGTCGGGTAGCCGATAAGTTGGCGGTCGAATATACGACTAGTCGGCGACTGCAAATTTGGCTTTGTCGGCAAGGTCGATCATTTGTATCGGTTAAATTGAATGCGTTTAAAGATCGTTTTATGTTGCTTGTCGCGTATATTACAAAGCGGCACAAGTCATATAGCACTTCATGTGACCTTTATAGTTTCGTCGAGTAGTCGGTGTAATTGGCTGATTAGTCGGCGACTAGACGGCAGCTACAAAAGTCGACTAATCGACACATCTCTATTACTTTTGCATCTCATTATGATTTCATGACTTAATTCGTGTTAATAGCTAGCAGATTTATAAGACCCTTATAGTAGAAGACTCGATTTTACTATTACTATTAAAATCCTGAAATTAATACCTGCTAATTTATAGTTCCATAAACATCTTGATAATAATTCGTTTAAATTAACAACTCCATTTAAATCAGCTCGTCAAATCAATTCTCTTCAATCTTTTACTCAACAGACTTGAAAATCATAAAACGCATTTCATGGAAACAACTTTGTACAAATAAAACGTTGTAGATTGTTTGAGGTCACTCTTAATTTTTCTTACAAGTACAAACACCAAATTAACCTTAAAAATATTGAGCAGTCAAACATGTATGTTTACTATCTTTTTTTTTTACAGATTTAACGCCGTGGTGCATACCTCAGCTCCCTTAGTGCATGCCGAAAATGTTTACAAAAAGTAAATTATTTTCTAATCTGTCCCTGGCTGATACCAAAAAGTATTTATTTTTATTGATTTATTAAACCATGTCTATGGAACTAAACTTTTTTTCTATTATTTCAATCCTATGATAGCTTATCTGGTCCGGTGTCACCATAGATAATAGATATTAAGATGAGAAAATTTACGTTTATACATTTGCAACAATTGGATTGTCTAGTTCATAGATAATTTTCCCCGGGCCGGGTGAAACCTGTCAAAACTTATACATTTTTAAACGAGGTGAATTTTATCTGGAACGCGCAGCTCTGCTTGCTCAGTGGGAAGAATATCATTTAAAACTTATAGTTCTATCTAGTTAAATACCTCTCTGGGTGTCAAGACAATTTTTTTTATAGAAGTTTTGACGTTTGCATACAATATTTGACAGCTCCACCAGGTCAGAGAATCTTGCTACACTATACCCGCTATCTCATAAGAATGATAATGTCAACAATAAAACCACATGCAATTATGTAATTTTCTCACACTTTATTACAGTGAGTAATATAATATTATGATAGAATAGCCGCGATTCGTCATCAAGGTAACGTTAGTGAACAATGAGGTCTAAATTCTAAATAATTGCCTTACATTCAATTACCTATGAACTTCACCTACTTTGATCAAATTATAACATAGCTACTGTCTCACTTCTGGCCACAATAGCTTATATTGTTACCATTGTGCTTATTATATTTAATTTTACCCAATATATTAAACATTGTAACATATCATAACAAAACATTAAGGTCATTTATGAGAATTAAATGTCAGACGGCATTTGCAAAACTAAATTAATAACATTTCAATACACAAAAGTTAAATTAATTTATGTGTATTGAAATATTAATCCGTACTACGGTCATCTCCGATATTTGCGAATTAATTATGGAGCTGTAATTCTGACCCGAAGCATCACACTAACGAATATAATATATATTCTCTTAATTTTGATTAAAAAGTGATCATGCTAATCTTTATCCGGACATCAACTCACTAAATTATAAATATTTTAAACTTAGCCCCAATTTTACACATGTAAGATAAACCTTATGGCAGGATAAGCATGTAACACACAAAAATGAAAGTAACAGCTGTGTTCTTTTTTCAATTGTTACTTAGTTTACTTTTAAATTCGGTCAGGTTATATATAATACCCCGAACCTCAGAAACTGGTCCTTAGAATTACACCGATTTCTATCATCGATAGATCTTTCCATCTTATTTTTACGATAAATTGATTAAAATTGACATAAGCTCCATACTAATTACATAACATAACATAAAATCATGCCTATATTACCCACAAGGGTGTGTCAGAGGAGTGCAACACCCACATTTCATCTGTTATGCTTAGGTCCCATGGGGTAGGGTGAGTCTTTCGTCATTCACTATAATTTATAGGTAACTACCTCGATAAATTTTGTAAAAAATTATTTACATTTAACTACTGAGTATATTTAGCAAAAGATTAAACTGTGGGGATTAGCGCTGACAGCCGAAATACAGGTTAACGCCTAGTTCGGCTGCAGATGCTTCAATTTGTTTGTGATAAACCAAGCTAAACTGTAACATTTTAATATAAGTCATGTGAATCTTTTACTTTGAGACAAATAAATTTTATTTTTATTTTTTAATCTAGATATGGTTAGCGTATGCTCCACTCAACGCGAGGTCTCGGATTGAGAGGCGCATACAGGTGAAGTGTAGGTGTTTGGTTTGGTTTGGTTTTCCTGGGCGGTATCCGCACTTAGTCCTCCTATGGGACCGTTGTACGTGAAAGGTTTCCCGTTTACTCCAGCCAGCCTAAATCGGTCCAGAAGGAAAGCAGCATTCGAAGATTGCTGCAGGCTTCCGGCAGCGATGTTGGTGACTGAAAAACTTGTGCCCGTTGCTCGGCCACGCTGCTACATTCCATGATGACATGCTGTGGTGTTTCTTCTGCCTTCATGCTTCCTCTGCATAGAGGGCTGTCTGTTATTCCTATCGTGTGTAAGTGTTTGTTAAGTAGACAAGGACCGGTCAAGATGACCGGACCAATGACCTTGCGGAGTCTGTCTCTATTATGTTTGTTGTGGGTGTTCTCCTCTGCCACACCCTTCTGGATAATATAGGTGAAATCTTATGCTATGATAGATATAGTAACTAATAATGAAGTAATTGAGTTAACAAAGAAAACTATTTGACGCTAGGCCGACGCGACGTTTGATCTGGTGACAAACAAAAATATCGGCCACGGTGACAAAGACAAAAAAAGTATATTTTTTCCTTTTTCTTCCTTAGTAATTGTTCCATCGAGTTCCATCTCCATCTCGCTCTTGTAATTTTATGGTTCTATCTTTAGGTATTTCATCTGAGGTTTGATCTGATATTTTTTTCTCATAACAAGGCTGTTGCGCTTGCGTGATTCCGGCCATAAAGAATATAAACCTTATTTACCCACAGAGTAATCTCAATTGTGTAATGTATTCATTTTGATACTAATATGCCCTTCAACTAAATATAAAGATTATTATTATACGCGACAGGTCGAGATTGCAAATTTGTAAAACTCGATATCGTTATTTTTTTGAGATATACGAAATAATTAGCGGAAATTAGTTATTTTATGTAATGTTATATTTTATAGGTTTAATCATAATAACATGAACTTTTAGTATCAATGATAACCTTGAACCTTTGAACCTTTTAAAAATCTTTGTTGACCCCGATTCTTGACCTGTCGCGTACGGTAGCTTCTTTGTATGCACTTTTTATTTTTCTGAGAATCTTTTTATTGTAATAAACACTTCCTTTATTTACTTATATTTTTGGCATACCGGTTTCCAACTAAGGAAAGGTTGCTGAAGCTAATTATCGTTATCTGTTAAGAGATTAAGACAAATACGTCTCCCATTAAAATCTATACTTAAAGCTTTTTATGGTGTATCTAGAACTACTAAAATAGTAGACCTATCTCGAGGGTCTAGTGTTCAGCGCCTCTCCCCGAGAGGTTCGATTCTCGGGCCGGACAAAGTGCTATTTGTGCTTTCCGTCAGGAAATTCACAATACAGCAGCACGGAGTTAGAATTGTGCCCGGTGGATGGCGATAGGCTCGCCCTTTATCCCAAAGGACCTAAACATAACAGTTAAAATGTGGGTGTTGTACCTACACCTCTAACACACCCTTCTGGGTAATATAGGCGTGATGTTATATTTTGTTACGTTATACTAAAATGGACGACGAAAACGACCGGACGCCGAGGTCGCAGGTTCGATTCCCGCTTAAGATAAATCTTTGTGTGCATGAACATGGGGGTTTGTCTTAGTCTGGGTGTTTATATGTATGATAAGTATTTATTTACAAAAGATAAGTATATATGTTTTAATATCAGTTATTCTAGTACCCATAGTACAAGCTCTGCTTAGTTTGGGACTAGATGGCGTTGTGTGTAAGTTGTGAAATATTTATTTATTATTATTATTTATTTATTTATGGTTTTGTTACCTTAAGGCTTACCTTTTTAGCTAGCTTACTTATTAGAGCTTTTTTGAAGGGGTGGTCATGAAGTTAAATGATTCTTAAACAATTTACATTAAATACCTAGATATTATTACATAATAGCTAAAGTAAATGAACACCTTCGCCTTCAAGAAAATCAAGTGCATGGAAACCATAACCGTGACTCTATAAACAAACGAATATGTAATTTAAAAGCTCATAACATGTTATATAATAACGATGCAATAAAAAAAATGTACTAGTAGATTTTTTTTAAAGTAGCGTAATTAATAAAAAAAAGATTTTTTAATCGAAATATTTCTTTGTGGATCGCTACGGAATTCAAAAATTATTAAAGGTGTGTGGTATATAGAGTATATTGCATAAAATAATTTTGTGTATATTTTTTTTTGTGTCATAGTATTTCAAATTAAATTAATTTATTGTAATACAAACATTGTCAAGCATTTGTTTTATTTCACTCACGCACTTTGCTTTGAAACAGTCACCAAATTTTCAATTATTGTATTAAAATCCATAGTTTCTCATACTATTATAACCACTGGATCAATGTAAATGAAGCTTAAGGACTTATAATAAAAGGTTTATTCACCACTAATAAAAAGGAGAATACAATAGTTTTAAAATTAATAATGCTTACCTAAAAGGCACATAATTATATTAGCGGTACTCAAGTTATAGTTTCGTCGATGCAATTATATGCCTTTAGCAAACTTTGACAAATTTCTTTACCTCAGAATATCTTAACCGATGTCCACGAATTAAACTACCGACGCTTGCTTCCATTGCATATTCTGGTGGGAAGTATACTTTAATTTACTTATAACAAAAAAAAAATTTGAGACATCAATAGCCGTCCATAATAATATGAAATCAGATTCAAAATTAATGTTCAAAATACATACATTTGCATATTCATTCCATGTATTGTAGCTTAAGTGTGTACAAGACAACTAGCACAAGATAAGTATGGCGCAATAGCTCTGCTAGCCTCAGACTACTTTCAATATGCAAACGTTTTTACTGATATAGGGCCTGACCATAAATACATATTTCCATAACTTTGATATTTATCTGTAACTAACCATTAATTATTTTGACCACAAGTCTTTCAACAGCAAATAAACATCAAGTAAATGTGTAAGCTTTAAGTGAATTAAGTCGGTACGGGTGGTATGTCAACGCAGTTAGTATATAGCTGCTTGTACATTAAAATATATTAGGATACATATAGTGAAACTTTTTAGTCCAGATGAAACGATGACTACAGATTTCGGAAACATTTTTGGGCTTACCGAATTCGTACTTATCTAGCTTTTCGTGGTGTAAATAAGTAATATAATAATAATAAACTGTTTATTCACCACTTATAAAAACGAGAGTGGTGGTAGAGCTCTTGTGAATGAGCTCGAGGGGGGCAGCACCACCGTCTCACCTTTAACCTGCCGCCAAATAGTAGTGCTTCCATTACTGTGTTCCGGTTTGGTGGTGAGATCAGGCCCTGAAATTACTGGCACATGAGGCATAACACCGTAGTCCTCAGCTGCAGTGACGCATCTTTAATCTGCTTTTGTGGATTTTTGATGTCCATGGGCTGTACTCCACTTACCATCAAGTGGACTACATGTTCGTTCGTTTTAAAATTCATGATGCTTACAAAACTTAATATAAAACATGGTTTACATCGATTACAATTAGGCACATAAAAGCACTCTTTCACTCAAGTTAAAGTTTCTTTAATTATATGCCTTTGGTAAACTTAGGCAAATGCTTATACCTAATTATATCTAAACAGACGAAATAAACTACCGATGCTTTCTTCCATTAAATATTCTGGTGGGAAGTTTACATTTAGTTACTAACTACAAAAAAGTATTTCAGAACATCAATAGCCGTCCATAATAATATGATATCAGATTCAAAATTAAGGCTCAAAAGCCATACATTTGCATATTCATTCCATGTATTGTATAGTCAAGCCCCAACACAATCATTCTAATATCTTTCAAGGGATGGGAACTCTCGTGTTCGAACAATAGACATGAAAATCTCCCAAATCTAGATGTGAACAATGTACGTACAGATACGTGCAAACGGCTAAAGTACTTAAATCGGAAAGTTAGCATAATCTACTACTTATACGTACTTGTGTGGTTATCTCTCGAGCTTGAAGATGATATCTTTTAGCGCAGTTTTTAACAGTTAAGTATTAACATTTATCTCCTTCATATAAATGTAAACATGTAATTTATCTATACTCATTTTGTAGAAGAATATTTGCTTGTTTGTTCAGATTATGCTCTGAAACTACTAGTCCGATTTTGATGAAAATTATTGTAGAGATAGTTCTAGACTCCGAAAAAAACATTGGCTACTTTTTATCGACTTACCACGCGAGTTAAGCCGTGAAGTAGTAAAAAACGTAAAATGCCTGAGAGTGCCTAAAAGTGCTCGAGGGAATGTGAAGTCTATCAATCCGCACTTGGCCAGCGTGGTGGACTATGGCCTAACCCTTCTCATCATGAGAAGATGCCCGAGCCCAACAGTGGGGCCTGTATCAGATACAGGGCTGCTATAATATCTTTTGTGCTAAGTGTTTTGAAAGCTCTGAGGTCAATAGATACTGTTTATACCGGGATCAAAGTCGATAATATAATATTTCAAAATTTCACGAATTTGGGTTACAAGATAAACATCATCAATGACGACTCTAAACCTAAAACACAATTTTTAATCTATTTACAACGTCTGATACGCAATGCCACAACCCAAAATACGAAAATTGAATACTTTTCACATTTCTGTGTTATTTATGGCAGGTATGTCTTAATAACCGTGTTATGATTTCTGTTATCTTAAGAGAAACTTACTACTGTTACTACATACCTGCACATGTCGTATGTATAACATATGGCCGACTTACAGTTAAATGCAACGCAACCACGATGATATAATATTTTATAATGTTGCTTACTATGAATAGTAGGCAAGCGCAATCACAGAGGTTTTACTCGCAATAAAACAATAGCCAAAATAAACCGGCCGATGTTCCCGCACCGCAATATATGCAGCTCAGAGTACATAATCTCTAGAGGGAGTCTCGTGCAGTGAACATTGCAACAAAGACGTAGAAATTTGACAAGCTAGTGTGCGTGAAACCATTGCTTTACGATGACTTGACATTCATCTGAGAGTTACCACTAATTGAATTTACCCCAATGTAATGGAAGAAAAAAATTAATGGGGGTAAAAATACACAATACTGCAGTTATAAAATAAACTACTGTCGCTTTAATTTATAAAATTATTGTGCTTTTGCAAAAGCAAAATGATAAAAATATATTTTTATTTTGCAAAGTTAAAATATATTAGCAAGCTACTATTGGAGAATTTAAGTTTTATACTGTAAATAAAATAAAAATCAAATAAATCCTTAAAAAACTTGTTTATTTTAAATAATCAAATGCCACAATAATAATCAAATAAAATAATAATTAATATAATATACAGGGTGTATTTTTGAAACGGGGCAGTAAGGGCAAGTACCTTAACCGTTGCAGTTACAGCAAAACGTTCTTAAAAGACCTTCCCTAACTTTTTGGGACATTTTGAACTGCATTCACAGATTTTGTAAAAAACTTACAGTTAGCAAAAAAAATGCAAAAAGTTCAAAATTTTTTTTTTTATGCCAATCGATTTTATTTCATGTGGGGATCAAAAAACTCTATGGGACCATTTTAGCTTTCAGTACTAGAAAAGACAGAAATCGCCAAAAACGTTTCCCCTACATTTCGGCAACAGAAACGAATTTCTACGATGGTCTAACTTTTTGTTATGGCCTGGAAGTGGGTAGAATTGACTGTAAAGTAAATAAAAAGAACTTTTACCATCAAATTTCGAATTTGATTCGAAAATCTGTGTGTTATACTTAGTTTCAGCTGAGAAACTTCGTATGAGTTATTAATTAAGGATTTTCGCTAAAATGTCTTCTAATCGTGAAAAAATTGACTTATTAGAAGCGTATTTTGAAAGAACCCTGCAATTCCAGGTTTTTCAAAAGATTTGTAATAACCTTTCTTGTTGGCACATGCCGCAACGGATACTTATTGCGGTACCACACTAATGCAGCTCCCGCATTTCGATTATTGACTAAATACGCTTCTAATAAGACAATTTTTTCACGATTAGAAGACATTTTAGCGAAAATCCTTAATTAATAACTCATACGAAGTTTCTCAGCTGAAACTAAGTATAACACACAGATTTTCGAATCAAATTCGAAATTTGAGGGTAAAAATTCTTTTTATTTACTTTACAGTCAATTCTACCCACTTCCAGGCCATAACAAAAAGTTAGACCATCGTAGAAATTCGTTTCTGTTGCCGAAATGTATGGGAAACGTTTTTGGCGATTTCTGTCTTTTCTAGTACTGAAAGCTAAAATGGTCCCATAGAGTTTTTTGATCCCCACATGAAATAGAATCGATTGGCATAAAAAAAAATTTTGAACTTTTTGCATTTTTTTTGCTAACTAAGTTTTTTACAAAATCTGTGAATGCAGTTCAAAATGTCCCAAAAAGTTAGGGAAGGTCTTTTAAGAACGTTTTGCTGTAACTGCAACGGTTAAGGTACTTGCCCTTACTGCCCCGTTTCAAAAATACACCCTGTATATATATTAATTTAATATTAATTATTTTTTTTTAATTTTGTCACACCCTGTATAGTAAGTAAATCGACGAACAGACTTTTGAAACCAGCTGTTAATTTTAAATTATTAACTGAAGAATAAAAAAAAACAGAAATACGGGTAAATATAGTATCGCAGACTGGCAACACCAAAAAATGGCGTGTGGGTTTTGAGATTAAATGTCAGAATTTGCTAGATTTATTTTGAAAAAATACGATTGTTTTTGCATTACTTACCGATGGTAGGAGATTGTGTTAGTAGCATTTGCACGTCTGCTATAATTCCGGCATATTTTTATAGCACAATACGACATTGTAACTCACAAAATGATTTTTTGTAATTCACTCAAATGACCTTATTGTTTGAGGTGATAATTGACACTGACAGCGGTTTTTGTCGGATCAGGTAATTTACGGACAAAATTTTTGGACAATTTAGCGTTGATGAGGCGGTATCTATAGATATATATAATCAAAGATATGCAGTACCTAAAGAAGTAATTAAATAAATATAGTTTAAAAAAACTAAAAAAACACGCTTTTAAAGCACATCAAACTAAAAAGTGAAAAATAATTCTTATTATAACCTGAAAATAATAATAAACGAAAAATACTAGTACTATTGGGAAAAAAAAAAGCGTGGGGCGCTCTGTGCCATATTTTTCGTCTATCGAGCGACCCACGCTTTTTTTCACAATAGTACTAGTATTTTTCGTTTATTATTATTTTCAGGTTATAATAAGAATTATTTTTCACTTTTTAGTTTGATGTGCTTTAAAAGCGTGTTTTTTTAGTTTTTTTAAACTATATTTATTTTTCACTTTTTAGTTTGATGTTATTTAAAAGCGTGTTTTTTAGTTTTTTTTTAATCCTGGCGATCCTAATCAGGATAATGAGATAAATTTATGTAATTATTATATTGTCGCTGATTCTTTACAAGTGTAGAAAGTTTGAATTAAATCTGTCCGTTTAAAGTGGGTCAAAATCGAGTCCAAAGGAGTCGGTTACATACAAACAAACAAACAAACAAACAAACAAACAAACATACAGGTGAAGCTAATATAAGCGTGTTAAAAATACTATGAGCCGAAAAACGACAATAACGTGTCATTGTACGCATTGACCTAGTATAACAAAGTGTAGTATCGCAGTTCACAGGTATTTACATTAAGTAACGATCTTTTTGATAATGTAGCGCGAGAATGTGAAGACAAAGCGCAGTGACCTTGCGGTGCGGGGACGAGCGCGGAGGCTTTCGGCGCCCCACCGGCAGCCAAGCCAATTCTTATAAAACCCACTGCCGGTTATCAAATGTATGTCAGTCACGCACTACTATCCCGTAAAAATGTTCGCCAAAGTAAGTCATCTTCCCGCGTTAAGTGAAGTGAAACGTGAAAACTTAAAATTTTGAGAAAACTTAAATGGTTTTGTTTGTGCAGATTTTAGCTCTCGGCGCTGTGGTGGCGGTCGCGCAGGCGGGACTGATCGGCCATGGAGGATACTCGGATTACTCAGTGTCATCTCAGCACAACTTGGTGCACCATGACGCTCACTACGCGGCAGCTCCCTTAGCCACTCTTGCCCACGCCTCTCCCCTCATCCACTCCGCTCCTATTGTCCACGCCGCCCCTATTGCCCACATTGCCCACGCCGCCCCAGTCTACGCCCACGCCGCCCCCGTTGCCGATCACGGTAGCTACTACGACGGTCACGGTCACGGTCATGAGGACTATTATGTGCGTATCTAATTACTACTTTTTGTTTTAAGTGGATCATTACAAGCTTGATGTAAGTGATTACGGTACTAAGATCTGAAAATGTTGAAAGCCACCTTACGCTTTTATTAGGCCTTACTTGGATCAAGATGAGATTTTACACACATATTTTACTGTTTATCTTCTAACGATGCCAATCTAATCACACGTGTTTAATTATTCACTGTGAAAAAGCTATTTGCTTATCCAGATTATACTCACGACGATTATTAATTTAAACGTTACAATCTCAGTAGATAGCTCTGATAGATAAAAAATCCGTTGTTTAATGACTACATTACCTACTCAATAGCTTGCTTATATTTTAAACAAATCTAACTTTTTGACTGCCCAAATTATAATTCTAACTAATAATGTTTGTGTTCTAGTCTCACCCCAAATACAAGTACTCTTACTCCGTGGAAGACCCCCACACCGGTGACCACAAGTCCCAGCACGAGGTGCGAGACGGTGACGTCGTGAAGGGAGAGTACTCTCTGCTCCAGCCTGATGGCTCCTTCCGCAAAGTCACCTACACCGCTGATGACCACAACGGGTAAGTTCTATGGTTGAATGGCATTAGCAATCTAGTTAAAGGCCTGTACAGTGATTTCTTGAATATGTAGAAGAATACTGTTCAAAAATGATGTAGTCTAGATAAGTATACGGGGGGGACAGCTAATAGCAAGTGTAGGATTCCGATGTATCCTAGATCTTTAGAAAATGAACTAGTAAGAGATATATTAACACCATACTTTTAACCTACCACCAATTACCAAAATAGATTACTATCAAGTTAAATCCTAGAAAACCAGTTTGAATGTCAGGTCAACGGCATGATGCTATTAATATTCGCAGATATCTTTTAAATTTAGTCCCCATTTGCAACAATTAGTCATTTCCAACATTACATAAAATCGATTCCTAAGCATACGTCATGAGAATGACTAATCGATGAGTTTGCAACTTTGCAACTTTCTCCAAATTACGCAAATCAAAACCATAGAGTGAAGAAGCTTTGTTTATAAACACATAGGTACACGTGAGTCGTAACTCCACGTCGTAAAGACACATGGTCGTCGAACCGGTACGACGTGTGAGTAATGTGGCCGAGTGGCCGCGTGCGTGCCATGTGCTGCCAACAGGTCCCGATCTACAGGTGTCATGATAACAAACTGGTCTCGGAACTAGTTCCGACTTGCTATTATGTCACTATTATTTATCACAAAGCTATCACAACATCTTGTACAGAAGGTGCAATCTCTGATATGAGAGATGTTAGAGGCGGCAAACTATCAAAACTTCGTCTTTTAATAATCAAACTTACTCGTATTTATACGATTAATATCTATATCACGGTCTACTGCACTGTTAGAATTTGAAAGTATTCCACTCGCATACTGTCTGTAATTTATAGACGATAAGAAATTAAAACTAACCAAAATTAATTACTCAAACATTAGGTATCTTTCGCTCTGTCTTTACCATCTACATGAGAAAAAAAAAAACACTGCATATTATATTTATTTTAAGTGATATAATATAATCTTTCTAAATCTCTTTTTATTATATAATATTAAGCTTAAGTAATTGCTAGTGAGACATCTGAAACTTCTCATTTATTGTAAATTAATAGATTTGCTTTATTTCCAGTTTCAACGCGGTGGTCCACAACTCCGGCCCCAGCCACCACGTGTACTCATCCCAGCACCACCACTACTAGATCTCTACCGTAAAGAGATAGGCCACAATGTACCTTACATATTTATACTAGCTGTGATCTTCATGTACAATGTACTATAATTTTAAATAGTCATTAAATTAACATAAAATTTAACGGGTATTTTTATTAAACACTAGCATCCGCGCGCGGCTTCGCCCATCTGGTCCCGCGACAAACTATGGTCTTTGATATTCAAAATATAAAAGATATTGATGTCTGCACGTATGGTGTAGTGGTTTAAGCGGTTACCTCGCTGTTCTCCACTGCACTGGTGTTGTAGGTTTGATCCCCACATGGGACAAATATTTGTGTGATTTCCAAAGATTTGTTCTGAGACTGGGTGTGCGTGAGTGAATGTGTGTATTTGGCCTTGTCATTGGGATCATTGGATAGTGTAATTGTTTCTGGCGTTCTATATAACGTAAAAAAAATACCATTTAAAAATATATATAATTTTAGAACGTTTGATTATTTTTTGGTAACATAGTCTATTTATTTCATAAACTTCTTTTTACAAAATAAGTAACATAACATGACGCTTATATTACCCAGGTGGGAGTGGCAGAGGTATGTAACACCCACACTTCACCTGTTATCTTTAGGTCCCATATGATAGGGAGTGAGCCTATCGCCATCCACCGTGCACAAATCCAACTTCATGCTGCTATTGAGTATTTCCTGACAGAATAATCCCAAGACAAAGAGACCTCGCTGTGAGAGGCGCATACGCTAACCGCTTGACCAACAAAGCTTTGTGAATCAGTCTAGATTTTTTTAATCATAGTCTAAATACTTCAAAATTTCATGTCTGTCATAAAACAATACAACTATCTAGGTTATCATAGTGATAATAACCTAGATAGTTAGTTATATTTTTGCTTTTTAGATAAATGACAAACTTTGATTAAAGGTATCGAAAAATGTTTACAATATTATACAAATAGATATAGTTTTATTTTGAAGTAAACGTTCTTATAAGAAGTTTGTATACACTTGCATCACGACAAGGCTTAATTTGCGTAAGTTTCTTTTCACAAAACATATTATTATACGTATATTCTATTCAAACACTAGTTTGGCGAGGTATGAGCGATTAAAAACAAATTACATTCAATGTGTTACAAGGTATGAAAACTCGTTATCCATTGCGAAAGTCCTTCCGCGGGACTTGCAAATCTGCAATCTGTCGAAAGTGGACTAGCTGTCGAATCTATCAGGACAGCAATACTGATTAATTAGCCCTAAGATAATAGCGATTATGCAGTTATAGAAATACTGTTGGTTTTAGTTAAATAATGGTAGAAGATTATGTAAGGCTATCCGCCGTTACATGGTCTTGCTGGCCATAAATCATTTGGCAAATAATTTAATAGCTACACTGCACAATCGGACATTTATTGTTTCTGTTATATTCTAGTTTATACAGTAATACTTACTCTCTTTCATAATAATATAACCTAATGAAAATTCTAGTTGCCGGTCCAGCTGTTCATAAATCTTGTAAATGCATGGCATAACACTGTTAAATTTAGAAACATAATTTTATTTTGCAGCATATATTCGACAAAACATTAGGTATAGTGGAAGAAAAAATCGCAAGTGGTCAGAATTAAAGCTGTCAAGCTGGAGTGCTTATTCCATTCGAGCTAACTAGAAAAGCCTACAATTACGAAGATCTGATACTACAAATTAATGTTAGCTACTCCTTTGTAAACCCAAAGTGACACAATACATATGAAAATATTAAATTGCTGAAATTGTTAGTAATTTTACTAATGTGTTTATTTATAAGAAATTGTAAATTTGTTAAAAACATTCGCATACAATGTAAAAATTGTTATTGAATAAATGAAATGAAATGAAAATAAAGTATGAATCTCCCACCCATTGGCCACAAAGCCTTGGTAATTAGATATCACGCACTATTTACGCAAACGGACTCTTGCAGGGTCATACCCCATAACTCCGCGAATTGTCACTCTCATGCACTATTCATATCATTAAGCTCAGTTTTATTACAGTTCGTGACTCCTGTGAAACCTTGAGTTAATGTCCCAAGGTAATTTAGACAAAATGGAGTGGCTTTTACCTCACGCTGGCAATTTCCGAACCTTCAAGAAAATCCGCCTTTCCAAAAGCGTGGAGAATAATGTAGAACCTTCTCAGCAAACCCTTATTACTGTCTTGTCTTGTGTACTTAAATAAATATTTCAGCAGATTTTAAATAAATTGTTGCAATGTTTCCGAACGCTTGACGTTTGACACTTGTGATGAGATTGTGTTTTGTCTGTGGTTCGCTCTCTCTGTTTTAAGGCTGAATGGCAAGTGTATTGTTTGTTAACAATTTGTGTGTATTAAACAATAAATCCTTATAGTGTAACAATAACCGGTGTTTTAGTCATCACGCTTCCATCTTAACAATTGGCGACGAGGATGGGATACTAAGAGGCAGTGATGGCAGAGAAAAAGCGAGATGAAAAATTGCGAGACGCCGGTAGCATGGAGTCGGTGCAATTTTCACCCATCGTTAATATGCCGGCTTTTGAAGCGGCTAAATGCTCATGGACGGTTTATCTACAAGTATTTCAGTCGAAAATGACCGTCTGTGGAGTTTCGCCGGATAAATGGGTGCAGTATTTATTGACGTGCGTGGGGTTTCAAACGGTTTCGTCGCTGTACGAATTGTGCTATCCAGACTCCATTGAAAAGAAGACCTTCGAAGAAGTAACCACGATAATAGAGGGTCTGACGGGGTCTAGATCTGAAATAGGCGAGACTTTCAAGTTCATGAAACGAGTCCAGGAAGAGGGAGAATCAATAGCTGAGTATGCTTTGGCTTTAAAGACCCTCGCACGGTCATGTAATTTCCAGGATCACCTACAGAGAGCTTTAAGGGATAAATTTGTTCATGGATTGAAGAATCAACGAATTATTAAAAGACTCCTTACTGAAAAAGATTTGACATTCAACCGGGCCATGGAACTAGCAAGGGCTAACGAGTTGGCAGAAGAGGAAACTAAGCTGGCGTGCACAATGGAAACGTCAGCACAGGTACATGCAATATCAGATAGGAGGGACAACAGCAGATGTGACTGCTGTGGCAGGCCTGGACACAGGCGATCCAGGTGCTTCTTCAAAGATTCAACATGCCATTCATGTAATAAGAAAGGTCATCTACAATCGGTATGTAGGTTTAAAAAGTCTAATATTAATAATAGGCAGGCAAAGGTGAAAGAAGTTAAAGCAAGTGACAGTGAAAGTGATATAGAAGAGTGTTATTCGGTGTTAAATATTATAGAAAATAGTATGGACACAAAAGAGGATGGTGAGTCACACAGCTATAAATGTAGTAAACAAAATGTAATTGAAATCCAGGAAAAAAAATGTGCACCATGGCTAATGAACATAAACATTAACAATGTTTTAATTCCATTTGAAATAGACTCTGGTTCAGATGTTACATTAATGACAGAGGAAATGGCACTTAAATACTTACCTGATTTGAAAATTTGTAAAACAAAAATAGGACTTAAGGCATATGGGGGCAAGCCAATAAGGGTTTCAGGTAAGGCAAAAGTAAATGTCAAAATTAAAGGTAAACATTTAATAGCTCCGTTAATCATTGTTAATGAAGGAAAAGGTGCACTAATGGGCAGGAATTGGTTAGAGGCAATTAAGTTTGACTGGTCACTGGTAAAAAGGAAAGAATATAGTATTAAATTAATTGAAAACAATGAGGACCACTTTAACCAATTACAGCACATTATCAAGAAATTTAGTTCAGTGTTTTCAGGTGCCCCCGGTGAACTCACCGGCAGGCCAGCTTCGTTAAAACTAAATAAAAATGTTAAGCCTATTACATGCAAAGCCCGCAGGCTGCCATATGCCTTAGAACCTATTATTAAAGCAGAACTAGATAAGATGGTGGAGCAAGGCAAAATGATTAAAATTGATAACACAAGTGAAGTTACATGGGCTACGCCCATAGTACCCATAGTTAAAAGCCCATCTAATGTGAGAATTTGTGGAGACTACAAGATCACCATAAATCCTCATCTTGATGCCCCACCACATCCAATTCCTGTAATAGAAGATATTTTTGCTAAATTGAACCCAAAGGCCACTGTTTTCAGTAAAATTGATATAAGGAAAGCTTACATGAATCGGAAAATGGATGTGGAGGCACAGTAACTACTCCTTGGGGCTACTATCGCCCTACATTCATGATGTTTGGAATATCACCTGCTCCACTGGATTGGCAAAAATTCATGGATGATAATTTTAATTTTAAAGATGTATATTGTTATCTCGACGATATTTTAATAGCTTCCCCTGAGAATGCGAGTCACATTAAGACATTAGAACTGGTTTTTCAAACATTAGACAAATTAAACATTAAAGTTAATAAAGAAAAGACCATGTTATTCTTAAAACAGCTGCAATATTGTGGACATGTAATAAATAGTGAAGGTATAACAAAGACACCTGATCATGTTAAAGCTATTACGGAGGCTCCTGCCCCAAAGAATACCAAGGAACTGCGTAGTTTTTTGGGAACAATTAATTTCTACAATAAATTTCTGAAAAATGCTGCTGATAACTTACATGTGTTGTATAAATTATTGCATAAAAATAGTAAATGGGAATGGGGTCAAGAACATGACATGGCATTTAATTGGGCCAAGAAAATGATAGCTTCAGATCAAATTCTAATCCATTATGACCCAAAATTGAGGTTAGTATTAAGTTGTGATGCATCAAAATATGGCTTAGGAGCATGCTTAGCTCATGAAATTAAAGATTTAAACAATAAGACTGTTGAGAGACCTATTGCATTTGCAAGCAGAACCCTAACTGACACTGAATCTAAATATTCACAGATAGATAAAGAAGCATTAGCCATTGTTTGGGCAGTAAAAAAGTTTGATTTATATTTAAAAGGTAACAGGTTTCTGCTAATAACTGATAATAAACCTTTAATTTCTTTATTCAATCCTAATAAATCATTGGGTACTATTTATGCAGATAGAATGACAAGATGGGCAATCATACTTAGTCATTATACTTATGATATAAAATACAGGCAGTCTCATCATAATGCTTGTGCTGATTTTCCATCCCGATTACCAATACCTTTGTGTGAATCTGATGAGGTAGATATGGAGGATAATGTTCCTTTTGTTAATAATATCATGTTAGAATCGCCTCCAATAACTCAGACTGAGATTGCAAAGGCTATTCAAAGAGACCTTGTCTTAAGTAAAATTTTTATATATATAGAACAAGGATGGCCATCCAAAGTCAGTCCTGATTGCACAATTTATAAAGGTAAAGAGTTAGAATTAAGTATAGTGAATGATTGTATTATCTGGAGAGGCAGAGTTGTAATTCCACTTAAATTAAGAGAGCATGTTCTAAATGAACTGCATGTTGGACACTTAGGTTCGCAAAAGATGAAAGGATTAGCTCGTAGTTATTTCTGGTGGCCCAACTTAGATACAGATATAGATAAAATTACTCAAAATTGCAAAGGCTGTATTCAGGTTAGAAATAGACCCAATACCAAACCGACTCATAACTGGGAGTGGCCTGGTAAACCATGGCAGCGTATTCATGCTGATTTTGCAGGACCATTTGCAGGATATATGTGGCTTATAGTGGTAGATGCTCACTCCAAGTGGCTAGAAATAGCAAAATTGAATTCCACAACATCAGCTTTAACTATTAGGTGTTTACGGTCTATATTTTCTCGATTGGGACTCCCAGAACAGCTAGTCACAGATAATGGTCCACAATGGACATCAGATGAGTTTTCTAAATTTTGTAATAACAATAATATCCGTCACACATTTACAGCTCCGTATAATCCAGCCAGCAACGGTCTCGCTGAAAGAGCAGTGCAGTCCTTTAAGAGAGCTATAAAATCTGCTAATTTTGATAAAATTAATGATTTAGATGTTAAGTTACAATCTTGGTTGTTAAATTATAGAACTGCTCCACATGCTACCACTGGTAAAGCACCATGTGAATTAATGTTTGGACGCCAGCTGAGAACACGTTTATCAGTAATTAAACATTCCATTGTAATTCCTAAACAAAAGATACCTGACAGAAATTGTAAGCAGTTTTCACCTGGAGACAAAGTTTATGCTACTAATTATGATCAGGGGGGGAAATGGATAGAGGGAACAATAGATGAGACTATAGGTGACTTTATGTACTCAGTAATAACACCTAAGGGCCTAACCACTCGTAATGGAAAATATTTTTGTCCGAACTTTGACTTGGGATAACTTTCTAATCGTTACAATAACATCCCTACAGCACCCCTTAGTGTTTTTAACACACCCTTTGGCACCAACCCTTAGCAGTCACCCCTATTGACTTGCAAATTTCCACGTGATTTCGTTTAAGTCTGACTAAATCACCCTCAACTTTGTTATTTATTAAAGGATTCTTGATTTTTTGGTTTTAAAAACTTGGCATTACCGCCCCCTACGCGACGCCACCCCTTAACAGGGGTTGTGAAGCATAGTTTTTCTAAATTTTTTATTTTAACTCGTAATATTCTGTGAAATTGCTGTAGTAACGACCTCTGTGAGGCATTTTTGAACTTTTCCAAGACATTGTGAGCGCTGAGATACTTACCACCTGTGCGTCGATCCACCCCCGAGGTCCAGCCACTGCATCCGCACCCTCCGACGAACCGTTGGAGCATACCACCTGAAAGAAAGAAGAAAAAGTGACGTTTTAGTACAAAATTTTTACATTTTTATTTTTAATTTGGCAACCCTACATCTGATTTTCAAAATTTTTATTTCTCTGGATAGGGCTCGTCGAGACCTTTCCCCCGACACCCCATTTATTTAAATCCGTAGCATAAAACGTCAAAAAATCGCCCGCCCACCCACCCTTTGTTCGCTGGGGTATATCAACTCGGTAGGGTCCGCAGAAAAATTGGTGGAAAAATTTGGGACAAAAATTATTTTTTAACTTTATTTTGACAAAAGAGAGTTTATTGACTCCCAACGCAAGACTGCCGTTTATTGACGGTTTTTACTTACTTGTTTGTGTTTGTCCTGTCTTGAAGACAGAGGTCTTTTGACTGAAACTTAGACACCGATCCCTATTGATCGAGTATTAGTATAAGAACTTGACTTGACTTATTTGTGTTGACAGCTCTATTGGCTACTAGATCTAAGTTTTATTGACACTATATACAGACTGACATTATTGTTTACCCATAATTTAACTGTGACGTCCGGCTTATTGGCCAATAGGTTTTTTGACTATAATTTTAAAAGTATTTAAATTATTAGCATTGTTATTTAAGATCTTTTGATCGAAATTGATTGTTATTTAAAAGGGTTAGTTAGGTTAGACACAGGTTGTGGAACGCATCACCAGCCCTTTACACTGAGTGGTGCGTTGCACCAGGACTTGCAAGCTTTTCAAAGCTCTGGGCAGGACCCAGTAGCCACATCTCCGGGGGCCTTTGGACCCTTCTTCTTAGCAAGAAGAGTTGCCCTGCTAAGGAGCCCACAGACCTAGCTGCTGGGACACCGTCTTAAAACTGTGATATTTTATACTAGTGCTTGTCCTGTCTGTTAATTTATTATTACTGTGTCGTCCTATTTATATTAAAAAATGTTCGGCATTCGCACGCCCGCCAAAAGGCAAACTGCCCAACCGTCCCTCGTCACTCCCCCTGGCAATACGTCAAGCGTGAGCCCAGCTCTACCAGCGCAGACAAATGTCAGGCGGAGTGTCGGGGAATGGGAGGCCAGCAAAAGCCCTCTGCCCTGCTCGACACCCACCGCCCCCCCCGTGAAGCCCAGAAAGTTAATTGCCACCAAGAGCACAACATCTGCTCCACTGGATGCCACGGAGAGGGCGGAAAGCCCGAAAGCCCCCACGGCTGGTAGAGCCCAGCAAGCCAAAAACCTGAAGGTTAAGGCGATGATCGCTGTAAAGCAGAGCCGCAACCTCAGGACCGACTTAAAAGAGTCGATCATACAGGCGATTGACGGGCTCTACCAGCTGATAAAGGAAGTCGAAGCGGAGAAGGCACAAATACGCAAGAAAACCGCACAAGAGCCACCTGTCACTGTCGATGCGGTGCCCATGGTCCCAGCTCCCAATCCAGAGCTCTTCCGGCTGCTCTCCTCATTAGCAGATCACACCGAGCTGATGAAGGAGAGCAGCGTGAGGATGGAGGAGCTGAAGACCACCCTGGCGAAGCAGTCCAGCGCGCTGGAGGCGGCCACATACGCGAGTGTTGTCGCGGCCCCCAAACCGGTATCGGTGCCGCCGCGACCAACACTGCACTCGGTTGTGGTCGCTTCGAGCGACTTCCGCGAGACCGGTGAGCAGGTGCTGGACAGAGTCCGCACCGCCATCAACGCCAGGGAAGGGGGCTACTGCATCGACAGGGTCAGGAAGGCCAAAGACAGTAAGGTCGTCATCAGCTGCCGGAACGAGGAGGAGCGGAGCAGGGTCCGGGAGAAGCTGCGTTCGGCCGATCAGCAACTGACAGTGCAGGACGTAGCCAACCTGGACCCGCTCGTCATCCTCAGGGACGTCCTCTCATACAACACAGATGAGGACGTGTTGCAATCCCTGAGGAAACAAAACACCTCGCTCTTCACCGGCCTGGCGGCTGGTGACGACCGTTTTGCGGTCATCTATAGAAAACGGGCGCGCAGCAGCCTTATGTGCCACGTCGTTGCGCGAGTCTCCCCCACCCTCTGGAGTCGCCTGACGGAGGCGTCTGCTGTGTACGTAGATATGCAGCGGATTAGGGTTGACGACCAGTCTCCCCTAGTCCAATGCTCCCTATGTTTGGGCTATGGGCACAGTAGACGTCTCTGCACGGAGACGGAGGAAGCCTGCAGCCACTGCGGTGGCCCACATCTGGGCAAAGATTGCCCAGAGGCGCGGACCAATGCAGCCCCATCTTGCTGCAACTGCACCAGGGCCAAGCTCGAAGGGCCGGCGCACAACGCGTTCAGCCCGGACTGCCCGGTGCGCCGCAAGTGGGATGCATTGGCCCGCGCTAAAATAGCTTACAGCTTATAGCTCATCGCTGAAGGCGCCACCGCAGAAACCATGGCAATTAACATCATGCAGGCTAAACTCCAAGCCGGGGGCTCCTGGTGGGGAGGACTCAAAGAAGGCAGCAAAGGAGAGCAACCGAGCGACAAAATGGAGGCGTCAGGGTTGCGGATGCTCGTTGGCGGCAGCCATGTCATCGCAAGGGCACACCCAGCGGATCTTCTCAATCCGGTGTATAGATGTATAAGTGATGAGAGGCTATACCACAACGGCAAAAAACTTAAAATTAAAGTAAACAATAAAGTAAAAGCAAATTGGGACCAGTTTCATGAGAAACTGGCCCAATTTCAAAAAGAATACAAACATCTTGCCGTTGTGGTCCACAGAGCTCGACGTCTGGGAAAAATAGATCACCACCGGAGGGAGAAGAGTCCGTTGCGCCGCCTCAGCCCGTCAGCAAGCAGTCGTCGACGAACACCTGCAGAAAAGTGGCATCCCCAGCGACTCAAGTACGTCGCTAAAAAGTACGACCGACCCGAGACTGCGCACTCCCCCGCAATCGTAGCGCGCCGGCACCTCAGCGGGGCTTTGCCCCATGGCAAATATAAACATTTGTACACGATCAAAGCCCACGCCAAAATTGATGGTAACCGGCGCGCCGACGAGCTGGCCTTAGAGGCGCGAGGGAGATGCACATTACTCATCACAACTAGCATCACCGCCAATAAAAACCCAAGCCGATCAACATCAAATCCGCTCAAAATACCAGCAAAAGTAAAAATATATATACGTAAATAGTAAAAAATAGTAAAATAAAAATAAGTACAAATTCTTCCAAATTTAATAAAAATGTAAAAACAAAAATTAGTACAAATACAACAATAAATAAAACAATTAAATTAGTCTCTCCATTTATAAATTCATTAAAATACATACAAGCAATAAAATAAATTAGGCAAAATATAATAAAAAATCTAACAACTCAAATAGCTTCTTCTTATATATTCATTTATTAAATATATTAACACATACACATAAAATAATAAATAGCAACAAAAATACGAAGGCACAAAAAGGACTCTTTTTACATTAAGGGGAACAACAGCAAATTAAAAAACCCTAAGAAAAAAAAAAAAAAAAAAAAAAAACCACTCGTAATGTTACTCAGTTAATTCCTAATCAAGGCTTTCAGCCTCCAGCCTCCGAACCTATATTAGAAGCTAATATTAATGTATCACCACCTGTCTTGAGACGAAGCAGCCGAATTCCAAAGGCCAGAGAAATTTTAGATTTATAAACTTCAGATATGTGTAAATGTAATATTAGTAAAGGTTAACTCTAAATTGTAGTCATAATAATTAATATCTAAACTTATTGTATAGATTTGATAGTGTAAACTTAAAATATTAAATAATGTTCACCGACTACTAATGTAACCTCCCTGGATACAAATTTAGAGGGAAGGAGTTGTTGCAATGTTTCCGAACGCTTGACGTTTGACACTTGTGATGAGATTGTGTTTTGTCTGTGGTTCGCTCTCTCTGTTTTAAGGCTGAATGGCAAGTGTATTGTTTGTTAACAATTTGTGTGTATTAAACAATAAATCCTTATAGTGTAACAATAACCGGTGTTTTAGTCATCACGCTTCCATCTTAACATAAATAAAGATTATATTGAAGTGAGGTGAAAAGTAATCTTTATTTACAGAGAAATATACATATAATATCTTAAATTAAATTAGCCTAATAACTTAATCTAAACTTAATAAGTCACTGTGAAATAATTTCATAAATGAATTAGAAATAAAGTGGTAAATATTATGTGGCTTATTATTTTGAGCAAGGAATGCTATTATAAGTGGGATTTAATTTTCGAAAGAACTTAAAGATTTCATGCATTTCTATAATAATTAAACAGAGTTTTGTTCAAAATATAAAACAATAACAATATTTATTAGAACTCGCCATGTGTAGTCCAAATAATGTGATTGCAATGTTAATTACTTTCAAACATCTTTGACAAAGTTCGTTTATGTCCCAACATTTTCAATTCACAAATTCACTACGCATACATAAAACACTAATACCACAATCATTCAAATTACTCGTATTATAGTCTATTTGCCCAACACTTAATATCATACAATCAAGAAATCATGCCAACAATTTCTCGGCATATCGGCGCGAACGCCGTGTCACAGAAATATCTAGTTATTCACGGCTACCGGTCAACCTATACATTTCCAGTATAAGCTGGAATCATATTGCTCGTGAAGCTTATACAACATGGGACCATTTTATACTTGAAATGTGTAAGTTAATGTGTAGCCCTCCGTACAAGTTTACAATGTCATAAGCAACAAGTTTTAGATATTCACTTTCGACAACCCTACTGTTATTGCACTCATTTCACTGGGCGCAGCTGTGTTGTAATATTTGTTTTGCTTCCTGAGTATTAACATCAGGTATTTTTAGATGACACAGTTTTCGTTAACGGGTCCATTGGACAAACCTCTACCATAGGTTAAAGCTTTCGTTTTTAGGACTTCTTTTCTTATCTTACAGCAGGCAAGGAAGTTAAAAGTTGGAATTATGCCCTGTGGATGGTGATAAGCTCACCCAATCAGATGGGACCTAAACATAACAGCACACTTTTCTGGGCAATATAGGTGTGAGGCGAATAAACCGTTAAAACATACTAGCTAATGTGAATAAAAATGTAAATATGAATAAGCACTGGATAATACTGCATATAGTAATACAATTTATGTTCCATATCATACACAATTTAGGGTTATCTTCAAAACCGCAATCATTCGATGCAACTTAAGCTTCGATTTCCTAGGAAAGCGGTGTAGAATAATGCGGCCGTAATATTATTACCGTGACACGATTAATATGTAATGGGTGTGGCTCAAAAAAATTGTACTTTTTGAAAAAATATTTCGGTCACCTGCTTACCGCACATATTTAGTATTATTTACTTATTGAATACCTTAGAATTTAATTTATTATTATAATATGAAAACGACAAAAATACATGGTACCAAATAAAAATAAATAACATTTAGTTTACTAAATAATTTGGTGTACGAAACTTTTTTAATTTTTTTTGTTCCATACAAAACTAAAATGTCCCAGTGCAGTCTTTCGACAGTTATAGTATCATAACAAAATATTTATTCGGTTTATATAATTTCTGATTGCCTTCGTAGTTAATACGGGAGTTCATGTAATTCATTTTGTCTAAAAATCTCTCGCAATTAAATATTTTCTTATAAAACTATTAATTTTAAAATTTGTCCCAATTAATCTTCTAGTGTGTTATAATAGATGTGTTACGTGGTATTTTTTTTATTTTAACGACAATCACACTAGAACCACTTTTAATGGGTGGCAACACTCTAGGGCAACGCCAATGATTTGTCAATTTTATGTCAGCCATTTTTAGTTTCGTAACAAACATGAGTTGATTTGGGGTGTTCGTTTTGGTCGTGAAAATATTGGATTTTAAATGCAGAATTTTCAAGGTACGTGTTTATAATTCGTAATTATATTAGTTAATATGTTAAATAATAGTATTTATCTTGTTCACTAAGGGTTTATTTCTACAATATCTTTGAAGTTGTAGTTGCTATGTTCAAGTGAACACAAGAATCTTCTGGTGTGTTTGGTCTAGTGTGTTATAGTGTGTTACATGTTGTGTTACGTAACACACTGGATAATATTAAGCTTGGTTCACAACATACTGTTACCCGAAAGTAAACATTAGGCATTCATTTTTTTTCAACAATTTCATAATTCTTTTTCAGTAATAAACAGTAGTTATTATACTAACCTTGGTTATAATGTATATTTTGCTTTAGAAAAATTTCATGTTTATTTTTCGTATTAAATGAAATCAAGCGTTTGTAAAAATAATGCTAAATTATTTTATTTCTTTATTCTTCTGTATGAGAAGAGGCCTTTGCCCCGCAGTGGGACAAAAATAGACTGGTATTATTATTATATAAACACCATAAAACTACAAAATATTATTTTCTTTGTTCAAGAGCTTCTTTTTCTTTCTATAACAAAATATATTCAGAGTTAAAACTTATTTTGTACACAGATGCCTTTGAGCGCAGCTGAACGGCAAAAACGTTATCGCGAGAAGATGAAAAATGAAAACCCAAATAAATTTAAAGAAATGCAACGAAGAAATGCAGATAGGACTAAAAAAACTAGAAAAAGAATAGGAGTCAAAGAAACAGATAAAATAGCTGCTCCAACCCCAAAAGTAACGATTTTATCAGATATCAGATTAACGCCAGAAAATCAAGCCCATATTGATTTACGCAACTACTTTTCACGTGGAAAAATAGTAGACAAACACTTAAATTTATTTTTGACCTTAAGTGTAAGTGATAAGGAAAATAAAATAAATATTTATGATGACCCTCCAAGTACATCAGGAATATGTAACTGGAAACAGAATAACAAAATGATAAAAATAAAACAGGAGATACAAAACATAGAAACAAATTATGATATAATGCAGTTGTGCAATAAGAACCTGGATCCGACAGAAAAAATACTAGATTGTGAAAAAAATACTGAAAAAGTTAAAGAACAGAAATACTATAAATGCGATGTGACAACCAACTTAACTACCGAATTTAGCCAAAACGCAAATGTCCAGAAAAATAAGACTGACGAAGATAAAACAGATGCCTGTGATATAATCATAAATAACCAAAGTATAGAAACAAATAATGAGACTGAAGAACCAAATACCATAATGAGCGAAGGCATAGATATAAATATAAATGTTAATGACAGTGTCTTAGTAAGATACTATGAAAAAAAGGCATGGGTTTATTATGTAGGATTTGTTGAGAATTTGGACATAATTAAAAAACAGGAAATTAAATACACTATTCGATTTTTGAAGACTATTAAAAAACCTAAACTTAAATTCATCTTTACCAAGAAAATTGATAGAGATAAAGTGCCAGCTGTGTGCATTGTAAAAAAAGTTAATTTAACTTTTGACTCTAAGGAGTACACGTTAAGTGATAACGATGACCACATTTATTTCAACTAATATATGAATCTGATCCTAATATTATAAATAAGTAGATTTTGTTATTAATTTTTGTTTTGTTAATTATAATTATTTTTGTTTCTTATTTTGATTTAATACAAATGCTGACTGATTTAAATTTTTATTAAGGTTACAATATATAATTACGTATTTGTTTACGTTCTTTAATAGCAGTTTGATAACTATTGTGTTATAATTTTAATATTTTTTACGTTAAGTGAACAAAGTTCCTCTACTTTAGTATTCTGAATGTCTGAGATTGACATGAAAGCTAAATAAATAATGTTACAATTTATGTCACTTTTATTTCCCATCTTAATTAATAACTAGCTTTAACCCGCAACTTCTCCGCGATGATAAAAAAATACAGACGAAATCGCGAGTAACAGTTAGTATTTTAGTTGCCTAGATCCTTCCTCATCTTCTCCCAAATCGGTTCAGTAGTTTAGCCGGTACAGACTGACAGACATAGTTACTTTCGAATTTATAATATTAAGTAGCGGGCCCGGCAGACGTTGTCCTGCCCTGAAAATCGGTACAAAAATCTAGGTCCATGCAGACTACCCTATCTCACCTGCCTACCTACTTGCCTACCCCACCAATCTGCCTACGTACCCATCAACCCACCTACCTACATACTTACCTACTCTATCTACCTACCTACATAATTACTCTACCTATCCTACCCACTACTACTTATTCTACTTACCCTACCCCTACATACTTACCTACCCTACCTCAACATACTTATTCTACTTACCCTACCCCTACATACTAAATTTTAAATTTAACCATGTATATATAGATCATGTGTCTTAAAAGAAGTCACATACGTACCAATTCATTTAATTTATTAACCTAATAATAATATATTTGTACAATGTAGACCTGCCTTTACAAAGTTCTAGTGTGTTACAATATTTTCCAGTGTGTTGCATGTCACATTGTGTGTTATTCTCTCCAGTGTGTTATGGTACAAAATTTGTGAGCCCCACCCTAATACGTTAAGTCGATCACCGCTCTCTAGGAAACCACTACATTTGTTTTACATAGGCAACGTTCTAGTGACGTCATTGTACCGTTATCTTTACGACCGCATTATTCCACACCGCTATGCTAGGAAACCGAAGCTTTAGGCAGGCAATGGATAAATCAAACTTGACTTTCCACTTCTAGGAGTATAACTGACAAATTAAGGAACCGATCGAGAAATTAAATGAAAAATCTATTTTGCTCAACATGCATCTATTAAGGTAAATCACAACTTCACAAGTATGTACACCAATCTGACAAAATTATTAATAGCAGGTTATATTTAGTAACATATTTTTGATACAATTCCTTAACACATTTAATAAAGGTCAGCGGAGACATAATTAAGGATTTCGAAAATTGATCAAAGGCTTAGAAATTAAAGTTAGATTAACATGTTGCTTAAATTACAGGCTAGTAGGTATACGATTAGTTTGAAAATCATTATTAAAGGTAAGAGGTGACCGACGAAGATGCGCTTTTCTTTATGAGGAAATGTTTGACATATAGCCTGTCGCGTTATTACATGACACACATCACTCACACATTTCCACATTGTCGCAAGAGCCTTGTGGCAAAATGGCATCCGAGTTACTAAATATATTTACTCAATTTACAAACCTATAGTGTTAGGAAGCGGTACTATGACAACTTCACAGGAGATTAGGCTTAAAAATATTGAATTTTATGTCAGACTTCCTCCAAACAACAAATAAATAGTAAATTTAAGATGAGACAGTGGTAGTTTCTTTCGTATGAATTTATATTTATTTATGTATTTATTTAAACTTAGTAGGTTCAGGGGGGCAGGAATTTGTTTATCCACCAGTCAACCTGTTTTTATAAGCGGAACTTTATCGCCATCATAAGCATTTAGAAAATGAAATAGTCATTATTTTCATAAAATATTTTAAGTTAGTAATAGTTAAGTATATATTTACATATTTTAAAGGACCAATAAAAAAATAAGATAAATTTTAATATTTACTTATTTTTTTTAACAAAATATTTTTAAAGATGGCTGCCAGTCGGGGCTTTGGGGGTGGGCGTGCGGGGTTCTGCCAGTGCTCTTCACTGTGTTAAGAAAATAGACAAAACAAGAAGTAAAAACATGATTAAGCTGAATTAATAAATAAGTACTAAACCATAAACCTAGTGAGCAAAGCTATATACTTGAACCAGCTAGGCACCAAAAGTGCCTAAAGTAATTTAGGATCAAATTACGTAGCATTTTACTTGAACTCAATGAAACCATGATTTATCACTGTAAGAATGACTTTTAATTACTTTATCTTATATTATAAAAAAACTTGCCAATACACATAAAAAATTCTCACGAACGTTTCCCGAAAGTGTGTCAAAGACAATATGAACCAAAATATTATAACTTGAGTATTATTATGACAACCAACTGATGGGAGGACTTTTGTAATCATTATTAAATGATTACATTGCGATGCATGTAGATGTTTATGAAGTTGATATAATTTTTAAATTCCAGTAAAAGATCATTTACATTTGTTCAGTGATTATTGTGATATCAAACACACATACTTCTGTATAAAGAACATTAAATTTTGCGCCACAACATTATGGCATTGTTATTTAACCAGAGTACTGGTTGTGGAGGAACAGGCTGTGATGTTCCTTCACCACAAAGGGAGGATCCTCCGACCAGGCTCGGTGGTATAGCCTGGCGGACAGCTGTCCATCGGTAGCGTATTGGAAGTTGTATTTATGTGCACTTGCTGTGAACATTTCGTTATCGCGATTCAGCGCTCTTTGACAGTTGTGACGAGTGTGTCACTTCTTGACGTTGTCGATGTCAACCGTCATTTATTATGTGCGGAGACCGCCACACTGGTACCGGAAAAATATTTTTAACGAAAACGCTACGCGATCTTTAAACAGCAAACGGAGCCAAGGGTCTGTAAAGCTCTTCTAGACAGGTAGGACGTCATATTGACAGGTCCTACGTAGACAAGTGCAAGTACACAATTTTCATATCAGACCGCTTTGGGGCCAATTTTATATGGATATTTAGGCAAAACCGGGTTGAGCGTTGAACACGGGCCAGTAAAATATGCCCTAAAGTAGTCAATCTCAAATAAGTGTTTGGCAATTGCAGTATTCTACGTAGGACCCGTCGATATGTAAGTAGTAAATCTTGAGCCATCCTCTGTGTAAGAAAAAATTTACTGTGCAGCCACGGCTAAGCTTCGAGCTTCTCATAAGATATCAAATAAATATTCGATAGCTAAGACCCGCACGCAAGTTTCTATTATACAAATTGACAACAACACTTTAAAATATTTTACCATGATACAGTAATTAAAAATAACAATACCCAACCTACTTACGTACTACCCAACACGGCTTTACATCAGGGTATACTTTTCCTGTATAAACTGGTCTCGCATTGCACATGAAACCATACAGAGCGAGACCATTTAATACTGGAAATCTGACGGATGCTCGACTACAAAGACTAGAGCACCGTCGCAAGGTTGCCAGCATATCGGTCTTTTATAGGATACATTTCGGAGAGTGTGCCGAGGAACTACACAACCTTATCCCTCCGTCCCCGTTTCACCATCGGACTACCAGACAAACGGCACTCAGGCACCGCTTCACGGTAGATATTCCACTAATACGCACTAAGCGTTTCGCCTCTACATTTCTTATGCGAACTGCCAAAGAATGGAACGCCTTGCCCGAGTCTGTGTTTCCGCATGAGTACAATCTGGATCTCTTCAAAGCAAGAGTTAATAGGTATATCATAGGTAAGCGTGCTCCACCGTAGACCGCATCATCACTTACCATCAGGTGAGATCGTGGTCAAACGCGTGCCTAATAACCATAAAAAAAAAAAATGTATATCTTGATGTGTGTACCTACGTTCAGCTGCCCTTTACATTCATTGTTCAATTTTATCAATGTTAAAATGAACATTAATCTGCTATACAATTACGTGCCTTACCTTATATCAGAACTACGGCATTGTTGTAGACAGACAAAGAAAAAGGCTGTCAACAATAAGTTTTGATTAAAATTAATAGCAAGTTCCGAGTCACGGTCCAACAATTAGTAGGTGAGTAACCTTTGAACTATCGTTTCATGTTGAACCTTTCAAACAAATAAATCTATTTTTATTTTACTCGTAACCTTGACAATTGAGATAAAGTTTCATTCAGTTTTGCTAATAGATTGTTGATCGGGCAAAATGTTATTTGTGAACTTTATGTCAGGAAATTTACAATACTTCACTACAATAATTCTTTATACTTTTAATTATAATATAACGCTGGTGGTTCACAATATGTTTTAGCTTATAAGTGCGCATATGGTGTTTACCTATAAGAGTTTGTTACACTTTTGTATGATGTAAAATTTAAAACAATCCTGTGTAATTTTAGTGTAAACAAATGTTGGTAAACCAAAATAAATAAATAAATAAATAAATAGCAGCACGGAATTGGAACTGTGCCCGGTGGATGGCGATAGGCTCACCCATGGGACCTTAACATAACAGGTGAAATGTGGGTGTTGTAACCTCTGCCACACCCTTTTGTGTAATATAGGCGTATTGTTATGTTTTGTTATCTTTGGTAAAAATTGTACTTGGAAATGCAAGTCAATGCATATTACATATTTGATTGACTTGAGTACATACAATATATAATTAATGGTGCTTAGTTTTTATTTTATTTTTACATCCACTGTCAAGGTGAGTGGCAGAAATTCTCATAAATATAGCAGAAAACATAAACTCTTTGATTGACGTATTTTGAACTTTTCGAGTGTATTCATGTACAGAGTTTGCAGCAAATTCTGTGTCTAATTAGAAAGAAAAGGCTTGCTAATTTGTACGTTAATCCTGATTACAGAAATAGCTATCGAGCTTCCGTGACGTTGGCGGTATCGGATCACGACCACCACCCAATAGCCGGACCTCTAGCACGATAGCCAGGACCTTTTACAGAATGTCCACCACAATTAAATCAGTTACGAACTATATCGTGAGCACCTTTCAAATATTTTGAATATGTTACATGGAATTCTATAACAATAGCAGGGTATTATATGGAATATTTATAAAGGTAATTATGCATATAGGTATAGTGGCTTCTGAGCAGTAGCTTAGCGTTCACCAGAAAAGCTTATCTACCTATTTCTCCTGTCGAGCTAGTATAACCAGTACGAGATAGGGACATTTTATCATGTTTCGCCATACAAATATAAGACAAAAACGCGACATGATCTATCTCGGGCTGGTTATGCTCGACCTTCTGGTTCACCGTTTTTTGTGCTTCCAAGAAAGCATCCGTCCTTTAAACTACATCATTCGCTATATATTTTAGTAACGGTTTTCTAATAAAACAAAGACTTACTCAGCAATAAGTAGATAACGACATTAATGAAGTTGCTTTAGTGTTGACCAACAGTAAGTCGATCAGCCCGATCATCTATGCCTGAGAAAAAGTTACAAATATTGAAACTAATGATAGAATATTGATCGCAGTGATGGATTGATTTTGTATGAATAGTATTCTAATTTTGCTACATTGATCGCAAGAAATGTCTTGACACATTTTCAATGATGACATTTCATCTTACCAAATTTGTCAATTTAAAAACGTCCTACATATATAGCCGTATATATATATATTATTTGAATGACAACAACGATAATGAACTCTAGTTAAAATAATAAAGTCACGATACACGCCTCATTGTGTACAGCAAACATAGTACGCAACATGTAAAAGTAGATTAACTATCATTATTTGTTGTCATAACCTTAATACAAACATTACATTTCATCAAAAGTATAGCTTAAATATCACTTAATGCTTCGCCTATTTTGGTAATATCTAATTACGTGCGAAAACAAAAACGTTAATTGGTTTGCAACGCGCTGACACAGTCTGTTTGGTAAGTACAACCTATTATCAAAATTATTTTTAGTAGCAACCAATACTAAGTCTAATATGTTACTACAACACTTAATTTATGATATCAAGTGTCTGTGATCGCGTTTCGAGCATCGGTTAGGAAATTAAATACCTAACATTGGAAAAGGTACTGGGTAGGTATGTGGGTGCTTTGACCGCGCCGTGTGGTTGATTTCAGTGAATTCGATATAGCAATGTCGCAATACATACTAAGTAATGCAGCTCAGATAATTCGGGCAATCAAATTTCAATTGTACGGTTTAATTAGAGTCATAGTTGTGTCACAATTTTAATCAAGCTGTTTAAGTCAATCGATGTATGTTATTGTACAATAAACATTATTGATAATATGATGGAAGAAGATAAATGGATTTTATTCATTGATCTACATAAACCAAATTCATCAAATTGACATGCATAGTGAATAGATATTTTTGTGGGTCACAGAAGTCAGAAATACTTTATCTGGCATGTTGTGACAAAGCAATCATAAATTACCAAAAAGTTTTAACTCAATCGTTACCATCTCTGTATTTTTATTAATTAAATGAATATTTCATATAACAGTAAAAAAGGTATACAGCGTCCTAAATACGCTATACGTTATAGGTGAAAAACAAAATAAATTGAATTATCCTTAGTGGATTTAAAAAATAAAACGTCTTTTTCCATTAAAAGTTGGTCGTTATCATAAAAGTAGATACAGTTTTCTTTAACATTTTTAGTTCGGTTTTAGGGCCTGCCAGAAGTACGCACCATAGCTTCTATTATTGTTTTCATAATTTCAACTTAATTATTTCATTTTTAATTAGCTACTAAGTTAATATTTTCTCCATTTTTGGTATTAAATCGGATAACAGGCGTAATACTTAAATGTTCTCAAATTAATTCCTACAGTTTAATGAAATTGTGAGTAAATGAATTTAGAAATTCTCGTTCGTCATCATCAGAGTAACTGCAAATCTGATTACATATGTACTAGTACAAAGATTCTACATACTCACTCACTCAATTTTGAAAAAAACCCTTGTATGTTGGAGCAACAAGAAACATTATAAACCGCGCTACGAGAGCGGTGGTATATAATTATCACTTTAATTAAGGTAGGCATGCGTAAACCTTCTTGTACACAAACATTTTCAACCGAATCATCTACATTATCCTACAATGTGTTTGAAAACTTGTTTTATACCAACCTTTGAGATATAAACATACAACCAACATCACATATACAGTATATACTCGCCCAGCCACCAACACTATCATTAGTTAATATAACAAGGCGCTATAACAAGATCGATTTGGAAAGAAAACCTTCATCTCAATACGAACTAATATCTTCAGATCACTCAAACAACGCCCTTGTTGCCATGGACAAAACACAATAAAAAATAGATTGATCATCGCAATTACTCACGCAATATCGATATTTGAGATAATGTAGACGTATTTCTTTGAATGTAAGTGTAGGGCGGCCGCGGGCGGCGCAGGAAGGCGATTGTCTGTGAATTTATTACTGGACTATGTGTGTGCGTAGTACGACCTCGCGGTGTCAAAGTTACGGAACTGAAGTGACCGCACGCCCCACCATGCCAGGACGCTGGCTCCGTTAAGCTTTTCATATAAAAGTCACACTCCGACCCGATAATGGTATCAGTCACCTGCTCTGATTATCTAGTGCAAAATGTTCACCAAAGTAAGCTCCGAAATGTTTTAGAATACAAATATTCGAGTTTATGAACATATAACAGCTTCTAATAAAAATGTTTGTTTATCAGGTGTTCGCCCTTAGCGCCTTCTTGGCTGCAGCCAACGCAGGTCTCCTGCACCATGGCGCCGTCTCTTCCCAGAGCATCATTCGCCACGACACCCCAGTGCACTACGCGCACCACGCTCCCCTAGTGCATGCTCCCCTTATCCACGCCGCCCCCATCGTACACGCCGCCCCCATCGTCCACGCCGCCCCTATCGTACACGCTGCCCCCATTGCCGTCGCTCACGGCGAATACGTAAGTACAAAGATTTAGGTCAAGGCTCAAAAAAACTACTATTTCTAATGCAACGGACATCCTAATGCCATTTCCTTTGATGCAAGATTAACTTTCTGGCTTAAGGTCTAGATATTAATTCGATCTACCTTCACTTCACAGTCTCACCCCAGATACGACTACTCTTACTCCGTGGCTGACCCTCACACCGGTGACCACAAGTCCCAGCACGAGAGCCGCGACGGTGGAGCCGTGCACGGAAGCTACTCCCTGGTCGAACCTGACGGTTCCGTGCGCAAAGTAGAGTACACCGCTGACGACCACCACGGGTAAGACAAATACTCATCATTACCAATTTTAATAACTTTATAGCAGAACGCAAGCAATTGGCGAATAAAAAGTAAATTAGTTACGCACTTATGGCATTTATATTAACGGAGAAGTTAAAACATACATTTTTTTTTGCTTTTTATTAACTTGGCAGTATTTTTAATCTTCAAACTCGCAGTTGTAGGCAGTACTGACCAATTAAAATAATCTTATTTAATGTTGCCCAATCTCTTATGTGGTAAAGAAACTCCATTATTTGTCCTTATTTTATCTTTTAGTCTGTTCTTTAATCGAAATCATTATAATATTTCAGTTTCAACGCCGTAGTCCACAAGACCGCCGGTCACCACCCCGCCCCCGTGGTGCACGCCGCCCCCCTCGCGCACTACGCCCTGCCGCTCGCGCACGGACACCACGGCCTCCACTACTGAACTACTTAGCTAATGTGTGATATGATGACGGATGACTGATTGTGATATTTATGTGTAAATAATGATGAATATACTCGATGTAAATAAATACTCAGCTGCTGAAATGTACATATTTGTTTTAATAACACTCTTCTTAGAGATAAGTAAATTGAATAAACAAAATAGAAGCCTTATATCAAATACACGTCCATTTTTTTCATGTTGTGAAGAATTACACCATGCTGGACAAGTGCGCATGCCTCAGGCACTTTAGACTTCTCGCCGGTTTCCTTACGAAGTTGGCCTGCACCGTAAGCGAGTGAAACAAACTAAACAATTCCATAGCACATAATACTACAACTATTTCAATAATGAACCCCAATAGATCTACAAAGATATCAAAGATAGGTTTCCTCTTTAGATCTATATAACTCTGGAAATAACTGCACTTGGTTCTACGTTACTACCAAAGGGCACTAATAAGATTCTGAATCATCAGACACTGACTCAATAAAGTTGTTCCAGCACCGTTTACACTTTTATTCACAACATAACCACTCGCCAGAACAATCAAAGGCGCCCTTCATTAAACAAGCAGCAACAATTCGAAACATTTCAATTGCATAGCAATCGTAGAACAACCATTTCGAAATAACTCTTAATCGATCTACATAACTCTGAAGCGCGATAGCAACCATAACAGTTTTTTCCTTAATACTTAACTTTTCTTGGGCTTTAAAGAGATTCAACCCCTGAACCGTACATTCCTTTACAAGTTATTCAGCACCTTTTACACTTTTCATACCAGTGTTCTTTGTCAGTTATCTTTACTTTGATATTTTATCCTTTCTTTTAAAGGTTTCGCATATTCTATCGGGCAGTTTATCAGGAACTGGTGGAACTCATTGGTTATTCACAAGTTATATTTAATTTAAATTCAACATTCAAAGGCGCCCTTCATTATACTATTAGACACAATTTAAATCGAATAGCAATCGTAGTAAATCGATTTCAACATGAACCTTAATCGATTTACTACATAACTCTGGAACGCAACCGTTACTATGACTGCACTTGATTCTTTGGAACAAACGTAACCAAATTGCCCTCGGGCACTAAATAGATGCATTGGGTACAATTAATTTCGATTCTGCCCTTGAATCGAGACATCGACTCGATATAATTACAGCAGTTATTTGTGTGGACATGCATTGCGTGCGCACTTACTGAGGCGCCCGCGCATTCCTCACCAGTGATTTGGTGCTATAATTGCAGAACATTGTATGGAGAGTTGCGCAAAAGCTAAAACCACTAAGCGACGACCTCAAACTACCTTTTTATACTACCTTTGTTTTCATTATTCATATCATTTTACGACCACACCCATTGTTAGTAATTTGAATTAGGGTAATCACATTTCCAACCAGATGATTACATGACAACATTTTTCTCACTACTGAAGGTAACGTTTTTAATGTGTTAGCTGCATACTCACTAACCTGCTGCTTCAAAGTAGTGTTCTGATAATGAATGGTGAAGAAGGCATAATGCCTCAATCCGGTGAGGTACCGGCACTATTAAGGGCATCCTAGTGAATATTTAGTTTCAAGAATACCCATTTTCTTAACAATTACCACTAAGGTAAAGCTGAGGGACAATTAATATGTCAAAGATGTATTCCTGCGTGCTTCCTAAGTTTTGTCACTATTTTCTAGTGCTGATCAGTCAAGCTATAACGTAAATAATAGATATAACATTGTGTATTTAAGCACACATCCCTTCACATAAGAATGTAGTTGTAATAAACAACATCAATTTAAACGCAATCAAAGTAACGACTGCCAATTTGTGGAGCTGCAAACAAAACGCCATTATGAGTAAATCGTAATGATATAAATTGCCACAATTGTCTACGAAAATGTCCAAGCGCAGGTTGAATAAAGGTATAGTTTCAACACTAGTGATCAATCACTTGAATCAAGTGTAAGACAGATCGGTCATGTAGTGAATTGTAGTACATTACGTAGGTAAACAAAGCAAACGATATTATTACTATATTGAGTTATTTGTATACCTACCTGTCATGTGTTGTTACATTCGCTGAATGTTACACCCCATTTATTATAGTCGTACCGATTTTGACGCTCTTTCTTTTATAGAAGTTTTAAACTAAATATCACTGCGTAATGATGAGACTTTTCAAACTTATTTGTCGTTGAAGAAAACATTTCTTCAACGACAAATAAGTTTGAAAAGTAACATACTGTCGTGTGTAATTAACAGAAACATTATAAGGAACTGACTAAACTGTTAAGACCTGGTTTATAACATGTAGAAGACATTATTAAAACAAAGTACATGGTCTGTAACTAATCTAATATAATTTTACTAACATTGAGTAAAATTTAAATAAAGAAATTATCTTTAATTACTCGATGATGATTAATTAATTGCATAATCCAATGAAAATAATAATTGTGTATTTATTACACAATAATTATTTTCTTATTTCCTACTTTTAAGACTGACATTTTGACATTTGGAGCAACTTTGTAATGTTTTTAAAGTTATCAGGGGCATATATTGAATCACACAAGGAGCATATGCGCCTTGTGTGATAAAATACGGCCAATTGGTATCATAAATAGGGATTTATGACACTATTTTTTTTCATCTCTACTACAGTATTTTTATATTTTGGTAATAAAACCTATTAAAAAAAACATATTTCCTATTACTAGAAATGCTTGACTGTTCAGCGGTTACAGTAGACTCCTTGTTAGTACTTTCGTTGCACCAAACAAAAAGCTTTTCTTTGAATCGAGAGAATGGGGTGAATCACAGTCGAGTTGGTTGAACTGTCAGAACGAATGGCGACCTTGGGCTTCGAGATAATGATCTGATGACTGCGCGTGACATAGGCCGCGTCCATTCTGGGGCAGGGTGGCGCAATAATTAGTACTGAGATGAAATCTACAGCCAAATTATCACCACACGTAATTTGGTAGCAGATTTCATAAATCATGAGGTTTTATTCCAGCTGCTGCATTCTTATATTATCTTTATGCTGCCATCTTATTTTTCACTTTTAATAGGGAGCAAGAATAATGACATTTCACTGAAAGGTGTGTGTTTTAATCATGCAGATAAACTGTTTTTTTTTTTTTTTATGTCATTAAAAGCTTACTTTTTATGCACTTTTGCTGTAACGACCAATATTCATTAGTGATGTTATCTTTTTAAAGACAACATCGAAGCTATCTTTTGTTACTATAACAATAAGTTTCATTATGAACAAGCCTTAGGACGCAAGCGTGTGCTACGTTTTTTTCTATAGTATCCACATTGTTTCGTGCAAGCCGCGCCGATCGGCCGCACAATTGGTTTCCATTTCAATTCATTCATGATTGTCCGATACGAATACCGCCATTTGTTAGCTTTCCGTATTGTTGTGATTGAAATGTTATATTAAATTACAAGGAATTCGATATTCAATAAATTGTATGCATAGAAGTATTTATGGCATTAAATTACTCAATTTAATACAATGTCACGATACATTTTATTATTGCGGATACAAATCAAAAGTAATAATATCTTAATCAGGTGTCACGATTGACAAAGTAATATGAACCAGTCAAACTACGCAGACTGTTTGGTTTTGTAACCCGTCATAATAATTTATTATTATAATAATTTATTATTATACTGAAACACCCCTTTAGTTTAAGGGCACGCCCTGTTTTGTGGCTGTAGACGGTATAATAATAATTTAAGAAAAGCGCCCTAGCGTACTTTTGTGTTCAATTTTCCCTTGAAAACACATCAACGTAATTTTACAGTGTCATGATTTTAGTCATTGAAGCACGCAAAACAGTCCTATTTGGCGTGTACCAATCCATGGCACTGGGTGCTAGTGGACAGTAACTTAAAGGTCTGAAAACAGGTATCCACGAATACCGTATCTCTTCATACTTGCTTATGGTGGCAAGTTGGCGCTGTATTTGAGCTTAGTCTAAACACGCACAGTAATCAATCATAATCTATATCCATTATTCGATCTTAATTTAAGCACTGATTATCGCGGTACGTGTGATATTATGTCAACATGCATGCAAAAATACAGATTACGATTTGGCAGTCTAAATCATTCAGTCAGTTTTAGATGACATTCGAAAACCAATATTTCACAAAAACGATATTTTAAACACAAAAGAAAACCCAGACTGAAATTATGGCACGATTTGTCAACGCGAATCGGTGACAAAAGACTCTTGAAGTGTAGGCATTTGTTAAAGACACGAGCATTGTCTAAATAGACACTGTCTCGATCCGATGAATACATGAGTAACAATGACTTTTTAATTTTGTTTTCAGACATGAAATAGTTTTCTTTGTTAATTTCATTTTTTAAACTCATGGCTACTAGAGACAATTACTAATGATGAGCTAAATCACAGGAAATTTTCACTCTTATATAAGACTCAGGCAAGACCTGATTTAGCCTATGGTTGCCACAAAATACATGTGGCCATATGCAGGGACAACGACTGCGTCAAAGTTTCCCTAGACTAGCTTTGTTAACCAGCTAAGTGTACCTTATAGCCTGGAGCACTCCAGGTATCTACACAATTCACTAAAAGTACATTAATATTAAGAATCCATACCACATTTATTTTAACGTGATATAGCGTCTTCGTTATTGTTATCTAGTAAATTTTCCATCACAATACGTACTTACTTGCTTTAAAACATAATAACTAAACAAATCACCCATCGATTTAACCACGGTCCCTACTTGCCCAAGCTTGTAAGCAAACCATAATACAATAATCTTCTATTCAATGAATATTGAACTATGAAGGCTGCTCGATTTGTTCTAATCGCAGCATTCAGTGTCTCGGTCGCGATTCGTCTCGCCAACACCCGAGCGTTCATTACATCCGTCTCACTTAATTCACATAATAGTTTAGTGAACTTGAAGTATTGTGGACTGTGACTGATGATTCGAGAAAAGTATATTTGTTGTATGAATTGGTTAAGTATATCGTTTATGGTTTAGTTTGAGGTGAGGAAGGTAGCGTCTTTGTGGCCTTTTGAATGAAAAACATCACAACGCGTTTATGTCTTTTGTATGAAAATAAATAAAGTTGAGAAAAGATCCATGCTAGTGATCATTTAATTGTATTTTGGGTTTTTTTTTTTTTTTATTAACTATAACTACTGTTGCTATTGATAGTGCAACATCTTTTTCTCTTACATTATATTCTATACTTTCTTCTTTATTATTCTATCTTTGAGTGTGTTCTTTACCTTTCTTGGTTTTACCTTACACCATTGTTGAGCCGTTGTTTTTGCCCGCTATACGCAATATTTCTTCTGCAAAGTCCATAAAGATTGCTCTTCTCTTTTTATCCTCTATCTGGCTGTGTAGGTTTTCTATTGTGAGTTCTTCCTCTGTCCTTGTTTCGTAATTATGTCTTAGTAGACCATATTTTGGACATACCAATAGGATGTGTTCTATAGATTCATCACTTTCATCATCACAACTGCATGTAGGGGTAGCCGCCAGTTTAAATCTATGTAGGTATTTTCTTACACCACCATGCCCAGTGAATAATTGCGCTCTCATGTTGTTCATACCCATGGCCAGAATTATCTTGTGTGCCACTCTGCAGTTCTTGAAGAACAACTTGGTCCCACTACCGGTTGAAGATTCCTCATACCGTGTTTGCCAGAGAAATTAGTAGTATTTTGGGTTACCATGATGGCATTGGGTCACCAATAAATAATGAAACGATCTGTTTTGAAGGCAATCATGTGAAGCAAATGTATTTTCTTTCAGGAAGCTTGAAGTCGCAGCAAGCCGTACATGATAAATAGCAGCATGTTGGAATTGTAGCATCTATTGCCATCTAGCGGTCTCAGTAGGCGCTTAACATAATACCTAGCTAAACATAATAATTTTATATAATGTTGCCCCAATGTAGCTCAGAATTTTAAAGCGTGGTGTAAAAAATCATAACAGACCAGTAAGCGTGTACTTACTGGTCTGTTATGATCTCAAACTTAACCTTAATCTCCACGGTTCTTCACGCTGAGAGAACGTTAAAAACTCGCGATATAACTGATATCCCGTATCAAATATCTAAGGAGGGCAAGTATCCGTCGGACAGCGTAGATATTGCGCATTTGACAGTAGACGTGAATATTCCCACGCGATACTAGTGCACTGCTAAGAAATTACCGACAATTATCATTTTACGCGTCGTGCATAACGTTACTGTTTATAATTGCTTTGTTTCCTCACCGACATGTAAAACATTACTAGTGCCTGAGAACCTAAGGGCCAATAAGCAATATTTAATGGAGTCATAAATTGGTAATTGATAAATGAATGCCTATAATTTATGAGACGCTAAGATGGAGCGATTGGTCCTTGCAGATTCAATAGATTATCTCCGTCTTAGACTCACATAAACAATCAAAATAGTAACGTGCCGCGGTCCGTGATCAATTTTATAAATTTTCCTGACTGCCTAACCAACTAACTAATTACGGAAGGTTAAAGATAATTGACGATTTTATCGATTTTGTAGATAGTTTAGTTTCTAATGCATATATTTTAAGTTCAATTAGGTTTTTGATCGACGGATTTGGGACGATATTTACAACAATCAGGTCTATTGATAGGCGTTATTATATTTTCGGTTCTAATTGCGATAATGGGTTTTCCGCTTTATATTTAGTTAACTGACTGCCTCAAATTATGTTTTAAGTTAGTCATATCGCAATAATTAATCAATGATATTATTATCTACATTCAAATAAATCTATATCCAAGTTTGAAATTGCTTTTCTTAAGATATTTAGATGACTTCGTGATAGATCAAGGGTTATTTGCGGTGCATTAGTAAACTGAAAATGTATCTACACCTGCAATTAAATTTTAGCGTTTACTCTATCGAGTATCGATTTACTGATAAGGGTAGACCTTGTATTTATTGCAGGAAGTATAATATCGTAATCCTCCGGTGGAGGTGTGGTAATTTATGTTTAAGATATTATCATTTTGTAGATATCCTTGGCTGCAGCTACCACTAAATGGACCGTATAATACTTTTAAATCATACTTTTAAAAATAAATCTAGTGTACTCTGTGTTTCGCGGAGCTAACTTAAATTATCATAATCAGTCTAACTTAGAAGTGTATATCTACGAAATATGTATATCTAATTCGAAGCAGTCGGTTCACTATAAGGCGGAAAACGCATCATCACAATTAGAACCGAATAAAAACAACTACGCCTAATTGTTGTAAATATCGTCCCAAATCCGTCAATCATAAACATAATTGAACTTAAAATATATGCATTAGAAACTAAACTAACTACAAAATTGATAAAAATCGTCAATTATGTCTTTAACCTTCATTAATTAGTCAGTCGTTTAGGCAGTCATGAAAATGTATAGAACTGATCACGTACCGCGGCACGTACGTTACTATGAGTGACAAGGTCCGGTTTGACTTATCATTTTTAATCGAATTTGATCGCTATTTTATTTGATGAAAATCAATTGAATATTACAAAAAGATCCATACCTAAATTTTAAAATTAAAAAAGTGAAAAACCTTATGTGGAACTCATAATAAAGTACTTTAATTAGATTATTCAAAAGTATTTTGATTCGGTTGGCATTTTTATCGAATCTGCCACCTTGCAGTACCAAGTTCGAGTTTGGTTAGTGTAAGAGCTAAAAACTGCAATGTCCAAGAAAGGCTGACACAAATCAAATACAAAAATAGTGGAAAGGATGAATAAATACATTTTTATGTTTAAAAATATAATTCATGCAAACCTTTAAAACTAACACATTAAAATGTCGTGCAGTGGATTAGAATCGAGGAAAGTCAGGTCGCGTGCAATACTGTTCCACAGAATAGATATTAATAAAGATAGCGCTAATATTTCACTTGTTTACGTGTCGTAAGTGCCGTCGCCGGCCACCGCCTCCTCATTTAGACATTGACCTGAAAACAATTTAAGTGTAACTGTTAGGCCTGGCACTCACTGTAGTTTCGGTCACGACTTTAGATTACGGACTTCACTCACCGTTCGGTTATGTTTGTGCGAATACTAATACGGTAACTAAAATTCTTATTCATCCTTACCAATGTTATGAATTAGAAAGTGACTGTGTTTTACTGGTGGTAGAAACTCTTACCTTTAACCTGCCGCCAAATAGTAGTGCTTGCTATTGTGTTCCAGTTTGGTGATGAGATCACTGGCATATAAGGCATAGCACCTTAGCCAAAGTGCAAACACATAATAGTCCTCAACTGCAGCGACGCATCTACATTCTGCTTTTGTAGATTGTTGATGTCTATGGGCTGAACTCCACTTACCATCAGGTGGACTTACCATTCGTTCGCTAAAGGCTAGTATAAAAAAAAAGTCTGTCTAAACTACTTAAACCGATCTTGATCAAAATTTGTATGGAGATAGTTAAAGATCTTATGGTCTATCCTGAGACATAGGCTACTTTTTATTTTAAAAAATACCTATAATAAAAGCAGTTAATAAAATAAAGATATAGCAATTAGTTGATGCCATTTCGATTCGGTCAAATAACCGTACCGATCAAAGTTGCAGTATGTACATAGGTTTATTAGTAATGCAGTGCCGACTTCGTATTGTGTAATTCGGCTCAGTTACGCGAGTAATAATGGTGCTTGACAAAACTATATCACTAAACACGAACACACATTTCACATATATAGCTATGCTAAATGTATTATTTATCAACATAATGCAGTAATAGACAATTAAAGCAATAAATTACAAGGTAGTCTTGCATCTATAAAATATTTTACTAACTGTTACTTTAATAATAATTTAAAAACGTATTCTAATTTGTTTCTTTTATGTTGAAATTTCATTGCCTGTAAACAATACCCACAAAGTTAAATATGCATAATAATATGTTAAAAGTAGTTCAATGTCAGCATTGGTGCTTACAGATGGGATCTTATCATCAAACCGGAACACCGTAGTGTGAGCAAAACATAACATCACGCCTATATTACCCAAAAGGTGTGGCAGAGGTGTACAATACCCACACTTCACCTGTTATATTAATCCCTATGGGATAGGGGGTGAACATATCGCCATCAATTGACAATTCCAACTCAATTGTGAATTTCCTGATTACAAATAACACTTTCCGAATGGAATGGAATGGAACCCGAGACCTCGTGGTTAGAGGCGCATATGCTAACCACTAGACCATCGAGGCCAACTGCCTAGTTTGAGCACTTCTTCTATCAATGTGGTGGAAGAATAAAGGTGACATGGTGGTGCTTTTCTCCTTAAGTTTTCCTTTTCTCCTTATATTAGAATACTTATAATAATTATATAGGTCAATTTGTCTACAGCTTTTAAGATGTTATAAATAGAATCCTATAGGGCGTTTTCTACTGAACGACATCACGGACAGTCATAGAATAGTGAATTTGGGCGTACGCAGTATCCTCGTTGTGTCGCTGTGCAGTGGAAAAACCCGCTTTACATTTTCATACATAATTTGTGCTCCCCGGCGGCAAATTTTTTGTTCCGTCACTGTGCCGTGAAGTGGCAAAACGCATATTTAATTTTGTACTTTATAAAAAGGGTGCAAAACTGATTTGCAATGAAGTGGTGGTCAGTCTGCGTGGTCTTTGCGTGGGACACACCTACGTGCTACCAAGAGTTCGTAAATCAATCAAAGAACCTGTTATTGGACTATTTAACAACTGTCTTTATTTTTACCATGTTTTGATAACATAACATCAAGCCTAGATTACCCAGAAGGGTGTGGCAGAGGTGTTTAAACACCCATACCTCATAAATATGTTATTCATGTTCATATGTTGTCCTATGTGATAGATGTTGCTGATAAGGAAATAATATCGCTCTAAGAAGTTTAATCTGGATTATGGACTATGCATTACTAGAGAGACTAAGCGCCGATTTTCGATTAATAACCTGATAACTCAATACAAATTTGTCGTTTACTCGATAATAAAGTTCAACCTGTAAGTAACCGAATAAAGATATGTAAACTTTGAGTTTATGTAAAAATGCACATTGGTGGCATGACCTTTATCACATAATAAGACTTGATATCAAGCTTCTAAGAACTGGCTAAATAGTAGCTATATGCCTATAGCAACCACAAATTCAAATCGATAACTATTAGTATATATTTGGGTACTATTTCCAAATAATAAAGCACATTTAAGATAACCATAAAATATCAACCACATGAATTTAGTCCCATTACAATCCAGTTAGTGTTGGATAAATTACAACACCAATTAATTATTTTCCAGTTTACATATAACAAGCAGCCACTTGGGAGAAAATTCAGGTTAATATTCACAGATATAGACAAGCTAGTAATTGTAAAACATAAAATGGTCGTTATATGATAATTGTGTCGATAAATCTAATGAGTGTCGCCGTACAAATTGTTTTGACTATAGTGGTCGAAACAAGTGCTGTTAAGTATAACTGACCATTAGGAACTATTAAAAAAATATAAGGGGTTTTTGTATGATTATAGATTTATTATAATTGTAGGAGAACTGCAGTGTCATTTCACAAACTAGGTACGTCAGTTTGCAAGATTTAAACTATGTTATGATTAAATAGGAGAAGAAGAATACCTACTACCCGTTAACTTAAAGATTGCCAAATTAGGCATACCGTTTGTCAATACCTCATCTCTTGTAAGCTTTTAACACGTCAATAATTACACGGTCAAAACAATCTAAGGGGACTGGGGATGAGCTACGGAGAATTGGGACTGGAAACTTTGGCCAAAACAAAGTAAAAACGTAGTACGTGCAAACCAAAAAAATATTAAAAAAATGAATAAAACAAAAACATATGTAAGTGGGATAGGAAGTTTGATCGTACATACTAACATCCCACATGACAATAATTGTCATGTCAATGATCGTACATAAATTATATGTACGATCACACTTACTTCTGCAAATTTAAGTACCCTGCTATTACTAGACACGATTATTATCAGTCAAACAGCACCTCGTGTATAACATTCCAGCAGACACTGACAGATTCGATAAATATCTACGTGAAATATACTTAATGAAACGTATACCGGAGCATTCTCGAGCTATTTCTCAATTCGGCACCGCAGTCACCTAAACATGTACAATGTGTACACATGGCTACCGATCAACTTATACATTTCCAGTATAAACTGGTCTTGCGTTCCACAAGAAGCCAATACTATGCGAGACCATGATACTGACAATGTATAGGTTTATGTGTTTTCGTCGGTACATTATTGTACAATGTATTCATATGGCTCATTGTCGCGTTTCTTTGACAAGTACGTACATTCTCACAGGTTGCAACGCTCGACAAATCGTCTTGGGTAACACTGGCCTAGAGTTGACACTGTTTTTGTGAAAAACGTCAAGGAAATTCATTGTTGAACAACATGTAGGTACGAATTATGCTAATCGTGTGTATTTAGACTCTCGGGAATTTGGATCGGTAATAGTTTGGGTGCTCTAGATAACCTGAGAATGTAAACCATACACGATAAATAGATAGATAGATAGAGAAAACTTTATTTGCACTTCAAATTTGTAACAAACATACAAATAAATAGATACTTAAAACTATAACGTACTGAGGGCGGCCTTATCGCTTGACGCGATCTCTTCCAGGCAACCTTAGGATGGAAATAATATAATGGATATTTGCGGTAGTTTATTGCATTGGATTTGTTGATAAATGTTGTTACTGAAAACATTTTGCAAATTTTGTAAAATATTTATCTTTGCGAATATTATAAAGAGGAAAGGATTTTTTTGTTTGTACCCAAAAATCTTCGAATCAACAGGACTGATCTTATTATTTTTATTAAAACTGACGTGAGTTTGTAACATTATTCAAATTATGAAATACGGGTGTTACTCACGTAATGTTGGTCTATTTAGTCGACCGCGGTTTCGCCTATACATCTAGGCATTATCAAGAGAGTGCGATACGTCGCGCCTGAGTCGCAGCCAGTCTTGCACTTTGTCAGTCAGTGCAAGACTGGCTACGACTTGCATTATTTGTAATTGTTAAGGTTTTAATCAATCAACTTATACGGGGTGGATGCGACATAGCGACATTTATTGAAACCACAGCTTCTATACATGGTAAGTATCAATTTCCACCGGATAAAAATTCTCTGGCGAAAAAAAAAATCACGTTCTCCGAACAATTTGAACATTGCGATCGTGCAATTTGTTCGGAAGACGTAGATTTTTTTTTTCGCCAGAGAATTTTTTATCCGGTGGAAATGCATACTGGCCATGTATAGAAGCTGTAGTTTCAATAAATGTCGCTATGTCGCATCCACCCTGTATAATTGTAATCTGATGATTTGGACAGGGAACATTGGCAAGTAAGAATAAATAGCAATCATAGTAAGTAACACTACATTCTAGGATCGCGATCTTATTAATAAAATTGGTGTGGAGATATTTCTAGACCCCAGTCATAATCTAAGCTACTTTCTATCAACGTACCGTGCGGGTTGAGCCTCGCACGGAAGCTAATCAGTATTAAATTTAAGAATGTAGTGTTACTTACTATGATTGCTATTTATTCTTACTTGCCAATGTTCCCTGTCCAAATCATCAGATTACAATTATATAAGTTGATTGATTAAAACCTTAACAATTACAAATAATGCAAGTCCATGCACGCAATATAACGCCCTTCTGAGCAGGAAAATAGCAATTAAATCACTTACTCAACTCAAAAGATAATAACATAGTTTTGGTACAACAAATCGTACTAGCATGCGTCAATTTCCGTAGAACGAAATACCTTGCAAGGTGAATTCTAGTAAGCGTTCAATACCGATCCACGGAATGAGCCAATGATTCGTATTTGAAAATTAATTTATTGAAGTAAATATATTTAAAATGCAGCTTACCGATCAAAACTAACTCTATATTACGCAGAAGGGTGTTGCAGAAGTGTAAAACACCCACACTTCACCTGTTTGTTTTGGTCCCATGAGATAGGTGAGCCTATCGCCATCTACTGGGCACAATTCCAATTCCGTACTGCTATTGTGAATTTCCTGGCGGCAAGATAACAAATAACACTTAGCCCGATCCGGGAATCAAACCCGAGACCTCACAGTGAGAGATGCATACGCTAACCACTAGACCATCGAGGCATTCTCAAATTAAATTCAATATTAATATTAATTTGTCGGAGTATTTTTATGCCGGCTCCAGACGCTTGGCAAACAATAGCGAACAGCGAACACCAAACAACAAACACCATCATATCGACGGGTCTTGTTTGTGTTCGAGAGTGTTTAAGGTCGGTGTCGTCTTTTTTCACGAATCAAGGAATGATCGGAAAACAGTATACAATGTCTCCACGCGCTTGTCCTTGTTGTTTGCTGTTCAGTCAGCGTCTTGAGACGGCATACTGTAAAGAAGATTTTTACGACCACTACTACCGCACGTTATATAAATGAAGAGGATATGCACGAGCATATTTGGACTTAAGATCCATGCGATATTATATATTCATCTCTTTTCCATTTTTAATTAATGAAAAGGAAAACAGTTTTTTGCATCCTTAAATATATTCCAAATATCCACACATTGGATAAACTCTTAATGACATAGCTATAGGTACTCTCTCTATTAATTGAATAAATATGCAAAAATGCACAGAGTATGCGGCATACATTTGCATATGAATAATAATATATTAAGGTTATACTATGATAAGTTCTCTACAAAATAATAGCTTCTTCATCCGTTTTTCCGATCCTTATCAGTAACATTACGATTGCGTGATTCAAGAAGACCGCGCCTACAATATCATCTAGCTACTTTTTGAATAAAATCTTCTGAGTTTTCGAGTATTTTTTTTAAATCAATATCACATTGTTCTACTTTGTCTATGGATACTTTTAAAACAATCAAATGGTTCAGTAAATAAGCACTTTGTTTTACAAGACGGCTACGTCCGCTATGTACCACCTTGCATACCAGCACATTACGTTAGGGAGTTAGCAAACCCTGGGAAATTGATCAATGGATTTTTGCTCCAATAATTCCCACAATTAAAACCTCTATATAAACTAATGAATTGAAGCTAGAAGCATTATTGTCTTTGAGTTTTATCGACGAGAACATATTAGTCACACGTGGTGTTTGTTCTAAAATAGAAATGATTTCTAAAGTAAGTTTCTCTTGGTTTTTAAATGTTGTATTGATAGATAGTGCTGTGCGTTTAGAGATAATTAGTGAGTGAAAATTATCAAGACACACAACAAAATCATCATATTATATTTGATTTTAAGAGAGTACCCCGAACGCCGTGTTTTCATTCTAACGTAATATGGGTTTAACTTTAACATTAATAAGTTTTTTTTTATATTTTCAAGGACAAATCGTAACTTAAAACACTAAAATGCATATGTGTTTGTGGCCATTTTGTTTTTAATAATAAATATATTTTTTTTTAATGGGCGCCAACAAACATGCCTAGTAGTGCTTTAGATATGATATGTCAATAAAAGTAGATAAAAACTTAATAATATTCAAGTAAAACAAATATTACTTTTGTATGAAAAACAGCATAATATGGAAAACCGCCAACGAACTTGTCCCCGTTAAGACTAAGTTTATTTAGATTGTTAAAGTTACTTCTATTCCGTTTCGTAAAATTGCATTAGAATGACAGTTTTATTAAAATAGTGTTTTGAAACAAATCGAACTTTCCCTATCATTTAACTTTCTTCAATTTATCCTAATAATTAGTGAATTGGTCCTGAAACTTAAAGACTACCAGTGCCAAGTTATGTGCAGTCATTAAGGCAACGTATTGTTACAGATTAATTTATATTACTTTTCACATAACGACTTACAAAAATAGTTTTGCAGAAAAATAATATTTTTGCAAGTCTAGAATAATAACATTAAGTTTAAAAACTTTCTTTAAATACAAGGTCTAACCGTATAAATCCAGGCTAGCCTGACGCAACGACAAAATTTATAATACTGATTATATTTTTAAGTAGTCCGATAATCTCGTTAGTTATTGTTATCCAGCCATTTATCTTCAATTCATTTGTCAATATTAAGCAATCAGTACTAGGATCTGGGTGCCAGTTGTCGCTACAATAAGTAGTCCAGGGCAATAATAAGTAACAGTAACTGCTGTTCACTTATTATTTAAATATATTGTTTAAGAGTTCGGTTCTAAGGACTACTGCTCATAAATAATAAATCTCAAGTGCATCCCTTCTAATCGAGGTATGATTGATGAAACTATTGAAGGGGGCTGTATTTATATTTGCATCAGTAATCTGCCGTTACAGAAATGAAGCACTTAAATTTTCTTATAATTATTAAATATCTAAATAAATATCACACAACATACACACAACGCCACCTAGTCTCAAACTAAGCAAAGCTTGTACTATAGGTACTAGAATAACTGATACTAAAATATATACTGTTCTTTTGTAAATACATACTTATTAAACATAGAAACACCCAGACCAAGACAAACCTCCAATGTTCATGCACACAAAGATTTCTCTTGAGCGGAAATCAAACCCGCAGGCAGGTACAATACCCACTCCGTCATCTGGACATCAATTTTATTTATAACGTATTGTTATTGAAGGGGCATATTATAGTGGTTTCTTTATTATCTCGATCTATCTTACTTTATCGTGTCAAAGCACTTGCCATGTGCGACATGATAATAATATTGTCTTAGTATTTAATGTTACGATCGTGTTCGTTTCGCATGACGGTGATACAGAGCATTCTGTAGTTCTTTGGTTTTTATATATCACTGCAGCTAGTCTCCAAACCGACCCTTTAGTAGTTTAGTGCAAATTGTAATAGCACGCATTTCACAAACATTTGAAATAGTACACAGAGGGTTATAAATCTACGCTTTGTTTAAGCAAAATATGGCTTTAGGCTGCGTTACCCGTACAGTGATCCAGTAACTGTTACAAAACGGTTACGTAGATCGCCGGATCTGATGGTTGGACCTTCATAAATATCTCCTGGCGAGCAATGAATACGATTTGTCGTAACTCATGTTTATGCATTTTCCTTTACTCATTCTTAATGCCTACTTGCGATGCCATTTGGAAAATATAACGACGATAGCATCGACGAGATAAAACGAACGATAGAAGAGAGGGCATTGTACGATAAGTAATCAGTTATAAGTTAATTAGATCATAGCTTATTCCTGAAGTTTTAAGAATTAGTTAGGGAAAAACATGTAAAGTCGGTATGCAAATTTCATCGCGTGACTCACATGACAACATCTCAGCAACAAGAAACCAAAGTTGATTGTTTTAAATAGTGAACGATTGTTGATTCAGATTAGATGTGGACATCTTTCACGTTAGCTACCGGGTTAAAAAGTTTTACAAAGATTCTGAGATATGGCTTCATGCACATTAGGTTACTGTGATAAAAAACGTAACTATGATACTAAGAAACGTCGAAAAATCTTTTGGACTTGAAGCAGGGCTTAATGCAGTCAAAAAATTCGTTGATTTTGTCTGTGGCTTGGATAGCTCAGATAGAAGAGCGATAGGACGGAATCCTAAGGCACAGTATAAATATGTACAAACAGTACGGAAACTGCCTACAAACGTGCGAAACGGCACGCACACATAAACATGCACACCGACGAGACGCCTAAGCGGTTGTCGCGGTGCTCTCAGTAGCGAGTGCCGCTTAGGGGTCTCGTCGGTGTGCATGTTTATGTGTGCGTGCTGTTTCGCACGTTTGTAGGCAGTTTCCGTACTGTTTGTACATATTTATACTGTGCCTAAGGCCATGGGTTCGAGCTCCACTTCAAGTCCAAAAAAAATATCACTGTGTCTTAGTATTAGATTGCTAAGCATGGCGAAATTCTAAATAAAAATCAATTAGAAATTATTACAATGATAGTTTATCGTTATTCTGTATCTTTCAGATTCTAGCCCTGTGTGCGCTGGTGTCAGTCTGCCAGGCTATCTACCCGTTCCACCACCACCATCACCACCACCCAGCCGTATCTCACCAGGAGCTCCACAAGCACGATGGTCCCCACCATCCAGTGGCCATCCACCATCCAGTGGTGCACCATCAACCAATCATCCCGCTACACCACCACGTGCCCCACCACTTGCCACTCGTCCACCATCAACCAATTGTGCCTCTTCACCATCATGTGCCGCATCATGATCATTATGTATGTATAACTAAAGAGTTTACTTTTTGAGGTCCATCTTATAGTACCTACATATTTTCCTTACATAATAATTTTATTAAAGAAAGGGATATACCATAGAGTACTATTTATAATCTACCGCATGTTGAATTATATCTAGATTCTTGCTTTCTTTCTTTCTTTCTTTTAAAAACACTTTAGCAACTTAATATCAACAGCCAATGTTATTAATTTTCTTACAGGCGTAATAGATCATAACTTAAATATATTTTAAAAACATCAGAGCAACATATCAACCGTCAATCTACATATTACTATTATTATATTTTTTACAGGCGTTCCCAGAATACAAGTTCGAGTACGCAGTTCACGACCACCACACCGGGGACGTGAAGTCTCAGCATGAGCACAGGCACGGAGACCTTGTGAAGGGAGGATACGAGCTTATCGAACCTGACGGCAGGTACAGGAAGGTTGAATACCACGCTGATGACCACACCGGGTAAGTACCCTTGAATTAAATTTAAAATACCCACTTTATGATAATATTGTGATCTGAGAGATCAGTTATAGAAATGTATAATCCGGAGATGTGAAATCTCCTTAGCGGTACGGAAGGCAAGATACGAGCAATTCGTTTAACGGCAAATTGATGAAAATGGAGTACCACGTAGACGACCACACTGACCACGTAGAGAAAGAGCACCTGAAATTATATTGTAGACTACAAATCGCATTGCAATTTGCTATAACATATTGCTAAGTTGTGACTGTGCTCTTGACTATCATCACAGAGTTCAATAATAGTTTGATAAAAGGAAAAGTTAAGCTTTTTTCTAAAAGGTAACATTTGATAAGTTTTGTTGCCAAACTGATGTTACTATAACTGATGTAATCGGTTTATTTAGTTATATGACTCCTCCCACACATAACTAAATATTTATCACTTTAAATCCTACGGATCTCGTATTCGCCTAATCATTTGTTGATTACCTACTTGTCAAACACCAATATCATTAATGGGCAATTCGCGAATCCTCCAAAGTGAATTGGCTAATCCTTTCACCACGATGGCAAGTCAAAATAAAATTTGACTCAGCCATCGACACAACGAAGAAGAAGAAGAATATCATTAATGCTTTAATTTGTTACAGTTTCAACGCCATCGTCCATCATTCGTCGCCTCATCATCACGTTCATCTCGCTCATCACCATCAGCACATCTAAACCCGAGGCAACGCCTTCAAGAATAGAATATTGCTCCAACGAGACTGAATTCCGCCTGCCTTTTGTACCGAAACTTGCAACATGCAAACGCATGCAATTTAAATATATTAGCGCTAATTTTTTAATCGATCTTTTATTTTTCCTCAGTTTAGATATACATAAAATTTATAAGGTCCTGAATTTAACAGGATCTTATAAACATAATTAGAGTTCAAAACTCAAAACTGAAATAACTTAATGTTGTTTATGTGTTTATGTGTGATATTGATTATTTTATCAGTCAGTTATTTAGTTACTATTTTTATCAAATATCAATTATTTTCATTGTAGTTTTAAAGAATTCAAATGATAGTTTAAACCTTTTTGGATGATTGACTATTAAAGCAATATTAAAAACTAGTGATTATCAGGAAGAGTAAGTAAGAAGAGAGAGTGAATTATGAGTTTATTAATTTGCTTCGAGAATTTTTATGTTTTAGTACGTTCTTGTAAAATAAAATGACTATCATAAATCTAGCTTGTTCATCTTGACCTGTCCATTTAAGAAAACATTTTATTTCTCATGATGGGTAGGTGGTATCGTTTCAGAAGTGTAGCAAAAGTGTGGTTCGACATTTTCCTTAGGCTTGTTATGACTAATCTATTTAGACATAAATTCATACTTATACATACACCTTGTCCAATCGTTTATTATAACTGACTTTAAAAAAACCGACTTCAAAAAGTAGGTAAACTAAAAAGCAAAAAATAAATTTACTTCGCACAAAATAATACGTTTTTTCATTTAGTTAAATAGAAAATATTAAATATTTATTTTATAATTCTGAAGTCGGTGCCAAGTAAAAACAACCTTTCTACAATATCAAATTACAGTTCACACAAAAAGGGAGCCGTAGGTGTTCTAGTGCGCGGTCGCCCAGTATTGGTACTTACCACAGAAATATAGCAAATATTCAGTCAGAAAAAAGTTGTTAGAACGATTGATATTATCTATACAGAGTTATTAATTGTTTACTTGGCACCGACTTCAGAATTAAAAAATAAATATTTAATATTTTCTATTTAACTAAATGAAAAAACGTATTATTTTGTGCGAAGTAAATTTATTTTTTGCTTTTTAGTTTACCTACTTTTTGAAGTCGGTTTTTTTTTTGTTAAAAATTATTTTATTTTACGATTTTAAGTGATGGGTAGACCGAGCAAGATTGTTTCTCGAATGAGGAGACGACGGTTGCTTGAGACGGAAAACTTATTAATAATAGACAAGAATTAAATCCTTTCGCCTGACTATTAAGGGTCACGACCTTCCATCATCAGCTCATTTGACAAAATAACTAGCAGCAGGAATACGCGTACAGTAGTGAAATAATTATCCTTTAACTCCTAACTATTGAGGAGTTGACCTTCCATCATCAGCTCAACCACATAAAATTATTGCGACCAAGCGTAAATCCTGGCCTCGATTAATAAAATATGAGGGTTGCCCCCGATTTGTCTGGGATCCCATCATCAGATCATGACATGCTGACAATGGGACCACCTTTGAAATATCTCCGTTCCAACAGGTCACTTGACATCATAACTAGCAGTCTGAATATGTGTACAGTAGTGAAAGAATTATCCTTTAACTCCTAACCATTGAGGAGTTGACCTTCCATCATCAGCTCATCCACATAAAAATACGTAAATACTGGTGCAGCTTTGAAAAACACACTAAAAACATTACATGTGCCAATAAAATTCGAGGGTTGCCCTCGATTTCTCTGAGATCCCATCATCAGATCACGACATGCTGACGATGGTACCCTTTTGAAATCATCTCCTGTCCAACAAAAAAAGAATCATCAAAATCAGTTCATAAACGACGGAGATATCCGTGAACAAACATAAAAAAAAAAAAAGCAACATATATACGAATCGAATTGAGAACCTCCTCCTTTTTTAGAAGTCGGTTAAAAAGCAGGAGGAGAATCTCCATTCGATTGAGCTGTTTTTCTTTTTTGTCTGAAAGAGTAAACTTGTCATGTGGTCACGATCTGATGGGATCCTAGAAAAATCACGGGCAACCCTAAAATTGTTTTTCGTATATTACCTAAAGTTCAAAATTCAAAATTTTATTTAAAATAATTTATTTGTATAACATAGGTAATATGTATAACATGGTGGTATTTTAGAAAGGTAAACATTGTTTCACTATGTTTTGTCTCTGTAGACATACAAATTTTACAAATACAAGAAGTGTTTGTTAGTTTTAATTTTAATGGGTAGATAATAAAAAATTACAATTGATAAGTTAGGTATAGTAATTATTAGTATTAAATTATGTCAATAAATAAATTAAATAAATGTCATTATAATTAACAATCATAACCAATTATTAAGGTACCATGTCAATATGGCTAAGATAAAATAATCGGATCTAATACAAGGATGATTAATTATTATCATTCCTGCCACTGAGAAATACATTGATGGAATAGTATGCATTTTTAACCGACTTCAAAAAAGGAGGAGGTTCTCAATTCGGTTGTATTTTTTTTTTTTTTTTTTTTATGTTTGTTCACCGATTACTCGAAGACGCCTGGACCGATTTGAGAAATTCTTATTTTGTTTGAAAGGATATACTTGTCATGTGGTCCCATTTTTTTCCAGTCACGTTCTGATGATGGGATCCTAGAGAAATCGAGGGCAACCCTCAAATTTAAAAGGCTTCTATATTGTTTTTCGTATATTAAAGCTAAAGCTACTTGGATATTTGCATCTAGTAGCCAGCATTTTATGTTGCTGAGCTGATGCTGGAAGGTACAACTCCTCAACGGTTAGGAGTACGGGGATAATTCTTTAAATATAGGCTCCTTGAGGCCGTTTACTGTATTCTTTCAAGTTATGCACAGATGAGGCGAGACGTTGAATATTACCTTCATAATATGAGGTCATGATTTGATGATGGGATCCTAGAGAAATCATGGGTAACCCTCAAATTTCAAAGGCTTCTATATTGTTTTTCGTATATTACCTAAAACTACTTTTATATTTGCATTTTAAGTTGCAGAGCTGATGCTGGAAGGTACAACTCCTCAACGGTTAGGAGTGCGGGGATTATTATTAATAAGTTTTCCGTCTCAAGTAACCGTCGTCTCCTCATTCGAGAAACATTCTTGCTCGGTCTACCCATCACTTAAAATCGTAAAATAAAATATTTTTTAACAAAAAAAAAACCGACTTCAAAAAGTAGGTAAACTAAAAAGCAAAAAATAAATTTACTTCGCACAAAATAATACGTTTTTTCATTTAGTTAAATAGAAATTATTATATAATTATTTTATAATTCTGAAGTCGGTGCCAAGTAACCAATAACTAGATAATATCAATCTTTCTAAGAACTATTTTCTGACTGAATATTAGTTCTTAATTATCCGATTTACTTGGAACCGACTTCAGAATTATAAAATAATTATATAATAATTTCTATTTAACTAAATGAAAAAACGTATTATTTTGTGCGAAGTAAATTTATTTTTTGCTTTTTAGTTTACCTACTTTTTGAAGTCGGTTTTTTTTTTTTTACTAAATATTCATTGACCATTCTTTTAAATAAATTGATATTATTTGCGTCTTTAATATACTCAGGTAGATTGTTAAAAATTTTTGGAGCCATTCCTAGAAAACTTTTTTTGTTGCAAGTTACTCGGATAAGTGCATTTAGCAGTCAGCATTTTATGTTTCTGATGCTAGAAGGCCCAACTCCTCAACGGTTAGGAGTAAGGCAATAATTCTATAAATATTAGCACCGTATATAAAGGCCGTTTACTGCATTTCTTCAAGTTTTACACAGATGAGGCGAGACGTTTAATATTACTTAAGTATTTCTTCCTTTTTTGTTGTTTTTGAAGTCGGTTTTTTGTGTAAAATTGGATTTTTACATTTCAAAATTAGTGACACCTTCACACGTTACAGATTCCATTTGAAATAGTAATCAATTTTATTACGACGAACTTTGTATCGATTTAAATGCCTCGATATTTTTTGGTATAGATAACCACTAAAAAGACAAAAAATTATAATTTAACCGACTTCCAAGACTCAAAAGTATTAAATAAACGCCAAAAATATTATTTGATATAGGTGCTAATTTGTAATTCGAAGCACCGACACCAAAAACTAATTTTGGCGTTATTTTGAAGTTTTTGAGTTTAGGAAGTCAATTAATTATTTTATTTTTAATTATATTCAAAATAAAATGATACAATTTTCTGATATAGAGATCTGATTTATAGAACTGTCAAAAGGAAAATAAATTAATAGACAAGGTATAATATATGACAGCCTCAGTTTCTATTATTTTGAACACTGTCTTATTAGTTAGAGCAGCAATTCCAAAATCCGCTCCGCGAGTGAAAAATCTATAACACCATTTTATGTACCATATTTAAACAAAAAAAATCAATTGATATTAAGAAGCTTACATTGCCAACGAGTTGTCAGAAAATATCTTGCTTGAATATTAAATAATCGAGTCACCATTTGAATTATTTAACTGTGATGTAAATATAGTAAAAGACTAATCTTCAATATTATGATCAACTAGACATCAGCCGGCTATCTGCAATTCACCTCGGTAATCTCTTGCTAACCCAATTTCCCTTTTCATAGCATTGATAGATACACACCCATCTATAAGTGCAGAAAATCTGCAAAAAAATGATATTTAATTGCCGTAAGTGTATTGTATTACAGGATATACATGCTTAAGCCAAATCGATATGTGTATAAATACTTGACGAGATCACGAAACTTTATCAATTTAGTGTAGTGATTCACAAAAGGTTCACGATGATTTGGAAGGTAAGGAGAGCTTTGTTATCTATAGTACGATTAAAGATAAAGAAAAGTAGCTGATAAAATTCCCAAATTTTAACAAGAAATATTTTTGAAAGTCTTAAAACTTTGTCACGGAGAAAATAAATCAGTCATCAATATATTTTATCGATCTTATTTTGACTAATCATCTGATTATAGTCATTATGTCAAAACAATCACAGTAAGACAATTGCATAATAGTTTTAAATAATGTAAGTTTAAGAAAAACTCAGTGGCATCAGCACGAACATCGTTCTTCAAGTTAATGGTTTAGAAACTCGGCTAATACAAAGGTCAAATTACAACAATTTATTGCATTTTAACTGTTTTGATTTATAATTCTGTACTGATTGATTTATATTACCTACTTTATTTAGCAACTAGTTCATAATACTAGCATTTTAATATTTATTCCTTTTTTGCAGACTACAATTCTTCTAGGCTTGGCATTATGTGTGCTTGGCGATGGACATCACGCGATATCCGAGCAACGGATCAAAATAATACATAAGGTGCACCATAAGGAGCATCATAAGGAGCCACCTAAGGAAGTAAAAGAGCCTGCTAAGGAAGAACCTAAGGAGCATATGGGACATCACGGTGAATTATCACATATTGGCAACCATAAGCCCGAGCATCATGAAGAATACGTAAGGAAACGGATTTAAATATTATTTTTGAAACTCTAAGAATCACTACATTTTGTTAGGAACTTAACTTTGAATATCCAGATTAGAGTTCTGAAATGTGGACAACATATTGATGCCCGTTGAATATTCATGTCATTATTATCATGGCGATAATTTTTGCTTTAAGAATTTGACTCATTAAATCACAGGACATTTTTGTGTGAAAGTACATTTATTTATGAGCTTAATTTTACAGGCGTGGTCGTATCCATCATACGAGTTCTCATACAAAGTGCACGATCCCCACACTCACGACATGAAAGGTCAGCATGAATCCAGAGAAGGAGACGCGGTGAAGGGCGAGTATTGGCTGGTAGAACCTGACGGTCGCAAGCGTACCGTCAGTTACCACGCGGACAAACATAGCGGGTGAGTAAATTTTGATATCGTTATTAATCCCAAGATCAATAGCAGGGTAAATCGGTAAGGCCAATATTTAAATTGTTTCTAATTACAAAAAATCATGTGTTCTCAGTTTTCACGCTATCGTCCATTACTCGGACCATCACCATGAAGAGCACCACGAGCCTAAAAAAGAAGAAGAAGCCGGTGAAGGTGGTGCAGAAGCAGAAAAAGGTGGTGGCGCTGAAGAAGGTGGAGAAGCAGCAGAAGGAGAAGGTGAGGCTAATGCAGAACCCGCAGCCGTCGAGGAAGCTGAAGAAGCTGGTGGAGCTGAAGAGAGCCGCGGCCGCGAAGAACAAGTAGGCAGATGGATTCATGATCGTTACTGGGGACACCATGATGATAAACACCATGATGACAGACGCCATGGGGAGGTTAAATATAGTCACCATAGCCATGACAGACACCGTGAACACAAACATGAACGTGGCGATGAGGGACACCACCGTCAAGAAATACATCACCACCGTGGAGGACATCACAAAAACGTCGGTAGCATGGCTATAATCGATGGACTCGGAAGCTACGGTCACAAAGATTGGAACAAACATCACGATTACAGACATGGCAGAGACGAGCGTCGTGAAGAAAGCCGTGGTCAACCTGAACGTCTAGAAGTCTTTGAACGACGTGCACACCATTTGCAGTCAGGACCTATCGTCAGAGAAAACTATGTACATCCCCGCTACTACAGACATAACCAACCCCAACTCAAAATCGCTAGACATTAAATTAAGCTCGAATATCTTTGTTATTTAGGTATTAAGACTAAAAAACGGCAAATGTTAAAATGGTATCCTGTTAAATTGTAACTGTGATAGGTCTGTAAGTAAAATAAGAATTTTATTTTTATGTAAATGCAAGATTTATACGTATAAAGGAAGTGAGCGCTCCATGCATATTGTATTTTTATTAATCCCTTTTTTAACGAACAAGGAATGGACGAGATGATCACCATTTAGGTTTCCATTCTCTTTGATATTTTATGAATGCCATTAAAAAAAGCCATAGATTTTGCTTAATAAATGTAAAGGACTGAATTCTTCAAAAAAACACTCATCAACTATATCAATAATATGCAATGATTAATTACCGTATTATCTTATTTTTTATATTTTTAAAAAGTGTTTTTTGTCTAAATATAGAGAACTCAGACGTTTTCTTAACTATTAAAGTAATGAGGCCTACTGATTAAAAGCAAAATGTTTTATTGAAAATTGATTTAAAATTCATTTGAAACTGGCAAACGGGGTGATTTTAGTCGATATTTACGTGTCAGACGCGTGACATGAACTTTGTTATGACGATTTATTTTGCTTGTACGCTTATATTTTGATATTAAATTATATATTTTTAAATGCCTAGACAGTGCTACTATACAATTATGAATAAACGGCTATAAAATAATCAAAACTTTAGTAACTATAGACATTTATATACTTTTGACCGTGCGACAAAACTATGTCTACTAAGTCTGTCAAATTCATAGAACTTGTCTCGCGATTGGTTTAAAATATTGCTACTTAATGTCCATTATGGTATCGCTAGGCTTCACGTAAAAAAAACAGGAGTGTTCTTTGGCTCCTTTACATTTTTGTTCCACAAGGTAAGTAAATTGCCTTTCAAGTATTTTTTTTCGACCCTAGGCAAAAAATGCCTATAGGTTTTACAAGTATAGCAAAAAGGTTAACGCTTTGCTATCTCGTCACAATAAGTACTTGAGAATGTCATTAAGTCCTAAAACTAATTGTAATTAAACTAATATTACAAACTTGAGGCCGCTGGCAGAAGTATAAATTAACGTTATTATGATCTGATAGCTGTAGTAAGCTCCTGATGGGCTTTTAGAAAGGCTAGAAAGGCCTTATGCTTAATTAAAATCTAAAGGTTATTTTTTTACTTTTATATAACCATCATGTCATGGAATGCTGAAATGACTAATAAGTAATTTCTAAAACCCAAACCCAAACTAGTTGCTTTTATAAGCATAAGTCATTATTATAGTTCTTCAAGTATATTTTAATGCTTTAGAGGCATCCTCAAGTTGTTTCTGTAATTCATAGTATCACAGCATAAGAGCAGCCTGTAGAGACGAGAGACGAGCAACGTAGATTAGGAATGGCCAACTTAATCAGACCTAAGATCGGATACTTACCTATTTATTGAAATTTAAATTTGAAATCAAACAATATAGGTACAAATGTTTTCGCTGGTATTCATCGTTTTTAGTAAAAAAAAATATTATTTAATTTGCCGAAATATTATGGAAGAGTGACGTTACCTTAACTACTAACTTATCGCAATACCTACATTTGCATTTGAACGGCTGACTTTGGAATTTACTAATGACAATTAATTGTCTGACTTATGACAGGAAGCGCCGATTTTTTTGTATATTTAATTTAAAAACTAAGAAGCCGCGCTAAAATGTTTTTGCTGATTTTGGCGAAACAGATGCTTCGTTATCCCTTCTGCATCGAACGTCTGAGTGCGCCTTAGGCGTCCGTTTTTTAGAATATTTTCTTTATAAACAAAGAATTCGCACATAAATGGCTTTACTATCAAGTCTTCAGATGTCATCCAGAGCCGAATGTACTGCCTTTTTCAAACACTTAGGGTAAAACATATAAAAACACCGACTTCAAAGTTCCTTGAATAATGCATTAAATAACTCTTCAAGTCAATCAAATAGATCATTTTCTTCTAGTTACAATTTATGAGCATCGACATAACAAGAACCCAACGTTTCGAAAATTCTATGGCAAATGAGGTTTAATCTTTTAGTTCTCAGATCCGCATACTACAGTTTTTTTTTATTGATGTTTGTTCATGGATTAACTATATTATAGTTACCATAGATTATAAGGAAGAGATAAGAGATTTTCGAGTAATATAATGCATACTAGATACATACATTTATTAAAATCTATTAAACTGATCTAAATAAAACATGCACTGTGACGTGAATTCAAAGATATTTAATTCAAACTTTGCGGTAATTAAAATAATAATTACAACCAATACCTAAGGCATACAATTACATCTCGAGTTCTTTGAAAGTTTATGATAAATAAATAGATATAATATTTTACATTTGCAAAACGTATATTAATATTATTGAAATTAGTATATCCAGTGGCTTTAACATATTTATTCTTATTATATTTGTGCCCCGCAATCATAGAAATCTCTTCATAAATTGTTTGCCACTGGTCCACGTAATTCAGTAATTCATGAAACTTAAGCCAATCACAACACACCACGCTGATAATAATGATGTTTCAATCTTTTTCTAAAGTAGCCAAGTGGTAATTTAACCAATAACAACTGAGTTCCGTAGCATTGATATTTATTTTGAGAGATTTACGTTAAAAAACAATTCGTATATAAAATCATTTTATCATTTTCCGAGCCGTTTTAACAATTATATTAGGGTCGAATTCTAGTCTATCGGATTTAGCTGAATATCAGAATTTTACATGGACTGTCATTAGACCGCTGCAACCCAGTACGAGGTTACACCGACGGGTCTTACGTATAGACTTGTGCAAGTGCACCAAAATCAGTTTTAGACGCTTTTTAAAGTTTTTTCTAATACCAGAATTTATTATTATTTTCTTTCTTTTTCTTTTCTTTTAAAAACACAATTTTACATAGATCGCTTTAGGGTCGTTTTTATAGGCCTGGGTTCAACGCTTAATCCGGTTTTCAAGCTTTATCTCTCATTGAATTTTTGAAAGAGATAGAGAGAAATCCAGGTTCAGCGTTGACGTAGGGTCAGTAAAATTGTTTCAAAACCGGTCCATGTCAAAATTGTGTTTTTTCACTTGCAATAGTCTACGTAGGACGGCACGTCGTCGACTACGAGACTAGTTATCAGACTTTTAAATCTTGGACTTCTCGTAACGACTGCCATAAATCTTCAAATGTCGAAAAGGACCATGATGGCGTGTTAAGCTGGTCACCCAACCATGGTCGACCGCGTTTAACATTCCTTTACCTGTAAGATTTATCGATCCGCGCGGCTTTGACGAAGCCACAAGCTGCGCACTAGAGGCATAAATAGATTCGTTTACGTCACAAAAATATTCTGACATTATGAGGCTGGTCAAACATTTGAAAAAATAAAAAAAATTAGCGAATTTCATTTATTTATTTATTTTGGGCAACAAACAGCTTTTAGGACAATCAATTAAATAACTTATATAAATTACAACGTAAGCCAATTGATAGATTCCGCTTGTATGTATGGCTAAGTTTGAAACTTAAAAATAAATAACATGATCTAAATAATTCACATAATGATATAATAATAATTAATATATCGATAGGATACAATAAATTAGAATAATAGTAAATAAAAATAAATTATCATTATTATTATTATGGAACGAAAAATTGTTTCGTTATTACATTGCGAAACTGAGTGTGGTCGTTAAATATGTCTAAATCTTCCCTCCTAACAAATTCGTTTGTTTTTTAACTACGTTTGTCATCTCTTGAACTCTCAAGTTAAAACGTTCTGATATATTATTAAATCATTGCTAGTAATATTGATCCTACGTAACGCTGAATGCAGTTTTTCCATCCGACACCTCAATTGTCAGGATGCAGATTAATTACAAGTTCCTTCGCAAAGTGAATACATAAGTTTAATTACTTGGTTAATATAAAGGTATTGATGTGAAACGCGGCAGTAGCAGCTATCGTTAGTAGCAGATAGCATTTAACGCATTCAAAATGCTTTTCGTAAGTGTTATAAAACCTTTAAAGACCCGTTTGACAAGATAGATTACTGTGTTCATAATTGCTACCTAGTCAAATTAATTCTTGGTTGAAGAATAAGAATGCGACCAGTTATACATTTAATATTTTTATTTTTTAACAGTTACTACTCATAGCATCTGTGTCCCTGGTGTTTGCAGCAGAGGCAGAAGTAAAAGCAGAAGTTAAGGCAGAAATCAAAGAAGAATTAAAACCAGAGGAATCCAACCTCAGACGTGATGGATACTCTTTCGCTGACGGCTTGGAACTCATGCGTCATCGAGAAGAGCGCTACCACGCTGAACGCGAGCATATACTGAGGGGTGACGGCAATCCTTACCGGGACAACCGAGATTACCGGGACCAGCGTGACATGCATGACCATGACCTTCCAGGACCTGTCATTCTACGTACACCTGGCCCTCTGCCCCATCAAGTAAGTTTTAGTCATTTACAGATTAGGATTAATAATCAAAGAATTTCTTTATCTCCTAAAAACACTATAAAAGTGGCATAATATGGTAATTTAACGGTCTTACATTGTTCACCAGACTAAAGAGCATCCTGTCTTTTTTACAGGGACAACCCAACATCGAAGCTCAGAACAAGTAAGTATTCATTCAGCAATTACCTATGTTTGTCATTAAATTGAAGCCCGGTTTAAAATATTCAAAGGACAAAAATATGCAAATGCTGTACTATACAAATGCCAGGATCTAAGTCAAACTAAAAAATTATTAGTAAAAAGAAAATAAATATTTTACCTCAAGCTATTTTTAAATGGATTTGATCTCATTAGTTTTGTAATTTATGCATTTTATATAACTTATACAAATAAATTTAGTTTACAAACAGGAGAATGCCAACAATACTAGAAATGTGCTACTTTCAGAATCATCGCCGATGTGTTCGCTCCAGATTACTACCAACCTACCTGGATACTGGACTACAGGTATTTGAAATCTGGTGGTAGGGACTACACCCGTGGTCCTGGTGGTCAGGTCCTCATCCTCCCAAGAGGCGTTCGTACCAAGGAACACAAGGATTTCTCTGATTACGACGCGTACATTGAGCACCTACGTCTAAGTCGTTTAGCAGAGGAAGAACAGAGACACCGCCACGGTCACGGCTACGGTCAAGGTCAAGACGACTGGCAGTACTCCAGGAACCAGCGTGGTCGTGAGCAAAACCACCGTGCTAACCACGAGCCAAATCCCCGTGGCCACGGACAGACTGTGTGGCACAAATATGGATAAATCAAGGTGTTCTTTCGAAGAGATAACCTATCCCCGTATCCTTCAACTCATGTTACCTCAGTAATTTTATATTTATCGATAACTTCGTTTGATATAATTTCTTTATTTAGCATAATACCAAAAAAATATTTCATAGATACCACTTCTAAAAAACCTGAATCATTTTTTTCTAACATTTTCCTAGTTCCAAAACATATTGTAAATTTTCTTGATTTAGATCTTTTTATCACGAATAAATCTTGTATCTGGCTGCATCAGGTTTTCTTTATATTTAAATCAAACTTAATATGTCAGAAGTCATTAGTGTAAGAACGTTTAACTTATTATTAGATAAATGATGTTTAATCCTACAACATTCTATACGTTAAGAAATAAAATATACATTTTTGCATATTTTGTTGACAAGAATAGAGTTTGAATTGTTGTTATTGCCCTACAATTACAGTGTATGCTATTGCTTTACTGAATAAATAATATATATATTTTGTCTAATTGGTCTACTTAGCTGTCCACTTTAATTATCTTTATACTGTAGAATTGTCTCATTATTGTGCTACTTATTTTTACTTATTATAGGAAATGAATAAAATTATTTTAACAAAAAATTTAAGCGACGAAAACGATCTGAAAAGTAAAAAATAAGTAAATATTTTAAGTCTTGGGTATTGAACTTTGGCATATCTACACTATAAAATATTATATTTACTAATTTTGAGTCGGAGCGTTACATAAGTAATATTCATCGTCACTATAACTACACATAAAACTAATGTGTTTAAAACTTGAAACCATACAGTAAACGGTCTTAAGGTTCCTATATTGACAGAATTATCTCCGTACTCCTTACCGTTGATGAGTTGTACCGTCCAGAAACAGCTCTGCAATATGAAATATCTAAATAGCTTCAGGCAATATCCAAAAAACACTCCTAGAACCTAGAACTTATCAAATTTGATGATTGCCTTCAATTTCTTTGGGATTCCATAATCAGGACTATATATCTAATATCGGCCAATAAGTTGGGTATGCAGGGCAAAAACTTCTAAGTCATAGTAAAGACTTACGACACCAGTTATAGATAAGTGAGTTATATATCTAAATAGTGGGTATATTACACTTATTAAATATGAAATACATACTTGCATATCGATTGCAGTCAGTTTTTACTATGGCGTAGAAGTTTTTGCCCTGCATACCCAACTCATTGGCCGACGTACACTTTTTCTGAAATTCAAATTCAAATCATTTATTTTCATAGGCCTCAGGAGGCGCTTGAACACGTCAAAACATTACAAAAAATGATATAAAAGTAAATAATAAATAATACTAAATTATACTAATTACAATGATTTGAATAACCGGGGCTCAGATTAATTTTAATCAAACTGTTTAGAATCGAATTAAAATCAATCTAAGTACCAGCTCCGATGGGTATTGCATTATGAGAATAGCTGGTGAGAAACTCATGTGCACCATCTTTTAAAATGAAAAATATAACAATATAAAAGTACATAAAAAAATCACATAAGAAGAGCAATTCATTTCCAAATACTATTATCATTTATGTAGTCTGAAATACTATAGTAAGCTTTTTGACATAATTTTGTTTTAACATATTTTTTAAATTTACCTATCGATAATTCTATTGCGTCTAAAGGAAGTTTATTGTAAAAGCGTATACATTGACCTGGAAACGAGTTAGAGATTTTATGGAGCCTAGTAGTGGGCACAGCGAGTTTGTTTCTGTTCCTTAGATTTAATTTATGGAGATCACTATTTTTCTTAAATTTCGTTTGGTTTTTGTGAACGTACATTAAATTTTCGTAAATGTATTGAGAATGTAACGTCATAATATGTATCTCTTTAAATTTATTTCTTAGTGTCTCCTTGGGACTCATCATATAGATAGCTCGAATAGCTCGTTTCTGGAGCACAAATATTGAATCTATATCCGCGGCACTACCCCAAAGCAATAAACCATATTATTATGACATTATACTGTGAAAATAGCTAAAATAAACTAAACGCGCAGTGTCAACATCGGTCAGTTGACGAATTGTTTTTACGGCGTAAGCTGCTGAGCTGAGTCTACCAGACAACGTTTCTATATGTGGGCCCCATTGTAATTTAGAGTCTAATGTAATACCAAGAAAGACAACCTTATTGACCATTTCCAATTCCTCATGTCCATCATCACACTAGTTTTGACTTGCTTAACATTTTTTGTAATTAATCTAATATATTTTGTTTTACAAAGAAAGTTATTAGCACTAAACCAGTTCACTATCTTTGATAAAGCATTGTTTACATCGTCAATTACTGATTGTTGTCTTTTTACCTTAAAAACTAAAGAAGTGTCATCCGCAAAAACAATACTATCTCATGATTATCCTTAAGTATGACAAAACAGCTTATGCCGAGATGCAGTGTCTTGGCACTTCCGAGTTTCTAGAGAAACAAATTAAATAATGAGTTCATTCAATTTGTTTGGCAGATATGAACATAGCAGGTATTTTTTCCACGTTTCAAATCTTTGACTTCATTCAATGTAGCTATGTCGAGTCCAACCTGTGTATTTCTTACACGATATGTATCTAATCCGGTAGGAATATTAGGAATTGTATAAAATGCCAAAACGACGGTAAGAAATGTGTTTAAAATTAAATGTTTAAGTTAAAAGTTGAAACGACAAAGGGTACCTATTTTTACTTATTACTTTTACTTCGACTTAGGGTGACCTGAAGCAAGGCAATTAATTTTACAATTTAAGATATCTCCAAAATTACCTTGGCATTATATACGTTTCCTAGGCATTGCAAACCATTCGAATTTTACGCATTTCCTGTAACATATGTTAGGGTCTCAGAATCATGTACTGCATCACTGGTAAATGGCTTCGTCACCATGTCGTTTACACCCTGTAGATAAGAGAAGAATAATTGCAATTTGAATTAAGAATATTTGCTTATCAGCATTTAGTCATGAATAAAAATACATAATTCTCTGCCAAGAAAACTTACATTTTTTTATTCTCCTCCTTAGCCAAAAATAATATGATGTCATTAAGAGAAACTTACCGTAAGTACTAGACTATGATGCTGATGGTAAAAATATTTTAATTTTACAATACACGTGTCCCGATTTTGGCTCGAAAACCTTAAGCCCAGGCTATAACTAATTAAAATAGTCACTAACCCAAGAATATAGTATTATGCTAAGAAACAGTTGAAAAAGATATGGGACCGGCAAGATTTGAACCTGCGACCTTACCGCACACCGGGCAGCCGCTTTAGCCATCCAGCTACGGTCGCCTCTTACTGGAACCCTAAATTTCTCAACTGTCCCATATCTTTTTCAACTGTTTCTTAGTATAATTTGCTAAGCATAGCTAAATGCTATAAAAATAATCAATTAGAAATATAGTATTGTTTCTAAACCGTATTATGTCTGCTATTATTATGATACAATGTACCTCATTAATTTGCTTATGGGCTCGTACACATTCAATATTTGCGTAGCAAAATAAATCTTATATCCATGGTTTTTACCCAAGCATAAATGGCCATAGTATATCTTCAAATATTTGGCTTTTCCTTCTTCGTATCATATTAGTATTTCATAATTTGAAACGTTAAATATGACGTATCATACAGTTGAGAAATTTAGGGTTCTGGTAAGAGGCGACCGTAGCTGGATGGCTAATGCTGCCCGGTGTGCAGTAAGGTCGCAGGTTCAAAATCCTGCCGGTCCCATATCTTTTTCAACTGTTTCTTAGTATAATTTGCTAAGCATAGCTAAATGCTATAAAAATAATCAATTAGTTGAAACGTTAATGCAAAATGCAATTGATGCTGTGACAGTTACTTTTAAGTAATGCATAAGGTGCCTGATAAGATAATGTCATATTTATATCACTACAAAAGGCCTGACATTTGATACGTATGTGCAATCTGATTTATATCTTACTAGCTGACTCGGCGAACTTCGTACCGCCTTAGCGTAAATTTGATGCACTACTTTATTTTGTATAGCTGACCTATCTTATGTATGCGTACCTATTCAATTTGAACTGGAATCTATAATATCCCCCATAAAAAAATCTTCTATTTACATATCAATAATTATTCCTATCTAATCTGCACCTACCTATGCTTATCTCTGCACCACCCTAGGTTGACTGTTAGAGAATGCCATAAGGCATTAAGTCCGCCTATGTACTATTTTTATGTGCAAAAAGTTAAATAAATAAAATAAATAAATAAAAAAATGAAAACTTTTTTTTTTTTGTCGTAACAACCTTGTATATACATGACGTGACCTATACAGAGTAATAGAAAACTACAAAAAAAAATATCAGCCAAATCGGTCAAGCCGTTTTCATGCCAAGTCGTGACAACGGAAAACGGGTTTCATTTTTATATATATAGATTAACTTTCATTCGTAAGTATTTTGAGTCATTTGTAAGTATTTGTTGTGCTTTTCAGGCTTTCAGCTATCCTCATACCAAATTTCATCAAAATCGGTTCAGCGGTTCAGGCGTGAAAGCGAAACAGACCGTATGACAGATTTGCATGCGGGTTTTCAATGTTATGTTAGGATTATGCATCAAAGAGAGATACATAATATTCTAAAAAAAATGACTTTAATTACAAAACGCATTTAAAAGTAATAAATTCAACGTCTCGCCTCATCTGTGAATCACTTAAAATAATACAGTTATTATTGATATAATTCCTTAAATATAGGCACATTTAAGGCTTTTTGCCCTAAAGATATGCCGTATTTAAGGAATTATCCCCGTACCCTTAAACTTTGAGGAGTTGTACCTTACAGCATTAGCTCAGCAACATGATACTCTTTCAGACAAAAAACAATTTCTCAAATCGGACCAGGCGTCTTTGAGTAATTGGCAAACAAAAAAAAACAATCGAATTGAGACCCTCCTCCTTTTTTTTGAAGTCGGTAAAAAATGTTGCTCCAAATTCAAAAATACCACACAGGAACTTAAAATATTGCTACTTGTAGCAAAACTATTGAGACTACTTATACGTTGCCTGTAGTAGTTGTCAATAATATCCCCCCTTACCACATGCCGTGGTGATAATACGCTAAATATTTCTTGCGTAACATGGTACAATTCTAAGATTATGATTGATCGATAATAAAAATACGAAAGTATGAGCAATTATTAGCACAATTTTATGGTTAATGCAATTTTACATAAAAAGAGTTAACACACATTAGTATTATGAATATTGCTGATATTATTGCATTCATAAAAAAGGTTTTAATACAATGCACAGGCTATTACGTCCAGTCCTTCGTTAGTAATAGGTATTTAACGATTGCGTGTAGATTAGCGGTACTTATTGAAGTATTACAGCGTGTGTGGTATTGACTGATTCACAATCAAGCCGTGTAATGGTTCGTGACGCCCTTGCTACTAAAGAAACTTCAGTTTCACGAATTAAACGGGTTATTATTTTTCAACTAATTGTTCTAGGATCTAATTTAATGTCGCTTTAGTGTGTTTCACCCCCGAATCGATACTCGTGTGGGATTATAAAATAGCCGCTCATCAGATTTTTTGTATAGTTGAAGTCCAGCTTACAACCAAATATATCTGAAAAAATGATTTACCAAGTAAGTACAACATCAATTCCATTTTACAAAAATGTTTTATTTAAAAATTCATTTATTTATATTTTATAATGTCTTAATCGAATGACAAAAATAAAACATCAAAATTATAATTATCATTGTAATTAGATGTTAATTTTATTGTGGTTCAATAATAGCTGCATTCAGAATTAGTGAGGCGTTATAAATATTGTATACCGGTGTTTAATATCAATCGCACGGAAACTGCAGTCGGCACCATTTACCATGCATACATGAATAGTAATGCTCGAAAGATACAGCATTTTTTAAGTCAAGTGTGAGGGCGCAGGACTTTTCAGATAGTATGTGTAATTGCATTTTTTTTGAAGAATTGTCATCTGTCTACAACGATAATAAATTTGTGTGGGACCTAAAGCTCAATGCTGTCTCAATAATCTCATTAAAGAATGAAGGGCAACTAAAAATCTATAAACTAGTTATAAACTAATTTACTTTACGTACCTAATTTGCTAGTTTTATCTTATAATTTAGTTGTTAAAGTCCTTTTGTTCTTTGTTTAACGTACTACCTTTCTTTTTGAAGCTATTTAATTGAAGTGCTGTGTACAGATATAATTGGGCGTCAGATTTGCATTTTTTTTTCATGTGAAACATAGTTATGTATGAAGTGTTTAATCTGTCATCTGTTTCTGTACCTTCTAAATGAAATAAAATAAAAGAACAACGTCAATAGAAGTACAAAGAACGCGCATAAGTTTTATTCGCCATAACCATAATGTTTTCTGTGTGTTCAGGTCGCAGCCCTGTGTCTGCTGGCAGTAGCGCACGCGCACGTTGCCGTGTCGCACCAGCACCGTGTAGACCGCCACCACGGACATCACGGACACCACGGTCACCATGGTCACAACGTAGAGGTACACCACCATCACGGACACCACGGCGAACATGGACACCACGATGGAAACCACGGACACCACAACGTCCACCATGAACATCATCATCATCCTCACGTAAGTACAGAAATTAAGAAAAATTATGTTAATTTTTAATTTATTATTATATAAGCAATTAATATTCTTGCCTCGATGGTCTAGTGGTTAGTGTATGCGCCTCTCACCACGGGTCGGGCAAAGTATTATTTTTGAAATTTCCGTCAGGAAATTCTCTAGCACGGAGATGGAATCGTGCCCGGTGAATGGCTATAGGCTCGACCCCTATCCCATGGGACCTAAAAATAACAGGTGAAATGTGGTGGTTGTATAACTCTGAATACCCTTATGATTAATACAGGCGTGATGTTATGTTATATTATTAGGGTACGAAAATTGCCAGTTGTACCATTCGATTATTTGATTATGTTGTGTACCTAATTGAGTATATAATATTAAATTACTCAATTAGATAGCCGTAATATGCGATTAAAAATAATCTACTTCAAGATTATCACTATGTTTTAACAGTAATTAATTTATCATAACAGGAGAATTGTTTTTTTTGTATTCTAATACAACGCCTGAAATAAAAATTTAGCAAACTAAAGCTATGTATATTAAAAAGCATTGCTATAGTTGTCACTGTTGCTCACTATTATTACCATTGGATCTTGTAATTGATTCAAAAGATTACACGAAAATGTTAATTATAATAACTACAGCTCATAGAAATCCACAAATTCTTTCGTCCTCAATCTTTTTTCTAAAGTCCATCTTAATTTAATTATCTCATTGTTATTTCCTAAACATCTTTCCTAACTTTAGCACCACCCATCGTATAAGTTTGAGTACTCCGTGAAGGACGACCACACCCACGACCACAAGTCGCAGCACGAGACTCGCGAAGGCGACCACGTGAAGGGCTCCTATCAGCTCGTCGAACCTGACGGCAATGTGCGCACTGTGCACTATGAGGCGGATGACCACCACGGGTACGACATTTTTATTTGTTTATTTATCGTTATCTTTACACTCACGATAGTCATTATAAGCTGTCATGACAATTTTCATTATTGTCGTTCCCAAGAATTGCCACTTTTTTTACAGAATCGGGCGTAAAACATTTAGTTGTACTTATCAGCTGTGCGAATTTGTAATATTAGGTCTAGTTTACAAGATCTTAGTATCTAATTATGTTTGTACTTGTCACATTGCTCATATAACTTCAATATAAACATTACCCTATGCGTGAGTGATAGCGTGATAACATTTCTTTATGATGTTCAGATTATGAACACTGATCACTCTCAGACACACATCAGTATTAAAATCGCGGTTACTACAGCTTAAACTATTCTAAGTTTCACTAGCGAATGAAATTTCATAATGTGTGAGTAAATAAAACCCATACTGATTTTGCTAAGTATTATCTTTTATTTTTTTTATATTTTAGTATTGATATTCGCAGTTAATAGCAAAATTCCAACCGCGCTGTTTGAAATTTTGCTAATGAATTTGATTTACCTAATAATGTTGTTTTGAATGCAAACAATATATTTAGTGATACCTTCAGGTATCTTTTTGAGGTTCCGCAAACCCTCATAATCAATATTTCACTTATATTCATAAGAGCTTTCTGAAACCTATTTTGTAATAGAACTTTGTCAAAGAAAACCACGGCGAATATTAAAAATCTCTTTCACTTTCCAGTTTCCGTGCTGATGTTCACCACAAGACCGCGCATCATCACCAAGTTCCGCATCATCATCATGGTCATCACCACCATCATGAGCATCACTAATCTGGACTCTGTAATATACCCGAAGAAAACGATCTCGACTAATTATACTCATCAACATCCTACTTCCTTGCTAAGCAAGTCAGCGCTGACAAATAAAATATTATTTATACAAAATATTGCCTTTAATTCATCATAATGATTTCTAATAATACCGAAATCATCATTATTCAATATTTCTTAACTTATGTAATTATATACATAAATTTTATATGTTTTGGGCAGAATGATAAATGCAGCCATTAAGAATATTGGCTTCGCAGTTCGCAATAATCATAATGTCTGAACGTTTCGGACAGTGTGATTTATTGTCCCCGTAAAATATACTGTATTTAGTTATTTAATTAAAAAACAATATTCAATATTGAATACTGCGGATATACCTTGAGTACAGGTGATATCTAGTTTAGATGGTTTTAAAGTGCTTATTCCGCTATAAAATTTGAAGGAAAGAGACCATTAGCAGATGACATAAAAAAGAAGGGTGTGGCAGATGTGTATAACACCCACACTTCACCTTTTAAGTTTAGGTCCCATAGGGGGTGAGCCTATCGCAATCCACCGGGCACAAATCAAACTCCGTGCTACTATTGAGAATTTCCTCACGGAAAGTTCACAAATGAGACTTAGCCTCGCGATGGAAGCGCATATTAGCATATTATATTACTGCTAAAACATCGCGACAGTTTTATTTCTAAATTTAAGTATTTAAGTTATTTTAACAATGTTCCTATACTAAATTGTATTTAAGTCATCCAAGTGTGATTAGATCTGGCCAATTTATCAATTCGATTATTTAATTAACCTGTTTAACAGAAAAAAACTTAATGCTATGTTACTGATTTTGTGTCTAAGCTGCAGAGGCAACTGTCTCAAACAGTGAAGAATGTTATAATTGAAAATACGGGTTACTCACGTTACTTTAGCCGGGATATGCCGACTAGTTTCGAATCTAATACGTAGTAACACGCATTTTCAATTATAATGTCTTCACCTCACGTCGGTTTTAATAATATTAGTGAAGAATCTCATCTCCCTTTAGTCCAAAAAAACATATATTTTTGTTTGCATTTTCACTAAACAGCTAAGAGAAGCAATCACTATTTATCACACTGCCCAGTTTACTGTTAACTCCATTATTTATTCCAAAGCCATTTTCATAATCGTAGTTCAGTTATTTCGCACCATGTCCGTGAACAACACTAAAATCAACTCCTTGATTCCGAGCGCTGATCTTAGAGGGGCGCCTTGCGGTACTCCCTTGATTGTATATGTCTCTGTCTGAAGAATATCCTCGACTTGGTTCATCGTAGCCGTCGTGGCCACTGCTAGATGGAATACTGGGCTTGTATCCCGCGGTGTGTCGTGAATGCTGGTGAGGACTCGCCTCGTCCCTTTTCACTACTGCATTGAACCTGCAATAATATAAACAAGTTAAGTAACAAAACATAAACATAACATCACGCCTATATTATTCAGAAGGGTGTGGAAGAGGTGTACAACACCTACATTTCACCTGTTATGTTTTGGTCCTATGGGATAGGCTGGCTACCCGGTGATTAGCGATAGGTTCACCACCATCGCTAATCACCGGGTAATACAATTCCAACTCCGTGCAGCTGGTTATTTACTGGTGGTAGAGCTCTTGTGAATGAGCTCGAGGGCGGTAGCACCACCGTCTCACCTTTAACCTGCCGCCAAATAGAAGTGCTTCCATTACTGTGTTCCGGTTTGGTGGTGAGATCAGGCCCTGAAATTACTGGCACATGAGGCATACCACCGTAGTCCTCAGCTGCAGCGACGCATCTATAATCTGCTTTTATAGATTGTTGATGTCCATGGGCTGTACTTCACTTACCATCAGGTGGACTACACGTTCGTTCCCTGTGGGCGTAGTATAAAAAAATAAAGCTATTGTGAATTGCCTGACGGAAACTTCACAAATAACACTTTGCCCGACCCGGGAATCGAAGCTGTGTCCTTGCGGTGAGAGGCGGACACGCTAACCACTAGACTATAGAGGCAGTTAAGTAAAAAAATGTTAATTATGCTCATAGTTATGGAATTTATGTAAACTTGCTCGTAGGAATCAGCGCCTATCTTAAATTTGTTGGCAAATAACACTCTATTACTTACTTAAGTATCAATGTACACGAGCCGTGAAATAAATGGCACATAAGACATAGTATCATTGACCTCAAGCAAAACAAAATCATAATTACATGTATGAACGTACGTTGTAGAGCTGTTATACAATTTATTAATAAAAAAATATATTTAATATTCATTTTGAGTGTTTGCGCGTTGTTGTCTTTTATATGAACAATATTTTAATGTACATTTCTTCTGGTTTCCTCTGATTTTTTTTTTGGTTATAAGAGGAAACAAATGGTTGATTTTTTTATACACACGCTTCATGGGTTTAACTTTAATAATATTAAGTTTTTATCTATTTTACAAATTATATCTAAAACATTAAAACGCATGTTTGTTGGTGCCTATTTTTCAAAATAATTATTTACTTAAAACAATTTTGACAAATTGTTCTCGAACAAACATGCATTCAAGTATTTTACACATAATTTGTCTATAAAAATAGACAAAATTTTAAAAATATTAAAGTTAAACCTATATTAAATTAGTATGAAAACACGGCGCTCGGGAGTCTAGTCTGTCAGTACGGATGTTTTCACCATCATCACGTTTCTCCCAGTGATTCTCCTCTCAAACTATCTGGTGATCGTTATAATGTTTTGTTACTTGCACTTATTCTGGTATGTACTTCAAACAATCAGTAGGTAAATCCCCGTGTACATACCCGTGTACAGCATCAGCAGTATACTCAACAGTTCGCAGCGCACCATCAGGTTCATACACAGTGTAGGCGCCGCGGACGTTGTCACCGTCCCGCCTCTCCCAGTGACTCTTCCTGTCACCTGTCTGGTGATCTGATACTTCGTACTTATATTCGTATTTGGGCTGAAAATTGTGAGTAAAAATGTATTACTTATTATATAAGTATATCAGTTAGTCAGCAGTATGAAACTGCGCAGTATCGGGCACGAGACGCAGAATGTTAAAGTTAATCGAAATTACTATCCGTTACTCGATTTATACCATGCTTCTGAGTTATTTTTGCATCTTTTGATAAAAAATTGTTTTATTTTTTAATTTTATTTAGCTTCATGAAGTATGATTTAAAAAAAATAAAGTACTTACATGACTTGCACTACTTGAAGCTACAGGAGATGAAACTGCAACAGGTAATTTTGACATGAGCTAAATAAATATTACTCGATAATTAAGTTTGTTTTAATGAAATTACTGATCATCTTGGCTTTACCAGTAATTGGAGAAGTAGCGGGTGCCGCCTGCAGCTGGTGAAAGACAATGCTCTGTGAACTTGTAGCGTGCTGTAACATAGCGACAGGCGATCCACTTGCTAACAGCCAACTGTTCATTAGTAACATAAACTAAAACAAAGAAAATACTTTATTTTAAACGGGCGTTGAAATAACAAAATTAAATAATCGTAGAACAACGTTAGATTAAGCGATTTATTATTAAGAACGACCGATTTACTCTGAAGAATAATAATATTTACGTAGTGTAAAGATTTTCAAATAAGGGTTGGTATCACAAATCACAGTCCGTATAATATTGAAATATCAATATAGTTAAATTAAATAACTGTGCTAATTGTAAATGAAATTGTTAAAGAATCGAATTAAATATCCTAACTCAAAATAAAGTATTAAATGTAATAGACTAAGATACCAAACCATCATCCATGTTTGTTATATAAAAACGGAATAATCAATCAAAACTCAACATGCCTTAAAATAAATGAACTCCATAATGAAACAGGTAATAAAGACGTATATAAAGCAGAAGATTGAAGGGCCGAGCGTCGTCGAACTGCATTTTATAGGGTCATATCATCAGATAAGTAAAACAATGTGCTCCTCAGCGGATGCATTAGCATCAACAAAGGTCCTTGTCAATTAAAATAGTTGATAGCACTGTATGCAAACGTAAATGAGATATGTAGTAAAACATTACTAAGTATTCGTGTTTGCTTGTAATTTAATAAGGTGGTTATAGACGGTCGAACTTGGCATCGCCAAAGAACCTGGTGCGCTTAAACAATGGATAGTAGAATACTAGACGGCAGGCAAACAACAAAGACAATATGAAGAAGAATATGCCATAGCTTCCTTTTGGCTCTTTACCATGACATCGGCACCACCGTCTAGTGGAAAAAGCGCTATACAATTTCATACATTTATGTTTTTCCAGTTGCCGTTTCGTCAACGCAGGGCATCGAATATGGTAGAGGATCGGAGAGGCTTGTGGTTCGGTTCGATCGTCTGTAAGCACTAATATTGCTGTTCTTGGAAAAGAATGGCGTTGTGCAATAGATGCATTTGTGTGATACTAAGCATGACGATTTCACTGCTACTTTGTTTAGGGGAGGCCGGGGTTCAAAGTGCCGGGGGTAGGTTGTTCCGATTGAAATAGCTCCGCGAAGAAAAGAGATAGCAATATATGTGAAGTGCGTCGCGAAACGACATATCATCGCGCCATTGCGTCAGCCATTTTAGTGACGCTCTGTCCGCGTGTTAGCGTGGTAGTCTATTAGTGACACTCAAACATCACGTGAGTAAATTTTTTCGTCATCATACTTTTTGGTCTATTTCAATCAATTTTCTAGCTATTTATGTGTGACTTGCTATTATCTGTCAAGCAAACTATAGTGATTATCTTTTTAATATCATTTTTGACTTTTGAAAACCTATTCTATTATAATTGGATGTTACTTTAGAAAATAGAATTTGGGGTTCCAAGTTCCTCTGGCCGGGGGCTAGTTTTTCCGCGGAACAACCTGCCCCGTAATGAACACGTAAATAATAAAATTAAAATTAGGACCCTCGCACATTGCTAATTTGCCAAATAATGTTGTTATTCAAGCCACATCAAATCAGCCATACTGACAGAAACGCCTGAAAATAATGCTTTGGCTGAAGAAAAAGCAAGAAAAGTAAAGAGCAATAGTAAAATAAAGACAAAAGTTAAAAAAAGAGTCAAAAAGAATAAAGTAACTGGTACAAACAAGCGGAAGTGGCAAGTAAATCCGCAAATGGTAAAGAAAATGTAAAAAAGAAAGTCCTGCAAGACGATAATCATGGAAGTGATAGTGAAGAAGAGACCATGGAATGGTATTGTATAATATGTTGCAATTTATATTCCAACTCACGACCAGGTGAACAATGGATTGAATGCGTCATGTATAAGAATTGGGCTCATTCAAAATGCCTGAATTCTGAAGATGTTCATTCTTATGTTTGTCAAAATTGTAATTCTGACGACGACTCTGATTATTTTTTTTTTAAGTTCTTCTGAAGACTGAAATGAATCTGTTATCACAGAGTAGGTTTAGATTATTCATCTCAGTAAAATGAATGCTATAAGACTGAATTAAAAAACTATAACTCGAAATGTTAAATAAACGTTTGTCAAAGTTGATTAGGTAATATTAAAAATGTTTATTACTCTTAAGTCTATTAATTAGGTTGTACTACACTATTAACTGGTAGTTAATGCTTGTTATTATTTTATGTTTGTAGTTTTGTTCATTACATTTTTAAATTTCGATGAAAAATGTGCAAAAACATTATAATTTGTACTTTTCTAAATAAAACTCTCATAAATATTCAATTACATATACCTTATTTATTTTATATAATACCTTTCCAACTAATACTACATTATTAGGGACTGGAGTTGATAAGCGGAACAACTTACCTCAGCTGAGGAACAACCAGCCCCATTGTGGGGCGAGTTGTTCCTTGTCGACTTTTTACAGAAAAAATATCCTGAGCAAAAATATATGCTTATTACAAAGAACTTAAATATATAATTTGAACTAGGATAAATTATGCACCATTTTTATATAGGAGTCGTTAATTTTAAACCTTTCTATACCATTCATATTGCCCCCGACTTCAAAATCGGAACGTCTAACCCCGGCCTCGCCTACGCTATTATAGTAACGTAAAACGTGATAGACATAATGATTTGTTTTGTTTGTATCTATTCCGGTTTCTTAGATAATAATATTGATAGTTAAGCGTTTAAATGCTGCAAAATCTACTTTTTCATGAGGCGTATGTAATGTGCGGAAGGTTTAAAGATGAAGCTATAGGAGTACCTCGTACCGCCAACTTGTAAGATTTTCATGGTCTTCTAAGATATAGTTTAGTACGAGGCGAATTTCCCTCATTTTTTTAGCATAAAACGATGTATGTATCGAACGGACGCGTAGTCTACTTGATGGTTAGTAGTAAAACCGTCCAAGGACATCAACATTATCAAAACCAGATTGTAGATGTGGTGCTTCATCTGAGGACTACGGTAATATGCCTCATGTTCCAGTAACTCGGGCTTGATCTCACTATTCAGTTTAAAGGTGAGACGGTAGTGTTTCCGCCTTGGCGCTCGTTTACAAGAGCTCTACTACCATCAGAACGAATTGAATACAAACTTTAAAGTCTACACTCACTACATCTGTTGTAAGTCCGTTACACGTTCGTAGTAACTCGATTATATTCACTTGAACTACTTATTGGAGCTCTGCTTCAGTTACGTTATGTACGATAGAGGGCGTTTATATGATTTAAACAATAATGACAAATTTTAATTACTGAAATTTTATACAACACAGCTATTACAATAGGAAAAAAACAGCAAGCATCCACTAACATATCCTATACCAACAGGGTGTAAATGACATCGAGATGAAACCGGAAATGACTGAAAACTCATGAATTAATTTCCCGATTGACTTTGGAATTTTTCGATGAATTCATGCCGTTTTTCGAAATGTGCGACCAAATATTTTTGCACAACGTGCCTCCAAATCATGTGATAATTCACTGTAAAATATTTTCGTAAACTTTATGTCCCAGATCATAATATGTCATTCGGGCAAATAATTAATAATAATATTCATTTTTAAGAGTCAGAATATCTACGTAGTATCTCTATATCGTTTTACATTTTACTTAATTAAAAAAAAACCGGCCAAGTGCGTGTCGGGCCACGCGCAGTAGGGTTCCGTAGAAAAATATTTTTAATTTTACTTTTTAACTAAATGGCGTCCTTCAGAAAGGAAATGTTTGTAGTACACGAAACCAGCTAGCACGTATGACGAGATGTATGAATGTTGAGGAAGCGAAAGAAGTATGTAAGGAGCGAAGCACATGGCGTTCCATCGTCTCTGCCTACCCCCGTGGGATAAAGACGTGATTTTATATATGTATTATGTATGTTTATTTATGTTTCAAGAATTTTGAACGAAATATTCTGAGTAACTGCATCTGACATTTCGGACCCCTATTCCTCTTGAACTAATGAAGTGAACTTATCCGCTATAGTTTTCCTTTAAAGTTCATTACATGTACTACCGACACAATTTTTTTCAGATTTTGGGATCCAGTAGTTTAGCTTTTAGAGGGGGGGGGACGCCCTACTCAAACAAAAATTTGCTCTTTAAAGTTAATTATCTCGCAAACAAATCTCTAAATCAAAAAACTGTCTTAGCAACCCCTAAACGTTTTTAAATGGCCTATCTAACAATACCCCACACTATGGGGTAGGCGACAAAAAAAAAAAACATCCCTACTTTACATGTAGAGGAGCTACCCGAAAAAAAATATTTTTCCAAATTTTATTCTACGACTTTCTTTGTTTAGTTAACATACATGTTCATGCAAAATTTCAGTTTTCTAGCACCAACGGTTTCGTCGCTATGCCGTGGACAGACAGACGGACATGGCGAAACTATAAGGGTTCCTTGTAGGTACTACGGAACCCTAAAAACGTGTGTAATATGAATCCAGAGCTTTAGGATTAATTTTATTATTAAGAAATTATTTTCTTTCCACAAGGTAAGTTTATATTTCTCAAATTTACTGTTGGTAACTTAAACAGGAGCGAAATTTTAGAAAGTCTAATTTAGTTACGTTTGAATACTACACACCACTCCCTGTGACCGGTCCTGTAAGAGTAGGCACCGCATATGAGTGCGTGCTCAAATTACCCAATTCTAAATCAAGTACATCAGATCCCAATAAAACCAAATTACGAAAATATCCAATTAAAACAGACGAAACCACAAATCCAGTTCCATCAATTATAAAAGTATCGTATTGTGGGTGGTCATTAGACCACTGTATCATAAACGGCAAATTGCTCTAAATTAAAAACTGAATTGTATCTTTTTCACAAAAGTTACGACACCCGGTGAGAAAAGGTGGGTAAATTGCAAATCGCCAAATTCAATCCAATTCACACCTACTTGTATGTTTGCAAATCGGTTTAAGTCCATCGATGTAAAATAAAGCACAAAATTCAACCGCTATTAGAGCTTAAGTACGTCTTTAGGCATAAAAAGAGTGTTACTTTGTAACATTTGTATTGCAACGCATTGTCCTTTTCTTCCTCTTAACTGCAACGTAAAACCTTTTCCAAGAAACATTTAGGTGAAATGAGATGCAGAAACTCTTATGGATGTGTGGCAACGTGCTTGCATACTGTTGCATATCTCTCGAAAAAAGTATTCACGCCGTCTTTTTTCTGTAACTAATTTTTATTTAGTACATTTACTTAACCATTTGCATGGTTGATGTTTATATTATTATAACTAAAGCAAGTAATAAAATAATATATACATCAACCATGCCAAGCCCGCGAGTTCGTCCGCGTGGAATCCATTATATTAAGTTGTACTTGGCCCCCGCTTTGACCCGCGTTCAACCTTGCTCCGCTCCCGTGGAGTTCAACGTAATTTTAAATACCTAAAGATCTTTATTGAGAGCTAGACTATCAAACACAAAAGAACTATCAAAATTCGACCGGTAGTCCACGAAATTAGCGCTATCAAACAAAGTAACTAATTGTTTTCCCGCGGTTTCGTCTACGTGATAGGTACATGATAAAAAGTAGCCTTTGATACGCGCCTTGTAGTCAGTTACTTACATATATTTTTTTTTTAAGTCTGTGTAAGTGTTTAGAAGATTAGCCTATACAAACAGACAGATAGACAAAACATTTAAAAAACTGTATTTAAGGCATTTGTATCGTGCAAAAAACTATATCAACTAAAATGACATTGTTATTTTGTCATTAAAAACAGACACTTCAATTTTATTAATTATATTGATAACATGGTTGATGTATATGTTGTTTTAAAAAGAAGGTTACTTGTTATCAGAAGTTATATACATTTATTTACTTACGATACTTACGATACTTTTACGACTATTCATATTATATGCGCCAAATGCGAAATGCTAATACGTATTACGCCACCAAAATATTTAAAAATAAAGTAGATACATATTTAAACATTGCATAAATATTTAAGTGCTCTTGAAAGTCTTAAAGGAAGTTCTTCAAACACTCATCAAGTATGAGCAATATTAAATGAATTAACATCAATTAAAGAAATTAGCAATTAAGAAACATGTAACGACTCAGTTACAAACACGTTTAATTTACGATCTTAGCAGGTATATGTCCTGAATATATTGTTGTTCAATAGAAATGCGTTATTCAGGAGATTGCCATTAAAATAATGTCCTCGTTGTAGCTTTAAGTGCCTTATCATACTAGCGGATTGCGAGTGGATTCAAAGCGGAGCGGGCGCGCAGCGAATGCGTCGCGAACACGCAGCGGCTGCGCAGCGGAGACGTCGCGGACGCGTGGCGAATACGCTACGTTTTCGTCGCGGGTTTGTAGCGAATTTACGACGTACAATACACTCAGTAACAAAATTGATTCCGACGAGGAAACACTGCTGTTGGCTTTGTTACTTCGGAAACGCCGGCGACGAAAACGAAAGCATCGACGAATTTGGGAAGATCCATTATCAATTAATCGAATGGAAGAGAGCGACTAATTTGTGTTGTTTTGCAAACGATTAAAAATAATCCTAAATAATTTCGTTCCTACCTACCATAAAACAAACATAAAATATTTAAGCAAGATAAAATCCCACAAGAATCCGTTATGATGCAAAATGATTTGACATTTGAAAAAAATATTTTATTAAGTTGGTTGGCTGGCGTTTGTACGAGACAGTACAAAATGGTGTCCACGCCGCGCGTCCGCAACGAATTCGCAGCGAATGCGCGGCGTGTTCGTTGCGCGCCCGCAACGAATCCGTTGCGCGCCCGCTCCGCTTTGAATCCGCTCGTAATCCGCTAGTATGATAAGGCCCTAAGAAGTGACTTATTTTAGTTGCTCTTTTATTTTCGTATACAAAATGGTTTGCTAAGTTAAAGGCAGGCATTCAGGCTGCCAATAACGAACAAAATCGAATCAAATAATATAACTAAAATAAAACTCATGACAACTTTTCGTTTTGTTACTTATATATACATTGACGATTCTTACAAATAAATAAATACAATTATCTTCAATGATTACGCGATTGGTCGATACGACAGTTTTAATTTAGTATGCCAATGAAATTTCTTAGTCTGCATGTCTAATCTACACCGATTTTCAATCAATGTTTATTGAATATTGTGCATAACGCTGTCCAATAATTGCATACACTTTGTCGACGGCTTCAGTGACGCAACTTATAGACTCGGGCAATTAAATCTAGATCAGCTGAACCACAGAACATAAAAAGGTTGGCAACGCCGTGAAGCTCTACGAAGAATGTCTTCTTTAGTGGGTGTTTTACTGTCAGTTTGTTTTTATAAGTACCTATTATAAGTTTTTTTATGCTGAGTTATAACCCATTATGAGCCACAAAATCAAGTAGTTCATGTATTAGATACTGTCAAAAAAATAATACAACTCCAAGTATTAAATGTATAAATAGAGGTTAGGCAACCTTTCATAAAAACTTAATGTTTGTTTGGGTATTTTAGCTTCAAAAGATAGGTTCCACCTTTTTTTTATATTATCATTAGTCAAAGCGTGCAGTGAATTAATAGTTACGCAGTATAAAACAACGTAAACTCGATGACAGGCGACAGTATCTCCCATACAAAAAAGGCAATATTTATTCGACTTCTATCTTATTTCATGATCTGCACCCGGTTGTATCAACGACGACGCGGCGGCGCCCATACATGCTGGTCCTTTTCCGTCAGCTGATTCATTTCTCCTCTCATATTAGTCTCACTTGCATTTCACAATGTGAGCTTTTGATCTTTCATATGATTAATTCAGTAAGACCATATCGTATAAGATTAAGGCATTTTTGTCAGCTACTTGATAGTTTTGGTTTGGAGAAGAAAGTGATGCACGTCTGTAGTTGCAACAAAAATACTTATAATCAGAAATAGAGCCTAACCTAAGGCAATTGCAACAAAAACATTTTGAGAAATAGAGTCGCTATTTGTTTTGTTTATACTAATTTAATATATTTTAGCATCAATTTAAAACTGATCGCACTAGAAACAATTAACATTTAGCAGCTTAGAATAGAACTTAACATTTAATTTTGATAAAAGTAACATTATGATATTTCGCAATAGAGTCGCGCAAATTTTTGCCATTAATATAAATTACTCAGGTAATAAAATTAGGCCAATAGAAAACACTAAGTTTTTAGGCCATTCAGGCCTAATTGACTGTAATTTAAACTAGAAATCGCATTTTGAAAATGTAAGTATGTAATGTTAAATGCTAACTAAAACAGTGGATACATCTGCAGTCTTAGCTGCATATCACGGTTGTGTGGGATCTGTCATACAGTACGAAATCTTGCTTTGGGAGCACTGTGTAGATAAATAAGGCACAAATACGCTGCGTTAGATCCATGTCATCTTAAGCAAATGGACAATTGCGAAATTCATTTCCAAAACTTAAATATATTTGGATTGTTTTAAGGTTTATTTTAAGCGTTTTAGTTACTTTTTACGACGGTAAAAGTTTTTTTTAAATATAGTTATTACCTATAGTGCAAAATACAATACAAAAATTCATCAAATAAAACATAACAGCAAAATAAATATAAGTCACGTCTAGAGTGTTTTCAATAATTAATAAAGTGATGTCTATTTTAAAGCCGAGCTTTGATCTAGTTGAGCGTTATACAAGTATTTTATAAAAACAATTACATAAATCTTTTTATTGTTTGAAACTGGATACTAACTAGATATCCTTGTTTCATAATGCAATTACGAAACAAGAATTGACTATTTCTAATAGTGTTTAATTTTAAGAATAAGAATAGAATAGAATAAGAATAATCTTTATTACAGTCCACAAGTACATAAAAAGATATAACAGTAATATCGTGGTTATTAATAGCGTCTATACAGAAATTGTACTTAAAAATTTAAACTAAAGAAATAATATATATATAAAATAGACATAAAACTCGCAAAGTTATTATTTAAAACATATAGTAAAACATTTGCGTTGTTTGTGAGTATGCGGGTCTGTGTGTTTGTGTGTGTGTGTGTATGTATGTATTCATAATATTATGTTATGTGACTACTAGTTTTACGAAGAACGTTCATTGGTACTCGTTAAAATCATGTTTTTGCAGCTATATTTACAACACGACATATAAAAATCGGCGAGCCTCTGAATATATTGTAAACTAGCTTTTACCCGAGAATTCGTCCACCTAATAGGTGAATGAGTTCCTGAATAAAAAATAAATGTACCTAATTGTAGTATTTGTAATGTAATTACTCAGTTATATATATATCGACATTTATCATTCTTAATAATAATAATAATGACATGTAATAATTTTGATATAATGACTATGTTTAAATATTGTACGCCTTATAGGTATACTGCAGCAGTACTAATTATATTGTAAAATCTGTATTTTCACCTGTGGTAAACAATAAATGAATTTGAATTTGAATTTGAATTTGGAATTTTGTTATATTAAGTAGTAGCTGCTCCTGCGCTTTGACCCGCGTTAAAGGTTACTGCCCCTCTTTCATGGAGTTCAGCGTAATGTCAGATATCAAAAAACTTAAATGGATAGTTAAACTATCAAACCCAAAAAGAATGATTAAAATCCGATTATTAGTTCCCTAGATTAGCGCTAACAAACTAACTTGCCGCGGTTTCGTCTGCGTGGTAGGTACACACATAAAAAGTAGCTTATGCCTTGTAGTCAATTACCTGCATATAAAATTTTATCGAAATCGGTCAGACAGACAGACAGACAAAAATTTTAAAAGCTGTATTTAAGGCATAGGTATCGTGCAAATAACTATATCAAATGGAAAAAAACATTGTTATTTTTGACATTAAAAACGGACACTTCAATTTTATTTATTTGTATTGATGATATATAAGTAACACAAAACAGTGTTCCAATACCTTTTATCGATATTTCTTTACTTAAAAGATTTTTAATCGCAAAATAGCAGGCAAAACCACATGGTCGATTAGCAATTTTAAGTAAGCTTTATCGACAAGGTCTGTCGATAAAGCTATTACACAATGAATGGTATATTTAATCCCGTATCTCATTGTCAACACTACGTACCATTACGGCACTTACCTTTCAATAGGTCGTATACAATGCATAATGTTTGTTATCAACCGTATTTATCTCAAAGCTAGGGATTAGATCTGATTTGAGAAGAGTTAAGTATTGTTGCAATGTCAAATGTTAATGTTTAGTTTGTTTTCTGATCTGCATTATTTCTTTGATTACTATTTGCATAATGGCTTTACAAACAACCCTAGAAAACATACTTAAATTGAAAAAGTACTTACTATTCCAGATACTCAAGAGAAACTTAGAAGAAGTAGCCTCAATGACCTTGACGATTTTTTCCCTTGAGTGCGAGACCAATCTAATTTACCGAGCCTTTTTCCAAATACATTGGGGTCGGCTTTTAGTCTTACGGATTAAGCAGAATATCAGTATTTTACGTGGAGCGACTGTCATCAGACCTACACAATCCAGTACAAGAGTATCATATCAACTCTTTGCTAGACTATTTGTCAGACTTTCTTGCCTCTGACTACCTGTAACGACTGTCATAGATGTTCAAATAACAAATAGGACCGACGGCTTAACGAGCTTTCCGAGGCACGGAGGAAGACTCGTTATGTTAAAATTGGTCACCCATCCACGGCAAACCGTGGCTAGCATTGCAAACCTGCAAGATCTATCGGTCCACGCGGTGTCGATATAGCCACGAGCTCCTCTGAATTCCAGACCATAAACACATAAGTAAATTAAATTATTCAACATCAAACATCATAAAATTCTTAGATCTGACATATCTACAAGCTTGCTAAAGATCTAATCGCATCAGAAATTTGTGATCATTCATCAGAAATACACGAATGACATGAAGCCAAAGGTTATATGGCTCAAACCAATCAGGATTACAATTGCTAGACAACCTACCGAATTGAAGTACTCATAAACGTATTTCCTATTCAATTTGGTCTCCTACCAACCTTATTTCAAATGGCAACATTCTTCACAGTTCAATAAATTTAGAAATAAAACGTAATTTGGGTGCAGGTCGCTCACGTTGCTCGGGTTACCTTCAGGCTTCAACTAATGCATTGTTATGGCAAAATGAATGAATGGTGAAGGCAAACTGATAGATCATATTTTTGTTAACAAAGCTATTGCTTTAATTGCATGACTCAATAATGGTAGATTAGACTAAGTTACTTGATTGTTTTTTAGTACATGATTAGTAGTTTATACAATTAAAAGATATTCTCATTCTAAGGGTCAGTTTTAGAGGTGCTGGATAGATTTTTTCCGATTCATAAAATAAAACCTTTCTTAATTTAAAAGTGACACTAGTTACACTGGCAATAAAAACACAGCTGTCACTTTTATTTATAAATAAATAAATATAAATAAATATTTCACAACTCACACACAACGCCATCTAGTCTCAAACTAAGCAGAGCTTGTAATATGGGTATTAGACTAACTGATACTAATACGTATATACTTTTCTTTTGTAAATACATACCTATTATACATAGAAACACCCAGACTAAGACAAACCCCCATGTTCATGCACACAAAGATTTGTCTTAAGCGGGAATCGAACCCACGACCTCGGCGTCGCAGGCAGGTACACTACCCACTCCGCCATCCAGTCGTTATGTGTGATATATGCTTATCCTGCAACTAAGGCTTTCACCGATAAAATTGGGGCTAAGTAATCCATCATTTAAATAAATAATAAATAAATAAATATTTCACAACTCACACACAACGCCATCTAGTCCCAAACTAAGCAGAGCTTGTACTATGGGTACTAAATAACTGATACTAATACATATATACTTTTTCTTTTGTAAATACATTCATATTATACATAGAAACACCCAGACTAAGACAAACCCCCATGTTCATGCACACAAAGATTTGTCTTAAGTGGGAATCGAACCCACGACCTCGGCGTCGCAGGCAGGTACACTATCCAATCCGCCATCCGGTCGCCTACACTATCCAATCCGCCATCCGGTCGCCGGTCGCCATTTGATTGCAACTTGTCCTTTACGTCATTAGTGCAATCCCAATAACAAATATACATAACTCATGTCAAATTCTTGTTATTTCGGTCAATTTGCCGCAATTCAATTGTTTAATATATTTCATTACACTATTTTTTGATATTCATAAAGGTTATATAGCTATTTATATAAACAAGATATTTAAAAAATAATTCCATTAGCTATAAAAAGCAATAAATCAAGTACAAACGATATTTAAAGTTAGTGTAATTACATTACATTATATTACAAGTATCTAATGATTTGACGACCAGATAGCAGAGTTGGTAGTGCAACTTCCCACTACGCAGAGGATCCCTACGCGATTCCCGCTCAAGACAAATCATAAACATGGAGGTTTGTCTTGGTCTGGGTGTTTCTATGTATAATAAGTATGTATTAACAAAAGAAAAAGTATATATGTATTAGTATCAGTTATTCTAATACCCATAGTATAAGTAAGCTCTGCTTAGTTTGGGATTAGATGACGTAGTGAGAAAGTTGTGATATATTTTTTTTTTTATAATAGTTCTATTTAATTGACAAAACGATTGACAAGAACTTTTACTTGACTACCTTATTTTATAATCAAGAAACCTATTTCACAATCACCATCATACACTTTAAATTATACATACTTAAGATTTAAAAGCTTTTGTGCCAGAAAACACACACATTTCAGAAACAAGATACGAATCTGTGTAATCTATCTGTACTCGACACATGTATTTTACTGTTTGTTACTACTGTTTCGAAGTGGCCCGAATCGTGCATAAGATAATCGATCATAATCCGACTGGGACCTCATAACTTTAAACCTCATTTACACCGAAGTGTAATGGAACACTAAATAACATCGTTATTATATCTCTGCATGATCATAGTTTTATTGCCATAGTAGATAGTAAATGAGTTAGCGTCCTTTTCTTAAGTAGAACATGAGATTAAATTTTTAGTATAAACTAGAAATTACTATTTCGTTTTATTTTAGACTGGATGCAGTTTTACCTGCGTCAAACGTAAGTTAAAAAATATTTATAACGATTTTTTTTTGTGTAAACTCACTTCTAACTAAAACCCTAACCCTAAATTCACCCTCTTGGGAATAAAATTTAGAAAACGCCGGTACATTAATTTATTTGTTTTTATTCAAGTTTTACTATACGAAATTTCATGCTTGTAACTTCAAAAATGACGGACTGCCATACGACTGTTCATCCTCCATTTTACCCCCTTCAAAATAGAATTGTCAAAAATTCTTCTTAGTGCGCCCCTACGCCATGTCAGGAACCTTCATAGAAAATTTCAAGTCCCTAGCCTAGTGGTTTAGGCTCTGCGTTGATGAGTCAGTCAGTCGGACGAACAATTATATAGAATAGATAGAAGATAGATTACGTTCTCCCTAAACTAATCTAAATATCTTCTTACATAACCTTAGAAATCAAATTACTTTCGCACATAATCTGATGCTAATAGATTGTGTTAAATAGAAATAGCCTCCTGGTTGTCTATTTACCTTATAACAGGCCTACTGTCTGTCTATCTTTCTATGTGTGACCTTCACTCGAGAAGTCTGTCAGTTATACGAGTCTATTTAATCACGGCGCGCAGACACAATTCGGTGTAAATGCAGCTCAAGTCTTCATTTACTCAACAATCTTATTCCACTGTATGTTGTACTATAATTCAGTTTGTCATGTAAGTGTTAGATGTATTGAATTTTTATTGAAGGTGTGTCAAACAGGTGCAAGGCTTGTCGTGTGCTAGTGTTGCATAGATTATTTTTTAGACTTAGATACTGAATTAAAGATACGTATAATTTCAATTTCTTAATTGTGACTGTCAGATCAAAAGTTATTTAACATTTTATTTACAAAAAATAAAAGAAATAGTGACACATTTTATTGATTAAACAAAAATGTAATAAAAATGCCACCTTAATTATCCATTTGCTTTTTATCCGACTTAAAAAAAGGGAGGAGATTCTCAATTCATTTGTTTTTTTTTATGTTTGTCCGATTTGAGAAATTCTTTTTTCGTCTGAAAGAATATCATCAGGAATATCTTATGATGGAATCTTAGAGAAATCGAAGGCACCCCTCAAATTTTAAAGGCTTCCATATTGTTTTTCCTAATTACCTAAAGCTTCTCGGATATTTGCATATAGCAGTCAGCATTTCATGTAGCTAAGCTGATGCTGAAAGGTACACCTCCTCAACCTCAAGGTCGTTTACTGTATTATTTCAAGTTATACATAGATAAGGTGAGACATTGAATATAATAACTTAAGTATTTTTACTTTTTAGTTCACTTTTTGTAAATTCGGTCGGTTTTTTTTGCAAAACTATTTATGCTAATGTCGACATAAATAAATAGTTGAAACTCTGCGCAGTTTTAAAAAAAATACCAATTCAAAGTTAAGTAAACTATCCAGTAATATGTCCGTCCATGTGATAGTTTCAATGTTAATCGCATGTTAATGTCGGGTGCATGAAAGGAGCCTCCCCGAGTGACGTACACAACAATTCCCTACGTCCGGCGCACCCTGGGCAATTCGCGAGTTCTTAAAAGCGAATTGGCTAATCCTTTCACCACGATGGCAAATCAAAACCTGCACCTGCCCTACCACCTGCACAAGGGAGGCGCTCATGAACGCCGACAAGAGCGCCATAACAGTGGCATCTTATTGGACCAATAAAATTTGACTTAGCCATCGACACGACGAAGAAGAAGAAGAATGTTAATCGATCCTAATCCTACAAAATTACTGCTATCCTGATCTCAAGATTACCACGGTTTGTTGGTCAGAACTGGGTCAACAAAGCAACACATCGAAGAAGTATGGTATGTTTACTAATACTAAAGTCTTGTATATAGACTTTTAAAAAGCTCACTTTATTAACACATACAATTTCTTATTGATTATATTTATAGCATTAGCTATGCTTAGCAAATTATACTAAGAAACAGTTGAAAACCACCAAGGACCAGCCCGATTTGTATCCTACTTAAGATAGGAAGAAATGGATGAACGTAATGTCACGAATTGACGAAACAAACAGTGCCAGGAGGCGACCGTAGCTGGTTGGTTAAAGTGACTTCCCGGTGTGCAGAAGCTCGCAAGCTCAAATCCTGCCGGTCCCATATATTTTTCAACTGTTTCTTAGTATAACACATACAATGACTAAAAAGGGTTATTCAAACATTAAACAAAACCCATTAGAAGATATATTATAAGACTACACATCACGTACCATAAGGTAGCTCTCGATTTATATCGGCCATCAATATAGGTCACAAGCAGATATCTGATACAGTTACTCAATTATCAACCAACAGGCTGACGCACGCCTGATCCATGCTGAGATACCACAAGATCCTTCCGATACCAGCGAACACCTCTCAGGCTTACATAATAACACACTCCATTTAAAAACACCTTAGCATCTATAGCTACTGGCCGACTACCCAATAGACTATGCAACTTTTAACAAAATCTATCAGTTAATTTTAAGAGTTACTTTTTAGAGTCGATCTTATAATACTTTTTGGAACTTCTTCAGGCATTGATTGAGTCTCCGTGTTGGGCAATTTTTACAATGTTGTTTTATGGCTTATACCCTGCCCGTTCTGCAGCATCCAGAGAGAGAATTCATCCAGGTTCTGGCAACAGGGTCAGGGGATAAATCACAGCAAAAGCGTCATCAAGGGCTTCTCGAACCGAGACTGCTGGCACTTAGTAGGAACAAGGTGTCTCTTGTCTTTAGATCCTTTAAAGGATACTGCAAGCTAAATACACACTTATCCCGTATGGGCTATGCGGAACTGACTGACTGACAAACTGATCCATAGACGAAGCATTATTCTGGGACGCTATATATTTGATCCGGATGATGTCAAGTCACTCTCGATCGGCCGACTGCTTCAATTTACGGAGGTAATTAGCCTAAAGCAGAGTCTATAATGAGGCTGCAATCACAACAGACCCACGGAGGTCAACGTCAACACATTATTATTATTATTGTTGGGATGAGGCATCCCAACAATATAAATAATATGCCTTGCCCTATGAAAGTATAACTTTATGCTTCATCATGCAGAGCCTATTGACAAAACTTCTAAACACAAATCTAGAGCTTGAAACGGCGTGTCATGTCTAGCGTAGTCTTGCATGATATGACTGATTTCTAGCCAATGTTTTAAGAACTGTGCGGTGTCTATTATGTAGTTGGTCCTTGTCTGTGGTTATCGACGCAGCAATCAGTAAATTATCATCGATTAAAAAGTGGAGTATGAATGTCAATCAACAAATCGGTCAACTCCAAGTTTAACTTGAGTTTATTTTTAATCGATCCGATCACTCATATCGTTTGATCACTTAATTACATTAAGAGTTACCATTATAATCATTAATTTAATCAAACAAATTAACCAACTTCGTTTTGCGGGTTATTCATTTATCATATCGTTACAATTTGATGAGGTTAAACTCTTACCAACCGCATCTGGTTATTTTTGTTAATCATATTCTTGATATGATTACAGGATATGAATATTATTTAATTTATGTAATTAAAGTCAATGTATAACTTACGAAATAGTTTGAAATTGCAACCTTGTAACGAAACTATAAAAACAAAATAAATTGACTTATTTTTATTAGCATAGCAATTATTTATTAAATAAATGTTGTGAAATAACACCCAAAGCAAATACGATGACAACTAGCAATGATGTGACAAAAATATTCAATTTATTACCGAACTGATATGATGAAAGAAATATTTATGAAGCAGAGAGAGTAACTTAAAAGGATAACTTTATAATTTTTTAACATTTATCTGACAATAATGAATAATGACTACTTCTACTATTCAAGTATTCAAGTATTCAAGTCTTTATTGATTTTTTTCAGATTTTTTAAGCTATCGGTTTAGCTTTTAGAGGGGGGTGGGAATCTGACATTTCGGACCCCTATTCCTCTTGAACTAATGAAGTGAACTTATCCGCTATAGTTTTCCTTTAAAGTTCATTACATGTACTACCGACACAATTTTTTTCAGATTTTGGGATCCAGTAGTTTAGCTTTTAGAGGGGGGGGGACGGTCTACTCGAACAAAAATTTGCTCTTTAAAGTTAATTATCTCGCAAACGGATCTCTAAATCAAAAAACTGTCTTAGCAACACCTAAACGTTTTTGAAATTCCTATCTAACAATACCCCACACTATGGGGTAGGCGACAAAAAAAAAACATCCCTACTTTACATGTAGAGGAGCTCCCGAAAAAAAAATATTTTTCCAAATTTTATTCTACGACTTTCTTTGTATAGTTAACATACATGTTTATGCAAAATTTCAGTTTTCTAGCACCAACGGTTTCGTCGCTATGCCTCGGACAGACGGACGGACAGACGGACATGGCGAAACTATAAGGGTTCCTTGTAGGTACTACGGAACCCTAAAAATTAAACCCGTTTTCCGTTGTCACGACATAGCATGAAAACGGCTTGACCGATTTGGCTGATTTTTTTTGTAGTTTTCTAAAAAAAATATATATTAATAAATTTTCTGTAAAAATATAAGTGAAATTATTGAACCCTACGGAATAAACACTATTATGAAAATATGTATTTTGTTTTTTATTTAATAAAATTAGTAATGTCCTTCTCAGGTATGACGAGACCAGGGAAATAGGTATTCATTTTTATATGGAGGATATTATAGATTCCAGTTCAAATTGAATAGGTACGCATACATAAGATAGGTCAGTTATGCAAAATAAAGTAGTGCATCAAATTTACGCTAAGGCGGTACGAAGTTCGCCGGGTCAGCTAGTTTTTTATAAAAATAAGTTAAATGTTAAAACGACTACGAATTGAATTTAAACTAATTTATTTTATTAGCTTATCATTACACTGGCACTAAAATATGCAATTATTTTTTACATAAAGTTATTATAATTACTGCAAAAACGGTCTAGGTCAGCGTGATTAAGAAGTGAACTAACACTTTAATGCTAATGTTTTAACTTATTAAATACATATCTGCAAAACGCACACGTACCTAATTAGGTACTTCGTAGGCAATTAACAAGCTACTGTGCAAACTTTTTATGATTATTATATGATTAAGTGCATCAAGTTATGCAAAGTGCTTTTTGACCCGACTGCGTCAGAAGGAGAGTTATGTTTGCCAAGCGTATGTATGTTTTTATGTATTTGTGTACAACGGTTATAAAGTCATCAAGTATTGATTGACCCTGTCTATTTTTGTACTGGGAAATGCCTGACGCATACCATCGACCCGGGCAGAATCGCTGGTTATGTCCGAGTTGCACGGACTAAGACGCAGTGTGTTCAAATTGGCACTCTCATCGTAGTGTTAGAAATCCTCGCCCTAATAACTAATAAGGAGGGATCCTCAAGAAAGGCGCGCGAGGGACACGCCACGCCACGTTCTTGATTGTCCCCATAAGCACAATCTGCTGTGTCGGCTTCTTGTTTTTATCTTTTCAGTTAATTATTAAGCAGAATCGTTTTTTGTTTTTATAATTCTTCAATCTGCTGATCATCTTCACATTGTTAAATGATAAAATCTCCGTTTACCTAAGAAGGTCTGGTCTTGTATCATTATTAATCAAACCTTAATCTCATCCTGTGGACAAGCACAATTTTTAATTTCATCACTTCGAACGTATTATTATAATTGAAAGTGATATACCCCATTTAGTTTAATATGGCAATTGATAACTGCTTGTAAGTAGCTAGGGTATGTATGTCAGTATGTACTTTTACCACTTACACCATGAGAGTTAACAAGCTGTAGTTTCGTGCAATAGAAATAAAGCAAACAAATTGGCAGTCTTAGTGACAATTCCACACCCATGTTCACAAAGAGTTACCATAAATAAGTTTTATCAGAAGTATCGCAATGGCTACGCTGACGGGCAAACCTATTCGATTGTAACAAGCGAATGTTCGCAATATACGGTGTTTAGTTCATTTGAATGGCCCACGTTTTCTTCACAGGCACTTGACACATTTATGAATAATCTACATATAGTTATCTGCTAGCTCGTAAGACCTTACTTGCAATCTCTTTGATAGCTGTTGTCAGTCAACTTGATATGTGTTCAATTAAATTCGCAAATCAGACCTTTGTGAACGATAACACTCCCTTTTTCTTATGGGCTCGGCAGAAAAAAACAATCGCCTAGAACGCACATTATCAAAAAACTTAATTCAAGCTTCTACTCATAGCGACCAACAAGTTTAATTCACTTCGTTATTGCTCTTTTACTTATTTGTAAGAAACACAAGACAGGTAATGTCTAAAATTGCGATCTATGATTCGAGAGTACATTTAATTTTCACATTTAATTTCATTCTAGCTTACATCTGATGACGCATGCAGAAGTGATCTCTTTTAGTACCTACTGTAAAAGAATAGGGACCCAAAGATGCGCTCACCTCAATATTGTAAATATGGCAGTCAACTTACTGCACTTTCTGTCTTTCCCTATTATAAACGAGTAAATAAATCAGTGCATTTGTTCCCATGAATAAAACTACACAGATCTTAATCCCACAATCAGATCGCGTCAACCAATGAATACTAATAAATTGGTTTCCTGCAACATAGACCATATCGCAGATGTGGGTCCAAACGTCACTGGGTCCCCATTATATTGTCTGCTATTCTGACGTTTGAATACACTGCAACAAATTACTGTGTTACACTAAACTCAAGTAACTCGTAATGAACCAAAGGAAATAATGAGCATAAGCCTATATGGACTTACCTTTTGTAAAGTAATTGTAATTGATTCACGTTCGACGTGCCAGGATATTTTAATTTGACCTGAATACTTTGTAAAGGATTTAATTAAAACATTCGATACGGCAAAACAATAATGCTAATTTATGATCTCAGTAAAACTGACTTGAGTTGTATAATGTTCTTTGTGGTCTAAGAATTTGCGCAACAACGAAATATGTGCTCAAAATGCTAAATTTATAACATAAACTAATATAAACTAACGCGGTAAGTGCAGTATTTAAAGTATGCTTTCGTTTACTTTGAAGTGTATAAAAAGCCGACGCCTTGCGAAATCTGGACCAAATAACAAGACATATTTATATTAAAAATTTTATTTGCTGATTCTATTGCAGCATTTAACTTCTTTGGTAATAAACTCGTCTCGTTCATTGTACTATACTTATTTTAATTCCATACCCATTCAATGTATTTCTCGTACGTACTGTAAAACTACTTAAAATAGTTTCATGCGTCATTTTCACTCTGATTTTAATTGAGTTATCGACAAGTCAAGTCGAACCAGATCAATTAAAAAGTACATTTATATCAAAGATTTATTTATATTGTCAACTCAGCCTTACAACACCCACTCTCTAGCATAAAAGATATGCAACCAATAACGTTGCTATGAGTCACCTTTCGTCCTCAGCTCTTGCGATATCAGAATCGGTTACGTTTAATTGGCTGGATCACGACGTGTTCCTACTCTACGTACTAATCGGTCTGGAACTGGGACAAATTAGCATGGCCTATGCTAATATCTATCCAATACATTCTGAACAAAAGCTGGCTGGTAACCTCCCGTCACGAAATAACCTATGATTGTGGCAAATATGAGCTTGTCATTTGATTGCCCGGTGTACAATAGCAAAAGATTGAAATTACAATAGATGCTGAGAGGCAATAAGTATAATACATAATTATAAACTGTTATCATACAATTATTTATTAGAAGGATGGCATTTAATAAAATACAAAATTACTATAAGTTTAACATATTACTATGCCTAAAAATGATTATGCGCAAAGTATTTATGCCAAAAAACATTATCCCAAATTTATGTTTTGTGCAACTATTATTATGCCAAAATTAAATGAAAGAAAAAATGCGAGAAAAAGAAAAAAGAAACCCCTTGCATTTAATGTTATATAAAAAATAAAACAAATGCTTCATCAGGTCGTCAGTCCACCTGGCAGGGTGGCGTCCTACCTTACGGTTGCAACAAAATGTACTATTCGTAAAATGTGTATCTACAGTAAGTACTTTTTGAAACTGCATGGTCCGTTGATATTGATGAATGTCCAGAACATTCATCAATATCAACGGACCATGCAGTTCGTCTGCTATTGATATCTGTGACAACTCGATACAGGAAAAATTCGACCTTGTCCATTAAAAATCGACTCATTACTTTGGAACCTCGCGCTAGATTTGTCGGTTACGTAAAATGAATTACTCTTGAGCCGAGTGTTCGATACCTTAAAAAAACTAGTCAATAAAACAAACACTACATAAGGTAAATTACATAATTTTTGGCACTTCCTATTTATTGTCAAGGAAAGTATATATTGATTTGAGGTTTTTTTGGGGTAACAATATTAAATTCTGATTCATTTTTATTTTGCTAATCTATACTTATAATAAGACTGTTGAAAGTCCAATTCTGTACATAGAAGATATTTTGCAAATTATTATTGAAGGGCGTTCTACTATCGATACTATAGGAATACATATTTTTGTCCGTCTGTCTGGTTGTAAAAGAGCTATTTATAACCTTTAGATCTGTCTGTATCTTGAATACTTTTACCGCCGCAAGCACGGGACGGATACTAATAAAAAAAATCATGTTTAATTCCGCAATTAACCACGCGAGTGGAACCGCGGGTGAAAGTTAGTTTGTTTCTTTTAATACGCTAATCTCGGGCAGTATTGGTCGGATTGACATGATTTTTTTTGTTGGATAGCTTATTTATTAGCAAAGGTTATAAGACAAACCAATAGATCAACGATGCAGTTTTTGTTCATTATATGGAAATCCACGCGGACGAAGTCGCGGGAAACAGCTAGTGCATAAATAAATCTTGTGATGGAGCGCATTCAGAAGCTTATGCTCACACCATCACCATCAGAAGGCGTACAGACAGGCCCACCCGTTTGCCTCATTTATAGAGCAGTTAAAATTTAATTATAGTTATTGTGTCTAATTTCAGTGATTAGTTTCGTTACCCTACTTAAGTTGAGAAACATTCAGGTTTGGAAGCGTTACTGGGCGTAGTCGCGTCACCTCTCAACTCTACAAATATTTGACTCCACGATCTTATCGGCTCGCTGGACGCAGTAGGTTGTGTGATTCATAAGCTCCTTCAATACATTCCAATTACAACCTCGTTTGTTGTTATTGTCTTAAAACTAAGGACAAATCCTAAAAAGTAGACTCGGTTTTCCTAAGAGTTTGGCGAGAATAACACTGAAAAAGAGTTCAAGAGGACATACAATTATGGTATTCAAGTCAACATTGACATATAACAAAATTTTGGAGATAACACAATAATACACGTACATTTAGGAGTTGATTTGAAATCCTATACTTCTAGATATTGACTCAAATGGGCCTTTGCAATCAAACTTCTGCCAAACCCAATGAAACCCAGATATGTTATATCGTTAGCAGCGACCTCGTGTTATCACGTTCTCGATCTGTTGCGGAGATCATTGCGATGTTTGCTACATGTGTATGACCAGCTCTTGACAACAGGTTCACATGTGTGATGCAATATTATAATGTGGATTATCGACTAAGCTTGCGCTTATCTAGTGTGGATTTCTTGTGACACCAATGGCCATTGATTGGCAAACAATGTCACTTGAGTTATGAAAAGGATTTATTTCTTTGTGATATCGAAAGTTGAAATTGGCTTGAGGCTGAGTAGAACCTCCGGCACCAAAGTACTTTCCTACCGCTCGCGCTGTTTTGGTTGGATAGATAGATTTGGTTTCAGCAAATGTTCATCTATCCATGGAGAACTTCCGATAGGTATACTAAGAAACAGCTGAAAAATTTACCCTTTGCGCAGAATACGCAGTTTTGCATCCTGCCCGTGCTAAAAAAAACTGTTTCTTAATAGGTATAATTCGCTAGCTAACTATAGTTAAATGCAATAAACTTTATCAATAAGAAGTTCCGATAGATATATCGGAAGATCTCCATTCTTCGAGGTGTACTGAGTTGACTGGACTATTACATTCATAAAATGTTATAAATTATTAACTAGACACTAATTAGATCCCATTAAGTTCATTATAAGTAATACCTAGTAAGTAAGCTTATTACCGACACCCGCAAAACTCTGGGCCGATATTGAGAAAATTCATTAACTCTTAGTATTTTAATAACGTTATGCTTCTTAATCGTTTATTGCAATTTAATAATACCAGTAGCGAGTGAGCGACATTGCCAAAGCCGTTAAGGTTGTCACATTTCACGCTAACGTTCAGATTTCATCTGATACTCGTGTTGTCTGATCTTCACATCAGCATCACGTGTTAATACACAATAGCCTAAAGACTTGAGAAGTTGTGTTTATATTTACATATATGATAAATAAAAAAGGGTGTATGTGCTACTCCACTAAAGTTGAAAGCTAGTAATTTCCCTCGACCAAATATATATTTTATATCGATGTAAATTTCCCATCACCATTGCACCTTGCCCGCCTTCTTCTCACAGTGGAATATGCCAGATAAATCTAGACATAAACATTTTCGTAAATGATTTTAATTTAAGCTTGTAGTAACCCTAACGGTAACTTAAATCTATTCAAATCTCAACATGAACGCAATGTTTGGGTAATGAATTTTCAATTACTTTGGGTAGTAAACATGGCACCCATACCATATGTATTATTCAAATAGCTATATTAATTCGAGCTCATTATGGAATATCGACCTCTACATATTTGGTAATATCCGTTGTACTATTTATCGATTCCAATAATTAACTAAGTGGACTCCGCCCCACACCAAATAAAAATAAGATTTAAAGGCAATCAAAGTCTTAATATTTGATAAACGATTCTACTTGAAATCCTTATATTAGGTGTTCGAGTTTCGTCATTTGCATGTAAGTTGTAAAGAGCTTAGGGGCTTGTTGGCTTTTGCAAGGTGGCAAGTAAACCCGTATCACCGCATGACGTAAATTACTTTACTGGAACATATGTGAGGAAATGTAGAACTTACATACGCAATTAGTTCGCTGCAAATTTTAGACTTTACATGGCCGCTATACAACTAAATGCACTGGTGCTAAAAAATTTGATCGCTCGATTATTGAAAAAAGCAGTCACACCTTAATAGGCTTCAGAGTATCTTGGGTCTTACAAAAGTAAACTAGGTTTTGTATTTAGTTTTATTATATCTTATTAATGACTACTATCAAAATATACTTTATATACAGCTATGGAAACTACAGCTCCTATAATCATAATAGTAGCCCTGCTGAGCTCGGGCCTCTTCTCATGATGAGAAGGGTTAGGCCAAAGACCACTACGCTGGCCAAGTGCGGATTGCTAGACTTCACACACCTTCGAGTACTTTTTAGTCACTCTCAGGCATGCTGGTTTTCTAGATGTTTTCCTTCACCGTTAGCGAGCGATAATTTATATGATAAATACACACATATCTTCGACAAGACGAATCTTAACTTCGCAGTCCTACGGTCTCCCACTCGGCTGTCGCTGCTAAATAAGATAAATAATAAGGTGCTTAGATAATATTTATACGGATATTAGTCCAACTCACAGAAGTATTATTAATAAACTAGATTCTGATCATTCTGGGCAAATGTTGATTTAAAATAAAAGTAAAAATGTAGTTAAGAAAAAAATTACTTCTGTGCCAGTAACAGCTAGTCGCTTTGAACGTATGAGAAACCTAGCTAATAACTTACCTTTCTTAGATCTTAACATAACAAGTGAAATGCGGGTGTTGTACATCTCTGCCACTACCTTTTGAGTAATATAGTTGTGTATGTATGTATGTACATAACGATCAAATATTTGGACAGCTTCTAATAAGAGGATGCAACCGCCCGCGACTATCTATTTGTAGATACTATCATTCCGTCTAAACTTACAACATGCGATGTATGGGAAACAACAAACCTATTCTATGATGGGAACAAGATAATTTATGAAATATAATATAAATACGTGTATACTCTCCATTCCTCACAAAAAAGATACCAAAACAATACACGTAACGCAACTTACGTTATATGTGTCTTGAACTAACGAAACATATTTCATTATTTTGATAACGTTCGTGGCATCGTGTGATATTAAGTGATTTAAATTAAAGTTGACCCCAACACTTTGTAATACCTGTTTCACTAGTTCCAGATAGTTCATTCTACAAAAATCTATAGAAATTTGAGATTGCATCTAACATATCTATTTATCTATGGTGAAACTGGCCCAATGTATAGTAAACGCTTTGTAAACGGACTTAATTAAAATCAATCGACTCGATTTTGTGGTAAGATTAGACCTTGTATTTACTAGCACTACTTGTAATATTTAAAGCAAATTTTAGCTTTGCTATGCCTTTTTTCAGCTTTAATATTATATAATTACTAGCACTAGTTAACTAACTAACTACTTGCACTAGCGTCATTTTGCAGTTCTCAATGTCCAAGGTCTAGAGTCCCACTCACCCCTTGGTGGACTGCAATCGCCATCGACTAAACACATGAAAATTTAATAGATACCACCTACTCAAAACACTGAAATGTCATTCATTATAATACAAAGACTAAATCCAAACTCGTGCTGCCCAGGTTTCTCAATTGATCTAGTGATATCATTGATGCTTACAATGAAAGATTGTAGTTACTGCTCGACCCCGGTTTTGGCGAAGCCCGGCGTAATTAATGTGGTAGAAGTGAGAAACACAATATTAACTAAATTAAATTAATGAAAATTAAAATTATTTTCATCTGTATTAAATCCTGCCTCATTGGTATAGTGGTTAACGTATGCGCCACTGAGCGCGAGATCTCGGGTTCGCTTACCGGGTCAGGCAAAGTGTTATTAGTGAACTTTCCGTCTGGAAAATTACAATAGCGGCTTGTAGTTGGAATTGTGCTTGGTGGGTGGCGATAGGCTCACACCCTATCCCATGGGATGTGATGTAACAGGTGAAATCTGGATGGCGTACACCTCTGCCACACTCTTCTGGGTAATATAGGCGTGATGATATATAAAATAAATAATAAATAAATCAATTTGATCTAAATCATGATCCTTTTAATGATTACCTTAATATAATACCTACTGCTTTCGCCACACTATTAAGATTGTATGATAAGATCGCCCAAACTAGCCTTTTAAGAACCTCTTAGTCCAAAACACACTGAAATGTGAAACCACCTACTCAAAATACAAAATGTCAATTGATTCTGCAATGCCTAGACTAAAATTCAGCTTCACAGGTTTCCTAATTAGTCCGGCAATATCATTGATACGAATAAACAAATCCGTCTGAATCACTGTCTAAGTGCTGGATTAATTTCGCAACATTATGATGTGGTACGATGTATAAAGTATCATGTGTACTTATGTACTTATACGTCGTATTAAGGTATTATAGAACAACTTATTATTCAATCCAGAGTAATTAGCGTTGAATGACGGGTTTATGGTTATCGAAGTACATAATTTGATAATCTAGTTGTAGCTTATGAAACTTAGTTGGCTGTAATGTGATATAGTGTGCTCAATGCAATAATTATTGTAGAGATTATAGAGGTTTTGTGAACGAGATTACATAATAAATCACCGCTCTCCACTGCACTGGTGTTGTGGGTTCGATCCCCACATGGGACAAATCTTTGTGTGATTCGCAAAGATTTGTTCTGAGGCTGGGTGTGCTTGTGTGAGTGAATGTGTGTATTTGGCCTTGTCTTTGGGACCATTGGATAGTGTAATTGCTTCTGGCGTTCTATCTAATGTAAAAATCCAAATTATTTATTTTTATTTATTTAAAATATAACGTTATCATTACCTGGAAGGGTGTATCAGAGATGTATAACATCCATAGTTTCCCTGTTATGTTTAGATCTCATGGCATAGTCTAGCAGGTAGTGTTGATATAATATATCAACACTACCCGCTAGGCTATGCCATTTTTGAGTTGATACCCTGTTCATCCAAACAAGCGATATGACTACTTACAGTGAGGTCTCTGGTTAATATTACATGGGATTTTTTGTAAGACATTTTTTTTTTTTTTTTTATTAGTGATAAACATACAGTTACAACATTAAGAGTAAATTTAAAAATATGACTAATTAAACAGTGATTAAATGTGCACTCACAACGTTATCCACAAAATATAAATAAAAAATTGGTGACATTTTTGCAACTTAAAATTAAATAATAAGGAGAAAAATTAGTTTTTAGTAACATAGAAGCATGGTGAGAAATTCAACACTCTAGCGATAATCTTACCTTCTATCATAATAATTATATATATATACCACAAAAGGAGCAATGTGGGTGTTTAATACCTTTACTACACCCTTCTGGATAATAGAGGCGGGATATAATAATAAATATAATAATAGCAGCCCTATGTATCTAATACATGTCCCACTGCTGTATTTGGGCATCTTCCTATGATGAAAAGGATAAGGCCAAAGTCCACCACGCTGGCCAAGTGCAGATTGGTAGACTTCACACAACTTCGAGTACTTTTTAGGCACTCTCAGGCATGTAGTTTTCCTCTCGATGTTTCCTTCACTGTTAGAGAGCGATAATTCATATGATAAATACACACATATCTTCGATATACCAGGTGTGTGCCGTGGGTTCGAACCCAAGACCTTAGACTTCGCAGTCCTACGGTCTCCCACTCTGCTTGCGGCGGGATATTTTTTATTCTATCATATTTTAAATACTTATTTTTCTAACTTGTAAAGTTATTTTATCGTTACCTGTTGCCTAACGCCAGACGCTTGACGACTTCTAAACGATTTATCTCCTACTAATTCATCCGGTGATTTAATTCTTTTGAAACTCCGAAGTGACCTTAATCAATCAGTCTGAAATGCCTGAATATACCTTTATACTAAGACATCTTAAGGTTAATTAAGTCATTTTACATTCTTAATGAGTTGTTAACTTAGATACATACAAATATCCATGTGATATATTATATCTCCGTACTAGGGTGAGTAAAGTAAATTATGTTTTAATTACATTATAATCTGTTGTATTACAGCGCAGTGTGAAAAGTATAAATATGTACCTATTAATTACAGCGATGTAGAGTTTTTGTGAACCAGCTCTGGAGCAGAAGCACATGAGTACCTACTCATGTAGCAGAAACAAGACCTTGCCATCGAAATAGCAGTGTCTTTAAGTTCGCTTTGTATATAGCGTTACATTAGATTTGAAGACAGAGTAATCTTTACATTAAGCATATTTTTTTTATAGATTTTATAGTCAATAGACAAAAATTTATATACTAAGCCTTCACGTAATCACAAAAAAAGTTAGATTTTATCATACACAATGAAAAAAAATCTTAGAGTAACAATAAACCATGCTTGCACCATAGATCTGCAGGTCACGATTTGACATTTCATGACTTAGGCAAATGAGTGGAGGAAATTAATAAAAATACCTTTTCACTTAACCTTACAAAGCACTTAAAATAACTACAATGCATCACAAATACGTTTAAAAATACACTTAATGCACCAGTCTTATGAAAAAAGGTGAATCTAAGTACCTTATCTAATGAAAAGCTCTGTGAGAAGAACTGTTCAGAAATATCTACTCAGACAAATTCGTTATCATTAAATTTGCAATCTGCCTGCCAATCTTTTTATTTTAAGGCGGCGCAAAACATATATTTTCCTCCATTCTCCTCTATCAGCCGTCTTATATCTCTCACTCTCTTCTCTTTCATAGTAAGCATCTTCTTTCAGGTAATCCATCCAGATTTTCTTGGTCTGCCTCTGCCTGACAATCCACAAGAATCCAAACTAATAATACATAAAATCCGGTTTGTATTGTTGTTATTAGATGTCGATGTGTTACCATTATACATAGACAGAGGTGTTAATCACACCCACGTAACTTTAGTTATAGTTTAGTTTAATAGCTGCAAGCCTATTCGCTATTTTATGTACCCAGGGTGACACCTCAAGCTATACACTTCCAGTATAAAATAATCTCGAATTGTTGGCATGTAAGATCATCTTATTTTGGAAATGTTTAGTTTGATGTTAAGTTGTGTGTACCTTAATTAGCTAGCTCAGGTGCATGAAAGGAGCCTCCCCGAGTGACGTACACAACGATTCCCTACGTCCGGCGCACCCTGGGCAATTCACGAGTTCTTCAAAGCGAATTGGCTAATCCTTTCACCACGATTGCAAGTCAAAATAAAATTTGACTCAGCCATCGACACGACGAAGAAGAAGCTAGTTCTCCTTAATTGAAAAATTAGAGCATCCGAACCACAAACCACAACCGCTTTGGCCCGACCCCCAGGGTCGGGCCAAAGCCAATCGAACTCAATACTACAAAATCAGCAGTCACACAGGCTAACCACTATACCAATTGGGCAGCGCTATAAATTAAGTAATCGCAATGTTACAAATGCCTTCAAACGATGTTGTTTTAATGTAAATAAAAACAATCACCCACCGTCAAAATAAACTATACTTGACCCTAATTTCACCTACGTGTTAAAGTAACGTTTAACGCTAAGTTACAGCTTTCGATTTCTCTGTCCCTTTCAAACATCGAATGAGAGATAAGGGAAAGATATCCAAGTACAGGTTTAAGAAATCCGTGGTTTAATAAGTTTGCTGAAATCGGGGCTCCTAAGTGGTAAAGTCATTAAAAAGTTCACTATCAACATGGTCGTTAGATGTTAAGAGGTACTTTAAATTACGATCACATCCCGTCTTGAAGCGCCCAAATATCGTTTCAATGTTAAAAGTATGGCTGATATCTCAACTGGTTTACGACAACTGCTAATTAGTATTACAGACGATTTGCACTTACAAGGGTAGGCGAATATCAACACCCCAGGAATTTCTATTTACTTTTGTCGCATTAGGTTTAATACCTGTAATGATAGTTGTAAGGTTGTAATAAATAAATAAATGCTATTTATGGATTCTCAGAAATTCTTTGTAACTATAAATTGGAACTGTATCGAAAATATAGTAATATAATGCATTTTTATTAGATAAAAGTTCCATATTAACTTCCTAAACATGTAGAAAAGTGGATAGTTATATTACATATGCCCTGCCTAACTCTACTATGCGTCCCCTACAGTTTGTTCGTAATATAAAATGATTGTTTTTATTAAAGTACTCGAATTTACCTATTTTGAACAATTTAGAATGGATTCAAAATCATGTCTTGCGTTTTAAGATAGGGGTCACTGTGATAAAATTCAGGTTCTATCGATATCTAGTATTTTACCAGTCTACCGTAGCATAGTAGTATTTAGGTGCTTATCCATTTAGAAAATCGGTGTTATTTCGACCTTGTTAAATTATATTTTTTTATATAACTGTTTTAAATATTATATTTGTGGCCTTTGTTTTTTAAAGAATATTGTAGAGCATTACTGCAGCTATTAAAATATTAATAACGGATTGAATAATTTATTCCATAATTACCGACGCAATATTACTTGTTTAAACGAGCCTCACTAAATAACCATATTTTAGCGTGATTTAGTGCTAACTAGGCAGTTGGTTAGCATAATAGCGATTCAGATATAGTGGTGCATTAGTAAATAGTCGGTACACCGTACATTATCCACCCGCGCCGCGCCCACCGGCCACCGGCCCATACTCACTGTGACGGCGAATGTGAAAAAGTGTGACCCGTTCTTACACATATGAGATCGCTATATAAGAGTTTGCGGTTCCACTTTGCTCTCATTTCGATTTACGCTCAAGTTTGGCAAATACACTTTAAGCTTTCGACAATTTAATACGAATTTTGCCAATACTTAGCCCGTTTGATATTGTTTATAGTGCGCGTAATAAAAATAAAAACAACGATGAAGACAGTAAGTAGAATAATTTTTATTTACATATTTTAAGTTTTTTAATGTTGTTACGCAATCATACAAAGAGTTTAAGGGTTTTACCGTATTAAGTTTTGTTTATTTATTCTTTCAGACACTCTTCATAGCGTTATGCATTCAACTTGCATTTGCGTATCACGATCCTGATCTGAACTATCACCTCAGTCAAGTACAGAAAGTATCTAATTGTGACCAAGGCTACTCATACCTGCCACCTGCGGTACAACTGACGACAACTGGTATCAAAACAGCAGCACCAGCAATTATCTCCCAGCACGTGCAAGCACCTGCGTATCAGTATTCGGGTCAAGCAGGATATTCATCAGGTGTAACTTATCAGTCTGTGGCGCCACAGATTACATACGCCTCTCAGCCAGCGGCCGCTTATCAAGCATCATCGCTTGCATCGAACTATGGCAGCTCACAGGGCTACGCCAATAAGGAAGTGCACGGCTACGCCACCTCCGCCGGACTCTCAGCAGTTGCCTCAAACAGCAAGACTGTGACTCCTCTGGCAACCTATGCCCAAGCACCAATCATCGCCAAAGTAACTGCAGCTCCACTTATCGCCAAGTTCTCCTTATCTCAGCCTAAGATTTCATATGCTTCTCAAAATCTAGTGCAACAAGCAGCATACTCTGGATCATACGCAAAGGCTTCTCTTAACTCCTACAGCAGTGTACAATCAGGAGGACCAGTGGTATCTCAAGTTTACGCTGCACCATCTACTGGCTACGCGACTTCTCCTGCCTTGAGAGTGCAGCAACCTTCTCAGTACGCCGCGCCAGTGCAGTATTCTTCGTCTGTATCTGCTCCAACTGTGGCTCAATATCATCAAGTGCAGCATGTGTCTCCAGCAGTGTCCCATTATTCGTCAAATTCAATATCACACGGTTCTTCATCTGCTGCTGCATCGCAATACTTTTTACCGGCTGTTTCTCAAAATGCCGGTGCAAGCTATGCTCAGTACTCCGCCCCTGTTGTAACGCAGCACACTGCTCCCGCTGTAGCGCAGTACGCTTCACCAGTGGTATCGCACTACCAGCCGCCTGCACTTGTTCAACACTCGGCGCCCGCAGTACAGTACTCGGCCCCTGCACTAATCCAACACTCAGCCCCTGCAGTTATCCAACACTCGGCTCCTGCAGTCATCCAACACTCAGCACCTACATTTGTGCATAATTCGGCGCCAGCAGTGCATTACTCGCCGCCAGCGGTTGTCCATCACTCAGCACCTGCAGTAACCCAGTATGCAGCACCGGCAGTAGCCCATTATTCATCGCCAGCAGTGTCTTCACACGTGACTCAGTACGCAAGTGCTCCGGTGTCCGTACCGCACGTGTCTGCGCCAGCTGTGGCAGTGGCTCCTGTCACCAAGATCGCGGCACCTCTTGCTGGCAAGAATGTGCACAGGGAATTCTTGGAGAATTACGTGAGTACTCCTTATTTTCTACATCTTTTTCAATAGCCATTTACTATCATTAAAATCTCGTTAGTCTCAAAATCGTGATCTAATCTCGTCATGTTTGATTCAATTAATAATATTTCATTTTTTAATTAGGTACAATTAGAATACAGTCACAGAAATTTTAATTAAGATTTCTATGATCTCAGCGTTTGGCAACTCTAATGTTGATAAATTGATTTAAATGTGATCATTACACATCGTTATTCAAACATATATTTAAAGCATAACTAATGGCAGCTCATTTACATTGTAATCACTTTTTTGATCAAAGTAAAAACGAGCACATGGCTTTCAATCGCACCTGCCTACCCTCTTGAGATAAAGGCGTGATTTTATGTATGTATGATAAAACGTAGGAGGTTCACAATTAGTTTGTTTACATTTTTATCAGTAAAAAAGCACATGGGTGGACTTATAAGGGTATGTAAGTAACGATCTCATGTCAGGACATTGCGGCACAGTTCGGAATAAGTTGCTACATATCCCTACAACTAATGCATGACGTAATCGTTTGATTGGCTGTCTAGATCGATCCAGGACTGGTTTCCATCAGAATCTTGACCGATTAGACGTATAACGTATGAAACCGTCATGTGTAGGCCTGTTAACTGTTGTGAAATGTTCTACAAACCTCGTTAAGTGAGTGATAGGTACAGCGTTTCATCTCGAGACTTCAATTTTAATTAGTTGGCTGATTGATTTGACAAGCGTTGTGACTGACCTGTGTCAATGCTATCGGTTGCGTTACCAACTTATTACCTACTGCCACGGCTTCTGACTATTCATCAAGTACTCTACATTTATAGAACTGTCTCAACTTATTCAAGCTAGATGTTATTAAGTAAACTACTGAGCATTCTCAGTGCCTAAATTAACTACAACTTTTGACAAATTGTAAAAACAACAATTAGCAGACCGTTAAAGTTTTTATGTTAAAACATTTGGTGCTTAAAGATTTAAAGATATAACGCATAATAATATTGCATTTAAATAATAAATTAGGCCCCTAATCAAAAACTTTTAATGTCTGACTTTAGAAAATGAATCGGTCCGTGGCTAACATAATAACCTGCTGCCAAAATGTGTTCTCACTCTAACTAGTTATATTCCAATATGACGCTATATTAGATAAGACAAAATTTAATAGATAGGTATCATATCATGTCTGCAATATCTTTTTTCCATGCAGACATAGTCCCGGACGAAATACGTCTTTAACTTTACTTCCATAAAAAAGTAATACCGTGTAACTCTTTAAAAGAGTTATTAATTATGTTGAAGATACCCGATATGCAAACATGATTAAAAGAACCATTACGTCACACAATTAATAACAGCTTAATCTTCTTAGCAAAAGTAAAATCGTGTCAACCATCAACTAGTTTAATGCATGAACTTTGAATCAAATAATTGCGTATCTTAATTTAACAAGCTCTTATTGTTTACCTCTTAAGCAATAATTCTAAAAATAAATGACCTCATAGCAAACCTATTTACATTTAATCAGTTCATAAATCAATTAGTTCGTTACAATATTGGTCTTTAGCTAAAGGATATAGGTAAAGGCAATGGAATTTAAATGTTAGCACGGACTAAAGTACCTTGGGCCTTAAGCCTGACAAAAGCTGACCTAGGTACTAACTTAGGCTGCCTGCACACGACTGACAGTAACCAATTTTAGTGTCATAATATGCAATAAGCCTACTGATCTAACTAGTGAACAAGTTCTTTTCATGATGGTATTAGCCTACGTAAGAAGAATTGACTGTATAGTGGTATTAATTCAGAGTTCACCGTTGTTTGCACAATCAAAACACAAAATATACTGTGAATACAAGACAATTATGTCATTGTATGACTCAATTTGCACTTGGAATCCCAAGCGCGTTGATGTCTTTTCTAGGGAGCCGCCTTTTGCCCTTTAAAAGACATTTCAATGCATGTGAGCTTGACACAACACCATCTTCGTTCCTTAATTTGCTAACTATCAAAAGAAATTGTACTGTAGTTTAGTTAGACTGCATGTTAGTCGATTAATACATAGAGAATTTCAAAAGTCGCATTTTACGCCGAAAAAAGTTATTATTAAATTTGATTGACCTTTAACGAAATCTCGGCTAAAATGTAAATAAACGTGGCCTACACGTTTATTTACATTTTAGCCGAGATTTCGAGTCTCATTAAAGATAAAATTACGTAAGATGTCCAGTCATTGCTACAATGTACCAACTTGCTTAAATTCTATTGCAGAACGTACTTAACAAATAAAGTACCATTTCATGCTTCAACTGCTCTACTAAAGCTTGGAAAGCACGGAAGAGATGAATGGTAACTGATAACATTAAATAGGTAACCTGCAGTTCTATTGTATGTAGACTGTAATAAGTGTCTTAACAAAATTACCTTGCAAGTTATATAAATTGTTAACAACCCTTGCTATTCTATTTGCTCAAGGTTCAAAACGTATGATACATTCTTGACATAGAAGTCCTGGAGACTTCCAAACAAGGTACGAAGACACTATTACCATACCTAGTACCCTTCCTAAAGATAATAATATTGCAATATTATGTAGGTAAGTAGATGAAATTTAACAGGTTGCTAATGTATCACAGACAAGCTACTGTTATTTCTATACTTCATAGAGGACGTAAAGCTGTTATAATTTACAGTCATAATTAGTCAACCATTCAGCAAAATAATCATCTCTGCTTCTTACTGAGCTATACACTGTAGGTTTCTTTTATTCTTAATCTTAATCCCCTCACGGATTACAACACTTTTATCATCAGCCCAAGGGCGCTTCGTCAGACGAGTTAAACACTACATTCACTTGCATAACAATTAGTAACTCGTCCGATTCACGACGACTTTCACTCGATGTGTCCTGTCGCCTGACTCAACACCCTTTCTCATCTAACTGATAACATCCTGAAGAATCATAATGACGCCTTTATACGACAAGTATAAGCTTTAAAAGACTTGTAAGGAAACTTGGTGCTGACAAATTTTAATAAAGTTTTTAAATGGTTTTGGTGGTTGCCTCGTGGCTCTGATCAAAGAGTTGCGCTGGTGTTGATTTCTATTTCCACGTAGGATGAAATAAAGATTTAATCGGAGCCTGAGTGGATAGCCGTTTATGCCACCTTATCATGTCCTATGAAATCGGATAACTATCCTTAGCAAAAAGAACTCTATGATCTCTACATTCTATATTTCAAAAGAGTTGCCTTCGTTTATGTATTCAATAAAATAATCACAAACGCAAGGCAAGGCCCGAGGATGATAGTCAAATGCGATGGGCCAAGTTCATGTAGCTAACTTGGGTGGATAGGGTACCTATGTGAGAACTAGAATAAAAGATCAGTGTCGTCTACTAATATCTATGATTAAGGTAGATCGGAATATTGTCTATTCAAAATTTGGTTTCATTATATAGTCAACGCAAAAGTAAATCCTTGCAGGTGACATCTATGCGTATCTACATCTTTTCCACGGTTTTCATTTTGCAATTCACATCGTATTAAACCGATAAAAAGGTATGAATGAATGAGCTGCCAAGTGCAGAGCGTTTAGCTTTTTTGTCGAGTTTTTACCGACCATAATAAGTAGGAGCTAAAAGCAAATACCTAGTCTGAAGTATGTGACGCTGTTCCGCTGTTACAAAATTACGTAGGCAACTACTATCTTCTTACTGGATTCAATAAGATTAAGTAAGTGGATGCTACTTATTTACTTACGATTGAAACAATTAATCAGGCAACTATTGAGATTTAGTCAATTTAAGCTTTCAAATATGTACGTGAGCTCAGAGGAAATACAAAGTACGTGAGAACCTAAGTAGGTAGTAGGTACTAAATTATGAACCGCAACGAGCAATTTCATAGCAATTTCGCGAGTTGCGGTTCACAATTTAGTACCTATGTTCAAACCTTAAAACAATTCTAAAATATGATATAGGTACTATAAGCTGAAAGTTGACAACATAGTCGAAGCTAAGTATTTCTCAGTTCGTGCGACTCTCAACTAAGAATTCCGCATTTCTGTACCTGACTGAGTACCTCCAAGTTCTAGGAACCGTGTCCTACAGTTCCGTATTAAAATTATTGCTTTATTAATACGGTCATACCAGTGCACACTGGTAATATCAATGCCGATTTAGGCAAATGCCTACAGCGCTAGTTATTGGGTATTAGTTGGTGCCTAACCTAGTTAATGGGTGCTAAAGTTCACAGAATTGTGTGGCCTTTGACTGGCATTCTCACGGCACTATCTGAGTTGTGATAACCCTTGTTGCAGGACGCCCACCCGAGGTATGCTTTCGAATACAGTGTCAACGACCCTCACACTGGAGACATTAAACAACAGAAGGAGGAGAGAGACGGCGAAGTTGTCAAAGGTAACTTTTTAATTACTTTATCTAATGAGAAACATACTTAACACCTATAGGAGTAGCTTCCACAGTTTCACTGTTTGTCATTAAAGTAAGTGGTTGGATTAATAAATTCCTCAAGCAACCTCCATGTCAGAATTTTATTCAGGAGATACCCATTACAAAATTAACTGTTTCTTCCTACTTTTGAATTCATGAAACGGAACCTTATGATCCGTGAGACTAAATTCTTAAAGAATTCTACTTCATTTCTCGAGCCAAATTCCTATAACTTACGATACAAGTTATCATAACTGCGAACCGTGATCGAGTTAATTCTATTGAGATTCGATTAAAAACACTAACTTTGTACTTGTGGGTTTAATCTATTCGTCAAATGAGGGCGACGGAAATGCACAAATGTATTATAAGTAGTATTTATAGTATCTTTGATTTATGCAGGTCAGTACTCCTTGGTGGAACCGGATGGCTCGGTTAGAACGGTGAACTACGTCGCCGATTGGGAGACTGGTTTCCACGCCGACGTGCGCAACAGCAAAGACAATCAACATTAGATAAGTTATTGTACGGAATGAGCTTTAAATTATGTAATTCCTTTAAACCGCCTTTTGCTGACTACTTTTTAATATCTCTGCGAAAAATCCATAAAATATTTAATGTTTGATGTTCCTATTTCTCTGCTATTTAAATTCTTTTTAACTTTTGACAATAATATTTTGTAACAGTAATTATTTGGGTTTACTGATTTAGCAAATAGTAGTCTCATCGCATCGCTTTGTACAACGCATAATCGCGGGTTCGATTTCGCGAGCGGTGACGAATTTATATGTAAAGTTTGTGATGCTTCACGAATATCACGATTCATGATTTTTCCTATTAATAAGTCAATAAATACTATAGAGTTAAGAACATTCTGTGTCCGAATATTCAACGAAAAAGTAATAGCAGCTGGTTTAAGGGAATTACACGACCTTATCAACTTTCGGAAAGGCACCACGGCTGGCCCCAATGCTTTCCATATTTGGCCTGACCATCTGTCACAGCCTAAACTACTGACCTAATAGCTCCTAGGTAGTCTATGATTGTAAATAAATTAGTGAATCGAATTCAATTAGGGCGGAAGCCCACGGCCTTTTTTGGGAAGGTATGTCGCATTGAAAAACATACGTTCATAAAAAGAAAATTCGTTTCGTATTGGCTAGATTTAAGATTCTTATCTAAGTTAATATGTATGCCATTTAAATACTAGTAAATAAATCCATTTAATGATAGTATTTTTTTTTCTTTGTAATTAGATTTGTGTTATATGCGAGGCTGTAATGTTAATAAAATTGTTTATATGTAAATATTGGGTTTGTCTTTTTAGACACTTTTCGATGACAAATTGATAAGTGAAGTGTATTTAATCAATTACTATTGTTACCATTTATTGACTGTGATAACAGATAAAATAATTTAAACTGTTTTAAAAAAGTGTTAATAAAGTAATTTCATGATAAATAAACAATACACATGCATAAGATGCTTTGCTATTACTATTTATAAATTCTCTACTGTTTACTTGTTTTTTACATTTATATCACCTTTATAAGAAAGGGATTACTTCACATATAATGCTGTTTAATATTATTACTTTGAAATGTTATTTTTGTAGTCAATGGAAAATAAATAAAAAAATAAAAATTACCTAAATATATTTTATTTCTGAATAATATACCTTCTAAATGACTAAGAATACCTTCTTGTATAATTATTGCTCATTACTTAAAAATATCACAGCACCAATATTGCCCACATAAATTATTACAGCATATTATTAAAATGATAAAAACCTACACAGTTACCTGACCCTGTGAAATTATTGTTTTTTTTTTTAATTGTGATACCGGACCAGGGAACTGTATGCGTCTATACTTAGAGCTCTTAGACTATATCATGTCATAACAAACTTGGTAATTTCTTTTCCATTATAGTAACACTTTGGACAGGCAAAGTCTTGATCTGCTGTCTTATTTGCCTGTAACAAAAAGACAAAATTTATAAATTATATATTATTATATATATAAAACAAAACATATATATTTTGGAGAGTTTAATTAATTTACTACTGTGACCATTCATTGGGCAATTATTATCAACTAAGGGAAGATAAGGTACGCATCACAATTGTAAGCTAGCCTTTGACGCAAATGTCGACTGCATAATCAACAGGGCTGCCAAGTCTCTAGGATTTATCATGTGCATTAACAAGTGCTTTACTGGAACTAAAACCCTCAACTTGGACCCGTCCCAGATTTTGAATCCCTGTTACTTCAAGTATACAGTCAGAATAGAAAATATCCAAAAGCGTTTAATGAAATATCTATGTTTTCTCATAAAGATTCAGTATTTATGTGGTCACTACTTAGATATTAGATTACATGTTAATTTTTAAAATCTTAATGTGTAACATTGTCAGTCCTGAGTTTTTATCCAAATTTTTCTTGAATATAAGAATGTGTTGACTGGTTCAGTACATTCTAGAAAAAATTCATTCTGATTTCAGATACTTCAACTAATTATAGGTGAAATAGTTATGTTGTGCATGCAAGCAGATACTTTAATAAAATGAGTAAGCTGTTAGATATCATTCCATTCAAGTTATACTTGCTGTAAGTTTTCTATATAATAAGAAAATTAAATAAAGTTATGGGTAAAATAAGATCAGTCATGAATTCTGTGAATTTCTAGTCTTAGTTTTATACTCTTATACCAAATAGATTCTAAGCCCAATTCTATTCAAATTCAAATTCAAATCATTTATTTTCATAGGCCCCAGGAGGCACTTGAACACGTCAAAATATTACAAACAAATGATATAAAAAATAAATTATTTCAATGATTTGAATAACCAGGGCTTAGATTAATTTCAATTCCAAGTACCAGCTCCGATGGGTATTGCACTATGAGAAGAGCTTGTGAGAAACTCATGTGCACCATCTTTTCAAATGAAATGAATAAAATATAGCAATTATCATACATATTGAAAGACACATAATTAAATATTCTTAAGTGCCCAGTGATTGGCGATAGGCCTGCACCCAATCACATGTGACCTAAATATAACAGGTGAAGTGTGAGTGTTATATGTGTCCGCTATACCCTTCATAGCAATATAGGCATAATGTTATGTATATTGTAAATAAAAGGATTACTTACAGTTAAACAATAATAACAGAAAATGTGACTACACCCCATAGTATGAGGTAGCACTAGTGAACTATCACAGTAGGCACACACTGTGTCAAAAGTCATTACGGCAGTTTTACTGGCTGTAGTAGATTTGACATGTTGGCGCCACCAAACATACTTCAGTACACTGGAAAGCTTTTTCTTTAGACCAAATATATTTAACAAAGCTATAGAAGTGCCTATTAATTCCTGAAAATAATAAAATTTATAAGTTGAAGTTAAAGTACCAACATCGCACATGATGGAGTAAGGTATTCTGCCGTGGTATAACTAAAATGCCGTTATCTGCTCAAACCATTTTTGTGGATAACAATTAAAAACCGCGGAAAAAATTTAAACCGATGTAACTTTTCGATGACAAAACTTATTTTATCTATGTTTTGGTATCTTTCAATCTCAAATAAGTTTTGTCATCGAAAAGTATGTAACGGTTAAAAAAATTTCCGCTGTTTTTATTTGTTATCCAAAAAAATGGTTTTAGCAGATAACGGCATTTTAGTTATACCACGGCAGTATTGGCTTCACATAAAGGCAGAAATAATCACATAACAGTAATACTCACAATAAAATTGTGCCATAAAAGTTCTCTAGTCCAAGAAAAATCAGAAAGGTCCTCTCTGGTTAAATTATCAGCAGATAAATGCAGTCCAAGTACAAAATCAATAACCAGCGGATATTTCCCAGTTTGAATAAACCTACAGAAATTTAATATGTCTGCCAGCATTTGGAAAGTTTCCAGTTTCTGGACAAAGTTTTGAACTTTTGTATTAGATGTGAAACTATAAATTGCTCTTTCTTTTAAATATTTCAACCCAATTGTGTATCCATAATACCAATATAATTTGCTGTTTGCAAAGTTTTCTGGCGAATAATTCAAAGATAGCATCTGATGGCCAAATGTGCTTTTTTTGTCCACAACTGAATACTTGAAAATCCATGTCCTTATTAAAAGTTCTAGTTCAGGTAATATAGGTTGTATAAATCCAGGCTGAAAGGTAAGATTATAATATGAAGTACTATTTGTCAATGCAGTTTTACTAAAGATAAACACAATGTAAGTTGAATGTTAGTGAAATGTTACCTCTATAAACTTGGTGGCTTGAAAAACCAACTGCTTAAAAAGTTCTTCAACTTCGGTGTCTAGTTGCACAGCATCAAGCTACAACAACCAATAATAATATATCTTAAGGAGCCTCTAGGTTTTATATATTATTATTTTCTATGGGTATTATTCAAGGTATTTTAACTAAATTTTTGGCACAACAATATTACCTGTGTCACACGAGGAATATAGTTGATAGACATATTTGAATTTCTTGAATATAATACTAGTGTTTAACATCAAATTTTATATATTAAATTACTATATTAACTCTTAAATTATCTAAATGATAATAAAATGATAATATTTATCACTGATTATTGGTATCATTATTCAAAAATGTCACCTTGTCATAACTGACAGCTAATCTACTGTCAAGTGCATGTCGGGCGACGGGCCTAGAGATGTAAAACTATCAAAAGGCAAGGTTTCAATGATATTATATAAAAACAAAAGCAGATATGTTATGCTGGGTCCACACCTGACCAACGAAGGCCAACGAACGGCTAAGGATGTTACAAAATTATTCGCTTGACATATATCGATTAGTGTTTATTCGATTATTAATAACTTACATAAGTTAATAATCAAGTGGCAATTACTTATTTTTAACTATTGATGCCATTTCGAGTGGATTATTCGCGAGTCCCGTCAGTCTTCATCGTTTACTTGGTCCAATACACATTCAAACATAAGCTACACACAAATTCAAATCGAATGAAACGTAATGTATATAGGTGATGCGAATAACTTTATCACATCCCTAGCCTTCGTTGGTCGTTCGTTGGCTCGGTGTGGACCCAGCATTAGACTAATTTATTAATAATTACTTAGTAACTAAACTTTACAGATTATAGATTATAGTGATAATTTATCTGTGAAGATAAATAAATTCAGCTTCCGATTCACTGGGGCTACAATCTTTAAATTCCAAATGATTATTTATGATTATTGCTAATGGTGCACAAAAAGTTTTCTTTTTTTAATTTGACACAATATATAAAACAAACGATGAATGGTGTACGGATGTCAGTAATTTCTAAAGTAACAAGAACGAAATCTCGTACTCTTATTTTTGGATGAAAATGAACGAATGCCTCCAACGACGATTTTTTAGCCTTTAGCCTTTAACCTTAGAGGTTAATAAAGCGTTTTAAATACAGTAAATAATTAAACAAAACCCAAAACAGCTTTCAATCTCTATTTCACCCCTTGGGGCCTAAGCTGTTAAATAGGGGTTAATATTGGAAGTTCGGTAACGTTGTAGAAATAAGCATAAACAAACCAAATTAAAAGCGTTACATTTAACAGTAGGTGTTATGAGATATCTAACACGTTTTAATTTTGATTTGGTTTGTTTTAATTAATTGACAGAAGGTAATTTTAAAGCTTTGAGTAATTTTTAAACTTTTTTTTTTTGAGTGGTTAACTCTAATGATAATGTCAGTGTTTGAGTCAATTGTCACTCTCACTCACTTCACTTGCCTTGTTGTCAGTGTCTACGTAGTATTACATTATCTTTGGTCAGTGTTGTCACTAATGTCAGTACAGACATTTTGTTATAGAGCGTGGATGTATTGATCGAATTTCTTCAGCGTAATAATTCTGTAAAACTAAGTAAACTTACTACCTCGTATTATACTATGGCTATTTAGAATAGGAATAATCACAACTATCGAAATGGTTGTTTCACCACAAACCCCCGAGAACGATACTCAAAGCGTGCAAGCGAAAAGGATCAATATGGCGTCCAAACAATCATCAGTGGCTGACACAAGAGCGGAATTGGCGGAATTAGTGAAAAGAAAGGCTGAAGTAGCTGTATGTTAGCCTATTTACTATTTGAAATGATTGGAATAATTTCCCTGAAATTAAGAAAATTATTATGTTATTCTTTGTTTATTTCTAGGAGACCCTAGCAAACTTGGAGCGCCAAATATATGCATTCGAAGGATCGTACTTAGAAGACACACAACTGTATGGAAACATTATCAGAGGATGGGACAGATACCTTACCACAAACAAAAGCACTAACTCTAAAGCAGATAAACGTAACAGAAAGTTCAAAGAAGCAGAAAGACTGTTTTCAAAGTCTAGTATTACTTCTATGGCAGTAAGTAGTAGACATTGTACAACATGAGATGTATTGTTGTGGATTGTTATGTTGTTTATAACACTGTCTTTTATTTCTAGGCTGTCAGTGGTCTTGTTGATCCAGCTGAAGCTAAAAGTAAGATAAAACTTCTTTTACATTTCAATTACTTTTTACAATGTCCTGTAATTATATTAAGAATGTCATTTTTTTTCAGATGAAAGAAATAGTGAAACAGAATCTCAAACCAATGAGGACTCATCAGACACACAGCTTAGTACTGGCATAAACATTGGCAACCTTAATCACACTACAATTCATGGTTCTACAGAAAGTATTGCATCAACAAAACCCTCCGGGAAACAACACACCAATGGCAGTATTGACAAAGTTATCAACCATTCACAGCAAAAGCAGTCTGTAACACAGAAAATAGCCACTACATCAGGCATGTTACAGAAGGCTTTTGGCAGTGACAGCAAAATGCTGTCCGCTGTTGGATTGGACAGCCGCCCAGGCACACCTAAAGACAAAGACTCATCTATGAACATGTTGAACAAAGGAGATTTGACACCTAATTCACTCAAGCAAAAAATGTCAAACAGTAGTACAAGTAGCAGTAATAATAGTATGAAGAAAAACAATAATAAGAAAGCAAGACATCGGTAATCTACTCCACAGCTACTTAAACCTGGTTTTTACATGCCTAAGCCTCTGTACTTATCAGTTAGAACCAATTTTATCAAAATCAATTTTATTTCTTTGGTTAACTGTAAATACATGTGTTATTGTTACATTGAGACTATTTATTTATTTCATTCCTTCCTTCAGTCACTCCTTCTCCTATTTATTGATCTTAATATAGTTTGCTTGAATCTTGATTCTGCAAACAAAATAGTACAGTTTAGTAGTTATTCAATAATACACCAAATCAGTATTGTCTACACTATTTGTTTATAAAAATACTTACGCTTCAAGACATTCGGGAAATCTCTTATGGGGCCACAAAACCTTAGTATAAGGTAATAGATTAATGGTAATGCTGATATGATTCCAGCACAGGATAAAAATATTACTTCAGGTGTTTTTCTAATTTTGCAGCAATTCAAAGTTTTACTCCAAATTGACCTTGTCATATTCATCTGGAAAAAAGCAATTGCATCTATTGAGTAAATAAATCTTGGTAATGTAATGAAAGGTAAACTCTCTAATTTTGAACAGAGTAATCTTGACAGTACACCTATTCAAATTATTAAAAGTGGATTGTCTGGCAGTTCCCCATTTTGTTGGGCTCTTTGATCCCAAATTATACTACATTTTGTTAGAGCAAGAGGCTATATAGAATATACCTTTAAGAGGTTTTGCAGGACCAGATACAGATAGTTGATAGATTATTAATAAAATTAAACAGTTATAAGATAATACTTACAGAGTCAACAACATCCATACAAATGCTATCTACTCCGATAGCATCTGCACTAAGAGTTTTATAGTACTTGTCCAACTGCAAGTAGTCTTGCATGCATTTCTCACACACCTCAGTGTTATTTTTCAAAAGATTAATGTATTTCAAAATACAAGTCATAGTGTCATTGTACACAGTGTTGAAGTGTTTTGTTTCATTTGATAAAACTGGTGTTGCGCCTGACCAATCATAGCATCCTGAAAGCATTACACATAAAATTAGTCATGTATGTTATTTTAACTATCATTTCTTTAATTTTCAGCTAAATACTCTACATAATGATGTTATCTTATTCCTACTATTTTCATTTTATATGGTACAGTAAGTTGCACTCCGATATTATTTTTTAACACCAGAAGTATAATACTGTAATTGGTCATCTACTTAGGAATTAGAAATAAAAGGGTCAAAGTACAATGTATTAACAAAATATGACAAAGGATGAGTAATCAGCAGTTAAACAGACACATTTCTGTTATCTAAGCAGTGACGGATTTACCAGCAGGCCTAGGGCGGCAAATTTGAGGACCATTTTTTTTGCTGCATACAATTAGCTCATAGAATTCAAAAAGAATTCTGCATTAATTCTCGTTTAATTTTTGAATCTTAAAAATAATCTAGGACTGGACAATTGTAGAGGCAAGGGCGGCAAAAACTTTCCAGCCTATACCTTAAAATTTGTAAATCCGCCACTATCTAAGGCAACATAAATCTATAAGAATTCAAGAAACCTACCATTGCAGTGTCCTTTATCCCATAGACTTTGTACATGGTCATGATTTTCCAAAATAGCATCCAAACGGTCATTAGAAATATATATGGACTTGCAAGATGTGCCATTAACAACAGTGTTTGTCAACTCTTTATAGGTATTTCTGAAGTTCATGTACTGAGTAACACAGTTCTCACATAATCTTATAGGTCTAGCATTCATTATAGAACAGTTGGTGAATTCAGATGCATATCCAGCAAATGCATTCAAAATCGTTGAACAGTTTTCTGGGATATCTGGATAAGGGTAAATGTAGCTTTCATCTGAGTATAATCTAAAATCAAAACATAAATAAGTATATTAAGTAGGCGTGCCCTACAAGTGCCCGACAACATATTAGTTAACTTACAGTAAGTTTATATTAGAATGTTGTTTGTTCCATAGGTCAGCCTTTAGCATGTTAGAATAATGAAGTAAAAAAAGTAAAACATAGTATGTTTTCATTTTAATAGTTTGTTTCAATGTTTTTCTTGTGAATTTATGACGAATTGGAATGAAACTGACACTTCCCAGTAAATAAAAACAAGAAGACAGCTGGTTTCGGGCTTTTTTTTAGTTAAAAGGCCTAGGAGATGGGACTGCGAATGACTATTATCGATTGCTAATTACACTACATAAAAATCGACTAAAGTAATGATTGGATAGTGCAACTCTAGTGTTATGGTAACAACACTAGTAAAAGATCAAGGCCAAGATTAATAATCTGTGGGATGTCAACGTTATTACATTATCTTTGGTCAACGTCTTTAATGTCAAATTGATAAAACAATTCAAAAAAGCAAAGGAAATAAAATCACGCAAAACAGATAATATTTAAAAATTTCTAACTTTATAGTGCACAGTTTTCAACAAATGTTTCACGCTGTGATAATACATTTTAAATAAGACCTAAATATTATTCGTATTATAGAAAATTATAATCGAAATGGATTTTATTGAACCAACACCAGAAGCATTGCAAAGAAAGTTATATTTTTTATTAGATCAGCTGCAAGAAATGGCCAGGGAACTGCCACCGTAAGTTTGACTTAATACTCAAAGATGTTTTTCATTTTTGTAGGTGTGTGAAATACCTGAAACTTGAATATATTTTCATTTCAGAAAATACCAAATGAGAGCCCCTATAGAACTTTTGTCTGGATTAGCTAACTGCTTACTCAATGAAACAGTATTTGAAATAGTAATAGGACTAATGGAAATACAACACGTTACAGAAAAACATTTATTTCAGCAAAGACAACAAATTATTGGCAAACATACATGTGAGTTTTTATTGCTATAACTGTTAAATGATTGCTGACTATTTGTGCTACATACTTAATTATTCTGCTGTTAATGATACTCCAACTTAGTCCATCTGATAAGATATTGCTTTACTTGTCGGCTAGTACGAGCAGCGAGGTATATGTATGCCTGTACTACAATCAATACCCCATAAAGTACTTCTTGCTCTTACTATTATCAAGTTATTTTTGTTTCCAGTGGAAATTCAGAACATGATCAAGATAACACCACTAGAACAACAAGAACTTCAAAAAGCTATTTTATTAGAGAGGCACAAAGAAGAATTGAGGCAGACTGATATGAAACTAGTCTTACAACTAGATCAAAAAGTATGTACAAACCAAAAAAATATAGGAGTTTATAATAGATATTACTCATAAGTTACATTTTTGAACCATCACACTAATGCAGAATGAAAATTGATTCAGTAATGGCAATATCAGTTCCTTGTAATTTTCCTGTTTGTAGATTAGATATTAAAACTACTGGTTCACTGATCATAATACTAGCTTAGTATTATAACAATGCATCAGCAATTTCTGATTAATGTGCAGTTGTCAGTAGTGCTGTAGCATGGGATGGTGACATATTCATCTTCTCAAGGATCTCAGGTTGATAACAAAAAGACTATACTAAAATCTGTCACTAAGAATCTCTGATATCCAGTTCTGTATGCCCAGTAATTGAGTGCAAACTATGCTGGTGTTGTGGGTTTGATCCCCACACGGTACAAATCTTTGTGTGATCAACAAACACACACACATTTTGTGAACACACCCTCGTTTTTTAACACTTATCATCAGGTGGACTACACATGTTGTACAAAAATACCTCGGTGATTTTACCAGTTTATAAAGTATTTTTCAACTGTTCCAGGTGAGTGACCAGCAAGTGACTTTGGAGAAGGCTGGGGTTCCAGGGTTCTTCGTAACTAACAAGCCAATAGAAGTTAAAGTGCAAATGTACCTTCTCGACTTTATACTTAGATTAAGTAAAATGGATATACCTAATTGATTCATTTGAAATAAAATAGATTATTATTTATTTATTTTATTTGTACTAATTTCTGCTCTTAATCCAGGCTATAAGCTTCATGTCAGGCACGGATCCAGCCCAGTGGGCACTGCCGACAACCTAAATTGACTTGTATGGCACACTAGCATGATCTATTGAGACCGATAGGTTGATTTCCTATTAAGCAAATTTAATAATGCTTATGGCATCACGCCTTGCGGCCAGATACAGCCAGAAAAGCACATGATTACTCTACCAAACTAACCAAAACTAATTCGATCCCTCCCCAAAGTTCACAAATGTGGCCTGTTAAATTTATTAATAAGTCGAAATCCGAGATGCCTTCGGTGCTCACCGACTCTCGGCGTTAAAGACGCGTTAAAGATATATGTTAGTATTTAAAAAAAATATTTTAAAAAGTCGGTGTTCACAGCCATTTGGCCGTGTAGACACTTCGATGCCATTTACTATTCAAAGAAAATATATTCTTAATCAGCGCCTTCAGCGCTACCTGTTTCTTGGCTGAGGAATTTTCGTTGCCTTTTCTTTATGTTTAAACAAAACACTTAAGTCGTCGCCTTCGGCGCTCCTTCACTCCTGACCGTGAAGAGGCATTAGTGACATTTGTTAGGTTTTTAAATAAATACTATAAAAAGTCGACGCTTTCAGTGCTTCCTGTCTATTCGCTTTGAAGACGCTTCGTTGCCACTTCTTTTTCTTCTAAAATATTAAAATCTCCTGTCAGTGATAGTTATCGAACTCCTTCGGAACAACTTATCCGATTTTTATGTATTTTGTCTATATTTGGTAGGTCTAAGCATTTTGTTATACCGCTAGGTGAAGTTCGAAATACTACGCGGGCGGAGCCGCTGGCAAAAGCTAGTGTTAAAATGAAATATTTAAAAAGTGGGCGCTTGCTGACTGGCTGTGAAGGTGAAGAGGCTTCGGTGCCACTTCGTAGTATTTAACAATCATCCAGACATGAAACTATAATCATCCAGACATTAATTAATAAAATATAAAGAATAACATCCAAATGATGTTTATTGTAACGCGATTACTCAGTCCATTCCCTCCTCTCGTCTCCGTAAAATCTGCCTCGTGACCACAACCTTTTTTAAAGGCTGGATCCTCGTCTGCTACATGTTTGCCAATTTTGTTCAAAATTTATCAAATATTGCCAACTTCCAGACCTCTCTTATACTTAGGGTAGATAATCTTCTTCTTCGTCGTGTCGATGGCCGAGTCAAATTTCATTTTGACTTGCCATCGTGGTGAAATGATTAGCCAATTCGCTTTGGAGACCTCGCGAATTGCCCAGGGTGTGCCAGACGTAGGGAAACGTTGTGTACGTCACTCGGGGAGGCTCCTTTCATGCAATAATACAAAGTCATAAAGTAAGTAGTACAAGTTTAATAATAATAAACATACGTACAAAGTTACAACATCTATGTCTATTGAAAAGAAAATAATCAACTGTTAATACAAGTCTATGATTAACACACATAATTGTGTATGTTAGTAATTTTATCCTTATCGTGTCAATTTGGCAATATCACATAAACGTTAAGTGTCGCACACACATAGGACAAACTACTTAACACCGATTTATTTTCAACAGTTCACCTAAATCCATAAAAAACTCAGTACCTAACAGTAATATTCAGTAACAATAATTTAAAAATGCTTCATAATTAAACTAAACACCTAGGTTATAAATGGGAAGCAATTTTCTTCTAGTCATTTTTTTTCTAATAGATACTTAAGCCAATACTTGGATTAGCATTACGATTATATAGGAGCAAAAGCATCTTGTAAAGTAAATGTAAATGCAAGAAATCATTAATAGAGGTTACTTACAATAATGGTTAAACATGTGGAATCGGTTACAGTTCTTAGGGACACTTAGATTTTAACAAACTTATCTATCAGTTATATCTCAGGACAGTTGTTAACATAGTTATATATGTGTAAGTTTTATTTTAATATTAATGAATTTCAAGATTAAAATGTATTCATAATACAAAATAGTTTTTTTGTCTTTATTTTGTGCTAACATTTTTTTTACAAATACAAAGTAAACTACAGCTATTATTAAAAACATTCATTTTACAAGATACCAATGACGAACTTTATTTATTACTTTTTCAATCGAAAGGAGGTACATCAGACATATCAAAAATATAATTATCACCTGTACGATTTCGCCTTACATGCCTTAAATTAATAAAACCATAAACCACATTCAAACCTATAAAAAGTTTTAAATAATACAAATAAACTATTTAAAAACATTCGTTGAAAATTGAAGCTGTTAAAAACGAAATACAAACACACGAAATACATATACTCCGCGCATCACAGCATCATTTATATCGGACCTTTCGCTCGCACTAACGACTTGCGCAATATGTGGCATTCCTTTCAGCTAGCACATTTAAAATGCGCGAATTATAATGGTATAGATTTTTTGAATTTTACTTTTCGCGTCATGCAATATACGCATATTCAAAACATTGAATCCGTTTCTATAATTGAAATTCCAATCGCATAATTATGTTCAGCGTTTTTCTGTGCGTGCTGACTGGTCGACTGAAAATATTTTAACGACGAAGTAGGTATGCGATTTTTCTATTATAGTTACATAGTCAAGATTAGTACGTATTTGTATTGCTTTAAATCATTGTGATGTATTTGTTAACTGAATTACTTAATAAAAAAAATGATATTACATTTAAATCGATCAACTGTCGATCGACAGATACGTTTACAAAGTCAAAAAGTTAAGCAACGTTTTGCTTAAAAATAGCGCGAAAAAATTAAAGTTTATCATAAACAAAAACAATTGTACGTAAATTAGATATTTGTATAAACTAAACTCGTTAACGTTTTGTGCTTTGATTATGTATATTTGTGCAAAATTATTCGATTAGCCTCAAGCATCTATTACTTATTAAATCGCAGATTGTACAAAAAGTATATTAAAAAAAAACGTTACCAATCAACAGTTAAATATTTCATACAGAAATCATTTACTTAAACTGAAATTTAGTTAAGTTAAAAAAAAATCTAGAATTTCTCATCTTTCGCTTTTATTTCAATAGCCTGTAAATATTCGTATTTACAAAATCTACCTATGTAATAGGTCAAATTAAAAGGTTATCACTTCAATAATCTGTAAATATTTTCATTTAACCTACATCAAATAAGATGTATTTGTGGCTAACATTAATTTGCGAATCAGTAACTTTACTACAGATTATAAAAACAAGTCTAAAATTTGTCATTAAATATGATCAAAATATAAAACATGTTGTAGCTGGCAATTGAGTTTCAATACGTTACTACAAAATTTAACAGCTATTCTGAATTCAGGATTTTGTGTTCCGAACTCAAGTTAGTCCTAAAATAATATGGAAGCATCATTATTAATAAAAATAATATCAATTCTGTTAGGAAGTTTAGTATTCTACCAATCAAAACACGAGTAATGGGGTAGGATTACTCTCATTTAGTTTCGTGAAGAGGTTGCTCAAAGTTAAGGATATAATAAGGCTTTTTAAGAAATGAACGCCAATGTGTGACCTTTTTTTTTTACTATGCTGATATTTATTAATTGTTTAGATGAAAGCAAAATATAAAAAAAAACTCAATAAGTCTTATTTAATGCCTAAAATATAAACAAATCAAAATATATTTTTTTATTTAAAGATTGATATATCCTTAACAAACAACGCCCTCTACCGATTATACTTTAGTTAATCTTCCTAATAACGGAACTCATAGACTATTTTAAATACATGGATTACGTCCTTAGATTATAACTATCGTTGCCATAAATTAAAATTAAACATCTAAATTACCAACAGATAAAACATGAGTGGAAAATACATTCGTTTTGAAATATCGTTATCGAATTATAATATTTGTTAAAAGAATACGATCGAATAACAAAATATAACAATAAATAATTTGAACTACTTTTCAATGGGTATAGTTACTAACAAATTAAACACTGCATTTTTTTTAAATATTTTGTATCAAAATTAGCAGCTTTTTGGGGATATTGAAAATATTTTAAACAATATTATACATTTTTTAAATACGACTTTCAACATTTCTATTCACACCATCTTCGATCAACAATAGTACTAATGACTACAAATTATTATGTTCAAGTGGTGAATATTTTAAAATATTTTTTTTAAATATTTACTTGTATTTTTTAAACATTTTAACAACCAGCGACTTCATATTTTTTTGGTATTTTGTTTCCGAGGTTTATTGAACCATACAAATTAACTCTCGATTTATGTTTCCTTATTATTCGGTTTTCAAATATTATGTAGATACATTTAAATCTTATTTTCTATTGTTGATCGAAGCACACAATACACAATGATTTTTCATTTCGTCATTTATTTATACAGAATACTATTCAGCCAATAACTATGAATAAACAAAAATATACATGACGTATGAAACTACATGATTTAGTTAGTTTTCTTTTGAATATATTGTATACATGATGATGTACGTAGATGTATTAGGTATAGAATACGTAGGTATACAAACGAATACTGCAGCGGTAATTTATTACTTTGCAGTGCCGTATGAGGATCCTTGACTGATTTTTGACATTCCAATAGACTTATTGAGGAGAATGAAAACTGTAACAGAAAGAAATATGGTATTTAAAGATAGAGACAATAACGGGCCATTGTCACTTAAAAAAACATCTGTATACAATAGGGGCCACCGACAGTCATCTTTGCCGAGGATGCTTTGGTACTGAAGAAACAGTTATCCACGTAATCCTGGCATGTAGGGCCGTTGCTCCTCAACGAGAACAAATCCTCGGAACAGTGAGGTGGCACTCTGCAAAGCCTGTGAAACTCTCAGGAACATTCTGTGCGGAGTTAGGCTGGCTATGTTAGCCAGGACTCTCCACAATGGACCAAATGAGAGTCTAAGTGCGGAAAAACGCGTCCAGTGTCCATTATGGTATTGAAAATAATAAGAGTGAATACGTTTAGGAATGGTAGACCAACAAGTCGCCCTGTTTGTAACCTTAGATCTTCTGCTATGATGCGGGTTTCCCCAACAGCTAAATTGATTTATGATGAACGTTTATATAAATAAATATCACACAACTTTCACACGATATCATCTAGTCCCAAACTAAACAGAGCTTGTACTATGGGTACTAGAATAACTGATACTAATACATATATACTTTTTCTTTTGTATATATAGAAACACCAAGACAAACCTCGATGTACATGCACACAAAGATTTGTCTTGAGCGAGAATCGAACCCGCGACTTCTGCGTTGCACTACCGACTCCGCTATCCGGTCGTCAATATGTATAATATATGCATAATTATAAACGAGGACGGGTCGCTAGGTGTTTATAGTTACAGTTTACTAGCAGGACGAAATTGCAGTCACAAATTATATTTCCTTCTACACCTGTTGTAATAATAAAATATAATATGTATACAACAGAAAATACGCTCGTAATTGCAATGTATTTGCTTTGCTTTTAATGTAACACGTCATCCACATAAATGAGTTGGTCGAAAATTATGCGACCTAATTTTGGCGGACTGTCGGTAGGTACACTTAATTAGGACTTCGTCGAACGTTTTCACGAACAATATCACTACAATTATTGACCAATTTCATCGCTCCGCGTTCAATGTTGAACCCAGGTTTCTGATCAGATCACTATGTCCTAGTCTAACATTAAGTGCGGGAAAGTCATCGTCATTTAAAAATAATAACATTATCGACAAAATGAAGCAGCAAGAGCCGTGTGGGAGACCATAGGACTGCGAAGTCAAAGGTCTCGGGTTCGAACCCACGGCACAGACCTCTGTCAATAAATCGTTAAGATTCGTCTTTTCGAAGATATGTGTGTATTTATCACATAAATTATCACTCGCTAACGGTGAAGGAAAACATCGTGAGGAAACCTACATGCCTGAGAGTGCCTAAAAAGTACTTGAGGTCGTGTGAAGTCTACCAATCCGCACTTGGCCAGCGTGGTGGACTATGGCCAAACCCTTCTCATCTCATCATGAGAAGAGGCCCGAACCCAGCAGTGGGACATGTATTAGTTACAGGGCTGCATTTTAATTTGACAAAATGAAAATCGCAGTTGGTGGTTTTGACATATAATTTATCGTGAATTAGAACTTAAACACTTCCTAATAGGTAGGTACTTTTTACGAGCTCTTATCTTATCAAATAAATTACATACGTTTAAATTGTTATATTTAGTCATAGTTCTCATTTTAAATCACCAACATTAGTTTTGCAAATAGATGAATGCTAATAGGCATAATATTGGTACTCAAACCAACTCGATTTTTTAAATTTTCACCTAGCACATAAATTGCATGTGGTATTTTTTCTGCTAATACATATAAGCGTCGGGAATTAATCTATAATTAATCTTCAAGCTATGCGATGTAATAAATTAGTTGGTAAGATTTATAGTATGATAGTTAATATATTTATTTGAAGCTTTAACACAAGACCAGATATACTATTAGATAAAAATATTATTATATTGAAGTTTGTCCTTGCCTTTTAATTAATATTACACGTCAGACGATTTAGTTATCAGCTTGAAGCTGAGTTGTTTCCACAAAATCTGTACTAAGCTGCGTTGTTAAGTATTTGTTCGTCAAAAACCTGCACAGAACTGTTTTTCGACAATGTCGTTTACTAATTGTTATTGAGCACTCATACACATTTAAAAACATTTCCACTTAGAATGACTCTTCACTCGACTAATGACGATACCTATCTATGCTCAAAATATCTATGGTCTATCGGCGTCTTTTGCCGCTAAAGAATAATTCGCGGCGCAAGAACTTGCAATATACGTCGGCGTCGCCGTAGGTCAAGTCAGCTGGTGAACCTACCTAGTGTATCCTCGATTCAACACTTTACACTATTTTCCTAGTCCAAAAAGCTAGAAAATATTATACTTACATGCGGCGAATATGGCGCACGCGATGGAGAAATAAACGAGTTTCCCGCTGAATAGCAGGCCTAGCAGGTAGTAGAGCATCGGTGTGAGTGTAATCACCGCCCAGCCCAGTGCGTTGTATAACGAGTACTTCGGAGGCGGGATCTCGAAGCTGTCCACACGCTCAACGCCAGACTCGAGGAAGAAATCGCCTGTGTTCATGAATGAATCCTGCATGTTGTCCTGGAAAGGAAATATTACGTTGATTATTCTACATGTTTAAAGAGGAAAAATTAGTGGCTGGCACGAAACTGCCAAGGGTCGCCAAAAATGGCGAGATCTCGTGTTGGACGGAGATCCATTTTGGGTTGCTCACCCAACGGAGTATGGCATTGTCATACGTGACCGACGTAATGCTACAAGCGCTACGCTACGCGACGCGATTCATACAAAACAGGCGATGGACGCTGCAAAAATCAAAGCAAATAAAACAATAACGAAAAGCCCGGTTTTTTGGATTGCAAATATAATTTTAATACTTATAAATAAATTAGGTATTCAAATTATCACAGGTGCTTTGCGAAAAGCGTATGGCAGAATTGTTTGTACACGACTGCATAATTTATTAGTTACTCTATCAGTTATAGACAGAAATCCAGATCTTATAGATATACATACAATAATTAATTTTAGACAGAGATATGTTAAAAAGGTAGATGCAGTTACCAGCACTGTTTAATAGTTTATGAAATAAATAATATTTGACTTGACTCGACAATGCGTTCACCCATTTAGATGAGTTAGAGCAGACGCGGTAAATCACCGTTCTGTTTCTAAGCTAGACCAATTTTTTGAGTGCTATAGTAAGAAGGTATTGTCTTTCCTTCTTAATATGTCTAAGATTAGAGACTTAGATATAAATCTTGATTTCTGCAGTGAGGAAACGATTTACAGTAAATTTATGACATAAATAAAATATGGGAAATGCCTAGTCAAAATAAATAACAAATAGGAAACAGATGGCATTAATTAAAATACCTGCTCATAAAAAAAAACACTAGGTAGAATCTAGTTTAGTGTTATCATAAAACTATCAGGTGGTATTTACTAGTAATCTAATAAGTTATGTAGCGGAAATTGTCTATTAGATTTAGTAAACTTCAAGGTCTTCAATACTCATTATTTTTATGAGACGAGTAAATACCTACTGTAATATATCAATACTGACAAGTTCCGTGGCTTTTGTCTGTAATTTTTTTTATAAATATCTTATTGAGATTTTCTTGAATTTATTTCTTTTTGAAATTGGCTATTATTAATAAAAAATATATTGTTAATATTGCAAAAGTATAAAAGCTAAGAGAAATATCTATCTTTTTGTCAATTGATTTTTTATTTTCATGAATTTGTGTTAATATTCAATATAGATATTAAATCTGTTTTGAATCCTTATCGACTACCGGGTCTACCCGGTTTCACAGTACAACCCAGACCCTGATCTGTATGCCCTTGTCAGGAAGCGTCGTAGGCTTTGTAATTTTAAAATAAAAAAATAAGAATCTGCACTAAATCGTCTTGACTACCCATACGTTAGGAAGTTTCACAGTACAACCCAGACCCGGATCTGTATGGCCTTGTCAGGAAGCGTCGAAGGCGCCAAATTTTCAAAATATTGACGTTGGAACTAAGAAGCTGCACTAATGGGTATTCGGGTCCGAGTTGTAGAGTGTGGGTTTTTGTGCATTATGACATTTTAACGTATTAGTTATCAATCGCTTTCAATTGCGCTGGTGATGTGTGTTCGATTCCCACACGGGACAAATATTTGTGTGATCCGCAAATACTTGTTCTAACTGTGTTTGCTTTGTGTGTGTGAAATGTAAGTTTGTGAACAACCCCGCGACACAGGAGTTAGTCCTAGTGCAGGCGTCGTTTTAAAACAAAACAAAATAAAATAAGAAAAACAAAAAAGGGCCATCGGAGGGTTCTATAAATAACACTGAGACACGAGATTTATATATTAGACTAGCTTTTGCCCGCGGCTTTGCTCGCGATTAAAAGTTGTCGTAAGTTGAGTTATCATTATAAATAAATACCCAATTAATGTATTCTTTGTAAACAATATTCGAAGTCTTCCCTTCAGGTGCCAACAAAACCAGATCTCGAGGCGAACTTACTCTCTACTAAAACTTTGGTCGATCAGAAAAATGCGCCGGTTAATTCCAAAACATCCTTCGAGCATCCATTCCAAGGCATCCTTAGGGTCGGACCACACGGCACATTATAAATATTATGAAAATCTTCAAAAAATACATGAAAACGTGAAATTGAATTTAACAAAAAAATTAAAAAAAGTTACTGTATAAAATCGAAAACATGTTTAACATAATAAAACACATGCATAAAGAAACAAAAATGTCCAACTAAAAAAAAATCGTAAAGAAATTAAGAACATAAATAATATCAGAAAAAGATCAAATAAATAATGCAAAACGTAAATCATTAATATCATTAAAGTACATAAAATTTTTTATTACATAAATAATAAAAAAATAATAAGGAATTGACCGTGGCAAAAAGTCACTCGTGTAGAAAGGCCCTTATACCACGGATTTGAATTTATTCATTTTTTTTTTATATTATGACCTTTTTTTTCATAATTTGGAACGTAGTATTAACTTTTTAAATATCTTACAACGGACACTCAAGGAGACCGAATGACTACCAAAAAGTTTATACTCACACAAAAAATAACATGACATGACTGTGACGTTCTCCTTTTTAGAATTATTATAATTAAAGTATTTGATAATTTAATAATAATTGAAGCAATTCACATGACATTCGGACAGAGTTCGGTCGAAGATGTCATTGAATTCTGTCCGAATCTCATGTCAATTGTCTTGACGGATAAAAAATTGATATAATGCGTCTTGCAACTTGGCGCTGATTTGTGATGGGGTCTCCATCTTTTACTAATAAATAATATGGTTTAAGCCGTCGCCGGACTCCCTGCCTCTGCGATCTCATTGACTGACCATTTTGGTATGTGAGTGAACGCACGTTCTGTCGGAGTTATATAATGTGACCGCCACACCACCGCCGGCAGTGAGGCTGGGGCGGCGCGGTGCCTTTTTTGTTTCCCAAAAAACGCATCTTATTATGTTAACACTGCACTATTTTAATGGAGAATACCGACGATTCAGGCCTAGTAAGACCTTCGGCATCGTCAAACTTAAATAAACGCACGTGTCGGGCTTTATTGTAGATTATATTTAATATTAATTAGTCCATCCGTCAAAAGTGTATGTTGTATAATTTGCGCAGTTGATCCTCTAACTTACCATCAGCTAAACCTTGGACATGTTTGCCACCTGACTATAGCACGTCAAAATGATAGTTTTAACCCTATTTAAATATTTTTTTATTATTTACATCACACATCTTCCATTACATTAAAGTTGGTTTCTACTAAACAAAACAATTACTTCTTAGATATCTAAAGAGGCCGAAATGACAATTAAAAAGTTTACACTGACATAAAATCCTTTTTTTATGAAACTTCATGTCAACATCTCATTGTCACACGATTGCTCAACAAAGTTCCATTTTTAAAATTGATCGAGCCTCATAATTACTACAAACGCTTTTCCATACAAACTTTCGTCCCACTTTTCACCCCGTTAGAGGCCGAATTTTCAAAAATCCTTTCTTATTGCACGATAAAATCTTGTAAAGAATACACCCTCCAAATTTCAAGTCGCTACGACTTATGGCTTAGGCTGTGCGTTGATACTAAGTCAGTCAGGACAAAGCCTTTTATATATATAGATAAGATGTTCGCGTGATTGATCGCCACGTGCAATATGTTACATTGTATTATCTATATATATGAGATGTAAATTTACTCATGCATACTATTTAATTAAGCTAGAGAGGTTAACAAGAACAATTTTATTATTAAATTAAATTAAATTTGTATTTTTTACATTATATAAAACGCCAGAAGCAATTACACTATCCAATGGACCCAGTGACAAGGCCAAAATACACATTCACTCACACAAGCACACCCAGTCTCAGAACAAATCTTTGCGAATCACACAAAGATTTGTCCCATGTGGGGATCGAACCCACAACACCAGTGCAGTGGAGAGCGGCGAGGCGACCGCTTAAACCACTACACCACACGTGCAGACAATATAACAACATAACTAGAAACTCAGATTGATAACTAATACGTTATGTCATAACGCACACAAACCGGTTCTTTTATTATCAACGTCTAATTAGCTTTGGATCGTAATAATCGCGTCATGCATACTTGTCGGTCTACGTACTGACCTTGCTGAATGATGGTGTGATATTTATTTACTTATGCATAGTAAGTTAAGGCGAGTAATATTCTACAAGCGTCTTCTTTGAAGTTTATTATTCTCAAATGTATAACAATAAAAATCTGGAGTGATGCCTTCAATATTAAATTGTCCAATTCGAACTATCCAAGATCATGGACGAGTGACAATTTAAAAATGGTTTTGGACATTTACTTTAATTATTTATTTATAGTTAATTACAACGGCTTAGAGCCAATTGCAATAATTAACTTAGTTAAATAGATACAGATAGGATATGTTATGAAAAAAAAATATCATATAAAAGTAACAAATGAAAGTAAATTAAACAAAGAACAATTATTAAAATTTATAATTAAATACTACCGTACTTTGCCTCTCATACATACTCTCACTAAACACCAGACGTACTTGTAAAATTAACTTCCATTCGTCCACAAACATGAGAATGAGACGATTTGCGATTGGGACATTTATACGAATGGTTCGTTTTGCGTTTAAGCCGATACAATATCGGTATCCGACTAACTATAACTATACTAAAGCCCTGTATAGACTTTGTTTAGTGCGAGTGCGAGTGATTAGTGCAGGTGTTTAGTAACAAGGTGTGGACAGCGACTGTTTAGTGCGAGTGCTTAGTTGGCTGTGTAGTAAAGTGAATAGAATCGTGTTCTATTTTTTTGCGAGTGGACTGCTTAGTAGCCACGTCCCGCGCGCCCTCCCTTCCCCCTCACTCGCAGCGTGCCTGCACTAAGCACGTTTGGACAGGAGTGTTTAGTGTTTAGCGTTTGGTGCGTAGCGTCGGGCGCTTGTTGTACAAAATGGCAAAGTGGACCGAAGACGTAACTTATAAATTTGTGCAGGAGTATTTGAAACATAAATAAATAAATTAAATATTTCACAACTCACACACAACGCCATCTAGTCCCAAACTAAGCAGAGCTTGTACTATGGGTACTAGAATAACTGATACATAAGACATATAAACAAATAAAAAAAAATGTAAATTAAAAAAAAAAAAAAAAAAAAAATGTAATCTTTTGTAAATACATACATATTATACATAGAAACACCCAGACTTAGACAAACCCACATGTTTATGTACAAAAAGATTTGTCTTAAGTGGGAATCGAACCCACGACCCACTCCGCCATCCGGTCGTCCTTTACAACTGTTACGCCCCTAAGTATAAAATTGCCCGAGATGCGGCCCTTGTAAATATAAGTGAAGCCATGAACATACCAGGGTTTGGCAGTAAAGAAGTTTATTCTAAAATAAGAAACTTGAAGTCTACATATGCGCAAGAGTCTAAGAAAACTAAACAGAGTACAAAATCTGGAGCTGGAACAGATGACGTATATATTCCACATAGAAGTGGTTCAAACTATCAGATGACGGCATACTGAATTTAAACAGAGCCACTTGGACAATACTCGCACTACACACCTGCACTCGCACTATTCAAAATTGGACACTACTCGCACTAAACACCTGCACTCGCACTAATCACCTGCACTCGCAATGAATTGGACACTACTCGCACTACACACCTGCACTCGCACTAATCACTTGCACTCGCAATGAATTGGACACTACTTGCACTACACACCTGCACTCGCACTAAACACTCGCACTCGCACTAAACAAAGTGTAAACCGGGCTTAAAGCCTACGAAACAAGATAAATTTATGTTATTACAAATCACACGAATATAAATTCTATTGCTTAGTTATTTAAGTTGATTTTCGTAAAATAAAAACTGTTAAAAATGTCCTAAACAATCTCAATTGCAATAGAAATTAAACTTTATGACCTCTGAATTAGGTTTATAATTATTATTGTAAATCATCAAAATTATCTCGTTTCGCTGTCTGAAGTATATATTAATGAATAGGCCCTCCAAAGAATATATTATCAATACAAATAAATAAAATTGAAATGTCTGTTTTGAATTTTTTTTAGTTGATATAGTTATTACGATACCTATGCCTAAATACAGTTTTTTTTTATATATTTTTTTAATTTTTGTGTGTCTGTCTGTCTGTTTGTATCGCCCGATCTTCTTAAAGGCTGGATTGACTACAAGGCGCGTAACATAGGCTACTTTTTATGATGTGCCTACTACGCAGACAAAACCGCGGGAAAAGGTTAGTTTGTTTGTTAGCGCTAATCTCAGAAACTAATGATCGGATTGTAATAATCATTTTTGTGTCTAATAGTTTAACTATCCATTAAGGTTTTTTGATATTTAACATTACGCTGAACTCCATGGAAGCGGGACAGTTACTACTAAATATAAGGAACTCCATGCGGACCAAGTCGCAGATAAAAGCTAGTATATAATAAGTTAATTAAAATGCCTTACCTTTCTGACGTAAAGATCGTGCAGCCAAGTCGCTGCCGCCGCTTCGTCCACAGGAACGTCTTCCACAGGTATCCTCTCGATATACAAGTGTCCTTGAACTGGTTTGCCGTACAATAGACTTGTTAGTGTGGGTGGAGTCTGAAAACACAAGGCTAATTAAAATCTATTCATTTGATTGTAATCTTAAATTGTGAATTGTGACTTTTGTGAGTTCATTAGCAGGTTTTACGACAAATAGACAAATGTACTGTCCCGATGGACTAGTGGTTAGGTTAATAGCATCCCTGTATCTAATACACGTCCCACGGCTGGGTTCGGGCCTCTTCTCATGATGAGAAGGGTTAGGCCATAGTCCACCACGCTGGCCAAGTGCGGATTGGTAGACTTCACACACCCTCGAGCACTTTTTAGGCACTCTCAGGCATGTAGGTTTCCTCACGATGTTTTCCTTCACCAGTAGTTAGGTTAGGTTAGTGTTATATGTATGTTCCCAGAAACCTTCCGTCAGAAAATTTACAATAGTAGCACGGATTTAGAATTTTGCCCGGTGGATGTTGATGTGGGTGTTGTACACCTCTGCCACACCCTTCTGGGTAATATAGGCGTGATGTTATGTAAATAATGTATACGGACGAATCCCAATTTAACATAAGCATGAATACCCTTACTCCTTTATTTATTCATTCTCACGACCACTAATATCGTAAATATCTACCGACATATTCTAGTAATAAAACAATTTAAAAAAAAATCCTTGAATTTGTTTGACGAAATTTCTGAAAAATTTCAACAACTTTAATTAATGGACATGGGTACTAAATAAATTTGAAAACGTCACTCGTTTTTTTTTACGTTATTATTTTAGTTCAGTTTTTATGACATTCAAGTCATAACGATTTAAAAAAATAACAACTGAAAAGAAGTATGTGTCATTAACTGGATGCATTTGTCTAAACAAGCAATATTACTGTAATACACATGCAATTGAAACCATAACTACCATATATCATCAACTCTGCAAAGTTAAGAAAATAGTACTTAATAAATAATAAATATCTCCCAACTTACACACAACGCCATCTAGTCCCAAACTAAGCAGAGCTTGTACTATGGGTACTAGAATAACTGATACTAATACATTTATACTTTTCTTTTGTAAATACATACTTATTATACATAGAAACACTCAGACTAAGACAAACCCCCATGTTCATGCACACAAAGATTTGTCTTAAGCGGGAATCGAACCCGCGACCTCGGCGTCGCAGGCAGGTACATTACCCACTCCGCCATCCGGTTGTCAACTTAAGATGGTTATCTCTCGAGATCATCAATAGAAATAAATAAAATTGAAGTGTCTTTTTATATACTACGCCCACAGCGAACGAACGTGTAGTCCACCTGATGGTAAGTGGAGTACAGACCATGGACATCAACAATCCACAAAAGCAGATTATAGATGCTTCGCTGCAGCTGAGGACTACGGTGTTATGCCTCATGTGCCAGTAATTTCAGGGCCTGATCTCACCACCAAACTGGCACCAGGAATGTAAGCACTATTTGGCGGCAGGTTAAAGGTGAGACGGTGGTGCTGCCGCCTTCGAGCTCATTCACAAGAGCTCTACCACCAATAAATTTGCCTGTTTTAATGTCAAAATAACAATATTTTTCTAGTCGATAATAGTTATTTGCACGATGCCTATGCCTAAAATACTGTTTTTTAAATTTTTGTCTGTCTGTTTGTCTGTTTGTATCGGCTAATATATCGGATATTGACAAAATTGTATATGCAAGTAACTGACTACAAGGCATATAATTTATGCTACTTTATATTGATGTACAGTGGGCCAACGAGTTAGCTATGCAGGGCAAAAACTTTAAAGTCATCGTAAATACATAATACGCCAGTTAGGGAGAAATGATTTACATATCTGAATAGCGAGTATATTATACTTTTTAAATATGTAATTCACACATGTATATCTATTGCTTACATTTTCATTATGGCGTAGAAGATTTTGCCCTGCATACCTATTTGCTTGGCCCTCTGTACCTACCACGCAGACGAAACCGCGGGTGAAAGTGAGTTTGTTTGTTTGTTAGCGCTAATCTCGGGTACTAATGATCGGATTTTAATAATTATTTTTGCGTTGAATAGTTTAATTATCCATTAAAGTTTTTTGATATTTAACATTACGCTGAACTCTATGGAAGCGGGGCAGTAACGTTTAACGCGGGTCAAAGCGGGAGCAACTACTACTTAATATGACTAACTCCGCGCGGACGAAGTCGCGGGTTAAAGCTTAGTTATTTATTTTATTTTATTTTTTATTTATTTATTTCACGACTATTAAGTTGTAATATATAGCTTTAACATATTTTTAATAAACCAATAATAAATAAATAAATCTTTATTGGTACAAAAGAGGGTATTTTACAAAAATATACAAACGCTGGCCACCGCGATAGTATTAACCGTGTTGCGGGTGCCAGTGAAAAAAGCTAGTTATAAATAAACTGTGAAGCCAGTCCAAATTCAACATATTAAAAGCAGTTATAACTGGTGTCAAATGTTAGATAAATATGATAATTATGTGATGATACGCAATGGTCATCGACTCCTTAATTGACCGTCTTTACTCGTGTTGCATAACCGACGAGTTAGACATCGCGTGGTGTACAAAATACACAAGCAGAAGGCCCATTCAAATGAAATTTCATGTCCGTGGATTTCATGCGCATGCGCTTACGGCACGACCTCGTTGTTTCTATTTAGTTTTTGTCGTAGTTTTGGGACAAATACAAACCGGTGTGACATACATTGTCAGATATTGATAAAAAATAAAAATATAAATTTGGATTTTTACATTAGATAGAACGCCAGAAGCAATTACACTATCCAATGGTCCCAATGACAAGGACAAATACACACATTCTCTCACACAAGCACACCCAGTCTAAGAACAAATCTTTACGAATCACACAAAGATTTGTCCCATGTGGGGATCGAACCCACAACACCAGTGCAGTGGAGAACGGCGTGGCGACCACTTAAACCACTACACCACACGTGCAGACAAAAAAAATATGGATGGTTATCTCCAAAGTGGTAGAGTTTACGCAGTCTATGATGTCTCCCCCTCTAGCGCTGTAATCGCTCTATGGCTCTATATCTGTCTCGGGCGGCATATCGACGGCAATTTTGTGTGTCAGATAAAGTATTAGTTACGTCTATAAGTTATTTGACTATACGGTACTATCATTTTAATACGGTCATTGACGATATTATATTAAAAATAGACAGTACTAAAAGTAAAGATGAATATAAATTTAACAAAAACCAAACTGGAATTATGGTGATTTCATTGCAGTCGATGGATCCTTTGTGTAACTTCTGCGTTCATAATACACACGTTTATGCATCCCTCATAAGTACCTCTGGCCAAACGGTATGAGGACGTGTTCATGTCCGTCCGTCCGTCGGACTAACGCAAGGCCAAATTCGGCAGTATTATTATTTCCTACCGAAGGATCCGAAAGTTTGTATTATGTTGGTTACACAATCATGTCTTACCTAATAACGAATACAAAAAATAAATGTTTGATTGTCCATATTGTACAAAATAAATTAACAGGTTAAAGTATGTAATTTACATACAATAATATACGGAAATCGCAATAGTCTTTGATAATTCAAATTGTACAAAAATATCAATGATGCGCAATCTAGCGCATTACTAACTTTGAACCATTTCAGCACTGACTACATCGTTGGTCACGCGAACCTACAATTTGCGAAATCATCGTCATTATTTTATTAACTCGATCAATGCTTGTTTCATACGGCAAAAGACACGTAATTCGACATGTACAGTCGGCCAATGAGTTGGTTATGCAGGGCAAAAACTTCTACGCCATAGTAAAAACTGACTGCAATAGAAATGCAAGTTTGTATTTCATATTTAATAAGTGTAATATACCCACTATTTAGATATATAACTCACTCATCCATAACTGGTGTCCTAACGTAAGAAACTTGCTTGACAAACTGCGCCGTCCCTAGCATTTCTACTAAATGGCAAGGGAACTTGTTCGTATGCTGCCTTTAAGATGCACGATTCTCGTATATGGATGATGGAAACATAGAGTTGGAACAACTTAAGGATTTAGGCATCATGCAAGAAGCACTCCGCACTAGCTATGCTACAGGCAGAGGAGTCGCTTTTTCGTAAATTTTTGCATGCACACTCACTAAGTCCTAAGATAAAGCATAATATAACACTTACACAGTCTCTAATTTACTTACTCGTTCACTGGGACGATGCATAGAAGAACCGTTAAGGTAATGCTTCCCTATTCGATACAGTAAAGATACATACCTTCCAACTCCAACTATATACTTCTGATTAAATTAGTTGCGGGTTCCAAGACAATTTTAACTCTCCCTGGGATTGCCCGTGTGTCATGCACGGTGCCTTTCAGTTGGTTGCCGCTGTAGATCCTGGCGTCACAGGAGTCACAGTGGTGGGCGTGTGGGTGGGATTATATCCCGGTCCCTATTCGATAAATCATCTCCACTTCGTTTGCGTTATTTTAATGTTGTAAAAACTGATGAAATCTTACCTTACTGTCTTTCTCAAAGGCAAGCTGAATGTTGTAAATAGCTGGTATCTTCCCCCTGAAGAACTGTAAGCTTGTGGTGAACCCTCTGGTGCGGGGCGTAAGGTGGTGCTTCAGAAGAGGCAAGTTCTTTTCCCTTGCAAACTGCAGTGATGCTTCGTGCTTTGACGCTGTGAATCGTGTGCCTTCGGGTGTCATTAATAGCTGAAAAGATTGAGATCATCAAGTCTATAGAATTACTTTACTTATCTGATTTGTCACGCTATGCCTAAGATTTCTATCTGTTACAAAATTTACGGGTTTTCTGTTTTTATAATGAAATTTAGGAAATGATTTGCCATTGATAGGATTCTGAGTGGTACAATGAAGCCAACTACGAAATGAGACCTACGTTTAAATGTCAAATCTGTTAAGGTTTCTAAGAAGCGTGCCTTGGCTGCTTTCTTTAATAACGAGGCACTGTAACAATGTCTTTTGACTGACCTTGTGCTGATAAATACATTTAACTTGTTCATATGATAATGGCATCGCAACAGGTGCTATATTCTATAATCGTACATATCTTTAATCCCGAATATTATTTGGCCAAACGACATACTGATACCGAAATTATTTAACAATTATTTACAGCGATTATTTTTAATAATGATTATAATCTGCGTAAGTACACACATACATTGCGATTAGTTGATTATTGAAAATGACTTACCCATACTGGATCCGGATAGTCGCAAAGCTCTGATATTTGATGTTTTATTATTTCCTTATCTTTCTCAAATGATCTTTCTAGAAATACAAACTCTGAGAATTTCCACATCCACCCAATAGGTGGTAAATATTGAATAGATTTCTTCGCATAAGCCTTACAGTTCTGAAAAAGAAATATTTATTTAGCTCAAAGAGAAAAATCAACATAGCTATGGTAATAAGAGCTCAGGAGGCAAAATAGTATGTAATGATTATAGCTTTGATTATATAATTCTAGATTATAGTCTTACCGCCATTGGACAGAAATCTAAAAAATATTTTTTCTATTATTAATTTCGTGACATAATATTACCACAAATTGTATTGTGTGTGTAGAGGAACAGGGTGTGGTGTTCCTCCACCACAAAGGGAGGATCCTCCGACCAGGCTCGGTGGTATTATACCTGGCGGACAGCTGTCCAACGGTAGCGTATTGGAAGTGGTATTTATAGTCACTTGCTGTGAACATTTCGTTATCGCGATTCAGCACTCGACGACATATGTCACGTGTGTGTCATCCGTCATTTATTATGTGCGGTTACCGCCACATGTGTTATGCATTGTTTTTATAAATTGATTCATGGTCATAGACAATGTTGATGGGACAATAAAAAGTTATTTTTGTTTTTAACGGTTTTAATTTATACGGTTTTGTTTTTTTAAACTATAGTCCAGGCGAATATTGGAAGACTCGTTTGCAAGTGAACTCTGAACTCATAGCTACCAAAACTGCAAAGTTGAATCTCAGTAACACAACAATGCATCTTCGAATAAAATAACACAATACATGTTAGAGGAAGCTATACAATGTATTGTGTTTTCTTTGTAGGCCTTGCAGATTGAAGCATATGAAATCGTCGGCCAGTTGCCAGTTGAATCTGGCCAAGATACCATCAATGATGTGTACTTCAAAGTTGCAATAAAAAAAACTCATTCAAAGGCGTTCAATAACACCATCAGATACTAAGAGACAGTTGAAAAAGATATGGAACCGGCAGGATTTGAACCTGCGACCTTACTGCACACCGGGCAGTCGCTCTTAGCCATCCAGCACGGTCGCCTCTTATACCGGCACCCTAAATATCTCAACTGTATGATACGTCATTTCGTGACTTAGTATAATTTGCTAAGCATAGCTAAATGCTATAAAAATAATCAAAGTTAAAATACCATCAGATAGTTATTTAAATTAGGAAACGTGTGATTAAATCTACGAGTTCACTGGGAGGAATGAACTATTATGTTTGTGTAATGATACCCGACAGCAGCGATAGCCGAGTGGGAGACCGTAGGAGTGCGAAGTCAAAGGTCTCGGGTTCGAACCCACGGCACACACCTGTCAATAAATCGTTAAAATTTAAAATTCGCCTTTTCGAAGATATGTGTATTTATCATATAAATCATCGTGAGGGAACCTGCATGCCTGAGAGTGCCTTAAAAGTGCTCGAAGGTGTGTGAAGTCCACCAATCCGCACTTGGCCAGCGTCGTGGACTATGGCCTAACCCTGGCCGAGCACAGCAGTGGGACGTGTATTAGATACAGGGCTGCTATTATTTAATGATATAGATATAGAATAGATTGTGTTTTTTTTTTTCGTAATAATAACCTCAGATTCTTCATAATTTATTGATGCAGTATTTATTACCTTTGATTTAACTGACATCGATGTTTAGAGAATGAGTTTTGAATGACAATAATGGTGATAAACTTGGTTAAGTTTGCTTGGCTTGGCATTCACGGCCAATCGAATTCGTGTTATCGATACAAATACAAAGTTCGAAAGATCAGACTTGGGGTCGAACTCTGAAGCAATAAAGAAAAGAAACCACATTTTAATAAGCAGTTATTAAATTTGGGATCAAAAATGTCACAAACCATCTGATAATTATGTTAATTAAACGCATATCTGGTCAATAAAATAAGACGAACTATCTTTTTTTATTTTCAAAAGCATAACAATGCACATTACGCATTATCTTACAAGATTTACACATTAATTACAGTTTTAATATAGCTATGCAAAATGTATTGGCGTTTTATTAATGTCAAATAGCTTATTTAGCCAACATGAACTATGTGGCTCGTCAATAACATTAAATAAACAAGGTGAATTAACAAACGTATAGTCAGTACGAAGTCCACTTATACTTCATTATATAGACACTTCTTCAAAAAATGTATACTCAAAGAAAAAAATCTTATTGGGATAACCTATAAAGGTGTGCCGAGCACCCCTGAGAATAAGTATATAGAAACAGATCAGTAATGGCCTTTTAGGGATAGGCGTTTTTCCCCGGTTGAGACGCAAGGATCGCAGGATGGTGCCCGCACCAACACAAATGTTTGTTGATGAACAGATATTTGTGATGGGTGTGTTTGTGTTACCTTCGTTGTTCCTTTTTTCCATAGTGCAAACCTTAGTTTGTGCAAGCGCGGATCAAGCCTTGTAGGCACTGTGGGCATGCCAACGACTCTTAATAGACTTGTGACATCACACTTGCATGGTTTATAAATCTATTGCATAGGTTCCCAACTCCTTGGGTTTTGTAAATAATATTCAAAAATGCAGGTGCCTGCGTCGTTCGCTTACTTTTGGATTTTAAAAGAATATTATTTTGTAAAAAAACGACGGCACTCTGACTCTAACATTGTAAAAAGAACATTTACAAAAATAGTCAGAGAGTCAGAGTCGAGATGCGGTCATATTAGTGTGAAAAATGTTAAATTTAATTACTTGGTGCGGGTTCGGTGTGGTAAAATATACCGAAACAACAACCGAGCGCCTATATTTCTATGAGAATATTTACGTCACCGCTCCAACTCGGAGTAATCAGGCAACAGTCTTTGATTATTATTTTTCCACTAATAATACGTGATAATCAAAAGCTCTCAATGCTCTTATCGATTGTTTGATTAGGAACGAAAGTGGCACGTTTTCAATATACTTAGTGAAGATGCCTTATCATAAAGTCAACACTAGTCTAGTATTAGCACAGCCTCATTATTAGGTACACGACACGACAGATAATTATATATACTCATATTATTTTCCTATTAAATCAATCTCGATTCGATAATTAAGGCTCGTCTAGACGAGTTGATACAATTTATTCAGACAGCGCGGATATAAAATATGATAGCAGCATTTATAATTAATGGAAATTATCAATACATTTAAGTCGTCAACTTTTCTTTGTTACGAGGACCTTGATGACCGTGGAATATTGACTGTGACGTCATTCTCCTGTATTACTATTTGGTAGATGCTCTTTGTCTCTAAGCAGGACATAAATTTGCTTATTAATTGCTTGTTTAATTCAGGTAATGATGATGCGGTCAGATGTCAATTGAAGTGGCTTGAACTTTACGAATTTTTATTTAATCCAAATAATAATATGAGCAAATCTTACTTTGAAACCTCATGCGGCAATGAAGACCCAAACAAAGGTTGCCATGTAATGGCAGATCGCCAGCGCGAAGCATTGTGTTGTATTGATAGTTTGATGAAAGAATAATATGAAATGATATCATAGAAAATCAAGTACAAAAAGGCCATCAGATTTGCATTGCCTTTTCAGATGCTCTTAGTATGTTCTATTCTTGTGGGTTAAAATTAAATAGGATCTTTACTCCGCTAAAGTCTTATCTGGTTTTTATAAGCAAGAATAACATCGAATCACAATGGGATAAAGTAAAAAAGATAAATTATAAATATCAACAGAAAAACATAGACCCACACTTTATTTTTTTTATGAAAAGACGTAACTTAATATGACGCTTTGACAAGGTCGTTACCGTAACTTTATTATTTATAGATATTATTATAATATTCATTAGTTAACACTAACAGCTACAAAAAATTACTGGTGTTGTATGAGATTTTATTTAAAACATGAATGTTTGTTGATGATTATCTTTTATTCATGTGACTTATTTATTTACCTTTTAAAACAAAAAAATGCAACCTCGTCACCGGTCGCTGGTCGCCACTATCCAGGGTGTTTTAGTTAAGTGTGTCCAGGCGATCATTCCGCATCGATATATTAATATTTTTTATTCGATATATCGAAATATTTGGCGACATAATTGTGAACTTTCCGTTAGGAAGTATTGAGTGTTTAATATCAAAATTGCAGATATTTCTAGTTATAAATCAAAAAAGTTATTAATCAAAATTTACATTTAGAGTAAGGTAAAGAAATTTGATATCAGATTAAAATACTTTGATATTTCTTATAGTAACAGAATAATCACCAACGCAAACTCAATGATTAAAATGTATGGGACTGATTTAAGTTAAAATGTTGGCTATTTTTCGTTTTATTATGAACAATTTATTAATGTAGTTACTCATTAGGTAAAGTACTAATTATATCAGTTTGAAGGTTTATAATATCGCTGGCCCCGGGCAATAAAGTGGTAATATCAAAAATTGATTTTTACAGGAAAAATAAAAGAAGCTAATTTGCTGATAGTGCAGCGTACAGTTATCTTAAACAGGCGTTTAAAGTGTCAAAAGAAAGCATTTTTTTTTACCTTTTTTACCTTTTTTTAATAATTAAAATAGAATACATATTTAAAGAAATAATTGAAAAAAAATATAAAACAAATTATAGACGATATTGCTTTAATTGTAACATCATTTAATGACTTTATAAACACACCGAACACTGTGATTCAGGACTGTAAGTAACAAGTAAAATTTTAAAACCAAAACTTAGCTGTATCATCTACTAATCGCTATTTTAGTATCCTTTCAATAAATCATATTTTATGTAACCATTGTAATAGACCGAATGTATAACCATTTCAGACAGTACTTTGTTGACAGTATCTTCACGACGGTGTGTCTACTACCTATTTTTTGCTTAATTAAAGTTTAAAATTTAAACTTTAATTAAGCAAAAAAATAGGTAGTAGAAACACCGTCGTGAAGTTAATGATAATGACTTTGTAAAAAAAAACCTTTTCTATCACAATACTATTTTACCTTAATTAGAATAAAATCACATAATTTAAATTAGCAGTTATACTTTGGAAACAAAAATGAAATCGTTAAAACCTTATAAAGAAAAATGTATTATTCTGCTTTAATAATTTAATATGAATCTTCGCTTTCAATATCGATTTCTTCTTCAAAGTTCCCAACACAATGCAAATTGTTATAAAATGTATGATAATGTTGCGGGATTGCTTCAGTTTTTCAGAGACTCATCAAATTATCATAAAGTGGTTTTAGTAAGGCAATTGGCTCTCTGTACAGATTTCTCAGTTCATCTCCTGAAATATCAGTCACTGGCGTCTTATTGGGTCTTCCTCTTGAAGATCTGGTGTTTGATGCAGTATTTAAAGAAATATAATAATCAAAATTTTTAAATTGTCATTGTAGCAATCCTAGTCGGACTACTATCTTTATGGGATTACTTATGGTCTGTCGATTCACCCACATTATAATATTTTATAGATCGAGAGTCACGATTCTCTTTAAATATGCGCTTCTTTAAAGTGTGCTAAATATTAAAGTTGGAGTAGCTACAAAGTCAACATTATCGAATATAGCAGACTCGTATGAAATAGTAGAAGGGGATTGCAATAAATGTGATTGTAAATCGAAATTGGGTGAAAGACATTGGAGTTGGGCTATGAGTTCCAGTGAGGTTTATATACGTCTTCCACACTCTTCGAAATGGTGACTTCTTTTGTTTTTTCATCATCACCGTTACAGGAAAATATTATGGTATCTAAAACGAGACAAAAATGTACTTACCTATAGGTTGACCGCTTAAATGAGACTTCGCCTGCGGGGTACAGGGGCGCGGGGGTATGGCGACAAAGGGGAATGAAACAGCTGCGGGCGGTGGGCAAATTTTTGTGATTGTTCATTACGTTCGCTACATGGTTAGCGATCGCATGTGTCAACTGTTGCAGACACCTTGTGAGAGGTACACATGTAATGATAATCTCAAGATGAATCGAAAAATCTTCAGACATAAAGTAAACAGTCAGTGCAAGCAAATGGCTTTTAACGTATACATAAATTTTAGAAAAAAAAACTGGATCCAAAAAAAGTTTTGACTTTCTTACGATTTAATTATATGTTTAGATAAAAAATAGTATAATAGTTTATTCTCAATTATTTTATTTACGTACATAAGTTTATTAAAATTTTGTATCTTCTTAACTATTTTTCATTTGATAAATCACTATTTCTTTTTTCCTATGATGTCACATATCTTAGGAAATATCTTTTATAGTCTGAATGATCTGATGGAATGTGGTCCTAAGCTTCATCAAAATCTCTTAACATTATTGATGGGATGGAGAACATACAAATACGTTTTCACAGCTGATTGCGAAAAAATGTATCGCATGATTTTAGCACACGAAGATGACCAACATCTACAGAAGATCATGTGGAGACAAACAGGCCAGGCACCGTTAAAGGAGTACCAAGTAACTACATTGACTTTTGGTACAGAGGCCGCGCCCTATTTAGCGCTTCGAACGTTAAAACAATTAGCGATTGATGATGCAGAAAAATATCCCTTGGCAGCTGACGTCATTACTAACGAGATGTATGTTGATGACGTCTGCAGCGGAAACAATTCGATTGAATGCACTTTGATCAAGACTTAGATGTAGGTCAAGAGTATTTCCGCACGGTGATGCAGAGCCGATGCATTTTGTACATTACTTTCATAATTTATTTTAGTGTTCAATTAGACGTGGTTTGAATCGGATAACTTGCATTTTCATTCCGACTGGAATCCGTCGAACATTCCTTGACATTTACACTGACAAACCAATGTTGGGTTAACACACCTTACATTTCATCTCCTGTATGTTTCATTAAGTGCCCCCACCGCCCGCAGCTGTTTCAGTCCCCGTTGTCGCCATACCCCCGCGCCCCTGTACCCCGTAGGCGAAGTCTCAGTTAAGCGGTCAGCCTATAGTAAAATACCAAATCTGTCATAAAACAACATAAGTTAAAGACAACATTTTTATAATTAGTCGAACAAAATTATAGCTTAATATATGTAAAGAAAACTCTTTTAGCTTTATTAATTTTATTATGATACTCTATGATTTTCTTTAATATTTGTTTGTGGTGTTTTTTTCTTTTATATGACATGTCTGTCTAGAAATTCATCTTGATTATTTATAAAATGTTTTCTAATAATAATTGGCATTAAATGTTGTTCCTGTTATTTATTTACAGGTAAGCGCTTTGGTTGAATTGATATGTAATTTTGATATATTAGATAACTTGTAAGATAGAACATAATTGTTAATAAATCTGTTATTTATTTACAAAAACACATAACTGCCTTTTATTTAAAAGAATATAAAGATAGATCATTATAGAACAACATTTACTTCGATTATTGAAAAGAACAAAGAAATATGGAGAAGTTAAGATTTTATTTTGAAGTAAAAGCAACTGCAGACGGAAAATCAAACGTAATTTGTATTTGTTCGATTGCTACGCCGAAAGGAGAGATTTATGAAGTACCAACAGAGTTTCAACCTGCTATCATGCATCAAGAGATTGTCAATACACATAACTATGTGAAAATAAAAAAATCTTTAAATAAAAGACATCAAACCAGGAAAATATGGATAACTTTGACAGAAGATATGTCAAAAGTATATTTGGATAAAGAAGAAAATTTACAATTCAATGATTTTTACCTGGAAGAAATTTTGGAAAAAACGACTAACGACGAGTCACTTCCAAGCACCAGTGCAACGTTGGAAAAACTGTTAGAGAAGCTGCTTGATAAAAAAGAAATAAAATCCGAAATCCAAAATTTATCTAAAATTGCAAAAGATTTTGTGATAGAGAAGTTTTCTGGTAGAAATTCAAACGCTTATCAGTGGATACAAATTTTTAACAAAGAATGTGAACGTTTCGAAATTATTGAAGATAGACGAAAAATAGAAATTTTAAAGAATTTTCTGGAACACTCCAGTGTCGATTGGTATAGCTGTATGATAATAAAACTTACTGTTAAATCAGAATGGAACGAATGGGAAAAAAAATTCTGCGAGACATTTGGGAACAAAGGATGGTCACCAATTAGGTACGCCATGGCTTTTAAATATCAAGCAGGTTCGTTAATTGAATATGCATTAAAAAAAGAAAAACTGTTACTGGAATTGAGAAAATCAATTGACACTGGGACACTTATAGACCTCATAGCATTTGGTTTACCCAGTTATGTAGCTGATATAATTGATAGAGAAAAGTTACAAGGAACAGAAGATCTCTACAATGAAATAGGCAAACTCGAATATCTTGTAGCAAAGAAAAAATATGATAAAAAAGTAATTATAAATTCTGTTACTAACCCGAAAAAATCTGAAGATAAGAAACCATGTCGAATTTGTGTCTGTGAAGGAAAAGGTCAACGTTACCATCCGGAAGAAAAATGCTGGTTCAAAGAAAAAAAGCAAATTGTTAAAACTGTTAATAATTCAGAATTAGAAATTGAATTGAATGAGGAGAATCCAAAAAACTAGAGGCGCCACCATTAATAAAAGTAGAGTTACTCTTAAATGATATTTTGAAGATATCTGGCATTTATGATTCAGGTTCAAACGTGTCATTAATAAATGCAAGATTATTGAATATAAGGTCACAACAAAACAAAATAATATAAGAAGAGTAAACTTGAAAACTATTAATGGTGTGAAAAAAACGAACGGTATGGTAACCCTATCAATAAAAATTTATAATATTGAAAAAGAAATGAATGTTTTCATTATAGATAACGAGAATTTTAAATACGATTTTCTTATTGGTCTGGATTGCATAAAGAAATTTAAATTATTGCAAAATGAAGACTTAAAGATAATACAATGTAATAATCTAAAAGAAAATGAATTGTCTTCTACTAATAGAGACAATAAAGGAGAAACATATGGAAATAACAAAACAAAAAATGTCAAAATTCCTGATATACTAGGTGACAGAAAAGAAGAAAGTTTTGTTATAAACTCTGATGTATTAAAACATAAAAATGAACTTACAGACAAATGTGTGATTAATTTCAATGAAAATATTGATTTGGATGGATTCAAAATGTTAATTAACCATCTAGATACAAATCAACAATCAGAAATAAAAAACTTAATAGGAAAATACAAATCAGTTTTTGCTAAAGATAAATATGACATCGGCACTGTGCGAGAATATGAGGCTCATATTGACTTAATTGTAGACAAATATTGTTACAAACGGCCGTACAGATGCACGTTTGAAGATAGAAAAGAAATAGAAAATCAAATATCTAAACTATTAGAGAAAAATTTGATTGAAAATTCATATAGCCCATTTGCTGCTCCAGTTACATTGGCGTTCAAAAAAGAAGATGGAAGAAAAACAAGATTATGTATAGATTTTAGAGAACTAAACAAAATTGTTGTTCCTCAAGCACAGCCATTTCCGTTGATTGAAGATTTAATGATTAAAACTGTTAATTGCAAATATTTTTCTACTTTAGACATAAATTCAGCATTCTGGTCTATCCCATTAAAAATACAAGATCGATACAAAACTGCTTTTGTTACACAAGAAGGGCATTTTCAATGGAAATGTCTTCCATTTGGATTAAAGACTGCTCCAGCAATTTTTCAAAGAATATTGGGAAATATCATAAGAAAACACAAAATTTCGGATTTTGCAGTAAATTTCATAGATGATATATGTATATTCTCAAAGACTTTTGATGAGCATTTATTACATTTATCGAGACTTATGGAAGCAATACTAACAGAAGGCTTTAGACTAAAATTTTCAAAGTGTTTTTTTGCAAATAATAATGCAAAATATCTGGGCCATATTATAGAAAACAATTCTATCAGACCATTGAAGGATTATTTGGCAGCTGTAAAAAACTTTCCCATTCCAAAAACTAGAAAAAATATACGATAATTTTTGGGTAAAGTAAATTTTCATCATAAATTTATTCCACATAGTGCAATTATCTTGAATCCATTGCACAATTTGTTACGGAAAGACGTAAAATTTATATGGTCCGAAGAATGTCAAGAATCATTTGATAAAATGAAGAAATTGCTATGCTCAGAACCAATTCTGAAAACTTTTGATCCTAAGTTGCCAATAAAGATATACACAGATGCTAGTATTGAAGGAGTAGGTGCGGTTTTAAAACAAGAAGATGAAAATGGGGACTGTAAACCAGTTGCTTATTTTTCTAAAAAGTTAACTGAAACTCAAAAGAAAAAGAAAGCTATTTATCTGGAATGTTTGGCAGTAAAAGAAGCTGTAAAATATTGGCAGCACTGGCTTATGGGCAAAGAATTTATAGTATTCTCAGATCATAAACCATTAGAAAGTATGAACATCAGAGCTAGAACTGATGAAGAATTAGGGGATTTAATGTATTATTTATCGCAATATAATTTTACAATTAAATACAATCCAGGTAAATCTAACCAAGAAGCAGATTGTTTGAGTAGAAATCCAGTTCTAGAAGCTCATGATAACAATGAAGACGTTTTAAAAATAGTAAATTTAATAAATCTAGAAGACATAAAAAATGATCAAAACAATAATGTTGATCTGGAAAAACAAAAATTAATATTAGAAAATAAAATATACTACAAAAACTATAGAGGAAAGAAAAAGATCGTGCTATCAGAAGGATTCAGTAAGACACTGATAAGGAATATCCACAATGCTTACTGTCACCTCGGGAGAACTCAGATGATGAGTAAAATAACTCCATTCTACACATCAAAGAATATTATCGCAAATATCAAACAAATCTGCGATGAATGTGAAATTTGTATAAAGAATAAATCAAGAAAGAAACCAACATTATGGATTATTATCACATTTAGGCCCTGCGACAAGGCCGTTTGAAATTGTATCTATTGATACCATTGGAGGATTCGGAGGATCGCGATCAACTAAGAAGTACTTACATCTTCTAGTTGATCATTTTACAAGATATGCTTATATAGTCACCTCAAGAAATCAAACCTCTAGTGATTTTATTAAACTAATAAGAAATGTGACAAAAAACTATTCCATTGATTTAGTGTTAACGGATCAATATCCTGGTATAAACTCTAAGGAATTTAAAGACTACCTAAGGAAGGAAAATATAAAGATAGTTTTTACTGCCGTAGATTCACCATTTTCAAATGGTCTCAATGAAAGATTAAATCAAACTTTGGTCAATAAGATTAGGTGTAAAATAAATGAAAGAGAAACAAAAACAGCTTGGACTACTATTGCACAGAAATGTGTAGAAAAATATAATGAAACTGAACACACAGTTACAAAATTTGCTCCCAAATACCTATTAGAAGGTGAGAATGTAAATATTCTACCATTTGAATTGAAGTCAGGATATACAGAAGAGGATCTGAAAAGAGATCGAATAATAGCCCTGGAGAATACAAAAAAATCTCACAACTATAATAAAAAAACTATTTGATTTAAATAGAAAAGACTATAACTTAGAAGTGGGAGATAGAATATACGTAGAAAATGGAAATATACTTAATAGGAAGAAATTAGATGAGTTGAGGATTGGTCCATACAAGATTCTAAGAAAGATCTCCAACTCAATTTATGAGGTCGATACTGGATGTAAAAAAGCAGAATCAAATTACTATCATATAACTAAGCTAACTCCAGTGTTTGATGAGTGAAGAGTTGAAATAACAATTTTTATTAAAATTGTTATTTTATTTAGGGGGGGAGATGTAAAGAAAACTCTTTTAGCTTTATTAATTTTATTATGATACTCTATGATTTTCTTTAATATTTGTTTGTGGTGTTTTTTTCTTTTATATGACATGTCTGTCTAGAAATTCATCTTGATTATTTATAAAATGTTTTCTAATAATAATTGGCATTAAATATTGTTCCTGTTATTTATTTACAGGTAAGCGCTTTGGTTGAATTGATATGTAATTTTGATATATTAGATAACTTGTAAGATAGAACATAATTGTTAATAAATCTGTTATTTATTTACAGAAACACATAACTGCCTTTTATTTAAAAGAATATAACGATAGATCATTATATATACTATAATTTTGTTCGACTTTTGTCTGTTTTTTCATCAACATTATATTATTTGTTTACTTATGTAACCGCTGAAGAGACCACATTGCCATTGTACACGCAAAATACTATGAAACAACATATTACATACATACACACACACACACACACACACACACACACACACACACACACACTATACTCATAATTTTAGTTTAATATAATTAAATAGGTATGTAATATCGGTTTTTCCAAATTAAGTAGTACATTAGTAGGTAGGTAATGATAGATGAGGAGTTAATAAGAGGTAAATATATTCAACTAAGTAATAGAAACAAGACGTACGATAAGGTGTATGTAGATAGGTCGGTAGGTATTACAAGAATTTAAAATTATTATTAATATAATACCTAATCATCTTACCGATTAATGACTTACCGTCAATCATGGATAACATTCTTTTAGCTCGAGATTTTATTACACTCAGTTTATTAAGGATACTAAGAATTATTAAGTTTAGTATGTACTCTTAGAAAAAAAAAGAAAAAGATGTCACTTTCATAGGAATGAAAGGGATGGCGGTCAGCGTAACACGACAGTACTGCGCGAGGGTTGCAATAAATTTTCAGGAAGAAAGGCGTAATAGCTTTGTACAGAATAAAATATCTTGTGCTTACTTCGTATTAAATGTTTACAGTTTATTGATATAATTCGTTTATTTCCAAAAACGCGGTTAAATTGATTACTGTTACTTTTTGTTTAGAAATGTAGTGTAATGATGCTCACCGGTTTTTTGTGTTATGTTTTAAAGAGTAATGCAATAAAACATTTTATATCGTAAGAGAAATTGCCATGCAATAAAGGTGTAATTTTCATATTTTCTAAAGAAATATTCATTTAAAAAATCTGAAAAAAATAAGAGAGATAGACTGATACTCAGAGAAGCCAAAAATCAAATAACATTAAAAAGGACGTAACCGGCGATTACCGCTATATTGCCCGGGGCCAGCGATATATCTTATAGTTACGGAATAATCGCCTGGACACACTTAACGATTACACCTTGTATAGTTGAATGAGTGCTGTGCAGTGATAACAGAAATTTAAAGCCATTACAGAAGGGATATTTAAAAAATCCCAGTATTTGCAGATATTAATGTCAACGTTAAAACTGTATAAGATGCTTAACACTTAACAATACAGGTTTTAAATATGCAGATTAAAATGCTCATTTAAATACTAAATCTTTGTCAGATGCCGCATGTCAGTCTGAATTTATATAAGCAAATATTAAATTTAGTGTTCATTTGTATGCAGATAAGATAGAAATCTACATTCAATATCATGTGTAGTTTTTAAAATATTTCTGCTCATATTTATTTTTCTTTCTTATTTCGCACCGTTTGAGCGCACGGTCGGCGAAGTGGTTAAAGCGGTCGCCTAGCCTCTTTCAACTGCGCGGGTGTTGTGGGTTCGATTCCCACACGAGACAAATCTTTGTGTGATTCGCAAAGATTTGTTCTGAATCTGGGTGTGCTGTGTGTGTGAAATGTATGTGTGTCAACACCCCCGCGACACAGGAGTTATTCTTGGTGTGAGCGTCGTTTTTTTTGACGAAGATACACTATTGTGTTCGGGTTAGATTGAGACCGAAATGTTGACATTTGTCACGCAACTTACTAGCAAAAGACTAGCGCACAATTTTAAAGGCGGAAACAAATAATCACAATCGTATGACACATCACATAACTCAAGAGACGCATCCAGTGCGCCCGATTTATGGATTTTGTCACAAAATTTAGGGTTATTTTTTAGGGCACTGAATCTAGAGTTAACAACTCTGCAGGCGGAATGTCAAACTCGATCAGTCAATCTGCGATTTGCAGATTTTGACGTTCAAATTAGTTTTTGACGAATACCAAATTTGCGAATATCAGAGACATATTTAGATATTCTGAGCTAAATTATTTACATTTAATTAAATTTTGTCAGTTTATATTATTTGCAAGTAAAATAATCAATAAGTAAATGCTATATTTAAAAAAAACAAAAGATCAAGATTTTTCTGAAATTATAAATAAGTTTTGAAACCGAGTATGACTATGAATACCTGGGCTACCTATTCTAAAATTTGGTATTTTGCTACGTCTATCTGGTTGTCAGATCCTGAGGTAACATGCAGACAAAGCAATGTGTAGGAGCTAGAGATAAATATTAAAACACTTACCCCTAAAACTCCAATAGAATCACAGAAGTGCCATCCCATAAGCCAGTCTATTTCGTAGCTGTGGTTCATTAGAAGATATCCATGCTCTTTACCGTAGTATGTTTCATACTCATCCCTCTTAATGTATAGAGATAATTTTGTGTTTGACCACCATTCAGACATAAACACTAATTCTGAAACAGGAAGTGGATTTTAATCATAAAGAATTAAGTCATAAGGCAGTAAACAGGGTTTTATTTAGATACTTACAAATTTGTCAAAGGTACTATGGATTTATGATAGTTAAACAATAGATTCTATATTTCCACAAACAAAAAAACAAAGTTCTTCTATATTTTAGGAGAACTGTACAATTTTTATGGCTTTTTCTTTACACTTTTGGTGTAATTTTATGTAATAGAGATAACAATTACAAACTTGACCAAAAGAACAAACAAAACAGAACAATAGTTAAGTAAATTGAATTGTTTTAACATAACATATCATCACATTGATTACATAGTAAAGAAATGGAACTGACACTATAAAACACAGTAATAAAAATTATACTTACGACTGTAAAAGGAATATGAAAGATAATAGTTTATCTTTCTATATAAAGATTTGCTGAATGGCTTGATTCCACAAAATAGAATAGCTTGAAAAGATGTCAGGATCAACCCTGACATGAAGTATGAAATTGCAAAACATAAATGAACAAGAGTAGACTGCTTCAGGAAATTTAGGTTGACCATTTTGGATGTTTCACCTGTCTTGTGGTCATGGAATCTAAAAAAAAAAAATTACTTTCAACACATTCATATGATGCTTTTAAAACACATCTATATTTTAATAATACATTTTTGATATTAGTATTTTTTATTTAATTTGATCTTTTTTAAGGCAGTGATAAGTTGTATCCATAGTTATAATAAACAATGATATAACTGTGGACTCATTAAGACTAAAATAACTTGTTAAAGTTTTACACAAGTTCAATATTATATAATAAAATCCGAATTAATGTGTAACATTAACAATGTATCGCTAGGATGAGCATTGAAGGATGATGAATTAAATTGAGCAACTAAAGTTGTACACCGACGTTTATAAATAGTTACATAGTCCAAATCAAATGCGAGATATTCACAGCACATGGTCCACAATCTCATGAATTGAAGGTGCGCTAAACATTGTAATATTACGCATCGAACACACACAATAAAAATTGTTTAGTCACATTAAACTGTATTAACTAACTCCACATGTGGATAACAGTGAATTCGGATTCAGACTACAATTTCGAAAGCGGACCAAACATTTCGTTTATCGAATTCTGGCAGTTCAAAGAGAAATATTAACTACTACCGATATTTTTATTGAATTTTAAATGCTAGAGGTACGCACCATTTAAAAGATAAACAACAATTGAACGAAATTGTGTACTATTCGGTACACCGCTATATTTATTACTTGTTCTTTCGTTGTCGTACAAATTTAATATAGAAAAATGGATATTTGACATAAGTGACATAAGAGAGACAGCTGTTTTTTCATTTTGATGGCCTAGAAGATGAGACTTTTGAATAGAAAGGACTAGCCACACTGCACGGAAAGACGTAAAATGATTCTCGCGGTAAAGTCGGATTATTTCCTACTCGCTATTCGTATTTTATCTCATCATGGACATCACTAATATGACAACAAACAGTTATGTAAATGTCACATGTCACTTTTACATGCCATGAATCATGAATAAATAAATATTACTTCAATCAAATCAAATTCTCAAGTAGGTAATATTAATTAAACCATATATTATCCTAACAAAATAGGAAACTAAAACTACATTTTCGTTTAAATTTTTACAGATTTGATTGATATGTAAATAAAATAACCATTCTAATTGTTTTTTCAAGTAAATTACTTATTATAAAATTTACGGATTAAAATTGTATAATTATATGTAACGTTACCAATAACCAAAAATGTCGTTTGTATTTAATTACGTAAAAAGAAGAACATCAAGTTATGCCTACAGAACGTACTCAAGAACACGAGCATATAAATTACCTAATCCCGTAATACTTGGTATTGAAACTTCATGCGATGATACCGGTTGTGCAGTAATTGATGGCTCTGGTAGCATTCTCGGTGAATCCCTGTACTCCCAAAGTGCCATACATACAAGGTTTGGTGGTGTCAATCCATTGGTAGCTCACGATTTGCACCGCGAAAATATAGAAGGAGCTGTTGCAGAAGCACTGACCAAGGCTAAGAAATCTATGCAGGATATTGATGCCATTGCAGTCACATCAAAACCTGGCCTCCTTGTGAGTCTTCAAGTTGGTGTAAAGTTTGCTAAGTTTCTAGCAAGGAAACATAGTAAGCCTATCATACCAGTGCATCACATGGAAGCTCATGCTCTAGTTGTGAGAATGTATCATAATTTGACATTCCCTTTTATTGTTTTGTTAATATCCGGTGGACATTGTTTGCTAACAGTAGTCAAAGATGTAGAAGAATTTATCTTACTAGGAAAGGGTTTGGATAATGCGCCAGGTGAAGTATTTGACAAAGTAGCTAGAAGAATGAAGCTAAAAAATATACCTGTGTACTCAAAACTTTCTGGAGGAAGAGCAGTAGAATTAGCAGCTCTAGAGGCTTCAAACCCTGGACTATTTGAATTTCCATTACCTTTGGCAAGAATAAGAGATTGCAATTTTAGTTTTAGTGGACTCAAAGATTCTTTGGTGCGCAAATTAATAATAAAAGAGGCTGAACATAAAGCATTTGGTTGTGAAATAATTCCTGAAGTATATGATTTATGTGCAGCATTTCAGCTTGCTGTAGCAGAACATTTGGTTCACAGAACCCATAGAGCTATTATGTTTTGTGAAAAAAACAAATTGATACCACCTGGTAACAAAAACATTGTGGTTTCTGGTGGTGTTGCTTGTAATAATTTTATATTCAAATCAATAGAATTATTAGCTAATAGAATTGGTTATAATGCTTTACGCCCACCAACCAGAGTATGTACAGACAATGGAGTAATGATTGCATGGAATGGTTTAGAAAAACTAAGGATACGATGCGATATGAAATCAGAAATTAATTTGAAAGATATTGATCCTACTGCTCCATTAGGTAAAAACTTTATAGATGAAGTTATAGCTGCTAATATAAAAACAAAAGTTACAAGATTAAAAGATATTCTTATGGCTTACAATTTGGTTTTATTATTCAAAGTTTTATAAGTATAACTGCTGCAAAGCGCAGTTTCAGTGTCATATGAATTTTAACTTTATTTTCATTACTTTAATACTTATTTATCGCATGAGAAACTCTACGCTACTACTACTATGGAATTCGCCGGAATTCCGGGGCGCCGCGGGCATCCGCGCGACTCGTTTGAGTTTCTCATGCGATAATAAGTATTATGGTTATGAAAATAAATTTAAAATTCATATGACACTGAAACTGCGCTTCGTTTCGCTGCGCTTCGACGCGCTTTTGGTGTGTGTCGACCCTAAATCTAATGATACTATTTGGGACTTAAAATATAAATAATATAAAAAATATCAGTACATTTTAAAACAATAATTTATTGAATCACATTAAGACTAACATTACAGTAGCATATTGCAGATTATCATGCATGATGGTGAAATATTCCCTCTTGATTACTTAGCGACAGCAGCTTTAAGATCTGAAATTTAAAAGCAAATATATAAGCATATTGCCTGGTTATTGTAAATACTATGTTCCACATATTGGGCACAAACCAACATTTGTAACACATTCACTAGTTACAAACCAATATGTGTAAAACTTGCATACTTGAAAGTTAATAAGGCATTTAAAAATAGTATTTTATCACAAATTTAACAAGGTAGACATAATTCAATGTAATGTTATTATCAAACTTTCAACTAGTTATTGTAACTAGACAGGTGTTATATTGTTTTAGTATTAACTCTCGCACACAGGATGGTTAGTTAAAAATCATTCACAACATGACTGCACATTCTATGAACTAAATATTTATAAATTACTAAATTCTCTATATTAGTAACTTAGCAGAACCATTCTGTTTAAAAACTAGAATGTTGCAACAAACTTATTGTTAGCTGTTTGTGTGACCAACCTATTTTACTTTACTTTTTAGTTCTGCTCATCTGAAAAAGCAATAGGGGATTTGATAAACACATTAAAATAAATCAGATATAATAAACTTTAAGGAATGTTCAACAATTTCTGGATGCAGAGCAATGTTCAATTCTGTAGTTATATTGCTGTGTAATACTAATTTACAAGCATTTGGTCCATGGTTCGGAAACTATAACTCCCTTCTTTAAGTTATTGTTTTCTTCTTGAGCTGTTATCCTAATTCAGCGTGATTCGTATAAGAATTGTCTTAGAACAGGAGCTCGCTACACAAGTGTCTACATATTCGCGCATACCCAATTATCTCTGTTAAATTAAATGATATGATAACTTACGTGCTGGCTTGCCATCAGCCCAGGGAGTGATGCGAACGGCTGAGGTATCACGTTTCAGAGCATCTGCTCGTAGTTCAACTTTCAAGGATTTCCGCAAGACTTTTGCGGCGATGTTGGAGTAGTTTATGTAACTAGAAAAACATAACCTTGTTATAATTTTGGATCAAGCCGAATGTCCCATATAACGGTAGTAAGCTACTTACTTAAGACCAGCTTGCCTCCAAGCACTCATTTTTAATTTTTTATTGGATCTTGGACCTCCAAAATATAATCCAAAAATTGGATCTTTTTGTAAGATGTCGGTCGAAAATGGAATGACGTAACGTATCAGTAATAGTGTTGTACTCAGAGGTCGTCTGTCCCTGACGTCTCCTTTGGTAAAAGATAAAAGATAATCGACTAAATTGTTATTTTTATTCATCTGTGGTCTTCGACGACACGACAGCTGTCATCCGGTTCATTCCGACAAAATGTACAACAAACCAACTCACTATATTATTATTCACGTTTTAAAGTCTGCTTCTGCTTAAACTTGATTTTAAAACCATCTACACGCTCCAACTAAAAATCTTGATTAAGTGAGTATTTAAATATTCCTATGATTATAATAATATTTGATTTTGTTGACATACTTTCACACAAAAAATTGAGGTGGCACGGCTGGGACTGAATAATTTGATAGTATTACCTACCATCTGCAATATATATGGTATTTTTAGGACTAAAAACACCTAATGATGTTTGTTAAAAGAACTAATGCATTAATTATTCAGTCGCAAAGTGTAAATCGCATTCCAACTATTGCGACAGATATTGCAGCTGTTGCAGTAGACCATTGAAATGTCATTACATTTTCCAGTAATTAATTAATAAGATGGATGCTGCTGATCGTCTGCTAAATAATGATAGAGTAGCGCATCGTGATTTAGAAGAAGATCATAAACAATTAAATGCTAAACCACCAGGCATCAAGTGTGACATAGTAAATGAATGCAAGGTCTTCTTAAAAGCTGAGGATGGAGGTGGAGATGCGCATCTGAATTCCACTGGAGCTATGGCGCAGGAATCACCAGGTGAGAATCTGTTTAGTATATAGAGTCATGGTAGATTTCATACTTATTTAATGTCTATGGTTTATTCATTCTCCAGTAAAAGATAATTCAATTATAGTACTTTGCAATGTGTACGGAAATTTGTTCATGAGACAAAATCTTTCTTTGTTATATCTCTATATAAAACTATATTCATGTAATTTGGATAATTATCATAAAAATAACACCTTTGTCATTTCATACAACTCTTATAACCATGGTCTTTTTAGTGAATAATGGTTTGTACTTTTTAATCATTATAACTGTATTATTAACTAACTGTTGCCCATCACTTAATCTGTGATTCTCAATTGAATATCCAACACAAAAAGATTTTTCAGTTCAGACCAGTAGTTTCTGGAATAGTGTATTCAACCAAACAAAATCTTTAAGTTTATTAGCTTTTATTTTTAAATTGCAGATAAGCCTAAATTTGTAACATCAACTCCAGACCAAAAGGACTCACCCACAGGACAACACATTGACTCTAATCCAGAATGTGATATGGATGGTAAAAATTAATTATAATAATTAATATTAAATTAATCTCACAATCAAATCCTTTAACATTCACTAATAATCATTGTCTCCCACCACGCTATCACAGCTCATCACCATTCAGCAGCAATGCTCTTATCAAGTCAGTTGTAATTATTCAGAATGCTCTTATCAAGTCAGTTGTAATCATTCTGTATAAATTTACTACATAAGTTTTAATTTTATTCCAAGAGCTCCAAAAATTACTGTTTTTTAGTACCAAAAAAGCTAATTATTGTGTGATGTATCATATTTTTTTTACTTTTATGATTAAGAGTTAATAGAGATCTCTGCAATAGGTGTTGCCGAATTACCTATGGATGAAGGACTGCCAAGCACTGTGACGGTGTTAGACTCTCCTGATGGTGGCAAGGTCTATTTAGTGGGTACTGCTCACTTCAGCATACAGTCTCAGGAGGATGTTTCTAGGGTATGTGTTTATATCATCACTAAATTGTGTAATAAATGTGATTGCATCTGTCTCTGTTGTCCTTAATGCTAAAATCACGACGCGGATTATTGTCCCGTCGTCCGCAGCGTCCGTAGAAAGCTAAATTAATGCAAAAACCAAATAAATTTACAACACGGTTTATACATGCACAGCTTTACATACATATCTGCCCACAAAACCGCGTCATGAGTTCTTAGCCTAATTAGATTGCCGTATGACCTTTAAAATTCAGTTACTCTGTTTTGTATTCTTCTAATCCTGGGATTCCCAAATAATGCACTGGTGCGCGGTAGAAGATAAAGCAGTACTTAAACCTATTAACTTCAGAACTAGAATGCGGAAAAAAAACAAAGTTAGAGATCCCTATCCATCAATCACATAAATTATCCACTATATGGTGTATAACAACCCTAGCGTCTCAAGTCCATGGTTGTCAACAGACTTACATTCTGACTTGCACTAACATACGTAATTCAAACTTAGTATTTCTATCATGTTTCAGGTAATACAAGAAGTGAATCCTCACATAGTGATGGTGGAGCTATGTGAGCAAAGAACTAATATTCTGTTACTGGATGAGGAAGTCATACTTAGGGAAGCAAAGAATATTAATATTAAAAAGATCAGGTAAATTCTTGTAATCTTTTCTTTTTTCTTAGAGTAGCATAAAATTGGATGGATGTATGTCTTGTTCGTAGTGTTGAAAAATGAAAAAGATACAGTTTATTTGTTTCGTATTTTGTATCTTTTGTGTATAATACATGTACATACATAATTTTTTTTTTTCACCTTTCCGTTTCTTTGAAATATCCAACCTTAAGTAATTCTTTAAAGTTATACACAGATGAGGGGAGTTTTTAGTGCATATTTTGTAATTACTTTTTTTTTGGGAAATTATTTACTGTTTAACTTGTCATTTCATTTTCTTGGATTAACACATAATAACATCAATTGGCAAAACACATGTGTTTACATTTGAAAATGACAGGTTAGTGACCTACTCACAAAATAAGGTCAAAATTGTTTGAGCAGTTGTGGAATTGTCAACAGCAGCCATTGTGTGTATCTAAAGTGCCTATTTTCATTTAAAACAAAAGCATGCAGAGATGTTCTATGTAAATTAATAGAAATATAAAGGTCTCTCCTCCCAACCCCCTCGTAACTTATTTAATCTAGATCTGATATGTACTGGTTGTCAAGTATATCAATGTAAACTTTGCCTTAATTGCCATATGAGTAAATAAAATTAATATTGAGTTTATAGCATTCATAAAATTATGGTCATCCTGCAATTTGTCTGAACTCTTTATTAAAAGGAATGTTTCTTTTAATTATTAAGAATGTTTCCTTTTTTCAGAGCTACCATGGCCCAAAATGGGGTATTCAATGGGCTGATGTACATTCTGCTATTGAATATGTCTGCCCATATCACACGGGAACTTGGGATGGCACCCGGCGGAGAATTTCGACGAGCTATGGCTGAGGTACCTATTTTTCTTTTCTTTAAACTTTAAAAAAATATATACAACCTCTTTTTTTAATTTTTAGCCTTGTTGAAAATAAATTCTTCTTACTCTTTCTCTCTCTGTTCTTTATTGACGTTGTAGTGGTGTCCGTATACCCACCAGTGGCGGCTGTACCTTAAGTGCGCTCGTGCGCTGAACCACCAATTTCAAAGATTTAAAAATTACATTATAATTCTTCATCTCTTTGTTTAAAATTACCATTTTAATATTTTTTCTTAAACATACATACCTACTAAAACATAATATACAAAAGAAAAATCCGATTATAACGATTCACGAAAAAATAAAAGCGCCTTGCTTATCTGTTAAGACTTCTTTTACCTGGAAAATAAGCTCGTGCGCTACGGCGAGCGCACGAGGACTGCTAATACAACTTGTATGAACTGTGAGCTAATACGCTCGACGCGTGAAATAAAAGATAGTTCATAGAAAAGTACCGAGTAATAAGTCTGTTTTCGAGCGCCGCACGAGCGAACCGAAGATTGCCGAGAGCCCCCGAGGATCGCCGAAAACCGCCGGCCGGGCGGCCGCGCGGCCGACCTCGTCCGTTCGGCGGGAAACGACATTTAATTTTGATTTGACACTCTTCTCTTGTTATCATTAATTTATCTGTATCTGTGACGCGGTAATTGTTTTTTGTTTTTGTTCTATTCTGTACTGTGAATACAGTGTGCGTTGTGAAGAAGAAGAAGAAGAAGAAGGCGGCGAATCGATTTGGACAGAAACTGCAATTATGTATTTAACGCATTTGAGTGAAAAAATTAAAAAACATGATTCTTGGCAAGTACACCTACAAAATGTGATGCGTTTGTCTGTGTTAGGCACGGTCAACATTCGTAATCAGCTAGATTCTGTTTATAGAAGCAATATCCAAAGCATTTCCTAATCCCAATACTTAGTGAGCAAGTAAAGTGAACCACCAGTTCAATTACCTACCAGCCGCCACTGATACCCACCAGGGCCATACGTCTATTCCGATTGAAAACTAATGCTTTTATCGTTCGTCGTATTTGGTACTTTCCGAAATGTTTAAGTAAAAAAATGTCTGGCATAGATCAAGATGATGTGGCATAGGTGATATTTCCAACTAACAATCTCTTGTGTGACCTACTGTCTGCCTTATGCATTCGAGCGATATCTAAATATCATTACAATTTGTTTAACATTAATAGTGCCTAGAACTTGTGAATTGAGTCTAGAGTTCTTTGAATTAGCAGAGTATCATATTTATTTCTTTATATTTTGTTTTTGCTTTTATTATAAGCTTATGATCAAGCAATGTTAGCCTTAGTTTTGGGTTCACAAAATTGTTATGCCGGCACTAGAAGCGAAAATTTGTAATTGGCTTTAGGGTTCCAAAACTATTGTTATTGAAGTTATACTAGCTACATTTATATTTATCATATGGAAAACTTACATTTTTCCATATGATAAATAAATAAATAATCAAATTTTTGAACTCAGATTTTCTTCTTGTGTTTTAGTGTTTATTCCGGAAAGTGTTCCAACATTTTACTATTGACCTTTACTTGAGCCGCTGTTACTATTGTGTTTCAGGCTAAAAAGATTCCGAACTGCATTGTGCACTTGGGCGACAGGGCGATTGATATCACTTTGCATCGAGCCATCGCGTCTCTGTCTTGGGGACAGACTATTAGGTTCATTTGGCATCTGCTTACATCCAATCAGACTATCAGGTTGGTATATCAGCGTATCAGTAGTTAATAAATATAATATCTACTATACTATCTCTGCTAACTATTAGTAATAATTTTGTTTTAACATGTGAAAGGTCGTTGCATGATTATAATGTGAAAATAGTTTGTTTCATAGTAACTGTATATTATATTATTATTCTAGTCTGGAGGAAGTAGAAAAGTGTAAACAGAAGAAAATGTTGGAAGATATGCTGGAAGAGATGGCGGAAGAGTTCCCTGCCTTAAAGCGGGTGTTTGTTGTAGAGAGAGACATGTACCTCTGCCACTCCCTGCAAGTCGCTGCTCTGCAACCACGTGAGTACTGTACTCTACACACTGTACTTTAAGGGCTAGCATACAACTTATGCCACAACTAAACTGTTTAGTCAAGTTGTATACTTCAAGTGAATTCTACACTACTAAATTATTTTAGTGTTGCCCAGCAAGAGTCTTGCAAGTCTTGCAATTACCTATAAGACTGTTGATATTTATTAATACTTTATTCATACATTCTGAGCTTGAAATAACATAGCCATAGTAAAGACCAACCAGATTAATCAATGTCTAGAGATTTAATGAGAAAGTCGAAAAATCAACTGCCACATGGTTATCAACTGAGCTATATGCCGTTTTCCACGGGAGTAACTGTTTCTTAATAAACATTTATGTTATCAGTATAATGTATTCGTTTCCATTCTAAGCATTCTGAAACTTATTTTATTCTTTATACCTGTACTCTGAAATTCGAAGTTCGTGTGTTCGTGTTCGAGGCTTGCAAGACTTGCAAGGCTCTTGCTGGGCAACACTAAATTATTTAGTTGATAGAGGTGCGCCTACAAACAATTCAGTGGATCGTCGATATTTTAATCTCCTAATTAAATCGGATGATCATCAACCTTCACTGACGCCCGTGTAAACATGCTACAAACAATGTCAAATAGCAATAAAGTTTAATATAGTGCTCTGCTTTACATACATTTTAAAAGAAATAAGATATATCTTGTGGCATTTTTCAGATGTGACAAGTTTTTAATCAAAAGCAAATCGATAGATAGAGCTTTATTATTGTTTCGTCGAGTAACTATTGAGTTGACAGTATGCGTACGTTTGATGATCGCTATATAATTCTATAAACATATGAACCACAACAATAGGGTTCGAGTCAAAATTGTATATAAGCTGTAGCTCTAACGCTCGTCTATGAGAAATACTATTGGGTTTATTAAATTCTTATCTTTTGTTTGGTTAGGTCGGGAGCCATGTCGCATAGTTGGAGTGGTCGGCATTGGACACGTAGCTGGCATCGTTGAACATTGGGGCAAAATCACCCCTAAGGATATTCCTCCACTACTGCAGTAAGTTTATCACCACTTAACTTATAAACTTACGTGTTGATTTCGAGTTTTGAAGTAAGAGAATAAAACATATATTTATTTTTGTAAATCTTGCTACTCCAAGCCGAAGCCTTGACATCGAATATCAAAAGCATCTATAGTTATACCTTTTAATTATTATTGATAAGAACCCAAGTAGCATTACAAGCTGTATAAAAGCTGTACTAGCGCGTAATAATTTTATACTTAAAGCTGTATATTAGCTGTATTAAGGCTGCATAAGCGCTTATACAGCCCTTATAAGTGTAAAATGGGCACAAGTTATACAGCGTTTGGTGTTATAAGAGCTGTATAGTAGCTGTATAAAGGCTGTATTAGAGCTGTTATTTGGTGTCAAAAGAAACTACAATACTTTTGTAATTCTCTTATAACACTATTGTAGAACTTTAACTCTCCAGATGGTATCCTAAACGTAGCTTGTAAGAATTAAAGTTCTACAATAGTGTTATAAGAGAATTACAAAAGTATAGATATTTTAATGTACATCATATTTTTTATCTACATTATGCATATATTATTATAATGGCAAATTACTTGCTAAGAAAAACATATAAATGATCTTGAACTTATTGGTTTAGTGAAAATAACGTGCAAACCAATATTTATTGTAAACCTGTATATGGTTTTCGGTAAAATATTCGCGCGCCAGCATAAAAATCAAGAAAAACAAAAGAAATACTGAATATCGGTAAGTAAGTTTTTGTTTTTTAAGGTTAGAATAACAACATTTTAATTTCAAGTAATAAGGAAAAGGCCAAGTTAACGTTATATAAGCTAGTAAACATGATACGGCTAAAGATAATGCAAAATAATGTCAATTCTTTTTGTTTTTAGAATCATCTAATATGTTTTTGTTTATTAGAAAATGGCGTCAATTTTAAACAGCCCTAACACTATTTGAAGAGCAATATAGCGCCAGTAGCTGTATTATGAAATAAATGAAGTGTATTGTACAGCTTTTAACTTCTAATTAGAGTAATTATAGAATATTTTTATTCAATAGGCTGTATTATGCTCTTCATTTAGATAATAACTAATAACCTCTTTAGAGATACGTATAAAGAATTAAAATCTCTAAAACCATTTTGACGATTATTTATTAAGGTATTTTCTTTATTTTTCAGAATAATATGTCGTTCAAGATAATAGAAACTGAAGAAAAATGTCAAAAAAACTTTGCATAGTGCCAAGTTCCTGGGAATCAAAAGGGGTGTTATGATGGCGAAGAAACCAATTTATAATTTTTTTTTTATCTCCTTTTTTTTTTTTTTTTTTTTTTTTTTTTTTTTTTTTTTTTTTTTTTTCCGTACGGAACCCTCATTGGAGCTATGGATTGTCGGTGTGGTTGAATTGTTTTTTCTTTCAGTCAATATTGGTTTACTATCATTACTGTTATTTAAGTTGTAATTCCTTATATTCAAATATTCCTTCTCAATCCATCTCCTGACTGCGACATTGATTTGACGTCTCCGTCAATAATACAGACTAAAGCTGTACTATAGCTGCCATTTATCTTTTTAGTTCTATAATACTCTCTTAGAAGTAACTATTACAGCTTTAATACTTATAAGAGTGTTAAATTACACCATAAAAACTAGTTTTATAATGGAGTTAGCATATGCCTTTGTACAGCAACAAGTGTCAAGTAATACTATAATACAGCTTAAAGCTGTAATAAGCGAGTGAATAGTACTATAATACAGCCTTTATACAGCTTTAGCCGTAGAAATAAGCTTGGAGTGTTACACAATTATTAAAGCTGTATAGTAGAGTTGTAATATTCCGATATAACACCTTAAGTGTACGCAGATACCATAATAAAGCCTATATACAGCTGAGCTGTATAATAGCGGATTGTAACACTCTTATAACGCTTACCTATAACCTTTTCTGACTCTCTTATACGTCTCTTATAACACTTTAAGTTCTATATTGGCTGTATTATTGATGCTGACGACACTTACGTGCTACTTGGGAAAATTATCACTATAGAGTCCACAGCAGCATCGAGTCTCTGTTGTTGAATGTTGTATTTCGCTCAGATACTCTCTAGTTGATAAGCACTTTGCTTGTCAACTACAAGAGTAAACTGTGTGCGATGTCAGAGCAACTCTTGTCCGTAATAGAATTCATTTTGGCCCATTTCTTTTATGTCGCGATAAGATAAGATAATTTATTTATTTGCTCAAACACATGTGTACATACAAAATACAATCGCATGCAAGATATAAAGATACATAAAGTTCAAGACATGCGATCTGCATTACATCCACATCTGCATGTAAATTCGCATCGATTTTAGTGGTTGCGGATTTTAATGTTAACATTGATGAAGAACATCCGCATATGCGGATGTTCGCAACAGCAATCCGTGCTATGCAGCTCACAGTGATTGAATGGCAGGATCCCGGCGCCGTCGCTGTCCACGCGCGTGGTGCGGGTGTCGCTGCGCCTGGCCGTGGTGGGCGCGCTGGTGTACGCGGGCTACAAGCTCATGCCGCGCCGCTGGCTGCCTTGATGACCGTACCTCGACTTCCTGCTCATCGCCTTGTGGTAAGCAGCATTCATCAACTATTAAATTCAATATTCTAAGTAATATTCTTGTGAGCCCCGAGTGATTTCTGAAAATGGTTATCTGTGAATCTTGATTTGTCTACCATTACTAGGCTTGAACTTACTCCTGCATTCATTTTGACCCCACCGTGTCATCTGTCGACCGCAAAAACTGCTGTTACCTAATACTGTCATTAACTGCAGCTTTTAATTATTAGGCAATATATGACTAAACTAGCTTTGCCCTCGTGGGATTCGTTGACTCCGTCCAACGTTACTCTGGTTTGTTCCCAACCAAAAATATGCACTGCGCCATCTCTTGATTTGTTTGCGTAAACTTACTTCCAACTTAAACCACTAAGGCGCTCCACCCACTGCACCGCGCCCCGTCGCGTAGCGCGTTTTACCAATGCAAGTATCTCAATTTGTATAGAAATCACGCCTAGCGCAACACACAACGACGCGGCAATGCGCGGGAAGGCGCACCGCGTTATCCGTCGCGGTACGCGTCTTCAGTGGGTGGAGAGCCTTACTTAATTCACCCTCTTAGAAATAAAATTCAAGAAAACCGAGATATAGAAATTCATTTATTTTTATTCAAGTTCAAACTACAATATTTGGTGTTCTATCTTATTTTATTACCCCCTTCAGAGTGTAATTTCCAATAATCCCTTCTTAGTGCCCTTCTACCCCATGCATAAGGAATCTTCATGTACAATTTCAAGTTTCTAGCCCCAGCTGTTAAGGCTCTTTTTTAGATTTAATAATAAAATAAAATCTATAATAAAATAATATCTAATTATAAAATCTTGTGTGTTAATGTTGCATGCTTAAGAGCAAAATGTGGAGTTCTACTTTGATAATAATGTTATACCACCAATGTACCTTACCCATGTTTGCAATTAATAAATAAAGTTTGAAGTTTAGATGAATCAGTCAGGTGAACTATTATAAAAGTGAAGTTAATATTATAATAGTTTATGATTTTATTTCAGGATCGGTTGGTTGATTGTAGCACTGAAGACTGCAAAAAAGCACAGACGATGAATGTTTAAATTGTGAGTGTAAGTGTATAAATGTTACTTGAAATGCAATTTGTTATGGAGAGTAATCTTTAGGTTCCTTCATGAAATATTCGACCATAGTCATTTATGAAAATATTAGATGATACAATGAAATATATAGTTATTTAGAATTATTATAAAATGGGATTGATATAGAAAAGACATTTATGGCATCTAGCTAGAAATGGCTGGGCTATACATAAAAAAAGTATAAATATATATATTTCGAAATATATATTGTGCAAAATAATAGACATTTTAAAATATTTCACAGTCAATTCAATGTATTTACTTATAGCCCATCCAATGCAGTTAAAAGCATTTATGTAATGAATTTGCTCTTACGGGAATGAAGGGTATTTATTAATATCATTATAGTCGTCTGTATTGTTTGAATGGTATTATACCTTGACGGCCACTAGGGAGGGAAAAACCAAGTGTATTTTATGACATCCAGGGAATTTCATCAGATCACACTACGCCGATCACCACTATGAACATCGAATTTATTGGCCTAAGCTATATCCTGCGTCAATTTAGTCATTAGACATTGGTCATTTCTACATGGAGAGAGCCATTAGTGTCAGGGTCCAATAGTTAGTTTTATCGTTACAACATTAGATTTATCTATATCAAATGTATGAAAATCTAAAAAAAATTAATGTCAAGTAAATTCATTGCTTCATACGCTTGATATTCGATGTGGACGACGTCTTTGTTGCTTTATTTTATTCCAGCCTCGTGCTGTATGGCGTTTTAACTTTTTGCACGCCAGTGCCTTTTGACGTTACTTCATGCCGGTAGTCAAGGTACGTGATAGGTATTTTCGCTAGTGATAGGGCATTTTCAATTATTATTTATTTTATATTTGCAATTTGAGTTAATGAACATTAATTATTACTATGTAAACTACAATTAAATACTAGTTCATAGCAGTTTCGACCAGATTCGAAATTCAAACAAGATATCAAGAAAATAAAATACAAACTGAAATTTTATGTGATTCGCAACACTTTGGTTGTTTACGGCGTCACATATAATTATGTTTTTTTTTAAGAAAAGTAGAGTTGATTACTACAATATCGATTGTTACGAAAATCTTACCTTTCAAAGTAGATTAATCTACATGATTAACCTAATCATGTAGGTTAATCTGCTATAAGATTAGATAAATTTATTATATGAAAATTATTTTTAATTGCAGTTTGACATCTTATGGATACAAACTCCATTTACAGTCAAAATGGAGTCTCATACTTAGCGAAAATATTATGAAAATAGCAAAATTTGAAAATTTTTGCTGTCGGTGGCGTCTCACCCACGCAACCGTTTTGCAACCTAAATGGTCAATGGCGTCTATAAGGTTAACAACGGGCAATTATGATATTTAATCTTATGCTACCAATTATATATTCAAAGTGGTCATAACGAAACTTAAATTTATCGGGCAGATGCTCAGTTCATATGAAATATCAGCTTTAGAGGGCGCTGCTTCAGCGTGGCATAAAAAAATATAAAGCTGGCAGTACTTTCGTGTTTCTTATGTTCTAATGTAGGTAGTCCTTTTTTTAGCCTTGCCAGTCTTTTAAAGGATCTTAAAATTATAATAATATTCATAGGAATTTAACTCATGGGTATAGCCCGAAATCAAACTGACATTTATTTTCTTTCCGCTGACCGTAAAAGTCATCTATCTATCTTTCTCTTTCCTTGTCTTCTGTGAAAATTCTGTGTATATCAGAATTTTTTTCCTTGCCCATGAAATAATTTTAGTTTTAGATGTTACTATTATATATTATTATACTTGTCTAAAAGACAAGCTTATTTAGTGAAGACTTATTATACTAGAGTGAGATTTTAAGCTGCACTGAATGTAGACACGGGTGGATCGAGTCACTTGATTAAAGCTCAATTTAACCATAAATCGAGAATTAAATGCCACGTTGTCTATGGTTATTCTAGGTCCAAGAAAAAATTATGATCTCGTTAGTCCGCCCGTATAGTTTTTTCCATGATGTTGTCTGTATAATAGGTATAATGAATAAGGAATTGCATAATAAACATTAATTGGTCATTTTAAACAAACTAACCATAGCTCTGTTCTTGTCTCATCTTTTTGTAGCCATATGCAATGTGTAATAAAAGGTTTCGTTTTGTGTTTCTAATGTAAGCTGTTTTGTTCTTTTCGTAAGTTGTTATTTGTTGTCATTTTTCATATAAGTTACATATATGGGCATATTTATGGGTCTGTGTAAGCAAAGTCATGTTAATGATAGCATTTGTATGTATATAATGTCAAGTATTGTATTGGTGGACATCTGAAAATGTGTACCTCTGGACTCACGAGGCAAGAATAAAATGTTTATCGTACTGCGTTAGAGCTTCCAAAAAAAAATTTTTTTTCTTTATCTCTTGATGGCGGTAGAGTCGCATTAAAGTTGCCGCGTAATTAAAAATCTACCAAAACAGTAGAATTTAATAAAATTCTATGCGTCCATAGATACAATGCCACGACAAGATGCATTATTGGTATGATAGTTATTGTTTTAATTATGTGATCGCGTTATGTTCGTTCGTTCACATCACACGATAAGTAACTAAGTCTTGTATAATATAGTTAATAAAAGCACTGTTTGACACGGTTAAGGTTTTAAACAATACTTACTGCAAACATAATTTAGAAACACCAGTTCTGGGAATATATTATATTATATATTATATATATTGTCTTTGTTGTAATTATCACGTAATAATATACTGGGTCGTGTTCAGTCAGAAATTGGGCAATTTTTCAACTAGTTGTATTGGTTCTATTATTATGATTAATGCGAATATTATAAGAACTGTGATAATTTTAAGAAATCTTAATAATAATTATTGTTTCCATCCGTTTTACGAGATAAGCCTATAATTAAAAACACATAATAAATTTAATCTTATTTAACCATAGAATGTGAAACATTATGTAAATGTGTAGGCGAATCTTGCTGTGTTAAATTAGTTTAGATTAACCATAACCAGAAATGCTTTGTTGTTCAATGTCAGACAAAACGTCATTACTTATTCAATAAAATAAACATTGTTCTCACTCTTTATAAATATATCTAACTATAACTCCTTAATCTGTTTTGTTTTATTTCATTGCCATTGATAAATCAGTCTTCTAGGCCGATTCACATCAATAGAGCGAATGCTCGTTCTATGCTCATTCTATCAAATACTTTTAAAGTAAATCAACTTAGAGCATTAGTAAGGTGTTCTTTTATACATATATTCTAAGAAGGCTCGCTTAATATAACCGGTCGTAGTACGCGCGAACGTTCTTGCGTGTTCGGGCGTGCTCGCTCTCCGGAGCGGTCTCTTGCACCCTCAAGTTTTTAAATAGGTAAGTACTACGAATTTAGGATCAAAAAACGTTTTAATTTTAAGTCCAACGTAGTTTCAAACTACGTTCTTGAGGCTCTTAACACTTAAGCGCCGCACGTGCAGCGCCTTCTGAATAGTTTAAGGATCGCAGTTGACAAGGAGCGGAGCGTAGAGTGACGGCATATTTTCATACAAAAAAGTTATTGATCTTTTTTGTATGTAAATACATACGTCAGACGTTCAACTCAACTTCCATTTGCAAGCTTTAAAGTATTTGCAATCGTTATCCAGAGAAATAAGAATGAAATTTGCATTTAAAGTTATTATTTCTTCCTATTATAATATCGCTGTCAGACTCAAAACATCACAAATTCTAGTTCTTGGGTCTCCTTTTTCCAGGTTGACCATTTAGTGTACGTAAACGCTAAAGCTTTTGTTTGGACTAAAAGATCAAGAAATGATGGTTTTGAAGATATACGATCTCTGCAATGACATGTATATAATATATCAATGGATCTCTGTATAAAATTTAAGTACAAACAAAAGAGGTCAGAAGTTTGAACAAAGATTGACACCTTTTTGGTACATATTACGTTTTGTTTTTTTATGCACGTCAATTTAGAAAAAAATAAACCTTGAATGTCAACCAATCAATTAATTCGTCAAAAATGTACACTTTAAAATTCTATAAATTTACAATAATTCCTCAATAACTTATTAATAATGCTGCCAAATGCTAAATTGTTTTTGTGAATATATTTTAATGAAATATGAAATACCAAGCATGTTTAGTGGCTAATCGTTTGACCAGGAATCTCAAAGTTGGTGTAATCCATAGATTGTACACTAATACTGGTGTGGTCTGTAATCAAATACAAAGAATTAACCAACGTAAGTTTAATATCTTATTTTCAGTTTCATGTACTGCCTTTGTAGCTAGCAATGGCAAAAATGTATTGATTCGTTTTTAGTTAATGTCCAGAACAACATCTTCAATTAAGATTGTTGTGTGATATTGCATACCGGAGTAAAGTATAGTGGAGTCAGTAGTGCAACTGCCTGTAACGCCGAGGTCGCGGGTTCGATTCCCGCTCATTAAAAATACTTTACGTGCATGAACAAGGAAGTTTATTTAGGTGTGGGTGCCTCCATTTATAATAATTTATTTTGTTTGTTTGTTTCTGTTAAGTTTTGTATTAATTTTGTGTAGTATTTTTTTTTAATACCAATGTATCATTAAAAATGTCACATTCTTGCTTACATATTTGTGTGATAAGAAAATATAATAATAAATATTATTTTAGCGATTTGCTCCGTACAGCCAAGGTGGAATAGCTACTCGGCAGGCAGCTTGCCTCCTTCGGCGATACCTTTACAAGACGATAGCAATGCAATCGTCGTGCTACTGGGCACTGTCCATTTCAGCAAACAATCTGTCGAAGATGTTACCCAGGTATTTGCGTGTTATTTTAAAGAAGCAGCGATCGGACAAAGAGTGCAATTTTTCTAAAACGTTATGTTAATATAGATAAGACTTTCGTGATACGGGATTTTATGATTCATTATAAACTAGGCACAATAAAATGTTTATTGAATTGAAAATTACTACTATTATTTTGTATTGCCATTAAATATTTCGATAAATACCCTTAAATACGTAAGTAGTTAACAACAAAAATATTTTAGTTACATTATCCGTGCTTACTAATTGTATTAAAAAAATGGATTTTTCAATATTTATAATTGACAAAGCGGCGGAATCCCGGCGTTAGGTATACATATTCAGACAACAACACCTAATCCCACGAAATTGTCGCTTTTGTCCGATCACTGGTTAAAAGTCATGAATATGTTAGTAATAGGTAGGTAAGAATGTATGACATAATGGTAATACCAGACTTACCATTATATAATAAAATATGTTGAAAAAAGTAGCCTATGATGATATGTCCTTCTATATCTTATTTTTAGGCACTTCATGACGCTTTGCAGATGTAACAACTATCAATTTCTAACGGTTGCAAGTTGCAGTAACTGGCAACTTTCTTTTGAAAAGTTGCTTGGATGCAATTAAGTTGCTAGTGTTGCTACATCTGCAAAGCGCCTTAAAGCGCGGTAAACTTGCAAAATGTTTTTATTTTAATTATAAAATATTTATTATATATATAGATAGTGAAGACATTGCGACCAAATGCAATCCTAATAGAATTATGTCGGCAGAGAGTTTCATTATTGGAATTAGATGACAAGAAATTTTTAGAAGACGCAAAAAAATTTGATGCCAATAAGATGAAGTGAGTGCTGTATTATAATACTTATTTAAAAGTTAGTACTGTAAGTGCAAGTTACCTGTAACATACAGGTAATGTACACTTATGAGTCCAGGTATGATAATTATTTGAACTAAAAATTCATGTTATGTGTGCAATACTTTTGAAAACCGAAACCCAAGATCATTCAGTAGCAAAACCTACAGTCAGTACCTAATGTATTCGTTTTCCTAGCGCTAGATAGATTGAGCAGCGTTATCGTCACATTTTTTGTATGGGGAAACATGACCAAAACACGACAAAATCTATCTCACGCTTATTATACTAGTCTAGCACGCTTTTCTTGTTGCAAGTTAAAGTTAAGAATATTGTTAGGTTTTTGATCACTTTATGAAAATTTTCAGAGATGCAGTGAAAGGACAGAATTTTGTCTCTGGCATGCTTCATGCAATGTTATTAAAAACATACGCTGACATCGCCAAAGAACTAGGCGTCGCACCGGGAGGGGAGTTTCGACGAGCTTATCACGAGGTCAGTCTATTCAATATACTTATGTGACATGCTAACAAGGAGCTTTAATTAAAAAGTTTACTATCAAATGGTTCCATAGACAAACATGTTACTTATCAGGAGCGACACCTGGTGACTGGGTTTGATTCCTGACCAATCAGAGCCGCCCATTTTGACTTATCATCTGACCGACATCTGGCGGCTGAGCTTTCAAATAATCTCATCTATTGGATGAATGTATTTTTTTTAATTTTTAATTACTTACATAATTTTACAGATGAAAAAAATACCTGGATGCAAACTGTTTCTTGGAGACCGGCCAATTCAAATAACCATTGCTAGAGCTTTTCAATCTTTAAGTGTGTACGAGCTGGGACAAGTTATGTACCATCTTACGACATCAAATCCGAAGCCGTTGGAGTACGTATTAAGCATAATAATTATATACATTGATACTAATAGATTAAATATATATATTTCTAACTTCCACATAACTAATTGAAAGCCAGCAATCCCGTATGCGAGATGAAAGTCGCATGATGCTTTGACTTGCTGACCCTAGCCTGAAGTTGTGTGCCACAAGTGTGCACAGCTATTACGAATTAAAGCCGAAGTAATTAAAATGAAAAAGAATTTAAATGTCCATCGAGTTTTTTTGTAGTGTATTTAGTATCAGCATTGTACCCGTGCGAAGCCGGGGCGGGTCGCTAGTAATTTTATAAATTGTACCTTTCGCAGTAAACTTCAAATAGAAAAGTACAAAGACCGAGATTTTGTTCAAGCGCAGTTTGAAGAAATAACTAGGGATGTGCCAGCATTTAAGAAAATCTTCCATGTATTTGTCGATGAACGTGATAAATGTCTAGCATTTTCGTTGCAAGAGTGTGTCCGTTCTGGCAAGTATTGAGTGCTAGCTAAGTATTTATAAATGTATGGTTAGGTTAGTCTTCTTCTTCGTCGTGTCGTAGTTAGTCAAATTTTATTTTAACTTGCCATCGTAGTGAAAGGATTAGCCAATTCGCTTTGGAGAAGGTTAGGTGAGAGACTAGTTTCGAATACTGCAACAGTCTTCAAGGGGCGATTAAAGCATTTTAGTATGGCTCTCTAAGACTTTATCCAAGAAGACAAATAGAAAATTTACCTTTTTTTTATGATATATAGTATTATGTAATATCATTTCATCAGAAAATTCATAATAGCATTACTCACCTCCTATTCCATGGGACCTAAACATAACAGGTGAAGAGTGGGTGCTGTACACATCTGCCACACCCTTCTGTGTAACATAGGCGTGATGTTATGTTATGTAGTAATGATGAAGTATAAATTATGGCTACCGTGTCTGATATCTGGAAGACTTCACTTGTTTAGGGTGGAACTCAGTGAGTGTTGAATGTTTCAGCAGTTGAAACCCCGCGAGTCCTTGCGGTTGTGGGCATGGGTCACGTTGATGGTATTGCTAAATATTACGGTAAAATGTCTCAGGAGGATATTGTACCGTTACTGCTGTAAGTAATGTTAGTGTTTTTTTATTATTTGTAACTTTTGATATTTCTATATTAGTTATTATGTTAAGGTCTTAATCGAGCATCGCTTTCGAATATGCTCTTAGGCAAAAACACGCGATATTGCTGGCCCTAGAGCAAATAAGCTTTTTGGCCAGGCGGGAGGCTCCTATTAGCGCAAAGCCTACGCCTGCGCCTATCATGCGTGGATTCTGTGCCACTTAAGTTAGTTACATCTATGCTTTGTTTGGCCTTATTTTTTGTTTTATCCTTTTGCAACAAGTAGGTTATATTAAAGGTCTTAATGGTCAAGCCAAAATTACCGAAGCTTTTCTTAGTAGTCAATTTCAGTACCAGTTAGTTCGCATAGCTCCCATATACTTAGTTCGTGTCGTGATCATTGCGGTCATAGTGGCCAACCGTCTCATGGCATTTCCCACGGTGCTTAACTGTAACTAAGCAAATAAATATACACTTCTAAATAAATACTTAATTATATTTTTTCTTATTCTCAGATTACCAGCTCGATCCAGAGTGCCATACTACTTTTTTAAAGGACTCAAACTAACCTGCTATTTTTTGGTTTTTTCTTTTTTCTATAGATTGCTTTTCGGCTAACATATTGTTCTAAGTTAAAAAATAAATAATAAAAATGAATAGATTAAAAGTTGTTTAACTTGATTAAAAAAAATCCAAACACCACAAGATCCGCAAAACTTGTACCGTAAAACGGGTTCAATAGGGATGCAGGGGTCAATAGGGATAAAAACGATGAACAAAATTACAGCAGAAATACTACTATAAAATCTACCGTTAATCGTCTGTTTTTTTAATTTTTTTATAGTAGAATAGTAAATCATTTTACTGGTCACATTTATTTGACGTGAAGGTGGTCGTAAATCAGAAGAAAATACATCTGAAGTTCGCCGTTCGACAGCTCGAGATTTTGTTCCTCAGAAACTTTGGAAAAAAAACGGGTAAAAGTGAATTTTATTGAATAAATCGTGGTGAGTGGCAGAATTTAATTTATTTTCCATTCAAATCAAGTAAGTTACTACGCACTAATTGCTTAATTTTAGTTTAAATTGAAAATTAATAAGTGCCGGTAAATTTCGCAAAATAAGAGGATAATAGAGACGCCTACAGAATGCCATCGGGATGGCTGTGGGGTGAATCGGGACAAGAGTAAAATAATTAGGAACGTAGATTGTATGAAAAGGAACACCAAAGCAGCGATAGGGACAGGGTTGTCACTCACCAATATCACTAATATAATGTCTATAGATAATATTTTTTTTTTCTTTATTACCAATTAAGTAAAGTAAGCATAGCAATTCATATATTTGATGTACCTAACGTTGTTTTCTAATAAATAAACCATTTAAAAGTATTTTTTTATTTTACATCGCGGATTCTAGTTAGTACCTATCGAATAGGTTTGAGTTAGGTACCTACTTACCTATTTTATTTCGCCAAAATTTACTTTCTGCATTTGATTATCTTTTGAATCATCTCCAGTCAAAATTCGTAAAAAATCTTATTAGTCTTATTATCCTATCCTACTAATATTATAAACGCGAAACTGTGTGTGTGAGTGTTTGTGACTCTTTCATGGCCAAACAGGTGGACTGATTTGGATATAAAATTCGATGTAAATATAGCTTAGACTAACTTTGAATCGAGGATATAAACAATTTCCATACCAAATTTCATCCAAATCGGTCCTGCTGTTTGGGGGTGAAAGATTTTAGTAGGAAGTAGGATAATTTGACGGAAACTGATTCAAAATTTGTAGGTCACGAAGAAGACACAATTAAATTTCTAGAGGTACCTACATATTATAAGTTACGTAGAACAATATTATTATGAGTTTTGTGACAACCCTGACCAAATTTCTCCATTGTACTCAATGCCGTCCCTATTAACCCCGATACGTGTATAAATAGGGACAGCACATATTTTATGTATTTACATAAAAGGAGCTGACCATTAATAATTTTCGCGTACAGTTTTATTAAATACAAGTTAAGACTAAACTTTTAATGTAGTATAAACTAAAAGTTGTATGCAAAGATCATAAGAGAAAGTCACACAAAGTTGAAAACCATCCCCATTCACCCCATTTTACGGTATCAATCAGTGAATGTGATTAATTGAAAATTATTAATATGTACCAGCCAAGCCATATTTATTTTAAAAGTCAGGTCAAATTTATTTTAAAAGTCAGGCCAATTACAACTCCTTGCTGCTCTTTGTCCGACCCGGGAATCAAACCCGAGACCCCACGCCGAGAAGCGCACACGCTAACCTAGTGGTTGGTTGGTTGTCTGCCTTGCTCTTAGATATTTTGTTCAAATCGATTATTATTATTACGATTTTAGTCGATTTTAGCAAATCTCTTCGGTTAAAACGTCGAAAGCACGAAGACGTGACTGACGGGGCTTAACTTACGGTGTGGTCCCTTATTTTATAGTCTATTTATTTAGTCGCTTATTTCTTCAAGTACCATTAACCGGTCCGTAATCGTGAGCTTAAAGTGCTTACACTTCTATCAGCGCGCTAACAATTTTCGACCAGCTTTCAGGATGTCAACAATTATCTTAAAACTCACTATTAATAATAAAATTTGGCCTTCATACTCTCTGATTTGTACTGTGACAGACACTGGAATATTTTGTAATCTATACTTAATATATATATATATATAATATATATATTATATATATATATATTATATATATATATATATATATTATATATAATATTATAAAGAGGTAAAGTTTGTGTGTTTGTTAAATTGTCAGGGGTAATCTCGGAATCTACTGCACCGATTTTAAAAATTCTTTCACTAATAGAAAGCCACATTATCGCTGAGTGTCATAGGCTATATAAAAAACCGAAAAATTAAAAGGTTTTTACGTGGTAGTCCGTTTTGTAAAGAGAATCGGAGAAAAACTCATCGTTATACGTGAAGGCCACAGCAGCGCGGCAGCGGCGCGCGATGGTTTCGGCTTATTTCGGTTCGCGTTCGTGCTCACTTCGGAAGAAGGAGGCGTGACCTTCCTTTTACATCTGAGAAGAGGTAGGTGTGGGTAGTAGCGATGGGTCGTCGACGGTTTTTGCGTAAACGAAACTAGACCGTTCATTTTGGTTCATCGACTAGTCGATCGACCGGTTCAAAATATAGACTATAGTTCACGGTCTCAGTTCTTGCAAACTGCTAAGGGTCGTTTATAGTTCTTATGCGTTTACATTACGGGCGACGTTGAATTCGACTGAATGAATAAACGATGCGGTTCGATTGAAATTTGAGAAAAATAATTTAAATAATAATCAAATTTTATTTGTTTATGTTACATTAAATAAATTGAAAATATATACATAGGTAAAAATAAAAAGGCAAATATTTACATTAAGTTAGGCGTCATAGTATTCCTCCGCATCGATCTCGGTTAAATATATTTCTTTAGTGTTTTTAAAATAATAAAATTAATGAAAAAAAAAAATATTGTTTAGGTTTATAATTCCAGGTTTTGTTAATCTTCCCTTCATACTTTTTCCAGGCTTAGGACTGGCTGAATAAAGCGTACCTATATGAACTTGTCTATAACTTACTATAACCATATCTCACTCGCTAGCATTTCGCATTCAAACAAATATCAACGTTATCGCGTTCAAATATTGTCGTCTATTGTGTAGTTGTCTATTGAACTATGAATGAAGTACGAGAATATAAACCGTGATCGTGTCGTCTACAAAATGAACTGGTTTATCTGACAAACGTAAACGGTCGAACCGTTCATGAACCGTCAACCGGTCCATTGAACCAGTCCGTTCATTCAACGCCCACCACTAGTGGGTAGGTACCCGCGCGGCTCATTCGCGCGGTCGGCTCTTTACGCAGCGGACGTCCCCAAAATTGAATTTTTCGTAACACACTTTCGACATTCATTAATTTTATTTTCGGTACATTAAAAAAAAAATCTTTTATGTTTATATAGTTTTCATTTAATTTAGGTTATAGATAGGCATTAAGTTTGTTTCATGTACCTAGATATTAAATTAGGTTATAGGTATTAAGTTAGTTTCATGTAGATATTAATTTAGGTTATTGGTAGGTATTAAGTTTGTTTTGTGTAGATATTAATTTAGGTTATAGGTAGGTATAAAGTTAGTTTCATGTAGATATTAATTAAGGTTATAGGTAGGTATTAAGTTTGTTTCGTGTAGATATTAATTTATTTCTTACGAACGCTGCCTTAACTATGAAAGATATATATTTTTGAACATTATGCCCAACGAAGTGGGCACGGGTCAGCTAGTACTAAATAAAGCTGTGTCTTGGAAGACAGCAACAAAAGTTATTATTTTCAAACTAAACAAACAATAAAAAAGTTATTTAAAAATTTTGTTCGTAACAAACATCAGTTTGATTTTCAATCACAGTGCTCATGCTTGAGAGCAAGATCGTCTTGAGTACATCATTGATGATAACGTAATTAATGACGTCACATTGAATATCGTGAGCGTGTTCATAGCGCGATTCGGACCAAATTTAAGCGCGCTTAAATCGCTCACGTCACTGAAATAAGCGTTTCGGAACAGCGGGTTAAAAATCACCTCTTGTACCCTTGACACCACCGTCTTGCACCACTGGTGGTGTAAAAGGTATTTTTTAATACCCATTACACTACCAAAAAGCTGCAGCACCCCCTCAAAGTTCTCTGTCTACGTTAAAAATAAACATTGACAGTATTGACACCAACTTGGTGTCACCAAGTATTACAATATCTTTGATTGACACATGACATTTATGGTAGTCGTGTGTGTCTATAATATACTGAGAAAATATTATTTGTTTTATACAAAAAAATCTTAATAAATGAATCAATAGGTTAATTTGGTTTATCCACACGTTTAGTAGGAATTAAGTGTACGGATTAATGATTTATGCGGCTTCGCAATTTGTGAACAATCAAAACTTACTACCGAACGTGCTAATTTCACAATGTTATTGTTATTTATCATTTACTTGCAATTTTCATTTACGTATAACAAAGAAACAGAATGTGGTTGTGGTATAAATCGGTCCGGAGACAGCAAATCAATAGAAAACAATGAGTTAAGCAGTTCAAATGATATAGAACAGTGCTCTGCTGAGCACTGTTTAAAAGAGGTTACAGATGATAAATGGACGAATAATGATCTAAGTGGCATGGCCTTAATTCCCGCTGGAGAGTATCAGTTTGGAACAAATGATATAGCCATAGAGGCTGATAAGGAAGGACCAAAAAGAATTGTTAAATTGGATAGCTTTTATCTTGACAAGTATGAAGTATCCAACCAGGAATTTGATAACTTTGTTATTTCAACTAATTATAAGACTGAATCTGAAAAGTTTGGGGACAGTTTTGTGTTTACTGCATTTTTAAATAGTACATTTAGAGAGCAATTAAAAGATTACCGTGTTGTGCAAGCGGTTTGGTGGTATAAAGTAGATGGAGCTGATTGGAGACACCCCTATGGACCTGACTCTGATATAAAAGGTTAATATAACTTAAGATTTTGGTAATTATAGTCTACAAGTTGACCAAGTTGTTCACATGTTTAATTTTATATCTTACTAGCTTCTGTGCCCAACACCGCCCATGGGGTAGATCAATAAAAAGTATTAGGCCATATCCCTGGGGTCTTAAACTATTTCTAACCAATTATTATCAAGATAGTCTAGTACATTCGGAGTTAATTGGATACAAACAAACACACCATAAATTACTTTCCTCTTAGCAGGGTTTGAAATATTCATAATTACTTTTCAATGATTACTATCTGTTACAATTAATTACTTGGTCACCTTATTTACCTACATTTCGCCCTAAAACTGCTGTTTTTTGTTTCCATATGCAACTAATTCTGTCTAAATTATACCTAAATACATATTATCTTAATTCTTGCCATATTTATGAATTAATTCACAACACAATGTTGTCATTCTTGAAAAAGCAAATAAACAAAATTGTACACTTAATGCATTTGGATATGCTGGACAGTGGCCAATTACATTGAGGGTGGCATAAGAGTACTTTATTTACAATGTGATAATTATCAAGGTATACTAATCTAAATCTAATTAAAAAGGTGATAATTATCACTTCAAACCCTGAATATTAGTATGGATAAAATACTCAATAAAAATTTATGATAAATAACTATTTTCAGATTTAATGGATCATCCTGTCTTTCATGTGTCCTGGAATGATGCTAAAGCTTTTTGCAATTGGCGAGGAGCTCGCCTGCCAACTGAGGCGGAGTGGGAAGCAGCCTGCCGAGGTGGACATAAAGACACTAAATATCCATGGGGTGACAAGTTATTTCCAGGGCGGCAACACATGTTAGTAGAATACTATTTATCCTTTGGGTGCCAATATTTCACACATTGACTAGTTTTTGTGGTGATTTTTCTTACCTGTCTTATTTGCAGTTCTCTTGGAGAATACAAGAATCTATGCATTCTTAATTCTTTATTGTACAAAAGAAAATAAACACAATAAAATGTACAAAGGCGCCCTTAACCACTAAAATTGGTTTTCTTCCAGCAAACCTTTAAGTGATAGAGGAAAGAGATACTTTTGGAGGGTAAATGGAAATGTACAGTAAAGTGACTACATACATATCATATCATTCTATTCTAATCTGAGTGTATACATGTATACAATAATACACACCTTCATAGACAGTACATACTATTAAATAGAATATCATACAATTTGCATTGTTTAGTTTGTAACTTGATTTCAGAAGGTAAAAAGATTAAAGTTAATCATCCTTGCATAATATTTGTGTTTTAACATTTTATTTCTTTTTCAGGACTAACATTTGGCAGGGAACTTTTCCAAACCATAACTCAGCAAAGGATGGCTATGTTGGAACTAATCCAGTGGATATGTTTCCCCCCAATGACTTTGGGCTGTATAATATGGCTGGCAATGTATGGGAGTGGACTGAAGATAGCTGGGTTAAAGAAAATGTATGTAATTTAGACTAAAATACATTTTTTTTAATATTTTCTAATAACTGACATACCCTACTGATTTCGTGTTCTTGACGTCCTAAACTGGACCACACTAGTCTCAGAATATTGATATACAATTTATTCATTATTGTGAAACACATTTATAAGTACCTCAGTATTTGGCAAGGCTACCTGAACTGTACAGTATTTCTTACTTGGGACCGAAATATAATCAGCAAATATGTGTGTGTATCATCAATAATCCTTTTAAAAATCTCCTTGTTTTTCAGCAAAAAGAGAAAGTGAAAAAAGGTGGCTCATACTTGTGCCATCAATCCTACTGCTACAGATACAGATGTTCTGCAAGATCACACAACACTGAGGACAGTTCTGCCGGGAATTTAGGATTCCGGTGCGCCAAATCTGTAAAATAATTTACATTCATTGGTTTCATCTTTTCTTTGTCAGTCAAATTGTTGTACTTAGGTTAACTATGAAAATGCTATTGCCATTTAGCAATTAATAGCATTGTACTGAGAGGTTTTTAGGTATTCTCCAATTAGTAAATAAGTTCCTTGAAATATATTTTTAAGCCCCAGTTTCAGATGTGTTAGAATTGTTAGATAAACCTTATTGATTCTCTTTTCAAGTGTAACTTGTGTCACTTCTTTATTTGATCAGGTTATATTTTTTGGGTAGATAAAATAGATAGATAATAAACACTTAGGGCCAGTTTCAGAGTTACCGAGTAGAACCTCTGAAACTGGCCCTAAGTGTTTCTATTTTATATTACAGAAAGAAGACTGTCTCCAGTGATTACAGAATCTTATATTTTTCAAATTCCAAAGTATGATTTTAAGTTATCTTATAAGAATTAAATTGAAGCCATTCTTTTTATTACGATTTTAGTATGTTACATATAAATTGAGCTTCTAGAGCAAATAATCTACTATGCTTAATATAAAAAATAAAACTTTATAATAGGTATGGCTGTGGTAACCTAGTTATTCTTATTATTATTGTTGTAGTAAACGATCAAGATTGTAGTCTACTTGATGGTGTGTGTTAACAAGAGAATAATGTGAGGAGAATGTACTCAAAAGAAATATGCGTCACGTCGCCACAACTGAGGACTATATGACGTCATTTTTGCCTGCAATTTCTGAATCCAAAATTCTAGTACCAGTTAATGGGGCACCGTAAGACTGTACTTTAGTGCAAGTTTGTAAAACTTGGCGACAGATTAAGGTGGAACAGTGCCACAGTGTCGACGATACTTTCTCCCGCCAGCATGTTCACAAGAACTCTACCTTTTAATAAGTTTTTGAAATTGATCATATCATGTCTTTACAATATTAAATATGCTTTAACAATTTTTATACAAGATCGTTAATATGATTTTTTTTATAAATAATAAAGTTTTATGTTACTTTAAAATCACAACATTATTGAACTCGAATACTTTGCATATACACCAATTGAATTTTAAAAATAAGATGTTTTTTTTTAAGATTTCAGACTCGAATTTGATATTAATACTTTAGATAGTTTTATAATACAACAATGTATGTGAGAATTTTCTATAACATCTATACATATACGTAATTAAATACACGGTATTCAAGAATTCGTTGTTGTTTATTTCTGAACTACTTGATTCGTATATGATTCGCCTGCACTATCTATCACTTATCCCTCCCCTAAAGTGTAACGAGAATTGACTGCCTCGATGGTCTAGTGGTTAGCGTACGCGCCCCTCGCCACGAGGTCTCGGGTTTGGTTCCCGGGTCGGGCAGTGTTATTTGTGAACATTTCGTCAAGAAATTCACAATAGCACAGAGTTAGAATTGTGACCGGTGGATGACGATAGGCTCACCCTCTATCCAATGGGACCTAAACATAACAGGTGAAGAGTGGGTGTTGTACACCTCTGCCACACCCTTTTGGGTAATATAGGCATGATGCTATGTAAGATTTGAACAAAGTATCAGGCAACAGACACTTTGATTACAGGTTTTTACTCTGTCTATTGGGTAATTTGGCTACTATTGGCGTTGTATGAAGCAATTATATTAATAATGGAATGCCGTTTGTAATGAGAAATAAAGCACTTATGTTACACTTATCATTTAATTGCATATTTTTGTATAAAAATTACAATAGGTACATAAATTGGTTTCTTTATGATTAATGAAACAAAATTTATATTTACAAAATGGTGAGCTTCAGCTGCCTGACTGCTAACGCAAGAAGATCATTCGGAGTACAAAAAGCACCTTACAATTTTGGTAAGTACAAAACAAAACGGAAGACTAAAAAGGAAGTTCGAGCTACTGCTATTAAACCCGTTATCGATTTGATCTTATATACATAATTTTGGTATAAATAAAAGATAAATTAAACAAAATAAATAACCAACACAACCACTTTAGTGTCATAGTATTCTAAACCTAAATTGAACATTCGGTTGAAATTAAAATACAGTTATTGTACTTAAAATAGAAAAATAATCACGTCAATTTACAACTAAAGTTGCCATTAAAATAATTTATACCCATGTGTTAAAAAATCAACACAGAAAGGCAAACTTCGGTGATATTGTCATACAGCTTTTATAATACAACAGCTGTACCGCCCAGAGGTAAAAACCTTTTATTTGCTAGTGTTGTGAACGATCTGATAATCATGAGCTTGTAAAAATACTGATTCATACTTATAATCTAAACACTCGATCTATGCAAGCTTGGCAGAGTTGTCTTGTTATTCCCAAAATCGATTCATAATATTAAATCCAGTGTTGCAATCTATCTACTAAGCAATATCTAACAATGGGGTGTTTTATATTGCCTAACTTGCCTAAGTAAGTTGTTCTTTTTTTTAATATTTTTGCCCAAACTCTTATGTGTACACAAGAATATCATTATAGATCTGGAGTTTTAGACAATTGGATCCATCCAAACAAAGTGCACCATCTTATTAAAATTGTATTTATATTTACATTTTTCAGATTGATCCAATTGACTGTTCAGGGCAGACTGGATTGAAACACTGGATCAATGCCTTTAACTTTTGTGAACGCTTCATTGTCTGCAAGACTTCATGAAGTGATTAGGAAAGGGTGTCATCATACATTAGTTGTGCATATTTTCTATTATATTTTTGGGCATAAATGGTTTTTGTGGAAAGGTAATTGTGAACTATAACTTGTCGACTGTGTTTTTGACATTGATTAAAACCAACACTATATAGATAGATATTCGAGACTCATTAAGGCAGAAACAAGCGACTTTGAATATCTAAGGGGCCAATGGGTTTGCATACTTTGCATGAACTAATATTTATTTACTAAATTTTGATAAAAATACATGGTTTGAAAGAGCAGTGGGTGGTATTATGCAGTCTTTCTTGATGCCCAATATGACGAAATGCCTTTGGATAGAATAGAAGCAACATAGTGGTCGGTCAATAATTAACAAAATGTCGCTGTTTAAATTGAACCTCATGGAATAGGCTATTTTACAATAATAATATGCATTATTAATTAACATAGTTCTATAGTTAAACACAGTCTTGTCAACGATGTTCTTATGGAAGCTGATGAAGAACGAAATACTTTTTACATCTTGCAACTTATGTAGCAAAGACCATCTACCCAGTAGATGCCGTTAAGGGCTAGTCTCCAGAACACCATGGCTCGCTAATATGATTTAAGCGAGCCAGCGTCAATATAAAAAAATCGGCAGCATTTTACTCTATAATAGAGCGTAATGGAGAGGCAGACGTCCGTGTTACTTTAATTAAGTAGTCAAAAGTGAGTCAATCCCTGCTTACCGGATAAAATGTGAGAATAAAAAATCTATTTGGAAATTAATGTTTACAAGCTCATCCCATCATAAAGGTAAAATTCAATCAAAAGCACCATGTACGGAATACATGTCGACTGTAAGTATTATGACTATTCTTTTAGAGAATCGTTTTTAATCTCCAAAAGCAACATAATTGTATCTAACTCTAACAATAAAGTATAAAACGCTATGCGATCACAAATCTAGCTATACATTTACATCGATAAAATAAAATTTACACCATTGATACCCTAACTGTATGTACACTAGACAAATCACATGCACCGCTACAACTCTATTCACGATTGGCGAGTGCCGGCACCGCAGCCCCAGGGCTCCGGCGGAGTCCGAGCGAAGGCGACGGGCGGGGCGAGGTCACCACCAAAGCAAGTACGACTGACTGGAAATGTATTGTGCCACGGTGGGAATGAGTTTTTAAAGCAGAGCAAAATGTTGCTTATGGCCTAAATATTTGAATTGAACACCATATTTTTGTTCTGTCTTTAACATAAAGACGTTATAGCTGTTGGCGAGTATAGAGCGAGTATTGCGCAAAGGGCTTTGTGAACACATGTTTTCACAACTATTAGCGCTAAAGCTACTTCAGTCCTGCGTACTTGATCCAATCCATTAAAATTTAACTAAGTTTGTATCAGGCGTTTATAGTTTATTCGTCATTTTAGGCCCGAGTTCGAATACTGTAGTCCGTGGGACTCCAGAATTGTGGGTAAAGTGACAACTACACAGAAGAAGAACAAGGAATGGTCACAAAAATTTCGTTATTTTGAGATTTTAGCAGTCACATGTCAAAATAAGAAAATTCTTCTGACCGTCATTCAACTTTACCTGTGTTCAATGTCATTCTAACATGCGTTTATTAGTCAAAACGTATCACCAAACGCATGCATCTTTGTTAATATTCATCTATACGAAATAATCCTAAGAGCGTTGCAATCGAGGAGCACGCTTTGCCGCCGGAGTCGCACGTGACCCTCGCCTCGCCCGTCGCATCCGGGCGCCGCGGGACTGCGATCGCAGGTGCCGCTATGAATCACAGGTCGTGAGGGGGAGGGAATGCGGGGGAGGGCGGGGTCAGTTGCCGGCCGGCAGCACGGTGCGGGCGCGCGGCAGGCCGTTGCCGTTGGCGTTGCCGTGGCTGAAGCCGTTCTTCAGCGCGCCGTTCTTGTACACGTCCTTGATCTCCGTCGTGGCAGGCTCTGGCGATCGGGCACGGACCTGCAAGGCAAGGATTCCTTCATTAGTAACGAATCGGACGAATCTATAGAGACCGACGCATCAATCAACGCTAAAACGTCCATTTAGAGTTGAAAATAGTGTTGCACATCAATAGTCGACTATTGCTAAACTATCGATAGTCTATCGATAGATGACGTCATATCAATAGTATCGATAGCCTATCGATATTATCGATACTATCGATAGTATCGATTCTATCATTAGTGTGAGATGGGCAATAGTATTGATATACAAAAATAGTATCGATACTATCGAAGGCCAGTATTGCTCCTAAAGCAATACTATCGATAGCTCACACTATCGATAATTTAATAAACCGCGATAGTATTGCCTTCGAATATTTAATTACATAGCTAGTATATTTAATTCAAGAAACGATACTATCGGCGGTTATAAAACTATCGATGGCGTAATACTATCGATAGTGTTACAAATTATCAATAGTATCGATAGTTTTTATTATTTAATACAACGATAATATCGATAGTATTACTTAAAATATATCGATATTGTCGATACTATCGATAGTATTATTATGTAATAGTATCGATACTATCGATACTGTTACTTCTAATCAATAGTATTTGTTTATTTGTGATATCGATAGAATCGATAGTATCGATATTATCGATAATATCGATAGCACTATCGATATTGTTACTAGTTTTCGAGGTCAACTATCGATAGGGAAACTATCGATAGTTGGGCAACTCTAGTTGAAAATGAACTCAAAATGCAAAAATCACTGTCAGTGGCAATTTTCACCTCAAATGGAACTGACATTTCAGTATATTTGAAAAATCATTTTGTTTAGAATAATGGCGTGTTGTGCGATTAAAACATGCAGAAATTATAGAGAACGTCCAAATACAACTGATGCAATCTCCTTCTATCAGTAAGTAATACAAAAACAATCTTATTTTTATCACGATATCTTCACGCAAATTTTCTTAGTCTTAGATACTGAATCTGCTCATATTCCTGTTTTTTATCTTCAATTAATAATATAAAGTTTACAGCTGTTTTCAAAATTCTGTTTGTGGATTTTACTTACTATACTATTCTTATGTGTTTAATCTAACAAAGCGTTCTTTGTAAAAAAAAATATAGTCTAGCGAAAGTATAACTCCAAAGATAGCAATAGGCTCAATCTCTATCACACGGCACTTAAACATAACAGGTAAAATGTAGCAGTTATATATAATACCTCTGCCACATCCATCCAAGTAATATAGACATTGAAGTTGTTATGTTATAGTCGGTTTACACAAGGTCAATACTTTCAATTTTGTTTATAATTATATTGTATTTGTATAGTGCTCTAGTTTTACATCCACACGAAACTTTAATTAACTTAATTTCCCCCTCAAGCAGAATGTAATGAGTAATCTTAAATATTCCTTCAAAATACAACACCGAGAGAAGGGTACAAAGGTGTGAATTATTTATTTTTATTTAAAACTTTATGCACAATTTGTACAGAGGCGGATTTAATGCCAAAGGCATTCTCTACCAGTCAACCTAGGGTGGTGCAGAGCTTTACATGGTAGGTGCATTTGTAAAGATAATTAATTAATAATTAGAATTACCCTAGGCCTAGAGTAGGACTGGTTGTAGAAGTCTTTGAACAGGAAGAAGAACATGACGGCGTGCATGCCGATCCACCACACGAAGGCGCGAGGGTAGTCGCACTCCACGAACAGCAGCTGGAACGCGTGCACCATTATACCCACGAACTGGGCCTGGAAACAACAACAACAAGTATGTTTAAAGAAAGAAGGAAAATATTTATTTAGTGTATCTATAGCTCAAATATTTCTTAGACTTTATGAGGCGTTGGCATGCGTATCGATTATGAAATCTTTGATATATTTGCTAGGTTTGAAATCAACACATTTAGTTTCAGGTGATAAGATGTATAGACATTATGTATGTTAGACATTGTGAAATGTAACCGTAATGTGTGCATTTTACTGCCGAAAAAGGCAGTAGAGTGGTTTGCGAAAGATCAAGAGTTGTCGAAAATTGCATTTAACAAAGTAAGCTAGCTAGCTCAGTATTCTAAATTCAATCCTAATTACGATTTTAATTACAGGCGGGTTAAATTCTCAAAAAGAGGAGAACAATAAATTATCTCTACTCTATACATAATATATTCCATTGCCAGGTAATAAATGTACTCAATGCCGTCAGTTTTAATGTTCATTGATAACATACAATACAATGCATATTATGTAGTCACTACTAATTGCTGCCACGACCTCTTCTTCATAAATATTGAAATGCAATACGTAATCTTATTCATTATTTAATTTGATTTGTAATGATTGTGTAATTAAATTAACAGAAGAAAAAGAAAACCAATTAACCTATTCGCGAATATAAAAAATAATTACGACTATATCATTTATATTTAATTCCGTTAGGCATTTATTATATTTTAATAATTAAAACTGACAGCGATAGCCGAGCGAGATACCGTAGGACGGCCAGGTCAAAGGTCTCGGGTTCGAACCTACGGCACACACCTCAGTCAATAAATCGTTAAGATTCGTCTTTTCGAAGATATGTGTATTTATCATATATATTATCGCTCGCTAAAACATCTTGAGGCAACCTGCATGCCTGGTGAAGGTGCATGAAGGTTTCTGGGAACATACATATAACACCAACCTAACCTAACCACTGGTGAAGGAATTGTGAGGAAACCTACATGCCTGAGAGTGCCTAAAAAGTGCTCGAGGTTGTGTGAAGTCTACCAATCCGCAATTAGCCAGCGTGCTGGACTATGGCCTAACCCTTCTCAGCATGAGAAGGGGCCCGAAGCCAGCAGTGGGACATGTTTTAGATACAGGGCTGCTATTATTTATATAATTTAATTAAAAACTGCCGACTTTTTCTATTTCATTGTAACACTAAATAGAATTTGCATGGAGTTTGGGCTTAATTCAACAAACTGTCATCATTAAAAAGCTGGAGTCTGGGACTAACTGCGTCCGGCGATAAGGCAAGGTCGTCTGCCAATGATAATTACTTAATATACATAATATGATTTCTGTCGCTAAGTTTAGCGGCAAATTAGAACACAGTGCAAGCACTTCTATTTGAAGACACACCAAGGTTTATGAGTGTAACTCACCATTTGTAAAGACGTGAGGTATTTCTTCCACCAGAGGTAGGGCCTCATCTGCGGGCCCATAGCGGCGAGCATGTAGTACGTATACATGATAATATGCACGAAGGTGTTGAGCAGGCCGAAGAACGTGGAGTGTCCGCCGGGAGTGAACTTCACGCCGAACCACACCGACATCGGCATCACGCCGTGGTGGATCACGTGTAATGTTGATACATGATCAAATTTCTTTCTTAGTACAAAGAAGATCTGAAATGTTTGAAGTAAATTCGATTAGCATAATCTTAAGTAGTTCATAATGCAATTTAATTATTACATTAAGTTACATTTATCTTTTGCATTTTACGACTATAAACAAAGCAGTCAGTCAAACGGAAAAAAAATCAGCTATCTACTAATAGCATTTTTTTTTGCTGTAGAACATTAGTTTTTCTATAAAACCTTTTAAGGCCTAGTTGGGTTGCATAGATATAAATTGTTCTTATGCCACCTGAATACTAACTATTCTCTTCAATAACATGACCGCTTCATACATGCCGAGGTTACTTTTAACATTAAATCGAAATGGTGTAACATGTGTAATAGCATACAAGGATTGACTATCCAGTGGACTGCTCACGTACTTCATGTTTAAGCGAATTGCCGAACCATTTTGAGGCACGCAAAGGGGCAGCAACGCGTTATTAATTGCTTTGCGAAAAGCAGACAGTCGTGCATTCGTTTATGTAGCATAATTTGTTCAAACGTGTGATGTCTACTGGGTAGGTGGTCTGTGATTAAAAGTATGACGTGTATTTTGCTTACCGTATCAATAAATTCGGTGAACTTCGAAAAGTAGTACCACCAACAAGCATGAACCATCTGTAAAATTTATAAATATGATATAGAAATTATAATAAATGAAGATACACAATCAATGATAAAACAATCTTATAAAGTTTGCACGAGGCAAATGTGGTAAGACAAGTCGTATGCTCAATTTTACGAACAACAGATTTAAATCTAATATTAGGGATCTAGTTGCTACCGCAAACTTTTCATCTATCCTAAAGTTATTCCTTATTTCTCAAGATCAGGAAAATAAGGTATTTAATAAATAATTCTATACATACAGAGACAGCATAAAACTTGACTCAAATTATATTCTAAATTCATGTAGCAAACTAATTCATTCAAAAGCGACGATACCATGACTACTGCTGGTTATGAAGCGTTTAGGTGATGGTGAATGGAATGGATGTGAAGTTAAGATGGAGATGGGATGGCAGGGTTAAGTGATGATGTTAAGTGTATATTCTACGGCAATTTGACGAGCAAATATTCGAACACTTGCAATTCAAAAAAACGCACCATTTATTTATAAATTCTGAATGAAGAATATAAACTTTATTGGTCAGATTTTAGGATTTCCGAAAGTTCGTCTTAGCAGAACAGATGGCGCTGCAAGAGCGCAATGATGTATAATGGAAGAAGTTAGGACAAATGAAATACAACTCCTTTTTGGATATTTTATATCCAATTTCGAGACACGCCATTAAAATGGCGGTGACAAGAAAATTGATGATAGGATACACATAACGGATGCTGGTAAAAAATGGTGTTTCTACCAAGCAATGAAGGCTGGTCTGATTTTTTGAGGATGTATGTTAAATGTCAATGAAAGTTCTGATGTTTTAATGGAAGTAGCCCAGTAAATGGAATAAATGTTATATAATTATAATATCGTTCAATGTTTGCAGTAGATGCTGATATGCTAGGAGTGGTACTGTACTATTTATCATACTATTCTATGAGGCCAAAATAAAAAAAATAAGAATTTTCTTGGTAAAAAACATACTTAATTACTAATAAATTATTGGTTCAAATTATTTTGATCGTTTTTCAGTTATTCTAACAAGAATCTTATTTTTTCAAAAAGTGGGTAGTAGAAAAGGGTTTTATTATTTTATTTTTTTTAATTTTAAACTTGGTAAGATTTGAATTATAAACCAGCCCTCAAAACATCAGCATCTAATTCGTAAACACATAATACAGTTACGAGAGATGAAACGATTCATTGACGGAACACTCAATTAGGAGGGGCGATTGGTGACTCGGGATTGGGGGACAAAATATTAATGCAAGTGATAATTCACCCTCATTGTTTGTGGATGTTTCGAGTGGTCGACCGGCTGACATTGAAAGCTATACCTGCCTGTGAACCACCCCGCCGCTCCGATCTGAAACAATGTGCCGACACCAGGCCCTTATTTACAAAATTTCCACACCAAATGTAGGGCTTTTCTCGCTGAATCATGTTAATCCTAAGCTAATGTTGGCGCTTGTGTATCTTACTTGTTACGAATGTTAGTTGCAGTACAATCTAAACAAGTATTCGTTTAGATACGTTATTAATCGCGTAATCTACCTTAAAACTAATTGATACCTCAGCACCCTGTAACTATATTTACATTGCATTCTGCAAACATCCTGAAATCATACAATACTCAATGTCTATTTACAATGAGATCTGGTTAGTTTGCTCTTTGTACCAAGATCCTGGACGGTACTCCACTTACTCTAATAGCTACAGGATTGTCTGTGTAGTCCACAGGTTGGCACCTATAGCTGTAATGATTCAGCCAGCCCCCCATCAAACTCTAGAGTATGACATTTAAAAACACATGTGTCAATTAACCCTGTAACACTAGTTACACAATGTAATTATATTAATTCTGTATTAAATATCACCAACTGCTGGTACAGGCCCTTTGCATATCAGGAAGAGTATGGCCATCGTTCATCGCACTGGTTAAGTGCGGGATGGTGGACTTCACATCACACACCATAAATCATGTTACTAATTTACAACTACTCTCAGATACTTATATACATTACATTTATGCATATATGCTACTTGATATCTATCTGTACATATTCTTATAAACAATTGACTATAATACACATATAACTCAAAAAGATGAAGGTCATTGTAGCAGGCTCTGGGTTACCTACATTAATGTCGTAAATATTTCATTTTGTTGTTGAACCAACATAGTGAATTCATCAGACTGATTGAAAGTAAATTAGCAATATTCATTTGAATACATTAGCATTTATGAATGTAGTAACTTTAGAATATGCAAATTAATAAAGAAAATAAAAGTAAACATGTTGAATACTGTTGCATTTCATTAGATAATTTCTAGACATAACATGTAGTTATTAAAATATTATTACTATTCTAGTAATATTATCTTTGTTTATTCTGCCAAGGTTACTCATCTGACTAGGCTATTATTTCTTTGTTGATAAGGTTCACTATAATGACTGACTGAGCATAAATAAGAGTAATATTTAACTTTTCCAAGTGAATTTAAATGAAAGGTTTGTCTAGAGGAACCTTTTTTGTTTTGTTTTAAAGCACAAAAATTATTTTTAATTATTGATACACATGAGTGCATGTACTTTTGGCAAAACAGACAATTTTATAAAATTTTATTTTTCACACAACAATTAAAAATAGTAAATAAAGAGTATTACACAAAATGTAATATTTACCAGATCTGGAATAAAAACAGAGTACAATAATATTGATATAATAATTTATTTGTTAAGTTAATATAATATGAAATAAATAAGCTATAGCAATGTCGACTTATATAGCAATGCAGTGACTATCTGTCCTGATTTATCTAATTGATAACAGTACAGGACATGCATTCAAATGCTATACTAGATATTTATAGTCCATTGATTAGTTTTAATAAGATTAATTACTTAATGTACATTAAATTGCATTGACTGGATAAAGAGCAAAGTATTTTATCATAATCATAACACATTTTACTCTATAAGCCAAAAAATAGGAAAATATGGCAAAAAAAAATATAGGTGATAACAATAAAATTGATGTGATAGTTATTTTTCAAAACAATTTTTTTAATTCCAATCTTGCTTCTAATGTGTTTAGGTGGTGATTAATATTTATACAAGTAAGGGGTTACGGACATAAGTTGAGTAGTTGGTCATATTTAAAAAACTCAATAAACATTAATAAAGTAATAAATAATTATTAGCATAACATAAAAAATAGTCTTCTTACCTCATAAAATAACCACGAACTGAACAACACTTGTGCAAAATTGTATAATATTAAAACATTTTTGAATTCATATGCTTTTCTATTTTCCATAAACCGTGGCCCTATAACCTGAAAAAGGAAAGACAACGATAAGTATAATTACACAGGAATCTCACATTGATATAGACAAAACCAGTAAAACATTGAAAAATTAAAAACCAACAAAAGTAAAGGGATTGTTTTCAAAAATCATCAACCTCACGAACGGAGCCAGGGCGCTTGCTGACGACCATGACAAAGTGCAACCAAAAGGTAAATAAAAATTTATGGCATTAATGCCCGTTTCAAATCATATCAATAAATATGCAACGCGTAAGTTTAAAAGTTATTAAAACCAGTAATAATTATAATTACCTTGACTAGATATACATAGCTTAGACATATTAATAATGTAGGAAATGGGGAACTCATCAGGAACCATGGATTTGTCCTAGGATCTGAAACCAAACATTTTATCTGTTTATGCCACACTCATCATTATAAGAAATGTTACAGAATAGGTATTTTTTTACAATTAAAAAACAATAACTAACTATAACTTAACTATAACTAAAAATAACTTTATCCTGATATATTTTAGCTGTATTATTATGTATACTAACATTGTGATCTGATGGCAGTGACTTCACATAAATATACTGATAGTCCGCATAATCTGGTAGGCTATAAGTCAACTCCTATGCAATTGGGAAAGGCTTGGAATAATAATGGCTATACACAGGATCATAAATTCGGCATTGGCCCCAGTTCTTTCTTTTAGCTAAAATCAAGAATGCCCAGTACTGGTAGTCGAAAAAGGAACAAATTTCATGGCTAAAAAACTAACTTCAAAGACTATATACCTTTAAAGAAGGCTTTAGTTGGACTTCAAGCTATCATGAAAATTCTTATATGCATTTTTTATTAATATTCAACTTTATAGAGTTCTGCATAGATAGAATGTAGTGTGTTAAAAGAAATTGCCTTAAAAATAATAATTAGTCTTTAGTCTAACAGTTACCATCCACCATGTGATAAAAATAAAGGTGCTTTGATTAGATGACACTTCCTTACATCAGCTAGATTATGAGATAAATGAGTAACATAGTGTAAGCTGTTTTTAGGTCAGCTAAAAATACTCTTGTGCACCTAATAGAAATGTGCACTTATTCATATGTAATGCTTAATGCTTCTAGAATAGATGTGAGTGGATGAGATGATATTGTTTTTAATTTGATGTGTGAAAAAAAAAAGAAAACAATGTGTCATATAACAAACTAATAAAAGTTATCAATAAATTATCCAAATTTTGAAATATTTAAAAATTGTATTACACTTTTATAGAATTGATAAAATGATATTAATTTGGAACTGTAAAAAAAAATATTGTTTAGTTATTTATTTGTTACTTAAGACAACTCCTTTTGATCTGACTAATAATTACTTTACAGTTGAATAATACAAAACTTACGGAATATAGCATTAAAAATAATAATGTATTGCACAGGTGCATTTTCTCGATATAAAAAAAATACTCACCGCCGTAGGAGTCCATAAACGTTTGCATGCCATTAATATATTGTAATATTAGCGCCATAGTGTCGATTGCTGAAAAGTAAATTTAATATAATTAAAACAAATGAATAAAATCACTGATTGACAAGATGGAAAGAATTCGGTTAATAAAATTGATGTTTATCTACCTGTAGAGTACCGAAGTAGTAAAAATAAATATTTAAATTTATCTAAAACATTTGCTTAACATTTAATATAAATAATTATAGTCAATAGAACTACAATAGCTTATTTTATTCATTGAAACCGAAAATAGGTTATTCAGGCTTTGGCGTACTGACAGCGTAACAGGCAGAACCCGAACTGTCTGTCTAAATTAAAACTGACAATTGGGATAGATGGCGCGCTATGTTGCTTTGGTAATAATATTGTAAAAAATATAAATATTCTTTTAATTAATTATTGTATTCATGTCATAAAAATGTTTAAACCAGTTTAAACTAATAACTGTTTTTTTTTAGTAATTGTCTGTGTTGAAACTGTTGAATCAAAGTTGAGGTATAAAATTCTACCAAAATGTTGGCACTCTAAAAATAATAATCCTACCCAGTAGTAGTACGTGCTAGTTTTATTGGTTTAAGTTGATAAGTTAATCTAGTATCATAATTTAATGGTATTAATTCGTTATATTAGCTTCCTCGCGCACCTATTCACGCGTGGTACATCGATATATGTATACTAGGTGAAGATGAAGAATGAAGAGCTCTCTATAATTAAATATTTTTTTAAGTTCGGTCAAGTACTTAGTTTTGACAAACAAACAAATAAAAAAATAAATAATATTTTTTATACATAATATTAATACCTACACATACATAGGTGTAGATAAACAACATTATTTTAACCTTAAGATAGTGGTTTGTTCATCATTAGTAACAGAATCCTACATACCTGCCTACCACAAGTTTAAACAAAACAATTCGAAAAGAAACACAATTTGATTTTCGAAAAAACTGATTGCTTGTAATGTTCAATGCTTATTATTTCTACATGACATTTTATTGCATTTTTTCGTTAAACTAGATGCATCGATTGTGACGTGCGTCGCACTGACTACCACCGCGCCACATTACTGAACTGTAAACAAACTTCTTTTAGAAACAAACTATTTTGTAACGATAATTGATTAATAGCGAGAACAAATATAAAAGTACTCGTTAAGTGAATAGATAGGCAACAAAAAATCAAAGTTAATCGTGTCGTGGGAAGCCTAGTTAATTAAAAGCTAGCTTATACAATACGCTGACTACTAATTAGATAAGTAGCTACGTAGCTGTTGCTAACAAGTTAAATTATCAAACAATATTCTTTATTGATATTGATAGTGGCCAAGTTGCCTCTCTGCATACCTACCTACTATCTTCGATGCTTACTCTGGTACCTGTCGGCCTATACTTCAGTATTTGATAGAGTTGATTGATACTACTCGATACCTACCTGAAAAGTATCGATGAATATGAGCAGATTAATCGATACTCTTCGGTATATTTGGTCTCGAAAAGTAAGTATGTCATACATAACTCCATGAAAGGGTCAAGGTCAAGGTCAAGGTCAATAAAATAGTATCGTCTGGTACATGAAAATTCCCAACTTATTATAGATATGATGGCCGTTGACCAACGTATACAACCTTATTTTTTATTTTGCCAGTAGGTACCCTGAATGCAGTTTTTCTAAATCAGTAACAGAATTTATTCAACTATTTAATACATGTAAATAATAAAATATGACATGAAGTGAATAGTTTATTTTACGAACTAACTTTTGTCAAATTTAATATTCAATTTGTTTGAGAAAAAGAGTTAAAGAATTGGTTTGTTACATTCATCAGATAAAAAAATAGACAAGTCTGGTTTCAACATTGGAAACATTAAAAAAGTAGAGATTTGTGAAACGGTAAAAAAATGCCTTTTCTAGGTACTTAAGTACGTATTACTGTTGCGTCTGTTGCACGCAAATAGGTACGATAATAAAATTGATTATAAGGTAATTGACCCTCATTACTCGACAACTAAGTAAGTTTTTCAAAATATAGTTGCTTATTTCTAATATTATAATTTATAATTATTTTAATCAGTACCTAAATAAATTAAAATCCTTTGAGTTAGTAGGTAAGGCACTTTAGGCACGAATACATTAATAAAATTTTACTCACCATAGACTAAGTTATTTCGAGGCAATTCTATTAGTTTACTGCTAAGCGTATCTGAAAAGAAATAAAATAGGTTAAAAAATATTCACTTCACTAAAGAAACTAAAAGATCGAAGATGTAACCAAAGGATTTCGCACACAACGCTCCTCTGGGTTTTTCTAAGGTGGAAAAGGAATTTTCCGAATTGGGCAATGCACACCCTCGTCCCGCTCAAGCTATACCCATTACCCATGCCTGCATGCAGCTAGTCTTTTATCTTGATTGGTCAATACAAGTTTTTCAGACACTAGATAGAGTACTTTATGACTTGTAGTCATTGATTTACATATAAGTTTATAGATCTATGCTTGTAGTATACTTAAGTACCAACTTATTTGTAGACAATAAGGAAGAATTATAAGACAAAAGAAACCCAAAATAAAACAATTGGAATTGTGCCTGGTAGATGGCGATCGGTTCAACCAATCACATGGGACCCAAACATAACAGGTAAAGTGTTAATAAAGAAATGATTTCATGTTATGCTAAATAACAATTGCCTACATATACATACAGAACTGTGTAGCAAATGGTAAACCCTGCTTCCTGTGTCAACACTCGACAACCCTGTCAGAGTTATTCACATCGTGCTCTACACCCCACTAAGAACAATAATGCCGTGACTTGTGACTTACCTAGCCTACATTCAAGCAAAATCCTTTATGTTAAAGAAAACTTTCTTAATCTTAACGTACTTATAATTAATTGTTAAGACAATTTGCATAGAAACGGTACATCGGCAATCAATGACGTGATTTGTTTCAAGGAATCTCGATGGTCAATACTTTCCGTCGAGCAATTTTCAAGTACTTCAAGTACTTGTTGTTGTTTTTGAACTGAATCGGTATTGTATCTACTGTTTTATACAAATACAATGAAGGTGAGCCACTATCATAGAGATTATTTCATAGAAGCTGTAATAAATTAACAAATCGGTAATTGCGACAAAAAGTTGAAATAAATTAATTAATCATAGTTAAGTAAACTTTTGACGTCTAAATTTTTTTTGCACTCGACCTGTTTAAAGATAGATACCGGCTAAAAGCTCCATCTTATAAGCTCACACAGTTAGTGCAACTGGTTTGCCAAAATTAGAAATGTATGAAAATTTCAATTTGCACTAGTAAGATAGTGTGTAGCTGGCAAAACGACGTGTTTGCATAAACTGTTTCTGCAAGTAATAAAATAGAGCGTGTGGCCTGAATCTATGTTTTTTTAATGTCAACATTTTTATTGCCAACTCAAACTTAAATACGTATAGTGACGTATGTACACGCCGATGGATATATACTTATTTAGTAAGTAGACATTTTACGCGACCTAGTTACGCAAGTCTCCTCCTACACGATTGATAATATGATAACTATGATAAGATATCTTGTTCAAATGATATGTCAGGTGCCTGCCGTGTCACGGGAAACTTGATACTCCGAAATTTTGTAGATCTGCCTGAGTTTTAAAGAAAATAGAAAACCTCAACCAATAAAAATATTAAGGGTATACAACCGCACACATACAAAGGTATTGTTGTCTCTATCGGTCTATGATATAAATGTGTGTGTGAGAATATGTGTTGGATGTTCATTTGTTACTGAACTGGGTAATAACTCGAATCTGTTGTTTGACAAGTCGGACGATTTTCAACAAAACTTCGTTGCTATGGTAACAATGACGAGATTTGTATGGGGAACAGGGATGAACAACTCTTACGAAAACCAAGCTTATTGTTTATAAATGTCATTAAACAGGCATATAAAAGACATTTTTAATGTAAACTTTTTATTGTGGTCATAATAAACTTTGAGACCAAAGTCATGGGTGCGTGTCATGGGTTTAATTGAACCCGAGATCTACGAGATAAGCAGTCCAACGACTTGACATAACGCGGTTATTTAATTCAGCTTTTAAATATACTAAAAACTGGTATTTATGAATGCTGTTAAGCATAATTATTATTTGTATTCGATAAGATACTACTGCCTGCCACGTGACAAGAGCACATGGCGCGTTGATTGTGTAGTTTTTTGCCTTTAATATTAATATACATAATAATAAATCCATCTGGCTGAATGAAAGGTAAATATATAGGTATAATTAGATATATATTCAAGGATGCAAATTTAATAAAATAATGTAACTTATATGTATATCTATATACCCTAATGTTGCTTTGTTTCATTAGTTTCTATAATTTTATTAGGTGACATATCTTCCTAAGGAACGATTACTTTTCCTCTACGAGTTTCTGCAATAAGGAGTAAATATTTAAAGTTCACACAAGAATCGCCACATGGCGGGCAAGCTTGTAACGGGTGGCGCAAAAGTAAAGACCCTATTTGGTTCAGCTATAACATTTTTTCTAAATTAGAAAACTAGATTTAGATTTTTTTAAATGTATATTTGTGCCATTAAATTTCGTACCATTAGGATTTAAAGATGATGTCTTTTAAATGGTGACCTCCAGAGTTGATACACATTTGAGCCCTATTTATGACATTTTGCATAACTTGCCGTAACACTTCCTGCGATATATTCGTTATTTCTTGACGAATGTTTTCTTTTAGAGCTGCGAGAGTCTGTGGCTTGTTCACATACACCCGAGATTTCAAAAAACCCCAAAGAAAGAAGTCTGGACTGGTCAGATCGGGTGATCTTGCAGGCCAAGGCAAATCGCCAAAACGAGAGATAACTCGGTCTGGAAAAGCGTCCCTCACTAAGTCCATAGTGTCGCGCGCTGTGTGTGCCGTAGCGCCGTCTTGTTGAAACCAGATGTGCTCCAGCCCCAATTCGTCCAAACTGGGTATCAAAAACTCACGTAACATGGTTCTGTAGCGTTCTCCAGTGACAGTTATCGCATTGCCTCCAGCGTCTTCGAAAAAATAGGGTCCGATCACTCTGTCAACACAGATGCCACACCATACAGTAACTTTTAGTGGGTGTAGAGGTGTTTCTTGAATAATGCGCGGATTATCAGTGCCCCAGAACCGAGTATTCTGCTTATTGACATGCCCTGAGAGATGGAAATGCGCTTCGTCACTCATAACCAATTTTGAAGGAAAATCATCCTCTTCAAGGTGTATCAACTCTGGAGGTCACCATTTAAAAGACATCATCTTTAAATCCTAATGGTACGAAATTTAATGGCACAAATATACATTTAAAAAAATCTAAATCTAGTTTTCTAATTTAGAAAAAATGTTATAGCTGAACCAAATAGGGTCTTTACTTTTGCGCCACCCGTTATAAATAGTGGATTTTTAAAACCTTGTTCTTTTTAAGGCGTGATCGCTGTGACAAATATTTCGTTGAAATTGATTCATTATATTTATAAGTATAATGTATAGTTAATCAAATCGTCAGATTTTAGTTTAGCCCTCTAATCGTTTTTAGATATTGAGTTGAGTGATAACACTTGATTACAACTTACAACTATATAATATATACAGGGTGTATTTTTGAAACGGGGCAGTAAGGGCAAGTACCTTAACCGTTGCAGTTACAGCAAAACGTTCTTAAAAGACCTTCCCTAACTTTTTGGGACATTTTGAACTGCATTCACAGATTTAGTAAAAAACTTACAGTTAGCAAAAAAAATGCAAAAAGTGCAAAAATTTTTTTTTATGCCAATCGATTCTATTTCATGTGGGGATCAAAAAACTCTATGGGACCATTTTAGCTTTCAGTACTAGAAAAGACAGAAATCGCCAAAAACGTTTCCCATACATTTCGGCAACAGAAACGAATTTCTACGATGGTCTAACTTTTTGTTATGGCCTGGAAGTGGGTAGAATTGACTGTAAAGTAAATAAAAAGAATTTTTACCCTCAATTTTCGAATTTGATTCGAAAACCTGTGTGTTATACTTAGTTTCAGCTGAGAAACTTCGTATGAGTTATTAATTAAGGATTTTCGCTAAAACGTCTTCTAATCGTGAAAAAATTGACTTATTAGAAGCGTATTTTGTCAATAATCGAAATTCTCAAATAGTTATGATCTAGATCTTATTTTCGGACCAGATTTTTTTTCTGAGAGTTTTGTCAAAATCGTTAGAGCCGTTTGCGAGATCGTCTGGGCATATATATACAAGAATTTCTCGTTAAATAAATAGGAATAGGGTGACGGTCACCATTTAGCAACTGGCAATTATTATGAAAAGCATGCCATTATACTGCAGGCTACAACTTGTAAACGGTGTAATAATTACAGTAAACAAGTGGATAAAAAAATTACGTGAGTAAATCAAAAACTAAAAGTAAATTGCAATTTATCAAAGTGTTATAAGGTATTTCACATGTAAAAATATGTTTGGTCTCGATGAGTATTTTATTTTACTGCTAATCTACAAGTTGATAACCAAAAGATAATGTACAGTACAATTCCTTAGGCGTGGATTTTCTTTCGTTCTTGTCGGCGAAAATTTAAAGTATTATCGCCAAATAGATTGATTTTATTGCTCTTTTTTCAAATCTTACAAATTGAATATGTCTGTATGCTGTTTTATTACGTTGAGTTGCGTAGGTCAAGTCAAGTATCCGCTACGTGTATCAGAAATCAGACTCTCGGTCGTTCAAACGGGATGCTACAGTTTAACTCGATTCACACAGAAGAACAACTGAGATGGGAATTATAAATAGAGTACCCGAGTACTGGATATCAATTATTCTGTAGACAACATTAATGTTGAGGACAATATAAAGGCCCGTGTCCTAAAGAGACTTGGATAACTCTAAATTTGGCTAATTTTTGGGATCTTTGGCTTTTTTTCATGGTATGTGGGCTAGTGATAAAACCTATTCCTATCTAACCCTGGCTTAATTACGTCCGTCCTTAACAAAGACTGGATGGCGGAGTGGGTAGTGTACCTGCCTACGACGCTGAGGTCGCGGGTTCGATTCCCGCTTAAGACAAATCTTTGTGTGCATGAACATGGGGGTTTGTCTTAGTCTGTGTGTTTCTATGTATAATAAGTATATATAGGTATATGTATAAGTATCAGTTATTTTAGTAGCCATAGTACTAGCTCTGCTTTGTTTGGGACTAAATGGCGTTGTGTGTAAGTTGTCAGATATTTATTTATTTATTTATTAACTAGGTGATTTAACGTCTATCAAACGGTTAAGATCGTTAAGACGTGACGTTTAGATCTTACGTGAGGCCTATATCCTGAATTAAAGGTCATGGCAATGTAGAATTGCTGAGTAGACGAAATGATAAACAATCTTACAAATTGGCATTATTCGGATATTCTTCCACTAAAAAAGCCAATAAAAAAACAGGTAATTTTACTGTATAGGTACTAGATATAAAGCTAAAAAAAGGAATTGGAAATAGGTAAGTATATAAAAAATATTATACATATACATTTTGTATTTTCAAACATAGGGCATGTAGAAAAATGTCAGTGCAGTATGACCGAGTAAACTACCTGTCGATCAAATTCTATATGCAGCAAGTGATGTAATTGTAAGAGCCACGCTTGCCGTACACGGTGTTCTGTGCCATAGCAGTTTTATAACCATTGCTCGACACCATTTTCTTATTCGTTGCAGTAGGGTTTTCCAAATTTTAATCAATGATACTAAAGAATGATAAAGAAACAGTAAGTATAAATATGCCTTGTTGTAACTTAAAAAAGAAGGTCACAACAATGAGTTTCATACATAATCTCTCTCTCTTCCTGGCCATTATTAATCCCATCTGGTGGTGGGGTCAGCCTTCCTCGTTTTCTGTCTCCACTTCGCTCTATCCTCGACATCTGTATCAGTAACATTGCATGCCAACTTGTCTCGTTCTACTATCTGAGACCATCTGGTCTTCGGCCTACCACGGGACCGTTGTCCGGGAACTGACAATTGTAGAGCCCTATTGCCAATATGGTCTGATGGTCTTCTTTTAACATGTCCATACCATCTCAGCCTACTCTCCTGAAGCTTATCGGCGATGTCACGTACACCAAGGCTACCTCGTACGTACGAATAATGAGTTTCATACATACTACTGGATGTAAATAATATCTTGACAAAGGTTGCCAGTGATTCAATTCATGATTCTGAGACAATCGAGGTTCAGCAAATATGTTCATTTAAAAACATTTTGAAAAAAAATTCTACAAATCAAAAAAAAATAAAGTTGACTGGAAAATAGCAAATGTAGTGGCATTAGACTCGATTAAAGATACTCTTCCGTAATCAATCGGAAAAAATCGCGAAAATCTAAAAAATTTCGCTGAAAAATGTTAGCACCAAGAGAGTGCAATGAGTTTTTCAGAATCATGTGTAATCGTAACAGCACTGGTAACAAGCGTCTTTGTCACGTTGCTCACTGTTGTCACTGTATTTTAAATAAATATAAAGTACTATAAAGTTACTTTACTGTTAAGGTTTTTACTAATCTTTTACGCGATTACGTGTAGAGCAGTTATCGACTGCTAGCACTCTGTTGAGAAAATATTGAGGACATTTTTTATCGAATGTGTAATCGTTATCGGTCAAACACGAAATCTGTAAATACCTGAAGGAATTAATTGATTAACATAAATATTAATTATAAGATTTCATTTATTAAATTCAATCAATATCCATCTATCACCTTAATACCCAATTAACAAGTATTATAATAATATTCATCGGATTATAATACCTTTCATTTAGTCAATGTTTTGCTAAAACGGTATTAAGTTATTGAGTAAGCAGTTAGTAATAATGATGTAAGAAGAATGCGTTTATTGCAACACATGATTCGTGGCATGCGACTTCAGCAGAGCAACTTGCAGTAGATCGCAAGGACGGAGAACCGGTTGCTGTTTCTTTCTACAACACTTTATGTATCTTATTGTCGGACAACGGACAGCTAAAGGGCAATGAGTTTTTTAGAATAATTTTGTTGTTGTTATTAGGCGGAGCAATCGCCTCGTGTCTAAGTGGGTCATTGGCTGCACGTCGAGTTATGTAACTCTGAATAGCGAGACGCGCAGCGTTGCTAGCGAGTGCACCGCGTGGATGACCGCCTTGTCGCACCGGAGACATTTGCAACGTCTCTCAAATATTATAAACCAGTTTTAAAATTCTAAAATATATGACATTTATAAAGAATTTTATAATTTTAATTGTCTTGCTCCAATTCCGTCCCATCTTCAGGTTCAACGGTGATAATACTTTTCAATTGATTTTTTACGTTAAGATATTACTGTTATACTTACTAATACTAACTAGAAACATATAATAATGGTTCTACTGTTACCCAATTTGTTGGTAGGTGCTTAATACTTCATATCCATTGTTTGACCTTTCACTCGCTTAGAAAATGTCAAAACACTTCACCTAAAATGAAATCAATGTATAGTATCAGGAATATTTGGACATGAGGTAACTCGGGGTAAGCAGATTGTTATTTACTAGTATTCCACGGACCCCTAAGGACTGTTTGTATGATTAGATTAGACATACATACACCAACAGTACAAAATTGACCCATGCTGTTTGTATGTTGTAGGCCGTAGCCGTCATGGTCGCCGCGTGGGAATACACGTACTTGAATTATAATTGTATTTACATTCTTTCTGTGTTCTGTGTTTGATGTAGGTACGTATTGTAGTGTAAAGTGTCTTTGAACAACAAAGACGCGATAGCATTATAGTAATTCTGTGAAAGACGCGAAGATGACATCAATACAAAACGTTACTGTCGATTGTTCACAAGGAAAACGGATTGACGCTTACGTTTGTTGATTACCGACTAAGACGGAATGTTCAGCCAATAACAGTTTGTTTTGTGGTCAATTGAAATATCCAGATGACATGCAAATCTATTATAGAGACAGTGGGTACAATAAATTTGTAACGAAGCTGTGTGTATTTATTTTAAAGTTTGATTGTAACTGAAAAAATAACTGTTTTCATTCTTTTGTAGAGTTTTTCTGTTAATTTGATACAGTTCAAGACTCACGTGAATGAAATTGCCGAATGGAAATGGACGCGTTTTTACAGATTTTGTTTTAGATGTAATGAATGTTTTTTTTTATCATCTTGGGTTGTCGCTTTAAAAACCTATTATCAAATGCATGAATGTAACAATTATAATAATACAAACTACAAATGAATCTTATATGGTTACAGGTTAGGTACACTACGAATGAATGTTGTGACTATGAACGCCGCTGCACGTGTATCGATCGTAGGCTTGATTCTGGCAATGAATATTTTATTATGTGATTCATTAATGAATTTCCAGTATGGGTTTATACGTTACGTGATAAACTTCCCATTATTTTACTTAGTTAACCATTTATTTAATTTTGAGAGGAAAGGAGCTAAAAACAGTAGATTTTGACACAACATCCGTTACCAACTGCAACAATAACAAAAGCAAAGAAACAATTGATTGAATTAAAACGAGAGCGAGTACTTGTTGAACACTGAACAAAGTCGTATGATATAATTTCGTACACAATAGGCTATTTACTTCGAATCCAGTGACTCATAAGCTCTGAGGAACAATTGAACCACGGAGACGGTTGTGGGGAAGCCCGCGATATTATTGACATGCTACCAATGCTCCCGGTGCGTACTTCTTGCTAGGCATATGAATTATGTTAACTACATACGCGTATTCTACACATAATAAAAGAAAAATAGACATTAATTACACTGACAGGTGATGCGATGAATATAATACAGCTGCTGGTACATTTTGTGGCATTAATACAGAGATCTTGTGCATTGCTTGCATACTAAACATTTGCTGGATCAGGAAGGATTATGACTACTTGCATCATCATTTCGTCTGTTATTAATCAAGTGGTTAGCGTACGCGCCTCTCACCGTGAGGTTTTGAGTTCGATTCCCGGGTCGGCAGAGTGTTATTTGTGATCTTTTCATCAGGAAATTCACAATATCAGCACGAAGTAGAAATTGTACCCGGTGGATGGCAAAAGGCTCACCCCCTATTTCATGGGACCGAAACATAACAGTGAAGTGTGGGTGTTGTACACCTCTACCACACCTTTCTTGATAATATAGGTGTGATGTTATACTATGTTAATTCTTCGACGGTAAATCCTTTACTGTCGAAGCCGTGCGCCTATGGAATGCGTTGCCTTTGGCTATCAGACAAGCCAAATCCATTACAATTTTTAAAATAATGTTAAATGAGCACTATCTTACCTTATAGCATTATGTATTGTATATTTGTAAGTTAGTATAGTAATATATATATTATAATATATTTATATGTCGTATATACATATATTATATAATATGTAATTTATTGATATAATATATTATATAATAATCCTTGTTAAATGCAAATAATTTCTTATTATCTAAGCAAAAACTACCGCTTTATTTTCTTTCCAAAATGTCCATCCTAAGGTTGCCTGGAAGAAATCGCTTTAAGCGATAAGGCCGCCCTTCGTTCATTTTTTCTGTTATTTTCTTTTTGTTGTTACCTCTTAAGTTTCTTTTGTCATGTAAAATTATGTATAAATAAAGTATTTTCTATCTATCTATCTATGTTGTTTAATATTCTTGTAAATAAAACAGACGAATAATATAACGTAAAATTCAGGAACGAACATCGTCAAACCGAAAATGACAAACACAAAACAAGTGACATGAAATTTACTCAATTATTTTTTGTGTTAATATCAACTTTTGGTTCGCAAGCCTTTTTTTCTTCTATATAGATACGTTTAAAGGTACACGTTCCACGTGTTAGGTACCTGTTCGTAATTATGGAGATGTACTTATATTATTTTGTTTAAGACAAACGTCATAAAACAAAGACAGTTACAAACACTTTATTATTTTATGTATTTTTTTACAGTATGCTATTGTTTCAGTGTTCGACGGGTATGAATAGACATCGCGGTTGTACTTCAAAGTCAAGGTCTTCAATTGAAAACCAAAAATAAGCTGTCAAGTTCAAAACTCCCAATTAAATTGTAAACAATGGGGGTGGCAACGAGATGGAATTAGAAGTCCTACTTTAGTTTACCTACTTTTAGCTTTATATATTCTTTAAAATCCCTCTACCTTATATACTATAACATAACATCACGCCTATATTACCCAGAAGGGTGTGGCAGAGTTGTACAACACCCACACTTCACCTGTTATGTTTAGGTCCCATGGGATAGGGGGTGGGCCTATTGCCAACCACCGCGCGCAATTCCAACTACGTGAATTGCCTGAAGGAAATTGCACAAATAACACTTTGCTCGACTCGGAAATCGAACCTGGGACCTCGCAGTAAGAGGCGCATACGCTAACCATAAGACCAGAGACAGTGGTAGCTACGTTATATCTCATTCATCCTTTTCTCTTTTTCCATCTTTTCCTTTTTATAATAAAGTTAAGGTTTGTTACTTCTTGCTAGTAATGGAATGGTCGTCTTCGTTTTTTAATTCATTTGACGAATAATCTTATTGTGGATCATTCATAATATGGGAGGTTAGGCTGCCCGCACTAACCGACTTTCTGGACCCGGCCGAACATGCCACCTGGAAACAAATTGCAGTGGCCGATCTGGAAGTCTCTTAACCGTCTTCGGACCCAAGTTGGCCGTTGCAAAGACAACCTGGCAAAGTGGGGATTCACAAACACATCCAACACTAGTTGCGAATGTGGCCCACCCAAAATATGGCCCATTTGTTGTCCTGGCCATTACTTCCCATCCTTTGTGCCATAAAAAACCTTATGCAGGCAAACCAAAAAGGCGTCCTTGTCGCATCCTATTGGTCTAAAACTATATAGATAGAAGAAAATCATTTTTATTATAGTGACGAAGAAGCGGTCATTTTCCTTCAGTTAAGTACATTGGTGCATTCTTTTAGTAGTTTGATCATTATCAATGTTGATTAGCACGTCATGCCGGCTGGCATTGGTCTTTGTTAATACTAGTAGTTGTGAAGTAATTAACTGGAACTGGATCATTATGTAGTTGGCTTTGTAACAATATTACACTGAACTTAACCTTTTCTTGAGTATCCAATGATTTAAACGGACGTACCTTGGATAATTGCGTCTCTGGGGTCAGCAGCTAACTTCAAGACAATGTAGAGATAAAGATGTAGATATTCTGAAGATACATAAGTGCCTGCGATTTTTATTACAGCTACTTAAAAATTCATTATGTGAGATTAAAAAGAGAGTACGGTGATGCTGCTTCTACAACAATTAACTTGTTCTACTTTGTTTGTATTCTTGCATCATCGGCAAATATTGCCCCAATTATTCGATACTATGAATATATTTTAATCGGCTCTTGCTCGTTGTTTTAGTGGTTAGAGCATGCGCCTTTTACCGTGAGGTTTTGGATTCTTTGCCCGGGTTGGGCAAAGTGTAATTTATGAACTTTACGTCGTGAAATTTTGAATAGCAGCACGGAGTTGGAGTTGTGCTTGGTGAATGGCAATAGGCTCACCCCCTATGTCATGGGACCTAAACATAACAAGTGAAATGTAGGTGTTGTACGTCTCTGCCACACCTTTCTGGGTAATATAGGCGTGAGGTTATGTTATGTTTGCTCTTGATTTTTTTAAACTGCTTTGGTATTTAAACTTAGCATTTCTGCAGTATTATTAACCATATGTATAATTACGTCAATTCATGAAATAAGTGTAAGTTTCTTCGAATTGTTTTCTCACCACATAAAATGTGCAATATTGCGGAAATGACGTTTGAGTCACTGAAATTGATTCATTTTATAAATTTGACGAATGTTATAATCAGTATCTTTATCGAGTTATGTATGTTATCTTAAATTAATCGAAATTCCGCGTTACCTTCAACATAAATAAAGCCATAAGTATAAGATTCGTGAATAAATCGAAAAGAACTAATCGCACATCAATATTCGTAATAATACCAAATCACTTTCAAATTCGGCCATGAAGAAAAAGTGGGAGGAAAACCTTAACAAAAACTTCTTAGTGAATTAATTATTCCCTGAACAATTGTCCATAGACAGCAAATGTTGCGATGCAAAGATATGTCACAACATCACTAGAATAAGTAATGGATGATGTTTTAATCTGAGGCAATTGTATTCAAATTATTACGTATATCTGTTTATCAGTTGCGTCGTTTCTAGTGATGGCAAGAATACCACTTTTACGTATCCCGATACTAGATTTTCTCTTCGGCGGCGAATACAAATACTTTATTAATGATTTCACACGAATAAAAGTGGGCTTTTTACATGTGAATGTAAACAAGCGTTTGTACCATAGAAATATATACTATAGAAATGGCTTGTCCGAACACATTGCCCTTCAATTAGGACATTATGAATAGCAGGATCAGTAACGCCATCTGCATTGAACTACCATGTAAATGACTTTGCATTCACGCCATGTGAACCTTGTAAGGGCGTGATGAAATTTCGTTAGCATTTTTTTTTTGCCGAAGGTACAATAAAATTGTGATTCTTTCAATAGTGTAAAATATTTATTATTACAAAATTAAAAATACTCCTAGTTATATTATTAAAAGAACAGTACATCACGGGAATTCTAAAAGTAGGTCATATTTTGTTTATGGAATAAAATAAAATGTTTGTTTCGAGAAATATTTTTTTACTAGCTTCTGGTCGTAGCTCCGCCCACGTGGTATGTTTATAAATGATTTAAGTACACGCTACTAAATGTAATTTGTACTTAAATCATTTGGTGAACATTTTCTATAATCCGTGAAAGGCCAAAAGATCATTGAACTTTTGTTACAAGCTTTTATTTAGTTTTTTCAATTCATCAACTCTAACAAAATTATAGACTATTCTTGACTATTAAAATTAGGTACTTACTTAAAAAAAAATGTGTTTAGCTACTTTTGTTGCTGACTGTACATATATTATCTCTAGCGTTATAACAAGTTTACGCAGTAACAGTACATTGCACAATGATATGACAATTCATAACAAATACTTTTTTAAATTACCAAAAATATTCTCTTGAACGCCCGCGGCATAGTTCAACTAAGCGCAGTTGCGCAGTTTCAAAGTCATGTCACGCGGATATTCACGATTAAGGAATATGGCGAAAAATTTTAGCAAATAAAATTGATAAAATAATGTAAAGAGGTGGATATAATATGATATTTGTGACTTACCGGTGATATGTAATACCATAATCTTTTTTGTTGTGTCTAATTTGGTAGTTCGTACAACTTTTCAGTGCACAATTAGGCATTTTGTCGTGTTTGACCACTCACGGAGGCAGCCAACCACAGTCAATTTCACTACGCGCTTTTTGTAGTCAGATTGACACCAAAAAAGTTAAGGCCATTTATCGCGCGTTAGCCGTGTCCATACTTTATACGTCAATGGTTTGTACCCAAAATATAAACATCAAAATAAATAACACGCGATCAATTATTTCATAAAAACGTCAGCGACAAGAAAATAAATTTGCAAAACAATTATATTTGAGTCTAACCTAATCTCAATTTATTTAAAAAGATTAAAAGATTTTTGTACGAATGGCATTGTATTATTCGGCGAATACAAAAAGGTATTCGTATTCATAGCATCACTAGTCTTTGCCATTGACATTGGTGCGTGTTTGCACGCGACGTCGAAAATTCCGTCTTGCAATGAAAATAACTTTCAATGAATTGTATCGATGTTGGCTTGGCGGTGGTCGTGAAAGCATTTGCTTGAGAGTGGTGTCTCACCGGCTCACGTGCGTATGGTCTTCATGCAAAGAAAACGGTGCGTCGCTCTAGATGTGGCTCTCCGTATCTAACACTTTTTGGAAAAATGAGATTTAGATGTAGAAAGGAGGCCAGAGCACAAAAAAAAACCTAACAATGACCTCAAGACTAGAAGTGACATCAGTCAGTTCTAGTTGTTTTTGTAAGGTCGTATTATTGTACGTTATTTGTTGAGGGTACGCGGGTATCTTATATTTAGTTTTTCAAAAGACTTGTTGTTTACTGGCTCTCTTGGAATGTTTGTCAGTATGCAAAAGTGTGGTCACATCTAGAATGACGCGTTGTCTATGCTAATGTTGCTACTGAATGACCCTTTTAACACCGGACTATAAGGATATCTTTTGTTAAGGATAACTTTATTGTTATTGCTTAGACCTTCGACCGAATACCGTCATTATCCCTTCGATGAGAAAACCTGTACGCGACATTGACCATTCTCTAAACATTCCCCAATAAATGAATACTTATAAATTCGACGAATTTTGGTAATGTTTGGATCAAAGTCTTTCCTTCAACGTTATTAGGTAAAAATGGCAGCAGATTTTGGAACATAACCATATTCAATTTTCCCGTGACCGCTTAACTCTATGTAGGTAGAGTTGTTTTAGTATCTATTACCAATTAAAGTAATTCTGAACATTTTAATAAATTATGACCTTTTTCATGGTGCAGAGAATGCCTTGAGTGGTGAGAGCAAACAACACAATAAGAACTTACTAATTTATGTACCAAAATGTAGGTTAAGTCGAGATTTTGAAATTGTAACATTGCTTTTCTATATTTGCGGTGAAAATTCACTAACTTTTTGTTTAAAATAATTAGAATGTGGAGTAGATATTTTATTTATGGCATTATACGGTATTTGAATAACAATTGTTGAGTTTTTAATATTTGTCGAAGTGATTGTCCTTTAATGAACATAAAAACATATAATGTAAGTAATTGTCACCAGAGTGAACCTACCTTATAAAGTACTACATAGTTGTTTATAATTAAATATACTTGTTTGCTTCTCTTTTAATTACTTCCAGTCTAAGGACTAGCAGTCTAACCGGTCATATTTAGCTCGAAGTTTTATTATAGAATATGACTTGAATTGCTTGATAATTATGAAAAAAGATTCAATCAGAACATGTTATTAGTGATACTGAATTTGACTTGAAATAACTTATTGAGTGGATACTTTAACAATAATGACAGCCAATAATTAGGTTTATATATTACATAAGTAATTAAATAATGGAAAATTACTATAAGATGATGATATTCAAAATTCGTCGTTCGTACTTCTTCTTCTTCTAATTTTATAACATCATCGCTATAAGCGACCGAAGACCGCGGCGATCTTTCGATAAAATTTATTAAATGAATGATGTAAATCATTGCTGTCTTGCAAACTCGTAATAAGTATTCAGATACAAATTGGGTTTTCCGCGTGGAAAGGAGGATGTAAATTCAAAAATAAAATATCACAATGAACCTGTTAGTCAAGGACAATAATTTACGATTTTCAAAATGTATGTGTTTACCATTAAAGTAATATTAATGTATTTACCCCAAATGCGAGTTCCCCAACTGCCTCACATTTTTAAGGCCTTATATATAAGTTAGTACTTACTCTTCTCTTTTCTGTACCCATGTAGGAAGATTCACAGCACATCATCAGTGTATTCTTTGTTATGTCTAAAGCATTCGATTGCGTGATACTCGTACATAAAAGTATGGCGCTAAACTGCTCTCAATCCACTTGTTTTTACGCACTGAGGGTGTTCCCACAGGGTGCTATTTTCGGCCCTCGTTAATAACTTTTTTTCGGTTCTACTTGCTGGACCCTATCTATCTTGTCTTACTATCTATTGTATTGCGTGTTGATATCATGCCATTTATTTTTATATTTTACTATTCTATTGCACCCATTTTGTATTGGTTCATTGCAAGTTAGTTAATGTTCCAACACTTTTATAAACAACGAGTGGAGGAGGATTATTGTCTTTTTAGGTGTTTCCAATCTCGGGCATTTGCCAAATATAGTTGGAGTCCGATGATGTTCCGTTGACGTACTACTGTATAAGTTGCAAGGTCAGCAAACGTTGCTAACCCTGAATCAGATGCTACACACTTATATGGCCGACGACAATGACCATTTTTAATCGGCAAGTGTGTCGCGAATGTTTATTAACATATTTGAGTTTGTTATTTGTAATCTGTGGGAATTTGTGTTGTCTGCAGTCACTGACCTCAATAGAAATTGATGCTGATTTTACTTTCATATTTGTGTGTTAGAGTTTTGTCTGAGAGTATACTGGGTGTAATTGACATCGTGACAAAGTTAGCTACCAGTGACTCCTTTCATGATTCTGAGACCCAGAGTGCAAAACAAAATTATCAGAAATATTAACATAGCGCGGAGAAGCCACTTTACAATATTCTACAACAGTGTTTAAAAATAAATAATAATAATATCACGCTGCTGCACAAAACAACCACAAAATAAAATAAATGAAACGAAATGAATAACAGCGTACTAAGTGAAAATTAACTGAATTACTTGCTGTATATATTATTAGTTTAATTAATGACCGCCGCGGTAATTAATTAAACAATTTGGATTGATGGATTTTCGTATAAATGTAAAGTTTAAATTTTATGATCCTTAGCACATAATTATTACACAGACTTACAAAATAATGAAGGCTAACTTATTTTTTGCATGATGAGTTAATACATTTATTTACAGCATATAGAAGTTAGGTAAGAAACATGACCCAAACATAATGCAAATTTCAGAGGTGTCGGATAGCTCTTAACCGTCCCATAAAATATAACCTGACCGAATATAAAAGTGACGCCATTAACACTTGAATAAAGAACACAGCGGTAATTTTCATAACATTTTAAACAATACGAATTCAGGATACAATTAAGATTGGATTGATTTCAATCGGAATACCTTTGAAGATACTGCCTTTTACGTCAGATCATTCTTGTGCTCTGTCTGCTAAAATCAAAGTATACATGATTCAATTAAAACTAGTCTGCTTTTAACAGGTTTTAGAGTTTGTGGTATTAATTGGTGATGAGACCTTGTGCCTTTTACATATCGCATTAAGTTACACTATGCGTGGAACCGTCAATCGATTCCGTAATTCAGCAAGGTCCGATAGCTCTTTAAACGCAGTGATTGCTAACAGCATGAATGATGTTACATCAAGGTTTTATTACACTTCCATACTTAATTATTTTAATATTTGCTTGTGGAAAAGGTAGGATTATGTTTGAAATGACAAAATCATGATTGCTGTTTTTGTAATAGAATTGAGTATGTGATGAAGGACAGCGGACACGTGAACGTCGTCGTTCAAATTAGAGCGACGCTATGTAGAGCACGGACTCTCGCACTCAGATTGATTACGGCATCGTGCCTATCTTGAAACATAATTTCGATGTTCCGGCCAGAAATTGTATGTTTTATTATTTAATTATGCAGTATTTCCATTTGTTGCTGAGCAATTCTTGTAGTAACTACTAGCAAAATCTAAAATAAAGTGTGGGTTGTATATGGCTCCTATTTAGGCAATAACGTGTGCCATAACTTTTGATTTAATACCATTTATTACTGATGAATACTTCTTTCAGTGAAAATTAATTACAATTAACTCAAAGCGTCTACAGCGGACAGCATGAATATTGTAGTGGCCTTCAAATAGGAGCACAGTGCAACGTAGAGCGCCAACCATTCTAGCGGTCCACGACCGTACGCTATGATACCTGCTACACTATAGCGCAAACCGTACTCACAGTGCTGATTGCTCGTTATTACTTATTTCAACAAAGTGACAAAACACTACGATATACCGCCATTGACGAAATTAGAAGGGAATATAACTATAGTACGCACTCGTGAGGACTCCCTCACGAGTGCATACAATAGTTATACGACTATACGCACATTTTATAAAGCAATGATTAGATTGCAAAATATGAATATACACCTAGAACAACTTTTAGCAGACGAGATTTGGCAAACACATTTCTGCATTTTGGAATTTAAATTGGATATGAATAACGCAAGACCAATGTGGTGATCCTTGATGGAAACGGGTTCTAACAGAAAAAAAATGTAATTTAGAATGAGTAACGTTTAAATCATTTAGGCTATTTCTATCGATTTTCCATTGTAAGGAAAGCTTGAATTTTATTACTGTTTGCGTTGGTGAATGTGTTTGAATTAAAACTAAAATGGATCTACGGTATTTGTGGGCGTATTTTGTTTGATAAACAATAGTGTTGAATGGTGTTGATGTTTGGGAGATCCATACTATTGATGATTGCAAATATGGCATAAATCGTATCGGTTGTTCGATATAGAATTTTCTGTTCAGGGGGAACAATTGGTTGGCTGTTTTCCATACAAAAGTAATAAGGGTTTAACTTTAATATTATTATATTTTTATCTTTTTTTATAGACAAATCATATAACACTAAAATGCATGTTTGGTGGCGCCCATTTTTTTATTTTTATATGTTATTTCTAATTATAAAGTTCCAAACCACAATATTTGAAATGTTGCTCTGTACGTAAGATGATTAAATACTCAGTGCAAACATTATTCAGAAATGCATCCATAGGTCTAAAGGAAAAATGTAGTGTCAGAAAAGATGTGATCACAGCCTTAAACAAATAAGTCACGTAATGGAATGTAGACTGATATTATTATCGACTAGATGTGACATGAAATGTAAATATTTGTCGCCAGTTTTTAGCTAGATATGTAGATAATTATTATAACTTAAATTTGAGTATATTGCACAATATCCGTCAGCAAACCTTTTGGCTTATCGTCACTTCCAGAAGTGACGTAAAAAAATATAGCTTCAAGTTTTTTTAATTGCATGCCTAATTAACGTACATATTGCATAAAAGAAAACTAATTTAATGTTTCATATAGGGTGTAATCCAAAATAAAAAAATAATGTGTTCTTTGTTGGTGAAATGTCTGCGCGATGCGATGCGTTTGCGCAACACCCGGAGGCAACACACACGACCCTGAACTCAATTCGGTCGCGATCATTTTGCAACTAATCGTTGGTCGCTGCGCCGATGGACGTCGCCGGCGCAAATGTAAACATTTGCAGGCGCGGACCGAACGCGCGAGGCCGTCGTGGACGTGCTCTAACACTACGTACACCATTAAATGACTATCCTTGCGACCAACAATTCCTTGTCATGATCAAAATAATAGCCTAAAACACACACTTACTTGTAAGGTTACATTAACAACGACCGAGAAACAATTCAATTTTATTTTGTAATATATGTCATGTCGATACTTCTTCGCTTGGACGATGAGTTCGTGGACTTAGACCTCACGTTAGTTTGGTTTATAAATTGTCACATCCGTGTGATATTTTTACACTTGACGGAACTTGCCCAACTGCTTAATATATATGTGTTTATTCAACTAATGCCGATACTTCCCATAAAATTAACAATCACATGAATGGACATGTGACATAGCCGTAGTACAGACAGAAGAGTGATAACTGCTAGTGCAAATGTTACGTAAGAAACCTTCATAGGGTAATAATCATCACAATGTGTGAATTTGAGATGCTTTTTGTGCCGAAAAGGCTTGGCTTTGACAAGATGTCATTTACTCCCAATAGGTTTTTTTATGGGAGAATAAAAACAAAATAGATTATGACATTTTTCGAAAAATCTAATGAAATTAATGTTTTTTAATTTTTTACATTACTTCAACTGTCCAGTGATTCATGATACGAGGCAATTTTTTTTCTGCAATTGTCTGACTGATTACGGAATAGTAACGTAGTCCTAGTCTATTCAATTGCCCGGACAAAAACTGATTCATTCATACATTTGTGAATTTTAATGACGTGGATGTCAATGGTTTTAATATTTAATGATAACTGACAAAAATTATAATTGCTTACTCATAAGATTTATTTGCACATGTCTAATCTATTCTTATATTATAAAGCTAAACAGTTTGCTTGTTTGTTTGTTTGGTTGATTACGCTAATCTCAGGAACTACTGGTCCTAGTTGAAAAATTATCTTATGTTTGATAGCCTATTTATTGAGGAAGGCTTATATATAGGCTGTTTTATCACTCTACGATTAATAGGAGTAGGGTGTAAAAATGGGAAAAACTATTCCATTTGAGAGTAAAAATGGCGCTAAACAGCGCAACGGGAGTGCAATAACGTAATACGAAGGTAAATTTCACGCGAACGAAGACACGGGCAACAGTTAGTCTATAAAAAAAATCTCATTCACAGCACCCAAGGCTTGAGGGTCATTACCTATTTGAAAATTCGATTATTCATCACTTTAGATTTGCGGTCGACGACGCAACAATTTGGCGGAGGTAACATTATGAAATAAGGAGGTGTATGCCATTATACAAGTCACTATTATACCTATAAATGTTTTGAATGTCAATGCCAACAGCCTCTGCATCATTTCTAAACGGAAACGCGACCTTACAGGAAGATATTTCTTACAAATAATATGACAAAACCTACAATTCGACATTGAATTTTAATCTGAACTGTGCTAATGTTTGCTGACCGATCAACTTAGTCTAGTTGGGCAATTATTAGTCAACTCTTCGGATTAGTATATAGACATACATATATTTTTATAATTACTTGCGTAAATATTGTAATACGGGAAATAGTTATGTAATTACCAAGATTGATTTGATTGTTTTCTGATCAATGATAAAAAATGTATTTGTTGAAATTTTCAATTTTAGTTCCAGCCAGTGTCGTGTTTGATTGAAATTTGTGTTGAGTGCAGTTTATTTTTTACGACCTTAACACTTTGTTAAGAACACTTACTCTGTAGTTCTTTCAACTTGACCATCATCCGTCATTATTTGAAGAGTCGATTACGTTCGAGGTGGTAATAAATGGCAAACAAATGAGGTTATACATTACATAAGCGCATTAATTTGGCAAGTCATCGCTACCTCAAAATTCCACTGAGATCATTACTTTTATTATTATATTTGTTTTTGTGCAGATATTACTTAAAGACTGTGCAAAATATTGATGTGTCTTCTTTCACTAGAATGATTTTGCCCCTTATTATTACATAGATTTTTCTAATCAACAGCTTTTATCCAATGTAAAATTTATAAAGGAGTTACCTTGCCGTGTCTTGTCCATTACAAGGTTATGCCATCATGCTCTTAGCCTATCTTTAATTATTATTAAAGATAGATTAAGAGCGTAATAATAAGCTGAAAATTTTACAACTTTTAGGTTAATAAACTATTTAAAATTTCATTTGTATTCTAGACTTATAATAATATGAACAAAAAATGCCGGCTCCGAAGTGCCATACAGAAGAACCATAGCAAATTATAAGACTTGTTTTCCACCTTCTTTGAAGTTAACATTCTTGTTATAATAATGTATTCTACCTAGACCTCAATGTAAAGTAATGCTCATAGCTAGTTGTTGCTTCAAAACCTTCACATGGACATAAAATACTGTTTAATTTCAAAATTAAGGTTTACGGTTACTGGAGCTCTTTAAATATTGAGCCTGTTAACAATTTTATTTTATTTTAATATGTTTGAACAGTGACTCTAAGTTCTAATTCAATTAGCTACCTACCAGGCTCTGTGAATGTTTTTTTTTATAAGCTATAACAGACGTCCAAAAATATTAACTCCAATGGTCTCTTTTATTTTTATATTAACCGACCAACCGCGACCGTTTAAAAAGTTTATGTGAGAATAAGATTAGTGGATTTGAAACGTATTTAAATGGCTTAAGTATAATATTATTATGTCTCTTGCTTCAACCCGCGTGGTTTGTCGATAAAAATAGCTAGACCTACCAAATATAGGTATATTAAAAAAAAAAACAAATAAAAACACAAACAAATCATAAATATCGGTCAAGCCGTTTCGAAGGAGTTAATAAGTAAAAATGTGACATCAGAATTTTATATATTAAACTAGCTGTTGTCCGTGACTTTGTCCACGTGGTAATTTATATATCCATGCTTTTTCCTTCATAATTGAGGCACCCGCCATGGGGAGAAGAATTAACAAAAAATCTATCTTATTGTTAATCTTTGTCATGTAGGATCTTACGTGAAGAATTTCGTGCAATTTTCATCAAAATTTACTAACTTCACATATTATAAACCTACAACCCCTTACTCACCCCCTTGGGGCGTGATATTGCGCAAAAAATATCTTACAGTTCACTTTCGTCATGTAAGGAACCTTATGAGCAGAATTTATCTATTTTCCTTAAGTAATAAATTAACAAACTCACCTTTATAAACTTACACCCTATAATTTACCCCCTTGGAGGTAAAATGCAAAGAAAAATCATATACCAGTTTTAAGTAAAGTTTTATTACGATGTAATAATTAATAGATAAGTCATAATAAAATATCGAACGTAATCGAAACATCAAATTATTTTATCTATTAAACTAAAACTCGTCTGCAATATTGCAGGTTCAAAAACTGAATCAAAGTATGAACTACATAAACTACCAACACTTATGGTAGACTGTCGGTAGACTACTTAGGCTTTTGGTAGAATAAGAGCTGTCTAATGCTGCTGTTTTATCATTATTATTTATTACACATTAGATAATTGAGCAAGAATTAGATCACGATCTCGTATGTGGAGTCGTGAAAGTGTCGTAAATTGTCATAGCGAGTTATATTTCGATTATGTTGTTGTAATAATAATGTCGGTAACTAAAATGGCTGGTGGTTTTGTCAAGTAACATTATAAGCAACAATAGCAGACATTAAAATACAATGTGTGAAGATCTTTGCACAGAACGAACGTCGCGATTGGTTACGGTTGCATCGCTGCATCGTCCTTTCAATAACTTTCAGAACATTATTATTTGCATTTATTAGTCTTTTCATGATAATTTGAAAGATACTTTTCTACCGTTTACCTCCTTAATTTATAATTATAATTAATAAATGTAATTCATTTTAATGATCATTATAATTTTTAAGCAAATAATGTTTATTACAGTTTATTTAAATAATGTCTAACGAAGATAACCTGTGTTTCAGTACGTAATTTTAACACCCTGGGTGCAAAAAATATTACCATTAAATACCAATATTAAAAATTATTCATGAATATTGCGAGAATTTTTTTTTCAATTCAATATTTTTAAATTATTTATGGAAGATGAAGAGAATTTATATTAAGAATAAAGAAGAATTTATTTGCAACTGCCCGGTCAACTATGCGATTTTCCGATATTTAGTTTTCATATTTATCGAATTTTCAAATCAAAAATGTTTTTTGAAATCATGTAGTTCATCGCTGAAAAATGTTTTCGCAAGCATATTCTCAAACATTTGCGATTTATCAACGTGTAAAATTTAGGTCTAAAGAATTGTTCTATCAACGGCAGATAGTCAAATAAGAGAATTTTGTTGATATAAGGCTATCCTATGTTTATCATTTTTGCTATTCTCCTTAAAATATAATCTTCCACTACGCATGATCGTTACATGGGATCTAAACGAAACAGGTCAAATATGGATGTTAAATACCTCAGCCACACCATTCAGGGTATATTAGCAAAGCGTAATCTTATGTTATGTTGCCATCGCTTTTAATTTTATTTCACAGATTTATTATTTCACCAATCACGATAATTGAAAACATCTTCATGGCGGCAAAATTTCCAGTGAAATATTTTGCATTACGTTGAACAGTTTAAATGAACATTTCTCTTATTTCCAAGTATCTGAACCCAATGAACGTGATGGCTTCAAGTCACACATTCTAAGATCCCTCATTCGAACAATTGCGATGTGTGAAGTCGCAGTAATAAGCAACTTCCTCGTCTACTTTGGTCATTTGAATTTAAAAAATGATATCCTATCCACTCATAACGGAATCGTATAAATGCAAGGAGAACAACTAAGGACGAGAAGTATTAAAATAACCATAAATTAAATATTGTGACAATATCATAAAGTGTTCATTCTTAAAAAAAATTAATACAAAAAATAAGGTAAATGACACGGACCTTGAGAACGATACCGATCGTAAATTTTGTTTATCCGAGTAATAATTAATTAATATACATATTGAACAGTTTAAAGCTGATCGATTAGGACGAAGAATTGACCTGTAGGGTTAAGGTCACAAATTTAGCTCAGGATCAGCTAAGTGGCAATGACACCGTTGCGTGATGCATGCGTAAGTGGGCGATGTAAACACAACCAGGAATTTGGTGCCTTACTCACGTCACGTCATTGAGTCCTTCATAAGGCTATTAGCTATTATCGACAAACGGAACCTCTACAGCTTTACATTTTACTAACTGGATAACGATTCAAGTGAAATGAATCTATTGAAGTACACAATTCTTGTAGTTCTTTAAAATTTTATAAAGCGTGAGTCGTATTTTAATCTTTGATCGACTGCAAGCGTGTATTTACCGATGCGCAATCTTATAAGTATTTCACGAGGTTGAAAATAACGGTAAAGTGATTAGTCAATATATCACATAGCAGAAATAACGGGAGTTTAAGCAAAATAATAACCATTTCTTTCCTTTAATCCAGAGGTCATCAGAGTTTAATGATATTCGTCAATCACTTAAACCCCCGAAAGAGACTCCAAGGAAAAAATGTCTTATAAATAAATATGCCGCGGACTGCTCGGGGTACCCGACTTCAATAAAAAAAACACGTATGAAACGAGTTTTATTCGCGGTTCTTTATTTGTGCTTAGTTGGTTTTTTGACCTTCACAGATTGCTGATGTTAGCTTTTCTTATTTAGATTATAGCCTTCGTAATCGATGATCATTATGGTTCTTATGACTTCGCACCATCTATCTACATGTTACAATTATGGTTACTCACTACGAATTTCGGCATTTCCAGCCTACTGACCTCTAAGTAACTAGACTTCCTTGGGCGGACATGAGCTATTTGCATTCTTGATTGACCACAGTTTCAATATCACTTACTCAATTATTTTGGCTACATGACTTAAAATGTCAGGCCAGACAAAATTGGAATGCAGGTATTAACAATGTTTACGTTATATGAATGTTTCGGACGTGAGTTATTATGATTTTCCGTATCAAGATTGGTAGATTGACGTCAATTAAACGCAGAGATATCGATAAATAGTTCACGCGTGAGCATGGAGCATGGATCGTCCCTGGACGTGCCCAGTGGGCAGTGTTGTCCACGTTACGTAGTGTTGTGTGTAAGCCCACAAGGGAGGCATGTTAATCTCGTGTCATGTCAGTGGCCAGCGCGGTGACCTTACGTCACGCGCCCACCGCGCCGCCGCCACACGCGTTGGGAATACTAACGCCACCAGAACGCCTTGGTGGATCCTTGGCTTCAAAACCGAGCTCCTTTCTGAGTTGACTGTTGCGGCTGTTGAATGTTTTCTAGTATCCAGTTCAGGTTAAAATTATTGTTTGTAGCAAACAATTCACGCATTCTGTTGTGTAGTTAACAATTGCGCATTGGATAGCCGGATGTTATCCGCTGTCCATTCGGTTGTATATGTTCTTCCTGTGTGATCTTTTCACTATTGACAAATTTTGACCGAACTAACCTAAACAGCTGAGCAACTAATTTTCATTAGTTCTTCATATAAATTGACTCCGTTTGACTCTACAATTTGACCCATTGGCTGTGAACACGTCTTCCCTGAGCCTAATTAATGCCACTCAGGGGCATTTGGTATTAAGCAACACTTAACTGTTAAACGCGATATTGTCTTTGATCTGAACAGAGACTGTAACTTGCTTTATTAATTTAATTGCTTATAAGACTTACTAAGAGGAAAACATTGTAAAAAAGGCCATTCCAGTTATTGTTTGTCATTTTACAATGCCATTGATTAGTCTTACATACAAAGTACTTTATTAATTGAAGTGAATCATTCACCAATACATTTTCAACATAGGCACGTCTGTACATCGATAGCAGATTGTGATGTTAATTAAACTTCATATAGTACTTTAAGTCGATTACACAGAGATGTCGTAACACAAATCGCTCAGTTTAATTTTTCCACACTGACTCTTGTCACACTTGATTCTCATGTCTGGGAAATTGAACGTGATCACTGATCGAGTCTTCTTTCATCACATGATTCAGTCGCCGACGCAGCCGTTTAGATAATAATTATGATTAACCTCACCTGTGCGATCGGTCTATCAGACCGGCGAGGTCCGTTTTCGGAAGTAATTCCTCCAGGCGGGATCGCTAAGATGCACATTCACTATTTGACGGAGCCGGACAGCTGATGTCCTGCCTAGTTAGGCACCGATAGTGGGGCGCGGATTGCGTGTGTCGGACCAAGGTATCGCGGACGAGAGTTCGCGGCGGCGCAAATCGGCGCCTGCGCTCAGCAGACAGGTGAGCTGGGTACTGGCGCCGCGCGCTGCCCCCGCGCGCTTTTATCACATCGCACTTCACGCGCCTTCAACTTGACTTCTGGTATCATCTTTTTGCTAACGGATTGATACTGCACAACGATTAGGCTTTACCTAATTTAAGGACATCTTATCAGAAATTTGAATCGTTAAAGTAGTGTTTGATCTGATATTTTAGCAGGGTGCAGCTGTAGAATGAGTTCATTGTAACTATCATAGTTGTGAACATTATGGATGTTACCAACATAGTCATTTTATTACACAGATGGGACAAAATAACTTTAGTGAGTGTTTTGTTTATGTTATCATCATACTTTCTGGACATATTAATGTAAACACGTTAGGACGATAGTGTAGATATTACTGATATGAAAAAAAAAACGCTGGTGAAAGACACATCGTGTAAACGACGGTAGTCGTCGGAAAACTATTTACTTGGTCATTAACAACTTGACTTCGCAGTAAGGTACTAATCACTCGGATGAATATTATGAACTCCTAGCAGATGATGTAAAAATAATTTTATCTTACTTATTCAGAACATTATCTTAAACAATTAAGGAATCGTTGACTATTTATGGAATAACATTATTAAATGTAACGTGAGATGATAACATTTTAACTGATAAAAAAAACAAAAAAAAACCTTTATACCCCTAATACCCGTTGTATTACGGGTATTAAGGATTTTTTTGTTTTTTAGGGTTCCGTAGTACCTACAAGGAACCCTTATAGTTTCGCCATGTCCGTCTGTCCGTCCGTCTGTCCGAGGCATAGCGACGAAACCGTTGGTGCTAGAAAACTGAAATTTTGCATAAACATGTATGTTAACTATACAAAGAAAGTCGTAGAATAAAATTTGGAAAAATATTTTTTTTTCGGGTAGCTCCCCTACATGTAAAGTAGGGATGTTTTTTTTTTTTGTCGCCTACCCCATAGTGTGGGGTATTGTTAGATAGGACTTTTAAAAACGTTTAGGGGTTGCTAAGATAGTTTTTTGATTTAGAGATCCGTTTGCGAGATAATTAACTTTAAAGAGCAAATTTTTGTTCGAGTAGAGCGTCCCCCTCCCTCTAAAAGCTAAACTACTGGATCCCAAAATCTGAAAAAAATTGTGTCGGTAGTACATGTAATGAACTTTAAAGGAAAACTATAGCGGATAAGTTCACTTCATTAGTTCAAGAGGAATAGGGATCCGAAATGTCAGATGCAGTTACTCAGAATATTTCGTTCAAAATTCTTGAAACATAAATAAACATACATAATACATATATAAAATCACGCCTTTATCCCACGGGGATAGGCAGAGACGACGGAACGCCATGTGCTTCGCTCCTTACATACTTCTTTCGCTTCCTCAACATTCATACATCTCGTCATACGTGCTAGCTGGTTTCGTGTACTACAAACATTTCCTTTCTGAAGGACGCCATTTATCTGGTCCCTATATGTCTTTCGAGGATAAAATAAATAATAAAATAAATAATTTCGAGGATAACATAAATAAAATAAATTAAAAATAATCATTAGTCATTAGGTCATACATAAGATCACGATTTTTATCTCAAGACGAACTACTAGAACAGGTTGAGTGAAAAATATAAATTATTTTACAAAAGGACTCGATAGATGGCGTTGTACTCGTTTTCTGAATCGCGCTATGGTTTCGTTACGAGCTAGGGTATAAAAGGAAAGTTATTTTTAATACTTCTTGTACAATTGATTGTATGACAGCGCCCTCTTTTACTAAGTAATATATCTGAATACTTACTATTTAATAGGCATTTGTTCGTTCGCGCACTTGTTTTTTAACTGCATTACAACACAACTTATTATAAACATTTATGTCTTCAATCTCATAAATTCAGTAATGACTTGTATGAAGATGTTACTTGTTTAATATGTTGTTACGACTAGCTACGGAACCCTACTGCGCGTGGCCCGACACGCACTTGGCCGGTTTTTTTTAACTATGTTAACTTTATTTGGTAAGGACGTGGTTCTCAACATACAGCTCACGCTAGTTTGGGAATCAGGGCTTATATTTATATTGCTGAATGTATTTTGTTGCAATAAATAAATTTATTATTAAATAATTCGTGATTAACACCCGTTGTTTAACAGTTACAGTACAAAATATTTATGAAATAGTTTTAAATTTTCGCCATTTGATCAAAGGGAAAAATAGCTAGGGCATATTTCTTTGAAAAACAGTGGACATTGAATGAGTAAACACAAAATTACTAAAAACATACGATAAACACTGTACGAGCCAATAAAATTGAGGATTGTTAACAGTGGAACCAGCTCGCCAGAACGCTCTTTCAAATAAAAAAAAAGCATTTTTTTAAATCGGTTAAAAGAATAAAATATACATTTAAAACAAATAAGCACGATGAATAGAATCCTCCTCCTTTTTTAAAAATATTAATTAATAAAAGGTTTAGTTTACCCAAAAAGTAAGACTATATTCACAGACATTTTGAAACGAGTTTGCGAAGGATAAATAGAGCATCAGTTATTCACTTTTTCTTCTATCGTATCCTTTTATTTTGTTCTAGCAAGTCTTGCTCACACTTGATACATAAACGAAGTCCTATGAACTCGTTCGTTAGGTATGGACCCGGCTTTTTTATTTATGTTTAAAAGGCCTTAAAGTTTGTAACTGACTTATTTGTATTTGAAGAGTGTAAGGAGTCAATGCTGGGCAGGATATCTCTTAGTAATCGGCAAAAATAGACATTTAATTATTTATGTTTTAATTGGTAAGCCAGCAAGACCAACTTATCTGTCAAAAATTGCAACATTAGCAGTACTTTTTAAAGATGGTTAAACCACAGGGACTATATATGTAGCAACATAATATTCTTTGTGTGTTAGGGGTCGGAGTAGGTAGATTGATTTTACGTACTTGCATCATGAATAGTCATAGAAATCATAACATGGATAAGCCTTTTTCCGGGATTTCTTTTTGGTGATTGCATCAAATATTGTGAATGTGAAGATTTTTAAACTACTACATTTGAAACTTAATATATATTATTTAATAAAATGCGATAGTTAAACGTTTAAAATTATTTTTCTTACCAAGTTATAAAGTGAAATTTTCGTTTGTGCGTCCATTCGTAACTTACAAATGACTAATTTAGTAGTTACTTCTTGCAACTTTATTACCTGCTGTTTGTAATTATTATATATTATATTCTTGAATAAATAAATAAAAATAACTTTTTATAGTCCTTAATAATTTTTCGCATTCAGTGCAATAACTTTTTATGAATATGAAAATAGGTAAAAATGAAACAAAAAGCAGTGTATACCAAAATATACATCTTTATTGATAAAAATATTTTTAATCTGCATTTATATAATTTACTTCATTATCTCTAACTCTCTAAACAATTAAAATAAATAACCATTAGTTTTTCAACATTTTCTAGTTGTAATCTAAATCCCGGAATCCCGAAGGCATATCCATATTAATATATACGTTCCAGTTCATTGACTTCTGTGAGCTAATATACAATGTAACTATGTATGATGTTATGATCAAAATAAACTTTTCTATTCCAACTACATATTTTATTCTATAACACCCTTATGTATTTCAGGTATAATGGAATAAAGTTTCACAGTAATTCAGTACATGATTTAAGATTTAAAAATGATGATTTAAAAAAAAATATCAATTTTATTTGCTGACGAGGGCGATAAAATTGAGAATTTTTGTTTTCGTGATTTTACCGACGGATTATGGAAGATTATCATAGATTATGCCAATACATTTGCAATTTCCCGGTAAGGTAGGATTTGCCGAAGATTTCTTTCCTATTTGATTTGTTTTAGATCAAATTCACTAAAAAGTGTTTTCACAAGCTTATTTATTCTAATACGTGTGTATGCTTTTTTTAGATATGTAAAATTTACCAAAACAATTTTGCCGATGAGTCGCAATTTCCAATGAAATATTTTTACATTCAGGGTCTCAGTATCATGCATTGACTAAGGTGCTTACCTTAGTGCACTGGTAAGCTGCTTTGTCACGATGTAATTTACACCCTGTATAATGTATACTCTACCGGAGTAATAATGTCAATCCATCATGTCATCAAGTGGACTATTGTGGTGGTTAGTTTCAGTTCATTGACTGCTCGTTGAACTTTTGTTATTGAGCTTGAAGCTGTGTAATACCTCCTCACCTTTAACCCGCCGCTGTTATATAACAGCGACGATTATGCCACAAAGGTTGTATGCCAAGACGGTTGACTCTGAGTAAGTTTCAATAATTAAATCATTTTCTTCACAGTGGTAGAGTCGTTGTAGCTTTGTTTTAGGCCGGCCGGAGTCCAGGACTATCAACAAATAACAGTGGATGTAAGTGCTGTTGGAAACGAAAAATACTCAGCTTTTGCGAGTTCACTTTAGACGTAGGAAAATTGCCAAGTTCGTAAGCTGTACCACTTACCACACTTACCATAATCCGGATTTTTACATGCATCGCATAAAATAAAATAGCAAATCGTATTTGAATGAATCCAGAGTGCAGGGTTGGCGTAGTGGTAAAGGCGGTAGCCTCGCCACTTTCAACTGCGCTGGTGTTGTGGGTTCGATCCCCACATGGGACAAATCTTTGTGTGATTAGCAAAGACTTGGTCTGATTCTGGGTGTGATATGCATGTTTGTGAACACTCCCACGAGGAGTTAAGTGCGGGCGTCATTATTTTAATAAAAACAATAAGAAGATATATAAAAAATAATCTGCTTATTCCTTATTCCATTGTCTCAAAATTATACTTATCTCACATAATTATATAATTATGCATCACACCCATTCTTCTTTTTTATATTATTTCGTTATGTTTTTGCGTGTAATTTTATTTGTTGTTATTACCGGTTGTATTAATTTTAAGTATTTTTTTTTCTGCTTCCCATAGTTTTGTTGGATATAAAATACAACCTGTTTAATGAATATTAAATTTGAATTTCAAAATTCATTTTGATCGTCTTATAGGTTTTAGTATTGGTATTAGACACAATCCTTTACACGGATAGTTGATACGAAATGAAGTGAGAATTCCAGTTATTTTTAAAGATATTCGATGTTATAGTAATTTGTGGAACAACAGAGAAAAGTTCATATTTTCATAATTTTGAGTCCCGCATTAGCAAAACTCAACTTTGCTTCGAGTAAGAACAACACTCGAAGCAAACTCGAGTTATGCTCACTGTTTTCATACACCATAATAATATAGTAGTAGTAGTGTAGTTCGAATTTTCGAGGTGCTGTAGCTGAAGTGTTTTTTTTGTAACTATATTATATTGTGGCAATCTATTTTAGTCCTTAGGTGTTTTTCATGATACTCACTCATGAAAAAATCAAGCTCCACACGGTATCAATCTTTTTTAGAAAGCTTAACAAATCCAAATACACCATGCACCAACCAAAATTAAAGGCGATTGCATAAGTGACAATAAAAATAAAAACATTTCTTTATTGTTTCATATTATTTTATTTGACATGATTTAACTTTGCGATCCTTCAATTGAAATAAGTTTTTCCGCATATTTTTTTTTACCATAAATACTTTACGAATAATCATTATTAGAAGTTATGTTTTTTTGGTAGTCATTTGGCATAATTGCCTTTTGGCATACTATTTTAATAATATCCTAATTCAACAAAATTCTTATCTATTTTTACTTACCTATTTTTACACTTTGATACCCATTTTATTTTTTTTCTGATCTTAATTAGGCGAAAAACCATTATGCGAAAAAATAATAATGCAGAAAAACGTTATACGAAATGATAGTTATGCCAAAAGACAATTATGCCAAATGATTACTATACGAAAAAAAAGATGCGGAATGTGTTATGCTAAACTATAATATGAGAAACAATATTATGCGAAAAAAAGGAATCACAATAAATACTGTAGTTAAAAAAATATTTATCAAAAATTAGACAACGGTTCTAAATCGCGTAATTATTATAAAGGTCAATAAATACCTCGTGACTATGAATGGTGCAAGTAATTTCGAAACGTCGAGCATTGGTATTTATTTACCTTTATAATAATTATGCGATTTAGACCCGTTGTCTAATCTTTGAAAGATGTTCTCAAATCGCGAAAGTTTAAAAACTATGCTGTAAAAATAGTCGCCAATTGAAATACCTACTACTACGTCCATGAATAATTTTATTGTAGAGTTTGTGTTGTTGAGTGATGAAAGTTCAAATGACTTTAAATGATTAAGATCGATTCCAATTCTTTTATTTACCACGTTCAAAAAAATAATCAATTCGATATGTGATATTTTCAGAATTGCAGTTTTTGTGTAGGTATTTGAATTGGTCTATAAATTTCGTAAATGTGATGTAAGTCTGTATATTTGTATGATTGTCCACGCGTATTTCAAAAAGAATGAGCCTGATTGCAAATCTGGAAAAAACTTTTTCACCTCAGCAGTGAGCAAAACTCTATTGTGCTTCGAGCGTGAGGAAAATGACTTCAAAAATCAGATCCGAACGGACTTTAAGTTTTCGACAGTTTGTTTTGTAACTTTGTATTGTTTGTAAACGTAAACTTGTTTACTTATTGATTAATATATTAAATTGGCAAAAAAAATAGTGACGACAAAATTATACCGACCTCGAAGGAGTTGAAAAAGACTGTGACCAGATTTAAATTTTATTTATACTGTATCCTTTATTTCTTAGCATATTGTATGTGCGACCCGAGATCAAAGTTATTTACATCTCGTGTTTTTGATTTCCTTCCTATGCTCAAGATTCCAAACTAGGATCCCTCGCTACGCTCGTGTTTTTTACTTTTAAATCTTTCGCTTATTCAGGACTCAAAATTAGCACTTGAAGCAAATACGTACTTTGCTCTCTTGTTGCAAAAATAACCATTCGTCAGTATTCAAACAAACATCTCACAGTTGGGCTGCAAAATTATTTACCTATAAGTATAAATTAAAATTATACCTACTTCTTATAAAATGTATCATTGTGTTACGTACGTTATTTTAAATAATTCCCACACCACATTATCGCACAAAAAAACGGAAAATAATTATTACCCATTCAAAGTTTTTATAAAGCAGATTCAAATAACTAAAAATTACCACTGTTTTTGTTGATGCCTTATTTAGCATATCATTTGTAATTTATATTGAGGTGGATGATGCTTCTGTCATTTGAATCAAATGTTAGAAAAATAATTATTATTATTCTCGTCATGAGGAACAATACTCTATTCCTTCATTTTGATAGATCATAGTTTCACATTTCCGACCATGTAGTCATTGTCGCCAGGATGCCAAAGTTCGAGTTTTTAAAATTTTATTTCAACATGATTTTGGGTATGAATATTAGCATAATAGAAATTCTTCAGAGGCTATTTTAAGTCTATGGGCATATTTCCGTAACCAATGAATGAAATGGCTTGTAATTTTTTATTTGAACAGTTTAGCTTTATCCCTAACTGGGACAAATTTTATTATATTTTATCTTAGCAGCTTAAGGCGTTATTGTATGTCACGTGTGTATCACTACTTGACGTTGTCAATGTCATCCGGCATTGATTATGTGCGAATACCGCCACAATAACTATCTCAGTGTGTTTATAAATAAGTAAATAAGAAACGGTTGCACTAGTCCACAAATTTAAAGTCGCGCAGCGGGCTATGGAGCGAGCTATGCTCGGAGTTTCTTTGAAGGATAAAATTCGTAATGAGGTCATCCGACAAAGAACCAAAGTAACTGACATAGCTCGCAAAATAAGCTCGCTGAAGTGGCAGTGGGCTGGTCACGTTTGCCGACGGACCGACAGACGTTGGAGCAAACGAGTCCTGGAATGGAGACCGCGACTCGGCAACCGTAAGGTGGGACGCCCCTCTGCCAGGTGGACTGACGACCTGAAGAAGGTCGCTGGAGGGGACTGGATGCGGAAGGCGCAGGACCGGGTGTTGTGGCGCACATTGAGAGAGGCCTATGTCCAGCAGTGGACTGCGAGAGGCTAATTGATGATTGATAAAGAAATGTCCAGCGTTAAATACTGATTGATATGACGTATGCTTTACTTGACCGTACGTGGTCCGGAATTGATATCAGGGACTGGCTTCTCGTGCGGGGGAACCAGTCGCACATCGAATGACCTGGACGTGTACATGGAGCTGGTTGACTTAGATCCCGTTGTTAAGAAGGTAAATATCTGATTGATATGTGCTTGATGTAGGTAGCTTACTGCTTAATATGCCTATTTTATAAAATTTATTTGATTAATTTAAAACTTGAATCTGCATCCCGTGTGGATGCTTTTGCGATATAGACTCGTTTATCGATATAGAATCTATATAGACTCGTTATTGGCAAATCCTGACTGATCCATACGCTCAAAATCATTTAATATTATTAAAGCATGTTTATTTAGCTTATTTCAGTAGAAATTGTTGGCTATGACTATTTCTTCAGAAATATATTAGAATTTAGCAGTTTTTTGTTTTGTGATATGATTTCTCATAATATATGTTTTCAAATTAATGATTCTCATAGTAAAAATATTATTATATAATATTATTTAATTAATACAGAACTTTGTATTATTTTCGACTTTTATTTCTGTTTCTGATTTATTTGTATCAAATTCTGATTCATATGGGCACAACATATTTGAACATTAACTATTAATCTAAAATCTTATACTTTTTAAAACAAGTTCCTCATTCAAATAAATGTTTTTAGTATACCTGTTTTAATATGAACATGTGTGTCAGTTCAAAGAACTATCCACTGATGTAAGAACGAGATGTATGTTATAAAAGCGTCCTATTGTTCTAAAATCTTTAAGTCATTTGTTGATTTTAAGGCGATATTGAATGTTGCTACACACTTAGTCTTAATTGCGCCCGTTGAAATTTCCATGCATTTCTAATTTGCACAAACTGTTTGCGCAAGTAAGATAGAGCGTGTAGTTTATCTTTCATACACTGAAACGTTGCTAACATATTAAATAAAAAACTATTGATACAAAGTATTATTAAATAACACATCCTTGAAGATTTCCCATTTCTATCTTATAATAAAGGTTAATAACCATACAGCACCTTATAAGTACAAGCTTTCGATAAAAAATGCTAACATTCAAGTGGATAATTTATACGAACATTGGTATATTTTACAACACGGCTCTTTTTGTCACGGGTAAAAAATATGTTTGAGTTGATAACTCAGTCTTACAAACTTGAATCCTTTAACTATTGTTATTGTTAAATACATTGAGTGAAGCAAATTTTATATCTATTAGTAAATACCTTTAGAATACTGCTCTTCAGTATACAGCATTTCCCACGGATATGCCACATGAAGAGAAGTATGATTGATGTACGAAATCGTCTATCAATTCATTATATTTATATATCATTCTATTTTACAAAATAGCTCGTTTTTGTCACGGGTAAAAAATTTGTTTAAGTTGGTAACTCAGTCTTGCAAACTCGAATCCTTTAACGTTATTGTTAAATACATTGAGTGAAGGAAATTTTATATATTATGATAGTAAATACCTTAAGAATACTGCTCTTTAGCGTATAGGGTGTCCCACGGACATGCCACATGAAGGGGAAGTAAGTATCTTAAATATGGTTCATAGTCGATTTTACTGAAAGAAGACTTTATTTTATTTATAAAAAATAACATTCTGTACTTTTATAGTATCAATGTAACACACGCGGTAATTAGGATTAAATGAAAGGATGACCATGAAGTTTGTTTATTTTTAAATTGAATGAATCCATGTTCAACTTAGCCAAGTATTGGATTACCTACCCAAATTTATTAAAAAAAAGAAGCTCATTAAAATTGTTCGAATATTAATACTGACCATGTAGGAAAGCTCTAATCTCAATAAATGTCACTATGTCGCTTCCACCTTGTATAAAATATCAAAATTGGGTTATTTATAAACAGCGCTACTAGATGTCGATGACCAAATGTTTCCGACCCGCTTCGCTTTTAGCTCCTAACATGTCTAAACAGCCAAAAGGGATTTAAATTATTATGAGATGAAGAAGTTTTAGTAATAAAATATTTTAAATTATACTTATGTGTGGTGTGAAGAAGAATAGAGAATATAGAATCTATCTGTTATCTTTTATAAAAGGTCTGAAAGTATTTGTCATTAGAATCAGTACCGCTGATCGCACAAAGCACGCAGATTCATAACAAAAAGTAACGACCTAACAAACAAATGCGCGCCCTGTTTACGTCAAGGAAAAAACCCACACTAAATATAACTTATATCGATTTGTCCAAAATATAAACACTCTCAATCGTATTGGATACGATGGTGGATGGTTCTTTGTTAAAGGTTAACACACACACACCATCGTATATGTTTAAATGGCATTTTAATTCTTACATCGACATACTTTCAATTAAAATAGAGCGTAAGCTAATCAAATGAATGAGTGAACCTTCACAGACATGATGAATGTCGGTTAGATTACAAAAATGTACAGTTATTAAAATACAATCAATATAATAATAATTAAAAGGTTTATTCGGAATGGTACATATTTTTTATAAAATTTCGATTTCATCCCGAAAAGTTTCCAAGGGACTAATGCAGCTACGTCTATGGACTCGAAGAACAAAATAATATTTTATTTTACTATTTAGAAGTAATTAAGACCGATAAATTAGACACTGAAAGTATCGACCCCAACCTGCATCGTAGACTAAATGCTACGCCGGAAAACGGCCACAATTTTTTGGGAATTTCATGAGAAAGCGTTACGAGAGGCGGATCAACGTCGCGTGCTCCCCTAGTGTGGCGCTTACCCTCTTTTTTAAAGGTCCTTATCAAAATGCTTAGTGAAGGTGTTACAAATAGTTATAGATTTTCCTTCTGGATTTTGAAAAAAAGAATATGCGCGCGTGTTTTTTTTAGCTGTGGTCACCGCGTAAAAACCGCCGTCACAAGGCATGTGTCTGCTCTGCCAAAGGGATGCTTTTAGGCTATTTAATTAAGCCTCTGGGGCTACCAACTTTTATCAGGTACAGTATATTTACCATTGCCACGAAATATTTTGCAAATTAGAATGTTATTCTTTGCAGTCATTGCCAAGTTCAAAGAACTTTCTCGATCTGGCAAGTATAAAAAAAAAACATTACATTAGGTAACTCTCATGGGCGTGCTTTGTTCTCGGTTGCATGCATTACTAAAAATAAAACTGAGGTGTCGAAACTACTTGAAATAGTTATTTACGTAACGGATGTTAGTTAAATAGGAAACAAAAAAATAACGAGTAAATAATTATTTGATTTGGTGAATGAACTTACTGGGAGGGTACATAAGATGTGTTGAAATCAAAAAGTTTCCATTGATTTTCAAACGTTCACAAGATATTTCGGATGGACTGAAGTGGCTGACTTTTTCTTAAAGATAATTTAATACCCCTTCATTGAAGCTTATGAGTATTTAAACGAATCGAGTAGGTACTATTAGGCTTAAGCTTTGACTAACTGAAAAATATAGTCTTGGAAATGGCTATCACCTGTCGATTTAATAGTTTTGATGATAAGTGAATGTATGTACGAGTATGTATGCTATTCCTATAATGGTATACTTATCTATCTATCTATATTATATAAAAATTAAACCCGTTTTTCGTTGTCACGACATAGCATGAGAACGGCTTGACCGATTTGACTGATTTTTTTTTTGTAGTTTTTTAATACTGTGTACAAGGTTCTTACGAAAAAAAAATATTAAAATGAAACCCGTTTTCCGTTGTCACGACATAGCATGAAAACGGCTTGACCGATTTGGCTTTTTTTTTTGTAGTTTTCTAATACTCTGTACAAGGTTCTTAAAACAAAAAACTCTGTGGTGATCTATGACACCACAGACATAACCGCGAGCTGTGAAAATATATATTTTGTTTTTTATTTAATAAAATTAGTAAAGTCCTTTTCAGGTATGACGAGACCAGGGAAATAGGTATTCATTTTTATATGGAGGATATTATAGATTCCAGTTCAAATTGAATAGGTTAGCATACATAAGATAGGTCAGCTATACAAAATAAAGTCAGTCAATTTTCAGGAGATTGTTCTTATGAAATAAAAGACTAGGCAACTTGCGTGGAAAATTAAAAAAAATAAGAATAATTAACCACTATATTAAATTTGCAGATAATGCATAGTTAAAACAGGACAACGTCTGTCGGGACAGCTTGTAATAAATATTTTCAGCCCTTAAGTGTATTAATGCAACAATATAACCAATTGTTCCCATTCCATTAATACGTTGGTGAAAACTGCACATAATGTTTAAATTCTTAATTGTGGAGGCTTGTAATTAGCAATATGTTTCTCTAGTTATATGTACTATATTTATGTTAATGTAATTAGTCTGTAAGCCTTCTGTAAAAGAAAATTAATAAAAATAAAATAAAAAATTGTTTAAATAAGATATCTACATATTTTTGATAAATTAAGATCGAATGAAAAGAGTGTAAGAGCCAGTGGCGTAACTATACCATCGGGGGCCCGTGGCAAAAATATTGGATAGGGTCCTAGTAAAAATCGTTATGTGAAGCTGCTTACCAGTGATTCAGTACTGGAATGCAAAAAAACAAAACGAGAATTCCTCGGATATTGCAAGCTCGCCCACCTTTTATTATTATTTTTAGATGAATGCGTTTTGTTTTTGTTTTCATAAATTGTATTCAGTCACTTTTTAGGTCGTGGCATCTTGGGCCCAGAGGCCCCCTCAGGCCGGGGGCCCGTGGCATTTTGCCACTCCTGCCACCCTTTAGTTACGCCACTGGTAAGAGCGCTTTCGTCCTACATCCGATGCAAATCCGATCACTGATTGAAAACCTAGCTCGAGCCGATGATAAATGGGATACACCTACGTTTATCCACCGGTGTGCGGTTGCACCTAGTTGTAACCGCTATGATGGAGGCTAAACCTAGTTCTAACCGAAGGAAGTAGGATTCACCTAGGTGTAGCCGCGTGCGGTTGGCTGCACTTAGTTCTAGCCGGGTAGTATTATGTGATACGGCTACATCCGTAACACATAATATTAAATAAATTAACAAAACCTGCGATAGGTAGATAACTTGCGTTAAATAAAATTTTTAAGCAACTTTAGAAACATAATTATCAAGGCCAAGTTATACTTTGGCGGAGTCCTGCTCCGTCATGTAGAAAAATATAGTATTTTTTTTTGTTTAATGCTTAAATCCCAGTAAAAAGATAAGTTAGTTTTTATTTACTGCTCATTATATTAATGGGGTTATTTGTTTCGCACCAGGGCTTTTAATGCGAGTTTTAATAATTTACTTTAACTTTTTAACATAATGCTAATTACTATATTGTATAGTAATTAGCATTATGTTAAAAAGTTAAAGTAAATTATTAAAACTCACATTAAAAGCCCTGGTGCGAAACAAATAATTATTTATATTCACCGACTTCAGAATAATAAAATAATTATTTAATAATTTCTATTTAACTAAATGAAAAAACGTATTATTTTGTGCGTAGTAAATTATATTTTTGCTTTTTAGTTTACCTACTTTTTGAAGTCGGTTTTTTTTTGTCAAAAATTTTATGTTTGTTCGCCGATTACTCGAATACGCCTGGACCCATAGTAGTCAGCATTTTATGTTGCTGAGCTGATGCTGGAAGGTACAACTCCTCAACGGTTGGGAGTATGGGGATAATTCTTAAAATATAGACTCCTTGAGGCCGTTTACTGTATTCTTTAAAGTTATACACAGATGAGGCGAGACGTTGAATATTACCTATAGTATATTCATAATACGAGGTCATGATTTGATGATGGGATCCTAGAGAAATCATGGGTAACCCTGAAATTTCAAAGGCTTCGGCTCCGACTTCAGAATTATAAAATAATTATTTAATAATTTCTATTTAACTAAATGTATAAACGTATTATTTTGTGCGAAGTAAATTTATTTTTTGCTTTTTAGTTTACCTACTCTTTGAAGTCGGTTTTTTTTTTGTTAAAAATTATTTTATTTGAAGTCGGTTAAAAAAAATGTTTGTATTACACGTATTGAATGGTTATTTCAGTGCATTCAATGCAGCTTGAGTACTCCTGTTATTAAAAAAGTTGCAGTTTAAAAACATAACATTATGTTTTACGCCACTGCCAAGGAAGGGTTATGATTACCGCACAGTCTAGTATGGACGTGGTCTTTGGACCCATCCACGAACCGACCTAGATAAATTGAAAGTAATTTAATTCTTATAGGTAAAATCAAAGATCTTGGCTGGTCGTAATATGCACTACCTCAGTCACCCGTGTAGGGTTCACGCTTTAAGTATATATCGCTCTCACTCTCGCGAGCCGCCAAGAAGTTTGACGTTTGATATAATTGATTAACCGTATACTACTGTTGAATGACCTCAGGCATAATATAAGCTACTTTTTATTGACGTACCATCGCATCGGGGCGGAGCCGCGCGTATAAGCTAGTATGGAAATAATATCCCTACACTTTTATAGATGCTATACCAATCATTAAGTATCATATGAATATGATTCAGACTTCATATGGACAAAATTAATATTAACACATTTGGAGATAATTTCAAGGAACAAAAAATAAAAGAAAAAAATTAATAACTACAACAAACATTACAAAAGAAAAAAATCGTTGTAAGTTTTAACCTCGGTGTACAGAGGTACTTGGGTCATAGTCAGAAAAAGTGTACATTTTAATTTTGCAACTAAACTGATAAGTAACGAAACTGAGAATTTCCGTCACGAGACTGATGTCATAAGGTTTGGTGCACATGGATTGGACAAATAAAACACGTGATTATATTTGGCTTATAATCAGTCTTATTCTCAAAACTAATAAAAATTTGCATAGAATTAAATAGCTATCAGCTGCCTGCGGCGTCGCTCTGCCTACCCTACCTATCCTACTTACCCTACCTACACTACCTACAAAAAACAAAAACACCATGTCTTGACATTTACACTCAAAATAAAACAGGAATCACACAAATCGATCAAGTTGTTCTCAAGTTATGCGCGTAAACATTTCGGGGATTCATTTAAAGAAAAAGATTGTTGGCTGGAGCTAATATTCAATTCCATTTGCAAATAAAAATAATACATGCATATTTCCTATAGTTACGGTCTTTTTGACTGTGTGAACTAAGCATAAAATTTTTCAAATTCGTAACGTAACGCAATTTAACAAAAATGAGAATAAAATCTGAGAAATTATAACCTCTTAAAATATTTTTACGTAAACCACGTGTTTATCTCGCAAGCACTAGGCGTATTCGTTAAGCTAATACAAAAAATAAGAAAAGATCATCATGAAGTAAACAAAAATATAGTAAACTTACCACAATAATAGCCGTTTATCACCCTGAGGTATTTTTTGTAAATATTTACTTGATACACGTCTCAACTTGACGACTGCGGCGAAAACATAATGGCTACCGTGACAGTGATTTTGACGTAAGTATTAATCATGCCAGAATAGGAAAAACAAAATATATCACTTTAAATAATTGCGTTTCAAAATTTACTACGTGTTACTAACCCTGAGTAACGAAATATCATAATTTTGGGTCAAAATTAGTTTAATTAAAATATATTTTTTTATAAATGATTTAGTAATAAAATTGGTCCTATTTTGGTTACCTGATTCATCAAGAAAAATATAGCCACAATCAATGTTAACTAAAGCAATAAATACTCGTAACAATTTATCTCTGAAAATGTGTAATGGTCATTGGGACACTCAAAAAATGTATGATGATATTTTAAAACAATGTTTTGACATTCAAAAAATATACTCTTATAACATAAAAATATATTTAAATACCAGAAAAATCATCATATTAATAGATTAACATAACAAAAAGAGAGGGAAAAAAGAAAAATATCATAATATTAGATATTGACTTCAATATAAAGTAGCGGGACAAGAAAAGATACCAAATGTACACTTTTTCTGAGTATGACCCACTTATGTTTATTTTATTAAACAGAATGCTAATTACCATTCAATGTTCATAATTAGTTAAATTCACCTACTTGTAGGTAATGTAAGGCTGACTCCACATTAGGCGTCGCCGATCTCGGGCGTGTGAGCAACGCGAGCGTCGCGTTTTGCTGGCGTGCGGCGTATGTCCAGCAACTGGAAGCTTAACGGAGCGCGCTCGCGTGGGGGACGCAAGTAAAAAATAGGGATTAGCCAAAAAATTGGTACAGCAAGACGAAATATAGATAGATATAAAAATATAAATATAATAATAACTATGTAAAATCTGTACATCAACAGGTTTATATAAAATGATGTATTTTATTAACTTTTCTTGACCTTTTTACGTTATTATAACCTCGCATTCGGTAATTTGTATTGCCTAAATCAGTAAAACCATTGCTCACAATGCTCAAGTACTACGTACAGTAAACGCTCAAAACTCCATAGGCATGCTAAGGATTACATTGCTATGAACTGTACGAGTCCGATACAGCCAGTACACACACTAACGAAGTCGCGTGCGTGTATAGCAGTTTTTAAGATAACACACACTATTGAAATGTTGTCGCATTCGTACTAAACGCGTCAAAGTGGCGACCTTTTCTTTAAATTCGCATCTATCTATCATGAGCAGGTAGGTAGCTATATCGGGTAAGCTTTGAGATCACGATCAACTAAATCTGAGTTTGAAGCTTAGTTGATTTGTGGTTGTATTTTGTTTTTACGAAATCATAATAATATTTGTAATATTTGAAGCACAAACTTGTTAGGTATTCATGCTTAAATCGTTACATACAATACATAAATAGTTACATATGAATATAATAACTAATAAGTTAAATATGTTATTATTATTTAACTATTTACGTAATTTTTTATTTTTATTTTCATTGTAAGGTAGAAATAAAAATGTCACGCTGAATGATGATAATAATGTTTATTCTTTTTATTTATTTATACAACTAATAAACTTTTAAGACCATTGTGACGTCACATTACCACCTAAATTAGAGAAAGTTCCCTTGTAAACGTTTATAAGATTTTTGATTAATATAATAACTAATAATTTCAATATGTTATTATTATTTAACTATTTACGTATTTTTTTTATTGTTATTGTCATTGTTGTAAGGTAGAAATAAAAAAAGTCATGCTGAATGATGATAAAAATGTTTATTCGTTTTATTTATTTATACAATTAATAAACTTTTAAGATAATTGTGACGTCACATTCCTACCTAAATTAATAATAGAAGTGCCCTTGTAACCGTTCATAAGATTTTTTATTGTAACCCACCAATAATATAAATGTTACTGAAATGATGCATCATGACAAAAGGAAAGGATGTTCTAACAACAAAAATATAATTGTTGATACCCTAAACTTCAAAAAGTATAGACGACTTAGCGAGATTAGATCTCACGGCTCATTGCTATGTATACGCATCTCACTGCACGCCTTAACCACTCGGCCATCTTGACTCACACTAATCATGTGAAATTATGAACTACAATTATTTGTTAACAACATGTGTCTATTTCTTGGAAATAGAAGGTTGTAAGCCACACTACACTTCAAACTATTGCCTTTTGAGATTACCTATGGACTTTTGGTCGTCACTGTACATACACAAATAATAAAAATATTTAATTTACTTGTTCATACTCACATGAGAATTAATAATGATGTTTGTTGTGCTCTGCTTAAGAAAATATTCATTCCAGTCCTTCAAGGACCGTAGCGAAGACAAGTATTAACCCTTCAATGACATTTAATAAAAAAATAAAATCACTTTGATACAATACAATTAAAGATTTAAAATTACACTATATTATTAAATACGTTAAAACTAACTTTGATACATGATTTGTGTTTTGTTTCACAACTTACAAACCACTGCTAAGGGGCTGGCCACTCACATTGACAAATTTGACGATAACGCGCGGCGTCCACTAATTTAGTGGCAAGGAATTTCATTTTTATCCCAACGAGCCTCGCAGTCCACAACAGGAACTCACGTCAGTCACGACGCGGTTGTCACCCGCGACCGCATCGAGTGCGGGTCCGCAGGTTGCAGATGTTATTATTATTACTACGTAAAATTTAAGGGCGTATAACATGTCGTGAAATGTGCTTCAATACTGTTTTACACATGAAAATAGCATCTTTTAGAAACTGCGGGCCCGCATTTGTACTCAGGTGCGTTTGAAAACCGCGTTGTGAGTTCCTAGCCTTAAGTTTGACTCGTCTTGGCGTAAAACTATCAAGTAAACTCGTATGTGAGGACTGAGTATTACTTGCAAACGCAGACAAAGTATCAGCTTGTTTATTTATAACATCTATTTATATATTGTGAACCACTTCTCTGATCCTGTGGGTTTTCTCGAGAATATGACTTAATTAGATCGTGTTTGGAATAATAATTTTATAAAAAAGCTATTGCCTGCGTCATACGGTGGTGGTAGATGAGACCGCAAAAAGTGGTATTTAACATCTAACATATTTGCATTTATTGATAAACAATCGCGTATACATCTTAAAGTTTTCCACGACCAGCGCAACGGGTAAACTGGCAGTGCCGGATTTACCTTAGACGGGGCCCCAAGCAACCACTGATTTTCAGGGCCCTCGTTCTAATAGATAGATAGAACAGATACAGTTACAAATCATTTGAAAGCAATGAATAATTGAAAATGTCAATGTCATTTTTTATTTTATTTTTAACCGACTTCAAAAAAAGGAGGAGGTTCTCAATTCGGTTGTATGTTTTTTTTTTTTTTTTTTTTTTTTTATGTTTGTTCGCCGATTACTCGAAGACGCCTGGACCGATTTGAGAAATTCTTTTTTTGTTTTATAGGATATACTTGTCATGTGGTCCCATTTTTTTCAAGTCACGTTCTGATGATGGGATCCTAGAGAAATCGAGGGCAACCCTCAAATTTAAAAGGCTTCTATATTGTTTTTTATATATTATCTAAAGCTACTCGGATATCTGCATCTAGTAGTCAGCATTTTATGTTGCTGAGCTGATGCTGGAAGGTACAACTCCTCAACGGTTAGGAGTACGGGGATAATTCTTTAAATATAGGCTCCTTGTGGCCGTTTACTGTATTCTTTCAAGTTATACACAAATGAGGCGAGACGTTGAATATTACTTATGTACATTATAATATGAGGTCATGATTTAATGATGGGATCCTAGAGAAATCATGGGTAACCCTCAAATTTCAAAGGCTTCTATATTGTTTTTCGCATATTACCTAAAACTTCTTGGATATTTGCATTTTAAGTTGCTGAGCTGATGCTGGAAGGTACAACTCCTCAACGGTTAGGAGTACGGGGATTATTATTAATAAGTTTTCCGTCTCAAGTAACCGTCGTCTCCTCATTTGAAAAACATTCTGGTCTACCCATCACTTAAAATCGTAAAATAAAATAATTTTTAATAAAAAAAAAACCGACTTCAAAAAGTAGGTAAACTAAAAAGCAAAAAATAAATTTACTTCGCACAAAATAATACGTTTTTTCATTTAGTAAAATGGAAATTATTTAATAGTTATTTTATAATTCTGAAGTCGGTGCAAAGTAAACAATAACTCTGTATAGACTAATCTTTCTAACAACTATTTTCTGACTGAATATTAGTTCTTAATTATCCGATTTACTTGGCACCGACTTCAGAATTATAAAATAACTATTTAATAATTTCCATTTTACTAAATGAAAAAACGTATTATTTTGTGCGAAGTAAATTTATTTTTTGCTTTTTAGTTTACCTACTTTTTGAAGTCGGTTTTTTTTTATGATATTTCAAAATCTTTTAAAAAATTCATTAATTTTGTAAAATTATTAAAAAAAATCAAATTTCGGGGCCCCTGTCCCCCAAACAATTGCTTCCTTTGCTTCCTGGTATATCCGCCACTGTAAACTGGAAATAACAGTTTTGTTTCATTCACTTCATTTTATTGTTAGAAATGTGGTTAAAGAGTCTACGAATACACAGTATGTGACTTTGTATTATTATTAAATTATCAAGTGGCAAAAAAAAATATTAAACCGGGTTGAGGTTTACAAGTAATTCAGCTACAGAGTAAATTGTAAGCTGAATTCGATTGTAGTAGTGCGGCATGATTTTGACGATGCTTCGTTAAATACCCGTGAACACACTCATTACGGTTTCACAAACCACTTGCAGGCTTGTTTTGCTGCTGCGCTTCAGGAAAATAAAGCCTAGCCTGAAGCGCGGCCGCGCAAGAGTATCTCCTCGTACTGAATCAAAATAAAATGAGAGAGAAACAATGCAAAAGTTGATACCCTTAGTGCCATGACTGATAAACTTTTTACAACTTCTACTAGGTAAGTTCTAGTTTGTTAATTAAATACAATTAGAAACTGAAATAATTGTTTCAGGAGTTTTTGTATGTCATGGACAGTCAGTGTAATAACGAATGTTTTTTTCAGTATCTATTCTTTCGTAGTTTTTGCAGGCTACATGTTAAGGTAAGATATTAGGTATATATAACATAAAAAAAACAAAAATCTAAAGAAGCTAATCGTTACATTACAAACGAATGTACGCGGTCTGGGAGCACCTTTACGTTTGCTTCGTTTTCGTGACATAAAACAAAGAAGTGTAATGTTTTCACTGTACTAGACGATTCGTTCATATAATTAAGTAAGAAGAATATTTATTAAGATTCGTATAATTTGTATAAAGTTATGCGCAAACTGTAGCTATAATAATGTAATTGTTATGTAGGTTAGTTAAGTTGAATTAGTGTTTTAACGGTTTGATGTGTTGACTGCATAATTATGTTAAATAAAAATAATGTTAAGTAAACAAATGTTTACACGTATTAAATGGTCATTTCAGTGCATTCAATGCAGATTGCATGTGGACATAGGACAACTACATATATTTCCAGCTTGAGTACTCCTGCTATTCAAAAAGTTGCAGTTGAAGAAGATTACACTATGTTTTACGCAACTGCCAAGGAAGGGTTATGATTTCCACACAATCAAGTATGGACGTGGTCTTTGGACCCATCCACAAAACGACCTAGATAAACTGAATGTAATTTAATTCCTAAGAATTAAATTACATTACATTCTTTGATTTTACCTAAAAAAAGAAAAAAAAAAGGTAAAATCAAAGATCTTGGCTGGTCGTAATATGCACTACCTCAGTCACCCGTGTAGGGTTCACGCTTTAAGTATATATCGCTCTCACTCTCGCGAGCCGCCAAGAAGTTTGACGTTTGATATAATTGATTAACCATATACTACTGTTGAATGACCTCAGGCATAATATAAGCTACTTTTTATTGACGTACCATCGCATCGGGGCGGAGCCGCGCGTATAAGCTAGTATGGAAATAATATCCCTACACTTTTATAGATACTATACCAATCATTAAGTATCATATGAATATGATTCAGACTTCATATGAAGAAAAATAAATATTAACACATTTAATTTTGTAACAAAATTTGGAGATAATTTCAAGTAACAAAAAAATAAAAGAAAATAATTAATAACTACAATAAACATTACAAAAGAAAAAAAAAGTTGTTAGTTTTAACCTCGGTAAACAGAGTTACCTATGTTTCTTTTATTAAGGCCAAACTTTTGCCCAAGGATTCCGGTGCAGGAAATATTTGCAGTTATTTTTGTGTGGTAAGTCCAAGTTTGAAATCAACGAAACTCTATAATGAACTGGTTTGTGAATGTTCACAGATTTATTACAATTAATCATGTTGTGTTTTGAAATGGCAATTCACTAAATTTGTGCCCTTTTCATAGAAAAACAGGTGTAAATACCATTATTAACATATTAAGTTTCTATGGGTGTTATTGATGAGGTCAATAGTAATTAACTTTTAAACTTTTGCGTTGCATGATTAACTAAAATCTACAGGGTATTAACGCAATCATGCATTATTTACCTTTTAGGCTTGACGTTTGGGCAGACAGACACTGGCCGTGGTCACCAGCAAACTGCATGATCGCGTTAATTCCCGTTAATTTTAGTTAATAGTAATCAATTTATCATTTTGTCAAAGGACATGCTTAATATGTAGATGGTATGTGGAGACCTGTATTAATTATTTATAACGCGTTCTAAATGACACGGCACACGGTCAAAACAGTCAAAAGTGGTTCATAAGAGGTTAGGTTTGGTAAAGTGAGACAGAACAATTTGTCCTTCTTGAAGAAAAAATAAAAGCCTTTATAATACGAGACCATCTTATATTTGAAATATATAACTTGATTGAGTAGCCGTGTGTTCATCCTGTCAAACTGTCTAAAAGGTACACCATGTGCGTTTGTACTTGAGTAGTCTCCACGCCAACGATGATTGACCAACGAGTTGAACTGAAAATTGGCGTTGGCCGTGCGCACATAATTTGTTTAGTCGGTTTTCAAAGGAAATTGGCCCAAGTTGGCGAAGTATATGTGCGTACGATGGATCGGATGTGCGAATGTTGGCATCAGTGTTGATGCCAATGTCTGGGGTCGGTGTGGTGGTGGTACTAAGTTATTTGTTAATGAGTTGGGCAAAAGTAATACAGAAAAAAGCTTCGATATTTATCGACTTACTGAAATGTTCAAAATAAAAATATAAACAAAGAACTCTTGAAACCCGTTCACTCCTTTCCGAACTTGTAACCATCTTCAATGCCTCTGACTGCATTTTGCATAGTTAAAACAAGAATTTTAAACTTGTTTAAGTATACAACCAGTACCTTTACGTACTACCTTTCAGTGTGGAGCTGCATATTAGCATTTTTTTAGAATAAACTATATTTAGAATATATATATTTTTTTTTTATATTTGATCGTTGAACTACTTTATGTATCATTAAAGGTGTCAAGTGAACATAATATCTCGTTACTCATTTGATTTGCTTAGCTTTTGTTTATAATTAAACTTGACTGAATTATTTCACTCCAAAGAAAGAAAGAAAGGAAAAAAATAAATAAACATATTTATAGAAAATAAAAATAAAACACAATACTAAACAATTTTTTTTTGCCCTAAATGGACACCATCTCAGCCATATGCTGCAAAGTGGTTCTATACTGTCATTGCCACTAAAGACATATACATTGGCAATGATAGTATTAAGTAATATTTAACGTCTCGCCTCATCTGTGTAACTTCTACTAACTTACATAATTATATTGTAACTTGAAAGAATACATTACAGTACTCCTAAACTTTGAGGAGTTGTATCTCCCAGCATCAGCTCAGCAACATGAAATGCTAAATACAAATATCCGAGTAGCTTTAGGTAATATACGAAAAACAATATAGAAGTCTTAAAATTTGAGGGATGCCCCCAATTTTCTAAGATCCCATCATCAATGACAAGTATTTTCTTTCGGACAAAAAAGAACTTCTCAAATCGGTTCAGGCGTCTTTAATTAATCGAAGAACAAACATAAAAAAAAAAATTATACTCCTCCTTTTTTTTGAAGTCGGTTATAAATGCTTGCCCATCTTGTTCATTCTAATCAATGTCACCCCGTGCGTCCTGGACAAACAAACAAGAAAAGGATATTTTGAAAGGCAACTCTGAACGGACAAGGGGGGGCTCCAATGATTTCCTGCGCAGGTGAAATTGTGTACTTATATTATGTAAGTAAATATTATATTTTATACAACATAATACAATATTGTATATAATAATGTTTTATCAGTCCGCCCCTACACTTTTATGTGCATCGAGTTTAAATAAATAAATAAAAATAAATAATTATTCAGATTAAAAAAACCAGAAACCAGCGGGATTTTAACCAGTATCTTCCCACGTTCTCAGTGAAGAAGAAAGAAAAAAGAAGAAAGTTGATCCCGGCGGTGCAGGTTCAAATCCCATAACCTGTCCCATATGTCCCGGTGAGCCTGTCGCCATCCACCGGGCACAATTTGAACTCCGTGCTGCAGTTTGTACAATTTATTGGAAACTAAAATGCTACAGAAGGGAGCCTTTTAATTTAGTATAATTACCGTCAAGGTTATTAGCCTCTCTGGTGCCTATATGCCTAGGCAACCACTATTGCTTCATAAAATATCGTTGACAGCTGCCGTGAGGCACTAAACGTGGTCAGTTGTATGGAGATTTTTTAGAGATTAAGGAAAATATAAAATATCTATAGGTTCCGTGATCTTTATTTGAATGTATGAAACTTATTATGAGAATGCCCATTTCTTGCGAGAGAGGGGGCAGGCCAAAAGTTTTTTGCAGACTTATAAATCTTTAGGCGGTATCTGCACGAAGCTAAGCTAAATTAGCTTTTGCTCGCGACGTCGTCTGCGAGGAGTTCAAATTTCCATACAATTTCTAAAATTGAGTAACTGCATACGTTTTCAACCCAAAATTTACAGCCTTATTGGTAATTAGTGTCGTGTAGGGAACATGTGTGCAGAATTTATGCCAAATTTGCTTTAAAATTGACGATCCTCCCATATAATTTTACACCCCCTAATTTACCCCCTTAGGTATAAAACACAAAGATAAAACATTAACCAGTTTTTAAGTTAGACCTTACGCTACACTTTCACATTCCATGCAGTAGTTTTTGTGTGATGCGCGTACAAACATACAGAGAGACAGACAGGCAAAATATCTAAAAAAAACTGCTGGTACACAGATACCTCGTATTAATTTTTCTTAAATATCTTCAATGTACAGACATGGCAAATCAACAATTTTATTATTATGCATAGATTTAAGTTTTAATACGTATTTTTTCGTTAGGAAGTAAAGATCGGTTATCTTTTGTTACGAAACATCATGTTAATTATTATCAAATTCACAGCAAACAAACGTAATTAAATTAAATTACTTTCGTATCTGATTGAGACGGAATAAAAAGGACCTTGCAAAAGTATGTTTTTCCGTTGCGAGATTGAAATATATAAAGAAAATAAAATTATTGTAAGCCAGTAATGATTTTATAGCAGTGACGTATAAGATGGCAGACCAGTCCGGTCTGACCGGTTGTAGGTAGGGGACATAATTATGTGAAGTATTTCAAATATTGTCCCCATACGGTCGTCGATATACACATTGTGTGGTATATGCTATTTTATTATAAAACGTATCTATCTATTTTAAAAGATATATTTCTGATAGTTTTTGCAATTCATAGTGTAGAATCGATGTATCGGCTCATATTTTTATGAATGGTCTCAGTCAAAATTATCAATTATGCTATGATTGATTGACTGTGAAAAAAAAACATGCAAAGAGTCAAAATACTTATCGAGTGCCAGTTAAGAAAACATTTAATACAGTGTGGTCAATTTTAACGAACAGTACGAAATGTTAAGTAATTTAATATTTAGCATTAGCAATTGCTAAACATTATTCTTCATTCTAAAATATACTTTCATGAATTAATTGAATTCATTATACCTAGCAAGGTTTATCTAGCGTTGGCAATACAACGAGAAAAAAGTTTTTAAATGTTAAATCTATAAAAATAATTCTATTATAGAAGTCATTCAAATCAAAAATATTTTAAAGATTAAGTTTATTACATACTTAATAATAATTATTAGAATATTTACCGGAAAAGGATCTGGAAATTTATAATTTAAAAAAAAAAAACAACAACAATTAATTGAACGTTTGATCTCTTCGATTTTATTGCCCTTATTATTATTTACTCTATCTATTGCCCATAGAGTAAAATACGAATAGTTGCCCCAGTGGGCTCGGCCTCGGTTTGGAATACACTATGTTAGGAAAGTAGTAGGTGAGAGGATAGGGCTTGTCTAGCATTGAAAGGCTATTTACTCTGTTAGAGTAGGCAAACTCGATTTGTCTGTAGGAGAGGAAATCTACCACGGCCAGACTTGGATGGGCTTTCAAATTTTATTCGCAGTTTATTGGTATAACATATTTTTTAAATTGATAGCAATAATAACCAACTGTTTTTTTTTTTGCATATGTTAAACTACACTGTTTATTAGATTTTATTGTGAAAAAGTTATTTATAATTTTACAAATGAGAGTGGAAAGTGTCCGTAGCAAAAAGGATAGCTGCCCCTGGGCTGATGAGTGGAAAGGACAAGTATTCGTATCAAAAAGGATAGTTGCACCAGCCGTCGTGACGCAACTATTATAAGAAACAACAAATTATAAGCGGGTTATAAGGAAACATATACCAATGGTTGTAGATTAGAATATTCTGATACGAGGCAAGTCTTCCCCAAAGTATTTTTAATGTAAGGAAGACAACTATTCCCTTTTTAAGAGGTCTAGTAAAACATGATTTTCTCAGAAACTTTATTTATTAAGTTTACGAAGATGGGTAATATTATTATTTAATGACATATGCATTGATATAAATTAATCATTGCTAACGATAGAAATTTTATTGGTACCTCTGAGTTTTTTGAAAATGTGTGGCAACTATCCGTACTTTACTTTAAGGATATTAATTAACCTTTAACGTCTGCTGCTGCTGAGGAATTAAATACTTATTATTATATAAGTCAAAACCATATAAGATCATTTATTTTTCACGTAGAATTGTATAGATTGTTGACTACTATTATTTATTTTAAATTTTATAAAGAAAGAACCGGTACAATATACCTATTGCCCGTGTCAATGATAATAATCATGTTCGTTTAAACTGAAGGCTTTGACCGCATTAAGCAACAGGTGCATCATTGTATTAAGAAGCGTAGGCATTTCTTCTATTTCATTCAGTAATCGGTTAGCAAAGACAGAACGAGTTTTTTTTTGTCAATATGCATAAATAATATAGCCGCCTTCTAAAGGTTTATATTCGAATAGATTTTTTTTCTACTCCTTCATGTTACACTTAATACACGATTTTTAGGTACTCATCTGCAAGAATGCCAGTGCCACTGGTAGTGCAACCAGTAGAGCTTTGTTCCGCTATCACAACCATGGTTTATTACAATCACAATCATTTGTCGGATAATAAATATTAAATACATTTAGCAACATGATACCCTGTCCGACTCTGTAATTAACTACGGCTAATCCAAACCCTAGATGTTCGCAACACTGCTAAAAATTGTATAAAATACCACAAAATTATAAAGATTACGGCAAAAAGACACACAACACCCAACGTGATCAAAAATTCCGTTATATATTTTTAAACAGAATCGTATCTGAAATCCGGTATAAGGTTAATACCTATCGACCTTCTTGGTTCGTTGTCGTAAGCTTTTGCTAGACCTCTTCTAATCACGTTATTCGCATCGAGTAGGTCCACGTGTGTGATCTACGCTCTTCGGCCTCGTGCCACCTGTTTACTCAATAAAATTACTTATTCATTTCTTTACTGGGCAATTATTTTAATTCTGCTAATTTAAGTTATAATACCAACCCACAATACCAGCGCAGCTGAAATCGGCAAGGCCGATTTAACCACTAAGCCAACCGTGCACTCAAATACTTAAAAATAGTAAGTTTTCTATAGGTATAAACCTAGCCTACGATGACAATGAATTAAAATCGATAATTTGTGATGAAATTATAGAACATTAAACAATCAAAAGTGTAAAAAATACGGATATACTTTTTATGTCGATTCATGAGACACGATAATGACGGGTGTAAATTGATATAATCATCAACATGTTATGACGCGAATGACTTATAAGTAAATATCTTTATAAGGTAACGTCTAGAAAACTTTTTTAACAATATTTAAGTATATCTTACATCGTACTATATTAACATTACTTTAACATATTATTTTAGTCTTGGTTGGTATTCCTGGAGCAGCTTTAGCCTACTGGGAAACCGTAGGACTGCGAAGTCGAAGGTTCAATTCCACGTTACAGCACACACCTCTGAAATCATTAAGATTCTTCTTTTCGAAGATATGTGTGTATTTATCATGAAAAATGATCGCTCTCTAACGGTGAAGAAAACTGCATACCTGAGAGTGCCAAAAGTGCTCGAAGGTATGCGAAGTCAACCAATGCGCACTTTGTCAGCGTGGTCTTCTCATCATGAGAAGAGGCCTGCAGCCCAGCAGTGGGACATGTATAAGATACAGGACTGCTATTACTGCTGCGTGTTTCCACTTCTACAGGAAGTGTTATTCCAACAGATAAAAAAGCATTATTGGCATTAAGGTGTTATATATGCCTTAACAAATTTAACACAACTTTTCATGATATTCTATATTTGTCGCACGTAATACCACCAATGGTTATACGCGCGTTGAAGTCTTTTCAACCATATTAATATATATACGATAATAATCTATTTAAAGTTTCATATTGATTATTTTTATAGCAATTAGCAAATTATAATAAGAACTAATTGTTTCTTGGTATCTAATTAAAGTGTTTAAATATTTTTAAGATATTATAGCCAGAATCGAAATATTAAAGATTTTGATAAAATTCGTTGATTTTTTCTAAAAAAAATCCCTTTCGTATCAGAAAGACACATAAGCATAACGTCCTATGAGCACAATGTCCTAATAGCAAAACGACTTGTAAGCAGTTGGTCCGTTTAGCAAAATGACCTAGTAGCAAGTCGTCCTAATATCAAAAGGACATTGTAGCAAAATGTTCTTAATTGATCAAGTACAATCAGTTACAACATGCAATTTGGTGCCATCCCTTTACCTATCCGCTGACCGACAAATATACAGGATATTGTTTCCAATGAGAGCCGATGGCCAAATCTGAAAATATGAGGAAAAGCGAAAAGTACTCCAACTTGATTTTGATAAAAACTAAAACTGCGTCATTGGATTGGCAAACCAATATTCATAGGCATAAAAATTACGACTCTTTTAACCGACTGCCAAAAAAGAGGAGGTTTTATATTCGACGCGTTTATATTTTTTTATGTTTGTCTAGCGATTGCCCGTCATTTCTGAACCGATTATAAAAAAAAAAAATTATTTGAGAAAGTCTACTTCCGAAATTGTCCCATGGCCACCAAGTAAAGATCTGATGATGGAATCCCATAGAAATCAAGGAGAACCTTAAAATTTTATAGGTTTTTTTAGTGTTTTTTGTATATTGTCTGAAGTTATTTAGATATTTGCATCTAGCGGTTGGATGTACTAAAATACTCTTTTCAAGTTGATTTGATTTTGTGTTGAACTGTACAGTAAGGGCATTTTGCTACAATGTCCTTTTGATATTAGGACGACTTGCTACTAGGTCATTTCGCTAATAGGACTAACTGCTTATAGGACGTTATGCTTGTAGGACATTGTGCTCATAGGACGTTATGCTTATGTGTCCTTCTGATACGAAAGGAAAAAATCGACGTAAATAAAAGTTAGTGATTTACACAGTATAATATATACTGTAATTATATGATATATGATTAGTGCTACGTACCACGTATTATCTTTACGGCTCATAAAATGTGTGATGTGTGTTTTATCAAACGTAAAGTAACTTAAGCTTTAACAAGCTGAACCCAAGCAAGATACAGATCATACCGTTTTTGTTTCATTTTCACCCAAAAGTATTGAATTAGAATAGCCCACTGTGACCAATATTGAGCTAATATGAAATTTTACCAATTTACCTTATGTATTTCTTATGGCATTCACAAGGTCAAAGGGAAAACCACCGCACCGCCACATACAAAACGCATGAGCAATATAACACTTTTGGATGTAGTCATACAGTTAGCTTTACTCATAGCATTTTTTTCTTCTTTAAATATTATGTTGTCGCTCTTTATGTCATGTTTATCAAAGAATACCTACTTATGTAAGTAAGCGGAAACTGATACGGAAAAACGCTTATAGTGGTTCGATATTTAATAGTAATAGTAATGACATATATTATCTGCGGGTCGTTATTAGCCATTCAATTCTAAGAAACAAGTTACGTCTGGCAAATTAAAGTCCGTACTTATGATTTAATTACAATAAAATGTAAACAAAAGCACTGAAAAATTTTAAGGATTTTATATTATCTATTTTATGATCACGCCAATACATCATTTTGATCTTAGTACGTTTATTTTAACTCTAGTTATAAGCTCCATGTTATTTGCGCAAACGGGAATGACTGCGGTTGGCACATTAGGAGTTAAGTTCAGTTTGTGCAAGTTAGATGGATACTGTAGCCGGTACCATAACAATGAATAATATGCATAAAGTTGTTCGTTGCACCGAACTAAAGCACAGAGTATCACTAGATCCTGTTTTTTTTAATAGTTGTTGTTGTAATCTGCCTGTTATCTATTAACAAAGTTGGCGCTTTATCGTTCTGTAATAAGTTCCGAATAGGCTATAAGTGACTTTATCAGGAACCGGAGAAACTTGCCTTATCTCTTAATGTTTTTTTTTAGTGGCAGGTTAAAGGTGAAGCGATAGTGCTGCCTGCATCATTATTTTCTTTTGCTTCAAGTTTCAAGCAAGCCGCTCTAATTTCGCTCCAGGTACTATGTTGTACTATAATATGCACGTTTTATACATTAAAACCATCGTTATGAATAATTCTGTACATTAAAAAATACTGCATTGTCATCACTTGCGTAGTTTCTAAGATCTAAGCATACCTACATGGAGACATACAGCAAGCGGAAAGCGACTTAGTTTTATACTATGTAATGATGATACATTTCCTTCATACGAAGGTTCTACCATAAAATTAAGAAGAATTATAAGTTATTTATATTAACTAAGTATGCCATGTACGCCGTACGTGTTATATTACAGAAATATGAGGCGATGATTGAGCACATACCTTATGTTATTGTATAAGATTTTAATCGCATTTTGATGAGTTTGGATTTCTTATTAGTAATAAAGAATAGAGCTGGCTAATTTAATCCTCCTTTTTATTTTAGTTGAGAGGTAATAATTGCTTGGCTGTTTTCCATGCAAAAGTAATATGGGTTTAACGTGAATATTATTAAGTTTTATCTTTTTTTTTTTTTTTTTAATGCTGGTATTTATTTTGGCCAGAAGTTGAGCATTGCCATACAACGTGTCAATCCTGCCAGCATTTTGGGAACTTTGGCCACTGGTAGCGGTCTTTTAGACTAGGTTTGTACATAGTTTTAGATGTAGTCATTTATTTTTAGGTTAATAGGAATTTTGTTTTCTTTTTTAATTTTTAATTATTAATTGAATTTATTCAATTAATAATTAAAAATTAAGTTTTATCTATTGTTGTAGACAATTCATATCTAAAACTTCTTATCGATTATTTTTATAGCATTTAGCTAGCTTTTTTTCTTAGTATAATTTATATCTTAATCACTAAAATACATGCAACATTATTATTTTAGTTTTTAAGTTTGTATGTAACTAACTTAATTTTATTAATGATTAAAACAATTTTGACAAAATAGCCACGAACAAACGTGCACTTGAGATAAAATCTTAATAATATTAAAGTTAAACCTGTATTACATTAGTAAGAAAACAATTCATTCTTAATAGAGATAGACTTTATTTTTTCTTTTTTTATACTACTCCCACAACGAACGAACGTGTAGTCCACCTGATGGTAAGTGGAATACAGCCCATGGACACCACCAATCCACAAAAGCATATTATAGATGCGTCGCTGCAGCTGAGGACTACGGTGTTATGCCTCATGTGCCAGTAATTTCAGGGCCTGATCTCACCACCAAACCGGAACACAGTAATGGAAGCACTACTATTTGGCGGCAGGTTAAAGGTGAGATGGTGGTGCTTCCGCCCTCGAGCTCATTCACAAGAGCTCTATCACCAGTCAACTTTAAAACTATGTGCGATCATACGTCAACTCTATCAATTTAAGTACAGGATAGTTGTCAGGAATCGTATGTAACATTTGCAGATGTGATTTATTGATATGTCAGAAACTAATTAGGTTGAGTTTTGAAATGTTGAAATTACTTTTAATATAAGAAAAAGCTATCCGTCTTTATTACTCCTGTGTAATATCAGTTTGAATTTGTCTTCTTTGTTTGGTAATAGGTACCTATATCCGATAGAACAATTAGAGAAGAATGCCACGCTAATGATTTTAATTATTCATTCGCCAATTAGATATTACTATGGCGAATGCATAATTTGAATTAAAGAACATAAACTCAGAACTTTATATACACATAATTCATGTATATGTAATTTACATATATAGGTGTACATATAGGTAGGTATTTAATAAAACTGCACATGCTTATAATAAAGTACACGTAATTAACAGAAAATAACTTTGTATGTCCATCTGTTTGTTGCGCTTTTACTTGAATTGTGCATGTCATCAATATGCGACACGGGTGACGCCGCAGGTTTAGTGGAAATTAGTCGCATATAAATGTTTAGTGATAGAATTATCAAGTTCGATTGTTCCGGGTTATCGATTAGATATTATTTATCTAGTAAGGAGGTAAATTTGACACCTTATCGTGAACAGAGTGCCTTTTTAGCGTTACATTTGTATGTGTACTTTTATTATTATCATATCTATGACCTTTTAGGTTGTTATGCAGCACGTGTACAGAGTAAATTCTTAGACCGTTTCCTAGCTGATTACTTGGCGCGGCAGCGGTGCAATACATATAATCTTAGAAAAATAGGCGTTAAATTTTTTCTCGGTATCGTGCGCCTGATATTTCTATGAGAATCTTTTACCGGACCGCTCTCACGGCAAGTAATCAGGTCCGTAGCCCTTTAGAATCGACGCTAATTTATTATTACCTATCACAGGCGAAGGTGGACCGATCGATCTTGCGAGTAATGAGCAATGATAACCGCGGTCGGCTGTGGATCGGTGGCCATCTTTAACACAACGAGTTTGCCTCCGTGCCTCAGAGAGCACGTTAAGCCCTCGTTCCCTGTAACCATTTGACCATCTATGGCAGTCGTTACGGGTAGTCAGAGGCTAGAAAGTCTGACTACTAGTCTAACTTAGAGTATTGTATTACCTTGTACTGAGCTGTGGCTGTGTGTCTAATCGCAATCCGTAATCCGTAAGACTAGAAGCCCAATATTATTGGGAAAAGGCTCGTAAGATGACAGGCGATAGGCTCAACCCCCATCCCATGGGACCTAAACATAAACAGGTGAAGTGTGAACCGCGGCATTTATGTAAGGTGTCCGTACCTCTGACACACAAATGCCGCAATTGAACCTGAACAATTTTGACTCTAGGAGACACCGGTAAAGATAAGTAGACTATTTCAATAGCAGATTACATAGGTATATTACAAACCGACCTCTTTATATAAATAATAAAGAAATACTAGGTAGACTGGTTAACAATATTTTGACATAACTGCTTAGGTAGTTAGGCGTTGTTAAAATTCTGCCCCACATGTGTTAATTCACGTATATCGCGCTTTGGTCACGCTGGGCACTGGCCTTGACGAGATCGCCCCTATTACAGGTGCTTGGTATTTAGGGCAACGCCACACGTCATCGTACTCATTCATTACGCATTGTCCGCGGCACCACAGAGCTATAATAAAGATAGAAAAGCGTGGTTGTGCGTAATGATTAACAACACTCAGTGGTTCGTACTAAGTGACAAAGCCGTATGCCAGTGATTGTATGTTGTAACGCATACATGTTCTGAGACCTGGATGCTAATATTTTTTGCCGTCAAATACATGATGTTTTCCAGGCAAATTCTCGTTTCTTACGATTTTTTTAACTGATTAAATGGAAGAGTAACGTTACTTTAGCTAGACTATCCCAATACATCTGCAATTGCTCGGTGAGCTTTGGGATTTTGCGATGTAAATTTTACCTTTGTCGAATTTTAGTAACAAAAATTTCGAACCGAAAATAAATTATTTGCAAGCTTATTCGCATAAGTTTTCAATTATTCTTATGATGTGAATATTAACCAGGAGCAATTTTCCTTATTCATTTTTTTAATTAGGCAGAATATAGAAAACTAAAAATATTTTCGTTGAAAAAGTTGTATAGTAATAATCTTTTGATTTATGACAACCCCGGATGCCTCATACTATTTCTACATGCCTCTTTCCTTATTCTGTGGTTAGTAACGCTATTCGTACTACAAAGCGTTGATATTGCTCTATTTCGTCATTTACCAGCAGTGAATCAGTGACCTACCTAAAGTTGCTGGCAATTTTGTTATCATGTCATCATTTCGAGAGAATGTTTTATTCGATTGTTGTTTTTTTTTTATTTATTTGAAACGATGGCTGGAGAAGGATTAGGTGCTGGCCCAACGTAACGTGCTTTCAAGCTTTTTCAAGATATTCCAGATAAGGCAATAAGTGTCCTCAACAGGAGCAATCACCGTTTTTCACAGTGCTGTAAATTTTAAAGGATAAGTATACTAGATAAAGACTTTTCTTCTTATCCCAACACAGGTTTTCCTTACTTATTAATGCCAATTATTTTTTTGGCGAGTCATTTAATCTTCTAGAGTTAAGATATCTAGGCAATCTTCATGACAGAATATCGCTATATAAAAGCTGTTATTAGCAAGAGAATTATTGTAACAATATTTTGGTGTTGACTACAGCAATAAGCGACAAAAAATTCCCATAAAATATAGCATATTCATTCGTTCTGGAAGTTTATAACTATTTTTTAAGCAATGGACGAGACTAAGATGATCAGTTGAAATGGTCGCCTCTGCTCTGGTAGGTCGAAAATCAACCTCAGCCACCAAATGTCACTCAGGTGATGAACCACAATGTATGGAAAAGCATTTGAGTAAATTTCTCCATTTTCATATACCACTGTTCAGTGGTTCAGCTGTACAGTAAGATTTACATTTTCTTTTATTCGATTATATTCGCCGCAATTATTTAGTGCCATATTTATCAAATTATTCGCAGTGAGTTCATTTGTTATATAATTTGGGTGTTTACTTCTACCGTTACTTTGTACCTCTATTATTATTATAATCATCACGACTGACCAATCTCAATACATTTTCAAAGTGCAATAAACTAATCATATTTTTTTTTGTCTGAGTGAATTTAGGTTAATTGACCTTTCATATCCAAATCCAAAGAAATTGAGCGCAATCGTTTTGCTGTTTATCGAATTCAATGATTTATTGATCGTGAACATTATTATGAATAGAATTAGGGTTCTGTAGCTAACATTTAAAAAAATACAGTGGAAACGTCTGCGTAAAGACGTTTTTTAAAAAAGGCACGATTATTTTTTGACGCCAAAAAAAATATACAAGTAGACGGTCGTGTTTTATTTAACACCTATGACGTCATGAAATATTGTCGAAAAGTCTAATTTTACTTTGCTGAAACCCGAAAAATGCTTTAGAACTTTTGCATAGATAAGTAAATACCTAAGTTCGCTTATATACTATATATTGTTCATTGTTACAGAACCCTAAGTTACTTGGTGCAATTTTTCAAGTTTGTTCTTTGCCTGAGTGTCCGGGTAATCTTTGAACTTAAATGTCTAATTCATAAACAGCTGGCGATTTTCGAGACCTTGAATGCTATCATCAAATACCGTAATGGTAACGGTTGATTTGAATATAGGCTTAAGTTTTTATAATTCGGATGTCTTCACATTAGTACACATTAATCAAAATGATGATACGTAATGAACTTAGGATTTAGTTTAGTATAATTCTAGTGGTAAATTGATTACTGTTGTAAAACTTAATTTTATTGTTCGTTTAAGAACTTTAAATGTAAGCTGTTTTTTGCATCCTGTTGATTCGGTAATGAAGAGTTCTAGAAGACGCATTATTCGTTAATATTATTTTATAGAGTGCACGGTTGGCGTTGTGGTTAAAGCGGTTGCCTTGCCGCTTTCAACTAAATGTGTGTTGTGGGTTCGATCCCCACACGGGACAAATTTTGTGTGATTAGCAAAGATTTGTTCTGACTCTGGGTGTGCTTCGTGTGTGTGACACAACACCCCCGCGACACAGGAGTTATTTCTAGAGTCGGTTGAAAAAAAATGTATATTATTATCCCTTAATACTTGAAGAACTAAGTGCCGATTTCACTAACGTGTTAAACTCAAGTTGAATTCTAAGATACAGCTTTCAATCTCTCTGTTCCGTACAAACATTGAGTGAGAGAGAGACAGAGAGATGCACATGGGTTTAAGAAAACGTAGATTAAGAAGTTTCATTAAACCGTTTGATAAAAATGTTGGTGAAACTTTTCTTGGAACAGTGATAATGATGCGGGCTATGCAGCTATTAAAATAATATAGTAAAAAGTCATATTGATCAAACAATCGTGCAAAGTCCGTCTCATATATATTTTTTGCTAGGTTTATTACCGGAGTAATCTTAGGCAATTACACCAAAAGGACTAGTCATTATCAGGCGTCCTCTGGTGCCAAATGTGGAAGACACGCCGCTCTTACACTTTATAAAAAACTAGTCGTCACGAACACTTTACCCCCCGCTTGCCCGCAAGTTTTGGCTGACTTATTTGTTATGTTAGCTTTCATTTCCTCTCCATATTGATTGAGTGCTCTTTGTCATTAAACAACAAGTTTTAAAATGTGCAAAATAATGCTTGTAAATAGTAATGACATTGGTCAATTTATAAGCAAGTTGAAATATCTCAAAACATTTTTTTGTTTTTGCGAATTTTGACTGATGACAGTAACGTAATCCTATACTATCCCAATACATTTGCAAGTTTCTGGTCAACTTTTTCTGATAAAAAATATTCATATTTATAAAATTTTCCGATCTAACCTTTTTGCATTCCGAGCTTCAAAATAATTTTCTTAGTCACTGAGAAGTCATTTCGCTAACTTCTTATATTTTTGCGATTTATTTCATGACGTGTTAACATTTTCCAAGGCCAATGCATAAAAGTTTTCGATGAATTGTTTTTGCATCCGGTATGCGGCTTCGTCACGAAGTCAGTTATACCCTGTATTGGTTTTGCTAAGTGCATCGATGCACGATGGCTGTAAATAATTAATCATATGTAATCTAGTTATTTAACATAGCCATCCAAAATGACACCGGTCAAATTCGAGTGGCATTAGCGTTTTCATAAGCATATTATAAAATTTTGCTGAAACCATTCTCATTATTGTCAAAGTTGACAATGCATCATGAACAAACTTTATCTGAGAGTTGTATAAAGTTGTGTTGGTGTCTGGTGAATTATGGCCTAACGAACACTTTATCTATTCTAAAATAAAGTAAAAAGAGCCCTGTGTTCTGGCAATAGAACTAATTTTTCGAATTGTGACGGATATGTACAGTGGGCCAACGAGTGAGGCATGCCTGGCAAAAACTTCTAAGTCATAGTAAAGACTCACTAAACCAGTTATAGATAAGTGAGTTACATATCTAAATAGTATATATATTACACTTATTTAAAATGTAATTCGCACATACATATCTATTGCAATCAGTTTTCACTATAGAGTAGAAGTTTTGGCCTGCATACCTAATTGATTGACCCACTGTACATACCATTTCGTGTGCAATATAAAATTGATAACAAAAAGAAATTGCGCAAAAACAATTACTGCGATAACTTATACACACAGATACAAGACAGTGGTCGTAATTTCAGTATAAAGGTTTTTGTTTATCTAAAATACGGAACCCTATACACAGAATATAGATATTTTTTAACCTTTGAACGTTTAAGACATTTTTTACTGTATTTCCGTCGTATTTCCTTAATACCTGTTATTTATTGACTGTTTGTGTCTATCCTCATTAAAACGCGTGATGGTGCTATGAGGAATAATAGTAACATAAACTATAATAAACATTACGAGGAATATATTATACACTTATCTATAAATATTAAAGGATAAACAATATTGTTGACTAAAGTAAACTACAACATTAAAGTTTAAAATAGATTTCTTACAGATTTTAAATGTAATTAATTCTATGTTTTTATCCATAGGAAGTATTATTTTGTTTTGTAAAATTTAAATACCGTGTTGAAGATTGATATAATTAGTCAAATTGATACAGGTAAATCAATCGAAAGAATTGTTCCGTTTTTCACCAAATATTATTTGTTGTTGTGTTTGACATGGTACATTATTGTATTAACGCGAACAGATACGAAAATAGCAGTTTAGGAAAACTTATAGATTTAACAATTATGTTTTGTTTGTTGTTGCGGTTTTAGTTAATGTTTTTACATTAACTACAACCGCAACAACTTTATATTAAATTACTTTTGACATTGTGATATTATTTATATTGTGACTAAACAGTTATAATTATAGTCCTAGAGCATTTTATAATTTATTTATTCAGAGCATTTTATGAATTACAGACCTGAACTAATCGGGTGCAGTGATTTTGCCCATCTAGTAAAAATCCAGAATTAAGTACAGTTTCCACCTAATATGTATGTACCTTTAGTGTATTTTAGGATACAAACATATGGTGTAAACTATACGTTTTCATAAAATATTCTTGGACTTTAATTATAATTGTTTTTAATGACATGAATAGGTAGGTCCCATCATTATAAATTTTGGACAAATGTTATGTAATAGCCAATTTATACAAAATGTTAAAAAATACGGCACAAATTACATTTTACGGAAGCATTGTTATAACGTGTATTTTATCCACTTTGACGTTGTTTTTCACTGTCAATTTTAAATAATTGTCAGAACGTGAATTTGTTATTAAAAGCTTACTATTTACGCTATTTTTCAATTAATACCGTATCCGTAAAATAGACATTAGGTGAACAATAATTCATTCTTTGTTTTTCTCGTTTACGGTCATCATCATCATGGTTATTTTAAACTTAAAATAAAAAAAGGAAGGCTCACTGATACTGGCTGTATTATGAGAGTAGTATCCTATTTAGTATTAGGTACGTGTTGTTTATGACAACAAACTGTTCGTCGGTATCAATAGCTGATATTTGAAAGTTGGCTGTCAGATATTAAATTGTTTTTTATTCGATTAATTATAATTGCCAGGGACTGCAAAGGGCAAACACCATAAGCAATAAAATATGTCACAATCCAAAAAGGAGATTTCGGTCCGGGTTAAAAATAAAACGCCTAATCCCTTGAGCTGTATTAAAATATTAAAATCTATCCTTAATTAAAATTCTTGATGCAGAATAAAATAAAATTAAGATTATGTGTGACAGTCATTTTGTTTTCGAAATGTTTAAATAATTTTAGTATTCTTATACACTGAAGAAAAAAAGAAAACCTTAGCGGATCCTAATTATTAATTAATATATTAATTAAATAATTAATTAATCAAGATTTAAAACTTTAAGCGGGTGAAAACCTAATCTTGCACTCCCCTTATCTTTCTAGGTTTTGCTTTGTATGTATATTTTAAAGAAATATGCTATCAACTAATAATTTATATAAAAACATAACTTTATAATGGTAGAAATGACTTGACTGGTTATTAACATCGAATTCGCGTCAAGAATCACACGTTTTCGTGATAAATATCGCTCCATGATGTAAAATCTTGATAAATTATCATTTTTTTTGTCTCAATTTGAATGCATAAATTATTTTCTATAAGTTTTTATAGAAATAATAATGTTTTATTATTCAAATTAAAAATAAAACCTATAACGTAAAGTATAACATGCATTATCGGCTACATGACATTTCACGATAACTGGAGCTAATTAAAACACAGTAACTATACCTCGAGAATCAGGAGACCAGACTTCAATATGAATTGAAACCATATCAAAAGTACGTGGCATTTAGATGACACCAATAAACCACTCACCCCAGAGCAACGCGTTGATGTCTTTTGTTAGCGTCCATCCTTTTTTTTAACCGTGTATATTTTACATTATTTCCTTTAAACATACTCACTTTGAAATATGTATATATATGCTGTGGGAGTAGTTTGAGGCAAAATGAGGATCTCGTATCGAACAGAATAAATTGCCGTGCATTTAGCCGTTTCTGCCATACCTATATAGCAATCAAATTTAGGCCCCATAGTTTTGTCACTGTCCGTGGTGTCTACACTCTTTCCATATAGACACTTTGTCTATCTTTGGCATTACTCAGTCTCCCGCTTTGCTTTGGAGGGAAGTAAAGTACATACTTTCCAACTCCAACTATATACTTCTGAGTAAATTCGTTGCGGGTTCCAAGACAATTTTAACTCTCCGTTGCCCGTGTGTCATGCACAGTGCCTTTCAGTTGGTTACCGTTGTAGATCCTGGCGTCACAGGAGTCACAGTGGTGGACGTGTGGTTGGGATTATATCCCGTTACAAAAAAAAAAAAGGTTGAGGCAATGTAACGCGTTGGGCTACGATTTTTACTTACTACTTTTGCTTCTTTAACATTTGTACTATTACATGCAAGTGCACTCGATCATTCGGACATTTAAAATAACAGTTATGTTGCTGGTCTTAATAATATTATCCAGGTGTATAAGAAGTCATCATTAATCAAAAAATATAATAGAGATAAGACCATGACCTATAATGTAATAATATTATAATTACTGATATAATATACTTCAACGCATTGAATATTAAGACGATTGATAAGCAAATTTTAGCCGCAAGGCATAACATGCCATTTAAAAGTATTTTATAATATTATAGTCATAATTAAACATTTATTTGTGATGACTATTCATTTATGAGTATATTTAAAAATTATGTTGATATGGTTAAGATGTAAAAGCATCATAGAAGTACTAACCAAAACACGAATGTCATTTTTGAGGTCGTTGACACGGGCGTGATCAGCAAATTGCATGAAGGTTGTGCCACATAAGAGATTAATTACCAATAATCCGGAAGGTCGTTGAGTTGTAGTCACATGATTAGATGTTGTAGTACTACTCTTAGTAAGTACCTACAGTCCAGTGATAAGGTTTCTGAAGGTGATAATTGTATATAGGTTTGACCACAAATCTCAACGTGAATGTTGCAACATGTTGTTTGATTGTTCTTTACTATCGCTAATATTGGCAGTCCATGTTGAAGGTTGTGTTAACCCTGAGATGGTTGTAATCAAATTATAATACTACTGCTATTTCGCCTTCAAAGTATTTAGAAATATTTTGTAACTAAATTATATATATATTGGTATTTAGTAATTTGTCCCGAACTTCCGTGGGTAAGTATCTTTAAGCTCTAAATTAAATAATAGGTACAGTATGTTTGTCAGAGATCCTGGTGGTAAATCATTTCTCACCTGGGCCAATGGGTATCGATTGAAAAGAATTAAACACTGAGCTGTGACCATCTGGCAATAAATCACTTTTTGGTAGGAGTCTGTTTCGTTTTCAAACCAGTTAGGCAAAACATTTGCCACTCTACTGACGGTTATAATAATATGAATAGAATATTTTTAGAAATGGAATGGACAAGACTATTTACTGCCTTAAACTCAAATAAGAACGCCTCTAATTATTATTAAAATATTGCAATAAGACGACCTTGACGGCTATATTTATTATTATAATGAATTTAACAATCCAAACAGTGTAATATACTGTACAATTACGTGATAAAACTAGTACAACTATTTACTTATGCGTAATTACTTTATGTTGCACGTTGTGGAATTTGCTAAGTAACTGTTAAATCAGGGTCCCATAGTGGAAAGTGTTCTAGTCGGTGAAGGTCTGAATTTAAGGCATATTATGTATTTACATTAATATTATTTGCTTGTTAGTTTTAATTAGGGAATATTTGCATATATTAAATGGTATTAGGAGAGAAGTAGAATATCATCTTTATCCTTGAAGCTTACAACCATTTCCGTACATTTTTTTCTTCAAGATTGTTTCAGTGGTTTTGGCTATAACCAAAAAACCACAATTTAACAAAGAAATAAAAAAGAAGTTCGTTTGATTCATTTGATTTTTTTTGTTATTTGCTTGCATTGCTCCTGGGATCGATAAATTAATGGTGCTTATGAAGGATCATGATTGTTATTTCAAAAATGTATTTCTTTAACTTTTCTCTTTGATATTCTAAATAAGCATAAACAAAAATAAACATATAGGCCCCGATTAATCCAAATTTCTTATTCCACGGTTTTATAACACCTGCATATGTATCTCTCCCTCTCTCATTCAATGTTGGTACGGGACAGAAAGATCGAGTCTTAGCGTTAAACTCGAGCTTAATACGTTGGTAATATCGGCACTTATTGCCTTCCTGTTTGAGTCGTAAAAGCTGTAGAATCATTCCCCTCGACACCGGTTTACGTGCGTCATTCCCTTCGGAATGAAAATGTAGATGCATTCCTTTACAAGTGCTGGTCAGTCCTTTTTCTAATTATAGACTTTACGACTGAGGTTAGACGACTAGAGTTCAGATACATAAATATATCAAGGGCATAAGGAATAGCAGTATGCCTCAAGATTCAAATACAAATTATGTTTCGTAAATATATAAGGCCTGCGCCTACAACTTATCATGTCGTCAGGGTTTTAGACTATGGTATGGTTTTGTAGGTCTCAAAATCTTTAGGAAAGGTCTATGACATTTATATGATCTTTATGTTATTATTTTTTTTTAATTATTTTTTTATAGCACGGGTGTACTATAAACTCTTATTTCTAAAAAAAATCCGCAATAAAAATCCCTTCTTGGGATTCAGATTGCGTAATGTAAATATAATTCAAATTAGCATAGTCCTGCTTTGCCGCCAGCTATTTCAAAACCCTAGGTTTTTTTTAATTACTACATGTCATTATATCACACATCAGCTATGTGCTTACTGATTTATGTTTGTCAGGTAAAATATAATGATACTCAATACAGGTTTTGGATTAAAATAGAATTTTCAGAAATCCGGTTAGCCTTTCCAAGATATCCGAACATTTTAAAAACTCAAATTTAGAACCTCTGTTTTGCATCGGATTAAATAAAAACTGGCCAAGTGCAAGTCGGACTCGCGCACGAAGGGTTCCGTACCATTATCTAGAAATACGGCAAAAAAATGTTTGTTGTATGAGAGCCTCCATCCCTAAGTATTTGTTTTATTTGGTTTTTATTTCTATTTGTTATTATAGCAGCTACAGTTATACATCATCTGTGAAAATTTTAACTGTCTAGCTATCACGGGTCATGAGTAATAAAGAGCAAAAACGACCAAAAAACACGATTTGTATTTCGCTTTTTAGAATTTGTTGTTATAGCGCCAACATCTGTGAATGTCAACTGTCTAGCTATCACGGTTCATAAGATACAGCCTGGTGACAGACGAACAGACAAACAGTAAAGTTTTCGTAATAGGGTTCCGTTTTACCCTTTGGATACGGAACCCTAAAAATAAACAACTGCATGTGTGACTTGGGTTTTAAGCAGAAACACGCTATTGATTTTACGTACAACGGAAGTGAATGCTTAAAATTTAGCTGAGATTAAGATGAATCTGGTAAATGACCATACTTCATACATAATATTAAGTACGGCAAACATTTGCTTTTCTGTGTTTGCACAGCTACGGCAAAGGTCATGATATTCATTGCCAGTCATTTTAAAGTGGATCCATATTTACTTAGTTTGGAGACCGAAAGTCAAGTTGATGCGATGATGCCAAAGTCATGGGTACCCAGAGTGCTTGTTTGTGTTTTTTTAATTAGATTTATGTAAATATATCAAGTGTTTTGTCCTTAAGCATGTTTAAGACGGAATAAATGAATGACTGAGGATTCATTTTATTAGAATATATATATATATATATATATAAGAAAATATTGCTGGTGTGCTTGAGGTTTGGCGAGATGACTGAGAAGTAATTTAATTATTGGTTCTTAAAGCTACTACTGCGGATATTTTTTTTTTAATTGTGTTGTTTCTTTTTTATGTTTTTTTTCTTTTGTTGGAATTTAATTGTAAATTATTTCTGTTAATGCATGAATTATATCAATGTAATTGGTCCTGTACCGTTTTGATTAATAAATAAATAAAATAAATAAGGGGATGCTATAAAAGAGGAAGTAACATAGGAACAAATAGTTGTGCCACATTTTCTGCAAAATTACTGGCAGTCACTCCAGGTAAAATACTGATATTTAGCTAAAACGACTAGACAACAAACCGACTAGGCAACGAAGAAGACAGCCAAGAAGAAGAAGATGTGGTGTTGATTTTCAATTTCAACATATTTGGTGTGCGTAGCATTTTACATAAGTATTCGTGTTGATGTGACGATTACAATGTTCATTAATAAATAATGAACGTGGAAATATTCGATTGTTTCCAATGAATCGATTATTTGCTAATTGTTATGTTCTTGTTGTGCAACATTTTTTTTGTCTCTTAATTATGAATGAACAATGCTAAATGGTATTTTGTGTATTTTACTAAAATTAGGCGTAATTAACATACAATGCTTGCTTACGTAAAAATATTTTTATAATACTGTTTTATTTGTTCCTGAACTCTTTTTTGTATAAAATATGAAGGCTGTTTTTTCCCCCTTCTGTCTTTTAGGTCGTGCTTATAAATTTTTATGAGATAGCTTAGTGTTTGAATTTTGCATTAGCGAAACGAAACTAAATGATGACATTACGAAACAAATTTTTCCCAAATAAATTATCAAGTAGTTTTCAGACTCCTTTTAACATTCATTTTCATCAGTTCTTGGATTTAACATTGAAGACATACCTACGTATTTATTGTGTAATCATTAATCACAATAGACCCACGAAGGTCGACGTGAACACCCAAAGCCTCGTCCCAACAATAATAAAAATCAGGTATAAGAATTCACCAAGTAATATTTTAAAGCAAATTTTAGCTTTGGTATGCCTTTTTGTATTTTATATATACCTATGATGCTGGCACAAAAAGAGTAGAGAAATTTTGAGTCTAGCAGCATACGAATCCATAGCTTTTGGCAAAGCAGTTGGGGCGTATACCCAGGGGGTGCAGGTTCGAGTCCTGCTGGATTCTTAATTTTTCAACTTTAATATTATATAAAAGTTCACCAAGTGTTTAAATTTACGGTTTAATACAATAATATAATCAATTAGCATCAATAAGTACGACAATTACTTCAATTATATAACGTTTCTGCGTTGTAAAAGAATAGTTTACCTAACTTGTTAGCTTTGTTTGGCATGATGTCACCAATAAGTCTGAAACTACCTTTAAACTTGTAAGTGTTAAGTGTAAGTCAACACAACCACTTCTGTGTTTTGATCTCCATACCTGAGAGTAATGAATAATTCAAATGTAAATAGCATTTTACGTATTTCTGATGCGTAGAGTCTTAGAACAGGGTATTTAGATGTCCAGTATGTATTTAACGTCATACACTGAAGATTTGCCGATGTAAATATACCTAAAATATTTTCTCCTCAGCAGCTCGAAAAGGTGTCGTTTTTTAAGTTGAAACAGTGAGTAAAACTCTATTTTTGTTTCGAGCGCGAGGAAAAATGACTTCATAATTTCGGCGTGCGCGGGGTCCAACACAAGCTCGGCGAAAATGTGAAATACGTTGGATCTATTATCTCTGTCTCTTTCACTTCGGCAGTAAAAACAAAGAGATTAAAAATTATTCAATAATTACTTTCGTGGGTTTCGTGATAGGTTCACTTTGGTAGACCCTATAGAGAAACGGTCTCTATGGTCCCAACACACAGTCAAAACAACGTTTAGAAACTCGTATAATAAGTAGGTTATTTTTTTTACAAAAAAATGTTAAAAAAATGCTGTAATATTTGATGTATTTATTTAGTAATTTAAAATAATAAGTTGAAAAAGGTTTGGCATATATTATTTGAGCTTAAAATGATTTGTACATTAAGCAAACTGTATCATTGTTGTCCAATGTGAGTACCCGAACGGACTTAAAAAAATAAGTTTCCGACAGTTTGTTTTGTAACTTTGTATTGTTTGTACTTAAATGTAAACTTGTTTATTTATTACTACTAGAGAATAAACGGGTTACTCACGTATTATTGTCGGGATATTGCCGACCGGTTTCTATATTTCATTAAGGAAATATTTTCATCAGGGCTGTGAGTGCAGTACGCTCGGTACCGGTCGGCAATATCCCGACAATAATACGTGAGTAACCCGTTTATTCTCTAGTAGTAATGTCATCTCACGTAAGTTTGAATAGTATTATTGTTTATTTATTGCTTAATATTCTAAATTACTAAAAAAAAATGTGATGACGATACTCTAATGACCCCGGAGGAGTTGAAAAAGCCTGTGAAGGATGCAGAATTAAGTTTTAAGTTTTAATGAATATTTTCTCACTGCTGAGATAGAATTTGTATGTGTGACAAGACATCAAAGTTATTTACATCTCGTGCTTTTGAGTCTCTCACCATAGTGAGAGACTCAAAAGCACGAGCTTTGGTTATATTTTAATTTTGAGCATACTCAAAATTAAAATATAACCTAAAATCACTCGCTACGGTCGTGATTCTATAGAATCTTTCGCTTATTCGGTACTCAAAATTAGCACTTAAAGTAAATACGTAGCGACTTTGCTTTCTTGTTGCACAAATAACTATTTCACATTTACTTACATCGGGAATGTACGCATAATTACATACTAATATAACTATAACTATAATATTCTTACATACAGGTTTAAAGTACAGGCCCTTAAATGCATGACAAATATCATTGTACTATAAACAATTGCTTCAAGGCCAAGGGCCAGGCTTGGTAATTTTGCTACTTGAAGAGTGTATCCCCTTTTTTTTACAATAAGAGTAGGTAAAATAAGTGGTGATCAAGGGGTTGTCTAGAAGGGTTTGTAAACTGAAATCATAAATGTCATGCTTGACTTATCATCACATAATTTTATCTAAATAAAAGCTGCCGTTTGTAAGTTTTACGGCTGAAGTGTTCCCTTGTTGGCATAAGTAGGTATGTATTTCATAAAAGCTCGCTGATGATGATGATTAATGATTGCGGAATCATAAACGATCTTCAATCTGATTCTTGTAACCTTGTGACCGTTATTAGCCAAATCTTTAATGTTGCTCATTTAATGGTCTGGTGCCTAAGGTCGCATAGCTGCCAGTTAATAACTACAGGAAGAAAATGTATACTAAACTATTTGCACACTAATTAGATTATTTAACTATAGCGCATTTAGTGTTTTTATGTCAAAAATTAAACATCTAGTTAATTTTGGAAGATTAAGAAGAGGCAGACCGAAGAAAATATGGATGTATTGCATGAAAGAGAATATAAAAAAGAAGGTAGTGACATACCATAGAAATTATTAAGATTTCTATGTGACATACAGAGAAGAATGGAAGAAAAATTTTTTGCGCTGATTCCAAACAAATTGGAATAAGGGAAGGGAAAGAAGAAATGTGTGTGCCTTTGAAAAGTTTGTTTTGTAAACTGCAAGAGTATGTAAGCCACACAGCATTATAATTCTGTTATAGAGTCGGTACTTAAGAAAAGGACATCGTCTTCAACAACAGCTATATAATACTCGTAATCGTACGATAATGTATGAATACTTCCCTTAAGAACTATATTTAACATAACTGGTTTAGATATAACGAGATTAATAATCAACATGTGCTGCATATTATTACGTTCAATATGGATTCCAGTTTAGGGCGCTTTGCCTTCGTATATATATGCCATATTTTTGCGTTCGTTTGTCGTTGATATTTTTCAATGTTATAATACTTAAAATCAATATTCCGAAAAAGCTGCATTTTTTCATATAATATACAAAGGAGGCATAATATAATTAATTCATGTTTGTAAAGTAACGTAGAAAGAAAAATATTATCAACTTTTCCCAAGATGGCAACGAAAGCTCGGTTCATTTATATTCATTAAAATTAATCTAAGCCCCGGTTATTCAAATCATTGTAATTAGTATAATTTAGTATTATTTATTATTTATTTTATATCATTTTTGTAATGTTTTGACGTGTTCAAGCGCCTCCTGGGGCATATGAAAATAAATGATTTGAATTTGAATTTAAAATTTTTAAAATATATGTATTGATCGGCTTTCAGATTCCATAATTTCTGTCAATCAAATATCGACAGTATTTATGTGTGCATTAGGTTGTATATAATTTTCCTTACAGAATCGCATCACGGAATAGACCTATTTGCAATCTCTTTGACCGAACCCTGTGTGCTAAATACATTCAAGAGTGAGACGATGCATATTATTACAAAATCAACTTTTGATAAAAGTAAAGTAGTATTTTTATACATATCATCAAGATAACATAACATCATGCCATATTATCTAGAAGGGTATGGCAGAACATCCACATTTCTCCTGTTATGTTTAAGTCCCATGGGATAGGGGGTGAGCCTATCGCCGTCCTCCGAGCACAATTCCAATTCCGTGCTGCTATTGAGAATTTCCTGACGCACAAAAAATACTTTGCCCAACCCGACCTGGGAATCGAACCGGAGACCTCGCGGTGAGAGGCGATTACGCTAACCACTACACCAATGAGGCAGTGATCTCTATTATAAAGATAAAATCCTTTATAATAAGGAACCCAATACTCGTAATATTTTAAAGCAAATTTTAGCTTTGCTATGCCTTTTTGTATTTTATACTAGCTGACCCGGCGAACTTCGTACCGCCTAATTATTGGAGGCATATTTAGTAAGTCACAAACACACGACACAATACTTTTTTAATTTTATTGAAATTTGTTGCTTTTAGATTTTTAGGAATATTAAAGAATTATAGTATAGATGCACAGCAAAGAGACGTTTACATTTCAAGTGACATTTTACCATAGACAATTTTTTTTTGAGTGAATACTGACAAATATTTACACTATAACTATCAAACTACATCTGTCCTTTTTTTTGACGGTGGCCATGGTTAAGAAAAGAAGAAGAACTACATCTGTTATCGAGAAAATAAAGAATTCAAACAACTATAATATTTAAATTGTTGATATTTTAGAACTATTTTCCAGAAGTTATAGTGAAGCTATATATCCCTCAACTACTTTAAATGCATTGTTCCTTTTGTAAAAAGTGGATGGAACGGCAGAACAAAAATAATAACTGTCCAGGTTGTATTAAATTATTCATTAATTTCAGTATTTTTCCAATTAAATGTTTCTTTTTTTTAACATGAGATGACAAAACCAAGGATGTTAAAGTAGGAGCGCAGCAAAAAGTCTTTAAATCTATGGACAAAACAATGGAACGTTCGGATACACGGGTTTTTTTTACATGAGATGACAAAACAATGGAACGTTCGGATACACTTATTATTATAATAAAAATATTTTTGAGAGTTAGTAACACTGTAAGGTTGGCACCCATCAAACATGTCAACACATTAATTATTTTTATATTTTGAAATTTAAATACACGATGTTATGAGCAAAGTTGATATTATGTTGTCGATTCAAAAGTCTTGTTTTAATGCGTTCTTCAATTCGAGTGGAACTGAGAGTACAAATACCGTCAAATGTTTGACAGAAAGTAAGTGGTCAACTTTTATATGGGAAAATGGAATTGTCGTCTTACTTTATCTAACTCGCAATTTTTCCTTATTTGCTCACCGTTTAGACCTACCCTGGACTACGACAAACATTTTAAAACCAAAATCAGCTTAATCGGCCCAGCCGTTCTCTAGTTTTAATCAGACTAACGAACAACAATTCATTTTTATTTATATAGATAATATTAAAGTTGAAAAATTAACAATCCAGCAGGACTCGAACCTGCACCCCCTGGGTATACGCCCCAAGTGTTTTGCCAATTCAGCTATGGATTCGTATGCTGCTAGACTCGACATTTCTCAACTCTTTTGTGCCAGCGTCGTAGGTAGGTATATATATATATATATATATATATATATATATATATACCTTAGCTAGACGAACCTCACTTGGTTTAAGCGCCACCTATGCGATGAGTGATTAGTCACTTAGTCACAGACAGTAAGTTTGAATTAAGAATAACACAATACTGTCGAGAGATGACGCATTTTTATCAAATACTTGCTACTTGCTTGCAAGTATTTGATAAAAATGCGTCATCTCACTCAATCCTCGTTAATAGTTACGGCTAATTGTTAAGACAGGTAGCCTATAAGAGTGCCAATATTTACTTTATTACCTTATTGGACAATGCTGACGTCAATAGATATAACTAAGCCAATATTTTTATGGCCAGTGATGTAGACGTGGACTTTGTTCAACACTATAGTATTATAAAACAAAGCCGCCATACTTTACTTAAGTAGTGTAGGGCAAAGTCTCTGTTTGTTTATTATTACTTACTTCTCTTATAATTAAGTAGGTACTCTTTATTTTGACGCTGTTTACTCCACGCATGATTTCTGCCGAAAGATTTTGGTAATGGTCCAGAAGTTTCGATATTTTTGATTCTTTATAAAATAAAATAATTCTTTATAAAGAAAGTAAGAATAATAACACTTTAAATCATTAACAAGTAAGTATAAAGTAATATGCTGAACAATGCATTACGAAATAGTGTAAGCCTACGAATGTAGGACGCCGGGTCTACGAAGTTCTACGAAGTGCTACGAAATCCTTACTCCTGCTTAAGTCCTGTAGTAATTACTGGTGATAGAGATTTTAATAGTGCGTTCGATCACTTCTTGGACGTATTATTTTCAACCAAATATTCATTTTTGCATTATTGTTTTCCGAGTTGGTAGTGCGATTAGATCATATCAATTAACATTGATTGCCGATGTATTATATTTTTTGTCTACGTTTGTGGGTTGTAGGTATTATGTTTAACCACCATTCAACGCAAGTACCAATAGCAGCAGAAATAATTTGAATAACTGGCATAGGTATATAACATACTTTAAGGTTTATATAGATTAAGGCCTTAAGGTCTCACATTCATCAAATTCTAAAGCAACCCTTGGTTATTTTTAAACAGATATAAACATCGTTTAGACGTAGGACGCCGAGAAGACTCCAGAACAGGTTACCGACAGCCTAAAGGTTATTGCAGGGCATATGACGTCAAACGCGGACCGAAATATTGATGGGAAATTCCTATATGCTGTGTATTCTTAGCCTGGCTTAGGCCAGGATTTTCTTAATTGTTTACATTTGTTTATTTAAAAGCCTTTCACGTATTTTGCTATGGAACTTGTAGTCCACCTAATGGTAATTGGGAACTAGATGGTACGGACATCCGCTGCACTTTATGACAAATTTATATGTGGAAAAAGGGCTTTCTATTAAACCACCAGCTTAAAATATCAATATATTGTGTCAGATAAACAGATAAATGAGGCATCAAGGTGATCGGCAGTCATCATCGCTTTTTACGTACAAAATTCTAGAAAATCTGTTAAATCTTGAATTTGCAAATATTTGCAAAGCTGTCCAATCTGCGTCATAAGTAAAGATATGATTTCATTATTGTTGACCCGTAAAAAAACGGCAGCTCGATATGAAGACGCACCAAATAAAATAATTAGAGTCTAAAGTACCGATCTATTAGGATTTTCCGTGTCTTTTTACTTAGCTTTTTTGTACTTATTTATCGCGGTTTGTTACCTGCAAGTTTGTTCGTATTAATGGAGAATAGGTACTTATTAATTATTCTACTGATTAGTTGATCTTTTTATGATCGGATGTAACTTATAAACTGTTTGTGATTTAAAAAATATTGTTTTTAATGAAAAATTACATTATATTCATCCAAGAGCTATTTGGTGTTTTTATATTTAAATGACGACATTAAAACTGCTTCCCGAATTTTCATCAAGAATTTATTGTTTGGTCCGAATGAATATCTACTTTAGAATTAATGGTAAAACATAAATAAAATTAAATGTTTGTCCGTGTCATTTAACTATTAAGGAAGTAGATGTTTATTTATTTTTGTAGATAATGACAACTTGTTTGTACTTATCTAATCAAGGGCTAGTAATAGCATGATCTATTTTCGTGTCGAAGCAACATTTAGAAATTTAGATTTTTACATAAATTAATGTCTCAAAAACGTTGCTATCCATTCAACTAATAGCTTAAAGAAATAAACACTTCATGTGTCATAAGCGCATGTACCTTTGCAACATCAACATTGTTAGCGACCTCCAATCGGACAACGTGTTTAATCGACGGTTTTTATTTTTCCGTCCCGTTCTAACATTGAATAGGAGGGTGAGAACAAATGCGTGTTTAGCGATAACCCCGGATTATAATGTTTAGTCAAATTAAGGCTTAGCTAACATACTCACGGACTTATGAATAAATGAATAGATATCTCATGGCTACAAATAAATATATTTGCAGGGATAATTTAGCAAACCTATGTCAAATCATAATTATGACCATTCAAACCGCATTTATGACCCATTCGAATGACTCCCTTGATTAAGTTGATAGTAATTTGTTGATAGGTATGTTGCTCTACGTAGGCACTAAAATTAATTAGTGTCACATATTACATTGGTCTGTTGTCCTATTTTATCTCACAAAGGCGACCACTTCGTCATTCAAGTTATCTGAGCAAAACGCAATGAGTTAAAATTTCAAGTCACATAGATAGTAAATAAATTTACTAAAGGTGCCCGCTAAAGGACACAGTCTCCGAAATAATCACGCAATGCCGTAATATTAGATATTATTGCAACTTAATAATATAATACAAAATAAGCCTAAATAATTGACCTATTGGGCAATGCAAAGGTAGATACATAAATACAGCTATTTTGACTAATTCACCATTAGATGTCCTTGGACACTTTGATTATGGTTCGTATTAGTTGTAAATGTCAAACAAGTGTCAATTTGTGCTGAAAATACTCATTGGTATGTAAGCATTGCTCTACCTATCTACCTACTTACGAGTAAATAGACATATAATCAACGTCACACAGTAGTATTTGCAATCGATGACTTAAATAAATCATTGCAATCATATAATAATTAAAATGATTAACATACGGTTGATTAAATAATTAGTAGGTACCTCGTAGAATTGTAAACAATTTATAAAGACTTCAAGCGTAGACTGCCAGCAGTTGTTGGGACGCAATAGATAGAAAAAATAGCGGGCTGGGAGGACAAATTCTAGGCTACTGGCGAAAGATTGCACAAAATTAATATTTTTGGAGCTAAAATCACATAGAATACAAGAAAATTTCGCTTTCGGGTACGCACCCGGACAACTCAACCATGTTAACAATCTCTGGACTAACGGAAGAGTTATTGTAGGTATTGCTAGATCCTGAGCATTGATAGGAGCACTCATACCAAAACTAGAAATTACTAAATACTTATCCAGTTTCTCAAGATTTTTCTAATCGAAAATCGAATGCAAATATTATCGTAATATGTGCAAATAATAGTGAACCAACATTTATTGCGGAATTAATGACTTCCAGTTGCTTTCGACATATTCTAAAATAAATAATTAGCTGTGTATGTGTTTATGACACGCTTTAACTCTAATCAACTTGAGAGGCCTGTGTGACGACGCCAGGGTCACTGGCGTGGAAATGTTTGGTGGTACTGTCGGTAGGAAAGGAAAAGTTATAATGACCGCATTTCCTTTTTTATAGTGTACCTCGTCTTCTAAAATGAAGGATTAAAAGCCAACCCTAATAAAATAATTCGGCTGAATGCGAATCGTTGATTCAATAAGAAAATTATGCACTACGGCATGGCGCACAAGCGTGCTAGTGGCGCCCTCTATGCCAAATTTGTTTTAGTGTTCCTTTTTCTCCAAATGTTAGCCGAATTTGTATCGCTGAACGAACGATTACGATTTATGTCGTTTCAAACTTTCAATAAGAGGGTTATGTCATGCGCTCTGTGCCAGCTTCCAAAAGTGAGCCCTCCTATGAAAGCTATCTCCCGTCGACTTTTCTATGGCCAAGGTCCAGGGATCGACGTAGCTGCCGATTTTTTTCTAATTTTGTCTTTAAAACTGGGCATAAATTTTTATGTATATTTCCTTATATAAACCAAGAGTTCAACTTTACCGTCAAGTCTTGAAGAGTCCGTAAGCGCCGATATTTTTAAATATTCTTATAATAATAGGATGCTAAACTCAAATGTCTTCGTCGCCAAAGAACAGGGAGCGCCACAGGCAACGACTTTATTGGATATTTCCTGAAAAATGTCTTCAAGAGTCTGAAAGCGCCGATGGCATCGTCTTTTTTTATAGAAATGGGCACACGGAAGGTAGGTAGGTGGGCGTGGCGCCATCAAGAGTAATCGTGTCGGACCAAATCAATCAAATTTATTATTTGTGCCGATTTGAAAAAAAAAAGCAAAATTCTAATCATTAATTTCCATGGATTCTCTATTGTTTCGCATACCTTCATTTGGCATTATATGTTTTTAAACTTTCGCGATTTGAGATCATTTTTCAAAAATTAGACAACGGGTCTAAATCGCGTTATTATTGTAAAGGTAAATAAATACCTATGCTCGACGTTCCGACGACTTGCATCATTCGTGGTCACGAGCCGACCGGTGAAGCTCAGCGTCGTCTCCGTGAAGCGCGGATATTGTCCACTACTCTTACTTGGTCGTCACAATTTTTATTTTTATTCAGTTCGGATCCGTCGATAGTTCGACAAACAATCCTAAGGGTATCAGTTGGTTTATGCGTAGGTAACATTGGTTCGCCGAACACTGCACTTGCTTAGTACCGAATTCCAAGATGACGATGAGCATCTGTATCCATCTAAGCGGTTGAAATTAGAATATTTTTTTGATTTCAACCGCCTCCCGTGCTATCCTGGAATAATAGAGCCAGATCCAGTGATTGGATCTGGCCTTCAGCAAATGTTCGGCTATAGCTGACTTACAAACTTGTCGGTTTTTGACACCTGCGATGTGTTCTTTCCTTTGGCGTTATGATAGTACGCATTGTTAATTTGACATAACTTTTGTCGCATATTTTTATTTGCATTCATACTTTACGTATGATGATTTTTTGGTAGAATAGTCATTTGGTATATCTATTTAATAATTATGTTAGGGCATGCTATCCCAAAACAACAAAATACGCCGCACCCTGACCTATTTTTACACAATGATAATCCATTCCAAATTTCTTTTGATCTTTAAAGTGAAATAACATCATGCCTTATAAGTATTATGCCGTAAAACATAATTCGAAATATTAGAATAGTTCTGTCAAGTGAAGTAGTATGCCAAAAGTCTATTATGCGAAGACAAAAATGCGTTACATGTTATGCTAAATTAAACTATGGGAATACATTTCATGGGTCCACCAAGGAGCGCTTCAACACGTCAAATTTAAAACGAGCGAATCTGCGCGCAGTCATGAGTCTGCGAGAAAAAAACATTGATGAAATATGAACATCTTTTAGCCAAATCGTTTCTTCCTGCTGTAGTCTTGCTAAAGGACATAGGGTCAATGAATAAAGCAGATCAATTGTAAAATCCTTTATTAAAGTAATAAATAAAGTTGCAAAAGAGTGTATTCGCAGTAATTACTTGAGCAGGACTGTCCTCGGCCGCTCCAAGCAACGGCACTTCACATCGCACAACATTTAAAGCATCGGACCGCGTCCGCACAAATACAAATACTCTCGAATCGTACAAACAGCGCCCAGAGACTGTGCTCTCAGCGTTACCTTGAATTTACACACAGAAGTACTTTTATATCTATTACGATCTACAGTAAAATGCTCTCTTCCTTGCTGCGAATATTTCTACAATTTATATGCACAGTCTCATACCAGAACAGGAAATTATAATTAAAATAATAAAAATGCATTGTGCAGCCACAATTTACATCGAATTTGTTCACATTCGTAAAAAATATATTATTAACAAGATTTTTATATTACATGTGGAAGAAATTGTAGAATACTTGAGCACATGGCGTACGAAAACTAAAACGCTGTTAGTAAAAACCACACTGGATATCTAACAAATGTATGGTAACATAATTAATCGATCATTTAGCATCTAACGATAAAAATATATTTACAAAAATCCGTTAACCTTTAATACATCTAGTTACACATGATACCATAACTATCATTTAATTTTAAAATAATAATAAAATAGTTATATACATAATACAAAATGCCCATCTCACTTTCGCCTATCGTGAAGTGACGTCAGGCGCGACGCCATCGCACTTCAAGCCCTGGCCGCATCGAAGGGAAGAGACCGTCGTATCGCCAAAACGCGACTAGATTTCACATCAACCGATTCATTTTCAACAGTTCGTAGTATATCAATAACAATACTTTGTACTTAAAAAAATTACAAGGCAGGTAGACGATCCAAGCGAGATCCAAAATAGTGTGACTTTGTGCAGTAAACTTTAGAGAAGTAAAAACGTTTATCATCTAGATTGTCTTCAGGATCGCCTTCGCGACTGAGTCCGTAGCACAATGATCAGTCTGGGCCGGGGGCGGCAGTGGGCACCGGGGGCGGGGGGAGGGGGGCGACGGGGGCACTACGTGACGGGGCGGCGCCGCACGAAGGCGTCGGCGCCCGACGACGCGTAGGCGCTCGGCACCTCCGACTCTGCCTCCTGCTTGTACCCGTTCTTGCCGCTCAGCGGGCCGGCGTCGTCCATCACCGTCTGAAAACAAACATATTTTACGATATTGATTGAACAAATCGAAATATTTTAACCGAGACTTATAAACTTACATAAAAAAGGGTGGAAAATACACAAGATTACTGAATATCATCAACCTACAGAAGATTCTGCATAACATACGATACAGAGCCGTTTAAATTTTGCCGCGTATTCCCTCCTATTATATTTATTCTTGTTAGTATTTCATGAGTACCATGACCATTACTGTCATTCTACGTCACCTAATGGCGTTTGGTGCTCTAAGAATTTTCAAGAAGGTGCAAGGATTCCCACACGGATGGATTTGTTTTCCAGCCGTCCACAAATACAAAGTGACACTTGCAACCACGTGTCCACACACCGTGTGGCGTTTCAAAGCACGCGTGACAGCATGCCTAAGTTCAGAGCAGCGCGTCGAGTGCTAAATAAATAGCTCTGATGCTGTAATTGTTGTTCTGCAAATGCTAAAACGTTTTTCCCTTAGTGTATATTGACGTGTCAATACAACTCGTAACTAAATAAAACGCTGTATTTATTTTGCTTACATGTGAATATTTTTTTGTAAGAATGGTCGTTAGTTGAAGGTTAATTTTATGGAACAATAGTGTCTATAATATAATAAGCTATCAAGTTGCTCATTAATGTTCGATCAGTTTTGTCCTTAACCTATGGCTTCTTTTTAATGATCAGTGGGTAAATTTTAATGACGCGTACCAAGAATGTTGGTGGCGTGGAAGTTCGCAGGAAGTGATTGCGCCTTGTAATTAGTTTTCAATTACAACCCAGATAATTAGGTTTTTTGGAACGAGTTGTACACGTGCAACATTTACTTTTAAAGACTTAATGATCCGTGGTGGCAACTGAAACGTGTGGCGGGACAGAATGGATGCTACTGATGAAATCTAAGTCTGTTCTAAATAATTAATTACAGTGAATCGAATCTTTCAATGAAGTGAATGACGTACCAGAAGTGAACAATAGAAAATTAATTAGTATTCAGAAATGCGTCAACCGATGTCAATGTGTGTACGTAAATAAACTATTGAAACATAGTACTAGTGTTACCTATCATAACATGGTATCTTTGTCAACAGTGGCTATGAATAGAGTTTTCGCGAAACAAGGGACAATAAATGTTTTGAATTGATTAATTTGCATTCCTACCTAACTTTCACGGAAACAAACATAACTACTTGAATAAACATAATAATAATATAATCAAAAACAAGGCATGACAGAAGTAGTAAGATTTTTAAAGTTTCGTGAGTACAATTAATAATCTTATCATGTTTCTATGCACGGAGTTGGAATTGTGCCCGGTGGATGGCGATAGGCTCGACCCCTATTCCATGGGACCTAAACATAACAAGTGAAATGTGGGTGTTGTACACCTCTGCCACATCCTTCTGGGTAAAATAGGCGTGATATTGTTACGTTAAATTCTATGCATGTCGCACTAGACACCCTAGTCATCTAATAACTGACAGTTAATCTAGCTACATTTTAAATAGCTATACTATAACTACACAGAACTAGATCCGTATATTGCTATTGCTATATCTTTGTCCCCCGTACTTACGCAGCTATTTAACACATGCATCAGGCACGGATCATATCCTGATCCCATGAAGATCAGTAAAGTAACTCCGCTATTCAAAGGTAAAGGGACCAAAGACAACATTGACAATTATAGGCCCGTATCAATTATCCCAGCTATTGCGAAAATCTTTGAAAATGGCTTGAGTAGTCGTTTAACTAAGTTTCTTGCGTCAACGAATTCATTGTCCAATCGTCAATATGCATACCGGGAAGGTCGATCGACAATATCGTTGACCCGTGAGCTTATCCAACAGGTGTTGGCTGCTCGCGAGCGAAAACAACAGGTGGCAGTAATCTGCTGCGACCTATCAAAGGCTTTTGATGTAGCAGACCACAGCATACTTGCGCTAAAGCTTAGGCACTATGGTGTTAACGGAACACCTCATGCACTTATGACAGATTTAATTTTGAACAGGAGTCAAATAGTAGTGGGCTGTGGAGGCACAATAAAGTCTGACCCTTTGACATCACAAGTGGGGGTAGCGCAAGGGTCATCTGTGTCCAACATTTTGTTTTCGCTGTTGCTCAATGATCTGCCTAGCGCGGTTAATAGTGCGCTAATCCTCATGTATGCTGATGACGTCGCGGCCGTTGTATCTGCTGCTTCAGTGGACGCCCTAGAGCTTAAACTCAATGTAGCAGCTAATGAACTCGTCAATTGGTTTCAAATAAATGGGCTTGTACTCAATCTGGCAAAGACTCACTTCATCCACTTCGACTTGTCAGGACGGCCACTAAAGCCGATGACTGTAGTTGTGGGTGGAGTGGGCATTTGTCAGGTCGAGAATACAACGTTTCTCGGTCTTGAGATCGATAGGGGCCTTAAGTGGGAAGCTCATATTGACAAGACATGTAGCAAACTAGGGAGTGCATGTTTTGCTCTGGCCAGAATTGCTCGTGTAGTTAAGGCAAGCGAAGTGCGTGCATGTTACTTTGCAACGGTGCATTCATTGCTGCAATACGGCGCGGAGTTGTGGGGACGCTCTGCCGACTGGGAGCGCGCTTTCAGAATGCAAAAGCGTGCCGTGAGAGCACTTGTCGGTGTACAGCAGGACACGTCTGCTCGACCTTATTTTAAAAAACTCGGTGTGCTTACTCTTCCTGCTATAGTGATATATCAGGTCGCAGTATTCGTCAGGCAGAACGTGGATGAGTACAAAATGATCGGAAGTGGGCATACGTACCAAACCCGGAATCGGGACAAGCTTTCTGCCGTGTCCCACACTTTAACAAAAACTTCAAAAACAACGTATGTCATGGGTCCGGCAGTGTATAATAAGTTACCATCCCTAATAAGACACGCCCCAACGGAGGCCAGCTTTAAAAGCCGACTAAAGCGATGGCTCGCCGAACAAGCGTTATATTCGGTAGACGAGTATTTTAAGAATTAATAATTAATAATAATTAAATGAAATTTATTTGACTTATATATATATTATTTTTCCTATCTAATAACAATGACTTCGTGCACTAATTGCAATAATTATGATTATTATTTATTAATTGATATTTAATTATTCTATTCTAATCTTATTCTATTTTATTACTATTATTGTTTTGTAATTTAATTGTGCTTTTTCTATTGATTTATATTGTAATGACGTGTAATTGTAATTACCAATAAAGAAGTTTATGAGTTTATGAGTTTATAGGAAGAGACCATAAAACACCATAAAAATGTGACAAGTTCCATTTAAATCTGTTCCTGTATTAGGCGGAAACATGCTATTCATTCAGATATCATTTGAATTTTCCTCTCAGTCGCATGCTATTTACCGAGACGTGAGTCTTTGTAGTACAATGATGAAATTGGTTATTTTTAGGATTTTTATACTACCGAAATGTGTAAATTTCGACAACATTTAAAATCTGACTAAATGAGTCATTTAATTATTGACAACTATCTTGTATGTATGAACACAGCGTTAATGAAATTAAACTATGTGAATTATGAAATTAGGAAGTTCTCAATTATTATGAGAATAGAAATACTTGGTTAGCTTATGCATTATAAGCTCAACATTTTTACGAGCAATTCAGTACACGCTTCTATAAAAAAAAAAATTTTTTTTGTACTTTACATTTAAAAACTACTTTTATAATTTGTATTTAAACATATATAAATAATGAAAAAATAAATGATTACAGAAATAATTTAACATGTTATGGTCCTAAATTAATAAACTTTCTGTTTTCCATAGCCATAAATAATACATTTTCACTATCACAAAGCTAGATATTTGGACCATAGGAATTGTTCAACTAAGTATTTACCATAGATACCATTGAACTTCTAAACGTGTTACAATATATTATGTAGTATCACTTACCATACACAGTCCGTTCCTCAGGGCTTTTGATTTAGTCTTGGTGTACCTCGCCTTGTAGAAGTCGGTGAAGAGGAAAAGGAACAAGAAGCCGTGCATCGCGATCCAGTAGACGAACACCCGAGGGTACTGGCACGAAGGACGGAACAGCACTTGAAGCTGGTGACTGAAGATTAGCACGAACTGGACCTGGGAAAGATATTAGTTTAATGTAGTAAATAATATCAGGGGTAATAATAACTACTATGATGGTCTAGTGGTTAGAGTATGCTCGTCTCATCGCGAGATCCGGGTTCAATCCCCGATCGAAATAATAATATCAAGGCGGTAATGAGGTACTCAAGACTTCACAGAATTCTACTACGAGTACTGCAAATCTATTCATATATTGTATACATGTAAATTAAAATACTATACTTTATGACATTATATTATCCATCCTTGTATTAAAATAACGTTTATTTTAGACCATCGTTTGACTCGTAAATTTAATTGTTATCACAACTAATTTTATTGCATTTTATCTAAATATAGAAATTGTTAATTGGTTGTTTTTTATGGATAATTGCTTGCAACACAACTTGATTTTTTGTAAGTAAATTGTGTTAATTCAGAAAACGGATCTAAAAACTTCTGTTATTTTTTTTGCTATTTAATTGATTCATTCAACAACCATCGATACCACTCGGTACTTGTATTTAAATAAAAAAATTCTATGTATTGTAGACTGACATGTTTTGTTTAGATATATTCCACGATGGAACTGAATCCGCAAAAAATCGGCATCTTCGTGTAAATAAAAAAAAACAATACATAATAATAGTTATTAAAACTTTTTATATATTCGTCATGGTAATCGCTTGGGAAAACAAATTTGTGTGAAATTTTTTATAATATTAAGTAATATGGTAATTACAGAAGCAAAACATATTTTTCATTAACCTAGAGTCGAGAAGACACCAAATAAATTATCAGATTTATGAAAAAAAAAAACTAATGTATATAATATATTATAATTGTACATTTCTTGAGATGTGTTCCTGAGATGGTATGGTTTAAAATGCTTTTTATATTGTAATATTAGGCTTTACAGCTGATTAATGGAGGATCACAAGATGTGTACTATGCGAAACAACTATGCTATTTATACTACTACTACTATTACTTGTACTTTTTTTTATACAATTATACCAACTGATTTTTCAGCCATCTGGTGTTCCATTCGCCCTAATGTGAACAAAATATCTTAAAAGGAACAAGGCTTGTGAATCTTGTGATCGATAATTTCGTTCATATTAAGGCGAATAGAACTCATTAAATATGGCCGAAAAATCTGTTCATATTTGATTTGCATATTATATGAGCGTGTGGGTATTTACGCGAACAAAGGTGAGTTGCATCAGCTAGAAATTGCACTTCGAGGAGTATATTACGGGACAAAAAGCAAAATGTCCATTATATCTTTAACAAATCCTAGAAAGAACTAAACAATTTATTGATACCTACGAAAGTGATAAGCAATGTCGTAATATTTATCAAAATGATTAATATTACAATTTAATCCTTTTATCTTGATTGATATCTGTACCTTTAGTCAAGATAAAATGGATAAGGGCAGGAAGAAGATCGTTATTAGTGTTAGTCACTAATATAAATATTGATACGTGTAATCCGGAATTACGAAAGTGATAACACTGATAAAGATAGACATTATATTGTTTTTTAAATAATTTGTTTCAATTATTAGATAATAATCTAGTTTGTTAATGGTACTTATACGATACTTACCATCTGGAAAGCGGTGAGGTACTTCTTCCACCAGATGTACTTTTGATACTTGGGTCCCATCGCTGCCACCATGTAGTAGAAGTACATCACAATGTGGACGAAAGTGTTCAGAAGCGCGAAAAATGTACTGTGACCACCTGTCAATAAAAAGTATTTTAGATACTTTAATAAATGAATCAGCTTGTTAAGAAATAAAACATGCTATAATTTTTGAATTTTGATTGGAATCTTTAGTTTCTTCTGCCAGCTTAACCGAGACACTATTTCGCAAAAAAAAAATTGTGTACCTGCATATTTTTTGAGCTACTAGAATAGTATGTGATAGAAAGAGATTTAATTAACTTGTTGCTGTAATGGATATTGGTTAAAACCTTGTCACATCTCTTGTATTCAGTGAACTGCGACAAGGTTGCAAGACACTGCGCGATGGAACCCTGGCTCTTTAAACGATACCAGGCAATCATAAGGTGAGAAGAGATAGTTCTAATAAACCTTCGGTCCATAAAGTTAGAATGAGAGAAAACTAAATAATGTAACCCACTATTTATTTTAATTATTTCAACATCGCCATGGAATTAGTTGCTAGAAATCAAGAGTCGGTTCTTTAATAATAACAATGATACGTACACCTTATTTGACTAGGAACATAACATGAATTAGTTGGGTATGAATTTTCGTGGCATAATATAAAAATTCAACAATAAATAAGCACATTTTTTTTAGTTGTGGTTTAGTAGTTGATGAGTGTTTTGTTATTCAGTTTGAGTAATCAGTTTTATGGTTAATTAAGTATAATTATTTTATTAAATAAAGTTTCTGGCGTTCGTTTTTGGCGATACATCATCACTAGCGACCCATCCCGACTTCGCTCCGGGTGCTATGTAGTACTATAATATGCATGTTTTATACATAAAAACCTTTGATATGAATCATATAAAGAACACGGCATCAAAATCTGTTGCGTAGTTTATACTTTAAAGATCTAAGTATACATTAGGCAGCATACATACAGACAGGGGGCAGCGACCTTGTTTAATACAATGTATTATTTAGCGTTGTTATTAAATTGCTAACAGGTAGCTGCATCTTAGTGTCATGTAGTCCCGGTAATGTAGCAAATAGTCGTTTCCATGTGAGTTCCGGTAGTGCTAAGTTAAAAGGTGTCATGACGTATTACTCAAACAAATACAACACCAATAACGTGAACGTTTAATTACCTAGTTATTATGCTAATGATGTATAAAATCGCAAATAGCGGTCATTGTCATATTGAAGATATTTTGTATTAATGGATGATAAGCAATACAACGGGATATCGTAAAATTTAAAATAAAAATCCGTAACATCCGTAATCAGGTAAAAAATTGAAACTTTGCTATATTTCTCAAGCACACACTATATATTTTATTCATAGGATTTACTTTAATTACGTTTACCAATGACAATATACAAAAAAAATGTATGTTTTTAAACTTTTAAGAAGTTCGAAGAAGTTTATAATGACATCGTCTCCAACATTTTCAAAATTAAATGATCATCACAAATTTTATTTCTTGTATATTGTTTGATAATTAAGATAAAAGCAGGTAATGGTAAATCAAATTGTTTAATATAATATAATTTACATTTTTTAACATCCTTAACAATTTTGTAATTTATTGATTGTAGGAAGTACGTTACACAATATATTGTAATCTGTATTTTATGTCAATGATCCAACTTTACTTCCTAACTACATAAAGAAGGTACCAACAAACATTGTATGAACAACAATTTGAAGGTAAACTTTTAAAGTCGGAATAGAATTTTACTAATGAGTTTCCATGTTTGTTTGAATTAAAATTAACGAGTAAATAATATATGGGTGTTTAATCAAAGCCAAGCCCAATATTCTTGTTTAGTTAGAACCTTTGTGAACAAAATGATGACACCAAACTAAGGTTTAATGGTCAAACCATAATGGAACTCATATTTTATGGTAATATAATTTTCGTAGCTGTCAATGTCAAAAATTCGGAGTAAAATAGTGGTCATCTTTGGGAATGGACCTTGGCAAAGTCGATTGATCTGTGTCAACAACGATTGTTAGTATAAACGACGTGAGATCACGCGTCTATACTTTGGCTAACCTTCAAGATATCTACATAAATCTGATTGCTATAGTAGCCATATGGTAACCTTGACAATGCAGTTACGTTGATCTACCCACGACATTAAAAAGGCGCTGTGTAATTGATTTACCATTATTTATTTGTAATCCATCAAAGATCATTTAGCAAAATTATTGATTGTCGAGGCCAACTTAAACTTTAGTGAGTGCTTATGCATTTTAACGAGGAGTTATGCACATATTTACTTTTATTAAATTAAATTTACCGATATTACCAGAGGTTATTTATCTTTAAATATCATTGACATTTACAACTGGCAAAAATTAAATATCAATGACTGGCAATGACAATTGAAAATAATTTATAACTATATAAAATACTACTTGTTCGCTGCATCTTTGTCCTCGCGGAATGTTACTCGGGAATTATTAGCATTCTAATGATGAAGAATTTTTAGAGATCAGTAGTTTTTGAGTTTGTTCGTAAAGATAAAAACACAAATTTAAAAACTTAACCGTCATCAAAAACTCGGCCAAAAGCAATTAATAACGCGAAAGTGTTAAGAAAAAAAATGGTCAGCACCGACCGACTTTACAAATTTTTGAACCGGCTTTTCGATTAGCAATTTGAAAGTGAACAAATACGAATATTTTCTTCCGTAATAATATTAATAGGTTCAGTTTAACCCAGTTCTATACCTCTAACTATGCACTTAATAGAGACTCACCCTAGTTAACAAGTTCGTGTCAAAGTGTATTCATTAGTTTCGCGTGTCGGTCACTCATTGCCCTCATTTATATCTCCAGTGAGTAGCCACTGGCCACATGTGTTTAATTATAATAAAGTGTTGCTAATATTTTACATATTATTAATCAAATTAATGCCTTAGGGAGATGGCTTGAAAATATAACCACGAGGGAAATATTAGTTCCGTTTTGATGGAAGGATAATTATTACTATTTTTGCTATACTTACCGAGTGGATTATTAAATGGCAGTACTTATTACAAACCATTTAAAAGTATTATGTAACAAAAGATCATAATTAGTTATCATACTTGAAGATTCATTATCTGCGCTGGAAAGTCAAAATGTATTAACAGCATGCATCGTTGGAATTGCCTAATTTTGGCAATTTTAACTATGTATACATAACTCTTCAGTATACATAAAACATGTATATATAAAATTCAATTTGACCAAAATTCATTTTGCCTTTCCAGCTATGCGACACGTCTGATCATCATGAGTTGAATGGCGTAGTTAAGTGATAGATATAGATCTATGAGTTGTAATTTACTATTAATAAAACGTGGGAAAAACGCCCAAGACAGTTGCTTTTATTATTTTTTAAAATATTTCCTGAAATATTCTAGGAAAAAACCCAAGTAGGAAGCTGACCAAACCTGCCTGCATTATTGTCTGCTCTAGATCTCACGCTTTTTCTCAATATTCTGTATATTAAGACAATATTATAAATAATTATGCTTGATTACGTTACGCTTTTACTGACAAACCATTGTAATGTTTCGTTATGGCAATTGCTGAAAACTATTCGTTCAAAATCAGTATCCAAATTGCACGTTTTTACGAAAAAAATAATCAAAACTGATTCTGAACAAACTGTGTTCAGGTTTTTAGTAAAGTAAGCATGTGATTTATGATATGTCTGACAAAGGATTTGGGTTAAAATTATTTTGACCTTCATATCACGTAGGTTAAAGTCTTCGTACAAATAATGATACAAACCTGGAGCAAACTTGAGTCCGAACCAGACGGACATGGGCATGATCCCATGGTGTATGACGTGCAAGGTGGACACGTGCTCATTCTTCTTGCGCAGGACGAAGAAAAGTGTGTCCATAAACTCCGTAAACTTGCTGAAGTAGTACCACCAACACGTATTGGCCATCTGCGTAATAGCACATTGTGTTACTGAATTGAATAGAAAAGACACATTTCCAGTAGCTGTAAATTACTTATAAAAATCCATTATATAACTCCCTTTAGTAAATTAGATATACATTATGTCTGTGGTTTTAATAAATGACTGTTTTGCAAGTAGCTTAAAAAATGTTTTGTTTAATTTAAAACTATTGGATCATAAATTTATTATTATGTATTTTGCAGGCGGTATAGGCATCACGATATAGACATAAGCAGCGATAGCCGAGTGGGAGACCGTAGGACTGCTAAGTCAAAGGTATCGGGTTCGAACCCACGGCACATACCTCTGTCAATAAATCGTTAAGATTCGTCTTTTCGAAGATATGTCTGTATTTGTCATATAAATTACCGCTCGCTAACGGTGAAGGAAAACATCGTGAAGTAACCTGTATGCCTGAGAGTGCCTAAAAGTGTTCGCGGGTGTGTGAAGACTACCAATCCGCATTTGGCCAGCGTGGTGCATTTGGGCTAACCCTTCTTATCATGAGAAGAGGCTCTCGCCCAGCAGTGGGACATGTATTAGATACAGGTCTGCTATTATTATAGGCAGCACAGATTTCTATTTAATCTTCTGATTTTTCTAAACAAAAAGATTTTAGTTTTATTACATTGCGATATCGTTGTCATATTACAAGGTTATTGACAGTGGCAATAATAGGCATGGTGACTGATCTATAGATAGTAAAATATAGAATACCTTATCAAACTATAGGTAAACATAAACCAATTGAAATAATTTTTTGTTAAATACTATAAATCTAACTCATTTTATGATCATTCAAAGTTTCATGGACGAATTCATTTTTAAAATACGAAATTATTCGATTTTTTTTTATCATTAAATTACATACACAATTTATAGCAATATTTGTAATAAAACCATTTTTATAAACGCAATATTTCGTATAGCTATCAAACAAAATTCATAACTTCACATACAAAATACTCAAGCGTGACGTCACGCTTGAGTAGCCTTTTGTTTGGAGCGTTTGGGCGAGTCTATTAATAATGTGAATTTGAAATTGTATTATCTCAGGAAGTTTATGTTAGGTCAAAGTAATTCTTGTAATGATGTTTCTTATATCAAGAGGTGTTTCAATTACATACAAAAATAAAAATTAGTCATCATGCCTATTGTAACATTCACGCTATCTCGTCCATGTTTTCATCAGAAACAGATGGCGTGTTATAGCAATATTAATGGCCGATTACAAAGGCCGACAGCGAATTACCTTTTCTAGGTTGAAGGTGTGTTTCTAGTAGATTTTTGTGCAGTGATTATAAAAAATTGTGGCAAATTCGGTCTCTTCGAAATAAAACAAAATAAAAGTTTCAAAGTTTTTTATAAAATTTACGGAGGAATTGTTTTTTATTTTTATAAATTGTTTTTGGTATAATTCTTTCGTAAGTATGCGCGCGATGTTTTAACTGATATATCAACAGTTGGAAATATTGACTGACTTCATTTGATTTTATGCTCTGTCATCATCGCAATAAGGATTAAGTTTTTGTGCGCAATATTTTATTATTAACCAGTGAAGTGATATTTTTAACTCTTAACTATTGTGAATTTAATTTAATTATTGTACCGTTGTTTTGTGTGGAAGTTAAGTTGGGTGATTTAAATGCCGAGATGGAAAGGGATAATATGGGACCATTTTTGTGTGCAAAAGTAACAATATTGTAAAATAAATTTACAAATAACAAATACCATCACACCTATATTACCAGAGGTGTATAATAACCACATATTAAACCATAACATTTTATTTTATTTTCTTTTTCTTTCGATAGATAGATAGATAGAGAAAACTTTATTTGCACATCAAATTTGTAAAAAAAAAAAAACATACAAAGAAATAGGTACTTAAAACTAAAATGTACAAAGGGCGGCCTTATCGCTTGACGCGATCTCTTCCAGGCAACCTTAGGATGGACCTAATAGAATGGATATTTGCGGTAGTTTATTGAATTGGATTTGTTGTTACTTTTTCTTTTTTATTTTGCTCAAGGCTTGTCAAATTAAAGACTAAAATAAAAATAAATAAATAATTAAAAATACTAAATAGTACATGAAATATTGGGTGCATAGGCACTTAAATACACACTATGCAATATAAAAATACATACAATACATAAATACATACTATATACAATAGATAAAATAAAATAACATAACATAAAATAATAAAAAACATACATTAAATCATAAATTATACACACTTAATATACACTACAAAATAAAGTATTATAATGACAAATAATGCTCATTTAACAATTTTTTGAAAATATTCAAGGATTGTGCTCGTCTGATACTTAGAGGTAATGCATTCCACAACCGAACGGCTTCAACCGTAAACGACTGATCGTAAAAATTTGTGGAATGCATTGGCATCTCAAGTCTCAAATTTTCGGATGACCTTAAGAATTTGGAATGTGTGTCATGTACGTATTTGAAACGGTCTTTGAGATAAGTTGGGGTCGTAGGATTAAACAAAACGCTATAGAGAAGCGTAAGGACATGAGTATTCCGGCGAAGACGAATTGGAAGCCACTTGAGCTTTTTACGAAATTCAGAGATATGATCATATTTCCTTAGTCCAAATATAAATCGTATACTAAAATTTTGAAGTCGCTCAAGTTTATCAAGTTGGGCTTCAGTGAGATTTAGATAGCTGACATCGGCATAGTCGAGAATAGGAAGAAGAAGGGTCTGCGCAAGCACAATCTTAGTGGCAGTCGGAAGAAAGTTTCGTAATCGGCGCAAGGAGCCAGCTGAGGCGAACATTTTGCGACTGACTTCCTGCAACTGAGGGCTCCAGGATAAAGTACTGTCAAAGTAGATACCTAAATTCTTGACCTTAGTGTTAATTGGTAGAGTAGACCCATTAAATTGTACACGTGGAAGCTGTGACCAATCAAGTTTGGAGATCATCCTGGAGCTGCCTATTACAATGACTTGAGTTTTTGTGGGATTCAGCACTAACCCATGCTTTGTACTCCAGTCACCGATACGCACCAGATCAGTGTTAATAGTATTTATGGCTTCCGGTAGCCTGTCTAGTGGAGCCTGTGTATAAATCTGCAAATCATCTGCATAAAGGTGGTAGGATGAAAGTAGCTGGTCTGAGAGTGAATTTATAAAAATTGCGAAAAGTAGAGGTGATAAAACGCCACCCTGCGGTACGCCAGCTGTAGTATTGCACCATGATGACAACGTATCTTCCGTGCGTATACGCTGTCGGCGACCAAACAGGTAACTGTGAAACCAATCAACCACCGTTGGAGATATGTTAATAGAGCGCAATATACTCAGCAGGACATGGAAATCTACAGTATTAAAAGCATTACTAAAATCGAGGAGAGATAAGACTGTAAGATTCCCACTATCCATGCCGAGTCTAATGTCATCTGTTATATTGACCAATGCAGTTGTGGTACTGTGTCCGGAACGGAAGCCTGATTGAAAAGGGTTCAGTAAGTTGTTTTTACAAAGGAAAGAGGAGAGTTGGGTGTGGATGAGACGTTCGAGGGCTTTTATTTATTTTTATTTATATTTTATTGATATTACCACCTCTAATGACGGTAGGTGAACCTTTTGTTAAAAATACTTTTAAAAGACGTAAAGCCGACATAAATGTAAAAAACCACAATTGTAACAAATTTTTTTAAGGTGGCGGCGAAAGCTCATAGGAAATCGAAAATCGAATGCCAGGCTCTTTTAAGCTTCACTACAACATAACCAAAAATCAGCTTTCTAAGTTCATCTGCATTTATGCCAGGCAATTAACGGACATTTAAATTGCACTATTTTTGATTGGCTGTATATTGCATACCACGAAACAGTGTCATGTTGGTAATAATTAACGCATATCGGTGCATTAACAAAGTCAAAACAGCGAGGTCAACAAAATGTCATGTGAATTTGCATCAGTTGCTTAACCAATAAAATGCTGTTATGGTTTCATTACTTCCGTGATATAACAAAGCCTTCACACAAATGATCAATGTCAATAATGATTTGAAGGCTACCGTAGATGTAGAAGCTACTACGTTTGGGTTTTTCTGAAAGGCGATCCGTGACATAGATTCCCACTTACTACCATAAATATCAGTTATTACGACAATTATGTAAGTCGGTATAAAACCGATATAGATAACGTCATAATTAGAGAAATATTTTTTTTGCCTGTCAGGGTTTTCCTTATCGACTTCATGAATCATAGGGCTAGGTATTGTAAGTGATTGTTGAAAGATTATCGCGTGAACAAATACAATTATTGCAGTTATAGTTGGCAACAAGGATAAATTACTCATGTAGGTATGCAGTGAAAGTCAACCATACAGAATTTAATAACATCTGGTATTTCTATAACATTCTTTTTACAATGTATCTCACAGATCACTCCGATAATAAAAATCGTTACGAAAAGGAACCGTCTTTCGGTATGGTCTTGAGAGTAAGGCAATATATATATATAAGGCATAATACAATGCTGTCACTAGAATAACATTGTTTTTAGATATCAATATCAAACGAAACATTATGTATTATTTTTCGTTCAAGAATACAAATTTCCATAAACACAATCGCCATGGTAATTGATATTATTGATTAGGGTGAAACAACTGCGCATTATATCCGGCTATGGTGTTATTACCATGATTAATGTATAAGCAAATAAAAGCATAGAGCAATCACGAACAAAGGTGTCCTTCCTATGTCATTACCATCATGCTAACATGCTCATAAAACGATTGTTGACATTATTATAAACATATGTATACTGGCTATTTGTCTGATTAATTATCACAGCATATGGCGGAAGAACTTTAACCTTGATTTTTTCCATCAAATCATCACGCTAAAAATATTTTATCATGTTCTTTTTGTAATTGTAACAACAACCGCAAAAGTACTATATTACGGATGTTCTCGTAATCATCAAGCATGGAACTGTAGAGAAGCAAAAAATGTGTGATCGTAGCATGGCAATTCTTTCGTCTGACATAGAGTTAACGTGTTTTATAGCTACATTAACGTATCTCTTAAGCATCAGTAAAATACAGTTCAGTCTACGTTGATTCCGAAATAATTTTATTAGAGGTTGGTAGTTTGAAAGAATGTCTTACCCTCATTGCCACCGGACTCCGTGAGTGGTCGACTAGCTGGCACGTAAAATTATATTGACCCCACCAACCGCCCATCAAGTACTGCAAAAAGAAAAAAGAAAAAAGGATTCAAATAAAACATTCCAAAGAGCTAAAGAAAGAGAAGGTTTCCTTGACTGTTATTTTTGTTAAGGTACAAATAATAAAAATAAGATAAAAGTTGCAGGTCGACGAACGCAGGCTACAGGTTTTAAATTGATAACATTCGAAAAAAAACACAATAAGTCCAATAAAGACCTGTTTCTCTGGCCATAATAATCTTCGAACCTGAACTTCTGACGTAGGTACGCCAGTCATATCTAAATTGGCGTTGCGTGTTTTCTGCGGGTTCATTGGCCATTTGCGAATACTACCCCTGCTGGTTTTTTAGCATTAGTTAGTATACTGTAGATGTAGTGTAAATATAGACAATAACTCACCTCAAAGAATATCCACGCACTAAATAAGGTTTGTGCAAGATTGTATATGACTAAGACGTTTCTTAACTCGAAGGGTTTTCGGTTTGCCATAAGTTTGGGGCCCAGTTCTTTCGAGCAGTATGCGTAGCATAGACAAGCTGCCAGCGTTGGCCATGGTGACGACATCATCGGCCAATCCTTGACTCGAGGATCTAAAATTTAAAAAAAAATGTACTGTTAAAAAAATAAAAAAATGTCTGAAAATTTGCGCTGAGAACCAAGTAGATCTCAAATGCCGGCATGGTTACTGGTATCGGTTACATTAATCCGCAAAGGGCAATATAACTTATCCTTAGCAATATAACTTATTGCTATGAGATTAGTGGTGCATAATTAACCGAACCTTATGGATTTTTAGGGACGATAAAATTCCTGAACGCATACTACATCGTTTAGCGCAGGATGCATTTTTGTGGGAACCCTCGCTGTTTAGGGCCAATTTCACCGACCCAAGTTTAACGCTGTGCCCGGTATCCGATCTCTTTGTCCAGTTCAAACATCAAATGATAGAATTCTAACCCTGGTTCAGCGTTGAACTCGGTTTGTAAAATTAGCACGTAGTATTTTTACAAAGTAACATATCATGATGATGCCTTTTTACGAGAATAATCCAAAGCCGGTTTTTCTAATAACTAAGCTGGTGGTTTCTAGTTAAATCAGTTGTGACTAAACGAACAATAGCTTGAGACGAGAACGCAGTCACCTGACCACCAGCTTAATCAATCAATCTTATTATGTTATGTTTGTATCAGATGACAAGACTTTCCGGTTTTTGACCACGCATACCATAGATCTGAACGATAATCCTTATTTACCCACGTTTCATATTTAATTTGTCTCAGGTGCTATGATATGCTTCGAAGAAATGGCATAGTGTTCTACTTATAATAGCTGATCGTGTATTATTACTTCTCGGAACAAACATTACCTATACCTACTATTGGTAAAGGAAATACTGTTTGACGTTTGAGATCATCGAAAGAATGACTTGCTTTAAGAATCAATGTTAAACAGTGGCAATTGGCAAACACATCGGGGAAATTACCGTCATCGTCAATAAGGTAATATTTAAGACACATATTTATTTTAAAAGACGTGCATTAGTATTATTGGTCTATAAATATTGTAAGTGCATAAATTTTCCTTGTGCTTGGATAGTTTAGGAGTGAATCAACCCTGTGTTACGTCACAATATTTTAACTGTCCTCAGTTCAAATTATAAGAAATCAAGCGTCAATCTAGAAACATATTTAAGACGGTATATCTAATGAAAATTTTCATTATAAATGCGGTCTTAAAATTGAGTTTCTGCGGACATAATATTCTAGTGCAACCACTAAGAGGGCGTCCATTAATTGCGTGAGGCATTTTTAAGAATTTTACGACCTCCCTGCCCTGCTGAAAACGTGTTGAATTATTGAGAAAAACGAAAACGCACTGTTCTATTACTTTTATTGAAGACTGGCTAGTATTTGTAAATATGACCGCATTTAAAAATCACAAACATAACATTAAATAATGAATATCAAACAAAATTTACAAAAATATTTATTCTAATTCAGTGCATAGAGACTCGTGCATATTTTATCTGTGATGGCGCATAAACAATCGAGCGCTAGGTACTTCGCTGCTCTTCGGGGTTCGGACGAATACGACAAACATTGTCCCAGATTTGTACATATTTTATTCTAGAAATTATTTGCCCGCCATTTTACACCGTTACAAAAATAATTACGTGACATCTGCCACGACCCTCCCCTTCTTTCTAAGTGAGATTTAGAAAATATTTAGCTTAATCCTCTCCCCCTAAACAGCTCACGTAATTAATTGACGACCCTTAATGAAGATTAAAATATGTGTAATCGCTGTTTTCATTAGGTATAGAATAGTAAACCATTAAGTTTTATTAAATTCATGAGAAATTGGAGAAAAATCTCCTATATTTACTCAAAGCTCTTGGGTAATTTTCAATAAGGAACCATTAATCACTTCATCGTCTAGTTTTCATAGAACTAAACCACAAAAGTGACTAAACAATGGTGTGCAATAATCTCAAAGCATGCATTTATCACCTAGCATATAACTTAATTATGTTTGGAGGAAGGAAAGCATTTAGCCATAATATACACAAGTATATAATTAAAAGAGATGTCAGTAAAGAAAGTAGGCAGACTAATTGATGACAAAAATATTATATCATTGACCTATATATTGGGCTTAATTATATTATAGTTTATTTTGAATCATAAGTCGAAACTGAAGGGTTTGTACCGATGACCATTTTAATGGTCGATTCAAAGTAATAATTTTTTAAATATATAAATATTATATACCTATATAATTCATAAAATTAATAAAAATCACAGTCTATCTCTCAAATGATGTTCTTTCTTCAGATTTTTATCTAGTTTATTTTGTAATTTAGATGAGCTGTATACATAGACAGTTGTGATTATTTTCCAGCATGTATGCATGCAGCTCGGTAACCGAGACTGATAGGTTTCGAGGCCGCCAGCGCAGTTGACATAACTTCTGCCGGCGAAGGCAGAGAGTGGGGCAGTGTGGATCGTTCCGCGGTTCTTATGTAATGTATTGAGCAAACTTCGACGCGGCTAAACCCGGTGCACGATGTCTTACACACACAAGAAATTTATTTACAACTTGCTTTGGCCCAAGCCTTCGACCGCGTGGAATTCGATATATTAAATAGTAGCTGCTCCAGCGCTTTGACCCGCGTTTAACGTTAACGCTCTGCTCCCGTGTAGTTTAGCGTAATGTTAGATATTTATTGATAGTTACACTATCAAACACAACAATAATTATTTAAGTCCGGACAGTAGTTATTAATTTTGATTAACGCTAACAAACAAACTATCCTTTACCCGCGGTTTTATCTGCGTGGTAGGTACATCAATATAAAGTTGCCTAGGTTACGCGCCTTATAGTCAGATACCTGCATCTAAAATTTAATCAAAATCGGTCCAGCCGTTTAGAAGATTAGCCGATACAAACAGACAGACAGTCAAAGAGACAAAAAATTAAAGAACTGTATTTTAGGTATTGGTATTTTGCAAATAGATAGCTATTTGTATATATAGATATATGATATAGATCAACTGAAAAAACCATTGTTATTTTAAAATTAGAAACAGACACATTTTATTTATTTGTATTGATGATAACATTCAATCGTTTTTGACATTAGGTCAAAACATTGAGAATTTAACATAACGTGTCTAATTTACAACTATGTATTTACATTTAATAGTTTTGACATTCGGTCAAAATATTGAGAATTTAACATGATGTCTTTAAGTATCTCGTCAATACGAAATAAATTATTTTTAATTTACATTCAATAGTTAATTTCCATATGGATATGTTTCAAATAATTGTCAAGAGCATTATTCCAGAAAATTTAATCTCATAAGTACTTAATTGAATGAAGCGTCAATTATGTAATACTCAATGAATGCCCGTAATAACATACTTAAAAGTTCTTTATCAGAATAGAATATAATATATTACTAAATGAGTATTTTTAGCAACAATGGTAAAAGTTAAATAATACGAAATGTTTTCAAGTAATTCTTACTAACCCTACACAAAAATATTGCTAATCACTTCATCGTCTAGTTTTCATAGAACTAAACCACAAAAGTGACTAAACAATGGTGTGCAATAATCTCAAAGCATGCATTTATCACCTAGCATATAACTTAATTATGTTTGGAGGAAGGAAAGCATTTAGCCATAATATACACAAGTATATAATTAAAAGAGATGTCAGTAAAGAAAGTAGGCAGACTAATTGATGACAAAAATATTATATCATTGACCTATATATTGGGCTTAATTATATTATAGTTTATTTTGAATCATAAGTCGAAACTGAAGGGTTTGTACCGATGACCATTTTAATGGTCGATTCAAAGTAATAATTTTTTAAATATATAAATATTATATACCTATATAATTCATAAAATTAATAAAAATCACAGTCTATCTCTCAAATGATGTTCTTTCTTCAGATTTTTATCTAGTTTATTTTGTAATTTAGATGAGCTGTATACATAGACAGTTGTGATTATTTTCCAGCATGTATGCATGCAGCTCGGTAACCGAGACTGATAGGTTTCGAGGCCGCCAGCGCAGTTGACATAACTTCTGCCGGCGAAGGCAGAGAGTGGGGCAGTGTGGATCGTTCCGCGGTTCTTATGTAATGTATTGAGCAAACTTCGACGCGGCTAAACCCGGTGCACGATGTCTTACACACACAAGAAATTTATTTACAACTTGCTTTGGCCCAAGCCTTCGACCGCGTGGAATTCGATATATTAAATAGTAGCTGCTCCAGCGCTTTGACCCGCGTTTAACGTTAACGCTCTGCTCCCGTGTAGTTTAGCGTAATGTTAGATATTTATTGATAGTTACACTATCAAACACAACAATAATTATTTAAGTCCGGACAGTAGTTATTAATTTTGATTAACGCTAACAAACAAACTATCCTTTACCCGCGGTTTTATCTGCGTGGTAGGTACATCAATATAAAGTTGCCTAGGTTACGCGCCTTATAGTCAGATACCTGCATCTAAAATTTAATCAAAATCGGTCCAGCCGTTTAGAAGATTAGCCGATACAAACAGACAGACAGTCAAAGAGACAAAAAATTAAAGAACTGTATTTTAGGTATTGGTATTTTGCAAATAGATAGCTATTTGTATATATAGATATATGATATAGATCAACTGAAAAAACCATTGTTATTTTAAAATTAGAAACAGACACATTTTATTTATTTGTATTGATGATAACATTCAATCGTTTTTGACATTAGGTCAAAACATTGAGAATTTAACATAACGTGTCTAATTTACAACTATGTATTTACATTTAATAGTTTTGACATTCGGTCAAAATATTGAGAATTTAACATGATGTCTTTAAGTATCTCGTCAATACGAAATAAATTATTTTTAATTTACATTCAATAGTTAATTTCCATATGGATATGTTTCAAATAATTGTCAAGAGCATTATTCCAGAAAATTTAATCTCATAAGTACTTAATTGAATGAAGCGTCAATTATGTAATACTCAATGAATGCCCGTAATAACATACTTAAAAGTTCTTTATCAGAATAGAATATAATATATTACTAAATGAGTATTTTTAGCAACAATGGTAAAAGTTAAATAATACGAAATGTTTTCAAGTAATTCTTACTAACCCTACACAAAAATATTGCTAATAATGGAGACATTATTCTTGATGGACGGTCACACGCGTTATCATAAGCACCTGGTGACGTGACGTTGTTATAACTGATGTTGTTTTCTTGAGTTTTATTCCTTTAACGTTAGGTATATTTTTCTTTGCATAAATGAACTGTCAAATGTTACCTATTAAAATCACTCCACTTTAATTTACAACAAGTAGATCAGGTCAATGTGACCGTGATTTCATTGTGTTTCTACTGATTACGTCTGTCAATGTCAATGCTTTGAGGGCGCCTGCAACAGATAAAGATTGAAGACTTACCACTCCTGTTGTCCATTAGGTCTCGGTACCAATCGTATATGGTTGCCATCTTTGGAAGGGTTTCTTTATCGACTAATTAAATCTGAAACAAAGAAATTAGGTTATTAACAAAATTTCATCACGAATGGCTAAAGTAGGCGTCTGTTTTGCCTTGTGATATAAAAAAAAAAAACCGACTTCAAAAAGTAGGTTAACTAAAAAGCAAAAAATAAATTTACTTCGCACAAAATAATACGTTTTTTCATATAATTAAATAGAAATTATTAAATAATTATTTTATAATTCTGAAGTCGGTGCCAAGTAAAAACAACCTTTCTACAATATCAAATTACAGTTCACACAAAAAGGGAGGCGTAGTTGTTCTAGTGCGCGGTCGCCCAGTATTGGTACTTACCACAGAAATATAACTAATATTCAGTTAGAAAAATGTTGTCAGAACGATTGATATTATCTATACAGAGTTATTAATTGTTTACTTGGCACCAACTTCAGAATTATAAAAAAATTATTTAATAATTTCTATTTAATTATATGAAAAAACGTATTATTTTGTGCGAAGTAAATTTATTTTTTGCTTTTTAGTTAACCTACTTTTTGAAGTCGGTTTTTTTTTTTGTTAAAAATTATTTTATTTTACGATTTTAAGTGATGGGTACACCGAGCAAGAATGTTTCTCGAATGAGGAGACGATGGTTACTTGAGACGGAAAACTTATTTATAATAAACAAGAATTAAATCCTTTCTCCTGACTATTGAGGGTCACGACCTTCCATCATCATTTTACACAATAACTAGCAGCAGGAATATGCGTACAGTAGTGAAAGAATTATCCTTTAACTCCTAACTATTGAGGAGTTGACCTTCCATCATTAGCTCAACCACATAAAATTGTTGCGACCAAGCGTAAATCTTGGCCTCGATTAATAAAATATGAGGGTTGCCCCCGATTTCTCTGGGGTCCCATCATCAGATCATGACATGCTGACAATGGGACCACCTTTGAAATATCTCCGTTCCGTCTGAATATGTGTACAGTAGTGAAAGAATTATCCTTTAACTCCTAACCATTGAGGAGTTGACCTTCCATCATCAGCTCATCCACATAAAAATACGTAAATACTAGTGTAGCTTTGAAAAACACACTAAAAACATTACATGTGCCTATAAAATTCGAGGGTTGCCCTCGATTTCTCTGAGATTCCATCATCAGATCACGACATGCTGACTATGGTACCCCTTTGGAATCATCTCCTGTCCAACAAAAAAAGAATCATCAAAATCAGTTCATAAACGACGGAGATATCCGTGAACAAACATAAAAAAAAAAAAAAAGTAACATATATACGAATCGAATTGAGAACCTCCTCCTTTTTTAGAAGTCGGTTAACAATTATGAAATAGAACGTGAGCCTACAGTGTAGGCCCTACGCTGTATATCAAACGTATTTCTTGCCGGCTCGCGAGAGCGAGATATAGGTAAGGCGTGAAACCTACACGAGTGACTGAGATAGTGCATTTTACGACCCACCAATACCAATCTATCGGTAACAGTTCCAGTCTCTTCTTTTCGTTCTCTTGTGATTATTACCACCATACTTTTTCAGAAGTTTATTTATGCGACTGCTCATTCACAAAATCAATTTACATGTATAATAAAATTATAGAGAGTATAATTAGAGTATAATAAAATAAACAAGACAACTATTCATTATGCCTTTATGACAGGGGAAGTAATTGTAAAATCACACATAGCCAATCATTACCATTTTCACTACTATATTTTATAAATATACCCGCTTATTTTGCAATGTAAATATACTTTTAAGCATATTTCAATTATTCATACAATCATGTATTTATTATACAATAATATAATTGGATTTATTTATTTAAATTCACTACACTCCTTAGTATAATTATTTTTAATGATTTTGAAACCAATTAAATTGTAATATATTTTCAGAATTTTTCTATTATCAATAAATGAAGGAAATATAAGATTTTTTTGTTAAAAAACTTGTACATAACTGTTAAGGTAGTGGTTGAAGAAATTTTGATGAAATGAAATTAATGAAAAATGAAATGAAAAAATATTTATTCAATAAACATGCCTTAACCCAATAACAATAATTCCGCCAAACTGCATAGCAGTTTGTTGGCAGAAAAAGCTCCCTTTTTACATCTGCATATATATATTTTTTACAATTATTAATTATAACTTATTATACATATTTATTAATTATTATTATTTTTAAACATTTTATTAATATTCTTCATAATTCAATAATACTCATTACAGATATATATGTAGGTAATAACCGTAAGAATAAACTCATTCATATCACAAGAAAACCAGAGATTGGAGAATCGTTTTGTGAATTGCTACATCTATTGGTTTCTCTGCACAGTTTCTAAATGAATAGAGATATACACAAACACCAATCTTATATGGATTTCTGTAATCGTTTATAAGGTAATGGCTCATGTATTTATTAACTATAGGTACTACAATCAAAACTTTGAAACTATGCGAAGACGATGATAATGTTATTTTGTAATGGTGTTGGCATGAGGATTTGATAATTATTTGCCATCGCAAAGAAAACCATAAATCACAGAGTTTATTTCTATTCGCAGGTTTATTTTGTTAAGTTAATTGCTTAAAATGTTGACTACTTAAGAACCGAATTATGTTAATTAAAATTCCATCTAGATTGATTGACGGCAAATAGACTTTTGGCATGGCAACGATTTTCATACATTCATATTAGTTACTATAAGGTACGTAGTTATGTTTGATTGTCTTACATTACGTATATTGTTTGATTACTCGATCGAGATCGAGACTGAGGACCTTGATGTCTAGAAGTGTTTGTCTAATGGACCATAAACCGATTGCCGACCATTTAGTATGTATTTTTAGAGCGTAACACGTGGCAGTGAATTATACCAGTTCTTCAGAGTACTTGGGAAAAAACCTGTAATAATCTTGAGGGACTTCTTTAGATTTCGGTAGTTATAATTCGTAGTTATTTACGTTCTCCGTTGTAAATAACGTTTACTTTAAAGTTGTTTATTTAAATGCCGTAAAGTATACCTACTTAGTACATCAAACTTTACGCTTAAAACCTTGATAAATTCAAGCGTTTTGTTTATCAACATTTTAACCTCTGTCGAAGTTTGAAGTTGTTGAGAAGAAGAAAATATATTATTTTAATGACGGCATCGTAAAATATAATTATGTCGTGGCCATTTCGTGCATTCGTTAACTTCATGAAATGTTCGATAATTTCGTGAAATGGTCGCACTTTACGAAATGTTTCACTGTCTATTGGCCACATCATTCATCGCCAATATTTCATGATTTTATCATCCGTGTCTGGCCGGATCGTATAAATAGGGCGCCCATAAAGTTTTGCTCGGTTTTTGTATAATTTGCATAGTATTCAAGTATATATAAAGTTTTTATTATCACTTTTCACTGCAAAAATAATCACAACTGGTAATTAATATAACAGTTTTACGATATGATCAAATAATTTTGACCATTTCTTGAAGTAGCTACACGTACTGTCAAGAAACGATTTCATATAATTGGTCTGTTTGTCATTGATCCACATCATAATGGGGATTATGATGTGGCTCAATGACAATGAAACATTTCATGAAATGCGACCATTTTCTTGAAAATTGAAAAGAGCTTTCAACATCGGGTTACAATAAGAAAGTTTACATTTTTAAAAGCGCTAAGGCTACATTAGCATATCATTAGAAAATTTAATATGGTGGTTAAGTTTATTTTTTTTAATTTTTCGTTTAAATTAAATTACTGTTTTTTTTCTTTCATCAGGACTATCTCCTGACAATAACAACCACAAAATAAAATATTCAGCGATATCAGGTTCAGCCGATTACGCGTGATACCGTGACGAGGAGAAATAGGTCCTCATTTTTCTATATCTTTATATAGAAATCATCCAAAGAGGTGAAAATAAAAAAAACTATTTTTAGCTTGGAACTCTTATTGATACAATAAATGATAAGGCCAAAATAGTATACATATTTATTAAAGTTTATCAACGACAACAGGTCGTAGCCCTTGTGCTACGAACTACGATACAGATCTTAACCTTGTAATCATAAACTTGTTTCAGTGTTTCAAAAGGTATATTATTTATACAGGGTGTCCCATAATTCATGGACAATCCTTTGCCTGCACGTTGAGGGCATCGGCCCGATTGGAACATGCAATATTTGTTAAAAACATGTATCACCGTTTTGTCAAATATCAAACATTTTCGAAATTTTCACAAAATAAATTCCTACTTCCACTTTTTTTGATGCCCTCTTCATAAACGGGTCCATATCGGCTCTCATAAAATTTGTATTCATATTTACGATTTTACTACGAATTGGAGTTCATAATAATCACTCTTCATAATTTTTTTCTTCATAAACTTTATGTTTATACATTAATATTCCTATAATCGGAACTCATAACACCCCGTCATCATATTTTTTTATTTCATAATGTTTTCATTAAGAAGGTGTTTAATTAAATTTTTTTTATTTTTCAGAATAGTTTTCTTTATAAGAGACAATGTTCATATTATTTGTGTACATAACGTTGTCTCAAATAAGATTAAATTGTAGCATTCTGTTTAAAATGTAGGTATGTTTGTAAATGTTTTAAAAACAGATTGATTCTAGCACTCGCCGACCGCTACCCCGGCACGCTCGCTTCGCTCGCTCGGCTCGTGCTGTGTTATGGTCGCAGTTCTAACCTAACCTAACCTACTACTTTACTAAAAGTGATGTATGTTTATTAACAGTATGAATTTTGATGTATAGGATAAATAGCACTTCTGATTAAGAAATATATGAAAGCAAAAATGAGTACAAATAAATGTATGAACAATAAAATTATGAAGTCGATTCATTTGGCGTTTTAATATTTATTGAAATAAAAATTATGAAGAGTGATCATAATGAAATAAAATTGTATGAAACACATTTTCGGACTTTCGATGTTAGGAGTTAAAAAGTTATGTAAGAAAAAGCGCAGCACCCTTCATAAACCCCGACCGACCGCCGCAAGCATTACTTAACCTACAAGTCTACGCGGCTTCGACTTGGCCAGGTGCTCATTGCTTTTCATGCTCAAATTTTCATGTTCAAGTTAAACCTAAAAAAGAGATTCAACAAGTTATAGTCTACCACAATGACACTCCCAATGTTATTAAAAGCTTTGTGTCGTCAATGTGGGAACATATCTATACTACGTGACCGTTAAAAGGGGTTTCCTAATGTACCACACTGATTCACGGGAGGGAAGGGAGGCGGTTTAGCCTTTGGTGACGTAGTAAATATCCTATATGAATAATCGTCAATAATCACAGATCACATAATCAATTAGAGTACTTCACAACCTTAATTTGATTATATTTAGGTTGGCTAACATGCCGATTATTTGTTCATCCTTGGTTGATATTATCCTTAGTTTTGTCTAGACTAGTAACATCCTTGAACCCAAACCGGAACCTTGTGGTGTGAGGCGTATACACTCACCACTAGACAAAGAAGGGGTTAACTTTCTGTTTACAAAAAATATTCAAATATATTATTAATATACTACGTAAAAACAATGGGGAGGGGAGGGCATCAATAACGGTAAAAAATGGGTCACGTAATACGGGTACGTTCCCTAAGCTACGCGCAGTGTTGGAAAATATCCCACTCATCTGTGCAAGCATGATATCACTGTCTGAAATATCTTATAATTGATTTTTTTTTATTGACGCCTGGACTAACCCGGATCTTTGATTGATCTACTTTCCGTTTTATTACCACTAACAATAAAATTACTATTTTAGCCGAGTTTATGACTGTCTTTTTAACTGATTGAACGATTCGGGTGACTGCAAATTTTATTACAGCATAATTAATTGATAAATATTAATAATTACCACATAATACACTAAATGTAATAATAATTTAGACATTATCACTTTTGCCGGTAGTTTCTCGGTCAATCTAGACCATGGTAAGCATTTAGATACCGGCATTTCGCTGTAGGACCAAAACATAAAACCTCTATCTTTACTTTATTGCACGACTGATCTGAAAGACGCTTGGTCTAGCCGTGAAGAAGATTAGCCGATACAAACAAAAAGACAGACGGAGCAAAATTTAAAAATTGTATCTTAGGCATAAGTATCATGCAAAAAACGGTAATTTTATGGAACTAACACGAATTTGACGTAAAATATGCATAGGTACCCTTATGCTGATTATTATTTATTACTAATAGGTAATTGAAGACATGAATGGATGAAGGGGTTATGTAACATTTTTTTAACTGTTTTGTACGCTGAATGAAGGTGTTATGTGCCTACAAACCATATTAAACTTTAAAACAACGCAGTTCAAGCTTAGTTTTAGAGTACCAAGTAATGAAGTGGGATATGTACCAACATAAAATTATTATAATAACAAAACTTTGGTGCCCATTATCTCCATATTTACAAATTGTATCATATCCCCTTCATCTTGTTTCCTATTTTATTGAAATGACTACTCACGTAGCGATATTATAATGACGTAAAATTATTTATACTTTCAAGTGCTTCAGTTGTTAGTGAATATTTTTGTGTGGAATAGGCGCACGCAACATGTCAATGGCTGGCTAGTCTACTTTCCTAACGCATCGATCGTGTGCTATGCTATTATTTCAAGTGATAACTGTTTTAATGAACTTGACTGAAAAAATTAAAGAAGACCGCATCATCTTTTACTATCAGATTAGGTCGTAGTCAAACGCGTGTCTACTCACCATAAAAAAATACAATGCCATGTTTTTTTAATTGTTGATCATGATGGATGGTGGCACTCGAACTTCTGGAGGCCGAACCACGTGATTATTTCAATGAATCATTACAAAATAAACGTAGGCAGCAAACAAGACGTAAAATATATAAAAACCATGTAATGTGACGAAAAAGCAAATGTACATTATGATAATTTTTGTGGAAACGCAAGAACTTTAGGACATTGTGGCAATGTCCTTAAACACTCGCCATTTGAGAATTCGCGTATGGAATGAGTGATTAAGAGGAGGAGGTTCCGTCGTTGCATCATTGCACACATCGCTGGCACGAGAGAAAGGGGGGCGGGTCGATCGACTACTGGACCTGTTTACCGAGACATTTGCATTCGACACCTGATCTGACATACTGATCATAACTAGGTAATACAATCACCTCACAGTATAAAGTTTACGTATGACGCAACCGAATCTATTGGATGATTTTAATTGTAGACTGTTATAATTAATCAAAGAATTATGGTTGATCTTGGTTGGTCTTGATGTGTGATAAGAAAAAGTTCATGGTTACAAGACGATCGGAAGTAATTGGCACGTAGGATAATTTCTAAATATCACGTCGAATTGATTTCAAGCAATGGTCACGTCCAGTTAATTTTTCGTTGGCTTCGATAAACTGTTGATTAGAACGTCATCGCTATGATTCAAAGCTTTAGCATTCAATGGTTGTTGTTTCCTATTAAAGAGAACAATCAAGGGAAATTAGATGCAGCAGACTTCAAGAACAACGCTCTTTGTGGCTTGTAATTATCAGCAGGGCAAGTGGCAAGGTTTAGTTGATGGTCATTATAAATCATGACCGTGAAAACTATGAATAAGTAAATCAACACATCAAATATGATTTATTATGATTATTCGTATTCGATAAAAAATCGTTTACGCTAAATCAATACATCAAATCACATTTTCACCACACCAGCACGAAAAAGATCGTTTGATTGCCAGAATTCAGTGAGTAAAAACCGTTTTTACGGGTGTTTTTAATTAGTGGCGACTTACAAAAGGCCCGGACTTGTAAAACGCATTCTGAATCGGTATGACTGTCGTATTTCATGGAATTATTCCAGGTTAAGCAATCGAGTACGAGTTTATTTAAATCTTAATATTTTTTCACTGGAAGAGGTGAAAAGTTTTGTATGTAACGCGTGAGAAAAATTTAATTTCCAGTTCGTGACCTCTTAAATCTAAAGTAAATTTAAAGTCTTTAGTAGAATCACTCGCTACGCTCGTGATTCAATTCAAGACTACTGCGCAAGCTCAAGATTTAAAATTGGCACTCACAACAGAAATATAAACTTTTTCTCACTTGTAGGTATCATAAATGACTAATATTATTATATCAAAAGTTACCCTTTTACATCTATACCATTATATAAAGAGTAAATATTTTTTTTGTTTATTTGTTTGTTATATATATGTGTATATGTATAGGCTACTTTTTATCTACGTAACATGCGTGTGGAGCCGCATGTAGAAGCAATTTTTTTTAGAACTCTATAACAGTAATAAAATATTCGAATAAATGAATAAACGCATACCATTAAAATATGTAGATATAAGGTTTATTTATATTACGAAAAAATCTGAATTACGATTGACGATTGATTTTAAATTTTGGCCCTATAGGTATAGGAGTTTATGTTAGGTTTGATCGTGACCAACAAGCGAATGCTCGACAAGGACTGGATTGACCGAAATAAACTACCCGCAAAATTGAAAATTTCAATTAACAATTAGCAAATATTGAGGTGATTAATAATCAACGGGCAATTATAAATAAATTTCAAATTTATCACATTTACCGTAACATACACACATAATAAGGTTAGGTTTCCTTAAATAGAAACATCCCATTATTGGAATCCTCAATAGTGTTATTGATTGTATCACTAATGATTTATGGTTGATGAGGAGTTTACCGGTAGCGTCTGATCCGAACGAGATGAGAGAGCAGGCTGTTGCACAACGCTGTTGTGGACGGCCTTGACCTGCTCTTCACGGCAAAATTCACTTACACTCACCTACTCTTGAGCCCAATTGCCTATTTGTACGTATTATAATATAACTTTTGATTTGTACGCTTTCATCAAAAAATCTTTATTGTTTTAGACTTTTGTCTTACGGCGATTGAGTAATTTGGATTGAATAGAATATACATGATGTATAATTATTAATATTCTATTGATTACGTTACAATGGCATTTCATATTGTATAACTATTTTTTTTTGTGAGGTGGAAATAATTTTACGTGATTTTTTTGTTTTTTAAGTGGTGCGATTATTTGAAAAGAAGTTTCAATAAATTGAGTTTATGAATTTTTTAGTGCACGGCTGGCGTAGTGGTTAATGCGATCGCTTATAACTGCGCTGGTGTTGTGGGTTTGATCCCCACACAGGACAAATCTTTGTGAGATCCGCAAAGATTTGTTCTGTCTCTGGGTGTGCTTTGTGGATGCGAAATGTATGTTTGTGAACACCCCAGCGACACATTAGTTATTCCTAGTGCGGGTGTCGTTTTTATTAAAAACAAAACAACAATGTCATTTTTTTACTTAGTTTCTCAAATAATAAATTTGACTAACAAAGAGTAGGTGCCTTTTTATCTAGAATTACCTCAGATCAAAGAAGTAAGATTTTTATAGTGCTATAAATCAGACAGATTACGTGCATAACATTACTAATGACTCTAACTCTAACAATAAAGATTAAGATTCATATCCTGAAAAAGTAAATTAGCATTTTTCTTGAGTCATAAAATTCAATAGGACTTTTTATGGTAACAGTCATAATTTTGGATCCAGTGCAACATATCAGTTGCGATTTGCAATATACTAATTATGTTTTTTTTTCTTTGCAAAGGAAATTCCGTTTGCACAAGCAGCAAGGAGACCGCAACCGTTTTCGTCTCGAGTGTTCTATGAAGCAGTCACAACTTTCACCAGACCTCGGTCTGCAGTCCGCAGGCTTTACGTAAGGGTGTTGCGCCAGACGTCCGCGCCCGCGCCCTGTGGTACCACTGACCCACTGCCACAGACTCGTACGCAGAACACCCCACTATTCAACATCTATCCCGCCAACTTAAACGTTGCGATATGTTTATTTATACTCGTACCGTACTACGTTTCACTTTTAATAAAATTATGAAAACTCCTTATTAATTGTGAAATTTTTACGCACATTGCAATATATGCAGCGTGTTAAGTATCATAACATTAATGTTACACGTCGATGCACAATGACGAAAATAGTTGGCGTGAATCAGATTAAACGGCAACTTGAACCTTTTAAAAGAATAGCCAACCGGATTAAGTCAAGAAGCTACCAAAATCCATAGTAATAACCAATTGTCGGATTCCACCGTGTAATGCCCGGGATATCGAGTTGTTGTCACATAATTATCTTATAATGCATTTAAATCCCGAGATGCCGCCGCCTGTTGTCACAATCTCGTTCTTTCTTGCTCTTATTAAATGACGTTTCTAAATATCGAAAAGGTATACAAGCTCAGAAAAGTGGGGACGGTTTAGTTTATAGAGTCACCTACTAAAAGAATTGTTCTTTAAAATAAATTATATTACAAACGGATCTCTGAATCAAAAAAATGTATTCGCAACCCCTGTGTTTTTAAAAAACCTATCTAACGATACCCCACACTACGTACTAGTTAACACATACATATCCATGCAATTATCAGTTTTCTGGCACTAACAGTTTCTACGCTAGACCTCAATCAGATAATCAGACATACGTATATGGCGTTAAGTAAGGTTCCCTTTTAGGTACTACGGAAACCTAAAAAGCATATCTTTAGTAAAATATTTATTTTTGTCGAAAGTAAAAGGTTTAATTAAAACAAATAATAGAATCCTGTGTCCCAGCTTATCCATATTGTAACGTTCACCCCAATTTGAGATTTTGTCCGATTACAGGTAATTACTGATTCAGAAATGGCAGGACCGAAAAGCGTTCCGGATTTATAAATGTAAGCATTCAGAGGTGAATTGACATGTTCTTTTACATTTAGATCGAGATAAATAAAAACATTGACGTCAAGCGATTCTTTTATCCTGATACCATGTGCAAAACGGAATATAGATGACGTGTATGTAATAACAATTAGTGGTAAAACGTTTATTTTGAGACTGAATGCAAAAAGCTTTGGCAATGTAAAATACATATTTAGTAGGTCTGAGAACAGGAGGTAAGCTATTTTTTAATCGACAACAACTAAAATCAATACATACATATACATAGAAATAAATAAAATTGAAGTGTCTGTTTTAAATTTTTTATCTGTATGTCTGTTTGTATGGGCTTTTATCTTCTTTAACGATTGGACCGATTTCAATAAAATTTAGAAGCAGGTAGCTGACTAAAACGCGCGTTACATAGGCTACATTTTATTGATGTACCTACCACACGACCGAAACCGGGGCAGGAAGTTAGTTTGTTTATTTGATCGCGCTAATCTCGGGAACAACTGGTCAGACTTTAATGATTATTTTTGGGTTGATAGTCTAATTTCAAGAAAGTTTGTATGATATTTAACATCGAAGCGAATGAACGCCGCAAAGCATTGTATGGACAGCCATCGTAACCGCTTTGTAATCTACGTAAAGAACGGAAGAGGTAACATATTTAATTGTTTATTTGTATACATTCATGCATATCAATCACGACTCAGATAACAGTACCCATCTGTTAAAGAGTTCATCTGATTGATGTGATACTTTTAAGATAACTAATTTGATTTTTGAGCTGTTAAAAAAAGATACAACTATATATACTTGTGCTGGTATTGAGTACTTATAGAACTACTGTGATAATGAATTACTATACAGGTAGATAATTATTGCTATATTACAGAGAATATATGTTCGTAAACTATTTCGCACAGAGTTAGCAGAATCATCGCATCGATAGCTCATAATTTTAATTTTATTATTAGTATAATAATATTGCATTTAATGTAGCCGAGCTAAAGCAGTTTACCAGTGAGTCAGTACATGATTCTAAAACTAGGAGAAAAAAAAATCGCCGGCAATTTCCACACAAGGTAAAATCAGTGTTAGAAATTTTTCAAAAACTCTTTTTAATGATTATTAAGAACATGATTTTGAAGCTTCAAGCGCGATAAATGTTCACCGGATAATTGCAAATATATTAGGATAGTCTAAGCCCTAAGGCAATGTTCCACTTCCATAATCTGTCAGAAAAATTAAAAAATACAACATGACAAAAATTATATTAGAATTTAGACAAATGTACGTTTATTGGCTAATATAATTATTATTAAATACGTCCATACCTTTTTTTTGACGATTTAAATACCTATGTCAACACCGTTACGCGATGGTTAAGGGGGGCCCCATACACTAAAACACCGCCTTGTGTCGCCGAACCACGTGGCGACTTCCGTGGCTATGCTTGCAAGTCTACCTCGGGGCGAGGGATGACCGATGGCCATAGTGTCTTGGCACCGGTCAGCCCTGACTGAATCCGGTTGCTGGGAAGACGGCTGTACACCAGAGTCACCCGGTCTCGGCAGGTTATGCAGTTGGAGTACTAAACAACTATCGTTCTACTCGCTACCTCATCTTAGTGGTGGTGGGGAGAAGATCTCCACTCACCTGGCAGTGGGGGGCCCCCAGTAGTTCACAGTCCCACTAAGCTCCACCCTTGCCCCACTACCGTGCCCTGTGCTGGCTAGAGTGTCTCGCCATGCCAGAATTCACGGGTCATGGTTTTCCCCCGCCCCGGTACGATAATCTCGGACAAACACCATCTCCCGGCCCAGGTGCATCGTGTCTTCAACTACCAATCTTCTACTACAGTCGAAGGACATGTGTTTTTGGCGCGCACACCAAATACGTGCATAGCTTACTACAAAAAGGGGATCATCGCCTAATTCATTTATTGTAAATAACATAGTATCCATTAAGTATATCAACACTGATATTATCTTCAACAATCTAGACGTTCTAATTACATAATTATGGCTAAGTATTGAGCCATTATTGTGTTATGTGCGCGGTATGCTATTGTGACCTGCAATGTTGTGCTGCACAAAAGCATGTTTACTTGCCTGTTTTGCGTTGCCGGCATGCGAGGAGAATAGTTCCCAACTTAATTAAATAATTTGACGAAAAATAAAATAAAACATCTTGTTTGATTTGTTATGTCAAATTGCCAGTTAAAATAAAACTATGTTTACCATCTAATTTAGGTACTCACTTAAGTAACATATTAGATTTTAAAAATGTTCTAAAATCTTTTTATGGAAATTGGACAGTAAGTCTTAATAGGCTCATTAACGCTATGTTAACATTATATTAACCTCCTTAGTGCAAAAAGGGACCACCACGTTTTAGAACCTTTACTGTATAAGTTATTTTATCAACCGAATTTTAATTATAGTGAATCTGCTCCTTAAATGATGCAGATTCATGTTTAACTTTAAGAAAACGCCTGTCAAAGTAAATATTTCTCATATTTACGTGCCAAATAAAATAAATCTATTTTGATATCTGTGATAAAGCTACAAAAGCTACCTTAAGTTAAAGAAAACAGTAAAAATTGACGAAGAAAATAACTGCAAATAATGTAGGATTGCCCATGGATTTTCCCAATACATTTGTTACGACTTGATCAAACTATAGTTTATAATTCGACGGAAAGCGTACACGAATTTATCAAAAATGTGCGATGAGAACCATCAATTATTCATATTTTCAAATACTAATCGGATATATTCAAACATTTAACAAAATAGTTGACCATTCCATTACACTCTAAAAAATCGAGGCCAACTAAGAGGCATTTTCTCTTAGTTGACGTTAAATTAAATAAAACAACCATGATATTACGAAACTCAACGATAGCTGATTAATTAAAGCAACAAGTTCATTTTGATTGAACTAACAATGTACATATGTTCATTATTTCTAACACGTATATACGTTGTTTGTATCATTATTCACTTCTTTGTATAACTTAATCATTTTTATTTAGTTAACATAAACAAATAAGTCAGTTGAATCAATTTAGAATAAACTAATAAAAGCAATCAAAATCAAATGATAGTTTCGATCATTTTTATTTATAAAATTAACAATTTGTCTTGTTAGATTTAACTAAGATCTGATAATAACGTCAACTAAAATTTAATGTTACATTCTAATATAACTAAAACGTTGAATCGAATTTCATATTAGTTGAATTAATCATTCGATTGATCGTTTTGATCAAGAGATCGACCCCTCTCTATGCCTCCCTCTACCCGCCCGCATCTATCTTTGGTGGCAGGTTTATTTCGTGCCGTGGAGTGGCCTGCTGTGCTTCTTTTCTCTGCTTAAAGTTAGAATCTTGGTAGTCATTTTAGTATCAAGTAATTTAATTTAGTGCGTTTGATATTGTATAGGATTAGGTATATATTAAACGTTGATGATAAGTACAAGTGCAGTTATCCCGTATGATCCCGTCTTTTGACTACTGGAAATGGAAGACGTTAGCAAACTGCTCAAGACTTGGGATTTAGAGGCTCTAATACCAGTATTCACCCGTAAGTATCTCAGTCGCAAGTTTTTTTTTATGGTGCTTATTGAAAATGTAATAGGTACCTACCTGAACCCAAGGGTTTAGGTAAGTACCTGGGTTTAGGGGTTTAGGTAGGTTTTTGTTTTATTTTATAGCCGTTTCGTAAAATAAAAGTAGCGTAAGTTACCCCTTATGATATCGGCTATCAGCCAATAAAAGTCCCGTTAAAATCGACCAAGCCGTTTCAGAGATTTCTTGGAACAAACAGATAGACAAAAATTTTATAAATTGATTTTTTGATGTACGTACCGTATATACTTTTATATGCATTTAGTGAAAAGCTGACCCTTCAAATTGGTTTATGTAGTAAATAGATTCCAATAAAATTTGTTGCTGACATCTTTTTTTTTTTCAGCATCGAATGAAGATACATCGAATTTAGCCGGATTTTTATCTATACCGTTTTTATTAAACACTGCGGCAGTTAAACAAAAGAAGAAACGCGGTTCAGATGCAGGTCAAAGCTGGTAACCAAGTAAAGATAAGCCACGGGAAGGCTTTATAAAGCATGTAAAATCTAGTGCAGAAATCCGTCAAGCAATAGAACTACGCCTTTCAACCCTTCTCCAAAAAGGAGCGCCATCCCAACCTTATATTATTGTAGTGGGTGAGTCGCTGGACAAAATAAATACTTTTCTAATAGTTGCGAATAGATCAGTCATCTATAAGAGAATGTCTGTTATACACGCAGTTGATACGTGTTATAAAATAATATGGGCCCTAAATGCAGAGTATGGTATCGACACATACCCTGTGTGGTACTTCATACAAAAAGCGTTTTATAAAATGTCATCCGCATTTGATAAAGGATAAACTGCTGCTGAGTCTCTCCTTGCGGATTGCAATATTTAAATACCTATTGTATTTTTCTTTTTTAATAATTGTTGCCAAAACTGTTAATGACTGATAATAATTAGTAACTTTTGTTTATGACATTGTTTATGTGAAAATTTCTCTTTACTATAATTCTTACTTAAGTATTTAGTTTTATACCTATTTAGGTACATAATAAGCAAATTGTTACAACAAAGTTTAGTTTGCTTTGGTTGTAATCATTTTAGACCACTGTTAATAAGTAATATAATAAACAAATAATATTGTGACTGATGATTATTCATAATTGTTTAAGAAATAAGCTGTGTAAAAATTGTTTTCTCTGTTAAATATTGTTATTAAAAAAGTTAGAACGCCGATTCCCTGTAATATAAATGTTTTAAGCAATGGCAAAAAATATGTTACCCTGCGCTGTACTATCTAAGTAGTCGATGAATATAATATATAACTATTTTTAATTATATTTTTGTTTCATTTTGACCAAATTTATGTACCTACTTACAAAAATTTTGTTAGACATAATAGTTACCAATAGATACAGTTTGAATATACTTGTATTAATACACTAATACACTCAACTCAGATAACATTCTGGGTACCTACGGTCTCGAGATGCTATCTTTCTTTTTCTTTCTTCTTTTCTAGAAGAAGAAGAAAGGCGCTATCTTAATTAATTGGGTTAGGACTTCAAATGCATATTTAGGAGCAATTTCGGTATAAAGTGCGATTTTTAAATACAACCCTTTTCAAAGCATTTCAAAAACCGGAGGTAAGGGTTGTATTTATAAATCTCAATTAATACTGAAAGTGTTCTTAAATACGCATTTGATGTGCTGACCTAATAAATAGATCGGTGTTAGTTAATGAGACAAAGTATCTCAGTACATTCGATTAAGAGTAACTTTGTTGGTATAATAATGTTTCATATTTAAAATAACCATGGTTTTAGTAGAGTCTACGAACATGAATTAGTTATAATGACCACGTTCTTAGTAAAGTCTACGAACATGAATTAGTTATAATGACCATGTTCTTAGTTGAGTCTACGTAGATGAATTAGTTATAATGACCACGTTCTTAGTTGAGTCTACGTAGATGAATTAGTTATAATGACCACGTTCTTAGTTGAGTCTACGAATATGAATTAGTTATAATGATGAAGTTCTTAGTCAAATTTATTAATGAGAATTAGTTAGAGTAGTCATTTTCATGTTTATATTAACCAAGACCATAGATGAATATATTATGTTGATATCGTCATATTAGTCATTTTCTTGTTGACTTTGATTAAGGTTTTAATCGTTCTGTTTAAGAAGCAGATAGTAAGAGCAACAAAATCCACCTTAATTGATTCATATAACGTCTTGTTAGGCTCAAATGGAATCAAGATGCTTGTTTGCAATAATCACAATCTTGTTAGGAGCAACCAATTTTTTGTTAGAGTGTACAATTATTGATTAACTAATTAACATGGCCTGACCGGCTTAAATGTTGTTAATTTCATGTCATGGCTATAATTTAATTTCAGTGCATTATTGATTCACTGTATTATCACAGACGCTTTTAGTACCACTTACCCAAACATACACAGTGACACCAATACATAGACAAAATACACAAAGACGACCTGAATAATGTATTTGTGAATTTTCTGTGAGTTTTATGTTTTTCTGGAACGAGCTTCAACTAACTGAATTCTTCATGAAAACTTCCTAATATCATCAGTAATGCGTTGGTATGGAAACTTTTTCAAGTATTGAAAAGGATTAAAAGACACGAACTCATTCTTGCCGGCATACCATGCGGTTTAAGTCGCGAGCGGAGGAAAGTTCAAATATTCTTAATTATGCATTAGGACTGAATTTATGAATCATAAAATGAAGACAAGAAATGATAGGATGTACATAGCTAATACTAGGTAATCGATTGAGATATGACTAGCCAAAAAGAACTCAACAATCAGAAATGTAGACAGAAGCAAATATCGATAAGAAGGCATCGTAACGTGTCTTGTCGCACATTCGTGAAGCGATGTGGAACGTGGAACTCCACAATCGCATCGTGACACGAACGCGCCGTTGCGTAAATCATCGATATGCAGCGATGATCAATTAGATAGGAACTCGTGAAATCTTTGTCAACGCTTATATAATCTGTGGTGGAACAATAGTGGACATGATTACAATTATTGCTAATCTCCATTGTTTACACAAAAAATCTATAGTATTTTTTAATTTAATTTTTGTATTAAATTAGCGTGTGAAACAAACTAGTAGTCGTTAATGAGAAAAACGAAAACCTAATTAACGAATATTAATGTGTTTCATGAGCAAGTTTTAAATGAAACTAAACCCGCTTAATCAAATATCGCGTGGACCAGTTTCAAGAAAGTCAATAATTTTCCACATAGCTCACTTGTCTTATTTGCTAAGTTTATGAACGCAAGATCCACAATGGATTGAAATTAAAACTGAATTAAGTGTGCTCATTAACATTGACCATAGTTGCATGAATGAAGTTAGATAACTTTTAACTAGTTTATATTGGTTAAATATTACCTCAGGCTTCATTCTTTTTAATTAGGTTCAAAGTTTGACGATTTAAAATTAATTAGGACCACTACAAAAAAAAAAAAAAAATAATAATATGGTTAGAAAAATATTGTATTTTTTAAATTAATTTGAAGAATTTTAGATTAGAATTTTGCAAAAATAGGTTTAATTGTTTTGAAATGTTAAGCCTAGATGATTTACGATGAGTAAATCACAACGATAATCTTATAAATAACATCGTTTTTTAAGTCGGTAAAAAAGTAAATAATATTAAAAATCCAATGGCACAAATGATGCTACTTACGTGTCCGGATGTTCGGCAAAACGGGTGTGTACGAAAGGACGTATTCCTTTCTATACGAGCGTGCCTGTGAGGAACTGTTCTTGAATACAAATACAAAGCAAGCAGGTCGACTTTCGCGTGGTTACTCGCGCAGGTGTTGGCGTCCACCCGCGCGGCGGACAGTGACTGACAAGCGCCAGCGCAGACCGACCCGATGGTCGATACCATCGCGAGCTGCGTCACATGTGACGTCAACTAACGTCACGGCCCACCGGCAATGCACAGGTGACCCTTGACCCAGCACAAGATTTGTCTTCACTAATTTGCGGCTTACGCAAATGATACCTAGCAAGTTCACCAGATAATAGAAAATAGTTTTGATGTTTGCGCAATAGCTACTCAGCTATTAGCCACTTTAATTAATAAAATGTTAGCTTAGTTGGCCCACGGAAGTAAAGTTTAATTTATAAAAGTAAAAATACGCAACTTTTTACTACGCGTATTATAATACACTACTTACTTTTTAGTAGAGATTTTTGAGAACGAACTGCGGTATCTATTATGTTTCAGGTTACGAGCATTATGAATTTACTGTCGCGGAACTACATTTCATAGACAGCAACGTATATGCAATCTATTGTAGAAGTTCCACACAACTTACTATCAGTTTACTGTGTAGAACTTTGATAGGATCAAATTAAATTACTATTGGGATTGGGATTTGAACCCGCCATTATGTGCTCTGCTAGTTCCGCAATGTATTTGTATGCAGCTCGATTAAAAAAAATAAAATATTTTTTGCTGATTTGTAGGTAAATTTATTGGTCGCAGCGCCATTTGCAGGTTGAAAAATTAAAAATTCAGTAGGAACCAAACACTACTGGCAGTGCACCTTGGACGTTTACCCAGAAGCTGCAGGTTCGAATCCTGCTGGATTCTTAATTTTCAACCTTAATCTATACGTATAATAAAATTGTAAATTAGTCATGTTTCCCAATTACATTGAGGTCGGCTTCTAGTCTAACAGATTTAGTTAAATATCAGTATTTTACGTGGAGCGACAACCCAGTACGAAGTAATACGATACTCTTAGTTAGACTAGTTGTCAGACTTTCTGGCCTCCCACTACCTGTAACGACTGCCATAGATGTTCAAATGGCAACCGAGACCAAGCAGTCGGCTAAACGTGCTCTCCGAGGCACGCAGGAAAACTCGTCATGTTAAAGATTGTCATCCATTCACAGCCGCGGTTATCATTGCTTAATCTTCAAGATCGATCAGTCAGCACGAATTCGACTTAGCCAAGAGCTCCTCCGTGACATTGAAGATATTAATTCGAGGAGAATCATATTTTTATAGAACTTTTGTCTGTCTGCTTGTATGTTCGTACGGACATTACGCAAAAACTACTTCATGAAATTGGATGCCGCTTTCACGGTTGTGTAGTTGAAGGTCCAACTTAAAAACAGGTATATCTTAGTATTTATCATAAGGGGCTGAATTTTGTTGTGGTAAATTAGGGGTTGCGATTTTTATCATACAACGAATTCCATGCGGACGAAGTCGCGGGCAAAAGCTAGTATTGTATAAAATACAATATTTTATAATATAATATATAATTTGCTTTTGATAATATTTAAACAATTCTCACTGTTTGTACGTATAGTACATACGATAAAATATGCTGTTATTTAATGTAAATAAGAGAATGTTTTTAAATTAAATTCACATATTAATGGTAATCGTTTTTAAGCTATGAAATGTTTTAAAAAATATATATAATATTACAAAATTACTGTGAATACGTAATTTGGATGAACATAGGGATATGAAACTATACATTTTTGGAAATCAGATTAAATAAGGTTAGTAAAATGTATTAATATTATTATTATTTATTTATTATATTAATTACTTACTTAAATTTTAGCTGTAATTTTACGGTGAAGCAACAAGTTAAAGCTTTTTTTATTGAATATAATATTATATTATATCTACACATTGGCAGGCATTACACCGTGTATACAAATACACGGTGTAAATGCCATCGTGGCGCTTACCACTGATTCAGCTAAATGTTTCTGAGACCCAGGATGGAAAAACAATCTTGGAAAAAAATACGTGTTATACCAAAGTCGCAAATGTATGAGAATAAGCTTACGAAAACTTACACACTTAACATTTTAGCAGTAAAAAATTGATTAGAAAATTCTACACATGCCAATGAAAAAATTTTCATCGGGCAACATCAAAGTCGACTCGAAAATTGTAAATGTATAGAATAGAATAGAATACTTTATAAGCTCTTAAAAATAGTCGTATAGGAAAAGTCTCGAGTAACGTTACTCTTCCATATTCAGTAAAAAGTTTTTGCACTCAGGGTCTGAGAATCTTGTACTGAGTCACTTGTAAGCGGCTTCATCACCATGTCATTAACACCCTGTTATTGTGCCAGAATCCTAGCGAGCTAATTAAATAAATATTTTCAGATCTGAAATGTGTAGAAATTATTCCATAGACCGCGGGCAGCTTCGCGCCCACCGAACGATTGTCTCTGCCTTTTTAATCTCTGTTATCTTCTTTTTTAATTTACTTAAAATACACAACGTGTTTAATGTACTCGTATATAACTGGATATGGAATAATACTGTATTGATTAAAATATATTGTTGAATAACTCTTTTTTTTTTATATAATATTAAAGTTGAAAAAATTAAGAATCCAGCAGGACTCGAACCTGCACCCCCTGGGTTTACGCCCCAAGTGCTTTGCCAATTCAGCTATGGATTCGTATGCTGCCGGACTCGAAACTTCTCAACTCTTTTTGTGCCAGCCGAAGCTAGACGAACCATTACTTGGTTTTAGCGCCATCTATGCGATGTAATAAGTTACTTATTCACATAATCGTAAATAAATCGCAAATAATAATAAAGGCATAGCAAAGCTAAAATTTGCTTTAAATATTACAAACTCTTTTTTTTGTATTATTTAAAAGATAAAAATGGTATCCGTGGGTTATTTTCAGGAGATAAACATATGCCATTGCGGATTTTATCTCGTCAGGTTTGTGCAGCGTTTGCAGTGTAAGGGCACAAAAGTACGTATATTTTTTCTCATTACAATTATTTTAATTACTTGGTTTATCTGTATGTTTTATACATATAATTACCTCATAATTTACTCTATCTATTGGTGAAAACCGCATTAAAATCCGTTTTTTTAAATAATAACTAGCGACCAAAGGGGTTGCGTCTTCATTTTACACCAGGAATTGAAGAAATAGTTATTGCAAGCACATTGAATGAGCCACTATTAGTTCTAGTTTTGGCCATAATGAGGGCGGATATCGCATACAAGTAGATACGTGCACCCAGCTTAGTGTGTGGCACTATGGACCGGACAACGAAAGTCAAAATTTGCGAGTTCAAACTTTAAACTCACGACTCGTTTGTTATTTATGTCATGTGAACATTCTAAAAGTTGTTTTTTTTTTACGCTAAGGACGCAGAATATTAATAAATTAGTTTTCATTTTGACCCCCAACAGTTTGTAATTTCTCTCACGTGAATATTCAAAAAGTTAATTTTTGTTCGCTAAGAACGCAGTAGGTATCTTAATAAATTAGTACTCAGATACCAAACAACAAATTTTTGGTGGACATTAAAAAAAGTATAGCTTACTTACTCTATTTATGTGCAGTCATCATAATAACACTGGTTGATTGGGGTATCAAGACCTGAGTGGTGGCCCCCTGCTTCTTATAAAGGTAGAGCCAGGGCCACTAATGTGTGAGTCGTGTGTTAACAGGGTTATTATTTTGCTATTTACTTATTATATTACACTTATCATTATTATATTTAAGATAAGAAGAAAAATGCACATAAACACATACAATACTAATATTATAATCTATTGGTATAAAGAAAGTATATGCATAGTAACGATATACCCACGTAAAAGATTCCAACGATTGAGTAAATTTGAACCTAATTGGTTCAATTAGCTACACAATTTTATTGGTGGGAGAGCTACCAAAACCCACTTGCACGATTATATCTAGATTAAGATCGATCGCTGATAAAGTCAGGGAACAATCAAGTTATATCTAGATTTGCGGACAATACAAAATTTACAAGATGGTGATATTAACCTGGCTTCATTGAATTATATAACCAGCATGATGCGCTTACTGATATTATTTGGGGTTAAACATCTAAAAAGAAATGCTTTACGCCTTACTATAACAAGGATGTAGCAAAGGTTTTACAGGCGGATTTTACCGGTATATTATGTGCCTAAACTTATTTGTCACATAATACTTATTATAAACTATTCTAAAAATATATTCTTTAAAATATTAATTGTTCATAAGTATACAGAGAGAATTAAACATAGATTAGGTAAACCAATGAGCTGGACCGGCTAAGCACACTGGGCAGATGAGATTTTTTTTAGGGCGCGCCATTTACATTTTACTCTCATTCCGCGGTTATTTATTTTGATCGCCCTTTATTTATGCCTCTACTGTCGGGCCTGGCGGAAAGATTTTTTAGTTTTGATCTTCGCACGCAATTAAAATACACATAGAGGGTTTGGCGTATGCGCCTCCTTAAGCCGACACTGCAAACGATTGCAATATAGAATTTCCAATAATTGGCATGGTGTCAAGAATAGGTTTCTTAACTATAATAAAAAAAACCTATTTGTTTAAAAATCATCTTTCTTCTTTAATCAATATTAATAAAATTCGGTATTATGTTAAAATTTATATAATCTGCCACCACTTATGGCCGCAGGCAATAAACGGAACTAGATGTAAACGACGAAACTGAAGCACAGCGCTAATCGGTCATGGCCGTCAGTGATGGCGGGTCCTCTATAGGTAGTATATGATTAAACGTTTTAAATTTTATTGATATCTACTACGATTTTAGTTCGAACAAGTATTAGTATCATATATTAAGTGCTTGCAAATACGTATCGATCCAATGATATTATAGAACTATAGATATGTTACGTTCATAGAAATTACGATTTAAATCCGTTCCGAGCTATTCCAAATTGCACACATTGACAAATGTAACTGATAAGTAAAACAAAAGATACGAAATAGCACGCAAATGAAAGAGAATGAAAGAGATAGCTATAGTTTTAATAATTGCACTTCAGTGGTACGCACGTGACTGCGCTCGACGCAGGCCACACGCAAACTAAACACAAGACGTCCCAATTGGGACGTATTTGAGTATTCACAGCGCGAGCGCTTATAACATATCTGCTTTTGTTTTTATATAATATCATTGTATCGATCTATAACAAAGAGTAAAAACGTGTGAAGTACGTACAAATCCCGGATATTATTCCTCTGTGTTGTCAGGTAATGTCAATTGTCAACTGAGTATAATAAGTATAATAAGGCAGTAGTTAACCTTGTTATGGCTGAACTGGTTTATACAGTACACATCCTCTAGCCAGTTCTAAATAACTATTTGTTCGGATTTTATGCCACTCGTTTTGTGGTTCCGTACAACTGTTAAAATACGAAACACTCATGCGAATGGTTCGGTGAGTCCTGTCTGTTTTTATCAGTTAAAACTAGAAATGTGCCGTTCTCGGCAATATTGCCTAAAAGGTGGCAAGATACGACAACATTGTTTAAAAAAATAATCATTAACGATCTAATGAAAAATATATAACATGATGTAATACATCAAATTCAAAAATCAACGTAAAAACGTTTTGGCGAATATTGCCATCATTGCCGGGAATATTCCCGCCATGCTCGGCAATATTACCGTAAGATGTCACTAGCGGCATTATAACATTTTAGAAGGCGTATGATTAATCAGTTGCCCTTTACTTTTGAAAATAATAAAATAATACTTGCGCTGCATAATGAGTTCTAAATAATGATAACTCAAATTAACTTTTAATGATTATTGGGTACAATTTTTTTTTCCTTTTTCTTAATATAATGTGTGTGGAGCGCTCTTTGACTTTTATTATAATACTTTTTTTAGTATTTGATGTTATAGCGGTGACAATGATACATATTCTACGTCGTAATTTTCAACTATTACTATTTTAACAATTCCGTTTTCTGCAATACTACTCTATCGGATCGGATCGGCAATATTGCCATTGTTGCCAGCTATATTGGTAATTTCCCACTGCAGGCAATATTGGCAAGCCAATATTGCCAACAGTCTGACTATTGCCGATGCCACATCCCTAGTTACAACTGTCAGAATGTAAACTGAAAATGCAATGAAAAAAATGAAAAATTCGGTGGTAAAAGTGCATATTAAAATCACCTGCTAGAAAGCCTTGGTTATAGAACCCGGAACCAAATGTATCAAGGCAATGCACATTCATAATACCAGTGGACCTACAAGATTAAATGTACCACGAAAATCTACATTCATTGTAGTAATGTACAGGTTTTATAAAAAAATATAGAACACGTTTTGATTTGCATTATTTTGCACTTGTTTGAAGTTCTTTTATTAAAATAAGAAATCCGACGTCAAATTTATTTTCAGTAAGAAGATAAATACCTAGTTAAGTCTCTTTCGACATCTCTTGTTATTTGTATTGGTCCTGAATAGATTATGAGCAGAAATTAGTCAATGTTTATGATTTGATAAACCACTTTTTATTTAACAACCAAAATCCTTGTAGGACTTACTATTACTACCGCTACTCGAGATGAGGTCAAAAGAGCAGACTAAATGTAAAATCTACATGAATAATGTATACAAGGCCAAAAATAAAGCATTATACCGCATGTATAACAATATTAATGTGGCATAAATAATTGTTCAAGTCTAGCCAAGTTCTAAGACCCATTTATTCGACTTTTTGCGTTATTAAGGTATTTTGAAGTCGATTTTTTTTTTTAAGTACTTTTTTGTTTATCTATTTTAATGAAGATCTTTACCATGAGCCATTCTGGTTTAAGACGACTTGTCCAGCAGTTAGAATGACGGGTACGAAAAATTACTTATCCTATGTAGATTATTTTCTTACTCCTAACTTCTTACATGGATATTCCTACTTTAGAAATATTGAACGTCTCGCCTCAACTGTGTATAACTTGAAAGAATACAGTAAACGGGCTTAAGGTGCCTATATCTAAACAATTATTCCCGTACTCCTAACCGTTGTGGGGTTGTACCTTCCAGCATCAGCTCAGCAACATGAAATGCTGACTGCTAGATGCAATATTCGAGTAACTTTAGGTAATTTACTAAAAACAATATAGAAGCCTTTAAAATTTGGATGTCCCTTTGATTTCTCTAGGATCCCATCATCAGAATATGACTGATGAGCATGGGACCACATGACAAGTATACTCTTTCAGACAAAAAATATTTTTCAAAACGGTTCAGGCGTCTTCCAGTAATCGGTGAACAAATATAAAAAATTTAGATGATCCCCTTTTTTGGAAGTCGGTTAAAAATTCACAGCGGTTACTGCTCGTGCGATTCTGGGTTAAGTCTATCAAGTGCCATCGCAGTTCGTATTTGTGTTTATGCTAACGACGTCTTGGTGATAGCCCGTGATTTGATGATACACAGAACAAGCATTGTTGAAATGGAGGCAAATAGAATTGCTTATTTTTTGTTCAATTGAGTCATGTTCCTTTTCATTTACGGTTTACTAAACGGAATTTCATTAAAAGGAAAGACTTATAACCAACAACAGTTTTTGTTTTGACAAAACAATAATATCAACGTTAAAGTGTTCTGTCATAATGCGTAGCTGTCTTTTTGAGTGGCACAAAAAATAAACAAGAAACAAATCGCCAATCTGATGCCAAAAGTAAATCAATTATAATTGTGATAAATAACTTTTTTAGAACATAACAACAAGAAGTCTATATATAAGATACGATATTTTGAAACTGCAATGAATAAAAAAGAAGCCCTTAGACTTACCACATAAACAGGTTTTATCACAGAGCTTCGGTGGTTGGGAAAGGCCAAATTTCCGCTAACATGTGATACCTGCAAAGAAGACAATCAAAAACTTGAATAAAAATATGATTTGTGTTACGCTATCCTTTTATGAACACATAAGGAAATATGGACCACAGATTCGTCAAGGATCTGAAACAGATTATGGCGTGGGTGTAAACCTATGGCCCTACTGGGGACACCAGTCACCAGATTATTTTAAAAATAAATAACAGCTAAAATTACGACAGCTGTAACTCTTTTTAGATTTAGTTCAGTTAGTGAGAGGTTTTGGTAATCACATGGCCTTAGGATTGGACCAATATTCTTTTTTGTTAACCATCTAACTTTTGCTGTTTCCATACTTATGAATAACGTAAGCTACATCATGATTAGTCACTGCAGCAATAAGTTATTTATTACACGGGCGAAGTGGCGGGGATCGCGTAACTACTGTGTGAGGTATTGGCAATCACGGACAAGGCATTTTGGGTAGTCAGTACTGGTTTGTAGCACAACCACAACAGACTAGTAAATGTGATTGATGATACCATGATAATCAAGGTTCGAAGTGATAATTATCATTGATAATTATAAAACTCTAAATAAAGAACTCTAATGCCATCAATGACTATCCACAAGGTTATTCCAACGCATTTTGACGCTTTCAGGCGCTTAATGGAATAATTGTCAAATTTTATTTTCTGTTTGTGTTTGTCGACAATACTTGAAATTTTGTAGTATAAATTCATTAAATATGGCAAAAAATAAAGATAATATGCATTTGTACAGAATTTGTGTGCACGATAAAGCAGCTGTTTGTGGGCAAAATGTAGGAAAATAAGGAGACCAAGTAATTAAACATAATGGATCTTAAAGAAAATAATTATTTTGATAATTTTGGTGATAATTAATAGTTGGATACTAATAATTAAGTTATGCCAATATGGTTATGGATTATATTAATTAAATTGCATTAAATGTCCTTATATTTTTGAAATGGAAAAGACCGTTTTGTTAAAGACTCAAAGAAAAATATATATTCTTACTAAAACGAACTCAAAACAAAAAAACTTATAAAAACTCAATCCTCACAAAAAAAAAATAAGACATCTATAACTTTTTGTTAAATTACAAAAATAGCTTTAATTTGTTTATTTATAAACATTTGCGTAGACATTTTTTTGGTTTATTTATAGTAACAAAATATTTTTATAATGCGATTATTATAAAAAATTGCCAACAAGTTTGTCTACGTAAAGTAATTTAAATCGCATTTAAGGTTATATCAACGGTGTTTTTTCCAGATTGGCATTATTAATGTAATGTTTCATCAAAATAGAAGTATTTTTGAATAAATGACACTGCCATTTTTTTTCATGAATCTTGAAAACCAATTTGATGAACAATATAATATAAGTTTAATATTCAATTATTTTTTGAGTTATATCATGATCATTGCACGTGTTGAATGTTGATTACATTGAATATAGAGTTATTTATTTTTTTCCCTCATGATTTAATTAAATTGTATTGACATGTGTATTCTGATTGTAATCTAGGTAATATTTTATGATTTATTTTATTAATGCAATTAAGTACTTAATGTAATTTATTAATGTGATGTATTATAATTTTAATGATAAGTTATTTTCCACACAATAAATAAATATTACACAACATACACACAACGCCATATTATTATATCCCCAAACTAAGCAGAGCTTGTACTATGGGTACTAGAATAACTGATACTAATACATATATACTTTTCATTTTTTTTTTTAAATAAATACTTATTATACATATAAACACCCAAGACAAACGTCCATGTTCATGCACACAAAGATTTGTCTTGTGCGGGAATCGAACCCGTGACCTCGGCGTCGCAGGCAGGTGTACTACCCACTCCGCTTATGAAATAAATGAATTGAATAGCTTTGCCTTTTTCTTTAGCGTTTGATTTCAGCCCCTCTACATAACTCTTTTACGAAATACTGTGAGAAGCAGAAATATAAAAATAATAATAAAAAAATACAATCACAGTACACAAAAATACTAAAGTGGGCAAGTAATAACAGAATGTTTCTCAAGATGAGCGAAAAGATTAGGTATCTCGACATGTACGCGTTGCAATTCTATAAATAGCACAATGTCCGTGTCTGATATTGTCTTAACATCATTTTACTTAATGTAATCCGCTTTGGCTTTGACCAGGTAAGGTACGGTTCAGCAAAGCTATTTATATCTTCAGTATATTGACGATACGATGAGTGAGTAATAAATGTTTGTTTGGAATATTGTTTCTATGGTCAGCTGTATTGCTGCATAGGCCATACACCAGAATTACAAATAGTTTTTAACATTTGTCTTCATTTCATTAGGACTAGCAAAATTCTAAAAATTTACAAAAAACGAACGATATTATTTTTTATTCATAATGCCACATATCAACATTAAAGTAACTCAATAAAATTATTAATGCGTTGCAAAAGAGGAGGTCGAAAACTGTTCTCGTTGAATATTATAAAAATATTTTAATGAACTTGGAAAAAAAAAAAAAAAAATAATTTAATGACATTTATTATATTCATTATACATAAATCAATCAATCAAATGATCAAAATACAAATCAACTTCGTTAATTTGCAAAGCTGTTTACGAGTTTTATCCAAATGAGTTAATAAGTATCGTTTTATTTTAACACTAAAATAGGCATGGTGACTGATCTATAGATAGTAAAATATAGGATACCTTATCAAACTATAGGTAAACATAAACCAATTGAAATATTTTTTTGTTACATACAATAAATCTAACTCATTTTATGATCATTTAAAGTTTCATGGACGAGTTCATTTTTAAAATACGAAATTATTCGATTTTTTTTTTATCATTAAATTACATACACAATTTATAGCAATATTTGTAATAAAACCATTTTTATAAACGCAATATTTCGTATAGCTATCAAACAAAATTCATAACTTCACATACAAAATACTCCTTAGCCTTTTGTTTGGAGCGTTTGGGCATAGTAAAATAGGTTTGGGCGAGTCTATTATTAATGTGAATTTGAAATTGTATTATCTCAGGAAGTTTATGTTAGGTCAAAGTAATTCTTGTAATGATGTTTCTTATATCAAGAGGTGTTTCAATTACATACAAAAATAAAAATTAGTCATCATGCCTATTGTATTTAGTAAATTTCGTTTTTCCTGCCTACTATTTGAGTTAGATATTTTTTAGAATCTTTTATTTACTTTTACATAGGTTTTTACATAGGTGATGTAATATAAAGCGGATAACATGCTATTACGTGCTACGTTTAATAAAATCTGTTGACTCGCAGTATGTATGAGCCCGTAAGTAAACAGACAAAGATGCAGGTGAATTTTATTGCTGCCCTACTATATTCTACGGCTGGAAAATATTGGTAATCTTACTTACATAATATATTACTATGCTGCTAGCAGAATAATATTATGTTATGATTTTTCATTTTTTTATTCACTACACACTTTTTTTTACACAAAAACAACCATATCAAATCTAACACTCCTTCGTGAGCGGAATACGGTTTAAAAATTGACACAAAATTATATACTCGCGTGATAATATGGGTAGGTGTCTAGGTCGCACCGTATCTGATAGCACATGATTCACAAATTGATACACTACATTTACGGGAATCGCAATCGAGTTTCTGAATATGACTCATTATTATCAGCACTTGCGATAAGATCAAAAGTAACGAATTTTTATCATCGCATCATATGATGGGCAAAAATTATGTAGAATTATAATATTAATTATTCATAAATCACTCAGCATATGTGGCATTATCTCTTAAATAAATATCTGAAAGGATAAACTGACAAATATTACAAATTTATGGTTTTAAATGCAAACTTGATTCAGTTTAATCATACTATGTTTGAATTTGTGTTTAATAATGACATTGTTAAAAAACATCCCAGGTTTTACGTAAAGACTTCATAAAAGAAATGTCTTCAGCCGAGCCATTGGAGGTGTGCTTTAAAGTTTTATGTGTCCAGTGTGTGGCCAGGCCAGGCATTATCGAGTCTTATGTGTGCAAACGGTAACACGTAGGACAGATGAAAATAAAATTAAAACATGATTGGTAAGCATTTGTTGGTCATAGCAAAAATGTTGATGAATAAACGTTTTGGTCATCATCATCATCATCAGCCCAGAGACGTTCACTGCAGGACATGGGCCTCACCATTCCATCCCACAGCGCGCGGTTTTGAGCCGACTGAAACCAACGACTCCCCGCGATCTTGACAAGATCGTTCGTCCATTTAGCGGGGGGCCGCGGCCGTCACACGTTTGGTTATTAGTCAGATACGTCTACACCCAAAGAGTACGTCAGTAAAATCACCCATTTATCTCCACTTTTCTTCGTCGTGTCGATGGCTGAGTCAAATTTTATTTTGACTTGCCATCGTGGTGAAAGGATTAGCCAATTCGCTTTGGAGAACTCGCGAATTGCCCAGGGTGCGCCGGACGTAAGGAATCGTTGTGTACGTCACTCGGGGAGGCTCCTTTCATGCTCCCCTTATCTCCACTAAGATACTTTGTCGCAATTTCGGAGTCGCGGGCGAAGCTAGTGTTCTACAAACAATTTAAACTAAGTAGCAATGTGCAATGGTTTCTATTACAGGTTACGTCTGGTGTCAAGCTCAAAGGAGTTACCGTTAAAACCGGAATTCCAGCCGTAACGATAAGAAATAATAGAATGGACGGCCACGTGTATTGACTATTTACATATTCAATGATCTTAATGAAGGATACAGTGAGAATAATAAGAAGTCATAAAATTTATTTGAAATTAGATAAAATCCAGATCTATCAGATATCCACCTACCTACCTACCTATTTATTAATTACACAAGATATTTCAGAAAATTACATTAACGTTTTTAGGGTGAAACATTACCCTTGTAAGTAAAGATAATGGATTGTTCAGAGAGGTAATCATATAGAGGTATACTTGGACCTTTACGAATATCTTATAATAATATCTCTTTATTGACTTTTACAAATAAAATTATACAGACAATTTAACGTATATAGCACAACCACAGAATCATCGTCTTAATCCCTTTTAAATAAGTTTTTATCTCAATATAAACAATTTAATCGACAATAATCGCTGATATTAATTAAGCAAGATATTGTGGTATAATATTTTTGTTTTATCAACAATTAATAGACATTTGATGACACTATCAATCAAGCTTAATGTAATTTTGATTATATTTTGAAAGATCCAATAAAATGTTTACGTTAGTTTAACGTCTAGAAAAATAAACCATTAAATTTAAATTAAAAACAAGTTTTCTTAATCACGGAAATTATTGTAGGTTTGTAATGTTCTGGAAAAATATGTATGACGCAAAAGCTGGTGCACCAGATAGCCGCGTACTTATTATCGCCCGTTTACTGGTGCTGTACGTTGTACGTTGTACGTGTACACGCGCAATTTACACTATTACCATATTTTAAACATTACTTGCTATAACATTATTTTACCTCCAAACATTAACGTGCAAAAAAAAAACCATTGAAACGCTTGATTCTTTACAAAGTCCCACACACGACTTTATGATAATGTGTCTACACAACGTAAAAAATGCACTTGGACAATTAATTCTTACTGTTTTGCCGGTATATTTAATTTAAACTATCCTTCAAATAATAACACTCTATTGAGGATAACAACATAATAGGGATTGTGGAATGAGCAACTAAGGAAAGTACAGAAACTTCAAAAATAAAAAAGGTGAAATTTTGTTTTTTATCTTCATATTCTATTTAGTTTATAATAAATCCAACTATTAAATCAGGCAGATTTGATGCTGGTGGGAAACCAGTTCTATTATTACAGAATAAATTAAATCTCAGGACCAATGTCACCAAAAGCGTTAAACCAAGTTTAATGCTAAATCCAGTTTTATACATTTTCAAGCTCAGTTTTGTGAAATTAGCACTTTTGAATGTGGCAATTTTTCAAAATATACCTCCCTTGTAATGTATTTATGCAGTTTCTCAAAAAGAGGGATCCAGTATTCTTAAAAATTATTGAAAATAAATACCCCATGTGAGTTTATACTATACTTTAGACTTAATTATTGAAGATTTTGAGTCATTTTTATTATATTTAAACATTACATATCTAGAATGTTATGGCAAAGGTTTATAGCACCTGTTACGTTTAGGTTCCATCTGATGGGTTGTGAGCCTAGCACCATCCATCAGGCATGATTCCAATTTCCAAGACTATAACTCCTCAAGTGCTCTTTTGGCACCAATACTACCATGAGAAGTTTTTGGAGGAGTTCTTCAAAATATGTGTTCATTTTGAAATATTTACATCCTATATGAATATGGCAAAGGATTGAAACAAAAATGTTAATAAATAATTCACTTGATAATAGGGGGCAATGCCATATCCACATTGACCATAATACTATGAGATTGCTTTGTTTTGCTGATATAATGAGCCTTGATCAGTTTCAAGTCAGTATACTTGCATGTAGTTGATTCAGAATCACGACCCCACGAAATGTTGTACAAAAATGCGACCAATTTAAGTTATTAACGGGATGAAAGAGAGGTACTGCCTTAGCTTTCTCACACATAAACCTTACAAAAAAGTATTTAACATAGTTCAATACAAAAATTCGTATTTTTTATTGTTAAATTTTAACTCATTTTCTATTGTTGTTTTTGTTTGAATTGTACACTACATTTTTGTAATATTTTTGCGAATGATATTAAATTAAGCTATATAAAATTCCTGTAACAATATAATATAAAGTTGATTAAACCAGACTTTTATTTATTTGACATTACAATTTCCTTAAAAGTCACAATCATTCCTCATCGGCACAATCATATATGGGTACATATTTGAAAAAAGGAATACAGTATTTTTTCGAATATCCAAGTACCCTAAAACCTAAATAGCCAAACAATATAATATGTCACACACATAAAATTCGATGTCCTTAGTAACTAATATAATATTTGTACAACTTAGATAGCATTAATTAAAAACAATATCAAAGTAAGTCAAAATGACTGAAATAAATTCAGAACGGCTTCAAGTGACTAATAAAAATACTAAGTATTTAATCAAGTATGGACTCACTATACACTGACACATAGAACAGTATAAAATAAAGAATTCACTTTCATAACTTTCATTTATCTTCAGCAAAAATTTTAATTGTCTAGATGACATATTGTTTTATAGGTCAGTAAACCTCATATTAAATTCATAGTAAGTTAAGTAACAGTTGTAGTTATACATAAATAAATAATTTTGATTATTTGTATTAGGAGAATAGAAAACAATTGTGGTATCACAAGTTTAAAATACGGTGGGCGTGTACAGAATATTTTGTAAATAAAATAATCAAAACTTACCTATATTTACAATATCAATTCCAGAGAGAGCGACGAATGTTGAAACAACAATTAGATAACTGAAGAACTCGATCTAGAGGCAACAGTAATTGTAGGCACTGTCGGTTGTCGGTTACTCATACAGCTTCTATCTTCTCAGTAATAGGTTATAAAAATAGCTGACGCCAAAATTAGGCTTCCGTAGTTTATACTACTTAATTATATATTACAGTTATTAACTTCATCGTTATTAGAAAAATAATAAAAGGCAAACATAATTACAAAATTAAACAACTCAAAAATAATACATAATGTACAGATCAACCCACTCGGCACCACCCTCGTAGTGATGCCCGTTACATTACATGCATTCAGCAATATTGGCTTACATTTATTTTCTTTTCTTAATATAATTTAGTCGATTTTGACTCTACTTTGCTCTTTCACATCTCTAGCGATCATGTGAAAGTCTTGTTTGCTCGATTTGTTTAAAAAAATCTTTTTCATAATTATGGCATTAATATATGTTTTTATTTAAAGTATAATAACAATATCATAATAATTTTTGATAATACTTTGTAATGGAGTATAATAAAATGAAAGGAAATAATTTTAATAGCATCGCATTTATTAAGGCTTACAGAGTCATCTATTGTCGAATAGTAGAACTTGATGTACAAAATTATACTGAGTTGACTTTAAGATACACTAGATGGCAAACGAATAAAATGAAAGATATTTATCATGGTAATTCTATTCAACAATAGATGGCAATGCCACATGAAACTTAGCAAATTCATGTCGATGCGGATTCAGGACAGTGAGGCGTGACGCGGTCCAGCTTTGTGATGCTGTCCTGCGTGCGCGTGAATCTGCATCATCCGCCACCCCGACAGCAAACATTGGCATCGCATCTATTTGGCGTGGCATTATCAAATCAACTAACTGATCGCGCCACCACCATTTTTGGAATACGGGTGATTTTAGTTATGCAAAATAAGATTAAAACTTCGACTTAAAAAAAACCCCGGTTTGTCCGAAATAAATTTATATCCGTATCCGAAACTTAATTTTTTCATCTTTCGGTATCTGAAACTGGCATCGTAATTAAGAGTCCGCTTAAATGTCCGCAATATTGTGTTATCATACTTACTTATTGTTGATTTTGGAGAATGACATTTCACCCATCAACCACTATGTAAATCTGGTGGGTGTAAAATAAATAAAAATTTATTTATATTCAATTCACCACACTGTTGATTCTTGAAGTTAAAAAAAATAAAGGATGAGAATTAATTAAGAAGAAAGTTTTTCGCAACATTGAATGTGTTCCATTCGCCTAAATATGAACGAATATATAAATCACATGTGCCTGTTCGTAATAAAAAATGTCTTTGACATTGGAACACATTTACTGAGGCTGTGAAAAGCTGTTCTCATATTTGATTCGCATTTAAAAATACAGATTTTTCGGCCATATTGATTGTGTTGCATCAGCTGGAATCAAAGTTTTTTTAATTCTCCCAATAAGGAAAACGCTAAATAAAACGTTATCCAACATTAATTGAGATATATCCTAAAGCCCCTTAATTTCATATAAGTCATTTTCCAGCTTCGTTTGTGTGAATTTTCAGAAGATTTATGTTTAGGTATACGGCATCCTGTAAGTATTACCTCCTTACTTAAATAAGAAAATGTATAATTAATACTGATATAGAAACACTTCAATGTAACTCATAATTTGTCTACTATAGTACTACTAAACGTATCATTATTTGTCGCAAACTCCTTAAGGCATGCTGGTTAGTCCGTAATTGGTAAATGTATGGACCATATTATTTAAGGAATCTAATTATACCAATGTTTTATATTATTTTATTTTCTGTGGATTAAACTAATAAATAAAATTAAATAAAAACTCATACAAAGGAGCATCGTCATCATCATTGTCATATTAATTTTACATTTCGCTAATGCCATGAAAAAAAACCTGTGATTGCAAGCAAAAATTACTTCATACACAAAACTACATTAATCTGGTAGAATAAATTATAGTTAAACAAAGTCTATTGCTTAAATAAAAATCTCAAATATAATTAAGTGAACAAAAAAAAAACTCTGCAACTATAAAAACACTTGTTTTGTTCTCATTGCCCAACTAAAAAACCATTATGCAAAATGTAAGTATGTTAGGGATTGGCCACTTGCATGTGATCACTGATCGCATTGGTGTTTCATTAATACTAACTTTCAATTCAATTTTCAACGATGCTACAACTCTTGACAATTAGACAATAGACAAATATTTATTTTCACCTCACAATTTACAAGATACAGTAATTTGTTATTGCGTATATATATAGATGTTCTCTGCTAATTGTGGGAGACTGGTGCCTAAGCTAGGCGAAAGCTTGTATTTAACTCTCCCACCTGGTCAAGTCTCCCGGACTCCCCCTACTTTTATTTCAGTAGGTATTGATTATTTTATCTAAGTTTGTAGGTAACTCAATTAATATGTATTTTTAACCGACTTCTAAAAAAGGAGGAGGTTCTCAATTCGATTCGTATATATGTTGCTTTTTTTTTTTTTTTATGTTTGTTCACGGATATCTCCGTCGTTTATGAACTGATTTTGATGATTCTTTTTTTGTTGGACAGGAGATGATTCCAAAGGGGTCCCATTGTCAGCATGTCGTGATCTGATGATGGAATCTCAGAGAAATCGAGGGCAACCCTCGAATTTTATAGGCACATGTAATGTTTTTAGTGTGTTTTTCAAAGTTACACTAGTATTTACGTATTTTTATGTGGATGAGCTGATGATGGAAGGTCAACTCCTCAATGGTTAGGAGTTAAAGGCTAATTATGTCACTACTGTACACATATTCAGAATACTAGTTATGATGTCAAGTGAGCAGTTGGAACGGAGATATTTCAAAGGTGGTCCCATTGTCAGCATGTCATGATCTGATGATGGGACCCCGGAGAAATCGGGGGCAACCCTCATATTTTATTAATCGAGGCCAGGATTTACGCTTGGTCGCAATAATTTTATGTGGTTGAGCTGATGATGGAAGGTCAACTCCTCAATAGTTAGGAGTTAAAGGATAATTCTTTCACTATTGTACGCATATTCCTACTGCTAGTTATTGTGTAAAATGAGCTGATGATGGAAGGTCGTGACCCTCAATAGTCAGGAGAAAGGATTTAATTCTTGTTTATTATAAATAAGTTTTCCGTCTCAAGTAACCATCGTCTCCTCATTCGAGAAACATTCTTGCTTGGTCTACCCATCACTTAAAATCGTAAAATAAAATAATTTTTAACAAAAAAAAAACCGACTTCAAAAAGTAGGTAAACTAAAAAGCAAAAAATAAATTTACTTCGCACAAAATAATACGTTTTTTCATTTAGTTAAATAGAAATGATTAAATAATTATTTTATAATTCTGAAGTCGGTGCCAAGTAAACAATTAATAACTCTGTATAGATAATATCAATCGTTCTAACAACATTTTTATGACTGAATATTAGTTATATTTCTGTGGTAAGTACCAATACTGGGCGACCGCGCACTAGCACAACTACACCTCCCTTTTTGTGTGAACTGTAATTTGATATTGTAGGAAGGTTGTTTTTACTTGGCACCGACTTCAGAATTATAAAATAATTATTTAATCATTTCTATTTAACTAAATGAAAAAACGTATTATTTTGTGCGAAGTAAATTTAGTTTTTGCTTTTTAGTTTACCTACTTTTTGAAGTCGGTTTTTTTTGGTCTCATTAAATAATACTTATTACTATCCAATAAAACCCAATATTGATTTGTCACGTAGCTATCACGTTTTCTACAATGCTGGTCCTATCAGTTTAATATTCTTATAAATTTGAGAAATATTACATGGTTTATCACAATTATCACAAAAAGATAAAAAAGATCAATTCACATGCTTTGATAATATAATAGATTAATAGGTTTCGAAAACTGACACATTTGATGTGTTAATCGTTTTACCTTTTTATGGAAGTAGTTAGTGATATATTTTGGCAATTACACGTTTATATCCTAATAATCTAATCCTACTCCTAATAATCCTTACTTACTATAATATCATAAATGATAAAAAATAACTCAGTATTTCAGTCTATAACGCTTTCATTGCTAATCTAATTAAACCGATCTTGATAAACATTGGTATTGATATAGATCAAGACCTGAGGAAGAATATAGCGTACTTTTTATCGACAAAACTACCACGCGGCCGGAACTGCGCACAAAAGTTAGTAATTATACCTAAATGCGAATGTTTGTAAATCTTTCACACAAAAACTACCGTGTCGATTTAAATAAAATGTTGTACGCATATAGTTTTAGCCTGGATTAAAATAGCAAATAATAAATCGCAAACCTCAAGAAAGAGGAACTCGGCAGAATTTAATTGGTTGAGAGGGGAGATAGCAATTATCTTGAAGGGAATGTCGCTGCGAAGATAGATAGCAACGCCACCAGCTCTCCGGTCTGCTGCTCTATCATTCGTTATCAAAACAAAGCCGGGAAGAGGGTAAGTGGTGAAAAGAAGATTGGGTTTTAGACAAATTGGCAGGCTCGCATCATCTGCATCGATTGCACAAAGTGCAAAAAGAAAATAGTTTTGAAAAAAAAAACATAATTGCATATAAGATGATGAGAATAAACTTACGCAAACACTTTTCAGTGATTAAAAACACGACATTGAAACTCTAGGTGCAAAATATTACATTAGAAAACTCTAAAAATATAAAAATAAATCTTAGGAAAACCCAAAAAGTAACCGGGCAATTGTACCTAACAATTGCCCGGTTACTTTTGGGTTTTCCTAAGATTTCTTTCGGTCGGTCAGTCGGTGCCAAGTAAACAATTAATAACTCTGTATAGATAATATCAATCGTTCTAACAACATTTTTCTAACTGAATATTAGTTATATTTCTGTGGTAAGTACCAATACTGGGCGACCGCGCACTAGCACAACTACGCCTCCCTTTTTGTGTGAACTGTAATTTGATATTGTAGAAAGGTTGTTTTTACTTGGCACCGACTTCAGAATTATAAAATAACTATTTAATAATTTCTATTTAACTAAATGAAAAAACGTATTATTTTGTGCGAAGTAAATTTATTTTTTGCTTTTTAGTTTACCTACTTTTTGAAGTCGGTTTTGTAGATATATTTTCATTACAATGTTTTTATGTTAAGATGTATACATAGTTAGGTTATGAATTTGATTGAGTATTTAATGTTGTACATTTTAATTTAAGATAAAAGATAGATATTATATATATATTTATATAGTTTTAATTTAATTTAATTTAATTTTATTGCTTGGTTATTCCTATGATAGGATTACCTACATCTTCACACCAACATTAAGTGAGTCATTCATAACTTATAATACTTGTAATCTAGGTAAATCTACCTTCGGTCAGTAGGTAGGTATTTACTTTTACTAACACTGGAAATTACTGGCATCTTAATAAGTTATAAGGTATTACTTACTTTATTTACATTGTGTTGGAGTGGGCGTCGTTGGACAAACTGCCTCGGTAAAGTGAGTCGACTGTTGATATTTATAATTTTCTAAGCAAATTAATCGTGTTCCAATGACGTCAATGGTTGGCTACTTTGTCGTGGTATCCTCATAGGAGTCAGTCTTTATTTGCTTTATAGATACCTACCTGTTATATAGAGAAACACCATTGCAGGTCTTTATTTAATTCACATTTAACAGAGTACCACTCCTAAACTGTTGGCTTAAGGGCCTGACAGCCAACGCCTTCTAGTGTGGTGTGAGAATCTTTTCTCAATCCCAATTTAATCGAATTTCTTTAACTGCAGTTAACGTTAAACCCGTCTATCGATATCTCTGTCATTTAATATTTGAACGGGACAAAGAGATTGAGAGCCGTAGTTCAGCGTTGAACTCAGCCGGTGAAATTGGCCTTAATCAAGGAGAGACAAGAACAGCAGCTATTTGTCCATTGATTTTAGGACTTCAGACAACTGGCCTGGAATGCTGCATGCATTAACTTAGTCTGCAGCTGTTATACTTGGCCATAGTTTGCAGTCTGCACACAAAATTTAAAAAACTACGTCAGCTATGCGAGCGAAGCTAAACCTTTTATATGGTTTAAGAGCTATATTACACGGAAACTTATAGAGAGGTTAGCCCGTCGCTCGAAATAATAAACAAATTTAATTTCAAAGTCCGTCAAAGAGCAGCTATAATAATATTATTATTAAAATGCTGATGTAAGAACGCCGGTTCCGTATAAACATACGTCAAAACGTATTTGCAGGGCAAATAATTATTGATATGAATTGTAGTATTACGTACTTACACGTTCTATGAGATCTTTGATCTTTAGAATTCGCAATTAAATTAGGTACTATTAGTAACCTTCTTCTTATTGATTACTTTAATAGCATTTAGCTAAGTTAACAAATTATTCTAGGAATTAGTTAGGTCCTGGCTAGATAAGATTATAGCTTAGTTGGTCAAGCGGCTGGTCGGTATCCAGAGGTTGCGGGTTAAACATTGGCAAGTGTTTTTTAGTATATAAATTAAATAGCTTTAACCAGAATAGTCCTCGACTGACGTACACAACGATTCCCTACGTCCGGCGCACCCTGGGCAATTCGCGAGTTCTCAAGCGAATTGGCTAATCCTTTCACCACGATGGCAAGTCAAAATAAAATTTGACTCAGCCATCGACACGACGAAGAAGAAGAAGAAGACCTATGCGGATGATAAAATTGTCAACGACGTGTTGAATCGAAACGCCCTCGACATTTTTGCCATCAGACGGCTTGTCTGGGATTTTGATCAAAACATTGTACCAAACACCTGCAACAATATACGTTTGGTCTTGTGGTTAGCGTATGCGCCGCTCACTGCGCGGCCTCGGTTACGCAGTGAAAGGCGTCGTTCCCGGGTCGGTCAAAGTGTTATTTGTGGACTTTGCGTCAGGCATTTCTCAATAGCAAGAGTTGGAATTGTGCCCAATGAATAGCGATAGGTTCACCCGCAATCCCATGGGACCTAAAACATAACAGGTGAAGTGTGGGTGTAGTTCTCTTCTGCCACACCCTTCTGGGTTATATAGGCGTGATGTTATGTTATAAAATAAGTATTTAAGAGGGCTTCCATACAACAGACATGATTTTTGCTGATTTAATAGATAATGGTACGGAACCTTCATGTGTGAGTTCGACTCGCACTCGGCCGGTCTATGTTACTACTTTATAAATTTACATTACTTTTATGTTTTTTGCAAAGTCATTATTATTCGTCATCGATTCAAAATCTTCAATAGACATGTTTTTTTTAATTAGTGTAAATATAAATAATTATGTTTGATCATTCACGCTTCTATAAGTGGACTATGGAACTAAATAAGAGGAAAATCGATGATATAATCATGACGTATAATTATAATAATAAAAATATGATAATGATGTTTGCTAGAGAGTTTTGAGGCCACCTGGTGGTATATATTTGAAGAGGAAAACAGGCTATTATTATGTCTTAAAAATAAAAACACAATAATGTAAGCGCAAATTGGGCCTTCAGAGAAACGTACCTTAGGCTAAAGCTCTAGTTACTTTTATTTTTCTGGGTGATCTACAAATTTTCCTTCCTCCTAATCAATTGCGATTTAAGTAAACCCTTTATATCGATATGCATGGAAGGAGCCTCCCGTGTGACGTTAATCCCAAACCCCTGACGTCCGGCGCACCCTGGGCAGTCACATCAACGCGACTGGCCAATCCTTCCACCACAATGGAATTAATTTAAACTAGTTGTTTCTCCATTGACACGCAAAGAAGAAGAAGATCGATATGCTAACGTACATGAAGCTCGATATTTAAATTCTTCCATCTATAATATTGTATTTTTTTTTAAATAGTCACTACCAACAGCAAAATGTACTGACCGCCCTTAAAAAGCGAAAATTTGGATCTTTGAACTTGAATTACTTTTCTAGAGACATAGGCGATGGCCGAGTTTTAACTGACTCTTGTTTACATTTCATTCACTAAAGCTGCGCGAGATTTTGGCTTCACTAGTCAGCCTGTTTCTTTTTAGGGTTCCGTAGTACCTACAAGGAACCCTTATAGTTTCGCCATGTCCGTCTGTCCGTCCGTCTGTCCAAGGCATAGCGACGAAACCGTTGGTGCTAGAAAACTGAAATTTTGCATGAACATGTATGTTAACTAAACAAAGAAAGTCGTAGAATAAAATTTTGAAAAATATTTTTTTTTCAGGTAGCTCCGCTACATGTAATGTAGGGATGTTTTTTTTTTTGTCGCCTACCCCATAGTGTGGGGTATTATTAGATAGGCCTTTAAAAAACGTTCAGGGGTTGCTAAGACAGTTTTTTGATTTAGAGATCCGTTTGCGAGATAAATAACTTTAAAGAGCAAATTTTTGTTCGAGTAGGGCGTCCCCCCCCCCCCCCTAAAAGCTAAACTACTGGATCCCAAAATCTGAAAAAAATTGTGTCGGTAGTACATGTAATGAACTTTAAAGGAAAACTATAGCGGATAAGTTCACTTCATTAGTTCAAGAGGAATAGGGGTCCGAAATGTCAGATGCAGTTACTCAGTATATTTCGTTCAAAATTCTTGAAACATAAATAAACATACATAATACATATATAAAATCACGCCTTTATCCCGCGGATTATATATTATTTATTTTATTTCTACGGAACCCTACTGCGCGTGGCCCGACACGCACTTGGCCGGTTTTTTATACATTTGTAACGTGTTAGAAAGGATAGGGTATATACAATGACGTTCTTTTGAGCGAATAAGAGAACACACTTACCCATACCGGATTCCGGTACGTCAACAGTTGCGGCGAAAATGTGTTTATACCGGAAGCCGGTGTTTCAACATGAGAGAGGATAGGAGACTTTTGGCACTTTATTTTTGTTGGTGTACCCAAGGTCTCTATCAAAAACTTCCATTTTGGATTTTTTGTTAAATGATCAGTATTTGTATATATATTTTGACCGGGGCGTATTAGTCCAAGTTAAACCTATTGTTCGCTCGATCGAAAACCCGTCGCTCAGCGTTGTAATTGTGGCTAAGAAGAGTAACCGTAGTTGTTTTCCTTTTATTCAACCAGGAAATTTTTTAACACGCTTTGATAAACAAACTTGAATGTTTTTTAAAGATCTTAAAATAGTTCTTCAGCTATGAAATAATACAAAAACACGTCTGATCATAATAAAAAGTCTTTGGCTGCGTATTTATAGATTTACAGGTATATTTCCATAATTTTTATTACGAATTGAGTTCTATAATATATATTTATAGCTTGGAAAAAAAATAGAACTTAATCGGACCGCCACTAACGCCAACCAATCAATCATTATGTTGCCAACAGACATAAATTAGTTGCCATTTCTAGACTATTTTTCCACGCTATAGCTGTTAGCTGATTAGTGTTTAATATAGTAATATTGTAAGATTGTAGTTTTTATGTTGTCTGAATAAAAAAATAATATGCCTTGAATATTGTAACTAAGCACAATGTTAGAATAAGTGTGTGCCTCTTGTATCGTCACACTCTTTCTCACTCTCTTGCAATATAAGGCAGTATTTTTAGAGATACTTGTTAAGTAAGTCTCGTTATTACTCGGCAGACGCAGTATGGGTTGCCCTCCAGCCAGATGGAAGGATGCTCTGGTTAAGATCGCTGGGAGCCGTTGGCTTCAGGCGGCCCAAAACCGCGCGTTGTGGTGGCAATTAGGTGAGGCCAATGTCCAACAGTGGACGCCGTTAGGCTGAAATGATGGTGATGATGATGAGTTAAGTACGTTAATATTAAGGGATACATTTACAACAACCTTAAACATACTGAAGTACTCCAAATATCTCCTAATCTAATGATTCCTGGGGATTTCATTTCACCGTGACCAATTCGATAAGTATTTCTGTAATTATCTTATTGTTTGCGGTCAAATAGACATTAATTGGCTATTATACAAATGCCACAGTAAACAGAGACTTGCCAAATGTGACTGTCGTAACACGCGTTTGTGCTGATTGGGAAATGATGAAAGCCTCTGTCTATCCCAATAAGTCGTGATGGTACGGTTTTTATAAATTATTTTTAAATACTTCTCATTTTACTAATGAGCTTTCATGAATGAGATCTTGGAAGGTATCACCGTTTGACCTTTAACTAACCACTAAATAGTTGTGCTTGCATTACTGTATGCCAGTTTAGTCGAAGCCTGAATATTTTTTTAAATTAGGCATAACACTAAAGTCCTCTGATGTATCTAATGTCGCATCTATGAATGCATTCTTGAGATTCATAAGCTGCAATCACCACTTAGTTGGACGGCACTCTCGCATGCGTATTCAGAATCGACCGTTTCCTTTACAGAATAGTAACACCGGTGTCGACTCTTCACAGGTCCTTGAAAATTTAAAAATAAACATTGATCATCATTGGTTTATTATTTGTTGTTGGTAATTGAACAATTCGATTAAGTAATACCAATAGAAAAACATGCGGTATACTCTTTTTATTACTCAATAAAAAGTTATAATGAAATCATTCTTATGGTTACGTTTTCCGATTAAAATGCAGACGCATAAAAACATAAAGTACGTAATATGAGATTTGTGATTTTTAGGGTTCTGTATATCCTACAATAAACCCTTATAGTTTCGTCATGTCTGTTTGTCTGTCTGTCTGTCCGGAGCATAGCGTCAAAACAGTTAGTGTTAGAAGGTTAACATTTTGCATGAATATGCGGGAAAATGGTATGGTTTGGTAAAATAAACCGACAAAGTAGTAAAATAAAATTTTGTTTTTTTTCGGTAACTCGCTACCTAGCGATAGCAGCTATGATAACTTTATTATTTTTGGAATAGTAACGGTCCAAATTGTAAAGTTAAGTTACTTGGAATAGTTCGTACAGACACACAAATATTTGAAAATTACTTGTTTAATACAGATAGAACCCCTTTGAAGTCTAAAATATATTGTAGCGATTAACTATGGAACCCATTTGCCCGTGGCCCGACACATACTTTTAGATCAGGCACATACTTTTGGTTTTTTAGATCAGGTATATATAAAAACGTTTGAATGGAACGTTGATAAAAATAACTTGCGACTGAAAGCCAAAAATATATGATTGATAAAAAACATCGATGATGACAAGTAGGTATTTTTAGATGGATTAAGCAAAAATATTTTCCTCTCACATTTTGTTGTCTTCTTTAATAAGTCGCAGCAAACTCGATGAAGCTTTTTTACGTAACATAAATCGGTCTTGAAATTACATAACATTGAAAATCAGCATACATAAATAATATTCACAGCACCCTAACTATTATTATAAACGCGAATATTTGTAAATATAGATAGATGTATGAATGTTTGTTAAACTTTCACGAAATAATTTTTGAAAAAAAAAACTTACTTATTTTTCAAAAAATACTTAAGTAGTATTCAACATCTGGCCTCATCTGTATATAACTTGAAAGAATACAGTAATATTTTAAAGAATTATCCCCGTACTCCTAACCGTTGAGGAGTTGTACCATCCAGCATCAGCTAAGCAACATGAAATACTGACTGATAGATGCAAAAAAAATAAAAAAACTCCCTAATCGGTCCACGCAAGCGTCTTCGAGTAATTGGCGAACAAAAAAAATAAAAAATAAAATAAGTCGTATAAAAACTACAAGGTAGATTTTATATTTTAATAAAAATAAAATTTAATAAAAATAATGTTTTAATGCAAAAATGTAGTTTTTAGTCTGGATTCACATAGAGGCAACATTTTATCGACGTACAAGTCACGCGGGCAAAAGCTAGTAATTAATAAGTTTAGTTAAAGGAGATGAGTCCCAATATCTTATTTAATAAAAGTTTTGGGTTTGCCCAGCATCGTCTTGATGATTTGTATATTCTACGTAGGTATTCATACAACATCCGAAACCACAAATTATCACATGATTATGAATTTATGATGTCACATAATATTGGCAACTAAAGTGGTGAAATAAAGTTTGACCAGACAAAGTGCGTCACTCCAAATAAAAGGTGCCTACTAATTTAACATTGAAATCTACATACAAGAAGATTGCAACAGTCAAATCGTATATTCTATTCAGCGTCAAAAATAAGTTAAATATTGTTTTTTAAATTTAATTCAGGGAATATCCTATATGAATATGCGTTATTGGAGTACGCACTGTAGTCGGTGTTGCGGGTTATTCAATAAAATATATTTTTCACCTGAGCAGCTCAAAGAGTCGTTCTTTATTGCATGATAATTGATAACAGTAAGAAAACTTGATTTTGCTTCAAGTTTTGCTCTCACTCGAAGCTAAGTTAAGTTTTTTTTTCATGTCACACAACTTTCACACCACGTCATCTAGCCCCAAACTAAGCAGAACTTGTACTATGATTACTATTTCAAGCTGCTGAGGTGAAAAGTTGTATGTGTAAGACTTTTGAGACCCTCAAGATTCGAACCTACAATCACTCGCTACGCTCGTGATTCTATTATAGAATCTTTCGATAATTCGGAACTTAAAAATGAGCACTCGAAGAAAATACGAACCTTGCACTCATGTTGCACAAATAACTATTTCCTTTTATCACTCCGTGCGGTTACTTAGTATGAACATAACATACCCCTTTATTACGGTTGATGTTAATTGTTATTGAATCAGATTCAAATGAAAATTTTTGGTACAAATTTTCAGTAACCGTTACTGATGTCCGTCCACTATGGTTTTCTTAATTGTTATTTACATCTGTGTTATTTTTGTCAACAAAGGAAATTACTGTATACAATGTTAGGTTTTAATGCAGGTAGTGTCAAGAAAATTGCCTTAATAATATTAATGTGGTCATATGCACCTAAACAAGTATGTACCGGGAATATCTATGATGTATGAAATAATCATCTCGTTAATTGTTTACTTTGTTTGTTTATGACTTATTGGAATGTACTTAATGTACTAACTTTAATGTTTAAGTGAATATCCGTGTTATTATAATTCATAACAATATAATATTATGTAGCCTGAAGATCACAAATACTTCGGGATTCATGCAAAAAATAACCGTTTTATGCGTTTTACAAATATTTTGACTATTATTAACAAGACTATTAGGAAAACGCACAAACTATGGATGGAAATGTATGGAACGTTCAATTTGTTTGAATAAAGTGTTTTCGTTTTTTTAATTACTAGTGGAAAAGATTCTGTTACTGGTTCTAAAAAACTAATTTATCAGTTTTGGTAAAGTTTTAAAAATAAGCTTTGATAGATCTTTTCATCCATGATATAAAAAATCTATGGCAACACTTACATGATATTATATTTTCTTGTTAATTAGGTGTGTTAACATCCATAATGTCAAGTTGCTTTAAGTAAGACTGTAAGTTGTAAATACAACAAGTTTTTACGGCGTGGCGGTGACCTGAATCAGTGACCTGCGATACGTCACAAAGTACACACATATGTTGACGTCCCAAAAGCCTAAATACAGATGGTGGTTCGTTTCAACACTTAAAAAACTACGTATTTGTTTTTATAAATTGATATACTGCCCCGATGGTCTTGTGGTTAGCGTATGCGCCTCCCACCGCGAGGTCTCGAGTTCGATTCTCGGGAATAGTGTTATTTGTGAACTTTCAGTCAGGAAATTCTTATAGCAACACGGAGTTGGAATTGTACCCGAGAGATGGAGATAGGCTAGACCTAAACATAACAGGTAAAGTGTGTGTGTTGAACACCTCTGCCACACCCTTTTAGGTAATATAGGCTTGATGTTATGTTATGTTATTAATATTGAAATATTAATTGATTCTTGCTAATACTGATTTTAGCCAAAAATTAAAGATATTCTCTGTATTATGTCGTGGATGAAATATAATTCATTATGCCATTCTACAGATTGTTAGTAATATCCTCGAAAATACCAAAAAGTCTAAGTAAAAAATATACAAAATACCCTGTTAACTTTTGTAGTAGAGTTTAAAGCGTTTTTTTAAATACTTAAATAATTATTTCTAGCTACATAATTAATTGGCTTTCGGAATGATGACCATGAATTAGATGGCATCAGTTTTGCGTACATATGATCCCGTTATATGCAAAGATCACGTATACTTCGTGGTAGTGTCATGTGTGCTAGTCTCATGATGAGGTTGATGCGTATCATTCTACGAAACATGCATAACGTTTTTTATAGAAGGATAACTATCTGCTTAGATTTTATGCAGAATTATTTAACTTTTGATAAAATGTAACAAGAAAACAGATGGATACGATATCCATCTGTTTTCTTTTTCAATATATTTTCTTTAAAAGTTGCAGACGCAGACGTAGCAAGCAACCCAGTTGCGACAACTGTCAACTTTTAATACAATATATATGTTGCTTTCCTTTGCAAGTTGCCGCAACTAAGTTGCTACGTCTGCATAGCGCCTAAGAAGTGTTTTTTGTTACACTCGTGGTTAAGTTTATGTAATATATGAACTTGAGCAAGGAAACACCAGTGTGCTGACCTTGAAATTACGCTGTTCGCAATATCTTAGTCACTCTTATCTTAGTCCTCAGTGTTACTGCGATCTCTTGAATGGTCATGGGCTGTAGATTCTTCTTGCCATCAGATTTTCGAATTTAGCTTGTACTTAATTCACAAGCTGAATCCTATCAATTGTATCAAAACAAATAAATAAAATTGAAGTGTATGTTTTTAACGTCTAAATAACAGTGTTTTTTAAGCTGGTAGCTTGCACGTAACCTTTGCCAAAAATACAGTTAAAAAAAAACATCTGACTGTCTAACTGACTGTCTGTTAGTATCATCTAAGCGGCTGGAACGATTTTATTAAAATTTTAGATGCAGGCAACTGACTTCAACGCGCGTAATATAGTCAACTTTTTATTGATGACCACGCAGACGAAACCGCGGTCGAAAGTTAGTTTGTTTGTTTGATAGCGCTCTTGTAAACTGTGTGTTGTTGTGTGTTATGTGTTTGATAGTCGAACTCTCAATAAATATTTAACATTACGCTTAACTCCAATGGAGCAGAGCAGTAAGTTAAACGCGGATCAAAGCACAAGAGCAGCTACTACTTAATACAACGAATTCTTTTATATTTCTATGCTATATAAGTAGGATGGCAAATGTGCAGTGCTAAATGTTACCCTAACACCTGTCTTCTTCGTCGTTCGTGGTGAAAGGATTAGCCAATTCGCTTCGAATTGTCCAGGGTGCGCCGGACGTAAGTAATCGTTGTGTACTTCACTTGGGGAGGCTTCCTAGCACCTGTGAAAACCACATTTAAACAAATAAAAGATTTTGAATTTTGAATTCCATGCGGACGAAGTCGCGGGCAATAGCGAGTACAATATATACAGTTTGCTTTGAATACCCATCTTTCAGTTTATTCGTGCCATAACCATGACTTTGCCATAAGCATACCCTTGCCTGATGATTAGATTAAACCTTGAAGATAATCGTATGGTTCTAGGGGCGTTAAAAGAAAACATTTTTTATTCGTGCACACGAAGATTTAATTGTGGTGGTATATTAAATCAAAAAGTATAATTTAATATTATCAGAAGAACATAATGATTGACGACCGGATGGCGGAGTGGGTCGTGTACCTGCCTATGACACCGAGGTCGTGGGTTCAATTCCCGCTTAAGACAAATCTTTGTGTGCATGAACATGGGGGTTTGTTTTAGTCTGGGTGTTTCTATGAATAATAAGTATATATATAATAAGTATATTTGGGACTAGATGGCGTTATGTGTAAGTTGTGAGATAGACCGTCCATTGTGCAACATAATTTTTTACCCGACTGCGTCAGAAGGAGGGTTATGTTTTTCGAGCGTATGTATGTATGTATGTATGTCTATTTCTTTGTACCGCCCTACAGCCCAAACGGCTAGACGGATTTTAACATATGAGGTGTCGTTGAATTCGTCGAAACAGTGATAGTGACATAGGCTATATAAATTTTCAAAATGGCGCCGGCAAATGAAAAAAAAATTAAAAAAATTCATTAACGACATATTTCATATGTTGTTAATGAATTTAATGTAGATAATGCTATACTTGTTTTTATCTTTTCAGTTCTTTTTTTTAAGCAGTCGGGTTTTTTGTTTTTTTTATTAATTATTTTCATAAGTGCATTTGTTTACAAAATAACCTTTGTTAATATTGGTGTACAATAAAGATAACTCTATCTATCTATCTATTATACATTTGTTCGATTACATTGATGCTTTGGCATACCCTGATGTTTAGCGGATATGGCATTATTCCTTATAATGCCATATCCACGACGATATAATTAATTTAATGATAGCTGCGGTTGGGTCAAAGGGAAAACCATAATTATTAAAATACGTTAGAAGTGACACAAAAACGTTACGGATCAACTAAAGATTAACTACGAAGTAATAAAGTAATTGACGCAAATAGGACTCTAATTACTAGACTTCTTAATAGTTAATTAATTTGTATTATTCAATTAATAACAATAAGTTAATTACCACAGTGAGGTATGTTGTATGTAATGTGTATACATGTATGTATACACATTATTTTAGTTGAGTAAGTGCTATCTTAATTTACTACACTACACCACTGACCATGTCTATTTACTTATTCCTGTCCATCCAAAGGTTGCCTGGAAGAGATCCTTTATAGTGATAAGGCCGCCCATTGTGCATGTTTCAATTAGACTGTGTATCACAATTATGTACTTCTTCTTTGTGTACAATAAAGAATTCTCTATCTATCTATCTATCTATGTTTCTCTTCATTAAATTATACTTTTTGTTACAACTCAGCAGTACGGCAGTAGGTTCCTATCCTTTGCTCTACCATCCAATTCAATGATTATATTCATTACTCATTGTCATATTTTATATTATTTATTTACTAGACTACTGCCTCGATAGTTAAGTGATTAGCGTATGCGCCTCTCACCGCGATGTCAATAGCAGCACAGAGTTGGAATTGTACCCGGTGGATAGCGATAGTCTCACCCTCTATGCCATAGGATCTAAACTTAACAGGTAAAATGTGGGTGTTGTACACCTCTGCCACACCTTTATGGGTACTATAGGCGTGATGTTATGTTATGTGCTTTACTAGATAACACCTTAGTTAATCAATAGGGGGTGCAATAAAGGAGCCTCCCCGAGTGACGTACACACACAACGATTCCCTACGTCCGGTGCACCCTGGGCAATTCGCGAGATCTCCATATCGAATTGGCTAATCCTTTCACCACGATGGCAAGTCAAAATAAAATTTAACTCAGCCATCGACACGACGAAGTAGAAGAGTTAATTTATACATGCAAGAAGAAAACGATGCAAGACACTTGCAACATGAACATAACCAAAAACCTTTATTCTATTTTTTTTCATTTACATACCAATTCAAAATATATAAAGTTTATCATTATAAACTTCTTCCAGATACATCAAAGTACGTAGATACCGGATATTATTGACCATAATATATTCTTACAATTTTTTGTGGTCATTCGGGGATTTACCTTTTTTATAAGAGCAATTGTTTTGTACGTGATCCACCCATGCAACGTAGAATCGAATAATTACAAACTTACAAAAAATATTAACACTTTTTGTAAGTAAGCCGATGAATACGTACTCAAACGTTGAATTCGTACGAATCTAGTAATTTGCATTATAGGATTCCGTAGTACCTACTAGGATTTCAAATTAAAAATCAAAATCATTTATTTTCATAGGCGCTTGAACACGTCAAAACATTACAAAAAATGATATAAGAATAAATTATAAATAATACTAAATTATACTAATTACAATGATTTAAATAACCGGGGCTTAGATTAATTTCATAATCAAACTGTCTCTTATACTTTCGTCATATCCGTATGCCTGTCTGTCTGTCCGAGGCATAGCGTCGGAACCGTTAGTGAAATTTTGCATGTATGATAACTATGTTTAAAAATTGGTACAATAACATCTTGTAAATGCTTTTTTCGGTTTCCTTCCCTACATATAAACTGTTTTTTTTTGTCGCGTACCCCACAGCGTGGGTATTGTTAGATAGGTTTATAAAACATAAAGGGGTTGGTAAGACAGTTTTTTAATTTAGAGATCCGTTCGCAAGATAATTTACTTTAAAGAGAACATTTTGGTAAGAGTTGGGCGCCCCTCTAAAAGCTCTTATGTAGTGAACTTTCAAGGAAAATTATAGAAGCTACTTTAACTTAATTAGTTTTAAAGTAATTTAAAAAAAATGTAGAAAATACAAAACTTTTGTAAATAATGACTTGTATGCAGTTGTTAATGTTCTATATAGATATTAAACCTGTTTTGAGTCCATAATTATGTTGTAACAGCTGACCAAGGAACCCTATTGCGCATGGCCCGACACGCACTTGGCTTTTTATAACTGGTGTCTTAATATTATTGTGCAAAGCTTTTGGTTTTGGGCTATTAACCAAAATTGCACTAATCAAAATCATAACTCACCAAAGTTGAGTAAAATAATTTCGAGCGAAATGATTATTAATTATAATTCATTAAAAATATTTCTGAATTGGAATTGTGTTCGGTAGATAGCGATAGGCTCACCCCCTATCCCATGGGACCTAAACATAACAGGTGAAGTGTGGGTTTTATACACCTATACCACAACCTTCTGGCCATGCCTTTTTTAGTTTTACTTGACGCTAGAGCTTAATATGGCTAAGGATTGATTTAAAGTGATCTGCAATTGTTGAACTTTTATAAGGAACTATGTTTGCAAACATTCAAATTATAAATATAGCATACAAGAAGCTCATACGTTTAAAGCTTTTTTTGAAAATCACACATAATTCTTTCGCACCCTCAGTAGAAAAACGCCGAAAGTTTGAAGATAATGTTTGCTTAACAATTTTCGATATAAATTATTGGGCGGCTATAATTTATTTACGTGCCGTCGCCCGTGTGATATCTCGATAAAATGATAGAGATAATGTAACTCACGAATAATCAAAATATAATATATAATAGTCTAACAGTAGAATAGTGTTCTAAAGAAGTAGATTTTTTGGAATCAGTCTAGTAGTTTTAGAGTTCAATAGTGACAAAAAAAAAATACAAGAAAATATATTCTCTTTATATTCTGTCTGATCCACTGATGTAAGTAAATTTTCAATCGATTATTTATTTATATGCTTTGCTCCAAAGGAGGCTAGAATATAATTCAACATGAATACAAAATAATATAAATCACTAATTGTTGGAAGTCCTTCATCTCCAGTTCGTTCACAAAAGTTTCATTACATTCAATCTGTCATCCATGCCCACCTAATTGCCGGCTACACGCTCGATCATATTTGCACAAACTGTTAGTGCAAATTTCAAGTGTATGTAAATAAATATTTCAATTTTCAAACTTGTAACTGGCAAGACGACCTGTTTGGGCAAGTAAGATGAAGCATATAACCAGTACTTTAGGAATGCAAATCGTCCTCTTTTATTAAAAATAATGAACATTGCGAAATTATGAAATATCACGTCAAATAGACAGCAGACAGCTGTTAAGTCTTGAAAATATTTTTGTGCTATGTGCAACAGGTTTACAAAATAACTTAAAATTTTCTTTATACTAATATTATCAACACAGTGCAGTGTTCCGATATTGTTTTCCACAGTTTTGGATTTCCACACCTACTTACTTTCTGTTTGTGTACCGGCAGTTCTACGGATTTGTTATCCCAACGAGTTATTATCAGTAGTATGAATGGCGCAATAACTTATAATCGACTAAGTGAGATACGACACGTACTGCGAGGAGGCTCTGATGGTACGAAACCCTTATCTTGGCGGTGTGACGACAAAAACTGGATTTACATCAAACGATAACGATACGGTACTGCGGGAGACTGTAAGTAGACACTGTAGAGACCATTAAAACTTTTTTTTTTATATTATTTTGGAGACCGTAAGTCTCCTAAAGGTTACTTTTATATGAATTGATAAAAAGTAACCAAGTTTCTGTCAAACTGTCCAAAATTTAATAATGCTTTTCTGAAACAGTGCATTTGTTCAAAAGCAGAAAAGTTCAAGGTAAGCAAAAGAAAGGCTGTAAATGACTAATTAATTGAATTACCATACAAAATCAAGTTCTTTTATTGTTTACATATTATATTCGAAGAGTAAATTCATACTCGACACTGATATCAATGGACAGCTAACTTCACACACTTACTTATCTCCCTCCTTGCCTCACTATCTGAATGACTCATATCGTAGTCGTGTCGTTGTCGTGAGGTGTAAAACCAGCCTAATAGCTCCGTGATATATACGAGAGGACGAAGCGCGCGCGAACATTACTAGTATTACAGTGACCCGCGTTTGCGTTTGCGCTCACAGTTCGCGACGTATAACTCACTCTTGCGCACGTTTTGTTCAATAAGGCGACTTAACCTTACAGTGCCTTTAGTGAAAAGTGCCGGATTATAAATTAGGTGAGTTAAGATTTTTTTTAAAGCAAATGAAGGATTTTTGATCAAAAAAATAAATAAAAATAAAGTAAGCCAGCTGTTTTGGTGCTTCACTTGCGGTTTCGTTAGGATGTACTAAGTTTTTACATAGACGTTTTTCATATAGAAGAATATAGACATGCACATTTATTATAACATATTTTATTGGAAGTGCTAAATAGTTTACTTATAATAAGACACTAGATGGAACTTATAAGTTGCGGTGGTTTTGGCAATTGCGTATTATTATATTATTATGTATATTTTAAAGACAAAAAGAGCTAAGATAACTTATCATATTGTCACCTAAGAGCCAAATTAAACAAAGGGGTTAAAGAGCACTAAACATATTTTTAATAAATTATAATCCTATTGAATAACTATTGAAAACAATGGCGTATTTATATTCATATGTAATAGACGGTGAAGCAATAAACTGTGATGACCAACAACTACTAATAAATATTGCAACGAGTCTGAATATCTTATAAAACTTTAATGGACAAAGGCTTTATAAGGTTGATCCGGTGCCTTATAAATTGTATTGTGGGTATTTGTCGCATTCCGGTCTATGAACACATGTAAACTGCAGTTGTAACGAGTTATTTATCACTGCCTAGGCAAAATCTTTGTATAAAGAAAGGTTTAATTAAACATAGCTCATACTTTTAGAGCAAGAAAGCTAAAAATCAACAAGACACAGGCTCCTTTTTTAAAAAATGCAAGCGACATCCACCATCATCATACTGGAAACCGCGCAAAATATATTTTAAAATTCTACCTTAAGTAAATAGAGATTTTAATAACTTTACATACAAGTTAACTTAGTTTGTAATATGAATATATTACAATATTACTATTATGATATAGAAGAGCAAACATCAAAATTTGTAAGAGAGTTGTATATTACATGAATTAGATTTTTTCAGCTACAATTATTTAAGTAGTAGGGGGTAATGTAAATAAAATATATTGTTAATAAAACATTTACTTTGTGAATTGTGAATGATGATTGCATTTAAAATTGAGCTTTTTGTCACAGAAGAAATAAGTATTTATATTATTAAATTATTATAATCGTAATGCGATATTAAAGTGGTGCATTTTCCTATTTACAACATAAAGTTATACTACTACCACAAGTAAATACACATGTTTACATGATTTTTTACGTAGAAAATAAGTTAATAATAATTTATATATAACCCTGTGCAAATTGTCGTGTTCAGGTATAGAGCAAGGTCGTACTACACTTACAAGAATAAAACAACATAGTTTTTTCGCGGTATTCTAATAATCCTTTGTAGAAACTTTTAGAGTTATTATTATGTTTACACAATTTAGAATTTAAGCTAGATAGTATCCTTGCTTTTCAAGTTTGGAGGCCAGACGGTTACTGCTCTGTAGAATTCACGGCAAACGACTGCATCAGCTTTTCCTAAATATTAATGTATGCAAATACGTACTTACTAACCACAGTTATTCGAATCATAAAATTATAATAATTTATTAATAGGTATTTACGAAATAAATGTAAGAAGCGATTAATTTACTATTATGTCCTAATGTCTTCCAGTAAATATTTAGTTATATTGAGGTCGTAGAAGAATCCTAGTAGGTTAGAAGAAGCCGGATTAGTGTACACATTTTTCCCGAGCCGGAATGCAGTATTATATATTATGTTTAATTTGATCATGTACTCGAACATACATATTGAACATATGTATACCATTATAAAATTTCATTTAATTTTAAGACGTTGTCAAATTTTCTGTATCAGTAAATTATACACCTGATCTCAGTACTTTAACCTACAATTTGAAGAAAGCTTAAAGCTAATACAGGTATCCGGCTTATTTTAAAATCCTTTGGCAAACACTCTTTACATTTGCTTTTATTACTTCCGATATGCAAAAGTTCCGGTTACAGGTGTAAAGCTTAACTAACAACCTACCATTCATTGAGCACTAAGACGACTGTTATTTTTTTTTTTATTTAACCAGTTTCCGCTTGCATTTTGAACCTTGACAAACTACATACCTATAGCTTTCTCATCAATACTCTATCTAATGGTGAAAACCGTTTGAAAATACGATCAGTAACTTTTGAGATTATCCCAAATAGATAGACAGACGCAGCAGGGGACTTTATTGTATAATATGTAAGCATAGATTAGTTACTTTGAAATGTAAACGGTGCGGTGCGTGCTAATAATGACTTTAGCAATGCAACTGTTATAATAAACGCGCAAAAAATAAGACAAGGAAACTTTTTTTCTCTAGCAGTAAGGAAAATAATATAAAGGTAAACTTGATCTCATAAAATCAAGTATTATTAAGCAGGTCGTAGGCTTTGTTATACTTGTATTATAACAAGTTTTGGCTTGAGGAAGTTACTGACGTATTTAATAAGGTTCGCGAAATCTTAAGACACGTTTGTATATATTATGATATAGTAGTTAAACAACCGTATTTAATGAATCAGTAAACGGATATATTTACTTCCGATCAGGTTTATTTTAGTTAACTTTTTTATAAATATTGCCGATTGAATAACTTAAATGTGATTTTTAATGAACAATTTTTTTTATCTCAAGTCCGTTCGAGGGATATTATGTCCAAAAGGGTTCTTTTAGAGTCAGAAAGATATTTTGAAAGCGAAAACATTCAAGACTCTACATTTGATAAATATCTATATATATATATATATATATATATATATATATATATATATATAGACTCGCCGTGAGATGTCGTCACGTTATCGTACAGGAATCGAACAACGGAACGCTGGATAGTGCTTCCTTGTGGGATTCTGGTAAAGTGTTAACAATGTAATAATTAATTTTAATTTATTAAATTCGCAATTTTTGCTATGTCACTAGTTCAATTATTATTTAGCCGTAGTGCCAGTAGTATTTGCACTAGTGACGCGGCATATCTTACGGTTCAATATGTCACACAGCAAATGTTGAAAGGAGTTCGTCTCTCAAACAACACCATGTCCAATTGTAAGGTTTCTATGTGAAAGTTCCACATGTATGATTTTCTTTGTCGCGGCCATTATATATCAGTCACAGTACCACAAAGCTCTGTTGAGAACTTTGATGTATTCATCCTATTCTACTAATATTATAATGCGAAAGTTTTTTGTGGACGTTAGTTACTCTTTCGCATGCAACTACTGACTCTTTGATTAAACTAAGAAACAGTTAAAAAAGATATGGGACCGGCAGGATTTGAACCTGCGACCTTACTGCACACCGGGCAGCCGCTTTAGTCATCCAGCTACGGTCGCCTCTTACCAGTACCCTAAATTTCTCAACTGTATGATACGTCATTTCGTGACGTCACGTTCATCCATTTGTTCCTATCTTAAGTAGGATACAAATCTTTGATTAAATTTGAAACACAAACAGCTTTTATTAACTGAAAGGCTATTTTTTTATTAAGGTATTTCTACGTGAGCGAAGCCACGGACAAAAGTTAGTGTTACAAAAATGATATATCAAGTTACGTTTCGCACTGCGCATTATATATTATTATTTACAGAGGTGTTAGCGCGTTTTGTTTACAGCGACAAATATTAACTAAAATATTTGAAAGACTTATATAGACCTATAAATACGGTGTTACGTATGCTACATAGGATGATATCATCCGTTTTGTGTTAGTGATTGACGTCTATAATTATTATCAGTTAGAACGATTTCAAATTTAATTATGAAAGAATCCACCCGCTATTTGTTAAATTTTTGGGTGGAACATGTTTTCGTATCAAATTGATTTCCAACTAAATACCTGAAAGATTATTTTTTTGAATTCGTAACAAATTAGTGGCTTAAATATAAAAATATATGCTTATGTTTTATGATAAATTTATGAACAAGTGTCCGAAGAGCTTATGTTCTACGACAGGAGACAAATAAATTTCTAAACATATTGAACAATTTGGAAAAAAAAAAAACAATTATCTCATTAGTTTATTGCTATATTGCTCCATGATATTGTGCATTCCTTACTAAGTAATAAATACCTGTTTATTGTTATGTACAAGGCTGACACGAGTACATTTTTATTGTTAAATTTATTATTCTTGTAACGTATGTTTAACACTGGCCCTCAACGAAGCTAGCTATTAGACTTAATCACTGTATAATATTTTGTAGTGTAACTGTACACAAATTACAAATAGAAAAGGTTGAGATCTCAATCAGATTTGATTATATACCGGACAGGTATTGGCACAAATGTTATTATAAAACTAAACTTATTTTTTTAGACTTTCATAAAAAAAATATTAATTAATTATTTTGGATTTTTTACATTAGATAGAACGCCAGAAGTGATTACACTTTCCAAGAGTCCTAATGACAAGGCCAAATACTCACCTTTACACACACAATCATACCCAGTTTAAGAACAAATCTTTGCGAATCACACGAATTTATGTCCCATGTGGTGATCGAAACCACAACACCAGTGCAGTGGAGAGCGGCGAGGCGACCGCTTAAACCACTACACCACACGTGCAGTCAATTTGAGTTATAATGATTTAGAATATTTATCAACTGAGAATTTAAGCTTTTCCCTTCAGGGAGAAAATCTCTTTTATAACTAAGTAAGTCCAAGTATCTTACATCGAGCCTCAATCAATCCTTATCAATTTATTACACTTACAAAATGTAATCGGAGCAATCTCATTGAGCTAGGCAATCCGGTATTTTACTTAACAGCATAAAATACGTTAAACCAGAAACTTAAACAGTAACTACAGGTTAGGAAATACAAAATTGCTAAATTCACATAATATTGTATACACCTAAGACAATCATTTGGAATTATATTGAAATCAAAATGCTATTTAATAGTGAGGGATAAAGTAGTGTAGTACTGTTGTCCGTAGGCGATGCAGTATGCAAGAAATTATCTACCTATTAGATATGCACGATTGTGATATTTTAACTAAATACGCGATTGCTTCAGTCTTTGGACACCTGAGGCGAAGCTAAACGAGCTTTGTCAATTAAACATAAAATAAATAACCTTTATCATGAATACAACATTTAATACATTTTAACTTTTTTTTCTGTGTATTGTATATTTTGTGTGGTTCATCTAAACGTTCCGTACATCAAAGTTGTAGAAATAAGCGCGTTTGACTGTTTTGACTGGGTAGTGTTTGATATTATTATGTTATGAGCTAACAATACCTGAGGTATAGAGAAGCGGGACGAGGATATTTGGCCATCTTGAAGCAAATGGGTAGTACAATATGTTGAATGCTACGAATTGTCGATAAGTTAGAGTATCACTCAAAGCACACATCCGGAGCGGATACAAATTATTGTAATGTTTAGAATATTATGTATTATGCAGTTTTCAATGAGATAGGTACATTCGATGCTTGGACTTGAATATGTACACACTTGTTTATTTAAATTAAGGTGGCTAGACTTTCCACCTTCACATGACACTTCAAGTTGGAAAATACCTTGCTTGTGTATTCTTGTTTTCAGTAACCTTTACATTTATTACATACCTAATAGTGTGTGAATATTATTATTCTTTTTCCTAAAAAAAAACGAATCATATTTATTTTCGTCATGACACATAATTATCAAAAAGGTAAATATTGCAAAAAATAACAGGAAAAAGGAAATTTCAAACCAATGTAGAACATAGTTTCGACAAAATTGCAAATCCCACCACTCTTTGTTATAGGATTGCAATTATTCGCAATGGAAATTGCCCATCATCTGTCGATGAATAAGTCGGAAAATTCTGAAAAATTGAAACCGATTACTTATTAGTCACTCCAATGCCACAGCCAGGTGCAATTATCAGAGGAAAAAATAATTTCCATGAGTTTCACGTCACACGGACGGACGGAACTTGAGGAAAATATTTGCCACCGAAGGTTGTATTTACATTTTTACATAAATTATACATATTATGATTACATTGAACTTAATGAAGTGGTTGTTATAGCTATTACAAATAAAATAATTTGTATTATTATGAATGCAAATTATTGTTTTTAAACCAAAGTGTAAAGTTAACTTTGAGCTGATATGTTTTTAGCGTTCCGTTGCCAAATGGCAACAAACGGAACCCTTAATGAGTCGTCATGTCTGTCCGTCCGTATGTCACAGCCACTTTTTGCCGTAACTATATATTTTTTTCATCAAACCCATAGGTGTCTACTATCTATGGATAGGTCTTCAAAAATGATATTGAGGTTTCTAATTTATTTTTTTTCTAAAATGAATAGTTTGCGCGAGGGACGCTTCCAAAGTGGAAAAGTTTGTGTCCGACTCGCATTTGGCCGGTTTTTTGTTATTTTTCTTCATCTTTGCATTTTTATATAATTTTATAACATAATTTAGTTGTAAAACTGTTACGTTTGGTAGCTTTTTATTCAATTAAATGCAGTGAGATATATTATTTATTTTATTAGTGATTGCCTGGTCTCTACTCCCAGAGCTAAGTTAAATTACTCGTATCGTATGTATTGGTCAATAGTGCATCGAACTTATGACCTTCAGAACAATTTTAAAATAACACGTGGTATTCTTATTTCAAGGCATTCAAGTCTCATACTTCAATTATTTATTTAATTCATTATCGATCATCAAATGTTTACGCAATCAATATTCTAGTCGATTTAGTTTGGTAACAGTTTGTCTTCTTTTCTTTCAAATTTCGATATCATCCTGATGTTTGTCTGTATAATGAAAAGAATTTAATTTGAAAATAGCCGTGGATGTTCTGCCCTTGTCGTGAGTTTGTTTAGGCTAGTCCGCTTTATATTCACTATCTTGTTTTTTTCTTATATACATATAGTATTTTTAAGAAGGTAAAAAATAATCATTCACATAATCATTTATTTATCATTAGTGAAAACTTGTAATTAGCCATCACACAACATACATATTTTTATACCTTTCCTGCTAGCTGTAAGTTTTCAGTATTTTAAAATAAATAAAAAATAAAAATAAATAAATAAATGTATATTTAATAAGTTATTGACTAGTGTCTGTGTGAGGCAAGTCTTGTTTATAACCGATTTGACATTTAATTTTAATTGCTGAATAATTTTGATAATCGTGTTTTTATCTTTTATATGCATATATACATATTATATGCATTATTTCATTTACTTCAGTCTTAATGATCACAAACAGTGATTAAATCTCTAACGCAATTAAGTTTTAACCTATTTTAAAACTTAATTACGTTAGAGATTTAATTAGTTTTAAAATAGGTATTTGTTCTAATTTTATTTTACTTAATTATTGTACTAATCTTTATTTATTTATGTATTACGTATTAGCTAGTGCCCGCGACTTCGTCCGAGTGAGTTCATTTCCGTGGTTTTACTATCGTTAAATGTTATTTCTCTGATCCCTTGGGTTATAGATAGACCTGTACGGCAAAATTCCACAGCGCCATCAATCGTTTGTGAGGTATACTTAACTTGTAACTTGAAGCCCATATTTCACCGTGTTACGGGTAAAATTCACAAAATCCCCGATATAATAATAAAAGAATAGATTTGAATTGGAGATTAAAAGATACTGATGATACGGTGGCTATTTTTATATTTAGGTAGCTAAATTGGACATCTACTTTTTACCGTTGTCTAGTCTGTTGTTGTTTGCCTTTACAAGTTCAAGAGATATAAAGACAAGTTCCATAAAAAGTACTCAAATTATTTTATCTATGGCTTTCATCTAGTTGAGCAAAAGCTTCTGAAAATGAAGAAAAACGACGTGCACTTGGGTTTAGAGTCACAGCTGTGGCATTTTGTTATAATGCCCAGCTCGTACGCATTGCTCGGTCATATTATGCAATGCGCGTACTGCAGTTTACATATCCGTCGTTATAGGCATTTGAAAGTCATCATTAACCGTAACTAGGCATAAAGCACAATAGTTGCCTAGCTTATGAACAAAAGTAATCCTTGTCATAAAAACGAAAGTAACTTAGTTACGCTTTTACGCCTAACAGTTGGACCGATTTTAATGAAATTTGTCTAGAGCCTGGAGGATGAAGGACATAGGATACTTTTTAAAGACATTCCACGCAAGTGGAGTCGCGGTTAGAAGCTAGTCTCTTATGATTGCCAATTTATTTGTTCTTTATATTTATTACCGAAAAACCTCCACAACTAACAATTTTTTTTAATTGGGTCTTTTCATGTTTGCTCTGTGTTCTCTCTTATCTGTCAGCATTCCATTAACAAAGATGCCTTGAACTGCAATCTAATGATATGCCATGCCTGATCTGTTTTGATTTCGATTAAATCTATCTCAGTGCTATATAGGGAAGTAAATAGCTTCGTGTGTGGCCGTCTAACCTTGAATATATGAACAACAGTACTAAACGAAGACGAAACAATATACATTAAATATGAGTTGCTCGAATACATTTGAATTTACAAAAATCTTTATAAAACACAATTTTAGAGATCCTTACTTTAAGTAAAGTTATAAATGGCCAGTGAAAGTCTGTTGTCATTCAACCATTCATTATAGCCATATATGCCAGGATAATGACACTAATGATTATTCGATATTGAACTTGTCAAGGCCGTGGCGCTCTTGATGGCTGCGTGTCAAGTGAAGTCTGCTATTTCAATAGATTCGATCATATTGCCATCGTAATTATTAATTTTGACAGTTTTGGTAATCTGCTAAATCAACAGCAGAACAAAAACTGACATAATTAACGACTAAAGGTGTGTCTTGTGTGTGTGAAATGTATGTTTGTTAACACCCCTGCGACACAGGAGTAATTCTTAGTACGGGCGTCATTTTTTCAAAGTGCCAATGATCAAAAATTGGAACATTATGAAAATAGCAGACTTAAGGACCGGATAATGACACTAATGATCCTTCGATATTGAACTTGTCAAGGCCGCGGCGCGGCGCTCCTGATGGCTGCGTGTCAAGTGCCAGGTGTCGCAAGCAGCTCAGTGCAAGCCCTCGCTCGTCTCGCAATGCAACCGCTCTGCTATTACCGGTGTTGCAACTGGAAACCGCTAGCGCCCCCCCCCCCCCCTTTGATTATTATTTATTAATATTAAAAGTAAAAAGCTGCGGATTTAATTCCGCCATTTTTTTTTACTAGATTAATAGTGGATGAAAAATAGACTTTATGTTAATCCAGACTATAAGTTAAATACGTGCAAAATCTCATCGATTTTTTTTCTTTTTAAGTTTAACAAATGACCATACATATTATATACATCCTAACTGAATTCCTTATTTATAATATAACAAAAAAATATCATCAGTGCTTTTAATCATGGAATAGCTAAGAAAGACTAAGGCCTGGTTTCCACTAAATCGCAAAAGCAGGTGATATGCTCGAATCTGGTTTTGTTACCAAACCTAAGCAGAGAGGAGAGAAAATAAAGAAATCTGATTGGTTATTCAAACATATATCTCTTCTAAACTTCGCTTTGGTGGCAGCCGCGCCAAGCTATAAAGAAACCAATCATAATTTCAAAACTAATAGCTTTAGCAATTAATAGAGCTAGTTTTCGTTTTGCAACAAGGCCGGTAAGCCTCGTTTTAAAATGTAACCTTTTAAACAATAGTCTAAGCGTTCTGGAAAAACGAGTTCGGCAATAAAATAATAATCAGTCTTGCTTATATTCAACTAAGGCATGAATGGTATATCACACTATACGATGCATTAAAAAAATTTAAGACTATATGTAGATTAATAACCTGGTTAGTAATGTCAGTATTACCTAAATATTCTGTAGGTATTTAACATTATCTTCCGCGCATATTTTTGAAAATCATTCTAGCCCGAGAAGAAGAGCCCTAATTGATAAGATATTTTTAGAAACCGATATCCTAAAACTATTTGCACAATAGAACATTAATAAATTGATATATCTATACCATCCTTTACACGTGGATATAATATCGATAACAATGAGACAATTAAATATACAGTGTTATTGGTAATTCGAAGTATTCCTTGCAGGGCGTAAATGCAATAATCGGAGAGTCCCTAAACGTTCTACCGATATTCAGTAGTTTTATAATTTTGGGGCTTATAAGCATTCACGTATACATTTGTCGCTCTCGGCTTAGTAAAATTAATGTCAACAAAACACCATGATTTTCCTTTCGATCATTGATGTGTGTGTACTGTGTGCCCTTCGTATACATATAAATGTAGGTTACGTATAAAATACATCAGCAGGTCAAAGTGAAAGCATAGCATTACGGCTGATCGATTCTTGGTGAAGGAGAGTTGTGGGATCTTTTTTTGAGTTATAGACATGAAACATGTTTTTTTATGATTTACCCAGATCGAGATATAAGTGCTCATTATGTGTTTATTCTGACGATGTTTATTACCCTATTGTTTTAGGGGTTTTAGAAAATTGACGTAAGATTTTGTGTTTCCAATATTTGACCACAGCACAGGCGCTAAGACTTACCTTGGAACAAGGCAAAGCTTGGCATGGTCCTTTAAAACTGTAAGGTAATTGTTGTGGTAGTCGCATTTATAAATATTAAGAGTCAAAGATGCACAAAGATTACTTGTAGATATTTAATTAACCTTCATTGAATATCTACGAGTAGATATATTTTTGTTATTTCTTTGACTCGATTGAAAGCGCATACATTCTCTTTGAAGTTTTGCGGCTGCGGATTGGTAGCTATAAGATTTCTGTAGTAGCCATTTTTCTTTTTTCTTTTTTTTTGTTTTGTTGCAGTTTATAAATAAAACAGATCTGAAATTATCTAGTTGTCATCACATTATATCACACAATTAGTAACAATATAAAAGATTTCGTTTATTTATGAATATTCATTCCGTTATTAGCACTAGGAATAATATGTAATATAGATTATGCAGACACGTCTAGTAAAACCTGCAGTAGAATCTCCACGCGGATATAAAAAAAAACAAGTTTAGTAATAAAAATCTCAATGATAGATAGGTAGATAGATAGATAGATAACAACTTTATTTGCACACCATTCAATTACAAACTAAAGATAACTATTTAAAGATAATAACAATATGCAAAGGGCGGCCTTATCGCTTGACGCAATTTCTGCCAGGCAACCTTTGGATGGACAGATTTAAAAGAAAAGGCGTTGTAGTTTCAGAGTGTATGGAGCTTAGAAACATTTTTATTTTTTCATTTGCTTAAAGTAAAGATAGGTAAAGAAAATACCTAATACCTAAATAAATATAATTTTTAACTTATCTAATAATATATAATTCAATAATTAATAACTACATACAAAAATATAAAATAATACAATACAAAATAATATCATACATATCAAATAATAATATATATAATTTTACTTAAGTGATAGATAATGCTCGTTTAACATTTTTTTAAAAGTGGTTAAGGATTTGGCTTGTCTTATTTCTATAGGCAATGCATTCCATAACCGTACGGCTTCCACTGTAAAAGACTGGTCATAGAAATTTGTGGAATGCATTGGCATCTCAAGTCTCAAATTTTTGGATGATCTCAAAAACTTAGAATGTGAGTCATGTACGTATTTAAAACGTTCCTTAAGATATACTGGGGTTGTGGGATTAAATAAAACGTTATATAAAAACGTAAGGATGTGAGTATTCCGGCGAAGGCGAATCGAAAGCCACTTGAGCCTTTGACGAAATTTAGAAATGTGATCATATTTGCGTAATCCAAATATAAATCTTATACAAAAATTTTGTAGTCGCTCAAGCTTATCAAGTTGGGCTTCAGTAAGATTTAGATAGCTGACATCGGCATAGTCGAGAATTGGAAGAAGGAGGGTCTGCGCAAGTGCAGTTTTAGTGGTGGTTGGAAGAAAGTTTCTTAGCCTGCGTAAGGATCCTGCTGAAGCAAAGATTCTACGACTTGTTTCCTGTATCTGGGGGCCCCAGGATAGTGTACTATCAATATAAATACCTAAGTTTTTAACTTTTTTGCTGATTGGCAAAGGAGTACCATTAAATAGAACTTGAGGTAGCTGGGACCAATCGAGCTTAGAAACCATCCTGGGGCTACCAACAACAATAACTTGCGTCTTGGCAGGATTTACTTTCAATCCATAGTCATTGCTCCATTTATTAATCCGCTCTAGATCTGTATTAGTGGTCATAATAGCTTCTGATATTTTATCAAATGGAGCCTGGGCATATATTTGCAAATCATCTGCATAGAGGTGGTAGGAAGAAGTTAATTGTTCGGAGATAGAATTTATAAAAATTGCGAAAAGTAAAGGAGATAATACGCCACCCTGAGGTACGCCAGCCGTAGTGTTACACCACGAAGAAACGGAATCTTCTATTCGTATACGTTGCCGGCGACCAAACAGGTAACTGTGAAACCAATCAATTGCCGTTGGAGATATGTTAATTGAGCGCAATATACCTAGCAGAATGTGAAAATCTACAGTATTAAAAGCGTTACTGAAGTCAAGGAGTGTTAAGACTGTAAGATTTCCACAATCCATACCAAGTCTGATATCGTCTGTTATATGGACCAATGCAGAGGTCGTACTATGCCCTGAACGAAATCCGGACTGGAAGGGATTAAACAAGCTATTTTTGCAAAGGAATGAGGTAAGTTGAGTATGGATGAGGCGTTCGAGGACTTTAGAGAGAAAAGGAAGTATTGATATGGGACGATAATCAGCAAAGGATGAGGACTTGGATTTTTTAGGTATAGGGGTAATCTGGGCATCTTTCCATGCAGTAGGAAATACCCCAGAGGAAATGGAATAATTAAGAATATGACATAGGATGGGAAGGATTTCGTCAAGGATCGGCAGAATCATGTTGCGACTAATCAGATCATTTCCCACTGCATTAGACGATATAGACAGAATGCTCTTCTTAACATCACAATCAGCAAAATGATTAAAGACAAAAGCTGGGAATGAAGGAGCTGGAAGAGATAAAAGATGATTAAGTGTATTTGTTTTAATGGGTCCATCATAATTGGACGAAGTTGAGAAATGTTTATTTAGTAAATTGATATCTATGTCTTTAGGAATCGACTCTTCGCGTGACTTTCCAACTCCTAATGTTCTAAGAAATTTCCAGACTTTTACTGGCTCTCCGTTTTCAACGGCATTGTGAATATTGTGGCGTTGTGCATTCCTACACACCCTATTGCGATGATTTCTTGCAGCCACATATTTATCGTAATTTGTAGAGTTAGGACGACATTTATACTTGGTTTTGGCTGCAGATGTTTTTGCCATTATGCCCTTTATCTTATCTGTGAGCCATGGAGATGGTAAATGTTTTAATTTTATAGGTCGCATTGGTGCATGTAGATCGTATAGACGGATGATATTATTATTGAAAATCTCTACTTTGGCGTCGGTGGACACAGACGTCAGAAGTATACTCCAATCGATGTTGCTGGCATCCTCATGAAGTTTGTCACGGTCTATACCACTAAAATTGCGCTGCAGGATAATTCTCGGCTTTGCCTTTGGGGGACGAATTTTATATGAGAGATAAATAAGGTCATGGAAAGAGAAATCATCGGCAGTACATTGTCCATGCTTGACAACATGTTCTGGCGAAGAAGTTAAAATTAGATCAAGAAGAGAAGGATTGCAATTAGGAAAATGATGCGTAGGATTTGAAGGAAGAATAGATAGATTATTTGATTCGGAAATGTAGCGGAAAGAGGAAGAACGAGAATCGTTTTTCAATAGGCAAGTATTGAAATCTCCCATTAAAATCGTGTGACTGTAAGAAGGAATTAGGTTTTCCAGGATGTGTTCGAATGAAGAGAAGAAATTAATTCTTAGCGAAGGGGAATAATACACACCAAGTAGAACTTTAATATGATTTAGTTCCACTTCTAAAAAGAGATGCTCACCGGCATTTGTCGGTGGTGGCTGTGGTGACATATCAATAATAGAGTAAGGAATGTGTGTGCGCAAATAAATGGCAACACCGCCACCAGCTCCAACCGTGCGATCATTTCTTATTAGCTGGAAACCTGGGAGAGAATATGGAGTGGAAGGTAAGCATGGTTTTAACCATGACTCCGAGACTAAAATTGCATGAATGTTCTTACAGTCAAGGTTAGTCAGCATCTCAGGGAAATGGGCAGGAATACTTTGTGCATTGATATGAACCACATTAAAATTCTTTGGAACATCCGAAAACTGCACCTGAAGATTGTCAGCAAGCGTTGGTATGCTCGAAAAACTATCACTAAGACTGCTGGCAGAATAAAAACTATCATCATCACTTAAATCAGTATTTAACATATTAATAGATATAATATATATTTATATAAAAATATAATAATAATAAGAATAATAATAAGATGTATTATAAAAACAAATAAACTGTAATATTAATTAAAAAATAATATATATTTAATTTTGTATTAATATAATTGTGTATATTATAAATATATATTTAAAATGCTTAATATGGAAGCTTAGCTAAATTTAATTAATTTAACCACTGTCCAACCGCTGGTTACGTGTTCAAAGTAAATAAATCAATTAATTAATAAACAAAGGTCAACAACACAAAAACAAATTGTATAAAATAACATTAACACTAACCGGGCAAATAAACAAAACAATTCAATTTCATTTGAATTATAAGCAAGTATTTACATTCAATTTGTTAAGAATATGCTCAAAAGTCAAGGTTTCATATTAGTTGCTAAGTGAAATGAAACGTAATTGTCAAGTAGTGACAGAAAAATAGAATTTGACATTGACAGACGTGTAAGTTAAAAAGTTTACTATAAACATTTTAGGTTATACCTTCTAAGTTAAATTAATTGTGAAAATACAAAAATAGTGTGAATAAAGATAAATATTGTACTTAGGAAGGTAAACAGTTGAAGAAGTAATCTAGTGTAAAGTAGGTAGTATAAACAACATAATAATAAGAAGAATTACCCGGTCAGCGCAATGTTCCGCCTAAATGAAACATGTTGAAGCTCGAATCAATCACTGCTTCTTTGATGAGACCACAGCTCTTCGGGTCTTTTGTACAGGAGGAGCATTTTTCGCGGCGTGCTTTTCGGGAACAGGAGCTAATTTATTCAGTTCAGCGACGGATGTTATTTTATGCCGCGTACCGTCGGGGCACTGGATGTGGATGAAGCCTTCACGCGTCCAAGTCTTCGTTATTCCGAACTTCTCTCTTGCCGCTTGAAATGCCTGATGACGTGCCCTGGTTAAAAACTCCGACGCCGTGATGCCAATGCCTTTTAATTTGGTTTTAGAAAACCAAACACTGTCCCGCACTGCAGCGCTATGCATCTTGACGAGGATTGGCCGGGGCTTGCCATCTGATGTTGACCTACCCATCCTGTGGCAGCGCTTGATGTCATCACATTTGAAGGTGTCAATTTTCAAATGCCGCTTCACCACATCTGCCACTACAACATCAGTCTGCTCATCATTTAGCTCCGGAACTCCATGGAACAGAATCATTTTCCGGCGACTCCGCATTTCCATGATATCAATGTCCCGAGTCATGGCATTGACTTGATGCTGAAAAGCCTTGAACGACTCCAATACAAAATTTTTGAAGAGGGAGAATTCTTCATTCAGCCTGTCTGTTCCGCTGCCAGCTGAGGTGCTTAGCTTTTTCTGCTCTGCCTCAAAATGCGCCATCCGCTCTTCAAAGGTCGACATGAATTTCGTCAAGCAATCTTGAACTGTTGCCATTATAAGTTTTGTGTTGTTGTGTTTGTTTGTGAAAATAACACTTAACCAGCAGGTGTTTGAGTTATAAGCAAGGTATGATCATAAATTATATATTATTAAATGGTTCTATATTTTAAATTGAATTTTATTTGGGAGCAAATTTAAAAACAGTTAACAGTCTCTACTACACAATAATGATATCCGTAAAGAGAACAGAACCAACAATATTTTCCGTAGTTCAATTTAAACAGGGTCACATAATAATTTAATTTTTACGAAGTAAAGCAAACTGTTTTGATATGACATTAAGAAATGCAGTTTTTTATTTTGTACTGTCTACATTCCGTTCATTGGTTCAAGGGCCTTAACTTGCTCTGAAACTGGTATTTCAACGACACTTCAACTCGTTTTTAACACGCTTTTATTAGCTTCAACTGTTATAGACTGTGTAGACAATCTTTGAAGAAGAATTTAACCAACTTTTAAGATACGTCCTGAAATGTTGCCAATCGGTTCAGGTTGATTTGTATGTTCCATTGCAGTATCCATCTGAGAAAGCTATCAATTGATTCACATAGAAAACTGGCCGAACCGAATGTGCCGACTTGATGTAGCAACCCTTAGCCGTCATGGAGTAATGCCCAACGAGATCAAATTCAAGATTAATATTGTTAAAGTTTGTATATACTACATATTTTATGTACCCATGTTCACTTTACCGTGTAGGGCAGTATCAAGTTGATCATATCAACAATGTTGTGCTTACATAGTAACACGTCGCTAATTATAGATTTCATCACAGCGTAGTCATAAAATCATACCTACTTATTCCAAAAAAAATATTTGTGTCTGTATTTCTGATATACCTTTGTCCCTAATTCAAACTTATTTGTGCACTGTATTATTAGCAAGATTTATTTTCCGTCAGAAAAATTCACAATAGCAGTACGGAGTTAGATTTGTGCCCGTAGGATGACGAAAGGCTTACCCCCTATCCCATGGGACCTAAACATAACCGTTGAAGTGTGTTGTACACCTCTGGGTAATATAGACGTGATTTTATGTTATATTATATTGATAGGAAGAAACTTTATTCCACGCTATCGATGTCGCGGGCAACAGCTGCTTGTTAATTGAATAATAAATTGTTAACACATATTAAACATTTAAATAAATGATTAATCATTAATATTAATATGAATGCCGACAATATGAAATTTCCATTACCAAAACTTTACATTGTAAATAATTAAATACAACATGATTTAATTATACACCTGCATTACGTACTTGTAACACGAGAGTACGTGATAGTATATTATTAAAGGGTTAATCACACCAAACCTGTTTAGATTATACATACCTATTCCAATAAGTAGTTGTATGCAGATTTACTTCTAAGCAAAATATGAACACTCATGTATCTGCACCTGATTCAGATTAACCAACGTATCTATACTATATAATAACTTCTACACGCGGCTCCGCCTGCTAGGTATGTACATCGATTAAAAGTAAATTCAATATTATTGCTGGGGTTTTGAACTGTCTCCACACCAATTTTCAAATTTCGGGCGAAGATTTTGGGCTACAAACAAACGAACAAACAAAAAAAACTTTCCTCTTCAAAAATATTATATTATATTTAGTAAACAATTTGATACTGAACTTATATCGGGTCGAAAATACACAATATTACTTTTTGACCAAGATATTTTAATCGTAGTTACGTTTAAACGTACGTTTCTTAGATGGAGTGTTTTTTTTTACGTACTTAAGATAAATAAGTGGTGTATAAAAACCACTGTTGTGTATCACACTTTTCACTGAGCTTTAACGATGTCAGATTTAATTATTATGCAATGTTTATATGATATATAACATTTGTGTCAAACAGATAATATAAACACCGAGTCCTAAACATACTTGCAGTGTAAAGCTGTGTTTATCCTTTAATATAACATCCCAAGAGTCAGTCATTGTTTTTCTACATTCGTCGTTAATGTAATTAATTGCAGCGTCAGTGATATCATATAGTCATATAATAGTCATAGTCATCATAAACCAGATGAAGCCTTTTGTCATTTACGCAAATTACGCAAATTCATGCGGTGATAGGCGCTGGATAATGCCACGGTCAACTTAATAGTTAGCGAGGGATAAAGACAATCGTATGATTGAATGTAGAGCTATAAATATTTGTTTAGTTAAGAGCGTGTATTCCTTTTCAAAATGTAACTGTCAATTTTTGTAGTGTTTTGGGAATATTTCGTAAAAACTGAATGAAAGTATGATTTTATTCAACTAACTTTTTAGAATGCAAGTTTTGAAAGGTAAATATAACAATTTCATTCGTAAATACAGCATAAGTTTGTAATTTATCAACTTAACAGTTAATACTCTTTCAACTGATAAAATAGAAAAGTATGCTTTAGTTATTAAATGTAATTGTCATATTTACCTTTTAAAGCCCACATTCTAAAAAGTTAGTTGAATAAAATCATACTTTCATTCAGTTTTTACGAAATATTCCCAAAACACTACAAAAATTGACAGTTACATTTTGAAAAGGAATACACGCTCTTAATATCAGTATTATAAATATTTCAAAGCAAGTCACGGCCCTATTTTCATGAGATATGATCGACCAAGTTGGCTTAAGCAAGGTTGATAAAATTAACACAACAGTGAGAACAATAATATTATTATTATTTTAAGTATAGTATGTTATGTTATATGTTATGTAATAATTATATGTTATTGTATTTGTGTATTATATAGTATTCGAGTATTAGTATAGTATGTGTATTGTTTAGATTTATTATACAATAAAGTAATTACACCTACTTTTATATTATGCACCTACCAATTATCTCTGCACCACCCTAAGGGTCGACTGGTAGAAAATGCCTTCGGCATTAAGTCCGCCTTTGTCACAAATTTTGTGCAAGAAGTTTTTAAATAAATAAATAAATAAATATTAACATAAAGTTGGAGCGTGCTGGTATATTGTTATTATGATGTTTTTCTTCTGTTACCGAATAATAAATTGTTAGTATCTATTCAATATACTTATATGAATCAAAAGTCATCCAAAACATTTGTGACCGAAATTTTTTTTTACAAATAGTACAAACGTAATTTTGAATTGGCCAAGGGTTTTCATTACCGTACAGTAATACCCATTTAACATAAAGATATCTCTTTAACAACCCCATCACATAAAGGATTATAAGCTATCAGTGACAACCCTACAGTGGCACGCGGCGGGCGGCGCGTCAACTAAGTCGTGTGTATGCGGGTGGCGGCGGCGGCGCTCGCGCAGCCTGCTTTTGTCAATGCGTAATAAAATTAGTGCGTAGCGAGTGTCACGATGCCTTGACTATTTGCACTGATGTATCATTTACCGTAGCACGGCAGCGTAAGACGCATGTAGCGTATTCTTCACTATACGCTTGGTGTACGCCTGCGTGCAGCTTTCATACAAAACTATTAAACTGTGTCCACGGAGCGTCAGCGTCGCGTACGCATAGCTGCACGCAGGCTGCATGAAGCCCGCCGTACTGTAAGTTATACGTCAGGCGTACAGTGCCTAAATGCACGCTTTTTTTTATATAAAAATGGTGGTGGTGAATGATATATATAATCGATATAATCATCATCTTCGTTGATCGTAGTAATATACCAAAATATCGTCTCTATTCTCCGACCCATTGTCACGAAAGACTCGAAAAGTTCAAAACGTACGCTTGCAGTACGCCTTGTGGACAGGATTCAGTACGCCAGGCTGCAAATGATGCTAGGCGTATAATGACTCATCCATGCAGCTAGCCTGCTGTGAACAGTGGACTCAAATCTTTTTTGTATCCATAAGTAATTCCTTCTTTCTTGAACAAAAAATCATCACAAGAACAAACAATGATGCTATATACGACTCTACGCTAGATAACAACATACGTAAGTACATTACTAGTGAACTTTTAATCGCGTGGAATCTCATCTTTTACTATATTAGTTTTTTTTTACTTCGCTGGTGGTATAATAAATACTCCTAACATAAAAGTATTGTTATTGACCATACCTTCTAACTTAGGAGTATTGTTATTCAGTCCGATTCCACGTGACTAGAACCGTATTTCCCCAGTTCCACATACGCACGCAAGAAGGCCTAACTACCTTCTCGCGTGATACCTCGTAACTACCTTTTTGCTTAAAACGTAGAAAAACCAAGCTAAACTCAAGTTCGTTTTTGATAGCAATATTTATGATAGCTATAAAGGTGAATAAACAACAGACAAAAAAGGTAAATAAAGAAATGATTAATGCATGTAAAGGATAAGATCACATTATGACTATTATGAGTCATAGCCATAAAACTTAACCCGCGATTTTAGAGTAGAGTATTGTAAGATTGCAATTCTTGCAATATTCATAGGCGATTCGAATGATGTTAAGATTCACCAATGCAAATTAATATGTCTAATTTTATTATCACTAAAAAGGCACAGAAATTTCAGTTCACATAAGTTTTTTTAACGGTTAATTTCAAAGAAGATGAATGCGAAATATTTGCCAATAGTGACTTAGAATATTAAACAGCCGGTAGTACGCACACAAATGAATGCACACGATCGGAAGACATGTCTAGAAATCATATCGTTAATTTAGCTCTGTGAACATGTTTTTCTAGTTACAGCTACAATACACGTAATTCTTGAGAATAATAGAATTACAAATATGCGGTAGTATCAGTATCAGTCAATAACCATCATAAACAATGTGGTGGTGACGATTCTTTATTTTGCTCAGTTTGATTACGACACAAGGGCAGTTAGTGAGTGAGGCCTTTGTAATTATGTCGTTATAGCCGGCCATTTACCAAGCAATTATTTTCTGGATTTCCAGTGTCACGCGTTGTTCTAGTTATTGTTTGAGTTTACCGTTTGAGAAACAATGTACATATTTGCGAAAAAAGAAAACAATTCCACTATTTAAAAACAGGTACAGATTTGTTTATCTGACGATTTTTTGTATTATTTGAGGGATCATAGGAAGGGATGAATGAACTTTGACTCAAAATAGTGAACTAGTCCTTTGTTAGATAACAATTTGCTCTATATTTTTTTTTAATTATAATAATAGTCATATTGTTAGGGGGTGATAATTAGTGAGACAGCCCCTGTCGCCACCTTTGTGTGTTGGGTGTATAAGAACACGTTTATACGCCGTTTAACGTTTCCGTTTGCATAGCATTGCACAAAATTTCGCACGGTAATTTAATAGAGTAGAGTGTAATACAGATGATTTAAACTTGTTTACATTGTTATTAAAAGAAAACAAATAAATTAATATGTGAAAAGTTGTGTGTTTTATATTGAGAGTTATATGTTTAAATATTATTATTAAATAAATATGGTAAATAAAAACCTACGGTTCTTTGACTCAAAACACAAAAAACACATATGGCATACCGACCAATGCGTAAATGAGAAAGTAAAGTACCGTTTTAGTGCACCCAAATGCACCGAAAGTATTTAAAAGATAGACATGAAGTCCGCCTGTGTACCATGTAATATGTAAAAAGTTAAATAAATGATATTTTCTAGTTAATTTATTGCAGTTTAACAATGTAAATGTGCTTTACCAAAAGACATTAATTATTTACCGATTACGACCTAATGTTATCTTTTAAATATTGTCGGTGCATTAGGGTGTACCGAAACGTTATGCAGAGATAATGAAAGTAGGTGCATTAAATTGGACAGTTTTGATAGTGTTTTTAATGAAGAAAATAAAATGATTAATGATAATTACATATATGCATAGAGTCCTCAAATGTGGAAGGCCATACGTTTACATATTGGAATTTCAGGTCACTTGGTTAATTGCATTCTGGGCGCATGTGTATTTGAGTCTAGTCCAAATGCGTATTTATCCTTTAGTGTCTCTCATTTCCATAATTAGAACTACCTTCCAAACTAAAAAGGTTATCAAACAAAACAACATGTAAATACCTAAATCCGGATAAAACGTAGATAATATTTAAAAATATGTTTTTTGAATAATCTTGACTTGAATGCAAAAATTTCCGGCTATTGATGACTTTTGTTTTATTGCAGCAACCTCTTTAGCACAAACAAATTTTCAAGTTGACAGTAATGGATAAATAATATTTCCTCTGATCCTCACGAAAAAGTCCAAGTTCAACAAAAACCCGTTATTTCAATTCGCGAAACGAAATATATTATTTTTTATTGCGAAGAAAATTATATATCTCACAGACGTATTCGTATTAAATGGACATCGCGATAAAAACGTAATCGTTGTGATTCTACTTATTATGTCTGAATATAATGACGTTTGTAATGGGGAATTCGTAACCGGAAACTGAAAGATTCTCCGTGCCTACACGTTTATGTGGTAAATTGTTCTTCTCAATATGTTCTCTTAGTAAGCTCACCAAAGATATAATTATTGATACAATAAGTTTGGAACTAATCATTTCAATAAATTTGCTTAGAGCAACACATTTCCTTATAGTTGCAAGGTTTTACTAATAATCAAATTAACGGGAAAAACACGGTTATTACAACACATACAGTTTTATTAAATTTCTTAGATTTTACGCCTATTTATTATATCTGTATTTATCAGTAAATTATTGCGTTCATTCAGGATATTTCATTATTTTAATAAGTAGATATAATAATTCTTATATTTACATTGGAGATAATTTACAAAGATAATTATGTTTGATTCGATTAATTTTGTTGAACTAGATTTATCATGCTAATGACTTTCATATTTAATTTAAATGTATTATTAATCTTATATCATTGAAATTATTCAATTTGTTTCTATTAATCGCGGATCTTATCCCAAAATCCATAGATTAGTCATTAGTCAGATTTAATGAATAGGATAATATATTTTCATATAATCACGTTTCTCTATGTAGGATATAATATAGAATATATCAATCAAATAGTTATCTTCTTACTTATCTTTACTTGGCTCGTATTATAATAAATCTTAGGTAGGAAAAATAAATGTTTAGGACATGAGGCGAATTACTGATTTTTATGAAAAGAAAATACCAGATGGTTATATCAACATAAACAAGAATACTAATAATTCTTATGCAAAAAAATCTTGTTTTTCAATACTCGATTATTAAATTTACATATTGGAAAACATGCAATATTTATGTTGTAATATTATCTATTTACCATTTAAAGTATTTTCCACATATTCAAGGATTTTCTGAATTTAAATTACTCAATGTAAAATATATAATAATACAAAATATACAAAACGTAAACATTATTTTACAATAACATATTTTCCTACTCAAAATGTTAATTAATTTCGGTTAGATATATTTTTATACTTCAATTGTAATGGAGCTTTATCGATTTTTTTAATTTTTTGTATTCAAACCGGTTATTAATCTCATTAGTTATTAAAAATATTACTTAATACGTACTATATACATAAAGTTAACGAAAACCAGTTTTATTTTTGCGCGTGTTTTTTTTTAAATGGTGGATTTTGTTTGTAATCCTTTTTGGATTTGTTGTTGGTTATATTATTAATAATTACGGTTATTATAATATATGTAAATTATTGTTGCATTAATAGATATCCAGTTTTCATTGCTGTCTGTAAAATAAAACATATCATGGTTGTTGATATTGGTCAAGATTTGGCAAATCGTCAAAGGCATTTAGAAAATTCTAGATAACACAGTTATTATTATTTAACAACTGAATCGATATAATAGACAAAGTAGACTGCAGATATTTTAGATATTAATATCTAATATATAAAATATCACATTTGGCTGACAGCTAAGCCGATGGTTCTGATCTCACAATCGAATGTTGTCGTATTCGTAAATATACTACTTTTAACTAACAAACTATATTCTTCTTCTTCTTTCGTGTCAATGGCTATTTTGTTATACAGTTTTCGCCCAAAAAGCAGCAACGTCCACTCCTCTTTTAGTAGCTTGCATGAAATCTTGACGCGTACACGTGGCAGGAGACAACGGGCATGATAGCAGGTGAGCCATATTTTGTGTAGGGAACCCACACTCACAATTGATGTTATTAAACGAACTAGATTAATATCTATCTAGATTATTACGGAGAATGATAAATGACGTTGTCATATAGAAATGTCATCATAATCAATAACCTTTGTATATAAAATTAAATTCGTCATTGAATAAATGTTTGTCGTTCTAGCATCAACTTTTACTAACTTCAAGTTTTCGGTCAAGGGCGGCGCTGTTACATCAGATAGTTCAAGAGCACGACGACGCATACCTGTCGATAATTGGTATTACTTAATAGCCTGTTAATACTAGTCATGGGCGTTATTAGATATTTTTGGTAACCGGTATTACACCGGTATGGTGATACAATACCGGTATAGACAACCGTTGCCGAATACCGTTATTTTAGGTACAGTTACTACAGTTATTCTAGCTATAGCGTTTACAAACGTTTTAAGCTAAGGTAGCGAGAGCGACCGCACTCGTTTACAGTTTGATTAAGCCGTAGCTCAGTAGATATAAGGTCGTCTTTGGCTTATAACAATAACCTTGAATGGTTTGCGCCGCTCTCGCCGCTTTTCTTTTATGCATGCGATACTATCACTTGTAAGAGAGAGATAGTTAAGTTAGTTAGTTTTGATCGGTTCCGTGGATTCAGTTCGTTTTGGTTGTCAGTTATTTAGTTATAAGATATGATGTGGGTTCGGTTTTCAAACTACGTTGACGCGGGGACGCAGTGATTCGGTAGTTACTTCATAGTTTCATACTAATACCTGATAACCGTTGGTAACTATTTTAATACCGATACGGTACGTTAGAGAGATGATACCTGTTTTCAGTTACGTTTTGGTATAGCGGACACATGACTAGTTAATACTATGTTATTAAATCCTAGACTAAGTAGGTAGTAGTCATAACAAATATATGGAACTAGCTTCTGCCCGCGGCTCCGCCCACGTGGTTCTGCGGTATACCTAAAGTAGCTAATATTTTTCATCAAGATCATTTTAGTAGATATGGTACAAACCAGCAAACAAGTAATGTTCTTTAAATAATATAATCATATTCTATAATTAAAATAATCCTTACATTAGTAAGGATTATAAAAATAGGAGATTTTCACAAACTTTTGTATACAAAAGTTTGGATGTATGGATGCTTGTGATAACATTTTGCACATTTATACTAAAAAGACTATGAATACAACTTGCAGCCTGGATTAACATATAGGCTACTTTTTATAAAAATATGACGCGGGCGGCCACTAGTACATATTAGTTTACATTTTAGGCTGTATTACGAATATATTATGCACTTACGCCAGCTGCAGCGAAAGTAAGTCAAGAAACCCCTTGCGGATAATTTTTAGTATTGTCAGTAATTATCTTAGACTTAAAATGATAAGAGCTATGTAATAAAATGTTTTTAGATATGTGTGATTGAAATACCTCCCGATATTAATAACAACATAAATAAATTTACTTTGTTATCACATAAACTTCCTGAGACCTAGCCCAAATGCCTCAAACAAACGATACTTTCCTATATTTTTCTATCTATCACCATGCCTTAAATAGCTGAACTCGCGACTATGTCCGCGTGGAATTCGATATTACTCTCACCCCAAATTTACCCTCATAGGAAGTGCATAATCCAAAAAAATCTTTATATCTATGTATCCTGTAAGGAACCTATGTGTAGAATTTCGTGCAATTTCTTTCAAAATTTACAAAACTTACATATAAACTTACAGCCCCTAATTTACCCTCTTTGGAATAAAATACAAAGATAATCATACACAAGTGTTTAAGTTAAACCTAAGGTACACAACTGTAAAAACCGCAACCAATTCCATGCAGTAGTTTTTGCGAGATGCGCGAACGTACCATACAGAGAGACAAAATTTAAAAAAAGTTGTTTTTGCCTTTACTGATAATAAAAAGACCCCTCACTTAATTTTTTCTTAAATATCTTCAATTTACAGACATGGCAAATTAACAATTTTATTATATTAATATATATGTATAATAGAATATAGAATAGAAAAGATAGATAAATAAAAAATAACTTATGAATCATAGTTAACGTTTTATACTTCATACGTGAATAAAACCGTAAGTGATCGACTAGATTACGACTTTATTTTTCATTTAAATACAGATGTAATATTTTTAAATTGAATTTTTTTCGTACCTCCCATATAAGACTTAAGTAGTATGTCTCAATAGTATTTAATGGTGCCCGGTTTGCCCAAGGGTACATAAATATTTTTATGTACGTGATCAAAAGATAGCTATGACATGTGCTATTTATTGCACCTTGAACTTTAGAGTTCCTGTTTGAAAGTATTTCTCAGTGAACGTGACAATCATGTGGAATTGCCCTACAATACACGAAATCACATATATTTTTAAAAGTGAAATAAAAAAATATATTTACACTTGCGATATTTCAACATAAACTTCTCACTGTGAAAAGTCACAAAACAAAAGTAAATTGAATGGCTATACGTTTTATGGATTATTTATGTTTGAATAAACTTGGCCAATAACTTAAGACATTTCACATACTTACTAATTGCTAACATTTAATTCTACGTACCAAAATGTCCGGTTGAAATAAATTAATGTATCTTGTCGTAAAAATCACTCAAAATATTTTCAGTGATCTTTGTATTATGGCGTCTAAAGACATAAATGTAACTATGTTCATTATAAAAAAATGCAGTGTACTTGCAACGCACTTAACCGACCACCTATTGAAAAGTGATTATCTCATTGTGTGGTCTACAAACAATATCATTTTGTTTACTGAACAGTTTTTCAGTCTTTAAGTACAAATGAGCTAGCAATCCGTAAATGAATACCGCAATCGTTGTACACTAAGTTCTAATATTATTTTCGAATCCTAATTATACAGGCGACGCCGCCCTAAAATTGTAGCATAGATTTTGAAGGCGAGGCTACGCACGAGATACAAGATTTGTTTAAGTGTATTCACGTATAAACAATTAGCCTTGGATTGGTTGTGTGTGAATGGATATATAATATAGATTTTATAAATAATGAACACATTTGTAGATACGTGGTCATGCATATACTAAAACGAATATGTAGTAGAACAATTTTAACCCCTTACGTCTAATCTCACTGTTTTATAATTTTTCATTCCATTCCAATATTGATAATAATTTAAATTGGACAAGATTGTCGAAGCTATCAAAGGCAACAGAAAACAATATCAGATTTTTAGTCCTACACCATATATATATGAACATTTTATCGTTACATTACACTAAACGCGTGATTAATAAATGCATAATTTCTGAGTTATTTCGACATCAGATCGTCTCTTGATAAAATAAATTCGTTTAAAAAAATATGAATCTTTTACTTCCACACCACATATCTGAACATTTTATCATAACATTCACTAAACGCGTGATTAATAAATGCATAATTTCTAAGTTATTTCTACATCAGATCGTCTATTGATAATAAATTAGATTTAAAAAAAATATGAATCTGAATTAACTTCAGAACGAACGAACGAAATTGAGAAATAATAAGTGACCTTATGTTATAGGTTAAACGCCTATTTATTATATTGTGGACTATAATATATTTGAGACATTATTTTATAAGCTCAAGAAATATAACACGATAAATATTTGAAATGTGAAGGTTGATCGAAGATGTGTACAAAAGAACAATTATTCCATGGCATAACATTTAAAGTGATTTCAAAAATACTCAGTTTGTATCCATTGTAATGTAAATTTGACATATAAACTCAAGGAAATATCTTCGAGTCATTAAATTAATTTCTTCTCTGGTTAATCAATTATAACCACACGTAGATCGAAGATTTTTATGGATTTGGAAATGTAGTTGATTTACCTTGAAACTCACATTTTTAGACTTAATCACCGATAATACTTTATAAGAGGAAAGGTTAAAATATAATAATCACCAATTTTGTATGTGATGCAATGGTTAACAAACATTAAACGTTGATGTTATAGGCACAATTTATCTGCATGAACTTTTAATTATTGTCTTAATCTTTGCATGATCCATCACTACGTCGTACTAGTACTCGTACTAGTAATTAAAATCATGTATGAACTTGGAATTATGGTTTGTATTAGAGCCTAGTGGTGATAATATTTGTCCAAAGATATAATTACAGCACATTAACGTCTAAATTAGAGTCCATTTTATGTAAATATGTTATTTTGAAGGTTATGGTTACCGTGTCAAGTACGGTTTATTTGGACCACGCTACCGCGTTAATTAAGTTAAAGTAAATAAAATGCCAGATAATTTCACAACAAAGGCACAGTGAGCTTTCCTCCGGCTTGAAGGATACTGCGAGAAGGTGGGGCAGAGCCGGCCGACCAGATTGGAAGTATTGCAAAACGGACTTATAATATACGTAACATTGTCGGAGGAAGGTCCAGCGATTGATCGGAAGAATATTTCTCATATTTTTTTTATTTTTTTACTTGTGTGAGACTTAAATATTGTGTAGTCCTTGACATTTTGAAAATTGAGTGGACGTCGTCGTAAAAATATATTTGAAAATATTTTTATGTGCATGTTTAATTGATATGGAGCTAGCTGCATTCGGATATTGGAACTAATCTCCTGGATCGCAATAAAATAACAAAGAAGTAAATAAGTGATAAATTAGGTAATAAATAAAAAAAAAATAATTTACTTTAGTTATCGTTTATTAATCTTTTATTATGTGTTTTTAAAAATTATAACGATGAAAAACCTCATAAATCTTGAGCTTCTTAATTTATTTGTTTTAATTTAATTGTAGATTAAAAAAATATTATTGTTACATCTGGCATTTTACAATCTTTTGCTGATAGATTTAGACATACGGCATTGTTCGTCTAACTTCAATTTGTTTTGATATTATTCGAGTATTTTATGAATGGACTAGTATAGGTTGGGTGCCGGTCTACCCTGACATTCGTATAAACTTTACGCTCGACAGTCAACGGTTCAAATCGCTATTAAAAACCATAAACAATATTAAAATATGCTAATAATAAAAAGTGTTTGTGTATCATGTGAATGAGGAATTAATGTAAAAATAATATTGTTCTTGTTGCAGTTAAAATGGAGGTGCTGAATAGGTTAGTTGAGGGGTACCATGACCTGATGGACAACAAAAGTGACCCGAGAGTGAAAGACTGGTTTCTAATGTCCTCACCGTTCCCGACTCTAGCGACTTGCCTCACATATGTGTTTATTGTTAAAGTAAGTATTAATTTACCAGTATTTTAATATAAATTTTACTTATCTCCCCTAAAGGTTTGCAATAATTTTTAAAATTGTAACCCCATTTCACCTGTTTTATTTTCGTCAAGATCTGATCAAATTTATAGATACACTTATGATTAAATGATCAATAACAAAGATCTTTTTATTTGAACATAATGTTTATTAAATGATTACGATGTTATACCATCTGTGCCTTAAAAGCAGGATCGAACCTTACCTGAAACTTTGTTATAAAATCTCTACTATTGACTTTATTGATTTAATTAACAGCTCGTATTATGTCAGTTTAATGAACGATCGCATTTTTAACGTCACTAGATCGATTAAAAATTAATATCACGTCAAGCAAATTAAGCATCATTATGGAATCTTTTCCATTGGAATTTACCGCCGTACTTGTTACAAACGGTTACGTAGCAAAATTGACACAATTAAATGTGATACGTATCTGTTGAATCATTCTTTTTTTATTTTTGTGTCTATTCATAACTAGTTTATTCTAAGATAATATCATTACATATAACTATTATTACATCCTTGAAAAGTAAGGTAGTGTTAGTAACAGTTCCTACATGACAGGTACAATGTGGGTGTTATACGCTCATTTCAGTTTTTATGTTAAAGTTCCATTTATAAAGGATAAAAGCCTATTCTATATCTAGCCATTTCAGTAATTAAATAATAAAAAATAAGATGCCTATATAATAATGAGTCATTTCATTCATGTCATTATTAATGACATTCGAAATGAAGTTTCCTGACGAAAAATGTATCGACAACAATCATTAAACTTTTTAATCTACAAATATTTTTTTTATTTGGGTTTTGTATTTACTGATGTTAATTTTTTCAGGTACTGGGACCAAAAGTAATGGAAAATAGAAAACCGTACGAGCTGAAAACAGTATTGATATATTACAATTTATTTCAAGTAATATTCAGTTGCTGGCTCCTCCACGAGGTAATATTACATTGTAATTGCATTTGTTTAGCTCGGTAATGATAATTGTAATCAGCTGGTTAGTATCTTATACCATGTATTACGTGGCATAGATTCCTTTATGATTACTAGCACTGTTTTTTTCTTTGTTTTTTTTCTTTTTACCTATGACATGTAGTGAACGGAAGTGTTAGTCCCCCTGATGGTAATTTTTACCAGCGATCCACAAAAGCAGATTGTAGAAGCTTTGTTTAAAGATTATGGTGTTATGCCACATGTGCCATTAATTTCAGGGTGTGATCTCACCACCAAACCGTTACCCAGTAATGCAAACGGCAAGTAAAGGTGCTTCCGTCCTCGAGCTCGCTCACAAGAGCTCTACCATCATTATGATTTATATTTCTTTTCATGCAGAGTATAGTAAGCGGATGGTTTACGTCCTACAGCTTCAGATGTCAACCTGTTGACTACTCAGCTTCACCATTGGCCATGCGGGTAAGAAATCTTACTTTTATTTTTATAACACTTATTTTGGTAAGCTGACTTTTAGTCTACCTGGAACTATAGCCATGTAAATCTACACATCAGATTCAGTGTCCATATCTCACCACCATTCCGATAAATTGCTATTCCGCTGTCATGGGTTATGATTATGATAACATTTTTTGAACACGGCCTTGTAGTTTTTGACATTAGTGCGTTCAAACGAATTAACTTCTTAGCTTTTAAATATTAGTAATGGCTTTATTAGATGATTTCATTCACCATAACATTAAATATAAAAAATATTTTTTCATTGCGTACGTTAGTTTTGGCCCATTACTTTGTATTGACTCCTTATTTGCCATGTAAAGTAATTTTTTACGTGTTCCAATGCAATATCCTGTGTGTCATCGTGACGCCTGTCTGTGAAACGCGACAGGTAGTTACAGTCGTAGAAGAATATAATAGAAATATATCCAGAATAAATTAGTATCTAAATTAATCTTATCTAACTCTTCTTTGTCCTATAGATTATCTTGATAGTGCTTTGCCCTGACTTGTTAGCCTTACAATACGACCTTATGAGACAAAGCGTGGCTAGTATTTTTTCTTGACAATAAGTCTAATTAACCGATAATACAGCGCGCAGAAAAATAATTATAAACCATCAATAAATAGAAATAAATAAAAAAAAAATATCACGAGTGTATTTTTCATATGTGTCGCCAAATTTAAAAAAAAATGTCTGAATATAATATTGAAATAATTTTAGTTTTATATTACCTTGAGCTTAATAATAGCTTAGTATTGAACTCTATCGAAATTGGCCCTAAAGAGTGTCTACTATCTGCTTGCGTAAAAGTATCAAATGGTTTACGTGATTATATGGTCTAAGCTTCGGTAGCTCAAGTCATATAATTTTGATAAGTAAAATTTTAATTTATTTAATTATTTAACTAGATTATTTTTATTTGCTCTGTAATTATAATTATTGTTGATAAATTTAAGCGCCCTTTGGGGTTTATTAAAATAAATGGTTTGACTTTGAAATTAACTTTGATTTTGACTTTGATGGCATAGCGGGTGTAACGGGTTTTTGTACAGGAAAATGTTCAATCATAGCTTTTTTGGTTTTTCCTTAACAAAAAATAAACATGTCGTAGACCTTAAAACGTGATCAAACTTTTCAAGGCTTAGAGTTATTGATATACTACGAAATCAATTTTAATAGGTACATACGTACCTTTTTCTTAGATTAACAATTTTAAGAAAACAAAAAATAAGAGAAAAGATTCACATATTTTTTTGACCCTACTTAACTTCTATTCAATAGTGTTTTTTGCTCTAGACACGTATTCAATCTTCAGATAGGTGGCTGTATCAGTTAGAGGAACTAGTGCACATGCCGCAGGTTGCACCGAGGAGGTTGATTGCCTTGAAGTTCATTCGCATCACATAATTACCTTAGCGATACCTACTTATCTATGTATATCAATTTGTAAAACTCAAGGGCAAATAACATATTATACAGTTGTATATGTTCACACTCTAGTACTTAAGCGAAATAAATCAAAAGTCACCAACAGATGAATTCATAAAAAATATAATTTACAATTTTTGGAACCTTAGATAATTAATACCGCTTGTATATAAATTTTATTTTGAGTTAAATTGATTGATTGGTCATATAGCGTCAGGGATAGTGCAATACCTACTACTTAACTTCACTTTTCTCAATAGCAGCGTTGAGTTGCAATTATATCTGGTGGACGGTAATAGACCCTATCCCATGGGAACTAAACATAACAGGTGAAGTGTGGGTGTTGTACTCCTATGCCACACCTTTCTGGGTAATATAGGCGTGATGTTAAGTTATGTTGCTATTAGGGCTTATGTTGAATATAATAACATAGAACATAAGACCTTATAATAGCAGCCCTGTATCTAATACATGTCCCACTGCTGGGCTCGGGCCTCTTCTCATGATTAGAAGGGTTAGGCCATAGTCCACCACGCTGGCCAAGTGCGGATTGGTAGACTTCACACACCCTCGAGCACTTATTATGCACTCTCAGGCATGTAGGTTTCCTCACGATGTTTTCCTTCACCGTTAGCGAGCGATTTATATAATAAATAAACACATATCTTCGGTACGAGAGGTGTGTGCCGTGGGTTCGAAACCGAGACCTTTAACTTCGCAGTCCTACGGTCTCCCACTCGGCTATCGCTGCTTAAGACCTTATAGCGTACTGCATTTACGTGACATTGCTTAATCCCGACGATTTTTGGAGAATTGCTTTTTTGTTGATTAACGTTGACATAAATGTTGCTTCAAACCATTTTACATACTTTTAAAATTGAATAGACAAATCTTTAAATTAAGTGTTTGCTTGGTAAAACAAAATTAATATAATATAATATAAATAATATACGGGGTGGATGCGACATAGCGACATTTAATGAAACCACAGCTTCTATACATGGTAAGTATCAATTTCCACCGGATAAAAATTCTCTGGCGAAAAAAAAAAAATCACGTTCTCCGAACAATTTGAACATTGCGATCGTGCAATTTGTTCGGAAGACGTGAATTTTTTTTCGCCAGAGAATTTTTTATCCGGTGGAAATGCATACTGGCCATGTATAGAAGCTCTGGTTTCAATAAATGTCGCTATGTCGCATCCACCCTGTATATTATATTGAGCGTGTAGTATAGCGAGTGAACGTCGCATCCGCCAATAGCGCTCTCATTTCACTTATGCACTTTGTATTAACTTGACATTGAAGTGTCGAGGTAATGCAAATATTATCAATGAAGTAGGGCATTAACCGGAGCGATTTTGTTTCCGTCATATTACTGACATTCAGCATTATCTACCAATTCAAAATATACAGCTGGCCTTTAAAAAATGTGACATAGGGGTGTCTCATTTTATCAAATTATATCTTTAAACTTAATTTGCTCTCTTTTCTTTTTATAAATGAAGTGAGGTACCAACACATACTTACAGGATTTTTACTAATGCATTATGCTATACATACATACTATGTACATAATAAATATGACTATGATTGTTTGCTTATAAATAAATGTAAACATTGATTAAGTACTGACTTCATACGTCTAAGTCTAGAAACCGGGTACACGATAAAAATATGTTTATTAAACGGTTTATAAATAGCCCCCTTCCGTATTGATATTGATTGTATCTTCATTAAAATTACATTAAAAAAACTGGTAAAAATAGCAGTATTATGTAGCCGCTGCGATTTACATAGTACCTTTAGTACATGTTTGAATTTGAATAGTGTAGACACTGTTTAGTGGTATAATTTAATTTATTGTACATGATGAGCTCGTGGCTAAGTCAAAGCTCCGCGGACAGATTGATCTTGCAGGTTAAGCAATGCTAGCCGCGTTCTGCTGTGGATGGGTGACCGAGGTTTCTGCCGTGCCTCGGATAGCACGTTAAGCTGTCGGTCCTTGTTGCCATTTGAAGATCAATGGCAGTCGTTACGGGTAGTCAGAGGGTAGAAAATCTGACATCTAATCTAAAAAGGAGTATCGTATCTCCTCATACTAGATTTTGGAATTCTGATGGCAGTCGAAGCTGATCCCAATATTATAGGGAAAAAGACTCGGAAGATTGATTTTGTACAATAATCTACATGGCATTAATTATTTTAAATCAAATTAATAGACATTTACATTCTCTTTGCAGATGGTGCACGGTTGCTGGTGGTATTACTTCTCAAAATTCACAGAATTCTTCGACACGGTAAGTTTTTAGATCAGCAATTTATATTATGATTCAAAAACAAAATGCACTGTAAGGCATACATTAGGCGTGCAATCCTCGGGTGTGTGAGCGAAGAGCTAAATACTGATATGAAAATGCATATATACATACATAGCACATAATACGTTAACTTACGTTCTTCAAACAATCTTCTCCTCCTCTGTCCCTCTCACACTTCTGGATTTCTCAGCTCCTCTTTCTTTGTCCAGTCTGTCCTTTTATGGAATGCGCTACCTCTTGAAATCAGGATGTCCACAAACCGTTATGCGTTCAAGGTTAAGGTCCGTGATCTGCTATTTGACGAATTTGCGGAACCATCTCATCATATATATATATCTTGTATATACATCATATATATACATCATATATGTATATATTGGATATGTTTATGTATTATTTATATTTTCATATATCATATATTGTTATTTGTGTAATTATATGTATGTGTTAAGTACTCATCATTATTTTATTATTTTATTCATCTCCTAATTAAAACTTCCTTTTTGCACCTACTACCCCACTCTCAGCATCACCCAAAGGTTGACTGGTAGAGAATGCCTATGGCATTAAGTCCGCCTATGTGCGATATTGTACATGAAGTTTTAAAATAAATAAATAAATAAAATAAATAATAGAGACACAACACACATAAAGATCTCTGTGTTAGATAATAACTGAGTTATTTTTAATAATAATGTACTTCACCTAAATAACATGTAACATCAATAAACAAAAACGTTTTATGCCGGTAGACAGTCAAGAAGTACAAATACCTTGGCTTCTTATAAATTTTGGCACCTGTTTGATTTGCCTCTCTTAAAACGAATGAATTATATTTACAATTGTCTCTACCTGGTAATATAAGTAACGGAAATATAATATGAAAGACAAAATCTATGTAAACATACCTTTACTTCGTCGTCACTAACAATCAATGACATCGTAGTCAAACGAGTTAAATCACCATAAAACACATTACTCGAATAGTCCGTGCGACATATTGACAAGTACATATATAAAGTACACATAAACAAGTGTCTTATAAAGGCAAATTTACAAATACGGAATATTGAATAGAAAAATCTCGAGTGCTCTACAAACATAATTCAAGTTAATGGTCATTTTAGGAAGCAGATATCATCATGTTCAAGTGCGAAAATAAAATATAATTTTTTTACCTTATATAAACATGTTTATTATTTTAAATATTTATAACTATACATTTTGAATTAAGAAAAATATTTATATACAATAATGTACATACAAATTATAAAACGCAAAATTCCTCTGCATCGATTTTACCTTTGTTCTTTTAATTCTATTTAATTTGTTAATTCAGCCAACTTGTGTCCATTTATGGTATTTACTGACTTTTATATATACCTCGCACGTACATTTTAATTGTAAGTTTTACATAAATTACTGACGACTACTTGACGTTAATAATGCAGACATTTAATGAAATACTCCATGAAAAATGTGTTTGTTTAGTAAATTAGAAAATCGTACAGAACTGTATGTTGTTGATTTGTGATAAAGAACAACTCTGGCTTTTGCCTTAAACCAATTAAGTACAATTATGGAGGCGCTCATAGCTGCTCGTAGCATTCACTGGTCTATTAACAATGATCGAGGTTATGTTAGCCTTCGTTCCTCCAGTAGTTTGTTCTCTTCTCTCCATGTAGTATTAATATAATGATCACATAAAATAAATCTTTCGTCATTTTTTTTCAAATTCAAATTCAAATTGATTTAATTATTTTAATTTTACTTAGCATCAAAATCCTAGACAATAACATTTTTAGATATGTTGATAGTTAATTTATTTCAATGTTTGTTATTATAATAGTTACATGATATTTAATTAAATTTCTATCTAAGTATTGGCATTAAATATCAGAACATAAGTTCTATTGCAACATCGTTAGATGTACGATAAGTGCGTGATTTGTATATAGGCCATTAATTAAATCAGCGTTGATGAACAATGAGAAACAATAAAAAAATATGATGTCCAATGTCAATAATGTTGTCATGACAATGGATTGTTTTAATCATAGATTATTACTTAGTTTTAATGCCATTAAGATGTCAGGTCACCGCATGTGTTTGCATTAAAATTTGTACATACGTACATGTTGATTGGTTAGTATATTTCTCTGTCTACTTGAAATACTCCAATATTAGATCAATTTGTTTGCTTCTTACATTCAAAAAGCCACTCGACTTTTTGTGATAACGTCTCTTTAGCTAGGCTTTTTATAATTTCAAATCAAGTAACCTAAATTACTAAGCTAAATCTCTACTTTAAACCTGTCTCAAGAAATAACCTGAATGGTTATGAAATTGCATCAGGACCTTTTGAGTTATTTCTAAACCTAATATTTATGTTCATACTTGGTACTTTACGTGACTGTGTAAAATAGATGAATATTGAAATGAAGAGATGTGAATTATCAAGAAATGATAGTAAAAGACGCTTTGTGAATTTCCCTATCTAAAATAGATCTGTTAATATATATGGCTACGAATCAATCAACTTACTTTTACCAGATACTATGGGTAACCATAACTTACCTTGTATTCAAAAAGTATGTCTATATAAATTTGCGATGTAAGAAAGACCTAACAGCAATATAGGAATACGAGCTGAATCTGTGTTTTCTATTACAGTTTTTCTTTGTGCTACGGAAGAAGTTTGACCATGTCTCAAAGCTGCATGTCATCCACCATGGCATCATGCCTATGTCTGTGTGGTTCGGAGTCAAGTTCACGCCAGGTTAGTAACTTCTATTTTATAGCGAGCTAAGGTAAAGAGAACACATAAGAATGTCGATGGTAATTTTGAATTATCGAGGTAGTTTGTAGTTTTTTATAGTCCGCGGGTAAACCAGCAAAATAGTTAATATTAGCTAAAATTTAGACGACGTAATTTGTCGTTTATGCTTGATAAACAATCTAAATTTAGTTTTAATAATTTAGGTAGGTATATCAAAGAACTCTTGTATTGAGAAATGCCACACCTCTAGACTAGTCTTATTTTTATTATTAGTCGATTAATCGAGATTTTATTATTACTATTCATGACTTACAACGAAGTTTCGTTGACTTCAACCGTCATTTAGAACAACCAAAAAAATACATTGTAAACAAGTTTTTGTCATGAATAAAAGGTAAATTATGATTGCATATTCATTAACGACTACGTAATTTTCTACTGTGTATATTTCCATTAATTAGATACAGTACCCATCCGTTTTCAGCAGCTGTAAAAACAATTTACCCGATTTACATTTTTTGCCCTAATGAATTTACTTAATGATAATTTTTCTTTGCTTGCATTTTAAGATGAGCAGAAATTACTGGCTTGTAAAGCCTAAATATTGTTCTTTTTTGGTTAAAAATTTAATTCGCAATATGTGACATAAGAAAAAACAATCATTAGGTATTGAAAAAAAAAGTAATATGGCATTACCATATTGATACATTCTGTTCTATTACAATTTTTTTTTGACGTTCAGACATATATTATATTAATATCTATTGTATATTATACGTTATTTATTTTTAACATTATGATACAATATATATACATGCGCCATTAATAAAATTGAAAATAAATATTTACATGAGGGAAAACCCAGTTAGTTTTCTTTACTAATTATAAAATTACTTAATATTTATGATTTATATGAATTATGCTAAACAGAAATTAAATACATCAGTTGGTTAGATCAGTTTTTAGCTGTTTACAACTGCAGATTGGCGAACTCTTCAGAACATTAAATAGTTTAATATTATTTCCTAGTTAGATTGGCATCCGTCCGCGGCGCTCCCCGCGCCTAACAATTAGTAAAATAAAATGTGACTTGTGTTTTTCCTTGAGCCTTAAGCTATCTGTACAATATTTTTGTTCTTTTTTTTTATTTTTTACCATTAGTTTCAGAGCATAATTGGCACAGACAAACAAAAAAATCTTTTCTTCAACACCCGGTTGTATTTATTTATCTATCAGCAGATGCAGAAGAAAAACAGATATTTGAATAACAAATATCGTAAAAAATGCGAACTTATTTGCTCATTGAAGGTTTTAGAAATATATTATTCGACTACTTTAACATATTGTTACTAAAAATGGAGAGCGGTTTATTTATTTAACTACGTTAGTTCAATAACATTCAACGTGCACGCAAATAGTCTAAAAAACATGGAATATGTGCTTTAAGAATGTGGACGTTGAATATTTACAATATTAAAAAAACATAGACTTCGTTCTGTTTAGAAAATTAAATAATATTTAAAAGCAGATCCGCTTTTGCACTACGCTTTGTGTTTACACAACGGGTTTAGAAATATGTCCCTTTCAAAGTCAAATAACGCGTTTCTCTTGCTAACAAAAAGAAAATGGAATACTTAACCCAATTTTCATAGCATTGATCAATTTAAATTTTTACAGACAATGTTTTTATGTTGTACCATAGAAGTTGTATTTCATAAATCACCGATTGCCAAGCAGAGGTAATATACACCTTTTTCACGTTCTTGATAGTGTAGCGTATGCGGCCTCTCTCATCACGAGGGCTCTAGTTCGATTCCCGAGTAGGTCAGAAGTGTTATTTGGGCGACTAAATAGCGCAAGTTGAAAATATGCCCGCTAGATATCAATATGTACATAATCACATGCGAATCAAACATGACAGGTAAAGCCTATTGCCACAGTCGTCTACGTCAAACTTAAAATTTACATAACATGTCATATTACATTATAGTTGGGAGTAGAAATAGAAATTAAAATTAAAATGTATAATTGAAATAAATAATTAATTGAAATAGTCATAAACATATATTGCATTCCATAGAAATTAAACATTAAATATATTAATTTAAAATAATAATAATAATTTAATTTAATAATTTAAGGAAATAATTTAAAATATAAAATGAAATGATTCGAAACATATAAAACATAAATTTAAATTATTAAAATAATATAGGCGTGATGTTATGTTGTGTTAAGAGCAGCTGTTCAGTTAATTCTTTGTCTCATTTTCCATTCAAAGTGTTGCTCATTGGTACATAATCTCTTTCATTAACAGGCGGCCACTCGACTTTCTTCGGTATGCTGAACACCTTCGTACACATCGTGATGTACTCGTACTACCTCCTGGCTGCACTTGGCCCCAAGGTGCAGAAGTACCTCTGGTGGAAGAAATACCTCACCGCGCTACAAATGGTACGTTTCCTTTCTATTGTTTTAAATGCAAAGGTTGAGAATACTACCTACTTATACTAATACTACTATATAATATATCTAAATATTTTAGTTGGTTGGTTGTTTTTGCAATTTGATAAAGGTGTTTTTAAAGCAGATTATGTTCTCAATTAATTTCCAAAATATTTGGCAAAATCTTGTTTCAACATTTAATACAATATTTCGGCCTAAATGTCAAGCTATTAATCTTTTATGATTTAAGTCGCTTTTTGTTAGCGAGCGCTTAAATTACAATATTATTTCGCACCGCTCCCGAGCAAATTGATTAGAAACGACCCAAGCTTTTCACGTCATCTTTCTCTGTCTATCTAACTTCTAATCGCTCAACTGTTTTCTATAATTTGAAAAATATAGTGTTACTTATGTGTTTATATTGTGATCCACAGGTCCAATTCGTGCTGGTATTCCTCCACGCCTTCCAGCTTCTGTTCACGGACTGCGACTACCCCCGCGCCTTCGTTTGGTGGATCGGCATGCACGCTGTGCTTTTCTACTACCTATTCTCCGACTTCTACAAACAGGCCTACCTTAAGAAAACCAAAGTAAGTTAAAATTTCAATCACAGTTTCTACACGAATGGTCACCCCGTGTAGACAAAATAAAAGCACTGTTACAATATGCGCCTTCATTAAAAAGAAAGAAAGAACAGCACACTAAGGTCATTGTTTGAAAAGTATATTTACTATGATTTGAAGATGTCTGTGTGTGTCATAAGGATCTCATCTTAAAATAAATGCAACTCTAAGTTAGACTATCTTATTTATTACCAAACTAGAACGTCCCAAAAACAGAAGCGCCTAGCCACTCTTTTTGATAGATTTTAGTAATATAATAGACAAGGCAGTAGTTAGCCTTCCTTGATCTTTTAACCAAAATCTCTATTAACGTCACTTTAGCGCCAGGCTACCTTGTGTGAGGTTTACACTTAAGGTTGGTCCAACGTGGGCGCTGTAAGGTTTGCTACAAAAATAGATGATTGCGATATTTTTTATGATCCATCTCATAACAATAATCTCAAGGAAATAAACAACGCCGCCTCGCTAACCTATAATTTGGCACGATATTATAGCGCACTAATAGCTAGTACCTTCTTAGAAAAGAAGTATAATATCGCTCACGAAGTATGATTTTAAAGGTTATAAATGTAATCGTTTTCGTGATGGTGTGTGGATAACCATCATAAACACAAACATACCACAGAATTAATAGCAACCATAAACACATTAGACATTTTTATTACTCAATGAGATCCATCTATTGATGTAGAGTCGTATATTTGCATCATATTTCACAACGATTAATAAGTTTCTTAGCGGAATTAAATTAATTTACATAATAACTGCATCACAAGGTAATATAACGAAACTGTAGTATTTATGTGTTATGTTGTTACAGAAGGAAAAGGCCAAAGTGAAGGCAGAGACGGAAAGAATCAAGATGGAGGCGAAAGAGAGTATGTTGCCAGTCCTCAATGGTTTCGGCAATGGCGACATCCGGCAAAGGATGGCCGGAGCCGTGGCCTCGCAGTGATCCTCGCCACGTCTATGCTTTAGTGAATCTCATCACGACTAAGAACTAAAAGTGAATGCACTGTGTATAATCACATACATTCCGTTGTATACAGAACCGATTTGTTATTGTTGCACGCCATATAGAGCCTTCCTTATTGCTTATGTTGAGTGGCAAACCTTTGTCGGAAAATATGCGAGGGTTATCAGCTGTGAATTCAGCCATCACACCAAAATTATGACGGGTGACTTCATTGCGTTTCTCGCAAAGGTTAATATCTGTTAATGTACATTGAGGCAACTCTGTTTATACCATCTTCGTTTTATATCATGGTGACGAATGTGTCAAATTTGGCTTATAAAAAGGCATCATTTATCAAACGAATTCAAAAATTTAACATTATCGATGATGTCTCACTCTTAAAACCTGATTGACAACTATTTGCCATCAGCAAAGTGCACCATTGAAAACTAAACTGGCGTGTCAACTATGTTTATACATATCCTAATAAAGAAAAACAAACTGGTTTTAACGGTGGGGTGAAGTACAAAACGGGAATGTCAGCAATCGCCACACAGCTGCGATTTCAGAACAAAGCTCAACTAGAAGTAAGTTATTTGTATTATGCGTAGTTTATTATAGTGATAGTAGATGTAATTTATTCAACCGATTATTTTAAGCCTGTAGTTTGATGTAGACTTGACTGGGTACGGTAGAGAAGTAAGGGCCACATTTGTTTTGTATAATTTATCTTATCTGCCTTCAACGGTAGTGCACTTTAATATTAGATCCGTAGAATGTTCTTTATTTGTATTCGGTACATCTTGACGCAATATTTACATGCAATTAGCTCATTTATCTCTGAATAAAATTGCATGTCAGTGTTGAAGCAACTATCTATACAAAAATTTGGAGAATAAGCTTTGATGTTATTCTAAGCCCCAAATAACACTTAAATTCTTAATACGCGGGTTTAGTGATTTTAAAACCCGAATTCAATCACATTCTCTGATTCAATGTTTGAACGGTACAGAGTTCAAAACAGGGTTTGAAATCGTTCGTTCAGCCTTAAAAAATTGGTTTGATTGAGGCTTAAGGGGCTTGTAAGTGGGCTATATTAGTATCTGCTGCAGATGATATAGTTTTTGTTGTTATGGTTTTAAATTAATCAGTGACTGATTTTTGTCCAGCTATATTTCTGTGAATTGATTAAAATCAGATACTTTGCCTGCATAAGCCTTAGCTATGGGTAAATATGAATTGGTATTATTGTAGATCAGTCCCATAAGACTTGCAGTGAATAAGTGTCTTATAATGTAGCCTGTTTACAAGCTCCACTCTCAAGGCATTCTCTTTATAGGTAATTTTGTCGTGCAAACATCCGTATTTGCCTAGTAAGTTTACTAATCTACTGTTAGCATACAGGTCGTCAAAGTAGATACATAGCGAACAAAATACAATTATTACTTAAGCAAACAAACGTGACTTTTCCTTATATTGCGCCATGACTTTAGAATAAAAAAGTAAACTGTGGAATATTGATTCGATTCATGTAGGTGCTACTGCTAATTACTAAATAAGCTTGACTACAAAGTATTACATGGACTTGGACATTCCCAATAGAAACCTACGTAGGGGCCGTGAAGTTATCATAGTCCAAAGATGGATATTGAAGTATATTCTCTAAATCTATCAATATATTATCGATGCACATAACCTTCAGGTATAAGTAGGTGCGAATCCAATAATTCTCTCTAAAAGTTGGTCAATGCAAACTAAATTAAATACTCGACCACCACATTATGGCTGAATTTCTCATTATTACTGATTTTCTTAATTAAACATCAACGACATATTTTTTGTTATATTAAAAAAAAATGTCTTCATTATTTTCATTTATCCGTATTTATATTGGTTTAATTTGTTTCAGGGCTCATGTTTCATAAACTTAAATCAATGGGCTTACAGTAACATCGTTTGTCTAAGATCAGTTATTAATTGCCTATTATTCACTGGCATTGAGATTGCCATTGTCGTGGCAATTTTCAATGTCGATGCTCAATATAATGACATAGAAAATTATTACTAAGGTGCAATAATTATGCAATAAGGATGTTTGAGATGAAAATGGTATTTGTTTTATAGTTTTATAACCATGGTATTGAAAATCAAATAAACCTGCTTACTATGTGTCATTTTATGGTCTAAATAGATAGAATTTGGACTCTCCGCAGCATCTCTCTCTCGGTGTGCAGAATTTGGAAAAACCAAGGTCAAATGTCTGATTTTAGAAACTAATAACAGAAAATAACATTATAATGAGCCAACTAAAACATGTTAATCACCAATTTTTACTGTTACTAAGTTTGTGAAAAGTTAATTTTTAACTTTAATAGTTAGTTATAGAATCGGAAAAAATATGTATGTTTAAGTTGGTCAGATGAAAATTAAGTGATAGTCAATTGTTTGATTTCACAGATCCAATTGATGGTCTAACCCACAGATATAGATCTACATAGATAACGCAAGTATCACGATTTGTATTGAAACCAAGCGTGCCGACTTTTTAATACATTTTGTGACGTCACAACCGAAATTTAGTGACGGGAAATCCAAACCGATTCAAAGACACCGATGCCGCCGATGCAGTACGATTCAAACGATTCAACTGGAGCCGTTCGCTATGATTTTCTCTAACAAAAGACGCGCGTGGACTGAAGTTAGCGGCGACCAACCTTGACGCTTGGTCGGGGTTCGGACACGCGAAGTACATGCATTTGCGTTATCTATGTAGATCTATATCTGTGGTCTAACCCACGAAGCAGCTGTCAAACCATTTGAGAGTAAATTCGACGTAATGAATTGTACACTATCAAAATTTATTCTGGTTCCTAAACTGGTATTATTCCGATTAAGGTGCATAATTAAATTGATAACACCTTGTATATGATTTATGGTTATTACCTATGAAAGGTCATGGTAAATGTATAGGCACGCGTTGAAAAGTAGTTCAAGAGAACTTTAATTGACGATCGAAGACGTCCGAGATATAGTGGGCGTTTTATGTACAGCACAAATTGGCAACTGCTTATTAGTGCATGTGGTGAAATAAAATGGCGTATAAATGTTACAATTTTCTGAAATTGTATGTGTCTAGTGGCGCCCTCGCCGCTTGTATTAATAAGCTTGTCAGCGTGTACGCAGCCATCAAGGCTATTTTGTATTATGTACATATCCATTTGTAAATATAATTTCGAAGGGTAATCTTACATTTTTACTTTGTGATACTTAAGATAAATAACAAAGAATTTAATATTTATTTGAGTTTTAATACCTAGTGTCCTCAATCCATCCCTTCCATTTTCCAAATCCAATCTTTTGCTTTTCAGTAAAGCTGTGGGGATCAATAACGGATGGCGCTTTGTCGTCGTCGGTCGTACATCGAGTAAAAGCTGAATATCATCGAATAGTTCATTTGTATTAATGCTAGTAGTTTTCTATACTTACTTGTTAAACAACAGAGAGTCATGATACCTTAACAAACAATTTATTTACTATACATTTCCGAAGATGGGGCGAAAGCACACGGGTAATTGAGGTAAGCTTTTAAAGCGCCCTCTACAAAATGCCAAAAAAATTGCTTTTACAGTTAATTAGCTTGTTCCGATTATAGATATTGGTTACTCGTGTTAAATCGTTCAATAAATGATTTATATATTACGTTGTTTGTTTTTTGGTCTAAATTAAACTCAATAAAAATAGACCAAAAGTAGACTAAAAAATCCTTGCAGTGCTAGGGTTACGCTGAGGAAGACAGCAACCATACAGCACACAGCACACAGCACACACTGGCAAAACACAGATGGACAAAGACATGCTAAGCTGTTTTTAAGTTCCATTGCAAGCTGGACCAACAAAGTATGGCAGCACAGCAAAGAGAAACTCAGAAGAGTTGCCGGCGCATTCACAGGTGAATGCACAGCTCTTCAAAATGAGGCTGTCGCATAGCCCAACTTGCAGGCTCAGGCGTAGAGCACAATGAGACAATGCAACAACTTCTTGTCTGTGAATGTGATGGCTGCTAGCTGAATAAGTCTTCTAAAGAATGCCTACCCCGAGCCAAAAGTTTCATAGTTTTATAATTTACCAAATTCTGTGAATTAAATTAAGTAAAAATGTATTTCACAAGATGATCATGATTTTTTATACATTGAGTAATCTATACTCAATGGTGTTTTCAAGAGCTACCGAGCTGTTAAGAAAGGTGTAGCCAAGAGTATATCAAAAAAATCTGCTTTAAATAAATCTTGGTGCTTATTAGGTTATATCGATCTGCTGCGGCGTAGCAATGAGGATTTCGAAAAATTGGTGGTGCTTAGGTAATTACTTAGGTACCTACTTTTTTAATTTAAAATGTAAAATGTTGAGTGTTGCATCTGCCTGAAATTAGCGTCCCTTACTTTGATAAGATAGTGGTTAAAGTGATTGCCTCGCCGCTTTCAACTACGCTGGTGATGGGTTCGATCCCCACTCGGGACAAATCTTTGTGTGATCCGCAAAGATTTGTTCTGACTCTGGGTATGCTTTGAGTGTGTGAAATGTATGTTTGTAAACACCACCGTAACCTAGTAGTTTTCCAACTGCGGACGTCGTTTTTTTTAAAAATAAAAATAAGAAAAAAAATCGATTACTACGATATAATTATGAGTCCCATAAATAATACGACATTTAAGGGGTTTTAGATAAACATGACAATCTTGAAGTCGTTATAAATTCTTTAAAAAGAGTGCAAATAGGTTTTTGAAGGGTCGGCAACGCACGCGTGATGCCCCTGGCGTTGCAAGTGTCCATAGGCTACGGTAACTGCTTACCATCAGGCGGGCCGTATGCTTGTTTGCCACCTCAGTGGAATAAAAAAAAAATGCAGGATAAAATTGTTATGTTACTGATGATGGAACCACGGTATAGAAAACCAAATAGAACTGATAGAGACATCTACTTAATCGTTTTGCATGTTAAAAGCCTGTTATTAAATTTAATTTTGCTATTCGACAACAGAGGGCACAACCCACTATATGATGAACCATTTAAAGATGTACCAAAAATAACACAGTTTAAATATTGATGAATATTTAAAATAAATCTCAAAATAACTTATTTTACTAATATAAATTAATGAAAGGCGTTAGATTAATCATGTTAAGTTAATATTAAGTTTGCTAGTGACATCTAGTGATCAGTAGCTACAACTTTCTGATCGTTGTACTTAAGGTACCTACTCGTAAGCAATATCCGCGATATTTGTGATGAACATTAATCTACTCTCTTAGAGAAGCTAGGGACTAGTCTTCACACGGGTGCTAATTACGTTTAATATTAGTAATACGGTGCCACCAGAACTCCTTAAGTATTAATATTTCACCGACACGACTGTCGAAATTATCTTTATTTGAGTAGGCGCTGTCCATCTAATCATCGTCAGGTATTAATTTTTTTTATAAGTTAGCTAAATCTAATATTTAATCTTTGGTGTAGTGTGTGTAGTAAACGTATGCGGTCTCCCACCGCGAGGTCTCAGCTCATTTCCCGGGTCAGGCAAAACTGTTATTTGGGGTTATTCCGTTTGTTTATTCTTAGTTGCACGAAATTGGATTTGGAGAATTTAGGCCGGTGGATGGTGATAGGCTCAACCCTTACCACATAATACCCAAAACATGGCAAACAAACAAAGACAAAATATGTGAGTGCTATTAGCTCCGTGAAAAAAGGGTGTATTAACACTGTATAAGATGTAGGTATTTAACATGTGTGTGTGTGTGTAGCATGTGTATAACATGACACCTATATTTATACGTCATACGTTATAATAGGACTACGATTCTTATGCAGTTTTTGTGCCAGTAATTTTGGGATTTTAATGCCTTAACACTAAATCGGTAAACAGTGTCGCAAGCAATAATATTTGGGTATAAGGAGTTTACAAATGAATGCCGCTGACACCTATTATCATTAACCGACTTCAAAAAAAGGAGGAGGTTCTCAATTCGGATGTTTTTTTTTTATGTTTGTTCGCCGATTACTCGAAGACGCCTAGACCGATTTGAGAAATTCTTTTTTTGTTTGAAAGGATATACTTGTCATGTGGTCCCATTTATTTCAAGTCACGTTCTGAAGATGGGATCCTAGAGAGCCTACTTCAGAATTATAAAATAATTATTTAATAATTTCTATTTAACTAAATGACAAAACGTATTATTATGTGCGAAGTAAATTTATTTTTTGCTTTTTAGTTTACCTACTCTGAAGTCGGTTTTTTTTTTGTTTAAAAATATTTTTTTGTATTTCTGTACTACTTTTCTCTACCCGGGAATCGAACCCGAGATATCACAATCAGCAGTCACATATGAGCTAATCACTCCACCTAAGAAGAGAAGATGCTTTGATTTATAATATTTATCTTTTTAGCTCTTCCTTGTAGTACCTTAATTATTGTAGTGACATTAGTTGCCTTATGAAGGATCATTTTATGAGCAATTATAGGTTAAACGATAATGATAGAAAGAAAATAAAACCAAAGAAAGAATGCATGTTGGGAAATACTCCTTCAGAATTTGGACACCATTTCACATAATCATGTAATCGTAGTGATTCATTCACATCTTCCTACTATAACGCCCTTTATTCGATGTGTATTGTAATGACTTGGGGACTCGGAATGCAGATCATTATCTTGATATCGTCACCACATAGTGTTGAAAGCGTTCTTTTGTTTGCTGCATATGTGCACTGCTCGCCTAAACGTCTAAAGTGCTCGCCGGTTCTCACGTGCTTTGAGAAGTGACACGAATTGCACAAGCTATTGTTTATTAAGAAAACTTTATTTACAATGAAATATTTTACAATCTATCGTCATAACTTACTTTCTATTGTACCTAAATAGAACATATATCTATATCGTGAAACACCAATGTCAGCAAGCGCGAGTACAACTTTAACTTGCTCCAATTCATGTATTGATTGTTTGTAAATATGTACTTACACAGTAATAAACGACTTAAACCAATAGAAACATCAATAATAATATCACAAATAATTTAGGGTAACTACGGTTAAGCCTCCTTAGATTAATTAGGTACATACGTGTAGCAAAACCTTTTTCTGATAAATCAGTCGGTAAAATACTGTAATAAATATCATCAAGTTTAAAAAAAAGTTGTACTTCGATAGTTTTATGACTATTTTGTAATACGCTTCACTGGTTTCTCTTTTCAGTCCAAATATATCTCGGAATAAATGGAACGTAAATAGGAATTCATTTGTTGAAAAGGTAGTACAACATTGCAGAGTACATTGTCATCTAACTACTGCTCTAAAGAGGCGACTAATTTAATGGCAGTGATTTAATGTTATACAATAAAAGTTACGACCTTTTTACATTTGTTTTCCCGAATTCTTCTATATTATCATACTCTGTGAACCCAGGATCGGAGTCGTAGTACGCGTAATCGTAGCTATTGTCTTCCTTTTTGTTGACAGGTTTTGCGAAGTTCGGCAACCGGGTGGTTGGCCGTGGTGGCGCGGTTGGCGGATGGGTGGGTGGTGAGCTCGGGCGGCTGGCAGGACGAGGAGGCCGCGTTTCTGGTGCTCGTGATGGGACAATCGTCGTCGGTCGAACTGGTGCGTCATTAGCTGGAGCGAATGTTTGACCAATACCTACGAAGTCTACTGGCCGGGAAGTTGTGGTGTATGTTTGCACATAGTCGAACGTGCGCTGCGTATTCACGGTCTGTGGTTGAAGAGTTGTGGTGTAGAAAACTTCGGAGATTCTAGTAGTTGGCGGTGCAGTTGGTGATGGGGCAGGTCTGAATGGTCGTGGAGCTGCAGTTTGTGCCACTTGTTTTGGAGGAGGTTGAGTCTTGGAATAGGTCTTATGATCTTCCGGCAGCCTGTTACCGCTTGCTGCTATGTTTAGAGAGTGAGCGCCCGATAATAATTCTCGGTCGTATGCATCCGGTCTATATTGCCCATCGTCTTCACTCGATGGAGGGTGGTACTGGCCATCGTCCTCGTCGCTCTCAGCGAAGTTATTCGTTTGCGCGTTGAAGCCGATGTTGGTGTTATAAGCAACAGTGTTTAGATTGGGTGGAGGTTCAGGTCGGGATGACGTATAAAATGTGGTAGGTGGGACTGCGGTCGTAGAGGGATAGTTATTGAAGTTATTTTGCTTGGAGAAGGATACAAAATTGTTCTTTTCAGGCTCATACGAGACACTATTGTAATTTTTATATGCGGACGTGGTAGTAGGAGTACCACGAGTAGACACACTATAGTCAATAGTAGTGGGGAATTCTCTTGAGTTGAAATTTTTTACTCGCACGAATTCCGGATCCCTTGGGACATCAGCTACGTTAAAACTATTTCTTACTTTAAACGGTCGGTTGTCATTCTGGGCGTTAAGTCCAGGAGTCGACTGAGTATCGTAATTGTATAATTCTACGAGACCGTCCTTCTTGTTATTATGCTTGTGGGGATCTGTGGGCAATGGGAATGCAGTGGATGGGGCACCGTTAGGGTAATATCTGTTGTGTTTTGGGGTCACGCGCGGTACCTCAACGTATTCATCTTTGTATTCTCTATACTGTGGGGGAACATTTGGAGTTGTCGAATAAGATTGTCTGTTTTGAGGAGGAGCCGGTCGTCGGTTTTGTTGATTGTTAAAATTCTTCAGCTTATTGAAGTTTTGTGGTTGGTCAAAGTTTTGCTGGGGGTTAAAGTTTTGCTGGGGGTTAAAGTTTTGTTGTTGATTAAAATTTTGTTGTTGATTGAAGTTTTGTTGTTGATTGAAGTTTTGTTGCTGATTAAAGTTTTGCTTATTTTTTTGCTGAGGTACCTCCGGATAATTTTCGGTGTTAGGTAAGGGCGTTGTAGTTGGCGCTTTAGTGGATACGTAAATGGGCCGTTTTCTTACAAGCTTTCGTTTTGAGCCCGCATCATATTGTGGTCGGCTGGAAGGTTGGGCCGATGAAGATGGAGCAGGGCTAGTGTACTGAGTAGTGGGGAAGGTTCGCTGTGTGGTGGGTCTTCTAAAAGACTGACGAGGGTATATGGTGGAGGGCGAGGATGGAGCGGCTGTAGAGGAAGGCGCGGTTTCGTCTCGGCCGCGGTCTCGTTGGCCGCTGAAGAAATCGGAAGAGTGTGCAGCGCGAAGGTCAGAGTCAGGTCGGTTCGGAGCGACGTTGTTTTGAGAAAGGCGACGGTCTCCGGTTTCCGCTCGCTGGAGACCGAATTCAGCTTCATCGTCGCGATTTGGAGACAACTTCTTGGTGTCAAATCCTGTGATATAAATAAATGTATAAGTTCAAGTTTGAGAAGATTATCATTACACTTTTGGTATTATTAAGCTTCAGCTCGCATATTACTACTCTCTTTAGGAGACAGGCATTATGGTTGCGTTGCCTTAAAGCTGCGCAATGCAAGCACTGAAGCTTACTAACCTACGAATATCTAAAACAAGGATAGTTTATTACAGCATTTTCTTCATCCCACAAAGCTTCAAATCTTTTTAAATACTTAACTGCATAGTTTAAATCTAAAATGTCGACGAGTTTAATATTCAATCCAACACAAATTTATCACAGTATTAGCAAAGGTTTCATCTATGTATTTGCTATGAAATATATAAAATACAGATAAAGGACTGGATTCAATAAAAAACTGCCCGTAAATCAATCTTCTGCTCTTAACAGCACCTTTGCAAACATCCTCATACATTGCACAAATATCGATTGCAAATAATATTAGGCACAAAGTAATTACCACACACCCAACTCTAATAAGAAAATGCTTGGAAACCCATCTAATAAACAATTATGTTTGACGAATATACCATAAACATTTGCACACAAAAAGCTAATTTATCTAGTAATAAATTGTTGCTCTAAGCGTTTTGTAATTCCGAGCAAGACATACATACTTTGGCTAATTGATAGCGACACTCGAAACACCGATCCTTTGTTCCGTATTGCCTAGTGATAGCTTTAAAATCTTCAGGTCACTGCTATTTTCGTATCAATTGACATCATAATATTGAAAACTTGATTATTTTCAGTATTAAATGGGAAAATCTCAATAGGTAGTCATGTAACTGCTGGGAATAAAGAGTACGGTTGGCACTATACCATTTATTATATTCCTGTAAAAATCTTAGTCAAACGTACAGATTTGAGAATATCATAGTTAAGAAAAGCACATTTTGAGTAAAAATGGCCTTTATTATTTTAATGTCAATAGGTTCATTATATACGAATATAGATGATATGCTACAACTTAAGCCTAGAGACTAGATGATAGACAGAAGAAAGAATTTAAGTATGTATTGTGCAAGTAGTCATCTAACTCTCCACTAAGAATCAGTATTTTTTGCATGAAAATAGGTGCTAATTCCAATTGACGTACTACGGAACACCTCATAAAATTTGCTACCATCACTGTGACTCCATCCTATGTTTACAAAACAGAATTATTTGCGAGTGGTTGTTAGTTGCGAAGCGAGCTCACCGGATCCGATCTTGTAGAGATCAAACTGACCATCGTAGATGTCAACGGGGCATGCGAGGGCATCGTCGTCTCCCCAGTCCGTACATGTCTGTGCCTCCTGGTGGAACAGGGTGCCGGGGGGGCAGAAGAACCTGAAGTCCCTGATGCCTCCTCCGGCTACCCTCACGCAGACGTGGAACGCCTTGCAACCGAACTTCACATCCGCGTAGTAGGCGCCCAGGATGCGAGTCTTACAGTTGAACTTTTCTGCTCCCTCTGTGTGAGATTAAATGGAGTGTAAAATTACAAATATAATATAAATAGCATAATAAAAATACATTATCATTGCTTAAATTGTAATAATAATAATATGATTCTTTATGAAAACAGAGACAAACGACGTTATACAAATATATGCACGTAAAAAAGACGTTGTCTGACAATTTCACGATAAGTCTTCAGCGTGCACGGGCGGGATGGGTCTTAGACTACATTTGTACCTTTTTGACAAGCCATTTATGTTTCTGTATACCCTTTATAGCGGAAACCGCTATTATTTTTATAATAATATGTCCTTGCTCAAAAGCCAAATAGTCTTATTTTTATACCAGGCGCTAGAAGTGCTGACTGACAACTACCATTAACACAAAGTAAATAGAAGAAAACTTGCTGAAAATCAGCAAAGCAACTAATGAGCTAACCATTTACCAAGGTTAATTGCCATTTTGCATACAATCACATGGTACTTGCAGTAACTGCTTGGGGAAATAATTGAAGTCAACACGACAAGAACATCATCAAATGCAGTTTCATTAATATTTTTCGATAATAAATTTATAAGGTAAGCCCAATACTCCTGTGTTTTAAAAACTATTTACTTTAAACAAACCTTGCTTTTGTTAAATAACAATCTAACCGAAATTAATCGTGTCTACATACTAAGAAGCGGTTGTGAATTGACTGTAGTCCGTTGGTTAGTCGGACAAGATAGATTTTGCAGCACAATAAGGATGATTACGGAATCGCCGGTAAAGCGCATTTGTATTAATTTACCATGAGATGAAGGACACATTTTTCGCCGCAATTTTTGAACAGGCTTGAAACCACATATTGGTATTTATTAAAACCACAGATTCTAGACATGACTGGTGTTCATTTCCAACGTTTAAAAATATAATGATGAAAAAAAAACATGTTTTGCAAATTAAAGTTGAATGATCTTAATGCAATGTTTAATTTGTTCGAAAAACGTGTTGTTTCGTAATTTTATTTTGCTCCCATGGCAATAAACACTTCTTCAAGATCATTTTAAAAAGCTTTACCATGACTTTTAGACAATATGAATGAAACAGTAAACGCAGATTCGACGGCAAACAACAGATTTCTAATTACAATAGTTTTGTTTTACATCATCACGAAAATCTCGGATATGTAAAAATGACCTCACTGATGCTCGTTACATAAGAAAATTAGGGATCATACGGTATTTGAAATTAATGTTACGTGTGTGGATTACGATTTTAACGACCATTATTTCTTTGCTTTAAATTGCCGCCGTTCGTGTAATGTCAAGCAATTTTTGCAAAATAACCGCAAGCATTGCTTGATTTAAAAGCATAAACAATAAACAAATTTATTCAATACATAAAATGTATTTCAATAATTAGTTCGTAACATCTGATGCTCTGCTCTATTATTTACTACGTTTTTAACAGTACCACTGATTTTCGAAACGTATTTTTATAAAGCGTAAGAAGAACCTTTACAATAATAACTAGATTGTTACACTTAGATCACTTTTAAATGAATGAAATTGCATACACAGCACAAAAAAACACTAGTTAAAAAAAATCTCTGGAAAAAACACGAATATGCCGAATATTTCAGAATACTTTTGCACCAAGGGTCTAAGAATCATGTAACCTCCTAGTTACACTTTGGTGTCTATTCTTTACTAAACACGCATAGATAATAAAGACATTATAAGAAATAATGCATTTCTATCATTACATAACCCACCAAAAATTTCTGGCTTAGTCAATAAATAGTACCTACCTACCAATAAATTAAAAAGTAAAACGTAACAAGCACACATCTCACAACCATCATAGTAAGCACAAGAAAAAATTTGGTGGATTTAAATTATATTTTATACGTTTGGAAATGGAAATAATTTCATGATTTCAAAAGCATTATGAGCTTAATCTAGAAAATCTAGCAAGATAAAGCTTGCTTTTGCCAATGCAAAATTTGCCAAATTGTATAAATATTGAGACCTTGCTTAAACTCACGAGAATACACAGCAATCACGAATAATTTTATAACAGATAACAAACATAAATATATACTTAAATATTTTACGGAGATTTTTCGTCGATAAAAAGTAATGGCTACGTTCACAATTCTTTGACTTTGGGCCGAATTTGATGGCAATGATAGAGTTTTTCTCATCGCCCAAGGCGACTATTGTACAAAATAAAATACAGTTGAAGTTAAACATGCAGTAACAACTAGTAGTGGCAATATGTAGGTAATACGACGAGTACCTTGCGCCATAAAACGAGTCTTGAGATACGCGCTAATCCTCGCAAATATTTCATACATGTTGTAAGTACACACGGCTACCAATCGACCTATACATTCTAGTATAAACTGGTCTTGCATTGCCCGGGAAGCAGCCCATTTTATACTGGAAAAAATGTATAGGTTGATGGGTGGACGTGTGTACATGTATGTAAAGTGAGGCAATGAGGATGATATATTATGCCAAAGTTGTGCATTAAAACAAACTTGTTTATTTAAATTGTAATTAATAAACCTATTGGTCATTGCAGAAATGTTGCATGATATTGCTACGATGACTTTTTCTAACCATTACTAACTATGACGCATAAATTATTATGGTTACTATTGCATACATCGAACATTGTAGCAAGCATCAACTTTATCAACAACTTTGCCTTATCCCAATTCTAAGACAACTGCAAGCTGCTCTTTTTATGATATTTGAATTAAAAATATGTATGAGTGGAGTCGAAAATATAGTTAATTAGAGGCAAGGCCGATTGAACAAGCAAGTATTTCCTATTCATCGATTGTAAAACCCTTACAACTTAGTCAGAGTACGGAATAGAGCTCATCGATGAGGCTAAAAAATCTGTATATTAAATAAGAATAGCCTTATAATTGATCACACCAAAACATTTTCATGTATATATAGCCAAGACGGCTGAGTGATTTGCAGCTTCAAAAAGTTATGATTGCTGGACTCAGGCCTCTTCTCTTGATGAGAAGGGTTAGGAATCAGTCAACCACGCAGGCCAAATGCGGATTGGTTAACTTCATCTTTCAGATATTCAGGTTTCCTCACGATATGTTCCTTCACCGTCTTCACCGTTAGAGGGCGATAAATTTATATATTGAATATACACATATCTTTGAAAAGACGAATCTTAACGATTTAATAACAGATGTGTGCTGTGGGTTCGAAACCGAGACCTACTACTACTTTGCAGCACTACTATCGCCTGGGCTATTACTGATTATTAAAACAGTTTCAGAAGAATATTTTAGTATTCATGCTTGGATCATTTTTTATAGTAGTACGTATCACGTTGATAGAACCAAGTAATCATTCGAGTTTTTGTGCGAATAAACCAAATATTACATTGTACTGTTCTACCCAGTACCTAACGAACAGTTTTCCTCTAAAGTTCTTCTAATTCTGAGTAATTATCACTTTTTTTAATATATTTATACCTACAGTAATATAATCATAAAACTAGGTTCATCGACACTAATGACAGCCAAGTGTCGTAATCGTTACATACTAACTTATACTATGTATTTCAGATTCTGCGTATATGGCAAACAATGGGTCACTTAAACCAAATTCTGCGAAGTTACCAGGCAATAAATTATATTTCCAATCTATGGCAAAACAACTATGCCTCATAGTTATCTAAAGTCCGGCAAAGATTAATCATCCGCGATTCCCATGCGTACGTGTACCTGTGCATACGTGTACGTGTGTAAGTGTGTACACCGTGAGAGGGGGCAGCGGGGTGAGCGATAAGATCGCGGCCTGCTTGCGCAACGCAGCGCAACGTAAGGTGCCGTAGCATCCTCTGCGAAAGGTCACCTCTACCTTATGTAAGTTTAGTAATGTCTTAAACAGCTTGCCAGTAATTTAGATCTTTTCTTGAACAATACAAGTTAAACATAATGTCGTTAAGTTTTGCGTATCCGTGAAGGTATTTTAAGTGTAATTAGAAGTTTAAGGAAGTATGCCACTGTTCTCTATCTATCTCTACTTTTCCGTTTTATTATCAGATAAGATTAAATCATAATTGTTTTTATTTGCAGCGTATTAACTGAGACAATGATTTTTTACATTTTTGGAAATGTATTTAAACTACGGTTAAAACTATTGGGTTCTAAGGTATGTAAGCTTACCTCTTAAAATAAAATTAGCAAACTTAGTCGTATCAATATTTTATTGGCTGTGTTTAATAATAAAAATTCATTTCCTTCCCTTGGGCTTATAAAAATTGTCGAAAATTTATTAAGATCTCTTTGAATATTATTTGATAATTAATTCAATACGTATCATTGAAGGAATTTAAGCAGGCTTGAAATGATTAAAGGAAGACATTCAAAGGAAGCTGCTTCCCTTTTAAATCAGATTACCCAAATTGTTTACATTTTCTTCGCGGGTTCCCATTTCCTTATGTTTGGTACACAAAGATTGTGAAAGATTAAGTTAACTTATGTAATTATATGATTTCCTGTGCAATTAATTACATACGCAAGCATTGCGCACATACAAATTACGATCTCGATATGGCAGCCATATTTAATCCCAATAAGCGAGGCAAATACTTCCGATTACAAAATTACTGTTAACTTTTTTTATTAATTACTTTCAACTAATTTAGTTAAACTTCGGTCGTTAGTTTGATAGCCATATAATTGATTAACGTAATTGCCTCTTGTATTTACTATTGGGCTGGGTGGCAGCAACAGCGGAACAGTGGAGTATTTCATTCATCTCATTCTTCATCACAACATTATGCCCTTATTACGCGGAAGGCTCACCACTGAAGATGGCTATGGGCTCACTACTATTCACCAGAAATTAGGAGAGAGCCCATAGCCATCTGCTGGGGACAGTGCCAGATTCCGTGCTGCTACTAAGATTTCGAAAAGCAACCAACCTCTTTATCAGCTGTAGTAATGATTACAAGCGGACTCGTGGCCAACAGAACAGTTGTTTAAATCTCACCTAGTACACTATTCACATGAACATACTTTAAATACAAAAACCAAGTTATAGAGGTTAACAAGCTATAGAAGTCATTTGCAGAACAAATTACTTGTAGGCATCATCATCAATACATACAAATAAATAAAATTGAAATGTCTGTTTTTAATGTCAAAATAACAATTATTTTTCTAGCTGATATAGTTTTGTTGACGGTACTTTTGCCTAAAATACAGATTTTATAATTTTTGTCTGTCTGTCTGTCTGTATCAGCTAATCTTCTAAACGGTTAAACCAAATTAAATAACATTTAAGAAGCAGGTAACTGACTACAAGGCGCGTAACATAAGCTACTTTTTATAGCTGTACGTACTACGCAGACGAAACTGCACGAGAAAGTTAGTTTGATTGTTTGATAGCGCTAATCTCGAGCACTACTGGTCGAATTTTGTTTTTTTTGTGTTTGAACTCTCAAACAAGGTTTTTAGTATTTAACATTACGCCAAACTCCACGGGAGTGCAGCAGTTAGGTTGAACGTGGGTCAAAGCGAGGGAGCAGCCACTTTTACGGGATTTAATCCAACCCACACGTCCACCACTGTGACTCCTATGACGCTAGGATCTACAGCGGTAACCAACTGAAAGGCACCGTGCATGACACACGGGCAATCCCAGGGAGAGTTAAAATTGTCTTGGAACCCGCAACGAATTTAATCAGAAGTATATAGTTGGAGTTGGAAAGTATGTAAAGGAAGCAGCCACTACTTAATACAAAAAATTCCACACGGACGAAGTCAGGCGCAAAAGCAAGTAATATAATACATGTTCGAGCTGTGCAACGTTGCAGAGTCGATGATGTAATACGTTATTATGATGAGTCAGCAGTGTTTAGTTTATTGAACCGACCGAGGCAATCAAATATGCAACGTTAAACAAATAATCGCCGATACAGTTACTTTCGATTTCATTCATACGATACAAGGTAAATGTTATTTTCTCACGCTTTGATTGTTACAATTCAATACTTAGATTTGCCTCACAAGAATGGTGTTACCAGGCAAAAACATATCGGTTCACATGTTACAAAATATTTTACGGTGTACAGATTAAATTCATTCATTAGCAACTGCATAATAATAGAATGGTAGTAATATTAATTGTTTGCTATAAGCTACTCTAAAACTGCTCAGTTTAAAATGTTTTACAAACTGCATCGTTGGTATAGCGGTTAGCGTATGTTGCCTTTCACCACGAAGTCTCGGGTTCGATACCTGGGTTGAAAATGTGCCCGGTGAATGGCGATAGGGTCACCCCCTATAACATGGGACCGAAACATAACTGTGGTGTGGGTGTTGTCACCCACATTTCACCTGCACTTTTTATTTAAATGGTGTATAAACAGCCTTTGCGTAATACAGAGGTGGTATTAGTTATTTATTATTAGTTATGATTGATACAAATATCATACTGATATCTTGTTTATAGGATTAATGTAAGGATTGAGCTAATAGCTAATCTTCTGTTAAATGTCACCATAAGCCCATGAACTTTTGTAAGGGACTGTAGGTGCATTGCTATGCCAGTTGAATACCAACGGATTCATGCATCCTTAGTTTGTAGTTGCAAGGTCTTAAATTAAACTAGTAAAAGCAGTAGTTACTATTAGTTAGTTTATAGATCAGAAAATATTTGTTTGTCCTACGAGCTCGCTCTGAAAACTTAGACACAACCTCTTACTTAACATAAAATCACGCCTAACCTAAGAGGGTAAGGCAGAAGTGTACAATATTCACTTTCACATCTTTATGTTTCATGTGTTTTGCACCTTAATCTCTAATCAGTCAAAAATATGTATATGGCAAATATGGAGTTGGTTGCAGTAAGTATAGGCTAAAAATACTACTCATTTAACGCCATTTTAACAATGCCCCAAAGAGGTATATAGAGCTATTTTAACCTGGTTTATTTGCCGAAGGGAAGGGATTAAATATCATTCACAAATGACTACACTAACCGCAGCCTAGGCTATTGCCCAACTGCACTTGGCGGCCTAAGTAAACTACCTAAGTACAGTGGGCCAAGCAGTTAGGTATGCAGGCCTTAAATTTCTACGTCTCAGTAAAGACCGACTCCACTGGTTATGCATGTGTGAGTTACATATTTAAGAATTGTAATTTACCCACTATTTACGTATGTAACTCACACATGCATAACTACTGCAGTCAGTCTTAATTATGACGTAGAAGTTTTAGCCCTGCATACCTAATTGCTTGGCCCGCTGTACACTATAGAATAGACACCTTTAACCGCAACATTTCGTAAATACAGAAGCCCAACTGCGGCTTTGGTCCCATGTGAGATATGTTCACATAAAACATACAATGGTATCTAATTACTATTATTTCACCAGTTTACTTGAATGTTTGTTTGGGTATTGTGTCAAACTCGCAGATTTAGTCAATGCCAGGCGTTTGGTCTATGTCTACCTACATATTAGACAGAAATATAGCTGGAACGAAGCCGAAATTTGATTATGAAAATAATCAAATTTCGGCTTCACAAAAAACAATTAAACTTTTACATAAATATGATAATAAAATAAACAAACAGGTGGTATTAAAACACAAGGCCTCAAGATCGCAAGTGCGATATGTCGGCCATCTCATCATTGTTCGGATGACCTATTTAGGTCAGAGGTCATTCGCTGTAATGTTTATAGTCACGGCATATACATATGAACCTTGAGGCTACCCATCCAATCGTTTGGCCGTCATGCCGCCCCAGTTCTTACGGAGAACGGATCGTGGGAATATCACTTATGCAGATCCGGGGAATCGATTATCGCGGCGATGCGCGATCGGCGCTGCGCCTGCGCAATGGAAAGTGCATCGTTGCGCAATCGACGGTGCACCGCGCTCATGTGCCTCTGCTTTTCAAATGTGCGCAATGTGCGGCTATGGGATTGTTGCTGGTTGTGAAACAAGCCTGTTTCATGGGGGTCGAGAGGTGTTTTGATGTGAAATACAATACAGTGTTACGAAACAATTTTATTGTTATATTTATTTTTATTCTTGTTATCATTTTTTATTTAAGTTTTAAATATATCAGATTAAAACGAAAAATATATAAAAATTAGGTGTTTTAGATTAGGTTTGTACATAGTTATTTACTTTAGCTTTATGTATTTTTTTTTATGTAATTTATTTTTACGTTAGTAGAAATTTTGTCTTAATTTTATAAACATTAATAAAGGATATTCTGCACATTTCACTTTTAAAAAACTACACTTAATTTTAAACATGATAAATGATAACTTGAGCAGAAAAAATATTTTTTCACAACCATACAAGAAAATTATGATTTCCCATCCGCCCGGATATCCTGCACATTAGGCACACTGAAACCGCGAGTAATAAATACTTTCACAGAGATGCGCACGCGTGCCGTGCCGCACTGACACCATTATTTCCTCACTAGCTTGCAAAAACACTATCGATTACAGTGCGCAAAAACACATAAAACTGCATCTTCAATATTCAGCGTTACCTTATTGAGCACCTTAGAAAAAAATGCACAAAAACGGTCACTTCCGATTTGGTCACAGATGAGCGGCGAAGAATTGCGATGATACAGGTGCAGGTCACACGTTGTCGGACTTACCGAGGATGGGGAGCAATGTTAGCAAGATCCACACGGGGGACATGTTGTCGCGAGGAACGGCGCGAAGGGACTGGCGCTGGGTGCGCGTGCGCCGCCCGCCCGGCCTATAGGAGGGGATCTGAAAGCTCGCCGCCCGCCCGCATGGCCACCATCACAGCCTACAATTAAACCGTATAACACTCCACCATTTATCGACACTTCACGCTATTTTCAGCGGATGTTGCTACTTGACTTACTTTGAGATCGCAGTAATTCTTACGGAATTACACTTTATGGACATTGTGAGAACGTAAAGACTTTGATGAACTAGACTGGCTGCATAATTCGTGATTTCGTTACATAACATATTGCAAATATTATTGTAATTGCAATGTACAGTTTTTTGTATTATTGTTATGCATTATTTTTTTAAGTAAAATATCTTGTTAAAGAGCCATAATTATGATCATCACACTTAAATGTTCCAATTACGCACTAGGATTAAGAGCATGTTGTCTTAAATGAAATATTAAGTAAAATAAAAGCCTAATGTAAAACGGAGTTGATAGTAATACCTGCACACCTATATTAGCGGCTGTAGCGTGTAACACCCTTTCCCTGCTAATGTTTAGGTACCATGTCATAGGGAGTGAGTCTATTTCCATTCATGGAGCACAATTCCAAATCCATGCTGCTATTGAGATTTTCCAGACGACAAAATTCCAAATAACATTTTTTTTTATACTACGCCCACAGCGAACGAACGTGTACCGCCTGACGGTAAGTGGAGTACAGCCCATGGACATCAACAATCATCAAAAGCAGATTATAGATGCGTCGCTGCAGATGAGGACTACGGTGTTATGCCTCATGTCCAGTAATTTCAGGGCCTGATCTCACCAACAAACCAGAACACAGTAATGGAAGCACTACTATTTAGCGGCAGGTTAAAGGTGAGACGGTGGTGCTGCCGCCCTCGAGCTCATTCACAACACAACACATTCAATTTTTTTTTTTGAGATTGGTTGATACAACACGTTGCCGAAATACTGGTTGTAAATAAACTATTACGATTTTTTAAAGAAAATATATAAAAAATTTAATAAAAGTAAAAAAAAAAACAAAATTTAATTCACAACACTTGCCCGTCCCGGGAAGATCACATACGAGAACCACCAGACCAACGAGACATTTAGAGTAGATGATATTAGTTTTGCATGAAATGCTACTTCATACTCTATGGCAGCAAAGTAAAAACATGTTTGTGATTTATTAGACATAACCGATAGGTATCTCAACGAACTATTGTTTTGTCTGCTCATTAGTCAGATGTTTTATTACATTACATCATGGCCCCCACACCGCATCTATTGTACTACCGACATGCCTATCTATTGGGAAAGCTATCAATTAATGATCGAGACGAAGCCTAATTGAATACTATCTTGAATTAACAAGGTAACACTTGTTTTGTTTAATTAAGTAACTTGTGTACTTTTTTTTTAATGGAGTGTTTTAATTGGAATATGATCAGGTTTTACTAGAGTACCAATATCAGATACAAATCTAGCCTAATGCAGAAATCATATTGATAATGTTTCCTAGCCATTTTTGGCTATAACATGTATTTTTCATGACAAGTGTACCTTTATAAAGTTCAGCAAAAATTGACATATCAGGGAACTAATAAAGAAGTTGTGATTTATGTTAGGAGGCGATTTTTCAGAGAGAGCAGTTTTATATTTAATTTAGATATAAAAAAGCATACCTTTTTATAATTAGCTTCTTTCCTTTGACAGTTCTTTTTGTAATAAACGTATCTTTTTAAACATCATTAAATTATTATTAAACTGAGCCAATTCTATGCCAATCAAGGAAGAAATAATCATATTTTTGACGTACACTTTGTTACAGAAATGCAATTATCACCTTGTTTCTATACAGACGCATAACATAATACGCGCCATAAAAAGATGCATCTACGATAGCATTATGTCGCAACGATTATATCTGCGGAGTACTCAAGTCATGTAACTACGCATTATGTAAATAACTATAATAATGGCATGATGTATACTGTATTTATATAGGTAGTATATGTTTTCTTGATATATTGTGCTGTTACTTCTTCTTCTTCTTCTCCATTCGTGTCGATGGCTGCAGTCATATTCTATGAGCCCAGTGCGTAGCCACGCGGATAGTGCTTTCATCGGCATTCATGAGCGCCTCCTTTGTGCAGGTGGTGGAGCAAGTGACAGGTCATGAGGTGGGCCATAGCCTGTACAGCACCACACTCGCAATATTGGTCCGATTCGTCAAGAAAGCCTCCACCTTACCAAGTTCTGTTTGCTTCGACCGACTTGAGTTCGGAGCCTATTGAGTGACTTCCAAATCTATCTTGGCATTCGTGGCCAGCAATTCGTGCTGTTACTAAAAAATAAACACCTTGGTGAATGATATAAATGAAAATAAATATAAATTGATAGATACGTATAAAATATTTTAAACGTGAAAAGTATGTTTTTATACAATTTTCTTTAAAAATGTTGAATTATTAAAGTAATATGTCGAAAATTATAAGTAGACACAATATACGGCGGCTTTTAATGAAAATGCAAACATTACTCGCGTAAGAAATGGACGTCAGTACAAAAGACATCAACGCGTTGGTTGTTCATAAAGCATTGTTGTTTTAACTAGGTATGAAATATGTTTTTACTGGATGTCTTTATTTTTATGAGAACTATTTTGCTTTGTAATACTACTGATAATAAGTTCATGGGCTTTTTGCCACACGCCATCTACAAAATCAGTTTGTAAATGGATCACTACATCTAAGGAGTACGATGTTATAACTCAATGATTCACGAGTCTGTAATTTTAGGACCTAAGCTGTCCACTAATGCAGAACACATTAGGGCAAACACTATGATTTGTAAGTCAGTTCAAAAAGGAGACTGGATTGCTCTCAAGCTTCATGTACAAATGCTCTACCACCATCAAATTGGTATTAGGACACATTTTTAAATAGAGGGTAGCTCCGAAACTTCTTGAAATAACGAGCTCAACCACCTGATTATGAAGCCGAGGTGGTTGTTTTTGTTCACAAGTAAATTTAGATAGAAATCAGTGAGTGGTTAGCGTGGGACACCATAACGATTGTGCCTACATGTAATTCCTTACAGCCCACTGTTTGGTTTATTAAGTACTACAATTAATGAATTAATTAGTGATGTAATAAATACAAATTTTGTGAATACGGATTTTATTTTTAGTATTCAGCGAACACAAATACTTGTACCAACTATTGACAGATATTTTCATAAACATAAACATTATTTGAATTTTTTTCTGCATAAATCAGTGCTTTTATCCAAAATATAATAAAACACTGCCACGTTAAGTCAAGTAAGTAAACATTTACTGTAAAAAATATAGGTGATGGGAAAATTTTGTGACGCTATTACCTACTTAAAAAAATATATAACACTGAGTTTTAACTTGCAACTTGAATATATGGCTCTTCTAATCTCTACTTCATACGGAAGAGGAGGTTTACAATTTTGGATTTTTAAATAACGTTTTATTTCAGTGGGTCGCAGTTAAAATAAACTAAAACGTATATTTTAAAGTATAATTTTAATGTTACAGATACGAATATTTGTATAAGTGGGACATCACTAGAATTAAGTAGCAAGTATTGTTATTTGATGAGTCAGATGCCATTGAGTTGTACAAACATACCGACGGTGATTAAGAAGACGTAATTGAGGAACACAATAAATTTAACATAGAACACAATGATGGGAGTGAACTGTGTTGACTATTATTATTATTTTACAGGGATAATGATAAAATAAAATAATATATTTGACAATTCCTAAGCCTATTCTATAATTATGTTGTCTCTTCTTAGCTCAATCATTTCTATCAAAAGTTTTCCGGGAGTTTTCATAATAAGTTATCTTATTTATTTTGATGTGCTTAAAACTTTTCAAGTAAAACTCCCAAATGATTGTACTATCTGTCCTATTATTTTATAAAAAAAGGCAGGAAACCGCAGTCTGTTTTTTTAATGGAATGTACTAAAATGTAAAATGACATATCAGATTTTAAAAAGGTCATTTTATTTGAATTTATTAGTTCCACACCCGTGTACATCATTCGCCGCCCAAATGTATAAATAAAACATGTCACACACACACGAATAAAACTATTTTGCTTTCTTTACACACCTCAATCACACATATTCCTTCATTTTGTTTGTACTCTAATGATTACATAAACATGGTCGTTTAATAGTTCACCCCAATTAGAATCAAATACATACATTGTGGCTAACAACGCACGCATGAATCAGATCAAGCAGGTTGTGTTAAGGCGAACTATTCAAAGTTACGTATTCTAAGTTTGTAATTACAATTTGGCCAGTTTGGTCTCACGTACGTGTGATTGAAGCAAAAAATCTGAACTGATAACTAAAAGACATGTAGCAAATCAAGCAATTTTTATTGGGCCTTATTTCCGTAAATATAAAACAACCCATATCTAATATACAATTTAGTTTTACATCTAACTACCTTAACTCACAGTAAATCGTCATGGAAAAGTAAATGTATCGAAATCGGAAATGTGATTTATATCGATTACTAAAAAACGTATTTTTTCGATTTCTAAAATTTTCAGTTTCTCTTCAACCATTTTAACTTCAATATATTTTATTCTTCCTTCTATAGAAGCAGTAGAAAGGTATTAGGATGAGGATGATGAAATTTTGAAGCATCGCCAAAATCAGGAAATCACGTTAATCACGACTGAATCCGTCGCCTTAACACGATCGTCGAGCGTCGGTTGCCGGGCGCTAAGTCGTGAAAGATTCCCATGATGTGTCCTCTTGCGCCACGGCCCTTGTTCGAAGCACGCTCTCATCGCACCTACCGGAGCATCTCGTTAAAACAGAATTGCACAATGAAATTTAATGTATGCAAGGATGTTGAAGGACTCGTTGAACTAAATATAGTGAAACAATTATGCCAAATTGACTTTAGGCTAATAGTTTTATAAATATCTAAAGAGGTCGAAATCGGTCTTGTTTTTTTGGGGGATTTTTTTATGGTGGATAGGCACGCGTTTGACCACGATCTCTCCTGATGGTAAGTGATGACGCGGTCAACGGTGGAGCACGCTTACCTATGAGATACCTATTGACTCTTGCTTTGAAGAGATCCAAGTTGTACTCATGTGGAATACAGACTCGGGCAAGGCGTTTCACTCTTAAAATACACATAGTATTATATTCCATAGTTTTCCCAGCATACTAAACAATGAAAAATATTTACCGACGGTTTACGCAATTAGTCGAAAACGTCACCGAGAAATAGTCAAGATTTCCGCTGTTTATACTACACCCAAATCTCACGCGTGTCATTATATCCTAATTATCGCTATTTTTAGTTACAAGAACGCCTATATTGTTATATAATGGAGAGTAAATATATGAAGTGAATTATTTATGGTGTCATGAGGTTAGTGGTGTTGTTTGGAGGAGATAATGTAGAGTAGTTCTCATGCAGTAACGAGCCACGACGGCGCGACGCCACGACGACACGCAACGCCCAAGATTGCTTGTTTTATTGCATATAGAAGATTCACTAACGGTGTGACTAAGTGTAATAAATATTTAATTCCGTCATAATAGAATGGTAGATTGTAAAATAAATTACTTACATTAAAAGAGATTCATCGCTGATAAACTCATGTTCTCAAATCACAGTTAATTTTTATCGTATGAAACTTAATGCCTATTAATAATGTATTTTTATTCATCTCCACAAATTACAAGATTTACAGTTTCTTATTTCAATAACAGTTTGGTATGACATATTATATGTAATTTGTGGGCAATCTGGTGTCCAAACTAAGCCGAAGCCTGTATCTTAGAGCACCAGGCCCCCCATACATCAGATTGTAATAAATTTTATCCAAACTAGTTACAATATACGTTTTGTAAGGTACCTAGGTATTTCGTGAAATAATAATGGTGCACGCTTGCGTGTGTGTGCGCGTTTTTCATTCATAATAATTATGAATGAAAATAAGAAAAGAAGTTCAAATTCAAATTCAAATTCAAATTCAAAATCCTTTATTTGTAGATCATAGGTATACAGATGTTCTCTTAAATAATTATAACACATTGATCGCTATGTCTTTCCATCATTGGCGTACAAATATAACATAATATACAGTTAAAATATAATAGTAGTAAAAGGTAGTACAGCAATATTAGAATAATTTACAATTGATGGCTATTTATCCGTTAGATATTTATTCACAGTATAATAAGCTTTGTGCATAATAATGTTAATAGTTCGTTTTTAAAATCAATTATATTTTCTTTGTCTCTTATAAATTCTGGTATCTTATTATATATCCTAGGGGCCATGCCTAAAAAATTTTTTGAAAATAGTGCAGTGTTGTGTTTTCTTGCACATATCTCTTTATTGTGTCTTAGAGACTTCAATGTTGGAAACATATTTAAGTTCGACTTTACAAATACCGCAGTTTCAAATATGTATAAACAAGGGAAAGTAAGGAGGTTATATTTTTTAAAAAATGGAACACAACTATCCGTTGGTTTTAGCTTAAATACAGCACGTAAACATTTTTTTTGAGCTTTGAAAGCTGTTTCTCTATCAGAAGAGTTACCCCAATGTATAATGCCAAATCGAAGAATTGAAGTAACATAAGCCTTGTATGCGGTAAGGACTACTGTTTCATTTACTATTTTTGCTAAGTTCACGGTTAAATATTTATCCCATCATCTTCGGCGTATCAAAGATCAAACAGAAATGAAAACAGTTTTCAGCTTGGTCAACTTTAGTTAGTTAACCAACATAATGGACCTCCCCATCCACTTGGTAGTCACATGGTATAAATGAATTTATCAGCTTGCCCTAGACACCTAATCCGAAATCAATAAACAAACCCAGGTATTCGGGATTCTAATAAAACGCTGTACTATTCCTAAAATTTTCATATGTTTAAATGTCAAGAATTGCATATCAGCTGTATTACCAGTCATTAGGACATTGAGATAAACTGCATTGTAATTCGTGAGTTGGTAATTCGGTTAGATCTATATAATTAAATTACCAACGTATGACCGCAGGCAATGCATTACGCCTCTATTATTGCTTTTATCTTTCCGGGATTTGCCGTAATGTTGGTTAGCTATATAACTGTCTTAAATGACTGGACTATTAGTCTGTAACTATCTAGGTATGGCTAAGAACATCTGCAATACTTTGCAGGTATCCCTTTTTTAAACAAATTTATATCATTCTCAGATGGTAACTTTATGGTAACTGAACATTTAGAGTTCATTATAAAACGCTAAAGATAGCCGCAGAGCAAGTCTTAGTCAAAAATTGTTAGCATCACTTTGACAAGAAAGCTTTTGATTTTAATTTTGCTTCTCGTAAAACTTCGATAACCTATAGCAAATTAGACTTTTTGTAGTTACGAAGTAAGTGACGCGCAGTTGCAAGTTCTTACTAAATTCTAATTACGTTGCTATCTTATATCCTCGCTTACACGCCGCCGATATTGGCACACATTTACCACATTATAATTTATGCACCCGGTCACTTCGATATCGAGGCATTAAACAGTACCTCATCCGTACTTAACGTTATTTATGACGCATAGCTAAATGTAATGTCTACTCTTTCACGATTTTGATACCAAACTGAATTGGGAAAGAACTATGTAATAGCATACACGCTACGGTGTTCGTCTCCAACTACATGCACAGGTATACCTGCACAGGTCAAATAGCATGTATGTGGTTCTGATCTGATTTCCGGGATTTTTTCCGGTCAAAGACAGAAATAAACTGTGAGGTCTATTCCACGCAGTGCGCACGAATACCCACATAATTGATAGATAATGTCGCAAAATCTTATTAGTAAGTATATTGCTCAAGATCAACTTAAACCAGTACGTATTGTAAGAAAAGGGATATGAATATGCGGTTTTAGATTCACTCGACCGTAAATACAATGCCAAGGAGGTTTATATTACCTCATGAAATGACTCAGTGCATCCGAAGGCCTAAAGTAAAATAACGATCCCGATTATTTATTATATTTACTACTAGATGAACTTTTATAACGGAATAATCCATTTAAATTAGACTAGCGGATGCCCGCGACTTCGTCCGCGTGGGATTCGCTAAACGTTTTTCCCTATCCCCGTGAATTAGTCACGCAATTCAGAAAAAAATATATCGCCATAAATTTTTGTTATGATAAAACCCAAAACTACACTTTTAGGAGTATTTTTTTGTAAAACTCTGTTTTAAATACTTACTTTTGTTTTTTTGAAGATCGAAAAACTTTTGACGAAATTGCGTGCTTCAAACTTGAAAACATTACGGAATCCCATACAAAGATTCAATCCTATTTTACCCCCTCAGGAAAGGCATTCCCAGATATCCCTTTTTTACGCGCGTACGCTTTTTGTGGCGCAAATTGAGAGAGGCCAATGTCCAGCAGTGGACTACGAAAGGCTAAATGATGATGATGATGAATGATGACGCGCTTACGTCGTGTACCTTTGTGAGACATTTTATTTATATTTATATTTATTTTTCTATCTTGATAAATCAGTCGGGCCAACAAATAAACATGTATAGATTCAACTTCATCTCAATAAATGGTAAAAATACACAATACACCTACCATTGTAGCGTGGGCAAAATCGTCTTCGAAATCGGTTACAAAATAGTATAGTTAAACAGTTCCAAATAAGGAAGAGTGAGGTTTTATAACTCCGTTGTATTTATTCACCCAACGCAAACTTTCGCGGTGTACACAACTGTTATAACACAGCATTGTTGAGTTTTGCGAGTACCTATTTCTCTTAAATAAACTCAATTAGGCTTAGACTTTACAAGTATTTTTGTTACTAGAAATTTGTTAGGCGTTAAGTAATTACATTAACAATGTAGTTTACAATAAATAATATTTTCTGCAGCCTGTGAACTGCATTTTATTTCAGTAGCCAGATTCATGTCCACATTTTTTGGCTTGAAATCTATCTTTCTTACACTTTATAGCTGCAATTTTGTTCTCTTTATATCCGTTAACAGAAGATTTAGGCCAATTGAAATATGGCAGCATATAATTTTCTCTTACTAGCTCATTACACTTCACCTCGTCAGCGTACGTAGATCGAATACACAAAAATATTACGAGTATCGTATCCATTATCGATTCTTTACCGTTTAGTATTGCTAATCGCGTATATTTATTTATATGTTATGTTCAGTGCTATATACGTGAAGATTATGAGAGGTCAACTTTCAACTAAAATTGTTGTTCGGTCACGACACGATTATTATTACTCATTTATCACCTCTTTTGTTCTGTGTCGCCGGCGGCAAAATTATTGGTTAATTATGAACTTCACGTGATTGCAATAAGAGCTGTTGATTTGTCACGTGGTTGCTTAACAAGCACGGTGTATTGTCTTGCGTCCGTCTGTCTGGACCATTATCATAATACAATGGACGCACAATGAGGCAAACAGAAATAACTCCTAGTCTACACGGTGTGTATATACCGTACATGTGTGATCTATTTACTCAAGACTCGTTTAAAAAATGCTCTTGTTTGTGCTGTCAACGATTCTGCAAGAACGCATTTCTTTCATCATGCAAAGCGATGTGAAGTTGTTAGAGTTCGCCAACTTAGTTTACTGACTGGAGCCTGGCCGGACGATTTGGCCTTTATGTTGGAAGGACATCGTTCCTCCACAACTCAATAGATCTATGTCATCTATGGTATTCTAAAGTCATATTTATACTTACCCGATATAAATTACCGATCAGTACTTCATAAGCTAAAGCCGCAAATCGTGCATTTTATCTTTGCTAATTGATGAGACATTAGTCATATTTTTTTAGGTACAACCTTTTTCAATTTAAATATACTTCCAATTTACCAATCATAAGTATTAAATCATACACATGCATGTGTCGTGATCGCTTTATTATCTTTGTCTTTGCTTACTGCATGTCTTTGCATGAAATGAGCAAACAAAAACAAATGTAGGTAATGTCAACAGTACACATGTGCTCATACAGCCTGCCAGTTTATTGGCACGCGTCGTTGGATCTGATATCATACGTACTTCATTTTAATAAAAACTGTATCCTCATTAATTTCTTCAAAAGGTTTGTGATCATTTATTTTTACTTAATTTTTTGCAGTTACGAACCTTATCGTTGGTACGTGGTTACTACATATTGTGAAGAACATTATATTCACGAACGATTATATATTTATTTTTTAACGACGAAAAAAAACGAAAGAAGGTTTTCAAGTCAACGTGGATATTTTTTTTATGATTCTGTAGTACTGGTTGGTCCGTTGTACCCAAAAATATTGCAGATATATTATATTGCAGTCGTTATCATCTTCCCTCTTTTCCTTGGTTGTAGTTGTACCTACCGCTTCTTTCAGTTCGACTACAAATAAATTATTCGAATAAAAATAAAACCATAACCAATACCATAAATTTAATTAAAATGTTGACAATTTTAGAGCCCTATAAACGGTATAAAATACGCAAGAATGCGCAATAATAATTCTTGTCATTTATAAATACGTTTCCTCGAATACAAACTTGAACAGGTAAGTTAAAAGTTTGATATTTATCTCAATTTAGTCTCGTCTCGTTATTTTAAATTCGTGTTAAACAAGTTGAGATATAGTCTAAAACACGAGGGACACGTCTTTAATGTGTACTTTTTGCATATTCATAACATTTCACCGAGAGAAATCACTCGGCGTGAGTGTAATGGTTTGTTATACTTTGTTCTGTAACGTCTCAAACAATCACTTTCTTTTGTAGTTAATTTTACACTTACTCTTAAAATTATTAGCTTGTTCATACTTCAAACAAACTTTGAGCGTGTCAACCAGTGTATTCGCAGCTAAGCCATGATATTATATTGGCACCGATTTTATTAGCATTATAGAGCATGAAAAGTTATTCTATATCAAAAATTTATTTTTTTAATGATTATTCAAACAAAATAATCCTTAAAAAAATATATTGAAAAGAGCCACACCATCGGCAAGATGAAAATAGAACCTATCTTCAATATTTTAGCTTCAGACTGAAGCAACTCTGCTGTGAAAAGATATCAGTGAAGAAGTTTTCATTTTGGATGGCTAGAGCTCAACTAAAATTGCAATAACTTAGCTTGCCAGAGGAAATCACACCTCAATCGTTTGATCAAACCGGCTGGCATCCATCACAGACGCATTGACTCACGTAACATAATTAACCTTTATGTAGGGTTTCATTAATTCAATCGCTCATAGAAGCGTGCCTCTAACCCATTTACATAATTAATTACTTCATTTGGGTAGTATTATACAACTGTGGTGAAGTTTGGGTGCTTTTATTCAAGGGCCGATGTAAAGAGCAATCGTATGCAAGTAAGTGTATCGTGTCTAAACTTTCTTAAATAATATTTGCACAGTGAGGTCAGTGTCAGTGAGTTCATAAAACTTTCAGCGTGCATACTGATTCAAAAGTCGACGTCTACAAAGTTATTTTTAAATTTACAATAAACCTAAAAATAGTTTTTTTAATCAGTAACAGAATCCCTTTCATTATATTTACATTTTGCATACAAATTGAATCAGTCATATAGTATGAAAAAGAAGAGTTCATTCTCTCATTTTTAGTGATTTTTTTATCAATTAGTTTTTTTCTGAACTTACCACTTTCAGGTAAAGTAAAAAATAAGCTTGTGTAAAACCATATTATAAAATGAAACACCTCTTGTTTGTAAATTTTAGCCTCACGTAAGAATTCATTTATGTGGGTTGTCTAAACATGGTCATAAATTTAGTCAACCTACTCTTTCTTATGCAACATTACGTTAATTATGTCCTAAAATACGTAAATAATATGTCAACATGTCATCACATACGTCAAAAATCGTCATAAGCCAACGAAGATGCGTAACTAGCGCTAGATTTTAGGTCTTTCTTAATTAGTTTATTACCATTCAAAATTGTGTAAAGGTGGTATTGTGTTTATTATTTATTTGTTTATTTTAAAACTTAATGTACAATATCGCACATAGGCGGACTTAATGCCATAGGCATTCTCTACCAGTCAACCTTTGGGTGATGCTGAGAGTAGGGTAGTAGGTGCAAAAGTGAAAGTTTTAATTAAAAGAAGAGTAGAATAATAAAATAATTATGAGTACATATACATATAGATATAATTACACAAATAACCAAATATACAATATATAAAAATATAAATGATACATAAACATAAACAATATACATATATAATATACTTATACATATTACATATACATAATACTAACAATGATGAGATGATTCCTTAAATTCGTCTAATAAGAGAGCACGGACCCTAACCTTGAACGCATAACGGTTTGTGGACATCCTGATTTCAAGAGGTAGCGCATTCCATAAAAGGACAGACTGGACAAAGAAAGAAGAGTTGAGAAATCCAGAAGTGTGAGAGGGTTATAAATAATGTTTTTACTCAATAGCCACGCCTCTATAAAATTCTATAAAGAGGAAATGCAATGCGGTGCTGGCGTGCATCAAACGGGTTTAATATAAGCCATCGTTTAAGGACGCAATCGTGTCGCCGCTAATGTCGCAAACCTCAGACCTGATCTGTATTACGTCTCCATAGCTCTGTTAGACTAGCTAACACGTAGCACCTATACTTTTTTTCTGGTGGTGAAATGTCGCACCGTTCGGGGAGACGATGCCCTCATCCACTAAAACACCATCGTGCGCTCCTAGTCTCGCGTTTAGGAAGGGCCACCGGGACGATGACATACATCAGTGACCAGCTCCTATACACCTGTAGACTGACGTGCAAGATTGGCAGTATTCAGTTCTCGCTCGTGACGTTGGAGGAATGCAAAATATATTCTGCTTATAAAACTGCTATTTGGGTAGGCTTTTTCTATTACCCATTTAAAGTTGCAGGCGAAAATTGAGTTACAATAAAGATGCATTACCGAAACATCTGTATTCAGATGTATCACGGATCCATTATTATATTTCCATAGCTCTGTTAAACTGCACACATAGCACCTATTTGTGTAAAAGATCAGCTGCCAACTTTTCATTTCTAAACTAGAAGCGCGACCATCTTTACAACAGTTGCTTAAGTCTTGCTTAACGAAACCATAATACTTTTGAAAATAGTTTTGGTTTAATGTCTATAACTCAGATTCCTGTATCTAAGTCTAACAAATACCAAAACTACGGTTAGTAATTCTGTGACGTTGGTACATTTCCATATATGTTCATTGAGTACATACATACATACATAAAATCACGCTTCTATCCCACCAGGGTAGGCAGAGACGATGGAATGCCATTTGCCACGCGCCCTACATACCTCTTTCATACATCTTGTCAATACATGCTTATTTTAATTTAATACACAGTCATAAATGCTTAAATTACTAATTATTTCATATGTATCATTATGTTAGACATAATTTAAGTATATTTTAACTAAAATAGATCTACATATATTTTGGATAATTTTTGGAAATGTTCATTTGCAGACTACGTCTTACTATGCCGCGTGTTTTACTCTTGTCTATGAACTATGAATTAATGACTTCCAATATATCAAATATTATCTAGTTAATATATTAAGAATGCGGTGATTGTTAAATGCGAAACTTGCTGCAATATACAAACCGATGCGATGGTGGTGCAGCGCGCGTTGAAGTCTTTTATATGGAGCTACAAATTAGCCGCCCTGCAGAATGTTAAAATCCATATTAAATCCCTTTTAATAACTAGCTTCTATCGATATTCTGCTCGCATAAACAGAATACCTACTCCAGTTCTTTTTCAAGGCCTCTAATAATTTTGAATTAAGTATAAATTGTCAGTTTTTCAATGCATTTCAAGTAAAAACACATATTATACAAAACAAGATAATTTACCTACATGTTAAATTCGCGTATTTACACGAATATTCAATTACCTGTAGGCATTTAAATGTTTACACGTTATTTTGTACTAAAACAGCGTAGAAGAATACGAATTGCATACAAACACCAATAAGTGTGTCAAACGTCCGTAATTGTTAGTGTGAAATAACACTTAAATAATGAAACTTAACAATATGCCATAAAATTAGTCGACACGCCTTCGAATATATTAGTAATATTATGTTGATTTTTTATTCGTGGGCCTGTATGAAGGAATCTCAGGAGAAGAAACACTACTTTTAGGTATGAAAATAAGTAGCGCTAGCATTAATGTTTCATTTTGGTTATGAGACTGGGCTCTTATATTACTGATACATGAAGTCAAAGAGATTGCGGTCATACAATTATCTCTGCATAAGGTCATACTCCCATTACACTCCTCAATTTTATCGATGCGTTAGCTTAGGTTATGGATATAAATGTGGATAGTGAAGGTTCATAGGTTAAAGTTGCCGTCAGGTGTATGAACATTTCTACATACGTCAAATGAAAAATATAAGACGTATTACGAGATATTAAGAGAGTTAATACACTAAACGCGTCTCGTTTCGAAACGTGCGTAGAATGCGGCCGGTCAATTAATTCGCGCGGGATGAGCGCGCTGACCGATGCCCGCTGTCTGCAGGCACTCGAGGTAACCACTGCTCATTAGATACCGTCAATTCCAAATATACCACCTGACATCTATAATAATCCTACTATACTCTGTCCATTCCTTTATTTACTTTTTGACAGATTACATTTAGGGATGCCTTCACACGTTACTGATTCGATTTGAAATCATAATCGATGTTGTCTAAGAAGAACTTTCAATCGATTAATTACATCCAAATGTTTTAGTTCATTATTAATTATTCGTTTATTAGTAGTTTTTATTAGATGAAATAAATACACAAAATAATAATATAATAATAATGTCACATACTTAGTCTATGACGGTTTCCTAGTTACCTTTGTTTACATTTTCATTTTTAATTCCAAGATTTCGACTTATTTTCTTGCAAATAATTATTCATGGAATCATGATACTATTATTATATTCTTTTTTTTTTATAAAAATACAGACAATACACAAAAAAAAAGTCAAACTATTCTTTTTCATAATGATCGATTTATTTCATTTCACGATTTGATTTATAGTCTGTGGTTGTTTGTTATAAACAGTGAACTTCCCTAAAAAGTGTCGCTTGTCAATAAAGTACATTATTGATATTATTATTGTAGTACATTAATCTGACAAAAAAAAACGGTAATTCATAAGCGTTATCAGTCAAAAATAAAATAAAGGAATGGACAAAGAATAATTACGAGAAGCCTGAATGAACCGATAAAAAAGCCTTTAGATACTTAAATTATCAGCGGGTAATATAGGCTATATAGGTACACGAGGATGAAGGAGGCAATTCTATTCGAAAACTCTGAACTAAATGCTATTTAAAAAAAAATAAAAATAACAATATAATGGAAACTATCGTTTGCTGTCTCACACTAGAATAACAGAAACGATAAATTATCAAGTTCAACATTGATATTTATTTCAAATTTCATTTGTTTTTATAAGTACACAACATAGCTACGTAACTGTTGGACTTTCTCAGACCATGTAGTTAATTAGTGTAATGAGTGAATAGTTTAATTATGAGCCTAATAGCACGTGAGGAGGAGCAATGGCTACAATCTCGTTGCTTCCGCTTCCATATGTCTGTTCACGCGAACACGCCAATTCGTGCTGAATCACCTTCGCTGCCTATTGTGTACGGCTATTGTTTAGTATTTACATACATATATATAATAATGCAATAAAATATATATATATACGTTCACACCAACTCGGTTTGGTGGATGTGTGGTGACAAGCAGAACAATCATTGATATAGTTATAGTTGGTTTTAGTTTATCCCTTCATCAACTCGAATCGATATTGACTCAAACGTAAAATAATACAATAACAATAGAAAAGGAGATCTTTTGAAAATGCATGTTATTAAATAATAATAATTAATAAGGACTTTAACAAAACGCGCTAAAAAGTAAAATATATTTACGTAATATTCAACGTCTCGCCTCATCTGTGTATAACTTGAAAGAATACAGTAAACGGCCTTAAGGTGCCTTTATTTAAAAAATCATTCCCGTATTCCCAACAGTTGAGAAGTAGTACCTTTCAGCATCAGCTCAGCAACATGAAAAGCTGACTGCTAGATGCAAATATTTCAGTAGCTTTAGGTAATATACGAAAAACATTATGAAAGCCTTTAAAATTTGAGGGTTGCCCTCAAATTTTAAAGGCTTTCATAATGTTTTGTGATCTGATAACAATGGGACACAATGGGACACTTGACAAAAAAAAAATTCTCAAGGTCCAAGCGTCTTTAAGTAATCGGCGAACAAAAAAAAACAAATTCGGCAACTTTTCCTTTTTTCAATGACTGTTTACACATGGTTCACCATGCTTGACAGAAATTCAAATAATTTCCTACTTTATGGAAAGTTAATAATTTACCTAAGCTTTAAATACACAAGTTACGATAGGTTCACATGAACATGACCACATTACGATTCTAAACAGTGCTATCTCAGCACAGATCATCTATGATACCTTACCGCGAGTGCGTGCCTAAGATGGGCCCTCCACGGATATGGTTGGTTGCATCAGACCGCCGCGGGCGCGTCACCGTGCCGGGGGTCATCGTCAACATCCGCGGTACTCGCGCACTGACGGCTCGCTCAAAGCAAATACACAGCAGAGCTCGACTAACATCATGAAATGTAAGCGCAGAAGGTGCAATGAAAATGATTGAAGTTTTCTATACATGTGATTTATCTAAAGTAAACTCTAGCATTTGTCTACGACGCCACCCGCGTGGACAAACGATACTAAGTAGATTGTATATTGCCAAAGTCTTGATTATTTTCACACCAATTTTCATCGTGATTGGTTTAATAATTTCAGGGCCTATTCGGTGCATAAAAACAAGAACATCTTTACTCTTAATATTATGAGTAGAAATTCCATGAAAGTTCATATTTTTAAAACATAACATCACGCCTATATTATCCATAATAGTGTGGTATAGGTGTACAACACCCACATTTCACCTGTGATGTTTAGGTCTTATGGGATAAGGAGTAAGCCTATCGCCATCCACCGGGCATAATTCCTTCAATGCTGCGATTGTAAATTTGACGGCAAGTTCACAAATAACACTTTGCCCGACCCGGGAATAGAACATGAGACCTCGCGGAGATAAGTATATACGATAACCACGAGAACATCGGGGCAGTTAAACTTTTTTACCATTTAATTTTATTTCATCGTTTAAGAACGTATCATTAAAAAAAATAAGCTATGGTAGTAAAAAGTTCTTAAGTTGTTCTTCTAGTTAGTTATTTGTAAGTTAGCCACTGCGTTCACCGCCACTGCCCCATCAACCCGAGGTCGCACAGATAGCGGGATGCTTACACGGTAACGACGCCTAATCACATAATCTTATAGAGATCACTATCATTTAAACTTTTAAATTGTGAGGAATGACAATGACTACTTGAAACAATCTGCCAGACAATTACTGATGTGATTAACTGCTTGATACGGCTCACGGAACTGCCTAAACTTTTTGGCCTTGTGTTTTTAAATCTTCTTATGTTATTTATGTAAACCTATTGAAAAGCGAAATCAATTAATTATTTTCTAAATGAATGCCTGCCAAATAGTTCGTATACCTACACCTATTTTACTTTACAGAGAAATAAAAAAGTAAAAATAAATAATGAAGATGTTAATCTCTTTATGTACCACTTAGCATCAAGCAACACCATTGTATATTACATTTAAAAAAGGAACTACAGTAAAAAAATCTGTGGTAATTTGGACATGACATAACATTTGTCTGCACGTGTGGTGTAGTGGTTTAAGCGATCGCCTTGCTGATCACCACTGCACTGGTGTTGAGGGTTCGATCCCCACATGGGATAAATCTTTGTGAGATTCACAATTATTTGTTCTTAGACTCCGTGCGCTTGAGTGTGTAAATGTGTGTATTTGGTAAAGCTGTAGCAAACCGTATGTATTCGGTACTGAGTAACGGGTGCGCCCTCAAGTACCGAGTAACGAAACGTTACTTTCGAATGTGCCTCGTTACTCGCACGATTTCGTATCCCGCATTTTTTGTAGTATGGGTTCAGTTCACGCAGGTAAGTTGATGCGTGTATTAAAACGTTTGCTGATCGTGCGTTTGTTTACTTAATCTGTGGTTTTATGCATGCACGTATTACGCGGGCTTATTCGATGAATTTATAAAAACATATTATATTGGGAAAAGACAAAGGCTACTTTTTACCGCGGGAAAATATAATAATATGATTCCCACGGGAAACAATAAATAAATCTTTCTGCGACAGACCGAATTTGCGCAAGGGACGCCTTGGGCAACGGCTAGTAATATTATAATTAGATTTTTAATTTATAAAAATAGTTTTTGTTTTGTTTTAATAGTTTTTTATTTATGTTTAATTTAAAAAAATATATGCTTAATTTCAGTTTAAGAACAAAAGATTTTTGTTGTTTAAATGTTATTGTCAATAAATAATTTTGACACCTACGTGTTGCTTTTTCATTTTATCTTTGTTGCGACGCCGCAACGTCATACTGTACGCGTACCATACGATACAACATACGACTTGATTTGTTGTGTTATAGTGAGGTATCAGTCAAAAGTAACGAGTAACGTAACGATACGATAGTAACGAGTACTCATTGTTATAGTAACGAATACATACGGGTTTGCTTTTTATCGTTACTTTTACACCTCTAGTATTTGGCTTTGTCATTGGGACCATTGGATAGTATAATTGCTTCTGACGTTCTATATAATGTAAAATATTCCAAATTTAAATTTAATTTTTAAATGGACGAGGATGGCGTATAAATTGAATACTCAAATCCTTAAAAAAAAATTCGTTCCAATTTTAAATGTATTCCATGCGCCAAAGATCTTTTACCATATGTCACCTTCAAAGTTTTGATTGATTTGACATAGATACCACATACCTCTTTGATCACAAAAACTGCAGTTATTACGTTTTATGTGAGTATTTATTACTGCGCACGTGTTTAATAGATCATTTATTGCGTTACAGTTTAGGTACAGTGGGCCAAGTAATTAAATATGCAAGGCCTACGCCATAGTTAAAACTGACTGCTATAGATATGCATGTGTGAATTACATATTTAATAAGTGTAATATATATATTCTATTTAGATATGTAACTCACTTATTCATATGTGGTGCAGTAAGTCTTTACTTTGTCTGCACGTGTGGTGTAGTTGTTTAAACGGTCGTCGCCTCGCCGCTCTCAACTGCACTGGTGTAGTGGGTTCGATCCAAACATAGGACAAATCTTTGTGTGATTCGCAAATATTTGTTCTGAGACTGGGTGTGCTTGTGTAAGTGAATGTGTATTTGGCCTTGTTATTGGGACCATTGGATAGTGTAATTGCTTCTGGCGTTCTATCTAATGTAAAAAATCCAAAATTAAATAATTTATTTATGACTTAGAGTTTCTTGCATACCTAACTCGTTGGCCCACTGTACCTATATGTACGCTAGATTCACAGAAATCAATCAACATATCGTTTATGGTGAACGGGTTTTATCCTTCATTTAGATAATTTTCGAGGCCGTTTCGGCTTGTAAATTATCAAGTAAGAGGCGGCACTTAGCTCATGCAGATTACTTAAAATGGTCGCAGGCATTTCAAGATGTTTAGGCGTTGAGAAACTGTGAATTTATGTATCCATAGGACTGAACATGCCGTAGTTTTATTGTACTAACTACTGTTATTAGTTTTTGTAGTCTAAAGGCTAGACAGGTAACCATTGGTATGAAACTAGAGATGAGTCTGTGAACTGTTATATCGGAAGAACGTCTTCAATGCCCCGTGTGCCTGTTATATCAAAAATTGCTTTCTGCCTCCAGACATTGAACTATTTGGCCAAGGACTATGTCTTCCTCCAAAGCCTATCTGAGATTAGTTTCGCACCACTAAATCTACTTAAATATGTAAGTCTTTGTAAGATCAAAATTGTCGTGTTTTTAGTTTTGTTTAAAAGAAAAACAGAAGACTTAGTTTTGTATTGTCATTGATTTATAAGAAATATATCCTTGAGGATAGCTATTATAATGGTAATGATTTGGTTTCATAACAAATCGTGCGATCCCGAATTATTGAAGTACGTAATATTTTTATTGCTACACAAAACTATTTTGATAGTTGTTAATATGCTACATTAAGGCAAATTAAAATAATTAAACTAAATTCCGTGGCTCACCTTCTACAAAATGTAACGTTCCTATTGTATGCAGCATAAAGTACATCACAAGCAACAATAACTACACAACACAGATTGCTTACGTATATTGTCAGTGATTATGCTCTCATTTAATGCTAAGACGAGTGTTTGGTGGAACACGCTTAAGGTGTATTTAAGATCTAAATAGTTATTTAAAGGAACGAAAAAGCTAGTTTCTGTCAGAATAATAAAGAAATCAAGAAAAAAAAATTGTACTCCTTCATAATTCGCATTTTAGAACAAGAATATAGTGACGTATTAGCTCGAATATCCAGTCGCCAATATTGATTCAAATTAATAATCATCATAGATGTATTAACCGTAACCCAACCGTGAGCAAAGATCAAGTTTTCAGGTCACACATCTGTACACTATAGTATTTCTTTTCAAGTATCTTCATTACGTTCTCGACCTCGCAGTGACCTTTAATCTGAGGATGCTCACATTCCACCCGACAACGCTCAAAGGGTACATAATGTGGAAACGCCATTGTTTCGCACTTCTTTAAAACTGCTATTATAAATACGCAAGAATCAAACCCGTAACAATACGCTGGCTATTATCATCGATTATATTTGAAAATTGTTTCCGTGTTAAAGCGCCTCATTAGTATTTTGTAACAAAAGGTGTTACAACGTAATATATACATATAATAAAAATGGAAATCTACCATGTCTGTTCATCGAAAATCATATATGTCTGTATATTGAAATATTACGAGAGTTTTTTTTAGAAGAACAGCATTCGAAGTTTTTTTTTATTTTCGTCAGTCTATCTGTCTGTATGTTCGTACGCAAATAACGCAAAAACTACTGCATGGAATTGGATGCGGTTTTCACAGTTGTGTATTTTTCGCTAAGGGGATAAATTAAGCAGTGTAAGTTCATATGGAAGGTTCGTCAATTTTAAATTAAAATTATTAAGATTCTGCACATAGGTGTCTTAATTAGGGATTGTAAGTTTATTTGTGAAGATAGACAATTTTTAAGGAAACTTCACGAAAATCTGCTCATAAATTTCCAACACGACATAAATTATCAAATATATATCTTTTTTTGATATTCCACTCCCATTTGGGGTTGATAGGGAAGTTCCTCATTTTTTAGGAAATAGCATTGACATATCGGATTCCACGCGGATGAAGTTGGGGGCGAAAGCTAGTAGATAATTATAGTATCTATTACTATGTACTTTGGTGTTTTTATGCCACATTAAGCATGAAGGAGCACTGAGTTCAACTAATGGTAATGGCAAATTATATTTCGTAAACCGGATGGCGGAGTGGGTAGTGTACCTGCCTGCGACGCCGAGGTCATGGGTTCGTTTCCCACTTAAGACAAATCTTTGTGTGCATGAACATGGGGGTTTGTCTTAGTCTGGGTGTTTCTATGTATAATAAGTATGTATTTACAAAAAGAAAAAGTATTTATGTATTAGTATCAGTTATTCTAGTACCCATAGTACAAGCTCTGTTTAGTTTGGGACTAGATGGCGTTGTGTGTGAGTTGTGGAATATATTATCTACAAAAACTACTGTTATGGCCACCATGGCGTTTGCGGCCTCACACTGTGAGGTCTCGGGTTCGATGCCCAGGTCAATAGTATTACGCGTTGAAATTCTCAGTATTAGAACGGAGTGGCAATTGTGCCCGGTGGATCGCGGAAGGCTCACTCGCTATCTCATATTGAGGCCGTAACATAACAGGTGAAATGTGGACCGGGTGTTATACACCTCTGCTAAATCCTTCTGGGTAATATATACGTGATGTTATGTTATCTAACATTGGTTGATGACCATCATCTTTATCTGAACGTGTGGTGTTTTGGTTTAAGCGGTCGCCTCGCCGCTCTCCACTGCACTGGAGTTGTGCGTTCGATCCCCACATGGGACAAATCTTTGTGTGATTGGCAAAGATTTGTTCTAAGACTGGGTGTGCTTGTGTGAGTGCATGTATGTATTTGGCCTTGTCATTGGGACCATTGGATAGTGTAATTGCTTCTGGCGTTCTATCTAATGTAAAAAATCCAAATTTATTATTATTATTATCTTTATACATCCTCTCTTTTACCAGTATTACCGTGGTACTTAAAACCCCTGCCCTTTGATCTAATTAACAAAAATTGTCCATTCAAAAGCAATTGATACATGGGTAGGCAAAGACAATGTAACTTCATTATCTTTCTTTCCTTGAACATTCATAGATTCTACATGCTCGCCGCTTATTCAATCATTTCTTTGATAGTGCCGGTTTATTCAGAAACTTAAATTGATTATATCTCTGCGCTTAACATAAAGTTCAAAACATTTTCCAAAGCATCTTCAGGTCATCTTGTCAAGCCATTGATGTCACGGCCATAAGTTAGTAAACAAGCTATAAAAACATCCATCACCTGTTGATGTTGTTGACCGACTCATCTTCTAAGTATTGTGGAAGTAAGTGGTGCCTGTCACTACTATCAATTAATTAAGATCATGGACGCGGGAACCTCCTATAGTAAATTAATTGTGGAAAGACTGGTCAATGAAGATGTCTTGAGAATAAATAATTATAAAAATAAAAGGCTTTATTGCACACCAAGGAAAAATTTGTATACTGAAAAAAAAAAGATATATAGTACAAATGGCGGTCTTATCGCAACTAAGGCAATCTCTTACAGTCAACCATTGGATGGAGAGTAAGAAAGATACACGAAAGGGAAGTTCAAGGTGTACTAGAGTGAATTAAGAATAGGGAAAGAATATAAATGCAAAAATATATTAATTATGATGCATATACCTACATTATGATGAATAAAGATAGATACTTACTGTGCTTATTCTATTTAAAATGTAAACATTATAGATTTTTTAGGTCTGATTGCTCCTTAAGTTAGTTAGCTACAAACGTTAGCATGCGTACGAATATAATAATTCAGCAACATTCTCATTTAATTAATTTAGAAAAAAAAAAAAAAATAATAATTTAGCAACTGTAACTTCAATCTAAACTAAAATTGTTATATTAATAAGAATCAAAATTAAGCATCCAATAACTCCATGTTCGAGCTAATGAAGTAATTACAAGGTAAATAAAAAGGTTTATTATCACGTATGTGGTGCAATCCATATTCTCACGCCCACCGCTCACGTAATGACGCGGCCATCATCAATCACACGGAGGAATTAATCGCAGCATCCGCCCGTCCGCGTCCGTGTGTGAGTGCGCTTATGCGTCTGGCTGAGCAAGGTTCTGATGCCGCTCTTCACCATTGTTGCTAGAAACAGAACAATCTAAGAATCCTCGGCCTTTATGGGTGTTAGGTTAAGTTGAGTTGTATTTGGTCTATAACAATAAACCTAATTGGTGTTTAGATTTATCGGACATGAGTAACTGACCTATTAACTGATCTAAACCCATTGTCTATTTTTTGAAAGATGTGCTTCAATCGTGAAAGTTAAAAAACATATGAGTAACTGATTTGATTATTATGAGATTTTTTTCTGTGAAAATAAAATAATATGTACAAAATTATCATTTTCAGGGATAATAGGGATGAATGGAACGTTGTTCTATTGTCAACCATACAGATCATAATAATATACGCGTAGGTATACTTAGACAACGTTGTTTGCAATTTTAATGCTGGCTTTTGCACCGTCCAATTTTCTTGATCAGAAATTAATTAGTGTTTAGATATACTTTTATCTTAGAAAAACGTTTAAACCTTGTTCTACAATGCAAAATAACTAACACTGGCACAAATTAGGTATTCGGATAAATAAAATAATATTTATTCATTGACGGTAACGTATAATAAGTAGAAATGTTGCGATGATAGATTGCCAACAACAAATTAAAGCCAGCTTCACTACCAATGCATAGTAAGGTCGCTTATGTGATTTGATGCAACTTTATTGAGCTTCATGTGAATAGAATGTTGAACAAACACAAGTTAAGAGTCTATTGTATGTTTTAGACAAAAAATACTGCTAAATATTATCTTTCTGGCTATTCTTTAATTTCAACAATGAGCTTTGTTATTTAACGTAGCCGCTAGATCTTTGTTGATGAAGACAAAGATGGGATACACGTTAACTGCGCTAACGTGTGATAGCGAGTTAATTAGAAAATTACACGCCTTTGATTTACGCGTACTTCCTTTCTCAAAATTAATTAGAAAATTAACGAACTCTCCATTAAGTATACCTCCTCAAAATGTAATAATAAATAAGCAGGTACCCAAAATGTCTAAGTTTTATACATTTTGGGTACCTTCGTATCGTTTAATGTTTAGTTTTAGGACAAGTGAAATTGACTGGCTTAATTTGAGTATCTCTGAGATTATATCTGCCTGGACGTATAACATTGTTAAAAGAGACCGACACATATTAAATTCTCTAATCACATCAATCAGTAGGTACAATACTCCAACCGATGTACCTATGTTTACAAAAACCAAGCAAAAAAGCAAATTACTGCTACACAATGGATTTAGTTGTTAACATTGTCAAGGCCTCGGTCCAAATAATAACATTACAATGGTAGTTCTTATATAGTTACACTCGGCTGATGAGATTGTATGCATATCTGAAGCGTGCAGGTGCCCGCCCATAGCATTGACTAATCCAAACAGGCGGAGCTTTAGCTGATAGTAAATCATTGATTTGATCTCTGACTCATCTCATCTATTATTTTTTGGGAAAATCGTGACTTGATGACGGTGGTGTAACATTAGGGGCTGTAATAGATCCGAGAGACAATATTTTTTATTTGATTTAGGATAAATTTATGAATATTTAAATTATTTAGTAATTTATGATGAGAACCAGGGTAATCTTCGATTCACGCATAAACGTTTATTTCGTAGTCGATAAAATCAATAAATCACTCTAAGTGTGAATTCGTGTTCAGTCTCTGTAACTATTCAAATCGTTGTAGCTATCCTAATATCAATATCTGAATTATAATGATGGTAGAAAAAACTGCAAAAGTATGACAAATGAGATGAGTGCACATGAGTTTCTCACCAGCTCTTCTAATGATGCAATATCCATCGGAGCTGGTACTAGGATTGATCTTAATTCAAATTTCTAAGTTTATTTAAAGCCAATCATAGCTCCTGTGATTCAAATCATTTTAATGCACTAAGCATTATAATTTAATTAGGTAAATTTATTGAAATTGTAAACATTTTGTATTTTGATGTTTGTTTTGCCGTGTTAAAGCGCCCTTTGGGGTCCATGGAAATAAATGTTTTGATTTCTGATATCTGATTTCATAACGTATAATTATCTCAGTCTTCTTCTTCTTCGTCATGTCGATGGCTGAGTCAAATTTTATTTGGACTTGCCATTGTGGTAAAAAGATTAGTCAATTCGCTTTGGAGAACTTACGAATTGCCTAGGGTGCGCCGGACGTGCGGTGCGGCTCCTTTCATGCACCCCATTATCTCAGTAACAATGAATGTACAGAATTGATAGCAAAGACTTTTAATTGAGGTTCATAAGTGAACCTTGCATCGTTTCAATTCTCACTGCACTTCCTTAAATCGTGTTTGCAGGATGATTACTAAGTTATTTAAACCGTGAAATTTCTTGATTGTTAATGGCCGTATTTGCATGCTCTCAATGATTTGTCAAAATTTTAACTGTTGTTTTGAATACCGTGAATACAAGTACAAATTGTACTTAAAGTTGTTATCAGAATATAGTAGTAATTATAACTACATACTTTTTGACCTAAAATATCTAGCCCCGAGACGATTCATTCTTTAACCAAACACAAACGCATATCTACCTGGAGGAAAGACAGAATCAATTTTCTTATATGCATGGATTTGATCCAATCAGAACCGGGTGGGTTCAATTACACTATAGCAGTGTTTAGCTTTTAAATATTGTGTTATAAATACAAAATTACCTAACCATTAAAATTAAATTTGCATACTTATGTCAACATTTACAAGTAAGTACAAACAACGTGTGGACAATTAGCAACGCAATCCTAGTTTAGCATTTGCATCAGGTATGCCACAAGCCACAACCTACTACAAAATTACTTGACACCAAAGACATGGTTGAATCATCTAGGACACAAACATACAAATAAGGTTTAAACTTTCAACTTTGACTATTTGTGGGCAGCTCGAATTAATATTAAAATCAAACAGCATCATACTTACTTATCGTATATTACATCTTAAGGTGCCTCTACACTATAGGCATTTTTTGGATCTTGATTATATCTGTGAAAGATTAAATAAATATGCAACCAAGTTAAATATTTGTTAGATTTAGTTTCATTGGTTTTAAAACCTGTGAATCTTTTAATGCCATACAAATATTTTGAAATGTTCTGCAGTGCATTAGACTAGTACAAAAAAAAACTAGTACTAGAAACTTTAAATTAAAATACCGGATGTAAATGACATCGTGATGAAGCCGCTTACCAGTGATTCAGTAGGTACACGATTCTGAGATTGCGTTCAAAAAAAAATTACCGGCAATTGGTACATTTTGGAAAATCGGTCTTGGTATTTTTTTTTTACTTAATAAAATAAGCTTACGATAACACATTCTAGTGATTTTAACATTTGAAACTCTAAGAGTAGAACATTTTAATCGGCAAAAACTGCAAAAGGGGAAATCTTATATCAGTAATCCCATAGTTATCCGTGACGTGAAGTTAACGTAACTCTTCCATACTTAGTCGGTCTTGTCATTTACACCCCGTATGGTTTCTTACTTCATTGGTATTTATTATGTTTGACCTCAATACTCAATATATTTATTGCATTTCACAATGTTTTACAGGTCTTATAATATAATAAATACAGATCATCGTGGACCTTGTCGGGCAAAATATCTTAGGAGAGAGGATGGAAGAGTTTCATAAACACTATAAATGCAACTTATATTAATGATAAAATAAATATTTTGTAAGTGTATTATACTTTTATATTAGAGTCTAATCATTTATGTATTCATCAGTGCTATAATAGCCTTTGTGCACTAGTATTTCCTTTAGTTTTTCAACGGTTTTTTTCATTTTCCGGTAGCTTGTTTTATATTTTAGTGGCCATTACTAATCTACTGGATGAATGCATGTTTAATCGTGAAGTCGGTAGGTTTAATCGATTTTTGTGTTTTAAAGAATATTTCGTTTGTTTGTCTTTACGTTTTTCGAAGAGATCAAAGTTATTTTTAACAAATTTACATATTTCTAGTAGTGTATATTGAAGGTACTGTGAGTATTTTGAGTTTCGTAAAAAATTACCTCCTCTTACAAACCACGTGTAATTTCGACTGATTTCTGTACTCGGCCGAGACACAGCAAGCAGTGAGGTGGGCGCTTTACACATTAGGCAGACTCAGTGATTGCATTAGCCACGGCATCTCGGCACGCAGTGGGATTTATGATGCCGGAAGCAATAAAACAAAGATAAACCACAAATGTTCACGGATTCAGAAAATTATGGCACTTGCTTATAATTCAAATGTTAATGTCATGTGAACAAGACAGTATTGTTTAGTCTTTTAAACTTTCTAGATTTTTAGAGACTAGAAAAGTGGGTTCTTTTAGGTATAAACGAGATCTAAACTGTTGTTGATGTTAAGACGCTAACAATGAAATTAATAAAGATGAGAAAACCATCATGTATGAACTTGGTAGCTTAAGAGATCGCTGAATGAAAAGTAAGGATAGCGTTTAAAAAATACTAAATATACTTAAAATACAAAAGTACCTATATCACGAAATAAATTGCACACATTTCACTGACATTTCAAACCGCATTTACTTTGAGTTCTGCGTGGCACTGTATAAACAGCTTCAATAGTTTTCAGAATCGATTTCACTTGACATTTAGCAGCATCCGATGCAATCTCAGGATGCAATCATTTCTAATTGCTATGCCGACATGTCTGTATATGCTAAACTAGAAAATCCGCGCGGTTTTTTTTTACGTCGGCGTCATGATACGCATTCTTGATACGGCTTGTATGAGCCTGAGTAAGTACCTACATAAGAGTATGAATTTCTTTCTTTTTGAATAATAATAATATTTCATTTCATTTATTTGCATAAAATGTGGTATTAAAAGGTGACAAATAATATAAATAATGTACAGTGACACATTTCGCCATTTGGAAGTAGCATGCAAAAACTTAATAAAGACATATTATGAGATATACTACTACATAGATAATAACAATTGTATCAGCTGTTAACATCTTATCAAAACAATACAAAGAATTAATACTACATATTTAGCAATTATTAATAAATATACTTTATTGTACACCAGATATACAAAACTTAAAACTAAATGACTAAAACTATACGCTGTACAATCGGCGGTCTTATCGCTATCCGCGATCTCTTCCAGACAACCTGAATGGACAGGAAGTAGATGGAGACCAAAGTTGTGGCGGTAGGAGGTGCACGAATAAACAATTGAATTAAGAATACAAAGTTTGAATGATAAACTCTTAGTAAGTTTACAGTTGATCACACCATAACTCACCTTTCTAATCGTGGTTATTTGCTGGTTATAATATTGTCAAATTGGTAATTAAGGTAATTAATTATAGTATTCTCTTTGGTCTAAGAACGTGCTGTGTGCTTATTTATCTGAGGCTAAGTGCGACATAAACATAGACTTTCCATAAACAGAAGGAAGAGCATTACAATATTTCAACGTCGTGACATTTAATTATCACACAATGAGATCCTGTTGGTCTAGTAAATAAATTGCTGTATCCTTTTTGGTGTGATATCTTCGTACACATCTTCTCGTTTGAAGGCTATCTTCATCCGTCTTGCTAGAGTGGGGTAAGAAACTAATTTTTACTCAATAGGATTACTTTACGAGTGAACCTGTTTGTAGGCTTTAATTCGTCATAGGTAAAGGACATAATCAAAAAAAAATTGAACATTACTTTAAATTTAGTTTAGTTATAGTTTTTAACTTACAATCACACAAAACCCGATATTCTGTGGATCGAAAACTTCTAATAAAACATTATAAAAAATTCTAGCGATGTGATCAAATTATGCGTCCATTAACATTAATTAATTAAACCTGAAAAAGTCTGTTTGTATTGAAACTGTTGGTTTACAATAACATTAGGCTCTACAATTAGCAGGAGTGCTACTTGTACAACACAATTTTCGATCCATCATCAATCAGAACAGTATAATTTAATTGTACTTGTCGAATCCATCACTTTTTTATTATAAAAATTAACATGAAGAAATCTTTTTCTCCACCAAGCTCGTTTAAGCGTCCATCATTAAAATAATCATGTGTAAGCTTACCACTTTCTGAGTAAAACTCAATTGCAACGTTATAATTAGCTATCAATTATTCACACGATCAGTTCCACGCATAGCTTATGACTTATGATGTTATACAAGCCATAACGTTCCACTCCAAATGCTCTTCGTTCAATAGTTCATATTATTTACTCTTGCAGAACCGGCGAGTTTCCTTCCGTTCATTTATACTTCCTACCTTTACTACTGTGTATTGCCTGATGGACATATAAAATGCTGCTACGTAATCATAATGCACATCATCTTTCATCTTTTGTCTTGTCGAGACGGACACTGTCGACTTGTCATAAATAGTGTGTATGGCATGTTACATGAATTACATGGATCCGTGTGGGTGCTAGCAGGCTATTAAGGCGCTTTAAGCCTCGTAATAGTCGTATTGTGTGAATTATGACACAAATCACCTACTGGTTCCAATAGCTTTAGAGAATATTCAGTAAATAATGAGCTAAATAATATGTACCCAAATATAGGTTTAAATTTTAGCAAAACAACAAAATTATTATTCATGTCCCTAGAATAATACGATGCAGTGAAGATGTCCCCAAATCAATGAAGTTTGATTGTATATAATCCACACAATGTAAGACAAAGAGCGAGCTGATTAGTGTCCAAACTAAAATAGTCATACCAATCTTGTAGTTGGATATAGAAGGTCGGTGTGGCCGCCTCGAGTCAGAGGTCAACACAATTTTTAGCCTAAACTGAGAGCTTGTGAAACAATGCATTGTGGGTAATAGACATTATGAAAACGCGAAGTCGCGTGCTGCATACACATTGCAACATTTTGTTTGTTTGCTGCTTGGATTCTCAACAATTTAACTATTTCTGAGTAAAATATATCTTGTACTTACTTAGTTTTTTACAACACGGACAAATTAGAGTTTATCCGACTCGTTACGAAGAAACTATAGTTAGCATCAGTTGAAAATCAACCTAAATTAAATTGGTCATCGAGGGTTAGTCAAATTGATGTCTGGGAAATTCTTTGGTCGATGTTAAATTTATCAATCAAAGCATTGCAAATCGTTTATAACTTTTCATGTCACAGTGTTCTTAAAATTAATTTTATAATAGTTGAGGATACAAATTTTTCGCCGCTCCCACAAAAATCCCACGCTCAATCACAAAAAATCTATTAACAACTAATCAAAATATTACCTTTTATAATTTACATTTGGATTCAGCTGTCTCTGGCCGAATTACTCTACATGTAATCATACGTAATACTATTTCTCAGATTATTGCTTTCATTTAATCTGCATAAGTACAGGTTGGTATATTTGCAAAATCCAATTATTTTGCAATAGTCATTGGTCGTGGAAGCGAGGCTCCCCTCACTCACGTACTACGAATACCCGCTATGATTATGTATAGGGAGGCTGTGTGGCCGTGAACTAAATGTTCTTCACGGTGCATGACCGAGGATCGAACGAGTGCCAGGCTACTGTTTGCCGAACGGACCATGTCATGAGGCAACCTGTTGAGGCATATTTGATGATCTATTGTTATTTTTTCATTAGTTGCAACACATATCGACTTTTGTTTTGGCGTTGAAAGTTCACGATGCATGTTGCGACATATCTTGCATTCTACATTAATACATGCGCAGATACATCTATTCTAGACAAAGTATTTTATAACACTTAAAGTGCATGCTAAAAATATAACAAAAATATTGAATAACTCTAGTTACCATGTAAGTACTTATATGTATTTCAGGATAGCAATGAATAAAATCCACCAAGTAAATGATTTTATAATTCAGGTATTTGTTAGGCATAAAGATAAAATACTATAAGATTATGTGCTAAACACACATGGTTTCAAAATTGCAATTTAGATTAACAACTGCGACAAAATATTATTGTCTTTTGAGATTTCCCATAGGTCGCATTGTTTTACGTGTATGCTTGCGTCTGTGTAAAAACTCATTTGTTTTGCAACCAGGCGTTGTTAGTTTGAATTCACTGTTTAACTATGCCATTCTCAAAGTTGGCGATAACGGCTCCTGATGGACGCTAGCGACCTACAAAGGGTTAATAAAGTGACCAGTGAATATTTGGATGTTAATTTTCATTACTCTATCTTGTTAGCACGTTTAGAATAATATTAATGTATATAATATGAACTCGGCAACAGAATAAGGTTCTAATTTTTTTTTTTTTTTTTATATATTTCAATAACATAATATGTGTGTATAACTAGAACTGAGAATAAATATTATCAATGTAGGCAGTACAAGAAGTAATTTTGACAACCTCTGAGGTTAACTGTTTACAATCAAGAATACACGTCCGAAGTCTAGTCGGAAAAGGAAATTGCCAAAACGGTGGTCTGTAATTAAGGATTCTTCTGTGTACAGCTTTCTTACTGCACTTATGCAAGATGTTACATCTCGACTAGGCTGAGTAATGGCCGACGTACAATAATATTGCAAATAACGATGACTAACTGCGGCCATAACATTGGGGAGCGAATATTTGCCATTCTGTGTCGATTCCGCAGTAGGAAATGAGGATTATTGTTTCAATGCTACAAAATGATAGCCATCTTGATATGCACGTACTGACACATAGAGATGGTTATATTGGCATTTACACCGTTAAATATTACATTGTTTTGCCATCAGTAATACTCGATAATAAATTTTTGACTTTGTCTGTTATTGCAAATTTTCTTAAAAACATTACCCAACACAAAATTCATTTTTAACACAATCCTGCCTCTCTTGTTACATAATAAAAATTTAATATAGGTGTTTCATTCACATAATAAAATGTATTAGATAAATATATTAATGTATGTCTGTCTTTTTTTTTGCCACCACATGAACCTAATTGGTAGTACCTATTATAAAAGGTCACAATCGCAAGTTCCCAGCTTGAATAACATGAGTGACTCTTAATGTTACGTACCTACTATATTATTTTATTATGTTGATTACTATACTTGGTAAGTAGGTAGTATTAATGTCTTCAATTATGTGAATAGTTTGATGTTTCATTATTAGTAATACTTTAATCTAAAAGTTTAGTATGCACCCATTTATGCGCCAAAAAGTAATCTTGCTAATTAATAAAGAAAAATACAAAAGAATTATGTTTCTATTTTATCACCACTATTATGCTTGTCATAGATAACTTAGAACTATATGCACATTTTTAACCTTTTTTAATTTTAAAAAGCCCTATTAATTAATTGATTAATTGCCAAGTAAGTAACCTTAATATAATTATGTTTATGCGATAAGGCATATATTTTTTAACAATCAGAATATTTAAAAAGATTAAAATACCTATTCGACGTTCTTCTGAGTACCTATTACTTGCCCTCTAAAGCTTGCAATTGGAAGCAAGCGTCAGCGTCAACACCAGACGTATAAGATGCGCGCGCAGAAGTGACAGTTGAAAATATGCCGCGACGCTTCGCTCCGGTACGCTCCGCTCCCTTTCAACTGCGATCCTAAAAGACATCAACGTATTTAGTCGTTTCTGTTTTGCCGCAGGTAAACTCTGTACGTCTGTACTTCAGATAATTGATAGAATTCGCAGAACAGTACCGGTCATATAAAGCATTTAGGTTATGGCGGATGTAAGAACATTGTGGTAGAAACACTGTTCACTTGTAATAAAAACTGTACAACAATATGAAGCCATTAAAAGCTGCATCACCTTGAATGATCGTCGAGGGTGCACGGATCACGGCTTCACCAATCAGATGAGTCGATACCGAGCGTGGGAACTAACTCACATATACCGCTACTATCATGTGTATCACTAATTATACGATACATCACCGCCGACGGACATACATACACAATTATTACAGAATATCATATCTGTATATCACAGAAGGCATCAGAGTTACATTTACGTTTAAGTTCACGATAAGGTCGTGCGAGGGAAAGTGAATTTAGGCGCCATACTCATATAAGTCTTAATGCGGTATTTGTGTATCGCTCAACACAAGGTCTCGAGTTCGATTCGGGTCGAGCTAAATTGTAATTTGTAAACTTTCTTACGGCGATTTTTATGGCAATAGGATCAGCCCTTGTCACATGGGACTTAAATATATCATGTTAAATGTGGTTGTTGTACACCTCTGCCACACCCTTCTGGGTAATATAGGCGTGATAATACTGACGAAGAAAATTATTAATATGTATTTTTATATATTTAGGGCGAAGGCCCATATATAAAAAAAGCTCATCATAATCATAAGGCATCATTTTACAGCGGCGAAACAGGGCTCTGGAAGAGCTTTGGCGACGCAATTAGGCACTTCTATAGTCTTATAAATCAAATCAATCAACTGTCGAAACTTTTATCAGAACTGGAATATTCGGCATTTAACATTTTATGACAGTCATATATTTGCGAGATACCGTTCACGATTTATTTACCCATAAATAATCGTGAACGATTTTAAATAACAGCTTCTGATATAATTGCGAAATGTATGCAAATTGCGAAACGATCTATCATTTATTTGTTTTAACCGTGACATCTTGCCCTTGGGCTTTACCTTTTGTATACATGCTCTAAAATCATCAAATGCATGAGTCAGCCATTTATGAATAATTTGATTGTTCATCTTCAGGAAGTTATTGTGGAAAAGGCATCCTTATTACGGACGACCTTAACACGGAACGAGTTACAGCCAGATTATAATCGGACAGGATCTCGTTAATCGTTACCATAACCGCATTACCAAAATTAGGGTGAGGTGTTCCGCATTTCAGATTTGTTTATCAATTAATTTCACTGAAGAGTATGCGAGCATACCATACCGTAAAACCATTTAATTCTGATAAGCTAGGTTTTTTTCAAAATCGTAAAGTTAATTGTGAGAACCACATTACATGTGATGGGACCTAAGCAGGCCTCTTATAGTTGTACATAATCGTTTTAGGAGATAAAACCGTGATGTAATGAACAAGGCAAAGCCGTGATATCACAGTAACAATTTGACTGTCAATCACGCCCGTAAAGCAGAAACATTAATGTCAATTAGACGGAGGCAGCTTCACAATAAGACACCATGCCGCTTCTTTAAGTGAATATTCTGTATTCATATAAATGCTCACCCATTTTTGTTTCAGGAAACAATTGAGTTTATTTTGCAATGTAATGAGAAAGATGAAGATTGAATAATAGAATGCAAATAGCGTTTCAAAGTTACGCGTTCGTCATCAGATTGCACCCGGAGGTTCACCCGAGTTGGAGGAGACACCGATCTCGCTTTCGTTCCGTCCTCCATTCTTCAAACGTTCCCACAATTACGATCGGCCGAGATAAATAAGTATTTCGATTTTAATTTCTTGTACAGTTTAAAAATCCATCATCTAACAAGCTTACCGGTAGCGATGTTAGTGGGGTTAAAGGTGTTGTATAGCGCTTACACTTAGCTGATATAGATAATGTCCAAGGTACAAGACATAAACAATAACATATGTTGTCATAAATAAGAATAACATTTCAAACATTCAGCTGAAGAAAATAGGAAATACTTCGATCACAGACTGTGTCCGTTTAAAGTAATTGAATTAAAGTGTCATTAATTTGACTAGTTTTCCAAGGTAATTGTCTTATTCGGAATAATAGAAGCCATATTGATGTTGATTTGAACGTTACCGTGGGTGTTTGAATTGATACTTTAATTCAATACATAGAAAGGAATTTACAAGTTGCATTTAGATTTACAGAGAGATAATAGCCATTAGGATTATTCTGACATATACTCGTAGTTAGAATAACTTTGACCGCTTTGACCTAATTGATCTTGTAACCTGACCAACTATGTCCTTTAAAATTTTATCAAAGTAGCGAAAAATAACCGCAACTGATGTGTGGTTTCAATGCCGATTCATTTGTTATTATTTAAATTTTGTTGTAGTCATCTTCTTCATAAATAAACTTTTCATAATATGTATTCTCATAACGATGGCAAGAGTATACAGAAGCGGATCAATCCATATGACATGGATGGTCTCGGTTCATTCACGATGTATCGATGCACGCGACAGCAACTACGACTACGATTGTTCAGCGAGTTGCAACACGCGAGTTGTTGTCGATTATTTAACGAGAAACAATGTATAGTCGCACGCGGCTCGCCGGAGCTTCTCACGGCTGCCGAAGGTCGCGGATAACTCCGGCTTACAACACGCTTTAAATAATTTGATTTCATAATTTTGGCGCTCCGATGTGCCCCTAAACGATAGGCCATATTGTAAACACTCGGCGCAATTCGTTACAATTACCCACAATGTAAACACATAGCAAATCGGTTAGTCATGTAGGTATATTAATTTCGAAACTTTTGCAAGCCCATAAAGTAAATGGCAATATTCTAGCGTAAACTCGTACGTGTTAACGCGCTCCGGTATGTTAGCATTGACAAGAATGTCCTCTTGCATTTCATAACTAGTAATCTCTTCCTGTAAGATCACTCCAAAAGTCTGCGTCTATGTGTCTGCATCCGCTGCATATTTAGGACAGAATTTTGCGTAGTCATTAGATTGTCGGTTGACAAACCTCTTTAATTATAATCCCACAATTTAATTATAATCCTAGTAGGCTAGTATAAAATCTTTCGCCTGTTTATAATAAAGAGACTTGCAATAAGTAAACTAAAATTAATGTTTCATTTACATTAATTCTAAAACAGTTTAGACATCCTCACTTTCTTCTTGAACCCAATCTTGACATGCCTGACACGATTATAACTACGATGACGTGGCAACCTCTCACACGACTGTCAAATTAATTTATCAAACAGCGTCTATCGTTTGGTGATAATATAATTGACCTGAATAAGAGTAGGTTTGCATGTTGCATCGAGTGTGTAATGGGAAGCAGAATCATATCGCAGGCGCAAATTAATGCGATGAAATGAGCCACGCACGTCATGCTCTGCCGGTGGTTAAGGTGGCTACACACAAAGCTAGTTTACTGGTGATAAATGCAATCCACTGGATCGCATTTATTACCATCAATGTTCAAATAAAAACGCGGGTCGAATAAGTGCTGAATTAAATATTAAACATTTGTCAAAATAACAGGTAACTTATTTAAGAGCAGCTTGCGAAATCAAATCTAAATCTATTTTGATGTATTTTATTCTTCTGATTTAAGCATGAACATTATCTTGGCTCAAGTGCGATAAAATGAGCCACGCAAGACACGCTCCGACGTTGGTTGAGCTTGCTGCACATATTGTAAGTAGCTAAAAGTTCACCTGAAGTCTATTTGTTTATATTTCTTTCATGGTGAGCAGTGGCGTAACTAGACCATCGGGGGCCCGTGGCAAAAATATTGGGTGGGCCCTAGTAAAAATCATTACGTTGAAGGCGCTTACCAATGATTCATTACTGGAATGCACACATTTTTCACTTTAGAATGCCACATTTTTAGTAAGAAAAATTATCTTACGCGATTTACTGGAAATTGCAAGCTCGCCCGCGCTACTTTAGTACCGTGAAAAAAAAGCAACCAATGGATGCGTTTTATAATTATTATTTTTAGATGTATGCGTTTAAATCTATTTATTTTTTCTGATAAATTGTGTACAGTTATTTTCGGGGGCCCTCTAGGTCCGGGGGCCCGTGGCATTTTGCCACCCCTACCACCCTATAGTTACGCCACTGATGGTGAGCATGATCTTAGCAATCAGAGAGCTAGTGGACATACAATTTGTAAAAGTGATTTGGGTAACTCGGTGTTTAATCACTTCATTGACATGAACAAATTATTGGAACTGGTAAAGGATAGGAATCCTTCACCATCACCTAATATTTTTTATGCTAAACAAAAGAATTCTACTACGTGTATTTTTGGTTATTGGTTACAATATTTTAAGTATAAGTCATGTTGTCTGTTGTTCTTATAGTGTCTATAGTGTGTCTATATTCAGATCTGTGAAACCTTCTAACTCTGAGCACTAGCATAAAGTTCGAGCGAGTGACTCGCACAGTACCATCGTTCCAGTTACTAACACAGTGTACAAGCACCTTTATCTTCATTGCATTACCATAGAGCCGAGCGTCGTGTTATAGAACACGTCTCAAAGATCAACATGCACATTGTAGATCGTTCGTAGCACACACCACTAATCTTGGCAAAAATCTGTTTGTTTATAGCTTGACAACCTTTGGCACTTTAAGGTGTAATGTATAATGTTTAACAGTCATAAGTTATCTTGAAAATTTGAGGACGCGTTTGGCCATTCACCGAAAAGCCAACGAATTTATCATTGTTTTATTATTGCATAGCCTGTTTTTATAACACAGTCATCTGTATTTATAACAATAACCATAAAGGTTATAGTTATGTAACCGACTTAACAGTGATGTTAACCTCAAAACATTGTTTTAGAAGCCTCAATTGTTTACTTACTGCCTCGATGTTCTAGGGGAGTATGCGCCTTACACCGCGTGGATTCGGGTTCAATTCTCCGGTCGGGCAAAGTGTTACTTGTGATTTTTCCTTCAGGAAATTCGCAAAAGCAGCATGGAGATAGAATTGTGCCTAGTGGATGGCGATAGGCTCATTCCTTATCCCATAGGACCTAAACATAACAGGTGTAGTGTGGGTGTTGTACACCTCAGCCCCTCTTTCTGGGTTATATAGGCATGATGTTATGTTATGTTTAAATATTACTTACTCACATCATAGCATGAGATTTTGGAAGTGGAAGAACCACCGTCTCTCTTTTAAGCGACTCGTAAAAATAGTCTAAAAATAGAGTTTTAAGTGTCTAGAGATGAGATTGGACCCTGCAAGAACTTGAAATATCTTTTCAATTATTTTGCTTGTGGATGTATGTTCAATACGATCGTAGGCTGTTGCCGTCACATACCATCGTGAACTACACAGTCCTTCGCTTTATACGTGAAATAAACAAACACCAATCAACTCCTTCTCAGGTATGTTCCAATGATTTCATAATTAGCTGATGATATGAATATGAACAATTATTGATGATTAGACATAATTGCATTTGTTAATAGCCAGCCCACTCGAGTTGTCAATATTATGATTGCTTCAGAAAGCTAATTAGAGTATGATTGATTGGTTGACTTCTGTTACAGATAGTGTAATACTTAATGTAATAATGTAAGCATCGATGTGGTTTTTGTGAGCATTACTTACTTTTACTTTCTAATCAACAGACTTTTTGTGGTGCGACTGCAATTCTGGTAGGCTTCTAAGTTAATGATACAGTTATTAATAATAAGTTGGTTCTGCTCTAGTTTACTTACGTTAACTTTATATATAACATATGTATAGCTTGTGCATTAATGCGGCCTAGTGAGCGCCATGCAAATCTTAATGTATTAGCAATTACAGGACCAACTTGCTACTTCGAAAATTCCATAATACTTCTTTTCTTAAAGTTCTCAAATGTTTGACCAATTTGAACGCAATGTATTGATACCTAGGTTTTACTTGTTGATTGAAACGCTGCTGTGGTTCAACTGTTTTAATTCTCTGTACAAAATATTTTTACTCTGAGGTCCAAAAGAATACCAAAAACAATATTATGTATAAAAACAATATGACTGTATAAAACGGTTGGTTGGTCGCCAACATTACTGATACGTCTTTTAAATTATTTACGATATCCACACAGTTAAATAACACACACATAATATAACATCACGCTTAAATTAGTCAAAAGCGTATGGTAGAAGTGTACAGCACCAACATTTCACCTCTTATGTTTAGTCCAATGGGATAGGGGTGAGTCTATGTTATCCATCGGGCACAATACCAACTCCATGCTGAGATTAGATAACACTTTGCCCAACCCGGGAATCGAACCCGAGACCTCGCGGTTAGCAATTCACAAATTATACAACTAGACAAACGAGGCAGAGGCGAGGCATGACCAACCACCATTTTAAATATTTGCCCTGCCATACATACGAGTACTTAAACTTTTTACTAAAAAGAACAAGCCAATTTTCAGTGCCTACCGCTCTTCTCACGCCTCGGTGTTTACTACAGCAATAGCTTTATCATTGAAAGTTATACTCATTCGTTAACTACACTCATTGCCTAGCTTCAGAGAGACATCGTGAGAAGTACACAATACCATTGGTACCTCCATGTAAACATAAAGGTCAGCCCCGTTCCTGGGCCCTAAGGAGAGGTTAGATAACTGGCACTTTCACCTCCGGTATATCACGAGCCCTAGTCCCCAGCCTTGCCGTCGCGGTGTCGCCTGCTTCCGCAAGCGTCATGCCGCTGCTGGGGCGCATCGCGACCCACGCTTGACCTCTCGCTATGGATGGCACGGAGATAGTAAACTGTACAATTGCGACCGGATGGCGGAGTGGGTAGTGTACCTGCCTGCGACGCCGACGGCTTCGATTCCCACTTAAGACAAATCTTTGTGTGCATGAACATGGGGCTTTGTCTTAGTCTGCGTGTTTCTATGTATAATAAGTATGTATTTAAAAAAGAAAACTATATATGTATTAGTATCAGTTATTCTAGTACCCATAGTACAAGCTCTGCTTAGTTTGGGACTAGATAGCGTTGTGTTGGAGTTGTGAAATATTTATTATTTTATTTATTTGTTACATGTTATTTATAATTGCATTTTTAATTAAAGTTTAGGAACATTGCCCGTTCGTTAGGTATTCCATTCCATAAAGGCAGGGTTAAGGACATAATAAACATTATAGACGTCATTCAAATTATACTTCTAGGCATTTTTCGACTCAGGCGCGACGTATCGCACTCTCTTGAAAATGCCTAGAAGTATAGGTGAAACCGCGGTCGACTAAATAGACCAACATTACGTGAGTAACACCCGTATTTCATAATTTAAATAATGTTAAAAGCTCACGTCAGTTTTAATAAAAATATTATAGACGTCAGTAAAGTTTGAATTAATTCGAATAAGGAGTATCATAAATCGATTCCTTTTTATAAAGAAACAAATCGATTCGTGTGCATAATTATAAATTTGGTTTAAGGTAGGTAAGTATATCGCGCCATCTTTCCAATTAACACTTACATATTTTATTGCAAGTTCTGGTAGAATTCTTCAGATTTATTGGCTAGATCACCTATAAATTATTTGTCGTAATGAAGAGACTGAGTCCGTGAGTTGTCGGCCCTAGTTTCCTACATCACGCCTAAGGCGCCACACGAAACTCTACCAGAATAATTGAATTCCTTTACCTTTCCTACATAAATGTCTTTATTATCACAAATCTCATTCACATAGCATATACACAGCAAAATTGCTGGCGTGTAATTGCAAGACATTCCGATTTCGACATTATTGAGGATGAATCGACAATCATCGGCATTGAGACAAAGAATAATATTCAAATAACAACAACGGCCAGTGTCTGAGGTTCCGGAATCTTATCGGATTTAAAATATAACCTGACCAAATTTAAAAGTGACACAAGTTACACTTGAATAAATACCACAGCTGTCACTTTCATTCATGTGTGTTATATCCTTATCCTGCAGGTCCTACGGAAGTTGTAGTTGTATGTACTACGGAACTCTAAAAATGAGGCAATAGATTCGAAAGATCAATATTAAAATGACCGCTCATATTTACAAATTGAAAACAATTCATAAAGTACTCGAACACACGAATGTCACAACTTTTTAACCGTTTGGTACATAAGGTTTGTACAACAGTCACAGACAATTGTTACTTAATATGAGACAGTAATTTGCATGTGATTTTACTTGTACAATACAGTCAATGAAGAAATTATAATGAGTTGAATTCTTCTCGCATCGCAATTGACAACAGTCGTTCCTTAGTAACTTAAAATAATCATCAATACATGTGTACCTACATAAATACTAATAAACAAAATTTAATTATCAGCTTGTAATATATCATAGTTATTCGAACTATACGTCAGGTACCTAAGCCTAAAAGTCAGTCTAAAAATGTCCGTGTGTAGCTTCAGCTAACCTTCAAAACGGCTAGACATATTTTTATAGACTACCAACTAATGTAAATACAACACAGACAAAGTCGCGGGTATCAGCTAGTAGCTTATGTAATTGAAATTACTGTAATGTGCTCGGATCATTAGTTCATTACCTATCGATCAATGCAGACGACAACTGCCCATCCATCTAATATAATGCGTAACTCTTGCAAAACATCAACCTAGTAATCGGGCTGTATGCTCAACTAAATTATTTCCTAGCAAGTTGTTTGTAGCATAGAGCGAAAATTTATGACGATGTATGGATTTTTGTCGCACTTTTACGTGAAAGCTACTGAACAGATACCGATAAAATTTAGCATACTTATCGTTTAAAGCATAGATTATCTTTATTTATGCCTACGTTCTATTGACGTACCGGTGAAGCCACGGGCGGAAGCTTGTGTGTGAGCATTCTATGTCGTGTGACCGAAACGTAAATAAATCTTAAATGTTATTAACATGGGTCAATAATTAATTGAAAGATAATTACAGATATCTATCGCTTACGTGAACTTTGTAATTAAATAATTATTCAAATTTCTAGGGTAGGTCGTGCGAAAAAATTTGCTTCGAGATTCGATCAGGCCATCCGACATGTTGGAAGGTCAAAGGTTGAAGATAGTATCTGAATATCGAAATGTCAAACGAAGTTCATCGTTCGATGTCTATAGGTAATGCGTTCAATCCAACATGTTGTAATATCATTGCTTGTTTGAGAATCGATTGAGGCCGACATTTTTATCGATAGGGCTGTAAAATAAGGCGTGTGAAACGATCGCGATGTTTAATTGACACTATCGGGGCACCTGTAATTGACACTGGAAAACTAATTAAGTACTCGCATATGTAATCATGTTTGCGGTTGTATATTACCTACATGTGACTTGAAACTGTACGTACCGTAGGGTTGTTGAAGATAGGCTCTCCGCTGGAGACTGCTTCTGTGGGTGTTTTACACCTCTGACAAACCCTTCTGAGTATAGATGTCGACGTTACTATAAATGCCAATAATCTAGGATTAGAAATGCTACAAAGCTCGTGCCGCTTTGTAATATAGTGCATATGGTGGGTCAACCAACGTAACGATATATAACAAGCTATTAAATGCATTTTTTTTTATTTAACCGAAACTAATGATCAGCCTCACCGAATAGTCGGCCGAACCCATAGTCGGCACATCTCTACTTCTGGGTAATATTTAATTAGTGTGATGTTATGTTATATTTATAATGATGATGTTCTGTTATGTAAATTGAACGTTGTTAGGTTGGAATAGAATCAAATAATGTGTTTTATATTCAATAACTTCGACCTGGATGAAAAGCTTACACGAGATTGAATTGTAATCGTATCACATTAAATCACATAGATATAAAACCGGCGACAGCAACACGTCATCACGCTATAGGTAAAGACATGGTAATTCTAGAAACTCTTAATCAAAAGGCTTTCCGAACGCTTAGTAACCATGACAGAGCAGTAGCAGCAGAATTTCTTTACCGCTCCAAATGTTTCTGATTTTGAATAATATTAAAAAAACTCAATAAACATATAAAAAGCATAGCTACTAAAATTTTCTAAGCTAATACACTTAAATGACTCCACTGAGTGATATGATGTCATATTACCAAATAGAGTTTTTGGTAACTTATGGTAACATCTGTCCTCGTATCAATTTAATTGAAACAGAATCATTTGAATATTCATTAGATAAAAATAATTTGGTAGCAGATGCATATTATGGTCTGTTATTGGAAATATAAATTAATTATAGGCAGTTTACTCTAAAAAAGGCCGATTAGTTATGTTACCTAGTTATGCTGACTTTATGAATAAATTATATGTAAATGAAGAGAAAATTAATTATGTTACAATTACATGATATTATTATGTAATTGTAATGTTATAAAAGTAATCGAATTTTAAAAGTTATGATTTTAGGAAATTGTTTATGTAATTCGTATTTCTACTGTTAATTGAGCTTGTTATATTTACAGCCAAATTAAACGTCTTAAACAGTAATTGAAGACTTATTTATAATTATGAACCTTTTACCAATTATTATAAATTTATTCGTTTACCTATTAACTTTCCTTCCTGTACCTATTAATTTTGATAAATAATAAATTTCTGTCATAAATCTCTACTTTAGTACAGAAATTTCATTCATTTTATGCTGGATCCGTGAACCGATGTATTTTTAGCAACGAGCCCCTACTACTACAAAAAATACAACTTGTAAATTGAGACAAAATGTATTTTCAATTATATCAATTATATATACATTTTCTTGTTCCAATCTCTATATAAAAAACTCATTTCACATTTTTAGTTATTGTATTCCACCGAATGAGCTTGATCGATTTTATGTGTTTATGTGTGTATTTGGTATGTCTGAGAATAAATACTATGATGGTAAACTATATTTATACACCAAGATTTTATACACCAAGGCAGCACACGGGTGGAGTCGCAGGTTGTTACTAGATGGACCTCATGACTCGATCCATCCAAACTCATGTTTGGATGGATCGAGTTCAGATGTTTTAGATAGTGCACGAAGCGATTGAAATTAGGAAACATAAAAATTTCAATCGTGAAGACGGCTTCAAGTTATCTGGGGCATGGAATCCGGTGATCGCGATCACAAAAACTCTTAATAAAGTGAATGCCGGTCCGTTCCGCGATGCCGATACGGTTAGTGTAGTGTGTAAGGGCTTCACATCAAAAAATCAAAAAGTGAGGGTGGATGAACATTCATCGACATCACTGGCGGAGGCGGAGAGTTGCTGATTCAGTACGCTATAGAAAACGGCCGGTGTAACCCGTTGCCGAAACGTATAGCCAAAAGGTAAATAATATGCATATTTCGCGTTAATTCCCGTCAAAATTATAATAATAATCATGCAACGCGATAGTTTAAAAGTTAATTACATAAAACATTCAATCCAATAAAATTCTGGGTAGGTACTCGTACTTTACTCGACGCAAACTAATTGATAAACAGCAATTAAATTTCATCTAAATGAATGCTGACAGCTTGACCTCAAAAACACAATCATGGAAGATTGTGATGAATTTACTTTACTTTTTGTATCATACCAACTATTAATCTTTATGAAGACCATACAAAATCAAAGTGTGCCCGCTATTTGGCAATGTGCTAAGATTGGGTAACGTCGATGGGCTGTTTCTAAATGTGTATAACTGCGATCCGACCATAACTACGTTTCCGTTCCATCCATATTTGCATAAACTGCACCAATTCACTACGACCTGATGGAATCCACTTCGACGGAATCTCAAAAGATTGCTCAATACTTGAACGCTTAACCTGATTGCAATATTAGAGGAATAAATGCAGATGTAACTAAATAACTGTGCTTCTCTGTAGTAGTGTAAGTGTCCGCAATTGACTTAATGTCAATCAGCCAATTTTATAGAGGATATTTTAGTTTTTGGTGCGATTTTCTCCTCACCTTAATCTTAACTTAGGTAATAAAATCCAAAAGTAACTCCTATTGTTACACTTTCACGCCTAAACAGCTACGCAGATGTTCAGGCAATTTGGTATGGAGGGAGATGGCACTAGAACATAGACTAAATTTATCAACTTACCGAACCTGGCGGGTCTAAGCAAGTTACATTTAAAATGTGTACTCATTAACCTTTTAAATCAATGTAGGTACTCAATAGTTTTTGCACGCAAATATAACTAATATGCAATTGAAGCGACAGAACATTTAAAAGCGGCATAAAGCGGTTATTAATTTTAACTATAAGTTTAGTAAACCAATATGTTAGTGTAATAATACGTTTGGAATTGCAGGATGGCACACGAACACTCCATTCTCACAGAGTTATGATGACTTCGTGTGCTCATAAATAATTATTGCGTAAAGAGAATGTGAACGGAGGCTCTAATTGAATTATTTAGAGGCGTTTACACTTTATCTGCAATTTAGGTAATTCTATGTAGACTAATATAGATTGGACATCGTTCCTAATCTTATACCTATATAAAATTCTTGTGTCACAATGTTAGTTACCTTACTCCTCCGAAACGGCTTTTCTGATTTTTATCAAATTTTATATGCATATTCAGTAGGTCTGAGAATCGGCTACAATCTATTTTTCATACCCCTAAGTGATAAGGGCTGTTCACCCTTAACATTTTATTTTTAATTTTTGGACAAAGCTTTTTGTTTTTATTTTCCACTAGCTGACCCGGCGAACTTCGTACCGCCTTAGCGTAAATTTGATGCACTACTTTATTTTGTATACCTGACCTATCTTATGTATGCATACCTATTCAATTTGAACTGGAATCTATAATATCCTCCATATATAAATGAATACCTATTTCCCTGGTCTCGTCATACCTGAGAAGGACTTTACTAATTTTATTAAATTAAAAACAAAATATATATTTTCGCGGTTATGTCTGAGGTGTTATAGATCACCACAGAGTTTTTTGTTTTAAATTGAATGACGTTGACATTCGTAACGCGCTTTTTTTAAAATATGCAGAGAGATTTTCTTAATATTTTTTTCCGTAAGAACCTTGTACAGAGTATTAGAAAACTACAAAAAAAAAATCAGCCAAATCGGTCACGCCGTTTGCATGCTATGTCGTGACAACGGAAAACGGGTTTCATTTTTATATTTTTTTTTCCGTAAGAACCTTGTACAGAGTATTAGAAAACTACAAAAAAAAATATCAGCCAAATCGGTCAAGCCGTTTTCATGCCATGTCGTGACAACGGAAAACGGGTTTCATTTTTATATATATAGATAACGTGGCATTAATTTTATGCAACCCCTATTTTTTAATAGCCGTTTAAAGAGTAATTAAATAATTTTTAATCCCGCTCAATAACTGATCAATTATCGTCTTTTTTGTAAATGTTTTTCACTCTATTAACTACCTAGAAATAATTTATATGGCAAAACAACGTTTGCCGGGTCAGCTAGTTTTACATAATAATATCTAATCGTATTGCATCTAAGATGTTGCTGGCAGATGTTTTTATTATGAAACATCCTCACTGACTTAAATCATAAAATTGTATTTGCATGTTATTATAGGTAAGTTTGTTTACAAACTAATTAGGGTCAACCATTTTCTTTGATTTAGATAATAATATCAAAGTTTGCCGACACTAATTAATTTTCATATTTAAATGAGTTTTTATTGCACATGTATGGCTTTGAGTGAGAGTCATGTTTTCAACTCCGTTTTCTACAACTAGAAATAAATAAAATTAAATATGAGTAAATTGACACATATTATAGTCAATGGGACCACCTGGATCACCTACTTGTGAGTATAGTTACGAAATATGTTCAATGTTATGATTATTCATCGACCACTTACGCCCACACCAGTTGCCGAGAATATGTCCCTAATGCTCATTTTAAAATCTAATTAATGATCCCAATTTGAGTCATCATAAATCAGTGAAACATCTGGTTTCCGGGTAACTGATGACCTCCAACTAAGTGGACCAACCTGATGAAGTCTTAAAAAATAACCTAGATACTATTACATATTTATATAAAATAAATATAGAGTAAAATGTTTATCGAGTCTGCGTTGTTGGCTTCGGCCCGACGCATGCCTTCCAAAAGTCCGGGATATTATTGGCCCGAGATGTGAAAACTAAACATCAAATAAATATTTGAAAAAAAAATATTTTACATATATGAATTGTCTAGAAGTAATTTCACGACATAATTTCTTTAATCAAAAGATATACTTGGAGTGATGTTGGGTTATTTTTTTCACTTTGAGCAAATGTTGATTTTTATGCAATAACCATACAGAATGTATGCAGAAAATGATTTTCACTAGAACTAAAGAGTATGCGAATTGAATCAATATATCCGTACAATGAGTGATTTCCGTGAAATTCAGCATACCGGAAGTTCAGGCGTATCCAAACATTAAGCGTTGTAAGATCAATCATCAGAGCTTTTAATGCTAAATTTCGAACGATTTGGTTTTATAACATTTAATTGGTAGAAGTAAGAACAATAGCCGTCTAAGATACGACAGGTTATCGTGAATCTGGAGAATCAATCAGCGCCACAATAGAATTGCGCAGCTTTCTCTGCGCCAGCGCCTCCTCACCTATTGAACGCCATTTGTCTGCGATTTTGACCCCATCAATTTTACAGTGCGAGACTGGTATTGTGATGAACTACAGCGCGGAACATTAGGGGCAGTACCCACTGGAGGCTTTTGAGTTTGAAAATTAAAACGATGTAGCAGTACGATGATACTGGCTTTAAGTGTTTTGTTGATGCGGTCTGGTGAGATACTTCATTTATTTCATGTCTTCATCCTGCATTTTTTCGTTAGAAGTTTTTGCGCCGTAGTTCAGGTTGCCTCGTTTGCTATGTGGCTATGGTATTGTCATTGCCACCGCCTCCGTGTACTATTTTATGATGTGCATCGAATATATGTTCAAGTTAAAATAATGTACAATTCTTAACAGCATGGAAAGGTCTCTCTTCTCTTATTTAAGTTTAAAAAAACTGCATTCGCATATTAAGAAACCTAATGTTTATACCCATATGTCATTATTTATTATTGGAATTACTGTACTAGGTACTGTTGCATGTTAATATATAGTGACAGTTATACTTGACAAACATTGAATATGTTAAACAATATTTTTTTATAAGAATTATGAAAGATGTATGTTATTGAATGGCTACTCGACAGAGCATGCTATGACCATATTGTACCTTTAATATTTAACAACTTAATGTACGCATGTTGTGACAAATAAATGATCTTCATCTTTATCCTTTATTATTTTGGAAAATCTGAATCTAAACAGCGAATCGAAAGTGAATGCCCATAGTGTGAACTCGCCCTAACATCATAACTATTTTATTAGACTTACGAATACAAGCGGATGAACCGATTTTCTCATAGCCTTTTGAACTATCAGACTGTCGATATTATGAGTTCTTAATGAAGTAATGATCTGCGCAATGACATCACGAAATGCTTTCAAGGATTTTAGCTGAATCAGATAAGTTCTTAGGACGTCTATGTATATAACTAGTCTACCTATCGATCAGTCATGCACTGCAATGTATTTCAAAGCTGCAATGAGATCTTTGTTCATAATAGGATACTGTGTCCTGATTTCCTTTCATTCTACTCCTTCTACATAATAATTATATTGCTAAATTGCCAATATAAAATTATAATTCAAATAATATTCTTAAACTATATTATATTTACTTAATGAACTAGGAGCTCGTGGCTTAGTCGAAGCCGCATGCACCGATCGATCTTGCAGGTTGAGCAATGCTAACCGCGGAGTTTTCCTCCGTACCTCGAAGAGCACGTGAAGTTGTCGGTCCCGGTTGCCATTTGGAAATCTAGCAGTTCCTTCGGGTGGTCACAGTCCAGAAAGCCTGACAACTAGTCTTCCAATAAGTATTGTATTACCTCGTACTGGGTTGTAGAAGTCTGATGGTCACCACGTAAAATACTGATATTCAGGTAAATCCGTTAGAATATATGCCGACCCCAATGTAATTAGGAAAAAATCTCGGCAGATTGATTTACTAATAAACTTCTGATAGAAGCAACGTTCCCAGGTTTGTGATCAGGGGCGTATTTACCCTAGGGCCAAGTGGGCCATGGCCCAGGGCGCCAGGCATCCAGGGGCGCCGCGAGGCGCCCTTCGATTTATTTTTTGTTAAGTTTTTTTTTATTACCTAGGTGAAGAAATTAAAAAATCCTACCCATTTAACAAAAATGACAACTCATTTGGTTTTATGTTTGTTAGACGGGTCAATTTCAACAAGTGGTGTTTTTAGTACCTTATCGGTGAACTTTTTCATTTATAGCTTTTTTGGATATTTTTTAGATTTATTGTAATCAATAGGATACTAAATGTCCCCAATTTTACGCACATGAACGTATCATTTAAGACAGAGGAGATATTTGAGTTTGAATTTGGGTTGCCACCGATACGATAAGCCGACCACCGATTACTTTTCTGTACACCGATATGAAAAGCTTGAACACCGAAATGTTAAGTTTATCCACCGAAATGTTGTGCCTATCCACCGAAAAGGTGTGCTTATCCACCGATAAGGTAAATCTGACCACCTTTGCACCATTGTTTCGTCAATAACTTTGTCATATTCCAGTTACATCAGAGTTTTATACCTCATTTAAAAGCTTATAAAATTTACATGTTTTTAGGGTTCCTTACCCAAAGGAAATGGACCCTATTACTGAGACTTTGCTGTCCGTCCGTCCGTACGTCCGTCTGTCAACAGGCTGTATCTCATGAACCGTGATAGCTAGGCAGATGAAATTTTCACAGATTGTATAACTACTGCCGCTATAACAACAAATACTTAAAACTAAATAAAATAAATATTTAAGATGGGCTCCCTTACAAAAAACGTGATTTTTTTGCTCGTTTTTGCTTAATATGGTCACAATGGTCACAAATTTAGATAATGATCTGTCATCGAAAACATTTAAACTAAGGTTACGATTTTGATAAATGCATAATTTCATTCACTGAATGAACGTTGAAGTACAAATTGATGTGTGAATGTGCATTTATATTATTGACATCACTAAATTTTTTCGTTTACTATTTTGCTCAGAGAGACTATAATATCACAATGTAAAAACGAATCATAATATAAAAAATGGCTTTGCAATCCCTCAATGTTTTTAAAAGAAGGGTTGTTTGTTTGTTCAATGTTTTTAAAGAGTTGCGTAAAATGAGTGATAAATGTAGCTCTCTACCTACTGAAGCCAATGCCTATGTGCCGCAGACCCGGTGACCCGCACAACAATTGAGTCTTTTGATTCGATCACTTCGCGATCTTACTCGGGTTAAACAGAATGATCGACCGAAATAGGACTGATCTCTTATGGGTTATCTGTGTTTTTTAGAAAGTTGTTGACGTGATTTTTATTATACCGAACACAATGTGTCGTAAGTTCAACTGTGCGATGCTTTTACCATCGATGCTTTATGGATGCGATAGTATGTCAGGCTTCAAAATTTACTGTTTGTCCCTAATACAATTATAATATGACTTTTTTTTAAATACCATGTTTAATGTAGACAATATTTTGCATCTTTTTTAAATTTGCTTAAATTTTGCGACAGGCGATTCTGGCTATAAACATTACGTAATCTACTTGAACTATTCCCACACCAATTTTTATTAAGATCAGTCTAGTAAATTTGAATATTTTTGGGTACAAACAAACAAACGAAGGTATTTAACATCGTACAATTTTACTATTGACACAGTGTGTTCGGTATAGTAAAAATCGCATCAGCAACTTTCTAATACTCATAGGGAACCCATGTACTATACCTAACGAAATTACTGCAATCAATACAAAGTTTTAGAAGCAAAATTAATGACACAGGGTCCACCGATGTGATGAACCGACCCACCGACACGATAAAATGATCCACCGATACGATTAAACAATCCACCGATGTCTTAAAACTGTTAATACACAAAAAATTGATACACCGAGCAGATAAATTATGCACCGATAATTTTTTTTCACCGATCAGGTGGAAAATTATCGTAAAACGGGTAAAACGACCACCGATTCCACCGATAATGGTACAGCGGCGATATAAATTGCACACTTTTTTTAAAATTTCAAAGAAACCATAATAACTAGGACAAATTGAACTACAGCCAATAAAGCTAATTCAGTTACTATCTCTGTAAGAATCAAACAAATATAAAATAACAACATATTACAATATAAAAAAATCATCCACCGATATGATAAAATATTTGTCGCCTAGCAATTTTCATGGTGAAAAAAAAAACTTGCGGGAAAATGCAGCAATGTAGAACGCGTCCGTCTTCACTGCGCATTAGGAAATAATAATCAGGGAGGGGACACTGTTGGACTTGCCTATGTAAAGTTATGTCTAAATTACTTTTTGGCACCGAAAAACCAAGAATTTCGGGGACAAGTACGTTTGTGCCTCTCATTAATACATAATAATATGGTTAGTTAAATAATAGAATATGCTATTTATTAATGATGAAACTAATATCCTACGATATAGGGTAGGTTGTAACCTTAATTTACTAATATTCACTAACTTATAAGCCATTTTGTTTGTAAAAAAAGTACTGGGACAGCACCGACAGGCGAATATTTGGACTTTAGGAATTTATTTCTACCTTTAAATTTCATCCTAGCTCTTTAATATTTTTGCCTCCACCCTATATCTACCTATAGAATACTATAAAAATCAATTCAGTACAATATTCTTCTTTTCAAATACGAATTTCAGCGAGGACAGAAAAAAAGTCGTTTGGGAAATCCACCCAGACATTAAAACGCGGAGCAGTTGTATTAGGTACGTACAAAGAGTATCAGTCGTCGTGATTTCGTGAACAAGCGCGCGCCCATACCGCTAATTCTCTATGGAAAGTTGCGCGACGTACCTACCTAGAATATTTTTATGCCTACAGCGCGTAGTGAGAAAAAGGACAAAAACATATAGGATGCTTTTCTATACATTGCTCTTTTGAGTGAAGAATCTATTTTAAATATAGAAGCGGAATTGACAAAATCTGTCGATTAAGACAGTGTCATTGACGAATTTGTGAACCAATCTGTCCATCGAAAAAAAATGTAAATTTTCATTAAATTTTTTTCGATGAACGGATTCGTGACACTCTCCCACTGCTTCATATACTCTTAAACGCTCAGGTATACAGGTTTCCTCACGATGCAGCGATGTTTACTAGCTACTACTGTTGTTAGCTAGCGATAATTTACATGATAAATACATATTTATTAACAGAGGTATGAACTGTTTTCAAAGTTGATGGTCTCGGGTGCTCAAGAACTTCGACTTTGTCAACCTACGATCTCCAACTGGGTGAATTGCACAAGCATAAAAAATACACGACAAACGTGAGAATGGTAGTGCAATGTGCTGATTATTTATTAAATATATTTTTTCTCAAAAAAGTAAGTACTTCTATACCTTGGCAAAAAAAAATCATTGATTTCTACCCAATAATATACCAAAAAAAAAATTACAAAGTGTCATTTTATCATCACGGTGGCCTGTCCCGAATCCGCTCATAAAATACCTTCCCCTGCAAATATATTCATAATATGGATTTAAATCGGTTGTTTTATCATTAAATTATAATATATTCGATCAAATAAAACCATTTTTGTTTGTTTATCTTCTTTCTCATGGTTTTGACAGGCAGTCAACTTTTGTCCGGAAAAAAGTTATCATTTCAGAGGACAGTAAGTTTTAGTACAATAGCCACGTCAACATTGCGTTGTTATGCCTTTCTTACCTTTCCTCACTTCGGATCAGGCCAGCTCAAGCTCTAGGCGCGATCGAACCAGTCCCAACGTCTTGCGGTTTTCCGCCACAAAAGTAAGTTTATCATTTCAGTGATGTAGGGACAAAAGTAGGATCATTTCAGTGGCTGTTAAAACTCGAGCTAGATTTCTTTAATTTGTTTCAAAATTGTGTATTTAATTTCGCCGTAAGTACTGATTTGCTTGAGTAGTGTTCATATTCTTTTAAATTTTTTATCACACAGTTAGAAACGGTGCACAGTTTATCATTTCAGTGGTTATTTTTTTATCATTTCGGTAGACACTTTTCATTTCAGTGGACTCTAAAAAAATCATCCTTAAATATTTATGTAAGTTTTGATGATATTTGATGTCCACTCACACACAATGTTATAAAATAGGCTAAAGTTTCATTTCTCACTTAAAATATATAGATAGCATTGAAATTAAAAAAGTCCACCGAAATGACAAAAAAAAATCGCTTGTTGAAATTGACCCAACTAGGCTTTTGAGGATAACTAAATGTTGTTTATAATAAATGTTGTTTATTTGTTATAATTAACGCTTTTTATTCCTTTATTCGTTATCATCCAACATCAACAATCAATCAATCACAACTCCCTGCTAATTTTTTTTTTTTTTTTCAAGTCTCTTAGGTAGGGGCGCCGAACCCTGCTGGCCCAGGGCGCAGAATTTTTAAATACGCCCCTGTTTGTGATTCTTACCATTACCATGTTGTACGGCAATAAAACATTCAGTATCCGAAATATTATGCTAGCATTTCGGGATTTTGCCTCATTGCATCTGCCTGTTTTGTCTAAAGCTCTTCAATTAAGACAGCCCTTTAAGGGATTGTCATCTATTCAATTTCTCAGTCGTGAACAAGTTCCGCATACCTTACCGTTGGCATTTGCCTGACCTCTGCAGTCAGAATGGCGATGGTGGAACAAATACCATTTGGAAGATGACACAATCCCACGGGCGCCTCGTGCCTTTATACCTGTTCAAACAATATTTATTAAATACTACAGCAATTTCTCAAGCGCTGGTAGTTGAAAGGTCGTTCACATTATGATGACATTTTTCTGATGACACGACTATTTTTATGAATGAATAATGGCACGTTTTAATTTACAAGACAATTATGTATGGGAAAAAAATTACGCTATCTATCATCTGTGTTTGGAACTCACAATTAAACTTGACTACACACTAATATCACAACATAACATCACGCTTGTATATCTTAGAAGGCTCTAGAAGGTTAGGCAGTGGTATAAAACACACCCAAATTTTGCAAAATCATGTTTAAGGTCTACTGAATATTATCAGATGGATCTATTTGTATCGTATATGGTGGAAAGAGAGTAGGTCTTTGACCTGCAGTGGGACACAACAGGCTAATAATAAAAAAATAAAATGATAATAAATTATAAAAAATCTTAGCTTCTATTAATGAATTAAAGGGATCAGAACCATTTCGCTTCTTCGTAAACCGAAGGGAATCATTTCTTCGCTCTCTGTTGGTACATTTGAGCAACTCAGATATATAATTAAGCGTATCTTTATTTCAGCAATATAAACAAGTCTAAATAAAAACAATTACCGTATTAAGGACAAGGTCCGAATTGAGACTATGAGACTGCTCTGTTATTCTCTCAAATTGTTTCTGAATGTAGTCGCATTTTCCCGTGTTTATTGCACAGAAGGTCGACAACCAAATGATTATCGTTTTAAAATGTAGTGAAATAGTGTCAATGTAAAATAGCCCACCAACTTGATCTCAGTTACGTTATAGGTACCAAAGGGACAGCTATTAGCATCGAGATATGTAGGTACATACCTAAGTATTAGATAAGTAAGACACTGCTTTACCTGTAATATCTAAGGGTAGGTATACACAGAACTGCCCGTTCATATAAGCTTTACCAACCTTATAATAGAAATGTTTCATACTTGCGTGCTTGTTGCAAAAGAAAGTCATGGATATCTTAAGTCATTGTGGTTTTTCCTTAACTGAAAATACCTTGAACCATACCTACTATTGCAAAACTGAAAACCAAGTGCAAAACTTCTGGCAACTATAGAAAATAACTTATGATGGAATAGGCTATATGCTACGTAATTTTGTATGACAATGTTAAAGAACCGTCAAGGACTAAAGCGACTAGCTGGCATCCTCGCACATCCTTTCACGACCTACAGCCCACCAAGGCATTTATGAATGGCGTATAAAACGATTGCCTACTCAATACACACGCCACAAGTATTTATTTTGAGACAAGGATTTTACAACTGTTTGATTGCTATGTTGAGTAATTCTAACTTACCTCCTTGCTAAGTATCTATGTGCCAATAAAGTTAATATTTTAGCAAAGGTATTTACGTGTATGTACAGTGGGCCAAGCAATTAGGTATGCAGGGCAAAAACTTCTATGCCATAGTGCAAACTGACTGCAAGAGATATGCATCTGTGAATTACATATGTAATAAGTGTAATATACCCACTATATAGATATATAACTTACTTATCAATAACTGGTGTAGTAAGTCTTTACTATGACTTAGAAGTTTTTGCCCTGCATAGCTAACTCGTTGGCCCACTGTACGTACGAACTGTACGTAGTTAAGTTACTAACGACCTAACCCAATAGACGCTGCATAACTTGGACACCCATCTATGAACATAAAATTTGACTAAAATTCTATGCATCATTATTTTGGGTATAACATGTGATTTGCAGTATAAAAGACATCAACGTGCTCAAAGGAAGTCACCCGTCTTATTCAGAAGAAAATTGTAGCAACTACAATCAAGACAATGGATCAGTAGTAAATTTACACATAAAAGCTTTTGAAGCTGACTGCACAGACTGTAGATCAAGCCGATTCGTGGCATCTGCTGTACAGAGTAGCTAAATCAAACGTCCAAAATACCAGTTATTGGGCCAACAGCCTACCTACTTGGTTGTTGGTATTCACAAAAGATATAAATAGAATAACTTAAGTATTGTCTATTACGTGAACTACAAACCATGAGTAAGAAATATGTTGCTATATAGGAAGTTTTACTTCGATTAACCTACAAAAAATGCACCTTGAACTTTGCGTACTGACAATGAGAAAAACGATAATGACCATCTTCGGCAACCCTTCACTCGCTGTAATGAAGTGCTGATGACACCATTGCAGCCACGCAACGTTCGACACGACTGTACTTGTTGTATTACCTACATGTGAATACACTGTTCTAAGCTATCTACTAGTTAGCTGGGTCACGCGGTTTAGTCTGCTTAACACAATAATTATATAGGTACGGTTTAGTCTGCTTATATATATAAAAATAATGGGGCATCAGGCTTTTAGAAAACCTCACGGGTGCTCATGCTCATTTGATGACTCGAAAAGTAGCGAAGTGTGAGAAGAGAAATGCACACTGATCGACCGTCTGTTTTGAGGAAGGAAGAGTTTTGTGGTTTCGATTTGCTCGCGTCGGCATCGCGCATTGTAAAACAAACACTGATAACGGATACGCATCAGTTAATAAATAATAATTTGAGACAACATCGAGAGGTTGACAATTCCAAGGAAATACACTGATTTAATGTTTGACTTGCAAGGAAAGCCACCTACGGTGTTCGACTTCTTTGCCATAATTGCAATAAATAGCTTTGGTAAAAGCTCTTACAAATGTCAATTATTATGTGAATTATCTAGCTTCTTCGGCATTTTCCAGGAATTCTAAAAAGTCCTTCGCGATACCAACTGGAGGTACCATATTCAATCACAGTCGCACACTGATTGATTTATCGTTAAACATTCCTTACCATATTTAGGAATTCCTGCCTAGTTGAAGAGGAACATCAAATTGAATGTAAGGCACGAAACAAACTTTGCAAACGTTAACGAGGTGGTGCTGTTTAAGGATATTTTGGTTAAGCTGTTTTATTTTGTTTGTAAGTCGCATGTCTATTATACAGGGTGGATTCGATATAACAAAATTAATTGAAACCACAAATCCTAGACGTGAACAGTCTCTTTTAGATTAGGCAAAGAGATTAAACTGAACTGGACGTGGTCGAAAGCAAACTTATCGAACATTGAAATCATTTAACTCGTTCGACAACAAGTTTTTTCGTAAAAAAAAATATCCGGTGGAAACAGACACGGACAACGTCGAGAATCGGCGGTTTCAATAAAGATTGCATCTGTATGTGGTTTAACTATTTAAGCGATTAAATAACTTTACAAGTAGGTCCGGAGTACACGAAACCGGTGAGTATGTATTGCCGGGTACACACCAAACGAACGAAGGCCAACGAACGGCTTTGTTGGTCCTATTTTGGAAGGCTTAGCGAACGCTAACGAATCCATTGATGCTACCGCCACGCTATTGATTGCCAGCGAACGTCAAAAAATGATCAATGGCGTCCGCTTAGCCGTTTAAAGTAATCCTAACAAAATTACTTTAAACGAGATGAATGAATGTTGAGGAACCGTAAGAAGTATGTTAGCGTAGCTCTTGACGTTTCATCGTCTCTGCTTACCCCTGAGGGATAAAGGCGTGATTTTATGAATGTATGTATGTAAATTTTCGTAACAAATGGCACTCTTTCTTTTTCTGGCCCTGTGACACATTTACCGCAGCCCCAATTAGGCACACACCATAGACCTGGAATGGCAGAAAGCGACCGCTTTGCTGGCTCGTGCCGGTCACTGGCATTTCCGTACATTGTGGCTGCGAATGGGGCCGCGCCCAACGCTCACCCATTACATCATATAACACCATGTAGGCTTGTAACTTGTAAGTAACGTACGCATCGCCATGAGTGGATCTGACAGGTTCTTTTAGAATGTAATTGCGAAACAGTTTAATGAATGACTGATTACATGAGGAACTCAGCTTCAATTATAGCAATTTGTTAAACCGCCGCGCCGTTAAATGATGGGCTACGATTTTCGATCTTGTCTGATTCAACTATTTAATGACAGATATCGAGTTTGAATAGTTTGGTGACATTGGGGCTAATTCAGTCTGGGTCGGTTTGTTATCCCACTAAAGTGGCAAACTGACATACACCCAGTTGGTGGTTACCGCAAGTAGGCGTATATCTAAGTCCAGCTTAATTTACGCAGAATGCCATTACCTATCTTTCATTGTGTTTGTGTATCTGTCGCAATGGCAATATGTCCGAAGTATTCAAAGATACGCTTGAGGCAGATGGTTGAGAGCCTTGTTTTAATGTTTAAGTTTGGTCAGCATGGATGCGTTAGTTTGGAATGCTGTCCATTTGATTCGTAGCGTTTTCCTTCAGCACCACATCTCGAAGGCAATACGTTTACGGTCAGCAAATGTTTAAGTCCATGTCTTAAACCAAATACGCAGCACTCTCGACTCCACTGTCTACGATGCTCTCCGAGTGGCTGAAGATAAATTAAGATGGCGAAATATTGTGAGATTAAGTCTTATGGATAGCGGAGGTCACGACCCTCAGACATGAGAAATACGACTGACGGAGGAGGATCTGTCGCAGGTGATTGTATAAATCTGCCTTTTACATACGGCGTCGGCATTTTATAAACACTCCCAGTGTAACTAAATACCGAAGGCAAAATATATGATGCCGTGTCATTATATTTTAAGCCTATACATTTGGTAGACGATGAGAACGCCGTTTACATAATGCCGCGGCAAATTGAAGAATTTAGTTGTTATTACCACGCGCGTCGCTGTTGATCGAAACTAACAAAATGGCGCCAAAGTAGATTTGTGTCACAAAAAGTTATTGAAAATAGTGCAAAGTGTACTGAAGACTGTTCACAAGATAAATACGATTTTAAACATGTTTTTTTATAGTGAATTGATACGGGAGAAATAAAAAAGCCGTAGAAAATTTTTGTGTTTGAGGTTACACCTAAGAAATGCTAGGGTGTCCATAACTTCTGGTTCTCAATGAATTCCTGCCGAGAAAATGGTACTTGGTACACCTAAATCACTGACATCTAAAAACGGGACACGAAATTGTAAAATCAAACGAACAAATCACATTACTTTTGACTTTTTATTTACAATATATTAATATTCTCTTTATTAATTTTTCACTTTTTTCGATATTTTTCAGTTCAGGCACTAAACATACATCCGTTTATTTAAGCGTAAACACACAGTTTTAACAGTGTAATGTAAGACCTCACTTCTAAAAATTAAGTGCAATATAAGTGGACAAAATGTTGTTAAAATTAAATACTTTTTAGCAAAAATACGCATTTGGCGAGAAGAGATCATTTGAGCAATAATCTCATTTAAAATATGGCTTAAGTAAGCTTTTAACCTAAACTACGAGCTAGAACAGCATTCCGTTGAGTTAACAGTTATTGCACTACTAAATGATATAAATGTGAACGACGATTTAGCATAGAAAGAAGTCCAAAACATTACATAACTATAGTGTATGTTCAGAATGACAACGTTATCGAATTATTCCACAATTAATTCCATACTAGGCAGATTCTGGGCGATGCACCGTCACTCTGAACATACACTTAGATCAAACGAACCATTGTGACCGTAAAATAAATGTGGTCAATGAACGTCGATCCAAATACCAATACAAATTATTTAGCAACAATCCATTTATAGAAAAAAATATTACCGAAAAGTATGATTGTATCTAAATACCTATTCTATACTAAAATAAATTTAAATATTCATATAAAAGCCCGTAAAAAGTGAGGTCTATCAAAGATGGGGGAAAGAGGTTATAAGGAAAATGGATATACGGAATTCCGCAGTGTGTACAAACGGGACCTTTCTATAACATTTCTTTTTTCATTCGAATCATGTAGTAATTATTTGACATACGTTGCCATTTAACAATAAAATCTATTTCAATCGTCATAAACCTGAACACATATCTGACAAAATATTGTGCTATAATGTGGTCACAGTATTACAGTGACACTTACAAATATAACAAGTGCATTATTGCTGATTGCACACTCTAATCCTTGATTTCAGTTTCAATTTTCAAATTTAATGTGAACAGATAACAAGCAAGCAACAAGCGTCAGTATGGTATGGCACAGAATAGCACAATATTGCCTCAGTATTCAGCCTTACACATAGAATAATGATGATCTTGCTGACAACACTGAACAAATTTTGGGCGTGAACATTTTTTTTCATTCTTAATCGGACAAAGATTAAAGTACATATACATTTAATATTAGATCCGTCAAATTACTTTTATTGCTTTATTTAATATACATAATAAAATACGTGCTGACTAATCTGACAGATAAATGTCCACTAGGCGCGGGCCTCACTGCCGGCGCTCACAGCGACAGAATGCGCGTTCAACCGCCTTCGGAGCAGTCCGGCGTGGCATCGCACTTCTGTGAGAGTACGGACTGCGACGCGGACGGTGAGCGACGCCCTACACTTTATACCAAAATAAGTAGTTATTGTTGTAGCATGATCAGCACCATTCGTTCATAATCGCAACAACTTGTACTTTATATTTAACGACTAATATAAAAAATACGATCATATCCATACCAACCACGCGACAGCTCCTGTCAGCAATCATTTTGTCCTTCATTCGTACTTCGAAACATGCATAGCCTTTATGTAATCTTAATCCGATTCATTATACACTATGTAATGTAATTTGATTCGGTTAGTACAGCTGGTATATCAAATATTAAATACGGAGTTAACCAGTCCATTGATTATCTCTCTTATCTTTCTTATATGAAATCATATAAGAAAGATAAGAGATATATTATAATTTAATTAGTTAAGTTTTATTTCAATTTAATAATTTTTTTTTATTTTGGGCGCTTAAACACGTCAAAACGAACAGTTTTGGCGTGTTCAAGCGCCCCTTGGTGCCCATGGAAATAAATGATTTGATTTGGATTTATTGTATATTAGTTGTACTTTTACCAATATCCATCTTGGATATACAGAGTGGATGCAACATAGCGACACTGTTTGAAACACGAATTCTAAATGTTGTCATTTTCACCAGATAGATTGTCAAAAACCTATGGTTTCGATAAATGTCGCTATTGTCGCGAGATAGCATAAGATCACTGTAATTATATAAATTTAGCTTTAAAACCCGCTTTAGAAACAATGTTGCTTGGGTGCTAATAAGGCTTAATACAAGGTTTAAAATTTTACATTTCAACTAACTCCGTTTCAGAATCTACTGAATAAGGGACATAATGATTGCTGCTCATCAATAAAACATTCACCAATTTAATACATTGAAATGAACATCTAAATAATATAATGAAATTGAAACATGACCGATCCGTGGCATAACCGCATCGAATTAGATATATCATTAAAACTACTCGAAAATACTGTTCCTCTTCGCATTGCCAGTTAATACAACGATAATATTGTGTCTCAAAGACAAGCAGGCGACCCAGTACCGCCTTGATAATATCACTTTTTTTTATATTGAACAAAGTTTAGTTACATTTATATTTTTTTTATTGTTTTACTCCGCCTGTAAAGCGAAATGAACAGCTCAAGGCACTATTGGATAGCCTGATTTTCTTGGAGAATAGATATTGGCCGAAGGGCGATACTGATAGTGCAATGCGATTATGCAAAGGACCAAACACGAAACAAAAAGGTGGTGTTATTACCTCTTGGCAAGAAACCTATAAAAATTTGGTTTTATAGCGATATTTTTTTTATAAAAATATTTTTTTATTGCCACTTTATAATTTGAGATCTACAAATTACACTAAACACATGTTCACTGCACGTACATACACCGTGAAAGGAAAAAATTACCAGGTACTATTTCACAAAATAACGTAGCGTTTATCATAGTGAGTTATTGCCATCTAACGAAGTATTCATGTGGGAGATATCATAGCTCCAACAGAAATATGCAACTGTTAACCTTTAATAATCTTATAAAATTTGGTCTTAATAGTGAACATTTAAATACATATTTCCATTGAGACTACAACGTTTAAATCTATACAGAAAGGACTACATGTAACAATCATACACAAACCAAATAAATAACAACATTAAGTATATCTTAGCCAAATTTTGTTCGGAGCGAGTGCTGGTCACACAAAACATCTATAACAGTACAACTATATCATAACGCCAATATTCTATAACATAATAATATTTAATTATTCGCTTTATTTTTATGATTATTGTCGAAGTTCTAAAACTGAATTTACATTGGGGCGAATTCTTTATTGTATAGTGGCATGCAACAGTAAAGCTAAACTCTGACATTAATAAATTCAACAAAAAATGCTTTAGAGAAATTTCCAAGCCATATATAAATTTACACCGAATTGACCACGATCGATGCATTCGATTCTTTACGCAAAAAATGCATCAATCGATGTCAAACGATTTTGGTGTAATAACAACTCGTAGACTAGTATAGTGGCTCCAGCACTCATTGCCAACAGCTATAGCTGGTACTAAATGTACGTGACCAATAGGGAGACAAATTGTCAAAATTTTCGTCGTCCTATTGGTCAAATACCGTCGGCAATCAGTGCTGTATTCTGACACATTTACACTGACATTATCCCTGTCGATGCCACATTGTAGTGTAGTACAATTTTACCCCGATGTAAACACAGTTTACATGTATGAACGTCACAATGTAGTTGTACTTTCTTGTCTATAACAACAAAATAACTCGTGAGGTGTGAGGCGAACTATTCGGCAAATAGTTGTGGCAAAGATTCTGTAACATTATTACTAGGAGAGTAAGAATTGTTTCGGTTTGAAGGAGGTGTTTCATTTCGGGCCACAGTGCAAATATTGCTCGTTGTGTAAAGTTCCTGAAATAGGTCCATCGGAGGCACCGGCGATCGCTAATATCGTCCCTTAGCTAACAGCACCGCACAAGTAATTTTTAACAACTATACAGAAGACGAAAAAAACTGTCTATTTTAAAAAATTGGTGGATTTTTTCTGTTGTTATTTAATGCAATATTACGTATATAACCAATTAGATGCCGTAATACAATAATACGGCATCTAATTGGTTGAAACCTACATCATGTGACCAATTGTAAGACGCGGAATGAGCAGCTCTATCCAATAGAATTAGAATGTGACACCCGCCAATTTTCGACTAGAGCGGTGTTGTAAGCTAAGGTACGATATAACGCATATAGACTTTCCATTTTCTTGACAATATTTATAAAAATATAGTTTAAAATTGTTTACTAAGGCTTTGGTTAATGGAGATCGCTCAAGCCTACCCAGTTTTCATTCTATAAGAAATGGACCTGTAGGACCAACAGCGCGGCGCGTGTTACAATTTTCAGTTTTTGACTACTACGCGTTCACTTCGAGTTGGTTGGTTTTCCCATCCCGCTACTCCATACCTCGCCTCCTACAAACCCCTTTTGACCGTGTCGCTTTTGACATGTTAGCTTACAATAGGTCATGTATGAAGAATTGGGACGAAAAAATTTGGCCATCTTAAAGCAAACGGGTATGCAGAAAATTTTATACACAATGATTGCACTTGGTTATGAAAGCATTATTAAAGTTATCATTGCCATTCATATTTCTTTTATCAATGTCCACACGGCTACACATTAACCTATCCATTTCCAGTTGGTCTCGTATTCCTGTACGAGACCAGCTTATTATACTGAAAATGTATAGCTTGATAGGTAGCCGTACATATTGCTAGTGACCCGTAAAACACGTTCAGCAAACGCAAGGGGCAGGGAAGGTTCGATGAGGTCGCGCAGTGAGCGGGGGAGATCACGAGAGGCGGCACGACGGCAGGCGCCCGCACGACGAGTGCCAGCGACGCTTGCGGCGGCTCGAGTCTGCGTCCGACAACTCCGCCGTGGACATCGTGCGCGAGCCCCCGTCACCCAGCTCTGGAATGTCGTACATTGTGCTATTACATGTTTGTTTACAACTAGAGTAGAGCGCATCGCATTCGTGGTTTTTTGATAGACATAATAATATAGCAGACTGCATATGGAGATCTCTGCACTGCTGTTTTGTATCATTTACAGCAATATCATAAGTATTTTTCAATGTTTATTCATTTGACCCTTTTATAAGAAAAAGTTCCTACATACTTTTTATTGGTGATAAGACACCGTTTTTCGACCACTTAGCTCTATGCGGAAAAGTGCAAAACTGGTTCCTAATTTACTAAGTTAATCAAATAAGAACAGATTATTGGGCTATTTTGAATGTGTTCCATCCGCGCTATTGTGAACTAAATATTTATATTTTATATTTTCGATGGAAATTTATCCCATTTGTAGAATTTGCCGATCAAAATGATTTGCACCTGTCCTTAAAATTCATGTTCTGAATCACTGAAAAGTGTTTTCTGTATATCGTTAGTAGATTTAAGGCGAGCAGCAGTTCCTAGTTTTTGAGAACGCATAGCTCAAAACGGACAAAAAATTGGAACTTTTAACTTTTGACCAGCATAAAAATATCAATCCAATGACGTATTACATGTACTTATTGGAGGAAGGGAACACATTGGAAGCCTTTTAAGTATTTTTTTATGTCCATCATACCAACTGTATAACGTGCAGCGATTGCGATCCACTCTGTTGCAATAGACCAGTGTCACACTTCAGATAAAATAATCAATCAAAGTCGCACGATTTGCGTCCGCCTTATCGTTTCGACACACGCCATCAACTACGTTAATTAGTAAATAGAGTACAATTAACACAAAATACTATACTATAAATAGGTATATTTGCTGAATTTATTGGGATATATATTAGTTTTAAGTATAAAGCCTGCCATACATTTTGCTGAGGTATTCATTAGTTACGAATTATAAGCCTGAGTATAGTTTTAGCGTATCGTTTTGGTAATGAACCGCTTGGGTGGGAGCCAAAAGCTATGGTATATGCCAGCATACGGTATGTACGGGAGTGCAACACTCGCATGCAACGAACCTAACTCAAGGAACAAACGCGCGCGCGCACTTGTCCGCGCATCACAACTTCACCAGGCTCTGGAACATTTCAATTTTGTTTACAGATTTATAACAAATCTGTCTGAACTCAATACATTACTAAAGATTTCCAATTTTGTAGCTTCATCTATTGTTATTTTATTAGAACTGTTAGCTGCAAGCTGACCACTATTGGACACGGGATATAACACAAAAATTTATGAGTGATGTCTGATTTTGAAGCTATGCAAATTGTTTGCATTATTCATTTATTATGTAGTGCATTTAAAGCATTAAAAGTGCTATACATTATTGTGCTATTCGATCAAATACAAATAAAAACGAATACAAATGGTTAAGTTGCTGAGATAATGTTAAATAATGTGCTCAGTCAGAAGAAAAAATATATATAGTCTGATTTATAATAAGATTGTTTTTTAATATTCATGAAATATAAACTTAATTATTTCTTACAGAGCCTGTTATAATTTTTTGTTAAGTTCTCCTGAAATATATGTTTTAGATAATATTTTGAATGATCAAATTTCGGTAAAATTTAATTGTACTTAAACTTATTTACTAAATGAATAAGAATTAACTTTAAAAAAACATATTTTTTCGAACTTGCTTGCCACTCTAAGACATTTAGATTCGACAATGACATAGTTATCATCATAGAAATTTCAAATGGGTTTTGACTTTTTTTTTTTGTTGATAAATACGTCATAATCGAATTGAAATGTGTCAAGGTGGGAAGTCGTGCTTAGGGAATTGTATAACATTATGTCTTATAAAAAAAAATGTCAACGTACCATGCCTCAAGTCTCTTTCGGTGAAGTACTCCTGTGCCGAAGGGTAGTGTCGCTCCACGAGGTACGGTATGACGGTGGAGGTGTGCAGCTCGTCCGACCGCCGCGAGCGCGGGCTGACTATCCGCTCGCCGGCTTCTAAAGGCGGCCGAGATTGTACCCAACTGAAAGTAAAAGGAAATAATAACGTAATTCTTTTTTTTAATAATAAAATTAACAAATTTAAAAAAAAAATTGTCTCAAGAAGTCGGTTAAATAGTTTTTGAAGTCCGTGCTGATCATTTTCTTCCAATTGCAATGCATGAGCACCGACTTCAGAAACAATTCAACCGACTTCTGCGTTATTTAATGCTTTTAAATGCTGACTGTTAGCATATACCTAAATAACTTAAAAAAATACACAAATTACTAGTATTCTTGTTAACCCCCTCCAGCTAAGCTTAATTCGCTTGTGAGGAGGAAGTTTACGTCTGTTGTGTAGATAATAGGCCAGAATTCAAACCTCTCGATCACAAGACCAATGCCTTATCCATTGCGCCTCGCCGCTTATTAACATATAGGCTACATTTAATCGACGTACCACACAGGCTAGACGCTACTATACTATTACAATTTCGAAGATAAAAAGATTACGACTACATACGTATAAAACAACAAGCTCATTTGTAATGGTAGAACTATTAGGCGAAACTATCATCAGATAACGAGATAAAAATGGTCATCAGGCACGGTAAGTAGTTACATTGACGCAGATCATCGTCGTTATCGTAATGGATACTTTGTATTTTAGGGCTATATGAACTCACTAAATCATAAACAAGCAAAGATTTTCATTTCAGTGCCTTTTAATATTTTTATACGATGTTAGACCAGCAAGCGACGACTTCAATAGGGTGCAAGTTAAGGAGGAGATGTGCACGATATCAGGTGGGCAATATCTTGTCATCTAAACGGAGTGGTATACGGTGAGAAACATTTTATCATCAAAAAAAAATGGGGGGGAAATTGGTGTATAGCCTCGGTGGTATATACTTATGCTAGTAGGTATAGATCTAGAAAATACTGAGTTAGAGCTGATAGCGTACGCCCAGGTGTGCAAGACTGGGCTATCTGGCGCGCACCATAAAGTCCTATCTTACACGTCCCCGCCACTGCCAGACTGCCGCCGCGGTCTAGTAGTGGATCCACATTATGTGGATCGTCCCACACCCCGGGCAATGTCTTGATCCTATACGAGTCTTGCACATAACATCTACCTCGTGATCCTGATAGCAAAGTAGGAAGGGCAAAGGCGAATCTTCGGCGCCTTAAAACCGAATAACTAGCTAAGGGAGACAACCCCGACAGAAAAACCAGCGTGCGGCCCGAGAGGGCCGCCCTAGCACCGTAAACCTGTGATCATGTTTTACAGGAACGGGGGTCTGAGCTTCGCCACTCGGACTGCGAGGAAGGTAACCTCTCCAAAAATCCCCTAATCCTACGGTGCGGGGCGCGCCAAGGGGATGTATGACTGGCAGGTTAGCCAGCCACTAGCGACCAACCTCGACGGAGCGGGCGAACCGTCGTTGAAAATAGCCTTCTCCTTGGGAATAGGCGTCACCCCAGGAGTGACAATAAATTCGACCTAACTCGTGGGAATCAAAATGAATGAACAAAATACATTAATAACAAATACCTTAGTAACAAATAACCTAAACAACAATAAGATTAACAAAAAAACTCTTACCCAGCAAGTTCTTAATAAAAGAATGTTTGAAACCAGACCAAGATCAATGTCACTCGGTGATTATCCAAACACAAATACCAACATACAAGACATAACGCCAGAGCCCCATGGAAGTAATGATGACCATAACTGGATTCAAGTCACTGGAAAAAAGAGACCAAATTCAAGCCCAGAAAGTAATACGAATCAAAAACAAACCAAACTGGATACATACTGGCTGTCTCAGAGTCAACAAATACCAACTATGAACAGATTTGCTAGCTTAGAAAGTGATGATCTACAAGTAGAACATACTACTACTACTGTGAAGACAATTAAACCCCCACCGATATTTGTTGACAAAGTGGGCAATATCAAACCGCTGCTCATAATTCTTAATGAACATGCCCGTGAAAAGTATAACCTTAAAGTTATGAACAATGATCAGGTTAAAATACAGCCAAACGATGCAGAAACATACAGAAACATTGTTCACCAACTAGAACTAAAAAACACAGAATTTTTTACCTATAAACCTAAAAACGAACGAAGCTTTAAAGTAGTTCTCAAAAATATGCACCCCTCAACTGACCCAGAGGAAATCAAAATAGCATTGGAAGAAATAGGGCATACCTGTACCAATATATTTAATATCAAACAAAGAACGTCAAAAAAACCATTACCTTTGTTCATAATTGAATTAGAAACCAATCAAAACAATAAGAGCATATATGAAGTCAGAAATTTAATGAACTGCATAGTAACGTTTGAACCTCCTCGTCCGAAACATGAAATACCGCAGTGCTCCAATTGCCAACAATATGGACACACTAAAACATACTGCCGCCGTAGTCCTAAGTGTATCAAATGTGCTGGTGACCACCTCTCCACCAATTGCATAAGAAAAACAAGATCAGACAGTGTAAAATGCGTTCTCTGTGACGGCAACCACCCGGCAAATTATAAGGGATGTAAAATCTACAGAGACCTCCAAAGTCTAAAGTTTCCAAAGGCACCAGAACGCAGAAAACCCTATATACTTAATAAGAAACAGAACGTTGCAGCAGAAAACCAAAATACTACCAAAAAAGAAATCGAAAGAAATAGCCAATACCAGTCTTACAGAGACGCACTTACCAACAAAAATCAAGCTGAAAATAAAACAATTGAGACAAAACATACTGACCATCACGAAACGCATGAAATGATGTATCTAATGAAACAAATGATGCAACAACTGACTACCCTGACCAACCTAATAATCGCCCTCACAACAAAGCTGTCAAGTTCGACTGTTTAAAAATGGCCTTATGGAATGCCAATGGGCTGACAAAACATACCTATGAGGTTAAGGCGTACCTAGAGACACAAAAAATTGATATTCTACTTGTTACAGAAACACACTTCACTAAAAAGAGCTATTTTGTCATTCAAAACTACAAAACATATCTTACAATGCACCCCGATGGCAGCGCACATGGTGGTAGTGCTGTACTAATAAAATCAAACATAAAACATCACGAAACAGTACACTACTGCACAGAGGAAATCCAAGCAACGAATGTCATCATAAAAGATTGGGCAGGACCATTCACAGTCTCCGCTGTTTATAGTCCACCTAAACATAAACTCAAGCTAAAAGATTACAAAAAGTTCTTCTCCACACTAGAGCACAGATTTATAGCTGGAGGTGATTATAACGCAAAGCATCATTACTGGGGCTCACGTACTATATCTACTAAAGGTAGACAGTTACTAATGGCCATAAATAAACTAAAACTTGATGTTGTTTCCCCTGGAGAACCCACCTACTGGCCTACAGACAGAAATAAAATACCAGACTTGCTCGACTTCTGTATAATTAAAGGAATCCCTAGTAATGTCCTAACGTGTAAAACAAGCACCGAACTATCCTCTGATCACTCACCAGTAGAAATAACGCTTAAAAAGAAAGTCACAGCTACACCTAAGCCATGCAAGTTACATTCAAATAAAACAAACTGGGATCTCTTCAGACAGGTACTAGTGGAAAACTTGGATATTAAAATTCCCCTAAAAACGGACAGTGACATAACAGAAGCAGTTGAACACTTCAATAATTGTGTTCAACAATCAGCTTGGTCTGCTACTCCGTCTAATGCAGATCCTAACAAAAAAGTAGAATGCCCTAAAACTGTTCGGGAACTACTAGCGCAAAAGCGAAGAGCTCGAAAAAAGTGGCAAAATACAAGATATCCTGCAGACAAAAAGCATCTTAACTATTTACAAACAAAACTCAAAACACTGCTACAAGATATAGATAATCAAAATATCCAAACATCCTTAACAAACCTAGATGCAACAGCAGAAACAAATTATTCTCTTTGGAAGGTCACTAAAAACCTTAAACGTCCTGTTACTAATCAACCTCCTATCCGTAAGAGTAACTCAGAATGGGCTTCCAGTGATGCGGACAAAGCTAACACATTCGCTGAGCACCTTAAACAAGTCTTTGTACCAAATCCAGATATGGGCTCTTCTAAAAGACACGAAGTCACTCAATCATTGGACCAAATCCACCAACTGGATCTTCCTATAAATAAATTTACTAAAGAAGAAGTTAAATCAGCAATTAAAGCACTAGATCCAAGGAAAGCTCCGGGATATGACCTCATAACTGGTAAAATACTTAGAGAATTACCAAAGCAAGGCATTAAATTTCTCACTTTCTTGTACAATGCTATTCTGCGAAGATGTATGGTACCGCTTCAATGGAAAGTAGCCCAAATTATAATGGTTGCCAAACCAGGTAAGGATCCGGTTGAGACGAAATCATATAGACCCATTAGCCTGCTGCCCATACCCTCAAAAATCATGGAGATACTTATCTTGCGCAGATTGTCTCCAATTATTTCTGCTAATAAACTGATACCCGATCACCAGTTTGGCTTTCGCCGCGGGCACGGAACCATAGAACAAGTGCACAGACTAGTGGAACACATTAACAAAGCTCTTGAGACAAAACAATACAGTGCCGCAGCCTTTCTGGATATATCCCAGGCTTTTGACCGTGTTTGGCATGACGGACTATTATTCAAAATAAAACGAGACCTACCTATAAATTTCTACAACCTGATTAAGTCCTACCTAAGTGACAGGCACTTTTTTGTAAAGCAAGGTCAAGAGACAACGTCATTACACACCATCCAAGCTGGAGTACCCCAGGGCAGTGTAATGGGCCCAACCCTGTACCTGCTTTTTACAGCCGACCTCCCAACGTTCGAAGGCGTGGTCACGGGAACATTCGCTGATGACACGGCAATTCTTTCAGTAGACACTTCACCGGACGCTGCGTCACAAAAACTCCAAACTAGTCTAGACCATCTTTCTTCATGGCTCAAGAACTGGCGGATTAAGGCCAACGAAACTAAGTCCGTCCAGGTGACTTTCACTAACAGAAAAGAAACGTGTCCCTCTGTCACATTAAACGGAATACCTCTTCCTCAAGAGGATCACGCCAGGTATCTTGGCATATATCTGGATAGACGCCTTACTTGGAAGAAGCACATATTCACCAAGCGCTTGGCTATGAGCCAACAGCTACGAAAAATGTACTGGCTGCTAAGCTACAAATCACAACTTTCACTTGAAAACAAATTGTTGCTATATAAATGCATAATAAAGCCAATTTGGACATACGGGCTACAGTTGTGGGGCTCAGCGGCAAAATCAAACGTTGAAATAATTCAAAGGTTCCAGTCAAAAATATTGAGAATAATAACGAACGCACCTTGGTATGTTTCAAATAACATACTCCACCACGACCTCCGCATTAAATCCGTAACGGAAGAAATTTCTGAAAAGACCAAAGCGTACCGAGACCAAATTATAAAACACCCAAATAAGCTAGCAGTGGACTTAATGAACACCCGAACAGTCAGCAGAAGACTAAAGAGAAAGATTCCTCAAGACCTCATCTAAAAAGGCTGAAAGAATAAACGGAGCTGTCACTGGACAGTTTCCGTACAAATCTGCTATCAATACCAAACGTATTGCTGAATATCTGATGGTCTGATAGATTGCAATAAGAGAAAGAAAAAAAAAAAAAAAAAAAAAAAAAAAAAAAAGGAGTAAAAAAGAACTAGAACACACTTAGGTATTGATTATTTTATATCATTTAGCTATGCTAAGCAAATTATACTTAGAAACAGTCGAAAAAGTGACGTCACGAATTGACGTAGCATACAGTTGAGAAAATTAGGGTCCTGGCAAGAGGCGAACGTAGCTGGTTGATTAAAGCGACTGCCCGGTGCGCAGAAGATCGCAGGTTCAAACACTTAGGTATGTATTCATATGATTTAATAAGAAAATTACCAATTCTAATCCGTAGGTTGATACTTCGATAAAAATACTTAACAATAATTTTCCAGAATGACCTTGGTTGACAAAACAAGGTAAGTGAAAACCAGGAAGTAGATCGTTGAGATAAATACGTAAGCTGTTTTGAATAGTTAATGCGATATTATGTCTTTGAAGTGCAAGATCTAAGCCTGATATATTTACAATGTAGCCAAGAACTATGCAGTACCAAACAAACAAAACAAATTGGACAATGTATTTTCGAGCACGGTTATATTTAAATGTTAACATAGGTACAGACATCAAAATAGAGCGACATTGTTAACTTCTTATATGAGAATCAAAATATAGGTTTATGACGAGTGACTTGATAGCACGTTTGGCGTTGTGGCCAAAGCGTTCGCCTACTGCGCTAGTGTTGTGGGTTCGATCCCCACACTGTTCTGACTCTGGTTTATAAACACCCCCGCGACACAGGAGTTATTCCTAGTGCGGGCATCGTTTTTTAAAAAATAATGAATACGATTATTGTTATTATTATCCCGCATAATGTGTAACACTAACTGTGCTATTACGTCATAGACACTTTTAAGCAGGGATGTTATGGATATGAAATTTCTGATACGGATTAGTTACGGATATAATATTGATTATTATACCGGGTACGGATTCGGATGCGGATATTCATTTATTTCGAATTATCTATTACTCTCGGATAATTTCGGTTACGGATGTAAGATTTTTAAGGAATATAAACGTGAATTACTTATAGCTAATCAAATGGTTTTATTTATATGTTACTATTTTGAACGAATTACGGCCGGCCGATCAAAACAATTTGTAATAACGTGTCTCAATTAGGCTCCGCCCCTATCCGTAATTCTCCGAAACTTTTATTTCGGATTCGGTTACGGTTACGGATTTTTTTTAAATTGGATTTCCGATAGTTTCGTTTAAGGTTACCCTAACATCCCTGCTTTTAAGTTATTATTCAGGTCGCAAAAATGACATAAATTACACTGACCGCAATACCAGATAGTAAGCTAGCTATCAATACATGTCAATAAACAAAGTAATTAATTTCTTTTAACACTAGCAACTAATAAACTATTTTCCTGCTATTTATGAAAAAAAAATGGAATATATTGTGAGCAGGAACGGAAAACTTGTACCGTTTAATAGGAAAATTGATATTTATAGCATGAGTGTTTAAATAATTGCGGTTGTTACAATAATTACATAAACATGTAGATATTCTACGCTAAAGACATCAGTTATATTGGTGCGATAAGGAAGATGGCCATTTAATTGACAGTTATAAATTACATGATTGTTTAAAATTTCACACTTTATTCTAGTTCTGTTTGATAAAAACTAATAGAAGAAACAAACAGCGATTTGCTTTGGAATACGTGATTTAAAAATGATTAGTTATATATAAAAGAGAAATTGTGTATTATATTTTAACTTGAAACGATACAAATGGTTTTTAACGAATAAAAATATAATTTTCATTCTTCTCACACAATAAATGTCAAATCTATTTGTGTACTTAAGTTTGTATAATAGACTAGCTGTTGCCCGCGACTTCGTCCAAAGGGATTTCGGTATAATTAACAAAAACTGCCTCGTTGGTCCAGTGGTTAGCATATGCGCCTCTCACCGCAAGGGTTCTATTTTTAAGTGTGAATTTGGGCATTCAATGAATTAAACTTAAATTTGAAAGATAAATAGCCTATTTATATTTTTCTTTGTTAAAAGATGTAAATGTAATAAAGTAAAAATCATGACTGATCATGACACAAATTTTCTATACATATATAATAGGGAATTATATCTGTATAGAAGATAATCAGATTTGTTTTTTTTCTAGACGACTACCGTACTTGGAATAACTCCAGTGTCGCGTGGGCGTTTACAAACATACATTTCACACACAAAGAACACCCAGAGTCAGAACAATTTTTGCGGATCACAAAGATTTGTCCCGTGTGGGAATCGAACTCACAAAACCAGCGCAATTAAAAGCGGCGAGGCGACCACTTTAAGCACTACGCCAACCGTGCACTTAATTTCAATTGTCTGCGTAGATTGTATTTCAGATAACTGACGCTATGGAGTTCCTGTAAGGCCCTTATTGCCCCCAGATTACATAGCGGCATAACAGATCTATGGCAGTATATATTCAGGAAAGGTATCCCACATTTTGTACTCTTGGTAAGCACAGTCAGATACTTTTTATGTGACATAGACCTTGTGTCGCAGAAGGAAATAATCTTTTAGGATAAATAAATCGAGAAAACAGAATGAAGCGCATCAATATATTAAATTAAACAGCACGTACTTATTGCCGATAACTGACAAGCACAGATGAAGGCTTGGTACTAAAAACAATGACAATACTCAAGTGCCCATTAAAAAGACGAGTATGTATTGTTCAAAATACATATTCACGTAACTATATTTACAATTGAACTTTATCCTTGAAGTTATTTTGTTTACCCTCAACACATACAGTATAATTGAATATTTATGCGCAAACACAACAATCTCGACAATCTCAGTGCTATTGATGTTCACCTTTAGCAAAACCTCTTTGCAAATAGTGTTAAATAACACATGGCAACATTCAAGATATTGTAAAACTCAAAAGTCTAAATACGTAAAATCACAGCTCTTTTTACCTAGGAATAAATAGCTAGAGATATTGGAACCTTATGCTGGAAAAAACTGTAGTTCAATCGTTGCTCAACCTCTTTTGTGTAAACCTCTTCATAATTAATTACTGCATTTTTACAAACATGTAAAACCTTCTTCTTCTTGTAATTTTTAAAGCAAATTTTAGCTTTGCTATGCCTTTTTGTATTTATATAATATTAAAGTTTCTTCTTCTTCTTTTTTTTAATATTAAATTATAATGTTGACACATTATAATTACTCTGTACTAAGTACTCTGTCTCTTTAAAAACTCTATAATGATATAGTACAAGGCTGTTTAATGATACCATTATGTTGCTGACTATATGTGGAAGCTTGTAATTGGAGTTAGCTGACCTATTTTATAAAACTATTAAATTAAATATTTCACAACTCACAAATAAATTAAATATTTCACAACTCACACACAACGCTATCTAGTCCCAAACTAAGCAGAGCTTGTACTGTGGGTACTAGCATAACTGATACTAATACATATATACTTTTCTTTTGTAAATACATACTTATTATACATAGAAACACCCAGACTAAGACAAACCCCCATGTTCATGCACACAAAGATTTGTCTTAAGCGGGAATCGAACCCGCGACCTCGGCGTCGCAGGCAAGTACACTACCCACACCGCCATCCGGTCGTCAAAATTGTATTAAATTTGTATGTTGCCGTTAGCTCCCCTAATAAAATAAAATTCGGGCGATCCCTGCTTCGCGGGTTGCCCCTAATGCATAGTTATCTGTGACTAAACTCAGCTGATGAAACTGTGATTCATATTATCACCTCATGCTTCAACGAACTAAGAGCAACGTGTCTACATTGTGTAGGTAAAGGGAAAATCATAAACGCGTTCCTATGCTCTGAATGTACTGTGATTCACAGAAATACCACTGCTTTTATGCGAGATGTGCAGTTGCAGCCACCAATTCTAAATTCCTTTGTGAAAGACAAGAATAGATATTAAGTACAATATGTATATTCCTCTGCCTTCGTCTGAATGTTCTATCTAATATTTGAATGTCTATAAACCCCATAAATACCATGATACAATATTTTTTACAAAGAAACAGCGAGGCACCTTGAACTTGTTTACACCAACGTCAGATACAATTTCAAAGCCAGAATAAGAAGCTGTAAACACACAATTTTTTTAACATTACTTGGCATAAGTAATGTAAATAAATAAAAAATGCTCATAAACAATACTAATAACTATAAAACTAACTTGCAAATAAGATACTTTGCATCATCGAACTTTGTTTACCTCCACCATAAATTGAATAAATTGCACCGCAAATAGAAACAACGATTTAGTGACCGTATCTAAGAACTTGGCTTGGCACACGGCCATTTGTCTAACAACTTGTAAACAGTTGCATTGCTAAATGCAAGCAAGAGTAGGATTTCTCAATAACGAAATACAGATTATGCCGGTTTTAAGTATGTATGCTAAAATTATGGACCACCTTACTGACTGTCCAAAATGCCCTACCACCTGCACAAGAGAAGCGCTCATGAACGCCGATGAGAGCGCCATAACAGTGGCCAATAAAATTTGACTCAGCCATCGACACGACGAAGATGACCATTAATATATATAGATAGCGCATTATATTGCCAAAAAAAAACAATCAAACCACTAAGCAATAACAATCAAGTTACGCACAAGCAAGAAATACTCTTCAGCAGCACGTCTGATAAATATAGAATGGCAGAAATTGTGAGCCAATTGATTTATCTTACAAAAGGGATCGTAGCGCATTGCTGATCAGAGATGAATAAAAAAGTGAAATCAGATTACCTACTGTAACTCTGCATACTCTCCGAAATTAATTCGATAAAGATATCGATAAAATATAAATTCGATTGAATCATTTCAATCATTTATTACGTGGTCGCCGACCGCCGTGACTTGTTCTCATTACGTATCTAAACGATTTATATTTTTCATGTTACTTTATAAACAAAAAAGACGTGTGGAACTCGGGAACTTCCGCGGTAAAGCTATTGCATAGCATTTTTTATCAACTTATGCAATTATAATTATTTATTTATTTTATTTATGCAGATTTTTTTTTCTTTGTTTTTTTTTGAACTAAAGAGACAAGCGTGATATTTCAAAAAGTCATTAAAAGTTCTGCTATTCATCGATAGATGGCAAAACTAAAAAGTATCACCGCTGTGCCAGTCGGAGTGGGGGGTGTTAGGTTATTTTCGTTACGGAATTTCTGGATTCGGTCTCCACGCTCAAGGCCCGCGATAGAAGCTATGCAATAGCTTAAAAAGATATTAACGACAAAAGGTAAGCCCTTTATTACTTGCCAACAATTACTTAACTTTTTCTAGCAAGATGATCATATTGCATTCACTTAGTAGTTTTACTAATAATAATAATAATTTGAGCATTTTAATGTTTTTAGTCACGAAAAACTGCTATTCCAACGAATTTAGGGTTTGTACAAAATAAATTTTAAGTCAGAACATCAGGCTAACATAAAGAAATGAGTAATATTACCGCAAGTTATCGACAACCGCAAATTAGTGTCTAATTTTATCGATTTTCGATCGACATTACTTAAAATCGATTCCATTTACGATTATTATTGATTTGAATATTACCATCGTTGGTCATCAACTTTCGGATGCTTTTCAATAGGGTTTAAATAGTAGGTATTCCAATATGTAAAAAAATGTATACTATCTGAAAAATACATATTTTGCTCATAAAATAAAATACGTACGAGTGTTTCCTGATCTGATGGACGGTGGGCCTTAAATCTGGGTCTCGTTTCAGCATATGCGTGAGTAGGGCTCCTAGTGCAGTCCCTAGTGTTGTGGGAGGAGGTGCCGGCTCCCCGCGACCAATGGATTCTAGCAACCGGTACACGTTGTCACCCTCGAACGGATAACGGCCAGTCGTCATGTTGAACCTGTTGACAAATAAGATTTATAGCAATAGAGAATAAGTAGACACAGCACAAAATACGAGAAATATGCCTAAATTAAATTAAACTTAATTCTATAGGATATGATGATAGGTATGATGATACAGTGCCATCTTGCTTAGGGTATTAGGGTCAATATGATGAAAGGAAACGTTAGTGTTAGAAAGTTATTGGTCAATAAATTTCGTTTCATCATACTGACAACCTATGCAATGACATACCTAGCGATGTAGCTAGGTATGTACACCTAAATAGGACACAGAGAATAAACTCATGGTTCGTGATCAACCCTAAAATGTTGCCAATGAGAATCAACAAAATAAGCCTTTGATTTGGTGGAAACATGGGTATGACCATCGGTATATCGAGGTGTTAAGGTGTTTATATGAAAACGTTACTTATCCATCCAATTGCAACGGGGAGTGAGGCAGGGTGATGTTATATCCCCGAAACTATTGCTGCATTGGAGGATCTTATTAAGCTACTGGAATGGGACAGCATCAATATCAATGGCGAGTATATCACCCACCTTCGGTTTATCGACAAAATAGTGGTCCTACGATATCGGAGTCTCTGGACCTAGGCACAATGCTCGGGACTCTTAGTAGAGCGTCTCAACGAGTGGGCTTAAACATGAACATGGGACAAGACGAAAATTATGTCGAATTTCCATGTAATCGAATCAGTAGGTGTGATGAACAGTAGGATAATAATCTGCATTGATGGCATTTCTGTCTTTTCCACGAACAGAGCAAAAATTTACAAAGACATAAATAGTAATTTATTTGAATATGATGCTAGCAATAACATATTGTATTTATGTGTGTCCTATCCTACACTTATTCTACCTTTTTGAATTGTAATCAAAACTCAAAAATACCATAAAACAAAGATCAATCAAAATCCGTTAATAATTGATGATTTTTTGTGGTAACGCAAGATGTGTTACTACTAACTACCACAAAAAGTCGGTTAAAAACAAAACATCACAATATTGATTTAAGCAAAAGTGTATGCAATAAATTATAGACAAAACTCTAAAAAGAACAGAATGTAAGTTAGTTAAGGTTTGGCAACAATTACCAATATGTAGCAACAGAATAGTTGCACACTTTATTCTCAGACAATACTGTTACAAAATATCCCTATTGCTAAATTTAGTTAGTGCTCTATTTTCGACGGCTATGCAAAAACAAGTTGATCTACATTTTATGCTGGGTTTATGAATCAGATATTTTACTACTTAGTATTATTGCAACAGTTTTAACTTTGAAATCTATATATTTTATTTATTCCAGCATTATCAAGATCCCATAGGTAATTCAAAACTTACAAAGCATGTCTAAGAATAAACCAAGCCTACTTGTGAAACAAATAGACATGTATTTTATGCAAGACCATAAAAAAAAAATATTTAAGATAACTAATCTCAAACTCAACATATATAACTATTCATAGCTAAGTAAAAGTAACTATGTTTACTTACAAAGTGACTCCGCTACTCCAAATATCTACTTTAACGCCTGAGAACTGTTCAGCACCATTGGCAATTTCTGGAGGCTGGAATGCTGGGGATCCCTGTCCCGTGTAACAGGTGTCCTCAGGAGAAAACATGTCTAATGCCTGTAAAACAGAAATAAAGATAGTTACTTCGATTCTTTATACACTGCAATAGCTATGATATGTTAAAATATATATATTTTTTTTTTATTAATGGGTTATTATACTTATTATTTAGCACCTACATTGATATAGTTCATAGAGAAATGATTGAATGATTTAAGAGAAAGTTATACTATTTATTGATATTTATCATCTTGTCAACAATAAAGTAAACAAAATATGTATATCAACAATGTGACCTCACCAATAGGGTCAGAAATAAGTACTAAAATTAAACACTGATTAATCTTGTTATTCTCTGCACAAAGAGCAGTCATTAAATTATAATCCTTTGTAGGTAAGAGCTAAAAATAGTACTAATTTAATTAACAACAAAATCAACTATTTACATACACAGTATGTATACTTAAGGTTGTATAATATTTATATAGTTAAGTATCAGATGTTTTTATGTTTACAAATGTTATAATTGAGGCTAGACATACTTTTAAAGCCTATTTATCACATAACTCAGGTCAAAACTTAGTGCTTTCATCAGAACCTGATTGATATTCACCTCGGCTACTCCAAAATCAGTTATTTTAAGTATTTGGTCTAATGTTAACAACAGGTTTCCCGGTTTAATGTCCTTGTGTACTACTCCTTGGCCATGCAGGTACTCTAAACCATCCAGCAGTTGTGTGAAGTAGTCATGGGCCTGCCGCTGAGGAAACTTCTTGCCTGGACTTGCTTCCAGCATATCCTACAACATTTTAAAGCTTATTTATCTTGTAAGGTGAAGCTTAGTGACACCTTGTGGTAGTAGAGCATGTATATGTAGGATTTTATATGAATATTTGAAAGGAAATCAAGTAAAAACATCTGCAACCCAGGTACACATTTTAAGCATCTATCATAATGACATACTTGTGCATTTTGCCAATGTACTTCTGAGATGTTTTTATAGGAACAAGAGTGAAAAAATGCTTCAAAGATAAAATATATTGGCTAGATACACTTAGAACATAATTATGATATTATAAACATTTATAGGTACTTAGCTATAGCCAATTTCAACACTACAAGTTGTAACTAAGGCCTTGAAACAACAATGTAATTTATCAAATAATCTTCTTGAGATAGCTCTTAAATAGTATTTGCATGAAGTGTCTTCCATAAATGTTTTTAAATTATTTTGTCTATCATTGATGTTTTTGCAAGTATGCTATTGATTTACTAATATCTAGAAGTTGTAAAAAAAAGGAATTTCAAAATATTTGCATAATGACTACTCATTCAGATTCAAATGATATTATTTACCAACTATGGCCATGGTTATTTTAAAAACTATTACTAGTAACAACTGTTGTACTCTGTACATACCTGTAGTACACCAACACAGAACTCCATGACCAGGTACATTTTCTGTTTCTCATCATTATACATCACATCGACTAGTTCTATCACATTTTTGTGTCTAAGTATTCTTAGTAATTGTATTTCTCTCTGCACATTCTGTTCTCCATTTGGTATTCTTCTCAGTTTCCTCTTCTTTAATATTTTTACAGCTCTTCTACAAAGGGTCTCGGAATCCAGCATTTCTTTAACTTTTCCATAAGAACCCTCACCTAGAACGTCTCCCATTACATATTTCCCTACCATTTTACATTTTTTCTTCTTGCTTCTGTATATTATATCTGCGCTATCGACTCTATGAAAACAGAGGTTGGTTTGGTCTAAATTAAGATCTAAATCTTCTATTTGATCATTGTCGAGCCATGTCACGGATTGGTGGTCGTCACTACCCACTAACATGAAATTCTCATCGCTCTCCTGAGATGTAATGTTGGCTATCTCGTATTCCCCATTATCGACGTCTGGAAGACTTTCACTACTACTGATTTTCCTACACATTCTTGGATCCATTATCTATCAAAACAACACATTTGTAAATCTGTGCGTATTGCAAGGCCTTTTGTCGTGAGATCATGCAGGCTATATCAAAACAAATTAAATTATTTATATTACAACATATCTCAAAATGTACACCATCGATTTGGACAAAGACAATATAAAAATTATTCACTTTTTATTTGTATGTTCAATACTAAAATATGATAGTAAATAAAATTGTGAATGTGAACGATCGCGCAATGCTCCATTGGACAAGAACCACAGAACCACAGATAATAAAAAAATATTGTGAAATTCGAATTTTGATGTTTCTGTGATGTTGCCAACGTAACGATAATAAATCGACTAATCGAGTTTAGTCGATTTTTAGTTTTGCCAGCGAATAGGCATGATGACTAATTTTTATTTTTGGATGTAATTGAAACACCTCTTGATATAAGAAACATCATTACAAGAATTACTTTGACCTAACATAAACTTCCTGAGATAATACAATTTCAAATTCACATTATAATAGACTCGCCCAAACGCTCCAAACAAAAGGCTACTCAAGCGTGACGTCACGATAGAGTATTTTGTATGTGAAGTTATGAATTTTGTTTGATAGCTATACGAAATATTGCGTTTATAAAAATGGTTTTATTACAAATATTGCTATAAATTGTGTATGTAATTTAATGATAAAAAAAAATCGAATAATTTCGTATTTTAAAAATGAACTCGTCCATGAAACTTTGAATGATCATAAAATGAGTTAGATTTATAGTATGTAACAAAAAAAATATTTCAATTGGTTTATGTTTACCTATAGTTTGATAAGGTATCCCTATATTTTACTATCTATAGATCAGTCATCATGCCTATTATAGGGGCGGCCCATTTTTAGGGTTCCGTAGTACCTACAAGGAACCCTTATAGTTTCGCCATGTCCGTCTGTCCGTCCGTCTGTCCGAGGCATAGCGACGAAACCGTTGGTGCTAGAAAACTGAAGCAGCCTACATGTAAAGTAGGGATGTTTTTGTTTTGTCGCCTACCCCATAGTGTGGGATATTGTTAGATAGGACTTTTAAAAACGTTCAGGGGTTGCTAAGACAGTTTTTTGATTTAGAAATCCGTTTGCGAGATAATTAACTTTAAAGAGAAAATTTTTGTTCGAGTAGAGCGTCCCTCCCCTCTAAAAGCTAAACTACTGGATCCCAAAATCTGAAAAAAATTGTGTCGGTAGTACATGTAATGAACTTTAAAGGAAAACTATAGCGGATAAGTTCACTTCATTAGTTCAAGAGGAATAGGGGTCCAAAGTGTAAAATGCAGTTACTTAAAATAATTCGTGCAAATTACAAAAACTGAAAGTAATGACTTGTATGAAGATGTTACTTGTTTAATACAGATAGTAAATCCCTTTTAAGTCGAAATATGTTGTTACAACTAGCTACGGAACCCTACTGCGCGTGGCCCGACACGCACTTGGCCGGTTTTTAATGTATGGTGGAAAGAAATGTGATAAAATTTCTCTATTTTTTATTTTATCATCATCATATAGGCCATTTCTGGATATAGGCTTAACCAAATTATGACCAAATGAGCACCGTCGCAAGGTTGCGTGCCTATCGGTCTTTTATAGGATACATTTCGTGAGTGTGTTGTGGAGTTCCACAACACACTCTCCGAAATGTATCCTATAAAAGATACATTTCGGAGATAAAGGGATAAGGTTGTGTAGTTACACAACCTTATCCCTTCGTCCCCGTTTCACCATCGGACTACCAGACCAACGGCACTCAGGTATCGCTTCACCGTAGATATTCCACTAATACGCACTAAGCGTTTCGCCTCTACATTTTTTATGAGAACTGCCAGAGAATGGAACGCCTTGCCCGAGTCTGTGTTTCCGCATTAGTACAATTTGTATGTCTTCAAAGAAAGAGTTAATAGGTATCTCATAGGTAAGCGTGCTCCACCGTAGCCCGCATCATTACTTACCATCAGGTGAGATCGTGGTCTAAAGCGTGCCTATACATCATTACAAAATAAAAAACTTTACAATGTGCAGGTTTGTGCCGCCCTAAAGCAGTGCCTGCCCGTAATATAATCCGTCCGGGTAACCGTCCCAACCACACTGCGCTTGCGGGTACGTGGCCGTTAGGGTCGACACACACCAAAAGCGCGTCGAAGCGAAGCGCAGTTTCAGTGTCATATGAATTTTAACTTTATTTTCATAACTATAATACTTATTATCGCATGAGAAACTCAAACGCGTCGCGCGGATGCCCGCGGCGCCGCGGGAATTCCGGCGAATTATAGTAGTAGTAGCGTAGAGTTTCTCATGCGTTATTAAGTATTATAGTAATGAAAATAAAGTTAAAATTCATATGACACTGAAACTGCGCTTCGCTTCGCTGCGCTTCGACGCGCTTTTGGTGTGTGTCGACCCTTACTCTATTTTTTTATTTAATTAATATAATTTATTATAAGAGCAGAAGATGTTTTAATTTTCTAGCGGTGTGTGAAAGTAATGACAACTATCGAACAAGTTCCATATTTAATAAAATATGGGCATTTAAAAAAAGTCTTTACATTTATCTCCTATTGCTAAACTTTTTGTAATTATTCGGTAAGATAACTATATGATCTAAGGTAATATTAACCCTATTAAAACTTTAACATTTGGGCATGGGCAGCGATGTTACAAAATTACACTACTAGTTACCTGTCCATAATTCCGTACTGGGATTTTATGGAAAAAAAAATTGTTTACAATTTAGGAAATAAATTAACTAGTGCCAAATTATTTGGAATTCAACTTTTACAACATACTTTTGATTTTACTTGCCTAGCTCGACTAGTACTTTTTTTTTCAGTACGATCAGTCAAAGCTCAGCTATGAATTACATTTGAATTTTGGTTGGGCAAAAAGTGTTATTTACATCCACGCTGTCGCAAAGAATTTCCAAATTTTAGATTATAGTATAAAGAAACAGTATGCAGTGGGGACATCCCTTGTATTTCGCATTGCGGTATTCTGATTTGATGCTTTAAGTTATATAAATTAGGTCTTGAAATTCCTGTTATAGTTAAGACATTATGTTGTAGTGGTGTAGTTTGTATTTTAAATTTTCATGTGCTGTAATGAGCAGTTGATTTACCATAAGGGTGACCACCCCATTCGTCACATACGTCGTACAACAACAAAATAAAATTAATACACTAAAAAGAGTATATAATATTATGTAATTTACATTAAAATAAATAAAATATATATATTTTACAATATACTCTGCGCACGATCTTTTTACGGGATGTTTTATTAATAAATATTTATCTGACTGTGAAAAATGTGATAGGATTCAAGTTTTATCACAGCTAGATATTCTCGATTCAAAAATACAATATAATTGATATGCCCTAAATAATATTACAGATAACTGCAGTCACATTTTTCACTTTTATCATTTTTTCTTAGACATATTGACATATCTAATGTCATCACTTCTTGTATTTTCCCTCCATCTCTTTCTTGAGTAGAGCCAGGCGAGTCAAGCAAAGATCACGCCAAGCCCTTCGGTCCTGCAACCTGTCCAGAGGCACCATCTGATTCAGTTGTTGGCAGATTGTGTCTGCGCTCTTGCTTGTGGTCATGCGTGGAATCTCACCCATCGTTTGGCTTACGGAGTTGATGGTATCGCCGTATCTGAAGTTATAAAAAACATTGGTGTTATAAACCTGGGGCTGGAGCAAAAGTTTTACGAAACGAAAGCCGTCTATTTAGGTTTAAAAAAGGGTGCTATTTAAACAGGCTTCTTTTTAATACCATTATTCGCCCCCAAAAATGTATGTTGCCTTCTAAATTACTAAGTCAGCAACCTAACCTAACCTAACCCGTGGCTGAGTTAGTAATTTTGACGATAAAGTATAAATTTTGAAGCTTCACTTATTATTTCTCTTTAAAAAATAACATAGAACTTTCTATATTACCATAATATATCAGTTACTATAGGTATCAGTACGTAAACCAATTTATAAAATGTATTTTAAAACAAGCACTCACGCAATGGAGCACTGCGGTTAAAGTTGTTTGGGGCGTTGGAGAGGTCATGTTTAATCTTAAATATTCGATTCAATGCTGTTAGTATATTAAGTACTTCATTTACCTTTCAATGTAACTCTTCATGCCCTCGGCATTCAAGTGGGCCGTCTCCAGTGATCCGAGGAAGGCATACCTCATGCCGAGGCCTTCCGATATGACCTTGTCAATGTCTTCCACGTTCACGATCTTGTTGTCTACCAGCCGCCAGACTTCGTTCAGAATCGCGTATCTGTAGACAATAATATGAAACTATTACCTAGAAGAGTATGGCAGAGGTGTATAAAATCCACATTTCACCTGTAACGTTTAGGCCTCATGTGATAGGAGGTGAGAGTATCGCCATCCACCGGGTACAAATCTAACTACGTGCTGCTATTTACAATTTCCTGACGAAAAAATCATACAATCATTTTACCTGACCCGGGAAAAACGAGGAAGGCAAGCGGAACTTAAAATAAAACGAGATAATTTTTTTGGTACCATGTGTTGAATTGTCATTCTATTGGATTGATTGTGTAAGAGCTGGATAAAACGTAAAGAAAGGTACATTGTATGGAGCACTTCAAATGGTCCACAATCGCCTTGATGAATGTAAGGTCACGATTCTCGGGCCTCCCAAATGTGCCAATGATGGAATAATTATTTTGTTAAGCTGTAATAGGCTATTAGGCTTTACAAATTGCTTAGAAATGTTCTTCACATTATTTTGACACTCATATATATATATGTAAACAAAGTGCATGACACTTCATTTAGTTAGTACACTTTTGAATTTGCCGCGCAATAACTTTTATGTCATTATTTATCTGTGTTGTTTGGTCGGCCATATTGAACAAATGTCAGCATCATAAAATATGGAGGCTATGTTAGATTAAGTTAATAAACTGTAATTTAAATAATAAAATAGTGTTTAATAAGAACTGGTGAAACAATAGCTTTAAATGTTGTTTCTCTTTTCAGGTAAGAATTGTATTCAATTAGTGTTTGTTTTGTAAAAGTTAACTTAGTTCCTAACTTACTTATTTAAAATAAAATTTTCTCTTTTCAGAGCAACTCAATTTAGTTTTACTGTTCACCATATTATTATCCAAGGATTAATAAACACAATACACATTATATATATATGTCCAATGTTATGATTTAAAAGTTACAAAATTAAGAAAAATATACTATAGATGCTTAGATGCTTACTGGATACGGTTAAGAACAAATCCATCGATTTCCCTGCTGAGCGAGACGGGAGCCTGTCCGATCTCCAGCATGATAGCCCTGGTCTTCTCGCAGACATCCTTCCTCGTCCATGGTGCGGGCACAATCTCCACGAGGGGCACGTAGTATGGAGGGTTCACTGGGTGAGATACGATGACCTGTAACATGTAATATCAAATTTTTAAAAACGTACTTAGCAGTTAACAACAAGCCACGCTCATGCGCAACGCGTTGTTTTCCCTCGCGAGTATTAAACCGACACGCGCGCTCTCACCATTAGTTCTGTTTTGGTTTCTATTTTTACTTAACTTTAGTTTATTCAGTTCAGTGTTTGTTTTTAATCACAATATATTTTATACAGTTTTTATCAGTAATTATTTAAACAGTTTCTATACTTTGAATAAGGAAAAATATAAAACTCTCCTGAGTAAGTAGATTCAAAGAACTAGTATTTTCTTTACTAAACCGATTGAGGAAAACGGGTTTGCATACATTTCTTCTTTAACATAAAGTTTTTTAATACGCATAATTATTGACCCACTCGTTAGGGCAGAAGCTGGGACTAAGTGAGCTTGATCTATCCTAGGTTTAACAAACCTGTGCTCTATGCTTCATGTCTTCAGAGAACTTGGATGGTAGAGTAGTGCTGGTAGAGCTGGAGAGAATGGTGTTATCGTCGACCACTTTGTCTAGGTTCTGATAGACCTTCTTTTTCAAGTCAAGATTTTCTGGCACACATTCTTGAACAAATACAGCGCCTTTGACTGCCTCGGCTAAATCTGATGATCCTGAGAATAGAATAGAATTTTAAGTAAGTTCTTAGATAGTATCTTTATTTATCAATGCACGTACGCACTAAAATTTTCGTGTGTTAAGTATGTAGTTTTTCAATTGATGGCCGTTATTTGAGTATTAACTATAATACTAAGATTTAAATTACATAGGTACCGAAATGAATCCGAGGGTCATTACATAACTAGGTAACTACACCTCAACGATTATCACAAGATAATTAACAGTTCTAACTTAACTCATTAAAAGTTACAGTACAATTATGAACCCATTGTTATGATAAGCGATATCAGAACAATGTTCGCATTTATGGATACATATCGTCTTTAGGTGATTTCTAGCAGAACAGAGATAAATGCAGCAGTCATCTCGTGGGTGCGTCAGCGTCTATGCGCGAGCGATACCTGGCACCCCGGCAAAGTCTTGTTATAATATAATATAATATTCCACAACTCACACACAACGCCATCTAGTCCCAAACTAAGCAAAGCTTGTACTATGGGTACTAGAATAACTGATACTAATACATAAATACTTTTCTTTTTGTAAATACATACTTATTATACATAGAAACACCCAGACTAAGACAAACCCCCATGTTCATGCACACAAAGATTTGTCTTAAGTGGGAATCGAACCCACGACCTCTGCGTCGCAGGCAGGTACACTACCCACTCCGCCATCCGGTCGTCCAGTATGTTGACGGAACACACTGGGTTTAGTCCGTGCAATTCGGACATAACCACTGACAGTGGTATGCATCAGGCATTTCCCAGTATAAAAAGGTATCTAGTCAATCCGGTTTTTTATATTGTCTCCCCGAGAGTAAACCCGGCCTGAGGAGCAGTTTACTGTGCTGGAACAGACTTCTAATACACGTCTCTAACCCGAAATCAGTAACTTGCCTAATGAAGTTGCTATGACTGGTTAATAATATGTAAACAATATCATTTTAATTTCAAAGTATGTTTAATTCAGTAGCAGATAGTAATGTTGTGACATTTAAAAGGTTACATAATGTTGATAAGCTATCAGAAGGTATTAATTATAAATAACGAGAGAAAATGTTTGTAAATATATGTTTACTAAGTTTGGTAGAAATACTAGAATATAAAGCTTCCACGATGTCAATAAAAAGTATATTAAATTATGTAAGTAAATCTAAGCTATAAGCTACGTGTGTACCAAATTTTATCAAAATTTATGCAATATTTTGCGTTATAGAGTAGCTAACATCGAGACATCTAGACATCTACATATCCTCAAAAACTATCGCATTTATAGAATTAGTGGGGTAGCTAAATATATACTTGTGTTTAGTTTCAGATAGGTATAACTTGTTGAACATTTGTGATAACGTCAACACATATAGGTTAAGTGGACATCTAAGTATTACATGAGCATTATTCAAAGACACTTCAGAATGCAATTAACATGCAAACTGATAACGGTATGAAAAGTTGTTTTGAAAATTTTCATCATTGTTTTTTCACGTTATAGATAAATTTATTATATACATGATACTTTAAATCATTAAGACGGCAAATATTAAAGCTAGTTTTACCATTAGTTTATCGTTTTAAAATAAGTGATACCGGAAAGTCCAATTTTGTAAAAAAATCTTAGATGTTCAGACTTTGTTTGAATAGTGGAAAATATCTGTCAATACTACTATTGTATGCGTGGCCATGAAATCTGATACATATAAAATTAATGTATTTTCGTCAATGCTAGCAAAGTCAAGGTTTGCTAACGAAGCCTTGGAGAGAGAATTGTCACGCCATGTACGAGTATGTAAAACTGCGCATACATAAAACATTATAAGGTACGGTAATATCTACCAACAAAATAAGATCAAATAATGGTTAAATAATAATTAGTATAGCAACGCCCGGGACCATAAACTAGCAATCTATTCGAAGCACGTGGGAATTTTGATACAGGATTTTCGAAAGAGCTCTACCATGATCTATAAGAAGAGAGGCAGAAAGTTTATGCTTCATGTAGTATACTCTTTATAGAATCTGTTTATAATACAACATGTTTTCCCTAAAGCTACAACGCAATCCCAGGTACATTTACGCCAGTTGCTGCTATTTTCCTTATAAACATTGAGGTCGATATCTACCTTTTTGCAATACAGCAAACATCATATATACCTACTGTCTCTGCATAAATCAATCACAAGCAATACTTCATTTTGTGGCCCTAAAAATGCCTCTGGATGGTTAACTTAAAGTATGCTGATTCATAACGTCAGCTTGTCATTATTTATCAACAGATTGTAGGTAAAGTGTGCACTCTTGGGATTGCAAACAGAATCTCGTGCCATTAATCTTTCCTTTTTACCGAGGAGGACAGTATGGCTCTAACATACGATAACGACATAATATATGGATATACATTCCAGCTTGGGTTAATGCAGTTGCGATGTTGGTCACCGTTCAGCTCGCCGTGGAGCAGTCTCTCCTTCTAAAGGGTCTTCGGCTGCGCGTTGATGTCAGCCAGGTCAACGCGCGAGTGACTAGCTGCGGGACAACGTCAAGCACTGTTAACATCGACTATTGGTAACACTTACCTCTGATACACTTGTACTGTTGGTCAGAATTCAGCTTCCCGCGGAGCAGTCCCTCTTTCTCCAAGGTCTTCAGCTGCACCTTGATATCAGCCAGGGCGTCAGTGACCTGTTTTGGCACGATGTCGAACACCGTCACCTGGTAGCCCACTGATGCAAACAGCATGGCCCATGAACGGCCAATCAGGCCGCTGGAATATGAAAATGTGGTTGTCAGACTATGGCTCTAAATGTGATTGTTTTGAAGCAAAGCAGGTAAAATCCTGCTAGGATTTACAGCGACTTTAAAAGTATTTTATATAGAAGTAATTCTAATAACCAACGGTAGAGCTCTTGGGAGTGAACTTGAGAGAGAAAGCTCTACCTTTAAAACCAGCTACCAACTATTATGCTTTCTAATAGCGTTCGTACAGTTTTTTTTTCAATGTGACATCAAATACAAATAACGTTACTTGAAATAGTATCAATAATAATTTATTTATCAATTTAATCATCAGCAAATTAACCTACGCTTGAACTCTCTCAATTTATCATAGCAAGTTATCAGGATATAAACATATTTATTATGTATCGACGTACTATGAGAGCATCAATGTTGTAAGGTGACCGTAATAAATTATACAACTAAACGTAAGATCTACATTAATAGATTGATAGATATCCTCCGTATGACATACTGCAATGAGGTACTTTCTACGTAGTTTTAGTATAAAAGAATTTATGACAGTAACAAAAAAATTGGCAAGTCGTGAAATGCACTGTCTCAGTCACTCGAATTCACGATTTGAGTATAAATCGCTATCGCTCTCGCCTAGAAGTTTGTAGTTTGTTTTTTTATAATATATGTTATATTGTCATTATAATTTCGTGTGTAAAATATGTATATTCATTGTCGCTCTTATTTTTTCTCAAGTACCTAGTCTTATTGTTTCGACGAAGATGATATTTTCAACGTTTATTTTTTCTACAATTCTTGAGTGAAATTCCAAACTAATAGATTATGTAACTATCAAAAAATATTCATGGATGCGATTAGAACACCAACTTACATTTATTTAGTGAAAGGTAATAATATATGTATAAATGTGTTAGAATGAATTATCCCCATATCCAGCTAGACACAATCAATAGAGCATTAACTATTTTTACACATTTATCAGGAAATTTGATTAAAAAATATGGAGCAATTTAAAAATAAACACTTGTCTTGTCACGAAACTGAATTATCTTTTCCTTCCAAGTCACAATAATAATACTTATACTAATTTATACTTTCGTCTTGTTCGTGTTTCAAAATCTAACCTACTTAAATATAGATATTCAATTGACACCCATTTAACAACAACTTTAAACTACATAACGTACTTTCGACACATTCTTTAGTAGAGCCAAGTTGCATAAGGCAAGTAATGATATAATATTAAAAATTTACAGGTTACTCTTCCAAAATCGCATTGCGAATTTTAATTTTAAACAAATAAACTAACACCAATTACTCAATAACAACAATAAAACAATGTCACAGTTATAGTAGTAAAATATTACCTGCCAACAATGCCGACTTTTTCAGTTTTGACGGACGCCATGGTGAACGGTGAGAGGTCCCTGCAGGCCGGTACGCGACTGGCGAATGACACAGCCACGCCGAGCCCGGCACTTTAAAGCAATAACAAACTAGTTATCAATACAAGGCTGCTCGTTTATTTTGCACGTCATGAGACAAGTCATAAGTCGACTCAACCTGGCATTTTTTTTGGGGTATCATTTCTTTGCCTTTGCATTTCTGGGTTTCTACTTGAAACAAAATATTTCCCTTGGACTTCCGTTTTACTTGTTTCCTCCCTTTTATACCCCTTTTTTACCCGACTTCAAAAAAAGGGGGAGGTTCTCAATTCGCTTGTATTTTTTTTTTATGTTTGTTCGCCGATTACTCGAAGATGCCTGGACCGACTTGAGAAATTCTTTTTTTGTTTGAAATTATATCCCATTTTCTTCAAGTCACGAAAGGGACTCAATTTTGAAGGAAATAGCATGGAAATATCGAATTCCAGGCGGACGAAGTCGCGAGCAACAGCTAGTTCTGAATAATCTGAAGGCTGCATTTGCATCTAAATATTCGTATTCTTTATTATTATAACACATTGTTACAATTCTCTGCCTCCTCTTGTTACCACTCTCTGCCTTCTTGATCTAGCGGTATACTTAGTTAATCGTTCACCGCGAGATCGATTCCCGGGCCGGACAAAAGTGTGTTAGGAAATTCTCACTAATAGCATGGAGTTGAAATTGTGCCCGGTGGATGGCGATAAGCTCACCCTCTCTATCCCATGGGACCTAAACATAACAGGCCCCACCCTTCTGGGTAATATGAGCGATATGTGTTATGTTATGTGTTATGTTTAGTTGTTACCATCACATGTGATACCTGTGATGGTAACAACTTACTAGTTATAGAGGACTTGCTGTAACAAGCGACACACCTATAAACTTTGTGCAAATTAATACTAAAACTTCGTTTATCTTATCTACGGGTCATCGATTCTACAAAACTAGTTATGAAAAAGAACACGCCATTATCATTATAATTGCTTTATTACTAATGACCTACGCATTACATAATTTGTACTCTTATTTATACCAAACAAAACAATTCAACGCTTAGTGCTGCATGATCGACTCTTACTAAATCAAAATGTAACAAGTTTTTGTATATTATGCACTAAATATGCATAAACATAGGAATACATACATAGAATTAAATTTAAGTACAACTAAAACAATAGATGGAACAAACTTATTGCTACTATAAAACAATAGCTACAAAAATAATGAAAACTAAAATTAAAAAGTTTTGTAGCATTTCATGGACGATAAGTATAATTATTTCTTCTCAAGCACTTATCATAAATATGTTCAATGTCCATTTAAGACAGTAGTATTATTTTATCATTAGTAAATATGGGAAGTACTTATAACGAGTAATCACTTCTGTTTATCGAAATACAATTGCAGCAAATATAAGTGCATAGCATATTTAACAATATTATCAATGCGTCAACACTCATTGTCTTACAAATATTTTAGGAGTTATCTTTCAAGTAACAATAGGTAGTTTTATTCATGAAATTTTATACATAATGCTTATAACTGAGATAGCGAGACATTACTTGTGAGATAAGAAAATCTTTATACATAATACACTTTAAATAAAAAAATTGGGCCCGTTTACGCTCGATTGTACCTTGTAGAAAAATAAGAGCAATTTGTTAGAGCAATGAGATATTTTCATAATTTTACCAAGTTATTTTTAGATACCTGTTTTCATGTTTGTTTTCAAGAAGGAGATTTGTGAGTTAAATTCTGCCCCATTCCTCTTAAAAAAACAGGGTTAATTCTCCTAATTTAACGTTTACCTCCAATTCAACCTCGTAATTAATTTGACCCCACCAAAACTAAAATCCTAGGATCCGATTCATAAAAAATATTGTCTGCTAATATAAACAATTTACAATGAAAATGTCTAATAATACCAGAATAATATTTTTGAATGAAACGGGTCCCTCAGCATACGGTCGTTACCTTATACTAACGGTTAAATGTTTTTATTATAACATTGCGCATTGGGTTAATAACAGGAGAAATCATTTTTAAGACACATTTTGTTAAAGTCAATCACAATTTATTTTTCAATATCTACGTACGTATAATTAAAATCCTTAAATATAATTAAATAGTTTATTCACAGACAGTTCCTTGGATAGCATCGGTGGTGCTGATACTGTAAATGCTGTAATTGATGATGTTGGGGTCCAGCGTCTTGTAGATGAACCTGGGCAGCTTGTCTACCAGTACCCAGATTGTGCTCTCGTCGTCGATCTGAAATATAATAGAGACAATTATCTCGAGGTGTGAGGAGATCATGTTTGATAGAAAAGTATGGAAAGATGAATCGTATTGCGAAAAATCAATCATTCACAATATTGGAGGCACCAAAAAAGACTTTAATATACCTACATAGGTTGAGGTACAGGATGGTCTACAGAATGGTCAGTGTTTAAATGAACACATAAAATGTGTAAAGATATGGGTATTATCCGGGGGAAATCCACTGGTTTATAATATCTTTACGAAAAATAGTTTACACGTTTTCCAAACAAATTGTGCTTTGCCATCATCCAATTTGTTCGGCAATCGTAATTTCTTCTTTTGGATATATAAAAGAGTAACTTGTTGAATTGAACACCAACCATGTTTAAAATAACTTGTAACAATACATCGCATTCGCCCTGTATGCGGTCTTTATTAATAAAAATCGAAATAATTGCTTGTATTCTTTCGTATCAATGGTACAAAGACTTAAATTACTTCCGTCCAGTACGTGCCCACACCAATGGCACAGTATAAATATGTACAAACAGTACGGCAACTGCCTACAAACGTGCGAAACGGCACGCATACATAAACATGCACACCGACGAGACCCCTAAGCGATTGTCGCGGTGCTCTCAGTAGCGAGTGCCGCTTAGGGGTCTCGTCGGTGTGCATGTTTATGAGTGCGTGCCGTTTCGCACGTTTGTAGGCAGTTTCCGTACTGTTTGTACATATTTATACTGTGCCAATGGCGCATACTGTAGCGTCGCCGCGTCGTTCAAATCGAGCATGGAGCAGCTGAATTCTAATAGTGTAGTTAGATAATTTTAATGTAAAGTTAATCACCTTCATGTCGTTGGGGAACTCATAAAGCTTGGGATCGCTGAAGACGAGCGCGTTGTTATCTATGGTGTAGGGCTTGTTCGTGTTCCAACACGCAACTCCGTCACGATTCACCTGAAAACATAATATTGTAAATGTTATGCTGTTAGTTATAACACAAAACAGGTCCTAAGTGTCTTTCATCTAATAAACACGGTATCATAATGCTTTATAACATAAAATCATCATAATGCTTTATAACATAATGCTTTATAATTTAAAGTGACAAAATAGCCATGTTTGGCGAGCGAGACCTTTTTAAAGGTTCACGTAATCAAAATTTTTTGTCAAGGTATTTGTCATCCTTGAAATTATCAACATAAAAAATATAATTACACAATAGTTATTCAAACAGTTTAGAAGTCTATATCTAAAATATGTTTATGTAAAGTTTGGTTAGACAATTATGACAGCCGAAACGAGGGTAAACGGAAGAAAGAAACAAATACCTACTCATTATGAAAACTCGCGTAAAAAAACTTATTTGTGATTCAGGACATGATTACGAGACCCTCTGTGTAGATCTTTACATCAGATATTTCGGAAATCGGTTTTGTAAATAAATAACACGTCATTATAAAATTACAAATGTATGAGAATATGCCTATGATTTTGAACTTTGCAAACTGTCTTAGAATCATGTAGGAACTGAGTTACTGGTGAGCGGCTTCGTCACACTGTCGATTACACCCTGTAAAAAATTAACACCGCAAGTAAACTCGTTTTGTCTCAAAGGGCAAATTGTAATTTTGCCAAAATTATACTTCAAAATATCCTTTTATGCGATATTTCCAGGGCATTAGCCTAGGTCTTATTTCAATGTTAAAATAAAAATTATTATATTATTATAATTCAAATTCAATTTCATAACAAAATTAATGTATCCTTGCGTTTAATAACTTCTACTAGTAGCAGTTCTATGCTTAAAATAAGTCGTTTATTTTTTGTACTCATTCTTCTTGGTATTTATCGTTCGAAGGTTACGGAGGTTTTTATATGTACCACTATTTATTTAGGACATAATACCAAAGGTTGTGAACGTATTTGATATTATTGTTATATGAAGGCTACTTATAAATGCACTTATAGTGAATGGCCTATTTTACGTAAATTCTTGCGGTCAATTGGCATTTTCCTTTGATTGTATTCCGTTTGAATGTCATAGCAACCTTGCATTTCTATAATTTTTATTAATTAAAGAGTTTAATTAATTGCTATTTAGGCTTAATAACTCATTTGGTAAACCTGGTCATTTTAATTAAATTTCTCATTATCAAAATGAGCATCGTCTAAAGCATCTACATAAATTAGTCCACAGTATTCATATTTAATTGGTTAATAGTTTCCTAGAAGCCTATTGTTTGAGATTGGTTAGCAAATTAATCCTGCCATCTTGAAGCAAGCATAAAAAGCATTATGAAAACTCGCGTAAAAAAGGATCACCATGTATTTTACACAGGGTGTAAATGGCATGGTAACGATGATTTTCTTACCATGATTTAGTACATGATTATGAGACATGGTGTAAATAAAACTCGTCGAACATTTCCACAAATCGGAAAAAACGGTATTGGAAAAAAATTACACGTCAACAGAATAGGTACTTGCGAAAACACGAAATTTTAAAAAAAATCCCAATGATAACCGAGATTATAAGTTGGAAAAATCGAAACTAAAAAAACATCGCCGAAAAATCATGAACTTTTCAGTAAAAATATTTTTGACCCGGTCTCACTCAGAATCATGATCTGAATCACTGGTAAGCAAATCATCGTCACCATGTAATTTTATCAAAAGTATTATACACGTGGGCTTTTCACAAAAAATATTTTTGACTGTCCCTGTAAAATTTAATGCGGATGTTCATGTATTTTAAAGGGCAATTGTAATGCCGGCAAAATATTACTTGAAAATATAATTTAATGCGATATTTCCAAGACATTAAGCCTAGGTCTTATACAAAATGCTAAAATAAAAATGATTATTGCTTTAAATCGTCACGAGGACGAATACGAGGTTTCAGGATGTAAATGTCAATCGATTTTATTGTTCGCAAGGTTTTATTCAATGACATTGAACCCATCTTAATAAAATGTGTGCTCGTTCGTCTAGTGGTTAGTGTATGTGGCTCCTCACCGCGTGGTCTTGGGTTCGATGCCCGGCTAAAGTGTTATTAGGATTTTTCCGTCATCAGTTCGAATCATTTCCGGTGAATAATAAATAAATAATATTTCACAACTTACACACAACGCCATCTAGTCCCAAACTAAGCAGAGCTTGTACTATGGGTACTAGAATAACTGATACTAATACATATATACTTTTTCTTTCGTAAATACATACTTATTATACATAGAAACACCCAGACTAAGACGAACCCCGTCACAAAGATTTGTCTTAAGTGGAAATCGAACCCACGACCTCGGCGTCGCAGGCAGGTACATTACCCACTCCACCATCCGGTCTATGATGGCTTTAAGGGCATTATGTGGGTGTTATACACCTCTGCCGGACCCTTCTGCGTAATCTAGGCCTGATATTATGGTTTGTTATGAAATAAAGTAGTGCTTACCTGTGTGTAGAACAGTACTTTTGTCTTGGGATCGAAGGCGCTGGCAGCTGATTGAGTCTTCTGGCCTCTGTCGCCCAAAAGCTGAAAAAAAAAGGAAACTATTTTGAATATATCGACAAATACTGAAAATGTTAAGGCACTTGAATTAACGGAAGTGTCTTTAAGAGACATTAATTTGAGGTTGAACCTATTATATATAAAATGCTGCATTGATAAGAGTATTAATGCAGGTGTGAGTTTTCACAAAAATGTATACCCACTGTTCGAAGTACAGTAAGTACTTCGAATTCAAATAAATGAATTGGTATATTTAAATTTTGAATGCTGAGATTATAGGGTAATTTTAGCTGTCCCTTCCCCAATTCTACACCTACAAATTAACACAATTCATAACTTTTGTAAGAAAGGTAAACATTTAGGATGAATCATTTCTTATGTATTTAAGAAATAAATGTAACACAGTACAGTAAATGTAAATATAATTTAAAATTAAGTTAGGCCTAAAATATAGAAGTTCCCGGAACATCCAGTTTTGTGACCAAATTCTTCTAAAATTAAATTGAAACGGTAGAAAATGTTTGCTGTATGGGATGCACCATAGGGACGCTTTTCAATTAACTGGTTTTAGAGTTATCATTGTCAAATAGTCTCTCAAGGAGATCTCATTTTTGTGTGCAGGTCATAAACTAATTTTTCAAATCAGAAATGTGACTATATTTCGGTTTGTTGTTGTTCATAGCTATTTATGTCGTAGTTTTTAATAAATTCTGTGGACAGTATTATTGTTTCTACGTATAATATTAAAAAAGATGATCGCGGTTATTTTCTAACATAATTTTTATACCATTATGACAACCACATGTGACCTCAGTTGTGTGACTTTTTGAACGGTCACCTATACGCGAAACAAAGAGTAACAACATGTCTGAACTCAAAATGTACTGTTTGTTTGGAGTTGAGCGTATAAATATACAATATTTGCAATTTTTTGAGTAGATGTAGCCACAAAGTCACTCAAAATAATAACTTGTAAAAAAATTAAATATGATGAATGTGGTGCAAAAATTCACACAACCAAACTTAGACCGCGAAATAAGTGTTGTTTTAATAAGTGAGAAGCAAACGATGTCTGTCATCGGTAAACTCAAAACTCTAAGTCTTTATTGGCCCTATAATAAATTCGTGTATTTTAAGTATCAGAAAGAATCATGGATAAAGCCAGGGGGCGGGTTTGTACGGTTTGAATTACATCCCGAAATGTCTCAAGACTGTTTTGCAGGTGACAAATTAATTCACATTTTCCCCCTACCCTGATATCAAATACGAACAAGTAACGTGAAGTACGGACAATTCCTACTTATGCCTACTTATTTCATTTTACATATTGCGTGTAAGCTGTATCTATATATACCTTTTTAGGCCACAAGATGCCACCGAACTTTCTTTGTTTCACTTTGCTGATCATACGTGAACGTGATTGAATTGTATGTCGCTGATAAATAATTCAACATATACGTTGGACTCTAAAGTATGCAATATAATACAAGAATCTTAAAACACTTGGTTTGCAAATTTATATGTTTATATTATTATTATTGCATCATTTTTTATTTCTAATTATAATGATAGCAGATACTAGGCCATAGTCCTCGCTGGCCAAGTGCGGATTGGTGGAATCACAGGTGTGTGAAGACCACCAATCCGCACTTGGCCTTGTGCATTTGTAAGGTTCTCTTAGGCATACAGGTTTCCTTATGATGTTTTCCTTCACCTTTAGCGACCCATAATGTTAATGATAAATACACACATATTCAGGATAGGCTCCGCGATCTCACCTAATGGCGACTGATGTAAAAAGTCACCTATTCACTCTTGCTTTGAATTTCAGTCTCTGAAAAGTACCTAGAACGGCTAAAGCTTTTAGCTAGACTATAAATATATAGTGCACAAACCTTGAAGTCATGGAATGCCTCGGTCTTGTCAATGCTCTTGTAATTGCGAAGCAGTTCCGTGGACACGCAGAACTCTTTGGTGCTGGAGAACGCGTGGAAGAACATCGTCCTATATCTGTAATAATACATAAATATTACATTAATTGAGTGGTTACGACACCAGTTATGGATAAGTGAGTTATATATCTAAATAGTGGGTATATTATACTTATTAAATATGAAATACAAATTTGCATATCTATTGCAGTCAGTTTTTACTATGGCGTAGAAGTTTTTGCCCTGCATACCCAACTCATTGGCCTACTGTACAAACAGATTCAACTATATTACTGGCTGACTGACATAATTGAATGGACGCACGTGTACCACCCATCCCTTTTGGATGTATACCATCAATATCGGTATTTCTATAAATATTTTAATGTTTACACACAGGTTTAGTTCTAGGGACAAATTGAAAAACAGTTAACGGAGTAATGCATTTATAATAGTTTAGACTCCTTTATATAAGATAGAATCGTGTATTAATCCTTTTCAACCCCTTGCATCACGTGCCTCACTCCTATATGAGGAACCCTATAGTATCAGTTTCAGCCCTCCAACAAGTAATTGTCTATATTATGTTTGTTTTGCCAGGTCTAGCTAATTTTAAATGGAACTTATTCAGACTCCATTGGCCTCGAGAATAGCGAGACCTTTAAGTACATCGAGACGTTCAAATTGTACGAATCGCTGCGATAGTTAAAACAATTCGCTATTGTGTAAGAACTTCGCAATTTCACACACAACAAATGTCTTAACTAGGCACTAGACACACTGAACGTTGCTTTAAATGACCTCGGCCTCAAAGCTTTGCTTTATTTGAGGTCAATGTCGTACATCAAGAGCACTCTTATATAAATCTTATTATCACTCTTATACGATTACCCAGTTTTATTAATGGTAATTTATTTAAATATTTTAAGCTTGTAATTAAAATTAAGCATATTTATTAAATTGCGCTAATAATTTGAATTGATAATAAAAAGGTTAACCAGTAAATACCTTTTGTATCTCTAAGAGCATTAAAATTAATAGATAGCATAGTTTTATTATTATCTTAGATACAATAAGATCAATGAACGCGTCTTGGAAATTGAAAATGTGAAACACAACATTTGAAGCGATTCTGTATCTTTCCTTTCAGTATCTTTTATTGCAAGTGAATACCCATTTTAATTAATTATACGTATTTAATTCAACGATTCCACCTATAATGAGGTATTAATATATAATTTATTGTTGTAATTCAAAAAAGTTGTTGAATAAATGTGAGTTTATAAAATAGCCATCTTTGACGATTTCGTAATTTAACACCGATAAAGGAGTAATATTTATAACACAGTTAGAAGCTGCATATACTCACCCATCTTCTCTAGGGTCAGACAAGGCCAATCCGAAGACACCATCAGTCCACTGGAACTCGATACCACTAACGTTGTAAGCTCCAGCCAGGGGTTCAAAGTGGAAGTAGTGGTGAGAGATACGCCAGGAGTCGTTCTGCTTCAGACTGTAGACCACCACTCCGTAGCCTCCCAGGTCAGGAATGTAGGCGTAAGCGTCATCACAGGTGTCTTTGTTGACATCAACGATCTAAAATGATAAAAAGTAAAAAAAAACATCCTTTTTTATGTTTTGTTCAAAATACATCCTTTGTTCTCACTGAGAGGTCTCGGGTTCGATTTCCAGGTTGGACAAAGTGTTATCTGTGAACTTTCCATCAGAAAATTCACAATAGCGGCACGGAATTGGAATTTCCCGAAATGCCCGATGGATGGTGATAGGCATAGATTTTTTTACCTTGAACGCAACCAGGGCTACGATTTTTGTCTTACCAGATAGCGCCACTGTAGAGTAAGGTCTTGAGCTTCGATAGAGCTTTACGTTTTTGCAGGGGCACAGTTCTTTGACGCGTTTTGAAAACAAACATTTTGGAACAAAAATTATTAAGAAGTACGGATTTCCTGCTCTAATTTCAAGTGGGGGTTCACATTTATACGTCCGTCTCTGTTGCTCTCATACGTGCCTTATACACAAGTGCGTTCTCTATCGGTCGTAAAAACGCGTTTGACTTTAGAACGCCTTAAAGAACTGCGCCTCTAGAGACGCGTATACACACTAATTTACCACATAGCCAACCCGCAAATAGTGACATTTGACGTTACGGTGACCTCACGCTACACAATCATCCCTAGCGATGAACTCATACGCGATAACCCTCATTACAATTTGATAAGATTATCGCTATTAAACAGGTTTTAACTAACTTTTAAATTGTCTTTACAAATTTTTTCTATAGTTTTAAACCAATAGCTCAATGAACTCGTTGGCACAATATGATTAAGGAAACTTAAATGTTTAACAATAATTGCCTATTAATTGTTACATGGAGTTATAAGACTTTTCCCGGTAACACAGTTTTAGATATAATGAGCTCACAAACTAACTATTAAAATATTGTTGATCTAACGTTTAATCTTGATCACGATAGGATTTACAATCGCCAGTTACTTTATGTTACTTCTGAGCAATGGAATAACTAGCTTTATCTCGATGTTGTGACTGACGTTGCTAATGAACAAACTTTCTTGTTCGTTAAAATGTGAAAATATTTTTATTTGTGTTATTTGATACAAAGTGAAACTCTTCTTTTCTGTTTGATAGATTAACTAAGGCTTTGTTAGAGGAAGCCTGAAAGTTGCACCAGTAACAGAAAAGCTGAAAGGAAATCGTTTATCTTAGTATGGGAATGTGATGAGAAGGGATGAAAGGCATGGGACTAAAAGAGTGATCAGTTTAAATGTCGATGGAATGACAGAGAGATGTAGGCTGAACAAAAGACGGATAGATTGCTTAAAAGAAAATGGTATGGTTGAAAAATTTCTTTAAGAAATAAGCAGTGCCTTTGTACTTGTTGCTCTCTATATTGTGTTTGTCCTTCTATCAATTCTTGTGTCTGTACATAAATTGTTAAATAAATAAATAAATAAAATAAAGAAGATATGAAAGAGAAGGAAGTGTGTGATAACGAGACGGTTGACACAGGAGAATGAAGGAAAAATACGGTTTTGTGCCGACCCCAAATTAAATGGGATAAGGGCAGGATGCATTACCATCATCTACTATGTATGCAGCATTGCACGCATCCCTAAAATATTCTCAATTATATGGGTGATTCCTGGGAAGCTTGATTTTGACGGTCACATCGTAATATTATCTAAAATAATAGACATACATAACTTAATTAGCACTCATACGATTCCTTGACTATTATAGTAATGAGGCCTATTGATTAAAATAACAATGTAAAACTGAAAATTGGTTTAAAATCCATTTGAAACTGAAAAACGGGGTGATTTAGCTTGAATTTTACGTGTCACACGCGTAACCTGTACTTTGTAATGACGATTTATTTTGTCTACGCTTATAGCTTTATATTTATTCATATATTTTTGAATACCTAGAAAGTGCTGCTATCCTATTATAATCAAACTGTTATAAAAAAATAAAACTTATAGTAGCTATAGTCATTCAAAAACATGTCACGCGGCGGGCGTCGTTTCAACCGTGCGACGTAAAATAGCAACCAAATTCGGTTCGAACGTGGTAGGCATCTCGCGATTGGTTCTACACATCGCCAGTTTACTGGCAGTGCTCAGACGTAAAGGTGGTGTCGCTCAGTTTCGCGCAAAATAAGTTAGGTGAGTTCTTTGACTACTACTCGTTTTGGTCTTACAGGGTTGATACATTCCATAGCTTGTTTTACTACGTAGTTGAAAATACTTTCACCTTAATGCTTTAAGATCATGAATACTTATATCCTTGAGTAAACTTTCAAGTAAAAATATGTATAATATTATTAATAGATTCATTGTTATATCCTAAAATGTAAATTGTCGTGAGATCCGTGGGCGCAGATCCGTGGGTTTTAAGCCACGGATCTTTGTTTTCGGCCATGAATCTTTGTCCTGTACGCTGGCGAGTTCTGCCAAAGGTACTACCTTGTAGACTGACACTGTTCTTGCTATTTATCTATTTACTAATGATGTCAATTAATGAAAGTGTTTTTTAGAGTTCCGTATTATCTACTAGAAAGCCATATAGTTTCACTATGTTTGTCTGTCCGGGCCCTAGCATCTAGACTGTTAGTGCCGGTAAGCTGAAATTTTGTAAACATATGTATGATAACTATGGCTACAAAGTGATAAAATTAAATCTTGAAGAAAAAAATTGGGTAGGTACTTTTGCTAAGAGTAAAGGGGTTTTTTTTTTCTTTCACGTACCTCTTAATGTAGAGTATCATTAAATAGGTCTTTTAAAAGCATTAAGGGTATGCAAAGGTATTTTTTTACTCTGAGATCTGCTAAAAATATTTTTAACCATGGATAGTATTTTTTTGTTTAAATAGCCCTCCCCCTCTAAAAGCTAAACAATTGGCTCAAGAAATACAGAATAATTCGTTACTGTGGTATTACTGAATACGGTACAGAAGACATGCTACATACGTTGCGCGCTCTATGTTTGCGTTGCTCGGGCATCGCTCACAGACACAATTTCTAAGACTACTTTCGTTCACACGCGTACGGCCCCTGGACCCCCGCGTGCCCGCCGAGTGTAGGTATAGCAACTTAGGTATATGCATGAGCTAGTTTTCTGTAGCCAACGATTTTGTGGTAGTATTATAATATAATGAAGGAAAAGTGTCACGGCTAAGTCCGAATTGAAAAATGCAATTACTTGAAATAATTCGTACAAAATCCATAATCTTTGTTAATAATGAATTGTTTGAAGTTGTTACTTATTTAATAAAATTAATTAATACAAGTATATTTAATACAAGTAGGTCAAGCAGTGAGCCCCTCTTAAATCTGTATTACTAGGTATGTTCTAACGGTTGATTATGGAACCCTACACTGCATTTGGCCCAACAAGCACTTGGCCGGTTTATAATTATGCTTTTCCATGCACTGGGAAAAAAAAACGGCAGTCCAGCATTATTAGAGTCCTCAATTGTCTAGTTTTTATATTTACTTTATACAACGTATATAGCGAACGAGCATGTAGTTCACCTGATGTTATATGTAGCTGTAGCCCATGAATATATCTACAATCCACAAAGCAGATTGTAGATGCGTCGCTTCATCTGAGGGCTACGGTGCTTTGCTTCATGTACCTGTAATTTCAGGACCTGATTTCACCACCGAACTGGATCACAGTAGTGAAAGCATTCGTATTTGGTGGTAGTTTAAGGTAGGATGGCGGCTTCACCACCCCTTGAGCTCCTCTACCACCATCCCTGACTTACCTTTATTATTTGTTAAAATTAAACACGTTTTTATAATTATTCTAACTTTTGTTGATTTTGTTTTTGCTGATTAAGTGAATAAAAATATTATTACTAGACAAATGATGTTTTATTTACAATTTCGTTTTATATTCTTTAAAATAAACGACTTTTAAGCTATGCCGCCTCGTATTTCATATGCTACCTAAGATCCATGGTTTTTTACGTGAGATCCGTGGCGACCCAAAACAAACATATTTTTATTTCCGAAACTATTATGTTTACGTGAGTGCCTTATGGACAGAAAAGTTTGTTTTTAAGCTCTCTTTTGCTACATATTTTTTGTTTTCACAAAACTTGAAAAAAAAAAAATGCCATGGATCTTACGCCAGGAACGCTTCTCTCAGGAATCACCCATATAAACTATCTATAGTGAAAAATATAATAAGTTAGTGAACTTTTGGTTATTCAACTTACAATGTTAGCGAAGAAAGAGTCTTCTTTCAGATCACTGTGCTTGCAAGAGTAACGATGGATCAGCTGATCGGTTTTCAAGTCAAAGATGACAATGGAAGGTCCAGTTACTTGGTTTCCTTGGCCTAAAAGAAAAAAAAAGTAACATTAATGATTATTTATCAAACAGGGTGGATGCGACAAAGGGGCATTAAATAATAACACCAATTCCACCATGATCAGTGTGCATATCCACGTTACCACAGATAATATAATACTAGTACAGATACCCAATCTCATACAAAAAATTGACGCCACCCTAAAAAATATTATTCTGGGGGCTATTTTAATTCATTTTTTATGCCAATAGATGGCCGTACTTGTGAGTAGTCTCAACCACGCTACCTCAACGCCATCTAGCTTTTGCAAAAGGTAACATCAGGTACATGACGTCCTTGTGTGCGTGAGAATGTGTCTGTGTGCGTGCCAAAGCTGCCAATATATTATTATCTGCATGTGTGCGTGTCAGTCAGTATGTACATTACCAATACCATTACGTTTGACCTTCTACAACGCTATAACACTGCTGCATTCAAAATATCAAACGATATTTTAAAGTTTTAAAATTTAAAGTTTTTTTAATGAAATGTAATGTAATAAAATAATGATTACTTTCTATTGTAATTGATTTTTATTTAGACTAAACTAAAAAATATAAGGGAAGTGTCGCTAAAACGAGCAAAACAAAGGTATTGCGGTAAAGGGCGTCCTTGTCGCGCTCACTTGGCGTGAATCACAAACCTTTTGTTCAAAACCTTGAACCTTTTTTATTTAGTCGTATTTATTTCGGAATGTTAGTACTCAATAAAACTTTTAAATCAAATTCAACTCATTTATTTCAAACGGGTACAGGCACATAGTTATAAATAGATTTTTTTTTAAATAGAGAATTCAGAATCTATGTCTGTGCCACTCGAGGAACTTTAACTTTCTGAAGTGTCTGTTACATGTATAATAAAGCGATTGGCTGTTTTGTCTATTTGATGGTCAAGACCTCTAATCACGGCTGCTCCTTTTTTGACGTGCTCGACACAATTTTGCCATTTTTCAGGCGTTACCTGATTGAAGGCATCATTAAATAATGTTTTAAAATCATTTAATTTAAATGTAGTAGGTATTGTGTCAAGCAACGTGACTTTTAGTGTCCGCCCATCATACGAGCTCTATTGGATTGAGCACCCCTGACTCACTCTGACGTCACACTCAGCGCCGAGTATGCGGGCATATCCCAAAAAATCTTATTTTTTGTTAAGAAATTAAAAAATTCGGTTATTTTATAATTAATTGTTTACTTCTATGAAAATTAGTTACAGCTAAATAAATAAATGTAATGATGGCATGTTCTTTGATTGATACATAAGTTGAAAACTTATACAATTTATATAATTTATAATATTTATAAATTATTTATTTTTGAATTACGTAAACAATAGCATTTCATTGTTTTAATATGTATTTTTAAAAACATGAAAAAAATACCACAAATTATGCCCCTAATTTACGTATTTCTTACTTAATACCTTGCGATAAGAGGTGTTTGATTAACCGGTATTATGTAACTCGATCGATGCAGTAATTAGCGACAGTTTTTAATGACCGCCGATCGCTATCGTAATTTTATTGACTTTTTGGTAGAAGTCGGATCAATGACTTTTATTCTTTACTTATCTATCTGGAACTATAGAAGCGACTATAGAACATTCACAGTTCGCGCGCTGTTATAAGTTTCAATTTTGCGTGCACGTGGTCGTGGGTACCTCAGGCGAGGTGTAGGTATAATTTTTACATTTACTTGACTTACGTTTGGGAGTCAATCTTCTGTTGTTCCCAAGGACGATAATAATATAATACCTACTTAACGTTGTTACTTATTTTGCCTATACCTACTTCAAATAAAACGTCTTAAGTCAAAAAAAAAGTTGCAAAAGCAAATCTTTATTTATTTCTGGTAAAGTTTGATCGAAAAATCTAAAATCTGTTTATAAAAACGTGCAATCATGTTTGCTGAGCATTGTTCCTACAACTGTCTTCGTTCGCAAAAACGTATTTTTGTAGCAATCTTATTATCGAAATTTTTAGCTAGACTAAGATTGCTTTGAAGGAAGAAGACAAGGGAGGTTTTAGTCATATCACTCAATACAAAAAACATGTATGTAAATACCCACTAGTGTATCTAGGGGTGCGCTTTGTTTTTCATAAAAAAAAATCTTCATAAAATCGCAATTATTTTCCGAAGAAAAATGTTATTAATAACAAATTAATAACATTTTTCTTCATAGGTACTCATTGGCATTAATAATATTGTTTTTCATTCACATCTTTTATCCTATTATTTTCTTATATTATAGTTTTTCTTAATGATACCGATCATTCTTTTCAACTCCTAATTATTTTTATTTATACATTTGTTTGTTCTTTTTTTTATGAATTTCTTCATTTGGGTGTTACGTTATTTACTTTATTGATATCCATAATGTCAATATAAATATATTAATTATTTATTTATTTAATTGTAAAAAGATCTGAAAAACATCTCGCATAAAATATCCACAAGAGCACACAAACAATCCGAAAACTTCTACCGAAGTGAAGGAAACACGCGCCCGTTCCTTTGTAAATAAACATTGAGTAACATTGCAGAAAAACATTTTGTTTCTGTTCGAAGTACATCACATGACAATTGATATCTATATTATTTTAGATTAATAAAAAAAATAAAATACATTTGATTACTTACATTATTAGAAAAACATGTATTTAATATATAATTTAAAAAGTTCGATGATGATTTTATATCTAACTATTATTGGAAGGCAATCGTAGCCTCAGAAACTAAACGCGTCATCGTAAGTGAATGTCCATTAAATTAACATGTTGAGTGACAAAAGCGTCGAACTCTAATTTGTTTATAACTCAATATACACTCACACACTCATACAATGTTAAAATAAAATTGTAATAAGCGCCATCTATTAGCCACAAATAACCTAACCGCATGAAATTTTTACATTTTGTGCCGTATCCAAGACGGCGACTGAAGAGTTAAAGACATTGATTTCTTTTTTCTCTCAAATCACTTTGAAATAATTGAAGAATGCTTTTAACGTTTTATATATACGTGCTTTATTTTTTAAAAATCATATTTTGGTCAAAAGTTGAACAATAGCGTTTATAACAATTTATTATTTTTGCATTGCTACACATAACGCCATCTATGGAAATTTTTAAGAAGTAAAAATCTAATGTTCCTAATGATACCCCATGACGTTACATATTAAAGATTGAAAACTCGTATGCTTAATTTGATAGGTCATATTTTCGTGATGTAGCTAACATCGTTCGATCGTTCATCGTAATATAAAAAGTAACTTATCTGACCATAGATGTAGACCTTGATAGAAACTAGAAAAATAGAATTAATTTAACCATGCCTAAGCATTGTTTTTTATTATACATACCAAACAGTAGCTAATTTTATGTGGTTCTTGGAATCACATAATTAAATATTAATTTTAGAATAAATTTCACCAGATCATAATAAGTCTGTGATGACTGACGCCTACTCTGACAAGTAAATTTAGTATTTGTTAAGAGTGACCAGGTGGTTTACTATCAAATACGTTACCAAGAACTGATGAAACTGACCGTCAATGTAGTTAGACCTGGCAACAGTTAACCAGTGTAGGTAGTATTTGCTTACTGAATACTAAATAATGACGACATTGTTTGCAAAGCTATGCTAGACAATCACGACTCGATCTACATTCCAGTATATTTTATTATTTATATAATTATAAGTCTAGTAACTGTAACAATAATACATGTACTAAGAAGTAAATATTATAGCTATCAATGCAACATTTTTTGCAACAAAAAAAAAACCTAATATATCTTGAGTAAAAAAACAATAATAGGATTAACAATACCCGTTACGATTTCGCACAAAAAAGAAGAAGGTCAAGTATTAGGTACTTCCGTGAAAAAGGAGTAAAAATGTATGGGACCGCATTCTGAGCTCTTCATAGGGCAAGAAACCTAATAACAAATCAGCACAACCGAATTTAAAATGGCGCGAAATGATCACCCAATTGTTTGCTTTCATAAAATGTCAATACTTTGACAATGTTATTATTATGTTGCCAGCAGACATAAAGTTGTTGCCGTTTCTAGACTTTAATGACAAGGTCAATAATAATATCCAAAATATGAATTAAAAAAAAACATTATCATGCTTATAAAATTCGCTTCAGCGCTTTCATCTTCATACGATATAATTATCATTTTACTATTGTTGTGTTAACACACAAATTAATTAACAACTGATTCGCACCACTTCTGTTCCTGAACTAGTGAACAGGAGTAGTAAAAACCTGTAATGCCTGAACTAATCAATAGGAGTGCGGCGAATATTCGTTACTTTTGCGTATAATAACCATACGGACCGTCTGATGGTAAATTGGAAATGAGTTACTGTCATGACATTCAAATACGATTTTCTTTAACATTGTAAGACACAAAAAACTTTATTATTATCCATAGAAATATATACTATTATCATAAGTTTCTATGGTGTCGGATAATATAGGCATCGTAAGAACAGCTGAGGTAGGTCAAGTGAAATCGATCATAAGCCACTTATCTAGCTGATGGCAACTGGTTTCAAGATTGACATCCAATAATTATGTCGCTATTAAACCGGTCTAATGATTCACCTGCTCATTGAGTGAGGCTCAGGACTCTATACCTACATGTTTATTTTTAATGGTAGCAAAAAAGTCACTTCCAATATCTGAACTGGCTTCAGGATGTAAGAACCGGCTATATATACATATACACTTATTTATAAATTTGTAATTAAATCAGAATGAGTTATAGTATTTATTGGTTCATAACTCGCTTCAGTTATATTAATTAAAATAATGTTTAATGTTTTCAAATATGTGCATAATAAATTCATTCAAATAAGGGTACGATTATTATAAAGAAAACTGCTCAAATAATATCCTGGATGTATTCAGTATTTACCTAATAAATAAAAACATTAATTCTTACCTAGAATGTCAGCCAATCCAGTGTCTACCATCCAAAGCCTGTCACAAGCGTCAACGAAAACTCGGAACACAGAAATCAACGAGGTGTTTGACGGTAGACCAGTTGTCGAGTCTGGTACAAAGTTATCCTTGAATGATGGGTAAGGTTTCAATGGCTGGTCTTGTGGACCATCCAAGTCCACATAGTTGAGCGTGGAAGCTACACCTGCCTTCCATCTGGGGACGCTCACAAACATCTTATTCCTCCATCTTACCAAACCCAACGGGAGATTGTTCTCTGGTATGAACTGCTTTTCTTTGATAGCATTCTCTCGGCTTTCTGGTGAGTCCCAGGTGTAATCCATTTGCTTCCATGCGAACCTGAGTTGTGGAGTAGCAGCATTGCAGACCGACGCGACCGCGAGGACTACAACTAAACTTATCGTCCTCATGGTTGCTCTGGAACATAAACATTTATGTAAAATAAAAATAAAATAAAATGAAAATAGCCTTTAATTATCCCATTTAAAAAATTGTGACAAAATAGTAAATAGAAAAAAAAAATAGAAGAAATAAAAATGAAAATTACAAACTAAAACTAAAAAGTAAATATGATTTTTAAATTAAGGGGAATCCACTTAAGGACAAAGGCCTTCTCCATCGCATGCCAGTCGTGTCTATTTTGGGCTTTGGTAGTCCACGTAACGCCAGCTGTAGCCACAATGTCGTCTCGCCATCTTCTAGCTGGGCGACCCCGGTCTCTTTTGCCGTCTCTGGGATACCAGTGTAGAACTTTTTCAGTCCATCTGCCATCCCTAGTCCTTGCAATATGGCCTGCCCAGTTCCATTTTAGTTTAGCGACTATATTAAGGATGTCACAAGGATGTGTGAACATATATGTAGCAATATAATATTAACGATGTTGCCAACAGCAATATAATAGGTGACCCCTGGTAACTGAGGTTCGATTATAATGGTTTTCCGCTTGCAAATATTAGCATGAATTATCATAATAGTTGAAAATTTTCATGAACACAATGTAGGTTTCCTCATGAGAGGATACCTACTAGCTATTTTTATGTGACAGGATATTACAGTCATCAACGGAAAGTGTTTTTATATTATAGACTCTGTTGATGTAGAGTTAATAACAATGGGAACTTTGAAGGTTTAGTGGAATTTGACGTGCGTCGACTGCAATTTGTATGGTTCCCCAAACATTACGGTATGGTCAAGCTATTATGTGATAGAGGTAAGACATATGAGAAAGATTACAACTAGAACTCTTGATTATTTCAAGTCACCGCTTCCAGAAATCGAAATTAAAATTGGATGCAACGCGTTGATGTCTTCTTTACCACATTTCGAATCAGGTCTAATTTTTACCAATTTCTGAAAGCTATTAAGAAATTATAGCGCAATATCGGTCCTCCTTTAGCCAATGGCACACCACAAATATTATTGTCAATATTTGCGGGCCTCCAACCACCGTACACATTTACGCATTGTATACTGTTTCGATACGAATATTGCGTTGGTACAGCAATTCATTAATCGCAAATTGAGTAAATAAATAATTACGATTTACCGCTCGCTTGATTGAAAAGGTTCCACAGATTTATTACCTCCATCCGTATTTATTTTATTAAAATGATATAATTACCTAAATTATTAACCCATTTGAAAGTAGCAGTGTGGTAGCAGGTTCATCGGTATTATTTAGAGTTTATTATTGGAAGTAATTGGAACGTAAGCTAAGTCGTAAAAACCATAATAAGGATGTAGATCAAGATTTTAGTCTTTTACAAACAAACAAACATTCCAACATTTGCTAGAGCCATTGGATTTTCTGATTTTGATTTTGTAGCTCTATTGTAGGTTGCTGATGCAACCGTTCAGATTCGATATGAGCAGCTTCGATAAAAAAAAAGATGTGAAAAACTCACCTAAATTACGGTTACCGATTTTACAAACAAAATTTCGAGGTTCTCACCAGTCAGGGCATCGTGATCTCCTAATGAGCAACAAAGGCATTTTCATAATTAAATTTCGCAGTATTTTGTGACAATAACGGCACAGACACTGCGAGGTGTTGTAACCTGGTAATGACAGTATTGTGAAGCGGAGCATCTCAAACTCCATAATAACTTCTTGGCTCACGTTTTTGCTGACTTGATTTTATTGAGAAACGACATAGTTGCCTTAGAATTCTTCCTTATCGAGCAGATCGGGCTTGTTATGTATTCGGATAGCTTGGGAACTGTGACGGGTTACGTAAAACTAAATAAAAGGAACATCATGTGGTTAAAACGATTCTTAGTGTGGCCGTGTGAAACATATACGCATATTCATAAGTGCGTGGTACTAGTTTGTGGCTGACATTGCAATGGGATACAAACCACAGATTTCAGAAGTATGACGAATACAGTACTTTTAAAAGGAATTAAGGTGTATTTCAAAAAGTGAAATTTAATATTTGCTTGAATAAATGGACCGAAGCGAGTGATCTAAAGGAGTTAGGCCCAACATGTTAAATCAGTCGATTGACTTAAATAAATATTATATTTGGATCTCAAGTTATGACACCAGTTTTTACAAACTATAATTTGGTAGTTATAGTTTATTATATATTTTAATGGTTACTTCCGAGAGCCTCGCATGCAGGAACAAGTCATAAGGTGAGAGAATGTGCGAGTCACTCGTTTTTTCTCGTCTCGTTCAAGGCTCACAAGTATCGCTGTAGTGCATTAAATAACCAATCATGAATGTAAAAACGTGTTAATAGAATATAGGTACATCAACTGGTATGAGTCCTGATTATGTAACATTACAAAAACACATCAGTTGCATTTCAAATTTTCAATCGACATGAATTGTTAAATCGATTTATTGATAGTTCTTCAATAAGATGTTTGCTTTCGACTGTTTGATAAGTAATAATAATAATAACATTGGCGGTATAAACGAAACCCTATTACTAAGACTACGATGTCCGTCCGTATGTCTGTCACCAGACTGTATCTCATGTACTGTGATAGCTAGATAGTTGACATTTACAAATGATGTACAACTAATGCCGCTTTGACAACAAAAACTAAAAACCCAATAAATTAAATATTTATGTGGGGTTTTAACAAACGTGATTTTTTTGCTTCAAATTGATAAGGACAACAAGGAGACGCTTGAAATATTCAAAGAATATCTAATTTAAAATGAATAAATAAATTAAAATAAAATAAATATTAAGGACTCACGATTTTATAAATAATGGTACGGGGCCGTACGTGCACGGGTTCAACTCGTACTTGGCCGTTTTTATGACATTGATAATATTAATATTACTATAATACTAAATTGGAGACCGTTGCAATAGATTTTATGTAGAGTGTATAATGATATAATGTCAATGTTACTTCATATGCAATAAATATCAAAATCAAGGCGCTGGTGTATTCTAGTAATCAAGTATCGTATTAATCACAATAAATTGCACAAATCGTGGCAATAAATCTATACAAACACTGTGTTAGTAGGTAAAGTTAGTGATCATTATTTTACATAATGTCTATTGTATTGCTAGAGGCTTCCTGTACAAGGAAGTTGAATTAATTGAAACTGGTTGTAGCATTTTTTTTTAAAGAGAGGTGTAAAAAAAGAGTATGTAAATTTTTTTACCACTTGGATAACAAACATACCATGAGGAGTAGATTTTGTTTCTTGATAATACTAAAACATTATTTTATTCGTGTGGTGACTTTTAATTTATTTATTTTTTTGCGCTTAGGTTATGTAACATTTCGTTCTTTACAATTTATCATTAATTTAAATGTTTAGGGAATAATTTATATTATTGTCGCAGTTAGCTTGTTTCTAGGTCACTATACCAACCGTCAAACATCTTGTCGGCTCGCGAGAGCGAGAGCGAGATATACGGCAAGCGTTAACCCTACACGAGTGACTGAGACATTTCATTTTACGACTCAGCAAAATCTTTGGTTTTACCTGTACCTAACAAATGAAGCACTTCTTCTTAAAAAAATGTCTGGATCAACATCTCCTTAGCTTACTTTTGTATTGACAATTGAGAACGTTATGTTTGTAAGCCAAACATTCCTAACTGTAAATAATCCCCGTATTGTGCGAACCACTGTGTACCTGCATGTAATTTGTCTGTTCTGGTATGAATTCTAAGAAAATTTGTGCTAAAACCACAACAACACTTCAACAAAAAGTTAAACTAACTGGCCGACTCGAATTCAACGAAATATTCACAGCAATTAAAAAATTCTTACGAATTCAATTATAATATAATAACATAAAAGTTTACATGTCTTGTTATAACTATAAGATGTTGTAACATCGTTATGCTATTCGTTATAACCATCAGGCACGCTGATAAAATAAACAATAATATACTAAGTAACTTTCCAAAACAAGCAGTTAGTTTTTTTATATTTCTGATATATTTGTGTTTCTTCTTGATCATTTTTCAAATTGTTAAATTTGACAAGAAGTTGATCTTTTAACTCATTGATTGATAATATTACACAATACATACTTATGTCTTAATATATTCAAATCATACCTTGAAATACAGCAGTGATTTGACAGGTATTCAAAGATTTTGACAATATTCCAAAATCAGGTACTCTTCCCAGGTGTATCGTGATTATAATAAACAGATACCTACTACATGTTAACAGTTGCTAGCAACAATAAAATGGAGCTACCTACAACAAAATTATGCATGCAATCGTTATCACTAATGACGGGGCAGCAGCTAATTATGTACGCGCAAAAATCAAACCTAATGAGTTCTATATATATTATAATAAGATGATGGTCATACCTATTGGCATGTTTCGAAAAAGTCCCTGTTTACATAATGCCCTTGTGCGTCGATACTTATTCTTTTGATAGTTAATTGTCATAAAGTCACAAGAAACAAATAACTTCCATAGAACATAATCATAATCAAAACACCGGAATTACCCAGTGGTATTCGCAAAGTTTCCGTCAAAATGGCCTAACCCCATAATTTTCTACGCTACGAACCAGCAACATTGTATTTTGGTCAATCGTTTATTACAGACTACTGTATTGTACAAATTACTATAACTTTGAACCTAGTTCTATCAATGCTTATCCAGGTGCAATTTTCAAAAGCAGTAATGGCAACGAAGTTTCATCGTACTATCGTTTTATTTAAGAAGTGCTTTTTGTTTTTTGTTTAATTACTTACATGCCTGACTTTAACCTAAAAGAAGGCTATAATAACATAACTGGCTGGTATTCACTTTACGAAAACAAGAATGAAACAAACGATGACTAAACTTTTGAATACTTTGTTATGTCGCAATATTTTGTTTTTGTTTTGTTACTAATTTATGATTAAGTTGCCTCGGCTTTCCATTCGAGTGAATACTTAATTTACATAATTAGACCGGTCGCTTTAATATTCTTTATTTTTAATGAAATCTAGATGTTGTATTATTTAACCTTAAGGAAAAGTATTATGACACCATCTGTTTTTGGACAATGAGCCTCGGTTGTGCGAATTTAAAACGAAAACTGCCGGTTTTGAAAATGTAGTGCAACCTTATTTTCACATAAAGACGACTAAAATAGATTGATCGACTAAAATGCCATTTATGGTATACGCACGCGGAATATAAAATCACAATCGATTTCCATTAAGCGTCATATTTGCATTGTAAAAATGTACCTTGGGTTTTACCCAAATACTGTGCGAGTGAATTGATCGTATCTGATTTTGTATGGTTTGACCAAAGCACAAACTTGGCTCTGATATATTTACAGAGACACGCAATATAATTGAGTGTTCACAACCAGACTAAGACATTTTTTCTCACGTCATACAATTCACATCTCGAGTCAATTAAAATTAATTAACTTAAGCTATTAGCCTTTCTGGAGCGAAGGAATTTTCAATGGCGCCGCAGGTGATATTATTTTCTTCATTTTCTTTGTTCTCATTACGCTTGTTTTCTCACAAACACTTACATAGGTGTACATATAAGTTAAATGCACACTTTTACAAAACTTTCGTCCTCAAAGATGCACTTCGCCACTTTAATAATATCGAGACTTTAGCTATCGATAAGGCTTCAATATTTCTGTTTATCAATCGATAAAGTTATCATTTACATCGATTCAAATCTAGAGCATGCACTAAACAAAAGTTGATAAACTTACATGTAATCTAGTTGATGTTAAGTTAAAACAACGGAAGGCAGCGGGGTCAATCAGCACGACCGGTTCACCGAGAACGCGCCGCCAGACTAAACACGGTTCGAGACCTCGAAAGCTTTTATACACTCTTAACAACTTCAAGATACTATGTTTTTGTTAAAACATCATAGAAGCAAAACACGATAGTAAACAGAAATGAACATTTGCATCAAAATAACATCTGAAATTGTTAAAATTTATTTCAAAAACAAATTGAAAACAAAAGACTTACAGTGACAATTTGGGGATTTATAAAAACTATTGGGTTACTTAGTTAATGCTACTATGTTGGATTTGAACTAACTGTATTAGTACTTAGTTATTTTTACCTTATGATCACCGTCAGTCAAAGAGTTGTAAACCAAATTGTGAACCGTAAATTGAATAGCACAAATCGCGTTTGCAAAACCGTTTGCTATAGAATAGAGACTCTATTACGTTGTCAGGTTATAAACAGTCAGCGATTGCGAGAGCGCAATGTTGTGAATTCGCCTCGGATAGGTAATTCAAGGCCCACCCCCGTGACCAGTACATCCGTCGCCCATTCAACTTCACCAATTACTGTTTTATCTCCGAATGAAGCGTTTCGCTTTTACATGTGAGGATGCTGACACGATACGAAACCGATATGTGTCGTGTCCATCAATAGTTACATTATCTTTTGACCAATTTTACCTATCATATTAAATTAAACTTAATCTTAACTTGTTAACAGTAAAAATGCTCTGCTGTTCGCTCTGTACGCATCAGTGCCGCCATCTATACGCCGAACTATACCGGGCTTTAACATCGCCGCAAATTTTTTTAAATAAAAAAATACCTATGTATTTTATAATGCGAAATTATTGTAATACCATGATTTGGTAATCATTTTAATAACTGAATAGTTTTAATTACCATAAATAATTTTATAGGCCTCATGAGGTGAGTAAAAAATTAATTAAAAAAGTGCGTTATTTTTTACTTGTCGTGGCCGTGCCTCTAAACTGAAAGGTCTAAATATATATTTTATCTATATCTATATCTATCTATATATATAAAAGGCTTTGTCCTGACTGACTTAGTATCAACGCACAGCCTAAACCATAGGTCGTAGCGACTTGAAATTTGGAGGGTGTATTCTTTACAAGATTTTATCGTGCAATAAGAAAGGATTTTTGAAAATTCGGCCTCTAACAGGGTGAAAAGTGGGACGAAAGTTTGTATGGAAAAGCGTTTGTAGTAATTATGAGGCTCGATCAATTTTAAAAATGGAACTGTGTTGAGCAATCGTGTGACAATGAGATGTTGACATGAAGTTTCATAAAAAAAGGATTTTATGTCAGTGTAAACTTTTTAATTGTCATTTCGGCCTCTTTAGATATCTAAAAAGTAATTGTTTTGTTTAGTAGAAACCAACTTTAATGTAATGGAAGATGTGTGATGTAAATTAGAAAAAAAATATTTAAATAGGGTTAAAACTATCATTTTGATGTGCTTTAGACAGGTGGCAAACATGCCCAAGGTTTAGCTGATGGTAAGTTAGGGCATCAACTGCGCAAATTATACATACACTTTTGACGGATGGACTAATTAATATTAAATATAATCTACAATAAAGCCCGACACGTGCGTTTATTTAAGTTTGACGATGCCGAAGGTCTTACTAGGCCTGAATCATCGGTATTCTCCATTAAAATAGTGCAGTGTTAACATAATAAGATGCGTTTTTTGGGAAACAAAAAAGGCACCGCGCCGCCCCAGCCTCACTGCCGGCGGCGGAGTGGCGTTCAGCGTTCAGATTATATAACTCCGACAGAACGTGCGTTCACTCACATAAAAAAATGGTCAGTCAATGAGATCGCAGAGGCAGGGAGTCCGGCAGTGGCTTAAACCATATTATTCATTAGTAAAAGATGGAGACCCCATCACAAATAAGCGCCAAGCTGCAAGACGCATTATATCCATTTTTTATTCGTCAAGACAATTGACATGAGATTCGGACAGAATTCAATGACATCTTCGACCAAACTCTGTCCGAATCTCATGTAAATTGCTTCAATTATTATTAAATTATTAAATACTTTAATTATAATCATTTTAAAAAGGAGAACGTCACAGTCATGTCATGTTATTTATTGTGTGAGTATAAACTTTTTGGTAGTCATTCGGTCTCCTTGAGTGCCCGACGAATATACGTTGTATACGTTCCAAATTATGAAAAAAAAGGTCATATTATATAAAAAAAATAGAATAAATTCAAATCCGTGGTATAAGGGCCTTTCTACACGAGTGACTTTTTGCCAGGGTTTATTCCAAAACATTTAGACATTCTTACCGACATTCAGTTTAACCCCCTACATAAAAACGACTAGGTGTTATTAGTTAGTCGTGTCTGTATGTGTGTGTGAGTCTGTGTGATATTTTTACTTAGAATTTATTCGTTCAGTGATAGATATTATTGTATTTATTACTTTTTTAATGTTCGCTTTAATTTTTAGCAATATGTTTATTTTTATTTATTTTTTTATTATTTACGTAATAAAAATATTTATGTACGTTTTGCATTATTTGATCTTTTTTTGATATCATTTATTTTCTTAATTTTTTACGATTTCTTTTTAGTTGGACATTTTTGTTTCTTTATGCATGTGTTTTATTATGTTAAACATGATTTTGATTTTATACAGTAACTCTTTATAAATTTAATGTTAAATTCAATTTCATGTTTTCATGTATTTTTTGAAGATTTTCATAATATTTATAATGTGCCGTTTGGTCCGACCTTATGGATGCCTGATTGCTTTGGAATTGACTGGCGCATTTTTCTGCTCGACCAAAGTTTTAGTAGAGAGTAAAGTTCGCCTCGAGATCTGGTTTTGTTGGCACCTGAAGGGAAGACTTCGAATATTGTTTACAAATAAATACTTTAATTGGGTATTTATATATAATGATAACTCAACTTACGACAACTTTTAATCGCGAGCAAAGCCGCGGGCAAAAGCTAGTATATATATAAAAGGCTTTGTCCTGACTGACTTAGTATCAACGCACAGCCTAAACCATAAGTCGTAGCGACTTGAAATTTGGAGGGTGTATTCTTTACAAGATTTTATCGTGCAATAAGAAAGGATTTTTGAAAATTCGGCTTCTAACAGGGTGAAGAGTGGGACGAAAGTTTGTATGGAAAAGCGTTTGTAGTAATTATGAGGCTCGATCAATTTCAAAAAAGGAACTTTGTTGAGCAATCGTGTGACAATGAGATGTTGACATGAAGTTTAATAAAAAATGGATTTTATGTCAGTGTAAACTTTTTGATTGTCATTTCGGCCTCTTTAGATATCTAAGAAGTAATTGTTTTTTTTAGTAGAAACCAACTTTAATGTATTGGAAGATGTGTGATGTAAATTATAAAAAAATATTTAAATAGAGTTAAAACTATCATTTTGATGGGCTATAGTCAGGTGGCAAACATGCCCAAGGTTTAGCTGATGGTAAGTTAGGGCATCAACTGCGCAAATTACACAACATACACTTTTGACGAATGAACTAATTAATATTAAATATATCTATATATATAAAAGGCTTTGTCCTGACTGACTTAGTATCAACGCACAGCCTAAACCATAAGTCGTAGCGACTTGAAATTTGGAGGGTGTATTCTTTTCAAGATTTTATCGTGCAATAAGAAAGGATTTTTGAAAATTCGGCTTCTAACAGGGTGAAGAGTAGGACGAAAGTTTGTATGGAAAAGCGTTTGTAGTAATTATGAGGCTCGATCAATTTCAAAAATGGAACTGTGTTGAGCAATCGTGTGACAATGAGATGTTGACATGAAGTTTCATAAAAAAAGGATTTTATGTCAGTGTAAACTTTTTAATTGTCATTTCGGCCTCTTTAGATATCTAAAAAGTAATTGTTTTGTTTAGTAGAAACCAACTTTAATGTAATGGAAGATGTGTGATGTAAATTAGAAAAAAAATATTTAAATAGAGTTAAAACTATCATTTTGATGGGCTATAGTCAGGTGGCAAACATGCCCAAGGTTTAGCTGATGGTAAGTTAGGGCATCAACTGCGCAAATTACACAACATACACTTTTGACGAATGAACTAATTAATATTAAATATAATCTACAATAAAGCCTGACACGTGCGTTACAGCAGGTTTCGATCTGAGGGGGAACTGCTTCTCACACGGCCAGTTTTATGTCGCCTGCTCAAGAGTAAGTTCGCCTCGAGATCTGGTTTTGTTGGCACCTGAAGGGAAGACTTCGAATATTGTTTACAAAGAAATACTTTAATTGGGTATTTATTTATAATGATAACTTAACTTACGACAACTTACATTCGCGAGCAAAGCTGCGGGCAAAAGCTAGTACTTATATAATTGTTCGACTGACTGACTGATTCAACAACGCAGAGCCTAAGCCCCTAGGGATAGAAACTTGAAATTCTGCATGAATGTTCCTTACATAGCGTAGAGGCACACTAAGAAGGGAATTTTGGAAATTCCACCCTGAAGTGGGTAAAAGAAGGGTTGAACCGTTGTATGGAAGTCCGTCATTTTTGAGCACAAAATTTCGTATAGTTAAACTTGAATTAAATTAATTAATTTCTGTACCAGGGTTTTTCCCCCAAGCAGGCGAATTAAGTTAGAAGTAATTTTACGCAAAAAAAAACCCTCGCAACTAAAGGTAAAGGAGAACTTTTCAGTTTGCAGTACTAAATATTCTACATATTCTCAGTTACTACCAGTTAATACCAGTTATCTCCGGGTGAAACATCATTGTCTGCTATATCCTTTGCAATATGCGTTGATCCAATGGTGCCCCGGTACCGAGTCGTTATCGTGTAGTATGCAAAACACACAGTAACTGTTCACACCTCCACTACTTACAGTAACAGCTTTGAGCTGATGTGTTATGGATATGTTAATTAAACGGTACGGTCTGACCTGATATGAAAATGAACAGTAGAAGGTAGCTATGGAATTAACCGTTGCATGGTGATTTATTGTTATTTCACGGCTATGATGTGGAAATTATCTATAATTATTTAAATATTTTGAAGACATACGGTAGCGGAAAAAAAAGACTGCTCAGGTAGGAGAGAAAAGATCATTTGTATATGCATGCACGTTTTCGTGCTTTCCAAATTAATAAAATGCATTCAAAGGTCTTTCATAGATACTGTTTGAGTCCTTCAGGCCGACCTACGAGCTTGTAAATGTAAAAACCACATTTACCCCTAAATCTAAACAAATAAATATCACACTACATACACACAACGCCATCTAGTCCCAAACTAAGCAGAGCTTCTACTATGGGTACTAGTAAATAACTTGTACTAATAAATATATACTTTTTTTTGTTAATAAATACTTATTTTACATAAAAACACCAAAATAGTAAGCAGAAAATCCACTGAAATCATGGTGAAATCGTGTCGCTACCGTCCGTCGTAAAAGCGCACTTTTTAATTTGCAGCTATTCAAAAGTGTCACTGTGAAAATTGCCTACCTAAATGTGACCTATAATGTATACTCGTACGTAATGTGTCAACTATTGGACAGAATAATTGCAATCGTTACGACTAAATTCACTTTTATGTAGGTAAAGCAAATGCAAATTAATTAAATTGATTCGAATAATAATCTTTTGGCACCGTGAGTTGATCTGTTTTTCTGTGGTTCTGGTTGAAGCGCAAGAAACCAGACGAGAAATAATGTGCTTCTGTAACTTATTGTGATGTTAATATTTAAAACTATGTTATACTTTTCTTAAATAAATTTCACATTTTCTAATCAAACTGTTGCATGCAGGTAAAAGAATATTTTTAATTATGGGACATAATGTATACAGGGTGTCCCATAATTATATACGCCGTCATTTTTCAACAACCTTTTTAGTGAAAATTTAAAAATACATCACCATCCTGAGTTAGATTTTCGGCACAGTGAAAATTGTCGTGTTATTGGAGATTTTTTACTGTTTCGGCATCTCAAAAAATAATGTTATATATTTTTATAAGAAAAAAAATTGCAAATATTAATTTAAAATTTTGTGCGATCTGACTTAGACTCCTCCAACTGAAAAAAAAATGTTCTGAATTAGCTGGCTAGTTTAATCAAAAGGTAGTTCGGAATGTTTGTCTTCATGTTTGTGTTTGTGTATATAACTTATTTGTCAGCTTCTTGCATTTTCTTTTTTTTTTTGACGTGACAGCACATGAACAACTTGAGGCGAGTACGACAATAAGACATTAAAGATTAGTCATCGATGTAATGTAAGTCCGTGAAACAAGAATAATCACACGGAACCTATGTACTATCAACAAAGTAAAGCCATGCTCTACCTTATTACTATTTTTGTACAGACATTTCTAAACACGAAAGTCTAAATTCGCTTGACAAATGGCAACTTTAGCGACTTTGTTAATTTCAAAGGCAAAATTTGTTAAATGGGTCATGAATCAACGGAGGTATTTTCACTAATTGTTTTTTACCTAGAAATTGTGCCGGGCGTTTTGTAAATGATGTTATTTATTTTGATAATAATATGCTCTTTTTGAATTTCAAGTTTGCCACTTGTATTTTTTCGCTCGCGTCGCCATAATGGTAAATATTTTTGTGTTTTTCAAAACAATTAAGTACCTATCGAGCTTCCAGAGACAAATAAATTAGTAGTCGTGATTTAAAAAAAAACAGTACACATTTATATCTTGGAATCCGAATTATAAATAAATAAATTAATATCTCACGACTTACACACAACGCCATCCAGTCACAAACTAAGCTGAGCGTGTACTATGGGTACTAGAATAACTGATACTATTACATGTATACTTTTTTTTCTTTTTGTAAATTTGTTCAAATAAAATAAATGATAATGTAATTGATACTTGAGATTCAACGTCCTGTTGAATCTTATAGTAGATGTGATAGCAGATGATCACCTGGCATCTGATTAGCTGGCACCACTTAATCAATCGTCCAATCTCATATGCTTTGTGATTTCGTATGGCAATTTCAGAAGGATCAATTAAAAGAGGCATATCAACTAAATCTACTGATTACAAAAATATTTATCATTGCGATCATTTTTCATTTCATAAATCAATAAAACCTTAACATAATTTGTTATGTTAAATAAAATATGGCTAAGTTTATTTAGAAATTATACAAAATACAAGTACCTGTAAGGCCAAACTGAAATTAAAAAGTAGGCTTACTGTTTCCGTAAACCTTATGCTAATATTGCTCATGACCTCACGTTACTATTAAATTAAAACAAATTAAACTTATTTGAATACTAAGCCCCAATTTCACAGATATTAGATAAACCTTATTGGTAGGATAAGTTAATACTTATCCTACACTTAAAAAAAAAACCGGCCAAGTGCGTGTCGGGCCACGCGCAGTAGGCTTCCGTAGCTAGTCGTAACAACATATTTCGACTTAAAAGGGATTTACTATCTGTATTAAACAAGTAACATCTTCATACAAGTCATTACTTTCAAAGGTTTTTGTAATTTGCACGAATTATTCTAAGTAACTGCATTTTACACTTTGGACCCCAATTACTCTAGAACTAATTAAGTTAAAGTAACCAGATAAATAGCGTCCTTCAGATAGGAAATGTTTGTAGTACACGAAACCAGCTAGCACGTATGACGAGATGTATGAATGTTAAGGAAGCGAAAGAAGTATGTAAGGAGCGAAGCACATGGCGTTCCATCGTCTCTGCCTACCCCCGTGGAATAAAGGCGTGATTTTATATATGTATTGTATTATGTATGTTTATTTATGTTTCAAGAATTTTGAACGAAATATTCTGAGTAACTGCATCTGACATTTCGGACCCCTATTCCTCTTGAACTAATGAAGTGAACTTATCCGCTATAGTTTTCCTTTAAAGTTCATTACATGTACTACCGACACAATTTTTTTCAGATTTTAGGATCCAGTAGTTTAGCTTTTAGAGGGGGGGGGGACGCCCTACTCGAACAAAAATTTGCTCTTTAAAGTTAATTATCTCGCAACCGGATCCCTAAATCAAAAAACTGTCTTAGCAACCCCTAAACGTTTTTAAAAGTCCTATCTAACAATACCCCACACTATGGGGTAGGCGACAAAAAAAAAAACATCCCTACTTTACATGTAGGGGAGCTACCTGAAAAAAAAATATTTTTCCAAATTTTACTCTACGACTTTCTTTGTTTAGTTAACATACATGTTTATGCAAAATTTCAGTTTTCTAGCACCAACGGTTTCGTCGCTATGCCGTGGACAGACAGACGGACATGGCGAAACTATAAGGGTTCCTTGTAGGTACTACGGAACCCTAAAAACACAGCTGTCACTTTAATTTATGTGTGTTATATAATTAACACACATAAATTAAAGTGACAGCTGTGTTTTTTTTTCAAGTGTCTTTTTTGTCACTACTAAATTCGGTCAGGTTATATTTTATGGGTCAGAAAAGATATATCCGGGACCTCAGAAACTGGCCCTTAATATTTTTAAAGAATTATAATGTATGGGTCCGGGAGACTTGACCAGGTGGAAGAGTTGAACAATTGTCCAAAATTGTATTTAAAATTAGCGCAAATGAAACGGCAATGGGTAATTCTTCAGATAATTTACTTCTTTTCATGTCTATTATAATATTATATTTCTGTACTATATTATGAATTATATTTTTATCTAATGAAAATTAGTTACCACCTTACAATACAAATATATTTTAGTTATAACTATTTCAGTGTGTTTGCATAAGTAAATAAGAAGTGTCCGGCATACAATCTGATTATTGTTTTATAATTAAAATAATTAAAAATATATCACAATATTTTTTTTGTTATTTGTGTACTAATGCTAGCTTACTTGCTGCTTTGCTGGCTTATCTTCGTCAGATTACAAGGTATTACTTGTGGTCGACTGCCGGCGGGCGTTTTTGTAGTATCACATGTTTAATGTAGACGGTCAAACCTTTGCCTGAGTGAAGATATATTTCTTTTTCTACCACGATTAAAAACAATTAAGATTTATGACGTAGTACAAGAAAAATATGTTCAGTGGGTAGGTAGTTACTTACCACTCAATACATTTAGGAGTGAAGTAGCATCGCGAGCTCCTTCGTTACCTCGATAAAAAAAAATCAAAACAAACTATCTAATTAATTCAGTGCCTTTCAAGAATAACCTAATCGTGACCACCAACCACTGTCCCTGAACGATGCGGTGATTGTTATTTACTTTAACTAAAATTAGAGTCTTACGTAACGCCTGCACTAATTATGAGAGCAATTGCACCGAGTCACTTGGCTCATTGTCAGATTGGGCTGCTGAATATTTTCCCACACAAAAATGTCCAGAGATTCTACTTTTTGTACATATTTTAATATTTTTTGTGACTTTTATATGGTAACTGAGGTAACTGACAATTTAATTGCAGGGTTTCACATAATGATATTATTAAAGTACCTACACATCAATCATACTATGATATTATTTATGAGCAAAACCAAGCACTGGAACAATGCTGTTTTTTACCTAAGTTATTTAAATTTCCTTCCAATCTTCTTCTTCGTCTTGTCGATGGCTGAGTCAAATTTATTTTAACTAGCCATCGTGGTGAAAGGATTAGCCAATTCGCTTTGGAGAACTCGCGAATTGCCCAGGGTGCGCCGGACGCAAGGAATCGTTGTGTACGTCACTCGGGGAGGCTCTTTTCGTGCATCCCAAAGCCTTCTTACAACATTTCAATTACTTAAGGGTGTTAGTTATTAGATACATCTAAATCGATCGACCGTCAATCGATGCATTTGACATTTAAAAAGACAATAAGAGCGCACAACTGCGATGTTTTGCGACGGTCGATGTCGATGTAAAAACACCCAAAGTGGTTCTAATATGATAAATTTTTACAACGGGCAGCATGAGTCGAAAAAATATTAATTAAAAAAAAAACTGGCGTTAATCACAAAACAGTAATTTCGCCATACTGCGTAGCAGTTTGTTGGCAGAAACCTAAATATACCTACCACTTGTTAGATTTGCGCCGATATGAATGAAAAGGTTGATTTTGAAGATCGTTAACAGTGTAACGTCGATCATTTTCCACTTATTCAACCCCGACACACATAAAATAATGATCTTTAAAATAAAACAGCTAATGTTTTGCTTGAAATTTTCGCAACAACTTATTGTTTATTCAATGTTAAGTATGCCATGTTATATTCTAAAGTAGGATTGCGATCTAAACACACATGAGAACATTTACTAACAAGTCTCTTGAACTCAAAATATATTGCGTAAGTTTTGAAACATCTGTATTTAAATATTGATTCAAAAAATATAATTGAGCAAAGTTGCCAAGTGATTAACAAGTCAAAATTAACATACGAACCTACTACTACAACAGACGGTGTTGTATCGAACGACTCATATTGTAAAAACATTCAAGATATACCTAGTTTTCAAGATATAATTTAACTTCCTGAAATTCCTTATTAATAATGTATACTTTTTTTTTCTGTTTATATCATTTTATTGAATGTAATAATATTAATAATAATTTTTTTATAGAATTTAATATTGTCACTAACGATCTCGACTGAGTGCATTATGTAATACAACTGGCAATCGTTATTATGGAACCCACAGGACAGGCTTGCCTAGTGTGGGACCAATGGATATTTGTGAATGTTTATGCTTTTTGGTAATAAATCATTTTTAACACGCTTATATTAGCTTCACCTGTATGTTTGTTTGTTTGTTTGTATGTAACCGACTCCTTTGGACTCGATTTTGACCCACTTTAAACGGTCAGATTTCATTCAAATTTTGCACACCTGTCAAAGATCGATGACAATGCAATAATTCGATAAAAAAAATTAAAAATATATAAAAAAAAAAAAAAAAAAAAAAACGCTCTTATAAATAAACCAAACTAAAAAGTAGAAAATAAATAATAGTTTAAAAAAACTAAAAAACACGCTTTTAAAGTACTTCTAACTAAAAAGTGAAAAATAATTCCTAATATAAGCTGAAAAAAGCGTGGGGCGCTCTGTGCCATATTTTTCGTCTATCGAGCAACCCACGCTTTTTTCAGCTTATATTAGGAATTATTTTTCACTTTTTAGTTAGAAGTACTTTAAAAGCGTGTTTTTTAGTTTTTTTAAACTATTATTTTTATTTTATAGCACCTTGGTATGAAGCGTAAACTTGCCTTTTGAAAGACATCAACGCGATCATTCGGGAAGGACTGGCAGAACCCGAAGTATCATCTTATGAAGAACACCTTGAGATTAGACTTTGTTGTCCGTCTATATCTTGTAAGTACATCTAAAATTATAAAACAAATACCACTTACAGTAAATCCTGTATCTCTACTGACAACTATAAGAATCTAAATATTTTTCGAATAGGCAAAACGCAAATGATTTGTCCAGTTTCAAGATTAAAATCATTATGATGAATGCCTTTTTTCCATTAAATATCTCGTGGTGATAAAAATCACATACGTAACATTAAACTATGAGTCAGAACTAAAGTATATTTCTCTTTGCTAATGTGTAGACGCATTCTGCTTATCGAAGCGTTGGTAAAAGCGGGCGCCCATGCGCAACTGACTGATCTCCTCAACAAAACACGTATCTGCTCCACATAAATACTATGAAATAATTACTAGCCATTAACCACTTGAAACTATCATTATAAATATCCATAGCTTTCCAAGATAATCGTAAAAAATGCATCTAGAGTTCTAGTAATAAATCAAACTACAATTTATTTTTAATGGTTTACTGTCTACTCCATAAATATTACAACTACTATACAAAGAATAAGAAATAACAATATCTTAAAAAATATAAAAACAAGGAGTATCAATAACAGTATTTGGCACAGTGGGTTTTGACACCAATGAAAATACCTTAGCTAAATAATTAAATAGCTAATGCGTCTATTTCATATGTTACTTTATCCCTGAGAACATGTAACATAAGCTAAATATGAAATCAGACCTACAAATGCAACGATTAGAGCTAATTTTATAGTATTTAGAACTGAGATGACGAACCCTTAATTGAACATATAATTTCTAAAGAAGTACAATTAAAAAATAAAGGAAGAGAAATCTTTTGAATTTAAATAATAAATCACTTTAGTTATGTGTAAAAATTGTCATCGTCCCCATCGTCCCCATCATCCCCTAGATTCGCCATCTCTTATTAAGTAACTGCATTCAAGCAATAATACTACAACAGTCATACAGTACACTGTATTAACTACACCTCAGCAGTTGCCGGTCTTTCTGCAGTAGTGGGCGTAGTCGCTGCGGTCATCCTCATCTTCATGCTCGAAGTCGTGATGTCTGTAAGGCGGTGAATGCTGGAACCCATTTGGCCTAGGACTTTGTCTGTGCTCGGAGTATCCAGCGGGTCGACGACGGTCGGGCCACCGCCTTCTGTTGCGTTCCTGGTAACTGCTGGCCCTCGACGGCCTTCTTGTTTTGTTGCGTGAACTGCGAACATACATTTCAATAAGTCTTTGAACTTGGCGCGCCTTTCGTGCGTTACCGATACGCGTATCTGCTCGCACGTTTGCATAATTATGTAAAATATGATTTAATCAATCACCTAGCGTGTTAATGAAAACAGTTAAATTTTTACCAAACCATACATGTTTTGACCATAAAGAAGATGTACATCAGTTATTCAATTTTACTCTCGTTTCATATAAACATAGATTTATTGATGTATTTAATATTTTTGGAAGATCAACAGCAGGTTATAATATTTCAAGTTTCTTTACACTGTATGTAATATAATTAAAGATCATTGCAGGTCTTCGCTAGTAAATTATGATTATAAAAGGTGCATGAATATTTACCCATAGTTTGGTCTTTTCTTATATTGAGAGGGTTTTTTGAAGTCTGGCCGACGCGAATAGTCGTCGTCGTCTAAGTGTTCCGGGTCTTCATGCACCGGCTTGGTGTGATGGAAAACCGGCCGGACGTACGGTATATGTACCGGATAAGGTTTCTCCACTGGTACTGCCACCTGAATCACACGTCACAAAAACTTAGCATGTAAAACCTATATCACATTAAATCTATTAACTGACGCAATCTCATCATTAGGTGCAAAGTGTCGAAGATTTCTTGCTATTCTCATTACATGTAATTTACATGCTGTACACTAGTGTTACGTAGGAAATAATTATAGAGTCGGCATGCAATAAGCCAGGTATATGTTTAACAAATATCCGTGAAAGATCATTAGATAGATTCCCAACATGCAAAGTTATCACGTGTTCCGTTGATAGGAACTTGTTGATCGTCCGTGTTGACGACATCGTTGATTCCTGATGTTAATGCTAGTTGTCGACCGCCAAACGATTGCGGTTTCGTTGCGTAAACGTGAGGACCACGTCCATTTATTGGCACGTTCAAATGTAGATACGTGAGTGGTCATCTGGTCAAAGCGCGCGGCGTTGACGACGCTGGTGTTAGACCCTAAAAGGCACTAACCTCTTTTTCGACAGGCACAGGGACAAGCTTCTCTACGGGATAAGGAACTTTTTTGTAGACGGGGTAGGGCACCGGCTTCTCAATGGGCACGGTGATTTCTCGCAGTACGGGCACCGCGACCGGCCGAGAAATAGGCACTCGAACCGGGAACGGTTGCGGCACCGGCACTATGACCGGGTGCGGCACTTCTATCTGCAAGCGCATTTAGCCTCTACAGCAGATCTCACACGATACTAATACAAACGTTACATTTAAATTAGTAATCTAAGCTACGAGTTTTAATCGCAAATTTCCTTCAAGTTATTATAATTCTTACAAAAATAACATTAAAAGATATACTTATATAAACCCAGTAATAGAATCGATTTATTAATTAAATGTGAACAAGACCATATTTTAAAGGCCAAAAGTTTAATTTGTATTACCAAAGAGCACTTCATGCTGTGGTATTAGGTTCTTCAGTTGACAAAACATCAATATTTTTTGTAAAAATGCTTGCTGACTGCATGGATTCTACATTCTACCAAGATATTAAAAGAGCAAACCGAAAGTAATTAAGAAATAGTCTATGAAATAATGTAAGCGAGTACATGAAAAGTTTTCAATTAAAGACATCGTCTAAGTACCTATATCAATAATAATTCTGGACCGTTAGTCGTTATGCTGATAGGATCTGTTTTTCCGTCGAATAAAAAACAAAATGCTTTATTTGATGAAGCTATCTACAAGCTATTAACTCTTCAAAATACACCGAAGATAAGAAATGATAAAAAGTGAGATTGAACACTTAAACAAATCATGCCATGCAATAGGTAAATACACACTAGACTCTAATGTATCGATGTATGAACGTACAAAATGGTGTCGTAATTTTATAAGGTCGAGGCTATGGATTTGGTTCCCCTTTATAATTAAGCAATTAAAAATATTTATCGCCAATTTTGTTATTACAAAACAACAATTGAAGTAAACTGTCTCTACATAAATGAAGTAATATAAAGCGTAGCAAATCGGAATAGTAAACAATGATGGAAAATCATTTTTATGTACATTACATGTCCTTATCATCACTACACGGACTATGGTTTCAATAGCATTATAAGTATTAGGTATTCTGTAATATTAAAATAAACTATTAAAAATCTAGCTATATATGTTTATAGCTGTATATGTGCATAGTAATAATGAACCATGGTCAGTGTAATGTTCTCAAGCACGTCCTCATTAACACGCTCAGAGCAGCGTACGCGCAGATGGCAGATAAGCAAGAACCATGACTTTCGTAAGATGATAGCAGGCGCTGAGCCTCATATTCTATTGTTTTTAAATTTATGATAGCAAAGATTAACGAAGATTTTTTTTATTTAATCTTGTTATTTTAGTGCGTAAGAATTTATTTTTACATGAATCATAAATTAATAAGATTAACAATCAATGCAGTGCACGTTCGTTTTCTTTAGCCCTAGATAAACTGACCGGCTAAGGCTTTCACTAACAATAGCGACTGATGTAGCGTGACTGCAGGAGGTCGACGAGCTCATTATAGGCGCCCAACTACTCGTTAAACCTCCCATCGCAACACAATTTCCATTTCTTTTTCTGTTGCGTAACACAATTTTCCAGCTAACGCTTTACATTTTTCTACCCGTTCATTAAACTTTATACTATTTCTCGTGCGTTGGATACCCAATCAAGTATTGTATTACATGATTTCTCCCGGCCGCACGCGCGCTTCATTTTACTGCCCAAGACCGAGGAAATTAGTGCGCGACGTGAGTAGTCTGCTTTTCCGATCCGCATTCCATCATATTACCTTTTTTATTGTGGTCAATTATACGCAAAGTAATTATTAAGGCGTTCTAAACTACAATGTCATTTACATTAATTACAAGCAATAATTTACAAATTAAGGTAGGTCACTTACCGGGTACGGTTTCGGCACGGGAACATGGTAAGACTTTACTTCAGACCCGTAACCGTCGTAATCTCGGCCAGGCACATCCCTATATTTTGTCTTTATATAAGACTGTTTCCATTTATCAACCAGTTGTTTGAATTCATTGTCATTATCAACAACATTATTACTGGGTTTGTAGCTTGGCAAATAGGAGGGATGTGATGTATCGTGTGTTCTGAGACCCAATAAATCCTCTTCTGATTTATATCTTGTATCAAGAAAATCTTTGGTCCAATCAGGCTTATTTAACTTATGTGGTCTAAAATGATGGGACGACGGCGACGGCCAATCGACATGTTTATTTTGTGAACCCCTGTAACCTGATTTATACGGTCTTCTTGGAATCGAGACTACATCCTCGTGATTGTTTTCCGTAACACTGTATTGATGTTTTTTTGGGTGTTCTCCAAAGGAAGAGTAATCTGTAGATTTATACACACCTCCCCAATATGAACTCGTTGTTGTTGGCACGGTGGTAAAGGAGTTTTTAAATTGGTTCAAATAATCACTCGATTTATATTTCTCCCTGTAAAATGACGCTCCAGGAAATTCGTCATCGCCATTAAAATCAGGTATCTTCTTAAAGTTGCTATAATCCTTTTCAGGAAATGTGTAACTGGTCAAATCTACTATGTTACTGCTCGCTGGGACAATTTCGTCGTGGTTGTAAGGTTTTTTAGGTTCACTGACGTCATATTTAAAATTCATGTTGCTATAATTTGTAGAATATCCATAGCCCTTCACTGAAGAAGATGATGACGCAGACGAATCTTTCCAATCCTTAAAAGCGTTGCTATAGTTGCCCGAGGCCCAGGGTTTATGTTTTATTTTCTTTATTTTTTCAGGCTTCTTAGTACTTGGCTCAGTGTGTTTATAATGCGAGGCTATGTGCTTATTTGTAAAGTCCGGTTCGAAAAATGTATTTGTTTTAAACACGTTCTTTTCATATGGATCTTCCTTATTTTTTGAATTGTAATGTTCCGCAAAAGTTGATGGTGAATTATCATTAAACTTATTATTATTAAATGCATTTGCAAAACTGCTATCTATCTGAGCATCAGCTATAGCCATTTGCTGGTTAGAATGTTTCATACTCTCTAAATTTAATTTACTAGTATCTAATTCTGTAGGATAATATTTGTTCGTTAACTTTGTAAAATCGACGACCCTTGGAAAATTTAATATATTGTGTACATTAGACGATTCAGGTTTTCCATACTCTTCCGTATCGTGTGACGCAAAACTTGGCACATAATTATTATTATTTTGGAAATTTGTATTTGACTCGCTAAATGCAGGTTTCTCTTGCGTTTGCTCCGTGTTATGGAAATTAAAATACTTGTCTTCGGATGGGTTTGGGATTCCATTACTTTGTGTATCAAATTCAGAATTATTAATAGGATAATTAGGCCTATTTTTCTGTCTGGCACCTAATTTTGTGCCATAAACTGGAGCATCTGTTTCATCTCTATTTTGATTATTTGAATCCTCAGAATCAGTATTTTTATTTTGTTCACCTGTCGTCAAAAAATTAGGAGTGGACATGAAATTCATTGAATTAGATGTATATTGTGACATACCCGGCTGGCCGGCGCCGTCTTCGCTCGCTCCGAAATTATGTCCATCAAAAGACTGTGAACCAAAATTTCCACTAAATCCTGTAGAATCTGGGGCACTGGGAAATGCTGGAGCATATAACCTTGTGGAGGATTCCTGCTGATTCACACCGCTGAGAAAGCTGGAGTATTCCGGTGAGGTGGGTACGAAGCCATCGTAAGCTCCGACATCATTAAATCCGAAAGTCGAGTATGCGACCACGCTGGGCTGTATGGTTGTTGAGTCCTCCGGTTCTTTTGGCCGTTTATTTTTCCTAATTTTCTTTCCGTAAACATCGTTTATAACTAGTAATGCTATTAAAGCAAAACAAAGCTTGTTGTAATGCATTTTGAGATCACTTCAGGCAACAACACTATATTTACATGATACTAGAACGTGAGGCACACAAGGAGTTCGATTGTCGACTGAACGAGGGATTGTTGTGGTGCGATGATGAAGCTACGCTGCCGTGGAGCGTCCGCTCGCCGAAGCCGCGCCGGTGGACGTGTCTCCTCCCGTGTCCTAAGAAAACGAAAGCGTTCCACGCATGACCGACTCGACAAATTTCCCCAACTAATTATTCGCTAATATTGCGTTCGATGCATTTAATAACGGCTGATAATATTAATGCAGCAAAGGTAATTGGCTTCTCGTGTCATTTGGAAACCCGTCTTCCGTCATACTAGGCAACTTTTTTTCAGTGCTGCATACCCATTAGTGACAATTTCTTATTTCCCTGGGCTGTGCATTAACAGCACTTTATCATCTAAGACGGATACATAGCATGCATATCGTTAAAATTAATGTATGTATCTTGTTTAAGTAGATTTCTCTGGATTATCTACCTCCATTTACACCCAATTTGTTTCAGCCTTCACTTTCACCTCACTTCATGTTTAATTGTTTTTAGCACAAAATAGCACTACATCTCCAATACATAATATATAAAACATATAAGCACATTTATAATAGGTATTTTTTTTAAATTGCTCTAGTTTGTTATCTTTTGCGAGAAACAGCTTCATCCGCCATGTGTGTATTTTAGTATATATAGACCTAAGATATCTATCTGGTATAAGAATAAAGGTAGGTCTATAGCCAGTAATTACCAATTATTGTAAGTTATGCGATGTATAAATCAATTCTAACGTTAATATCACGTTGTTAAAATTAGTGCTCACCAGGAAGCAGTTAAATAAATGCCTTTTAATTTATAATACTTTAATAACTGGCTATTTTGTTTTTATCTATAATCCAAGAGAAGGTGTCCAATACAAACAAAACGCTTCATTTTATTTTCAAGGTGAGTATATGTTTGACATTACAAGCTCTGCTTAGTTTGGGACTAGGTGGCGTTGGATGTAAGTTGTGAGATATTTATTTATTCAACAACAAAAAATATCCAGATCTGATGAGAAGCATACAGCAGGAGGTCAGGTCAGCCTCATTAGTTTTTAAAATATAACACCAAGAGATTTGGTAAGACACTGACACGATCAACAGATTAGGTTAGTTCGAAAAAGTAACGTTCCAACACCAACATTTACTGAATACATTTAATTAAATCCAAGGAATTTGCATTTCTTGTTTATACATTTTGGTACTGGATAGAAGAACTTTTTCAAATTGTATAGTAAATTTCTTCAGTACAGGTTTGTCGACGACGAGTCTTAAAGGCATAATTTTCATTATTTAATATTATAAAATGTGAATATTTTAATTTTAGAGTTGCAGTTGCAATAACATTCGCTAAGTAGAACTGGAAATCGAGTGTCCTACTGATTATATTATATTTATATATATTTTTTTTTAATTTTAAGGGTATTTTAATCTCTTATTTTAATTTACATTAATATAAATTTTCTAATTAATATAAAATTAAGTATTTATATATAAGTTAATCAAAAATAACTACATATTTACAAATTTACAGGTGAGGTGTCATAGAATTCCTCCGCATCGACTTCGACTGCAGGGAACGTCTTCAAAAGGCTGACGGCATTGCCACGTTGAATGGCAATGCTGATTCTTTGAGCCAAGTAAAAGCCAGCCTTCTGATCACGTGATTATAAATATAAATAAAACGACAAAATATTCTAAAACATTTTTATTTGACTATGCAAATCATCGAATTCTCATACAGGTTGTATGTCAAACTATTATTACAGAGTAAGTTACTTAAACACTACTTTCGTCATACAATGTCGCACTTGAAATGGCCACGATGCTCCGGAAGCCTATTACTACATACTTCATAACATGAAGATGCCATTTTGTACTAAGTTACAATAACTTAACAATAACCTTATAACAGAAAAGGAAACATTTTGACAAAGCAAAAGTAAGTGAAAGAATAACAAGTGGAATGATTGTTAAATATATTTTTTGTAATTTTGGTATCTTTGTGAGAATCGTCATCCTATTATAAATCTAACTTATAACGATATAGTCATGTTGGGTAACTTTAAATTTGAGGGTGGCTTTAAAATTTCTCTTATAGTTCTCTTTATTAAAAGTACTTCAACATCTTTTAAATCCAACTTAAAGTATTAAAAAAAGAGAAATAATAAGTGAAGCTTCAAAATTTATACTTTATCGTCAAAATTACTAACTCAGCCACGGGTTAGGTTAGGTTAGGTTGCTGACTTAGTAATTTAGAAGGCAACATACATTTTTGGGGGCGAATAATGGTATTAAAAAGAAGCCTGTTTAAATAGCACCCTTAAAAAAAATCATAGCAATAGACGACGCCCGCACTAGGTATAATTCCTGAATCGCAGGGGTGTTCAAAAACATTCATTCCACTCACACAAAGCACACCCAGAGTCGGAACAAATATTTGCAGATCATACAAAGATTTGTCTCGTGTCGGGATCGAACCCACAACACCAGCGCAGTGTAGACCGGCGAGGCAACCGCTTAAACCACTACGCCAACCGTGCACTCAATATATTACAGTTGCTCTGCGTGTAAAGTACCAAAAGAAGTTTTAACATGACGCTGAAAAACAAATCCTGTCCTGGAAGCAAATAATTACTTCTTAACTGAATCATTGTATAACGGCGTTACTTTATTAAAAGACAATATCATTTGAAAGTGAATATTTTAATAGATAATAATCTTATAATATTTTCAACAAACAACGTGAAAACATTATTATTAACTTAGGTTTCCAAAACACAGGAACACCTAGTTTGGAAACCACAGTGTAAAACAATGTCTGTATCTTTTTTTTAATAATAAACTTTATTTTATTTATTTATTCAAAGCTGCCCATAAATTTCAAGTTACCCTAACTGACACTAAATAATTAATACTCTGAAAGTAAATAACAAGTTCATAAATAGGCACACTTGAGAACAAAATACGTATTTATACACGACGTCTATCTAAGCACTGACAATGTCTTGTTTTTTAAGTATTCCATTGAAATTAACCTGTAAGTAGATCAGAGATTCATTAAATGTTTGATTATATCGATTATTTGTCAAATTTTAATGGCCACTGAATCATTAATATTACAATACTGTTTTTTTTTCAGCTTCTGCTGTCCTATTACAGAGTTGCGAATATGCCGCAAAGATGCGATATTATATTGTATTAATCGCAATGCGTTATTGTGACAAACAGAGTGACGTCGCAAGAACTACACTTGATAGCGCTATACTTCGTGTAAATTTTTTGGTTACCGCAATAACACTGCGTTAAAATAAATATATCGCATTTATGTGGTAGAGACGAATAGAGTAGCTTATTTAAAACGATCTGTAATCAATTATTGCTTAAATTTCTCGATATAATATTATAATAATGTCCAACATCTACTATAGTGAATATTTAAATGTATTATCTTCGGGGTTTCTACGAATATCTATTAAACTTTGAAAACCTGCGTTGAAACTGCAGGCATCTCAAATATACAAAAATATCTTTCTATCACTTTTATGAACACTTCAATTCTAATACACTGGTCATCTATTTATTGAATGTAATGAGAGGCCTTCTCTATAAAGTGCAAGGGTCTGTAGAAAATTAGATTTTATTTATGTGCCTATAAAGCTTAATAAATTCATATTAATTACTGATTAGGCTCATTAGGTACATCAAACTCTTTTCATGATACTCCAACTATAATATAGGGGTGTGGGTAAAATCTATTAGGATTCACTCTATTTTATAAGTATTCTACTCTGACAATAAAATATGTATATATGTATTGGTAATATTTCTAAATCGTACATCTGTAAATTGCAAACATCTATCTACCCTCTATAATATTAATGTCATAAAATAGTTATTACAAGTATTAATTACTTCGACAGATATCTATAAATAATATAGTGACAGACAAGTTAGAGAATACAACAAGAACAGTAAACGCTTACGAATGAACTCTATGAATGTTAGATTTGTGACGTCAAAAAGTTTAGAAAAATATTTATAATCTCTGGTTTGAAGTCGACGTTACCCTTATCATAATTATTATTACAACACACGCAGTCGATTCCTCAGTCAAATAGTTGTTCGATATAATACGTACATGTGAAATTAAATAAGGTGCTTAACTGAAATGAAGATGGCCGAAACACCCATGAAAGCTAGACCAGCGGAAGCAGCACCTTTCAGTGGTATACGGGACGCAGGGGTAAATAATATTACAATACATGCTAGCTGCTGTTTTCATGTTATTCTTTAATATAGACATGATGGAAACCGCGCTTAAGTCACAGTCTGAGACGCAAATATTTTGCTATCTCGCTCTGTATTGTTAATTTACTCTTTCTTGCATCCTGTTTACTTGAAAAGTTTATGCTTACCACAGTCAAGCTAATACATTATAAAACAATGTAACTTCATCCTCACCTAATAACAAACAAATCGCTACTAATCATTTTGTGACACTTTTAGTGACTTTTTTCGTTGAAAAAAAGATTAAAGCATAGCTGTTCGACTTATACATAAAATAACCGATAATAATAAATCAATCAAGCTTTGGCAATCAAAGCGTATCACTCACATATCGCACACTTATGCTTATAATTACAGTGCACTTCCAATTCCTACCCGACTTTTAAATACCCTTCAAGTTTCAATTCAATATTTTTCTGTTAGTCTGTTTAGTTTTATACCGAAATGGGTGTTTACGAAATTGCTTATACATTCATTTGCATCTAGTCGCACAATTGACGATCGATCCAGCCCATTCCAATCAGATTTAGAGGTCGTACCATGGCGTCTATTACCATTCCATTGCTATTCAAACCGAGCGTTTATGTCAATTTCAAAACCAATAAACAATCCAGTTTTGAATCGCAACTGAGTGTCATCTTATAACATTCAAAAGGTCATGGTATGAGTCCGGATCCTATTCTACAGAGACTGGTGTAAATGTCAAGCAGTTTTCAAAAGATGGCGAGATGTTCTTTTAATAAATTCTTATCACCATAGACATGTATGAGAAACACACTTGTTTTGAGTATGTTCATAAACATCCTTTTCGGTCTGTATGTCCCAAAACCCTGAAGTAGATGTGATCTTTATTAGCAAGAGTTACGTACTAATACACATAGATGGCGCCAATCACAGATAATATACATGATGTGCGGCTACTAAAGTTGATATCAAGAATACACAATAATTATTTTCCTTATAAGTAGATTTGCTGCTTTAGCCATATTAGCTGTGTCATAATTCTGCATGACAATTTTACGATACTAAAATAAGCATGAAATTCCAAAATTATTGACGACACGACATTTTTTTAATTGCCCAAATACAAATACATAAATTGTCTATTTAGAAACAGCAAATCTACTCAGGCACTTATTGTTGACCTACGTCAAATATTAAGAATCTTGAATCTATAGACGAAGACATTTTAAGCAGTCAACAAGTTCGAGAATTTAAAGAAAATATAAAATGCCTCCCTGTAAAGATTGTATAGGCACGATCCAACATCAATTCGATAACGTCAGGGAATTTATCCAAATGTATTTGATAGTTGCCAATCCCATAGTTGAAAAAAGTGAATTTTAAGATCGAAATGATGTTCTACGCTGGTTTATAAGATAAGTTACTTAAAGATAATAATAATTAACAGTACAAACTACATATAGGCGTAAGGATCACATACTAAGGAGGGGTACACCCATACACAGAAGATTATGATCTTCTTAGCTACACTAGTTATGAATGCATCGGTGGTACAAATAACAGAGATTTTTAAAGAATATTTTTCTTTTGAATATGATATTCAATAATATATCTCTGCCTCTTGCTATGATGACTAGGTAGCACCGACGTGGACAAAACTATGTCGTTAAAATACCACATCTATGTTTATGAAAAGACAACCTAATATAAAGTTATTCGCCGAAAAGCGCCTACTATTTTTCTCATATCGGTTCGCAGTGCGGCGGGTAGCTTTATACAAGTAGGTCTATTGCTCTACCATGATATTTGTTGTCACGAAAAATGCCTAAAGGTTACATTTGTGACACCCCTTAGTGATGCCACCTTAAACCTAGAAATGTGTTCTTGGATGGACTAGTAGTACCTAAAAGAAATGGTAGAGCTACTGGGCTAGTCTTCATGTCAATCTCAAAAGTAACATACTGTAGTTTGTATGATAATTAAAGCCAAGGGGTTAATTCACATTATTAGAAATGCAGAATTTCTATATCCACCTAACCAGATTTACAGAGTATGTTACATTTAACACCAATAGAACGGCCCATAGGTATGTCGATAACTAAACAGTTGTTCATACTTGAGGGTAGAATGAAAAGTGTTCAATGCGCAGACGCGGCGGGGGAGTGTGCGGGGGGTGCTGCGTGGCGGAGCCGGGCTCGGACCTCTTGCAGGGTGGGGTTGGTGCCTGAGTCCAGCTCTTCTGTGGGCGGCTCTTGCGCTTGCTCCAGGCGACGGGCGCGCTCGGCAATTGCTCGTTCTAATTCTGGAAACAGTAAATTCGATCATTAGCCACAGTATACACATGAAGCTCGGGACGACTTGTCTCGGACTGAGATGTCTGCATTAGAGCAACAAATAATTTCACAACAAAGGCTGTACTAAGTTAAAGACTCACAGTCTACCCGCGACTGCGTAAGATCCTATACGTCGAGAAATAAAAAGGAGTGAAAATCGCGAACATTATGTCATTAGCTAAATAACGTGTTAATCATAGAGTACTTTTTTTTATGTAGTCTATGGTGTTAATAAATCATTCACTTAAACAAAAGAAGATATTATCAACAGATAGATCCACAAATATAGTTTATCATTAATACTTAAAAGACATTTTGATTAATAAGTTTAGCGATGACAACTTTAATTTCTATACTTTACTTTTATTCAATATAGGGTGTAAGTTTAAATAACTGGCTTCACTCGAAGCGTCAAAGACCAAAAACATCTGTAAATGCTTTGCTAGTTAGACAAAAACAGGCGTGTTTTACTTTGACAGCTGTTTTAAGATTCCATGTAGCTAGTAACGAGCTCATTACTACTGACACGGCACACCTCAAGACCACACTGAGACTTGGAGACTGAAATTATGCTACGAGTTTTTCTTACAAAAAACTACTATTTTAAAGTGATTTTAAAGGAGGAAAAGTGTTTAGATATGGTGTCCTAAAAGGAACGCAAGATTTGAATTGTATAAAATCAAGTTTTTTTATAATAATAATTTCGATTACGGAATCGAAGAGTACATTATCGGTTTTTTTTAATCACATAGGCCATTGGTAAATTGGCCAATATGGTGTCACCTCGTCCTTGGTTTTAGAATTATCTACGGCTCTACCTATGTAAAAACTGATATTCTGCTGGTTAAAAGCTCGGAAAAGGATGATCCTTATTTTTTTTTAATTTATTATATTTTTTTATAATTTGGCTATAACTTACCAGCAAATTGTAGTAAATATTTAATGCACATTTATATATTATAATTGCTTGATCTCAAAATATAATTCACATAAGTGCGCACGCACTAAAATAACGTGACAGGAAATTATATTATGTACATATATTAACATTTTGAATATTTTTACAATATTAGATATTATTTAATAATATAAGACAATTAATTTTTACACTTCCTAAATAAATAAATATAAAGATAAAATCTATATACTAAGTCGAACATCTATAATTACGCAACGATTTTGGAAATGGCCGAATTCCACTATCGTTTTAAAACGTGCAATTGCTATCAAATTATCGGTAGAGAAGGGCCTCATAAAATATAATCATAATTGTTTGAACCTCATATGTTTCATAATAGAATATAAATAGAATGATTGTATCGTTGACCCACTGATTGCAATGATATGTGTGGTGTTCACATATTTCATTACTAATTACTACACTACATAATAGTAACTGCTGTGTAAAAACACAATAGATCTTTATATGACGCGTATGGCAAGCAAATTCTCATTTCATAACTGGAATACAATAGTAAAAAAGATGTACTGATATATCTTGTTATCTACTGTAAAATAGTATCTTTCTTGTATATTTTAATATGGGACTACAAACTGTGTTTTGCAGGCTTGATTCTATAACTGCTACGGTTTCTAAAACCCTGGAAAACTTGATGTATATGCGTTATCATAGCATTAGAAAATTTTGCGGGTAAGGTTAGTAATATATATAGTAAATGTCTCTAAATGTTATGTCTGCACATTCACGCGTAAACCAAACCCTATACAACACGATTACAAGTTATCGAACACATCTATATCCCGTGTGAAGGTCATCAAAGACCTTGGAGTGACGTTCGACTCAAAGCTCCTTTTTGATGCGCATATAGATAACATAATTAATAAGGCATCAAAAGCATTAGGTTTTATTTTTAGACTATCATCTGATTTTAACAATATTAAAACGATGAAAATTTTATATTGTGCTTTTGTCCGCAGCCATCTTGAATATGCTTCACAAATTTGGAATCCAAACTATGGTATTTAGATAAATAGAATTGAAGCCATACAAAGAAAGTTTTTAAGGTACATCCAGTTTCACTCAAATACTTATTTCCCAAATTATTTGAGTCGCTGCAAAAAATTTCATATTCTTCCCTTATATGAACGAAGAAAAATTGCAGTCTTATGTATGGTTTGATGGACGTCCCCGAGCTACTAAGCAAGATAGAATTCCGTGTGCCTTCTGCATTTACTAGAAGAACCGATCTTCTTAACATACCGTTAGCCAAAACTACTTATCGACAGAATTCATTTATTGTAAGAGTTTGTCGAACTTTCAACGGCGAGTGTCGTATGGTTGAACTTGACTTATTTAATACTAATATCGCTAAGTTAAAAAAAGCTATTAGTAACATATTTTTTGATTCATAACTAAATTAGGCATTTCTTGTAGGTATATATTATCTTCTTTAAGTTTAGAATAATTTATATCCAGTTGCGTGTGTGTGGAAATGTTATTCATTTACTAACAGTGGAAACTTGTAATTGGCCATGTTTTATTATGTATTATCACAATATCTTGTACTAGCTGTAAGTTTTCCTAAAATATTAAAATAACAAAAAATAAAAAAATAAAATAAATATTTATTTATACAATTCAATTTCAAAAAGCGATTGAATCTTTTTGAAAACTCTTGCAAAGTCACAGGGTCTCGCTTCATTGGCGAAGTTCTTTCAACTCTTATGAGCAAAGTTTTTAAGACGAGGCACTAACTTAGAGCCTTATCAATTTTATCATTCAATTCAGCCCAACTCGAACTTCAAGCACGAATCCAACTTCACAGCCACTTTATAACTACAATTCAGTAATTTGATCCGAAACACCTTGGAAGTAATAAAATTTGACCAGAATATAGATTGTTGTTGATTAGAACAGTAATTACGTAATTAAAATACAAGACGAATAGTTTATGAAAACCAATGTTAATATATTTTAATGATTGCATTGCATGCATAATATAGCATAACATTATTATATAGATCAAGTTCATATTGTGAAACTATTGACCCACTCGTTATAGTACAAATATTGTACCGAAATACAATAATATGCACATCTAACAAAAAGCTGGGCATTTAAGATTAATTCGGTAGTTTTGTCGTTATTTAAATATTAAGTAGGTTTTTAAATCAATTAATATACAGCAATTAGAATCGCGTTTTGATTCGTAAATCGTAGATAACTTGACAATTTTAACTCAATTATAAAGTCTAAGGTAATTATTTCGAAATAAAAGCTCCTTTAAAATCAGTTGACTATATCAAAGAGATCTTTAAAATATTTTTTATTACTTGGGTGCGACTGCACATTTGACCGTAGACAAAGCCATTAATTTCGCTGTCACTATCCATTTATTATGCACATAAATTCCGCCAATATGCATAAAATCAGCGAGCTTTTATCTACGCCAGTGATTTCTCTACAACCAATCAGACCATTCGGATAGACGGGAAACAACCTGATGCAGTTTCACTTTCATTCAACCTTGGTCATCGACATCCGCTCAACCAATTAGGGAAAATTGTTATAAATCTATACAGTCTGCACAAACGAGATTGCTAAATTATAGGTTGTTTCGAGTAATGGCACCGATTCTTGATTCTTAGTAAGTTGTGTATTCTAGATATTCTGAGAAGCTCATACCGCAACAATAACGCTCTTTACAAAGATCTCATAAAAATCACCCTTCATTAAAAAGTATCATTATTATTCGCATATACCATAGAACTATTCTTGTCAAAAAGATTTATAACCATTGGACCACCTGGGTAATTTTTCCCGTACCCTGCAGCGATCCTTAAACCGTCAACAATGGTGTACTTAAACCCTACATTGTATGCGTGTAGAAGGAATGTCCACAATTATTGACTTGTGGGGTGAACGGCCGCAGAGTGCACCTGCGTTCATATCGAACTGCACCGGATAAAACAACGTCCAAACTCCAAATATGCGAGCAAAAAAACCAACACATACGAGTTTTGTGGAATTCGGGTTCAAACTTGGACAGAATAAAATTGAACAGGCATTCGACATGCAAGAGTAAAAGTAAACAGTCCATTGGTCAATATTTGCATAATGTTTTGGATTGAAAATAGTGATGAATGCAAGCGATATTTCACAGTCCTCTGAGAGATGGTAAATCATTAATTTGAGACATATTATGTAATTTTGCATGATAATCAGCGATTTTCATTAAAACATTTAATGATATAATTTTATAAATAACTGTGTGACTACCCAAACAATTAAACTAAATTAATCACGTAAAAATATCTCTTACGTAGTACAAGCGATGATCTTGCATTTTGAGAGCGTATAATCTACCTTCATACGTAACGCAAAACAACAAAAATGCATTGATATTTATTTAAATTGTTTTTGCAATATAACAAGGCAGTTTTATGATAGTTTTAAAACATATTGATCATTGCCTTTACTCCGGCAGTATTATATCAAATAAAGTAATAGAACCACGTAACGATACATCTCCGGATGTGGCACGCGCCGGTCGATGAGATTAATAGGTCTGTTACCTAATATTATAACGTCAAATACGAAAAGACTGCGCCGTTTGTGATGTAATTTTTTTCTAAGCGGTTTGTATCCTGACCGAGTGACACCGTTCGCTTTTGGCTAGTTGCCGAACTTTTATGTTCAAAAGGTCACCATTATCCGTAGTTTTGTTGGGCAAATAGTTGCACTTTTGTTTAGTTGTACACTGATCATTATTTGTCTATAACACGATTCCCATACGCTCGTATAAAAAGAGTCCAAGATGCCAGTAATTCCGCATTGTAACAACTAGTGATAATAAACGACGTTTCCGAAAGTCGGCCGGAAGAAGGCCACTGCCTGAACATACAGTATAGTAAAAATATTAATCCATCGGCACATAAGCTGCAGAACGGCCAGAATACCAATACTCTACAAAAAATCATAAACCTTGAATAAAATTCTTTAGCATCAAATTCTCGTTCCAATTACTTTCAGTCCAACCTTTATACGCACATAAGTTTGGAAGCAGATTTTTACGTAGGATTGCTTTTGAGTGTTCCGTATTCAAAAGGTAAAAACGGAATGAGTGAATGAATCATGAGATACAGCCTGGTGACAGACGGACAGCGAAGGGTTAAATTTTTACCCTTTGGGTACGGAACCCTAAAAAGTAGTCTTATCAAACCCTACCTGGTATTCCAACATAATATACAAGCATAAAGACACAAGTCGTCCTTTTAATTTTAAAGCCCGTCCTTTTTTCGGGCCAGTCCTGCTGTGTGAGAAAAGAATAAAAAGAAAGAGCCATAAAATATTTACCTGGAGTCTCCCTGTGTTCCTTTACTTGATTCAGAATTTGCTTCTCTTTGTGTTTTGACAAGGCCTTCTCTAGTTCACTTTTCTGGTTGAGTACATTTTTTCCTCTGAAATTCAATAAAAACATACATCATTCACGTGTGGCACACAAGTGTAACGTAGTAATGACAAAGAACACATTGGAATTATCTTATCGTGACCGATAACGGTCGCACAGAATTCATAACCATATTTGGTAAAGTATTTGGTACGCGAAATATTTTTGTATTATGATTGTAATGGATTACATAACAATTATGATAAGTTTAATCTAATTATATTATTATTCGGATTATACTGAAGTCGTACGTATCACACTCATTGATTATTATATATTTTAAGCATAACAAATAGATAGTCAATGTCAAATACACAATATAAAAATAACGTTTGTTATTCAATAATTCATAAATTTAATATGAATGTTTTGAATAACTGCAAATTAATTTACGTTTTCGCGATGTTATCTGTAAATTATCTGCAGTTATGCACATATCCTTGAATGCACACGATTGCAACATAAATCACACTACCGCGTTACATAATCTTAAACAATAGGTACAATATCTTATGCTGAATAACTTGCGTTCTTTATTGAGACGGTTCCCTTACAATATTCCCACGCACAATACCTTCATCTGTGGACTATTTTGTACCAAATGACGTCAGAAAAGTTACTGCATTGTTTTATTTATTTAGCTGCACATCTGTCGTAATATTCCTCTATCCTTTGTCTCGTTTTATCACACTTATATCGTTTATACACTCGCCTTTGTTTATCAATGTCTGTAAATCGAGATTTTTACAAAAGACTAGCATTTTATCTGTGATAATGAAGATAACATTATGAAATATAATTACAACATGCATTACTGCGTAAAACGTAAACACAATTGCAATCATGGAGTTATTTAGAGCATTAACATTTTGAATTAGTTTGCAGGCGAGGCGCGAAGCTGGTATCGAGTTACTGCGCCGTTACCATGAGATCGTCAGGATTTAATCCCAGCTAATTACTGGCAGCTTCATGGGATGTGCCACCACCCGCATCTCGGCAATCAAGAGCAATCCCGACTCCCGCCGATGTAATCTAATACTTTACCCTAGTTTAACCTACGGTAAAGTCAACTCGACAATTTCTAGGAAAGTAGTTTTTAATGATCTTGTAATATGTGTATCCTATTTATGTAAAATATTCTGTTTCACTAGAAAGCAACAGTTTCGGGACACAAATACCTTTTTGTCCTAATCTCTAAAAGTAAAAAACTGACTGCTTTATGTAATTCATATTTTCTTATTCGTTTTCAATTGACAAAAATGTCGTCACCCTATATGTGAAATTGAGAACTCAATAATCTCGCATTCCCGATACTTCCTATCTCAGTTTAAATCAAATCTGCTATGATAGGCCGCGACCCTTTAATGCTTCAGTGGATAAATGTGTCTGGTCTGACTAGCTCTTATGTGTAATTGAAATCTTGATGTTGATGTTATCTATCTGCTAATGTAATGTAAGTATATTGCGTACTTGAAGTCGTTATCATAGGAATTTTAGTTATTATGCTGATTACGTTCAAGGAATGTTAAGCATTAGGCGCGTCAAATAATCCGATACATTTTTTTATTTGCAAAAATGAACATAACTCAAGCAAATGTTATTGAAATGCTGACAGCTCGGGACTGTAGATAGAACTAGATATAGAATTCCCGTTAGCGAGCTGGGAATTGCTTCCTTCCGTCAAGCGGCGCTCGCAGCCGTGCACGGAAATAACAGGACGAGACGTCTCCGACAATCGAATTGATGGGGAAATGGACTGAATCAACAGGTCAAAACATCTGGGAATCAGTAAAACGATTTCGTGTTCAACATTCTCACTTGCTTTTTGTTATTACACAAAAACTGTTTGAATTGAATGTGTTGAATAGACGCAGTGCGATCAACGGCGCGCTTCGAGCGACAGATGTTCAATAATTACAGCGGGTGCAAGACAGGATATGGTGCACCTGTGCGCTAAGATGCCGAACCAAACTTAGACTTAGCAAAAACTAAACACACTAGTCACTGCGTGCTGTGCAGTAACCGTTAATTTTATATTTAAAGCTAAAAACAAGACCAGTGGATAAAAGTACTCATAAAGTGTCCAGTGTTCCGTATTTACGAGGTTTCCAATAAGGCGCGACAAAGTTATGCGGCCGCTCACTATGAAGTTTCTATTAAATCAACTGCAAGAGCAGGTAGTTTATGTCTCATAAATTGTTTGAACCAAGATGCCAGTTTTAATTGAAAATTCTTATTAAATGTAAGCAATGCACCTGCTATGCTCTTTATGCATTTTGCAAGCATACTTGCAATTGTTATTTGCAAAGAAAAATATACTTTACGAACTGTGTGTGCGCAGCAAAAACGCTCTGTACATCTTTTTCTTTATTATAAAGCGTTTTTTATCGTATAGTACTTCTAGGAAGTGCCATTCAAGCTTTACTTTCGCTTTGAAAAGGCTCAAATGAATTCTTGAGATAAAAGCGTCGGCATTCGAGCCCACGGATCTCGGAGGCATGTCGAACCAATAATGACATTACGAGAAAAAGTGCAACTCCCACGCTCACTGAAGAATGCCCGGGATTATGATGAATGGAGCGACGAGTCTGACACGGATTTTTTTACAGGGTCTCATGGCGCAATGCAATAATATCTTCAGTATTTTTAATTCTTGGCTTATTGGTGCACTTATTACTTACACTATGTAATACATACACAGATCCAGAAAACGGAGAGGATATTCAATATTCTAGTAAGGCTCATCATTTATAAACTTAGCGCTAATTTATATGATTGTAATTTCGGAGATGTAGTAAATAGGCATTATGGATTATGTAATAGACATTTTCCTCAATAACTTTTATGGATAAGATTATATTCAAATTTATATTGAAAAGTACGCGTCTCTAATACTTTATTTTGTTAGATATCTTATCTATATTTAGTCGTCAGTCAATTACCTCGTGCAGCCTTTAACTATAAATTAATACGTTTTTAATGACGTACTTACTATTAGATAAACGTTTATTAGTCAATAAAAATATTTTTCTAAGTTCCGTAATAAGAATAAAGTATGACAAATGAATTTCATGCTGTGTTCGCATTAGTTTTGGATTTCGTTAATATTACACAATCTCTCTAAGCCAGCTAAACATGTTGGTAGTAAATTGGCAACGACAATGTAACTTTTATAGTACTTAGGTTGTAGTCTAGGTACTTTATAGATAGTAGGTACAAGGTGAATACTACAGTCAGTCTGACTCAATAGCCAAGGTTTATGTGCATGTCCTAGATATGTGTGAACACTTTCAAATATCCAGATAAAAGAGAAAAAGGCCCATCTCCAATCTCTTTGTAAATACCGATCGACACCTAACGCAAGCTTTTAGGCCAGCCGCACACTCGCAATAATATTGACAATAAATAAATATTGACAATATTTATCGATTGATTTATTTTTATTATAAACCAGTCTATTATTATACGCGAAGTCAAGTGCGGCTAACCTTCATAGAAAATGCGTCTCAACGGTGATTATAAGACTACTGGTAGCGACCAGGTGAAGAGAAATCATGTATAATAAGGGCCAGGCTCACAAGACAAGACGACAAGCTGCTGCAAGACAAATCACAGGATAAAAGTCTATACTCGAGTAAAATATACGATAAATTTCTCTTACACCAACATGTATGCTTTATGTGTATTTATATAGGTACTATTGCGAATGTGGATCACCCACCCAAAATATGGCCCATCTGTTGTCCTGCCGATTACTTCCTACCCCTTGTTCCCTAAAAGAACTTATGTAGGCCAACCAAATAGGCGTCCTAGTCGCATCCTATTGGTCTCAAACTGTATAAATAGCAATTATTAAACAGAATTACTATAGTCATTGACTCGACAAGAAGAAGAAGGATTCTATGAGATTAGTCATTTATTAAACAAGTGCGCAATCTCTTTATAGCGCTGTGTGGTTTGCGATAACGTACAGAGCCACTCTATTTCTTCCTGTGGGTATCGTACACCTCGAAGGGTATATCCCAGAGGAAGACCGATCGTAATAGTGTATAATTCAGCCTCTTGGGAAAATAGAGGCGGCCGGTTGTTTAGAAATCATAATACGGATCGTCTTTTTACCACTGTTATACTTAAATAAAGCATTCATATATTATGCATTGCAACTATGCATTACCACCTTAGTACCAGTCTACGTACATAATAATATGTACTTCCAAAAAGAAATGTATTCTTATTTATACTATAGATAACTCAAAGATCAGTTAACATAATCAAATTTCTCAAACTTCGTAATAGACCGCGGCACAAATAACACAATAAGTCCCATAAAACGGGCGGCGCTATAACATAACGTCACGCCTATATTACCCAGGAGGGTGTGGCAGAGATGTACAACACCCACACTTCACCTGTAATGTTTTGGTCCTATTGGATACGGGCTGAGACTATCGCCATCCACCGGGTACAATTACAACTCCGTGTGAATTTCCTGACGAAAAGTTCACAAAAAACACTTTGCCCGACCCGGGAATCGAACCCGAGACCTCGCGGTGAGAGGCGCACACGCTAACTGCTAACTAGACCATCGTGAATAGGTACGTTTGACGCCACGAAGAACTTTCCTGTGACGCTTGGGTCCTCTTTCAATAGACCATAAAGGCAGTTATAAAGTACTAATAATCTACTAACAACAATATTTCCAGAACCCTCGAGTGCTGTCGATCACTATTGAATACTTTGAACAACATTTTAGTTATTTTGCGATAACAAGTATGATCAAGTTTCTATCGTCAGAGTTTTCTAACACATACTACAAACCCAGTTCCAATTGTTTATAGGCCGAACAACGCACTAGTTTAATTCTACTTAAAAAAATAAGTCTTTAGGTGACCGACTTTGCCTGTGGCGTAAAACTTATCGGATAAGACTCTTGTCGTTTCCACAAAGTGCTTTTGAGTAGAGTTCTCTATTGTGCCAACGGACAAAGGTAGGCGCTAGTAAGTAGGCTTGAAAATTGAAAGATATATCACAAGCTCCTACATGAATATTCCAGATTGCATGGCAAAAAAGTCCTGTTCCTGCAAAGATTTTAATAAAAAAAGGCTCAAGTCGTGAGGAAAATAAATCCCTAAGTATTGTCCGTAATGCTATTTGCCACAATCATGAAGCCGCTGCCGTTCTTACTAATTCAATCCTCGGGCTATGAGCAAATTGAATTGCTACTGCAAACTACATTAATATTTTTCCTGTCTCAGCATCTTATTTCCACTCAGATGTACTATGATCTAAAAGGTTTCTATTGGCAACACCGGCTGTTTTTCTTCAGATTGAACTGAAGACATTCATAGTGTTCTTAGGCCCCGTTAAATGGCGCTTTAAAATCAATGCGTCGTCCTCACGAGTAATTGGATTAATTAATAAAGTACTTACATCCTTTGATTGAAAAGCAGCTCCCTGTGCAGGTCCATTCGCTGGGGGCTCTCAACGCAGGGGTTGGGCAAGCGGCGCGGGGCGATGAGCCCTTCGCTCCCCGCGGCCCCCTCCTGCACCATCTCCACGTCCGCGCTCGCCGCAGCCTCAGACACCAGCGTGGGGACCAGGCCCACGCCGCTGGCTGCGCTCAACGCGCTCACTGATAACACTGCGAACAATAACAAGCTTTATTTATAATAACTCATTCAACTATTAAAAACTTGTTTACCTAGCTAAAACACAGGTACATGAATCACGATGTGTGTGATGCCTACTTTGTGTGTCTAACAAAAACAATGGCACGTTTGTTATCGTATGAGTAAATCCAGTGGAACAGGATGGGTGCAAACAATTTATCTACGTACTTTGATATGCAGGACTAGCAATTAAAATGCGCCAGTGCTGCTGCTTTGCTGTTTTCTTTCGCAAGTTTTAGCCGAATAGAATTCAAACATCATCGCTCTATGCCTAATTAAAAAAGGATATACAACGTGTTTTCCCTTGAGATAATTAGTGAAGACCACTTACCGCGTGCTGTAAGTACACGGTATAAATGTCATGAATCATGGATGATATCATCATCGTCCACAATACATAAAGCATACTAATATAAGAATGTGCGCAAGCATCATAAGATTTGTAAAAAAAACATTAGCATACGGCTTATTATTGTTCCAGCTTTTAAGGCCGCCGTGTAGCTATGTATCTCCACTGGCCACGAACGTTAGACAGAGTTCGAAGGTTGCCTACATGTTTTTATCACATTCTTCAGTTTTTGCTTCTGAACCCGAGGTTGAAAAACGCTTACCTTGCTTAATACACATACAAACAACATTCACATTATGCAAAAGTTCATTAGCTTGACAATTTATATACAAAATATTCAAGTGTATGATGTAGTTTTTTTATGTGTTTACGTTAGTTTGAAACGCGATTAGAACAAGTTTAATATAGCAATACATTATTCTATTTGCGTTCACTGATTAGATTTAATTTTTCTTTGCCATTATTGTTGCATTTTGCCGTTATTACATTTGCGTTGCGTGCATTGTTTAGGCAGTGATTATACTTTTCTGCCATTAATCATGTTTCTTATATGGGTTGTCAGAATGCATCTATACAAATAATAAAATTGTAAATTTGCCATGTTTGCAAACGAAGGGACTTCATAACTGCAGTAGAAGACAAACATATTTTTTTAGAATTTTTGTCCGTCTGTCTTTCTGTATGTTAGTACGCGCATCACGCTGAAACTTCATCATGGAATTGGATGTGGTTTTTACAGGTATGTAGCGGGAGGTCTAACTTAAAAACTGGTACATGTTTTATCTTTGTTATATATCCCGAAAAGAAGTTTGGCAATTTTGAAGGTAATTGCACCAAATTTTGTCCATAAGTTCCCTTCATGATATATGTTATATTTTAACCCTATTCAAGAGAGTAAATTTTGGGTTCAAACTGTAAGTGTAATTTTGTAGATAATAGCATAGAAATATCGAATTCCATGTGGACGAAGTCACGGGCAGCAGCTAGTTTCTAAATAATTAAGTACTATAGCATATTATGTATCTGAGTCCGCCATTGTACTTATTGATGTGCATAAAGTTTAAAATAAATAAATAAATAAATATTATGGTACACAATCAAAACTAGAATATCTGCAAGTAATAAATAGGCTAACAAAAAAAAACCAAGCTACGTGCAAAATGTATAAAAATGCGAATAACAGTAAACAATGCGGTATTGGCAATAATTCTGGTAGACGTGAAGTATTGTTTTACGTTTGTGACCACGTTTACGATCTGAATACGTCAGTCGTGATTGCAAACCCCCTGAGCCTCTGAGCTCAGGTTAATAAGAGCGCCGAGAGCCGAGGCGTCCGACTTCCTTTCCGGGGAAATAACAGAGCATTACATGATGAATTTTTCTAGGGGAGCGCAATCCCCAACTCGACTTTTTAAAAGGTTTCATGACTTGTTCCTGCTCGTTATCTCACGCCACGGCCTCATTTCAGACTTTACACTACAGTCTACACAAATGGAACTGTATAGTTTAAAGTTTATTCGATTGCTTTCAATTTGTTAAAAGCACCATTGTTGGTATTGTAATCTACAGGCAATAATTTCTGTTAGCATGGTAATCTTTGATTGTTGATAACATTGCCGAGTCGCATAGTTTCACAGGAAGCTAATGTTAGTCGGGTTTACGCTGATAACATTATCGCTCGTATAAAATAACCCAGAAACACCAGTACTAACATTCATTCGGACGCTCTTTATTACAAACATAAAGTTGTAGCTCCTATTGTGATGTTAAAATTTAGAATCACCACTACCAATTTCAATACTGCTGCTGCCGAGATAAAAAACATTGCAGATGATACAAGACAGTATCTTACTTCGAAACACACCAGATGCTCTACAATGCTCTACATAGTCTGCCTTATGTTATAAGATATTTTGAAAGAGACAAATGACACACAAGTCATTTGTGTTACAAGACCTGTTACACAAATAAATCTCGTCTCTCATTTGTCTGAAACTGAAAATGAGGAATAATCAAACGAAAGGTATTAAAAACATAAGTTTCAATACAACTCTATCTTACATAGTGTAACATCTAGAGTCTTGCCCTACAATTGAAGGCTACATGATTCTTGTTTGTTCATAGTAAATATAATAAACAGCACATTTCTTTACCTCCGAGCTACTTTAACCGTAATATGGTAGGTAGGTATAGATAAAAAAAAATAAGATAAAGTAATCAAAGAAACTTGGTCGGAGATTGTTGATAATGTCGAAGAAGACGGAGATACATGATGGCCGTCATAGTTCATTGTATACGCATCAGAGCACAATACACTCATTACAATATTGTATGATAATGTAAAACTGATTGTGAACCATTTTCATTCTTGTATGCAGATAGACTTTTCAGCTGAATGAGTTTCTATAATAACGATAGAGTTAGATCGATATCCACTAGATAGACTTGATTATCAGCTAATGTAATGAAGTAATCAATAACATCAATGTATTCAATTAATGTTTGTTGTTTTTGCTAATCAACATTAAATTATACAATCTTATCACTGACTAGCAATGTGTTCATTCTTGGTTCAACTATGGCATAATACTTTGGGAAAACAGTACCGATGCTCCATCACTTTTCACCATCCAAAAGAAACTAATAAGAATATTAGTAAATATAGATTCTACAGATAGCTGTCACCCATTCTTTATAAAACATAAAATACTTTCAATACCTTCTATGTACATACTAGAAATATGCAAATTTGTAAAAAATAACTCTGATCTCTTCGAAAAGCGAAACGACAAACAAACCAAATATTATTTGAGACACAAAAACCGACTGAACCTTCCGACGTCACGCTTAAACATACATTCAACTAGTACATTAGTAATGGCCACAAAAATTTACAACAAGATACCGGAAAATCTCAAAAATGAAGATAAGCCTCACATATTAATAAAAAAACTAAAGGAAATACTAGAGAGTAAAGGATATTATAATGTTAATGAATATCTGAATGATAAGACTCTAATATAATAGTACTCTAATATAATAGTACTAATTAAATTAAATAAAACATATATATAAAATATTAAGTTTGCTTATAAAAGATATGCCGTCCTCTCTCCTAAGTTGCTTTGCCCGACAGGGTCCACAAAGATCTGTATCATTATTTGTAAGACCTTTAAACACTGTGGAATGCAATAAATATATTGAGTATATTGAGTATACTGAGTGTTGGTCTGGTCGGGCACAAAGTGTTTTTGTGAACATTCCGTCAGAAAATTCACAATATAGCATGGAGTTGGAAAATTATGGTTTTTGAACGATAATATTCGATATATGTTTGATTTTAATTCTGCGTAAGCTAATGTACTTGGATACATGTGTCAAATTAGGTAGGTTAAATAGGTTTCAAGTTGTAGGGGATAAAAATACCGCAAAATGGTACGAAATATACACACTCCTGCATCTCGCCAGTTCTCTTAGAACTTTGTCGCGAGGCTTTTGCGTCGATGGATCTTGAATGTGCTTTACATAAATATCAGTTCACTCGTTTCGAGTTATAAATGATGGATCTAACACAACTTTGTTGCTTTATATGTAAAGATAGAATTATCCGTTACAGGAAATGAAACTGCACATGATTGCGTATGTAATCGGGTGAAATCAATTTTAAATAGTACTTTATTATGATAGGTAATCGTGTGATGTGTATCGTATCGTAAGCAACGGTATCATAAATAAAAATGGTGTAAAATTGCACAATTGCAGTATAAATCGTGTTATTGCCTAAAACACTAAAACGGAGGAAGGAAAATGTGAAGCAATAACAAAGAACGTTAACCACTTATAAATAACCGTTATCGGTTTCACGTTAACATTCGGCTACGTAGTTTGACTGTTAAAACTGTTTCAAGAGTCGGTGGTAAAAATACTGTGGTTAAAATGCTTAACATAGTCTATGAAACAGGCTGAAGATTCTTGTCCGATTTGATGTCGGAATTAAAATAAATTTGCGAAGAGTCAGCACAATGCATAAAAATCTTCCACGTGCAAGTCTAAAACAATTAGTGCTACGTGACATTGATATAGTTATTCTGCTATCTACGCCTTGTTTCTTATTATCGTACATATTATTTCTTTGCTACGGACGCCATATTTATTGCGTATAAGTTTTCGTTTTTGTTTACACAAAAAAAAGACAAAGAAATAAAACTCGACCAAAAACGTAGAGCTTGAAAAATATGTGACCTGAAAATCAGTGTAATATGCATGAGGGTCAAGTTCTCAGGTGCATAGCGCTTGGGTACTTTAGAAAGATGAGTATAATGACGTCACTGCAGCAAAAAAGGGGATGTAGTAGGTTAAGTATTCATCGCCCCTCCCTCACAAATAAAAAGGCGTTATATAAATAACATTGTATAACAATAAAATGCAACCTAAATCTTAACCGATATAATGGCAGGTAAGGCAATTTAGAGCATTTTATATACTTCCTCATTGCGGAACCACACGTGTTCCGAGACCAGTTCCACCTTTTTCTTGTCAGACATAAGCTATGTCTATTAGACAGCACTATTAGTATAATCCCCTAAGACCTAGCCGCCTACTAGAAAAAGAAAGTCGTGACATAAGTTTTAAAGTAGACATCATTGCGATGTTCTGCAATTTCTTGTCATTAAGTCATTTACAATTATTTTACATGAAGTCAACACTACCATTATGTTGTAAGTAAATGATTTATAAGTAGAAACCATGACAAAAACACCTGTATATTTCAATATATTGTACTGCAGCAACTCTCGTACATTTCAAATTATTTTCTTTGCTCTAACGATGCGATGAAGATATTTACAAAAATGTTATAGGTAAGTTATCCTTTGTTATTTGAAAATGAGCAATATTTATGTGTCATGTTCGCCTGTAACATTTGTTACAATCGAATGCAATCAATTACTGCAGTCGGATGCCGAAAAATGAGGAGCGGTTGTTGACTGACCAAACTGTTATCGTTCAATTTCAATACAAACATTGTCGCAGAGATAAAAGCTTTTTTCATAAACTTTGTTTTTAAAAACCGTGATAATTTTGTTTAACAAATTTTGCATTTTCCAATCAGGCGCGATGCCCTCAACCTGCAGGTAAAGGATTATCCATTTATAATGGTACACCCTGTATATATTTATATAAACCTAAATGTAATTTATTTATCTGCTATGCTATAAGTGAGACAAAAGCAAACGGAATACAGGAAAAACAAGACTAAAACAAGATACTAAAAAAAATATGTACCTACATATAATAATATAATATAATTATTATAAAAACAATAAAATATATTTAGTAAGCATTGATTGTTCTCAAATATTAATGGTAGTTATAAGTAATAGTATATTAGTATTTTATGTATTTAAGTTATGTCTACCAATATGTGTGTACATTTCTACATATTGTAGAGAACATTTACTTAGATGTTCAATGGATTATTCCTAGTTTGTTCATGTGACGTTAAAAGCGACTTTAACAAATATTTAATGGTGGGTTACCACCTTACGTTACGTGCTTCTGTATACGTAACTTTTGAGTTTCTTAGACAGGCAAGGGTCATCATGACTGGCATTCAATTGCAAAACAACAAATTTAAATGTCTACTAATATAAAAACTTTATTTGGTAATATTGTCATAAAAGAATGTCAAATACTATCGTAGAAAATAGGCGTGTAAATCGATAATTTTTGTGACCATTGTGCTAATAACTTAGCGACTACATAGTTATATGTCTTTTATACAAAACTGAAGTCAGCTTGAAAGTGGGTAAGTGATAATTACGGCTTTAGAAGTTGTACTAAGTAGAAACATAATGTACAAAACTTTGTAGATTGCGATAGCGGTCTCAGGGGAATTCTCAGGGGACTACAGGCCAAACGTAACCTACGCGTCAGTAAATTCTGACTCTAAGCTTACTACCAAATAATGCAAGCATTACCTAGACCTAATATGTATTAGAATTTTCTATCGGTTTTAAGAAGGCGTCAGCGTTAAGCGTTCACAAAAGTTTAACCACGTTGAGATTTATACGTAGATACGTTACGAATCCAATTAATAGTGTAAATTACGGAAAATATTAAAGAAATGGATTAGTGACTTGATATAATGTACTTTCACTTTATTACAATTTAACACCTCATTAACCAGTGTGTTGCGTTATAAAATGTACAATGCACCAGCACGAACTGTAATGCAGCAATCCGGGAAATGTCATACCGACGAGACCCGGACGCTAGCGGAAATACCTAATAACTAGACACTTACGTATTTTATATGAGCATCCATACAGGAAAGCTAAATATTTACACCTATAAAAGTATTTTCACTTTATACACAGTGCTGAGCTAACCACAAACTGTGGTGTATGCTCGAAAAGTAAACGAACTGGCTTTAGATCGGTTATAGTAAAGGCTATTTGTAGGTGCAGCAATAATTACACCTATAAAGTAAGAGTTGTCGATAGTAAAATTCAAGCCAGACAAAGATATTATGTATAGAGTCGTTAGCCGCAGGGAGTGCCCTTGAAAAGGATATCTACTGTATACAGAGCCCGCGTATCGAACGAACCGTCTATGAAGGTCAAAGGTAGGGAGGGATTTCCACTCAAGGTTATTTATCCAACAAATTGAAAGAAAACTCCGCCCAAACATCTTTAATTTACAATACAATCTCGCCACGTTTCGCGCACACCTGAGTTCGTTCGTTATCTTATTTACCTACTAGATAAATGTCTTAGCAGTTTTAAAATGGGATTATAGCGTTTTAAGTACCTCATAGATACAAGAGGCACCGCAAAATTGTGTTGAAAATTCAATTGTTTCAAATATATGGAGATAATAGTAAAAATGTAGTTTTTATAGTCACACATAAATTAACATTAATGTGACTAATCTTCATCAGCCTTATAACATTAACAAATAATTGCTTTTTCAGCGAGTTCATGGCTAAATCGTAAAAGGACACATCAATCAATATTTGTTAGCAATATCGTTCACCATAAAGGTCAGTCAAACACCATTATCTGACCCCTGACCTATGCGTATTTTTAGCTTTCCACCTAGCAGCATAATGAAGGCTGTTTCGGCACCTATTTGCTGAAACAACTGACGTCATTCGCCGTCTGAAGGCTACCAGCTGCCACCTCGTTCATTCTACTTCGTTAATCAGATAATACGACAGTCACGGCAACTTACCCCGCTAAAGAATAATTAATTAAGCAAATTGCGAGGCTAGCTGAATGACGGAAAAGCAGTGTATATTAGAAAAGATGAAGTTGAAATTTTTCCAGTAAAGTGCTTGCCGCTTTTCAAGTGATGAAATGCCTTTGAATAGTTTGCGCACAAGTTCGCAGTTTTGTTCCACAAGACTCAGTGAGCTTGCACAACCTACTGTTTATACGGAACAAGTGTACCTTCATCCGTACATATTTTACACAAGAGCTCCTCCATTAGAAACTTTTCCAGTTATAATAAAAACGTCGAGTATTTAGTTTCGAATAGTCTCTCAACATTATATTACTTGGAATACATAATTTGAATAAAATAAATGCAAAAAAAAACACATTATATTAATGGTCGTTTGAGCACAAAAAAGAGCTCCTTAACGAGCCTAAGACAATCGTATAAAATTATAGGTGTACTCAGTCCTTAAAAATAACATTCTACCGTGTGTTAAAATAATAATAACAGAATAAAAAAAATACAATATCAAAATGTTAACCTATAAGTGGTTAAATATTAACTAATCGTACTAAAGCCGGTCTACAATCGACAATTATTATGTAAAAGCTTCCCAACATTGCCGAGCTGTTAAGAACTAAAATATTATAAATTATTGAAGCGGGTATAAAGATAGAATTACCATAGAATCAGACTGGATTAGTTTTGCACACGGTGTACAAACGATAAACAACTGTTACCTAATATTTATGTTGTTATTCCTTCAGGATGTGAATGCGAATACTAATTTAGCCGCACGGACCGCGCATCTGGTGAGAAGCCGGCCCCGATACGCTAGGCAATAATAAACACTAGGAAGATTTGAGTCAGCGTTATATTTAAACTCATAAATAACAGACAACGCCAGAACAGTACAACTTATATTACTGAACCCATTATAATCTCGTAAATGGTATAAAAAAAACGCACATGTAGTAAATACTCCTAAAATCAGTAGCACGTGAAGTAAGCGGTAATAAATACCTACTAACATCATCTAAGTATCGTAATTTTAGTAATTTTCATGTCATGTATAGTTAGCTAATTACTTACCTCTTTAGATAACTTGTATACAGATTGTTTACAGTTTTTTTGGCATAGAGTTATTTTGTGTATAATGTAACAGCTAAACATATTATTATCTACTAGGTACTTATTACTACTACTGGTACTAGGTACATATTATTATCTACTAGGTACTTCAGTTAGTTTTATTATCTACAGTTTGTCTGATCCGAAATAAATATGATAACATCTTGACAAGATATCTTCGTATCGAAGGCTGCTCTTCTCATTTTACCAATACTATACCGATACGGACGGGGAACCAATAAGCCATGTTATTCAATGGAATTTATCATCTAATATGATAGGATTGACGTGGGTTCACCGAATAACACTCGTCCTATCAATAGATAGGATCTCGTCTGTTCGTTTAATTAAATCTTTATATATTTTTCGTTAAAGGGATTGGTTAAAACTACAGTCAAACAGGATTACCAAGTACGGGTTCACTGCACTTCACTCGTGACAAGCTTTCCGATTACACGCAGATTTTCCTCTTTGTGTAATTCTATCTCACTAATTAGATATGTTTAGTTATATTTATTGATTTTCTACCTATCGTCGTAGCAATTTGCTATTATTCTTGAATGACAAGTTAAGAAAAACAGAGAACAGTTACGATAGATACGTAATAATAGCAGCCCTGAATCAAATACATGTCTCACTGCTGGGCTCGGGCCTCTTTTCATGATGAGAAGTGTTAGGACATAATCCACCACGCTGAACAAGTGCGGATTGGTAGACATCACACACCCTCAAGCACTTTTTAGGCACTCTCAGACGTGCAGGTTTCCTCACGATGTTTTCCTTCACAGTTAGCAAGCGACAATTTATATAATATTATCTATCATATTTAGATATAATAGACAATACATCATAATTAGTTTTCGAAATCCAGATCATAAACCACAACAAATTGATCCCGACGAATCGTGTCTTTGTTCATAAATATTGATGGTATTACTAAGAAACCAAATCTGGCAAAGACTACTGAAATTACTTCAGAATAAATATCATAGAGCTGTAATGTACCGGCAAGTAAATAACACTGATGGACACGAATTTTCCTTATGCTGATTTCTGCTGAAGGCAAGTAAATACGATCACTCAATATGGTAATGTTATTTGTTTTATTCTTTTAGATATTTCCCGGAAACTTACAAGGCAATTTTGTATAGGTCTCTAAGAAAATTGATCCGCTCTTATAAAATCAAGTTGGAGACGTCTAATGTGAAGTAGGTACTTCAGTAGTAATAGCTAATTAATTAGTCATATAGGTCTCCATATTATGTCATACCACAGTTATGTATATAGTATACGTTTTGCATTTCATTATCTTCAACGAAATAAAAGCATCATATTTCTGTCTTAATAGAAACGCGTACTGACGACAGATTTTTTTTGACTGCGTATTTACCCATTTCTTTATAATGTTATATTACCTCAGCCTTATCGGAATTATAGTATTCCTAATCTTAATTTTTCAATTTATACATTATATCTTAATAAGTATAATTATCTTCAATATAATTATAATTATTGATGTAAATCAATCCATTTGCCGAATAATCGACTTATATATAGTCAGATACCGAGTCGAACGGGGTGCATTTTTATTTACCTAAAAAACACAACTCTAAAACAGTTTCATATTCAAAAACATTAAAAAGTTTGTACTTAACAAGTTTATGCCAATTTCGATACAATTTCAGCGCTAATTAATTAAATTGCAGCGCAGAAACATTTCCGGGTCGCCTGAAGTTAAATGGTTGTTAACTAATGGCAATTAAAGTATACTTTAAATAGCAACAGTTGCAGTAAACACGCTCATACTAGATTGGTTTTGTTTATAAACATTCAAGTTATGTATCCTGTATCATATAATATCAACCTAATTTTGCCAAATACCATAGTTTTCTTATACCCAGAGCCTCAAATTACCTAAGTGTTTCTTTTGAACAAATAAAGATATGCATATCAAACTTTCCCATGATCTCGATTATCATTGCACATGCATGCGACACAAATTATGTAAGAAATATATTATCATACGTATGCGAAATTTTCAATGTTTTTGTACCATACGTTCATATAAGTTATTATTCAAACATGTTTTCTACGCCTACACGCCGACATATAGTTCCTGTAATTATAAAGACTGCTTGTAAAGATTATATAGGTATACCTAGTAAGATTATATACATATATACAAAGGTGGTCTACTTCCATAATCATAACAAATTCTTTAGACATAACGCTAGGCGCTATTCTAAAACAGATTGTAATTAATGCTAATTGATATCCAATGATGAGTATGACGTAGGCGTACTAATGTCAGTCCATATAAAAAATGTTCGTTGTAAATGGAGACACATTGGAACCGTGTCAGTGGAATGGTACAGCAGTTAAAACGATATATTGTACAGGTACAGGTAGGTACTCCATGTATGTCACATTGCACAAGTAACTAGACCTGTCTAAAACCCGTATCTGTGAACGAAATTACTAGATACTGCACATTTGGGAATGTGGAATTCGTGAAATAGAAGTCGTATCAATCAAAGTCAATGGTGCTTAAAATGTTAATGTCCCTATTTTTTATCATCCAACACCAACACTACTTTTGTAATGGTTCTATCAAAAGTATAATATTATTTACCTAATAGACCATAAGTAGAGCTAGGACTGGCATTAGGACTAGGCTAGGAGTTTTTACTCGACTGATTACAGTATCCAACAGAGTATAATTCTACCTTCGAGTTCCCGGACTTACTACTTCAAATAAAAATAAAAACGACCACAACTTGCTTCGGCGTCCGTTTTAAATAACTTCATCATCTCTACATCAAAACTAATAGCGACCGAAATTGTATCAAGATTCTTTAGAACACATATAAACCGGCATTTTATTATGAAACGTGATATTTATGAACAGACATTTCACGCAGCAATTTTGAGCCAAAATTAATATCAGAAAAATAGGGCAAACTTCAATAGCATCGTCGGTTTTATTGCGCCATTTTGAATGGGATTCCTTGTATCTGGTTTACGGTTTGGGCAATCATTATGAAGCAGGAGCGTGACCATTAAACAACATTACGTTAGGGTTATCTTCACTGTCCGGGGCATCTTAATGGTAATGTGCGATATTGAGCTTACTTAGAAAAGTTCTATCCATCAACTTGAGATCATAACCAGAGATAATAAAATATAACATGAAAAAAAATACGGTTTTTCTTTTGCAACAATTGGAATGTCAAATTTCATAGAAAATTGTACCCGAGCCGGTTCAAAGCTGACAAAAACCATACATTTCTAAACTTTGAAGTCAATTTTATCTGGAACTGCAGCTCTGTTCGCGCATGGAATAATGTAATTTAAAACTTTTAGCTCCCTCTAGTTAAATGGATGACGATGCTTATAAACTTACGTTAACAAAAATGTCTTGTGAATTTTACGAAAATGGCAATGTATTTCAGTATAATAATATGATGTTAATAGATCACTTCATTTAACGGAATTTTGAGCTAAAATAAATATCTCCAGAAATAGAGCGAACTCCAACAGCATCGTCGGTCTTATTGTGCCAATTTAATTCCGTGTATACAATTTGTGGTTTGGGCAATCATTTTAACAAACTAGCTAGCGTTTATACAATATAATGGAAGGTTATACTTACCGCCCATCATGGTGTGAAATATTTGGGTTTGTTCACAAAATATTTATAATAACGATTTTCACTGATTGATAGCATTTTCTACATCAACACTAAAACGATAACACATACTTAAAATTTTGTGATACTCAGGAGTCAAAATAAATTTCTAAAGAATCGTTTAAATTTTAATAGCATTGTTGATTTTATTGCGTATCTGGTTTACTATAACAATCATTATTATGAAACAAGAGCTAAGCGTGAGTCGGCGTAACCATTACACAATTTAACGGGAGGGTTATTTTCACCAACCATAATGGTATAGAAGATATTATTGCTAGATATTATGATTCCCAAGGCACGTGCGCTACTGGGGTGACTGTTTATAACCCATAAATTATAGTGGAAAGTGGCAGAACGTTTTAAGTAACACTTAAAATATTTTCTACTTTAATCATTTGCGAGAAACACAAGTGATGACGAGCGTTATGTGTATGGTTTTGAATTATCACTTGCATGATGTATCACTCCTTAAATAAAATAAACAAGAAAAAATGCTTAGAATATGCGTTTTTATTTTATATTCTGTGCACTATACTTTTTATATTTTATTACGCTAAAGTAATGGCAAATGATAGTGCAGTTCAAAATAACTAATACTAAAATATATCTAGATATTATGTACTAATTGTCTTAACAGGAAGTTCCTGTCCAGCATTATCACACTATTCGAAATCGACTAAGTGACGTCAAATTATAGATAAGATAAATTAATCATTGATAAATCCATTGCGTTCATTCACAATAGCTTTCAAAAATACTTGTAACACTCATTAATGACACAAGTAAACTGCAACAGATGTTTCATAGAACTTCATAGTCATAACATTAGCCTTATAAAATTTATAAAGGTGAGTAAAAATAAACAATTCTCCGCGTCGATTCACATCAAACATAAATAAAGAGACCAACGCAAACCGCATACGGAAACCATTTAAAATCTCTTGTCCTAACCGTATTCCGAATTTATAATCAGCTAACCATACAAATTTTGACACTTGTAAGTATTTTGCAAGTAACTGCACATAATCTAAAGCTGATAAATCAAATCAATTAGTGAGGTAGATATTTTGAAAGCATGGTACGAACCTGCTAGTTCGCCGGCTGACGGAAAATAAAAACTACACTACAGTCAAAAACATCAAACAAAAATGCAAATGCATCTCAAGTTTGAGGATTAACAAATCAAACAAACTCTTGTACTGTGATAGTATTTTCAAGATCAATTCTTAAAGTGAAATCTATAAAAATAAATAAAAAATAATAAATAAATAAATAAAAAAATACTTTTGAGATAATATTAAGACGAATATTTTTTACAAGCAAACTTTTTGTACGTAGTTTATACCTCTGGCAATCACAAGCTTCTGTGAGGCTAACCTTCACGGTTACTAATATAAACAAGGTAGGCCAATCAACATTTCAACGTGGAACGAATGATCCCTCGTGTCACAATCAATAAGCCACTTCCTCATACGGGCGAACACGAATCAGTTATTACAGTTGATGACAGTTATAAACACAACACTCAATTTTCCCGTGGGCCTCAATGGAGAGGTTAACTGATTCGACCAAAGGAGATGCACAGCGGCTGTGCTTAATGGGTCCAATAAAACTAATAGAACTTCATTGTTTTAATAGATGACTGGAAGCTGAAATAGAACACTTTCTTTGGAGACGTATGTTATAACACGACCGTTTATTCCTGTGGTGGTAGAACCAGAACATTTTTAAATTTATAAAGCTCTACAACATTTTCTTCATCAGCAATCCGGTACACGGAAGTAAAAACCTGATGGCACTATACGAAGAATAAAATATACAGTCAACTGACGTACATCTTAGGAGCCCTAAAAAAATAAATAAGTATTCTGTATGGAAAGTTCCTTGATTAAATTTTTAATAAAAGCAGTTAATCCTTTTACATGATGCAAATGGATGTCCATTTTTTACAGACAAATTATAGTCTGTCGTTAGAGATTAACGTTCCCTTTAAAAAACTAGGGTGTGACTAGGAAAGGGTTATGGCGATTGAGGGGACGACCCCATGTTTGATGGCAAGGACACTATTTAGTCATTACTGAATAATAATGACGGCCACACATGACGCCGCAACGTGTTATTAAAGTAACAACAGAAAAACGTTAAAATTACCGCGAAATAACCTGTAATAATAACACTGCAATGCTTACATACAAGAACTGAGGATGAAATACAAATAAATTTTATTAAAGAACTACACACATTAAACGAAGCATCTGATATGTAACATACTATGTTTATTTAATTTAACCTCGAGAAAAAATCCCATATGGCGTGTAATGTAGTGTGCAATCAAACAAATGCCCTAAATAGAACTGACCGGATTCTTCAAGGCAAAACGAAAGAGTTATTTATGTTTGTGCTAGTTTTACACATTATTTAGCTTATATGTTCACTACTTCACATTCCTGAATTCCTAACCAAATGATGCAACTGGAAATATTTTATTGATTCAGCAAGTAACCGGATACAAAAAATTGTTGATTACAAATATCCTGATGCGATGACGTCGGTACAAAATAGTCTTGCGTTTATTAAATATATACTTTTTCAACTAGAAATGTTGACTAATCAAATCAGCAATATCGGTATTTTCGTCAGCTTCCGTTGTGTCTAATATTTCCATAGCTATTCTGAACAAAGTTTTTTAAGATATTGGCTTCGTGTTTGTTTAGCTACTTTTGTTTTTTTTATAGCATCTGTCGATACTATTGTTAAGGTACATCACTGCTCCGTTAATCAAATTTATTGCGGCGACTTTAATTTATCTAATGGAATGATGTTCATTTCATTTAGAAAGTAGATACCACCTATAACTATTATAATTTCGTGGAAGGATCAACGACTGATGTCAACTGTTAAAACACACATTCTAAATTAAAGTGCTCGTAAATATACTTAAGTCTATATTGAGCCTGATAACGGTTTTATCATTGAGTAAATATAATTTCATGTTTTTATCGCGCCCGGCATAGTTACCTTGACCGCTCCCTAACCATTATTTTATCAAGACTTTTGAGTACACTTAAGATATTCCAAGAACCATATTGATTTGTGTGCCGGACGGGCGTTTAATAAATTCTTTAAACATTACGTCATAGGCACGGGCTTTGGAATAACATCAAAGAAAAATACAAAATATGAATGCTACGGGGATACTGCCCACCTTTTTCCACTACATAAAGTACAAGTTCATTGTTGTGAAACAAACTGTGTCTGTATTCACTCACGGTGCACTACCGTATTGCGTTAGGGGCGAGGTTTTCACGTTATGAACGAAGGATAAAATACAGCATAAATCCAATAGTATTGTCGTCCTTTTTCTGGAACGTGTCGAAATCTGGACGGACTGCATATATTTGCAGGCTTTAAGATACAGAGGTCACTGAATGTTAAGTGCGCATCGACATTTAACCTTCTTCGTAGAAAGGCGAAAAGATGTAGTTAAACGTGGGCAGAGTGCGACCACCCACAGGGAGGCTCGCGCTGCATCGCAATAAGTACAACCTAACATGGAAAATCTCCAACAGGCGATAAACCGGGTCCTCGTAGAAAACTTCGCTATAGATTACGTTTACATATGTCTATATACGTCAATATACACACATTCCACCTGAATTCTGGTGGAAATTAAATGGTCAAAAAGCCCTATCCCATCAATCCTCATCTATCTGTCGTTTTTAATTCAAATGTATACATTTAACATAATAAAAGAGATAAATGGATTAATTATAACCGAATCAGTGTTTACCGGTGAGAAATAAATGGATAGATGACGTAATTATGACTTCCAAATCGAGGCCGTTTAGAAGCTCGAAATATCAAACTACTAACTACAAGAATTGGAGTAACAATAGGGCCCTCGCTTCCTATGGATGTTGTAATTGGGGACTATAAGGATTATTGGGTCAGTCGAACGTAACATCGATAACAGGGAATTGAGCTAATCCGCCTGCCAAGTTCGGCGATTATGGAACTCGTTTCAGTTCAGATCAAAGGGAAATGACCACTAGCAAATCAAAAAGTTTCGTAGTGAGTGATGTCTGTTATGTCCAGAAACTTAATATATACAAATCATTAAAAACAAAACATCTTTAGATTATTTATCGTAAATACAACTATAGCTCAGTGTTCAAAAACCTCTCGTCTTCAACGTAAACAAAACTTTTACAATTTGGTCTAAGTTCAATAATCCAAAACATTAATAAATCTATTCGACCTTGTAAAGGTGCCACTGCAAGGTCTATCGAGGTTGCCGGGCCTCCATTAGAGCTAATGACCTGAGAGTCTATGAACTCGTAAATAAATTTTCTTTTGACATATGAAATTTTCGCCAAACAGTATCGATAACAATAGTGAGGAGCATCCCTCTATCGCGTTCATGGGCAGGGCTCGGAGGGCGATGACCCCTGGCGGCAGACGGAGCTTTTCGCGTCTCGCCCTACTTGCCGCCCGCCCAACTCACAATCGTATATACGTGTGCAATAAGAATTCTTTTACCAAACTATAGGAAGGCAACGCACTATAAAAATAAACCTAAATTACGCTGAAAATATTATTAAAACGTAGACGTATTTTTTACTAGCTAAAGTGTATGAGGTTCAAGAACTGCCAAAAATCGTGCTCAAGTAGCTCTACCACAGAATGAGTACTTGATTTTAAGTGTTGCTCTCGTCTACGTACCTACTCAACAAAAAAAAATGCCTGTGAGTATATTTTCAAGTGTTCATAATATTAACAATGAGATTCTGAAATCATTTTTATTAAAAGAAGTGCGGCGATGAACATCTTATAATTAGATTAAGATAATAATTATGTATTACGTCGTAGATTTATTGTCATTTTTTATTGCAGGGATTTTCGCGCATAAATTACAGAACTTTTAGGATAAAGTACCTATTAGGATTAAAACTAATGATTGGGTTTTTCTTTGCAGTTGGATTGAAATTGGAAGACTCTTTCAAAATAAATTAAATCAACACGCGGGTAAAAGACAGTGAGATATATATTGTTTTAATATTTCTTAGAAATTTATTCTTGTTAATCTAAAAGAGAGAGGAAATATCCTCTTTTTTCCTTCTTTCATTCCTGTAATTTATACCTAATTGGTTAACTGTGGCCCTGTTCCGGACTCGTTCAAGAACATATATATCCACGAAAAATCACATAAAACCACGAAGAACGAAAAGAAAATTACATCGCAAGACACCTTCAAGATAGTAGAGGCGCCTTGAAGCAGCATTTCCATTGTTAGGCACAATAAAACAGAAACAGGGACGAACTTCCTTTGTCCTTTTAAGCGTAGCCGGTGTGATGCACTATTTGACGGCTGCTCACACCGCACGCCAAGCGCCGAGCCCGCACTCGATTGCACTTTCCCTTTCATCGACCAGCTACAGACTGTTTACTGCCCACTACTGCATACACACTACCCGATCCGATACATTTCGTTGTAAACCTCGTGATTGAAAGCGAACGGATGTTGCTTGTTAATCGAAACTTCATCAACGTAAATCCTCAAGCTCGTTATAATTCTGAGAATCTATATTCCGAGGTCAATGATTCAATTTCAGAGACAGGCAGAATCCGACGTAGCTCGTAGTATAAAGGAAAATACAGGACACTTTTCATCCCGGCATAGTACGAGATAGAACGAACGTGATCTGTGTTACAAATTGAATGTACGCGTACGAATATGAGGCCGAATGCGAGATAAAACCAACAATTTACCTGTTCCTTCCCACAGTTAGTCTGAGTGACATTAATTTTCCTAAAAGTGTAGCGTGATAATTATTTGCATAACAACTCATGACATGACTCGTGAGCAGCCTAGAACTAAGAGTAAAAAATGTAGAGACAGTGGTTTGTTCGCTCCACTCTCGTAAGGAATTACGACAAATGCGTAATGGTCGTGTCGTAAGTCGACAATTCAGCCGCTTTCTTATGAAGACAGCACTTGCGGATATGTCTCACTAATATAATGCGCCTGGTTATAAACATGTAATCAAACATTAAATTGCTTTTATACCGAGATATGTAATCGAGTAATTAGGGTTTTTGTCTGAGTAAAGTTGATGATTTCTATGCGACACAAAACAGGATAAAAGGTATAGATAGATATTCTTTCCTAGATTGGTACTGTTTTTATACCGGGCACAAACAGGTTACACTTTCATTCAAGGTTAATAAAATGAGGATAAACTCTGACAAAATAATTGACAACACACTAGCCAATTAACTATATTTTTGCCGAAGTATATTTTAACGGCTCAACTCAACTCATGTGTTTGGTGAGGCTCAAACTTAAAACTTAGCTAAAAAGCACCTTAAAGAAATTTTAATCAATGAACACAAGAGGTCAAATTGATACTTATATAGAAATCGAAGAACGTGTTGTTGTTCTTTACTTTCGATATTTTGCACAAGTAAATGGGAACGAAACAATACAAACAAAAACTCTCAACCCAAAACTCACCCCGATACATTCAGCTTATGAGTTCTTATTCAGATAGTAGGTATACTGTAAGATCAGACACTCTCTTAAAAGCTTCTCGGGAAATTGGAAAACTTTTACAATTGAAATTCTGTGAGCTAGCTTTTGTTACCATCTAGTCACGTGGAAAACTAAATCCAGCCTATGTTTTAATAATCTCCATTAAGGGATTTCAAGTAATAATTTAATTTCATAATTATGCTGCTTCATATTATGTAGCTTCGTACATATACATACTTGAACTAGACGTTTTGCATTAACAATATTCCATGATTCATAAAGTTATCAAACAAAATTATTTAACAAGCAATAATGCGCTGCGTATTAAAATGTATGACGTGCTTGAATTTTTTTTATTAGTTTATTTTTTTCTATATTATCGAGAAGTAAAGCGTTCAAGGTGATTCTATGCTTAAATATCCCTTTGAAAGACGAACACCGAAGAGTGACAAAGGTTCCTCTCTCTCCCAAAAATAGAACAGCCTTCGTTGAAAGAGGTGTAGGATAAGGCTTCGATCTATTTATAATGTTTTCTGATGGCAAATAAGGACCTTCATGCGAGGCATGCAAGCAGATAAAATTGCAGGAGGTGGTATTGGCCAGTTCTGAATTGATTCTAAAGCTAATAGAACATCTTGCGTGACTTTAAAGTCAATGGGGCACCGTTTAATGGCGCACCTATTTCTGCAGGCGCAGTAGTTGCGTTGCACAAGGAAAAGCAAGCCAGTTACGCGTTGTTCTTATCCGCAAAAAATAGTTTCACGATGGATCATTTACAAAGCTGGTTACTATTCAATGTTATTCCAATATTGAAAAGCTGAATCATAAACAACTTCCTCGTTAGGACATCACAGGAACCGCGAAATGAGGCTAGCAAGTAATAAAGATACATACGAGTGTTTCACTGTTGCGACAGCCGTGTTGTAATGATTAATCATTCTTTCATTGTTTGAATGCGTATGTTTGTAATTCCAATACGCATTACACATGGCATGCACTACTATAAACAGAGGTATTTTCGAATGAACGTGATATTCTTTGCTCTCTAATAACTCGAAGCAATTATGTGTATACAAATTGACAAACACTAACAAGCAACAATTGTTTTTAGGAGTTGTTCAATGTGCCTGTAGCCGAATATAATAACGTCGTAGTTAAATAGGCGTAGACTGCGGGTTTATTTATGTATTGCGCAGTATTCGACTTAAGCCAATGCGCCATGTTTCATTCAATGACTAAAGCTGAAACCTGCCTATACAACCAGAACAACGACGTATTGTCATTAAATCATTTGTTTTGTATTATTTCACTACTATTACCCGTAGCTCATGGACGATAATTTATAACGTAAATGAGTTGGAATGTATTACCACCTCCCATGAAGCTCTGTGGCTTATCCTAGCTTGGCGATCCCTTTATCTACTCCCGTACAGTCGTGCCAAATGTGATGCATTAACTGCATAAATAATTACGTATGCAGCCCCCCACGATACAGACATACTACACGAGACATTTTAAAATGCGATGCATAAAAAACCTAACTGTCCTAATTTTCTATCTCACGTACATCAATGAAATTTGCAGCCGCTTTTTTATTATGTTTTATGGAATATATAATGCGAGGTCTTATCGAAGTGTTACGAATTAAGTAGGCAAGTGTGACTTCCGTAATGTTTTGCTTAGTTCACTGTTCACGAAATTAGCTCATGTATATTATTAATATTTATATTTTAATCAGCATTATAATGTCGCCCTATACATATAACTTTGGATTTGTAAAAATGTTATTTAAAAATTGTCTATGCAAAGACGTTACACATTTAGTTATCATCATCATTTAGCCTTTCGCAGTCCACTGCTGGACATAGGCCTCTCTCAATTTAGTTAACTTAGTGACATCATTACTCACAAAACATGTTTCACTCACTACAAGGCATCTTTATTTATGGAAATGTTATGGTACATCATAATAGCCCTGTGTCTCAGCACGTGCGTTATTTGAATGATAAACGGTTACGAGATAAAGTAGTCGGTCACCTTCTGACGCTACTTATAAAAGCGAAGCTAATCTCTGGTTCGTATTCATGTGAGGATGTGTCAACAAAGTGTTATTATACTCTATATGACCGACGGGATATAATACAAAGGTAAGGAAAATGACGCAGAGCAACTTACGAACTCTAGAATTACGAAGCATTTAGCTGATAAGAACCAAAGAGCAACACCGCTGCCCGTATTAGAACCAACTATACTAAACACTGTACACAACAAACTCATTCGGAATATTTATAGATACACAAAATAAACACAAAAATAAAACCTTCTTAAACAGAAATTGATGCAGCTACTTGAAATTCAGAAATGTTCACAAGGTGTAGAGTGACATATGACACTACAACTGCACGTGAATAGTATCCGTATGAAAGGACCAAAGTCACAAAGGGTATCAGGTGTTCGAGAACTGGTGCACTATGTCATTGAGATCGGATATCATAATCAAGCAGCGTGAAAGTGCTGGACATGTGCTTTTGTTCGAAACAACGCATTACGTGTGCTAAATGACAACTAGCCATGGTGAAACACTACCACGTCCATATGTAAATGAATAGCGAACTTATAGACGAGGGATATGATACTTTCGATCGTTAATTGTGAGGCAAGCCTTATAGGGAAGCGACGATGAACGATGGATATGATATGAATACCGTTTTCATAAATGGCGAGTTTCTCTTGTATGGCAGGTGCAGTTTTACGTGCTCTGGCTTCGCACATTGCGAGGACGGATGCGGGCCGAGTGACGACGACTAAATGCCTCGATACAGAAGCCGGGCAACGTGTCACGGCCACCTAACAGGATTATCTTACCTGTCCTACTACGCAGGTAAAATGAACTGAACTACTCATACGAACCACCACATCTTACAACTTAACCGGCTTAAAACTATTGCTGTGATTTTGTGAGTGGAAATGAACGTACTCGATTTAAACAAGATTATGTAGTAGCAAGTAATAGTATTACCTAATTCGTGAAACAGGCGTAACAGTTACACACAATTTTCATTGAAAGAAAATGTCAAACTTTTAAAAAGAATGACATGTCACGTATTTCTTATGAATTTGGAATTTGTGCATAATAACATATTTCCGTCTTGTGTGCTATGTTATACAATAACAGGAATTGAATAAAGTCTTCCCTTTTGAAAACATTCAGAGTAGACAAAAAAATGGACACGGGTTTCCTTTTTAACCGACTTCCAAGACGGTTCTATATTCTAAGCGAATATTTTTTTTATCTTTGTCTAGCGATTTTTCCGTCATTTGTGAACCGCTTTTAAAAAATATTTTTTATTTCTATTTTTCTTCTACAATGGTCGCATGGCCACCAAGTCTGGATCTGGTGATGGAATCCCATAGAAATCTAGGGCAACCCTTAAATTTTATAGGTTCTTTTAGTGCTTATTGTATCCTGAAGTTATTTAGATATTTGCATCTAGCAGTCGGCATCTCATGTTGCTGAGCTGATGCTGAAAGTTACAACTCCTCAACAGTTAGGACCGAGTACGGAGATAATTATTTAAATAATGGCACGTTCAGACCGTTAGCGCTATTCTTTGAAGTTATATTCAGATAAGGCAACGCGACGTAGAAAATTAATTATATAGAACGAGAAGTTAGTTAAAAAATATCTTATCTTAATTTTAAGGTATTTTTCGTAACTGTTCTATAAACTGCTTGGCAAGTAGTTTGAATGAGAAGGTTTAATCGTACTTCATTTAAAAGAGATAAATAAAAATATTTTAAGTGAAAAATTAAACATAACAAATCGTTCGTGAAGTTGTTGCTCATAAATTTCAAATTAAAAAAAAAATGTCTAAAACCGACTTCAAAAACGATTTAACCGACTTCTTACATTACTTAGTGATTTTTGTTTTTTTATTAAAAATATTTTTATCATAGTAGGATAATTAATATTCGTTATGGTTCGGTGTGAATCAAAAAGAATTTACAGAATTGGGAGGATTTCATTAGAGCTGGTTTTGTAGAATTCAGTAGATTAGGAAAGGAAACAATACTTTAAGTAAAGTAAACTCATTTCCTGGGCGTCTGGTTACGCTCAGAGCTTTTGTATTTACATTTGGGATAAAGCCGTCGTCAGTGCGTGTCAGGGAGTATCAGTAAAACAAAATATCCAGGGAACTATAAAAACAAACATTAATAGGTACAGGTGGGTAGGGGGCAGCGCTCTACGATGGTATAGATGATATAATTTTATCCACCCTAATGCAACTGGTCATATTCTTTTGAAGTCCTTTTCAAACCAAATGTTATCAAGTTTTTTTTCACAAGGGTGTGAACAGACGGCATTGCATAGAAAATAGTTTTCTTTGTAATAAACTAACTCTTTTATCTGTCTAGCGATTAGTGACTTGTAATGTTTATAATCCACACACACGTTTGATGACTAGAGACACTCATCATACCTTTTATAATATCAGGGTGCATTAAGTCTATCGATGTATTACGAGCTTTAGAAGAAAAAAGGAAAAATATGTTCCTATTGCTTTAATTTGATCATTATCTGACAGCATTCGAAAAACGAATGAGACGAATCAGGTAGTATACTCGTGTGTCATTTAAATTAATTACCAACTATTTATTATATTTTGACCCCCCCGAGTCCGTAAAGCATCTAAAGGCGTTTCGCCAGTTTGTATAGTAGTAGTATACTTAAACTATCGAATAGCAGATATGAAGTCATAATAAATAAAAAATACGCACATTTAGTCATCAAAGCTATGGACATTGCGCGATGGACATCAAAGCAAACAATTAGTATATTCACTATTCTTATCATAATAGCCCCGTGATACATAGTGAAGATCAGGTAGGCACAGCCCAAAATTGTAATAATTTGCCGCAGCGATTCGGATTAGAAAACATTCCAGTCTGATTAAGAAGAAGGAAATTAGATATTATTAGAAAGATTCCTCGTTCCAAATGACCTGCAGCTCCTACGGTTCATGGTAATGGTCTATTTGACGTAGAAGTACAGGTTCAAAACATTCAATTACCGTAGGTTACGGTTAGGTAACCCTAGAAGCTCTATCATGCATCACTCAATCAGTAACATAGGGATCTTGAAGCAAGAAGTAACGTCTTGTCAATCCCAACTCTTTTGTTTATCGCAAGCCTCATTAGTTCATTACGTAGTCTGGGATTGGTATCCCCGACCTAGACAGGTACCACCTGTCCCAATTTGATTGGGGAAATAATATTTTTATGCTGATTGTTTGATTTTGTATGTAAATAAAATTCAAAACGGCATACATTATAAACGTCCGGTTATAAACGGCTACTAATATCTAGTGGATGTCGGGATGTTTGATACCCTTACACGCAAAAACGTAAGGGTCGTTTTTAATGAAATTTTGTACATATGCAGCTTTAAGTCTGAATTAACATAATAATATAGACTATTTAGGTACCCTGCGGACTGAATCGCGGGCGTAAGATAGTGTTACCTAAATAGCTTGTGACACCTAAAGTAGATATTCTGTCGGAAAATCACATATCATTTTCGAGTAATTTGAATGTTTAAATTTGTATGAAAACTATTTTTTTTTCGTACATTTTCGTAAAAAATAGTAAAATGGATTTTGTTACTGTTTCTGAATAAACAGTTTTCAGGTTTTAGGTAAAATTAATTTAAGCTTGTTTATCGAATGCGAAATATCAGCATCCTTATTCCTCAGCTGTTATCTTAGCAATTGTATGCCCATGGGCTACATTTTTTATAGGTGTTCCACAAATCTCCACAACTTGATCTGCAGCCGAGTTAGATTCTTAAAAAATCATTTCAGGAATTATAAAACTAATGAGTTCTAAGATAACCAACTAGACACTAAATTATTTTAATGAAAACAAAACAAATAAGTCATGTAGACGTTATAAGGTACAAATACGTAAATAATAAGTTTTTGACAAATAATATAAGCCCTAAGTGTACTGTACCAGCATTACTTTGAAAATATTACTTAAATATCCAAACTACCGTGTTGTGAGTACTATGTTATGCTGCTCACATACTTATCAAAATTTAAGAATAAATTAAAACTTACCTTTGTAACAAAATTCACACTGCACCAAATAATACCAGTTATTTAAATGGTCACAAAATACGCGGGAAATATCCAAGAATTAAATAAATATCGTAGACGTACTTAAAGATCGATTTACGTAAGAAAACGCTTGTACGATTTGTGATACGACACTACCAGACACTGTCCTTCGCTTGATTTGATTGATAAACAAAACTTCAGTTTCTCGCAGCGCGCGCATTTACGTGTTGCTAGATTGGAAAATTAATGAAATATTGTAAACTCGTTTCCTAAATTGTTTTAATTTGCAAATTACATGATTATCGAATGCAACATCTCTGAAATACTCCGTTCTTTTTATTAAAATACAATAAATTGTTTTGAAAAGTGAGATTGAATTTGTTTTCTAAAAAGTTTTATTTATGTGGCAATAATTTTCTTGCGTTCCATTTCAACATGAGTCTCAAGAAGAATATTAAGCTTCATCTCAAGGTTAATGTCTCAGAGTAAGTATTAGGTAGAGATGACATGAGCATTTAAGTTGCGTACACTCGTAAAGGACGGCAAGAAAGTACAGACATTTCATGGGGTTACCAGTGGTACCCAATTTTCCCCGAAATAATATTGTTATGCTAGACCTTTTCCATTTCTTTCTTGGCCGTGAATGCTAACGGACGTGCTCATGTAAAATCTCTATTAAAAATAATATTTAACGTAACCAGGTCACGATTATTCTGACGCCGCAAATTCTTTTGTGCTACATTGTGTCTAATGTTTAGTGAAATAAATAAAATATTGTCTTTGACACAAAAAGGAATGTCTAAAATTTCGTAATGGACTCGTCGCCATTCAACCGGAGTTCCCGGACCGCGCGTAGTCCACCCCCGGGCTCTACGCACTCACAAGACGACAACACTCCAGCAATCGCTGCCCCTCAGCTTTCCGTGATTTCTACTCCTGAGATTCAAAAATGGATGAGTCAGATTGATGACCTGCTTACTGAGGTTTGCTCTATTTCGACCGAAGGGGGAAAGTTAAACAGCGAGAGTAAACTTAGAATCTCTAATATATGTCGAAAAGTGATGCATGGAGTCTCCCAGATGGCAGTACAGTACCAATCAGTGAAACAGAAGCTCATATCAGCCCATGCCGAAATTGAGACCTTGGAAAAGGATAACGACACTAGTCTTCAACTGCGAGAGCTGAAAACCGGTATCCAGAATGCTGCTAAAGTGACACCTCCTCAGTCCTGTGTAACCTATGCCGACATCATAAAGACGGGTAAGGAAAATTTTGTTTGCCCACCAAAAACTGCTAGCTTAACTATATATCCAGCCGATAAAGAAAAATCTAGTGAGGATACCATAAAGATGGTGCAGAATATCATCAAGCCTGAAAAATAACAGTTGCATATTCGCGGGTTAAGAAAAACCAGGAACGGTGGTGTAATTATAAGCACAGCGGGAAAGGATGACCTAGAAAAACTGAAAACATCACAGCAGTTGCAATTATCGGGCCTTAAAATCGAGGAGACTTCAAAAAAGAGGCCAAGAATGATTTTTCTAGGTGTGCCTTCTGATACCTCAGAACAACACTTGTTCGACTGCCTTTTCGAACAAAATATTACTGATAAGTGTCCGAGCCTGACCCGTGAAAAATTCCTGAACTCTATCAAACTAAGTCATAAGTCTGGTAAAAAAGACAGTCCTTACAGTAACTACATTGTGGAGGTAACAGCCGAGATTAGGAACGTATTAATTAAACAAGAACGAATCTTTATAGATTGGACTTCATGCCCAGTCCGAGACTTCACACTTGTAACTAGGTGTTACAAGTGTCAACAATATGGACACTCGGCTAAATACTGCCGGGATAGCGACCCAACTTGTGGTCAGTGTGGATGTCTTGGTCACACCCTCAAAGAGTGCCCTGTTCGCGATCAGCCGCCAAAGTGTGCATCCTGCATGCGCTTTAAGAAGCCTCACAATCACGGTACTGGTGACGTACAGTGCCCGTCCCGTAAAATTGCAGAGGACCGACTACTTCAATCAACAGACTATGAGGGCGCCTAGAGCGCCGTAACAAACAACTTTTCTGGCCCTACAGTAGTTTAAAAGCTACTATGGTTGATGTACACTTAAGGAAATTGAGGACTTAGGTGATGGAGATTAGGTATAGGTAATAAAAACTCGCGTATTAAGGTTTTTCATATGAATATACTTAGCATAAATCGTAATTTTAATCAACTCTTAGTTTGTTAGCGGACAATAAGTGTACTTTCGACCTCATTATTTTGTCAGAGTGCTGGTTAAGCAAAGTGTCGAACAATCCACCGATGGCCGGCTATGACGCATATAATACCAATGTTAACATTAATCAAAATGATGGCGTAGTAATATATTTTGTAAAAAGCAACATACAATGTCAAATTGAATGCCCTAGATTTAATGAAGGTTCGGTCTTAGTGTGCAAATTTAAAAGTGACCTTGCTGTTGTGTAAATTTATAGTTCGCCATCCTTCACTAGCACAGATGTTTTCACAGATTGTTTGTATGAAGTTTTATGTAATTATCATCATTTAAAACTGTGTCCATAATGTAGTTTGTAGTTTGTTTCTTTTTGTTATATAACAATAGTAATATAAATGTACTCGTTCTTACTCGTGTTTACTGGTTGCGTGGGTTTCCTGGTGACCTATAAATACAGATACAAACTGTTGTATCTAGTTTAGGCACCAGTCTCACAATTACAGTTTTTTTATAGCCCCTAAGATACACTAGAAATAAGTTTTATTGTTGCTATTATATTTATATTTGTATTTTAATTGTTTGGGAGAATAAAAATATTTTTATTTTATTATTTATTTTTATTTTATTATTATTTATTTGTCAATGTACTATTACTAGGCAGAGAAGTTATATTTTGCAGTACTAAAGCGGCTAAAATTACTGGCACATGAGGCATAACACCGTAGTCCTCAGCTGCAGCGACGCAACTATAATCTGCTTTTGTGGATTGTTGATGTTCATGGGCTGTACTCCACTTACCATCAGGTGGACTACACGTTCGTTCGCTGTGTTTTTTTTCGCTTTCTCAACAATCATACATAAATAAAAAATAAGGTACTTGCAAAAGAACAAATATAATAAAAAATATATTAAATAAGACCAATAGACGTTGGAGACCAGCGTTTAATTGTGAAGTCAAATGATGAAGAAGTGGGTTAAATAAAACTCAAAATTAAATATGATTTGTATTACTATCCCTTAAACAAAATCAACTTAGTATACAAATTTTTAATTTTCACTTGCTTGTCTTGGATTTTTTTTGTCCAATAATGAATGCGTATATTCAGATACTTTTTATAATATCAATGATAAATTATCACTTCGAACTCTGATCTACACATCATTTTCTACTTTAAGTTAAAACATTGAAACTGACAAGATTAATAAGCTTATGAATATGTCCTACTGAGTATATTATATTGACAAGAAATGCGAGTATATCTTGACAATGTAATAATTTTACCAATACTTACATTGAATGATCGGCAACTATTTCCAGCAGAAGGAAGAACAGGTGTAACATTTACTTCAGTATTCAGAACCTAAGATTTTTTTTATGATCAATTAAACAGTAAATATCCACCGTCCCTACTGCAATTCCCGACTTGGGTTAGTAATAGAAGTAGTCAAAGCTTCATCAGCCATTGGACAGATTTGCACAATAGATAAGAAACTAAACAAATTATACAGTAAAAATACATAATTAATTTGTATGCAATTTGTTTGTATCGACACATACATTATGTGTGATAGTATACCTACTGATGTAGAAGGTATATCTATTGTTGGTGGGTTCTGTAAATTATAATGCGCTACATAAGTAAATCTAACACGAAAAAATACGCACGACTAGTAAGAAGCATACTTACATTACATAATAATATGTAGTGTCGATACTGAAAATTCATAAAGATAGGTCATTCGTTGGGTCTTTCTAAAACATCTATTTTCAAAATGTCTTGAACATATTTTAGAATGCTTAATTGTTCTCAATCTTGTCGTCCTGTAGATATTATCCACATAATTATGTCGTACGTGGGCTTCTTTGGGAAATCTAAAAAAAGATTTACAATCAATTATAAAAACTATATAAAAATTAAGTTATTTAATTATTCTAGTCTTTATTGATATCTTGAATATTATTATTTATCACAATGAACAAAATTATACACGAATTAAACTTTCTACTCATTCCCAAATTCCAGGGAAAGTTTGCACTTTTGGGCAGGTATCCCTAGAGAATATATAACCCAGCCAAACAGAAAAGTAACTATACCAATGGCAAATTCACATGTTTTTATGATAACAATAAGTTTATGGTAAATATTTCACAGTTTTATCGAATTCTTTGGTGTGAAGTTGTATGTTGACAGTAAAAATGGAGCAAATAATACGACATTATTCTAACGATAAATTTTTTTAACTGTCACAACGGCATACTACATTTGGTAGTGTTATACAACAAAACGTGATTTTTTTGAAAACTTATATTACTGAAATTAACTGTTTATTTGTATTGATTTGAGAATTGTCGGGCAACCAGATTCTAAGGGGATGCATTACTAACTGAAAACAAGCTATCCTAAGGTTTGAAGTGATACTTACTTGTGAAAAGTTATATTTGCCTGTTTACGCTCACTGCGGCTTTTGCAGCCAATTATACAACACTGCACCATGTTTATTGTTCACTATAGACACTACGGTATGTTTAGGGCACGGAATATGGCTATGTAACTAGTTTAAACTAGGAAAAAAACGACTTCTTTCCACTACCGACACGATATAGGTTAGGCAAATTCAAATTGGGCAAACAATAAAAAGCTGTACGGTGACAGAGACAAAAAAATAATATTGCTTTCTCTGTCGATTCTACTGATATTGTATATGGCCATCTCATTATAAAGTACTATGGTTACTATGGTTACGAGCCATGCCAAATCCAGTACTATCCTTCATCCAAGGTTAATGTACTATATATCTCTTTTACTCATGCTTTAAATATCAAAAGTGAAGTAGCGCCATCGCATCCAAGACGCATAAAATCTAAATTTTCATGTTTCCAATCAAATGACAGCGCAGAACGTATTTACCCCTAAAATAGGGAAGAATAATTATTGTTGATGGTATTTAAGCGACTAAATGAAATAAATAAAATAATTTTATTATACTCATAAAACTTTCATAATGATCTCAGGCAGAGTGTAATGAATGTAATATCGATTGTTTCAGAAAATAATTTTGCATTGTAATATATATGTTTGACAAAATAAAATAATATTAAATGCAGTCCTGAAACATTGTTATGAATAATTAGATTAAGGTAAAACTAATTATTAATTAATTGCGTCTAACTGAGGCAACTCGTTCTCCAAATGCTGGCTTATATTTCGGCCAGTGACTTAGTATCGCAGTACAAAGCGGTAATGCTGCCAGCATTTTGGGTACAATGCCTTCTGACAGTGACTTATTAAGTTTAGATTAAGTTATTAGACTAGTTTAATTTAAGATCTAAATGTATATTTTTTCTATAAAATAAAGATAAAGTATTGGGTAAAATAAATCAAGGCTTGGCAGCACACGTTCTGACGTCAGTTTTTGACAATTTGACATAACATTGATTGCCGACCACCAGGGTTCCGTTTTTTATTTTTCAGCAAAAAGACCCAAAAATATTGATATTTATCACTAAGCATGGGTTACACATTCCTTAAAATAGCCTCCTCATCGCTCAGGGTAAGATTCGATCACAATTAGCTATTTTTTTTTACTGCATTTGTCCGTGGAAGACGTCAAATGTTATGCAATGATTTGTACGATCGACAAAGTTTCTCTGATGTTTCTAATCTGTGTACTACTTTAAAATTAATATTCCTGATTTACCTATCTTAAAAAGATTAGGTTTGGCTCTCAGAGCGTGTATTACATCGATGTTCCTCTAATAACCTGATCTGACCTTCAAGCATGTGACCGACACACCAATGCTGTCTTATCATTAAAAAAAAAAACAAATTCTGTGATTGATTATTTAAAATTATCTTTTGCGATTTACTTTCAGATATATCTATAGCCAAAATGATGGTTAAACATATTTTTATTTGGGCAATATTTATATTAAGATATTGAATTTGCAGTATGGGGGCTTAAGGATAGCTACAAGGCAGTACTCGACTACTCATGAGGCTGATATAGTAGTCATTGGTTCGGGCCCTGGTGGCTATGTGGCTGCCATCAAAGCTGCCCAACTTGGCTTTAAGGTAAATAAAATTGAATATTGTATAATTTTGCATGACATCTCACACAATGAAAAAAACACACCCTAAAAGCTTATCACTTTAATCAATCAATCAATGGATCAAGTTATCTGTTAACAAATAAAAGAAATTGAAGGTAAATATGGCTAGAATAATAATCCTTACAATATTTAATTCTATTTTTCGCATAGTTTAGTTTAGCATAACACATTACACTATAAAAAACTTTATTTTTTATCTGATTACATTTTTACTCACTTAAACATAATTATTTATATTTATTATAAAAAAAAAGAATCTTTATTCTTTAGAAAAATATACATGTTTTGTCCATAATAGGCATTTGGCATATTTGTCTTTTAGCATACAACTTCACTTGGCATAACTTTCTAACTTGGCAAAGAATAGAGAACCCTAGGCACCAATTTCACAGGTGTCAGATAAACCTTATTGGCAGGATAAGTATATAACACACATAAATTAAAGAGATTCTTTTTGTTGTGTTTTTCTGCGTCACTTTTAAATTTGTTCTGATTATATTCTATGGGTTGGATAAGATTTGTCAGGAACCTCAGGAACTGCTCCTCATTGTAATGAATTATTACCATAATATTATGAGATTTATATTGAAATAAAATTCCTTTTTAAATGTTCTTAATTATTTATTCATGTAAATTTATTTTTGTTTTGCAGACAGTATCTGTTGAAAAAGACCCAACTCTTGGTGGAACATGCTTAAATGTGGGGTGCATTCCCTCCAAAGCCCTGCTCCACAACTCCCACTTATACCACATGGCTAAACATGACTTCAAGGATCGTGGTATTGTTACTGGAGAAGTGACATATGACTTTAACCAATTGATGCAATACAAAGTAAATGCTGTGAAAGCTCTGACAGGCGGTATTGCTATGCTGTTCCAAAAGAACAAGGTGAGTATCTGAGTACTGATTTTGCTGTGCCCAAGTGCATCCATAATATTTGATGATAAGCAGTGGTCAGACTAAAGCGTGCAATTTGGGTTGAACAACCTTTAACGAAAATTTTAAGCAAGTGAAACAAGATGGGGCTGTTGCTAATGACCATTTTGTATTAAGGATTTTTTTTTTTTAAGTCTTTCTAATAAGCTTGGCATGCAGTACCCACACTATATTTTGCAGTTGTCACAATTGATTCACATTGTAAATACATGGTTCATGATGCCCAAGTCTGAAATTACCATAAAATTAATCCTTGTAAAGTACACAGGCATTAATTTCTTTGTGTATAATTGAATAGTAAGAATAATTAATTAATTGTATCAGGATTTGTAAAGGCCTATCTGATTAAATGAATCTTTTCATCCAAATCCTCCTTTTGTGTTTGGTAATAAATACAAGAAAAACCTTGATACAAAATGAACAATAGAGGCACAAAAGTGGGTATTGTCACTAGCTTGTGATGGTACTGACTACTTATTCGAGAACAACAGTATGAGGTCAACATTGTGAATTGTAAACACAATATTAATTGATTCAGTACATGGTAGTAGAGGTTAAATGTTATTCTTTTTGTAACAATATGTTATCTAACTTGAAAATCTGAGGATATCAATTGAGAGTATTTTTGTTCAATGACATTGGTGAATCTTTCATGAAAAAGCTTGTGGAAGATGTCAGCACTGGCTAATCTTGTAACTAACAGTAGTGCTTCACGCACCTTCACTTCAAATGTAGTAAATAAATAATAAAACTAAAAAACACGCTTTTAAAGTACTTTTAACTAAAAAGTGAAAAATAATTCCTAATATAAGCTGAAAATGGTAATGAACAAAAAATACAAGTATTATTGTGAAAAAGTGTGGGGCGCTCTGTGCCATATTTTTCGTCTATCAAGCAACACTATTATTTATTTTCTACTTTTTAGTTTGGTTTATTTATAAGACATACATACATACAGGTGAAGCTAATATAAGCGCGTTAAAAACAGATCAAAGCGACTGCCCGGTGTGCAGAAAGTTGCAGGTTAAATCCTGCTGGTACAATAATTTTTTCAACTGTTTCTTAGTATAAAAATACATATTATTATTTGTCTGCAGGTCAAGTTATGCCGTGGAGTAGGAACTATCGTCAACCCCAAGAAAGTGGAAGTAAAGGGTGAGAAAGGCGTAGAAACTATCAACACCAAGAACATCCTAATTGCTACTGGATCGGAAGTGACACCCTTCCCAGGAGTCACGGTGAGTTGATATAGATATCATTATTTATCTTTTTAACTAATAACGAAAACAATTACGTATTCAAAATTATAGTAGGTATAGTAAAAACTGCTGCTTTTTGCTGTAGTGAAAAGGAAAGGCATAGGCTGTAATTTATCACTTTTTACTCCATTTTAGAGACATAGTGCTAGTTTCAGAGGTTGGGGAATGGTTTTCATTTATGTGTGTTATAGACTTATCCTACCAATAAGATTTATCTAACACCTCTGAAACTGGGGCTTAAAATGTTTAAATTTTGTTCAGAGTCACAGATTACAGTGTGTGTATATTTGTTTACTTTTTATCTTAGCTCTTTAACAGATAATTATATCACTATGATTAAACTGCTACAGAACTTGCAAATTATTTTTGCTTGTATTCCCATTATGTTTAATTAGAATTGAATCATTTTGTTTTACAGTAATTTGATGTAAATCTTAGTATTTACTATACCTGCTTAGCCTTTCTCATCTCATCTTCATATATTATTTGCAGTTTGACGAGAAACAAATTGTGACATCAACCGGAGCTCTATCGCTGCCCTCAGTGCCCAAGAGGATGTTGGTGATTGGTGCTGGTGTCATTGGACTGGAACTTGGCTCTGTGTACCAGAGGCTTGGCTCTGATGTCACGGCTATCGAATTCTTAGGCACTATTGGAGGTATGTCTTGTCATTTAAACATCAATAATTGCAGAATAATTTAGAAAAACCTGATAAAATTTATCGTAATTGATTTTTATTGTGTAAATGTTTGCATGATAACTTTACCATTCTGTGCATCCATAGTTTATTTTTATCAGGTCTCATGACGAGATAATAAAAATTACGACTCTTTCTTGAATCTTATTTATGGCTGGTACTGAAAAAAAATATTGAAGTACTACTGGTAGTACTTCAATATTTTGTTAAGTTAGGTTTAGATAGATGTAAGAAGTGTATAACAAAATAATATTATTTGCTGTAAAAACTAAATAAATAAATTTCCTATTTCTTTCTGGCAATACCTATACAGTATTTTGAGAACTTATAAAATACCATCCAAATGTTGAGAGAATATTCATACAACAGTTATATAAAAGATATTATGTTTTTTAACACTACAGTTAAAGTTACTAGTTATAATTGCAACTTACTCAATAATATTATTATTTGTACTAGGTATGGGTATCGATCTGGAAGTCGCCAAGACTCTCCAAAAGATCATGGTCAAGCAAGGCATGAAGTTCAAGCTGGAGACCAAAGTGCTTTCCGTGAAGAAAGAAGGAGGCGTGGTCAAGGTTGAAATGGAAGCTGCTAAAGGAGGCAACAAGGAAACTGTAAGAGCACTTTTAAGTTATTATTTTATTGACATAACATCAACCCTTTTTAACCGACTTTAAAAAAAGGAGGAGGTTATTGTATATAGTAACGATGGAACATCTACAATGGGGTTGGTGACTGATCCATAGATAGTAAAATATAGGATACCTTATCAAAATATAGGTAAAAAAAGAATTTTTAGTTACATACTATAAATCTAACTCATTTTATGATCATTCAAAGTTGAATGGACGAGTCCATTTTTTAAGTACGTAACGCTTACTTAGCCGTTTGTTTGAGGCGTTTGGGCGAGTCTATTATTAATGTGAATTTAAAATTGTATTATCTCAAGCAGTTTACGTGTTAACTAAGTAATTCTTTTAATGATGTTTCTAATATCGAGAGTTGTTTCTATAGCATATATATAAAAAATTCACATATGATGACGACGACTTTCTCATGTATACAATGTAATATATATCTCATGTATAAAAGTACTATTCAAAGGCTGGATACAAGTGGTACTACCCCCCTCCTGCTCGATAACAAAAACTCAAGCAGTATATCGTTTGCCTTACAGCTGGAGTGCGACGTAGTGTTGTTCTCTGTGGGGCGAAGGCCTTTCACCAAGGACCTCGGGCTCCAGAACGTGGGCATCGCACTCGATGACCGCGGCAGGGTGCCCGTGAACGACAAGTTCCAGACCACCGTGCCTGGGTGAGTGCACTGTTTTTTTTTAATTTTGTCGTGTGACTTTTATTAGTAACTAACTGCAAAGCGATTTGTTGCTTATAATATGGATAATGATATGTATGATCATAAGGATTTCGCTTTAATATTCCTAGTGCGATCTGCCAAAGAGTGGAACCAAATGCTCAAGTCTGTGTTCCCGTTCTTACATGAGATTAATTTACCTACGATCAGTTGAGATCTTGGTCAAACGCGTGACTACCAACCGTCCAAAAATAAAAAAATATAGACTTCATTTTGTACTGATTTGGCATAATGAAGCACGCACAATGGCACAATCCATATTTTTGTGTTAATAAATGAGCTAAAGAAGTAAACACCAACGCACAAAGTATTGGTAAATATCCAAAGCCAATATATCCGGATTTAAGAAGCCTCACAATCACGGTACTGGTGACGGACAGTGCCCGTCCCGTAAAATTGCAGAGGACCGACTTCTTCAATCAACAGACTATGAGGGCGCCTAGAGCGCCGTAACAAACAACTTTTCTGGCCCTACAGTAGTTTAAAAGCTACTATGGTTGATGTACACATAAGGATATTCATATGAATTTCATATGAATATACTTAGCATAAATCGTAATTTTAATCAACTCTTGGTTTGTTAGCGGACAATAAGTGTACTTTCGACTTCATAATTTTGTCAGAGTGCTGGTTAAGCAAAGTGTCGAACAATCCACCGATGGCCGGCTATGATGCATATAATACCAATGTAAACATTAATCCAAATGATGGCGTAGTAATATTTGTAAAAAGCAACATACAATGTCAAATTGAATGCCCTAGATTTAATGAAGGTTTGGTCTTAGTGTGCAAATTTAAAAGCGACCTTGCTGTTGTGTCAATTTATCGTTCGCCATCCTTCACTAGCACAGATGTGTTCACAGATTGTTTGTATGAAGTTTTATGTAATTATCATCATTTAAAACTGTGTCCATAATGTAGTTTGTAGTTTGTTACTTTTTGTTATATAACAATAGTAATATAATGTACTCGTTCTTACTCGTGTTTACTGGTTGCGTGGGTTTCCTGGTGACCTATAAATACAGATACAAACTGTTGTATCTAGTTTAGGCACCAGTCTCACAATTACAGTTTTTGTATAGCCCCTAAGATACACTAGAAATAAGTTTTATTGTTGCTATTATTTATATATTTGTATTTTAATTGTTTGGGAGAATAAAATATTTTTATTTTATTTTTTTATTTCGATTCTTACCCATACTTTCAGGTAGACTAGAATCATGTGAACTATATGCAAAGTTTTAGATTGTCAATGTTGACGCTTTCAGAATCTACGCCATCGGCGATTGCATCCACGGACCCATGTTGGCGCACAAGGCTGAAGATGAAGGCATTGTCTGCGTTGAAGGAATTAAGGTAGAATACTTTTTCTTCTTGCTCTTTCTGCCCGTATCTCATTTTATTTGGAGTCTCCGTCTCACTATCACTTACTACCTTCTCTTAAATATCTTTTTAAACGCATTCATCCATCTTTTCTTCGGTGTGCCTCTATTAACGATTCCCTTTCAGCTTGTCTGTTAGTGGTGCAACTTTGAAGCTAATAATATTACTAATACTATCAATCAATCTACCATGCCTTTTTTCCAATTACATTGGGGTCGGCTTTTATTATAACGGATTCTTCTATGTATAATAAATATTTATTTACAAAAGAAAAGTATATATGTATTTGTATCATTTATTCTAGTACCCATAGTACAAGCTCTGCTTAGTTTGGGACTAGATGGTGTTGTGTGTAAGTTGTAAAAAAAAAAGGTATTTAGCTGAATATTTGTATTTTCCGTGAAGCGACTGTCATCAGATTGCTACCACCCAGTACAAGGTAATACAATACTCTTTGTTACACTAGTTGTCAGACTTTCTGGACTCTGACTATTCATAACGACTGCCATTCATAAATGATCAAATGGCAACCGGGACCGACGGCTTAACGTGCTCTCCGAGGCACGGAGGAAAACTCGTCATGTTGAAGATGGACTGTAATGAATATACTTATTTAATAAATATGACATGTTAACAAACCGCATATTATAGAGTAATGTATTTTATTTTTTTAATTTTTACTTTTTTATTTTTATATAATTATAATTATACAATTTTATTGGTATTTATAATGAATTTGTTTTACAGCTTTAAATTTTATTATCAATTCATTACTTAATTTTTTAATATTTTATTTGCCAATTTTTTATATTTTATTTGCCTTGTATTCCTCATATAATCATTTTTGTTATAATTCCTACTAATTGTTATTTTTAAGGTGCCTAGTTTTAAGTAAACATTATATTCAAACACAAGTTTTATGACATCCATCCACGGCCGACCGGGGTTAGTCTTTCTTTACCTGCAAGATCGATGCACTTGAGAACAACGACTCGACAATGCTCGATAAATCATTGAGTTTATAGACACCTAGCTAAATTATGTTTACTTAATCAAATTGTTTGTTTTTCCAGGGTATGCCAGTACACTTCAACTACGACGCCATTCCGTCAGTAATTTACACGTCACCCGAAGTCGGCTGGGTCGGCAAGACTGAGGAAGATCTCAAAAAAGAGGTAAAATTAAATTGTCTTTCTCAACAATAGCTAAGCAGAATTTTGTACTGAATAATGTCTAAAAATATAATGATGATGAAATATAAGGGTAAGAACTCACGACGCGGCATTCGCCTGCGCCCGCACCCTCCAGAGATAAATAAATATAAATAAATATCTCACAACTTACACACAATGCCATCTAGTCCCAAACTAAGCAGAGCTTGTAATATGGGTACTAGAATAACTGATACTAATACATAGATACTTTTCTTTTGTAAATACATACTTATGATACATAGAAACACCCAGACTAAGACAAACCCCCATGTTCATGCACACAAAGATTTGTCTTAAGCGGGAATCGAACCCGCGACCTCGGCGTCGCAGGCAGGTACACTACCCACTCCGCCATCCGGTCGTCAGAGATATTAATGTAAATACAAAATAAATTTTCACGAAGCTATTTTGCTCGCAAAGTTATTCATACATATTTGCCCGCAGCCGCGGGAGTAAGCTGTGTCGTGAATTCTTAGCCTTAATGTTCTAATTACCATCATCAACATATTTTAATTAATTTACCAACAAATGTGCATGAATTAAGATTTGTCTTTTCTCTGATTATTATTCTAATATTTTATTAATAATTATTTTTTGCATGTCACGATTGCAGGGCAGGGCATACAAAGTGGGCAAATTCCCGTTCCTGGCCAACTCGAGAGCAAAGACGAACGGCGAACCCGACGGCTTCGTCAAAGTGCTGGCTGACAAGGCCACCGACGTCATCTTGGGAACACATATCATTGGACCCGTAAGTATTGCAAACTTATCTTACCAACCTTTTTCCGGCAAGAATAATTAAAATTACCATCTACGTAAGGCAATTAAACCAAAGGACTGCTCATTGTCAGACGTCCCTCGCTGCAAAATGCAAATTATAGATGCGCAGTAATATATATACCCATTGCTTTCCTGTGAGTTTTGGCAGACTTATTTACATTATTATTTGCTTTGATTTCCATATTGATTAAGTGTTCTTTGCCCTCGACATGCGACATCTCAATAGAATTAAGTTGCAATAGTCTAATCAAATGTATAAATAAACAAATTGTGTATGGTGAGGCAGTATATCATATCATATCTTGGATCCGGATGATGTCAAGTCACTCCCGATCGGCCGACTACTCCAATTAATGGAGGCTATTGGCCTAAAAGAGAGTCTATAATGAGGCTACAATCACAATAGACCCACGGAGCTCGACGTGAACACCCAAAGCCTCGTCCCAACAATAATAATGGGGAGGCGGTACCCGAGGGCCTATAGTTTTAAATGAATTGTATTTGCAGGGAGGCGGAGAGCTCATCAACGAGTGCGTGCTGGCGCAGGAGTACGGCGCGGCGGCGGAGGACGTGGCGAGGGTGTGCCACGCGCATCCCGTAAGTCATTTTACATGTTATTTTTCACATGCCATGTTCGTGAATCTATCTAAAATCTGTTTAAAAGTATCTAAACACAATGCAATGGCATTCCTCGCGATTTTCATTTATGATTAAAGCAAATAATCTAACTAAATATAAATACATAATGACTAATAATAAAACTATATTACACACAGAACAAATTAAAAGTTTTTATTGTAATTACATTAAATCTTTACTAATATAATATTATAAATGTGAAAGTATAGGGTTTCCGTCAAGAAATTCACAAAAACGGCACGAAGTTGAAATTGTGCCCAGTGGATAGCGATAAGCTCACCTTCTATCCCATGGGACCTAAACATAACAGGTAAAGTGTGGGTGTTGTACACCTCTGCACACCCTTCTGGGTAATATAGGCGTGATATGAAAGGAGCCTCCCCGAGTGACGTACACAACGATTCCCTACGTCCGGCGCACCCTGGGCAATTCGCGAGTTCTCCAAAGCGAATTGGTTAATCCTTTCACCACGATGGCAAGTCAAAATAAAATTTAACTCAGTCATCGACACGACGAAGAAGATCATATTATTATGTTACTTACTCGTTATTTTTCAATTCATTTCAGACTTGCGCAGAAGCGATACGTGAAGCAAACCTGATGGCGTACTGTGGAAAGCCGATCAACTTCTAATCATAGACTTATTTTAATTCGGGGTAAATAGCCCTCTGGATTAAGGCCTCTTCTCCGCAAAATACTGCGTTTATAGTTACGATGGATTCTGATCACACTGAAAAACCCATCTTTATTTATATGGATCTACGCCCTGGCCACAAATCCATCTAACAACAAATCTTAGGAGCGTACTATTATTTTTCCACACACCGACCTAATTGTGTGCGAACGGTGAAATCCACACTTGTAAGGAAATTATAACTAGACTGGACGTACACCCGTGGCTAAATCTTATCAGAAAAAATTGCGTTTCGGGCGTATTCATGAAATAACATCGCATGGCCGTAATGGTGCAATATTTCTTTTTCGGAAATTTAACGTGCCATCTTCATGGTGTGGAGTACCTAATGTAAGTTACAATTTTCTCTGGACTATCAACAGAGGTGGTGAAGAGGCTTTATGTCCATAAGCTTATGAAAGTTTAGAAATAACTTAATTTATGAGTACCTATCAAGTCACCAGGGTCGAACATAGGGTAGATGGTAGGGTAGCCAACTTTCGAACATTTTATGGGAATAACACCGAACTTGTAACTCAACTAGACGTTGTCTTAGGTGAATGATGAACGTGTCTCGACTCCATATAAACGCATATGTGTTTCATCGCGTTATTTTTATGAATCGCGTCGCTTTCGTCGTTCACTTAAGACAACAGGATAGTTAAAAGATTGCTCAGGCAATAGTGACGATTTTTTTGAAAGATGTAGTTTTTAACTACTGCTCACAATATGTTTTTAAGAAGGTCTTACTAAAATCGGGTATTGTTGGCAATCCTATAGTATTGCTCCGCTCTTAGGAATCTTGTATGAATCTATTTGGACGGTTTTCCGAACAAAATGTATGTGTCTCTCAAGTTCTTGCATCAAGCATTATATAAATCACTCACAATAATAGTGTATCTATCTACTTCGTTATTTATTAAATCATTTATAGTACATGTGATATTTGAATATTTTATTTCTGAATTTGTTTGTTTTTTATAAATACATATTGTAACTATTTCATTCCGTTTGTTTATTTTGCTGAAGTGACTACTTGACTTGCTTCTGCATTTCAAGTGTAACTCTGTCGTTAATTTTAATTTTGTAAATATAGTTTACAAATATATACTTATATATATGCCTATAACGCCTTTTATTTATGGCTTTGTTAATTAATTCACAAGTTAACAGATGGGCATGTAGTGGGTTTCTTAAATATACGTAAAATTATCAAGAAACTGAATACAACAGTCAAAAAATATCTCATTTTGTGTAGCGTATTTTTTTGTAATAACCTAATGGAAACGTCGTTTATACATTGTATACAACGTCGTAACTAATAATATACAACGTCGTAACTAATAAATAACTTACTAAATATTTGTGCTGCAAAATGTGAATAATCGCACCAGCTATGATAATGTGTGTGAATTTGACGTACGAAAATATCGTAAGGGCGCTGCCGCACTACGTGTGATGGAATACGATCAGAGTCCGTCAACAACAAAGTTTACTGCCAAATAATTCCATAGACAAGCATGCTCATTTCCCATCATTTTGACTCATCTTCTGTGCGTCGTCTAGTGGATGAGTTTGATTCCCGACCAATCAGCCGCCCATTTCAACTCATCATGTGAGCGACGTGTGGTGGCTGAGCATTCAGATGGTATGTGATACCTCAGATAAAGGTTATTACCTAAGGACGACCGGATAGCGGAGTCGGTAGTGCAGCTGCCTACTTTGCAGAGGTCGCGGGTTGGTTCGATTCCTGCTCAAGACAAATCTTTGTGTGCATGAACATAGAGATTAGTCTCGGTCTGGGTGTTTCTATGTATAGTAAAAGTATGTATTTACGAAAGAAAATTATATATGTATTAGTAACCGTTATTGTAGTACCCATAGTATATCTAGCTCTGCTTAGTTTGGGACTTGATGATGTTGTGTGATATATATATTTATTTATATATAGCTTATTTTTCTCACCAATGGTCTTACTACTTCGGTGAGAAAGGGATAATCATAATTGTTTCTCGGTGTCAAAGCTAATGTCATACGGAAAAGTGCTATTACGTCACGGAATCAGTACCAAAGACCTTATACTCTAAAACTAGACTGTGCACTATGGCGCAAAAACCGGGCGGCGGCGAGAGTGCTCCCGTTGGTAGTATGTCCCTTTCTAATGAGGTGACCATGACCAAACAGAACACGGGACAAATTGCTTGTAAAAACGATTGTGTTAGTATCCTGACATATTTTTTGTACCACAATAATGTTATGTTTCTTGTACCACAATAAATAAAAATAAAATAAATATTGATACTACCTAACTAGCGTAACTTCACTAACCTAATTTCTTGTAAAAAAAAATTATAATACAAAAACTGTAGTGTGACTAACCTTTTTTTTTTTTTTTTTTTTTTTCGAGGGGGGAAATCTTCAACAAGATACCTTGCCGCAAGGAAAAGGGTGCGACGAGGGTATGTGAGGTTGCCGGGACTCCGACGACTCACTAAAACCCCCCTCGGTGTCCGGCCTCGATGCGTGTCGAGGGGCTCCGGGATGTCTAACAGAACTCTCCGGTGCCCCTCTGCATATCGCCAATAGCACTTTCCCGGGGCGACTCTCTCGCCCGGTCTGCCCGCGGTTCGCGACGGCACATGACACTGTGTGCCGTCGCCCGTCTCTGAGTCCGTGTGCTGGCCAGCTAGAGCCCTCTCTCTAACCGGCCACGGACCCAGGAGTGTGACTAACCTTAACGTAACCTTACACGTGGGTTGGTTGAAAGTAATTTTTCCTCCTTTTAGCTATCATCTGACTTAACGTTAATTTTACAACAACCTATTATACCTTCGCTCCATGTAAAAAAGGTTTCTCAAAAGTGAGAAATTCCCACATGTTATTATTATTAAAGAAGAATGATAATATCGGTGAAGGAATACACCGTGAGGAAACTTGCACATTAAGATTTCTGAATGAATTATCCGAAAAATGAGTCCGGTTACCCTTGTGGCTTTGAAAGTCAGATGGCAATCGCTTAACTGTAATTATCAGACTCGCCACTCCAGGATCATATTCGGCGAACCTTGGCAAGTTCCTAATGGTGGGTCCACACTGAGCCAACGAAGGCGAACGAATGGGTTCGTTGGCCATGTCTGGACGGATTGGCGATGGCCAACGAACGTTCGTTGACGTTGGCCGGCGATCCGTAGCGTGGCGGTAACATCAAAGGATTTGCGCCATTGGACCGAATTCAGTTTGGACGGTCGCCAAACACCAACAAACGAACGTCAACAGAATGGTTGACATTTTGACATTCGACGGTCTGTTTAAATGTCAGAGCATGTGTCTACGTAGTAAATTACATTATCTTGAAGCTAAGTAGTTAATAACACAGAATAATAGCTGACTTGTAAATAATAATCATGGACATAAGACAGTTGCCAACCCCATTGACACATGATATCCTTAGGCTATGATCAAAATACACTTTCGAGTATTGTCTATGGAAAGCAATCCGGAATCATGAGCAAACGATGTTTTGGTCAAACACCAAATGTGTTTGGACGTTTGTCCGAAGGCCAACGAACGTTTGCTACCAACGTCAAAAAACCTTCGTTCGCCTTCGTTGGCTCAGTGTGGACCCACCATAAGTGAAAGCTTAGCGCATGTAACCAGGATAATATTTACTAAGATAAGGAGATGAGGAGGAGGATTATTATTGAATGTGTGTTAGGTCAAATGAACGTGATGCAGTATTGAGGACGAAAAAAAAACTGTTTTCTTTTAATATTGATTTATTTTTATACATTGCTGAACAATACAGTTTTACGCAATTTTTGTCGTAATGTAGCCTTATTTCCTACGTGCTTGAGGCTTAAAGTCTTCCCGTAGTTTTTAAGTCTTAAATTTAAGTATTTTTGACCAATACATTAAATCAGTTCCAATTCGTGAGATTCGTCAAACGTTGGATGGGCAGGCAAAATGTGCTTAATTTTAGGGGAGAATTGATGTACTGTCATATTAAGCATTTTTTTCATATTCAAACTCTGTAAATCAGGAGACATAAGCATAACCAAAATAGTTTTTCTATATACTTTACTACATTAAACACAAATGTTGAAGCATATTTTAGCCCTCCTCTGTCTACAAAGGCTGTGAAAGAAGAAAATTCACAAACGTCAATCAAGTAGTCATGATCTTTATGTGTACGATGCGTTATGAGCAAGGCTCGGCAATGTTGACATGTAAATTTGTCTACTATTTTCATTACAATGTAGCCAGATATGTAGAACAATATATTGTTTTTATAGTCGGATAAATTGGTTCTGTCCACTAATTGCATGAGAACATCACTCTTATCTGTCTCATTTTCTTCTGTAATGAGTCTTCCACCATCGATCTTTTGGCACTTCGGAACTCAAGTATTGCAGAATTTTCATAATCGGGATTTGTACAGTTTGCATTAATGCTTGGTCTGACGCTGTTACGAAATAGCAACTTTCGCATAATAAACATAAACTCAAGAGCAGTAGGGTTGTCGTTTGCCCCTGCTCTTGCTCTCACACATGAAAAAAACATTTCAATGTGGTCTTGCGAGGCTTTGTATGGTAATAGGTAGGTCAAATTAACATTAAACAAATCAGTTGCTAATTCAGCAAAACTGTATGTGTCTATTATCAGACCAAAAACCGGCGTCTTCCTTCTATGGGTCATTATATTTTTCCCGTCGACTTTAAGTTTACTCAAGTAATGTCTTGTTTCTTCGAAGACCTGAGTCCAGACATGTTTATTGTTAAGCCGCATGACCTGCAAAACATTAGAAGTTAATGTAACACCGTAGACAAGAGTAGACAAGAGTAGACTAGAGTAGACTAGAGCAGTGGTGCATATCGGAGCGTCTCCCAGCCATAATTGAGGAGTTTTACTTCCGCTTTCTTATCAGACCCTCATTCATAACCCGAATTTTAAATCTTTTACATACATATTGGTATTGAGAAGCACGTGATCTTAATACGCGTGCAAAATTTTAAGGAAATCGGTTCAGTAGAATTATGTGAAAAAGGCGTCGCAATATTTGAATCCTCAAGGTTATCAAGTTAATGAACGCACACACTCGGATGATTTATTCTTACCTTAGGAAATAGTGACGGAACAGCATCAGGTTTCAGCATTTTTCTGGTAAAACCAGTAATAAAATCGTCACATTTAAAATGCTCACTGCAAATAACAGACGATTTTGAGATTTTTCCAGGTACTACATTTTTCCACTTCAATTTCTGGTTTTCATTCTTCGGAAATCTACAATACAAGAAATATAATTAATAACAAGTATAACTAACGTCATCGGTACAGTCGAAGGACACGATAACATAAAAAAAATCTAAATGTCAGGTTTTGCCTCTTGTGCACATTGATGACTGACGGTAACCGGTAAATCTCCAAGTTAAGACCGTCAGTACGTCGTATCTTCTGCCTATCTACTACGAGATAGTAAAAAAATCTTTGCTAAACAAAATTCATGGTTACCCTAAAGGTTATAATTGTTGTTTTTACTTACCCGTGGAAAGAAAGGCGGCTATCGGGATAAGACTTATTTCTGCACCCTGTCACACAACAAGAATTCACTATATTTAATAAAAAAACAAACACATTGAAAACGAAAATTTACAAAATCGCAAATCGAAACAAGATTCAACCAAACAACGAAATGAGCAAACCGTCATCTTGCATATGTGTTACCAAGCACAAACATTTAAATACTGCTGTCAACTCGGTATTAATGTTTTTTTGTTATAATACTACAAAGTGATTATTAATTATAAGGACTATAAAGATATTTATATACGTTTTATAGTTCATGAATTGTTCGTTTTGTTAAAACATAAAAAAGAATAATATTTAATTTTCTACCATATCTACCAAGCCCTAAGGTTAGTTGAGCTGGCAAGATGTCAGACAAGGACACACTACCGGCGGGAGCCTCTCACCTGGACCGCTTTTAGCTAGTTACCGCTTTTAAGAAAATAGCTACCCTCATTGTAATGTAATAAATCTCATTTTAGCTAAACAAAAAAATATGGTACACAGTCTAGTTTTAGGGTATAAGGTCTTTGATCAGTACAATGGAAATGCACACAATTTGCGAACGGTTTGAAAGGTTTAATATGGTTTATATGCTCTATGACAATTTTTTGGTGAAATTGGATGTAGTAGGTTAGCTATAGTAAAAATTGTTCTACGACTATTCCGGACTTTGTGCAAAAGCGCCTCCATGAAGGTACTTGAGTGACACGGTGAAACAATCCACGATGAAGTGAAAGCTGTATACGACGCATAGTGATCTGAAGAGAAGAGGCGAAGACACTCATTTACAACGTTATTATCAGAGGTCGGAATTAGGTAGTTTTTCATGTTCTTACACTGATTTCATACAGCGAAAGAATAAAGTGGATATGCTTCAAATCCCGCGATAAATTTAAAAGAGCAGAAAAAAAGCTTGTGATTTTTTTAATAAAAAGTTATTTACTTTTACATAATTTAAACTACTGTACGTTTACGTTGCCAAACTTACATCAATGACATCGGATGTCCGAAGTTGCAAAATGCCAATACGCGCGATGTAGATCGCACAACATACTCGTAGCTTGTGAGAACAAAAGAATACAATAGCGGAAATGCGGAGCACTCCTCGCTTAACGGAATGTACTAAATTTTGTGTGGCTGGTTATTTATTCGTAATATTATTGAAATCTCGGGAAGGTCCACATTAATATCAACATTTCGATGCAAGTACATAAAAAACTCTACCTAATGCCGAGCCCTGGTTATTACGCACAATGTGTTTATTTGTGTTAAAAATAAAAAAGGCCATTTTTCTAATAGATATAATTTTAATGACCAATAGTATTAGTAACAAAATACGAATAGAAACAATTAGTGATTTAACAAAAAATACTATGTTATTTACATTAAATAAATATACAAAACATTATTTAAATTATTATCAACAACTAAAATAGTGACTAGATAGATACAACTGAATGTAGAATTATCTAACATAAGTTTAAGCTATCGACTAATTACAAAGCCCTAATTCTCGTTAAATTCGTTTTATTTGAGATAGTAAATTATTTAATGCTAAGTTTATTATAAATAAAAACAAACAGATAAGTATAAAATATTGGATTAATATTGAAGGCCACATGAAAACGTTTAAACATAATAATATAGTGATTATATTGCCGAGACTGCGAAAAATGACGATTTATAAGCAATAACACATTATTTTGTTAGTTAGTACTTACTAATATTTTATTATTAATAAATATTAATCTTCACTGTTTTATTAAGTAAAAAAAACCGGCCAAGTGCGTGTTGGGCCACGTGCAATAGGATTCCGTGTTCAGCCGTTGCAACATAATTTTGGACTCTAAACAGGTTTAATATCTATATTGCACATCCACAACTGCATACAAGTTTTTAAAGGTTTGGTATAAAGGTTGAATATGAATATTGAATGGTCTATGCCACATAATTAGGTCTAAGGTAAGTAATGAAAATTGTTATATAAAAATATTATTAGCCTAAAGCTTCTTCTTTAAATTTATTTATGCAAAAATGAAAATATAGAGATAATTATTTAAGAAAACCCATATGGAAGGACGGTGTCAAAAGGAACAAACGTAAGTTGACTAAAAATTAGTTCTGATAACTAACAGCTGCATAATGATGTATACGTAACGGTTTTATTTATGTACCGCAATGTTAAAACTAAGATAACCTGCATTATACACAGGTTGGTTGGTTCTAGAACCTAATATCTAGATTAATTACGAAGAAGTCTTGATTTTCCGGTTTTATTGTGTGCGAACGAGATAGCAAGATACCATAAGTTATTGTAAACATGTTGTAATATGGAATAATTACTACACTACACTAGACAGACATTATGGCAACAAAACTGAGATTCAAAACAGTAAAATTAACCCCAAGTATCTAACACCTGACTGCACATGTTCAAATAAAACTTCGGAGACAGGATCTTGCTGTACTGAGCACAATCATTTGAATACATAATCGCTGCAGCCATTGTCGTTGCATTCGATTCCATATACTTTTGTAACACGACTTCTAAGTCAGAAATAGACAAATTATTATCAAGATAAAAATCTTTAGCTAGACGGAAACATACCTCCCATAACTCAGTATCAACTGGGAATATGCTTATACATTTATCTATGACATTTGCCGCTCTAATCGAAATATCAGATTCCAATGTATTGATAATCGATTTGGAAGATGTTCCTTTACGGTAGCTCAATTCGTCGCAACAGCACGTTATTGCTTTATAAGCGAGTGGATCGATTAAAGGATAAGATTCTTCGTTAAGTATGGACATTGACACTTCTTTTATGCGTTTGGACATAACATTATTGATTACTTTCTTGAGTTCCTCCTTCTTTTCTTTGGCCTTTGTTTCATCGCTAACTACTTCGTAATTGTCTACTGGAGTATGGGTTGCGTAAAGTTGTTCATGTCTTGGTTCAAACTTGAGATTGTTGAGTAAGAATCTCAAGCAATCGGAGTAGACTTTGCTATGAAAGGCGAATTTAGCTGCCATGTTAAGATTTCCTTTAAAATGTTCTTCATTAATCCACGGTTTTAGTATGAGGATGATATCATCAGCCCAGGATTTCTCCTTGAAGTCTTTCATAGACGCTACTGGGTTAAGCTTTGTTTCAATAGGTTTTCTTTGCAAGTCATCAACGTCGAATGGAAACATGATGTCAATTCTGTCGATGGACTGGAATAAAAACTTGTTGTTGTTGCGACTTGCTGGTATTTTGATGACGCGTTTTGTGGTCTTCATCATTATAACACGGTTATTGCTCCTCTCCTTCTCGTTGTTGAGCTACAAGAAAAAAAAATGTCAATACTATAATATTAAGAAACAGTTGATTAAATTATGGGTGGACAGGATTTAAACCAACCAGCTATGGTCGCCTCTTGCCAGGACCCTAAATTACTCAAATGTTACGTCATTTCGTGACGTCACGTTCTTCAATTTTTTCATCTTAAGTAGGATACAAACCAACATGGCGATGTTGCATTCAGCACAAATGTTATAAAGAATGAACGCGTACGATATTTCAACTTCTTATTAATTATTTTTCTAGCATTTAGCTATGCTTAGCAAATTATACTAAGAAACAGTTAAAAAAATTATGGGACCAGCAGGATTTAAACCAGCGACCTTCTGCACACCAGGCAGTCGCTTTAACAAACCAGCTACATACCACGTAATAATATAGTTTGGGTAACCCGACTTAATTAGCGTAGTCAAGTAGTATTTAATACAAAGTTTTACCTGGAGATGCGTATTGCCGGTCGCATAGATCCTTCCATCATCATCTATATACACGGTGAAGTCACCGCCGCATGCGACCAGGGCGTTAGTCTTTAGGGTCTTGTATTCCACATCGGGCGTTATGCCACCGCTGTTCTTTACAGTGTCCGGCTGAGAATCCGTACGGATTTTGACCTCGGTTGGAATCTGAATCTGTTTTCTGTCACCACTACCTGCAATTTTAAGAAATTTATATAGAGTTTATTCTATAATATCTTTTGTTGGTGCTTCCCATTGGAGCTGGTACACCAAAAATTGCACTTAGATTGATTTTAAACAGTTCAAGCGCCTTCTGAAGCCTATGAAAATAAATGATTTGAATTTGCATTTGAAATTTGTTGGGCTTGGAGTAATGACTTTTCATAAAAATTACGTACCGAGTTGTCCATCGAAGTTCAGACCCCAAGTGTACATAGTGCCGACATTGTTCAAGATGCAGGAGTGATGCCAGCCCGCAGACAACTGATAAATAATAAAAATAAATAAATTTAATTCAAATAAATTCAGTTACATTATTGACTTATGAAGACTAAGGCGGTTAAGTGACCTGCACGACATGTCCGCGAACGTTGGAGGTGTCCACGAGGCAGGGGATGAGATGCAAGTCCTGCAGCGCGGGGGGCACGGGGGAGGAGGGGGAGTCAGCACTGCGCCGCGCTGCCGTCGCACGAACTTGCTGTGGACTGGCTCCCCACATCCAAACTTGTCCTTTGTTAGTCAACGCAAGCTGTAACAAAAATATTGACAGTATTTAAAAAAAAGCTAAACACCAAGTCTAAATCGAAGTTTAAATCAAAATTTATTTAAAAAAAAATACCTAAATTTCTATGAACTAAAAATAAATGACCTAACTGCTAAGGTAAATAACTATGTAAGCTAATCTAAAAGACCACTGCTTGTATGTATTTTTATTATTTTATTTATACATTATAGTTCAAATTGATTTAAACTTAGTGCTTAGCACAGATATAGATCTACATAGATAACGCAAATGCATGTACTTCGCGTGTCTCAACCCCGACCCAGCGTCGAGGTTGGTCGCCGCTAACTTCAGTCCACGCGCGTCTTTTGTCAGAGAAAATCATAGCGGACGGCTCCAGTTGAACGTACTGGGCGGATGGGCATCGGCGGCATCGGTGTCTTTGAATCGGTTTGGATTTTCCGTCACTAAATTTCGGCTGTGACGTCCCAATAGGTATTAAAAAGTCGGCACGCTTGGTTTCAATACAAATCGTGATACTTGCGTTATCTATGTAGATCTATATCTGTGGTGTTTAGCTTATTTTACAATGCAGACTTGTATTGCAAATCTAAGTAATTTTTCAATGACACATACATTGTGAAAGTACCCCACAGCGATAGCCACGACGGGGTCCTGCAAAGGCACCTTCATCGGCACGGATGCCTTGTTCCTGTGTCCGTGTCCGATCTGACCGAACACCCCCGCTCCACACGCCCATACCTCACCGTTCTTCATTAGGACCACTGTGTGAACTACTCCGCAACCTACGCTTAACACCTGCAAAAAGATATTGATTTTATTTAAAATTAACATAATTATTGTATGATACAGACAAGTTAGAGACGCCAAATACTTATACCATCCTGTGTAATCAATAAAATCATAGTGTACAGTACTGGTCCGAGGATCGTACCCAGCGGTACTCCAAATAAATATAATATTATACTCGAGTTGAGTGCAGTATTAATATTTTTTCTACCAAGATTTTGTAACATTAACCAATATTAATTTTAAAGCTCTTAACTGTGGCCATATTTTAGAAATTATGCAAATAATATAATGATAATTTAAAGTTGCAAATGTTTCTGTAATGTCCAAAAGTGCACTTATTACTTTCATCATTATTTATCATTTACTTTCTTCAACAATATTGAAAAGCCTACTTTAACTAAAATGGTTAAGCTTTGATGGTTTTGTATTGTCAAAACAATCATGATACTCACCTTTCTACCTTGGAACTTGGTAACTAGCTTTGGAGACCATTCATCATTGATACTGCCAAGACACAGTTGGCCATGAACACCCCATCTAGGATTAGACAAGATAGAATAATATTGAACAATGTTGACAAAAGGATGTTTTAATTACAAAGAGACGGAGGGATGGATACATAAGCACTGAATTTAAAGGAGGAAACTATAGCTTAACTTTACGAAGGATTCGTCAGTTATTATGTAGGTCCTAGCTGAGCGACAGGCACACTCACCCCCACATATAGAGCCTGCCTCCGACATCTACGGCCGCCGAGTGGTAGTGTCCGGCGGCCAGGCGGGCCACGGGCGCGCTGACGTCACAGCGCACGTGCCGCAGCGCGCCGCCGCTCACGCCCGCGTCCCCCACGCCGCCGCTCCAGCGCCGGCCCACGCCCAACTGACCGAACGAGTTGTCACCTGCTGCGTATATCTGTACAACAGAAAATACTTTCAGACTAACGGATTTGGCTTAGTATCACTATAAGGCTAAAACTCCACAGCCGTAAGGCTCAGCTAGAGACTTGTATTGTTGGCTAGACGTGCTAGAAGTGCACAATGTAGCCGGTCACGAAAATTCTAAAGCGTTTGTTTTCGCTAAATAACTCACTATAGTACGCGCGTTATCATCTGAGTCGTCAGGTCATAAAAATCAAAAGATATAGAAATGGCAGCGCACCGGATCCTAGCTATCTATAAACGGCTACCTGCGCACGTGCTAACGATGAGTAGCAATTTTTTTAATCTTGTGAAGAAGATAAGATACTAAGCGTTACTTATAGATAGTCTTTTATTGTTACATCCTTCACTAGACGGCTCCTTATGAACCATAACATCAGCGCAAGCGACATAGATATAGAGAAATGATTCATGGCCCTAAGACTTAGATGATAACGAACGTACTAAAGGCACAAGGCACGAAGCAAGCAGCCCGCCCATACGACCTAAGCCTAAAGGACAGTCTTGATTTTTCTGATGTGGTAGTACTCACTCCATTCTCCGTGAGCACTAGCGTATGATATCTCCCGCAAGCCACATCAATGACCCTGCCAACAATCTCCGTGTTGACAGGCGTGTGCGTCATCATAACCCTGGCGTTGCCTTCATCCGCTACTGCCCAGTGTGCCAGACCGCAGCTCAACACTCTTTTGGCTGTGAACTGATTCTTCCATGTCTCTGCGGTTTCCCTAACCTGAAAAAAATATTTTGTACTTAATTTCAGTTTTAAAGCATGCTAGAAGCTTATTAATAAGCAGTTCTTATCCTGAGACGATGTGGATCTTTTGGATGTCAATTCTGTGGAGAAGGTAGGGCTTTGCTTTGCTTAATTTTGAAGAAATAGGGGATGTAAACCACAACATATTTGTAGACAAGGAGAAGAGGCATAGGGTGGGGTCTATTATTGCAAAATAACCTGTTTATGTAATTCTTGAACGGTCCCAATTTGTGACTAACTTAATTATGTAATATGAGTTTCTCTTACATGATTCACCTACAATATACGGTACTATACCTGTAGATGTATATCTGGACAAGGATCTCGAGATTCAATGACACAAGCAATGTGTACGAAGGTGGCGATTAGCTGTTGTAGTCTTGCGGTCTGAAAGAAGATACATATTAATTGTAAAAATCGACATATTAATTTATTGTTCTATTTTATTGATGCAGTTACATATTTTTATTTAATTATTTCAATAATGTATACTTACATAAATCGATGTTATTCCTTGTTTTAAATCGCGCATGACGGGACGCAACTGTTCTTGTAATGGGTTGAGCCACAGACAAAGACACTGAAAATGGAAACTAAAATGGATTATGTGATCTTTTTGCATAGTACTGATTAACTGGCGCGTATAGTAAGTAAAATAATTATAGGAACCAAATTTCTAGGCGGTTGTGGAGTTAGCTGCGAAAATGCTGTATCTCAGTCACTCACTTGTTCAGGATTATCGCTTCACGTTTGTCTAACTCTCGCGCACCAACTTTGAGCCGCCTAGAAATTTGGCGTCAACCATAACGAGCAAACAAACCAAATCACCTTTAAAATAGTAGTATCAAACTCGTTGCACTTATCAGTAATGTAGTCAAAGAGCCACTGTCCATTTTCTTCCAGTAACAAAGGCACTAGACATCTTTCTCTCAAAAGGCAGTCGATTGCTCCTCGGCACATGTCATTTCTTGACTTCAGGGCTGACAGCAGTATATAAGGATAGCCTCGGTGTATACTGAACTGTGCTACCAAATGCCATAGACCTACTGCTGAGGCGAAAGAGGAAAGCTCGAGGAGTTCCACTTGACTTAGTATTGGTAGCTTGACATCTCTGAAAAAAGGCAGAGAGAATTAAATAATGTTATCTAAAGATCCCGCAACGGACAATAAGTGTCAGCCACTTGTGGCTAGCGACAAGCCATTTTAAAATTTCATATAATTTGTATTCACTCGCCTCGTCGCACTCAGCCTTAGCATTTTAGCCACTCAGGAAGGAGAGTACGCCTCCTTCAACGCTATTTTAAACTGTATTGCAGAGCAAAGTAGTATTGGCCACCGACCTTCGTTTGCGCTGTTCCAAAGGACTCGGCGCACGATAGCCACTGCTGTCTTTAGTCAGTGGCCAGTTTGCGCGGACTCTTAGACGATTATCAGTCTGAGGAGCCCTAACGGTGTCTTGTCAGTGACACAGCGGATAGAGAAGTAATAAAATGAAATAAATAGTTTTTAGGTTGAATTCTTGTTTCTCTAGGGCTGGTAAATGAATAACTACTAGAGCTAGATTATCTCAAATTTTTATGTGAATAAAAATATATAAACTTGAAACTTACGTATCATAGCTCTGTTCATCACATGTTTCATGTTGAAGTAACATAGCCAGTAGTTTGACAGTGATAGCCACATCGCTCAGACTGCCAACATTGCCAGTCTGTTTGTATTCTGCCAGATCTTTTAAACGACCAAACACTCCCAGGCGGGCCACCCAACCGTCTGGTTGACTCTGAAAAAATAAAATAAACAAAAATTTGCAAAAGTCATAATATTTATATGCATGTAGCAAAATAACCTTGCAGTTCAAGGTAAATAATCGTTACATAATTGAACAGCTGCAATATTATGTATTTCTTGTCAATAATTTTAGATTGTACTACAGCACAATAGTGCATAGTGCAATAAACACTACGGCAGACATTTTCTGAAATCAACAACATTTAAAAAATCTCAACATAAGTGGCGGCACTAACCTGTGACAGGCTGTATAGATACTGCGCAGGGGGCAGTTTTCCCCTTGACAGCAGCATATCTGCTGCAGCTCGGAGTAAGGCGGGGAGAGGAGCACCTAACGCCGCACACGATTGCTCTGCGCCTACGCCGCCACGCATTATCAGACCTACCAACCACTCTGAAGCCTCCGACCTACACAATACATAATCATAATTACATTTAAGTCATGGTCTATTATGATCATGAGATTCATGAGTAAGGGCCGGCTAACTTACACAGTATTCAAAATATAAGCTCCCTGGTTGGTAACAATGAGGCAGGGTTCGAGCGTGAAGCGTGGCACTTGCAGGTCGCACATGAAAGTCGGCTCGCGCCAGCCACCCGTCATTGCCGGCGGAGCCTTGGCTGTCATCAAATGTGCTCGGCGAATGTCGCCTATAAGCTCTGCCTGCCATAGTTCTGATATATCTCGCTTTGCTCCTAGGAGAGCTTCGCCCTGGGGAGTTTGATTGAGTTAATAATAATTTAATTAGAACTAGTTTGGATCTTTCATAAAAAATACTTTTCATAAGCTTCATGTGGCTACGAGCCCATTCGCCCCTCAAGATTCTCCCTATTCACTCCTTAAAATAAGAACATTCGCTCCTTATTGCAGATACATTCAAAGTACAGTCAGCAGAATAATGGTATTATAAAATAAATAAATAAAAAACAGTACACGAAAAAAGGTTTATTTAACAATTTTTTAGCAAGTTTTGTATAACAGTACATTTTTTATTTGTAAAATAATTTACATAATATAGACTATAATAATATGTAAGGGGTGTATGGGCTTGTCAAAAAATATTAAATTAATTTTGTTTTAATACACTCCTTCAAAAGGAGTGGATAGGTTTTCAAAAACGGAGTGAATTTGCTAATTTAATCTGAGGGGAGAATTTGGAGGAGTGAATGGGCTTGTAGCCCAATTCAAATCTCTAAGTTGAATTAAATTCAATCTAAGCTCCAGTGTCAAATCAATTTATTACAATAAGTATTATAAGTAATTTAGTTAGCTTAGTTTATTTTAATTTTATAATTTTTGTATTTTGATGTTTGTTTTGACGTCTTCAAGCGCCCTTGAGGCCCATGGAAATAAATGATTTGATTTGATTTGATTTTTGATTCATGTAATACTGAAAGTTGTTTATAATGGCTAACAAAATAAGTCAAGGATGAAAAGCAAAAATTGTGAATTACCATTTTAGAATATTAAAAGATTAACAAGTACCTGAATGACAGAAAAATTGGCAGAATGTACTTCCACTTCGTTTTTCTTTATAAGATACAGAATTCTTTGGGACCACAAGCCTTGAATGTATAAGCCATCCTTCTTTATAAGTGGCCTCAGTGTTCTTGATGGTGTGTCTTCTTCTGGGCTCTCAAGCTGCAAATATCATTACAGGGAATATGACAATAATAATCTGAAAGAGCTTCCTAATATGCATTTTAGCCACATCCATTGATGTGTCCATGTGATAAAGTAGTAGAAAACCGCAACCTTAGTATAAAAGCTTTAAGCTATGTTTTTATTCAAATAACTTACAATCAGGGTGCCTTCATACAATTCAAATGCAGTGAGGAAATGTCTTCCATTTACATATTGTGCTGTCAGAGCCCAATTGTTAGATCCTTTGCGGAATAATGGCAAATACTCTGTTGGCTTCAATACATATTCCACCGTTTGCGATTTGTTGTCATCTGGAAGCATTTTGTTTATAAATACAGTTTTATAAATAAAACGAGGCATTTTGTCTAGAGCCTCATTGGTATATTGTATGCGCATCTCACCGTAAGGTTTCAGGTTTGATTACCAGGTCAAGCAAGTGTTATTTATTTTTCAATCAAGAAATTCTCAGTAGCAGCTCGGAGTTAGATTTGTCCCCAGTGGATGGTTACAGGCTCACCCCCTATCACATGGAACCTCAACATAACAGGTGGTGAAATGATGGAGTTATACACCTTTGTTACAACCTATATCTAAATAAAAATAATATAACAATGGATGCTACTGCCACCACTGCTACTTCTTCCCTTTATACATCATAAGCCACTTCCATGTAATTTAATAGTTTAAAAATGCACAACGTATGAAGACTGTTTTCAGTATCGGACAAAATTATCTTCTTCTTCTTCTTTTATTTAATGGCAACTGGGTCTCCTTGCGGTGACCATTTCTGCCAGTGTCAAGTGTGAAATATAATTAAAATTATTGTAAGCGTCCAAAATGGCGGGCGATAGAACAAATTGTTACCTTTAGAACCTCCTTGTATGAAAAAAGTGATTTTATCCTTGGAAAGTTGTTTGATGTATGACATGAAACCATCCCTTTTATCCTTATCATTGGCCCGAGTCTGCTGCAGCCAATTGTAACCATAGGATCGGTGCTCCAACACTAATTTGCTTTGCTGTGACTTACTGACGGATATCTACAATTTTATACATAAAGTCAATAATAGTATTCATTTTGTACACACCTCACAAAATAACTTACTTACCAATAGTGTTAGTAAATCCAAGGAATCATCAAAACAGATTTGTAAATCAGTAATTTCTCCTGCTACTTTGCACTCTCCAACAATACTTTGCGATTCCAGTGAATAAAATGTTATAGAGCCCGTCTGGAAATTTAAATGAGGCATTGCTATAGTAACTGATTAAAAATCTAATAAATTATTTATTATTATACACAGAGTATTTTTATAAACTGCTTATGTAAACTTACCTGCGAACCAATAACCAAGACGTTTTCCGACTCTTTAGTCAGCCAACAAACCAAAGATGTAGGTTTAGTCACATTTCCCAAGGGCAACACAGTGACTCTGGACAGGGACCACTTCTGATCAAAGGTGTTTTGGGGAATGAAAAGTGGCAAAAATGGCACAAGCAGAACCTTTTGATCACTTACTATAATTACCCATGTACCACTAGGCTCAAAACAGATACAATGAATTGGATTATCCAAAAAATCCCAATCATAATTCTTCTCAAATCGTTCTAATTGGGGGTTGATATAAATGAAGACTAATTCATTATCACTAGTAAACGCGAAGAATTTCTTTTGGCCTACTTCATAAAAACTGTACGTTGTAATATTCAGGTGTAACAAGACATCTAGTTTAAACAAACCAGAAAAATCTAAAATTTCATTTTGTTGAGCCATTTTGTTTATTATTATTTTTCACCTTTTTAAAAATCGCTTCACATTTTTGGCAAAAGTTTCTTTTTAATCTTACAGATAATTAAAATATCTGGGTTCGTTTTACAGATAGTAATAAAAATATTATAGACCTAAAATATACGATCAATCAAGATTGAAGAATCGATTGACTCGACTAAATCAAGCACAAGTAATACAGTAAATACAACACTTACGATGCGGTCCCAAGAATTCGCTCATTTCTTTGAGCCACTGAGGATCATAAAATAACCGGTCTGTAATGGTAAGCGCGCTTTATGTGCTCACACTTCTATCAGCGCGCTAACGAATTCAGATCAGCTTTCAGAATGTCAAATGTCATCTCAAAAGTCACTATTATTATTAGATCTTCATACTCTCCGATTTGAACTGTGACGGACGCTTTTGGAATATTTTAGTGTATTATATAGAGCTATTCCTTAAAAAAACAGCCAAAGAGATATAATATTACTGTCCAACTAAACACAACCCATAATAAATAGCAAGATCGTCGTGAGCACAACATATCAGCGATGATGACGTAATTTATGTCGTCACATCGAATATTATTACTGTGCTCATAGCGATTCGGACCAACTTTTAGCGCACTATGAAGGCATCCCTAAATGTAATCTGTCAAAAAGAAAATAAAGGAATGGACAGAGTATAATACCGCATTTGCCGCTGAAATGAGCTATACGGAACTACAAAAACATGACATTTTGACGTATATTTGACATTGACATTCCGTGGATCAGATTTCCGTCTTTAGCGCAATATTTAATTTTTGGAATAAATAGAGCTTTTGAAAATATATTTATTTATTTTGGTTATTTCATCAATTTATGAAGTTATATCAGAAAATAATGTATGATGACGTGAAAATTTATTAAATACAAAAGAGACAGGTGATAATTATTGCGAATTACTGTTTACCTACGATAATATTGGTTTATTCTTATAACCTTGTTAAATGTTTATTGTAGTTTACTGTCTACTTTTTGGTGCATTTAAAATACGGATAAATACAGATGATCGTTCAAATATAGTAAAACATGGGGACAAAACCAGTGCGAAGTCTGCAAATCTTCTTAAGGAAACATTTATTATTATTTAATAGCATAACATCAGGAGGTTGCATGGTAATTGGAGATTTGGCTCAACAGGAATTTGAGTACCGATCGAAATATTTATCTCATAGATATGATGTGGGACGATTATGTGAGTATTTCAATGTATATTATTTACTTCTTCTGTGTAATTTTATTTTATAATAGGTGAAATAAATTTTACCTATACTTAAAAGGAAAATATATTTTAATTTGTAATATTAGATTTCTAAATTGTAATAGTAGTAAAAATTTTAATTTCTTTTAATATTATAAGCATTTTAAATCATCATCAATACAAATAAAATTGTTAGTATGAAGTGTTCATATTTCAATATTAATTTATGTTCATACTGGTTATATAACTCGTCTTACTCTTTGTTTCAGGTCGAATGTTCATAGTAGGGCTGGGCTTAGGCCCTTTGCATCATTATTATTACAAATATTTAGACATACTTGTACCAAAAGTAAATGTCAAAACAACAATTTTTAAAATATTATGTGATCAAGGGTTTGCAGCACCACTAACTATAGTTACCTTTTTCTATGGAATGGCAATTTTAGAAAATAAAACATTAGTGGAATCTACAGAGGAGTTTAAACAAAAATTTGGACTTGTATACCTTGTAAGTTAAACATTAAGATAATATTGTTATATTTACTATTAGCTTGCAGATCATCTGGTGGGTAGGTGGTATATAACTATAGCCCATAACAATAAAAGATTGCAGATGCATTGATAATCCCTGCAAATTGTAATGTAGACAATCCTTAATGAATACAATAAAATAAATTGCTAGTGGAATGTAATCTTGTCATATTTTTTTGATGTACACTTTGGAACCCACTGTGTCATATTAATCAAGTGATTTTTTACAATGTTGTTTAACATTTTCAATTTGCAGGAATTATACTTTAGCACTTTAATATAAAATATAGAACATAAAATTATCTAGTAAAAGGTTAAAAAAAAATTAATACTTTATCATCCATTTATACTATGTAGTGATTGAAATATTATTTGTTTCAGGGTGACTGGATCTATTGGCCACCAGTACAATTTATAAACTTTTATTATTTACCATCACAATACAGAGTATTTTATATTAATGTAGCAACAATGCTCTACAATGCATTTTTATCATACATGAAACATTTTTATTAACCTGGCGAGCAAGCCTCCTTGGGTTTTTATATCAACTACAAATTACTTGAAAAAGCTATAAAATAAAAGTGAGATACAGATTTCACTGTAACATATGGCTACGGATTTCTATTGAATATAGAAAATTTTAAGATTATTCAATTTGAGCAGAGAACTTTACACCAGGGTACCTTTTAACATCCGATGTCAGACCCAGAAAACAGTAATTTAAGTGCTCATTAAAACAAGTCTAATGAATGAGCCCAAACTTAATGGGTTGATATAAAACACAGCAGAGAACCCTGCATATCTGGGTCTACATGAAACACTGCAGAAAACCCCTGGGTATCTGGCTATTCATACATGAATAGCTTGTTAAATATAATAGGATTAGGTGACTTTAGTTCAATTGTAATTGTATGACTGTGAGTACTAAAAGTTTAATGTAACTTAACTAATTTATTATGTGTATATAGTAAGAATTTATGCAATTGTACAGGGCTAAATAGTCAGTTGTCAGACTAGTCAGAGTTGATCTTGCTTCATAATATTTTCGTTACTGTGAAGAATGTTTTCTGTGAAGAGTCAACAAAAATCATGTCAAAAACAAATATAATATTTTGAGAAATATATATAAAAGTGTTTTTATTAAAATATTGTTAAAATCATGTTCTGTTACCATTACATTTTCATTCGTTGAGAACTTCAATCGGACTATTTTTTTGCTAACTTGGGCAAGACCTTAGCAAGGTGTGCTTACAGCTTAAAAATGAAAGCACTTATGAAATCAATATTTTATGAAGATTTGAGCTGTTCGCTAGGAATGGTGTTCATTGCTTATGAAATAACACTTTCGCCCAGATAAGGACATACATTGTAGATAGAGGTCACGTCATGATTGTCACGACTAGTGCCTATCGATGTAAAAATAAGATTCCATTTACTGTAAAATAGGCGATCGCTAACAAAACGTGGAAGAAGTTTGAACTTGAATAGTGTCATGATAATTTCAAGCTTAAATGAGAAATGCTTTGAATGGAACGGTGGACGTTCGATGTCTAGGTTGCACGGAACAAGATGCCGCATTTCTGAATTTCTACCATTTCTACCAACTTATTTTTTAAATTATAAACATTGTTACTGGCGGGGTTCTGCCGACTGCACAAGTTTTTAATGACGCCTGTGTTATGCTTCGTACTCACACAGATAGTATACCTTACCTTTACTCGGTAGTTTTTCTCCAAGACGAGTTAATTAAGTGTGAAGGAATTTTCATTTATCTAACATGTCCATACGTTACAGTTTTACCACAATGTAAGCACTTACAGTGGCCCAACAAAGCCGTCTAGACGAGTCAATTATGATTCGGATGCGATAATATTAATTATTATTCATCATGTCGTGTATGTACGACTAAAGGGCTAATTACTTCGTAAAAAAAAAAATATGCGTTAATTTCATGGTTTTATTAGAATCTCTATTTTTATAAAAAATGTAACTATAGTATGAAACTTAATTCTTAGTTACTTAATGAATACTTACTACGTAAGATATATTTATTGAACAAATCAAGTTCCTAAAATTAGGCTATCTATCCCCAGCACATAGTCCAATCATCTTTTCTTGTTTGTAGCTTGACTATTATACGATATAAGGCAAGGGCTGGGCCCAGGGGCAGTCCTAAGCCCTTGACTATATCGGCTCGACGTGCCATACTCAAGGCTTGGCCATCGAACTCCTGAAAGACATTATAAAATCTTATTAAATAATGATGCATCGAAAAGAAACAAGTAGTCGTCAGGTTTACTTTCATCCCAAAAGAATATTAAAGATTTAACCTTCCTAAGCATTTTTAAAAAATATTTTTACGTTTATGGATGTATTTTTATTTAGGCTTTCTTAGTTGCCACCCGCGGCTCTGCCCGCGTGTTGTGTCGATAAAAAGTAGTATATATATGTTAATCCAGGCTATAAGCTACATGTGAGCAAAATTTCATCAAAATTTTTCGAGTAGTTTTTGCGTGAAAGAAACATCCATACATCCATACTGAAAAACTTTCGCATTTATATTAGTAGTAAGGATTCGTACCTGGTCTCTAAGGATAGGAGCAGCTTCAGGTAAATACTTCGTAAAATATTCAAACACGTCATCAGTTGTCCAATTCGTGATGTCCGGTATGCTGGGGTCAATAGGCATGTCATCAGCAAGTTTTGATGGAGCTCTATCAAGCTCGTGCGGCTTCAAAAACGGATCAATTGTCGGTGAGTTACATGTACTACTGTAATCAATACTTCGGCGCATAATCGCAGGCGAGCCCACAACGGTAGGTCGAGATTCTAGGCAATTATTGCATTCCCATTGGTCCCAAGCTTTCAGTCTTTCTGGTATGCGTGGGGAATGACATAATGCATGGTACGCATCAGAGCATATACTGCATACTGTCAATATACCCTGAAATTTTGTAAAATATTTACTATTTTAAGTATGATTTATTTCATTTAAAATTACATTATATTATTATACTCGTAAAAACTAAACTATTATATACATCAAATAAAAAAAATACAAACTTATTCAATAAAATAGATCTAATAAAAAGCCCAGGTGTCAAAAAATACGTCCGCATCGATGTCGACCGCGGGTAACGTGAAAGTGTGAAGTGAGAAGGCTGGTCCTTTGTCCAATTAAAATTACAAAAAAGAAAACATTAAGAGTAATAAAACATGAAACTTACTGCATCATTTGTTTCACAGCAGACAACACAGGTTTTACAATGTGGACATTGCCAGGTATTGTCTGGCCTGGGTTTTAATATACCAGAGCCTGATTGAAGGCAACTCAAGTGTGCTTTGTTATTGCAGTCACGACATTCTACTAGTCTGTCGCTAGATCCACGAGGCTTCTGCACTCGGCACACTGAACAAACTCCGCCAGAAGTCTCATGAGGTAGTGGTTCGTCTTGTTCTAATTCATCACCACTACCATCCATGGACAGTTGACTTTCAGATAATGGGTTTTCATCAGACTTAGTACTATTTGCAGCAGTCATTAGGCGTTTCTTTAAAGTACTTTTATTGAGTGATCCTACTGGTCTACCCCTTTTTCGCTTGGTCGGCACATTGTTGTCAGAAGGGTCAAAAACTTTCTTAGCCATTTTTCTTCGTTCGCCGACGCGCACGCCCGCATTACGAGCACTACTGCTAGGCCCATTGCCGGATCCTCCACCGCGTTTCTTAGGCCTACCTCTCATTCTTTGAGGAGAAGATCTACATGAAGAATTAGCTGATGAAGTCATCTGAAACATATTAAAATAAGATTGAATAATTATAATTTTGAATCAAAATGTTTCAAACATGTTTTTAAACATCTTTGGCATTTGAATGTCATAATAAAAAAAAAGAAATAAAACTTACTTTATTTATGGTATAATAAAAAATATTTGTAAATTAAAATTATTTTGTTTTAATTATTAACAATATCAGTCTAACTTTTCCTTATTGCCAGATTAAGTTTGAGTTTAGTTTTCATTTTAAGAACCTAAATACAGGCTATAACGCCACATAGTTTATTTAAACTTAATAGGCATTGAAAGAGTGCCAAAATAAAAAATAAAAAACAACAATTTAATTCGTAATTCAAAAAACCCTTCCGCATGTTTTGGTTCACCTTTCACTTGCCAAAACTTTTGGACTAATTTACGGATTTGTATTATTATATTTTTCAGGATTCCCTATTTTTTTGTTATAGTTATCTTCACATACTTTTATTTGGCATAATAATAGTTACGCATAAAAGTCCAATAGCATAATGTTTTTTGCCATAAAATTAATCACTTTACGAATAATAATAGTCAGGCTTAATAGTAATTTGGCATAATTGTCACGCTACTATATGGCTAAAACTGGCATCTATTTATATAGCTCAAACGCCTCAACAGGAATCGCGACATCGCAAAATAAATATTGTTCAATAACCATCTATTCATTAGAATTACAAAATTACTTTAACTGTAATTTGGATGAACATCTAGAAATATGAAATCGTACATTTTTGGTAAATCAAATTAAATAAGGTAAGTAAAATGTTTTTCAATAGGTGTTTTATTTTGGTTAGTTACTTAATATTTTGCTGTAATTTAACGGTATAACAGCAAGTTAAAGCTTTATTATGTTATATTAAATATTATATAATTGTACCAGGATCGCTATAAAGCAATCATTACCGGCATCGACGGCAACATAACACCATTCAGGCACGGATCCAGGGGGGACGTGGTGGGGCCTGATGACTTCCCCCTGGGTAAGGCCCAAGGGGAAGTCATGAGCCCCACTACGTCTAGCTGGGCCTAGGAAAACAGAACAATTCTTAATTTTTCGCGAGACGATATCTAGAATTTGTTTAAGAGACCTCAAAAGCATTCTATCTTTACATAATAAAATACTTTAATATAAAATAAACCCACGGGCCAAGGCGCAAGGGCGCAAAGGCCCCGCCGCACCCTAACCAATTTTTACACATGGATACCTAAGTTACCTTTAGATATTTATTAGGCGATAAAACATTATACTTATAAAACATTATACCTAATAATTATTATGCTAAATTATTATGATGCGTCATGAAATAGTATGTCAAATGGCGTTAGCTAAGCGTATTATGCTAAATTATATTATGAGGATAATACGATCCCATTTTTCAGTTTTCTTATTGTCCTTTCATTTGGGTGTCACCCTACCCGCCGGATCTAGCGGGTAGGGTGGACTAAGACAGTAGAGGATAAAGACCCAATGACAGAACTAAGACGTAATGCCTTAATTCAACCATTAAATAGTGCATCACCACAGAAATAGCCACAATAATGTTTACTAGCACATAAGGATAACGCTGTAGTTGTAGTCCCGTTTTATTCATGTTATGTCCTAAAAATAAGTTCCGTGATTTGCCTAGCACAAGTTCATATAAAATTACGCGCAATGTATAAAATTGTACACAATATCATCATTTCTAAAAAAAACATTACAAAAGACGCCTCCAGTGCTCCCGGACTCTTGGCGGTCGAAGAAAGTAGGTGATTTTCTGACTCTTGATGCTGAAGGCACTACAGTACTACAATACTTCATAAAGTCGGTATCTGGAGCGGTCCTGATTTTTGAGACTGAAGAGATTTAATTACTGCTTTCTAATGATATTGAAGAAACAACTTTAAAAAGTTGGCGCCTGCATCACTCACTGACTCTTGAGGCAAAAGGCATTTCAGTGGCATTTCTTCTTTTCATTAAAGATTTCATCTTTACCTATAGTATACTAATATTGCAAACATTTTTTAATAGGAATTCGACTATCTTGTGACCCCCTGGCTATAAGGCTAAATTCGCCCCTGTTATCCCCATATTCACAGCACTAATTTTTTTAAACGGCTTATCCAATTTTAATATATAATTTCTTAGAACCAGTACCAGAATACCTAGCTTCCAAATAAAAAACCTGCCTCCAAACAGAGCAAATAAAAATAATCTAGAGAATGAAATAAAAACTGTTCAACCCTTTAAGAGCAATGGTGCCACAGTTTTTAAGTTACAGACATACCAGTCGAACTTATAACACTCCTCTTTAACACCATGGGTTAAAAATTTAAAACTATATTAGAAATGTTGTAATTTCTGTACCTTTGTATTATAGTCGGCATTGTATTCAAATTTGAAGCTATCTGAGCTATCGTTATCATGGTCTGCTGGACCTAGTGCCAAATTACCATTCTGTAATCTTACAAGACTGCCAGAAGATAATTCTTTATTAACTATAGTCTCAAGTTGTTTCTTTGAATACTTTGATCCCTGAGATGCAGCTGCAGAAACGAGGTCATCAAAAGCAATACCATTTTCCAAATAGCTCTGGTCCTGATATATGAGTGTTGCTATTGCTGATGTTATTATTCTCCGTTCACTTGTTGCAACTGACGACATTGCTAAAAAGGAATATGTGATTAAAATACTTGCTTAGAGTACATATTCTAATGGATAATTTATTTGGTAATTAGCTACATATTTTTAACAGTCTCATATCTGGTATGAGGAGGCGAATGATTGTAACTCACTGTCACTGTTGTTTTGATTTGACTTTTTTCGCCACTTAGCAGCGTTCCTATAGCTTACATTATCTTTATAATCAACTTTAAAAATACTTTTCTCCTTCAGGCAACGTCTGAGATCAGCTTTAGTATCTTTAGGTGCTACTTTGTAACACTTTAACATAAATTTGCAAATTCTATTAATATCGGGACGTGATTTACGTGAGCGTAAGTGATCTATAGCAGCCAATATTTGATTTTTATACTTTATCTCTGACATTTCTGGAAAATAAAATAATTATGAAAATAAGGATTAGCGGGACGCTACACATAGTTGAAAATAAAAAGAAGAAAGGAAAATTACAAGTAATTTTAGCAAGATAGTGTTTAACAAAAATAATCTTATTTTAAATGGGTGTGCGTGCTATAGAGAGGGAAAAGCCAGTATATTAAACAAATAATTAACTCACCTGAAAATCATGCCGACGATTTTAAAGTTAAGCTTTAATAAATGAAATGAGTATCAATATGATACAGTAATTTAAAAAGTAGGAAACAATTATACACGATAATTAAAGGCCGAGGTTTGATTTAGTTTTCATGAACAGTTTATTTGTTATTTTGCATTTATATTAGTTTCCAAATTTCACATTGAACACTTAGAAAACGCTTTGAATATCGTAAAATTCAGATTCTTCATATCAAATTTAAATTTAGTAATTAATTTTAACTTTGTGATTACAGTTTGCCGAAGAGCGAGATAAATTTTGATATTAGAATACAACTTGTCTTGTACTTTTTTTTTTTTTATTGCAGTTAAACTTGTACTTGATTTCGATTTCAATCGATTTATCGCTTTACTTCGACATTGATTCTCGATTTTTAAGGACTTTTAGAGTTAGGATAGATTATAGATAAGAGTTTTTGTTATAGATTGAACTCAGATTGCAATAATTTCAATGAATGGTTATTATAGTCTTAAAGATGGTTTTTCAATGCGTAATTTAGGTCTTCCATTTCTAAATCTTATTCAATGCTCTATCATCGATTATCGATGTCATGGCATTGCAATGAAAACTCATTTGAAACTAAAGTAAGAAATCTGTACATCACTAAATGTTCAATTATATTTTGCTGGTTGGTTGCTGAACTAAAGAAACTATAACACTAGAAAATTTAACTTCTTTTATATGGGCATTATTTTTGCATACGCTGATAAATAAAATATTTCACCAACATGACTACTTTAGTTTTATGTGCTCTTAGACTTACGTACAGTAAAACACATTATTTTCGAACCGCATTCTTTTCTACACAACCTGAAAGAGCCAGTGAAAAACCCTCAGGAAAAGTGGTAAATGTAGCTATCATTGGAGCTCCAAACTCTGGTAAAAGTACGCTTATTAACAAAATAATAAAGAGAAAGGTTTGTATCAAGTTTCAAAATTTCTTTATAACCTATAAAAATAAATATTTTGTGGTTTATTTTCTTATTACTTCGATTACTTATGAATGATTCGTCTTATGAAAATAATAAAACTTCTAGCTAGGTCCCTCTCAAGACCTAGGATTTGATATAAAATTATTATTTTGTCTTTTACTTTTCAAAATTATATTGTTGTTCTTTTTTAAGTTATAACACCTATGTCGCGGGGTTGTTCATAAACAGCATTTTACATACCTAGAGCATACAAAGATTTGCCCCATGTGAGGATCGAACCCACTACACCAGCGCAGTTGAGATCGGCGAGGCGACTACCCTAATCATGCACTGTTTTGTCTTTCTTACGTTGTTATGTCTTACCTTTGTGAGGCATTTTAGATATCCCCTTATCCATAAAAAATAAAAAAACACATGTTCATTTTCAGATATGTGCAGCTTCTAACAAAGTACACACAACTACTAAAATGGTTAGAGCTATGTGTTATGAAAACAATACTCAAATTGTTTTCTTGGATACGCCTGGCATTGTGACTGATAAAGAAAAACGAAAGTAAGTCAAACACAAACTAAAATCATTTATTTTCATTACAGAACATGTCAACAAACATTATAAATATAGAACAGAGAATTAAATAAATTAAAATTATAATAACCAAGATAATATGATTTTAATTACTGAAGCTTGGATGTTCAAATTAAAATCAATCGAAGTACCAGCTCCGATAGGGATCACATCAACGACTTAAACTCACTCAAGTGCCTTTTTTACATAACTACAACAACTAAATCTTTACTCGCAGACATTTTTAAATATACAAGCAAATAACTTGAATAAAATGTCGAATCCAGAGACCTATAAAAGGACTTCACTATCCACTTCTAACTCAGCCAGTTGTTTTTGGGTCTACTAAAATATATACGTATACATGCAAATTAGTTATATTTGAATAGTACATTTGACCCATTGTATAACTCATTTTGCTTATAAAGGCTTGTTGTAATGTTTTTGTTCCTTAAATATTTGTGTTACAGATATAATCTACCAGAATCAATGCTAGTAGCATGCCACAAAAGTTTAAGATGTGCCGATGTAGTTGGAGTTGTTCATGATATTTCAAATGCTTACACTAAAGATCAATTGCATGCTGACGTTATTACTATGTTGAGAAGCATTGAACATATACAGAGTTTCCTAATTATCAATAAAGTAAGTACATAATTAACTTCTTATTGATTATATTTAAAGCATTTAGTTATGCTTAGGAAAATATTCTAAGAAGCAGTTGAATTGTTGAAACAGTCATGAAATTACGTAAAATACAGTTGAAGATTTAAAGTTCTGGCAAGAGGCAACCATAGCTAGTAGTTTAAAGTGGCTGCCCGGTGTGCAGAAAGGTCACAGGTTCAAATCCTGCCGGTCCAATTGGTTTTCCTGGGCAGTATTCGCACTTAGTCCTCCTATGGGGCCGTTGTACATGAAAGGTTTCCCGTTTACTCCAGCCAGCCTTAATTGGTCCAGAAGGAAAGCAGCCTCCGACTACCGGTCCCATATTAGTATAAGTACATAATGCATACAATTCTCATTTTGGATGTAGTAGTTCAATTCTCGTTTTTTTGCGGTTGTTGAAGAGTTACTTTGATGCAAATATAATAGGTAACTAAATAGGACAGCAAAAGCTTTCTAACTCAAACATAATATTGTATTTTTACTATACCAATTGACTGGTCAAGTAGTGTGTCTAATACTGACCTTAAGAATTTAACTTAAGGCATAATTTTGTTTCATAATTAATATTATATATCTGATTCTTTCAGGTTGATAGGTTAAAAAGTAAAAACCAGTTGCTAAGTATAATAAACAACCTTACAAATGGTTACATAGCTGGCAACCCCATTCCTGGCACAGAGAAGAAAAGGAGATCAAAGCAGGAATCTGAAAAAAAAATGGAGAGGGGATATACAAAATTTTCTGATGTATTTCTAGTGTCAGCTTTGAATGGTGATGGAGTGCAAGATATAAAGGTATTTAATTTTTAATTGTATTGAGTGATGAAAATACTTCTACTTGAGTGCACAATTGGGGTAGTGGTAAAAGCGGTCACCTCGCTGATCTTAACTGCGCTGGTGGGTTTAATCCCCACATCGGACAAATCATTTTGTGATCGGCAAAGATTTGTTCTGACTCTGGGTGTGCTTAGTGTGCGTGAAATGCATGTTTGAGAACACCCCCGCGACACAGGAGTAATTCCTAGTGCGGGCGTCGTTTTATTTAAGATGAAGAAGACTTCTATGTCAATTAATTTCGATATGGCGTAATTTTTCCGTTCTGCTTCTCACCTCACGTCTTCTAAACCCCTTATGACATAATTATTGACATGTTAGCTTACAATAGTTAAGGTATGGAGAAGTAGGACAGGAACATTTGGCCATGTTGAAGCAAACAGGTAGTAAAACTGCTTTCATTTTAGTTTAATGTGTAGGTTACCATAGATATGACATGACATAACACATCACGCCTATATTGTCCAGAAAGGATTGGCAGAGGTGTACAAAACCCACATTCCAGCTGTTATGTTTAGGTCCCTTGGGATAGGGCCTATCGCCTATCGCCATTCACCAGGCACAATTCCAAATCAATGCTGCTATTGTGAATTTCCTGACGGAAAAATCGCATATTGCACTTTACCTGACCACTAGACCATCGTGGCAGTTAGTCTTTAACTGCTATAGGTATAGATAATATGGTTCAATGTTAATCAAATGTATTTAAATGTTATTTTTAAAATTTCAGGAATATTTAATAAGCAACGCAAAACCTGGCGGCTTCCAATATTCTCCAGAATTATGGACGGATCAGAAACCAGAAACATTGATAGAAGAAGCAGTTAGAGCTAAATTCTTAGACTTCTTATCACATGAGATACCTTATAAGCTAAATGTTCAGTTGGAATATTTTGATGAAATTAAGGAAGAAGAAAAGGTTGTTTGTTCTGTTGTAGTGGAATGTGCTTCTGAGAGGTTAGCGAGGCTTATTGCAGGTGCAGGAGGCGGCAGGTTACAGCAAATCAAATCACATGTTAGACAAGACTTAATGGATCTATTTAAGAAAATTGTTGTCATAGACCTACAGTTGAAAGTGAAAAGTAAACCAGAGGCAGAATCATGAATATAGAAAATTGATTTCTTTTTGAGATGAAGCCGTTATCTGTTAATCATCACTATTACTAGCATATTTATAAAATTAAAATGAAATATAATATAAAAATATTATTGAAAGGCAAGTTCTATCTTTTTGTCCTATCCTATCCTCTCCTATTAATTAAGCATGCATTTAACTAGGTACAACTATAAGTTTTATATTACATTATGTATTCCCATTGCGCGAGCAGAGTTTAAAAATGTATGTCTAAGGGCTTGTACACAAAACTGCGATGCGACGTCGCATCGTAAAAATCTGCTATCTGGCACGACGCATCGCAAGATTTTGCGAATTGATTCGCATAAATTCGCATCGTCAATTCTCTACATTCAGTTCGGTCACTCTTGCCGCATGAAATCGCATTGCAGTAATTTGCGGCTTAGTTTTTTGCATTGCGAATTCGCATCGCACCGATTCACAGTTAGATTATGTGTACTAGCCCTATGACAGCTTTTACCCGGCCCGGGGTAAATTTTCTATGTAATTTGACAGTACAATTGTTGCAAAATTAAACCGTAAATTTTATTCATGTTTCATCTTGACATGTATTGTCTCTGGATATCATATCAACATCGATCGATGTTAAGAGCGCATGACCCATCCGTAGCGCGCTGTTTGCGATTGATGCATTTGGCGTTTAAGTAGCCATTAATAGAGAATCATTGCTCTCGATCGTGGTTGATCGATGTCGGTGTAATAATAATAGCAGCCCCGTATCTAATACATGTCTCACTGCTGGGCACGGGCATCTTCTCATGATGGGAAGAGTTAGGCGATAGTCCACTATGCTGGCCACGTGTGGATTAATAACTTCACACACCCTCGAGCACTTTTAAGGCACTCCCAGGCATGCCGGTTTCCTCACGATGTGTTATTTCACTGTTAGCGAGCGATAATTTATATGATAAATACACACATGTCTTCGAAACGACGAATGTTAACAATTTATTGACAGGTGTGTGCCGTAAGTTCGAACCTGAGACCTTTGATTTCGCACTCCTACGGTCTCGTTCTCAGCGATCGCTGCTAATACGGTGTAATAACATCCTTAAAATTCGAATGTTGGTGAAAATGTTGGGAATTTTTTTACACTTTTAGACGAAATTATACGAATTAGTCTAGACTACTTTTTACTGAAAATTCATGTGGCAGCTAGTTTCGTTAAAGCTACATGGAGATGTCTGAAATAAGTTTATTTGTGAGATTAGGTAGGTAAGACGGACAGCAATTCAAAATAATTAATGTCTACTTATTGCGGGACTCGTGTATTAAGATAAGTAGGTCGACCAGCACGCAAATACCCTCCAATTGAAACTGACTAGACAATGGCGCCAACTTGTTACTTATTTTAATCAAATTATGCAAAATAATCCAAATTTCTACACACTTCTTAATCCGCGGTCAATGCTTAGCTCAGTTTTTAATTTTTCTCTCTCATTTAATGTTTGAACGGTTAAAGATCAAAAGCCGTAGTTCAACGTTGAATTCGAGCGGTAAAATTGGGACTATCTAGAGGGAGTTTATATCTCTAATCCAATAAAAATTTTTTTCTTAGGCTGCGTTGTCGTACACTTTTAACAAGTAATAACAATGTACGCAAACAAAGACATGCTACCAACGTAGCTAACATTCGAAACCATCCCGCTAACCGCTAAGTAATGTGCGTACAGACGTGCGAACGTAGCCGACGTTCCTAACCGCCCCGATACGTAATGTGCGTACAGGCATGCTACGAACGTAGCCGACGTTCGTGATTACCCCGCTACGTAATGTGCGTACAGACGTGCTACGAAAATGTTCTCGATTCTCGCGGAGCCCCACGGCTCTACGGAGCACGCTTAGGGAATGGCAGCTCCAACTAATAAAGGACACCTTCGCTTTTCATCGAACTATCACGCGAACGCGAAAGCTAGAAACCCTGTATCTATATATATTTGCTCTCTTCGTAAAACCACAGCTATAGCACTAAACAGCGGCGAACGCATTATCTCCTCGCTTAGCTATCCATACATAACAATAGAGACGTACGAAACACTAAGAGACCGTACAACTTAACCGCAAAACTTAGTTAAGACTTGTTTACAGTAACAGTTTCAGTTTATGTGATGGTAGCCCAAGTTGTAGATACTACACATATACGATTTAAACGATCTTAGTTCCAAACAAAACTAAGTTTAATTGAGATTACTTGCATCTTATAAATTGGGTATCGCCCTTTTACATCTAAAGTTGCGTTGTTTATGACCAAACATAAGAAATCGTTAACAGCAACAAATTTAAAATTTCTAATAAATAAGCACAAAAATAACATTAATAACAATTTGAGCAATTTCATATGTTCATTAATTAAATATAAAACCAATCGCTAGCGAATTTTATTCTTGAGTCTAGGCTGTTAACGATTTCTTGTAAAAATTGTTACTGAATAAATGAAATGAAAAAAAATGAAAATATGCTTTCGCAGTAACCTTGTCTAAAAATGCAGATTTAATTCTGTAATAACGCAAAGAATCACTATCAATATATCATCAATAAAGTTCTTGTCATGGACGTCACTAAAGTATAGAGTAGGAAATAGTACTACGTTCTTGCTGAAGGTAAACATATCGTGAGAGTGAGGCGTGTCGACAACAATCCTATACGCCCGGAAATCTCTGAGAGCGATTGAGTTGTAAGTGTTAGTAGGCACCTATCAACGAGCCCTCGATACTTCAAGGGATATTTGGAGAGGCTTTTAACTTTTACCAACAAAAGTTACGAATACTTGAGCTATGTTGAGGGTTGATGTGGAAAAGGAACAGTTATTTTATTAGTAATGTAAATAATATAAATGGCTAAACAACCGCCTATCGTGATTGAATTTAATGTTTGACTATATGCCTATGGGGTATCATTAGGAACATTAGATTTTTACTTCTTAAAAATTTCCATAGATGGCGTTATGTATAGCAATGCAAAAATAATAAATTGTTATTCAAATTTTCAAATTCAAATTCAAATTCAAATCATTTATTTTCATAGGCCCCAGGAGGCGCTTGAACACGTCAAAACATTACAAAAAATGATATAAAAGTAAATAATAAATAATACTAAATTATACTAATTACAATGATTTGAATAACCGGGGCTCAGATTAATTTTAATCAAACTGTTTAGAATCGAATTAAAATCAATCTAAGTACCAGCTCCGATGGGTATTGCATTATGAGAAGAGCTGGTGAGAAACTCATGTGCACCATCTTTTAAAATGAAAAATATAACAATATAAAAGTACATAAAAAAATCACATAAGAAGAGCAATTCATTTCCAAATACTATTATCATTTATGTAGTCTGAAATACTATAGTAAGCTTTTTGACATAGTTTAGTTTTAACATATTTTTTAAATTTACCTATCGATAATTCTATTGCGTCTAAAACGCTATTAATAAACGCTATTGTTCAACTTTTGACCAAAATATGATTTTTAAAAAATAAAGCACGTATATATAAAACGTTAAAAGCATTCTTCAATTATTTCAAAGTGATTTGAGAGAAAAAAGAAATCTATGTCTTTAACTCCTAAGTCGCCGTCTTGAATTTCATCAATAATCCATGTTCCATTGGCGTCTTTGCTCCTTTGCAATCAGTCATTCCGAACTTTTCTAGTAATTTCTCTATAAATTTTCTTTGACTTAATCTTATAATTCCTTTTTCTTTAAATATTTCCATGCCTAAATATTCTTTTATTTCTCCCATATCCCGCACTTTGAATTCTTTTATCAAACTCTCTAAAATTTCTTTACCGTCTCCAATTACTAAGATATCATCAACCCAAACTATAATCCACACATTTTTATAATGACAAGTACATGACAAGAACACTTCTTTTAATAAGTAAACATAGACAATACTCAAAGAGTATTCTACAAAGGTATAAACCTCGTTATCTTTATTATTTTTTTTATTTTTTTTTTTTTTTTTTTTTTTTTTTTTTTACTTTTATCTTTTTTTGTTTTCTAGTTTTTATCTTTTTTCCTTTATCTATTTTAGTGAAATGGATTTCCTGGTTTTTCTTCGCTTTTTTTTTATTATTATTTTATTTCTTTTGTTATCTTTCCTTTCTTTTGCTGCTTTTTTTTCATCAGAAATTCCTTTCTTCCTTCTAGTTCGATATCGATGTATCCATTGCCATATTTCTTTTGTTTTGTCGTAAAATTTTCATTTTCCTTTCGTCTACACTTTACATTTATTTACTCGTATTTTTTCATTTTATTCTTTAAATAGCCCATAACCTCTGTAAGGGCAGAATATGGGTGATAAATTATAGAAATATTTAGGAACAATTCGTGTATTACTTTTCACACATTTTTATAATGACAAGTACATGACAAGAACACTTCTTTTAATAAGTAAACATAGACAATACTCAAAGAGTATTCTACAAAGGTATAAACCTCCAATAAGATATAAAATCATCATCGAACTTTTTAAATTATATATTAAATACATGTTTTTCTAATAATGTAAGTAATCATATATTTGTATTTTATTTTTTTATAATCTAAAATAATATAGATATCAATTGTCATGTGATGTACTTCGAACAGAAACAAAACGTTTTTCTGCAATGTTTATTTACAAATAAACGGGCCGCGCGTGTTTCCTTCACTTCGGTAGAAGTTTTCGGATTGTTTGTGTGCTTTTGTGGATATTAAGTGAGATGTTTTTCAGATCTTTTTACAATTAAATAAATAAATAATTTATATTGACATTATGGATATCAATAAAGTAAATAACGTAACACTCAAAATGAAGAAATTAATTAATTAAAAAGAACAAACAAATGTATGAATAAAAATAATTAGGAGTTGAAAAGAATGATCGGTATCATTAACAAAAACTATAATATAAGAAAATAATAGGATAAAGATGTGAATGAAAAACAATATTATGAATGCCAATGAGTATGAAGAAAAATGTTATTAATAACAAATTCGGAAAATAATTGCGATTTTATGAAGAAATTTTTTTATGAAAAACAAAGCGCACCCCTAGATACACTAGTGGGTATTTACATACATGTTTTTTGTACTGAGTGATATGACTAAAACCTTCCTTGTCTTCTTCCTTCAAAGCAATCTTAGTCTAGCTAAGAATTTCGATAATAAGATTGCTACAAAAATACGTTTTTGCGAACGAAGACAGTTGTAGGAACAATGCAAAGCAAACATGATTGCACGATTTTATAAACAGATTTTAGATTTTTCGATCAAACTTTACCAGAAATAAATGAAGATTACTTTCTTTAGCAACTCTTTTATTGACAATATATGACATATTGAAATACTTGAAATTATTATTTGAAGTAGGTATCTATAGGCAAAATAAGTAACAACGTTAAGTAGATATTATATCGTCCTTGGGAACAACAGAAGATTCACTCCCTAACGAAAGTCGAGTTTATGTAAAAATTATACCTACACCTCGCCTGAGGTACCCCTACCCACTTGCACCACAGATAATTTATTACTAGTCTTGCACGCAAAATTGAAACTTATTACAGCGCGCGAACTGTGAATGTTCTAAGCGCGGCGATCTGTTATGGCTAGGGGTTGGAAGACCGCAGCGCTCCGCCGCGCCGCGCCGCCGCCGCGCCCCGCCGCCGTAACTGGCGTAACTGCTTAAGCGCCAGCCCAATGCCGTACTGCTTCGCGGGAGTAGCCCCGGCTATTTATACCTAACCTATGAATTGAAACATCCTTGGCATAGGTAGGCTCCAATTTGTTAGTGGTATACCTACCAAGTTTGACAGGAACTGAGAACCAGTTTAGCGCATAGCACGGCTACGTGCATCATTCAAGCGTGCTAACAAAAGCTCTATCATATTAAAATGAATTTATTCTTGGGTGAATGATATTGTACTGTATAACCTTAAAAATGAAACAACTAACATAAGTCTAAATCAAAATCAATTGCAATAGAAAGTAATCATTATTTTATTACATTACATTTTAAATCGCAAAACATTAAAAAATCGTTTGATATTTTGAATGAAGCAGTGTTATAGCGCTGTAGAAGGTCAAACGTCATGGTAATGTACATACCAGAGAACATAGATGTCAAAGAAGTAATATAAAGGCAATTTGACAGTTACACATTTGCAAAAATTTTATTGTCACTGCTATAGTGATGGCCTTCATTGTCGATGTGTCCATCGATATCGAAAGATTGCATTGCATACTATGTCAATATAATATAAGATAAATTAATATTCAGGGAATTCATCTTCCTAAAGAAGATTGTGAAGACGCTGTTGCATTAAAAAAAACAAGAAATAGATAACATGAAATACGTTTATTTATTACACAAGAAATTATAAAATACAACAATACAAAATATGATCACCTAAGCATTAACGTAAAATCAAATGGGCCTTGGATCAGCGCAAGAAAACGTAACCCAAAGCGCTAAAAGTCATCCAATTTGGTGCAAACTAAATGGAACATGAAGTATTATCATTAAATTTGAACTTATTAGTGACAGTTATTTAAATTTCTATACAGGGTGGCCCATTTATAACGGTCAGTATGGGGAAGTCTGTTATTATAGGAGATGCAAAGATCTGTTCTTTGGGACCATGACATCGATTTTAGTAAAAATAAAAACTGCAAAAGCACTTATATTTTTTTAAAAACTTGTACTGAGCTCGGGAATCGATGCCGATCGTTTTGAAAAATCAAACTCACATAATTTGAAAAGGAAATACAATGAATATTATCAATCTTAGATATCATGTTTCCTAGTAAAATTTACTGCTTATTAACTACATGATCGATAACCAAATAAATATAATGTAATTTTTATCAAACGCCGATTATTGATATGTTTATACAGGGTGTAAATGACATGGTGACGAAGCCGCTTACCAGTGACTCAGTACATGATTCAGTACGTATCCATGATGACGAAGAAGATTGAAATGCGATGAAAATGTAACACTAACTTACTTACTCACTTACTTTATTTTTCGACCAGTTTTCTTTTTAATGTTACCCTCTTGAAAAAAAGTCATGTGTAATATCAAGTACATAAATAGTGCAGTGATTAAGTTTAAAGTAAGTAAAAATCTCGGAATTCGAGATACCCAGCTGTAAGTCTGTAAATACTTGTATATTGACACCCTAAAAGTTGTCTCAAAATCTACAAATGGTAGGGTTACTATTTCAAGGTGAAAGGTCACAAAATCGGTTTTTTGAGCTTTTTTTGTAAATATCTCAATTCCTATGGGTTTTTGCTATTTGTATTTATTAATAAAATTTGTGAAATATTTATAATCATTGATTTATCGATAGTTCATCGATCATGTATGGGTGGACTTATATAGAATTTTCTATGAACTTCTTTTCTTTTCTTATAAGTAAGCGTGTTCCACCGTAGACCGCATCATTATTTACCATCGGGTGAGATCGTGGTGAAACGCGTGCCCATAAACCATATAAAAAACTTTTGACGGTTCAATTGTTGCAAAAGAATAACCATCAAGTTTTCTTTAAGTTACATCTTGAGCATAACATTATTTATCCATGGGTACAAAGTTTGTTTGTAGACTAATATTACATTATGTTTGATAGGAACTTACAGGCTGACTTGATGCTGGTAGGTGCGGAAATATCGTTGGTACTGCTTGCGAATGTAAAGTTCTTCGCCCAGGAATTTGACGAAAACAGTTTTCTTCAAAATGTTTGAAACAAATTCTGGTGTGTTCCGTAGGAATCCAGTCTTTTTTATTTTAACATTTTTTATTTTAATATCCAAGGGAAACCTGCAATGTTTTTGATAACTAGGTGCGATCCGCGTGGTATGAAACTACACATTTGCAGTGTAAAAATATTTACAGACCTACTAAAACGAACACATAAAATTTTATTAAAATCGATCTAACATTGTGACATGAGACTTTCAGAATAAGGTTTTATTTTTATAGGTTTACTAGCTGTTACCCGCGACTTCGTCCGCGTTGATGTCGTTTTATGAACAAAAAATTCTAAAGGTAACAATGTCAATATAACAATAGTAGGTACAACTCATGTACTTACTTACCTATCTATTACTACCAACCAAAACAAATATTCGACAAAAACTACTCAAGGAAAATAATATTCAAACAAATCAAAACAGACAAATAGGTACTTACAGAACCTAATTAATAAAAAACACTTAAATTAAGAAATCCCATACAAACTTTCAACCTCTATTTCAACCCGTTTTTTTGAAAAAAAAGTAGCCTATGTTCTGTCTCAGGGTCTAAAGATAGTCTGTATCAAATTTCATCAAAATCGGTTGCGAGGTTTAAGCGGGAAAGCGTAACAGACAGAGTTACTTTCGCATTTATAATATTAGTTAGGATCACATTTATACATTGAACAGTTTATCGATACTTTCACAACACTACTTAGTTCTAGTAAACTGAATATTTTTAGTTTTTAGCATATAACTACATTAAGCGAGGTGTTAGACCCTATGTAGACTTGGCTAAACATCCAATAATCGTCATTGAATTGTATTATAGGTAGAGTTTTGAGATTCACGGATGGAAACTGAATAATATTAAAATCGACTTACCGATGGAACGAAACTTTAACGTTATTCGGCGTCATATCCCCTGTTTTGCTTTCGCAGCCGGGTACTGTACACCAACCCATTGTATCCTACAGGGTTTTTTACTTTTTTGAACAGATTTTGTTGGTTTAATTCTAATAAAACACCAAGCGAAATATGACCCGCGCCGTGTCTTTGACGTTTAAGACGTCAAATTATCTGGCACGCGCAGCTTTTTACGCGCAGTAGGAATTGGTAGGACTAAAAAGTTTATGTAACGTCTATTCAACGAGCGGAGCGAGTGATGCTTTGTCTATGGTACATACTGACACGCACAAATGCAGATAATAATATTCTAAAATATTGACAGCTTTGGCACGCAACAGACACATTCTTACGCACACAAGGACGACATGTACCTATGTTACCTTTTGCAAAAGCTAGATGGCGTTAGGGTAGCGCGGTTGAGACTACTCACATGTACGGCCATCTATTGGCATAAAAAGTGAACTAAAGTAGCTCACAGAAATAAAATTTTTAAGGTGGCGTCAATTTTTTGTATGAGATTGGGTATCTGTACTAGTATTATATTATCTGTGCCTATACGGCTAATCTACACAAATCTCCTACCGTAATTTGTAAAAATATTCGTTGGAATTTTTAATCTTCCTCGTAAGTATCTCGATTAAAATAATACAAAGAAAAATTTTTTTCGGATGATACCGACATCAGACGGAACAACCGTAAATTTTTGTTTTGAACAAATACTTTTCATTAATTGCATAAAAATGTTGAGGTTTTCTGAAAGAATCTTTCCGTATTTGTTTATTTTGTCTTTCAAATCTTTGGAAGTTGGGACCGAGAGGTTATGATATCAAATTGAACAAATTTTAAATTAATTTCTTAGATCATGTTTATCTCCAAGTACTCATTTTTCAGGAGTTAGGGTACTAATCCCCGGAGAAATTTAGAGTTTCATTGTAGATAAACTGCATAATTCGCTCCCTATATTCAGCGCTGAAAATTTCATTTGTAGAATTGAGTGAGATGCTACTAGATCATTTTAAATTAAAAATACTTACGTATATATTGCAGACTGACTTGATAACATGACTTTTAAATTATTACACATAACAACTAATCTAATTACTAGATAGTAATTAGCCAGGCTACAATATGTAGCTTAGTTAGATAACTAAGCTACATATTGTAGCCTGGCTGATGGTTAGATGGATCTATCTCTAGCTAAAACATTATATAGGGTTCTCGGTATATCGTTTGCCAAATTGAATCCGTATCTATAGTTTTAGATCCCCTAACTCACTTTTCACCTAACCAGTATTTTATTTTTATTTTTAAGGTGTTATAAAAAAAGTACCATATAGAATCTTTTGAGCAGGCATCTCGCGTTTGTGTCATAATACCTACATTTTTGAAAATTAAGTATTTGTTTTTAATGCAATGTTACATACCGTTAGAAAGCTAAAAAACCAGAGAACAAAAGATGTAACTATACCAAGATAGCACAGCCCCCGAAATAGCAACTCATCCATAGTTCGTTGGACTGCAATCTAGTCACATCTGTTGTATAAAAACCTTTACGGTATTTTCACTCAAATATATTTTTAGAAAATCTTGCCCACCTTTACGGCCGAAAATATTTAAAGGTAAAACCTACGAAACTCTTTTCACTTCCACCTGAAAGCCCCTACCCAGGTAACATAAAAGTTTATGGCGGTCTACAAGACTGATAGTTCGTTGTTAATAAAAACAAACACCTTTCTTGTTATCTAAAAATACAAAACCTGTTTTTCCAATAGGGTGGGTGAGTCAGGTCGGTTGTAGCCTCATCTACATACATCGTTGAAACTTTTGTCCGTAGTCCATCCACCGAAATACGGTCGGTGTGAATTTTTAGAAGCACGCCAATGTAATTGTGATTCGAGTGCTTAAAAGCTTTTCTTGCGAAGGAACTCGACACGTCCGGAGAAATGGAACTTTGATTTTATATTTTAAGCTTACATTTCTAAGAATCCATCAAATAAAATGTGTACTTTAAGTGAGTTAATAGCGGAGTGCGCAAGCAGACTCCAGACGTTCGAGATCAGAGTAAACTTGTAGAGATTGTTGAGCTTTTGTTAGGGATCAATGGAATGAGCTCTAATATTTTAATAATTATTGCTAGATTCTATGCATGACGATGACTCTTTAGATTTCTATAGATGTATGTTCGTAGATATATAATACTCCTTTAAAGCTTAGTAGATTAGATTTCAAAATACATAAACGTATTTTGAAATCATTACCAATATGACAAAGTGTAAACAAACGTCTTAGTCCTCATAAAATAACCTCAACCCTAAGAAATAATGAATAATATAAATAAGCCTAAAATAAACCCGAAATTCTAATTTTTGACATGAATCCTGCTACGGCTACAAAAGCTAGCAAGCCGACCAAGCCGTCCTCGATCAGAATAAAAAAAAACAATTTTACAGGGTGTTTGGTACATCGTTTGCCAAATTTGATAAAAGGTAATACGCTATAATTCTAGCAAGCCTCTAACCCCCTTTTGTACTTTAAAAAATCTATTTTCAGCTTTTAGGACTGAAACTATCGATTATCATTTTATCCTTTTATTGCATTGAATAGTGACCACAGCCACAATAGAGTAATTATCAAAAATCAATATGCCAAGCATGCGGTATTAATATTAGTACATTGCATTTGGTCCTTGAATTGATCAATATTGCTGTGTGGTGAATTATCATAAACAACTTTGATATTATATCGTGTGCAATTTCTGTTCTAGTACGTTGTTGTATGGATTAATACGTGAAGTGCATTTGGTATCGCTGTAATGCCTTGAATTTATGCCGGCTCTTACCATTCCTCACTCATACCCAGTTATGTCGCTATGTTAGTAAAGTATTTACTTGTACGTGTTCATGGGCTATGAATATTATGACTATACATTTTGGCATTAAAGAGCTTTATTGTAATTTAGAAGTTTTGCTATTTTTGAAAAGGTTAATTATACAAACGTCGCCCACACATCTATTGTGGCAAATTTTCTTGGTATTATAATGACAACGTATATAACTACAATTGTAAAGTAAACAAATATCGCATGTACCTAATATTATTAAGAAAACTATGCCCGAGTTACAAAGTTTTAGATAAACCTTATTGGCAGGATAAGTCTCACACACATAATTCAAGACACAAGCCATCATAATTGGGAGTTCACGTATGATGAGTAGAATCGATAAGTCATCCCTACTGCCTATTACTTTCAGCGGCACAACCATTACTTTCAGCTCTAATGTTAAGAACTTGGGGTTGTATCTTGACTCCACTCTTGATGGCCGAACCCATGTGTTGAATATAAGTCAACGAGTAACAGGTACTCTCCGATCGCTGTATCGCTTAAGAAATTTTCTTCCAGTTACGACCAAGACGATGCTTGTGTACACTTTAATTTTTCCCATAATCGACTATGGTGACGTTTGCATTTTCGACCTGAATGCAGATCTACTCAATAAACTTGACCGACTTCTCAACAATTGCATTCGATTCGTCTTTAACCTCCGTAAATATGATCATGTATCAGCACATCGCAGTCAGTTAAACTGGCTGCCTATACGTCAGCGCCGTAGCCTGCGTGCGTTGATACTTCTTTTCACTCTTTTGCATTCTCCGTTTGCTCCTACATACTTGACATCTAATTTCAAATTTCTCTCTTCTACTCATGATCTAAAATTAAGATCTTCTAATAATCTTCTTCTTTCCTGTCCCTCTCACACCTCTGGTCTTGTACATTCTTCCTTCACAATACGATCTGTTCTCTTGTGGAATGCGCTACCTCTGGAAATCAGGATGGCATCTAGTCGTGATGTCTTTAAATTTAAAGTAGAACAATTATACTTGAGTTACTTGGCGGAATCTTCTCAGTAGTGTTCTTTGTTATTATGTTATGTATGTATGTTATTTTAAGTATAGTATGTTATGTTATATGTTATGTAATGTATGTTATTGTATTTGTGTATTATATAGTATTCGAGTATTAGTATAGTATGTGTATTATTTAGATTTATTATACAATAAAGTAATTAGTTACTTCTACTTTTATATTATGCACCTACCAATTATCTCTGCACCACCCTAAGGGTCGACTGGTAGAAAATGCCTTCGGCATTAAGTCCGCCTTTGTCACAAATTTTGTGCAAGAAGTTTTTAAATAAATTAAAAAAAAAATAATAATAATTAACAGTGACAGCTCTGTTCGTTTTTCAAGTGTAACTTGTGTCACTTTTATTTTCGGTCAGGTTGAATCGGAACCTCTGAAACTAGCCCAAAGTAAATTACATTGTTACGTACCTAGCACATCATAATTATCAATTTTACTAGTATTCTATAACGATACGGGCATATCCATCAAACATTTATAACTGCGTAAACTGCGTTATATTTTAATATCCGATCCTCAAAATTCACCTCAAAAGTTCAACTAGTACCTATATTTCCCACCAACGCCGCTTCGCCTCGACGAAATTGGGAGTACACTCATACATAAGTACAATAATAAAGTGAATTAATACAACATGAATACTGAATACAATCGCTGAATTCGTAGCGCCTGCAGCCATACTCAACAAGAAGTTGGTCGGGCTGAGTACGTGTTAGATTACTGGAAAGTGTAGGTAAGACGCTGCTGGGTGCTGAGTTTCTATATAAGGTGTTCTCAAACTTGGACCAGTAATAATTATTGGAGGGTTGGTAAATCACGTCAATTAAGAGCTAAGGACAGCTCTGCATTTATTTTTCTCGCAATTAGTTATTAAGAAAAATATAGATTTTATCGAAGTTTTCACTTACTTTTATTTACCCATCAGCGTTCATAAATAAGGTAAGTTTTTATGTATGAAATATGTTTAAAAAGCTTACGTGGTTATTGTAAGGAACGGGCACATTTGATTGTAGTAGTTCATTAGATAAAGAGTAAGTAAGTTTTGTAATTTATTTGCGCAATAGTTTCGTGTACAATCACTTATATGTTTGAAACAGTCTAATTCAATCAGACTGTTATGAATCCACAAAATCTATTAACCAAAAAAAAGTCTTTATATCTCCAAAATTCTAATATTTTATTATTTTTACCCCTATATTTGGGTTAAAATAAGAGAATATTAGAATTTTGGAGATTTTATTTATCACACTGTCTCGTTGTACTAGTCGTTAGCGTATGCGTCTCTTACCACGAGGTTTCAAGTACGATTCCCGGGACAGGCAATGTGTTATTTGTGAACTTACCGTCAGGCAATTCTCAATAGCAACACAGAGTTGATATTGTTGGAATCGTCATACACCAGCCTTGTTTCCTAGGTGTGGATGATAGGTCCTATCCCATGGGATCTACACATAACAGATGAAATGTGGGTGTTGTACACCTCTACCACAACCTTTTCGGTTATATAGATGTGATGTTATGTTGTGTTATGTTATGTTATTATTTATCATCCCTCAAGACATGAGCATCGTATTTGAGAGCACCTTATACATGCACTTAGGAAGGCGGGTCGAATATTCGGCCACATGTGCGCTGGCATGGCTGCCAAGTTGCGATGGGCTTAGTTTCGCGCTAAAACGCTACTCAACTTTATATCGTTCAACTGAGTCTGGGTACTTGTTTGTTTTACTACCATATTAAGTTGTGACATTCTAATACGCTTTGTAAGAAGGTTCAATAGCATTTTGGGTAAGTTTAGAACAGTCAGTGATCGAAAGGTTATACCGAACTTAATTTTACAAGAAAAGCTTAAGGTAGGCACGAAAATAATCAAGTTAACGTAGGTACTACAATTATCAAAAATAAATAAAAAATAGCCGCCGATTAACATCTTCTAATATTATAAAAAACTCATGTTCAGTAACTACAGTGTTAGCTGAATTAAAAAAAAATAAAACGGCTTGAACTTTTTCTTTTCATAATAGTAGGTCTGAGAATAGGTTGTTGGCTATTTTTTATCGACGTACGACGCGAATATAATAGTATAATAATAGTATTAGTACTGTTACTGTAATAATGGTACTGTTCTTTTCAGCCAATAACTTTAATCAAAAGTTATATGCAGTAACTGTTGGTTAAAGTGCTCACAAATATGAAGTGTTACACAAAATAAACCAACCCGAAATATAAGACAAGAAAAAATAAATACATTGTTATATCTTGTCCTGCCAGATATGATCCTAATTCACCTTTTATATCATGAAAGTTTGAATTTCATCGCCACAAATAAAAACTCTTGTCATAACTGTAATAAAAAGAACACAACAGTAATCATAAAATTCCAAATACAAGGAGCATGGCTCAAATAATCGCGTACTTTTAAGTTTAAAAGTACAAAACGCTGAAACTACTGTAATTGTACTTGAAACTTGGCCACTGACTGTTCAGTTATTGGAAATGTCTACGACCTCCAAGGCTCCAATAACCTACAGAAGAATATGTATTAGAATTTGATCGCATTTAACCCTAACCAAATAGGGAGGTAAGTGATTAAAAACTTTATTATTTAGAAGATCGTAGTTAGATATGATAGATTATTTTCTGTACATAATTTCGACGATCATGTTATCATGGTGTGGCCGTCAAGCTTATCGACAAATGCTTCGTGATGACGCTTATTTTAGTGTTAGCGCGACAAAGTACGATCTCACCATAACATAGGGAAGTTCGGGAGATTTGATCCACATTTTAAATAAAACATCAAAAATTTGATTTGATATAGGGAGTCGATTATATTTGACATACCTTACACTATTACGTACATTCGTCTATAATTGTTTTTTTACTATAACGCACAGGTAGAATATTAAATTATTAAGATTTTTTTTGTAAAATGAGGAATGGCCCAAGTCTCCGCAATAGGCGAAACACTTTAACCGGGGTATGAGGAGTATTCTGGAATCATTAAGTTTAAAACTTGCTTTACACAAGATTACTTTTTATTAATACTCCAAAAAAGTTAAAAGCTAAGCTAAAGCTAAGCGTTACCATAAAAAAAAAATATCCTACATTAATTAGAGCACCTCCTGAGATGTCATATAATTTTCCTTCTCCATTTGTGTGAATTTTGAGAAAGCTTACATTGATATGTCTTCCTGTAAGTAGTACCTACTTACCATAAGGAGGAAAATGTAAAATTAATACTGACATTAAAACTCTTCGATGAAACTTTTACAAAGCAGCATGGTCATGTCTCCTACCCATGCGCTGGTTCAACTCTCCTGCTCACATTGATTTAACATTTTTGCCTTAGCAACCTCTGATCGTAAATGAAAATTATTTGGCACACATAAAACAATATTTATATGGTAGCATAATAATAGAAAAACATAATCCATTTCTATTCAAATAAATTAAATTAAAGTGTTGTCTGTTAATGTCAAAATAACAATGTTTTTTCGAGTTGATAGTTATTTGCACGATACCTATGCCTAAAATACAGATTTAATTTTTTTGTCTGTCTGTCCGTCTGTCTGTTTGTATTGGCTAATTTTCTAAACGTCTTGACCGATTATAATAAAAGTGTATATGCAAGTAACTGATTACAAGGCGCGTAACATAGGCTAATTTTTATTGATCTACCTACCTCGCAGACGAAACCGCGAGAGAAAGATAGTTTGTTTGTTTGTTAGCGCTAATCTCGGGCACTACTGATTGGATTATAATAGATCTTTTTGTGTTTAATAGGTTAACTATCCATAAAAGATTTTTGATATTTAACATTACGCTGAACTTCTTGGAGGACAGTAACGTTTAACGCAAGTCAAAGCGCGGGCGCAGCTACTATTTAATATAACGAACTCCACGCGGACGAAGTCGAGGGCAAAAGCTAGTCAAATATAATCAAGTGAAAAAAATCAGCAACAACTGAAGCACATTTTTTGTTCTCATTGCCCAAAAAAACAACTATGATGCAAAATGAAAGAATGTTAGTGATTACCACTTGCATTGATCGCATTGGCGTTTAATAAATTTAAATAATTTTTTTGACGATGGTTCAACTCTCTCACTGTGATCAAGTCTCCCGGACTCCCCCTACTCGTGAACACAAATTTATTATGTACATTATACTTGCTATTTACTTCTTCATTAGAATTGTTACGCACGTGTAAAACGTTTCTTACCCTCCAAGTATTCCAAGTTAATATATTTTGTAACCCTAATGCCTAATTGTAAACAAAACATCATTAAAGTTAATTCTGTAATTAAACGTCGCGACATTGCTGAGGTATTCATTAAAAACATGAATGTTTTATTAAACGTGTAAGCGAGTAATGCATGACTCAATTTCATCAGGACAGGAATGACGATTGATATCTATCTAGCAATAAATTACAATTCCCAACTGAAACACACGAATTCATTTTCGCCATCACCCGACTATATTTTCACATAATGTGCTGGAGGGTCGCTATCTTATAGATTTATCTAGATGCCAGAGGAACTGCTGTAAAAATGTTGCCTCAATTTTGACTTGTTTTTTTTAATTATTTTTGTCAAAGCTTTGTTTCAAACCTTCTTTATTGTGTTTCGTATTTTACCTAAGCCTTCTTAGATATTTGCATCTAGCAGTCAGCATTTTATGTTGTTGAGCTGATGCTGGAAGGTACAACTTCTTAACGGTTAGGTTACGGGGATAATTCTTTAAAAAAAGGCCGTGTAAACAAAACATATCCGTACCTTGGTAAGATATTCTTCACATTTGAGTTTCTGTTTGTTAGTTTTTCTTTTAGTCACCTTCAGTATGAGAAAATAAAATATTTACAGCTCTTTTATCGCCACATTTCGCCTCATGTGTATGACGTGTGCCAATATATGCGTACTCATTCACCGTTTATATTTGTAATCATCACCTTCGTTGTTACCGGCAAATAAAGTGCCAAAAACATTCTCGTATTTTTTCCTCATTTTATGAAGGCAATGTTTAGTCACCCCTTTTTCGCAGGCGATAATTTATTACCAATATTTGCAAGGGATATATTTTTGATACGGTATTTATTGCGTTCTGATTAATTTTGTTCTGAGCTTTTGATGGTTTTAAATAAAAAAAAAACCTTTTTGGCATAAAATTATATTGAAAAACTGGATAGTGGAAAATCTTTAGTTTGTGGATGCCTACATCTTGTTACTTAACTTCATTCTGTTAATTTTATTATGCCTAAATAGGTGGGATGAAATAAATAATGCATGTGTTCCATAGAGGGTCACAAGCTTAGCTACCTATACCTTTGGTTTTTATTTCTACGTTTTTACTTTACCATACTGTAAAAGTTGCTAATACAATACTTTAAGTCAGAAGGTAGGTAGGTAAACAGCATAACAGAATGTAAAACCACGTTACTTTGTTTTGTAATTCAGAATTATTAACACATATTTCGAAAGAAACATATTTAAGGATACCAAGGAACCCGTTACGTACCTATGTGTGTCAAAGTTTGCGCTTACAATTTGAACTCTCTGCATATTCATAAAATCTTCAAAACTTGCGCGGAGCACTCCTCTGCAGCTCCCATCGGCATTAAGTAAACGAAAAGTCACATATGAGGATGAGTATTTACTTCTTACTTTGCCAAATTACACGAAAAACTTCGCCTTTCTAATAACGGATTAACAAACTTTAAACCAGGCAGGAAAATATGATGCTGCGGCATCCATAAATAAAACGTTGCAAACCTGTAAAATCTCGAAAATGTACGTAAGCTTTTTTAATTGTATTGTTACCCATCTAGAGTCTAGATTCTAGTCTAACCTGTCCTTGATACTTGAGGGATTACTGAGATGACTTGCTACTTCAAGTTAATCGTTACTCCTCACTAATAAATAATTATAACAAATTCAAAAGTAGACAGAGCGTCTATATGTTACGTTTTCGCGGCTAAATCAGCAGCAAAAGCTAGTAAAAGGCAGGGCAAGGGCAAGTTTGGCTTGGATCAGTCAATGACGAAATCCGGGGTTTTTTATATATCAATAAAATTTAAATATGAGAGCTTAGTATTTAATCTTTGTATATTTAAAAAGTTCGGTACTGGTATGTCTTGAGAACTTCATTTGTCATATAATCAAAAACCCAAATTACAAGTGTGCTCAAAAGTCGACGAAACCTTTTGAGAAAAAGCAGGACCTTTGCTTCGCTGGCTCGTCTTGGCGGGGCCACTACCGTGGGCCTAGAGGCAATTTCTTTAACGATTATCATTTTTGTCTAATATATTATGCGTAGCCTGACATATGAGAGAGACATTTCTTATTTTATTGCTTTACAATAGTAATCGACAACATTCATGTCCTGCAACGTTACTTGCAAGCTACCCTGGGAAAATCATCTTTTTGACACATTGTTACAATGTTTGCACTGAGTTAATTAAGTCCCTTGTCACCAGCAACGCAACTCTCGTTGCTTAATACTTTAAGCTCTTAAAACGCAAACTACAACACTACACAGTATTATATCCCCTTAACGAGCTCTTTTAGAGAGCTTACTTCAAATTTAATAAATGGCGATTCAGTAAAAACGAGGCCCAAGTTATTAACATTAATTAATTTCTGACACAATATACAGCTATGTAGCAGACGCGAATGAAAGGAACACTCTGTATAGAAAGGGCGGTTATTTATTTAATGAACTTATAAAGGGTGGAGTTTAAACTGGCACCCGGAATAGGTATACAGTTTCAACTTGTATACAAACGCTATTACACTAGTTCCAGTCAACTGTTTCGTTTTGTGACGCATTTGGTTATATAAAGTTTTTAGTTAGGTACAGATATTTTGCTTATTCCAGTAACAAAATTCGACGGTCTGAAATGGTCATAATCGGAATAGTTAATAAATAAATTTAATTTTAACCTTTTGATACCAAAAAGTTTCCTTAACAAATAACATTGTTAACAATCTGGCTTTTTGCAAATGTCAGATTAATTTCAATCTTTTTTACCCTCCTTTATAGAAAGGGTTTGGTAGATACTACGTAAGCATTTAAGTATAATAAGTTAGTTGATGATCATAAATGGTTTTACGTAAGATAAAGTTCAAAGCGAGTAACTTCAGCATAACAAACAATCCAGCTACAAGACTTACAATCGCAGATTGTGTACAAATCCGTCTTGCGGAAGGGGCACTTAGATTCGTCTTTATCCACCACAAACCACCCCAACCCACCGCAAGCTACCTACACTACAATCCATCATGCTGCCTGGATCAATTAAACCCGGGCTTGGTCCGCCGCGTAATGCTCTACACGAGGATAACACATCTCATGCAATCTTCATCGCGTACTACGTGCTTGTATGTGCGGACGTAATTGGGTATTATAAGCGTATAGGTAAAGGGAACCTTTTTGAAATTACCCGGATTAAAGCATTTCTACACGTGTATACATATGTGTCGTGTATTTGACATCCTTTTTTGCCTAGGGCGGACGTCAGCAAGTAACCTTTTGTAGGCTCCGAATGTTGCCTTTACTTTCTAATTATATTATTAATGTATTTTTTTACTTCTTTACTACAAACCAAATATAGCAAAGTTCGTAACGTTCAAAATAATGGTACACGTATGCAAAAGTGAAATATCTACTTGTAAAATGCAAATCCGTGAGTGCAGTAAACGAGATGTTAGAGGTAAATATAACCTGTAGGTGGCATCACCCAGCATAAATATTCGGTAACTTATGTGCGCAGTGTCGCGCTTTCAGACAAAAACAGCCTGAAGCGGAGCTTTGATTTTAAATTCTAATTTTATGAATCGTCTAGTTAGCATATCGCAGCACATTTATGTAAGAGTGTCTCGAATATATAACAGTGATTAATGGTGGCTAATATATAAACAATGTAACCAAATGCTTCCGACGCGATGCCTCGCTCAGTTGCATAAAATTACTTACATGTCGAGTTTTTGTGAAACACAAAAAATACAGACATTGAAATATCATGTTTATTTACGCGAGTTTAATTCTATTTTGCCACAATAATATATTGCGTAGATTCGAATAGTACTTAACCACAGCCATTTATCACACAGCTTGCAATACGTAGTCAACTTGCTAATGAAACTTGAATGAAAATTGTACCATCGGCACTACGTTACTGAGCTAGCTATAATTATATATAGTACGAGAGCCCACGACCAAAACCATGTCTCATAGCAATACGGCAAAAACCCTATAAAATCGTTAGATTGTATGATTCTGTACCCGACTAGGTGTGTAGTAACGGTCGAAAGTGTAGCAACTGCGTGGGAGGCCATTTCTGCTGTGTCAAAAAAAAAAAGACAGTCGGTATTATAGCAATACGTCTGATAGTGAAAATGTACATAGATTTTATAATTGTATTACGAAAAAGTTTGTTTTCAGACATTTTTCGCGTAGCATATAGCCTGAGCGCATTTTTGAAAATGTCAACAAATTTAGCCGACCTGTATCATAGCAATACGGATAAATTTTTTTTCAAGTTTTCTTATTGCTGCCATGATTTCCAAAAACCTGTTTTCAGACACTTTAAGTGTAGCATATACTACCAAAAACGAAAATAACGTTTCGGAGTCGCCTGGCCGACGCCTCTGTTAAATGTTTTTTTAAATTTACAGCCTTCATAGATATTCAACATTTACAATAAATTACCAAAGTGTTGGAAAGAACTTAATATTAATTTATTTAAAAAAAGACTTCGTTACTTTCTGACTGATAAAGCCTATTACAGTATAAGTGAATTTATGAATGAAAAAGATAGTGCATTTGTGTAGTTTATATTAGTTTTTAGTTAATTGTTTCATATTATTGTTTAAATTTATTTTTATTTGTTCTTTGTTAGTTTTGTAATATTTTATGCTGTCTTTGTTGTTTACATGTATTTTAACGGTTATGTAACCTTTCGCATGCCTATTGGTAAAATTTGGTGGAACTAATATTCTTTATGTAACATCATACTGTACACCCATATTTGCGAAATAAAGTATCTTTATCTTTATCTTTATTCAAGAATCTCCCTTGTCTATTATATGTACTTTGACGGATGACAGATGTCATTACTTATTTCTTTTGTAAAAGTTACTCAAGTTTGCTTTAAATAAAACCAAAACTATCAAATCAATCAGTATTTAATTTTCCCAGTTTTCTTTTGTGCGATTTATTTCAGTCCTTCAACTTCAATGTTACGGTTTCGGGTAAATTCGTTGTTAATTATCATCTAATAAATTCAGGGTCGCAACGTATTCATTTGTTTGTAACAGAAAATTCAAGATGCCTCAATACGATTTTTAAATGATATCTGAGTATCGAAAAGTGGTCTGATAGAGAAGGTGCTACACTTAATTTGTCTGATATAAATTTTTTGCACATGTGGACAACTTATTTTATCATGTCCAACAATTTTCAGACATATTGCTATGATACCGATCGGTAAAATTTGTTAACATTTTCAAAACGGTCTCAAAATTTAATGCGTTCACATTTCCGTCTGAAAATTATTTTGTTCGCATCAAATAACCAAAATTTACTAATAAAAAAGATTTTCAGACGTATTGCTATGAGACATTTTTTTTTGTCTCATTTTTAATTTTTTTAAGTGATTTTACGGGTTTGCGCTACACCACTAACGTCTGAAAAATATGTTTCCGGTATCTCAGAACTATCATTCAACTACAGTCTGCAAATCAGACATATTGCTATGATGCAGTTCGGTAAAATTCTTTGACGATTTTGAAAATTCGGTCAGATCAAACGCTACGCGGAAAATGTCTGATATTGGTATTTTCGAGTTCAGAATAATCGTATCTATCGATTTGATGCGGTTTTGGCCGTATTGCTATGAGACAAAAATTTTGGTCGTGGGCTCTCGTACTAATACGTATACCAGCGCGACATAAGGACCATTGGTATAATTTTGATGATTCGTGTCTTTCAAAACCTAATTCGCTGCGATTACTTTCAGCAAGTTGCGTAACTAATGAAGTAACTTGTGACACGGGTCGGGCCAGGGATCGACGTAATCAAATTAATGAGAAAACTTCACTTCAATTTAGGGATTCCTACCTCAATCTTTAGGATGTTTGGCAGCGGTCAACTCCAGCACTTGACCACAGTGGAATGTACGGTCGTAAATTTGGTCAAAGTCACTTTTGAAAATGACACGTCACTTGAAAACGGTCATTTGAGGTGTTGAAAATTAACGAAGAATGCTTCTAACTGATTGTTGATATAGAGGTTTTAGGACTACTATCATATTATTATGGTTCTTTAGGTTCTTGAAAATACACACACGTAAATTGTATCTTGATATGGGTTTATTTGTAAGTACAATGTTTTTTTAAGATTTTTACTCTAACTTAAAACATACTTTAAATATCTATCTTGTTCTTTTTTCATTTCCGAACACAATGTCACAAATGTCTTGCTGGCTGGCTGAAAGGTTGCTGTAGATACAGGAAAGGCTGTTTGTTCGACGCTTTGATCTCTTTTAATTTAATTTATGCTGAATTTAAATAAAACTGCGAGGAAATACTAGTCGAATAATAATGTAGGATTTAAATTTCATATTATTGAGCATCAAGAGTATGCCGATTTGTAAGCTCTTTAGATAGTAATAATTTCTTCAGAATCAATAATTAACTGTCTGAAGTGATATTTTTCTGAACAGTGTTTGTAGTAAGAGTACAGTTTAACTTAAAATAAAATACAATATGCAATTTTTTGTAGAATATTTTGTAAGTGAACAAAATTTAGAAACAACACAGTCTTTTTTTAAAATGAATAATAGATACTTACAACAATTTAATACACACTACATCTGCGACGATGATCACGGTCCGTTTTACCCATAAAGATAAATCTAAAAAGAAAAGGAAACCAACGATAACTGCAGTTCTCGATTCCTTAAAAACTGGATCTCAAAGTTTATAATTCGTTCAAAATTTTCTTATGGCAGTACGACATCAATTTATTGAACTAATAAAATATCTTTATGGAGGGGGGAAAGCTTTCAGAAAAAGACTCGTTGCAGGAACAAAGTTTGAGAACAATGTCGGTATAAAAAAAAGAGTTTCCATAATCGTCGGTACCTAATTGAATTCTAAAGTTGGAACTGTTGGAAGCCTGCTGCACTACTCCAACTTCTAATCATAAATTCCGCTGTTATAACATTTAACAAAGTTTCCTGTCATCCGCAGAAATTGGCTTCACTTCAATTCTCCGCTTTTTCTCGCCGCGTTTAATAGCTGCTGCTTACTGTAACAACAATGTAGGCATTTAGCTTTTGTTAAAACTCCACTTTGCCAGTTATGTTTATGAGTTCGCCGTAATAATGCCCCATCTTTAACGCAAAATACTAAGTTTTTTGGTGTGGTGCCAAAGTGCACGAAGATTTGTTATAATGTGAGCGAAACACTTAAGATGTTTAGAGATACATAATGAATATTAATGTCTACATTAAACAATCCCCCTCTAATAAATAATAACATGGGTGGTTTGCATTACTTATTCGAATTACTTATGTAGGTAATAGTATTTAGTTCTGTGCCAAATAATTTTACACAAAATACCAATAGCATTCCACAGTTATATTTTTATAAGGTACATCGTTTGCGTCGCGTGTTAACAAAACGTTTGATCATCCCCCAGTTCTCACATCCTCACATTTGAACGCACTCGTAACCATTTTCTACCTCAACAAAGGCGTTTGTTCAAATGTCTGCTGCTAAATATATTTCCTGCACATTTTTATTGTGTATGATCACTCGTAAACATGTAAACACAATCGGGCCCTCGCCGACCCCACGTTAAAGCGGCCATTGAAGTGTGAAATTCAAAAATCAACTAACATTTTCTGGCCCACTGAATCACTCATCCTCCGCAGTCTTTTGCCGGAGACGTGTTTGCTTTTCGCTGAAGAGATTTCCCTTTAGATAAATTCATCGTGTTGATTCGACATTGTTTACACTGGAATCCTTTTAGGTGCGTTTGAACTTTGTTTGCGTTTTTTTCTGATCCAACAAATAACCGTCGACAACTAAAAATACATTTCTGCGAAAAATAGGTGTTAAATATAAATATAAAGCGCTGTCTGAATAAATATTCAACACCTTGACTGAGAGGGTAATGAAGTGAATATATAAATTGGATGCAATGTAATAAAAATACATAAGTTATGCTATTTGTAGTCTACAGTAGTATACACTAATGGCGTTAAGTATTTATAAATAAACAGAGGACTGGCGACGGTTGTGTGAGTCAAACAAAATGCACATTACTCATAATCTCATAGGTCAAGATATAATTTCTGATAAATGTTTTTTCAATTAACTAGAATAATATTTACAAATTACGCAAAATAATGCCATAAGATATTAAAATCATCAAATCATTCTTTACATTTACCATTTGGTATACATACTTGCCCGCGACGCCGAGGTCGCGAGTTCGATTCCCGCTTAAGACAAATCTTTGTGTGCATGAATATGGGGGTTTGTCTTAGTCAGGGTATCTATGTATATAAGTATGTATTTACAAAAAAGAAAAGTATATATGTATATCAGTTATTCTAGTACCCATAGTACAAGCTCTGCTTAGTTTGGGACTCTCTGCTTTGTGTGTAAGATATTTATTATTCATTATTTAAAAGTAATATTACTACGAATCATAATATCAGAAAAATTATGATATTCAAAATTTTGTTACACCAAACATTGAAACAATATCGCGATTATTTTTTATAGCAATAAATAACAAAAGTAACTGGTTTGTCCCTAACCGATCGAGTTCTTGGAAATATCAAAACAAATTCGTTTTGGCAGGAATTTGTTCTCGGAATTGAGTTGTTTTCTTTTAATTGTGTTTTTGATTGTCCGACCCAGGAAAGAAAAACATTGAGCAATAACGATGAACAAAAAGCAGTAAATAATTTCTATGCCTGACTGAAACGGTTAGCAATAACATTATGGGGAAAAGAAAATACAAATTGATTAATTAATATTATAGGTATATGCTTACGAGTATGTGGGCTGAACAAATTTGATTAATTGTTATACCTGTTTAAATTGAAAAAGTTTCTTACAGTATAAATAAATTACAGATTTTTCAGTATTCTCGTCTAGCATAAAACACGATATAATTTAAATAATGCCGTTCTTGTGGCAAAGTTTTGGTCAAACAAAATTTTAATATCCATGCAATTCCATGTGTTTTTCCATTGACACGCAAAAAGAAGAAGAAGAATTTAAATTATTTGAAATAAGTTACACGGGAGTAAGTCGATATTGCCGACGTTACAAGTAGGGTCACTACATGCAAATGTATAAATACGCTTCTCATAAAAACCCTCACTAGAAGCACATAGTTTATTTATGCAGAAATATGACCCTTTTAAGGTTATGGCATGGCGATAGTTCACTATAACCATAATGTTCTTCGGCGGCTGTTATTTCCATTAAACGCTTATCTTAAAGATTCATGGCAAGTCCCGACAAAAATGATGGTCGTTAAAGAAATTGAATACCCTTTACTCGTGAGTCGTGCTTAAACTTTCTCATATCCATTTGTTCGTAACTATAGCAGCTTCTGTCGTCAAATATGCTGTGGAAAAGGTTTTGAAAAGATACACAATTCAATGTAGTAAATATGATAATTTAGATATTATATTCTCATATTCCACATTTCGTATACATGCAGATGGGAGTTGCAAAGGAGTGCACCGCGCAAGTTTTGAAGATTGTATGAATATGCAGAGAGTTCAAATTGTAAGCGCAAACTTTGACACAAATACATGTTCCCGGGTAACTTTAATGCGATACGACTTTTAATCCTAAAGATTTTACTGCTGTTCTTTTTACTTTTAGTAAAAAGTGGCTAGCATCAAAATAATAATTCGACTGTAAAATAATGGTAACGACCGGTAACGACATTTATTTACTAAACTAGAATAATAAATTGATAATGCAACCAAAATATATCTACAAAAAAAAACCAACTTCAATTACAAAAAAGGCAAAAAGAAGGAAGAAAAACTTAAGTAAAATTCGACGTCTCATCTCATGTGTATAACTTGAAGGAATACAGTAAACCGCGTTAAGGTTCAGCATCAGCTCAGCAACATGAATTGCTGACTGCTGATGCAAATATCCGAGTAACTTTAGGTAATATACGAAATACAATGTGTATGGCAGCAAAATTTGAGGGTTGCTCACGATTTCTGTAGGATGCCATCATTAGATCGTGACTTAATGAGCATAAGACCACATGTCAAGTATACTCTTTCGTATTAACATAAGTGGCAAAAAAACATAATACAAAAAAATACAATCGAATAGAGAACTCCTTTCTTTGAATTCGGTTTAATGAAACGGAACTAATTTTTCCTCTAGGAAATGAAGACAAAGCATTATATTAAAACATGTGATTTCTGGAAGAAACTTTGTTTTCAACTCAATTACCTATTCAAGCGTCACAAAATCAGCAAAACTAAATCTACAACAAACTCGAAGTTTGGCAAACACTCTCGTAACAAGATGTAGTCATCCACAAACTATAGATTTTTCACTCAGACGATTTTTTCATCTACAACGTGAAACGTACAATATGAAAAACACTTTTTATTCTGATATAAATCCATCAAATGCTTTAAACAAAATTAAGCTCCTCAATACGCAATAAACACCGTATTAAAAATGTATCCTTTGCAAATATTGGTAATAAATTACTGCCTCGCAAAAACGAGGTGACTAAACATTACCTTCATAAAATGAGGAAAAATATGTGAGTGTTTTTGGAACTTTATTTGCCGGTAACAACGAAGGTGATGATTACATATATAAACGGGGAATGAGTACACATATACACACCATATACACGAGGCGAAACGAGACAATAAAAAGCCGTAAATATTTTTATCTGCCACCAAAGGTAACTAAAAGAAAAACTTACAAACTAGAAGGTACGAATATGTTTTGTGAGCACGGATATCGTTTTACAAAAAGTTTTGACAAAAATGTTAAAATGAAAATTCAAGTCGAAATTGGGACAATATTTTTACAGCAGTTTCTCCGGCATCTAGATAAATCTATATGATATAGATTATGTAAAAGCACATTATGTAAAAATATCGTCGGGTGATGGCAAAAATGAACTCGTATGTTTCAGTTGGGCCATGTAATTTATTGCTACTGAGATATCAATCGTCATTCCTGTCCTGAGGAAATTGGGCCATGCATTTGATTACTCGGTAACACGTTTAATAAAACAATACAATATTTGCCTCAGCAATATCGCGACATTTAATTACAGAATTAACGTTTATGATGTTTTGTTGACAAAAGATATTAACTTGGAGTACTTCAAGGGTAAGAAACGTTTGTTTATCACGTGCATAAAAAATCTGATGAGGAAGTAAATAACAAGTTAAAATTTATCATAATAATATGTCAGTGTACAATATTAAACATGCTCTCAAATCTGTAAATGAAAATAAGAGTTTTAAAATTAGAGCATATAATTATCATCTTAGTCGTTACGTAAATCCTTATTTCGTGTCTTGTAGATTAAGACGCCGCCGCGTGCTTTTAATTTTTCATTACGATTTTTTATAGTTTAAAATAAAAGTGATGATATAAATTATTATGTTATTTCTCTATAATTCTCATAATAATATCACAGATAGTAGATTAGTTCTGTGTACCAGTCATCGACTGTACCCGTCGAGAAGAGTACTATTGCAAGTTGCACAATTAATATAACACGTGTTTCTAATGACACAAGTGCTAGTTAACTCGCGCGTGTACGTAACATTTGGATAATCATATATGGTGTTATCAAAAGTAAAGATTTTTACCTAACACCTCTGAATGACCATTTTCAAGTACATTTCAAAAGTAACTTTCACACTTCCAACCGGACATTCCACTGTGGTCAAGTGCTGGAGTTGACCGCTGCCAAATATTCTAAAGATTGAGGTAGGAATCCCTAAATTGAAGTGAAGTTTTCTCATTAATTTGATTACGTCGATCCCTGGCCCGACCCGTGTCACAAGTTACTTCATTAGTTACGCAACTTGCTGAAAGTAATCCCAGCGAATTAGGTTTTTAAAGACACGAATCATCAAAATTATACCAATGGTCCTTATGTGCCTGCCTCGAAGGGCTAGTGGTTAGCACATGCGCCTCGCAACGCGAGGTCTCGGTTTGATTCCCGGGTCAGTCAAATGTGTTATTTGAGATTTTCACGCTCAAATAGCAGCACGGACTTGGAATTATGCCCAGTAAATAGCGATAGGCTCACCCATGAGATGAAGCATAACAGGTCAAGTGTGAGTGTTATACACCTCTGCCACATCCTTCTGTTATGATCCTTATTTCGCTATACGTATCTAAGCTAGCTAAGCTTGCTGTTTACCGATGGTACAATTTTCATTCATGATTTATTAGCATGTTGACTACGTATAAACGACTGTGGTTAAGTACTATTTGAACCTATGCAATAAATTATTCTGGAGATCAAAATAAAAAACTTTACCTAAAAAAAAATGTTATTTCTATATGTCTGTATTTTTCGAGGTACACAAAAACTCGACGTGTATTTTATGTAACTAAACGAGCCATCGCGTCGGTAGCAGTTTGGTAACATTGTTTATTATAAATTAGCCACCATTAATCACTGCTATATATTCGGGGCATTTTAACCTAAATGTGCTGCGATATGCAAACTAGACGATTCATAAAATTAGAATTTAAAATCAAAGCTCCGCTTCAGGGTGTTTTTGTCTGAAAGCACGACACTGCGCACATAAGTTACCGAATATTTATGCTGGGTGATGCCACCTACAGGCTTATGCTCATATTTACAGCTAACATCTCGTTTACTGCACTCTCAGATTTGCATTTTACAAGTAATATTTTTGTATAAGAGTATCATATTATTCAAAGGTCATGTATTCATGTATTATGCGATTTTTGCAGTATTTAATGAGTCGATATTACCTCACTGCAATTAATAAAAAAAAACTGCATAAGTGCGTTTAGAACTTCGTAAGAAAATGCATTTCTTCTAAAACCTTTATTCTTTTTTATATTTACGTAAAAATTATTGACGAATTCCGAGAAAAGTAATCTTTGTTAAAGTAATAAATTTTCAAAAGTTATTATTATTATGTTTCTATTATTGTGTTGAAGGCCACAGCTTTAAAATTATTAGAAAATTACATTCTAGACTAGTAAGGTTGTCAAATACACGTGTAGAAATGCTTTAATCCGGGTAATTTCAAAAAGGTTTCCTTTACCTACGCTTATAATACCCAATTACGTCCGCACATACAAGCACGTAGTACGCGTTGAAGATTGCAGGAGATGTGTTATCCTCGTGTAGAGCATTACGCGGCGGACCAAGCCCGGGTTTAATTGATCCAGGCAGCATGATGGATTGTAGTGTAGGTAGCTTGCGGTGGGTTGGGGTGGTTTGTGGTGGATAAAGACGAATCTAAGTGCCCCTTCCGCAAGACGGATTTGTACACAATCTGCGATTGTAAGTCTTGTAGCTGGATTGTTTGTTATGATGAAGTTTATAATGTAATTTAAATACTCGCTTTGAACTTTATCTTACGTAAAACCATTTATGATCATCAACGAACTTATTCTACTTAAATGCTTACGTAGTATCTACCAAACCCTTTTATAAAAGAGGATAAAATAGATTGAAATTAATTTGACAATTGCAAAAAGCATTTGTTAACAATGTTATTTGTTTAGCAAACTTTTTGGTATCAAACGGTAAAATTAAATTACTTATTAACTATCCGATTATGACCATTTCAGACCGTCAAATTTTGTTACTGAAATAAACAAAATAATATCTGTACCTAACTAAAAACTTTCTATAACCAAAAGCGTCACAAAACGAAACAGTTGACTGGAACTTGTATAATAGCGTTTGTATAAAAGTTGAAACTGTATACCTATTCCGGGTGCCGGTTTAAACTCCACCCTTTATAAGTTCATTAAATAAATAACCGCCCTTCGTATACAGAGTGTTGCTTTCATTCGCGTCTGCTACATAGCTGTATATTGTGTCAGAAATTAATTAATGTTAATAACTTGTGCGCGGGTTTTTACTGAATCGCCATTAATTAAATTTGAAGTAAGCTCTCTAAAAGAGCTCGTTAAGGGGATATAATACTGTGTAGTGTTGTAGTTTGCGTTTTAAGAGCTTAAAGTATTAAGCAACAAGAGCTGCGTTGCTGGTAACAAGGGACTTAATTAACTCAGTCCAAACATTGTAACATTGTGTCAAAAAGTTGTTATTCCTGGACATAGGAAAGGAGCAGGCAGAAGGCAGCTTGCATGTAAAAAGGATGTGATTGGTGTTGATTATCAAATGTATCTCATGTATCATTTTATCAGAGTATACCATGTATCATCATCTAATGTAATGGTAAAAAACTATATCAGGTCGCACCGCTTCATATAAGAAATACTGTTATTAGAAGGGTAGCGTGAAAAGTTTTTCAGAACGATAAATTTGTTATCAATAAATAAATAAATAAATATTTCACAACTTACAGACAACGCCATCTAGTCCCAAACTAAGCAGAGCTTCTACTATGGATACTTGAATAACTGATACTAATACATATATACTTTTCTTTTGTAAATACATCCATATTATACATAGAAACACCCAGACTAAGACAAACCCCCAGGTTCATGCACACAAAGATTTGTCGTAAGTGGGAATAGAACCCACGACCTCGGCATCGCAGGCAGGTACACTACCCACGCCGCCATCCGGTCGTAATAAGAAATTGTAATTATTAATTTTGAATATAATATGAGTTTGCATAATATGTAATTACTAATTCTTTACTATAATATATAGGTGTAGTTGTGGTTGTTTCTTATTTATGTAATTTAGTTGTTTCTCAAAAAATTATAACATGTAATTTTTTTCTGTTGTCACACTGCTACTTAGTCACTCACTGGGCGCATCAGAATTACCAGCGCTGCGATGCTTTTAGCACTGCAGTATTGTGCTGAGATGCGTACCATTTATGAATAATATTTTAAAATTATTTAGTTTTAGACGCTTTATATTGTGCTTTCTTATGCCAGAATAAATGAATTTTCTTTCTTTCTTTCTTTCTTTCTATATCGTATTTATACACTTATGACAAAGTTATACAGCTTGCATGTTCTTCTCGTTCTCTCATTCTCACTTTTCACTCATTCTCTACCCTTTGCTTGGTGTCTTTAATTTTATAGAAGTGTCATATTTATTTTTGGCCTACCTTAAGCCATTTTACCCTTTCCTTTAATACCTGTTTGAATATCTACGTTCTAAATGACTCAACAGAAACAGCAAATAGTTTCCTCAATAAAGAACCTTGACTGTGCAAGATTTCTTTTCAGGACTAGAAGATACTGATTGCGGAAGCATGACTTGCGTTTGCCTAGTTTTTTAAGTAAAAACAGTTTTAGATAGACATTAAAAGTACTTTCTGTTTTGCCTAAACTTGCAGTTTTCTTTTTATACTTTTTTATACTTTATACTAATAATGGAATAAAAATAATAATGACATTATTTGTGTGATTGCTTTTAATTTCTACAAAGAAAGGTATTCACAGGGCAGGGAACATTCAATGTCTGGTATTTCAAATGATTAAGACGCTCTTTGACTATATACACACAAAAATACGAAAAGCGTAGAGCGTTTCAGTAAATTAACGGAAAGCCGAAATGGACAATGAAATAAATGGATTACGAACTTTCATCTATGCTTTTCATGAAAATAATTTAATAGATATTTTTTTTAGATAGCCAATTAAATTATACGTTTTTTATTTATTTTAAATTAAAGATTCTCTAATTGACTAAAATTGTCAGTCTTACACCACCAGCGTTACTAAAAGGCTAGTTGATAATAAAAGGTCCTACAATTTAGTTTGAACGGTCTCGTCGTTTCGCTGCAACGTCTAGAGAATTTAAATTTTTCCTTTGCGCTCCATCGAAGATAATCAAACAGCTGGCGGCCACTCCATGTTGTGAATATTAATGATTTTAATCACGCTTCCAGTATTAATATTGCGCCATCCCAACACTCCAGAATAAATTATTGAAAAAAACAGCTTTTAGTTTTGCGGGTCGTTGAGTAAAATATTTTAATAATTTGAATATAACGTTATTCTCGATGTACAATTTTCATTTAATTTATACCTATTTAACATTTTAAAGTACCTAGTTGACACAAACGTGTATTTGTATTTTCTGCTCGGCAAAATATCAGAGTTCGCCACTAACCCGCCACTACCACTAATAAATTAGTTGGTTTAGAGGAAATGGCATCGTCTTAGCAGGGCTATAAAGACATTTAGGATTGAGTTCCGCCGAGGCTGTGAGCGCTCCCGTAGGTACGTAAACCGTTATAATAATGTGCATAAAATTCTCCGCGGAGAGCAGTGAGCGAGAGAAGTTGCGGGTATTACTGCCTTGAGTTATTCAACATCACGTACCGGAGACTGGTGGCAGTTGCGCCCGTGTCCTCACTCCATACTCTGTGTAAAGTCACTCGTTCCACAGAACCGTTACAACTTGCAACTTGCCTGCGTTCCGAAACTTATGACAAAAACAATCGAATGTCGCCGACAGCTTTCCCGTCTTGTTTCTCCGACTGGCCTACAATAAAGGTTGCCAACTATCCCGATTTAATCGAAATGCCAGATTTCATTTTGTTGGTATTCTTGTTTTAAAATTAGCTTTGGTCACCAATTCATGCGCATTACTTTCTATTAGTAGCAAAACACCCTTGTTTAGATCAATTTAAGTGCGGCCTGCGTATAAATAGGCAATTGAATGCATAACATTTAATTAAATATACTAGCAATAAAACTTTACTGCTTATTAAAACAACAGAAACGTTAAAGCTCTGTGATTTTGTAATACACATTATGAAATGTTGCTTCTTCGTCTGTTTATCGGTGGTAAACACAGATAAAACTAAATATCAACTAGAAACCAAAAAAAGTTTTTTAGGTATAGAGCAGGTTAAGCATTTGAATTTCGATAAAGACACGACATGTAGAAATAATACAAAACAATGTAATACAAAACAATAATATGTTGCAGCGTATTTTAAACGTCGTATTAGTATGTTGTCGTAGTCACTGCGAAGCGGCGAGCATTCGATATTACAGCATAGCTCTAGATATGCGTAGCCACGTGCGCATACTGTTCGTTGCAGTTATAAGCCGGTTGACACAGAGGATTTGCTGCGGCGATTTTCTTTAATTTTCCACTCAGCAAACATTGGATTAATTTGCTTTTGCTTGATGTTTTGGTTACATTTGACGCCATATTTGTGTGTTTCGTGTGATAAGTCTTTGCTGAATACGTCGAAATATTATTGTACTTTTCTGTGTATTTTGGTTGAAGGCTATTGACAAGTAAGAATGTCTCATGAGTTGAAAACGTATTTGCAAGATTATGCTAATATATTTGCGATTTTCTTTCGGCGTGTAAAATGCTTTCAAGACCAATTTACCTTACTGTAGAAATTTCCGATGACAATTCACGAAATGGGGCCTCGTTACAACATCATTTACACTCTATATAGACAAAATAATTTGTAATAAATGCATGTTAAGTACACATACTATACTGGTACTGGTCTAGCATAGGTTTCATAACATTCTTTCGAAAATACAGCCTATGTTTTTATTTAAAATTACCACTTGCTAACCAGAAGCATGACTATAATTAATTATTTATTATAAAAACTACGAATACGTCATACTTACAATACAAGTTCTAAATTTAACTTTTAAACATTTTTAAAAATAAACATGAAAGATAACAGAATAATGTCTCTCTACATTTGCCGTTTCATAATATTTGACTTCATACATTTACATAATGCTATGTACGAGTTATGAGTTATATAGTACAATAGAAAGTATGAATATTCGCTAGAATTTCATCAAAACAATTTTAAAACGTTGTTTATTAAACTCGAAGGTATTTGTGTGAGTGTGTGAAAGTAGAGTGATAATAATATTATCTCTCTGTTTCTGCTGCGACATAAAAGAACAGAAGAGCCGCCGAGTATGCTAGCTGTAGTAATAGAAAGATAAATATAAAACATTTTTAGTACTAATTTTCTTTCTTTTATTCCAGCTAGCATACTTTTAATCCGCTGAAATCTATATTTATCTGCTGATCGAGTTAAATAGTACAGGTAAATACTTCTTAAATTTTAAACTTTATCTTATGGCCCCGCGGGCCCTGCCCTAATTTCGGGCTTTGCAAAGTAGTTGCTACTATTAGTTGCTAAAAGGATATTTCTTTTAAGTGAACGCCTTAGTTTAAATAAAATACTGAAGATTAATAAAAAAAATACACCGATGGTGGTCATAGCTGTAAACATTTACCTTGAGTGAGACATAACATAAAATCACGCCTTTATTACTCAGTTGGGTTTAACAGAGGTGTATAACACCCACATTTCACCTGTTATGTTTAGTTCTCATGTAAGTAGTAGGGTAATACCTACGCCATCTCCGTGCTGCTATTGGGCACTTCCTGAAATAAAAATGTCATATATTTTCCGGAAATTAAATCCAAGATATCACAGTGAGGTACCAAATACGCTAACCACTACACCAACGAGGCACTAGTTATGAGATTTGTAGTCTCCATAAGAAAGACATTCCAAATGCTGAAACAAAAATATTTCTTGGAAGTCAGGACACAAGAAGGATACTCACCAAAATTGTTCAATTAACCGCGATTCTCCCCATCAAAAAGTCTGAACTGACGTTACCACAAAACCATCCGAATGTGTCGTTTGTTTTACTATATGAGAAAAGTTTAAATGTACCGTCTTCTAATTACGTCCGATCATTCCAAACCCGACTAACTAAGCCCGGGCTTACAAGTTGGTTTTGTTATTTATCTATACAAGTGTGGATACTTTCGTATTATGTCGCGGGTTTATCGTGGAAATGAGCACTTAATGTCGACTTATCAATTTCTTTTTAACATAGATTTGATAGATGGACTATTGAAAAATCTATTATTTTAGAAAATATTTACAGGAATTTGACTAGAGAATTTTAGTCTTGCTAATTAAATACCCAAAATGAATTCTATTATAACACGTTGTCTTGATATATACATAAAATCATATCTCACGGAGCTCGATAAAAACAATGCCATGCATGCGCTACGATTACACACACTTCTTTCGCTTCTGCCGAATATCTTGTGTATGAATTCTTATCTCTATATCGTCATAAAAGGAAACTATTGATTGAAGATTAGCTTCAATCCGCCGCTCGGTGTACGTCGCGTCAATAAAAGGTAGGTATGTTTTTTCAGAGGGCTTCGACACAAATTTTCATTAAGATCGTTTTAGTAGTTTTAGAACCAATTCGGTACAAACGAACGAAAATCTCTTCTCTTATTATATTAGTGTAGAAGTAAAGATAGATAGATTTATGTTCGTGGTGGTAGAGCTCTTGTGAATAAGCTCGAGGGCGGCAGCACCACCGTCTCACCTTTAACCTACCGCCAAATAGTAGTGCTTCCATTACTTTGTTCCGGTTTGGTGGTGAGATTAGGCCCTGAAATTACTGGCACATGAGGCTTAATACCGTAGTCCTCAGCTGCAGCAACGCATCTATAATCTGCTTTTGTGGATTGTTGATGTCCATGGGCTGTACTCCACTTACCATCAGGTGGACTACAAGTTCAATCGCTGTGGGCGTAGTATAAAAAAAAAACATGTAATTTTAACAGTAAGAGGTTAGTTTTATATAGGTTAGTTACAGTGGATCCACGTTCTATGGATTACGAGGGTGCCAAATTCTTCAATCTCAATGTAAAATGGACTCTTACTTAGTGTAAATGATTATTTAAAGGAATACTCTACTTTTCAGGTTATCGTTTTTATATTTATGTAAACTATATAAATAATATTTTAATAATAATATCATGATCTGCATGCTATTTTCCTAATTATTTCGGCTAGACACGCGAGGACGTTGTATTTGTAATCCTTATTCATTTGTTTTTTTTTAATTTTTTATATATTTTAATACAAATTCTTCTTCTTCTTCGTCGTGTCGATGGCCGAGTCAAACTTCATTGGTCCAACAAGTGGCCACTGTTATGGCGCTCTCGTCGGCGTTCATGAGCGCCTCTCATGTGCAGGTGGTAGGGCATTTTGGACAGTCAGTAAGGTGGTCAAGGTTTTGACTTGCCATCGTGGTGAAAGGATTAGCCAATTCGCTTTGGAGAACTCGCGAATTGCCCAGGGTGCGCCGGACGTAGGGAATCGTTGTGTACGTCACTCGGGGAGGCTCCTTTCATGCACCCAATACAAATTATAAAAGTAATATCCATTTAAAATAAAAATCAATAAAATTATATTATTATCATTAATTAATTCTATTATATTATTGTATTATAATTATATTTTTATCCTTATTATTACTGAAGTAGTGATATAACATTATTACGTTAAATTAACTATTTTAATTCTTCTTCATCTGCCGTATAAATAAATGGCTTTTGTCTATATTTATTAAGTTGTTTTTGCTCAGTAAGTGGCCATTTGCACTCGCTTTCTAATGGCCTGCATAAGGTCTCAATGGGTTTTTCAATGTACTCGTGAAAATATCTTGTACAGAATAGTCCACTTTCCACACAATTAATTTTAACTCAAAAGCTGTTTTAGTGCAACAGCTAAAATTAGATTCTGTTTTGAACAACTTGAATTCTCCAGATAAAATCTGTTATCGAGTACATGTGCAGTCGGCTATGTGCAATACACCTACTACTATCTTAAAATTAAAGTCATAATAATATTACGAAAAGGAAAAATCGTTTATTCGATAGCAATTTTAAAGTAATTCACGGACAGAAAGCTTTTTTTTTATTTTAAATATAATAAAAACATATAAAGAAAAAACGTTCAGTTTGTTAAATGAACAGAACAATGCCTGCAGGTATTGTCGGCGGATGCATTATGTGTCAAAGTAAAAAGGGGTATAATATACCTACATTATACCGGAATAGATATTTTTATACCAATGTAGATGTAAGTAGGTATTACTTTGAATGTTCTATGGCCAATTTGTCATCAAGCTTGCTTTAAAAATCCGTTTTTCTATCAATTTTCTTTTTTAACCAAGAGATGATAGAATTTATAATCGATATAACAAGAAACAACATTTAAAATATTAATTATAAATGTTTTTTTAACTTTATGGGAAACCATAATTGCGTCAGCCCAAACTGCAATTTAAAATAAAACAATAAATGTATATCAGTGCATTGTGGTGAACGGTGAGTATGTTCCAAAACTATTCAACCAGGCATTGCATTAAAATTCAATCAAACGAATATTTCATTAATCCATACATTATTGAATTGAATGTTTAAAAACTGTAAGGAAAATATAACACAGTTATCAATTATGAGATTACACAAAGGTTTACAAAAATGTGGGTAATTTATAGTCAGATAAAAACTATCCATCAAATTAATAAAATCAAAATGAATATGAAACTAAATATTTATGTTCAATAACTGAAATATGAAACTTATATTTTAGCCATTTTACTCCTATAGAATTGTAATTTAATTTATTTGGCGGTATATTTATTCATCCACAAAACTTTTAGGTTTTATCCGATGGCTGAATCAACAACCTTTGTTTGATTATGCCTGATGTTTCTCTAAATAATATTATTTTGTTGCACCCACAAAAAATGAAGAAGTAGACGAATCTATAATCTAACTCCGGACTAACTGTCTGTCTGCATTTTCTATCATACTAATTATTATAAATGTGAAAAATTGTGAAAATGTGTGGATGTGTAGATATATGGATATGTAGATGGGTGGATGTGAGTGTACAGTGGGCCAACGAGTTAGGTATGCAGAGCAAAAACTTCTGTCATAGTAAAGACTTACTACACCAGTTATGGATAAGCGAGTTACATATCTAAATAGTAGGTATACTACACTTATTAAATATGTAGTTCACACATGCATAACTAATGCAGTCAGTTTTCACTTTGGCGTAGAAGTTTTTGCCCTGCATACCTAATTGCTTGGCCCACTGTACAATCCTCGTACATCATGTCATTGCCCGACATACATATTTGTGCGATGTCAGCAAATTACTTTACTTTATTCATTTAACTATTTCATATTTAAATTCAGTACGGTCAGTTATCAATCAACGTATCGCGTCTTAGTCATATCATTTGTCTGAATCATTTTATCGATCAATATAGTCAGTCAACATTTATAACTGAGTTGTACTGTTCTATATTTCTATCATTTCCAGGTGTACAGACCGAACAGTGAGTGTGGATGTTTGATACTCTTTCTCGTAAAACAATGAGTGCTAGTTGAACACAAATCCATTAAAGAAACAAATCTCAGGAAGTATAAGTGAGACGTGCAGAGTCCCAAAGCCACCCCAAGCATTCTAGGCCTCTTGTGACATTGTTTCTTGTCGAGATGTGACCAATATTATTATAAACTAGCTTCCGCCCGCGGCTCCGCCCGCGTGGTATGTCAATTAAAAGTAGCCTATATGTTAATCCAGACTATAAGCTACATGTGTGCAAAATTTCATCGAAATCGACCCGGTAGTTTTGGCGTGAAAGAGTAACAAACATCCATCCATACATCCATACTTACAAACTTTCGCCTTTATAATATTAGTAAGGACTACACTGGTTGTAATAACATTTCTTAAGCACATATTTTTGCCATACATAAATGCATAAACGATTGCAATGCTTATGCTCGATACTCGTCAGCGACGACGTGACACCCGTTGACCTCACTTGGTATATCAAGCAGATAGACAGCATACAGCACTTTATGTTCCTTTAGACAGCTGATCGATGCAAATATTGGCAGCGCTGAAATTGAATCCAAGTGTCCGTGTTGAAATCGATTGATGAGGAAAACGTGACGAAACCCTCGAGTACGTTAATATTGGAATATACATTATATCGCATAGTTTCAATCTATTCAAAGTTGATTAATGGTCATGCAGTAATATAAGCACTATGATGGTAACAAATAATAATTGATACATAAACATAACATAACATCAGTGACTTATTGAGTTTAGATTAAGTTATTAGACTAGTTTAATTTAAGATCCAACATGGTAATTTTCCTTAAAAAAAGGATTTTACAAGATTTAATTTGATGTTTTTGATAAGATATCACTACAAAATCACATCTATATTACTCAGGAGGGTGTGGAAAAGATTTATTCACATTTTACTTGTTATGCTTATGTGTCATTTAATATGTTCGACCCTAACATTGGGATTTACCCCAAATATTTTTGAATCTTGGTTTGCCATCTACATTTAATTGAACGCATATAAATTTTATTCGATTGATTGCATTTTCAATTTTCATTCCAAAATATACAAATACAAGTTAACGCTTGAATGAAAATTAGACTGCGTGGTGATAGATGCAGTTATGTACCGTCTACGACCATAATGTCTTTGCTCACTGTTACTAACACAAAATGACTTCTGTACTAAGCTTGACTGAAACAGTCAGACACAAGCGTTTGCTTCGCTCGCTTTATTAGACGTTAACTCTATACAGTGCTGTATGCTCCTTTGAGACTGCCAGTTGAAAGATTGGCAGCTCTGAAATTGAATCGAAGCGTCCATTAAATTCAACAGACGAGTTACACTTGACGGACGGTCACGTCCGCTAATTCTGCCAAATATGAATGTACTCCGCAGCGTCGGGAGTCGCGGCACGTCGCGGGCATTCCGCCGCTCCGACTGGAATCACTTCCCGGCCCACTCTCCTCTGACAGTGACGTATTGTTCCTCTTCTTTAACATTAATGTAATGGATTTTGTTTCGTGTTGCGGAAGTTATCGTATATTTTACGATCTGCTTAATTTATTTTATTTATTTATTTAAAACTTTATGCACAATTTGTACAGAGGCGGACTTAATGCCAAAGGCATTCTCTACCAGTCAACCAAGGGTGGTGCAGAGCTTTAACATGGTAGGTGCACTTGTAAAGATAGTAAAAAAAAACAAAACTAACAAACTTACAAATAAAATAAAATAATATAAAATGATAATATACTTTCTAAAGTATAAATCAAATACTATATAAACATACTTAACTATTATATATACATATATAAATACATATAACATATATACACAATATATAATAGAAATATTGGATGATAAATATAAAATCATACACAGTGTGGTAACCTAATGATGTGACGATTCCGACAACTTATCACGGAGGAGATTCCGAACTTTTATTTTGAATGTAAAACGGTTAGTGGACATCCTGATTTCGAGAGGGAGCGCATTCCACAAAAGAACAGATTGAACGAAAAAGGAAGAATTTAGAAACCCAGAAGTGTGAGATGGACATAGAAGGAGTAAATTATTTGACGAGCGAAGATCACGCTCGTGATTGGAGCATAGAAATTGGAAATAAGGAGCTAAGTAACTAGGAGGAGATGAAGAATTAAGGAAACTGTACAGAGTGGTAAGAGCACGTAAATTCCGACGCTGACGGATGGGCAACCAAGTTAATTGAGAACGGTAAGTAGACACGTGGTCATACTTTCGAAGATTATATATAAATCGAATGCAGTTATTGTTGTAGGTTCTAATCGGTAACTGTACTGGCCATGAAGAATAATGTTTTTGATATTTAAAATTGTATTTGTCATAAGTGTCACTCACAAATTTTCTCTTCTTGAATAAACATTTACAACAAATGGTTATGGGCAATTCCTAAAATAAAGTTAATGTTTATGTATTCATGTATAAATAGATGAAAAATACAAAATATTTGTCGTGCATAAATGTATAAATAGGTAAAATACAAAAATGTCGACGGGTGATAATGGTCATGCGTCTAATTCAGGTACGGGTTTCTCGGGAGCTTCCTTACTTACCATTAAAAGTTTACATGGGAAGGATGGATATCCAAATTGGAAGTTTAAGATGCGTATGTACTTAATGCATGAAAATTTGTGGTCGGCTATTGTTGGCTATGACGAAAACAATAGTACACCAGTCAGCCAAAGAGAAAACAGTGATCTGAAGGCTATGACAAAAATGTGTTTAACCCTTGAAGGTGGTGCAATAACTCATGTACGTGCCTGCAGAACAGCCAAAGAGGTATGGGATACTTTATCTAATGCATACGAAGATAGAGGTATATGTAGAAGATTGGCTTTAGAACGTAAACTGTACAGATATGAGTTACAGAATTTCTCTTCCATAGAAGAATACATTAATGCTGTAACCAGTACTGCACAGGATTTAGCAGATATTGGGAGAAAGATTGATGATTTATCTATTGGTGCAATTTTACTTGGAGGTTTGACATCAGATTTTGATCCTCTTGTAATGGCTTTGGAGAATTCTAATATCGAAGTAACATCAGAATTAGTAAAACGAAAGTTATTAAACGAGAACACTAAACGTGAATCGAAGGAGTCAGCACTTGCAATGGTCAAGTCGTATAAAGCTGTAACGAAGCCTATAATTTGCTATAAGTGCAGAGAGCCTGGTCACAAGAGTCCAAATTGTCCTCAGAGAAGAGGAAAACAAGACAAGGATAAGAAAGGCAAGGATTCTCAGCAAAAATGTAAAAATGAGTCTACACTTATCTCAGCACTTGGTGTAGGAGGTACGTTAAGTCATAATGACTGGTACGTTGATTCTGGCGCCTCTACACATATGATATGCAATAAAGAATGGCTAAGTAATTTCGACACTACGTTAGAAGTTAAGGATATAACTCTGGCAAATAATAGAAAGGTCAATTCAGCTGGAATTGGAGATGTTTTGCTTAAAACTGATGAAAAATTGAAGCTCAACAGTATTAAAGAAGTCCTATTTGTCCCGGAATTAAGTACGAACTTAGTATCCGTTAGTAAGGCGGTTGATAAGGGTATAACATTTGTTTTTGATAGAAATGGTTGTTCTATGTACAATTATGATAATGTTAAGATAGTTGGTAAAGCTGTAGGTCACGCCACTCGCAACATTGGAGGCTTGTATAGGCTCGATCATGTTCCTATTCGCCCGGAATGCGTTATGATGTCTAAATCCGATGATGCATCAACTTCATCTAGTTTGTGGCATCGTAGACTTGGACATCTCTGCCGTGTCGCCTTGGAACATCTACGTCGTGGAAAAGCAACAGGTATTGATTTTATTTCTATTGATAAAAACCCTTGTATTTCTTGTATAGAAGGTAAACAAATTAGAAAACCTTTTAAAACAATTGAGTACAAAAAAGGTACTTCTATTTTAGAAGTTATACATTCAGATGTATGTGGTCCTTTTGATGTTATGTCTTTAGAAAATAACAAATATTTACTTATTTTCGTAGACGATTTTTCTAGAATGATTTTTTCTTATTTTATACGCTCTAAGGCGGATGTTAGAAAAAAGTTCATTGAATTTGAAGCTTATGTTGAGAGAGTAACCTCGCATAAAATTCGCAACTTACGTACCGATAACGGGGGTGAGTATGTAAATGGCGAGTTTAAGGAGTATTTGGCTTCAAAAGGTATCAAACACCAGACTACTGTACCGCATTGTCCTGAATCCAATGGAGTCGCAGAAAGAACTAATCGGTCTCTAGTTGAGAAGGCAAGGTGTATGTTACAGGACAGTGGTCTACCAAAAGCTTTCTGGCAAGAAGCCATAGGTACTGCCACTTATCTTAAAAATAGATGTCCTCATAGAGCTCTAGAAAATCGCACACCCTATGAGCTTTGGTACAATAGAAAACCAAACATTGCTCATTTACGTATATTTGGTTGTCGAGCATACGTACATGTATCGTCTTGTAATCGTCAAAAATTAGATCCGAAAGCAAAACAGTACATATTCGTTGGCTATTGCGATGACAACAAATCTTATAGATTTCGAGATCCTACCAATATTAGAAAATGTATTAAAGGGCGGGATGTAGTATTTTTAGAAAATTCTTTTTCGAATCCTGAAGTTAATGATGAATCGTCTGAATCATCTTCACATCAGAACGATATTATTGTCTTTTCTAATGATAACAATTTACAGGTGCAAAGTCCTCAACCTTCTTCTAGTAATAATCCTGATAATAATTTACAGATTGAAGTTCCTCCTCCTCTCCCTGTTACTGATATTTTACCAGTCGAGGATCAGGAATTACCTGCGGAAACAGAATCAGTTCGGAGGTACAATTTAAGAGATAGAAATCCTTCAACTAATTATCGTTGTTCTGTTTGCTGTTCTGTGATGCATTCCGGTGAGTTAAATGATGAACCTATTTCTTATTCCGATGCTGTCTCACGTCCTGACAAGGCTAGATGGATAGCTGCGATGGAAGATGAGTACAAATCTTTGATGACCAACGGTACTTGGACTTTAGTAGAGAATACTGGTCAAAAAGTTATACCGTGTAAGTGGGTCTTCAAGTTAAAACGTGATTCTGAAGGTAAAATAAATAGATATAAAGCACGTTTAGTCGCAAAAGGCTTTCATCAAAGTTACGGAATAGATTATGAGGAAACATTTTCTCCAGTTGTTCGCTACTCGTCTCTGAGAATTTTAATTGCGATAGCAACTGAGCACAATTTAAAAATGCATCATTTAGATATTGATACAGCTTTTCTGTATGGGAAACTAGAAGAGAAGGTTTATATGGCACAACCTGCTGGTTTTATAGCCGAAGGTGAGGAGACTAAAGTGTGTAGATTAAATAAATCACTTTACGGTCTCAAGCAAGCTGCCAGAGCATGGAATAAGCGATTTGATGAGGTACTTTCTGATTTGGGCTATAATAGATTGAAGTCTGAACCCTGCATATATTTAAAAAAGAGTTCTAATAGTATTGCTATAGTAGCAATATATGTAGATGATGTAATATTAGCTTATGACAAAGATTCCGAGTTGTCATACTTAAAAAACGGTCTTGCGAAATATTTTAGCTTAAAAGATTTAGGTGTATTAAGTTACTGCCTAGGCCAACATATTTCTGTAGGAGATAACAGCGTCAAAGTTAATCAAAAACGCTACATTGTTAAAACTTTAAACCGATTTAATATGTCGGAGTGTAAAGCAGTGTCTACTCCAATGGATGTTAGCATTGACTGGCACTCAGAGACGGAATTAGCGGGAAATGTTCCTTACCAAAATTTGATTGGTTGTCTAATGTTCTTAGCAATTAATACTAGGCCTGATATATTGTTCACTATAAGTTTTTTGAGCCAATTTAATAGGAATCCTAAGCAAGTACACTGGACTGCTGCTAAACGCGTCCTACAGTATTTAAAAGGTACGTTAGACTATTGTCTTACTTTTAAAAAGACTGGAGAGCCTTTACGTGGTTTTGTTGATGCCGACTGGGCCAATGGTGACGATAGGAGATCATACACTGGTTTTATTTTCAAATTAGCGGATGCATCTGTGTCGTGGGAGTGTAAAAAACAGCCTACAGTCGCCTTGTCATCAACAGAAGCCGAATACATGGCATTGACAAGTGCTTCAAAGGAAGCAGTATACTTACAGCGCTTAATTGCTGAAATTACAGGTGAGTTTTCAATAGTAAGTCTTTGTAATGATAATCAAAGTGCGCAGAAGTTAGCACAAAACCCCGTGCATCACAATCGGACAAAGCACATTGACGTCCGATATCATTTCATACGAGAGCTAGTTGAAAGCAACAAAATTAAGCTGTCATATTTGCCAAGCAATATGATGTTAGCAGATATTCTAACTAAGGGCTTGAATCGATGCAAGCACCAACGTTGCGTGGCTGAAATAGGCTTAATTATATCCTAAGTTTTTTCATTCCTGTATTTATTTATTTTCTTGTTTGTATTGTAACTTAGGTATATGTTGTGTTTTTTGTTTGTTTTTAACTAGAATAGTATTTTTACGTTGTTTTTATGACACTGATGATACATTTTATATGACTCTGTAAAGTACAGTCAGCTCGATAAGTTCATGTACACTTTGTTGATTAATAATATTGAGCGCAACATTTCCGATTAAGGGGAGGATGTTGTAGGTTCTAATCGGTAACTGTACTGGCCATGAAGAATAATGTTTTTGATATTTAAAATTGTATTTGTCATAAGTGTCACTCACAAATTTTCTCTTCTTGAATAAACATTTACAACAGTTATTGAGAAGACGGTCTAACTTATTGAGAAGATCTGCATTCAGGTCGAAATAGCATACATCACCATAGTCGATCATGGGGAACACCAAGGTCTGCACAAGCATTATCTTTGTTCTAGAAGGTAGAAAGTTCTTTAACCTATATAAAGCACGAAGAGTACCAGTAACTTTTTGACTGATGTGAGCAGTTTGTTTTTGCCAGTTAATTTATCCATTAGATATTTTGTTGTTTTCGCCCTCGGTTCATAGTTGTTTTTGATGATCCGCGAAGTGTATAATGAACCAGCGAGACGTTTAACTTTGAATTGTTTCTGCGAACTTATTTATGTTGTAGTAGAGAAATTCAAGCTATTATAATATAACAGAACATTTCAAGTCAGACTAGCATGGGCGACGTTACAAATTGTTTCTTTTAGGATAGCAAAGGATCTAAAAATATTTTAATACAGTTCATTCCAAGGGTCGGATACCGGTATATTTTTCGAAACGTTTTCGTCTTAAATGCCTAAAGAACAATTTGTTTCGTTTATGTTCGGACGGAACGTTATAAGTAACGTTTTTGAAGAACAAAAAATATATACCGATTTCGTTTAATAAAACGTTTTTAACCGTTTTTATTGAATTTTTGTGTTGCTCGATGTTTCATGAGTATTAAATTCAATTGGCATCTCACTGCCGCGCGGTTTAGTTTCGTCGTTCGTACCTATCTTACTAAATTTCGTTTGCTAAATTTGTAAATTTGTTTGTTAAAGCTAAGCCTAGGGTACCTAGGTACTATTGTTATTAACCCGTGGGTAAACCTACTCGTAGTTAGTAAACAGTGTATAGTGCAGTAAGCATGGACAGTTCAGGTGAGTACCACTACCCTATTATATGGAAATAAGTACAGATCTAGAACAATTAATCTTTAAGATTAATTGTTATTTCTAGATTATCAATTGTGTATATGATATATTCAAGGTTTGTAAAGTTAATTGCTACTTAAATAAAATATTTCAGATGAAGAACCAAATACTGATTTACCAGACAGCCAACCATTTTTTACTGAAATAGAGACTGATGTTAATCTAATTACTGATTTACCAGACGGCCAACCATTTTTTATTGAAATAGAGGATTTCAACCCAAATATCAGTTTACCAGACAAACAAACCTCTCTTACTGAAAAAGAGAAGAATATAATAACTGGAAAAGGTAAGTTAGTAGTTTTACCGCCATGCTAAAAGGCCTCTAAGTGCTGACCGTGACCATAAAAAACCTATAAGCATAATGCTTATAGGTCTTTTTGGGTTAGCACGGCACTATAAATAGTAGTCGTGTGCAACTATAAAAAGATAAATAATTTTAAACATCATTTATTTTTTAGAAATCAAAAGACATGCAACATTAAATGAGGAAGAATCGCAATCTCTATTAGCACCGAAAAGACGTACAACAGGTAGGTATTCTTGTCAAGACTAAACGAAGATATTTTTCCTTACCGTCAGTTTTCAAGAACGATCTATAAAGTTAATGCTCCATTAACTGTATTCAGTATTCTGATTCAGAAGTAAATAAAGACGTCGATAACTTTAATGAAGAATTAACTTTAAATATCGTTCTAGCAGCTGACTGTTTATGTATTACATTAAATTAACAATAATAATCACATTGCATCCAACTCTTAGCAGATCCGAAGCATTAATATTATTAGGGGTTAAAGTATAAAATTGCCGATTTGTACTGAAAATCTAAATTGTGTTTTTTTTTTTAATTTTTAACAAATTTTATTTAATCAAAATAGTTGCCATTATTATCTATACATTGCTGCCATCTAATGGGAAGGTCATTAATGCCTTTGCGATAGAACTCCGACGATCTAGACTGCACAAACTGTGTGAAAGCATTTTGTACTGCCTCCTGGGAAGAAAACTTCTTGTCACGTAGATAATTGTCCAAATCACGAAAAAAAATGGTAGTCCGTTGAAGCAAGGTCTGGTGAATACGGAGGATGACGAATAGTTTCTAACTGCAGTTCCTGAAGGGTCAAAATGGTTTCTCGTGCTGTGTGAGGTCTCGCGTTGTCGTGGAGCAATAATGGTGAAGATCGATTCATGAGTCGGGGCTGTTTTACTGCTAGTTTTGTCAACATGGTTCGGAGTTCGGCACAATAGACATCTGCCGTTATTGCTTGACCAGATCGGAGAAAACTATAGTGAATAACACCATGCTGAGACCACCAAACAGTTACCATTACCTTTTTATTGGTAAGTTTTGCTTTAGGACACTGTTGTGGCATTTGACCTGAGGTCAGCCGTTGCATTTTTCTTTTCCGGTTATCATAAAGAATCCACTTTTCATCACATGTTACAATTCAATCCAATATTCCTTCATTTCTGTACCGGGTCAACAAGGCAACACAAGTTTCAACACGCGTTTCTTTCTACAGATCAGTCAAATCATGAGGCACCCATTTTTCGTATTTTTTTATTTTATTGATTTGACGCAAGTGAGTCAATATTGTGGGTAAGGTAATGTTAGACCATGCCGCTAATTCCTGGGTAGTTTTACTAGGATCGGCTTCCACTATCTCTCTTAATTCATCGTTATTCACCTGTGTGGGCGGTCTTCCTTGTGGCTCATTCTTTAAGTCGAAATTTCCATCACGAAAGCGTTTAAACCAAAATCGCACGGTGGTGCGTTCATTAGTAGACCCCTCTCCAAACGCAGCATTGATATTGCGGGCTATTTCTGCCGCGTTAGTTCCGCGTCGGAACTCGTATTCAAAAATCACTCGAATTTTCGCAGTATCCATCTTTCTTGCCTAAATTGAATAACAAAAACAATTTAAAGCCGATATTCAAATGTTTCACATTTTTTAAAAAAAGAACATCATAGATACCATTTGAAAAAAGTTTCATTCGAAAACCTCAAACCATGAAGATTCTATGTCAATTCAAAGAACCTATTGCAATAAAACGGCAATTTCATACTTTAACCCCTATTATTATGTTCATACATAATATAGGAAACCTTATTCGCCAAAATATATAAATCGGCGGTAGCCCATATGCTCGCGTGATGAAACATGATAATTTTAAGAAACATCTTGGTTGCACTTCGCAGCAGCAAACTGTGATTGACAGAACATCGATTGAAATTGTACAATGACTACAAACTTTAACAAAATACAAATCAACCTAACTTAACCAATTAAACGTTTAAATAATTAATTTGATTTATATTGCAGGAATACAAATGAGTCTAATTACTGTTCCGCAAAGCAAGGATACCCAGAAGCCTCAGGAGGAACCTGTTTTACCAAGTCAAAATTCAAAGCAAGAAAATAAAAAATACCAGTGTGTACTGTGCAACATAACCAACAATCAGAAAGATATCAGAAATGAATATTATGGAAAACTTATTTCGTCAGAGTTAGATTTTGTCGAGCCATGCATGCGGACTTATGTATATGTGGAAATATTAAAGCTAATACACAGGAATAAGCACAGGCACATGCCGCACGATGATATTGAAACAAAAAAGGAACCTGACTTTTAGTTTTAAATAACGAACGAATGTATTTACTTACAATAGGGAATATGCATTTATTTTTTTATATTTTTATTCGATTAGTCATCGCTATAAAATACTAAAAAAAATCAACACATATAAAGTAATTTAAAGTATTGAAAAAAGAAGTTAAAAATAGCCAACCCACATGGGCACTTGAAACGCCCGCATTTTGGCGTATGCACTGTGACATCAAAGTGACGACACAAACAAAGAAGTGAAGAGGTTTTGGTTGAAACATCGATGCTGACAAATTCGATAACTATACTCGTGACGTAAATTTTGTTTTGACAAATGGTGATGCGTTTCATAAATTTGAATTACGCGTGCTTTTTTTGCACGTTTTAATTAATATTTTATGCAATTATAAACAATCTAAATAAGATAATAATGGTTGAGATATAATATCAGGACTATAAAGGTTCAAGGAAAAAAAATCAAGTAAGTTTAAATCACATGCATATTCCCTATTACATAATACTAGCTTATTGAACCTGAGACTGATAAACATATTAGGTATCTACAAAATCATGTAAATTAACATAAAGATAATGTCATAGAAAATAATATTAAATTAATCTGATTTCTCATAGATGCTGTTGTTTCTTACTAACAAGATATCATCAATTATGGAGTCTTTTAATGACATTCTTAGATTATTTAAAATAAATTTCAGCGACGAAAACAACCTTTCAACACTAACCTGTGTTGGTGGAGTAGCCAAGGCTATAGTGGATAAAGAATAAAGTTGTGGATCAGTAAACCTTTTTTCGTACCAATATTTCAAAATGTTCTCATGCGTTGGCAAAAGTGGCGAACTTAAAAAATCAATCAAAGAGTTTTTTAATTGATTGCAAACTTCTGTTGGTCGTTCTCTCTGACGTTCTCTATATCGCCTCTCAAAGAAACCATCTATATTACTTCGTGATGTGTGCGGGACATTATCTTGATTAAGATCATTTTCATCTGTTGGTCGATCCTGAGTTTGCAATTGCAAATTAATATATCTTTGGTGTGTATGCATTAAATGAATCCGAGCTCGTTCGTTATGTTCTTCGGAAAGTATAGAATTTACTCTCGGATCCATATAAACAGCAGATAAAAATGTGTCGTTGGTCAGAAGATTGCCCTCTCTCGCTTTCATACATATAACCAAATATAATGCAATAGGAGTATTCATTTGTTCTAACTCTGTAATACATTTTATCCAATAAATGTAAAAATCACCGAATGTTAATTGTTCTTCTTGCAACCGTTTGGATAGTACTCTGCACGGTTTGAGAGCCTGCAAGCTCTCTTCAATTTTTGACCATGTTTCATCTCCAATTAAGTCTGAGTAATGTTCTTTACAAAAGTCTTTTAGGTTAACTAGCCTGTCCAACATATCGGCGGTAGAGTCCCATCGAGTTGGACAATCCAGAATAGCCTGAAGCAATTGGTTACGCTTTAATTCCAGTGCCACGTTAGGTGTACGAAGAGTTCTTACTGCACGACGACACAATTCGAAAACGGGTTCCAGTTCTTTGCAGGCATCTCTCACAGCAAGCTGCAATGTGTGCGCGGCACAACGTACAGCTGTCACGATAGGTTGGGCTATATTTTCCCTTTCGAACTCCAAACTTTCCACCAAATCAAGCATTTCCTGACCATCTGCTGGTGAACATATAATATCAGATTCCTCAACCTGTTCTTCAGTGTTATTCAAATCTTCAAGAGAATCCTGTATTTCTTCTTCAATTTGACGAGACATTGCAAGCATATTAGCGCCGTTGTCCGAGGTGATAGAGTATAGCTGCTGAGGCTCGATTCCGTAGCGGCTTAAAACCATTAACACTGTGTCTTTCAAGAATGCTGCAGTATTTCGTTCATGAAGCTCAACTACACACAAATTACGAAGCTGCTGTTATTGTTAACACATAATGAGAAACTACTACTAGCGCCATCTAGTACTAAATATGTGTACTTCTAGTTTATAGAAAAAATAAACGTCAGTCTAGCAAAAACTACTACTGTGTTTCAATAGGTTATGGGCCCAGACTCTCATAAATCGTGTAAAATTGAACTATTCGCTAATTTAATTACTTCTCGTGGACAATCAGTGATCAGTGAACACAAAGACTATATAGTTTAAGTTGGAATCGGTGTAAATAACTGTATTTACCTATTTGAAAATTTGCAATTCACGCCGCCGCCGGCTTGTAGTACATTTTCAAAATGGCGGGAAGTTACATAGTGAACGTGCCTAAGTTAAAAGGTCGCGATAACTACGATGAGTGGGCGTTTGCTGCCGAAAACTTCCTGATGTTGGATGGAGTAGATATTCACAAGAAAGAATCGTCAAGTGATGCTCTTACGATTGAAGAAAAGAAGGCTAAGGCCAAGCTCATCATGACAATTGATTCATCAATCTACGTCCACATCAAGAATGAGCAAACAGTACAAGGTGTATGGAAACGTTTGAAAGCCTTATACGATGACTCTGGCTTTACGCGTCGCATCAGCCTACTTCGCCAGTTGATTTCCATACGGCTAGAAGATTGCGAATCGATGGGTGCCTACGTAACGCAAATGGTGGATACAGCACAGAAGGTGAAAGGTACCGGATTCCAGATCACTGATGAGTGGATCGGGTCATTGTTGTTGGCGGGGCTAACAGACAGATTCGCCCCAATGATAATGGCGATCGAACATTCTGGATTGGTTATCAGTACGGATGTCATAAAGTCAAAATTACTTGATATGAGTTCGGAAGTTGAAATGGAACGTTCAGGAACAAAAAATGCAAACAGTGCATTTTTATCGAAAGGTTGGCAGCAACGCAATAAAAAGCAAACAAAAAGGCAAACTGCCAACACCGCAGATAAGTCAAAAGTGTCATCGCTGCCATCTTCGAATTCGAACGTCAAAACAATCCAATGTTACAAATGTAAACAACAAGGTCATTACATGAATAAATGTCCAAATATTACACAGAATAAACGTGAAAGCAACGCATTTAGTGCAATATTTTTAAATCAATCGTTCCAGAAATCCGATTGGTACGTAGATTCAGGCGCAAGTTCACATATGATCACAGATAAAAGTTGTTTACAAAATATATCACTCAGCCACGAAGTAAGTGAAATAGTAGTTGCGAATCATGAGAAAATACCTGTTGTTTGCTCAGGAAACACACAAATTACGACCATAGTTGACAATTCAGAGTTTAATATTCCTGTTAATGATGTTTTGTGCGTGCCTAATCTCTCAACTAATTTGCTTTCAGTAAGTCAGATGATTCGAAATGGCAACAAGGTTAACTTTGAAAAAGAAGTTTGTTACATACGAAATCGTCAGAATATATTGGTGGGAAAAGCAAATCTTGTAAATGGAGTATATAGACTGCAAATTAAGTCAGAACATTTGTTGGCATGTTCAGCTACAAATGTGACTAGTAAAATTTGGCACCGAAGATTAGGGCACATTAACATTAGGAATCTGGATGCTATGAAAAATGGTGCTGTACAAGGAATCTCATATGCAGATAAAGCTGAAGCTGGAATGTCTAAGTGTATTACATGTTGTGAGGGGAAGCAGTCGCGATTGCCTTTTAATCATAAAGGGAAACGGTATGAAAATGTTCTAGATCTGATCCATGCTGACGTCTGTGGACCCATGGAACAAATATCCATTGGACAAGCTAGATATTTTCTACTATTTGTAGATGATCACAGCAGGATGGCATTTGTTTATTTCCTTAAGGCCAAAAATCAAGTCTTTAAGTATTTCAAAGAGTTCAAAGCTTTAGTTGAAACACAGACAGGCAGAAAACTAAAGGTATTGAGATCAGATAATGGTGGGGAGTTTTGTTCTCTGGAGTTTGATAGTTTTTTAAAGAAACATGGTATTGTGCATCAAACAACGAACCCACACACACCAGAACAGAACGGTTTATGTGAAAGATTAAACAGGACAGTAGTAGAGCGAGCTCGGTGTCTTCTGTTTGAGGCCAACCTAAAAAAAGAGTTTTGGGCAGAAGCTGTTAATACAGCAGTCTATCTGCGAAACAGGACATTGGCTTCAGGAATAAACAAAACACCTTATGAGCTATGGAGTGGTGAAAAGCCAGATCTCAGCCATGTTCGGATATTTGGCAGCCCCGTGATGGTCCATGTGCCCAAAGCAAAGAGGACTAAATGGGACAGAAAAGCTGAAGAACATATCTTGGTTGGATACTCTGAAACGACAAAGGGTTATAGGCTATACAACCCTAAATCAAAGCAAACCATCACCAGCAGAGATGTTGTCATCATGGAGAAAATTAAGGACTCTGACATGATACAAGCAGTGGTGGAGGATAAGGAAAGTGTTCTGAGTGATCAAGATAAAGATAAGACTCTAGGGAGTGAAGATCTACGCAGTGATCTAATGGATAATACCTGTACCTCAGATGATGTTACATATGTACCAGAGGATAATGTAAGTACCTCCAGCTCAGATGAATACTGTGACAGTAAATTTAGCCACAGTGAGTTAGAAGAACTAGAAAATCAGCAATTGGCTACACATGAGAAGCGTGTTAAAAAACCAATAGATAGGTATGGATACAGTAACATATGTCAAAATATAGAAAATGTGTATGAAAGCAGTCTTACTTATGAAGATGTGATGAGAGGACCAGAACGAGCAGAATGGTGTAAAACCATGGAAGAAGAACTTCAGTCGTTTAGTCAAAACGAAGCCTGGGAATTGGTCGACAAACCAAGTGATTGTAAAGTTGTGCAATGCAAGTGGGTTTACAAGAAAAAACTAAACAGTGATAACACAGTGCGATACAGGGCAAGACTAGTTGCTAAAGGGTTTACCCAAAGAGAAGGTATTGATTATAAAGAAACCTTTTCTCCAGTTCTTAAATATTCAACCCTAAAATTGTTGTTCGCTATTAGTGCTAATTTAGGTCTTACAATAACTCATTTGGATGTAACAACAGCCTTTTTAAATGGTCACTTAGATGAAACTGTTTTCATGCAATTGCCTCCAAAATTTAAATGTGAAAGTACTGGTAAAGTTCTTAAACTGAAAAAAGCCATCTACGGACTCAAGCAGTCAGCTCGAGCCTGGTATAAAAGAGTAGATGATAGCTTGCAAAAATTGGGTTATAAAAAATCCAAATATGAACATTGTTTGTTTATAAAATCTGTTGGTAATTTTAAAACATTTGTAAGTTTATTTGTCGATGATTTTTTCATATGTTCTAATTGTATTGATGATGTTAACAATTTAAAATGCCAACTAAGTAAAGAATTTAAATTGAAAGACCTAGGCCAATTGAGGCAGTGTCTAGGCATGGATGTAAAAATTGAGAAAGACAAGATTTATGTTAGCCAAGAAAAATTTATTGATAAGCTATTATATAAATTTGGCATGGAGAATTGTAAAGGTATAGAGACCCCAATGGAAATTAGTTTGAAGCTTGAAAAAGAAAAAATTGTAAATTCAAAATTTCCATATCAGCAGCTTATTGGCAGCTTGATGTACCTTTCAGTTTTAACCAGACCTGATATTGCTTTTTGTGTTAGTTATTTAAGTCAGTTCAATACATGTTATACTGAAACACATGTTAATCATGCTAAACGTGTCCTAAGATATTTATACTATACAAAATCCTTTGGACTAATGTATGTAAAAGATAATTTAGATGTAACTGGTTATGCAGATGCTGATTGGGCATCAGATGCAATAGATCGTAAGTCATTCACTGGATATTGTTTTATTTATTCAGGTAGTGTTGTGTCACATGAAAGTAGGAAACAACAGACCGTTGCCCTGTCAAGCACAGAGGCCGAATACATGGCTATGTGCGAGGCATCTAAGGATGCTATTTTCTTAAAAAATCTGTTAACTGAACTTTTAGATAGGGGTAATATTCCTATTAAATTGTATAACGACAGTCAAAGTGCAAAGAAACTTTCTGAAAATTGTGTGTATCACAGGCGTAGTAAACATATTGATGTAAAGTTTCACTTTATTAGAGAAGCAGTCACTAATAAATTGATTAACATAGAATATTTGAGCACTTCAGAAATGCCAGCAGATGTTTTGACTAAAAGTTTAAGTAAGAATAAACATTATTATTTTATGAAAAAGATGGGGATTGTAAACTTAAATAATTAATTATTTTTAAGTTTGTTTGTTTTTGTTGTTGAATAGTTTTTCATTATTTTGTTAAGTGGTGGTGTTATTGTTAACACATAATGAGAAACTACTACTAGCGCCATCTAGTACTAAATATGTGTACTTCTAGTTTATAGAAAAAATAAACGTCAGTCTAGCAAAAACTACTACTGTGTTTCAATAGCTGCAGCTTCTTATCTAAAATGAACTGCAAATTTATTTCGAGGAATCTTCTTGATTTTACAGAAGCTACATCAATTTTTAAACATACCAGTTTATTTTTTAATTCCTCATAGATCTTCTTTCGGACATCGTAGGCTTTATTCTCAATACATGTTCTTATGTTTCTAATATTGGGTTTTAACCCAGGAATAGGTATCATTGTAATTAAATTTTGGAATGCCTCGCTTCTAGCAAAGACAACGGCCTGCCGTGGATTGCAACTAAATTTATGCAGCATTCAAGAACTTTATTGCATTCTGTTAGAGAATTTACATCTTTATTAGAAAAAATCCTTTCTTGAATCTTGTCATATTCAGCACGATGCTGCGTAAAAAAATGTCGTACTAAATTTCCGGCGTGATGTCCCTGGAACAATATTTTTTACAATCGTATCATATAATTTTTGATCCTTCACAGTCCGTACTAAATTCCTTCACAATCTTCACTAAAATATTATCAATAAACAGTATAAATAAAAACTGTATAACAGAATTAATAAAGGTAGGTAGGTATATGAACAACTTCTACTATGAGACCAATTTCGAAACCGCAAAAATTTAATACAGCTATTTCAATACATGTTACATGTTCATCATAAGTAGTTTTTGATGATTTTTATGAAACAGCAGATAGGTATTTTTTTCGTGATTTCGATGTTAGTCCTACCTAATTCCTATAGAAAAAATTTTTCATATAGGTACAAATCATGTTATATAAACTAGTCTTAAGGACTTACAGTATACTACAAGAATCTCAAGATTGAATAATTAAATAGGCACTTACTCGTATTTCTTTCTGGCATCCTTCCATTTGACATTTTGATTTGTTAGTTTCGTTATTGTAAGTGTAATACGAGTAAATTGGGTTTTTTCTTTTACGTCCCATTTAAGCAATGAATAAGCACCACTAACTATAATAGGTAGGTAACTAATTACCACTCCCGAAGTCCCAATAACAACAGTAAACACAACCTCAGTAAGCAAGCGCATCGGAATAATTGATCTATAGTTACAATAAAGCCGCGCGGCAGCATAAACAAACAAGTCCATACTTGTCGTCGCACGACCCTCGCTGCACCGTCTTGCGGATTAAACCGGTTTTTGAAAATGTTCCCATTTCGTTTTCGTTCCGAACGCAATGCAACAAACACAATACGAAGAACCGTTAGAAACGTTTAAAAAACGATATTTTAAATAACGTTTCCGACCCTTGGTTCATTCAATAATGTGTCGTTATTGATAATTGATGAAAAATCACATTGTCATTGAAACTTACACCTGAAATACTAAGAAATATTAAAATATCGTTTAGTTGTTATTTTATATTCAAACAAAATTTCACGCCATGAAGCATTGATATCTTGCACATGTATTGTAAAAATGGAAGAGTAAAATTACAAACTCCGTACCAAAAACGGCCTAAATATTTTTAAACATTTTATTTTAGCAAACTCAGCTGTCACCATGAGCATGTGTACTTAAAACATGGCCATTTTGTGAAATTATAATATACCTGATAATTTCAATTTATTCACACTTAAACCAACCACGCTAAGTATCTGCTTTCGCCATGGAGGGAGATGATTTCTACCATCGCCAATGTCATCATTATACAAATTCCATGTTTAGTGGTCGTTTTAATTTCTATGATGGGCGCCAACAAACACGCATTTTTGTGTTTAATATATGATTTTTCTATAAATATTACACGTAGTATGAGAACACGTCGCTAGGGAGACAACTCTTTTTTGCACTTGCTAGTATACGTAGGACCCAGAGAAAAGTAAGAGTAGATAGAATGGCTTAGTTGTCTATTTTATTTGATATGTCAATGTCTGTTTCCACCCACACACATAAATACAGAAATTATAAGTGCATTTTAACTTTCATAGGTGGATTATGACATTCTTAGGTGCAAACATTTTACTACGCTTTTTGATATTTTTGCCTCTCTAGTTGTAAAAGAGTTATGTACACAACCCCTTTGGTAGGACCCGCCGATATCGCCAGTTAGAGCGTGAGCACTTGACGTAGCTGCTCTACGCCGTAGCAATAACATTCGTAGCATAAACCAGCTAATAGGGTTAGTTCGTGGTCAGTATAATCTACTTTAGAATATTTTTTATGTACCTAAGTGATTGTGTGCATAGAATTTTGATATAAAATGTGATATATATTATAAAGCTAAATAACTTAACTGTTGCTTCGGACAAGTCTGAGCTGGGTATATTTTATTGAACAGAACATAACAGTGTCAATTTGTTACTTCATATAGCTAAACGATGTTTTCAGTTCCAGGCAACAGACCTAGTAATATTTAATGAGCTATTGGTAATAAGATGGTGATGATGGTGGTTGAGCTCTTGTGAAAGAGCTCGAGTGTGGAAGCACCACCGTCTCACCTTTAACATGCCGCCAAATAGTAATGTATCATAGAGTAGATCAGAAAAATAGTTTTTTAAATGTGTGGTTTATGGTAATAAGAATTTTAAACTCAGACCTACTTAAATTAAATTTAGTTGCATAAACGTACACAGAATTCAAATTTCATTTTATATTCCTAACCAAAATTATGACAACGAGACCAGTCAACTCGCTTTAATAACCAAGCAAGGCGAATTACACTTCTTATACGTATGCACTAATTGTGCGGAGATGAAATGAGAGGTAAATCCGTTTTAAACCGCAGTAGACGAGGCCCAGGACGCGCTGAGCTCCCGATCCGTCACGCGTCGCGGGAACTTAATCCCTCATCAAATCCAGATTAATTAAACTGAAGCCGACCGCGATCACCCACTCACGCATATTGTGACGCGTGTGTACACCGAGCCTTACGTCACCATGTTCTTGAGATACTATCGGAATTAGCATCATAAAATCTTTAATGGCATTTTACATTCATTGCCTTTCAATGGAACTACTATCTATTTTTCATACCCCTAAGTAATAAGGTTTGTTCACCCTTAACATTTTTTTTTTAAATTTTGACAAACAATTTTGTTTTTATTTTTCTATAATGTGGCATTAAAAATACATACAACCTTAAATTTTTACCCTTTTATTACCAACCCTATTTTATAATAGCCATTTTAGTAAAATTAGCGCTTTTGACAATATTAACTTTTTGAATGTACCTTTATGGGGTTTGACATAATGCGTGCTGCAAATATCGTCACAGAGAATGTATGCATAGTTTAGACAGCTTGTTAAATATAAAATATTTAATAGTTTTGAGTGTCTTATTGCTAAATCGATAAAATCTAATAAAAAGTATTTAACACAAAGGTTCCGTAGAGTATCTCTTTTGTCTAAATACTACAGGCAAACAGAACAAAAAGTATGGCACCTTCAAAGATATTCCTAAGAAGTCCCTAAGTTTTTCACAACTTTCTGGAAGTTTCGTAAACGACCGTCGTACCTGAAGTTTAAAAAAAGTATACACCAAGTATACAGCGGCGCCGAAAGATTAACAAGCATTCGAGTGGAGTGTACGTAATACAATCAAAACTTTTGATGAATTTCTCCAGAACTGTCTTTGTTTCCCCTTTCTGTCCAAGTTGAATAATAAAATCTACTGAGAACTCAACGTCCAAGTCTTGTAAAAACTAAATCTGGAAAAGTTACACCAACTAGAACTTACGTACTTCTTACACCAAATCAGGTACGGACGACGTGTTATATGATTCTGACATCGAATTTTACTTAGCTTATAAATACTGACACTATCTAGATCTTGTTTAGACTGTCTAGAATATTTCAAGTTTGAGTATTATCCTTATATGTAACTCTCGTTTTAACTTTTTTTATACAGCGCCTATCCAAGAGACACATGAAACAGAATCCGATATTGAAATGGTGATGACTTAAAATTCTAAGAGCAAACAGTATTTCTGATAAAAGTAACGAGTAGATCAATAAAATCCAACGTACGTCTAAATCAAAGAGCGACAGGCATACGTCGAATGTGAGAATTTGAATAAGGCGAGGATTGATTGAATTACTGATGACATTTTATATTCCACTTCCCGGAATCACACAAATATTCAATTTAGGAGTTGTTTACTGTGGCTTTATGTGGGATATTTTTGTAGGTTGTGCAGTGATTTATTCTCTGGCAGTGAGCGATGGTGGTTTGTCCGGCGGCGGTCGTCCTCGGTTACAACGAGTCACGCATCGTCCCGGCGCACGCCTCCAGACACCACGTACTCAACCCTCTATTTTCATACGTCATGGGGTTCATCCTCGGATCAACGGGAACAATTTATTGAGATTGTTTACGCAAGAGAGGGAACAAGCTATGTTATGTTGACATTGTAAAGGTCCGCTTGTATATTTGCAAATGTTCATAGGTTTGTTTACCAGAATTATCATATTCTAACCAACTCAAATTAAAAAGAGTTTTGCTTTTAGGTAAGTAATAAAATTGCGAGAGGTTGCTAATACACTTAATAAAAAAAGAAGGTATAATTTGCAAGCAACAACGAAATGAGCAGTAAAATCATTTTATTATCTACTTTCCTTTACAGGAGTGAGTAAGATGTAAGATAACACTTTACCCTACCCTACTTAAAGCGAAACATGCGCGTTTACAAACTCAAACGGATATAGGTACCAATAAACATACTGAAGGAAAGTTATTATAATAACTAATGCCAATCTACATACGTAGATATCTACCTCAATGATCGAGCAATCAAAGCTTATGGAAGATTCCTCGTAAAATTTTACGAGAAGCATTATAGAGCTGGAATAAGCTGAATGGGACGTACTATAACAACCCATAATATCTGTGATTCGTGCTATGTGCTCGCATTACGTACGTACGTTCTGTACTCTCGAACAATACCACAAGTACTTAGCGTGACGTCATTATCGTAAAGACGTTAGAGCTTGCGTGTGTGGAACGCTAATTCTTCATATCATGCTCTACGGATTCACTGATTATAATCGATTAATAATTTTCTCAAGCAAACTGAGATAATTGAGATTAGTTCTGTAGAACTGACGTCAGACTAACATTAGCTAAGAACTTCAGTAGAGCGCTTGTGCGAAAGTGTAGTATCAGCTGAATAGCGGCCAGCGAGATCTTCTACTGAACAAATTAAACCCCATTCACTCCCCGCTTCTTACGTAAAGTTACCGATTCGAGATTGGTGCATCTGCAGATCGTATACCTAATGTGTGAGATGATTTCTAGTGTGACCTGTAATATTATTTTTTATCAGCTATAAAAGAAAATATAACTGAATTTTTTTTTATTTTTAACTAGTAAATGAGATTCATAGCCTTCATGTACGTAGTACTTCTATATAACTCATATTTTTCGTATAAAAATATCCCTTTTTATAAAATAATGCACATATTATTAATAACATTTAGTTTTAATTCAATTTCTCATGATATATTTAAAATTTTGAGACTTAAGTAACTTTGAAAATTTGTTTATGTGTAGCTGCTTCTACTGCTGACTGAACAATGTCATTCAACCGAACCTTTTTAATTATAAATTAATTACAACAAATGAGGGATAGGGCTTCCATATCTTGTTACGTAATTTTGTACCTAAGACCGTTATGTTTTTGAAGTCCATAGTATTGAAGAAGATTTTACAACCACGTTATCATGGTTATTTGTCTGGACTTCATAAAAATAAAGACTTACGGATTTGAGCTGTTTTTTTTTATGTAGGCAACTTAATTATGAGTAAGATTTTTAATGATTTGTATCCAAATTATTATTCATTAATTATTTAAGATGTAAGGAAATACCGTAAACAAACTCGAGAAACGAAGCGCAGAGTTTGTTGACATAATTTTGGTACCAATTTGAGGAACATTTGGACGGTTATTAATTACAGACGTGTACTCTGTTAGTATTTGTGATAAATATCAATTCTACGGTCATCCATGAACAGTAGCTAACACTGTTTCCATCGTATTTTAGAAATGAAATACTATAAAACAAAAAATAACAAAATATTATAAGCTAAAATTAATGAAATATGAGGGAACAAAGAAAGCCCGTTGGTATATTAGATGTATTAGAACGGTGAGAATTGAGTTAGCTTGTAGATTCCCACCACGTTCGTTCCTTCATTCACGCGACTCTAACGGCGTAGATAATAGAGACTTACTGCGCACTTTACTCCGCCATCGCCATGCGTCATGCAATAACTCTTCCGAGGAGTTTTCACGAGAAAAGTAAAAGACGAGATCGAGGGAATCGACCTGTGGACGATACGAAAGAAAGTTTTGACGGACCTTTTTATGAACTTTCATAACAGAACATTTAACGAGGGAAGGCGATGATGGTGGTTGTTCATCCGTCACATGTCTTAACACGTAAAAAGTAATGTTGGCGATTATTGTTTAATAAAAGTTACTTGCAGTGTTCACTGAAATTAAACTCACGGGCGGCGTTATGAAAAGCTCCATATAGAATCTAAGCAATCCTTTCGTTTCTTTTTTGTTGTTAAGTTTTGTTTGTTTTATATCAGTAGATAGATGTTCTCTTGCATTCATAACTTCAATTATCCTTAATTTATGAAAAAAGCCCATGTTTTTAAATTTATAATTTTGTTAATTTAACTTGATTTTAAGGGTTAACTCAAATAATATATTTATTAATTGACCCCTCTTTGAATAAAAATGATGAAGATAAATCATGTAACGTAATTGCTTTTTATACTTTGTTCGCTTTAGTCGGTAGAAAGTTCATCGACCTTATATAATTTACGGATTTCTACCGTTTCTATAGTAACAAATAATATCTTTTTCATGTATGCTTATTATAAATCAATTAGTCTTTCAATAAGAAAAACCAAAACAAGTATCAAGATATTTTTAGCTTCGTACTAAACAGAAACGGCAGCCTACGAGGGAAATATAATCGTGAACGTATTTTCTTCCTTTGAAAAGGTATTTTTATAACATACGTTGTTGGTATATTAATTATCTTAAATCAATCAATGTTAAATGAAAGCTTTATGTGAACCCGAAAATGATAAGTCAGGTTTGTTGACTATTATATCTTTATGTTTACGTTTTCATTTGTGTATTTTTAAACTTACTGTTTTTATCCATGTTTTACAGACGGCACTTAAAAATTCATATCAAACAAATGGACTATAAAATATACTCGCCAGGATTAATGACCGCAAGTAAGTTGAAATAAAGAAAATGACTAAGTGTTGTCTGTGAGTGCAACAACGCGCAAGCTGTTGTCGTCGAGCATCGAGCGACGGTGGCGGTCGCGATGCGCCTGTCTCCTGTGAGAAAGTAACTAAGGATTATTGTTTTGTATAGCTCTTGTCTACAATTGTTACAGTCCCAACTCTACACTTATGCTGATATTTTTACATCGCCTTCACACACACAAGTTTACATCGCCTTCTTGTTACTTACCTTAAATTGAATACAATACAATGATCGACAAAGATTTAATCTTTTAACATCGACTTCTCAAAGACTTATCCAGCCAAGCGAGTATATTTATAAATTCTTTGTTGTCAAGTATCGCAAATGGAAAGGTATTTTTTTCGCATGTTTCAAGTACAAGGTTTCTATTGTAAAAGCTCATTGTAACGATATTTGTTTCAAATAGGCTCAATGAAGGTACAAAACGGGGGTAATAATAAATAAATAAAACGATTTATTTGGAAGCGTGAACTTTTCTACTGTGTTAACTTTTTGCTGCGGGCCGGTATTCGCAGCAAAACATTGTGATCGCTTCGCTTCGGTCATGTTTTGATAACGCTGTGACGTTGTTATCTCGTTTGATGAATGGACTTTTTGTTCAAATGGACGCTGTTATTTCGCTAGTGAACTCGCGCACAAAATGTTTTTTTAAACGAATCGTTGGCCTCTCATAGATCGGTATTTAAATTATTCAGTAACATGTTGCTGTTAGTTATTCAGAGTGTTGAAATAAATCTTGCAAAATAAAATTACAGGCCATTGGTAACACAATGGAATCTAGGGCCATTTTCAGAAGATTTTCATAATTTTTATTCGCCCCATAAAATATAATGTAACCAAATAGAAAAGCGACTCACGTTAAGTTTGAAAAAGAACACCGCTGTCACTATATATTTATGTGTGTAATATGCTTAACCTGCCAATAAGGTTTATCTAACACCTCTGACACTGGGACTAAGTCAGATTTAGATAACACGCGTAGTTCACGTGTTGATACATTGTTCCTTTATAAATAATTTGAAGATTGATATTATTTTTCAATTATAAACAGAAACAGAAACAGAATGTTAGTTCTGTGCTGCGTTATGGACTGCTGCTGTGGGGCAACTCCACAGATGTCACTGGAGCATTTCTGGCTCAAAAAAGGTGTGTTCGAGCTATTATAGGTATCCCTCCTTATGAGTCGTGTAAACCAATTTTTAAACAATTTAAAATCCTACCTTTGCCATGTATGTACATTTTTGAGGTGTGTGTTTTTGTAAGGATGAATCCATATGTTTTCAAAAAAACAAAAGATGTATACCCAAGGAACACTAGGGGTGGTGAACGACTGGTTTTGGATTTTACACCACGCACTACATTGTTTAATAAAAATTGTTACGCAATGTGTATTAAAATCTTTAATAAATTACCTACAACAATAAAAGAATTGCCTCTATCACAATTTAAAAAAACTTTAAAGAAGTGGCTACTACAAAAATTAATATACTCAATTAATGATTTTATCACTGGCAATTATTAAATATGATGATTATTGATTACATTATTATTATTTTTTATTTTTTTATTAAAATGAGTTAGTTATTAATTTTATAATTATTTTGAAATGTTACTTATAATGCTATTTAAAATTGAATAAAATAATATCCTAATTTGTTACCTTTAATGCATGTTTAAATGTTCGCATGCCCACAGACTGGCAAAATAGATGGACTGTATACTTTGTATTTTAAGAACCATTGTAACTCTATTTTGGGTGAATAAAATGATCTTTATCTTTATCTTTAAATTAACACAAAAGATTTGTGTTAATGTTGATACTAAAGGTTTGAGTGATAAAAAAATCTTCATCAAGTAAATTCAGACAAGTTGTAATTCATAACAGAATACGATGAAGTTATATGATGTGAACTAATTTGAAACAGACATAGAAACAGATTTCCAGTTTAAATTGGCACGCTAAGAACTTCACTTGAGTGGAGGATTTCAACAGCGGAAATGAAAGTTGTTGAGGAAGTCGTTGCATCTATATGGCACTTTGTCGTCGCCGGTAATACACTTAAATAATCTTCCATCCGGTATTAATAGCGTTGAGCCTTCAAACGTCAGCATTACAAAATCATGATTAGACGGCAAACTTAAAATTGAATTTCCACAAATCCGTGAAATTAAATTTCCATCTCGCACATGAAACGGTCTATTGGCAATAAATAAATGTGAAAAAAAATATTTTCCCCAATATTTTTAATAACCTTTAAGATTGAATTCTTCGTGACATTTAAAAAATCGCATGGTGTCTGCCGCTCCAATTTACGATGGCAAGACCTATTTATACCTATTAATATATACCCTATTAACTTAACCCATGGAAAAAATAAATGCGATTCAAGAATAAATTAAGGCATTTGTGTCATAGAATAGTCCGAAGTTTTCAAAAACGCGGTGTTGCCAGGTACCGCCTTTCACGTTCAAATAAACATGTGATTTACGGATTTATTTTTCGATGAAACAACAACTTTCGGCAGTACGTATAGTCTTTTCATATAGACTTGGCAAAAAAGATAAACAATAATGGCTGACAAAAAAAAATAGTGATGTGAATCATTTAATGAACTGTTGTGAACTACTCAAAATAGCGCTTCAACATTCATTCAGTGAATGATATTAATTTATTAAAATTTGCTAAAGTCGGTTAAAAATGGACTTTGATTTAGTTATGTGTCGTTCGCGATTGAACGAATCTAAAGAACCGAGTCGCGCGAACCGCACACTCGAATGGGTCACTTTAGTTGTAGAAAAGGATTAATTCGTTACGATTTGTTATTCACGATAAATAAATTAAATAAAATTTAATTTAATATAAGTACAGCTTTCAACAATTTTAATTCATTATCACTGACAAAAACGTAAATCAATCCCAATCGTTCTTTCGTTCACTTGTTCCCATCCCTAAATCAAATGTCAAACTTCCATGTCGTAAATATAATCTGTGGTTTGAAGTCTCCTTAGAATAACGAAATTTGCAAAAAGAATACATTTGCACAGTGAATTTACAATGAATATAATTATGTGAATATTAGTGTGTTGGTGTGTGAACTAGTTTATACAACTCAATGTGGTAACGTACAGTGTGTTATTAAAGATTAAAGATTAAAGATTCATTTATTCGCAGGAATATGGTACAGTAGATGGTATACATGTTTTAGCAGCCCGACATATTCACCTTTAATAGGCATGCGAATTTTTGTTTAAAGAAGTAAACATGGACAATAAAATAGCACTAACAAACAGGATAACTTATTTTTTACAGGAATAGAATTCATTAAGCGTATAAAAGCACTTTTCAAGTAACCAAGACTTAAGTTTTCTTTTAAAAATATGTAAAGGTAATTCTCTTAAAGTTTGTGGAATGTGGTTAAAAATTTTTATTGACATGCTGTAACTGTTTTTGTAGTGAAGAGTGCTTTTACATATTTCATTTCTTAATTTACTAGGATCCCTTTTTGGAATCTGCTATCTTCACTAACCTTCGTCATGAATTGTGAATTACTTTTTACAAATATGCCAATTTCAAGAATATATAGAGATACCAAAGTCAATATTCTTAATTTTTTAAATATGGGTCTACAGCTAGTTAGTGGGGATACACCAGCTATTGCCCTAAGACATTTTTTTTGTACAATGAAAGCCCTGTTCATGTGTGTAGAATTACCCCATAAAATAATACCGTATCTTAAAACCGAACCTACGTAACCGTGATACGCGCCGAGAGCTGTTTCTTGCGTAGCTGATTTACTTAACTGTTTTATGGCATATACAAACCTGTTTAATTTATTACATATTGTGTTTATGTGTGAGCCCCAGTTGCAATTGTTGTCTAATGTAAGTCCTAGGAATTTGATATTATTTTCTTTACCAATTTTTTCGCCATCATACTTAAGTTCAATATGTTGAGGTTTTTGTTTATAGTTTGCAAATTGTACATATTTAGTTTTAGATATATTAATTTTAAGCTGATTTTCGGTTAACCAATTAATAACATTATTTATAGTTTTGCTGACTTCCTCATTGTGTGTATTTTTATCAGTTTCTGGTACAAGAATGGAAACGTCGTCAGCAAAAAGTATACACTTGTGATCTGTTATACTAGGTAAATCATTGATGTATATGAGGAACAAAAGAGGACCGAGAATACTCCCTTGTGGGACGCCTGATGTGTTAGGCAGAGTCAACGATCTATGTGGTATTGATGTCAAGCTTTCGTTTATGCGAAAAATTTCGACGTATTGTTCTCTATTGTCAAGATAGCTCTCAAGCCACTTTAATCCAGGACCTCGAATGCCATATCTTTCACATTTATTCACAAGGATTTTATGATCAACTAGATCGAAAGCTTTGCTCATATCTAGAAAAATGGCTGTTACAGGACGTTTTTTATCAATGTTTTCGGTTATAGACCTAAAGAGAGAATATGCAGCTAATGTGGTAGACTTGCCCTTTTGAAAGCCATTCTGTTCATTATTAATTATATTGTATTTACTTATAAATTGTGATAAACGACAATGCATGATTTTTTCATAGACTTTCGCAAAAATTGGAATTAGTGTGATTGGTCTATAGTTAGTTACTTCCAGTGAACTTTTATTCTTAAAGAGCGGTTTAACTACTGATAATTTTAATTTATCTGGAAACACTCCATCAAGCATGGACAAATTTATACAATGTGCTAGGACTGGTGCTATAATTTCAGCGCAAGACTTTAAGATGTGAGTGGAGACCTCATCATACCCGACTGACCTTTTTTTATTTAGGGATTTTATTGTACAGAACACTTCTATGGGAGTGCACGGTGTTAAAAATATACTGCATTCATGTCTCTCTGGTAGAATGTAATGGTTAGTTTTTTTAGCTGTTTTTTGATCAGTTGAAACATTAGTAAAAAAACCATTAAATGCGTTTGCAATATTACCTGGATCAGACATATTTAGGTCCTTATATTTGATTTCGTTAACCTGATTATATGTTTTACGTGCGTCTGTTCTATCTTTTATAATGTCCCATGTGGCTTTACTTTTATTTTTTGACTTTAATAAATAATTATGATTTGTAAACCTTTTGGAATAGTTAACACATGTTTTTAAAATCCTAGTATAATTTATGTATTTAGTTTTTATATCGTCATTGTTTTTTAAGAAAATTAATCGTTTAAGTTTTCGTTTATATAAACTAGAAGCCCGAATGCCCTTGGTAATCCATTTCGGAGAGGTGCTATTTGTGTATATTTTGGTTTTTCTAGTAGGAAAACATAATTGATAAAAAAGCAAAAACTCTTCATGAAACTCACTAAAACTTTTATTAGCATTTGTTTCATTATAAACGCTGTTCCATGATAAATTTCCTATGGCTTCTATAAACTTGTTAATATTGTCATTGGAATAGTCTCTACTAATGTTGTACCAAAATTTTAGTGCAGGTTTTCTCTCTTTAACTGGGAATTTTAGCAATTGACATGTGTTATGGTCTGATAAAAATAGTTCACGAGTCGATCCTTCTGAGTTTTCTATGTTACTTAATAAGTGATCAATACATGCATTTTTACGAGTAGGGTAGTTATTATGAAATGATAACCCATAGTTACTTATAATGTCTCTAAGTTTTATGGTGTCACTGGTGTCTTTTAAAGTATCTATGTTTAAGTCACCAACTAATATGATACGCTTTTTACGAATAAGTAGTTTGTGTAGTAGAAAGTCAAGTTTTTGAAAAAATAAAAATGTACTTGAATTTGGTATTCTATATAAGCATATGACGATGCAATTTAATGAGGGAATTTCAGTACCACAACATTCAAAAATTTTTTCAACACACAATTCTTTGATGAAATCAATATTTTTGAAGTCAAATGATTTGTTTATTAGGATACATACACCACCGCGTTTTTCTTTTTTTCTACAGTACGAACTAGCATAATTAAAAAATTTTAAATTTATATTTAATTCATCACCGGCTCTAACAAAAGTTTCACTAAAGCAAAGGACATCTACATCAATATTATCTTTTGACAATTCACATAAGCATAATTGAATATTATCAACCTTATTTAACACCCCAGCAATGTTTTGGTGCAACAAAGAGGCAGTACATATATTATTGCGTACGAAAAAAATCAGAACAAACATTGTTGTTAGTGATGTTACTATTGTCGGAAGTATTGCACTGTAATGGCTCCGATTGGGTTACAGTTTGATGACATTTACTCTTTTTTAAAATTGGAAAATAAAAAGGAATTGTACCCCTTGGGAATATTTTTGGTGGGGTATTCTTTATTAAATTCTTGACATTTCCAACTAAGTATTTTTTCTCGTAATAATACGCTACTAATAAGTCAATTTTTTCACGATTAGAAGACATTTTAGCGAAAATCCTTAATTAATAACTCATACGAAGTTTCTCAGCTGAAACTAAGTATAACACACAGATTTTCGAATCCAATTCGAAATTTGAGGGTAAAAATTCTTTTTATTTACTTTACAGTCAATTCTACCCACTTCCAGGCCATAACAAAAAGTTAGACCATCGTAGAAATTCGTTTCTGTTGCCGAAATGTATGGGAAACGTTTTTGGCGATTTCTGTCTTTTCTAGTACTGAAAGCTAAAATGGTCCAATAGAGTTTTTTGATCCCCACATGAAATAGAATCGATTGGCATAAAAAAATAAATTTGAACTTTTTGCATTTTTTTTGCTAACTGTAAGTTTTTTACAAAATCTGTGAATGCAGTTCAAAATGTCCCAAAAAGTTAGGGAAGGTCTTTTAAGAACGTTTTGCTGTAACTGCAACGGTTAAGGTACTTGCCCTTACTGCCCCGTTTCAAAAATACACCCTGTATATATTGTCCCCTCTGACCTAAAATATAAGCCATGTCGCTTTTACTACGTTTCAAGAAGCATAATGTGAAAAATAACGACTTGTTGAGTTATTGTTCATTCGTCCTTTATAATCGGTCGTGACAGTTTCTGCTTTCTATAAACTGTTTGCATTTAAGAGGGAACAATCGGGACCGTGTTTTTGCAGTACTTCGGTAATCAGAAGAAGAATTTTATATCCGTGTCTAGAACACTAAAATACATGTTTATCCGTGGGCATTTTGTCAAAATTGTTTAAATCATTAACTGATTTACCTTGACAAAATGGGAAAGAACAAACATGCATTGTGTTTCAGATATGATTTTTCTATAAAATAAACTTAATTTTATAGTTACAACCCGATTACGTTACGTTGATTATATACCCTTAATGACAATCGGATAAAGCATTTTATTTTCCAGTGACCCCGGTGGTCCCCATAAATCACTATACTCTATCCATCTACGCCTTTCCCTAACAGAATAAGATATAACAGTCTTTAATCGAACAAATCAGTAAACTACAATAATATTTTATAAATAACCAAATCGGCTCGGTTTTATTTGGTAAATATCAAATTCTGTTCTATTTATTTAGCTTTGTTGACAGCATGAAATATCGAAGCTTAAGATGTCATAAGCTAAATAATCTCTATCTAGCATCTATCCATAGAAATCTTAATAACGATTTCTATGCATCTATCAAAATAAGAAACTGAATATTTAAAAAATATTCAGTTTCCTATTATGATAGATGTTCGAGCTGTTTTAATCTTCAATTCAAACGAACAGTAGGTAACTGTTGAACAATGCCATTACACTTGAATTCACTTGATTGAGCAAGTTTCGAGGAAAAAATGGTTCATTAAAACACCCGTCGTTCGTCCAATCATTTCTTATCATGGTTTATGAACGCAATAGTTTGTGATATAAAATTTTCGGCGCAGTGATTTTATGCCAAATTTTATAGCATTGTCTTCGTAAATGTTGTCCGACTTTTATTAGCCTGTAAAAAAGCGAAGCTGAGGGTACTATGATTATATTGTCGATATACACGCGCCTTGTTGTTAAAATATCTTTTTTTTAACACGTCTATAAAAAGCTTCACCTGTTACTTGGTAAAATCAAGCAGTAGGTATATTTTTGTATGGTTTTTACATGGCGTTGTAAAGCTGCTGTATAAAATACACTTCTACCGTTTCGTTAAAAAATATTTAGTTATCCTGTACCATTAAAAAAGATCATGTATTATGCATTACCATACCTTCTCTTTTGAAATTTATTAATTTAATATACAAATATACTTTATTCTCAATATTAACATCAAACTCGGTCAAATTATAACACACACAAACACACACATACAATCAATAAATTAATATACTGATTATATTTAATTTACATTTATGATAGAACTCGAGAGAAAATGTGAATTTTTATAAATACTTTGCATTTTAAAAATATATTAAGTCTCTGGAATGTCACGTTCAAACCCATCCTGTCACATTTAACTGTGGGTGACCTACATCACAGGTTTTCTCAGCGTAGGCACATACTTAGTAATGTACAATTGTAATGTGTTACATACATCCTAGATATTATTAAGTCATTGTTTGTTGTGCAACTTTTTAATGAAATAAATTGAATTGAATGAACTAGTAATACCAAGGGGTTTTCCAATTTCCTCGGTTTGTATTAAAATTATTCTGTATACTTGACACCGTATGTAATTATATTAAATATGCCTTTTTTAAATAAGCCTGACGGCCAGATCTGCTATTTTAAATAAACCTTTATAAAGTCGACGGATGATCACAATATGCAAATCGACTGAAGGTAACGGAGTAAATTACATTTTCTCTTTATCATGAACAAAAGCTTGATCGCGGTAATGCGTTAACGTTTGATGTTTTAAAGTTATTATAATGAAACAATATCGCTCGCTGCGCCGGTGGCCAGAGAATTAATTAAGTTAAAAAGCAAACAAAACAAAGCTTCGGAACTTTTGTTTCCTTCACCACCAATCATGCGCTGCAGAGCTGCATTGTAAACACATTTTCAGTTTTAAACATACGAATAATGCCTTACCAGTTATTTATGTTCTCACCATTTTATGCCTGATTTATCGTGATAAATTGACTTAAAATGAATTGATTGTTAGTTGCAAATGTTCATTCAGTAATATATTTTTTTGAGTTCTTTTACTTTCTCCAGTCATGTTATTAGAGACATATGTGTAGTAAATAATATGGCAACTAAAAATTTAAAGTTCATTTTTATATACTGTTTGCATAATTAATGAAATAAAGTTTATCGTTTGGAGATTGGTAATTCAGAATCATTGCATTAGTTATATTTGGGCATAACATTAAGATGACCCATTACGTCCTTACTAATATTATATTATACATATCTATCTATTATAAATGAAATGCTTACTCTGTCTGCTACGCTTTCACGGCAAAACCACTTCACCGATCTTTATAAATATTGGTATGGAGATAGGTCAACACCCCAGAAATTACATAAGCTGCTTGTAAACGTATCACGTGGGCCGGGCTGCGGGCAGAAACACGTCGATATACATAAAGGTTATATATGAATGGCTAGAGGACACTAAGGCGTGACGTTATGTAATTGTAAATGGCTGAAGACTACATGAGCGAGATTGGCAAGGAGCCACCGCTAGTGTTGCAATGCTTGAGTGCATCTCGTAAATATAGATCATAATGTCATGGAGGCTTTAAAACCTCATTACACCGTACTCTGCGTAAACTCTGTGACGTCACTGCATATCGAAGGAGGTTTTCCTATTTGCATCGGAGTTATTTGTTAACCTTTGACTTGCAATCTTGCCTAGAGTGTGATACGGCGTACAAACGAAAATGATAGCTTAGTGAATAAGCAATATACATGTGATTGTGGAGAATTAGGAAGCGCAATCACTCCGATGCTGTCATGTATTCTAAGGTTCTAATAAAAAAATAACACCTTTAAAATGTATACATTATACCTAGGTATATATATTAGCAATCATTTATCATTCCTGCTCAATATAATTATTCCGCAAAGATTAAAAATCGACACAGGATTTAAAAAAATAATCTAATTACTAGGTATATAATCAGAAGTATCAGAACACAAAAAATCTGAAATTTTCGCAATCAGAAAAATACTTCGTAATCCTAGTTTAACTTCATTTTGGATGGAAAAATTCAAAAACATTGAAAGTGCGAAGCTCCAAGATTCAAGAATTTCACGCTTCCTTTCCTACCAATAGCACGTTATTCGTGAATGCGAATAGCTGCGTCACAACACAACAGTCGTCTTTGTCAACAGACTCGACTTGGCTTAATCCCAAACGACTGAGGAAAGGTAACATATCTCTCTATTTACGTGATATTTACTATGACAGTAACAAATGCTCGTACGTACAAAACCGACCCGAACACATTTGTAATGGCAATCAAAAGAAAAACGAAAATATACATTGTATTCACTGATTTATAATAATGTATGATTAAAAATGTCTAACTTTCTATTGTATAAATATAATATATATATAAGAAAACGTGGCAGTAGCTTGCCTTATGCCTTAATTATTTTTAACCAACTTCGAATAAAGGAGGAGGTTCTTAACTCAGTTCTCCTTAAGACCCTTTACTGTATTTTTTCAAGTTATACACAGATGAGGCTAAAAAGTAAGCAATACTTAAGTAAAATTTAACGACTCGTTAAATATTATTTAGTATTGCTTACTTTATAGTGCATTTTTTGTAATTAAAGTCTGTTTTTTTTGTAAAATTACTTTAAGTATACATACCTAAATTACGAACACTTCTTTTATAAATTTTAGACTTTCTGTAAGGTGAATTACAGCCACTTCTTCCGTGGCAGTATTCTCGTTAATTGGTGTCTAGATGACAGATGAATGGAGGTAGCTTTGTGACGTAATTGACAACACAATCTGAGCGGTGGTTTTGGTGATTAATCGCCGAGAATTCATGTACCTACATCGACCTATACAAACAAAAGTGCTTAATTGCCCGGCTAAAGCCTGGTTAAAATGTAAGATTAAAGAAGTTATTTACTTCCGTGTATAATATGTATGTATTGAAAAAAGTTGCAGCTTAAAGTAAATTATATCTGTAGCCAGATTCACCCTTAACATCATTCAGCAGTTATCTGCATAATATAATTATTCATTTGAAAAGTGGTCCAAATTTTTCCTATTGACCTTTAGCTACTCTCTGTAAGTTATATGATAGCATCTTCTTCTGTGGCAGTCTGTCCATTAATTGGTGTCTCGATAACTGATGAAGAGAGGTAACGCTGTGACGTAATTGACAACATAATCTGAGAGGCGGTTTCGATGATGGATTTCGGAAAATTCATGCGGCCACCTACATTAACCTATACAAACAAAAGTGCTTAATTGTCCGACTAAAGTCTATAAATGTTTGTTTAAAGAAGTTATTAAATTTAATCCCGTGTATATGCATACGTTGAAGATAGTTGCAGTCTAAAGTAAGTCTGCTTGTAGCCAGATTCATCATTAATATCATTCAGCAGTTATCTGCATAATATAATTATTCATTTGAAAAGTGATCCAAATTGACCTTTAGCTACTCTCTGTAAGATAAATGATAGCACCTTCTTCCGTGGCTGTTAGCCCGTTATTGGTGCCTGGATGACTGATGAAGGATGGTAGAACTGTGACATAATTGACAACATAATCTGAGCGGCGGTTTCGGTGATGGATTTCAGAGAATTCATGCAGCCACCTACACTGACCTATAAAAACAAAAGTGTTTATGCGTAGACTCCCAAACGCCGCGTTTTCATGGATGCCAACACTCATGTATTTTAGTGTTTTGTATTTATAAATAGATAACGCGAGTTTGAAAACACGGCGCTCAGGAGTCTACGTTTCTTTATACGTTGAAGATAGTTGCAGACTAAAGTAAGTCTGTCTGTAGCCAGATTCATCCTTACATCATTCAGCAGTTATCTGCATAATTTAATTATTCATTTGAAAAGTGGTCCAAGTTTTTCCTATTGACCTTTGCCTACTCTCTGCAAGATAAATGACAGCACCTTCTTCCGTGGCAGTTTTCCCGTTAATTGGTGTCTGGATGACTGATGAAGGGAGGTAGCGCTATGACGTAATTGACAACATAATCAGAGCGGCGGTTTCGGTGATGGATTTTGGTGTATTAATATGTAGTACCTATTTATAATAAACTCTCGTACAATATCTACAGCGTCTATAGAAATTAGCGTAATGTTATGATATTATAATTTAAGAACCTATGTTGAGAGTAAACTATTAAACCCATTTTTTTATTCAAATTCGACCTGAAGTTCTTGAGATTAGCGCTATCAAACAAACAAACTAGCCAATACAAACAGACAGACAGGCTGACAGACAAAAATTTAAGAACTGTAATTTAGTTTAATGTATCGTGCAAATAAATATACCAGCTGAAAAAAAAAACATTGTTATTTAGACATTAAAAACAGACACTTCAATATAATTATTTATTTGTATTGATAATACTATGTGAATCAAACTACGTATTGACAAACATCCAATCATTGTTACCAACTTTTGCATTCATATAATTTAAAGCGTTTCTTTGATCATCTTTTAAAGTAACATATCCCTACTCTACACATTTGTTCAACAATTGCAATTTACGAACCAAAAATAAATTATTATGCATGAAATTTAAGCAAACTGACCTCAAAATCTCGTGGTTTAAATAAGAATTCAATTCAAGATCCTGTGTAATAACCCAATAAATACTTTTCGAGGAATAGAGGTTCGCGATTATTTCTTAAGTTGGCTGCCGTTTTGATTTAGTATAGGGTGTGGAGCTAAAAATATCTTGAAGGAGGTAAAAGGGGACTTCTTGACAGTCTTAGTATTGAAAGTCGAATTGATTTATTAGACGGATGAATTACATTTTAAGTTTTTGAAAGGACGGCGTAATTTGTTTGCCTTTATAAACTGCTTACAAAGAACAGCTTGCTCTAATACATTGTATGGATAAAATAATTGACACACAGGGACCAATAAACACAGGGCTTCACTTTAAAAATCAAGCTGAAGAAAGGTATAATTATAAACACTCAGTTACCAAAATGTAGTCTGGAGAACAAAGGGCTGCTAAACAAACTAAAGCACCAAAAATATGTGATATAAATAATCTTAAAAAAATACAAAGCTCTTCACAACTAAAGCGAGATGCAGGAGTATCTCAAACTATATAAAATAATAATATCGGTAACTTTCACATTTCAGTTGATAAGGGACGCGTGACGGACGAACAACCACCGGCAGCGCCTTCCCCTCGTTAAATGTTCTGTTATGAAAGTTCATAAAAAGGTCCGTCAAAACTTTCTTTCGTATCGTCCACAGGTCGATTCCCTCGATCTCGTCTTTTACTTTTCTCGTGCAAACTCCTCGGGAGAATTATTGCATGACGCATGGCGATGGCGGAGTAAAGTGCGCAGTAAGTCTCTATTATCTACGCCGTTAGAGTCGCGTGAATGAAGGAACGAACGTGGTGGGAATCTACAAGCTAACTCAATTCTCACCGTTCCTAATACATCTAATATACCAACGGGCTTTCTTTGTTCCCTCACATCACATTTCATTCATTTAAGCTTATGTTATTTGGGATTCAAATCATGATATTTTCTACTGCAAAAGAGCTAAGAACTTCTTATTTTTTTTAGCTCAGTAAAACTCTTATCAGCTCGAAAAGTTTCGTAATTGATTGAAGTGAATAACTAATATTTCGGTGACTTGAGCTGATGTAGCATAGATAAACAAGTACTATTCATTTGTATTGAGGTTCATTACAACAAACATTATATTTTTATGGAGTCTAGACCTATAAAAGTAATCTATGAATTACTTATCCACTCTTTCGACCTTAATATTGAAAGGTTACATTTATGTGCAAAAAGATGTGTAAGCATAATTAATTTTATAACATACTTAATTCAAGAATATATGAGGGGATGTATGAGACAAAAATAGTGTGCCTACAAGGGATTCACTATTTCCTTTTATTTACTTTGTAAAAGTTGAAAGATAATATTTTATATAACGTTACCCACAGAGTTGTTCATCCCACACATTAGGTATACGATCCCTAGATGCCTATCTCGAATCGGTATCTTTACGTAAGAAGCGGGGAGTGAATGGGGTTTAATTTGTTCAGTAGAAGATCCCGCTGGCCGCTATTCAGCTGATACTACACTTTCGTACAAGCGCTCTACAGAAGTTCTTAGCTAATGTTTGTCTGACGTAGTTCTACAGAACTAACCTCAATCATCTCAGTTTGCTTAAGAAAATTATTAATTGATTACAATCAGTGAATCCGTAGAGCATGATATGAAGAATTAGCGTTCCACACACGCAAGCGCTAACGTCTTTACGATAATTACGTCACACTAAGTACTTGTGTTATTGTTCGAGAGTACAGAACGTACGTACGTAATGCGAGTACATAGCATGAATCACAAATATTATGGATTGTTATAGTACGTCCCATTCAGCTTTTGCCAGCTCTATAATGCTTCTCGTAAAATTTTACGAGGAATCTTCCATAAGCTTTGATTGCTCGATCATTGAGGTAGATATCTTCGTATGTAGATTGGCATTAGTTATTATAATAACTTTCGTTCATAAGTTCGTATGTTTGTTTGAGCTAGCAAATGTACGTAATATGTTAGTAGGGTAAGGTTCAACAACGATATTATTACAACTTACTTAACTCCAGTTAAGGATCGTAATAAAACGATTTTACTGCTCATTTCACGGCTGTTCGTAAATTATATCTTCCTTATGATACTCTGTAATGAAAATAGCCCGAGTTATGATTACATTATAACATAGCAGTCTTTATAATTGAAGCATTTAATTTGTGATGGAATATGATACGAATAATTCTGGTATTTAATAGCACAAGCCGTGAATGTTGCAAATAAACGAGTTGACCTTTGCAAAGCCAACAAGACATAGCTTGTTCCATCTCTTGCGTAAACAATCTCAATAAATTGTTCCCGTTGATCCGAGGATGAGCCCCGTGACGTATGAAAATAGAGGGTTGAGTACGTGGTGTCTGGAGGCGTGCGCCGGGACGATGCGTGACTCGTTGTAACCGAGGACGAACCCCGCCGCACAAACCACCATCGCTCACTGCCAGAGAATAAATCACTGCACAACCTACAAAAATATCCCACATAAAGCCACAGTAAACAACTCCTAAATTGAATATTTGTGTGATTCCGGGAAGTGGAATATAAAATGTCATCAGTAATCCAATCAATCCTCGCCTTATTCAAATTCTCACATTCGACGTATCCCTGTCGCTCTTTGATTTAGACGTACGTTGGATTTTATTGATCTACTCGTTACTGGTGTTTTATCAGAAATTCTGTTCACTCTCTGAGTTTCAAGTCAGTTGCATTTCTATACCAGATTCCAATTCATAAATGGAAACCTCTCTTGGGTTTATCAATCTTTAAAAAGGTTGAACCATAGGTTCTGTTCTAAAACTAAAAAAACATGTCACAGTCTAGACTGGCTAAGTAATATTCGATGTCGGGATCATATAACACGTCGTCCGTACCTGATTTGGTGTAAAAAGTTCGTAAGTTCTAGTTGGTGTAACTTTTCCAGATTTAGTTCTTACAGGACTTGGACGGTGAGTTCACAGTAGATTTTATTATGCAACTTGGACAGAAAGGGGAAACAAAGACAGTTCTGGAGGAATTCATCAAAAGTTTTGATTGTATTACGTACACTCCACTCGAATGCTTGTTAATCTTTCGGCGCCGCCGCTGTATACTTGGTGTATACTTTTTTCAAACTTCTAGAAAGTTGTGAAATTTTTTAAGGACGTCTTAGGAATATCTTTGAGGATGCCATATTTATTTATTTTGTCCATGTGTAACATTTAGAAATTATGACTTTACTAGATTTCATTCCGAATCCATAGGCTTGAATAGTCATTTATCTATTTAGCAGGCGGATACTTGATACCTACGTGAAATATTTAATGAGAAGCGGGTCATATTGTTACTAAAATATAATAGAAGACACAAATTAAATATTTTTATTTAATTTTAAATCTTTGATTCGTGTTAATTTAAAACAATTAAAATGAAGCTTATTTTTATAACCAACACTTAAAAAAAAATAATTCTATGGGAAGGTGATGATTGTTAAGTGCCATTATGGCTAGTAGTTAGCAAGGATTGTATCATGTAAAATCCAATAGTATCGCAAGAACATGGTGACGTAAGGTTTGGTGTACACACGCGTCACAATATGCGTGAGTGGGTGATCGCGGTCGGCTTCAGTTTAATTAATCTGGATTTGATGAGGGATTAAGTTCCCGCGACGCGTGACGGATCGGGAGCTCAGCGCGTCCTGGGCCTCGTCTACTGCGGTTTAAAACGGATTTACCTCTCATTTCATCGCCACACAATTCGTACACACGTATGTATAAGAATATAAAGCGATAAACTGAGTAGGATGTTCTCTTTGTCATAATTTTTTTTAGGAATATAAAATAAAATAAATAACTTGAATTTTGTGTTTGTTTGTGCATCGAAAATTAGTTGCCTGTATTTTATTTAATGTATTTATTTAATTAGTTTTAAATATTAAATTGTAGTTAGGTTAGTAATTAAAAAAAAAGTATATAATACTAAAAAAGCTTCCTGTTAATATTTTTAATTTGACATGTTATTAGGTTACGCTGACTTGCTATTATACTAATTGAAAGTCAACTAATAATATTCTTCAAGTTCAAATAGAAGTAAAACATCGCAATCTATCTTAGATGTATGAAAGTTTAGTTTTTTTTTAAATAAGTGCACGTTAAATTTTTTAATAAATTTAACAAAATATGTTATTTAAGTGTTCATACAATTTTTTTAATTCATTCGATAAATTTGAATGTAAATAACGAACCTCACTACCGCACAAGTATGTATTATAACTACGTGAAATATGTTCTGAAAGGCATATTTAGCTTTTGAGCCCCTTCATGTATATTAGGTATTAGCCAGTATGTTCGTAAGGCATCTTAGAAACACTAATTCTTCGCTGTACAGATGGTACAGCTTCCTAGATATTACCTTAGCTGGAAACTACAAAGTACAAACTACATTATATGAGTACAACTTGGATCTCTTCAAAGCAAGAGTTAATAGGTATCTCATAAGTAAACGTGCTCCACCGTAGATCATTAGGTAAGATCGTGGTCAAACGCGTGCCTATCCATCATAAAAAAAAATACACCCGACTCTATAGGACAGCTATATTGATCGCATTTGAGAGATAACTTAAATATTTTTGCCGATATTTGCTCTCTATTATTGAGAATACGGGTTATTCACGTTACTTTAGACGGGATATGCTGACTAGTTTCGAATATAATACGTAGATTCATCAACTGGGCTATTATTCGCGTGTCGTCGCCTCAGTGCGAGACGTCGCGCGGAAACTAGTCGGCATATCCCGGCTAAAGTAACGTGAGTAAACCGTATTTTCAATAATAATGTCCTCACCTCACGTCGGTTTTAATAATATGATATGCTCTCTCATAATCATATTTTTACATCCGGATGTTATCAAAGGATAATTTAATTTAATTTAGTATTTTAATAACTTAGTGCACCATCTGTACTAAGAGTGGCTCGCATCAACATTCGGTGTAAGATTTTGAGTTAGTAACACAAAGCGCTCAGCATTCTGACGTCCACCTGCAAACTGCAGCGTAACTCCACAATAGCATTACTGTTCAAGCTCCCAACCTCTTATGTTGAGATGTTCCAGGCAACACCGGAATTTCCTCTTTTATTCAAAGTCACGAATTTATTTTGCAGATCTCAACAAACATAGTGTTCTTTTTCAGAAAACTGGACTGTTTAACTAAGGTTGTGTTTTTACTATGTATTGTATTCGTATTCATTTAATTATTGCGATAATAATTTATTGCGATTGCGCTCTGTTTATCATCCACAAGATTTGTAAGAATATGCCATCCTCGACTTTATCCCATCAATTAGTTTCTTTAATATTACGAATCTATGTGCTACGGCGTGGAGGCGTAGGGCTGCTACGTCAAGTGCTACACGGTATGTTTATTTGCTTTCCGCCACAGAAATCTATTATGAGAAGGTCTGTCTGTGCGTTATCTGAAAAACATGACTCATGTGTTTATTTTCAGTCGACTCCAAACATATTTTGAGTTTAATCTATTACATAGTATCAGAGATAAATCTGTACTAATATTGACCTACTCGACTAACAAATTACTGCAACATTAATATATTCACAGAAAAGTTCAAAGCCTGCTATTACGCCAGCTCATTATAAAAACACTTCGCGGATAATCAAAAACAACTATGAACTGGGGGCGAAAACAACAAAATATTAAATGGATAAATTAAGCAGATCGTAAAATATACGCATATAACTTCCGCAACACGAAACAAAATCCATTACATTAATGTTAAAGAAGAGGAACAATACGTCACTGTCAGAGGAGAGTGGGCCGGGAAGTGATTCCAGACGGAGCGGCGGAATGCCCGCGACGTGCCGCGACTCCCGACGCTGCGGAGTACATTCATATTTGGAGGAATTAGCGGACGTGACCGTCCGTCAAGTGTAACTCGTTGAATTTAATGGACGCTTCGATTCAATTTCAGAGCTGCCAATGTTGTCACCAAACAGTTTTCTCCATAGGAATGTAAGGCGCTGCACACACTCAAGTGTTCTTAATTGAATTTATCCATCCCTATTTTAACTCAATAATTTATAAACCCATAAACTTTCGATAGAATTATCGTTACACGTCACTGCCGTGTCAAGAACGTACTAACTATTTGTTCTTTCGAGCGAAGAGATGGGTTTTTCGAACAAAAATATAGCAATGTAATCGAGCGCAGCTCCGGTGGATACGCAGCCTAATAGTTAGAAAATTTGCAGATTCATTCGAGTTTTGTCGTTTAGTTTGTCAAGTTAAACTTGTCCATCGATTTGAGCGCAGACACTTGGATTGAATTTCAGTGCTGCAATTATTGGCATCGATCAGCTGTCTAAAGGAACACAAAGTGCTGAGCTTACGTTCTGCAGTGCATACCGACCGAGGTCGACGGCCGTGTCATGTTACTGTTTATTTACGAAAGCACGAATATTGTTTTAAGGGTTCCGTGCCTCAAAAAGAAAGTCAGATCACTTAATCGATTATTTCGTTGTCCGTAGTCCGTGTCTCGACTATTTTCGGAGAAATATTTGGCAGTATAAAGTCAAAATGTTGTGGGATATAATTTTATTTCAGTCAAAAGTTCTTTAAATTTTTTGAAGTAAACCTTTTAAGTTAACGTAATGTAAATCGGTATTATATAGCATATGGCACAAACTAAACCTTTAGTTAATTAAGATTCTGCTGGATACTTTAATGACAATGTTGAAAAAAAAACATGTTTACATTAAAAAGCAATCGTTTTTAAGACTTCCATAAAGAGGAGGTTCTATGTTCGACGGGTATATGTTTTCATATTTGTAAATTAATCCAACACATCATCAATGTCGTATAAAGCAGGGAACATATTAATTACTCGAAAAACTTTACGCGTTCATATTAAATTACAGATTTGTTTACAATGCAGCTCTGCAGCACATGATTGGTGGTGAGGGAAACAAAAGTTCCGAAGCTTTGTTTTGTTTGCTTTTTAACTTAATTAATTCTCTGGCCACCGGCGCAGCGAGCGATATTGCTTCGTTATAATAACTTTAAAACATCAAACGTTAACGCATTAACTCGATCAAGCTTTTGTTCATAGTAAAGAGAAAATGTAATTTACTTCGTTACCTTCAGTCAATTTCCATATTGTGATCAGACGTCGACGTTATAAAGGATAGTATAAAAACAGAACTACAAAAGAAAGCTTTTTTCATAAATATACTTCAGTGCTTGATTTTCCATGTAACAGGTGAAGCCTCTTTATAAGTGTGATAAAACACGATGTTTTTAAAACAAGGCGCGTGTATATCGGCAATATAATCATAGTACCCTCAGCTTCGCTTTTTTACAGGCTAATAAAAGTCGGACAACATTTACGAAGACAATGCTATAAAATTTGGCATAAAATCACGGCGCCGAAAATTTTATATCACAAACTATTGCGTTCATAAACCACAGACAAGAAATGATTGAACGAACGACGGGTGTTTTAATAAACCATTTTCTTCTTCAAAATTGACTCAATCAAATGAATTCAAGTGTAATGTAATGACATTGTTCAACGGTTTTTACCATTCAAATAACACGAACGCCTATCTATCAAAATAAGATATAACTCAATATTTTTTATGATTTATAGATTTAACATTGGGCAGCTATTATAAAAACATAAGAACATGTTAACTGATGTGCTACAATTTAGACAATATGAATGTGTGTAAACCGAATTGAATAATTCGTTAAATACTTTCTAACTGTCTAGCTCTCGTCGTATATATTCAGAATTACACATGATTTACTATCATTATGTATATTATATATTAGTAGGATATTAGAAGTTGTCTTTGGTTGGTATTAATATCTAGCCGTATATTGTTCGTCGCGCGACTGACTGACTGATTCATCAACGCAGAGCCTAAACCACTGGGCCTAAAAAAATTACTGTAATACAAAATAGTTAAGGCTATTCCACTTCGAGTAAATTAAGGATGGAACGGTTGTATGAAAGTCTGTTGTATTTGTTTTTTTTTTTTAAATTAGAAAATACAATAAGAATGAGTCTGAGCCATGTTTCAAGTTGACACACGTTTAAGTAAATGGCTGTTAAAATATGGGATCACAACCTTAACACGCTCGTACAAATACCGCACGCTGTTGAAAGTTTTCATTCCTACGAAAAATAAATCCGTAAATCACATGTTTATTTGAACGTGAAAGGTGGTACCTGGCAATACCACGTCCCGGTGGTTTTATTGAAAACTCCGGACTATTCTATGACACAAAGACCTTAATTTATTCTTGAATCGCATTTATTCTTCCCATGTGTTGGAGCCGGTGACAGAGGGTCCTTAAGGTTAATGTAGGTCTTGTCATCGGAAATTGGAGCGGCCGAAACCGTGCGATTTGTCAGATGTCACGAGGAATTGAATCCTAAAGGTGTAGGTGAAAATGTGGGAAATTATTATGGATAAATGTTTTCACATTTACTGGGCTTTATTTAATGGAGAAGACTTCAGACCATACGGCATTGAGAAATCAATTTAATTTTACGGATTTGTGGAACTCGATTTGAAGTTAGCCGTCTAATAATGCTTTTGTAATTCGGACGTTTTCAAGGGCTCGACGCTGTGAATAACGGATGAGAGATAATTTTACTCAATAAAAGGCGTAGGAAATATCAAAGATAGCTATATGACACTTTGTCTTATGAGAGGTCTTTGATGCTACTACTTCCTCAACAATTTTCATTTCCGTCGTTGAAATCCTCCACTCAAGAGAAGTTCTCAGCATGCCAATTTTAACTCGGAATCTGTTTCTAAGTCTGTTTCAAATGAGTTTACATCATACAACTTCATCGTATTCTGTTATGGATAACCTTTTGTCTGAAATTACTTAATCACGACCAAACTTTAGATTGAGGCTTCAATTTACTCAATGGTTTTGTTAGATTGAACTTGTTCAAAGTTTATTTTGACTGTTATTATCATTTTGAGTTTAAATCCTTCTTAGATAAACAGTGTTTTACAGGAAGTTTAAAATCTTAAGAAAACATATTTGAATATCATAATAAAGAAAATTTGAGATATAATTCCCAACAATTCTATAATTATATTACTGAGAACGTTTCATATGTGTATTTGTTGCCTTAATGATCCTATTTGGATCAAAATTACATATTATTATGAGAACTGAATTTTAAATTAGCCAAAACCTACAATACAATACAACCAAAACAATAATTATAATTTAAATACCGATAAAAAAAATACGGGCGCGAGTCAACTAGCAAAATAGCAACGTCCATTTGTAACAAAAAGGCCATTCATCAAACGAGATAACAGCTTCACAGCGTTATCAAAACATGACCGAAGTGAAGCGATCGCAATGTTTTGCTGCGAATACCGGCCCGCAGCAAAAAGTTAACACAATGGAAAAGTTCACGCTTCCAAATAAATCGTTTCATTTCTTTATTATTACCCCGTTTTGCACCTTCATTGAGCCTATTTGAAACAAATATCGTTACAATGAGCTCTACTTTAAAAATACCCTCTTTTGCAATACTTGACTGAATATAATGTATATGATAAGAAATATAATAACTGTGTAGAGTATGACATAATGTATTGGATTAGTTGTTGGATAGAAAGTCTTTTTGGAGATTGAAGTAGCATTAATGATTGTATTGTCGGCGTCGTTGCCAGTAGCGATAAGGTGAGAAGTTTAGTGAGTATACCAGCTACCGCTCGCAGCTGTGTCCAAGTTTTACCAAGGGGTAAAAAAAATAGCATATATTATCACCTTTTCTCAGACTTACCAAATACATACAACAATCGGTCAAGCCACTTCAAAGGACTAAGAGAACTTATGACACGATATTTTTTCATATTACCGCGGTTGTGTGTTGAGCCAGAGTCCAAGGTGGGCTTTTACAAGTGCAAATAGTGCAATACAAAATAATATTTCTCAGTATTTTCCCTGTAAGAGACAAGCGTAGGATGTCCGATCGACGCGCCACCACTCTACGCTAGACAACAGCCTTCGCGTTGTTGCACTCACAGACAATACTTTGTCATTTTTCAACTTACTTGAGGTCATTAAACCTGGCAAATGTATTGTCCATTTGTTGGATGTGAATTTAAGAGCGGTGTCTCGAGCTAGTTATAACTTTAGGTGGTATGAAAGTTAAGACAGTATAAAAATGCTTATTGATTAATTATTTTTATAGCATTAAGCATGCTTAGCAAATTATACTAAGAAACAGTTGATACAGTTATGGCACCGGCAAATAATCAATAAGAATTTGAAATAACGTATGCGTTCATTCTTTTGCTAAATGTAATTTCGCCATGTTGGTTTGTACCCTAGATAGGAACAAATGGATGAACGTGACGTCACGAAATGAAGTAACATACACTTGAGCAATTTAGGTTTCTGGCAAGAGGAGACCGTAGCTGTTGGTTAAAGCGACTGCCCAGTCTGTTAAATCCTGCCGGTCCTAACTGTTTCTTAGAATAGTATAAAAATGTATTCTCTGAATTCTCTACAGTTATTAAGCAACTAACAATGGGTGTTATGTAAAAAGATAATTATAATTATGTATTTCATGTAAAGGTTACTTAAGAGATGTTAAAGAATTATCCTGCTATACTATAATTAATTATACTTAATAATTACGAACTACAATCACAATTACTTAATCGAATGAATTCAACCTTCGATGTTTTCTCCAAACCACGATTATTTACTTTCATGGCCGAAGTAAAAGGCGAGTCTGGGCTTATAACACTCGGTTGAGCAACGTCTGCAGGCTCTGATAACAATACAGTACAAATTATATAGCTGAAACTGATTACGGGTTCTTAGGGACATTTTGTTCATCTCAACTTTCATGTTTATGTCAGGCATTTAACAAATTTATATTTATTTGTCTTTTTTTGTAGTTTTTTTATAGCTATACTTTCTTATTCTTCTTCGTTGTGTCGATAGCTGAGTCAAATTATAATTTGACGTGCCATCGTGGTGAAACGATTAGCCAATTCGCTTTGAAGAACTCGCGAATCGCCCAGGGTGCGCCGGACGTAGAGAATCGTATAATCGTATCGTACTTATTTAATAGATTTTTTTATTGTTATTTTATAAATATTATTTCAATGAATTCTTAAAAATGAGAAATTGTATGAAAGTATCTTCTTTTGTAGAGAAATAAAAAAATACTTCATAAATTTTATTAACTGTTATTTTCGTGTTAATGATTTACCACAAGACCTTCTCACTTAAAGATTGTATCGTACAGCAGAGCCAAATAAACAGGAAAAGTAGAATTCTCAAGTACAGATTAATAAATCCTGGACGAATATCTAAACTTGGTTATCTGGTCATATGTATAAGAACATCAACAAGTCATCAACAAAAGTAGCTGTACACTTAAAAAAATTATACTTCTACAACTATTTGAATACGAAAACGCATTCAAATATCCCTTTTATAAAATAATGGACTTATTATCGATTCTATATATATTTTTCTTCTTCTTTCGTGGCGATAAAAAAGCTCTATTAGTTTTAATTCATCTTATCGATAAATAATTTCGATTCTCAGAATTAAGCGAAATTGAAAATTTGTTTGTTATAACTTCTGTATGTGTCTGCTGACTGTAAGTTACTTATGACAAATAGCTGAGCATTACAAAAAGAAAAAAAAACATTTGTAGATGTTTATTTTAGTTGAATATGTATAATATTTAAAATTAAATATTTTTTTTCTGAAAAAATATAGAATGAAATACACAGAATTAACTTTGGTTGGCAAAATAAAATTTGATGACAATAATTCGTCAATTATTTTTATATGTTAATCGGCTAAAATGTTTTGTATATCATGTTAAGTTTATGCAACATACCCACATGATTTATTTTCAATCAGCGTGAACACTCACATGATTATTTTGGTGCACATCTGCGCCTTCATGTAAGTGACGCATAAGAAGTAACAAAGATATTGATTTTTACATCGCAAAAACATTTAGGCAAAAATACGAAGAAAACAATCACCCATAAATTGTAGTAAACTACTAACAAAGCTTTCAATAAGTAGGTCGTAAACAAATCAAAGCCGAGCACGTTCAATTTTTTAAAGTGTTTGTATTAAGGTGCCTTTTCGTGTGACCAGTTGGCACCGTGCCGAGTGCGCGGCGGCAATTAGCCAAAATTATGCTCAATAACAACTTCCCAAGCAATTAGCAGATGTAGACTCAAATTAAGGACCTAAACCTAGTTAACCATAGTGCAACACCAATGAGATTTGTTTTATAACTTTATCGACTAAAAAGTTGTCCATTTGTGCTTCGGAGTCCGCATAGCTCACTAAATTTTAAGATAAAAAGATGCATTCTGCTCGAGAAAGTAAAAAGGGGACGTTGTTGGTGCCAAATAGGTCGATTTTGTTAATGAATTCTATCCATTGAAAGAAATCGTGTTTACGTAAACAGCTTCTTTGCTTTCGAAATAAAAAAAAATGGCGATGCTACATTTGCCAACATATCGAGTCAAATGAAGACTCGTTACAATATTAATTACCTACGTCTGTATTTATTTGCTGGGCATTTTTGACGTTAAGATTCTAGCCGCCTGTTCTAGTCTAACAGCACCTTCTACCTGTGTTATCTGACATGCCTAACCTAAACAAGGTGAGACAAAATGTCAGAATAAAGGTCTAATAATAAATAAATAAAATAACTCTATTAGCCGGCCATACCTGCATTTTAAATTGTCTTTTATACGAGGCTTGGATACAGCTATATTTACCGTAAATATTTATTTCTATCAATAAGATTGTAATCTCCAGTATCGTTAGCAGGGCTTTTAATATCGATTTAGCTCGGTATCTAAATGTGGAAGTAAACAGAGCAGTAAATATGTATTGTCTGCGCCATTAGGGCGTGTAAATAAATGAAGCAAGCTAGCGTCGAGATACTACACTAATGCTGCGGCGCTAAGGTAATAAGTGAAACTGTCATATTGAAGGTGATATATAATAGACATGGTAACTGATCTATAGATAGTAAAATATAGGATACCTTATCAAAATATAAAAAAATATATAAAACAAATGCAAGAATTCTTGTTACATTCTATAAAGCAAACTTATTTTATGATCATTCAAAGTGTCATGGGCGAGTCCATTTTTAAAGTACGAAATTCATAACAAAATATTTGATAGTTGATTAACTCACAGAATTTATAGCAGCTTTTGTGAAAAACAATGCAATTTTTCGAATAGCTATCAAACAAAATTCACAACATTCACAAAATACTTACGCGTGACGTCACACCATTGTAGTCGTTTGTTAGAAGCGTTTGGGCGAGTAAATGATTAATGTGAATTTAAAATAGCATTATATCAGGAAGCTTATGTTTTATTAAACTAATTATTTTAATGAAGTTTCAATATCGAGAGGTGTTTCAATTACATACGAAAATAAAAATTAGTCTTCATGCATAGAAATTTGCTAAATTATAATAATATTGGATGACTGCCTTCAATTTAACACTTCACATGTCATTTGGTTGTATAAATGGGCCCTTACCACCTCCATAAACCTGAATCATATTAGGTAAGTAAAACATACAATATCGATCTAAATGTTCAATTTGTAAGAGAAACCGTAAGAATCACTGCATGCTCAATTTTATAGTTTATATCTGATCATTAATAGCTAGCAATTGTATAGTTCGTTAACAAAGCTCATATTATTAATTTGATTTATGGCAGCGAGCATGCAGCATTTCAGACAATAGCTAGAACTTATAACAGTGAGGAATGAATTATTACCACATAACATAGTTACCATAGTAGAAATTGAAACGTGCACATACAATTGATAAACCCCGCTAGAATATCAAGTGGCGACGAACACTTCGTACATAATTATGTATTTGTCTAGTACTTATCTATCCATTAAGGATAGTACGTCGATAATGTGTTCATTTTGGAGTCTTTATGTAAATGCAGCTGCGGCTCTGAATCTCTCAGGAGTAGTAGATTTGATATTTGGTAATATGCTTACCAGTGATTCTTTCTCTATGTTATGACAACCTAGAGCATTTTAAAGCTACCATTTCCCATCTATGTAAGAACTATATACATTATGATTATACCTACTGTTTTTTTTTTTAATATTGTTTGTATCGCTAATCTTCTGTAAGCTTTTATTTAAATATATAACATAATTACACATGTCACTTTAAGTTTCTATTTAAACAATCACTCAATTTAATAAACTGTTAAATATATATCATAGAAAGAACTAGTTGTCGCTACAATCGTTTATTTCAACAGTTGTCTATTTGACTTCCAACTGTCATGGATTCGCACCTGCTTTCAATACAGTGCTGGTTACGCCATTCTGTTCCGAAACGTTAAAGTGTTAACTTGTGTCCAAGGACCGTGTCACAGTGCAATAATAAAGTGTAGTGATCAAGTAGGATTATTGTGTAAGTACGTTATAATTTTATATAAGAATTATTATTGTTACTTATATTGAGAAAGGATTGATAAATGATGGATTGGTTAAACAAGGAACGTAAATGTTATTTGTACTTTACAAATAATATGTTTAATTGCTGTTTTTACTGAATATGTTTTCCTTATTTTATAACCTAAAATGACAACTCTGAATTAATAGACAACAATTCGTAATTATCTCCTCTCTCTATGGTGGAAACCGGGCTTAGTATTTCTAAGAAAAACTGATTCAGCTCAGTAATCTGCCTGCTAATCAGTATGTGCCGTTGGCTCTGGAAACTGTTGGCAATATCGGATACAGATTATAATCTTTGGTAGAAGGAATATGCTCCACCTATTAGTGTACTGCTATACCCACTCGACCTACATCGTACGACGCGTTGCATAGAGCGATAGTGATACAAGATACAAGATTTAAATATAACAAGAGAAAAGTGAAAATTACACTCGCTATTCTATCGGTAGTAAGTAGTAATTATTTTTATTTTGAGGATGTTACAGCTAGGCTAATTTTGTTACGTTTCTGTAGAACAATTTACTACTACTACTAGTGATGTAACACGCTACTCAAGAAAATGTACTAGCTGTTGTCCGCGACTTTGCGCGGGATTCTTGGAACCACCCGACATCACACATACGCACACACATTCACATCACACGCGCAAACACACTCGCTTACACCATTCAGGCAACACACATAAGACACCACATTTATAGACTTTAGAGGTTTACCAAATTCTTAATTCTTTAATCTAAAAAAAATAATTTTAATTTTAACTTCGTATATTAGTAGGTATTCCTATTTGTATTTAACTTAATTGTGAAACTGAAAGGTGCTGGTACTTATAGCACAGGATTGCCTATTTTAAGTACCAGCAGAACATTATATTTTGATTTGTACCTAAGTTAAAAGTGTCCTACTATGTACCTACTGTATTTTTTTTGTGTGCCAAATAAATTATTATTATTATCTAAATACAATGTAGAATCTTACTACTCTATGAATAAAGCTTTCCAATGTAAACAAGCATCCGGTACCCAAAATGCAATATAAATCTACCAAACTTTCTCGTCCACAAAACAAAGTAGATCGTTTAAAACTACTCGTCAGTCTCGTATTATTGAGTTTTGATTTGAAATGAATGATTATTGAGGATTGGTTAAACTTAAAGATTTACTGGTACACCGCTCTGTAAGTAATAAGGTTATTTCAATACAAAAATACATTTCTGTTAGATAATTAAAAGTCAAAAGAATGGTATAGTTTTAAAATATTTTTTATTAACACATAAATATTATCGCGTGATAAAAGTTACCGAGTTCACCAATATTTTTGTTAACCTCGGCATAAACTGTAAAAAGTTCGACTGCTGCAACAACTTTGCGATGTTTACGTAGGTTTATCAAAATTTGTCTTTATAAGAAGTATAGTGTTTAAGTAACTAATTATTACGAATATAAATTTATTTAATATTTACCAAAGGTGAATACAGGTGCTACATAATTTATTGGGTCTTCTGCAGTATATCTAACCTAACCTAACCTGTATAATATATCATATTCTACTTGTATAATAGGTCCAATCTAAGAAATAGGTAATTCATAAAAAAATTGCCGGATTGGGGGATTTTATACTGGCGATGGAAGTTATCCTTTCAAATTGGAATATCAAACAGTTTCTATTCCGGAAACAGGCCCGACACTGATTCTGGAACCTAAAAAATAAAAAGTTTTTATTTGCCATATCCACAATTCGATCAAAACAAAAATACACAGGCCGTGCAAATAAAATCTACGAATAAAACTAACCAATGCGGTAGCAAAAATGTGAAAATCTAAGCGAAACGAATGCATAAAAGCTGTGATTGTTATTGTAGCGATGGCGGACAGCGACAAGTGATCTGTCAGTGTGCCGCGTCTTACCACACGACACACGGATTTGAGGACGCGTCTCCTGCTTGACTGATGTGCAATCTTCCAACACATTTCTTTGTTATTGTGATTAATTCAGTGACTCGGCAATGAACAGGTAACTATCCCGCATGTGTAAATATTCATTTGGTTTCTTCAGTACTAAAGATACATGTGGCAATTTTGAGAGAATAACTGACAAGAACATAAGTTTACTTAAGCTATATTATAAAACAAAAATAATTTTAGTATAACTAAAGTTCGTGTTGTCTTGGAAAGATTTTACTTGAATCTGAATATTTTGTTGCTATTCGAGTTTTTCCTTTTTGTTTTATTTTTCAGTTACTCAGCTTTGTTCAAAAAATCTTAATGGTAACGTTATATCTTAATACGCTTTTTTTAAAAAACTATTCGACAAGGGATAACAAAATCTTAGTAGCAAAAGTTTACCCTCAAAACCCTTCAAGGATAATCTCGAGTTTGTTAATATAAGCCTTCAGGGACTAACCCCAAGCAGTGTTTGGTTACTAATGCGTTGTGTATTAGCATAAAACTTACACTGCTGAATAATGTAAGTACCTATTATTGGGCGGGTTCCGCACCTTCGGATATAAAAATGACCCTTATCGGAGATTTTGGTTCTTCTTATGTGAAAACCAACTATTACTAGGGGCTTAGTAGCTCTATTAGTTTGCTAATCAAATTATTATAAAGCCGCGTCAGTAATAAATGATAACTATAAAGCTTAACTGGATTGCAGTTTGTTTGAAAAAATAGATAAAACATATTTTATTACTGACAGTAATTTGGTAAAGACGATAGCTGGCTAAAATAAATGCGCCAAACACTTTTATTTAAATTAAATTGCGCATTTATTTTCTTTTGCTAAAAGGACATTTTCTATATGTAATAGTGTAAAATTTTAGGTATACTTATTTATGATGCACGATGTTTTGGACATGTTATTTTGCGGTGAACTGTACGTTCATTCTGAATACAATACAATAAAGCGCTGTCACAACCATTTATTTATAGTAGTGAATATTTAACGGTTGACGCACGAATTTATTCATTACTTTCATTCGAGGTTCTCTAACTTACATTTCAAAAGCTCATCTAATTTCAATGCATATGAGATGAGACAAACAATGTCATAGGTGAGATTTCGCAGGATCATGCTAAATCTTACCAGATTTATTATTTAGGGTGAAACACGGCCTGATTTTAGATGAAGTGGAATTTTTCCAATCTCATTTTGATAAAACACACCAACTTGTTGTGGAGATGTCTATGTTGATAAACGTTCGTGCATCATAAATTGAAATAGCCTAGGGGAAAATAATATTATTATTGGGTGGAAGTATTTAAGGTATGAAGTGGTTGTTAGATAGCAGTAGTAGCATACAACTTGGCTAAACTTTAGAACCGGAAACATCTTTTGTTTGCTGATAACATCATCAAACAAATGATGATTGATGTAAATAAAGTTTACGATTGGTTCACGATTTTAATGTTTTTTTCTTTAAATTAGGTTGGCTCATTACTTGATTTGTAATTTTATTGCTATATGAACGGCACAGTATATTACAATTTTAAAGGTTTCTAGTGATTTGCAAACACAAATTACTAGTATTCTTGTTAACCCTCTCCAGATAAGCTTAATTCGCTTGTGTTAGGAAAAAGTTCACGTCCAACGTGTAATGACCAGGATTTGTACCCACGACCTCTCGATCGTAAGACCGAATTGTGCTCGAATCAATCTGCAGAAAACATGCCAGTTTGGAATATGACGCGGAAATTACTAAAAAGCGCCGTGCTCGTAGGGTCTGCCAGGCACAAAGCTTTAGTAGTGCGCTAGCAGCGCGCAACCATAGTGTTATAAGCTGTCATCTATATAATATTGCCAATGAATTTTGCAACATCTACCCTTTAACTAGGTTACAATGTAAGAAGAAGGTTACCATATGGCTTTTGACAAAATCTTACGAAGATACGGAGCTATTGACTAAAATGAGTATACTTTAACCCAAATACCTTCCCCTTACACACACACACACACACACACACACACACACACACACACGCACACACACACACATGCACATTCACAATAATTATTATTATATAATATATGCATGCATATCTATTTTCATACAAATAAATATCTAGTTGCATGAAATAAAAATATTATTATTAAGAGTTCAATCTACGATACACTACACTTTAATACTATACCTGTTGCAATTGAGTTCGAGAGCCCTGGTACCTATACCACAAGTTAAATCTTACTTTAGGTACCAGTGGTCAACACAAAATATGTGCTAATTAAGATGAATGTATTTTATGTGAAATTTAAATGTGTATATCTTTTGGTGACAATAAAAGTTATTATTATTATTATTATTAAGACCGATGCCTAATCTATTTCGCCACGACTTGAACATTATCACATAGAACATTATATATACGTCTATTATTTTCTACCCTTTTGTCAAACTGCACACGTCATACGCCAAAGATTGGCAATATAAAAAAAAAACATTAAAAAAACAAATCGTATTTTTTCACTTATATAACTATATGTAAAAACAGGAGTCGTTGTGGAGTTTGTTTGACAATATTTTAAGTAAAACGAACCCAGGTAATGGTCACATTTGCCATCCCTCAGACTTACGGACAACTTGTCCTCGTGAAGATGTGACTGTTAAAGTTTGATCAGTAACAAAGTTTTAATTGCTACTGAACGGCATTTCCTGTGAACCCGATGAAGTTTTCCAGTATTTTATTTGTACAGAGGAAATTATTTTCTCCGAACATGTTTTATGTAAACAGTGTACTTAAGGCAGAAGTTAATTAAGATGAACGGATGCTTTTTACATTCATATTTTATACCACTAAAGCTTTTTTACTAAAATATTTTAAAAATAATGTGTTGACGGTGTTCTCATTATTTTAATACTTGGAAAGTTTCAGCAAGAGATGAAATAATTTCATACTTTAAGTTGAGTTAGACTTTATTATTATTTTAAGTGAGCATGGACAACTCTATTTTTAAAGTACGAAATTAAAATATATATTTTTATCGTTGAATAACTCACACAATTACGACACACACGAACGTTGCTATACAACGTTCGTTGTAAAACTATATTCATAAACGTAATATTTCGTATCTATGGCTTTCAAACTAAATTAATAACTTCGCATACAACATGGTGAGTGACGTCACAAGCCGGCTAGTCTTAATTATGGAGCGTTTGGGCGAGTCTTTTATTAATTTGAATTTATAATCATTTTCAAACATATTATGTACATTTAAATATTAAACTTAATCAAAAAAAACAAAATTAAATACCTAACTATGTACAGCTGTAAAAAAAAATAGAACTAAAAAATTTTAAAAGTTATGCGTCAAAAAATACTTCCGCATCAATGTCAAATGCGGGTGACGTGCCCAGAAGGCTGGCGGCATTGCCGCGTTGAATTGCTATGCTCAACCTTTGAGCAAAGTAAAAACCAGCCTTCTGATCACGTGAAGTGTCGATCAGTCGTTTTGATATTTTTTATTTATAATTGTATTATCTCAGGTAGTTTATGTGATAACCAAGTAATTCTTTTAATTATGTTTTTGATATTAAGAGATTTTTACTTACACACAAAAAAAACATTAGTTAACAGGCCTATTAGATCATTAATGTAATAAGATTTATATGACGTGACTTGGAATTCACATTTTTATTTCGCCGACTCTTTCCGTTACATCCATTTCCAACGTTTTCATGAAAATATGTTCCAAACGACAAAAGTATATTCATTTATTTATTTTTATAAGGTTTCTTGTCGAACATAATATATCAGAAAGGAGAAAGCCTGTGATTCCTTATTGGATAGGTATTTTTATGCTGAACATAAGTATATGACACAAAGATCAAAGTGTTAATCCATTTTAAGCTATGCGTTCTCAAAAACTTTGGACTAATATTTATAGTTAGCGCCATAGCTATTTTTATTCAGGTTAAAAATAGTTATCTAACGATGTATTACATGTGCTTATTGCCTGGTGTGACCAGATTTCATACTTTCTTTAACTTTTCTTTTTTCTTTTGAAGATGTCACGAAATAAGGACATAATATGTTATTTTTTTTCGGTATTATGTCTTACAGTCCGAATTAGTAGCTTATGTGCTTTTTCTTGACATCTAGCACATGTTATATTACAGTACATATATAAAAAAATATTTTGATCTTTTTACAATATCCTGAGGATATAAAAATCTAAAAAAAAAACAACATATAAGTGCACCTTCCCTTCTCATCATGAGAAGTGGCCTTTTTTATTTATAGGTGGTGAAATGTTCCTGACCGCATACCGCAACGTTCGGGGAGACGGTGCGGTTATGTGGGCCCTCACCCACTAAAACACCACCGTGCGCCTACTCTCGCCTTATGGAGGGGTCACCGGATCATGAGAAGAGACCTGAGCCCAACAGTGGGACATGTATTAGATACTGTTATTATATAAAATCGTTTGAATGACTAGCGAATATAGAGTGATAAAGGTGCCAACAAAGGCACGGTATCTACACATAGTTTACTACCTCAATAATATTAGTAGTCAAACAGTATCGGATGTCAACAAACAGTATTGCACTGAGACAACCGTAGGTGAATAAGACGGTTTACTGAAGCCTTGTGTGTGTATATGTACGTAATATATACCTTACCGGCATTCGATTTGTATTCAGAGTTCGTTAACTCGGCTCGCAATGATTACCCCGAGGCAATCGCGTTTCTGAAGCGAACATACATGTCTATGTATTAACTACACGTCTGATATTAATGTTGTACATTATAACTGAATTTTGCTAAACTACCTTATGTTGGAGGTTTTAGTTCCTTTAATGAACACACTCCGTAGAACAAAAGTTATGAATTCTCAGAAAAAGCTCTGATTTTTGTGGTTTTTGTTTCATTTGTTAAGTTTTTTATACTAAACAGAATCAGAAACCTTTTGAAGCGGGGAAGAAATTATTAGTATTACTAAAACGATTTTTATGATATTAATGAACAGCAAAAGAGTTCGGTAAGTCAGACCCTTAACATAATTTTTTCATATATAATCATTGTGATAAATCTAATAAGTCTAAACTTAAAAGGTTTTTCGTGAACTATAAGCAAACAATGAACTATAAAAATAATTTCTTCCCCGCTTTGAAATGTTTCTGATTTTGAAGAGTGCAAAAAAAAAACAAACATATGAAACAAAAATCATCAATATTAGAGCTGCTTCTGAGAATTTAAGAATTTGCGACTATTTGAACCTTGAGCATTTTCGGTGAATTATATTTTTACGAAAGGTTTTTACAGCGGTATTTTTATTTTAAATTGGGGTAATTACCCATTTTTTTTTAGATCCATTCTGTTATAAAAATGACTCCAAATATGTTGATTAGTGGACGAGGTAAATTATGAAAACCATCCTTTAATTCATGATATCAGATCCACGTAATACAAACTACTACTGTTATAAATCAATAACATCTTTGAGGACAGCAGTTTAATACCTAGCAATTGTACCGTTCGTTGACAGAGCTAATATTATTACTGCATATGATTCATGGCTGTGAGCATGCAGCATTTCAGACAATAGCTACGAATGATAGCGGTGAGGAATGAATTACTACTAAGTAACATAGCAATAACGTTGCAATCAAATAGTCCCCGTTACAATATCAAGCAGCAACTATCACTATTATTTAAATTAAATTATCTGTACTAATACTTATTAAGAATTAGATATGTACTTAAAGATCGGTACCATAATGTTTTATTTTGTTTTAACTACAGAATAAACCAATAATTGATTTTAAATCATTATTATGATATACCAGAATAGTTAAATATTTTCTCAAATAGCTAATATAACTTTGATTTTTAGTATTTTATCCTTTGATTTTTAGTATCGAGTGACGGAAGTTGTAGATTATCCCACGATTTCTGTTAACTCTTAAGTATTTAAAGCTGTGCAAGTTCTTTTTTTTATTATTGTATCATCGCATGTATATAATTATGATCTTGGAGTAGGTAGTGTACCTGCCTGCGACGCCGAGGTCGTGGGTTCGACAAATTCCCACTTAAGACAAATCTTTGTGTGCATGAACATGGGGGTTTGTCTTAGTCTGGGTGTTTCTATGTATAATAAGTATGTATTTACAAAAGAAAAGTATATATGTATTAGTATCAGTTATTCTAGTACCCATATGACAAGCTCTGCTTAGTTTGGGACTAGATGGCGTTGTGTGTGAGTTGTAAAATATAAAAAAAAAAGTTTTACATCTATTCATGTAAAACTTTTTTTTTTGAGATCGACAGAATGTATCTACCCATTTGCTTTAGATCAAATTTGAAAACTCGTTTATTACACTCATTGTTATATTTTTTCGGTTTACCGAAAACACAGTTAACTCGTGGTTTTTCGTTTAAAAATTAAACATTGTTTAAAATATAATTTTAATATTTGCGGTTCACCAAATATTATTGTATCATGAACAACTGCCTCTTTGGTCTAGCGATATAATTTGTGTATCGCTCACCACGAGGTCTTGGGTTCTATTCCCGGGTCGGGTAAAAGTGTTATTTGTGAAGTTTTCGTCATCAAATTCTCTGCAACACGGAGTTGTAATTGTGCCCAGTGGATGGCGATAGGCTCACCCCCTATGGGACTTAAACGTAACAGATGAAGTGTGAGTGTTGTACAAACAGCTGCACATCCTTCTGGGTAATATAGGCGTGATTTTTTGTTAAATTGTGTTAACAATATCTCGCGTGAAACTGATCGTATTGGCACCTTGCTATTTTATACCGGATATATACAAAAATTATTTGCTTTTAGTTTCAAACGCAACGTGTATATAATAATCATGAGAAAGACATTGCTGTTATTCCAATTCTTCTTTGAAGTTTCTACTGGTGGTAGAGCTCTTGTGAATGAGCTCGAGGGCAGCAGCACCACCGTCTCACCTTTAACCTGCCGCCAAATAGTAGTGCTTCCATTACTGTGTTCCGGTTTGGAGGTGAGATCAGGCCCTGAAATTACTGGCACATGAGGCATAACACCGTAGTCCTCAGCTGGAGCGACGCATCTATAATCTGCTTCTGTGGATTGTTGATGTCCATGGGCTGTACTCCACTTACCATCAGGTGGACTACACGTTCGTTCACTGTGGGCGTAGTATAAAAAAAAAAAAGTTATTTGTTAAGTTGAAGTTAAATAAATATAGTTTAAAAAAACTAAAAAAACACGCTTTTAAAGCACATCAAACTAAAAAGTGAAAAATAATTCTTATTATAACCTGAAAATAATAATAAACGAAAAATACTAGTACTATTGTGAAAAAAAGCGTGGGTCGCTCGATAGACGAAAAATATGGCACAGAGCGCCCCACAAAATTTTTTCACTTTTTAGTTTTTAGTTTTTTTTTAATCCTGGCGATCCTAATCAGGATAATGAGATAAATTTATGAAATTATTATATTGTCGCTGATTCTTTACAAGTGTAGAAAGTTTGAATTAAATCTGTCCGTTTAAAGTGGGTCAAAATCGAGTCCAAAGGAGTCGGTTACATACAAACAAACAAACAAACAAACAAACAAACAAACAAACATACAGGTGAAGCTAATATAAGCGTGTTAAAAAAAAAAGTTAGCACAAGAGCTTAAGTACAAGTCCTTTTCTTTTAATATTAGTCTTTAGAGGCTATGATAAAACGGTGTTGGGTTACTAATGCATTACACATTAGCATATAACTTACACTACTGAATAATTCAGACCTTCCTATAAGTTTTAAGGTTCCGTACTTTTAGAAATAAAAAGGGCCTTTATCGGTGATTTGGACTCTTGTGAGGCATATAACTGCAACCTTATACTGTGTTCCTAATCAGAGACACAAATCAAGGTATAATTCGATTTTCAAAAATCTGTGAATAAAGATTTTTTTTTTTAAATATAATAAAGTCTTATTTCAGTAAAATTTCCTATCTGGTATCATTATTTATGATTCGATGTTTTATAGTATATAATGTTTTGATAGACAATCTAAGCTCCGGTGTCAAATCATTTTATTACAATAAGTATTATAATTTAGTTAGCTAAGTTTTATTTTAATTTTATATTTTTTGTGTTTTAATGTTTGTTTTGACGTGTTCAAGCGCCTCTTGGGGCCCATGGAAATAAATGATTTGATTTGATTTGATTTGATTTTGATTTGATAGTTTCATCGTATGAGGGAACTATCAAAACACATTCTACATTGCCAGTTTCCTCCCTAGAGGTCACGTCAGCGCGTCTTGTAACTGGTAACTGTCGAGAATTTAGTAGATACTCACAGTCAGAATACAACATTAAATTTTCATCCTATATATTTTTCTGGTAAGTATAACGTGAAGCTATTTAGGAAATTATAAACCAAATATTATTATTTGTTTGCGGTTGCGGTTAGTAGGTAAGGTAACTGTGAGATTTTTTCGTTACTTTTAATAGTTATAAAATGGGCTAGTGTATGATTTATACGAATATGCGTTCTTTTACACAAACGTGTCTTAGAAGATACAAATACGTCTGTTAAGTTTTAGAAGAATAATTTAAATTTTGACATTTGGATAGGCTCCGAAGTAAAAGTCAAATTAAAAATACGAGTGTTATTATACTTTGACCATTCCTTTATTTTCTTTTTGACAGATCACGCCTATGAATTACCGTTTTATTTGTCAGATTAATGTACTACAATAATAATGTACTTTATTGACAAGCGACACTTTTTAGGGAAGTTCAATTTGTAACAAACAACCACAGACTATAAATCAAATCGTGAAATGAAATAAATCGATCATTATGAAAAAGAATAATTTGACTTTTTTTTGTGTGTATTTTTTATAAAAAAAATAATATAATAATATGTAGTATCATGATTCTATGAATAATTATTTGCAAGAAATTAAGTCGAAATCCTGGAATTAAAAATGAAAATGTAAACAAAGGTAACGAGGAAACCGTCATAAACTAAGTATGTGACATTATTATTTTGTATAATTATTTAATCTAATAAAAACTACAAATAAACGAATAACTAATAATGAACTAAAACCATTTCGATGTAATTAATCGATTGAAAGTTCTTCTTAGACAATATCGATTATGATTTCAAATCGAATCAGTAACGTGTGAAGGCATCCCTAAATGTAATCTGTCAAAAAGAAAATAAAGGAATGGACAGAGTATAATGTGCATTCAGACGTACTGATTTCGGTCGTTTGATAAATTAGGATTATGATTTGTAAATAATTAATAAGTCCAATATTTACATATCAGTTTAATGAAAATAGTTGTGCAGTAAAATATTAAATGTGCACTGATTTCATTTTTAAATCAAGTGTATAATAACGTTCGTGACTATTATACCCCAGTAAATCCAATAAATTTCAATGTTAGCTCGTTCGAAAATTTTTACTAAAGCAAAAAAATATGTCCTAAAAACCAAGTAAAACGGAAAAATTCGTTGAATCGCTGCTATTTGTCGGCATCACATGGCAGATTTGTGACCATTTTTTTTGTTATTAAGTACAAATGTTGCAATTTTACGGATAACTTGATGACTGTACGATTTGTACAATGTGAAATGTAGCTGGTCCTCGGTCCGCGGTGTGGTTAAGAGTAGACTCCCGAGCGCCATGTTTTCATACTTACATAATCTGGGTTACATTTTAAAAGACAAATCACATCTAAAACAATAAAATGCATGGCCATTTTTCAAAGTTGTTTTAATAATTTTTTGAGTTCCATACAATTTGAAAAGTTACAATAATTATTTTGAAAGAATGAGCGCTTTCAAACATGCGGTTTAGTGTTTTAGATATAATTTTTCTGTTAAAAATGATAAAACTTAATACCAACAAACAGTAGAATTTTTTCTAGAATTGAAGTGGCAGCGTTAGCGGGACGGCAGTGGTAACGGGAGCGGTAGAGGTATAGGGAGTGGCAGTGGTAGAAGGAGCGGTAGCGGTAACGGGAGCGTTGGAGGTAGAGAGAGCGGTAGCGGTAACGGGAGCGGTAGAGGTAAAGATAGAGGTAATTTAATACGTACGTGTGGTGTGTATAGTTTTAAATGTTTAAATAGGGAATTTTAATAATTTTATGCTTTAAACAACAAACTAAAAACTAACTAACAAAATCTGCCAAATGATATATATCGCCAATATCAATCTCAAGGTTGTGGTCAAGATATAGCACCCAACATGATTGATGTTATAATCAATACAAATATTGTATTGGTAAACACGATCCATTTCTTGGTATAAGATTACTAAGCTTTGCCGAATGATAAAATGATATAAAAAACAATTAGAAAAACTTAAAACTTAATAATATTAAATATAAACCCATTTTATTTTTTTATAGAAAACAAGCAACCAATTGTTTTCCTTTAATGAGGCGTATACAAAACGTTCTACATGAGTGTCGATTTACGCCGCTTTAGTGGAGCCAGAGCACAGTGAAATAAGCCTCACTTTTCCCTTCTCGTCAAGTCATAAATGGAACGTCAACTGTACCTGGTACATATAGCGCAAAATTTATATTAAGTTAAAGGATGCACAAAAATTTCGAAATTTATCGTTTCCTAAATTGCAGAATCGGACTAACCCGCACCGAAGGAAATGAACACTAACTACGTCAAGAATCTGTCGTTTCAATATTTGCCCCAATATCGCAACTATTCCGTATGTATAGTAAAATTATATTAAACCACGATGCTTAAACCACGATGTTTGTGTTTATTTTGACAAAAAAACCAGACAGCTATCGTTGTTACGTCTCTCTCTCTGTAGGAAATTTTAAAGCATCACCGACGAACGAAGACCAAGAGCACAAGGATGATAATATGTTATTATCTATTTAAGATTTAAATATAAAAGTAAGTTTTTAACCTATATCTTTATCTTTATTTACTATAAAACTATTGAGCTTTGATATCGCTTTTAACACCGAAAGCACTGAATGCATTTAAGTGAAACTCGGCACGAGTATAGTCCATACCATGCTGTAACATCTTAACGTACTTTTATCCTGAAATTTATTTATTTATTTTTATTTATTTATTATTTACAAAACATACAGTTGTCCTTACAGGCTAACCCTAATGCGACAATGATGTTAAAAAGAAGACAAAATGTGTAGTGTCACTCTCTGATCACTCACTCTCATCTCAAATTAAACACACAGGCCGAACTTTGTGTCAAAGTTCGTTAGTTTGGTTCAACACGCAAATCTTAGAAACTCCAGTCCGAAATAAATAATATTTTTATGGATAGCCTATTAATTGAGAAAGAAATATATATATATGAAAGCGGGGGGTTAATACCATGAGGCATAACGCGTGTAAACTGTGGCTAATACAAAGAATTCTACGCGGACGAAGCCACAGGCAACAGCTAGTACAAAATTAATGTTCTCACGATATATTATTATTATGAGTATAAAACGTTGCCCTGTAATGTCGTATCTGTGTTCTTATTATTAATTATTCAAAAAGAGGGTCGTATGAAAAGGGATGAAAAAGGCTACAAGCTTTCAAACATTTGTATTTTTTATAAGTGGGCAAAAGAAATATGATCAACTTATATTGTTTGGAGATGCTAATTTTAAAAGTAATTTAAGTACAGCTCATGTAAATACAGTTCAGTTTTATTTTGATGCACGTTTAATAATGCGCATGCGTATTCCATAAATGATATTACACGAAATTAAAATTTCAGTTAATCAAAAATCGATTGTGTTATCGATTCAATATATAGGTAAAATGCACAAACATTTCGAAACGTGAGAACGTATTTGGGCTCATTGGATTTGTCTCAATAAGCACTTTCACGACGAATACAGTTCAGGGTCTGATGATGGATTTTGAAAGGTACTCATGAGTTCCCCAATTCTGGTTCAAATACTATATGGACAGTTATTAGCGTTAGTATTTTTATTCATCCCAGCGGCATTTAGAATCCATAATTATCTCATTTTAACCCTTTTATTACCCATTTTCTTAATTGTGGAGGCTTGTAATTAGCAATATGTTCATCTAAGTTATATGTACTATATTTATCTTTGTGTAATTAGTCTGTAAGCCTTCTCTAAAAGAAAATAAATAAATAAAAATAAAAAATAAATTTTGAAGATTCCGTTTTTTTTTCTGGATAAAACCGAGCAAGGCTCGGCCCCCAAATACTTATTAATATTGAATTAAAGTAAAAAAGCTGTTTCACAAAGGCTTTTTAACTAAAACAGTGTGAAATGAAAGAGAATAAATAAATGTATACTTTTCAACCGTCGTTATTTTTGCCTTCATAGCTTTCTGTTCTAAAATAAGAATTTGACAATTTGGTACCCGCTGGCACCTCTTTGTAAGTTAAAACAACAAGTACCGAATAAACATTTGAGTTTTCTTATGTGACAACGGTTCCTGGCGTCGAGTTCGTGAACAATGGTAGGGGTAAAGGAAAATTCAAAATGAAATAATAAATACTGGCGTAAAATATATCTACAGAACTTTGTAACGCAATTACAACTCAAAGGATCTACAAAGTTTGTCCGAACTGAAATCTTCGCCACGGGCAAAGTTATGAGTAAAACAAATTCGTATACAAGGCAATAACTGTCACTTAAGAAGTCAGAATCGATTCCATACCATGTTTTAGGGTAAATAAATGCTGTCAGAAAAGATTTTCATACAGATAACATCATTGGTAACATCAACCATGAGATTAGTTCTCGGTATGTAATCGGTGTCATCCTAATGCATGTTATCAACAAGAGAAAACACACCGCCAGGGATAAGAACAAAGCAAGTATTCAAGTAAATGAAATATTTCACGAAGCGCTACATTTAGCTTTGAAATTTTAAAGTGGGACGGAGCTTTTGCAATTAAAAGTCAGGATGTAATTACACTCTTAACCTGCATTTTGCAAAGCTATGTAAAGAAATCTGACTAGTTAGTTTTTAATTGACATAATTCAAATAATATTTTGAAATTTACGTAATTTACTGAAATCCCATAAACACTGAAGCGCTATTAATATACACTTTGTTTTGACGTCTATACATCCAAAACTAAATCCTCCTTTAATGCAGTTGTAACAAATAGCAACGTAAAGAGCGTAGAAGTGCTATTATTTTCGCAGTATTTATACAGGGTTATTGGGTAAGTCGACCTAGATCCGTTAAGAGGTGGTAGTTCCCATCATTTCTGACTGATCTGACTATGAAACACCCCACCCTAAACCTAACCGTTTTCGAGATATTGGACTTAGAAGGTTTTTTTAAAAAATATCCCGATTTCTTAACTATAGCCTATTTTTTTTGTATTCTATGCCTTTTATTTTTTTTTAATTCTGATTTTTGTGTGCCAGATAAGTTTGTTTATAATTCTCAACCCAAAAAGTGCAAGTATCTGAACCAATGGGATCGTAGTAGACGATTGATACCGTAAAAAAGTAATTAATTTGAAAAAAAAAATTGTTTCTTTTAGTAATATTTAAAAAAAAATCTATGGCGTTAGTTCTGCAGATGTTTTAAATAATATCTACGTTCCATTAGCTATCCAACAAGGTATCACAAGCTAGGGTCTTATCACAATTCATAGAAAAAAAATCGATAAAAGGCTCTCAGGTAGCAGTACAAATTTGGGTTCTTTGGTCCTATTGTTCTTCCACGGAGCTGTGGTGCGTGCGAGCGGGACAAACTGACCAGGTGCAAGCGAGATAAAATAATCCCGGCCAATTTGTTGTTATTGTTTCGTTTTAGTCTGCTTCCGTGATTCGTCCGTAGTAGATGCGATATTTAGTGCTCTTCATTTCTTACCCGACTTGGCTTGTATTTCTGGACTGTTTCCTACAAATTGTGACTGTGCTTGTTAACTGGACTTTGAATTGTGCTTCTGAATTGGAACTGTTGAAGATGGCAACCTTCACGAACGAGGAATACGCGGATATTCTACTTTGTTATGGGTACTGCAATGGTGTTTCTGCACGAGCTCGTGACGAATACATTGCACGTTATCCCGGCCGCCGAATACCGGATGTCACTGTCTTTGACGGCGCTTACCGGCGACTCAGAGAGACTGGCTCTGTTTTAAGGCGTCGAGCAGACCTAGGCCGACCACGGATCATTGTTGATGATGAAGATGAAGATAATCAAATAGTTCAACGGTTTAGAGCGGATCCAACTACTTCAACTAATGCTGTTGCCCGAGAACTTGGACTCTCGCAGTGGAAAGTGTGGTTTACGGTGAATACTGCAGGCCTCTACCCCTATCACTACACGCCAGTACATGTTATCGAAGAGGGAGATCCAGTGAGGAGGTTAGACTTTTGTAGATTTATGCTTCATGGAGATTTAGAAGACCCAGCATTTTTAAAACAAATCTTGTGGACAGATGAATCAAAATTTGATAAAGATGGAATTACAAATTACCACAACGCTCATTATTGGGCCCCAAAAGCGCAAAAAAATCCTAACCAGAAGAGGACAAAAGCCGCACAAAGAAGATTTAGTTTAAATGTCTGGATGGGAATCATAGCAAACAAATTAATTGGGCCCTTCTTTCTACCTGATAATTTAAACGGAGAATTTTACGAACATTTTCTAAGAGAAGAGTTACCAAATTTATTAGAGGATTTACCCCTAAATCTGATTAGAAACATGAAGTTCCAACACGACGGTTGCCCTGCACATTACAGAAGAGGGGTCAGGGAATGGCTAGACAACGAGTATCCTAATAGGTGGATCGGAAGAGGTGGACCCATACCGTGGCCAGCAAGAAGTCCTGACCTGACTCCCATGGATTTTTATGTGTGGGGACACATGAAGACATTAGTCTACAATGAGAATAATCCAATTGAAACTATTGACATATTAAGACAGAAGATTATTGAGGCTGCTGACGAAATTCGAAGAGACTTAACGACTGTAGTAGTTAAAAGCGGACTAAGACACCGAATGAGAGTGTGTGTGCGAAACAGAGGCGGCCATGTAGAACAAGATTTATAAATTTAAATAAATGTTGTTTAATAATTATTTGTATTGTTTTATTTCGTTTCCTGGCCCAAAAGAGAAGTTTAATCTTAAGTACCATTGTTTTTTTTTACTACCTGGGAGCCTTTTATCGATTTTTTTTCTATGAATTGTGATAAGACCCTAGCTTGTGATACCTTGTTGGATAGCTAATGGAACGTAGATATTATTTAAAACATCTGCAGAACTAACGCCATAGATTTTTTTTTAAATATTACTAAAAGAAACAATTTTTTTTTTCAAATTAATTACTTTTTTACGGTATCAATCGTCTACTACGATCCCATTGGTTCAGATACTTGCACTTTTTGGGTTGAGAATTATAAACAAACTTATCTGGCACACAAAAATCAGAATTAAAAAAAAATAAACGGCATAGGATACAAAAAAAATAGGCTATAGTTAAGAAATCGGGATATTTTTTAAAAAAACCTTCTAAGTCCAATATCTCGAAAACGGCTAGGTTTAGGGTGGGGTGTTTCATAGTCAGATCAGTCAGAAATGATGGGAACTACCACCTCTTAACGGATCTAGGTCGACTTACCCAATAACCCTATAACACATGCCCTATCAACTGCGGTTACGCGCGAGCTCTTCCATTCGCGTGGAGTTCTAAAAGTAAAATGTTTAACGAGCGCAGTGCAAAGAACAAAGCTCCCCCTATGTTCAGCTGCACATGTCTGCGTGGCCGAAAGCCTCCGTCATTAAATTCAACGCTCCTTTATGCGTTTCTGACTTTGTTAACTATACAAGAGCGTGCCACAGAAATGGGCCACCGTCCCGCCGCAGCGGCCTAAGCGCTGTCGTCGCATTACAATTTAATCACTTTAAAAACTTAATGTACATGTTGATCGTACGTGCCCATTTGTTTTGCACGCTCTGTTTATAATAATTTTGTGCTTCGTTGAAAGGAATATTTAAATTTAATAGTGGACTGGTACAACTAGACAACAAAGTCTCGTCACTCGGGACTTTACTCATTTAAATAGCCACGGGCTTAATATCCCTCACTTTTTGGCATATAAATTCGGGTATATATTACGACGAAGAAAATTTTATCTCATTAATAATTATTTAAATAACTTATTACAAATGTTCATATTATTTAATAATAATAAATAATAAAACATAAATAAAGAAAATGATAAATGAAAGTAAGTAAGTATTTACGTTTATATATTTTTTAAGTTCTACAATATAATTCTTTTCCTTGTTTATTTATTTTATTTTGCGTCATCTACCTTATGTATAAAATTTATCCTCCGGGTACTCACAGCCGCAGCTCTTCCGCAAAAGTTGTAAAAGTCAAATGAGGGGAAGTAGATTACGATGTTGGCGAGAATTTGGTCACTACCTTTGCATAATGTTGGCATTAAACACCACTTGTTTTTAAGCTCGCATAAATGTTAATGTAAATTAACTACATTTATTATTTATAAATGCAGATGTTGTTTCATATGAGATGATATGATAGATTTTATTGAGATTTAGGAACATTCAGTTTCTAAACAACGTTCATATTTCAGATAAAAGTTCAGCTACTAATTAAACCATAGCTGCAATGGAAACTCCAAAAACGGTTCAATCGAACGGCTCAATATGAAGTACAAAGCACAGAAAATGTTCACACTGAAATTCATTCAGCTTTGTATGAAACACGAGCGTCGTTTGCGCACTTTGAAAGAGGAGCTTTGGGAGAAGGGAGCTCTAATTACGAAGGCGTATCGCGTCACAGTATTTGACACGACGACGCATCAAGGGATGATATTGTGTGAAAAAGACGCTGAATATTATCTCTCATGCTCTTTAAAGTGCATTCATCTCACTCTCAAAAAATTCAACGTATGTTCTTTGACGACCGGATGGCGGAGTGGGTAGTGTACCTGCCTGCGACGCAGAGGTCGTGGGTTCGATTCCTACATAAGACAATTTTTTGTGTGCATGAACATCGGGGTTTGTCTTAGTCTGGGTGTTTCTATGTATAATAAGTATGTATTTACAAAAGAAAAGTATATATGTATTAGTCTCAGTTATTCTAGTACGCATAGTACAAACTCTGCTTAGTTTGGGACTAGATGGTGTTGTGTGTGAGTTGTGGAATATTTATTTATTATTTATTTAGTTTCTTTAACGAAAACTCACTGTATTGAATGAGTAAAGCTTCGGTTTCCTAGGCAAGCGGTGTGGAATAATACAACCGTAAAGATAACGGTAGAATGACGTCACTAGAACGTTGCCTATGTAAAGTAAATGTAGTGGTTTCCTAGAGAGCGGTGATCGACATAACGTAACACGTACTAATCGTGTTACGGCCATAATATTAAGGCCGCATTATTCCACACCGCTTTCCTAGGAATCTGAAGCTTAAGACATAATAATGCTTTGAATCGCTCCTATATGTTGACATTATATAACATCACGCCTAGATGGGTCTGGCAGAGGTGTTTAACACCTACACTTTACTTGTTATGTTTAGTTCCCATGTGATAAGTTGTGAGCCTATCGCAATACACCGGGCACAAATCATGCTGCTATTGAACATTTCCTAACGATAAAATGCCAAATAACACTTTGCTTATATATACATATTGCTTGCTTTACTCATCTTAAAGAACAAAGGTTGCAATTTCACGGGTAACTTGGTGATTGTACAATCTGCACAACGTCAAATGTGAATGGCCCTCGGTCCGCAATGTAGTTAATGAGGTAAGCCTAGAACGTCCGTCATCATAATTGTCGATCGGCACCGCTTGTGGAGCTATGGGACCGCGTAGTCGCGTAGCTTGCTGCCGTGGAGAAATACATAGATCGGCAACATTATGTGGAAGAAAAGGAAACACACTGTTATATTTTATATCCCTTATTTTAAATGATGTTATTGTTCTAATTGAACATGAGTCTTATTTACATTGTAAACTATTATAGTATAATATTATTATATATATACGGGGTGGATGCGACATAGCGACATTTATTGAAACCACAGCTTCTATACATAGTAAGTATCAATTTCCACAGGATAAAAATTCTCTGGCGAAAAAAAAAAATCACGTTCTCAATTTAATCATTGAACATTGCGATCGTGCAATTTGTTCGGAAGACGTGGATTTTTTTTTTCGCCAGAGAATTTTTTATCCGGTGGAAATGCATACTGGCCATGTATAGAAGCTGTGGTTTCAATAAATGTCGCTATGTCGCATCCACCCTGTATATATACACACACACACACAACCCAAGTTTAATGACCTTCGCTCATATTGTCCACTTTCTTTTCTTTTTATTGTTATGTTTTCATTTTTTTTTTGTCCTGATGTATAAATGTAACAATGTTTCAACATAATTATATATATATTGATGTAACATAGAGTCATACTCCACGACTGAACGCTGTCTCCCAAAATACAAGCAATAGCTTAGTTTGGGAATCAGTACCAGTACTATTTGTATCAAACATGTTCTAGTGTCATACCTTACGCAAACATTGTTGTGATTAATTTGAGTCAATAAATGCTTTTTATTTTTATTTTTTATAGAGTTATTAAGTCTCGTTCATCTAGCTTCAAATGTACGAAATGAATATGTTTACATATATGCGTACAAAAAGCAAAACGTTTGCTTTACATTGAGTCGAATCAATTATAGTACACGAAACGTTTGACGCGCCGCTCGATGTCTCGCGCATGATAAAACGATTGATGAATTGAAAAATAAAAAATATTTGTGTTCCAATTATTAGTCATCAATTTTATTTTCAATACAAATAAATAGAATTGAAAGGTCCGCTTTGAAGCTGTTAAATATAATTTGTACCTATGCCTGAAACCCTATTTTATTTTTTTTGTCTATCTGGCCGTCTGTTTGTATCAGTTAATCTTCTTCACAGATGTACCATTTTGATAAAATTTTAGAAGCAGGTAACAGGCTACAACAAAGGCTATATTAACACGCTTATATTAGCTTCACCTGTATGTATGTATGTACCGACTCTTTTGGACTCGATTTTGACCCACTTTAACCGGACAGATTTCATAAAAATTTTGCACACCTGTCAAAGTTTGATGAAAATGCAATAATTCGATAAAAAAAAAAAAAACGCTCTTAAAAATAAACCAAACTAAAAAGTAGAAAAGTTTAAAAAAACTAAAAAACACGCTTTTAAAGTACTTCTACTAACTAAAAAGTGAAAAATAATTGCTAATATAAGCTGAAAAAAAATGGTAATGAACAAAAAATACTAGTATTATTGTGAAAAAGCGTGGGTTGCTCGATAGACGAAAAATATGGCACAGAGCTTATATATTAGGAATTATTTTTCACTTTTTAGTTAGAAGTATGTACTTTGAAAGCGTGTTTTCAGTTTTTTAAACTATTATTTATTTTATCGATGTGACGCAGATGAAACAGCGGGAGACAGTTAATTTGTTTGTTTGTTAGCGCTAATGTCACTGGGACCTATTGGCTGGTTTTTAATATTTCTATTTGTGTTTGATGGTCTAATTTTTAACAAAGGTTTTGATATAAATATTTTATATTACGCTAAGCGCCACGGGAGCTTAGCAGTAAAGTTTAACGTGGGTCAACGCGCGGCAGCAGCTATTACTAAATACAACGAATTTTACTCGGAAGAAGTCGCAGCCAAAAGCCAATTTAAAGACAGTCAAATAAAAAGGGGTGAAAATTTAATCAATTTTCACCCCTTTTTATTTGACTTACAGAAAACAATTCTGTATTATTTTTTATAAGTAGCTATAAGAAAAATGGTCCTCTTTATTGTCAGATTGAATTTCTGAAACTACATTTTATTCATTACACCATAATTGCAAGCAATTAGTGTTTTGCAATCTGAATTCCATTTCCGTGTCAAATACGATTGATATGTTTTGAGTGAACTACGCTTGATAAGTGAGGCATCCATTAAGCTGCATCTCATTTATTCACATTCATCTGTTAGTACTTGTGTTGAAATGGCGAAGCAGATGAGCGTTAAATCATATTTGAAAGTAAAGTTTTTAATGAGCATCGAATTCAATAAAAAGCTGCAACAATGGCATGTGTGACTGGTATTGTGATTCTTTTGTTTTACGCCAACGACGTCATTATACATTTTTCACCGCACTGTCTAATGAGTTTTACCATAAAAATGCATAGATATAATCTGCGACGATTTTCACAATAGATGCGGTACCTTTTAGATTTTTTTTTTGTTTGGTTCTTTTGTGAGGTAATTCAGTATTCAATATCTATTGATTTCTAATTGGTTAGACATGCTTAGAAATTTAATACTAAGAAAATTTGGAATGTGGGTTGGATAGTTCAGATGGGAAAGCGATAAGATGGATTCCTAAGGTCGCGGGTTCAAGCCCCGCTTTTAGTCCAAATTTTTTTGACGGTTTCTTATTATTTGAATAATGATGTTCATAATTTTGATACGAAACATTATGAACCTTAGCCATAGAAAACTGTATTCAGGAGATTTAACCTTAATTTACTAATTATGTAAAAATAATGAACAACACAGTATTAAAAATGGACAGGAGTTACAACTTTTGGGACAGGAACATGACCCACTCATCCACAGTCCAACTGAACATAAATTGATAAAAGCTATTTTCGGCAAGAATATACCGAAAGTACCAAATTGTTTAGACCCGTAGCTGGCAGTGAGTAGCTTTTATATTGGTAGGAGAAGTGGCCACTGGGGAGGGTTAAAGGGGCCATGATATGATGGTAATTTGTTGGTGAATTTGGGCAGGTCAGCAAAGCAACAGTGAGTGTCGCATACTCCGGAAATAATGACTGCCGCTCTGTAATTGGAATGGCACGATGCATTTTAGCTACCGACACGTAAGTTGCTCTCGCTTTTATATCGATAGACGTAGCTTCAGAAATTGTTAAAATGTATTAATCTTTATATCAAATTAAAGACCCTACTTATCATTTATTTTTGTTCATAATCTTCATTGAATAAAAGGTCAAAAGACCCTTAACAAAGGTTCTTGAAATAAAACATTGTAAAAGCAAAGAGAATAAATAAATGTTGGCACACTTTTATATCTACCTAATGCTTCCCTATATAGTTCCCTATTCTAAAAAAAGACTCGCAAAATTTATATTACGCAATATTAAATGTTCGCTGGTTTTTTTTTTTTTGTGGGTTTTAATTTCATTGTGGGTTCAAACAACGAGAAAGTCATACAAATTGTAAACTAATATGTATATTATCCCATGACAATGGTTGTTTAAGTCAAGTTTTCAAATACAGAGATTAAGTGAATAAAACTTTATATGAAATATTGAATTATAATGTCAAATGGAACAATATCGAAAACGTTTTACAAAATAATTACTTCACAAACGATTCACAAGGTGAGTCGAAGCTGAAATTGCCGTGGGCAAAATTATGGTCGGAACAAATTCGTTCATAATAACTGACAAACTGAGCTTAGAGCTTAAATTTCGTCTGAAGGGGACTTTTATTTGTAGATATAATATAGGTGCATGTTTGGCAACGGGCGGCAAGTCTTCACGGGGCCGAGCCGGTCAACATGTGCAGGAAATAATGACGTCCGGTGACTCGCCTCCGCAATTGAAACACCGCGGCACGTCGCGCACAACTAAATTACTCCACCGAAAACGATCAAACTCACCGGAAATTCACTTTAAATACTTATTGATAGATAAATCAACGACAGTTTGAAGGGATCTCTCGATGTTTTTCGTTCCGTGTATACATCATAATGTGTATTTTTGTAAAATTTATTGGCCACTCCCAAACTTTGTCAGGTTGTTCTCAAAGGAAAATTGTACTTTGTTACTTCAATGCAATTTGTTAGTTGGAAAATAAACTGATTTTGTTGCAAACTGAAATTGAGAAAATGCTAGTATACAGCGCCACTAAAGATTACGGTAGCAGTTTAAAGGAAATAAAATAGTTTTTTGAGACAGAAGTGGGAACCATTACATACTATTTTAGAATGTACCCAATTGTTTCAAACGAAATTGTTATAAAATTAATTTTACCCTTACATAATGTCACACTTATATTACCCAGCAGGGTGTGGCCGAGGTGTACCACATTTCACAGGTTTAGGTCCTACGGAATAGGGTGTGAGCCTATCATCATCCATTTCTGACGAAACTTTTACAAATAACACTTTGCCCGACCCGGGAATTGAACCCGAGACCTCGTAGTGAGTGGCGCATACGCTAACCACTAGACCATCGGGGCAGACTTTAAATTTTTTACGATTTTAAATAGAATATTATGATTACATAACTAAGAATAAAATTCAAGTCTACCATTATGGATACGTTATTTTTTTTTTATTATTTATTTATTTCAGAGAGAGAGTTGCAGAGTTGGTACAGCTATATTGCATTAATTGGTTGAGTTTAAAGTGGTCAAATATGTATTTAATTAGCAAGGTACGCAAAAACTGTTTACATTGATATAGAAACTAAAAATATTACAAATTCCTTAAAAAGTTGTTCAAGGTTCAGCAAAAAATTTAAACCGTTTGATGTCAAATGAATATTAGATATGTCGTACAAAACAAATAACATGAAATGAAAAGACGTTTTCCTATATCTTTGGGATATATCTACAAAACTGTAATATGATTGTGTTGTATGAACTAAAAAACAAACCAAAACCAAAACCTCCAACAGAACGGAAATTCAACTATAAAATGCAACAATTATTCAGGCATCGGATAGTTTAAGAGGGAAGCAATATTGGATCTGGTAATCGTGACGAAGACCGCCTCGGGAGGATCAAACCCGGGCCTTAAGAAGCACCTGATCCCGGGCAAGCCTTGGGGCGGGTGTTCGTAAACTTCTACAAACGAATTAGACGGGGCGCCTAGAAGACGGGATTATCCACTAACTGTTTCACTCCACGAAAATAGGTTCGCCCCGTATTCCCGACCGGATCGCTTAAGGTGTGAGCTACACTTATTATAATATCAACCTCTTTCTTTAATATTGTTGAGGCTTGGGTGGTAATTGGTTCGTTTTTTTGTTAACATGTACTGATCAGGATCAGTTCGGCCTTATATGTATTTGTATTTAATTTGCATTTTTTTACATACACTTTTCCTAAACAACAATTTACGCAAATGTATTTTGAAATGCCAAGAAAAAGTGTACAAATAAAATATTAGATACATAATATTATGTAAGTTTAGTAAACATTTAGCCACTTCTTGAGATTCTTAACGATTTTACAATTTTTATCAATAGCACCGTAAATAATAAAACCCGAAAAACTGCAATCAGAAACATTCTTTAAAATTGCATTGTAACAAAAGACCTTATGTGGAGACAGCGTTAGAGGAGAGTTTTGATAGTTTTTCAAAGTTCCTCATGTGTTCTTGAAAACTTGTTTTCGACGATAGCAAGCATGTTAGTACTGTTAGCTTTATTCTTCTTACTATCTTTTTAGAAAACTACACAGGTGCGCGGCTAATTTGAAACTCTAGCCAATAGAAAATCGAAAGCTTTTAAGACTTTAGGGCATCATAATATTATATTCGTGTTTAATTCTTTTTTCGGGTGAATAATGAATACATATACACTTTCAATCAAAGGTACAAAACGCATACAATATAAATGAAAACCAAATGAAGTACCGAAACATATTTAAAGGGCACGCAAATTATGCAAGCCACGTGACTAATATGGCCGTTTGCACTATGTACAGTCGGCCAACAAGTTTGGTATGCAGGGCACACTTCTACACAAACTTGAGTGAATAACGAAAAACTAGTGTTAAAAAAAACGGTAAATTATATATGCGAAAGGAAACTTTAATGAAAGATTCAAGCATGGAAAAATTTACTAACAATCCTTATGGAGATTAACAAAAACATGTCATGTATTCCAAAAATTATAGTCTTAGTCCAAAAGCACCGATGTGGATTTAATGTGCCTTTACCTTAGGCTGAGTTCCTATTGTTCAAGCAACGGGAACTTCTATCAGATCTAATCTAAGCTCAACATCGAACAATGAAAATCACATTATACACCAATCCTTACCTTTGTTCGTATAAACAAACAAGTACTCTTATTATTGGATCAAATTTGAACCTTATCCACTGAACACAAGCGTTACATTATCTTTTAATTTATTTAATTAAGTGCTAAGACCTCGACGGGTGCTCCCGAGGGTGTTTTATGTTTATATCTAAATAGTGAGTTTCATATCAACAAGTTAAGCGCTGATATTATAACGATTGCTCCCAAACAAACAAACAAAACTTTATGTTGAAGGGAAACTCGGAAGGTAACAACGGTTTTAGTTGTACTTTATATACATAGTTAGATTATGCCAACTAAACAAGCATGATGATGTTTAAACTTAAAGTAAACCTGATGGTTTGTAGTACTTACATATATAGTATATATATATATAGGCCTGAATGTATGCCGTTTGCCTTTGATCAAATGTAGGCCTCAAATAATAAAGATTCAGGTTCAAGATTGAACTGCAATTGTATCAAACGAATAATTGGTCCATCTGGCTAAATGGTAATTTAATTAGTAATAACGTGCTGGTATTCAAATAAATGAAAAAGCCTCGATGGTCTAGTGGTAAGCGTATGCGTCTCTCACCGCAAGGTCTCGGGTTCGATTCCCAGGTCAGGCAAAGTGTTATTTGTAAACTTTCCGTTAGGATATTCAAACAATTTTATTTCGTTTTAACTGCTTCCGGAATCTTTAGTGGCGCTGTATACGAGTATTTTCTCAATTTTAGTTTGCAACAATTTTTTTTTCAGTTTATTTTCCAACTGACAAATTGAAATGAAGTAACAAAGTACGATTTTCCTTTGAGAAAAACCTGACAAATAATTAATATAGGCGTGATGTTATGTTATGAATGAAAATCTACTGATTATTTAAGCAGAATATTCTCGAAAGTCCTTCAGGCTTAAAAATAAAGGTCTTATTTAAGCGTTCAGTTTAATAAATTTGCTGAATCGCTTAAACAATGTCAGAGAAGACGCTAATTTAGAATATGAATTATTTAATTATTTCTCACTCTCGTAAACAACTAAAACCTCATAAAACTAATGTGCTTCTACCTTTACAACGTATAATTAGATTGTATTAATTCAATTTAAGTATTTAAGTTTAAAACTTAATTGAATCTACAGCGAAGCGTTAGGCAACGTTGTTAAATTAATTAAACTGTACCTTCAAATATCAGCGAAATCTAATTTTGTATCTACAAACAAAAACAGACGTTTTAATACCTTTTTAAAAGGGAAAAGTGAAACTCAGACTCGCAAATTATATTATTGTTATAATAAAATGATTCAAAGTTATAACAAGCGCCTCGATTTATTTGTGTACATTTCGGTTGTACATGCTTTTAAGGAAATCGTGTCTCCGATTTTGTGGTTTCGTATTTTTTCGTCAATACTTAAAGCAAACGAATCTCCTTTGTTATTAAGCGGGTAAAAGAAATTGTTGGCCGTAGGGCTTTCGGATTCAATGTCAGATTTGAACTGTAATTGTTCAGTACTTTGAAAACTTAATAACGACAATTTACGGGAGTTTAATATTAAATGCTTAGTGAGACTAGTTGTACAAATTCAACAAGGTTAAGTAATGTAAGTATAGAAGGTCAGGCACTCATGGCATAATTAAATAATAAATTACGCACAGAGCAAAACTTGGATAATGGAACCTTGCTATTTTTATCAATATACCAATCATATGTCATGTCATGTATGTGATATAATATGAATTTATGTAAGTATTTTTTTATCTAGACTAGTACATACTTCCCTAGATGGTCTAGTTGTTAGCGTATGCGTCTCACACAGCGAGGTCTCGGGTTCGATTCCCGGGTCGGTCAAATTGTTATTTGTATAAGGAAATTCACAATAGCATCACCGGATAACGGATTGTGCCCGGTGGATGGCGATAGGCTCACCCCCTATCCCATGGGATTTAAACGTAACAGGTGAAATGTGGGTGTTGTACACCTCTGCAATACCCTCCTGGGTATGATGATCATGATGCAATACCCATCGGAGCTGGTACTTGGATTGATTTTAATTCAATTTCTCTAAGTTGAATTAAAGTCAATCTAAGCTCCGGTGTCAAATCATTTTATTACAATAAGTATTATAATTTAGTTAGCTAAGTTTTATTTTAATTTTAATTTTTTGTGTTTAGATGTTTGTTTTGACGTGTTCAAGCGCCCCTTGGGGCCCATGGAAATAAATGATTTGATTTGATTTGATTTGATTTAATATAGGCGTGATGTTATGTATGTAGTATATACTTAACCTGCCATACCTAGTTATGCCCTAAGACTGCCTGTCCTCTCAGGCTGAATACCCATCCCTAAGGAACTTAAGGGGCGATTAGATTATTACGGATGAATGAGCAGCGCCACCCGTTTCGTAACTTAGGACTAATTGAGATGACCAATTTGCCTGACAAGCGTGCTAATAATGAAATTAACCTTAATTTATGGGGAAGGTTCCGTACCTTCATAGAAATGGTTTCTATATGGTGGTACAGAATTAGTGAACGAGCTTCAGGTAAAGAAGAAAAGACTACTGGTCTACCGCCTTGAAATAACTGGTATGTAGGTACCATCAAAGTAATAGATTCTCGACTCATGCCTTTTACATCGTAATCAACTCAAAAATAACCAACTGATGGTTATTAACTAATTTTAGGACGATCAAATTATTAATGTTATATCTATAATTTTAAAGAAACCTTTATTTTGAGGAAGGCTTGGCACTTTCATAGAAAAGGTTTCTACACTCTCCACTCCTTGGTAAGTTACTGAATAATTACAAAGTTGAGTAATCCTCAACAACAAACCAGGAAAAAACGGAGTTTTACAAAGATTCAGCCTTTGTGCAATTCTACAAGAACATTAGAGGATCTTTCATCTTAAAAGGTGACGTTTTAACGCATTTTAATGCCGCAATATTTAAAAGGAATTCATTGCTTGCAACTTTTTATTTATAAACTTATTCCGGGTGGGCGATTCTGTAAGAGAAACAGTCATTCGCGCCATTTAAGTGCATCCTTAACTTCTTATAAATACGGTCGATATTTGATTGACAGAAATTTAAATATTATGTGCTTAAGCACATTGTAGTGGGAATCTATTTGAGGTATAGTTATTGTTAATGATTATTGTTATTTGATATTAATAACGAACGAAGTGCCACAGACTCACTTTTAATTTACTGCTAGAAAGTAGTCCTGGAACTATTGTTTTCCATATAATTAAATATTTAATATTTATACTTTACTAGCTGACCCGGCGAACTTCGTACCGTCTTAGCGTAAATTTGATGCACTACTTTATTTTGTATAGCTGACCTATCTTATGTATGCGTACCTATTCAATTTGAACTGGAATCTATAATATCCTCCATATAAAAATGAATACCTATTTCCCTGGGCTCGTCATACCTGAGAAGGAATTTACTAATTTTATTAGATAAAAAACAAAATATATATTTTCACAGCTCGCGGTTATGTCTGTGGTGTCATAGATCACCGCAGAGTTTTTTGTTTTAAATTGAATGACGTTGATATACGTAACGCGCTTTTTATAAAATATGCAAAATTAAATGTATATTTTCAATCTTTCTGAGAGATTTTCTTAATATTTTTTCCGTAAGAACCTTGTACAAAGTATTAGAAAACTACAAAAACAAAATCAGCCAAATCAGTCAAGCCGTTTTCATGCTATGTCGTGACAACGGAAAACGGGTTTCATTTTTAAATATTTTTGTTTCCGTAAGAACCTTGTACAGAGTATTAGAAAACTACGAAAAAAAAATCAGCCAAATCGGTCAAGCCGTTTTCATGCTATGTCGTAACAACGAATAACGGGTTTCATTTTTATATACAGGGTGTATTTTTGAAACGGGGCAGTAAGGGCAAGTACCTTAACCGTTGCAGTTACAGCAAAACGTTCTTAAAAGACCTTCCCTAACTTTTTGGGACATTTTGAACTGCATTCACAGATTTTGTAAAAAACTTACAGTTAGCAAAAAAAATGCAAAAAGTTCAAAAAAAATTTTTTATGCCAATCGATTCTATTTCATGTGGGGATCAAAAAACTCTATGGGACCATTTTAGCTTTCAGTACTAGAAAAGACAGAAATCGCCAAAAACGTTTCCCATACATTTCGGCAACAGAAACGAATTTCTACGATGGTCTAACTTTTTGTTATGGCCTGGAAGTGGGTAGAATTGACTGTAAAGTAAATAAAAAGAATTTTTAACCTCAAATTTCGAATTTGATTCGAAAATCTGTGTGTTATACTTAGTTTCAGCTAAGAAACTTCGTATGAGTTATTAATTAAGGATTTTCGCTAAAATGTCTTCTAATCATGAAAAAATTGACTTATTAGAAGCGTATTTTGTCAATAATCGAAATGCGGGAGCTGCATTAGTGTGGTACCGCAATAAGTATCCGTTGCGGCATGTGCCAACAAGAAAGGTTATTACAAATCTTTTGAAAAACCTGGAATTGCAGGGTTCTTTCAAAATACGCTTCTAATAAGTCAATTTTTTCACGATTAGAAGACATTTTAGCGAAAATCCTTAATTAATAACTCATACGAAGTTTCTCAGCTGAAACTAAGTATAACACACAGATTTTCGAATCAAATTCGAAATTTGAGGGTAAAAATTCTTTTTATTTACTTTACAGTCAATTCTACCCACTTCCAGGCCATAACAAAAAGTTAGACCATCGTAGAAATTCGTTTCTGTTGCCGAAATGTATGGGAAACGTTTTTGGCGATTTCTGTCTTTTCTAGTACTGAAAGCTAAAATGGTCCCATAGAGTTTTTTGATCCCCACATGAAATAGAATCGATTGGCATAAAAAAAAAAAATTGAACTTTTTGCATTTTTTTTGCTAACTGTAAGTTTTTTACAAAATCTGTGAATGCAGTTCAAAATGTCCCAAAAAGTTAGGGAAGGTCTTCTAAGAACGTTTTGCTGTAACTGCAACGGTTAAGGTACTTGCCCTTACTGCCCCGTTTCAAAAATACACCCTGTATATAGATTATTCTCCAAACCTTATCAAACGGCTTCGAGTCAACTGGATTTAGTATCTTACGTAGACAGACTTCCATCGGGCCTACACAATTTAATACGAGGTAATACAATTCTTCTTTTTAGACTAGTTGTCAGATTATGTGTCTTCTGACTACCCATAACGACTGCAATAGATCTTTAAAATCGTAAACGGGACCGACGGCATAACTTGTCTCCAAGGCATGCAGGAAAACCCGATCTATTAAAATGGTCGCCCTTCCACAGCTGACCGCAATTGGCATTGCTTAACAAGCTCCTTGCTCTTACTTCTTCTTTCTCGTTACTAACCATCAAGAAAACTAAAACCCATTAGATTAATGCCCTAAGAAAATATTAGGGTCTTCAAAGGACCATGATTTTTGCCAACGCCGTACATGTAGCATATTTTAAAATATGCCGGAAAATTAATTAACTTTAAAATAATAAATAAAAAAATAAAAATAAATATTTCACAACTCACACACATCGCCATCTAGTCCCAAACTAAGCAGAGCTTGTACTATGGGTACTAGAATAACTGATACTAACACATATATACTTGTCTTTTGTAAATACATACATATAATACATAGAAACACCCAGACTAAGAAACCCCCATGTTCATGCACACAAAGATTTGTCTTAAGTGGGAATCAAACCCACGACCTCGGCGTCGCAGGCAGGTACACTACCCACTCCGCTATCCGGTCGTCTTTGTCGTCGTCATTATAAAGTTCCTGTGTATCATAAGCCTTCTTAACAATTTGAAAGTAGTTTCTCACATGTTCAATAAAGGTTTAGTTTATAAACTCTATGCTAGAAAACTGCATGTCGGAGCGAGAATATAAACTCAACAAACTTTCCTTTAGAATTGCCGCGCGCACATGATTAGAGTGTTTTAAATAAGTATAACAACAAATAACGGTCATATTTTATGTTCAGAGAAGATTTAGTTAAAATATCTCTTCATTTATTTACAGAATAATACCTATATACTATCTAATCATAAATAATATGTATCATAAATATAATGAATTATTCTAATATACCACTACCTATTAGTGGACAACGTTCCCGAAATGCTCCGAACATTACTACGTTGTATTGCGATACTAAGACTGAGCCCACATTAGACGTGCGCGATCGTCGGGTGTGTGGTCGCGCTAGCTACACACACGTCACACGGCAGCGACATGCGACGGCGTGTGACTTGTGTGCAATAAGCGCGCCAGCTCGAACGAAAATCGCGCACGCTTAACGGGAGACGCCTAAGTTGCGAAATATACGCCAGCATTTTGAGACCGACTTGCCTCAATTAAACTTGCTTTTTGTTAAAGTTATGTCGTATTTATTTAATTGTAACAAACATGACATAACTTCAAAGTGTATTTGATTCGGGAACACGCTCAGTTTTAGTAGACTCATTCTGATCTAAGTAGGTTTATGGTTGAGTTAAAATCCTGCCAAAATACTTGCCAACTTTTCTGTCAGCCGTAAAAACAAATAAAATACAACAACCATTTTTATCGCGAACAAAACAAAATGAATGAGTAAGTATAACTGTAACTATTGGTAGCCGAAATGGGATCCCGATTAATAACATAGACGAAAGTTTTGTTTATTTGTTTTTGGTGACACAATATTCTGTTCTGGACACTATACAGACACAATAACGGTTTATCAGATTGATCGACTTCTCGATATCTTATATTTACTGGTAAGAGGCGGACATTTTAATCAATGTTATCTATAAGACTACAATAGATTTATAATGAAACAAAGAGGGTATTTTTCTTTCTTTTATAGGTTCAGTGAAAAGTAAATCTCAATCAATGTTAGCTTCTTATTAGGGTTCCGTAGTACCTACAAGGAACCCTTATAGTTTCGCCATGTCCGTCTGTCCGAGGCATAGCGACGAAACCGTTGGTGCTAGAAAACTGAAATTTTGCATAAACATGTATGTTAACTATACAAAGAAAGTCGTAGAATAAAATTTGGAAAATATTTTTTTTTCGGGTAGCTCCCCTACATGTAAAGTAGGGATGTTTTTTTTTTTTGTCGCCTACCCCATAGTGTGGGGTATTGTTAGATAGGACTTTTAAAAACGTTTAGGGGTTGCTAAGACAGTTTTTTGATTTAGAGATCCGTTTGCGAGATAATTAACTTTAAAGAGCAAATTTTTGTTCGAGTAGAGCGTCCCCCCCCCTCTAAAAGCTAAACTACTGGATCCCAAAATCTGAAAAAAATTGTGTCGGTAGTACATGTAATGAAATTTAAAGGAAAACTATAGCGGATAAGTTCACTTCATTAGTTCAAGAGGAATAGGGGTCCGAAATGTCAGATGCAGTTACTCAGAATATTTCGTTCAAAATTCTTGAAACATAAATAAACATACATAATACATATATAAAATCACGCCTTTATCCCACGGGGGTAGGCAGAGACGATGGAACGCCATGTGCTTCGCTCCTTACATACTTCTTTCGCTTCCTTAACATTCATACATCCTTTGAAAGTAATGACTTGTATGAAGATGTTACTTGTTTAATACGGATAGTAAATCCCTTTTAAGTCGAAATATGTTGTTACGACTAGCCACGGAACCCTACTGCGCGTGGCCCGACACGCACTTGGCCGGTTTTTATTTTTCTTTACAGTACATGCCACTTATATGAGTATAATTACATCATCAATTAAATTGTAATCAGTTGGTATAATTACCCCTTATACAAATGTATAAGAAGTTATTTTACCTACTAGTTTCAATTCTAGAAAAAAAGACCTTAGGGTTTCAGAATAAGAACTTTGTATTTAAGAACATAATATTATAATAATGATAATGATGATATCGTCAATAAACAAAACTCCCAAATCATCCAAGAAAAAAAGCAAAAATATATTTTTTTGTAAATAAATATACCTAAAATTAAGAACAATACAAATGTCGGTGTATTTTCTTATGCGTATTTTAATTGGCAAGCCTAAGGAGGAAAACGATGGCGAAACAATGTTATCTACACAGGCGCCCTTCTACCCATGTTATAGAAATGCCCCTGATCGCTTGCTTCATACCAGTCGACAATCTACTAAGGCCGTTGAATGATACTATTTAACGGCATAAGTAGGCTTAGTAGGCTCGCGATAAAAAGTATATTAGCTACGTAATAGATAGTTTACTTTGGCTCTCAGTCAGTAAAGAGCCTTTTACTTAGTAAAGCGTGTAAATAATAAACAAGGTCCTAAGTCATGGTATTAAAATCACGCATAATAAATTCTAAAAAAAAACCGGCTTATTTAACCGTTCTCAGATACGAACAAAATTTATTTTTCACCTCAGCAGCGCAAAATGGCTTTCTTTGTCGTGTGAAAACAGTGAGAAAAACTCTATTTTGCTTCGAGCGTGAGTAACAATTACGTCGAAATTTGAAAGACATTGATGTTATTTCAGCGTGCGCGGGCGTACCTAACCTTACACAAGCTCAGTGAAAATGTGAAATACATTAGTCATTTTATCTCTGTTTCTTTCACTTCAGTCGTAAAAAGAAAGAGATAGAAAATTATTTAAACATTACATTCGGGTTTAAGTAGTAGACCCCATGCTCTTTGGTTGACTCTTGCTATGAAGGACCGATCTTTTGTCTATGGCAACACAACGTCAAAACAAAAAATAAGTACCTAGGTATTTGCTCAAAAATTTCTATTAACTTTTTGATAAACACACAAATACTGAACTATTTTATGCATTTAGTTATAAATTCAAACTTATAAAGTTGAAAATGGTGTGATATTTTTAAGTTAGAAATGATTTCTACATTAAGAAAACTTTACTGTTGTTTTCGAATACGAGTATCCGAACGGACTTAAAAAGATTTGAACATTTCTTCTATATAATCTATGATTTGTTTTGTAACCTTTTTTGTTTGTAAACGTGTTTATTTATTGCTTAATATTCTAAATTAATAAAAAAATGAGTAAAAGCGAAATTATGCTAGCCCCGAGGAGTTGAAAAAAACTGTAAAGGATGCAGAGTTAAAACTTATTGCTTACCTTATCTTTTATTTATTGGCATTATTTTTTTACTGCTGAGGTGAAAAATAGTATGTGCGACGCGAGATCAAAGTTATTTACCTCTTGTGCTTTTAGGTCCATCACTGCGCTCAAGATTCTAACCTAGAATCATTTTCATTAAAAACTAACTCACAATTAGTACTCCGAAGCAAAGGCGTACTTTGCTCTCTTTCATGTTAGGATTCTGAATAACACGTTAAAACTACGTACTGATAGGAACTTAGGAATGCGGTAGTGCTGTGACCTAATTATAATGATTGATGACCACAATGAGTAATGAATGTCGATAAATTTAAACAATGTTATAAGCAATGATATTATATAAAAACAAAAGCAGATATGTTATAAGCGCTCGCGCTGTGAATACTCAAATACGTCCCAATTGGGACGTCTTGTGTTTAGTTTGCGTGTGGCCTGCGTCGAGCGCAGTCACGTGCGTACCACTGAAGTGCAATCATTAAAACTATAGCTATCTCTTTCATTTGCGTGCTATTTCGTATCTTTTGTTTTACTTATCAGTTACATTTGTCAATGTGTGCAATTTGGAATAGCTCGGAACGGATTTAAATCGTAATTTCTATGAACGTAACATATCTATAGTTCTATAATATCATTGGTTATAAGTTTAATTTTATTTTTTACACTAGCTTAACATGATGAAAAAAAATAACAATATCATAATTATCACACGTTTTTAATAATCATTTCACAAAACGAAATAAAAAAAATATTAATCATATTCAGAAATGGCAGATATGGTTGAATCGGTGTCACTATCCTCGCCGTCGCTGACCTCAATGACGAATCGATCTATGGTATCTTCAATTAATCCATCTCTTTGCCAATAATTTTCTTCTAAAATTATGACGTATCGAAGCCACGCCAAGCTCCGTAACTTCTTTTAACCTTTTTACGTTTTTTTGTAACGAACTTGATGGACTCGGATCAGTCACTATTAAAATAAAAAAATAACACGGGAACTTCAGTATTAACACAATAACACGGCAAACGTACGATAGTTGACAAGGATGGCACATCACTACACTGCAGGCGCCTGGGGTGGGGATAGCGGGGGGAGATGCTCCCGCTCTTTACCTCAGACCCCGACTGCATTCAACTCGCGCGCTATCTGTACCTATCTCATGGTATCATGCAAATAACAATATCAACTGAAAAAAACATTTGTTATTTTGACTTTCAAAACAGACACTTCAATGTTATTTATTTGTATTGAGAATTAAAATCAATAAAATACATTAATATAGATTAGCACTTATACCTACATACTTTGTATTGATAAGTCCGTCAATTAAGTATTCATAAAAATGCTGTTTCAGTTTCAAGGCGAGTCGTTTATCATTCGCAGAAACTATAAGTGTAGAAAGTCCCTACGTTTTCATTCGTTGCGGTGCGTTACGTATCACAAAAGTTTACAGAACCATTGTCACGAACGAATGTAATATAAAGTGTGTAAAAAACGTGATGACTGGTGACATCTGCGCCGTTCTCATGGAAAACTCAACCTATAAAAACAAAACTATCATTTCTAAGCAAACGTTTTCCAACTTGATATTGTATGAATGAAGGACGGCTCTTAAAATAATATCAACATTTTATATCAGTTTTACAAACGAATACTTTCTGTATCCCTGTAAAAATTTTAAATAAGTTTTCATGAAGTTAGAAATCATATTCGTGATCAAAATAAAAATCTGATTTAGAAAATCATTATTTAATATTAACTTGTATCAGATAAACTTTATTTTTATTAAACAGGTGCGAATTTTGTTGTCAGTCCAAAACGTAAAATTGTGCTAAAGTTTTTTAACCAAACGCATGCGACATATTAAAACAAAAAGATTTTTTGAAGCGACAGAGTTGCGCGTCAGTACATTATGCCATTCACTTTAATCTGACTTTATAAAAGTTGCGAGCGTGATTTTCTGCATGTAATGTGAAATTATCATTGTTTTTCACCAGCAACGTTTACATTAAAATGTCAGTTGGCGATATTTAAGTAATAAAAAAAATATGTAAGTATTAGTCTTTTTTTTACATTAGATAGAACGCCTGAAGCAATTACACTATCCAGTGATCCCAATGACAAAGCCAAATACACACATTCACTCACACAAGCACACCCAGTCTCAGAACAAATCTTTGCGACTCACACAAAGATTTGTCCCATGTGGGGATCAAACCCACAACACCAGTGCAGTGGAGAGCGGTGAGTCGAGCGCTTAAACCACTACACCACACGTGCAGACAATATATATTAATGCTTTTTATATAGCTATTAATTTATTATCTGCCTCACACATGTTTAAAACTACACCTACTATCTACATCTCTGCATCATCAAAAGGTTGACTGGTAGAGAATACTTTTAGTATTATCCGCCTTTGTACATTTTAGTGCATAAAGTTTAAAAAAATAAAATAAATAATTATAAGATTTTATAACATAACAAAGTAAAGAGCATACACTAGTAGACCAAGTAAGTAGCATTCCCTGTACTCCACTGATAAACATAATTATTACAATAATCACACTAAGTTTATTGCATTAGATGACATCACGGTACAAGCAATCAACTATTACTCACGTATATAAACGTCATGTCACACTGGAATTAACTCTGTTAGCTCGTAAACATGTTCTGACAATGATTTATTGCATTAATACCGAGACTCCAGACCATCATCATTTACATAAATCACTTAATTCAACAAAATTGTTAACCTTGCAGAGGTCTGTGTGTTTGTGCATTTATAAACTACATAAGTGTTAAAAAAATAAAACGAAAGCCTAATCTTGTCATTTTCATCTACTTAAATTTTGCTTAATGTTTGGATTATGTGATCAAATCACGTGTTCTATTTTAACGATCTTAATAAATTGCGTTTCTTCTTTGGTAATTTACCACCCCGGCCTTTTATTTCACGCTTTATTTCCTATTCATACTATGTTAGATGCTCATTAAGCGAAAGTTTTATGATTTGATAAGATACGTAAATACTTGATTTTATGAATTGCACGAAAAAGTAGTAATGAGCAGATAACATTAAGCTTGGCGCATGAGGTGGCCATATATCAACGTCAGAGTCGCAGCGGGCCCATGAAGTGATTTCCTAACGAACCTTGACTGTTAGAAATGTTTAACGATTCTTAGAAGACTGACGCTCATACAGGATGGATACGAAATAGCGAAATTTATTTAAATTACAGCTTCCATACATGGTCAGTATTAATTTTCACCAGTTTAAATTTCTATAAGGATATTTTTTTCACGTTTTTTAAACATTGCATACATCCAATTTGGTCAGCAAACGAGGTTAATTTGTCAAAAAAAAATTAATACTGTGCGATGGAATACACATACTGGCCACGTATGAAAGGTATGGTTTTAATAAATGTCGCTATTTCACATTCACCCTGTACAGAAAAGGTGTAAAGGTTTTTCAACTAATTACTGTTGCTTAAACAGCAATTTTAAGTAATTTTAACTACTACTGCCATTTTGTATATTAAACTGTACAGATCTTCGCAAAGTCTTCTTAAGAATTCAAAGAATTTTTCTTCATTAAGCTCATAGCACTTGCATATATTTTAAGAAGTAGTTTGTATTGCAGACATAAAGTTAAGTACACATCAAAATAAGATTTATATTCTTCTGCTTGTTCACCATAAAACGAGAAAATGCGAATCCAAATACAAATAAATCCCAAAACAAATTGTTGGAAGGAAAATCCTTCTCTCACCCTTTTTTGCATTCGCAAAAACTTTTAAACTGTCTACATTATGTCAAGTATAATGTACAAAGTCTAATCCTAATTGTAAAGAACAAAACAATCAGTAAAACAGAAAAGATAAAAGCATTGTCGCCTTGAAACGTTCACGTTTTTGCCAAGGGTCCCTCGTAAAACTTTATTAGGCGCATTAAGGTCGCGGTTGAATCCTGTTTATGTAATCGCCGCTGGGGACCTTTAGCAGGAAAAATATTAAGTGAAAAAAGAACACACAATGTCACCCCAAGTAAGATTATATTTATGACGACCTATATCTTAGAGGGCGGTCCGGGGCACTCGAACTGTCTACCTAAGCGAAATGACGAGACGAGAGCTTACATGAAACAGCAGCGGCGGCCACTCGTAAAACAAAGATAAGCATTTGATTGTGACCGGGATAATATGTATTATGTTTGGGCCGATTTTGGATTGTGACCTCAATATTTATACTACGTATTATTTATGGGTTATATTTTTCTCGTACAATGGTAAATTCTGTATATGTAAACATTCCAAGGTTCACCATTGTTATTGCTCATCTGAATTTCCAGGGATGCAGATATTAATCTGCCCGTTCGAAATTCAGAACTGCTAGTAAGTCGGAGTCGTAATCGAGATATATTTAATTGTCTTTTACAGTATAGTTAAAGCGTCGACAATGATGCTTTTAACTCTTAGTAAAATCGTGCTCCAGTAGGCACCGTACTTTATCCAGCTCAGAGTCTGCTCGGTGCTCCGTGGCACGAATAATTTCCTTAATATTGCTCTGCGAAATCTTATTCAAATAATCAGAAGTTCGCGACTCCAATCCGCCTAGATGCAAATTGCATGCAGACTGCTTAATTAACAGCCTAGATACTGCATAAGCTCAACCGATAGCAGAAACCATCTCGTCTCGGTGATTACATAAACAAATTACGTTATTAACAAACACTGATTATTCTATTCAACTCTACAGTGTGTTGCTCTTCAGATGACCTAAATAATAAAACAAAGATAGTGTACAGTCATTGTACAATTGAAAAGCTGATTTCATTCTTATCTGAGCTGTCTGCAATGGAATGCATGCGTTTTCCATGTACTTAGCTATTGAGGCTATAAATGTTTGTCGAGGCGTTCCACGTCCATTTTGACAGTTATAGTGGTAAATTTTATGAAAGAGGGGATGTAAACTGACAAGATTAAATAAGCGTGTACAACTTAATAATAATGAAAACAATATAGTAAGTATATTGTCATAAAAAAATAATTTATGAATTTAAAAAGTTCTCATTCAAAATAAATATAAATCGAAGTGTAACGAAGTGTAGTTCTTAACACTATATGCTTGGAATAAAACTGCAATTGAGCACTATTTTCTTTATTACGACCACACGGTTACAAATCCACAATTAAACTGCCATCTTACTCTGCAATATTGCCGCCATGTTGACTGCACAACTCGAATATCAAACTAGCACACTTTTAATTACTTTTTTACGTTTAACAATTCAAATAAATAGAAATACAGCATAACAAATTAGTTAAACAATTAATAATGATTTCTAAAGTATTTTCATTAAAACTAAACATAGTTTTCTAATGCAATTCTGTAACGGATATAGAAAGCAAGAATCGGAAGTCCATTTTGACGTGTTGTCATTATAGAATCAATAAAAATAGTCTAATTTACTACCAAATTAAAAAGAATCACAACACTCGGCCATCCGATTGCGTGCTATCTCCCGAGCACGCATAAATCACAACACACTTAAAAATAATTACTCTAAACAACAAAATGAAGCTATAAAAATATATAATTTAATCACGACGTACTATTCGGTACTTAGACGAAAACTACAGTATAATATACCAACTGATAATAATTCTCAAGTTGATTGATTAAATAATAATAACTACGTACTGTATAAAAATCAAAATGATGAGACAACTATATGAAAAATACATTTCTTTATAATTAAATGTAGAAAGAAATATTGTGTATTATTTATTTTGTACACTTGATGACATGACATCAGAGTCAGAGGATGACGATTCAGAACCAGATGATTTATCAACTTGTAAAGCCGAAACATTAATCTATGGTCTCATTATATCAGAAGCAATAACACTTAGGTATTTTTTTTTTAGTACGTTAGGAATTTCATATCATTTATTGTCTAAATATTTATTTACTCGATAGGGACCGGTGAACTTGGGTAAAAGATTTTCACTTTTACCATCGTTCTTAAAATTAGTTTTTGTAATTTTTACTAGATCACCTACAAAGTATACAATAGCTGGTAACCTTTTTGCATCATATCTAGCCTTTTGACGTTCCTGACTTAGTTTTATGTTTGCTGTTGCTTGTTGCCTAATATTATCAATACCCAAGAGAGCCTCAGTAGTGGTTGATGTAGACTCAGAGGCTAGTTCGTCAGCGTCATGAGCATCTACAGAATATACTGGATACGGAGTTATTTCACGATCAATAGAGTTATCCGGTGCGACTTCCAGAGACGGTTCTGGGGTCTCAATATCATTATTTTCTATAGAATGAAGATACCTAGTACGTGTACGAGCAGCATCGTCTTTATTGTAAGCACAATCAATGCATGCAGCGACGTACTTTTTTATAAATCGTCTTAATTTCGGGAACCAGTAACGATTCTGAATCAAGTTAAATGTTTTTAAGAAACCAAAATGTCCAACATCATCGTGGTTGGATTTACAAATTAGCCACCTCGCGTCTTTGGGAACTACTAAACGTAACTCTTCGCCGATTTTTCTGTATATAGGTAATGCATTAATTTTTAATGACATAGCTTTTTTTTTAATTTCCGATACATCCGGGTCAAGATTGGGCTTTAGAATTTTAAATATATGTTCTAATTTTGGGTCAGCTAGCTGTAACGTTAAAATCCAACTATCAGTATTTATACTTAGGGTATCTACTACAATCGTCGCGTTTTCACGTGGTGGATTTACTTAACGCATCGAAAAATAAACTTTCTTTATCTTTTAGTACTAACAGCAGGTGAATCAGGAAATTCTGCCCTACCAACAAAGTAGTAAGAATCGAAGAAGTCTAGTTGCAAGTAAGAATCTTCAACAGCCAGAACGATCAAACCCGCTTCTATTTCATCTATTCTAATTTTAAATATACATTTAAATAAAGGAGCTACTACCGAATCCCCAAAACCTCTTATCGTCGGTAAATTGTCCTAACACATATTACAGTTAAATTTTGTTGCTACTGAATATTGTATCAAGCTACAATCGCTTCTAAAATCTATGTATGCTCTCAACATAACCCCATTAACACAGGCATTTTTATTGAATTCCTGATTAGCATCTGTTGAAACGTTACCACAATAAAATGCAACTTGTTTTAATTGATCAACATCATGTTTAGAATTAACACAGTCTATTGATTTGAAGTTATAGTTTCCACTCCCTTATTAGACACAACTTTAAGAACATTTTTGTCTAAAGTTTGATTGTTCTGGCTACCACCATGGTAAGACTGTAACGGTTTTCTAGTACAGTCATCGAAATTGTGACCGACTCTATCACACTTACTACACTTTACTATCGGTTTAGTACAGCTTTTATAAATGTGTCCCCGCTCCTTACAATTAAAACAAAATATATCATCACTAGTGATAGAACTAGAATTCCTATTAATGCTATTATTACTACGAAAGCCACGCCTCTTAAGAGAACTATCTGTCGTTGATTCCTTAACAGAATCTCTAGAATCAGACGGTTGTTGAGAAGCTAAATAATTTAACAAATCCTCTGGTTCTTCACACTTAAGGGCCTGAGCTCCATTTCTAATTGAACTTTCGGTAATTCCAAAAATAATACAGTCAACTGCTTTTCGACCGACAATCTCGCATCTGCTCAGTAAAGACAATTTATCATAAAAATACTCTCTAAGCGTTTCACCAGTGCGAGATTTTCGGTGTAACATTTCTTCGAGTAATTTGCCAAAGTTAACGTCATTTGGAAAAGCCCTCTTTAACTTAGATTGCCACACCTCCCATGTATAGTCAAGGGATGGAAGTGACTCATACCAACTCTTTGTTAAACCACAAAGTTTTTGCAATGCGTAATGAATCGTCTGTTGGTTGTCCCAATTGTATATAACAGAACACTCGTTCACTTTTCGTAACCAGCGTTCTACATCTTGAGACTTGTTGTCAGGATTAAACTCTGGTACAACGTTATTACTAGGACTATTCTTACTTGAACCATTTTGGATAGCAGATACGAGCTTCAATAAATCATCAGCAGTTAATCCACCCGAGCTCCTTTTCCGTTTTCTGGTTACTCCGTCTCGTTCACTGGAGTCTGATCTGGAGCGTCTACGGCTGCGACGTCTAGCAGGAGTGTAACTGGTATCACCATCACCTGAAAATTATTTTTGCAGCACTTCATATCTTTTCCTGAGTATAATATGTCGCTTACTAACTAAGAACTCAGTATAATTACATAGCACATAGCATTGCATTATAATAATGTCTGTCGGTTGCTTCAAAAAATGCTGCACTGTAACATGTGATCCCCATGTGGTAGCACACCTACATGGTTTTAATTACCTTCCGTGCATGCAGTACATGGCAGTAAACTATCAGCTCACATACATGGCTGTAAAACATCAGCTCACCTACATGGCTGTAAAACATCAGCTCACCTACATGGCAGTAAACTATCAGCTCACATACATGGCTGTAAAACATCAGCTCACCTACATGGCTGTTAAACATCAGCTCACCTACATGGCTGTAAAATATCAGCTCACCTACATGTCTGTAAAATATCGGCTCACCTACATGGCCGTAAAACATCAGCTCACCTACATGGCTGTAAAATATCAGCTCACCTACATGGCTGTAAAACATCAGCTCACCTACATGGCTGTAAAACATCAGCTCACCTACATGGCTGTAAAATATCAGTTACCTACATGTCTGTAAAATATCGGCTCACCTACATGGCCGTAAAACATCAGCTCACCTACATGGCTGTAAAATATCAGCTCACCTACATGGCTGTAAAATATCGGCTCACCTACATGGCCGTAAAACATCAGCTCACCTACATGGCTGTAAAATATCAGCTCACCTACATGGCTGTAAAACATCAGCTCACCTACATGGCTGTAAAATATCAGCTCACCTACATGGCTGTAAAATTTCGGCTCACCTACATGGCCGTAAAACATCAGCTCACCTACATGGCTGTAAAATATCAGCTCACCTACATGGCTGTAAAATATCGGCTCACCTACATGGCCGTAAAACATTAGCTCACCTACATGGCTGTAAAATACCAGCTCACCTACATGGCCGTAAAATATCGGCTCACCTACATGGCCGTAAATCAGCTCACCTACATGGCTGTTAAATATTGGCTCACCTACATGGCTGTAAAATATCAGCTCACCTACATGGCTGTAAAATATCGGCTCACCTACATGGCCGTAAAACATCAGCTCACCTACATGGCTGTAAAATACCAGCTCACCTACATGGCCGTAAAATATCGGCTCACCTACATGGCCGTAAAACATCAGCTCACCTACATGGCTGTTAAATATTGGCTCACCTACATGGCCGTAAAACATCAGCTCACCTACATGGCTGTAAAATATCAGCTCACCTACATGGCTGTAAAATATTGGCTCATCTACATGGCCGTAAAACATCAGCTCACCTACATGGCTGTAAAATATCAGCTCACCTACATGGCTGTAAAATATCGGCTCACCTACATGGCCGTAAAACATCAGCTCACCTACATGGCTGTAAAATATCAGCTCACCTACATGGCTGATATGGCTATACACATGGTGTCAGCACACCTGTTTGGTTATACATAGAACACGAACACGCCTTCATGACTGATTTCTAGTTCACTATTAACATAATCATTGCTACTGTTTTGTTTATATGTATGTCATTATGTTTTTATGTACGTAATATTAAGTGTCAAATTGTGATTCATTTTTAACCTTGTTATCTTACTTATAAAATGTAACTTTTGCACGCCTTACAGGCAGAATGTACATGGCTTCCTTTGAAAAATGTAATATCTTAATTGTAATACCTACATTCAATGCAATAAAATATATTCTATTCTATTCTATTCTACTGGGTTAAATTACTTTTAATATATTTTTTTTTTTACATATATTATCAGCATTCGTCAATATTAAATGAGTAACTGTATTAATCGATCAAATTTATAAAATAACTTTATTAAAATAAAAAGGAAAAAAAATCTTTCATTCCTTAGACTTCACAAAGCACTTAAAATCTTCGTAAAAGAATGTCTCACCTTAACCTTATACATAAGTGAAATTCTAATCAGATCTAATTCTTTTGTTAGATATTCTTTAAATATCGCAATATACAACATTTTATACGACTATAAAATACAACAGAATGTTATTTATTAACAGCTCCGAGTAACATTTGATTCCTGGTGGCTCACTGCACTTTTGTTAACAGTCATCATGCTAATTGGATGGAATAAAAATTTAAAAAGTACTTACTATTCTTATCCGACATCGCTGTTCGCAGGTTATCCCACTTCTGACTTGTAACGAAGTGTAGTTCTTAACACTATGCTTGGAATAAAACTGCAATTGAGCACTATTTTCTTTATTACGACCACACGGTTACAAATCCACAATTAAACTGCCATCTTACTCTGCAATATTGCCGCCATGTTGACTGCACAACTCGAATATCAAACTAGCACACTTTTAATTACTTTTTTACGTTTAACAATTCAAATAAATAGAAATAAAGCATAACAAATTAGTTAAACAATTAATAATGATTTCTAAAGTATTTTCATTAAAACTAAACATAGTTTTCTAATGCAATTCTGTAACGGATATAGAAAGCAAGAATCGGAAGTCCATTTTGACGTGTTGTCATTATAGAATCAATAAAAAAAGTCTAATTTACTACCAAATTAAAAAGAATCACAACAGAAGGTATTATAAATATTATTTCGGTAATACAGTTTGACAAAATCAAATATTCTTGATGACAACAAATGATAACCCATTATAATTTAATAAAAGGCTTTGCCGTAGGCCTAGGTGGTGCAAGCCACTATTAGATAGTTTGGCATAATTGAGTAATAAAATAATGTACTACATATTATCAGACGTGTAGTTAATACATAGACATGTATGTTCGCTTCAGAAACGCGATTGCCTCGGGGTAATCATTGCGAGCCGAGTTAACGAACTCTGAATACAAATCGAATGTAGGTGACGTATATATTACGTACGTATATATGTAACGGTGAATGTGATAAATTGAAAATAATTAACTACAGGTGATTATTATAATTAGTGAAAGTAATAAATCAATCACATTTATCGTGCATTTATCGGTAATTATTAAAAAAAAATACTTTGATTGTGACCGGTGTGAGCGATAAATGTTATACATTTACAAAAATAACGTTAGCTAATCGTCTTTCTAAGCGGTTTTTAAGTTTGGTCCTATAAGTAGGTAAGGTAAGGTTTAATTGTGACCAGAGTCGAAATACTCGCCAAGGACAAGATTGACAAAATAAATTAAATAGTAAGTGAAAAATTAAATATTATAATCACATTTAGCAAATGCATGAGGTAATTTTATTAATAATCACCGGTAATTATTAATAATTTTCAATTTAGCACATTCGCTGTCACATACACGACACAAGGGTTCAGTAAACCGTCTTATTCAACGGTTGTCTTAGTGCAATACTGATTGCTAACATCCGATACTGTTTGATTACTATTGAGGTAATAAATTGGGAATATCTACTGTTTCTGCATTGATGTCCTTAGCAGATTGCATGCTGAAGTGACTTTATATTCACTTTATATTTCAGTTCACGTTAAATATGTTTTTTATTGTAGGTATACTTAATGCGCAGCAATATTCATTCAGAATAGGTTTCATATTTAAAATATTATTCTTTTTTATTAATTTATTTTCGTAAAATGATAAATATAATAGACTGCAAAGCTGACTATGTGTTTGTTAGTTAAGTTAAAACCACTTTAGCGGTATAAAATATGAATGTAAAAAGCATCTGTTCATCTTAATTAACTTCTGCCTTAAGTACACTGTTTACTTAAAACATGTTCAGAAAATAATTTCCTCTGTACAAATAAAATACTGGAAAACTTCATCGGGTTCACAGGAAATGCCGTTCAGTAGCAATTAAAACTTTGTTACTGATCAAACTTTAACAGTCACATCTTCACGAGGACAAGTTGTCTGTAAGTCTGGAGGAGCGCAAACAACACCTTCTTCAAAGGGCTTACTACAATGTCAATGAGTATATAAACGATAAAAAACCTTGGAAGCAAGTTAGTAGCTCTACACAGGATTAGGATTTTGCTGGTTAAGAATTGTGAATAACTTTATAATTTTTCGGAATTCGTTTGTGTTCTAGAATAATTATAAACAAAATATTTATTGTTTTAACCATTATTTAATTATGAATTTAATATGTTACAATGTATGACGATTTTAAGTGCTTGTTAAAGTCTAAAGAATAAAGATATTTTCATTTCATTTCATTTCATTTCATTTAATCAATAGTTACTAATGTATTTCAAATAGTGATATTTATATCTATGACGTACAATTACATTGTTTTGTTTAACCACAACAAAATTGTACAATAAATTCAAGAATAACAAATGAAATCTTATACTCACTTTCACATTTAAGATATTGTGATGATTGATGAAAGTGAGTTTGAGCTTCGCGAATTTAGAGTAGAATATTTTTTGTATAATGATTTTAAGTGCTAAGTCTAAAGAATGAAGATATTTTTATTCATTTAATTTATTCATTTAATTTATTTATTTCATTTATTCATTTTATTTATTTATTTAATTTATAAATTTCATTTATTCATTTATTTCATTCGTTCATTCATCAAATCGAAAGAACTAAACCGTGGAATCCGTGATATGCTCATTAATCTATTTGAATTTTTATGTTAAAGCTGAATAAAAGTTACTAACTCCGCCATGCACTCATATTAAGTGACATCGACAAGAGCTATAATGGCTCATACGGCGTGCTCGTAAAATTTTATAGACAACCTGGAGGTACAGGCAGGATGTATCCCCGGAGGCGTCGCACTCCAACCTCGTATTATGCCTCTTCCAGACACTTATCTAGCCGTGATTAACTTGTTTATTTACAATGAAAGCTTTATTTCGCTCAAAAATTCTCCTACAACGTGGAAAGTAAATGAAGTTATTATCACGGATCCAGTGTAACTCAGAAGTGCCCTCTTTATATTTAGCTATTGGTAATACAAAATATTCCTTGAAGGGGGTTAATATACAGCTTATATGCAATATCAAAATTAAGTAGTTTTTGAGATATTTAACATTTAGTTTGTTGGTGAAATATCCAACGTGTCACTTAAAATTATCATCAAAGAAATATGATTTCAATTTTTGCACCTAATACCTTAATGTAAAAATAACCTGTTAGATTCAATTAAAGTTTAATTATTAAAAAAAAAAGACAGATATTAATCATCATTTAGCCTCTCGTAGTCCACTGCTGGACATAGGCCTCTCTCAATTTGCGCCACAACACCCGGTCCTGCAGATATTAACGAATAACCAATTACTCTGTATGAGGTTGTTACCACACCCTCTATAGTACTCTATACTGAAGCGACGTCGTCGATCGATGTGGGTCGAGTGGGTATAGCAACACCCTAATACCGATGGATCTATCCCTTCTATCTGATACGGTATCAGCTTACTAAACTAATAGCTGGATTACGGAGATGAAACTGCTTTTGATCTATTACCTCAGAGTAATATTTGAAATGAGGATAGTTAGCATCTTCGTGCTTTGGCAAGTGATCCTAGTTTAGACAACAGTGTAGGTATGGATAAATTGTCTAACTTTTACACTGTGTTCGTGCTAAAAAAGGTTTCATTTGCTCATGTGACGTAGCCACGGTTTGCAATCAACAAGTCATTTTGACATCATTGAATTAGTATAAAACAAAAATATTGGAGGAACGCCAGTGCCATGAGTGAACCTAAAAAGAAAACCATGATTTAAATAGTCATTTGTTTTAAAATGACGCCAGTTCGTCCAATAGATATTATTTCGTAGTAACAAATTTCATATCGACCTCGTTTGCAACTACTACAATTTAAAATAGTTATGTAGTTCCTACTTCAGTTTCAAAAAACTATTTTATTTCCCTTACACTGCTTCCAGAAACTTTAGTGGCGCTGTATACGAGCATTTTCTCAATTTCAGTTTGCAACAAAATCAGTTTATTTTCCAACTGATAAATTGCATCGCAGTAACAAAGTACAATTTTCCTTTGAGAATAACCTGACAAAGTTTGGGAGTACACAATAAATTATACAGAAATGCTTAGATATATTATGTTACAAGAAGCTTGTTACTAAGTAGAATCCGCAAGGACTTATCGATTTTATAAGTAAACCATTGCTAACCATAGTCAGCCTTTGGATGGGTGGTCATCTTAACATAACAAATTTATCTCTGTGCCTCGTAGTCAAGTGCCGATTGGCAATTAAACATTATCTGGGTAGTCTGAGCCCTGAAGGTCTAACAAAGAGAATCGCATCGCCCGTTCAGCGTTGTGGCGGTCTAATGGCAGTCGCTATGCGTATAATACTGTTATTCTGTTAAAAAAATAAGTTAAGACTAAGTGGCGATTTCAAAACATCAAGGGGTCACTGCAAGTATAATCGAATAATCTATTCATAAATATTTAAAGTGAATTTCCGGTGAGTTTAATGGTATTAGGTAGAGTAATTTAGTTGTGCGCGACGTGTCGCGGTGTTTCAATTGCGGAGGCGAGTCACCGGACGTCATTATTTCCTGCACATGTTGACCGGCTCGGCCCCGTGAAGACTTGCCGTCCGTTGCCAAACATGCACCTATATTCTAACTACGTATACACGTCACCCTCCTGATGTACGACTTGGTGCTGAATCAAAATTCAAAACCTGAAGTTCTGCCAGTTATTGCGTTCGAATTTGTTTCAACCGTTATTTCGCGACGGAGATTTCAGTTTGGAGAAACATTGTAGATCATTCGAGAAGTAATTGGGTTATAAAATGGTTTGGATTTATTTACCACAGCCCTAGCCATTTATTTCAGTAGTACCTTTATTAGGCTACTAAATTAAATCTAAAATGGTGTAGTAAATACTTATTTTTATTGCGTTAACTTTTGGCTTAACCGTTGCGTGTTGCAGAGAAAAGGTTATTTAGTACTTTGAACTTAGAAATAGCATCCAATAAAAGAGTGAAAAATCTTTACGAACTGAGTATCCGACTTTTTGTATTTTTTATGATTTAAGTCTGTTTTATTAATATATTTTTATTTATCTCTTTTTAGTGAAGTATCTACAGCATTAAACGTTCCTATTTGAGGGTGTATGCTAAACATGTACGCAAAACACCTATATATTATTAGGTTATTATAAGAGTAAGGTAATTTTCAACGTCGCCTCAGCTAAGTCTAACTTAAAATAATACAGCTAACTGTTTTAACGTGCCTACAAACTGTTAAGGATATGTACCTATCATCATCAGCTCAGCGTCATCAAATGCTGACTGCTAGATGGAAATATCCAATTAACTTCGTAGCAACATTATGATAAGAGCCAATAAAATTGGAGGGTTTCTTTCGATTTCCCATGGATTCCATCAAAAGTTCCTAACTTGGTGCCAATGGAACTAATGCACAACTATACTCACACAAAAAACTAAAATCTAAATCGGTATAATTGACGAAATAATCAGTGTACAGACATTTTAAAAGAAAACGCGCCAAATAATACCTACTCTTTTTTCGAAGTCGGCTAATAAAGGGCGTTTTTGTTTTAAATCTGATTGAGTAACAGTTTATGACCTTTTCATTATTGAGTTAACTGTAGATTATCTTTTTAGTTTTGAAAGCTGTTTTCATCCGAAAATGGGCTGACGGTAGGGACGAGTCAAAATGCAGCGATGCTTTCCAATTACAGAGCGGTAGTCATTATTGCCGGAGTATGTGAGGCTTCTCCTCCGGCACTCGCCGCTGTTTTGCTGACCTGCAGAAATTCACCTACCGAATAACCATCATATCATGGCGCTTCTAAACCGTCCCAATGGCCACTACTTAATAATACAAACACTACTTATTACACGCTAGGGATCTACCTGTTTTTGTACTTTTGGTATATTCTCACTTTTGAATATTGTGCAATTCGTTGGATCTTTCGGCATTCGTCCGAAATAGCATTTATTATGTTTTTGTAGCTTGATCTTAAGTAGTTGTATGCCACTCAAAATGATTATTTATTTGTAACAAAGGTACCAACCGTATCGAATCATGTCACTTAAAAAAAAATGCTATATTTAATTAACATTTATTTGAAAAAAAAAAAAAAAAATTACTGGGACTTTGCTCATCAAATTTGATTAATTTGTGAAAAAACTGGCCAAGTGCGTTTCGAGCAACGCGCAACAGAGTTCCGTTGTTTGCGGCTTTTAAAAAAAATATTTTCCTTGTTTATCCTATTTTGATTTTAGGACAAAAACTTTTACATTTATAAAAATATGTATGGATGGATGTTTGTTGAACGCAAAAACCACTGGGTCCATAGTGATGAATTTAGAAGACAAATAGCCTAGATTAATATACTGATTATTTTTTATGGGCGTATCATATGGGTGGATCTGCTCGTGAAAACTATGTATTATCATATATAACAAAATATGTGTATAAGAGTTAAAAGAAAAGGAAAGTGGTGGGTATGGTAGTGGTCCTTATTTAAGTCCAAGCATAAATAATTTATTTAAAAAAAAACCCGCAGCCAACACGTGCACTTTGTCACATATTATATCTATCTTTGCATTTATATAGCACTACTCATTAGAGTGTGCGGTGAAAAATGTATAATGACGTCGTTGGAGTAAAACAAAAGAATCACCATACCAGTCACACACACCATTGTTGCAGCTTTTTATTGAATTCGATGCTCGTTAAAAACTTTATTTTTGAATATTATGATTTAACGCTTATCTCGTTTTAATTTAGCGATAAGTCCTAACAGATGAATAGGTGAATTGGATTCCACTTAATGGATGTCTCACTTATCAAGCGTATTTCATCACGGAAATGGAACTCAAACTGCAAAAGATTTATTGTTCACAATGTATAAATGTACTAATACAATTATTTTTTTCGCTCCGCATCTTATGCTGCTAGGTGCCTTAAAAGGCGCAAATATAGCACGCTTTATAAATGTTACATGTTTGCGCCATTTGCGGTCAAAACATTAGGGCCTTGGGCCGTACCACTTATCGTCTGTACAAAGAGTTGTCAGCGCGTCTAACTAAGGCAACTCGTTCTCGGAATGCTGGCTTATATTTCGGCCAGCGACTTAGCATATATAAAACGCGGTAATGCTGCCAGCATTTTGGCTAAGTCACTGTCAGAATGCCTCGTCTTCTCACTGTGTCTTATTAAGTTTAGATTAGGTTATTAGACTAGTTTGATTAAAGATACAACATGTATATTTATCTGTAAATAAAGATGAATTTAAGAAATTGAATCTGGCAATAAAAGTGGTTTATTTTTATTTCACATACTTGTAAAACATACAAAGGCTCGGTATCTGTTGTATCCCTTTTCATCCCTTTTCATACGACCCTCTTTATTCTGAATAATTAATTTTAAGAACACTGATATGCCACTTTATGACAACTTTTGGTTCCCAAATAATAAAACTAAAGAGAATTATATTATACTTACGTAGTTATTAAAATAATCCTTTGTGTACTTTTGTAATAAACGTAAGCATAAAATGTATGTTAATGGCGGTTTGAAGTTTTTATTTAAACTTGAATGGCTATAAATCTTTCTTTTTGTATCTGTTGTATGTTTGATAAGGCGTTAAATATTGACGCTTCTTCAAAAAATTATAAAGGACAATTCTATTATGTAATTTGAAATGGGATCATGAAAATTGCATGTTAATCAACAACAAATTATAAATATTATTTTTTTGTATTATAAAAGTAGCCCTCTGTATACATATTAAACATGTCCCACTGCTGATCCCGTGCCTCTTCTTATGAGAAGAAGTGCATTAGTCTTGCACGCTGGCCAAGTGCGGATTGGTAGATTTCCACACCTCGAGTACTTTTCAGACACTTTCAGGCATGCAGGTTTTCTCACGATGTTTTCCTTCACCGATAGTGAGCGGCAATTTTTTTTGAGTTTTTTTTATTTTTTAATAAAATGGTTACACATTATGAAACTGTCTATTTAAAACTTTATGCTTTTGATACAATAGTAAAAAAAAAAGGGGATATCTTCAAGAAACTGAACCTGCCGGAACGTCGTAGTACAAACATAAAAAACAACGCCCACACTTGGAATATTCCTGTGTCGCGGGGGTATTCACAAACACATATTTCACACACAAAGCATTCTTTTACGAATATAAATTTATTTTATAAATTTAAGCCACTATTTACGGGAAGGAGAGACTCGTTCCACTGTGCTGTGGCTCCATTAGCGGTGTAGATCGACACTCACGCAGAGCGTTCTGTATACGCCTCATTAACCACACCGCGGACCGAAGACCAGCCACATTTGACGTTGTACAAATTGTACAGCCACACAGCTATCCGTGAAATAGCAACCTTTGCAATTTATAACAATAATTTGTAACAAATCCGCCATGTAATTCCGACAAATAGGAGCAGTTCGACTTATTATTTCAGTTCAATTTAATCAATTTGCACAAAATTTTTGTTCTCGTGTATTGAAAGAAATTTTATTGAGTTGGACTTAATTAAAACAAATCAAAGACAAGAGTTATTTATATTTCTGTACTTTAGTTTTCATAATAATTAATTTCACAACGTGCAATTTGCTGATTAGTCGCTAATCTCGGTAAAGCCTCCAATGAATGCCCTCATTACGATTCATAAATAGATTTAGCAAATGATCTAAATACGCAACGAGAGATTTATCACTGAATAAATCATTGTTTGTATATCCAAGATTCATATTTAACAAACACTTACAAACAATTTCATATAGATTAGGACCTGATCTATTTTACTGCCTATTAGGATTGGAATTGCTTGTAAAACACATTTAGCATAATATTTTTTGCAAAAAATAACCGTCGCCAATTTAAAAAAAACTTAAAAGTAAGAAATACATAAGTAATCTTCAACGTCTTGCCTCATCTGTGTATAACGAATAAAATACAGTTTACAGCCTTAAGGTGTTTAATATGTGATTGTTTAAATAATTATCATAGTACTCCTAACCCTTGAGAAGTTGTATCTTCCAGCATCAGTTCAGCAACATGAAATGCTGACTGCTAGATGCAAATATCCGAGTAGCTTTAATATACGAAAAACAATATTGAAACCTTTAAAATTTGAGAGTTGCCCTCGATTTCTATAGGATCCCATCATCAGATGCTGATGAAAATGGGACCACATGACAAGTATACTCTTCCAGACAAAAAAAACTTAAATTGGTCCAGGTCGAATTGAGAAATTTATTTGTTGAACCGACTCTGTGAATCGGTTAAAAGTTTAAATTTTCTGACTGATTATATTGCTGCAACTGTGTTAACTCAATTTTCTAAAATAAAGACAAATAGATAGCTATTTTAGGAGTAAACAATGCGATGCTACACATTTAAGTCTTTAAAATATGAATAGTAGTAACTTCGCATTTACATTCACTACAAAAAAAAAACGACTTTGATGAAATTTTGCACACATGTAACTTATTGCAGGTATTAACATATGGGCACTTCTACGCCTTTTACATTGCTGTTTGTTACAACCATCTGAAAGGAAGACTCAGTGTTTAGGTGTATAAATGTGTTACGAATAAGTAATATGAATGAAAAACAGCAATATAAATATATTCCAAAGTAATTACAATTATACTCTTAATATAACCGTTTTATTTTCACAATCAGATTTAAAAAACGTTTACATATAATTTGATATTTATATAAAGTATATAATAATGAATACTTAAACGTAAATATGTCTTTAGTTATTTGATACTAAATAACCCTTATATACTTCATAAATATGAATCAAAGTCAAAGTCAAAGTCAAAATTGCTGTCGGGTAAAAACCCGTCGACCGTAGCTTGGACAACGTGTTACTTTTTAACGTATTTATCATAATATATTATATACTTAAGTTCGAATATTCTAATAAATTGTTTAATGAATTATTTAATAAGTATTCATGTATTGTTTTATACATATTAAAGCACCACGTTATTTTGTAAATAAAATCAATAACAAATTCAGTTTGTAGTTTAAAATTATTCACATCATATTAACTTGTTCTTTCTTTTCAACTAACCAAAATTATGCGTTTTGAGACTATTCATATCATTATTTGCTTTATACAAGTATATAATATTATTGTTAATAATCTAAAAAACGCATAACACAAAATGTTTCGTTGCTTTACGCGCCGTCGAATGTGTTGATAACAAGGTAAGTTTTATCAAAACTTGATGTCATGAGACTGATGTAGTATGCAAAGAGATATTCTTACATTTTATTTAAGAAACTTAACTGAAACTAAAACGAAAGCCAACAATGTTTTTGAATAAGAACTGCAAAATGCAGCCAAGGAGGGTAATTACATCTTAAGTTCTAATTGCGAAACCTCCTGAACTTTTTAAGTTAAAGCAGTTTTATAATTTTTTAGTTCTATTAAATACTTGTGTTGTTATTTTTTCTTGCAGTTTGTATTCTACTTAATGACGTTTTTATTAGCATGAGAACCGGACCACTTGTCCCATGGTAATCACTGACGTGACTGGTCTCTGTGGCAATTGTCTCTGTCATGTTGATTAAATGTGATCCTTATTACTTTTATTTTACTTCATATAGGAGTAATCAATGGGTTTTAAAGTATTTATAATAATATACAAATACTTGTTTTGATAGACCAAGTTAATGTAAATACTACAAAACATTGGTTGTATTTTTGGAATAACACTACGAGAAAAGTTTCTAACCTATTTGAAATCATTAATTGATGATGACTAAGTGAGATGCTGAAGTATCTATCCCTTTTTAGAATTTATAATTACCAAAGAAATGTGGAATTTTAGTAATATAAAGTTTGCGATTCAATTAATTATACTAGTAAACTATTGAGTGTAATATTAACGATTGTATATGAGATCCATCCACCTATATGTACATCATCAAATACATCTCTAATTTAATTACTTGTCGTTTAATTTTCATGAAATATATATACAACCTTCAGGCATTAAGTTCACGTTTGCTAGAATAATCTTTTGTGCCACCTTTCAAAAGAGTAAGTAAGTTGTACTTTTTATGACAGTCAAAGTATAATGTGCGCTTCATAGTCGAGGTCAGGCTAAGCGAGTAGGGGCGAAGGCTGCGGACGAGTGACGCGGGTGTACCCGCACAGATTATCTTTTTCATCTCTGTGGCATTTCGTTACCCTTAATGAAATCTACCCAAAGGAAAGAAAGAATTTAATTTAAGACGAATCAGAAAATATTCAGCTGCCGCTCGCTAGTTATAAATCATTTGAATGCTAATAAATTCGACTAGCCTCGAGAGCCGAGCCCCAGGTGGGAACAGACTTTCTTTCTGCTCCATCTTTGTTTTCAGGAAAAATTGAATAATATTCTGCTCCTTATTATTAAATTCTTTCATAAAGCCACCGACGGCTTTGGGGATTTTCTTTAATATCGTAATGGAATTTCATTTGTCTTGCGGTTCAACCCACGACGAAGATGAACATAGTCATATCTCCATTTGTTTCAAGTTATTACCTTTACATCCAAACATAATTGCCTATCACTCTTGTGTAAACATTGTGACAGACCATTTAATACTATGCAGACGCGATCGGTTTATAGCAAAAATGTTAAATCTGTTCGCTTAAATAGTAAACGGACGAATCGCAAATTGCATACCGATGTAACGGAATGAAAATCGGATTTGTTGACACACGTTATCCGAATTATTTGGTTCGTTTTACTTAAAGCGATACGTATTTATTTTGTTTTATTAATACTAAACGCGAAGTCTGAACTTTATTATTGTATTAATTTGCTTACCTTCGTGACATTATACTCCATCACGCCGCTAAAATATTGCAGCACTCAGAAAGCTATTAGTGGTTATTAACATTTTAGCACAACTGAGTTAATAAAAGGGCATAAACAGGGGTTGGATGAGCGGTGGCAGCAGTTACTAAGAATCAAAAAGGATATCGAGGCACGCTTGCATCCGAGCGACGAGCGAGCGGTGCACCGTCCGCGCTCAGTTGTTCACGGGACCTCGAATCGTTCGCAGGCCTCGTCTGTAGTAGGGACTACGCGTCTACGCCAATACGCTGTAGCGCGTCTACGTATCGTACGAGTGTTTATTGAACTTATCAAATAAGTGCTTCTCGACTATTGCGTGCGAAATATAAAAGTCACTGTGCAAATAAAATAAAGTACTGAACGAATTGTGTTACGATATCTTATTATTTTTCTTGGATCTTGTTTATTTAGAGGTAAGTTTATATTTATATTTCACCTCAGTTTATCTACCCTCTTTTCAGCATTTTTATAAAAGTACCTTCGCAAAGCTGAACCAATTTTGGATTTCCTATATTTTCTTATTGAAGTCGGCTTTATTATTTCTACGTCCGCCCTAGGCCGACGGGTTTCTATCGTAAAATAAGGGAAGCGTAATATCCGAGCTATCCTATGAGTGTAAAATAAGCGTATCTTATTTTTATTGGCTGTCTGTTACTCAACAGTTGAAACATAATTTATTTTCAAGGTAGATTAAAGAGTTGTTATTAAATAAAGATGAAATCCTCGGGCCATTTCTGCGTACAATATATCTTTATGAAATAAGAGAAACAAACTTCGGAACATTTGCGTAATAAATGGGTTTTCTTACGCTTTGTGATTTAATTTATAAGTTAGTCTTTTGTTCAAACGATGGCGTTTTGGATTTTGATTACTGATTTATGTTTTGAATAACAATAATAGAAAAGAAAATGTTCTTAAGAAAGTTGTTTGAGTTAAAATTATAGAACAAAGCTTTAATAAAATTAACGTCTCATTGTAATTTGAATAAAATAAGATATTATAGATATTATTGAATCATAAACACCGTTTAGATTGAGTGAACAGGTTTATTTAGTTATTTATATTGAAAATAAATAATATATGATACCTCGATGCATTGACACGACCTCGATGGTCTAGTGGTTAGCGTATGCGCCTCTTACCGCGAGGCCTAGGGTTCGATTCCCCGGTCGGGCAAAGTTTTATTTATGAACGTTCCGTCCTTTACAAGAAAAATATTTGTCTGATAATTTGGCGATTTATTGATTGAGTTATTATTGGGTTAAGGGCTTTAAACAACAAATAGAGTAAGTATTCTAATTAAAATATATTTATTTTAATACAAGTCAAATCAAACACACATTTCGTGACACACGTTAGACAAATACAACTCTTCATAAAACATAGACCAAGGTATATTACGAATAGGTTTCACCTTTAACATTTACTTTTCCAACAGTTACAAACAAACAGAAAAAAAACAGAAAAAAATTAAAGATAATTAAATTGCTCAACATACTTACTAACAAAAAGTAACGAAAAATATGTCTTCTAATGCTGTTATAATGTCCCCTCGTATTAGTTTCCTGAAATATCTTTAATGTACAGACATGGCAATTTACAATTTTATTATATGTAGGTATAGAATAGATAGGGTTATGAACTTTACTTGCCATATATTATGAGATGGTAAGCCAATATTAATTATTTACTCAATATCTCGTAAACCATCCTATAAATAATAGATACGGGTCGCAATTTATCTAAAAGATATTAAAAAGCCCTTATATTCCCCATGTGCCACTCGATCATTGGTGAAGACAACCAACTTTCGATACCAGACTCTCTGGCGAATACCAAGAAAACATTTCCTTTTTTAACAATTTATTTGTTTTATTCCTTAAATTTCTTACATACTTTTTTACCCCTATTGTAGCCTTATTTAAATAAATGATGTTTTATAAATTCCTGTTTACTGAACAGTGTTAAATGAATAATAACAACACATAATCAAATATTAATAATTTGCGGCAAATTATTGTAATAAGTTCAACACCAAAATCATGTCGTCATAAAATTGTGTATAATTTATATTATTATCATTAAGATACAAATAAATAATTATTTACATTAAGATAAATTTTGTTTGTTTGTTTGTACTAAATTGGCTCCGAATCTACTCGATGAATCATTTTAAATTGGTAAAGAGATGGTTCAAGATCCCAGAAATAATATGGGCTACTTTTTCTTGTAATATTTACTTATCACTGATCGCACAGGTGGTGCTGTAACCAAGTAAGGTTTGTCTAAAAGTTATATTTAAAGAAGTAGTTAGCACTAAAAGGGTTGTGAAATTTCGAATCTAGCAGCATACGAATCCATGGCTTAATTGGCATAGTATTTGGGGCGTTTACCCAGGGGGTGCAGGTTCGAGTTCTGCTGTTTTTTTTAACCTTAATATTGTATTGGCTACTTTTTATCGACGTACGCGCGCGAGCACTCTGACTTCTTCTTCTTCTTCTTCTTCTTCGTGTCGATGGCTGAGTCAAATTTTATTGTGACTTGCCATCGTGGTGAAAGGATTAGCCAATTCGCTTTGGAGACCTCGCGAATTGCCCAGGGTGCGCCGGACGTAGGGAATCATTGTGTACGTCACTCGGGGAGGCTCCTTTCATGCACACCAATTTCAGCCAAAAAACTGTCTTTCCGTCACTTCATATGGGTGTATATAATGACGGGATGAAGTTTCATCAAGTATTCTTTGGCTGCAGTTGACACATACTAGGTATATTGGAGTAAAAATTCAGTTTCTCGTTTATTCCTTCCGGCGGTGTCTTCTGACTGTAATTTGATATAGTTGATTGCTTTACCGGTACCGGCGTTTGATCTACCTCACTCGATTCAATTTGTGGAAATACCGATAAATATAATTAAGGGTTAAAGGTACGCTGTTTTATTTTACAGTGAGATAAAATTTTAAAGTTGATTTTTTATTTCGTTGTAATTAATGTTTGTCTGCTAGTTTATTTACAATATCTGGTAATGTTAATGAGTCTTTGGCCAACTAATTTCGCTCTCAACTGCGCCCGCGAGATGAGTGTTTGGACAATTATTGGAAAAAAAAACGCACGACGCATTTTTGTACAGTCAAGGAGCTGAACGCCCTGCACGCTGTGTTTCCGCATGATATGAGGACAATTTGAGTCTTTTCAAAGCAAGAGTAAATAAGTTTCTCATTGGTAAGCGTGCTCAACTGTAGACCGTATCATCACTTATCATCAGATGAGATCGTGATCAATCGCGTGCCACCACAATAAATAGTAATTATGTAGACATTATTTGCAGCTATAAATGAGCATTATTTAAAATATTTATCTATTTCGTTTTGCGGTGCTTGTAATATTGTATCATTCCTTGCACGTACTATTACGCATCGTTCGCCTCTAATTAGCTACCACGTGTTAAATATAATATAACCCATATAAAATTAGATAAACATGAAATGTATTCCTTTGATTAACAGGTTTGGGAAATATGTTTAGGGGTTACTAGCTTGTTATAAAAAGTAGCTAATGTCCTTTCAGGGATCTGAATATATCTCATATTTTATTTTTTTATTCATGATTATATATTATATTTTATATAAGATTTTATTATTATTGGATTATAAAAAGAAACAGTTGAACCAATTATGGGACTGGCAGGATTTGAACCTGCGACCTGCCGACACCGGGCAGCCGCTTCAACCAACCAGCTACGTGTCGTAACATACAGTTGAGAAATTTAGGGTCCTGGCAAGAGGCGACCATAACTTGTTGGTAAAAGCGGCTGCCCAGTGTGCAGAATGTCGCAGGTTCAAATTCTGCTTGTATTATAATTTTTTCAACTGTTAATAATAAAGGGGTATGACCAATCGACTATGGGATTGTTTATCGCTGCTGTGATATCTATTCCGTGGCTTTGTCAAGATAAAAACTGCTGTATTGTATGTAGAATAATATGAAAGGTTAGTTTTGAGCCGGATATTTTCATAGTAAACTGGGATGTCATAAAAAAATATAGTAAACAAGTGCAAAAAACGTGATAATTCTATCAAAACAAAATTAGATTCTAGTTCATCCTTCATGTTTAAATAGAAATTCTCGTTTGTTTATTAAATCCCGCTTAAGTTATGTCTCTTATTAATAGATAATCGTCATTCACAAGACTAGAAATTATTTACTATCTTATATTTGTGACACAAGGGTTTTGGCGATACAGTTTTTGGGCATTGCCTTTTGCTTAGCATAGCTAAATGCTTTAAAAATAATCAATAACCAATAATAATATTAAACAGCCCTACCACAGCCTTTAAGGTAATATAGGCGTGATGTTATTATTATTATTTATTAATACGTTATCAGTAATAACAATGATAATAGCCAGCTATAACGAATTACGTTGTCAAGATGTGATAACTAACAATCTATTTTTACCAAAGTCATCAATTTTATTCCTGGCTTCTAGTTCAAATTCAAATTCAAATTCAAATCATTTATTTTCATAGGCCCCAGGAGGCGCTTGAACACGTCAAAACATTACAAAAAATGATATAAAAGTAAATAATAAATAATACTAAATTATACTAATTACAATGATTTGAATAACCGGGGCTCAGATTAATTTTAATCAAACTGTTTAGAATCGAATTAAAATCAATCTAAGTACCAGCTCCGATGGGTATTGCATTATGAGAAGAGCTGGTGAGAAACTCATGTGCACCATCTTTTAAAATGAAAAATATAACAATATAAAAGTACATAAAAAAATCACATAAGAAGAGCAATTCATTTCCAAATACTATTATCATTTATGTAGTCTGAAATATTATAGTAAGCTTTTTGACATAATTTAGTTTTAACATATTTTTTAAATTTACCTATCGATAATTCTATTGCGTCTAAAGGAAGTTTATTGTAAAAGCGTATACATTGACCTGGAAACGAGTTAGAGATTTTATGGAGCCTAGTAGTGGGCACAGCGAGTTTGTTTTTGTTCCTTAGATTTAATTTATGGAGATCACTATTTTTCTTAAATTTCGTTTGGTTTTTGTGAACGTACATTAAATTTTCGTAAATGTATTGAGAATGTAACGTCATAATATGTATCTCTTTAAATTTATTTCTTAGTGTCTCCTTGGGACTCATCATATAGATAGCTCGAATAGCTCGTTTCTGGAGCACAAATATTGAATCTATATCCGCGGCACTACCCCAAGGCAATAAACCATATGACATTATACTGTGAAAATAGCTAAAATAAACTAAACGCGCAGTGTCAACATCGGTCAGTTGACGAATTGTTTTTACGGCGTAAGCTGCTGAGCTGAGTCTACCAGACAACGTTTCTATATGTGGGCCCCATTGTAATTTAGAGTCTAATGTTATACCAAGAAAGACAACCTTATTGACTATTTCCAATTCCTCATTGTCCATCACCACACTAGTTTTGACTTGCTTAACATTTTTTGTGAAAAATCTAATATATTTTGTTTTACTACCATTTAAAAGCAAGTTATTAGCACTAAACCAGTTCACTATCTTTGATAAAGCATTGTTTACATCGTCAATTACTGATTGTTGTCTTTTTACCTTAAAAACTAAAGAAGTGTCATCCGCAAACAATACTATCTCATGATTATCCTTAACAAGATGAGGTAAATCATTAATATACAAGAGAAACAGGAAAGGCCCTAAAATAGAGCCTTGCGGCACCCCCATTGCTACAGCTGATCCATGCGAACGCTTTCCATTGACATCTACTCTCTGAATCCTATCGCTTAGATATGAAGTAAGAAGATCCAGAGCGATGCCTCTTATACCGTAGTGGTGTAACTTCTTGACTAGAGTTTCATGCTGCACACAATCAAAAGCCTTAGATAAGTCACAAAACACCCCATAGGCATCCCGCGACTCTTCCCAAGCCTCAAATATGCATTCCAGTAATTTTACTTCAAAAATTTTACTAAACGTAGGTAGCACCGATATTGGTCTGAAGTTTGTGGGGTCTAATGTACTACCTGATTTAAACAAAGGAATGACTTTACTTAATTTCATTAAGTCAGGAAACACACCACAATCAATACATCTATTAAATATCACGATTAAATCAGGTGCAATAATGTCAATCAACGAATTTATAATATGTACAGAAATGCCCCATAGATCAGCCGTTTTCTTAATGTTAATTGATTTAAACGCGGCTTTAAAATCAGACAAATTAACATGGTGAAAATCGAAATTATTGTAAAACTCAGGCACATTATCTTTAAGTAACGACTCAGCAACAGAGGAGGAAGAGCCTAAAGCACTAGTTAGAGAGACAGGAAAAGCAGTAAAAAATCCTTCAAAAGCACTGGCAACTTCTAAATCTGACTTGGTTACTTGACCATTGATACTTAACTTAAAGTCTGAATTTTTTGATCTAACCTTCCCAGTCTCTTCATTAATAACCTTCCATGTGGCTTTAATTTTATTACTACTGTTTTTTATTTTAGATTTAATAAATGTAGATTTGGCAATTTTACAAACGCGTTTAAAAATCTTCGAGTATGATATATATAGTGTAACCTGATATAATTGATTGCCTTATAGGTCACCGCTTGACCCATCTAACTTAATTCAATTTGTGCTAACTACCGATAGCTGAAGATTAAAGCAGTTGTCAGTCTTTAAATCGATTGCTTCAAGCGACCACTTTATTTACTGAAAAAAACTAGAAGAGAGAATTGAAATTTTTAGATTTAGTTCATGAAATACTTTTTGTGAATTTTACATTCTTGACACATTATTACTCGATATTAATATAGAATGGAATAGAATAGAATAAGTTTATTCTACAAAAGTGGTACAGTACACCAAAAATATATTTAATTAATCTACTGAAAAGACAATGTTGTACTTACAATCTGTTCACTCTTTAGATGACAGTTTCATTAAAACTACCATTTCTAAATTGAAAGATTTACGAGAGCATTGTGATATATAGTTTTTAATGTATTGATTACATGTTTGTAGTACGAGTATTATATTGTCGAATTTAGTTTAAATTATGAGTTGTGTAACTGAATCGTATTTAAACAAGTATAGTCCAATTTAATGGGAACCAAAAGGCCCAAAGATTAAACATCTAATAGAGAAAACTAAAGCAATTTGAAACAAACTAGCGCCTGTGCCTAAAAAATATTTGACTATCAGTGCTTCAATTCAATAATACCGAAAATTATGAAGTTGAAATCAAAATCACTCTACATGGACCGAGAAGCAAATGCCAAAAGATAATCATTAAATTATCAGCTTTATTTACTAAACTTTGCAAGGTTTATTTGTTAAACCAAATAAGAGAGAACATAACATAAAGCGCCATCAATTGCAATCCATTACTATGTTCCTGTTTAATGATATGGTAAAGCCGTAGAACTAAATAAGGAATGTCGTAGTCTGTCGCTGGAGCATCCATCCATCCATCCATCCAATCAGCCCCTATCTCCCACTAGCCCTCCCCCTTCCTTACACCGTTTATGCCAGCTCTGAGCCAGTCTATTGTCGTGCACAATTCCACACGATAGGAACTAAGTACTAGCATTCTTTGAGCAATAAAACTCTGAAGGGTATCACGAAAAGAACGCAATATTTAAATTAAATGAAACACAGTTTTTATATTGAAGTAACTAAGATGAAATTTTATACAGGGTAAACATGGGGTGATTGGCCTTCAGAAAGTTGCTGGCATTTATGCAAACTTTTTAAAAATTTCACGAATGTGGCAGAAATTCGTTGATGCAGCATTGAGCCCTCTCGACAGAGCGTTACTTTTCAGCGGCTTTGATTAGTGTTTACCGTGTAGCTTAATTTACAATTTTGATGTAGTAAACGTAACTAAATTATTATTTCTTTTTTGGTTTCGTGTTAATGGAATAAAGGAAAATTACGAAAGATTATTAATCTCATTTCGTGTTCGTATAATTAATATAATTATAATGTTCATCTTTCATCGTATTTAGGGTCGAGTTCTATCTTAAATATTATTACAGTAATTAAAATTCTCTCGTCGTCTCGCCGTCCAACCTTATCTGGCATTGAGCGAAAAAACTGGTGAAAAATATCAGTTGCTTATCTTCCCACACGAGCCGTGAAAGAGAACTAAGAAAATCGACCCTTAAATTGTTCTTTCATAGTGTAAAGAACTCTGAACGAGCTATGGAGCTTGCGGTTTAAGTCTCTTTGTGTGATAGGATCCGCTTGGAGGAAATCCGTTCAAAAACTGTATAACAGAGGCGACAAACTGAGTTAAGTCTAAAGGATGTACCTTACTTATCCATCCGGTAAAATGTATGTTTTACCATGTGTGAAAATAATGAAACATTCATAAAAACTCTAAGGATAAATGATACTCTAAATTTTATGTAACATGTAACACCTGTAAACACATTATGGAACGCAATAAATGTATTTTTTGCTTTTCATAATGTGTGTATTAATTGAGTTATGAGCTTTTAGAATCAATAATCAATTCTGTAAATTAAAATAAAAATAATATGTGGGTTTAGCGTTTACCCACTATATGTATTACAAACACAGCAAAGAAGTTTACTGATGTACTACGCATTTATAGGTATATGTGAACGTTTTTAAGCTACAAGGGTTATCGTTAATCTATACGTAAAAAAAATAATATTAGGCATGTCTGTTCAAAGAAGATATTCAAGAAAAATAATACGAGGGAACTTTATAACAGCAGTAAAAGCCAAAATATATTTTTGTAGGTTTTTGTCTATCTGTCATCACGCAAAAACGGCGATGTTTTGCTAATATCAATCCAAGGGGCTGAATTAGGAGTTTTAAGTTTATATAGCAAATTGGTAAATTTTAAAGGATATTCTGCCCAAGTTGGTGAATCAGGGCTTGTCAGTGTGAGCGGGACGAGCGAAGTTCCTCAATGTTGAAGGAAATAGCATGGAAATATCGAATTTCACACGGATGAAGTCGCGAGCAACAGCTAGTACACAATTAAATAACGGAATGTGGGGAAAAAAAAAAACAAAATCACCGCTTACACAAAGTCAAAACTTAAAAACCATACTTAGAATTTAAGGAAATTCACCGCAAATAAAAATCAAGTGAGTAAATAAGTTTCAACCTTTAGTCGGTATAACACACAGAACCCTGGTGCTTTGCGGTTAGTAGTTACAATAGAGAGGTCGTTGCTCTGAAAAACAAACAATATACCGACAATGAACGGCTACCAAGGGATAACAACTGAGTTTATATACCTACTAGATTTCTATAAGGATGATTATTTATAAAAAAGTATGACTTTATTTATTTCCTGCTGTGAGTTATCTATTGTTGAATTTAGTGACTACAATAGCTAGCTACTTGTGCAACAAGAGAGGAAAGTTCGTATTTGCTTTAAGTGCTAATTTTAAGGCGAAATAAGCAAAAGATTCTATAGTAGAATCATGAGCGTGTAGCGAGCGATTCTAGGTTAGAATCTTAATTGTAGTGTGAGGCTCAAAAGAACGAGATGTAAATTACTTAGATCTCGTGTAGCACATACAACTTTTCACCTCAGCAGGTCAAAATAATAGGTACCCATTGTACAAGTTCTGCTTAGTTTGGAACTAGATTACGTAGTGAAAGTTGTGTGACACAAAAAAAAAGTCGAGCAGTGAGCAAAACTCAACTTTGCTTCAAGCGAGAAATTAAATTCAAAGCAAATCGAGTTTTGCTCTTAAATGACTTGAAGCAACATCGAGTTTCGCTTCCTGTTTTCATTTCATGCTATTTATTGATAAGAATGTCATTAAAAATGTACTTTTTAGTCTGTCACGTGAAAATTATTTGTAATATTTTAAGAACATGCATTGCCTGTAGAAAGTTATAGGTTATCACTCCTATCTGAGGTTTGCGGGCGCTTTCGACAAATATTTCAGTACTAAAATTATAAATAGTTTTGCAATATCAATCACATAATTAGGGTGAATTGCACAAGCATAAAAAACACACGGCAAACGTGAGAATGGTAGTGCAATGTGCTGATTATTTACTAAATATATTTTTTCTCAAAAAAGTAAGTACTTCTCTACCTTGGCAAAAAAAATCATTGATTTCTACCCAATAATATACCAAAAAAAAAAATTACAAAGTATCATTATATCATCACGGTGGCCTGTCCCGAACCCAATTCCGCTCATAAAATACCTTCCCCTGCAAATATATTCATGATATGGATTTAAATCGGTTGTTTTATCATTAAATTATAATATATTCGATCAAATAAAACCATTTTTGTTTGTTTATCTTCTTTCTCATAGATTTGACAGGCAGTCAACTTTTGTCCGGAAAAAAGTTATCATTTCAGAGGACAGTAAGTTTTAGTAGAATAGCCACGTCAACATTGCGTTGTTATGCTTTTCTTACCTTTCCTCTCTTTGGATCAGGCCAGCTCAAGCTCTAGGCGCGATCGCACCAGTCCCAACGTCTTGCGGTTTCCCGCCACAAAAGTAAATTTATCATTTCAGTGATGTGGGGACAAAAGTAGGATCATTTCGGTGGCTGTTAAAACTCGAGCTAGATTTCTTTAATTTGTTTCAAAATTGTGTATGTAATTTTGCCGTATTCATATTCTTTTAATTTTTTTATTACACAGTAAGAAACGGTGCACAGTTTATCACTTTAGTGGTAATTTTTTTATCATTTCGGTAGACACTTTTCATTTCAGTGGACTCTAAAAAATTCATCCTTAAATATTTATGTAAGTTTTGATGATATTTGATGGGCACTCACACACAATGTTATAAAATAGGCTAAAGTTTCATTTTTCACTTAAAATATATAGATAGCATTGAAATTAAAAAAGTCCACCGAAATGACAAAAAAAAATCGCTTGTTGAAATTGACCATATTACAAAGTAAAGCAATCTATTTCACATTATTATAATTACATTAATATATAGGTATTTAATTATGAAACAATATCGCGTATTGATGCTATAAATAAGCAACTGAGGCTATAATAAACTTTGATTAATAATATTGGTATTTGTGTTTGTGTAATAAATAACAATAGTTATTTGTTTAGTGAGAATGCTGCGTTTGTATAATTTCGTGCCTATGATGAATTTAGTTCCAAATTTTCAAATCAGGTGGTTCGTGTTTATATTATTGAATATTAACTTTAGAACAAACTTTAGAACAAATAGCTTACTGCCTAGAGTATTTTGTGAATTTAACTAATTAAATGTTGACAGTCGTATTGACCTCTTCACTATTGGTTAACATTCTACCGGAACCTATTTAACGAATTACTTTGTAAAATTAATTGATTGTTAAAAGTTAATAGATTTTAATGTTGAATACAGTGATTACTTCGTTTTTACAAACATGTGAAATATTTTTTTTTTTAATATAAAGTTATAATTTGTCAGTTATGTACTCTGTCTCTTAAAAACTTTATAATGATATAGTAGAGGAGAAGGTGGTAATGTGGCCCCCCACTTTGTTTTTTAAGTTTTATTTAAAAAATATAAGAGTGACAAACCTCAAAGATACATTATAGGACTTCTTATTTATTAGTCTATACATGTCTGACTATAGATTATATGAAACGCGTACAGAATAGCAAAAATATGGTTTATTCTTAAGTTATTCCAATTTGGTATTTTGACATCAAGTGATGGTTATGTGGCCCCCTGGGGGGTCACATTAAATGTATTGCACAGTTAAAAATTAATGGCAATAATTACACGTCCACGGCCTCTTCCACGTCCACCTTCACAATTCTGTGCTTGATGTCGTGATCACCTTTGCTGTTGTAGCCTTTCTTCCACGATTAGAACGTCCTAGTTTTGGTCGTAGAAATTGGCTGCATGTCTTCTGGTAGAACCAAACTATTCTCCGGTGCTTGTGCCTCTACACTCTCCTGGGGCACACTGGTCAGCGACAGGGCCTGTATCTTGATTATCAGGAGTAGGAGATGTTTGATTATTGTTAGATTCTTCCGTTAAATAATCGACTTCTGTGAAAACTTGAGAAAAAAAATTTAATCACTCTTACATGTAATGTGGCCCCCGGGACCATAATACAACCTATGTGAGGGGGTCAAATTACAACTATTGAGAATATTTAAACAAACGTACCAAAAATAATTATTACAAGTCAAATTTTGTATTTACCTTTTAATTCCCGTAGAAGAACAGTTCAACGTATCCAATGTCCGAACATAATAGCCAAAACACTCTATTTATAAACAATTACCGAATTAAAATCACAGTAGTTTAAAGTTTTACCGGTAACGAGTTTCAATTGGTTCGAATGACAATCAAACGTGACAGGCTCTGGTGGATTTGTAAGGTACTAAAAACGTATCATGCCGCGAGCATCCCGTAGCGCATAAAAAATACTAGATGACGTTGTTCAAACATTAAAATATTGAAGGGGGCCAATATATCTGCAGGGGCCACATTACCACCTTTTCCTCTATAAGGCTGTTAATGGTACCATTATGTTGCTGACAATATGTGGAAGCTTGTAATTAGTGTTAGCTGACCTATTTATTTAACTACTTGTATGTTGCTGTAAACTCCCCAAATAAAATAAAATTAAAATAAAATATCTCCTATACAAATAATGTTCTCAGCTTAGTGAGCACTGTGGCGCTATATCTAAATCAAATCGTGAAGTTCGTAATTTTATGTCATGTAACTTGAAATTAATACCTACTGGTCTTCATTCACTCCCTCTTTCATGATAATCTATTATTATCACTATGAAAAAAAACCGGTGCTGGACATGCTATTGCTTTTAGGTATATTGTTTATACAGCTTTGTAAAACTTGGTGCTGAAATCGGGAAGTGAAAAGTTTGAAAGATTTTTCAGCTTAGCATATTAGCAACATGATTAATGCATTAGCTTCTTGCCTCCAGCCTTGTACATTAATTATATCTATTGATTGCGTGCTCACGATAAAGGATAGATAGCAGTTAATTTAATTACAACTACAGTTATGTGGCTGGAATGTCCGCTGGGCATAGCGTATTTCTTGACAACATCATGACATTTGCCGTCGTGCCGGTGGCATACTAATTATGTTATTCCTTGTATTATTAATTTAGTCTATTATGAGGGTGGTATTTCTCTTTTTACTTGGGTTAACCTTAAATTACTATATATAAATAGATATTTTGTAAATCTGATGGCAGTTCTGCGATTTTTTCGAAATAATAAGTGATATTTCCTTGACCGTCAACTATATCTATCAATAAAAACGTGAATCATGATATAAAAGATCCGGTGAAAATGATAATAAGTGCAGATTTTGTCATTGTAGGTAAATAATTATGATTATTGTGGTCTATCTGCGGTCTCTTGGATTCTATTGTTTAACCATTCTGATATAGCCCTTTGTTCTTAACAGTCCGTATACGTATATGACTGGGGATTACGATTTCAAAGCCTTACATTGTTATACAACGAGTAACTGTAGTGGATTATCTGCGTATTTAAGTTTTTGAAGTAATGTCTTGTATCTTCCTTGAAGAGTCTTAAAGCAACCAGTACAAGAGATAATCGTAGAATGTTTTAGTGTGTATTATTATAATTATGACTAAGTGACTTAGAGATGGAAAGCGGGGTGTTGTTCATCCGGTATCAAGATGGGTCGACGATACTGTCCGTATCGCAGGGTGCATTTGGACTAGAATAGCAAAGGTACGCCATTTGCTCCGATCCTTTGCTAATCTAGTCCACTACTAGTTATAGACCCAGTTGTGGGATAGCAAAGGCTGTTGTTGAGGATGATTACTTAATGCAAACTGCTTTAATAAATCGGCAATGAACGTAAAATACAAATCAGATAATATAGCCAAATCGATTCTCTCTATCCACTTTTAAAATATTAAGAACTTTCGTCTACATTAGAATGCCCAAAGAAATAAATTACTTGAATTTTATATTAGAATGCCCAAAGAAATAAATTACTTGAATTTTTGCGACAATGAAATGAGGAAATGAGAAATGAACTGTCATAGTACATCCCAAGTCCATTGAAACCGAAGGATGATAGCACTGAATATATTTGATTTGTCATCGTGATTTGTCAGTCATATAAATCATTGCTACCGTGATATAACCAAATTCTAAAGCCCTGTGTTGCGTGCCAATGTACGCAAATACAAGCACAGGGTATAATGCATTGCTGGATTATAAACACGTGGTGACAAGTCGAGAGTTCATAATCCAGGTATGCATAGTGCCTTGTACGTATAAACGTACATTGTACGATTACTCCGTACAGGGCCTTATAAAATGCTTTCCTGCTAATATTCAGAATATGAGCATGTCAGTTAACCAAACAAGTTCCAAACCCTGTACAAATTTGAATGAATTTGGTACTCAGATTTTCAGACCTAAGACATACACCACGCAGTTGGAGCCGTGGGCAAAATAAGTTATAAATAAAAAACCGATCGGTTTAATAGATATAAACAACGTTATTCAAATTATGAAATACGGGTGTTACTCACGTAATGTTGGTCTATTTAGTCAACCGCGGTTTCACCTATACATTTAGGCATCTTCAAGAGAGTGCGATACGTCGCGCCTGAGTCGCAACCAATCTTCATTTAACATTTGTAGACTTCAAAACCAGTATAATTATTTTTTGATCCATGTTGTTGTAGTAAGATGGGATATATTAATAGCTAAAGTCATTTGTTATTCCACAAAATTAATTATTAAATGTAAGCTGTGGAACTGTTAATCCATACTGAAACTATTAACGCGAGACGTGGGTCCGGCGATAATAGTTTACACATTTATTATTTATCGTAGGGCCGAATTTATGAGGCTGACTGAATTATAAATTTCCGTACCTTGGGCTATTTTTGTCTACGTTGTGATTAAATATGCTTGTATTTATATTGTTGCTTCTATATACACGTAAAAATAAAAGTTCTGAGTGTCATGAATGGGCCATAACCATTATTCACTGTCAATTTTCACTAATACTTTATTAAGACTCCTGTAGCCAGAGCTATATAGATAGACAGAAAAGTTGTACATATTTTTAAAATAATATCAGTGTTTTCGCAAGTAAAGCAAGACAAGACAGTGACAGACAAAAGGTATATATAAAAATATAAAACGAGGTATTGTTATTACATCGATGCTCGGGTTAACACAACTGCTAATTACAAAGTTACGCTTCAATATAGAGAATTACACTTCTAAATGAGAATATGTAACAGTCATAGCTAGCATAATGTAATTGTATTACATTCATGTCTAAGCATATGCTGCCTTGCTGTGGTGCATGCATTTTAAGCATAATATTGTATTCCTGAAAAATCTCTTTATCAAAGACAGTGATTAAAATGTCTCATGTCGTTATGTCTGTACATATAGACTGAAAAATTCACGGATGAAACTGATATCATATAAAACCTTTTTTTTGGGAAAGTATTTACTAAAAACAAACATGATTTCTAGAATTTTATTTCACACATGTGTTTACTAAAATATTTATTCTTTTTTGATACAGTCAACCTAATCACTTATCACGACGGCTAACACAAAGAATATTGACAACAATCCTAAAACGTAAGTAACTATTTCTGAATATCGAAGTATTCAACTAGTTGATATTACAGCGATATTCCTCGTACCATAAAACCCAGAGCCAACAAATATCTGCAGGCCAAACTAATATTTGCTAAATACGAGGATCGAGCCGATGCCACCGACCGCTAACATACAAGTCGCGAGATGAAATTGAAATATGAATGCATTCAATATTGACGTACTGTCTTTCAAATACCACTGTTTGGTTGAGTGGAAGTTTTGAAGAGTTGTGTGCTCAATAACTTGTGTTTTGGCCATATGTTAGTTATATTAGTTTGTGTTTAGTAGCTGGGGCTTACAGTTGGAAAGTGATTAAGTTTTAATGAATAAACACAGTGTGGCGGTAATAATAACGGATGACATTGACAACGTCAACAAGTGACACACTCGTCACAAGTGTCAAAGAGCGCTGAATCGCGATAACGAAATGTTCACAGAGAGTGTACATATATATACCACTTCCTAGACGCTACCGTTGGACAGCTGTCCGTCAGGCAATACTACCGAGCCTTGCGCGAGGATTGCGGTGGAAAAACATTACACACCGTTCCTCTACACACAGGGCAACTACCGTCAAACCAACTTTAATATGCTTGTAAAAATGTACTCGCATGCTGCATCACTTGTATCGGGGCATCTACTATAGCATAATAAGTTAGTTCAACACAAGCATCGCATAATGCCTGAACAGCTATAGAAAATAAACACAAAAAAGCAAGTCTTCAATAGCATTATTATTTGAACGTCTGACACGTAACTCCTCTTGTAACTAACGTTGTAATTGCAAAGTCCTATCTGTAATTTTACGGAACTGAATTAGTGCAGTTACGTTGCACAATTTGTCTATTCTGTGGTGCAGTACAGCTGCAATTATTGGGAATCCTGGGTGGGATTGCAAAGCACGTTCAATTTATTAGGTCTCTCTGACTAGACAGGCAATTTCTGTAGAAATAAAATAATAATCTTAAATACTACTGGTGACACGTTTAAGACCCATGTCTATATAATATTTGAAAATAATATGGTATGTTGACAAACACACATCGTGTTTATCTGATATGTTGTCTATTAATGAAGAAATATACTGCTAGCGACAAGGAAACGTGTTGCTAAGTGGCCTTTTCCCTCTTTGTTTATTTATTTTTGTCGCCCACCCATGATAAGATGTGTGTAATAGAAGAGGCATAATAAATAATGTGGGATACAGCATAAAATAATATCACGCCTATATTACCCAAAAAGATATAGGCAGAGGTGTATAACACCCACACTTCAACGTTAAGGTTCCAAGTGAGCCTATCGCCATCCATCGGGCACAATTCCAACTCCGTGCTGTACACACTTAAATAACCCTTTTGTCCGATCTGGGAATCGAACCCGAGATATATTGTAAGACAGAAACTGAATCACTTTTCACTTCTAGATAGTGTGATAGTAGAATAGCATATTATTATGAATCACGTAAAAATGCATATAAATTTACACAGTAGACATAAATTCTTCACATAATATTACAAAGTAAAACAATAATTTCAGGTTTATGCTTTAATGCAAATCAATTCTAGTGATTCATAGTCGGTACATATGTTAGAATTTGAGTTACTTTACGTACTCGAAAGTAGAACATGCTAAAGTTAGACTAGTTTTCTTCCAGTATCCCCCTATGTTTGAAGATACTGATTCAGAAACTGTTATAAAAGTCCATGGCAGCTTGAAACGGCGCGACGGCAGAACGTGTTCTGTAAAGTTTTTGAAGCAGCCATTCTCGGAAGTGATGGAGTGAATATTCGCGTAAGAACATTTTGCGGCGTAAAATATTTGCTTATTTATTATTCAACTTTATTTATAGCACAATATTATAAAAAGTTGTGTCCACCGACTTTGGCTGATTGGCCATGATTTATCAAGAGTGAAAATTAATACTGTAGTTTTAATTTAAACGTAACCGAATTGTAACTTTAATATTATTAAGTATTTATCTATTTTTACTATTTGTACCGATGTCTAAGTAACCAAAAACAAAGTTGAATGTAAAAAATAAAAAAATATAATTGTAAAAGTTAGAGTAATAAAGGCTGTTTTTATTTATTTTATTTATTATTTTTGTATCTGAATTACTAAAATAAATAAAAACTGACAAATTGGGTACAAAAAACATGTATTTTAGTGTTTTAGTTAATTTGTTTTCAAAAATAAATAAATACTTAATAATATTAAAATTACTTCCCGATTATTTTTATATTGAGGATACATTATTGATTGTTCCCTCTTAAACGCAAATAGATATATACTATACGGACAGGTTTAGTTTCTTGAAAAAAAAAATGTGGATAGTTTATTACATTTTTAAATTAAAGTTTAAAGCTCAAAAGCTTGACTAATATCCCTGCTTTATAACTGAGTTTAGGTCCAATATACCTAACTAGTACTCGTTATATTTTCAAATATATTTACTGCTATGCAAAGAATGTTGTTAATAGTAATCTGTGCCATGCAAGTCTGTTTTCTGTGCACTGATACAAATCTGTCTCCATGGTTTCTCTATATTCATGTATATAACGCCTATCGCCCAAAAGGTTGTTCTATAAACCAGCATTTCACTACTGCCCTATAAATTCATGTCTTAGAGATGGAGCCTGCTGCCACCCATTGGGCATAGTTCCAGACACCAACTACAGCTACTGAGAATTCTTAATGGTAACCACGATGCCTGTATTGCCATGATAATATTTAAGCAGCCGTGGCGCAATGGATAAGGCATCGGTCTTACGATTGAGAGGTCGTGGGTTCGAATCCTGGCCATTACACCACGGACGTGAACTTCCTCCTAACACAAGCGAATTAAGCTTAGCTGGAGGGGGTTAACAAGAATACTAGTAATTTGTATTAGCAAATTTCTAGTAAGTATTAAAAAAAAAAATATGCGTATACTCTTGGCTAGGCATATCTGTCAGCATCGACCACTTTAGACGCACTGAACGCTTCAAATTACTAAAAATAATTGTAAACCAATCTGCCATTCGACGACTGGATGGCGGAGTGGGTAGTGTACCTGCCTGCGACGCCGAGACACAATTAAGACAAATCTATGTGTGCATGAACATGAGGGTTTGTCTTAGTCTGGGTGTTTCTATGTATAATAAGTATGTATTAACAAAACATAAGTATAAATGTTAGTATTAGTTATTCTAGTAACTATAGTAGGTACAAGCTTTGCTTAGTATGGGACTAGATGGCGTGGTGTGTAATATTTATTTATTAAAAAAAAACAAAAAAAAATTCTATTGAAACACATACTATTCGCCGTTTTATAAAATATAAAGTATGTTTTCATAAAACAAATACTAAGATTCGATACATCCAGAGCATTTGATGTAGACAACGTGGATTGATGTGTGCTCACTTTACTAAGAAGTATAAATTTATATTAATACCATAACAAGTAATATTTAATTTTAATTTACAAAGTACTTTAAATCAGCCAACAAACAGAGTTGGAATGAATACGTAGAATCGGCGAAACAAATGACCTGTATGTATGTCAATAGTTTGCTGCGGGTTTGTGAAATGCACAAAATAACAAAGCAAATAACAAGCATAAAATAACAATTTAAATAATAAGCAATTATTATACAGTAATGCAGCGCAGTTTTGTTGGGAGCAGTTGAACCGTTTCGAATGTATGTATTGTTAAAATTTCGAGTGAGGGTTGATTGCTGGTGTAGTACATAAAATTATCCATATAAACGAGATACTTACCGTGGAAGGAGGGAAGATCAAAGCTAATCAATGGGTAAAATTACTATAAGATAACTTCATAAGCAATTATGCTCATATAAACCCACTACCAACTTTAATAAAGTTTTGAGACCGACGTAATTTTTGCGCTTCACTCTTTGTGCCTATAAGAAACATCAACGAACTGTAGTAGAGCTTTCGGCAATCATTCTCTTTCATATACCAGTCCTTATATATTGATGTTGGAAACTAATTTACAAATTCATAGTAAAAAAAACTGCCTTGATGGTCTAGTGGTTAATGATGCGCCTCTCACCACGGGGTCTCGGATTGGATCCCCGGATCGGACAAAATGTTATTTGTGAATTTTTCGTCAGGATTTCACAATAGCAGTAATAGACTCATGGGACCTAAACACAACAGGTAAAATGTGAGTGTTGTACACCTCTGCCACACCCTTTTGGATAATAAAGGCGTCATGTTATGTTATGTTATGTGAAAATATCTCCCTGTAGGCTCAGTGTTAATGAAAAATACCGTATTAATCGTACACAATCTACAGATCGCTAACCATTTTAGTGTCGTTGAATTCCATCGATAGATTGAATTGACACTGAATTCGTTTAAACTGTTTCCATTTTAGTTTCATGACCAGCCAGTGTTGTAGTTCAATAGAGCGATAACTGATTTTCAGTTTGCCTCGCGTCCGATAAATATTTCAATACTAAATAGTATAACGGAGAAGCGATAGCCGAGAGTAGGACTCCAAGATCAAAGGTCTCGTACTCGAACCCACGGTACACACCTCTGACAATAAATCAATATGATTAGATTTTTCAAGGTGTGTGTATCATAAAAAATATCACTCGTTAAGGATATAAAGAAAAATCGTGAGGAAACCTGAGAGCGCATTTACTACCTATTTAATCCCCTTCCGTGCACTTTCATAACTAATTTTTGTTAACTGGTTAAGAAAAACCCTTTTTAGGGTTCCGTAGTACCTACAAGGAACCCTTATAGTGTCGCCATGTCCGTCTGTCTGTCCACGGCATAGCGACGAAACCGTTGGTGCTAGAAAACTGAAATTTTGCATCAACATGTATGTTAACTATACAAAGAAAGTCGTAGAATAAAATTTGGAAAAATATTTTTTTTTCAGGTAGCTCCCCTACATGTAAAGTAGGGATGTTTTTTTTTTTGTCGCCTACCCCATAGTGTGGGGTATTGTTAGATAGGACTTTTAAAAACGTTTAGGAGTTGCTAAGACAGTTTTTTGATTTAGGGATCCGTTTGCGAGATAATTAACTTTAAAGAGTAAATTTTTGTTCGAGTAGGGCGTCCCCCCCCCTCTAAAAGCTAAACTACTGGATCCTAAAATCTGAAAAAAATTGTGTCGGTAGTACATGTAATGAACTTTAAAGGAAAACTATAGCGGATAAGTTCACTTCATTAGTTCAAGAGGAATAGGGGTCCGAAATGTCAGATGCAGTTACTCAGAATATTTCGTTCAAAATTCTTGAAACATAAATAAACATAAATAATACATATATAAAATCACGCCTTTATCCCACGGGGGTAGGCAGAGACGATGGAACGCCATGTGCTTCGCTCCTTACATACTTCTTTCGCTTCCTCAACATTCATACATCTCGTCATACGTGCTAGGTGGTTTCGTGTACTACAAACATTTCCTTTCTGAAGGTCGCCATTTATCTGGTCCCTATATGTCTTTCGAGGATTAAATAAATAATAAAATAAATAATTTCGAGGATAACATAAATAAAATAAATTAAAAATAATCATTACATATCTAGGTCATACATAAGATCACGATTTTTATCTCAAGACGAACTACTAGAACAGGTTGAGTGAAAAATATAAATTATTTTACAAAAGGACTCGATAGATGGCGTTGTAGTGTGGGGTATCGTTAGATAGGTCTTTAAAAACATAATGGGGTTGCTAATACAGTTTTTTGATTTAGGGATCCGTTTGCGAGATAATTAACTTTGAAGAGCAAATTTTTGTACGAGTAGGGCGTCCCACCCCCCTAAAAGCTAAACCGATAGCTTAAAAAATCTGAAAAAAATCACGGTGGTAGTATATGTAATAAACTTTTCATGAAAACTATAGCGATTACTTTAACTTAATTAGTTCTAGAGTAATTGGGGTCCAAAGTGTAAAATGCAGTTACTTAGAATAATTCGTGCAAATTACAAAAACCTTTGAAAGTAATGACTTGTATGAAGATGTTACTTGTTTAATACAGATAGTAAATCCCTTTTTTAAGTCGAAATATGTTGTTACGACTAGCTACGGAAGCCTACTGCGCGTGGCCCGACACGCACTTGGCCGGTTTTTTATTATTGTTTTCACAACTGGTTTTTAAACAAGAATACGAAGTGTTCATTCATAACTGACAATCACAAATAGTTAAGAAACGAATAATTATGATTATGTTTTTATAACTAGCTACAGTCAGCAATAACATTTTTCCTTTAACCCTTAAATCAAACAAAAAATGTAATTTAGGTAAATTAACTTTTACTTAATATTTAAATGGGGCTTAATATTTATCCAGGGTGTGTTAAGACTACCAAGCTGCACTTGGCCAGCGAGGAGAGCTTAGTTCTTCTCATCATTATAAAAGTCCTGTGGTCAGCAGTGGGGACATGACGAAGATATGTATGTACATAATAATAATTATAGTTATAAAGAAACCAGTACAGATTTAATAAAAGGAATCATAGGACTCCCTTTCCTAAACTAGGCAGGAAACCTGTCTGTATCTTAGGAAAGGGTATCCATTTTAAATGTCTTAATACGGTTACAATTTAAACAATATTGGTACGTGCAGTGGGCGAACAATTACTACTTGTATTTTTTTCTTATACATGATATGTATACAGAGCTGATATTATTATTTATAGTGGAGTCAAATTAATGATAACACCAGCTAATTTTAGCATTTCGATAATTACTAAATGAACAAAAACATTTTGTTAATACGGTATTTCAGAAACATACAAACACAAACATGTGAATTTCACCAAATAAATGAAAATAAATTATAGTGTAGAGAATTTTCAAGATACATAGTTGCATGTAGTATCAGCGCGGTTAAAACATTCACCGCCATGCCTTTCAATGACACTCGGCGGGGTTTTTAGTGGATACGGGTTCAAAAAACTACATTTTACATGGGTAGTGTGTGTTTGTGAGTACCAAAACGAGAATGACGTCACTGACTACATTTCCTTGTACATTTCGGGCAAAAACGATATTCTTGCTTTAAGTATTATTTTGTTGAAAACAAGTTTATTTTTAAGGATTAATCATGAAAAGATTCTTAGCCCTTTAAAGGAAACAATCGATAGCGAATTTTCAGTACAAGCTAATTTGGGATGTTACAAAGAGCACTTAATCAATATGGAGAGGGTATGAAAGCAATTGTCTATGCAAATATGTCTGCCGAAGCTCGCGGGGGAGTGGGGACGCTGATTGTTTCGCGCATCAATGATTTGACAACTAGTTTTATATGACGTACAACGGCGCTGTTCCATATTTTGCAACGAGAAGCGCCTAACAGTAACTAGTCCTTTTGGTTAAATTGTCTAAGGGTTGTAACTTAAATATTAAGTCTTTATCTATTTTTATAAAGATGTCATATCTGAAATACTAAACGCATGCTTGTTCGTGCCCATTTTATCAAACATTAATTGATTTACATACCAACTGATCATCATTATTTTTTTGGACCTTGGTTTCACTTCATTAAGATTCAAAACAGCAAACATATATTAGGGAACTCAATTGTACTTTCATATTTTTATTAACTAACAGAAGCAATTGCCAAAATAGCCTCCATGATCCAATATATCAGGTTCCGATACTGGGATATTCGATTTATTAAATTGATATCATATCATATTTGAGTACATTGATACAATACGTTTTTTGTGCGACCATGGTTATAGGAATAATATAATTCGTACAAAATAGCCAGATATAGATATCATCTTATCATCGACTCCATCAGTGATATTTCAATTTCGATAAAGGTCGGTTTCTGAAAATATCAGTATACGTAAAATTGTGGCTATTAAAGTAGCGTTTTCTTTGCGCATACTATTTTATTAGCGTTAGTTTTACGTCTTCGACTGCCTTGATAGTCTAGTGGTTAGCGTATTGGCCCCTCAACGCGAGGTCTCGGTTTGATTCTCGGCCCGAGCGTTATTTGTGAATTTCCATCAAGAAATTCACAATTCACACAGCCCGGTGGCTGGCAATAGGCTCACCCCTTATGCCATAAGATCTAAATATAACAGGTGAAGCACACCTCTGCCACACCCGTCTGGGTAATATAGGCGTGATGCTATGTTATGTGCCCACATTTTGCTTTTCGATTTTGCATGTAACATGATTTTGCAATTATTAAAACTGGTATTTAAAGAGAAACACGCAATATTTTCTTTCAAGTCGAATCTTTGAGAGGTACTTAGGTCCGTATGAAATTAAACAAGTTATCCGTATAAGTAAGATTATTCTGTTAAAAATAAAGATAATTTTTCAGTTGACGCGTGAGAAGAACAGCTTAGTTTAAGTTAATATGAAGAAAAAGTCTTCATATAAATAAGTTAGGTAAGTGTTTAAGAAACCACATAATTGTCACGCAAGGACATTAAAAAAATTAAATAACAATGCATTTCATCATTTTATTTCTATTTCGTGCACACATTTTTAAGTGCAATATTTGTTGAAAATATTTGTAAAACCTCAAAAAAAAAAAATAAACCTACTAAGTTTAAAAGTCAAAATTCATCACATTTTAAAATCGCTTAAACATCATGTTTACAACCAATATATGATTTACATTCCATCCTCAAAAGTCTATATTAAATCAATAAAAATGTATTAAGGTAAGTCATTTTGAAAATAAATCAGAGTCGAGCCGCACGAAAGCAAATTGAGTTACCGAGTGAGAGAGAAGTGCTTGATCAATACAACACACGTTAAATCAATTTCAGCATTTGCATACATCGAACGTTCTGGAAGTTTTAAAGTCATGCGTCTTGCTCCGAATAAATACATTTAAGGTGCGAACTCGTAGCTGATTGACGCTGCAATAGCAGACGACATTTCGCATTGTGCCGCAAGAGCATGTAAATTAAACCGGCGACGATGATGATATAAGATGAGATGTGTGAATGTTGAGGAAGCGGATCAAGTATGTTAAAATCCCAGCACATAGTTGACAATTTTTATGATAATGGCGAAGTATTATGTATTGTATGTATATAAAATAATAATAATAATAACTGAAAAGTAATAAATACATAACTACAATTCTACATCTCGCCTCATCTGTGTATAACTTGAAAGAATACAGTAAATGGCTTTAAACTGCCTATGTTTTAATAATTAGCCCCGTACTCCTTGCCGTTGAGGAGTTACCTTCCAGCATCATCTCAGCAACATGAAATACTGACTGCTAGATGCAAATATCCAAGTAGCTTAAGCCAATATGTATACGAAAAACAACCTTAAAAATTTGCTGGCTGCCCTCGATTTCACTAGGATTCTATCATCAAATCGTGGCCTGGTCTTCATATAACAAGTATACTCTGTCAAAAAAAAAGACACAAATAATGAAAAAAAAAATGGAATTGAGAACCTCCTCCTTTTTTATGTCGGTTAACAAAATTAAATTAACGTGCTGTTGCTACAGTCAAAGTTGTGTCACTACAGCCATCTGTGTTTATAGAAAATGCTCATGAATAAAGAAAAAAAATATTTCGTAATAACACATTGTTGGCTGCTGTCGCGTGCAGTCGGCCACGAACTCACACCTTAACGATGCGATCGGGTAGACGATGATTCGTGAATGTATCTAAACATTGTAATAACATTGCCACGGTTGAACCGGTTTTAAAGATAACAGGGCGTGTAGACGTTTCTGAGAACTAAGGAACAGCGTGTAGGTGTAGGTAAAATAAATGTATGTGGAAAAGTTTAATTTGGTTAAGTGAAACATTATAATGTAACAAGATGCTTCGCGGTTACGCCCGCTTGATAAATATGATGATTAAAGATATTAGTTGAAAAAACTAAAAAAACACGCTTTATATAGAAAACCAAACTAAAAAATAGAAAATATATTTTTTTTATTTTTTTATTCCACTGAGGTGGCAAACAAGCATACGGCCCGCCTGATGGTAAGCAGTTACCGTAGCCTATGGACACTTGCCACACCAGTGGCATCACGCGTGCGTTGCCGACCCTTTAAAAACCTATTAAAAATATTTTTTTATTTAAAAAAGAAGCGTGGGGTGCATGGGTCAATAGTTATAAATATTTCATTGACAGACACGAGAAGAAAAAAGCCCCAGTACCCGATTATCATTTCTATAATATCTTAAAAAGCACCCCACGCTTTTTTTGAAATTAAAAAAAAAAAAATATTGTTTAGTTTGGTTTTATATAATAAATCGTGTTTTTAATTTTTTTAACTCTTATTTATTTTCTACTTCTCTATCTCTATCTATCTGGTTTATTTATAAGAGCATTTTTTTCAAATTAAAAGAAAATAATAATAATATTTTTTCAAATTATTGCATTGTCATCGGTCTTTGACAGGTGTGCAAAATTTGAATGAAATCTGAACGTTTAAAGTGGGTCAAAATAGCGTCCAAAGGAGTCGGTTACTTACAAACATACAAGTGAAGCTAATATAAAGCGTGTAAAAATAGCCTATGTCCTTGATCAGTTCTTGAACTGAATTTTTAATCTAGATCGGTTCAGTAGTTTAGCCGTCAAAGCATAACAGACTGATAGAAAGACAGACAGAATAGTTACTTTTTTATTTGTAATATTATTAGTAATCATTGTATATAAATAATAGTATACATAAAAACTTATATTTTTAATAGGCATTTCAAAAGTTTCTATGCTACAAAATTTGAATAAAATAAGTGTTAGCGATATTTAAAGTTATAATTTCATTTCAAATTATTAAGATTAGCCTTTAGAGATTTAAAATATTTGTTAAGCTTTTGAATTTAATAATGGAATGCTTAAACTTTATTTTATTAAGTGAATGTAGACTCATTTTCTTTTATATTCACCAAAAGTTAAAAATAAGATTTAATTGTTGATTTTTAAACAAAATACGACGCTGGTCGTCGCCGGATCTCACCACCAAACTGGAACACAGTTGTGGTAACTGTGTTCCGCATGCGTGTTCAATAAATTGAATCACACGAAATTTTAATTTCAAAATAGAGGTAAGAATGCAAAATTCGAAACCGACAGTTTTTTTTACCAAATCACACCACCGGTTTGGTGGTGAGATCCGGTCCAGCATTTAATAACACATGAGGCATAACACCATAGTGCTTAGACGCAGCGACGCATCTATAATCAGCTTTTGCAGATTGTTAATGACAATGGGCTGTAGTTTTCCCTTACCATCAACTGGACTACTCGCCTATTTGCTATATACAGTGAGATAAATATATGCAATACGTCGCGTTACCCCGTCGTATAAATTGAAGAATTGTTGTAAAATAGAAAAAGGATGCACAATTTTGATACCTATTACAATTTACCGTAAGCACTTGAACATGAATTTACGATCACTGTTGTCGTAAACATCATTTTAGATTGTATTACTAACGCAGAAAAAGAAAAACATTTGTCTTACTGAACGGACTGTACCTAACAGATATAATATCGCTAAGTATCCGCCTCTGATACATTTGTCATGACTATTACTTTCTCTACAAATCACGCCAACATTGAGGACGTCTGGCCCACTTTTTTATCGGATTTTTGGCTGATGGCTGTGAGAAAAATAACTTTTCAAAAATGGGGACGACATTTGTAATTGAAATAAGCTGAAAAGAATAATTTCAATGTCTAATCTTTAAGCTGACGTCATCATAGTTCTGTTGAATCACATTTGCATTTGCAACCATTACCACATCGGCAGTTATTGTTATTTTATTTGATTGGTTTTATTAATAATTTACTATTTTAACACACGTATAAAATACCATAAGTAACTTTCAAAGATACATTTAGTAAATTTATAAGGGGCTAGCTTTTACGCGCGGCTACCTTTTATTGACATATTATGTCAATAAAAGGTAGCCTATGTGCCTTCCTCAGGTCTTCAAATATCTCCATACCAATTTTCATCACGATCAGTCCAGAAGATTAGCCGTGAACAGACCGAGTTACTTGCTTATAATATTAGTTACTTGCTTATAATACTATAAGCAAGTAACTTATTAATGTCAATTGAATTCACAAAAAAAAAAATATTATTGCCTCATCTAAAATGACGAACCTTAACAGCTAGCTAACTAGATGGCCATGTTTTAGTACGTTTGCCGTATCCATTACACGCAAGAGAGTACAGACGGCTACAAATACATTTCCAATATATGATATTCTCTCTGACATAATATATCTTCCTCGGTATATAATGCCAGAGAGTGACGCACTTCCTTCGCAGAATGTAATCAACGCAGTATGAGGCTTCTGCATTGAGTGCCACGTCTGACAGCCTCACGATAATTGAATCATAATTCAATCGTGCACATGAATTTAGTTTAATTTCATTCCTGGTACAAATTGTGCATATTGTTGCGTCTTGTGCACAAAGGAATTAATTATAGGAGAGCGAAGGGTCAGACAATATCCTGCTGAGAATTAATTCTGGTCTAACAATACACAGATTTAGCTACTGCTTAACATTATTTATTTATTTATTATTTATACAACTGCTTTATGCACTCACAGTTTCCCAATACGTGCAATAAACCATTACAAGTAGAAGAAAGAGTACTTATTGCAATACTTAAATACTACTTACCTGTGTATAATTGCGCTCATAGTGTAGCTTGATTTAAGAAAGTGTCTTGGCAGTTTTATCAATCAATAATAATTGGTTTTACGATTAATTAGTTGCTGAATTGGGATGAACTAGGCCCACACTAAAGCGATTTATCACCATAAAAAAAAATTATTTTTAATATGTCACTTACTACGTGGTGGTTTCCAAAGAAGATCTGTAAGATGTGTAAGAAAAAGCATATACACATATTTTAACCTGACAGTGAGTTATTATCTTAAATTTAAACAAACCCAAAAAAATAAAGCTCCATAACGTACTATAAGGCATTCGTTCGATAGTAGAGTACTTTTTCAGAGATATTAATAATTCCAACATCTTTATTATGCCTACGGGAAATTATGTAGTTTCTTTGTTGTGGCAGACGAATACATCTTCCATATTTGATATTTATGTGTAAATAATAATATTTCGAATATTTATTTATTTATTTAAACTTCATATACAGAATTTGTATGCAAGGCGAACTTAATGCCATAGGCATTCTCTGCCAGTCTACATTTGGGTGATGCAGAGATTAACAAGGCAGGTGAAGTTATGAAATATAGCGTTTTAAGGTAATAAAAATCAATACAATTAATGAATACATACTGAAAATTTGTGCGTATATATATACATATGCATAATACCTACCTAACGAAATACTTAAATATAAGTAAATATTTAATAAATTAAATATATGAACTAATAATAAATATTATGGTGGTGATTCATTCTTGTTGAGGAGAAGATTCCGAACCTTGATTTTGAAGGCGTATCGACTGGTGGCGGTCCTAATATCGAGAGGGAGGGCATTCCCGAGAAGAATTGATTGGACAAGGAAGGAAGAATTTACGAAACCAGTATTATGAGAAGGACATAGCAAGAGATGATTATTGGAGGAGTGAAGGTTTCTATCGTGGTTATCACACAGATATTGGAAATAGGGCCTTAGGTAAGTAGGAGGAATAGGAGACATCAGGATAGAAAACAGGGTTGTGAGAGCACACAAGCTACGGCTATATTATGATCTATTAATTTCAATTAATGCGCAAGGAAATAATGTTATTGAAAAACTAGATGAGAGATAATATGGAACAACTCTTTATAGCTTGTTGTTTATTTCCCTGAAATGAAGCACTGATGTTGAAAACTCAAGGGTAGACTCCCGAGCGCCGTGTTTTCATACTAACGCAAAATGGGTTTAACTTTAATATTTTTAAGTTTTCATCTATTTTTACAGACAAATCATATCTTAAACATTAAAATGCATGTTTGTTTGTAGTCATTTTGACAACATTATTTTAATCATTAATTGAGTTACATACAAACTGAAAAAATAAAATAATAATTTTAAAAAAATTGGATGCCAACAAACATGCATTGTAGTGCTTTAGATATCTATAAAAATAGACGAAAACTTAATAATATTAAAATTAAACCCATATTACTTTTGTATGGAAAACAGCGAAGCAATTTCTCTCTCATAAATACCGATATTTTTGCGCCGCAATGAATAGCATCAAATGAACATATTTTCTAACCATTCCACATTAACTGACCTAACTTGTTACATAGAAATGTGTCCCAATTTATTGACCTCGAACGTTTTTTGCTAAATCGTTTCCTCGTATTTCACACCAAAATTGTAATACGATATTAGGGCTCAAGGTTATATCCTGAAGATTTGATACACGCGATTGTAACTTGATTTTTAGATAGCGTATAGCATGTAACAAAGCCCTCGAATAATATACGTAGATGAGGTTTTTCTTATCGACGACTTATTGCCAAGGTTGGCTTTATCTACAACGTTGTTTAGAATATAACTCAGTTGCCGTATTAAGGGTTCTGTATTGGGATTTATTGCTACGACCAAGTTAGGCTTGTTCTATCTTCTGGGTTTTTATAGGTTTCTTACGATCTACCCCAAACCAAACAAGAATAGTTTTAGTTTTGCGTGATACCTACTTTGCTATCGGTACCATCTTTGTGGTAAACATTATTGGGGACTGTGTGTGATTAGATAATCCAAGAATGTATTTATGTTAGTAATATTTAATTTATTTATAAAGAAGCTGCTGAAGCTTATAAGCTGCATTTTAATATATCAAATAAATGGTCTTGCTTAAATGTTATAGGTAAATTATTAATATTCAAAATTCCATATTGAAGAAATTGTGAAACAATATACTCATAAATTGAATACAGTGTCATCCCTATTTTGTTGACAGTCGTGTCGTGTCTACTTGTTGGAACATGTCCAACATGTTTGAAAGTTGCGAAGGAAACGTGTCAGGAAAGTCAAGATACGGCCAAGTTGCGTGAACTCCTAATAAAATAAAGTTAACCACTGACGGGGCGTGCGGTGAAGCTGCGGGCGCCCCTCTCGCTCTTATGAGACACTAATGACTAACTTTTTACCTGCACTTGACTCACTTTCACGACCGTTACCGCTCTCACTACCCTATCAGTACCCCAGGGTAATCCTTTCAAAACTTTTCCCTAACTAACCTTAACTTCACAATTTATTTTATCTTTGTTTCCTTGGTCTTTATTTCAAGATCGAATAAGTTCTGTGTAAAAGTTTCTGAATTCGTCTTTTATCCTGATTTTGTACGTCAGCAATGAGATTAGAATAGTTATTGATTAAGCATTTGCTTTTCTCGCGAATAGTTAAACTTCTTCCGTAAGGACGTTATTTGTATTCAATGAATAGGACTTTGCTCCTAAAATAACTTGTCTTACGCAAGGGAAAAGGTCTTCTCGTCCAAACATTTAAATAACAAACATTGGCTTTATAGAATAGAGTTGGTGATAAATAAATGTACGCGGTTCGTGTGGAAGCCGTTTAATAGTAATTCAGTACATGTTTCTGACATACCTGTGCCATGTAAAAAAATATTCATCGCCATATTTCACATATCAAAAAGGACTTGGATTTTTACACGCTATATGAAAATCGCAAATATATGACAATAAGCTTGCGAAAACACTTTTTAATAATTTAGAACACAATTTTGTTGCGAAATATTTTATTGGAAATTGGAGCGAAAATTTTCAAATGTATTGGGATAGCCTTAGGTAAAGTTTCTTTTCTATCAGACAAAACTAAACGGAAAAAGTTTTTTTTCCTCGGAAAACTATGAATTTTCCAGTGAACATTTTTAGCACACAGGGTCTCAGAATCATGTACTAAATCTGGTACTTGGCTCTCACTGGTAAGTGGCTTCGTCACGATGTCATTTAAACCCTGTATATCAGCAAACTCGACAATTTTCAAGACAATCATCTATTCGTCGAACCGTGAATGGCCAATAAAATGAAGTGTCAAAGGAAACGCGGGGCGATGTCGGCGCGGAGTCGTCGCGCTGACGTATCGGCATCGAGCGAGAGGTCGCAGCGCTCAGCTATTTCTCCAACACTGACAATCGAACTATTGCGACATACCAGCGAAAGGAGACCATTAATATCGGCACTCATACCGCCGCAGAACACTTGGTGATTTATCGCACCAGTCAGAAGGCTTACTTGCCAAAAGTTATAGACGTATACACATTTACATTGTGTTATTGATTTTAATTATTTACGCGGTACGATATTGTTGCTTTTGTTTTTATTTCTGTAATAATCATATTATAAAATTGCATGTGATAAAGGGGTTTCAAACAGGGATAAGTAATTACTAAAGTTTGTGTAAAAACAAGGATTTATGTTATAATATATGGATTAAAAAAAAAGAGATCTTTAATATTTACACTCATACCTTTACAAATATCCTAAACACAGTGACTGAAATATATTTTGCGAATCAGAAAGTATTAAGAAAATATCTAATAACTTTTGAAATTGAGTCCATGGGTAAGCAGAAATCAAAGCCTGGTCCTCCGAGGCAACTCAATTTTACTAATATCTATTTGATATTCGTCAACATTTTATCCTTACAAGAATCTATAGAGACCGTATTTCATGAACTTTCCTCCTTTTCTTGTTTACTAATAAGTCATTTCGTATGACCGATTTGCCATACTTGAGAGCTATGACGTCATCGACTCGGCGCCAAACGCAAAGCCAGAATTATTGACTATTTTCGAGGGTAAAGGATCTTAACGATTCTGTGAAGAGGGTGTGTCCATTTACCCATGAACCTCAAGTACTAGGATAATAATGAAAATATAATATAAACTACGAAAGTTTGAACGGAAAGTTAATTAAAACTCAACCAGGTTTGAAAGCGGTACAACAATTAAATTATCCAATTGACTAAATTTAAGACGGGGATAAACCGTACCTAGTTACGTTCAGTTCAGTAAGAAACCATACCTATATCAATTAATTTATCTTTTGCTTTATAGTTCTGTTTATAAGGTGCAAAAGATAGATAAAAGTTTTTGTTGGCATCGATACCACGGCAACAAATATCCCTTTATTCGCAAAAGGACAGAATTACAAAACTGCAGATTCTCGAAAAGACATCAATAGATGTAAGCACTAACGGTATTATAGCTTGTGTTTTTATGATGATGCTACGCTATAATTTAGTTGGTATTAACAAGAGTTTTCATCGTAATTGCTTAGGGTTTAGGTTGTATTGGGAAGAATTTATATCGATAATTGCTAAGTCATATTGAACAACAAGCTGATTAATTAAGTAATAGGTACCTCCATGGTGACTATAAAACACCGCGTGGAGGAATAAAAGTATATCCTATCATTTTATCTTTCTTAGCAGACACATTATTCTCCTACAAAGTTCAGGAAAAATACATATCTTGCATTTGCATCATTATAAGTACTCTTCGCTGAATGTTGCGCTTTGAGATCGAGTTATCTCAAAGGAGTAAGGAGATACAAATTTAGCTCGTAGTATTTCAGCAAAGTGAATCTGTGTACACCTTAATACACTCCATAAAGCAGTCGCACACTCGAACCGTACAGGTGCAATAAGAAATATAAGTCAGAACGAACACGGTTCTCATAGGGGTGAAATACGAGTATACACGGGTGAGGTATATATTTAAGTAGTTTACACACTTTGTACAAGTTTGAAATGTTACCAGCGTGGATCCCATAAACAAGGAAGCGGAATGGAGCGCGCCGGTAACGTGGCAATTAGTTAGACAGCTTGCCAAACAACCCCGGGCTTCCAGCCTGGCGCTTGGATGTTTGCCTGCATCTCACACGCTCCCCGCAACCTATGAATCTAGGTGACGCAAATTGCACCCGTTTATAACTTCACCTCCATTTAATATGATTCAAAGACAAATTGTTGCGCTTTTAGAAAACCAGCAAGTCAATCTGTTCTGTTTCATTTAAACACATTAGTGTTGTAAATTGGTGTACCCAACTTAATAAGAACTATTATACCTAGTAAAATATAAGAGCTAATATATCTTAATTATACTCTACTCAATGGAGCGAGACTTACACCCATTTAATACATAATTAACACGACAGACACTTTTACTAAGACAGAAATATCTACGTAACTAGCTTATCTAGAGGACATAACTAGAACACTGATAGTTTGTAATAATTTTACTTTCGATCTACTCTTTCTGCGGTCGGTTCCTCATGGCTGAGGATAGTGGTCATCAGTGAACGTGGATGGCTTGCTCCTGTTTTCAATAATCTGCCTCCTCCGGCAACTGTTCTTCGCGTCTCTGACGACCGAGCTAAAGTTAGTTGATTCGACCTTCAAAATATCCTTTTAATTACTGCCTAGACACAATAACAAATCTAAAAAGACGTAAATCTTTAGTGGAATTTCATTAAAACAAAAGTCGAATAGGAATAAAATATTATGAGAGGAATAGATTAGGTAGTTCGTCTAACGTCGCGTCGCTCGAGCCAGGCGTCGAACGCTGGGTGTCGGTGACGGGTGCACGCGGCCCAACCATTTATTGAAAGTCGGGGGCCAGCGCGTGAAGCCATTAGTCCTCCACACGCCTGAAAAACTGTCGCTTTCACTGAAACATTGCGCCGGGGCGCGCTATTCAATTGGCGAATGTATTTTATTCCGAACCAATCGATCTCTAGACAACAAAACGCATACCGTGAATGGAGTGTCTCGAGAGACGATAAATCACCGACGTCTACGATACGTTTAATGAAAAGATCTTTCTCCTATCGCCACGTTTTATAAGTATCAAATGTTATTTTGTTCGGCTCTCACAATAATATATAAGAGAACATAATACCTTCTAAGTGTGTCGATTCCGAAGCACTGCAACTGCGAAATTTTTGCTTCGAGCATACCGTTTGATTTGTAGTTCCATCCGTTTTCTGAGTTTTAAAGAAAATATATTGTACCACATAATGTGGAGATACTCTCTGAGCTAGTTTAATTAAATTACCTCAACAAGGCGTTTTCAAGTAGCTTTTAAATCACCGGTTACGTCATTCTTTGTTCAATGTTTTTTACTCTATTTCAAATCGTTTACCTAATGATACAGCTGCTATTTTATTATATCAGTATCATACACTACTAGTAGGTATGTACATAGTGATAGTAAGAATTATGATGAATATGGTTGATTCATGTTTAGTAAGCAACGTTAGTTTTACTGTACCATGTTTTATTATATATCATAATCGTAACCATGAATAAAATGCTACATTCATAACATTACTTAGTCTTAATAGTAAAACACATAACTCAAAAGTATAATACATCGTGTATATAATAATATACATGTTCACCGTGATGGAGTTTATGGAAGGAAGAAATTTTATGCCGTCTGTAGTCAGTAACTCTTGCAATCTAATCTTAAATCTTCTAATCATCTGACTAGGTTGATTCAGACTCTTTGAGACGGTTCTTAGCTAATTCTTGCGTAATTTTCCAGCCCTCGGAGACAAATTGATGTGATGTTATCATACATGAATCCAATCGTGATACTTTTTTTTACAGACTTAGTAATTTTTACTACTTGGTTATGATTTATTATAGTTATTATCATTACTAGCTATCTACTCTTTTCTATATAGTTATACTACACAAGAATATTTTCTTTTGTTCCAGATTATATGGTCACCTGAAAGAATGAAGATATTACAAAATGCATACGCCATTTCGTAGCTAACTCAATTTAGTTATGACGGGAAGAAGTCCAATATTTGGCGAGAGTGTTTAAAAATGAAGGAAGATATAAGGAAGGCGGGTAGGAGCCGTCACGAGGCGGTCGTGACATGAGGTGTGCGCGCCGCAACACATACAATATGACTTCGCAACTCGCCGCAGTCATACTGTGGCTTGGTGGAAGTAAGTCTTTATTACATAATATCTCGCATTCACGTCAGTCATTCAGCATTTTGGTTAAAGCAATTCCTTTTCACATCAAATATAGTTCAGATTTAATTGCATTAGAGTCGACATAATGAGAGATAAGCATATGGAAAATTCGGATTATAGAACAGATTTAAGTATGTTAAAGCTATAGTAAAAAGTAGGTGCTCCTTATTGACGTCACTACGCTTCGGAGCTCTGCTGTATTTGCTCGCTTTTTTTTTTTTTTATTGTTTTCAGGAAGGCTTACAGTCTAATAACAAAATGTGAATATTACAATACATTAATTTAATAAAAAGATTGCTTTTGAAAAGCCTCCACCGATATATCTTATCACCCGAAACTAGGTTATTGAAGTAGAGCCGAAGTCAGGTTTTTATTTCGGTTTGGTTTAGACAAAATGAGGATATTTTTTTACACGGTTCATGTATTTTTCTCATATTTTCTTTGCAATTTTAGGGCAACCAGTTTAAACAACTAAATAAACCTAACAATAAATCTTCATATTCGTCATGGCATGGTAAAAGAAAAGCTATGACGTCATAACTATGGGGAAAACAATAAAGTATTTTTTTAACTTATCTTCAAAAGATCAAAGAAACAACAAAATATATAATGTAAATGTAGAATATAAATGCAAAATTGTACTTGTATTAGGGTGTATTCTCAGAAACCTTTGCTCAATCGCAGGACTTAACAGAAATTGTTTAATTCATAGAATACAATTTACTTCTTAGTAGCAAACTAAGACTTACAACACACATAAACTACTCAGGCAAAAGTTAATTTACTACTATATGTATAATTTATATTGACAACATACATTAATTAGCAAACAGTTCGCTTCCAGTAAGCTTACCGACATTGAAATTTCGCGAGTGCTGTTTAAAAGTACGATGTCTATAGATCTGATTTATTCACATTTCTAGGTTATTAGGTCTAAAAACGAACATAGCTTATTTAAATTAATATAACATCGCGAAATATTACTAACAAAAACCGAAGGAAACACCTTCATTTTGCCGATTCTGAAAGTTCCCGTAAATGGTCCGTATCCGTAATGGGAGGTAATTTTATCGACATTCACACACACACACATAATTCATATAATTTCAGGCCTCGTGTAGCTAGTAAAAAAATTGTGACGGAAAAATCCCAAATTACTTTCTTGCGATCCGACACTCTAAAAAAAAATTGGTTGCTCCTAACAAGATTGTGATTATTGCAAACAAGCATCTTGATTCCATTTGAGCCTAACAAGACGTTATATGAATCAATTAAGGTGGATTTTGTTGCCTTTACTATCTGCTTCTTAAACAGAACGATTAAAACCTTAATCAAAGTCAACAAGAAAATGACTAATATGACGATATCAACATAATATATTCATCTATGGTCTTGGTTAATATAAATATGGAAATGACTACTCTAACTAATTCTCATTAATAAATTTGACTAAGAACTTCATCATTATAACTAATTCATATTCGTAGACTCAACTAAGAACGTGGTCATTATAACTAATTCATCTACGTAGACTCAACTAAGAACGTGGTCATTATAACTAATTCATCTACGTAGACTCAACTAAGAACATGGTCATTATAACTAATTCATGTTCGTAGACTTTACTAAGAACGTGGTCATTATAACTAATTCATGTTCGTAGACTCTACTAAAACCATGGTTATTTTAAATATGAAACATTATTATACCAACAAAGTTACTCTTAATCGAATGTACTGAGATACTTTGTCTCATTAACTAACACCGATCTATTAATTGGGTCAGCACTTCAAATGCGTATTTAAGAACACTTTCAGTATTAATTGAGATTTATAAATACAACCCTTACCTCCGGTTTTTGAAATGCTTTGAAAAGGGTTGTATTTAAAAATCGTACTTTATACCGAAATTGCTCCTAAATATGCATTTGAAGTCCTAACCCAATTAATTAAGATAGCGCCTTTCTTCTTCTTCTAGAAAAGAAGAAAGAAAAAGAAAGATAGCATCTCGAGACCGTACCCAGAATGTTATCTGAGTTGAGTGTATTAGTGTATTAATACAAGTATATTCAAACTGTATCTATTGGTAACTATTATGTCTAACAAAATTTTTGTAAGTAGGTACATAAATTTGGTCAAAATGAAACAAAAATATAATTAAAAATAGTTATATATTATATTCATCGACTACTTAGATAGTACAGCGCAGGGTAACATATTTTTTGCCATTGCTTAAAACATTTATATTACAGGGAATCGGCGTTCTAACTTTTTTAATAACAATATTTAACAGAGAAAACAATTTTTACACAGCTTATTTCTTAACCAATTATGAATAATCATCAGTCACAATATTATTTGTTTATTATATTACTTATTAACAGTGGTCTAAAATGATTACAACCAAAGCAAACTAAACTTTGTTGTAACAATTTGCTTATTATGTACCTAAATAGGTATAAAACTAAATACTTAAGTAAGAATTATAGTAAAGAGAAATTTTCACATAAACAATGTCATAAACAAAAGTTACTAATTATTATCAGTCATTAACAGTTTTGGCAACAATTATTAAAAAAGAAAAATACAATAGGTATTTAAATATTGCAATCCGCAAGGAGAGACTCAGCAGCAGTTGATCCTTTATCAAATGCGGATGACATTTTATAAAACGCTTTTTGTATGAAGTACCACACAGGGTATGTGTCGATACCATACTCTGCATTTAGGGCCCAAATTATTTTATAATACGTATCAACTGCGTGTATAACAGACATTCTCTTATAGATGACTGATCTATTCGCAACTATTAGAAAAGTATTTATTTTGTCCAGCGACTCACCCACTACAATAATATAAGGTTGGGATGGCGCTCCTTTTTGGAGAAGGGTTGAAAGGCGTAGTTCTATTGCTTGACGGATTTCTGCACTAGATTTTACATGCTTTATAAAGCCTTCCCGTGGCTTATCTTTACTTGGTTACCAGCTTTTACCTGCATCTGAACCGCGTTTCTTCTTTTGTTTAACTGCCGCAGTGTTTAATAAAAACGGTATAGATAAAAATCCGGCTAAATTCTATGTATCTTCATTCGATGCTGAAAAAAAAAAGATGTCAGCAACAAATTTTATTGGAATCTATTTACTACATAAACCAATTTGAAGGGTCAGCTTTTCACTAAATGCATATAAAAGTATATACGGTACGTACATCAAAAATACAATTTATAAAATTTTTGTCTATCTGTTTGTTCCAAGAAATCTCTGAAACGGCTTGGTCGATTTTAACGGGACTTTTATTGGCTGATAGCCGATATCATAAGGGGTAACTTACGCTACTTTTATTTTACGAAACGGCTATAAAATAAAACCAAAACCTACCTAAACCCCTAAACCCAGATACTTACCTAAACCCTTGGGTTCAGGTAGGTACCTATTACATTTTCAATAAGCACCATAAAAAAAAACTTGCGACTGAGATACTTACGGGTGAATACTGGTATTAGAGCCTCTAAATCCCAAGTCTTGAGCAGTTTGCTAACGTCTTCCATTTCCAGTAGTCAAAAGACGGGATCATACGGGATAACTGCACTTGTACTTATCATCAACGTTTAATATATACCTAATACTCTACAATATCAAACGCACTAAATTAAATTACTTGATACTAAAATGACTACCAAGATTCTAACTTTAAGCAGAGAAAAGAAGCACAGCAGGCCACTCCACGGCACGAAATAAACCTGCCACCAAAGATAGATGCGGGCGGGTAGAGGGAGGCATAGAGAGGGGTCGATCTCTTGATCAAAACGATCAATCGAATGATTAATTCAACTAATATGAAAGTCGATTCAACGTTTTAGTTATATTAGAATGTAACATTAAATTTTAGTTGACGTTATTATCAGATCTTAGTTAAATCTAACAAGACAAATTGTTAATTTTATAAATAAAAATGATCGAAACTATCATTTGATTTTGATTGCTTTTATTAGTTTATTCTAAATTGATTCAACTGACTTATTTGTTTATGTTAACTAAATAAAAATGATTAAGTTATACAAAGAAGTGAATAATGATACAAACAACGTATATACGTGTTAGAATTAATGAACATATTATGTACATTGTTAGTTCAATCAAAATGAACTTGTTGCTTTAATCAATCAGCTATCGTTGAGTTTCGTAATATCATGGTTGTTTTATTTAATTTAACGTCAACTAAGAGAAAATCCCTCTTAGTTGGCCTCGATTTTTTAGAGTGGAGGATCGAACCCGGGACCGCTAGACAATTAAACTAAAAGGATTAGTTATTGTCAGGCGTCCTCCGCTGTCAAACGTGGAAGAGCGCCGCTCTTGTACGTCATAAAAAACTAGTTGTCAATTCAAAGATGCGCGGAACAATCTACCTACCCACATCTCCGCGAGTTTTGGCAGATTTATTTGCATACATATTCGCTAGCCACATTGATTATATGCTTTTTGCCGCTATACCAATGCGACAGTCAAATACATGAATAGTGAAATACATGCATAAATAAATTACGGAAGTCACGTGTCCCTCATTATATTGCTTTAACAACTATAAGTATCTACATCTTGTCGGATACGTTCGCCGGTTACTCGATCCACGTGTTCCAATGATACCCCTCACAATATTATCAATTACATTTCCTTTGTAAATGTTATTTGCTTGAACCCTTCCTTTGTATTTATTTCTCGGAACAGAGAATTCTCTCTTTAAGAATTATATTTTTAGATCACATGCTTACGGAAAAGTAAAAATAGAGTTGGCATCGTGAGTGTTTGATATGTATGTAAAAAAAAGTGCGACCATAATAATACGTATCTACTAAGTTAATGGTTCTTTGCCCGTTAACTTTGATGCACCTTGGGAGAAGCCTATGTCCAGCAGTGGACTGCAGGCTGATGATGATGATAATGATGATAATGAACTTTATGGTAAAGTATTGACTAAGCCTATACACACGAAATATATTAAGGACGGAATACAGAAGTGTATTTATATATAGTTAGGTAATATTAGGATAATTTAGGTAATTTTCTTTCAGTTCTACTCGTTGTCCTTAATGCTTTCTAATTAATCCATATTGTATATATTAAGAGCAAGAGAGTCCTTTCTAAGAAAAAAGTTCTATTCAATCTGATTCGGGCAATAAACGTAATAGAATTTTCTGTAATCCCGAAATAAGGATGTTATTCTTTTAGATTCAGGAATACTTACATTGGTAACTATTATGTGTGGGATTAAACTCGTAGAAAACAACTTGCAATTTATCACAAAAATATATTCATGTCTGGTAAACTCATAAGATTGTATATAGAAAATTATAAGATATAATTATATTTATTTTATTTTTCTGTGTGTAAGCTGTTTTCATGACGTCAGAAGAAATCCTCGGGATAATATTAAAACGTATAATGCGTACCTATTTTTAACTCTGGCAATATGCGGTGGACAAACATGTCATTATCAATCAACGAGAATAATTATATTATTATTTCTATGTGTACCCAGACCGAGGGTTTTCGCTTATAATGTTACTTATTCGATCCAAATAAGACACAGGTGTGGGAGGCAAACAGAATTAAGCAGTTCACACACGGCAGCTGTGTGAACTGCTTAAGATCTGTCTTCTTTTATGGTGTCACACTGCTAAGCAAAGGTCTCTCCCATACACGACCACAATTTTCTGTAAGTCTAATTCCTCTGAAACGAGTCCGAATCATCCCTCCAGTGCTTTCTGGGCCTACCGCGACGTCAATGACCATCCTGTGGTATCCACTCAGTGGTTATTCGCGCCAATCTTTTAGGGAGCATTCTGGCTAAAATGTTTATTAATACTTCGATATATTATAACACAACATCGCACGGCAGCTATAATGTGTGTGAAGCTCATAATTGTGTTGTACTATTTGTACTTTACTATACAATTTGGAAATTGTATAAAAAAGTGCAAATAGAAAAAAATACTTTACTTTAAGATGATGCTCAAAATTAAATCTACAACATTTCTCTACCTCAAAGAATAAATGTAAAACATTCACTTTCTTTGTTATCATATTCAGCATTATATCGCGCGAGTGTAAGTTAAAGTTTTTAATATTGTGTTATCTAAAGTGCATGATATGCATTTAATATAGTTGAGTACGCTGCCGTCAGAAAATATTCTTAATAGTATGCCAATAGCTGTGAAGTGCACGGCTCAGAAATTGTTACAGGCGCCCGTACTCGCTACGAAACGCTACACCTCGTAGAAATTCTCTACAATGTTTTAAAATTACGATCGTAGTAAGCCATATCCACCTTGTTGGTATAAAAAATAAAACAGGTTATGTTTTAGTGAACAAAACTGAAATAATTTATAAAATAAACATTTTTAAGGCTATCCTAGTGTGATTGGCTTTATTACCCTCTGTACAGGCTAAGAGATATTAATTTCAAAATTGAAACGCAAATATTGTTCATATCATAGAACTTAGAGTAAATCCGTCAACAGCTTCAGTGTAAGGGGTAATAATGCGGGTATGCGATTTAATAATGAATACCAAACGTGTGTTGCACTGAAAGCCGGAGATACGTCGCTGGCTGCGCCTCCCACACTCACTTCATATATGAATCTGCCAGCGTAATATGAATCGACTAACGTGATAAATATATTGACTTAAGACGCCATGCCTGTATGCCATAAATGCTAAATTATTCCCTGAGTTTATAATTCCTGTGAAACATCTCGGAGTTTACTTAGAATATTATTATTATAAAAGACTTGAAAGCAGTAAAAGATTGCTGGCTCGAGCCTTGATTAAATAAAGGTCAATTGAAATTTTGTTACGAAGAGTTCAAATAAAGTAATGGTTGTATTACCATTACGTTTATTGTAAGTAACTCTCGTATTTACATTTATTTTCAGTCCATCTTCCTTTTTTAAATATGTAATACTGTGATCAACCGACTGTATCTGAAAAGAGCCGTTGTCACGGTGACCGTTTGACCTTGACAATATCCACTTTTCTTTTAGCGTCGTTTTTATTACTCAAAGCTATTCTTTGGACTTATGAATTTCTCCCTCGTAAATATTATTGCCGTTCCCAATACTTTTCCGCCTTGTATTCTTTTATTCTTCGTATATCCTTTGTCGGAGTAGCCATTTAATTAAAATGCCAATTTTGTTGCCGACTTTTCTTTCGTTTCTACTTTGGATATGCAAAAACCTGCCCGTATATGTAAAATATTCTGTTTATTCACATTTCCACATTCATCAAAGTAAGTATACGTATTCAATGAGATCTTTCATCTCCTGACATGGCGTAAGTGTACTGAAGTGATGAATTATTAAAATCACTTCGGATACAATCGAGTTTGGAATCCAATCCCTTAAGTAAAGCTGATTATCGGAATCCTCCGAAGAACGAGCAATCTTTGGAATTCTGTAAAGTACCAATCCATCTGGGCACAGAGATTGAGAAAAAATATGGTTGCAGAACACGCAGCATTCATTTATTATAGATAGTAAAGCGAGCAAATCCGGCGAGCGACGCTAACTTGTGTTTGGTCACGGCACGACGGCGCTACCGTATCCTAAGTTCACAAAACTTTTAGTGAATTATTCGCCTCTTTGACATTTATGGCCAACTAAGAGAAATGTATTTGGAAATTAAGTAACAAGATTACGACAGCGCCATTGTTGATGAGACGGGAAGTTCCGCGCCATAAACCTATTTTTTTGGATTAAATTTATGTAGATAGGGTTGGAATAAGAACTTTACAACTTTACCGCCGACACTTTATTGTCAGTGCAATAAATTTGTTTATTCAATTGAAGAGAAAATGTAAACACAAATGGAGGGGAAAGTACACGAAACTTCAAGTAGAACATTATTTAGGGGTTAAAGTTTAGTTCTTCAAATGTTCGTAGTTTGTTGTTTCGCTATGAATATTCATTTAATGATTGTGTGTGATTCCAAGTACGAGTGCGGGTACTTCAATGTTAGGCTTTCAGCTCTCTAGTGGCTGAGAGTGTCCAATTAATCAGGCGCTATAATAGACTTAGATTTACTACCGCTGGTTATTGCCACTCGTGAAACAACGACCTTACTATACATTAATATTACAATACAGAAATATTTTATACTAACGCAGCGTATATGTCAAATTGTTCACAGTATTTCTAGTGACGGAGAAATATTTTAATTACTTGGTAATAAAAACTCACTGCGCCCGAGTTATATAAGCGTAACAAGGTTATAACACAATAACCTTCATTGTAATTAGGTAATAAAGATTACATTACATGTAACTTCCTGGTACTGCGATAACAGGAAGCATTAAGATTATAATGATCCTTTGTTTAGGTTACTTAGCTTATAATATTTGATATTAAATAAAGTTAGTCTTGCACTGCTCTTCAAGCGGAACACACCTCTTGTTCCTTTTTAAAAAGCCTTTCGTCTCAGCCCACAACCTAACTGGCGCAGTCGGTACGTCGCGTTTATCGGTTCTAGTGGAAGATTTCCGTAAACCTCGAATCCGTGGCGTGCATTAAAGAACCTACCGTGGGCAACTCGCAGAGCGTCAGGCAGCAGAACAAGCAGAGCAGCTCAACAACAGCAGACTCATCTAAGCATCGAACAGCCTCTAATCGGCTATGCTCGTGGGGTAAGCATCGAATCTGATTATTCCCGAGAATCCTTATATTCTATTCCTGTCACACTAACTATAAGCAACTTTTGCGTGTTTCCAGTGGCTAGGTATCTGTATTTTAATTAATACTAAATTTGTCGCTAGTTTTTCAATTCTTGGTTGCCATCTGACTCACTAAGATTAACATGTCTAATGACAAGGTAGCACTAGATGAAAAACCAATCCCGGAAGTAAAGACAACTCCCGCAGATTATTCAACGTTCTCAAAGTTGTTACCATGCTACGATGGAAACAAGAGAACGTTAGCATTCTACATAGAAGGTGTAGAAAATGCATTAGAACTTATTACTAATAAAGATGACGATTGCATAGCGTGTCTTATTAGAAATAAACTGACAGGTAAAGCTGTTGAAGCGCTGTCAGAAAATCCAGGCACCAAAACCTGGAGTGATATAAAAGATGTTCTTAAAAAAAAATTTGGAGAATTCAGAACTGAAATTCAATTAGTCCAAGAACTAATGCTAATTAAAAGAGATAACAGTACAATAGATGCATTTGGTGATAAAATAAGAGCCTTAATGTGTACACTTATTTCAGCTAATCCTGAAAAACGCATCTATTATGAGCAAATGGCTCTTGAAACATTCCTCGATAAATTAAACCCTATAACAGCTATTTTAATTAAACTTAAATATGTGCAAAATTTAGACCAGGCCATTACGGTAGCTAAACAGGAGGAAGTGAAATTAAGAGCTAGGCGTAACGAAAAATCTAAAGCAAACTCGTTCAAACCATCAGTACCATACAACAAACCGAACAAACCGGGTTCTTTTCAAAAGAAATTTACAAATAAAACTCCGAATAACTCAGAACAAACAAAGAAAATTTATTTCCAAAATGAAGGAGAAGATAGTGTAGAAGAAAATGACATCCCAGAACAAGAAACGGAGGACGTCTCCGAGGAAGTAGAAGATGAAAATTTTCTTACAGACTTAGAAAACCAACTCGTAACATAGTTTTCATGAACAACATAAAAAACTACAATCGCCTTCCTTATATTTACATCAGTGAATTAGGCGGTAGATTTTTATTAGACACAGGTGCCTCACAATCTCTCATTAATCCAAATATATTACAAAATGCAAAAAACTTGAATATAAAAATAAAGAACGAAACACATTTCATCAAAACAGCACATGCAACCTCCAAACATAAACAGGTAGCATATATTAAACTCCCGGAAAAACTATTTAAGGAAAACATAACTCACAAGTTTTTAATCTTTAACTTCGACTCAGATTTCGTGGGATTACTAGGATTAGATTTATTAGTCCCACTTAAATGTAAAATAGATATAAAAAACATGATACTTCGCACCGAGAAAACTATAATACCAATTAGAGACGACATAAAATCTTACAGCCAAATAAGACCTAATTGCGAACAAGTTATAAATATACTATGCAATTATAAAGAAGGAGAATACTTTTCAGAAAAAAAGACAACAAAAAGTGGATTGATTTTCCCATCGGCACTAGTGACGGTAAAAAATGGAAATGCATTAATGTCGGTAATTAACACATCGAATAATACAATAAACTTTAAAAAAAGTTGTTTCCTAAACTTCCAACGATTAAATATAAAAAATAAAAGAATCCAACAAGAACCGGTGAACAACACTAAGGAATCATACAAAACTATAGATAATTTACTTAAACAGAACCTAGAAAGATTACGTACCAATCATATGAACCCGGAAGAAAACCGAGAAATTAAAAAACTTTGTTATAATTACAGAGACATTTTTCATTGCGAGGAAATACCATTAACATTCACACACGAGATTAAACACCAACTTAGGTTAACCGAGAATAAACCTATTTTCGTACGTAATTATAGACAGGCACCGAAACAAAAAGAGGAAATTAAAAAACAAATTAACCAACTACTCGAAAATAATATTATTCAGGAAAGTAATTCCCCATGGTCGTGCCCAGTACATATAGTTCCAAAAAAAACTGATGCTTCAGGAGAACAGAAATATAGGTTAGTTATAGACTATAGGAAACTAAATGATAAGACCGTAGAAGATAAGTACCCTCTACCTAATATAGATGATATTTTAGATAAACTAGGACGTGCACAATATTTTACTACAATAGATTTAGCCTCAGGCTACCATCAAGTGGAGATGCACCCAAATGACGTAGAGAAAACTGCATTTTCTATAGATCGAGGACATTATGAATTTCTCAGAATGCCCTTTGGTTTAAAGAATGCACCCAGCACATTCCAGAGACTAATGGACTCAGTATTACGTGGATTAGATAACGTATTAACATACTTGGATGACGTAATAATTTATTCCACATCCTTACAGGAACACCTGGATAAATGTAAACAAGTATTCAATAGATTCAGGACACACAACCTTAAAATTCAACTAAATAAATCAGAATTTTTACAAAAACAAGTCAAGTTCTTAGGACACACATTGACAGACAAAGGCCTTCAGCCAAATGAAGATAAAATCGCAGCAGTTAAAAAGTTCCCTCTACCAAAAACTCAGAAAGAAATTAAGTCCTTTTTAGGCTTAGTAGGCTATTATAGAAAGTTCATTCAGGACTTCGCAAAATTGACAAAACCACTTACAAAATGTTTAAAAAAGGGTAGCAAAATACTGTTTACACCAGAATACACTCAAGCATTCGAAAAATGCAAAGAAGTACTAATTAATGCACCAATACTTCAATACCCGGACTTTGAAAAACCTTTCATTCTTACTACAGACGCATCAGACGTAGCCATAGGCGCAGTATTATCCCAGGGACAAATAGGCTCAGATAAACCAATAGCATACGCTTCACGTACACTATCAGAAACAGAGCAAAGATATTCGACTATTGAAAAAGAACTGTTAAGCATCGTATGGGCTATTAAATATTTTCGCCCTTACCTTTATGGTAAACGATTTACTATTTATACAGACCATCGCCCGCTTACATGGATAATGTCTATAAAAGACCCAAACTCAAAGCTAACACGCTGGCGCCTAAGATTAGCAGAATATAACTACGATGTACAATATAAAAAAGGAAAAGCCAATACAAATGCAGACGCGCTCTCAAGAGTTCAAATTATACACCATAATGAGGTTAGCAAAAACAATCAACCTGGTACATCAAACGATGACGTAGATTTGACAAACATAGACATTCGAACGCTATTAGACTTACCCATTACTCCTGATATCATAAACCATCCACAGGAAATTCAGAGTCAACCAACAAATACAAACCAGACCCTCGACAGTCAAACAGAAACGACTATAGTGAAAATCCCTGAAATAGAAGACGCTATAGACAGACAATTAAAACAATTCCACATTAGAAAAACACCCGGAGACACTTACAGGATAGATGATAGATCAAAAGGTAAAACTATAATAAAAGACGTATGGATTCCGATTAACAATACAAAAGAACAAATAATACAATTCCTTAAAGAAAATACAATTGCAGATAGAATTTTCCATTGTTTTTTCCACTACGAAGAATATTATCCACTATTCTGTGAAGTATACAAATCAATATTCAGCAATCGTGGACCAAAATTAATTAGATGCATGAATAGGGTAACATTAATAGAAAATATTTCCGAACAAACAGACCTAATAAGGAAATATCACGAAGGAAAAACCATACATAGAGGTATACAAGAAACATATAAACACATACATAGAAATTACCACTGGCCTAATATGTTAGCTTCTATACAAAAATTTATTAACAAATGCGACAGCTGCCTCAAAAGCAAATATGAACGCAATCCATTAAAATTACCTCTATCCTTAACAGATACACCACATAGACCAATGGAGCACATGTTTATGGATTTATACAGCACCGGAAGTATAACCTTCCTTACTATAATTGACAACTTCACAAAATACGCACAAGCAATACCTCTTAACGCTGCAAACAGCATACACATCGCTGAAGCTTTGTTAAGTTTATTCTCAGTAATAGGAGTACCCAAGAAAATCACAACGGACTCCGATACAAAATTCGATAACGAAGTAATCACAGAAATATGTGCATTACATGACATAAACATACACTTCACAACACCATACAATCCAAATTCAAATTCTCCAATAGAAAGACTACATTCAACGTTAGCAGAAATAATTAGATTACAAAGAATAACAGACAAGGACGACACTACAAATTTAATGAAATACGCCATTATAGCTTACAATAATACAATACACTCCTCAACAGGTTTTACACCCTTTGAATTACTTTACGGACACACTGATAGCAGAAACCCACTAGAATTACACTGTCCTAAAGAATTCTACCAGGAATACGTAATTAAACACAGGCAAATAATGGAAAATGCACAAAAACTAATAAATAATAAAATAACTATCGATAAACAACAAATAATAGAAAGATTCAATAAAAATAAAGAAACTGCACAATTCAAAGTAGGAGATTCAGTTTATAAACAGGTAGCAAAGACAGCCAGGAGCAATAAACTAGAGCCCAAATACTTAGGACCTTATACAATAACTCGCATACACCCAGAGCAAATAGCGGAAATAGTAGGCAAACATGTGAACGCAAAATCAATAAGAGTTCACTTCCGCTTATTAAGGCGCCCTGAAAATGTTTCAGGAACGCCATCGCCTGCTGCGCAGTGCTCTACCTCACCGCTGCCACAGCAGTCATACAGCCAATAGATAACCACAATGGGATCTTAGTACTAACGGAAGCTCAAGCCCAATACCAAGTTGATACATATCACCTAGCAGTAATTTACAATACAACTAAATTAAGAGAAATCTTCCTAGAAATTTGTAGAAACTATTATACATTTAAATTAAAACAAAACAGTTCAACAGATACCAAATCCACTATAAAACAAATAGAGTACCGTATAGATACGATAGAAAGTAAGTTAGTTTATTTAGGACTAGACACCATAGGTTATAGACTAGGATATAGAGAAAAACGAGGACTTATAAACGGCTTAGGCACCATAGTAAAAGCCATCACAGGAAACTTAGATCAAAATGACGCTACAAAATTCGAAAACGAAATAAAATCAATTAAAGCATCCCTCAGTAGCGATAGAGTCAATCAGAAAAAGACCATTAGCATCATGCAAGATTTCATGAAACAGTACGAAAATAATTTAAAGAACATCAATGATAACCAGATAACAATATTTAAAGCAATCGAAGAATATTCAACTCAAGAAACAGAATTTGAAAATAACTACATAACTATGAGCATCTTTTATAGCATAGAAACTTCGCTCCAACAGCTTTACGATAGATTAGATACGCTAGAAAACGCACTAACATTTGCACATCTTGAAAAGATGCACCCTAGCATAATCGACCCTTCGTATTTAATAGAGGAGTTAAATAGCATCCAGAATGAAATCAGCGCATACTTGGCTTTTGCCCCAAACATAAACAAGATACAACTTTGGGAAAAAGCTATTACAGTACGAGCTTATAGTACTAATGAAACAATTAACTTTATATTGGATATACCACTAGTTGCAGAACAACCTTATAACCTCCTACATCTATATTCCATACCTAACAATAATAACACAATCCTTATACCTAAAAATCCTTACCTTATCTTGGGCAATAATGAGTTCGCTTATCCCCACGAGTCATGCAACAAGATAGCAGAAGATGAAGTCATCTGCAAGCACCTGGAATGGCAGCCCTTGCTGCACTCTACTGATTGTATAGCTCAACTCATACAACATCAAGAGCCACACAATTGTACATATGTAACTGCAACCTTTCAAGACAACATAATACAGCAAATCGAAGATAACAGCTGGATAGTCATCATGAAGCAAGAAGAAGTCATCAAAACCATCTGCGGCAATGACGTACAATACCAACGTAACAAAGGTGTTTTCCTGATAACAACAAACAATAACTGCAAAGTACAAATTATGGACCGAACTCTAACAACACATCAGCGGTACATTAACATCAAGGAAACCATACCGTTACCACGCGCACATCAAACACCGAAAGCTTTACCTATTAAAATAAAGCTGGAAAACATAGAACTAGACAACCTGAAGAAAGCCTTACAGCAATCTGAAGAAATCAAAGACTCCATAATGGATCCAGTATTCATTTCAAACACACCTAGCTGGTCATCAATAGTCCTGTACATCCTAATACTCGCAACAGCAATCGGAGTGGCAGTATACAAACTTTGGTGGATACCCAGATCGGCGCATACTTCAGTCCTGCAACAACCTGAAGCTGAAACACTCCAACTTCAGTCGCAGCCTTCGACGCGCCTCCATCTTAAGGGGGGAGGAGTTATATAAGCGTAACAAGGTTATAACACAATAACCTTCATTGTAATTAGGTAATAAAGATTACATTACATGTAACTTCCTGGTACTGCGATAACAGGAAGCATTAAGATTATAATGATCCTTTGTTTAGGTTACTTAGCTTATAATATTTGATATTAAATAAAGTTAGTCTTGCACTGCTCTTCAAGCGGAACACACCTCTTGTTCCTTTTTAAAAAGCCTTTCGTCTCAGCCCACAACCTAACTCCCGTTCAAATATTTAAGTTTAGCAAACCCGACCGCTTAGTACTGTTTTGCACACTTGAGTTAATCGAAAATTAGTCCTTGTTTACCACGAAAACGCGAGAACCAAATACCTAAACACACATTTTTATTCTCATTTAAATAGCGGGTAGCGGTGACACGAATTCATTTCATACATAAATATTAAACTCGCAGTCGAATGAAATATTATGATGTGGCGGGATCCGTAAATTGAATTTGGTTACATTGTAATGAGTTCATGTCGACAGGAATTTTGTATTGGCTTGATCTTGAATTCGATCACGTACCGTTCACTTGATTTATGTATTCCGACCACCTTTAGTACATCAGAGGGCCAAGATTTGATTACTTGCGTCGAGCTGAAATGCTGCTCAGCGAACCGCTAACGGATCGACCGCAAACTTACCTACTTATAAGAAATAGGGACCGTAGAAATAAAATTGCTTTAAGGTGCACGTTCCACAAATAAATGGTTCCTTTCGTGCTGCAATTAATGACGCCGAGAAGGGTGAAATAAGGCTAGCTTCGAGCCTTTTTCTCGCCGCCTCTGTGTTCCCCACGTATTGCTCGGAATTAGTTTACTTTCGTAAAATATATAACAGTCGTACAAGATTGCTGGTTATTATCGTTATCTGTACGATAGCTTTAAGCTATAGGTAAGCTTGTAGCTTAACTGTGTGATGTTTTCTAGGAATTCAGTTTTAGAATAGTGTTATACGACCATTTCTTGTATCATAAAATTTTAAATAGACTTTCTCCGCTAAGCATTTATAGCCATGATTTGCCTAACTTTTACTAATTTATGTAGACATCTATGTAAATTTAGTTTTAAATCATAAAGTCTACCTGCTAGTAGCAGCAAACTGCAATCCATAGACATTAATATGCGTTGGTGCTCCGGAGGATTACAGTGCTGTTTCTATTCCAAGAAGTACCAAATATTTCAGAGAGGTTTAACAAAATCCTGTTGACATTACAATATTAACTTATGTTTTTGTACCTATAACCTTAAGGTTATTTGTTTTTTTTTTTTTTTTTTTTTACATTAGATAGAACGCCAGAAGCAATTACACTATCCAATGGTCCCAATGACAAGGCCAAGTACACTCATTCACTCAAGCACACCCAGTCTTATAAAGTTTAAAAAAATAATTTTGATTTATTTCATTTAGATCAAAATATCGCTATGGGTTTTCACATAATTATCGTCGCTCTACGTAATCTCACTTCATAATACAACAATATTGAGTCTGAAAAGCCGAACATACAGTACTCATGACATATCCTATAGAAACGTGAGGTGAAGGCCTATGCACGGTAACAGCTTAGTCTATATATTTTTATGCAAACAGTGTCAAGTGGCGTTGAAACATGTTTTTGTGCGAACAACGAGGTAAAATTACACGCTTTAAGCACCACCCTCTATTGTGAAGTTCTAACGTAGTCTGACTGTATGTAATGTAAGTTGCATCATACATCACGCCGAGTTTGGTTAGCTTCAGCGGTGAACTGAAATTTGGTTTGTAGGTACAAACTTGCACTAACATTGTTATATTCTTTGTTACGTAATATATACAGAGATAATGCGATATAGTGAAATTTGTTGAAATCACAACTTCCATGAATGGTAACTTCTTCAACAACTAAACATTACGAAAAACTAAACATCTAGTTTGGTCAACAAATTGAACATCGCAATCATCAAATTTATTCGAAAAACGTAAAAGTTTCTTATTTTTAACCGACTTCAAAAAAAAAGGAGGAGGTTCTCAATTCGGTTGTATTTTTTTTTTTTTTTTTATGTTTGTTCACCGATTACTCGAAAACGCCTAAACTGATTTGAGAAATTCTTTTTTTGTTTAATAGGATATACTTGTCATGTGGTCCCATTTTTTTCCAGTCACGTTCTGATGATGGGATCCTAGAGAAATCGAGGGCAACCCTCAAATTTAAAAGGCTTTTATATTGTTTTTTGTATATTATCTAAAGCTACTTGGATATTTGCATCTAGTAGCCAGCATTTTATGTTGCTGAGCTGATGCTGGAAGGTACAACTCCTCAACGGTTAGGAGTACAGGGATAATTCTTTAAATATAGGCTCCTTGAGGCCGTTTACTGTATTCTTTCAAGTTATACACAGATGAGGCGAGACGTTGAATATTACTTATGTATATTCATAATATGAGGTCATGATTTAATGATGGGATCCTAGAGAAATCATGGGTCAATCAAGCTTCTATATTGTGTTTCGTATATTACCTAAAACTACTTGGATATATGCATTTTAAGTTGCAGAGCTGATGCTGGAAGGTACAACTCCTCAACGGTTAGGAGTACGGGGATTATTATTAATAAGTTTTCCGTCTCAAGTAACCGTCGTCTCCTCATTCGAGAAACATTCTTGCTCGGTCTACCCATCACTTAAAATCGTAAAATAAAATAATTTTTAACAAAAAAAAAACCGACTTCAAAAAGTTGGTAAACTAAAAAGCATAAAATAAATTTACTTCGCACAAATAATACGTTTTTTCATTTAGTTAAATAGAAATTATTAAATAATTATTTCATAATTCTGAAGTCGGTGCCAAGTAACCAATAACTAGATAATAAGTATAAATCTTTCTAACAACTATTTTCTGACAGAATATTAGTTCTTAATTATCCGATTTACTTTTTTTTTTTTTTGTTAAAAATTATTTTTATTACATTGACAATTGGAAATCAAAACTGATCATGTATAGAAGCTGTGGTTTTATTAATTGTCATTTGTCGCATCCGCCCTGTATATGAATTATGATGGTAACATTATTACATTCTAAATATGTAATTTTATATAACTTTAAAATTTTAAATAAATGTCACAATGTGATAAATGTATTTTCTCTTCCCAAAATGTCTATCCTAAGGTTGCCTGGAAGAAATCGCTTTAAGCGATAAAGCCGCCCTTTGTACATTTTTTCTGTTATTTTCTTTTTGTTAACTTTTAAGTTTTTCATGTGAAATTATGTACAAATAAAGTATTTTCTTTCTATCTATTTATCAAAACGACTATCTACCAGTCCATTCTTTAGAACGTAATAAAAGTTCTCTTGTTTTGTTATTCTCATAATATAAAATCTATATATATAAAAGGCTTTGTCCTGACTGACTTAGTATCAACGCACAGCCTAAACCATAGGTCGTAGCGACTTGAAATTTGGAGGGTGTATTCTTTACAAGATTTTATCGTGCAATAAGAAAGGATTTTTGAAAATTCGGCCTCTAACAGGGTGAAAAGTGGGACGAAAGTTTGTATGGAAAAGCGTTTGTAGTAATTATGAGGCTCGATCGATTTCAAAAATGGAACTTTGTTGAGCAATCGTGTGACAATGAGATGTTGACATGAAGTTTCATAAAAAAAGGATTTTATGTCAGTGTAAACTTTTTAATTGTCATTTCGGCCTCTTTAGATATCTAAGAAGAAATTGTTTTGTTTAGTAGAAACCAACTTTAATGTAATGGAAGATGTGTGATGTAAATTATAAAAAAAATATTTAAATAGGGTTAAAACTATAATTTTGATGTGCTATAGTCAGGTGGCAAACATGCCCAAGGTTTAGCTGATGGTAAGTTAGGGCATCAACTGCGCAAATTATACAACATACACTTTTGACAGATGGACTAATTAATATTAAATATAATCTACAATAAAGTCCGACACGTGCGTTTATTTAAGTTTGACGATGCTGAAGGTCTTACTAGGCCTGAATCATCGGTATTCTCCATTAAAATAGTGCAGTGTTAACATAATAAGATGCGTTTTTGGGCAACAAAGGCCGGCCGGCGGCGGTGTGGCGGTCACGTTATATAACACCGACAGAACGTGCGTTCACTCACATACCAAAATGGTCAGTCAATGAGATCGCAGAGGCAGGGAGTCTACGCGAATGGATGAACCGTCGTGATATTTTTACTTAGAATTTATTCGTTCAGTGATAGATGTTATTGTATATTTTATTTCATTTTTAATGTTCGCTTAAATTTTTAGCAAAAGGTTTTTTTTATTTATTTTTTTATTATTTATGTACTTTTATGATATTAATGATTTGCCGTCTGATTATCCCTTCGAGTTCAAGGGATTGCAGTTCCACCTTAAGGTGTCTTTTGCAATGACTACAAATAAAGCTCAGGGTCAGTCACTGAAAACAGCAGGATCGCAACATCGATCTGAGGGGGAACTGCTTCTCACACGGCCAGTTTTATGTCGCCTGCTCAAGAGTAAGTTCGTCTCGAGATCTGGTTTTGTTGGCACCTGAAGGGAAGACTTCGAATATTGTTTACAAAGAAATACTTTAATTGGGTATTTATTTATAATGATAACTCAACTTACGACAACTTACAATCGCGAGCAAAGCCGCGGGCTAAAGCTAGTCGTGTATAAATAAATAAATAAATATTTCACAACTTACACACAACGCCATCTAGTCCCAAACTAAGCAGAGCTTGTACTGTGGGTACTAGAATAACTGATACTAATACATATATACTTTTCTTTTGTAAATACATACTTATTATACATAGAAACACCCAGACTAAGACAAACCCCCATGTTCATGCACACAAAGATTTGTCTTAAGCGGGAATCGAACTCGCGATCTCGGCGTCGCAGGCAGGTACACTACCCACTCCGCCATCCGGTCGTTGTTTGTATCCAACAAAACTTTACATAACGAAAATATTATTTGTAGGTCAATACGGTGGTTTGGTGGTGAATATTTACCAGACTGATGTGGATTTAAGCCTCAGGGTTTAGGGATTCAAACAAAACAAACGAAGTCAAACAACAAAGACTTTGTTTTGTCAACAACATTATGTATTGGGCCGTGAAAAAGTACCTCAAACTTGCCTAAACTTTCTAAAAGTACAAAACCTACGTAATACGTACTTATTTGTGCTGATGTTTTGATAAATTTTACTCGTTTATTCGATTGGAAATAATATGACGTACAAGAATATTTGTGCTTGTGAATTTTAAGCTACTGCGGCAAAATTACTGTGAATTATAGCAATATAATAAAGCGAACGTGGCGCAATGGGTAATTTAGTAAGGCATCGGTCTTACGTTCGATAGGGTTTGCATCCTGGCAAGACCGACCCGGATTAACAAGAATAATATGTATTTGCAAATACAAATATTTACAATATTTTTACTAGTAACATAATATTTAAAAAAATATATGTGTATGCAAAGCTATCAAAATTATTTCTGTTTTTAACTTAATCATCAAACTCTTACGTGACTTTAACTTAATTATTTCAAAAAACTTGTTTTTCGAGTATTTCAAAGTCCGTTTTTAGCACACAACTGGTAGTTACGTAATTTCTACGTAATTTGTTTGTAATTTTGTGAAGCCCCAAATACTCTTGTTTCTCTGTAGATACAATGTAGGTATGCTTACATGTAGTCACGTTAACAAATCTTCACCATTTCGTCAGTCCCAAAGTCGCTCGCACGAATGATACGGCGCGCCGCACATTACGGGAGCTCCTATTTCATATATATTTATATATGAATGGAGTTACACGGACCGTGATAAGTACTGTATTGCAGTACGTGCGTGCCGAGCCTGCTAAAATATCTTGCTTAATGTATACCTGGGCCAATTTCTGGGCACGAATCAGTTGCTCTACTATGAGTTATTCTTTAAAACTAATCTAGCTATATACTTACCTATATATAATTGTACGCCCGACTGACGGATTCATCAACTCAGGGCCTAAACCACTAAGCCTAGGAACTTGAAATGTTGTACACAGCTTCCTTCTATGACGTAGACGCGCACTAAGAAGGGATTTTTGGAAATTCGGCCTCTAACAGGGTGAAAAGTGGGACGAAAGTTTGTATGGAAGTCCGTCATTTTTGAAGTTACAAGCATGAAATTTCGTATCGTTAAACATGAATAAAAATAAATGAATTTCTGTACCGGGGTTTTTCTAAATTTTATTCCCAAGAATTTAGGGTTTTTCAGTAAGAAACGAGTTGACGCTAAAATTCAATAGATGGCGTTGTTAATATTTTAACTTACGGGCACCGGCCAAAATAACGTTTGACGCGGGTGAAACCGCGCAGGGTATCTAGTATTGTATATGGGTAGCAACTACAAATTCTCTTAGACGACTTTCTATATTTTTTTCTTTTTTATAAAGTGTGTAATAATCTGGCTTGTAGTCCACCTAATGGTACGAAAGTTTTTAAAGTATAAGAACACACACAAAAGCTTAGTGATAAGGATTACATTTGAAAAAAAAAATGAAAAAATCTTTTATTTCAATAACAATCTAGTATTACAATCATTGATTGGCGTCTCCTTTTAAGCTGAAAAAGCCTGTGGTAGAAGATTCCGCTCGTTCGTGGCTATACAGTTTTATTATAAAATAAATTATAAATTACAAAATTTGAGGATAACCATTCTTTAAACAAGGGTATAGACACAATCTTTAGTTCTGATTAACATAACATTTTCGATATCATACAAAATATTATATAATGTTTTTAAACTTTCGCGATGTGAGAACATTTTTCAAAAATTAGACAACGGGTCTGAAGCAAGTGCAGTGTTCGGCGAACTAATGTTACGCGTAAACCATCTGATACCGTTAGTATTGTGTGTCAAACTATATATGTATAACTATATACTAGTACTATTCATGTTACAGTGACCTCTTTCCTGGTCAGTCGCAAACCCATCTCGGCCATAAATCTAAAATGTGTCAGTCTAACAAATTGATACAAGCGTGGGGGGGGATCCAGGAAACAAGTGACAAGATTTATAATTTGCAAATTGTAATCTATTTGTTAGCTGTTTTGTTCGTGCAAATATAATAATATGCACCTCTATCCTAGAGGTTACGGGTTCAATTCCTGTGTCAAGCAAAAGTGTTATTTGGTATTTACGGAGTTGGTATTATGGACCGGTGGATGGCGATAGGCTCACCCCCTATTCCATGTGACATAAACATATTAGGTAAAATGTGGGGGATAGTACACCTTCTAAGTTATATAGGCGTAATGTTACGTTATCTACTTTAAAATAGTTTTAAAATGAACTGCTATCGCTAGCGACAAGCGACTGCATCGTTCAAAACCAATGACCGAGTTGTTGAACACACTTTCGCTGAAGTAAACTCTATACATGCGCGGTATGTCTAGTAGGTAGGAACTGCTATGTGATCGTTATCCTACGTCAAACTGCGGTGGCTTTGATCGTTAAACTGGGACCTTTAAGCTCAGGTAAAAATAGTGTGCTCGTACCATGACACGGTCGTTTAGATAAGTATTTATCTAAACTGAAGTGCCTTAGTGTAATGTTGCGAATGGGAAAGGTGGATTTGAGTCTGATGTAATATTATGCTGGGGCATGTTTATAGCAGTTAAACAGAACTGTGTTGTTTTTGTGACGAAAAAAGGGTTTTATTATCTCTTTAAGCTTTAACAATACACATACATATATACGCATAACACTAAAATAGTTTTTGCCTTTGGGACCAGTTTCATAAAATATTAGTTTGATATTATATTATTATTACTGAACTACTACTATGAACTAATAATAATATAATATCAGAATATTATACTTTTTATGAATCAATCAGGGGTCATACCAATAATTTTCCTTTTTCTTTTCCTTGTCAACCTATGAAGATGCCCAATGTAGAGCACACCTGACGACCTTGAGCCACAAGCATTTATTTAGTCCAGGCTGTCGTTGGTCTATCTGGTAAGAGACCGGCCCTCACTGCCACTTCCAGTTCGCGGTTGCCACACATGACCCTTTATTCCTCATCGGTTGTCGGTTCTTCGAGCAATGTGGCCTGCAATACGTTTTTTTGTTAATCTATTGTTTTCGTCACACATCAAAATACCAATTTTTCAAACGGCCCTGGCACTATAAATCTTTTCATCCTTCTTTTCACCTAACTTAAAGTCCATGTTGATTGCTAAATTATAGGTGCGATAATTTCATCTTCAAGCTGGATTACAAAAGCTTTATACTAAAGTGGCAAAATTTCCAATCACTATAGAATCTACTACGCTGAATGCAAAGTGGCTGGAGTTAATCGAGGCGATTCAGAAATTCTCGGCATTGCTCTCGACGTGTTTCAAAGTATTTGTCGAACTTCGGCTCGGTTCCTTTGATCGGACCAAATATCCAATACCGATCGCAAGTCGCGCGAGAGGAAACTAGGTGAATGGCGCGTCCTTATATTCTCTCGTTCATTTATTTTTGACTAGCTTTTGCCCGTGCTAGTTACCTACGTCTATAACAAGGAGCTTGGGTAACTGTCAAGCTAGGTTGTAAGCTAATATGTGTAAAAAAGCAGACCCCAATGTAGTAAGGAAAATATTCGGCAGATGAAGATGAAGCTAATATGTGTTCCAGATTTAATCAAAATCTGTTCAGGAGTAACAAGCATTTAAAGATTCCACAAACTTTAACATTTTATATAGTGATAGGATAGAATGAGGGCTATTTCGTATGAATTTGCTGCTGGCTTGTGTAGTGGGAGTTCACCGAATGTCAAATGTCACTATTTGCGGGTTGGCTACGCAGTCATTGAGTTTATAAATGTCTATAGAGCTCTAGTTCTTTAGGGCGTTCTGAAGACTTTTTATGAGAGACAGAGAACGCACTTTTCCATAAGACACGTATGAGAGCAAGAAAAACGGACGTATTAATATCCCCACTTGAAATAGTAACAAAAAATCCCGCACTTCTATTTTTGTTCTAAACTTATAAACTTGATGGCTGAGATAAATCAATGTCTGTCAACAAGTCTTGACAGGCCTTACTCTAATGTGGCGCCAACAGGTGAGACAAAAAACTATAGTCCTCATTGAATGAAATTATAAAGAAAGGTATCTTCATTCATAATTCATTCAATGCTCTATTGATATACAACCGTGACCATACCCCGCGAGGGTGTGGGTTTTTGTTGGCAATGAACGGAGAGAGATCCGTAAGTCACTTGTCACTACGTCATTAAACTCACACTGAACTAATTGTTAATTGAATTACGGTCAAATACCCGTAACATGTGCAACAATGTTTATCGCTTACAATACCTTATTACGTAATCGTGATTAGTATATCTACTAATTTGTAACATTTAAAACGAACAAATGCAGCAACACAGCTAATGGTTAGTTACAAAAACGAGTTGCGCTGAATACATAAAATGCTACAAGGTACAACTAAATAAAAGCTTTGTTTTTTACTTACAAAAGCGCACGCTGCATTTGACCGAGCACTTCTTAAGAGAAAAGTGTTTGGGTTTGGTTGAGGGGCGTAATAGTAACTTTTGTGAAATGAAACCTAAGGAATTAAGTTGTTTGTTTTTAAAATGTAAGCAACTAAAGGAACAAACTATTATTTTAAGAAGCCTTATTGAAAATTGGCTTATACATTACAAATGACTACATTATTATATACCCATTCTGATATACTATAGGTTGTTGGAGTATCACTATTGCTACCTTTATTTTGTATAACACAACATTATCTATCTTTAATACCTACCTATCACTCGATTGTTTGGAATGTTTTTTTTAAAAGCAATCTTATGTCACACGCACAGGCGTGTTAGGTCTCCGAGACATCCAACTGAACGTCCCGGAGGCCGTGGGCGTGGGCTCCAGCGCGAGCCTCGGCTGCCGCTGGGCGCTGGACGCGGGCGAGGCGCTCTACACCGTCAAGTGGTACCACGGCGCGCAGGAGTTCTTCCGCTTCGTGCCCAAGGAACTCCCCAATACAAGAGTGTTCTCGCAAACCGGCATCAGCGTCGACGTAAGTCATTCAACATTCACCAACTCATTACTTATGCAAATCCTTATTCCTTCCCTTCCTACCCAATTGATTGCAATTCGAACTAAATTGATCAGTCACATTGTTTTAATCAACTCAAATTACAGCTCAATGGATTACTCAATCGATACTAATCGAACAAAGGAAAGATTGCGATGGAATGATTCAGTCAGGCCTCGTTATGACAATGAGTGCGCAGACTTTATTTTACTTAAATGAAAGCTTATTTTTTTATAAAAGCCTTAAGAAATATAAGCCAAAATTAAACGCCGCTAAAAGCGTGACATAATAAGTAAAAAGTAGTAAAAAACCGTTTCTACCTTTGTCATCAACCGCTCAACGGCAAATGGGGGAATAAAAAGAAACAATATTTCTTTAGCAAATGGCTTACTTACCGCGCGAATATAAACAACGCCATAACAGTGATTATATACGGGTCAACGTCTCGACGACATCTTGGAAGTACGATAAACTTTGCAAAGGGGGTTGAAAAAATCACTTAGGAATCTCGTCGAGGGGCCACGTTAAACCTTTAACTGCTGGCACAAAGCCACAACCGAATATAACATTGTGCCAAAATAATACATTAAAACCCCTTCAAAGAATAACGTATAGTCAAAGTTTGCATCGAGGCTTCATCGGGCGTAAGTCGCAACACTCGCGGCTTCGAATGCGACGTAGCCCTTGAAAATCGGGTCAGACGTCTCTCGAGCGGTGGACGGGCATGATTTAGTTCGGCGGTTTCTCAAAGTGGACCGACTTTCCGTAAGATGGATCGAAGCTTTTAGCTCGATTTGACGCGCTACCAGCTGCGTACGGTAAAGTGCACACCGCTCCTTGTAATGGGATTACTCGCTGATTCACGTATAAATTACGCATGAGCACGTGCCCGCGACCACTACCTGAACTGAAATCAATGATACATTGGCTCCGGCAGCTTGCTTGTTCAAACCAAGTTCCCCTTTATGTAAGGTCCATATTCCAAGCGCGATTAAGTGTACAACTACCAAGGTTTGCAACCGAGTTTTACTTAACATAAAATATTATACTGTGTCTATAATCCTTGTCGTAAAAGATAGTTTGACGATGTATTGTATAATTCAAACACTAATTGTCTATACTGTTCATCCTGTGTTTACTTCACAAAGCATTATGTATTTATAAGTTAGTTAAGTTTAACCTAACAGGAAAGGTCTAATGAGATTCAAGAGAAGTTCTGTATGTGTGATGTGTGGGTGTGTGTGTTTAAAAGCTCCGCAAAATAAGGAAATCGAAGTCCCGAAACTTTGTTAGGAAAGTATCACAGGTTTATAAAACATTTTCCGCGGCGCCCGTGCCCTTATCGCAGCTTATTTGAAAACATCATATTCGTATCAGTGAGCGCTCACCTACTTTTTACCATATTCTAGTGTAACGTATGAAAACAGAAAAGACATATTTTAGTATCTCTTACGTTCGAGATTGGACTGATTTTATTTGGGTGACGAATTTTGATACTATTTTTTATTATTTTAAGAGAAATATTCGGGGCATCATCACGTTTTTTATTATGTTTATTGTATCCTGCTTTTTCGTTTTGTTCATTGGTTAATTTTGAGGTATGTGTGAGTTATTCGTAGTATTGCTTTCATAAATTACAGTTGGGTCAAACGTTCAATCGTCAACGTTATTAAAAGACCTACATATTACAACGAATATTAGTTGTAATGCCAAAGTTTTGGAACAAATTCGTTCGTGATACGAATAAATTACAAAATTACGTTTTCGAAGTGAATGATTAGGGATTTTAGCTCAAAAACCAACGCTCATCTGAATGGTCATAACAAGAATTAAGTTGATATATTACTTTTTTAGACTAGTTATAATATATGTGGTCAACAAAGTAATGAGTTCCTAACGTTAATATGGCAATTATACTGCACAGATGAAAATTAAATTGAAAATTACGTTAAAAGCCCACAATTACTATACCAACATTTGTTTTAATTCATGATACATTAATGGCTTCAATAGATATATGAGAAAGGTATATTTATCTGCTAAATAGTTAGCAAATACATCAATTAAGTAAACAAATAAAGTAGTGATTCGGGTCAATAGATAGCATCGGCTAGTAATTTGTATCAATCAATAAACACCTAGCCTGGACGGAGGGCTGCAAATTGAAATATTTCACTAAACGGTTAGCTAAAGGGACTGATAAAAATAGAAAAGCTAACCTAGGAAGTTCATACATTCATTTAATGTATTAAATGAATGTATGAACTTCCTAGGTTAGCTTTTTTAGTTGTATTGTTAGACCAGATTCGTAATAAATTTATGCAGTTACACTTTATACCTGCAAATGGCAATTTCGATGGATATCAGCGAAACATTTTTTTAAGTAAAACTCAACAGATGTGGGAAAATAAGTGTATTTCAGTCGGTATGTTATAACTTAAATCTCTTCTTAACTTTTTTGACTTCCTTTGTCGAAGGCCCCCACATTAGACGTGGGCGATCGTCGGGCGTGTGGGCGCGCTGGCTCACGTCACATGGCATCGCGTGTTGCTGCCGTCTGACATGTGTGCAGCCAGCACGTCCACACGCCCGACGATGATCTTTTTATGTAAACATTAGCCCGGGTATCTAAAATAGTTTAAATTAAAAATCTTAAATATTTTTAAAGCTTCGTCTTTCTCGCTATATTTTCCTAAAGTCTTATGTATTTGCTTTTAATAAAGTAATTTCTGTGCAGGTGTCGAGATCTGGCGCACAGCAGGTGGTCCTGCGGGGCGTATCTCGAGGTCTCAGCGGTCGGTACCGCTGCGAAGTCTCCGCAGATGCGCCCTTCTTTCACACAGTCTACAAAAGCGCCTTTATGAGAGTTGTAGGTCTGTATAAGTTGTAAATACCTTTATTTCCTCTGCATTTTTAAGGTTTATGGCTCCAGTTTGCATAAAAATACGCTCCTGTTTCATATTGTCTATAAGATAATTTTTATGAAAGGTGTTCGTAATAGAGTAAGCAAAAATCACACTGTTTCTGGTCATGATTAGTAAACAAATATTTCAGAACTCACACACAACGCCATCTAGTCCCAAACTAAGCGGAGCTTGTGCTATGGGTACTAGAATAACTGATACTAATACATATATACTTTTCTTTTGTAAATACATACTTATTATACATAGTAACAAGAACGCGGGCAAAAGCTAGTATGAAATAAAACTTGAGAGTTGCAAATAGGTTATAGAGCTTTCCTGAACGAGCTTAATGAACACAGAACTACTGTCTTCCATTTATTAATCCATTGCTAAATGCTAGCTTTGCACAACTGTATTCTACTTTAGTAGTAAAATAGAGCCTGAAATTGCAGTCATGCCTCCGCATCGTCCTAGTATTGCCATAGTTTATTTATGTCTGTAAACATGGCTTTTGCTCCATTTAGGATGATGAAACTGCGACAATATCCATTTAAACAAATTTGATTAAATTTTAGCCTGTAAAATCATAGACATTCTAAACTTATATATCTATACATATTATAAAACAAAGTACCCAAAAGCTGACTGTTTGTAAGTGTTCGATTTGCTGAAAACCTATTGAACGGATTTTACTTAAAGCTAGTGCAATTTTCGAGGAACGTTTAGGCTTATTTGAATCGACATACCAAGCGGGCAGAGCCGCGCGTGAAAGCTAGTATTATACAAAAACATTAGATACATAAGTAAAATACTGAAAATCCAGTAGAGGATCAACTTGGAAAGCTCGTTTTCGTTAGCCGCAATCTTGAAGTACACGCAAGGCTGGCTAACCTAGTTTGTCCACTTGAGAGATTTAGAAACCTTTCAGACTCAAATAATACTTGGATTTAGTGAGCAAAATACTAATTCTTGTAGTATATACTTTAGTTATTTATATAAGTGCAGATTTAAAAAAATAAAAACTAAGAAAGAAAAAGTAAATCATTTATTAGCACACCATCATTTACAGAAATCAAAAATAAAACAAATATCAAAACAAATGAATAAAAAACCAGCGCCTGTCATAATAAATAACAAATACATATTCAACTACCTATATTATACAAAGGCAAATAATATGCACATAATAATCAAATATTAAAAAGTCAATTCAAGCCAAAATTATAAAAATAAATAAACAATAATATTTAATATAAAATCTGGATTTGTAGCCTTGTCACATAACAACGAGTCCTCGAAGAGGTTTATGATAAACATAACATAATATAACAACACGACTCTATTACGCAGAAGGCTGTAACAGAGGTTTACAACCCCAGATTTCATGGGATAGGGGGTGAGCCTATCGCCATCCACCGGGCACAAATCAGACTCCGTGCTGCTATTGTAAATTTTCTGACGGAAAGTTCACAAATAACACATTGCGCGACCCGGGAATCATATCCGAGTCCTCGCGGTGAGAGAAAAACGCTAACCATTCCACCACTGAGGCAATTTAATTAGGTATGATGCGATTCAGCTTTTGGGCATGAGCTCAAGCATTCACACATACGAGTTTAAAGCAACTTAATTACACTAGGATCTAAAACAAATATTTATAATACTCTTCAACGAATCTCCGCTATCTCAAGCCAAACGTCATAATACTCCAGGGTAGTATGAGCATAAATCAGTAGGTTTACCGAAACAATTAAACCCCTAGTAGATCAATTTAGTAAGTTTGTTTTCGAATACCTACCTCAATCTTAGAGTTCATGCATGGCTAACCTAGTTTGTCAAACTGAGAGATTCAGAAACCCTACAGAATCAATTAATAAATACTTGGCTTGTGTGTGAAATGTATGTTTTGAGAGCACCCCTGCGGGCCCCTAGTGCGGGCGTCGTAAAAACAAAAAGTATATAATTATATGCGAGGCGTTTTTTTACGCTAATACAAGTTGCAAAAAGCTCTACTTTTACGGTATACAAATCTAGATAGGTTTTAACTTAATATTATTAAAACCGACGTGAGGTGATGACATTATTATTGAGAATACAGGATACTCACGTTAGTTTTTCGTAGATTCAAAACTAGTCGGCATATCTCTGACTAAAATAACGTGAGTAACCCGTATTCTCAATAATTATGTTTAAACTTGTACCTACATAGTAGGTACGTATATAATTTGAGCAGGTAGACTTAACCAGAGAAAAGCAGAAGAAAATAAAACGGCTTGGTTGTGTATTTTATATGACACCTCAGCGTGTCTCAGAGAGCATGCATTTAACTAGAGACAACTATAAGTTGGGTGCATGAAAGGAGCCTCCCCGAGTGACGTACACAACAATCCCTACGTCCGGCGCACCCTGGGCAATTCACGAGTTCTTAAAAGCGAATTGGCTAATCCTTTCACACCATGGCAAGTCAAAACCTTGACCACCTTACTGACTGTCCAAAATGCCCTGCAACCTGCACAAGAGAGGCTCATGAACGCCGACAAGAGCGCCATAACAGAGGCCACTTATTGGACCAATAAAATTTGACTCAGCCATCGACACGACGAAGAAGAAGAAGACTATAAGTTTTAAAAGATATTATTCCCACAGCTCAAGTAGAGCCGCGCGTTCCAGATAAAATTCACGTCAAAGTTTAGAAATGTATGTAATTTGACAGCTTATACCCGGCCCGGGGCAAAATCTCTATGAAATTTAACAGTTCAACTGTTTTTTACCGTAAATTTTCTTCATGTTACATCTTGACGTCTATATTATGTATGCATTTTTGACTTTTATAGGTGCTTTTTTGACATTAATATGTGAATTTTGACATTTTAAGTTGCAAAAGTTTTACAACGCTTGCTTGATATTTATGCCTCTCTAGTTGAAAAGAGTTATTTACAAACTCTTTGGTCTGAACATACTGCGAACACACACGATATAATTGGTTTTGCCAATATCATGTTAGTTATTCCCGTGTTGTAATTCAATATTCTATTAAAGGCTTTTGGTCCAACTTTTTAATTGAGTTTGCAGTCGGTGTAGTGGCTATATTCAATTTAATTTATTTAAACCGCCCTCGATGCCACACTACCCTGAACTACTGGCTGAATACACCTCGTGTGGAAAAAAATTACATATTGCTCGTAGATTGAGTTTCACGATTGCAAATGTAATAGAAAAAATATATACGATATGCTTGGATGAATATAAGAAGTTTTATGCTAATAACTTTACATAACATCACGCCTATATATATAAATATACGCCTATAAATATATACCTAAAAGGTGGCAGATGTGTACATTACCCACATTCCACCTGTTATGTTTAGGTCCCACGTAGGTTTTGAAACCTTTTTAGATGTAAATACTTACAATCAATAGGATTAGGTTTGGTACAAACTTTAAGATCCTGTTAGGTAATTGTGTGGGTGGGTGTGGACTTACCATAAACAATTCTATTTCGACACTATTTATAATCATATTAAATTGAATCTATAAAGCTTTTGAAATATATGTGAAATGAAAATACTCGCGTTTGGAGCTTGAGAATATGAACAAATTACATTTATGTGGGTATGCTGAATATTTTATTATTTTTGTAAGTTGATTTGCATAATTTTATATCATTCAGAATAAACAGACATAAAAAGTGCAAAAAATACGAAAATATCCGTTTAAATTATTACGTAAAAGCTTTAAATGATTAAAAAAAAACATTATTCAAATGCGCGCGCATTGAGAAATAGATACGAATTTTCCGTTTTCTTGACCTTTTTGATTTAATTGTTCATTAAAGAATATTTTTATTTTGTTTAGAAGTTTGTAAATATAACAAAAAACACAGTCAAGTTTTTGACAACGGGTCTAAAACGCGCAATTATTATAAACGTAATAATTTTCGAAAAATGTTCTCAAATCGTAAAAGTGTAAAAACATGCAGTCCAGTTTTTATCTGAACATTACTGCCATGATATGAATGCGTCTTACTTATTTTATTTACGAACAAATAACCTCTCCACCAAGAGGCACTAAGTCCATAGTAAGAATAAAACATCTCACACAAACACGAGTATGTATGCATGGGGTTTTACCGTTTTCAGCTGAAGTAAACATCGTTGAAGTAAAAGCCAAGCTCATTCGGGCACGTAATATACAACCAGAACATTTTCAACGTGCAAACCTACTGAGAAACACATTTAATATGTTACGTAGTCTTATTTTGAGAAGAAACATTTTTATATTTTTAAATGAATTCTTAAAATGATCAACCATTTAGTAGTTGAAACTTTGTGGTAAAATGAGAAGAGACCTGGAAACCACTGGCACATCAATTTGCACAAGGCCTACGATTTAACGATACAAAGGAGGTTGGACAAATGTTTTTATATCGTTGAGGACTTTTATAAATAGTATATAAAATAATAAATTTAATGAATTTTAGTAATATTAAATATATTGAATAATTGAATTAATTCACCGATTGTAATATATGTACCTGCGTTAAAGATAACATAATAAAGTTTAATAATAATATTGTATAAGTTGGATTTATAATTATAAGTAAATAATGATCTAGTGAATTAAAATTCATATTCATAATGAATGAAGACATTAATGTATAGTTTGTGACTGACTCTATAATCGACTTAGTTTTAACAATTAATTATTGTAACATTACTATTTGCATGTCATTATTATTATTAGACAAAGATGTGTTGATCGCTAATCATACAGGGTGGATGCGACATAGCGACATTTATTGAAACCACAGCTTCTATACATGGCCAGTATGCATTTCCACCGGATAAAAAATTCTCTGGCGAAAAAAAAAATCCACGTCTTCCGAACAAATTGCACGATCCCAATGTTCAAATTGTTCGGAGAACGTGATTTTTTTTTTTTCGCCAGAGAATTTTTATCCGGTGGAAATTGATACTTACCATGTATAGAAGCTGTGGTTTCAATAAATGTCGCTATGTCGCATCCACCCCGTATTTGTAACATCTAATGTACCTACCACATTTTACTGCAAATAAAGATTCTATTCTATTCTATTCTATTCTAAACATCTCAAGCTTCCCCAGCTGCCAATTGTAAATGAACGCCGATCATACACTTCATATACAACTAGCTGTCAAATCCTATGACTTGACACTAGCGCGGTACAATTTACCTTCCCGCTTCCCCGCGAGTTTTGGCAGCATTATTTGGATAGATATTTTTGGTCATTGCGTGTCCATATTGGTTTTTAAGTCTGCGACACAGACACAGTCGCGAAATCAATTTATACATGGTAAATATCTCGTTATATCTAACTAATAACTATTATTTAAGAAAATAACCATGATTAGTCATAGAGTACATAAAAAAAGCAGGAGAGAATGTCACTTATAAAATGATGGAAGCACCAAAATGGCGGCGGTCTGTTTATGTGTGCGTGTGTTAGGGGTTACCAGCCATTAGAAATATTACCCACATTTTTACAATAATTTAAATAAATATTTTAGAGGTTTAGTTCTTATATTTTTTTATTTGCTGCTTTTTACCATCAAACATGATATAAGTAGTTTTATACTACCGTGGCCAAAAACCAAACAATATAAAACAACTTTATGTTTGAATTTCGAAACAAAGTTGATTTTATATTTCTAGCAGTCGATGCGGGCCTGCAGCTGGAAGTTGTTTGTTTTTATTAAGGGAATATGTACAAAATTAGTTGCTCTGGGCACTCCTGACGCAAGGCAGCGAAGATGCTTTAGTGCAGCTACCCAGTTTTTGGAAAATATTTTAAAATTACGACTCCTACGGCGCTTCCTGATTCTTAGATGGTGAAGATGCTTTAGTGATATACAGGGTGTCCCAGTTTAGGACCTGGAGCCGAAATCGGATAGTAGGATAAGTTATGGCAGTTATCAAAAAAATAAAAAACAAAAAATCTTCATTACATAACCTATCAGAAAGTGCTTGAAAACGTCAACAAAATGTACAAACCAAATATAATATCTAAGTTAAACTAAACCAACAATCACGAAGCTTAGATTCACTTACATGCGATTTTTCAATATTTCAAATAAATATTAGCAAATAAAAAAAAAAATAATAAACTAAACTAAGAAATAAAAAGTTTTAGATAAAAGTACTGTTATTTATTAATTTAATACTTTATTTAAAACAATATACTATTGTTTTAAATTTTTTGGTACGGCAAAGCTGACAATGCGAATAAGTTCACCTTTTGCTTTATATAAATCAATTTCCTCGAAGTGTATACTGTGTAGACTACACTATATTTTGATGGATACCAACTGTTATAATTTCTGCAGTTTCTAATTATTTTTATGCAATATTTTTTTCATGCGTCGTTTGCAGCAGGAAATCTATAAAACATAGAATAATAATTTATACTAAATGTATTTAATACTTTACTAAAAAACTATACTATTAAAAAATATTTACCCAAATTCAGGGTAAATGAAAATATTTATTGACTGTCAACACTGATAGTTTTGGTATATTTTTTTACGACAACCTGAAAATAAATACAAGTACAGGTGTGGATGGTATTAGTGCTAAAGTTTTAAAATGTATTAAAAATGCTATATTGCCAACGTTAACAAAATGTATTAACCAATGTTTTTATGAAGGCTCCTTTCCGGACTCACTTAAATACGCTAAGGTCACGCCAATCTACAAATCCGGTGACAAACAGGAACCAGGCAACTATAGACCAATTTCGGTGCTGCCTATCCTGTCTAAAGTTTTAGAAAAGCTTATGCACAACAGACTATATCATTACCTAAGGTCCCAAAACTTCTTGTTTGAGCGTCAATACGGGTTTAGACCTAAGTCTAATACACTTTCAGCATGTACCGACTTAATTACCAAAATCAAAGCACACATTGATAAAAAACAAATTGCCTTAGGCATTTTTATTGATTTAAAAAAAGCTTTCGACACTGTTAGTCATGAATTACTATTGCAAAAGTTGTCGTCTATAGGAATTGGTGAAAAAGCTTTGAAATTATTTACATCATATCTTGAGAATAGATATCAAGTTGTTAAAATTGGGAATAGTACTAGTACGCCAAATAAAATCACCTGTGGCGTGCCCCAAGGATCAATCTGTGGACCTCTTTTATTTCTAATATATATTAATAACATTCATGAAATAGGTCTTAAGGGACACATAAGTCTGTATGCCGACGACACTTGCCTTTTTTACTTTGGTCATACCGTAGAATCAGTAATGCAGGATGCCCAAGATGACCTCTCTATTTTGGAGAAATACTTTTTAAATAATCTCCTCACTATAAATACCTCCAAGACAAATTACATAATTTTTTCTGCTAAAAATAAAAAGATTTCAAATCATAAACCTCTAACAATAAATGGCGATACTTTAGGTAAAGTTAATACAGAAAAATATCTCGGGCTCATCTTAGACAGTCACCTCACATGGCGACCTCATGTTGAAAAAATATGTTCAAAACTATCAAGTCTTACGGGAGCTCTGCGTAGAATGGTCAGATGTTTACCTGTAAAAGTTAGATATACTATATATAACTCACTTGTCAAACCACACTTGGAGTATTTAATTGAGATATGGGGGACTACTTCGAAAACAAATCTTGAAAGACTTCAAATTGCTCAAAACAGGGTTGTTAAAGTTCTTTTTAATTTTCATTATCTAACACCTACACAGAAAATTTACCAGCACACAAAGCTACCTAACATTGCCCAAATCTATCAATATAACACTTGCATTTTAATTCATAAAATTCTCTCTGGCGATTTACAAATACAATTATCATTCACAAAAAAATCACATATTCAAAATCGTAGTTCTAGGCGATCGCACCACATTGTTTTATCAAAACCCAGAACAAATTACGGCAAAAAAGATCTAAAATATGAGGGCGCACAACTTTATAATGCTTTGCCAAAGAAAATAAAGGATGCAAAATCAATTAACCTATTTAAAAAATACTTAAAATGTCACATCTTAAAAGACTCCCAAAAGAAAAATAAGTAAAATAAATTCTGTACTCGGTGTGACTCCGCCTTTACTAAACTAGTATGCAGCTCTCAAGTAAACAACATCGGCCGGCGGCGTAGCGCGGCGGCACTCTGGACAAATAATTTTAAAGTTACCCACAATATTATATTTATTTCTTGTCTTAAAGTGATTTGTAATCTTTGAGAAATAAATAAATTCTAACCATAAAACATGTCAGACATGTCAATGATAGCTTTTTATACGCCGGAAAGAAGAAAACGGTTTATAAAATAGAACATAAATAAAATGTTTTATGAACACGTGCAATTTGGTTTATTTTTAAAACGTTGCAGTTAATATTATGAATAATTATAACTAAAAAACATACTACTAATTCTGCAATATTGTATCAAAACAAAAATATTTCACGACGCGGACAAGTATCGACACGACTTATTGGGGAACTCAAGCGTATATTTCTAAAAGTACAAAAAACCTTTTATTTAAATTACTACCCAAGGTCCACCACTAGGGTATTTTTGTGTCGCCATGAACAGCGTTTTAAGCGCGCTTTTGAAAATTTAAACTTAAAAATTAAATTTTACTATTTATCTATATATTATTTTTGCCAAAACATAAACGGGATGGGATGAATTAGTAACAAAGAATATTTTAAAAAGTATCCTATATTATATTTTTAACCGTGACGTCACGAAATGATTCAAAATTCACGAAAGAAATTTAAGGTCCCGGTGCTGGTTGGTAAAGCGACTGCCTGGTGTGCAGAAGGTTGCAGGTTCAAATCCTGCTGGTCCTATATCTTTTTCAACTGTTAGTATAATTTGCTAAGCATAGCTAAATGCTATACAAAATATCAATAAAAAATATTTTGAAAAGGTTTTCCAAAATTGTAAAATAGCCAGTTTTGTAAGTGTGTGTGTGTTAGCTTAAAGTTCATATCTCATAGTTGTATTAAGAAATAAATTTGAAATTAAGAATCCGTCACTCTAAAAAAGCTAGGCCCAAAGTATTGTCCGTCGCCGCTTCGTTTTGGCGTAGTCTATGATCAAATAACCAGCTCAGTTTTGAGGTTACAATCAAATCTCAGCGGGACACGTCGTGATTGGAAGTTGGGATGAAAAATGTCACGTAGCAGTGCGCAGACGATTTACGTTGTGTGGGCATCACTCACTCAGATGAATCCTAACTCGGTTGCTGACAGTGCACTTCGTAGACAGTATGACGCTAGTCAGTTAGATGATGATAACCTAACATCAACGTGTCAATTGTTTATCAACTTTACCAATTGCAATAAAATCTTGTTTAATCTGCTTTTTTTGGTATAAGAAAAAAGAAAAATATATTAATAACCAATAAGCAATGCTCTGTGTCAGTATTCAATTATTTGAGAGAATAGAAATACACATTTTTCTCTTAAATTCTGATACATTTTTTTCATAGTCAAGTCATAACAAGTTCAAAGTAGCTGTTGCCTAATATATACAAGCTATTGTCAAAACCTGTTTTACGTGCCTGAGTAGAAATCCTATCCTATGCACAACTCGGATTTTATTTACTCTACTTAAAAATACATTTAGCTTGCGTGATGGCTTTGACAAGAATGTACACTAGCGATGTGCAACACCAACTGTTACTATCCGGATAACCCTTTCAGGTTGACTTAAGAAAAAGAAGCCTGAAAAAAAACCACTCACGTCTAAGGGGTTTTTTTTCCATTGTTCAGTTAGTACAATATTTCAAAACAATTCAAAGTAATGTGCAGTAAATAAAGGAAATAAAGATTAACCTTTTTCATTTCTCTCATAATAGTTATTGCACGGCAACGTTTATTTTAGTGGCTCCAAACATGCATTTTAGAAGTGTAATGATCTCTAAAATGCATGCCACGGAACATTACATTTACAATGTATTTAATTTGTAAATAGACAACAGATATATATTTGATAAGAAGCCTATAATTTGGTTTAAACTTTCAACTACATTAATTTGAACTTACATCAATATTATTTCAACTATTAACCTGTGACAGCTAATAAAAGTTTCTGTATTGCCAATAAGGAACCCTCAAAATCTGATTTGTATATATTTTTTTAACTTCAATATATATAAAATTAAAATAAAGTATAATAAGTAATTAAGTATCTAAGTGACTAAGTGACGATTTTGACTAAGGGATTTATCACTGATTGCACTAATGGCGCTGAAACCAAGTAAGGTAAGTCTAACAGTCTTAATTGTCATATCACCTGGGGCGTTTTAAAATTCGAATCTTGCTGGTTTTTGAACCGTAATATTGTATTAAACACAAAAAGGCGTAGCAAAGCCATAATTTGCTTTAAAAATATTACAATAATCAGTAAATTAAGGAAATGAAGATATAACTTTTTAATTCCAGTATCATAATAATTTATAAAATAAACACTGCCGTTTTATTACACCGCAGCGTATATTTTATAAACTTACATCGTTATTTTAGTGGCTCATAACATGCATTCCAGAAGTGTGATGACCTGAAATGCATACCATGGAACATAACATTTAAAGTCACAGTTCGTAATTTGTAACTTGCTCGCGACTTCACTGGTGTGGTATATGAATAAGAAGTAGCCTACAATTTTGTCCAGGCAACTACATTAATTTCAACTTTCATCAATATTGTTTCAACTATTGAGTTGTATAGCTTAACAGACAGACGGACATTGTGAACCAATAAAAGTTTATATATTGTCAATACGAAAAATTAATATATTTAAGTGCAACAAATAAAACTCGTATTATTTCAAAATTAATAAAAGAATAAGCAGTTAATAAAGGAAATGAATATTAAACTTTTTAGTTTCAGTCTCATAATACTTATTGCACGGCAGCGCTTATTTTAGTTTCTCATACCATGCATTCCAGAAATGTAATGACCTCTTAAATGCATGCCAGGGAACTCAACAGTTTAAGAGCATTTTATTTCGTAAAAAATAACAAAAAAATCACGATGAAAACTTTTTCTTATGAAAAGTAAGGACAAGGTAGATGCGTCACGTAGCGGTGGATTCCATTAGTAGATTATCCAACTATAGACCAATAAAACGCAATAATACTAATTAATTATTTCGGCAGCACGTCAACCGTAACTTTACACTTCGTTTAATTTTAAAAATATACGAGTGTTTAACAAAGATTTGTTTTTTAAAAATGAAGTCTTATTAGCTTGTGACGCAAACCAAAAAGAGAGTTATTATGTTACGTTTGAATGTTTGGAAGGTTTTTATTCTTTATAAAAAGTTTTTCATAATAATATTACATAATATCACCTTTATTATCAACCTTACATATTTACTATATATAACCTTTATTACCAAGAAAGTGCTAAACACCGTTTTTCACCTGTTTTATTGGGCCCCATGTGAAAGAAAATCAGCCTTTCGTCATCCGCCGGGCACAATTCCAACTATGTGCTGCTATTAAAAATATTTCTAATTTTTTTCCCAATAAGCTTCTGCTTCTTGGGGAAAATTGGTGTAAATTGGTGTATGCGGCCTCTCATCGAGTACTCCTGTACTCGATGAGAGGCCGCATACACCAAGACGAACGAGACAGTTTTAATCGTTGTCAATAAATCATCTCATTTGGTAGTAAAGAAGTTATTGCATTTAATATTGAGTTGCAAACACTCCCGGTATGCATATCGGTAGCAATTATCGAATATCTGTAATATCGGTGGATCTTATAGTTCATTTCACAGTCGCATAAATAAGGCGTACAATCCCGGCGCGCGGCTCCGTGCCGTCCTACCTCGTAAATCAAAACTATTGTTAGGCAATAAATGCGAGGAATCGAACACAAGGGATGTTTGATTAAGGTTTATCTTGGTTAATTTACGGTTATTGAGAGGTTCGGTTGTTCTCAGTGTGTATATTTATATGGAGAGATCGAGCCATCATTACCCCTCTTTTATGAATCGTGAAGTTCCACGAAACCTTGCGGTTTGATGAACAAAACATCGGCAACTTGAGACGGTATTAACTTGTGAAGGAAGGGGAAATGTAAGGAAGCTTACTTGTAGCTAATTAATTAATACATGCCATAGGGATGTGCAAGTACAACGTGAGGGGTGTGAAATGAGCGGAAAGTAGGTACTTTCAAATTTTGGCATGTTAATTCCTTTAATTTTGCATGCGTCTATAACCTATTGTAACTCATCATATGTCTTTTCTAGCTAACTCATAAAGCGTAGATCTCAAAAGTTCTCAAATATATATTTTTTAAATTGTGTGTGGATTAGGGATATCAAAACCCCTTTCCATTTATACTTTCTTTTTTTAAATCTCATTCAAAAAGTATTTAACCTTCTGTATAACAAAGAAAGTATTTATTTCCTTTTGTTTCTTATATTAATGTAGGTATTTAGTTAGTTAATTCAACATTTAATTAGCTACATAATTCTTGTGTTAAATATTATTATGTTAAGAAATGAAGATATTCATATTGAAATGTAAATATTGTAATACTAACATTATTTGAATTTCATACGCGAAGAATGAGAAGTTTTCAATATTTACAATCTCGTTTTCAAGACTTTGATATTTCAGAAATATGTTATTCACTCATATTTCTTTTGATCTCAATATTATCTTGTTACAAGAAGTCGGTTGCGTTAGCTGATAGTTGAAAGATATTCGTTTTATGTAGATACGATTTATTACATTGCACGAGGTGGCTGGGCTAGAAATTGCTGTTACCAGTCACGCACAAATTTTGAAAAAAGATTTGCGAGCCTTCAAATGTATTTTTTTACAAAAGTATAATAATAAACACATAATGAACAATATGTAAAATCACTTTTGATTTAAATTGGGCCTGTAGCGCGTCTAGGAATTACAACACGTTTTAGTTTGTTATATTAGAGCTGGATCACTCAATGTTACCAGGACGAAATTCTTCTCTTTGTCACCCACCCGCACTTTAGTAAGATGAACAATCAGTCAGTCCGTCAGTCCATCAGTTCTTATCAACAAGCTAAAAGTGATGAAACATTTTCTCTCAAAAAATATTCAAGCCGAACCACCATGTTCAAAAAAATACACCATTAATTTATTTTACAAATTATTCAGCGCACGTTTTGATTGCTCCGTGAACTCTGTGACCCTGAGCCTAAAATAACAGCTGAAAATCTATATTTCATGTTACAAAAATAAAGTAAACAGGTCATACGAGCCAAAAAGTGGAACTTCTAAAGAATCTAATTAGTCTACCCGAATTCAGACTCATGCGGTCTTGTGGTGATTTAGATTACTTTAACACAAAATTAAATTTATAAAAATAATGTTGTATGAAATATTCTTGATAGGTTTCTTTTTGCATTTTGGTTGACTATTTTTACAAAATAAATGTAGTAGTTAAAAACACTATTTAAGCAAGTAAGCTAGGACCGATATGTGTAGTACATAAGAACATACCTATATTTTATTTACTTTTTAATCCAGCTTTACATAGTATAATTATAAAAAGCGTTAGAATGTCAATAGTCAGATTCACACACATTTCAACCCCTTTACTCGCTTTAATAATGCCACATTCAGAGCATTTCTTTTGTACTGAACCCGGGCAATGAACAGCAGTCATCGAGTGACGTGTAGGTAAATTGAAACACAATTGGGCAAACTATTCTCTACCGTGCATTCTCTAGCAACAAATGTATGGAATACATTTCCACGTAGTGCGGGACTTGCATAAATAAACCATACGGAGGATCCAATATACCCTGATTCTGTAAGACAACGTTAAACCAACGCGTTAGGTTACGATAAATGTTTGTGCCGTGACTGTCGCGCTATTAAGGTGTCAAAAAGTCATCTAATTTGTAAATGTGGATAGTTTTGATTTCATTTTTCGAATTGAAAAAGTGTCTTTGTTTATACTTATATAATTGACTTAAATTGACAGCAGTGCCGTAATGAAAAACCGACAAATATTACTACTTATTACTTACTTAATTACTTAGTTAAATTATAAAACAATAAAGCTGCTAAAAGAACTACCTTCCACAGTGGTGTTACACTTGAAAATACATGATTTTAAAGCAATATATACCCGTTTTTCCATGTCTGATAATATATAAATGCAACGTAGTTCATTTCGGTAGACTTTACGATACTTTACTCTTATAACGTAACAAGCCATATTACGTTCATGCCGCTCATACTGAATCACCACTGACAAGTGCCAGTGGGTAATACGCGAGCTCAGGTATATCGGCGATGCTTCCATAGTTTGCAGATCCGTATGCACTCACAATAGCAAGGGATTAATGCCGTTATTGTTGGATTAAAGCAGTTTTTCATCTGTTTTGCTGATACTAAACTCGTCAGTTTTCATTTGATGCTTATTCTGAATTTTTCGATTGCTTGTTAAGTGACTGCATGCATGCGATAGATTCAAGACATTTTTAATGTTTTATAGTTTTTATCACTATAGCGACTAGGACTGAAATTTCTTTTTCACAAGTCAGTCTTTGTTGTATAGTGAGCAAAATTCGATTTTGCTTTTAGTTTTACTCTCGCTCAAAACAAAATTGAGTTTTGCTCACTGCTCGCCTTTTCGAGCTGCTAGGGTAAAAAGTTATATGTGCGACACGAGATCAAAGCTCACAATCTCGTGCTTTTGAGTCCCTCACTACGTTCAAGATTCTAAGTAATAATCTAAAACAGAATATTTGGCTAAACTCAAAATTAGCACTCGAAGAAAATTGCTCTTGTTACACAAATAACTATTTACTGATTTGAAACTTCCTTCTAGTAGAACTAAATACCTTCCTCTCTAGTCTTGATATTCAATGAAATATCGCCAGTTCAATCTTTGACCTTCCAGCGGTAAGCATACCATCCACCGTAAACTTAAAGTTGCCTTTCTATTGGGCTGAAATAGGAAAATTATTTGAATAGCAAATTGTTTAAACTCGATCGCGTTTAAGAGGCAATTAGACATGGTACGAGCCCGACTTAACATTTCCTACTACATAAATATTTAAGTTAAAAAACCGCTTAAACGTTCAATTACCGTAGCGGTCGCTTAGTCAAAAAGTTTTATACGCTAAACTCTACGATAAAACATAAAAAGCACGTTTTAATATTCCGCACCAAAAGTTAAGACCAGCCAGATGCAATTTGGCACTGCAGCGGTGCTCTGTAATTCGCCGATTTAAGATTATAGGAAAAATATTGGGTCGGATGCTGTCGGTCAATTGAATATGGTTGCAACATGTTTTTGGACGTACGCCACGTATGAGTAACGTCTTGTAAGCACGACCTTATTTATGCCAATTCTGATTTCATTTTTTGGTAAAATTCAGGCTGACTGCAGTTGGGAATTTTTATAAAAAGTTATCAAGGCAATTGCCACGCCTTGGGCGCGGAAATCTGCAGAACTTCTAAGTAAATGTACTTACAAGCACTGTGTGGTATTTTTTATAAATAATCACAAGTAAAATTAAAAATAAATCAAATAATGTGAAACATTTTATCTGTTAATGATTTTCAGAGAAGTCACAAATAAGCACATGCAGCCCAAAACAGTTTGTAGACATTAGAACTTAAGGTGTGAAGCGAGGAAACTGCACACCTCTCATCTCCAAAAACAGATTTATGAAAAATTAAACTCCTGACTTCATAAAAAAAATTAGAACTGTTTGTTCAGAAAAGTTCATCGTTGGCCTGCATTAAAATCTTGACGAATTAAATAAACACTATAATACACCCACGGCGGCCAAATTAAACGAGGTGCTGGAAAACTCCCTGCGTTCCCATTAAGTAGAATTGGCAAAAAGCGACAGAACAGGAATGTAAACACTTAAAACTTTGCTCGGCGCGGAGTTCCACCGGTTCCTCGTAATAGAGGGCGCTGCTGGCAAACAAAAGCACGCCGAGTTTTAGTTTGAGCCGCCATTTTGTCTGTTCGGCGTTTTAACCGCTTTCTATGAAATTCGTGAGCAAAATGGAACTGGCGCGTATGGAAGATGAATATGCAACGTCGACGCCGACGCGCATTGAAACGCATGCAGCCTCGACCTTTGTAAATTATTACCTTCTATTTACTATTCCTTTACTCGCATGCTATCTTTGTTTACGACTGCAGTTCACTGAGCTTCGGACAATAATTCTCTACAATTTTCATGTTGGACTGGCAATTTAATTAGTCTGTGGAGTCAGCTGCTGCGTAAATCACCTCGTGCAGTCGCAGTGCTCTCTGGATATACAGTAACAACTGGCGGCGAGGGTAGCGTTTGTGTGAGCCAGCATAGCGCCCGCCACGGCTCGCATAAACACAAAATAAATTATATATTTCATAAATACGAGCAATAAAGTCAACCTAAATAAAAACTAAAAGTAACAGGCTGAGAAGATCTCTTTTACGCTTAATAATTAAAATCTGCCCTCTTTCTAACCGGAAATCGCCATTTTTATAATTAAGAGAAAATCTCGACTTATTTTACTATTCTATTTGCATTCTTTCTTTGCATGGCGGTTCTGTTTGCTCTTGTATAACTTTAAATGGAGATTTTTAATATTGCTAGACTGCTTTTTTATTCAGTTACATGAATTTAATTTCGTCTCATATTCGTGGAATTGCAGAGAGTCTTCGTGGAAATAAAGTGTACAATAATGACTGTAAAGTTTGTCGATAAACTTAAATAAGTCTTGTATTAACTGGATTAAATAATGAAATTACTTGCAGAGCAAGTTTTTAATTATATTCGCGAGAAACTGGTAACACTATTTAAGATAGCGCCGTCCCAAAACTAAACAAGCTATCTGGGGAGACCGGGGGAGCCGGCCAGCTACATTTTGATTAAGTTAATTACATAATAGAGGGCATGGAGTACGGGATAATTAGAAAGGAAAACACAATAAAATAGCAGACAAACACACGGACTGTACAAACCTATTAGTGTATGTACTGAGTGTTTTGTGAGTGGCTAAGATAATCATATTATTGCAAAGTTATTTATAAGCAGCAGCTGTTGCTTGCAACATCATCTGTGTGGAAAATCGTTTCTTAGCGGATGCTCTGGTACAGTCAACGACACAAAAGCGGCTAGACATATTGAACAACTCCGTAGTATGGTTCATAAACATTATTAAAGTGCGCTTGTTTATCTCAACACTCTTGAGCAGACACGTATTGCACACATTTTACTTATTCTTTTGTTTCATTAAATCAATGACGAGACATTGTGTCCTACCACCTACCACCATATAAAAATATTTTTCGTTTGAGAATTAGATTATTAGACCAAGATCAATAATCGTATGCTATTTATTACTGATCGAAAATTCTTAAATATAAGTTCCTGGATGCAACAATAAGAGCTCAGAAGGTTTTATTTCATAAATCCACTTTAGGTGCAAATATTTCATAGTCATCGATTTGGCCATAAGATCTGGGACTCTCCCAGATCTTGTGGCCGAAAAATATCTTGTTTTATGATAACAGTGCAAACCAACATAATATCAAACTCAACCATCAATCTTGTCGCAGATTTTATTCTAATCATAAATTTTGTATTGAAAATACATTAAACATAAAAGGTAAAACGGTTCTTCACACTTGAATACACTCTGCGTTCTCTTGTCGTAACTCTTCAGCTCTTGACTGATAACCGTAATTCATAGTTTGTGTACAGGAACATGTCTCTACAATAGCCTTTAGCCAAGCGAGCGTTTATCTATCATACCCCTGCTCTAGATTTTACACTCTACAGCGTTTTATTGAAAATGAAAATTAAAGCTCATTCATACGTGAAAACTGTCTGACAACAACCTTTTCCGACAAAAGTATTACAATAAAAAACTAATCTTAGAATATACGGCCTCATGTTATATTTGGAATGCTTCAATGTTTACAATTTGCGGATATAATACACCAAATATCTGATTGATATTACATACGATACAATTGTTTACAAAGTATTATTACATCAATAATAGTTGTTCGGAACTATTTGCTGAATATTCGTTTCGGAGTGTTCTAGTTAATATCATTTTCTTGTATAGCTTCAATATCTATAGATTTGTTACTACCACCATAATATTATACAGGGTGTAAATGGCATTGTGACGTAGCTGCTTATCAGTGATTCAGTAAATGATTTTAGAATAGTGTTGTATTATTTGCAAATATTATTGATCGGAAAAAAAACAAGTGGTAAAATCTTTTATTAGGTAGTCGCTGTGTTGACTGCAAAAGATGACATGTACTAAGATAGCCAAAGGTTCTTCCATTATCAGTGGGAAAAACATTGCGAAGAACTAAATTTGCCTCTTTAAAATCAGGAAATTTTCCGGTGGTCTTTTTTTGCACCCGAGGTCTCGAAATCATGTCATCATTCACGGGTCTTTATCACGATGTCATTTTATAGCCTGTATAGTACAATAAGTACGCCATTATTTTTCTTTATCTTTACAATACGACATGAGTTCTGTTAGTTTGTATACCTAATACAATAAGCTGCATTAAACTTAAAAACATTTGAGATAAGTATTTCTAAGTTTCTAAAACGATTTGTTATTTCAGAACTCCCCGAGACGGGGCCGAGTGTGCGAGCGCAGAAGAGCTGGTACTCTACGGGAGACATGCTTCGAGCGAACTGCACCTCGCCGCCCGCCGACCCGCCCGCGAACCTCACGTGGCTACTAAATGGTCAGGAGGTAACGTGCTACAAACACATGCTTTGATATAATAGACACACACACCCTACTTAACGAACAAACATATTTAGGACCAGTGTTACCAGTCCCAGATAAATCCCTAATAGCTTATTTGGAACTTATAGATAGATGAAATGCTAACTTGAAACTTAGCAGTGAAACTTGTCCTTAGGTTTCAGATTCACTCGGTGTGATTTTACAATATTATTATAAATAGTTATAAAAAGTAAAATCCCTCGCCCAGAAGCCTTCAGCACTGGTAAAGATATAAATACTATATTATTTATCTTTAGGTAGAGAAAGTATTAGATAGCTATGAAAAGTCTTTTTGAATAGAAATGGCGTTTCCTCTTTTATTATGTATGACATCCAATATATCAAAAGTGTTCATAAATACTAATAAAATGAAAATTTTTAGTTACTACAAATCATATTACAGGCAGCTGATAATGAGTTTAAAAATGATGACATTGATATAAGCGGATTTCAGTGACTTCTTTGCTATATGAGTTTCTCGACCGGTAGAGACACCCCCGTATCCCCCCTTTTGTAATCCCGTGTGGTTAATGGCAGGCGGTAACGTGCAATAACAAGTGCTGCTTTTTAAGCGGCTTTCGGGATTACGTTGTTTAAACGTGATACGGGCTTACAAATGTGAGTAATCGTGTAAACAGACTTACGGCTAAGATAATGGAATATTACTTATCATAAAAAGTAAAGGAAACCTTTATCTGTTAATGTCATATTTGCAAAAAAAGAGCAAAGTACGTATTTGCTTCGAGTGCTACTTTTAAGTCCCTAATAAGCGAAAGATTATATAGTAGAATCAAACACAGAGACAGATAATTGATCCAACGTATTTCACATTTTCGCTAAGCTTGTGTTACCCCGCTGAAAAGACGTTAATGACTTTCAAATTGCAAAGTCATTTTTCCTCACGCTCGAAGCAAAATAGAGTTTTGCTCACTGTTTTCACACAACAAATAACGCCTTTTCGCGCTGCTGAGGTGAAGCAGAGCTGAGGATATTTATCACATATTTATTATTACTCCCTTCCAATGGCACGTCGCTTTCTATTAATTCTTTGTGGATACCAAATCCTAAGAAGATAATAGGATATCCTTTTGGTGGCTCAGATTAAGTACTTAATTACTTCTAAACACGTAGATCTCAGGGCTCATATACATCACGAAACTAGTAACATATATATACAGGGTGTCCTAGTTTAAGACATCAAGCCGAAATCGGGCAATGACAATACAAAAAATAAATAACAAATTTCAAGTTCCATTTTTAAAAAAATATAGGCTTTTATAAAAATTTAACAAATTTATGTACTTCCAGTAACGGAGTAATATTTTTTTTTGTAATGATAAATAATAACGCCTGAATACAATTTCTTTAAAAGCATTGAAGTTAATGTCACTTTTTTTCCCAACCAAAGATTCAAAGTTAATTAAAAGCCTAGCTTTGACTACTAGTACTGAAAAAAAAGAACTTGTCGAGTTGTGCTAGCAGTATCAAACGTTGGCGAATTTAGTAAAGATTTTAAAATATTTTTAATTTATTTTTGAATTTATTTTGTAAAAAGAGAGTTTTTTTCTATAATACTTAGTACGAAATTATGAACCATTGGTAGTATTGTTCGGTACATTGAGGTCATTTATTTTTCTCGCGGTCATGTACCAAATGTTATAAATTATTGCTAAAATTAATGTCGTAACACAGCTGTCACCAAAAGCGTCTTGTGTAAACATCATCTTTTATGCAACTACTTTCGTAATATAAATTGGGCTTCATGGCAAAAAGCGCACGATAATAAAACGCCACAGTTCTTGTTACAAATGTTTTATAAGTAGATAAGGCGTTTACAGACATTACCAAAATTTTCAAAATTTTTCAGTTGGTAATATTGTGTGAATACATTTTATCTTAGCTTAATCAGTATTCAATATTAAATATCACAAGCAAAGTCACTGACTAATGCTATGAATATTAAGGTAAAGATTTAAATCATCTTTCGAAAGCTGTAACAAGCAGATTTGTTTTTAATTGGGTACATTGTAAGTGCATTTCTGAAATGCTACGTATCTATAGGGTTCTTGGACAATAATAGGGATTAAGGTCATTCTGCATTGGACCGGCTTATATAATCATGCAGCTCACCAACATCACATAAAGTTTATAGGATGTTGATGAAATCTATTTACGGTGTGTACTATCAGATTAATATATTCATGACCCGTTAAACAAAATGTTTCGTATAAAATTGTCACTTTCTATTTCAGCTATTAGTTTGTTTTTAATTGCCACTTTTTTAATAAAATTCAAAGCCAAAATTTGATTTGAGGTGGATCATGAATCTATTGGTTTGATAGTATCTAGGCTCTGCTAGGGTTAATTCTAATCAAAAGCCGGAGTCCTGCTAATATCAAGACTATCAAGTATCAATTATATCACTTACATAGTGACGGTCTAATGCATGTGTGTTAAGTTATGAACGATGAGATTTAATTATAGTATCGTTCTATTTTTTTTATCATTATATTCCGTACCTTGAGGTATTTTTTATTTAATATTACATGTAGTATTTCACGGTTAATTATATGAATGTAAATTGTCATCATCTAAATAATTAAAAATTATTAATTTTTATCCATTGATGGCTGGTTAGTCTTTAAAGTATCTCAACATATTGTGACATTATGTCATAGAATATATCGAAAGGCACGCTGACAAATAAACGTGCTTTTCCGTGGTATAGGAAGAAAGTTAAACGCCCGAAATGAAATAATAATAATAATAATAATAAATATTTATTTATCTTCACAAAGGATTGTACACAATTACTTAAAACTAAGACAAATTTAAATATAAGTATAAAATGCAATAATGTCTACAATCAAGTGGGTGAAGTGCACTGTCCTCCTAGCTAGATTATTAAATAATCTGTGTTAAGGAGTAACAGTCTCTTTTCATCTAAATGAACGGGTATTACCAATCGAACAGTTAATAAAAAAATAACTGTTACAGTTTATTGGCTATAAACTCTCACTATAAACCTGCAATAAATCTCATGCAAGCTTCATGTAAATAAAATATTTAGGTCAAATGGTCCATATTCCAAGCATTGTAAATCTTTCAATGTTACAGCGCGCCCGGAAAATGACAGCATATCGTTTCGTACCCGTCGTCGCTTTGAGAATTCTAATATCTTATATTACACTTTAAGGTGAAGGGGCTGGATATCCCGCTGCACGACACGTCTTACGCGATAAGAAAACCTGTGATAACCGACGCATCGCTTGAAGATGCTAATAGAATTATATTCAGTCCATGGGACACAATAACGGGGTACGAAGAGCCCGTTACGGACAATGTAATAGACATTCCGGGCAATATCGCCGCGGCCATGCCCCGCGTTGAGAGCAATCGGCAGAACAATGAGGACACCACCACCCGCTTCACGCCCAGGCTAGAGCAAATACCAAATAAATGGAACATAAGTACGGAGGAGGAGAAATCTAATAAATCATCGTCGTTCAACCAGCTCGTCATAAGAGTGCAGTCCGTACATTTTCGCAAAGTGAGTGACTATTCAACTATTTCATTTGTTGATTTATTATCAGACTAAAACTATTTTAATAACGTACCTATTTGTAGATTTAATGTTTAAACTATATTTTTATAAAATTATTCAGTTCTAACAGAAAAAAATATTTTGTTGATATTGTTTGTGTTGTAAAGATTAATAAGGCTTTGCTCTAATAATATTCGTTGTAAAATTGAATGGTATAAAACTATAGACAACTTTTTATGCATACCAATGGCGGCTATGACCGGACTGCCTTTATTCGTAGCTTATAATGCCTACGCTCGTTGTGTGCGTGCTGCATACGCAGTTACGCACACATACATACCAATTCTGAATATTCAAAAAAAAAATGTTCGGAATTCGGTGCTATGTTTGTTTGTTGTTTGTACCCATAAATCTTCCTACCTACCGGACTGTATAAAAATAGGTGTGGTGATAGATCGAGACCTCAGAAATAATATAGGCTACGTATACGTCACCACACAGGCAGAGCCGCGTACGGAAGCTAGTTAAATAACAAAATAAATGTTTTGGTCTGGCAATAAAATCACAATATTTCAGCATGTCGTTTGTTTATGACGTCATAACCTTAAGCATAAAACACTAAGCTAACGACGTTAGTTCATGCGATCTAACTTGTTAGTTGTAGATGTAATGGTGTGACGCATTTGATTGTTGTTTGCAACTACATTTCAAAATTTCAAACTACCCACGAATTTGTCATTTAATATTAAAATACTTTTCAACTCTACGACGAGTGTATGTACATTTATATTCTTCTTCTTCTCTTCATCCGTTATATATATATTTGTATATATATTAAGAATATTTATATACTATTGACGTATTTAAAGTATTATGTATGTACCATATATTATTATGTAGGTATATATGTATTAATATGTATTCGATTGGTTTTCAAATCACTTTATATGTGCTATTAGTACTATCGAAACGCACCTACCTTTGTTTCTCTGCATCACCCTAGGTTGACTGTTAGAGAATGCCGCTAGGCACCGTTTGTGTACCATGTTGTGTGGAAAAGATAAATAAATAAAAAATAAATATATAGTAGTATATGTAAAATGTATCATTGAATGTTGTAAATAGTTCAATGTTGCAAATTATTTATTTACGTTTAAGCTTGTTGCTACATAAAACAAATTATCAGCAAATACCGCATGTCATTATATTTAAAATTATTTATTGCGACTCAAAACTAGATTGCGAAATGTTTTTTTTTAAATAATTGTTTATACACTTTGTATAGTACGACCTCATAAACTAGTACCTAGTTTTGACCGTAGTTCGATACAGACCAATCGTATTAAAAGTATTTTCCCTGCACGCTTTCAGTTTTGCCGGCGGATTAATAAAAAAAAAGTTATATCTAAAAATATTTATTTGTTACTTGTGTAGTTTCAAATGAATTTACTTAAAACATGTTTGTATTTGCCAAAACTCAGCAAAGTGAAACCGCAAATAATTATACTTACCGTGTGTTATTTTACTATGAGTATTATTTATGAAATATCATTTATAGGGTGGTGCAAAATTAATCACGATGTTGTAAAAATGTAAATTTAATCAAAAGATGTTGTATTTTTGGTTAAATAGTTTACAATGGAATATGGTTAATGTAGCTTTTATGTCTAGATCTAGTGACTAACTTTAAGTTTTAGTAATAATTAGAAAATTTTGTAAATATTTTAAACTGTATCTTCCTATGAATCCCTTTCTAAAATAGATAAAAAAAATAACCTGCATACCTTGAAATGATTTTACTGATGTAATTCATTTTATAGTTTTAACTGAACAGTGATATATAGAAGATCCGGTAGGGTTTATGTGAGATTATGACGTCATCAGTAATAATCGTGTATTGTGCCGGAGGGTTTTGAATTTGACATGCTTGGCACACGAACTGTTGACATCACAATAGTAGTGCAAATAGACTAACATGTTTTATAATTATTTAGTTCCATATCAATGATGCAAATACTCAAATAACCAAATCCGCAAATTTGTGACATTAATTTATCATGGGTAACTGCCACTCTAATTTATAAATTTTAACACAATATTATTAGAGTAGTGACTGTATTCTTTCAGTAATTTTTTTACTGATAGGATATTATTATGAAATTAAAACTTGATAATAAATAAACCCAGTCCGATCAAATAACTTACTCCTCGTCTGCGATACTAAGTTATCCAGGAGGCAAAGGAATTGCATGTAATGCAATTGACAGATACAATTTATAATGGCAAAGATAGTCAAAATCACACTGACTGCAATAGTGCAATAGAACAGCATATTTTGCCCTCAAGGACTAAGTTGAGGCCTGTTCAAAACCTAAGCTAATACCAAATACCAGAGCATAACCGGCGCGATATTTTCTTTACCGCAGGCGGTGGCGAATACTGCTCAGGTCTGAACAGGGTTTAATCCAGTTAATCTAAAACGTGTATGTTGCCAGGGGCGGTTGAACGTGACGTGTGTGGCGCATGTGCTGTCTGTGTGGAGTAACAGTGGCGTGCTCATCATAGATGAAGAACGGCCGCAGATCGCGCCCGTCATGGGCAGCAGAGATTCAAATTCAGGTAATCTGTTTTAATACCTATGTTGATCCATACATGCAAAAAAATATTTAGTTATCAAGTTTCCCTCAATGGTATATTGGTTAGCGTATGTGCCTCTAATCACGAGGTCTTGGTTCCGCGGGTCGGGCAAAGTGTTTTTTCTGAACTTTCCGTCAGGAAATTCTCAATAGCAGCACGGAGTTGAAATTGTACCCGGTAGAGCCTATCGCCTCACCTCCTGTCCCATGGGACCGAAACATAAGAGGTGAAGTGTGGATGTTGTACACATCTGCCACACCCTTCTAGGTAATATAGGCGTGATGTTATGGTATGATATGTTACAGTTTGCCTGGTCATCTTAGTATAAAGCTTTGAAGTTTATGGAATATAGCTCAAACGTCAAAAATTATATCGCTCATGGACTCTGTCGTGAATTTTAAATATGCAATATAGAGTCTGACCAACATCTTTATCAACAACAGTAGCAGCTGAGGGGTGTTGACGTTACGTGACAACACTTAGGCTATCGGGTATCGTAACGTATTTGCCAGGGGTGAAGGGGGTGGGTGTATTTGCCATAAAGGACAAGTCAAAGGGAATGAGGACACAAAGTCGTACAGATCATTTAAAGATTGTGGTAAGAATAGTAAAGGATAATCTTGCAATAAAGGTGGCAAATAGGGTTTTGTTTGATTTTTTTACTTGTTTAATGTCTTTTGTCGACTATATAAGTCAAAAAAAGATTAGGATTTATTAAAGCTAGAACCCAATTTATATCCATTATCTATCAACAAGAGAGACATATCATATCCATATGTTAAACAGAAAAATGGATTATTTTCTCTTTTCTAAAACAGAATCATTGTATGAAGCCATAAATAGGTCGGCCCGTTTGATCGGTTCTTTTAACAAAAGAGTTCATAAAATAATAAAATCAGCATTGTTTTGCATGACATGATTTTCGCTCTCTAAAAAAAAAAGTTCATACATTAAAAAGAATCTTAATTTAATATTTTCATTAAAAATTGCATTCAGAAAATTCAAGTGAATAATAGCGCTAAATGAACACCATTTACTGCGAAGCCACGTCGATAAAATGCAACACTGCAAATATTTATTAAATCATGAAATTTGCGAACTAAGCGAGAAGCCAGCTTAGTAAAGTTTGCCAGGCGTTGCAATTTTTGATTTAAACTTAATTATTATAAACGATAAAAATATGAACATTTTACTGAATATTTAAATGAAAAACTCGCTGCTACTCAACATTTAGATATTTTTTTATTTTACTTCTTAACTAGGAATTAGACAGAAGTTGAAATATAATAAGTGAAAAGTGTCATACGATATATTCATGTATGGCATGAGTTTATTATTATCTTTCTGAGTTTTCAGAAATAAACATTCTAATAAGTCTCCTAAATAAAGTGTTTCCATATTATTCTTTATTTAGGAGACTTTTTACAATCTTTATTACATTCGCGGGGATAAAATCACCATGCCCTAGCTCCATATATCTTAAAGGTAAATGCGTGCCCTCGCAACTACACATAAATATGTAAGTCACGGAGGGTGAATCACGTGCTGGGCTTCCGATTGCGACCACTTTAAAGTATTCAAATTAAGAACCAACATAGAATGGCACTTAAAATATTGAAAAACATCTTTTAGATATATTTTAGTGAGAGATTTACAAGACTTTTTCCAAGCTTGAGAAATGGCCAAGTAAGTCTTCTACAATCTACTACTTCGGTGAAATGAATACTACATGAGATAATATTACATGTCACTATTAACAACATACATTTAATGCACAAGTATGTATTGCTTAACAATAAGAACGTCCGCACTGTCACGATGCTTACTATCCGCTCCCAATCACTACACGAGGCTGAGCTTGCGCCGTCTCATGGCGACGGCACCTGTGCACTGCTCAATTTGCGCCAACTAATTACGCCACGCACTGATCAACGCCCTGACTGCTTCAGTTTACCTGGCATCCAGATATTTATATTTTTCAAATAAAATTTGCAAAGTTTTTGAATATATGTGTCACATTCTTTTGTTATTTTAAGTAATTTAGTCTTTAGTGCCTCCCTATTGTATGTCTAACTTATTATAAGTTGGTTAAAGCTGTAGGTGCAATAAATATTTGAATAATGAATAATGAATAAATAAAATAGTGTCGAAAAAAGTTGTCTCAAACCGCTTCTGCCGGGAATTATACTCATTTTATATTCATTATTATTGACATAAAGAGGTTAAGCTGTTAAAATAAATTTAAAATTAAATCAATTAGTATTAATAATGGCAAAAATTGATTAGACACCTTTGGAAGACCATTTTTGCCTTAAGTACGGAAACCTTGAAAAAATGTTAATAACATTAATAAAAGTAGGTCAGGCTTGTATTAAAAGAGAATTCCAGAAAACAAGAAATCGTGAAAGTGAAGTTTGTTATCCGACAAAAGCGTAGCAAAGCCGAACGTACCGAAGCGAAACGATTTGTGTAAAAAACGCCGCTGTATGAAGTGTCACATCCGGGCGGTGTTTTTTCATCCATTTAGTTTGAATTTCGCTTTAGTTGCGATTGAACCTCGATTAAAGCACCATTACCAATATGGTGTATTTTTGTATTTCAGCTCACTAGCGTTGCCGTCATGACGATATGGATCATTACGCATCAATAGTTGGTAGAGACCAAAAAATAAATAAAATGAGCTGCCAAAATAAAAAACCATGAATATAAACGCTCGTTGTGTGCGTGCTGCATACGCAGTTACGCACACATACATAACAACTTTTAATATGTTTACTCGCTAAATACCTTCAACAACTTAATGAAAAAATGCTAAGGCCCCGGCTCATTCAATCTACAAATCCTTTTTTTAGTAGGCTGTTAATGATGGTATGGTGTGTGGTGGTTGAATATTATATTTGACTATTACTGTTATTACATTATTACATTCCAGCAAAAAAAAATTTTATATTAATGTGAACAAATAAATATACACCTCAATTACACACTTCTGGGTTATGAAAGCGTAATCTTTTGCTATGATAATTATATTATGATGTGAGTCTGAGTAGTGTTTATTTTATAACAAAGCTAAGTAAAACTCTTCATTGCTTAGATTTAAAGCACTTTTAGGGCTATTTAATTTTAGTGTATTAATCTGAAAGTATAGACTTTTGACCTTTGTCGTCATACCAAGTTTTATGCAGCGTAAAAATGCCAATCTATTCATGCCTATGTATCTTATGTCTATTGAGGGATGGGCCGAACTTGCCCACTATCATTTGAAAATATATATTTTTTTTAAACTTTTTTCGTAAAGTACCTAACCCATGTTTTTATTGAAACTAGCGAAATGTACTGAATTACAGCTCAGAGGTTGACAAGAGAGTTGTAACACCCAATAGAACAGTGTTAATAGATTATATAGATTCATTGTATACTTGACAGCCTTTGTACCATAGGCGTTTTTATATTGAATTTAACTATTATTTCATAAATCATAACCAACGTTATTTCACTAATAAGATTGTACATTAGCGTTCAAATTAAGTTAATAATATATTATTTAGTATTCATATTTGCATTATCAAATGAAATTATCTAAGCATAATGAGTCTCTTCGAAACTAAATAATAAACCATTCTGAAAAATAAATAGGTTTATTCTACTCTATTTTAATAATTAGGCTTTATTATGTTATACAGTATTATTACTCCAAACATGCGGTTAATTAATAAGTTTATAAAATACCTGAGAGTAGTCGTTATAATTTAATATGTTAATTGAATAGTATTATATTAACTCCTTTGTACAATGAATAAAGGCCAGCATGAGATCAAATACACAATGGAATATTCAAATAGATTGCATTCATTGTATGCACGACAACGTAGCGCCAAAGTCGCTTAGATTTAATTATTTAAAGGGTGACTCAAGAGCAATGTTTTCATACTAACGTTAACTTAATCATTATCAAGTTTTTATCTATTTTTATAGACTAATCATATCTAAAACACTAAGCATGTTTGTTCGTAGCCTTTGTTCCGAAATTGTTCTAATTATTAATCATTACATGCCATATGAAAAATTTAAATGACAATTAAAAAAAAAAGGGCACCAACAACATAGATAAAACCTAATATTAATAAAGTTACGCATATAATAATATTACTTTCGTATGAAAAACAGCCAAGCAATTGTTCCCTTTTAACCCTTGTTTGTTAGTTGTACGTGGACCAGTGATGTTAATAAGATATTTATTTCTTGTATCCAAATTGTTAATTTTAGGTTTTTTAGTATTTTCCTTAATCCAACAAAACATGACAATGTTCATAAAGTAACAAAACCTAGCAAAAAGTTTGGTATCCAGTCTGAGCCAAATTTAACCATTCCGTGCTGGATTGTGAACGAGTATTTAGTAAAATCTCACCTCAGCAGCTCGAATAGTCATTCTTTGTTGTATGAAAACAGTGCGCAGAACTCGATTTTGCTTCGAGTTTTATTCTCGCTCGAAGCAAAGTTGAGTTTTGCTCACTGCACGCCTATTTTTTATTTAAAGCAGAACTTGTAGTAGCAGGCTTCTGAGGTGAAAAGTTGTATGTGCGACACGTGACCAATGTTATTTACATCTCGTTCTTTTGAGTCCGTCACTAGCAGGCATACAATATTAGCACTAACTTAAAATACTGCAAATACAAACTTTGCTCTCTTGTTGCACAAATAACTATTTCTCGATAGGCAATGCAATCGATGTTCAAACAATGACCGGAGTTTCGAATAGTAAATACGCAATAAACATTCAATACAAATACGCTAAACAGATTGCATTCATTGCATTCATTGCATGCACGACCGCGTAATGCTGCCATGAAGGTTCAATCAGATTTTATTGTTTCACATGCCGACGCTATTTATTCATTTCATACAGGGTGTTAATGACATCGTAACGTAGCCACTTACCGTGATTCAGAACATGATTTTAAACTCTGGGTGCAAAAATGATTTTAAACTCTGGGTGCAAAAAAAATCATCTGAAATTTTCACACATGTAAAATCGATCTTGGAAAGTTTTTACAGGTCATAAAAACCGAAAATGTATGTTAACTTGCAGAAACACCTTTGACTGATGAAAAACACCATTTTTGAGCTCGAGGCACAAGCTTTTTTATCGGTAATTCTACAAATGTGAAAAAAAGCATTCCAATCCTAAAGTTGAACGGAAAATTGCAAATGTATTGGGTAATATAGTCTAGGGTTATTACTCTTCCATAGTCAATCGAAAAAAATTACGAAAACTAAAAAAAACCTTGGAAAAGTTATGAACTTTCTGATGAACATCTTTTGCACCCAAGATCTAAAAATCATGTACGAATTCGGCATTCTGTATATAATTCCAAATACACAACTAAAGAGCTAAATTAGCACAACTAACTCCAGCGATTCTGGTCATTAATTGCATTAAATGCAATAAGAGAACAGAATAGCTGGATTTACTTTTGTAAACATAAAGTTAGAAAGTCTGTTATTTGGTCTAACCAAACACAAACCGTGTATTGTTGTTGTACAATTCAGTTGTGTATTGATAAATTGAAATGAAATATTTTCTCGATTTTCAAAACAAACAATTCAAGTAATGGCTGAAGGAGGGAACAGTATGAAAATACGAAATTAACATTCACCTACATTTCACGTGTTACGTTTAGGTCCCATGGGATAAAGAGTGAGCCAATCGCCATCCACCGAACACAATTCCAACTTCGAGCTGCTATTGTTGATATTCTGACAAAAAATTCACAAATAACACCTTGCCTGACCCAGGAATCGAACCCGAGACCTCGGAGTGAGAGCCGTAGTATAAAAATTCCAAATATCTATTCTATTTCTTCAGTAGTGCAATAAATATCGTATTTTTCAAAAATCAGACAACGGGTCTAAATCGCGTAATTATTATAAAGGTAAATAAATATCTATGCTCGACGTTTCGAATGACTTGCATCATTCTTGGTCACGAGCCGACTGGTGAAGCTCAGCGTCGTCTACGTGAAGCGTTCTCTCATCACCTGCGTACTCCTAAGGATGTTATACCCTTACAAACACCTGGCGTGTACAAGGTTGACTGTAGCTGTGGTAGTTTCTATATCGGACAGACCAGAAGAACGATAGCTGAACGGATCAAGGAACACATCGCAGCTGTCAAAAACCGACAAGTTTACAAGTCAGCTATAGCCGAACATTTGCTGGAGGCCGTAGGCCGGATCCAATCACTGGTTCAAACTAAATACATCAGCCAAAAGTATTATCCACGGAACGGCGCTATTATTACAGGATGGCACGGGAGGCGGTTGAAATCAAAAAACATTCTAATTTCAACCGCGAAGATAGATACCGCCTATCGTCATCTTGGAATCCGGTAATAGGCAAGTGCAGTTGTTCGGCGAACAAATGTTACGCGTAAACCAACTGATACCGTTAGTATTGTGTGTCGAACTACCGACGGTTCCGAACTAAATAAAAATAAAAATTGTGACGACCAAGTGAGGGTAGTGGACAATATCCGTGCTTTACGGAGACGACGCTGAGCATCACCAGTCGGCTCGTGACCAAGAATAATGCAAGTCATTCGAAACGTCGAGCATAGGTATTTATTTACCTCTAAAATAATTACGCGATTTAGACCCATTGTCTAATTTTTGAAAAATGTTCTCAAATCGCCAGAGTTTAAAAAAAAATCGTATTCATACGAAATTATTTCAATAAATTCGAATTTCAATTATAATACATAGTAAATACGGAACAAACATTCAATAGAGTACGCTATACCGCTAAATATATTGCATTCATTGTACGCACGTCACACGACCGCGTGATGGTGCCATGGACGTCAGATTTGATTATTTCACATACAGACTCTGTTTATTCACTGGTCATATTTAGGATTCAAACTTGTGACTTAAAAATAAAGGATATTTAATTAAATATCCTTACTTTAATATTAAAGTAAGGTACATTAGTGGCTATGTAGTGGTGAGTATAAATACTGTAAATGATAGCAGCACGGAGTTGGCATTGTGTCCGGTGGAGGGCGATAGGCTCACCTCCAATCCCATGGGACCTTAAACATAACAGGTGAAGTGTGGGTGTTGTACACCTCTGGCACAACCTTCTGAGTAATATAGGCGTGATGTTATGATATGTTATGAAAACATTTGTTTGTTGTTTCATTTTGTCTGATAGTGCATGTCTTTACTAAAAGGATTTACATAATTTAATTAAAAAAATGTTTCTTTACCGTTTTAATAACCAGCGCTAGAAAATTGATTGAAACCATTGTTAAGAGACATAGACTAGAAAAAATTAAACAACATAAAAGCTTTTTTATTAATTCTATTTGAAACCACTGTCAATTTATAAACGTTAAAAGTATGATATCTAAAATTAATCCTGGAACAAAATCTTTCAAAATAAAACATGTATTATGAATATTTATGAAAATGTTTAGCTACAATGTATTTAGAGTTGCATAAGTAATGCTCAAAACGTAAAAAAAAGAAAAAAAATATATTTTAAAACTTCTTGCACATACCTAATAAGTGTAAAATGGCCATAGGCATTCTCTACCAGTCAACCGTAAGGTTGTGCAGAGATAACAAAGGTACCAAGGTAAATCTTACCATTCGTGATTCAAATAAGTCATAAAAACTTGCATCCAATCACATTGTCAACATAGTGCCAAGTTTTAAAAAAAGACCAAGTAACGACATTTGCTAAAACCCAATATTATAGGTAGGTACAAGCAAAAATGGTTATCACCAATCCCTCAATTAGTGCAAGAATATAAATAAATAACATTTTTACCTAAGCAGTTCGAATAGGTGTTCATTGTAGTGTGAAAACAGCGAGCAAGACTTTATTTTGCTTCGAGCGTGAGGAAATATTACTTCGAAATTTGAAAGTCATTGATGTAATTTCGGTCTAACACAAGAATAGCGAAAAAGTGAAATACGTTAGTTATATTATCTTAATGTCTTTCAAATCAATAGGAAAAGGAAAGACATAAAAAAATATTCAATCATCACGGGTTTCGTAGTAGATCCCATTCTCTTCGGTAGACCCTAAGGAGGAACGATCTTTTGTCTATGGCAGGCCCCAACACAGAGTCAAAACAACGTTCAGAAACTTGTATACTAATCTAAATAACTAAAATCTTATGTATAATTTGCTCAAAAATGTCTATTAACTTTTTAATAAATATACAAATACTGAAATTTTGATGTATTTAGGTATTTAAAGTTGAAAAAAGTTGTGACATATTTGAGTTTGAAATGATACACGCACTACATTTGGCAAACTTACTATAACCTTGTTGTTGAATATGAGATTTCGAACGGACTTAAAAAATTAAATTATACTAACTCCAGATGCCCCTGAGGAGTTTAAAAAGACTATGAAGTTATATTTTATTTTCTCATTACTGAAAAATGGTACATAAAAACCTTCGTTATGAATCATTGTATATACATAAGAACGCATCAAAAACCATTGCGTAGTTTTAAAAACAAGAATTAAGTTAAAACTTCAACCCGACTATGTAATAATATTGTACCTAATCTTAATTAGGACCGCGAGAACTGAATTAAAACTATATATTTTAACTTAAACAATGTGATAAGTATATATAATTATATTTGTAATGTGCTCGCCATGACTTATCATTTGATTCATTTCAAACACGACATGATTATGTTACTTTTTGTTATGGTAGAATCTGACGTTTGTAAATTTCGTTATATATTTAATCAGATTTATATAGCCTATGTCACCCGGTAAATTATTACAAATCTAATGAATCCTCATTCATTTAAATATGTGCAACATATAAACATAAAAACATACATACATAGACTGCCAAAATCAATACCCTTCCTTTTGGCTTCTCCGCAATCGAGTAAAAAAGGAATTATCAAAGGATTGTATAACAAAGTGGCACAACGTTTGTTTATTTTAGCTCGAGCAGAGCAGCGTGATACTGAGCCGACGAGATAAATCGAAGAGAGAGCTCATGAATATTCAACCCTCGTATTGTCTATGCCCGCCGATCAACGAAACAACGCATGTCCGCACTTTCAATAACATTCCTCGACTGTTAATTGAACTTCTAATCACTTCTACTCTTTGAGTATTTAGAACATGGAACCAACAAAAGGGATCACCCTTCTGTCAATATACATTTACAAATTATACGTTAGTAACTTTATATTTAGCGTATTTTGTTGTTCATTTGAACTTTAAGATTTATACTATAACTATAATAACTGTCTTTATTCAGACAAATTAGTCCACACCTTACATTTTTTTAAATGGAGTAGTTAAAATTAATTACATAAATTATTAAAATATATCACATTATTGTGAAATTAACAATTAACAGATTGAAAATTAAATTATATATATAATTAAACAGTTTCAGTATATATTAATTGAGAATACTAAAATAAATAAATATCACACACCTTACACACCACGCCATCTAGTCCCAAACTAAGCAGATCTTGTACTATGGGTACTAGAATAACTGATACTATACTGAGTATCAATAGTGGTTTGTATCTATCCGTGTTTATCTCGTCTATCGAAACGATGCACAATGAAACGTTTCCTGAAACAGAACTGAAATTCAAAGGGGCGCTTGCAATCTACAATAATTATGCACGGCGAACATCCCTCCTCATGATCGAACAGCCGCAAAATTGAAGCAAACCACAACGAACAGACTTTTTTATTTACGCAACATAGTTTATTAAGGACCGATTTCCACATAATTCTTAATCAACCATTTTATTGCAGCTATAAATGCATATCTCTCATTCAATGTTCGTACAGGACAAAGCGATTGAAAGCCGTAGCTAAGCGTTAAACATGAGTTAAACACGTTGCCGTTGATGAAATTGGCACAAAGCTTTCTACTCAGCTTGTTCAATTCCGTATTTCCAAATTACAATGCATCTACCTTCATTTCTATATTCTCATTCAAATATACGTGTGAAACTGGAAACCCGAATATCAAAATACGCTTGACATTGTGATATGTTTGACATGCTCATGCTCAGAGCCTTGGTGAGCATGTGAATAGGGGGTTGAGACTTTCAATAGCGAGTGTCCAGTACTCCGGTCCACGACGAACGTACCAACGAAATTGAAATGAAAATTTGATGGGAGTAGAAACATTAGGATAAGGTTACACAATGAAGTAAGGTTAGTATCACAAGACGAAAATGTGTGAAAAGTATGTGAAAATGATAAAAGAACAATTGCAAGAATATAAACAAATAACATTTTCTCACCTTAGCAGCTCGAAAAGGCGTTCTTTGTTGGGTGAAAACAGCGAGCAAAACTCTATTTTGCTTCGAGCGTGAGGAAAAATTACTTTAAGATTTGAAATTCGTTGATTGACCGCATGCAACTCAAAAATAGCGAAAATGTAAAATACGTTGGTTCTACGTGGTGTAATATTTTGACGTGTTCAAGCGCCTCCTGGGGTTATTATTTCTGTCTCTTTCACATCGGTAGGAAAAAGAAAGACAGAAAAATATTCAATCATCACATTCGGGTAGTAGATCCCATTCTCTTTGGTAGACCCTAAGGAGGAACGATCTTTTGTCTATGGCAGGCCCAAACACAGAAAAACAACGTTCAGAAACTCGTTCAAACCTAGAATCACTTGCGATGCACGTAGCGAGACACGTATGGTAAAGTAGTTTACTACCTATAGAGCCCGTTCTCATGAGCTCTATCACCATTTTTGTATATATCACTAAAGGCAAGCACTAAGTTTGTGTAAACTAGTTCGTACAAGGCTATACTGCCTGCCGCCATCCAATGTGCCCTTAGCCTTACCTGCACTGTTGTAAATCACAACAAGATTACAGAGGATACGAACTTCCAATACAAGTAGTGTAAGCTTATTTAATGGCTGTTTCGACTTACAAATTATTTATGCTAATAGCTTGTATGGAATGGCCAACGTAGAACAAGTTCTCTAGTAATAACTTTTATTATTATTTTGCAACTGCAACATGTAAATGAAAATTATAGATAGAGGTAACATTAATTGAAACTGGGTTCGATTTTGCTATTAAATAGCATATTAAATAGTTAAAACCTGAAATTGTAAATTTGTTTTTATTTATAATTCCGGATGGCGAAATGGGTAGTGTAGCTGCCTGCGATGCCGAGGACGCGGGTTCGATTCCCGCTTAAGACAAATCTTTGTGTGCATGAACATGGGGGTTTGTCCTATTCTGGGTGTTTCTATAAGTATATACTTACAAATGAAAACTATATATGTATTTGTAATATTTTTAAAGCATATTTTAGCTTTGCTATGCCTTTTTGTAATTTATAAAATATTAAATCAGTTATATGTATATATGTATTAGTATCAGTTTGGGACTAGATGGCGTTGTGTGTAAGTATAAAAACTTTAAATATTTGATGCAATAAACATTAAAATAATGTATATTATATTTAATAGAAATATTTAAACATAATTCAATACAAGACATTATTCTAAATTACTACTTATGATCATTTTATATTTGTTAAGTAATTCCTAATAATTTTAATGATCTTTAAACATTCTTCGTCAAATAAAGCAATTTATTTACTTATGGACACCATGGTTATGAGCACATAGCAATAAAACCGAGTTTATTGCCTACTTTTTCGGAATAATCGTCGCAGTAGGCATTTTTGGGCATATTCGTCGCGGTACCGTTACAATGTTTCTTATGAATAGGGTAATATATCCTCAAAATGTTAAGGGCCGATGACACGCAGATTTTAATAGCCCATGACGAACTGTATTTTACCTATTATAGAATGTGTAAAAAATTATGTAATAGGGCTAACGTTTATGTATAAGTATATATGCCGGGGCAACTGATGTTTACAGGAAAAAAAAATTGTTAAAGGACACAACTTATTACAACAGAAGACTAAAATTTAAAAATTATCTCATTTATTTAAGACTAGCTTTTACCTGCTGGTCGCCCGCATGCTAGGACGATAAAAAGTAACCTATATTATTCCTTGGGTTTTAAACCATCTTCGCACCAATATTCATTAAGATCTGTCCAGTAGATTCGAAGTTTTTTAGGTACAAACAAAAAAACTTGGTATAGTGATCCAAAATTATTAGTCGTATTTAAAAAAGGGGTTATGTTTTTAAAACCTTAAAAATAATAAAAAATGTTACCTAAATGTCCTACCATTATAGTCTCTGCACCTCCTTATGGTTGGCTGGTAGAGAATGCCCTCGGCATTCAATCCGCTATTGTACTTGTAATGTGCATCAAAAAAAAATGTATGAAAATATTAGCTTTTAAACAATTTAAGTGTCTTTTAAATCTGTCGCAATCTGTCTTCCATATAGACATAAAAAGGATGTTATTACACCAAAATCGATCAATCGTCAAACAGTGCAGTGGTGCGCTTGTATTGACTTTTAAACGTCAAATGCATCGATCGACGTTAATCGATTTCAGTGTAATAACACACGTTGCTCTGTAATCAATATTATGAATATAACTGATATTCTCAATACCTTTCCAATTCTGTAATATCTAAACTAAATGACATATCGATAATGTTATTATAATTGATCATACGTGCAGGTAGTTGCCATTTACATTTTGCATATTGGTGTAATTGATGCACCATTTTGAGGCTCAAAATCAGTTAGTGAGGTATTTTGGGTACGAATTCTCTCTATTCATTTTAGAATGAAATGGCTTCGATTATAGGCAGATAGATATGTACTACATGAACCCTATATCTAGACCATTGGATATTATTGATTAATGTAGATATTAATTGATTTATAAGAAGATTTTTTTAAAGAGTACAATCGCCGTTACTTAACAATACTTATTAATTGTTTATGTTTTACCATAAAATTCTAGGTAAATCGTTTTTATTTCTAAATAATAATTTAATTAAATGAAAGTCATCAGAAAGTCATGTATTAGAAAAATAATACTAAGAACTGTAGAAATTGTTTTTGGACTTGAAGCGGGATTTGAACCCGCGACTATAGGATTCCAGCCTATCGCATTACCACTCAGTATACTCATCCAAGCACCGCTGTAAATCCACGATCTTTTGACTGTATGAATCGTCTTTCCGGACGTCTTTCCTGTAGTCGCTCAAATCTCAATTCAAGTCTAAAAATATGTTTGACTGTTTTTAGTTTAGATTCCTAAACATGGCTAAATTCTATGTAAATCAATAAAAAATTGGAAAAATTATTCTTTGTTAGTCTGATCAAAATATTCAGTTATTATTTGTTTGTCTTAAAGAAACCAAATTCTGTCCTTCCCGATGGGATATTGCGATCTATTTCGATTTATTTTCTTAACAAATATGAAATAGCAAAACAGAAGGGTATAAAAGCCCACGTTGTCTTTTAAAAACACGCTTGGGTTTTCATGATTTTATTTTATCTCCACGTAGATTGGAACCAGTTTCTAGCTGAACAGGAAAAGGTTCAATATTTGTTATTAGGTTTTGAAGAGAAACAGATTTTATAAAGTATCTTCACATTTTAATAGAAAATATTCTTATAAAAATACCGTTATAAATTATCGTATTTGGGCGAATCAATGATGCAACTAATTTTATAAGTTTGTGAATGTGTATGTTTGTTACTGCTTCACGCTTAAACGACTAAATAGATTTTAACGAGATTTGGTTCACATGCAGCTAATAGTTTGGATTAACCTGTAAGCTAGATTTTACCATTAGAACAGAGCCGCAGGCAGAAGCTAGTATTATAAATACATTACATACATAATATTACATTTTCCTACTTTTTCAGCAAATATTTTTTGTTTTGTTCTTATTAATGTTATTATTATTATTATTTCTCTTTATTTATTAACTTATTTTATATATTTTTAAATATGATTAATAAAAATTACAAAAAAACATTTAAAAATATAAAAAACAGTGTCTCACCGACATCAGGTGCAGGGACCAAGCTGCCGATGGTTAGGGCTCCAGAGAGAGGAACCTCCTCACGATGCGTGCCATGTCCAAAAGGACCGCCTTTTGCATCTGGTTCTTGGTCCAGCCGCCTAACGCGAGCCTCTTAAGGTGTTGGTCGAGGCTCTTTGCTATCAGTCCATTGACTGATATGACTATCGGTACAATTTATTATTATTATTATTATTGCGAGCCTATAGTGTCCCACAGGGCAAAGGCCTCCCCTCCCTTTTCCACTTATTAATGTCAATAATAAAATTAATTGAAAATGGTAGTTAATGCAAAAAATATCGTACCCGTTTACGTCAGTTTTCTGTTCGTTTTGTAACCCCACTGCAACATTACTATCATCAAATTATATCCATAAATACCTAGAACAAGTATCAATTTTACACCGTTAAATGCCGTAGCGATGCTAATTTCATTGTAATGGCATTCCCGGTTTTATGTTAACTATAAAACGTTGACAATTGCGTTAATTAACAACTACAGCGTTTGCTTATTGTTTCAGGGCTTCGCTCCACATCCCATGTTGGCGTGTTGGTGATGCTCAACTGTTTGTTATATAGACACTGGTAAGATATGTTGCATATCCTGTAGAATACTGACTGGGCACTCATATTCTGTTGAAGACGAAATTTTTTTTACTATCATGCCTATACATTTCGACGTAAGAAAAACTGTTCTATTTTAAAGCCCAATTGATTGGTATACGAGGTCATGGTACAAACGCAGTTTGAATTTAAGGGATACGTTTGAAAATATGAGGTCAAATAAAGTAAATGATTCAGGAGAAGATATATCGCACGCCCAGTACAACACTGCATTATGCCGAAAAATCACAAAATCGACTTTTTGATAGAAATTAATAGCTAAAACTTTGGCGCACATGTCACCAAGCAAGCCAAAATTGACGAAAATATGGTGCGCTAACTCCATATTGCTGATGACGTGCTGCAAAATCTTACCATGAACACCGGATTATTTTTAATTGCAACAGCATGCAGAGCCTTTTGTGTAATTTAAGTAACAGTGAATTATTTTGCGATGATGCGGTATTGTTGAATATAGTATGAAAATAATCTCTGAATTATTTCATTTTAATTCACTTTACTCATAATAATTAAATTTTAATTTTATTCAGTCTCTCCACAACAGTGAATTAAGTCAAAAATGCATAATATTGCCGTTTTAACGCATTTTGAATCAACTGAAATATATTATATACAGATACAAGGTGATTTCTTCAAAAAAATCGTTATCACTCTGACACAACATAATAATATGATAATTTTTCGTCGATATTGAAAAATCTGCATTTTCGAATAAGTGCAGTGTTATTCTGGGTGTGCGATGTGTATAAACGAAAAACAGTACATATTGTGATAATATATGTGGGCTAAATAGCGAAGAATGAGACTAACATCTCGTCCTTTTTAAACCTTTCTGGCAAATAAAGCAAGATGCTACTGATGCAGCTAGTAGTATGATGGCTAGCATTTTATTTTATTTTACACTCAGTTGCTCACTGTGCAGTTTCCTAATGCGCTCAGTGAGCCACACAAGTAGATGAAAAAATTCACACAGATAAGGTATAAAAATAACAATCATAAACATTAAAATTGGCTAAATTTGGTACAGATCAACTATAAAACCGTTCAGACCATTCTTAAAGAATACAATACTTATAGTTTACCTTTAATAATATTAAAACAATACTATAAGAATATAATCTAGCATCTTTCAGCCAAATGGTTCCATGGTCAAACTCATTACCGTCATACATACTTTTGACCAAGATATTTTTGCGCTCCAAATTCAACTATAAAATTATCTGCAGTTCCAAAGCCTTGACCTTACAAAGTTAATTAAGAGCAATAAGAGTTCTGATACTTTTGTTCAAATAAAAGCAGAACAATACAGTAACACGATTACGAGATACACTGCTTAATTTTCCGAATTACTGCAATATCGAAAGTAAAATACGGGATGTGACAGTTGTCAGATATTAACACCGATACGGGTGTTTCAAATATCGAACAAGTAAATCTGAAGTACTGGACTTTTTCGTGCACATAAAAAAAGTCTGGACATTTTTTTATCAGCCAGTAAACGTATCCGATTTTATTCCCAATTCGAGTACAGTTGCAATAATCTGTTTTATATGTATCTCACCCAATCATGCCTGTCGATGCAGGGAGTAATTGGAAACGGAATGAAGATAAATGGTATCGTGGTTTTACCGTGCCCATATTTTTGGATAAAAATGTGAATATTCGAGTCACTATTTCGATAGAGAAATGGAAATTGTTGTGTTTCTGTTCTCTTACTGTTATATTTTTGCTTCCATTTTCCGATATTGGCTGCAGTAACTGTACAGATTTGATACCTAACATCGAATATCAACAAAGATTTAAACATCATGAAGATACCAATGTAGTTTTTATGCATATGTATTCGAAAAGGGGCCGTGGCGCAATGGTATCAGATTTGCGATCGAGAGGTGGTGGGTTCGAATCCTGATCATACACCAAGGACGTGAACTTCTTACTAACATAAGCGAATTAAGCTTAGCTGGAGGGGGTTAACAAGAATCCTAGTAATTTGTATGTACTTTAAATTTTCACAACGTCAATAATAATACTATTCAGGCGTTTCTCCAGAATGTGTTTTTCTCTATTAGCATACCTTAATGGGTGTATCTAGTCCACTGTAACATTCTTTATTTATTAACATGTTTTATTTTCACAGGACTGTCCGATGATCAGAAGACTAAAAAGTATGAACTTGTCATTTTCTCATCTAAAATCAGTGTTAGACATTAGTGATTGAAAAATAACATGAAAATGATGCAGGTAAAGTTATTTTATCAACAACGTGAGTTGAATGTAGTGAATTTTATACTTGTAAATACTTACACTTGTATTTAGGACTTTTAAGATGATAGTGATGTTTCGCTTCGACGAATCTTATGTACGTAACTGTTACTTTAAAATAAGAACTTTAAAATAAAGGAGATCCCTGTTTTTAAAATGTTTTCTTATTTATTTAACACAGTTTTACTAAGAAAAGGTCGTACTGTAGTACCTCAAGTATTGTTGTGATAACAAACAACTCGATTCTCTGGCAATGCTAGAACATTTATTATTGACACAAATTTTCATCGAGATATTTTCTTTTTGTTTCTGTATTAGACCTCGATTTTCTGAATGGAAATGTAATAATCCTAATCGATCCCAATTTCTGAAAACGTTTGTCAAAGGTAATGTAAAATAGTAGCATTCATTAGTTATTTGATTTATCATATTTTGGATGAAATGAAGCAAATACAATCTTTATTTTGGTAAGTAGTACTTCTATGTTTTAACTGAAACACGAATTAAAGATACGATATGCGACGCGCTTGAGACAGTGTCTAATATTAGCAATAAACTGAATACATAAATTTAAAAAATATTTTATTTTATTGTTAGGAGTCAATTAAATAATGAATAAATACTTATATAGCCTAGATCTTAACATTCCTACCCTCGGATTTTAAATTTATTGACTTGTATTACTTATTTTAACTTTCAGGTTCCATGATTAATATCATTAAAATTGGGACAAAAATCTTGATACAATTTTTTTTATTTGTATTTTTAATTATACACATTATATTTACATTGCAGAAATATTCAATTAATAATTAAAAATAAAAAAAGAAAACAAAATTCCTATTAACCTAAAAATAAATGACTACATCTAAAACTATGTACAAACCTAGTCTAAAAGACCGCTACCAGTGGGCAACGTTCCCAAAATGCTGGCAGGATAATCACTACATAGTATAAAACAAAGTCGCCTTTTCTGTCCCTATGTGCGCTTAAATCTTTAAAACTACGCAACGGATTTTGATGCGGTTTTTTCCAATAGATAGAGTGATTCAAGAGGAAGGTTTTTATGTATAATACATGCATAGAAAGGGGGAATTGTTTTACTCCAAATTTAACGCGTGCGGGCCACGGGCAGTAATGAATAAATCAAACTACTGGATCGATTTTAATCATTTTTTCAGTGAGTGACATAGGCTATATATTATATACCCGTGCGAATCCGGAGCGGGCCGCTGTGTTTTTATATACAACGTTCACAGTTTTTCTGTAGTGTATTTAGTATCAGCATTGTACCCGTGCGAAGCCGGGGCGGGTCGCTAGTATAATATAATTGCAGAAATTGATAAATATTGTAAATGTTATGTTTGCTGATAAATGATCTATTTTCTACCCTACTCTCTAGAGCAATAGCTGATCCCTTCATCTTATAGACACAATCAGTGTTATCAAAAGGCAGATTAACCAAATACTCCATCGGAATAATTACCGTCGTAATATTAATTAAAGCTTCTGTAAAATAACAATAGGAACAACAAAGACGGGAAAAAAACAAAATCTATTGTTTGTTTATAAAAAAATCGAAATATAAAAAAGCGAATAATCCGGGCTAATCCCATTATTATTCTAAAAATAACAAATACAAGTGGCGACGTTTCTTTCCAGACAGCGCGCAGCGGCAGGAAATTAATTGTTTCAATTGCGCTGCGAAATGTAAATGCATAGAGATGACATTAAAAATTCTATGAAGTGATTCATTAATCAAGAAGCAGCAGGTGTACCGCGCACAGGAGTGGTGCGGAGAGGCAAGTAATAAACCACTTGCTTGCTTTTTGTTAGGAAAACAGAAATGTTTTTCCTGGTGGCAAAAGTATTATGGATTTTGTTTGAAAGGTAAGAACACAACTTAACGAAATTTCTTCTTCTTCGTCGTGTCGATGGCTGAGTCAAATTTGATTTTGAATAGCCATCGTGGTGAAAGGATTAGCCAATTCGCTATGGAGAACTCGTGAATTGCCCAGGGTGCGCTGGACGTAGTGAATCGTTGTGTACGTCACTCGGCGAGGCTCCTTTCATGCACCCCTCGAACTAAACGCACTTCTCTTCTGTTATATTTAGATCCCATGGGATGGTGGGCCTATTGCCATCCACAGGAAACAATTCCAACTTTGTGCTGCTATTGTGAATTTCCTGACGGAAGGTTCACTAACAACTGACCCGGTAATCGAACCCGAGACTTAGCTGTGAGAGGTGCACACATACGCTAACCACTAAACGATCAAGGCAGTGGGAATACAACTAAAAAGTAAATCGGTATGTATAGAAAATAACGTATAATATTATGTTTTTTTTTAATAAATAGAAGATGTCTTATGGCATATTATTAATAATAATCAATCACACAATAATACAGTAAGGCAAACTGTATTAACACTAGTTTAGATTTATAACAGGTTGTTTCAACAGATTCGGTATTCTGCCTTCTCTGTCACTAATTTCAAATTTCGGTCAAAGAAGACTTCGCCGTAATGACGTTATCATTTTGGCTTTGAGTATAGACCGAATGGAATCGACTTATTGGTTTTGAATGGACTGATGAGCACCTCAGTGTTTTTATTTTGCCTTCGACAGACTAACGACATGCTATGCTTTGAAATATGATTATACTACGTCAATTCGTTTTCAAAGACAGTAGTGAAATTGTGAATTATAATTTTACTATTAGAATATATTATATTAATACTAGCACCCGCACGTTATTTACTAAATTTTGACATAGGAACTCTGGAATAATCTAGCATTAAATGGTGAAGTCAGTTTTGAAATGCCTTAAGTAGTTTTTGGTTAATTCTCAACGAACAAATAAAAAAGCAAAATAATGAGCAAAAATTTACTTGAACCAAAACATTTCAGTTTTATGATGAATCTCATTTACAGGAGAGTGTGTATGAAAGGACCTTTTACTATTAGAAGAAAAAACTATTCTTTACTCAATTGTTTTTAAATCGTACTACTTTATTATTGTAGTTGGTTTATTTGAAAATATTATTCAATCAAAATAAAATAAATAAAATCCATTCTACTCGTTTTTTTGAAAAATACAAAAATAAATTTGAAAATTTATTACAAATAACATTTCCATAACAAATTATACATTATAAGCAGTCAGTTCAGAAAATGTTAATGTTACCTTTGTATTTTTCGTTAAAACTAGTGAATTTATTTATGTTACTTGTTCTTTTATTTTCTGGTTACTACTGCTACTTACTGGTTCGTCAATTTGGTAGGTTTAAACCAATTATTACGCGGGTGAATCCGCAAACGGGATATAATCCCACCTGGTGGTAGAGCTCTTGTGAATGAGTTCGAGGGCGGCAGCACCACCGTCTCACCTTTAACCTGCCGCCAAATAGTAGTGCTTCCATTACTGTGTTCCGGTTTGGTGGTGAGATCAGGCCCTAAAATTACCGGCACATGAGGCATTACACCGTAGTCCTCAGCTTCAGCGACACATCTATAATCTGCTTTTGTGGATTGTTGATGTCCATGGGCTGTACTCCACTTACCATCAGGTGGAATACACGTTTGTTTGCTGTGGGCGTAGTATAAAACAAAAACCTACACGCCCACCACTGTGACTCCTGTGACGCCAGGATCTACAGCGGTAACCAACTGAAAGGCACTGTGCATGACACACGGGCAATCCCAGGAAAAGTAAAAATTGTCTTGAAACCCGCAACGAATTTAATCAGAAGTATATAGTTGGAAAGTATGTGGGTGGATCCACAGTCAGTAGCTAGTAAAATTACTCATAATTATTATATTATGTCATGTAAACGATACAACGGTATTACGTTGTAGCATAATTAACTGAATCTTAAGTTTATTCTGATAGACGCGGTGTTCATGCGTGGATGTTAATTAAACATTTGATTATAATTAAGTTCTTGAGTTTGCTCTTGATGGGATCATCACGAGTAATTAAATACGGTATTCCAAGCTTGTATTAACAAACCGACTTCAAAAAGGAGGAGGTTTTATATAACACGTGTTTTTTGTGTATTTCCATAGATTTGTCCATCATTTTATGCACCGAGTTTATTAGTTATACAAAAAATAAAATTAAACAAACTTGAAAAATACGCTAAAAGTCGTTTTATCTGACTGTATACATTATTATGATCACCACCATTCTTGAATATTATTTTAATCGAGCAGTAACTCAATAGGTACCAATTAACACATTAATAGCACGATACATATCAGTCTAGAAGTACGTTTACACATAAATACGCAATAAAGAATAGATGAGTAAATAATTGTGTCCCAACACCATTTACCACAACTAACAAACCAGAATTTTTAAACATCTAACCATCGTGAAACTGAGTTCGAAAAGAACTCAAGTAGCAACATTGAAGTTAGTTCATTCATTAAAGTTACAAGTCGCAAGCAAACATAGAAACATTTATATTTAATTGCTCCTAAGTTAAAGTGAAATGGCGAATCTAGGACAGTTCGTAGTTTGCCGCCTGCATTGCTTACGACCACAAGATAAAAGTAAGTGAGGAAAGTTCCTTGTTAAATCAAATTAATTATTTGTAAGGAACCAACTCGATCTAAGAAATGGTCGCTCACAGGCTCCGTGTAATAAGTGCAGTTCTGCACAAATAACGTTTCTGGAATTCTGAATTTTGTCCAAAACTTCAGCTTAATAGACTTAACTCCCTTTTTAAGAAGTAATTTATATAATTAATCTAGTAGAACTCTTGTATTCTTGTATTGTACTATCAACAAAGTAGATTGATGATCCATCCGTTTTGCTGAAAGTACCTTCTTTACTAGAATTATGAATTAAGGGTCCCCTGTCTCTTCAGAGCATTTAAAGAAGTTAAGTTGATGGCAGACATTGCAGAAGCTTATAAAATGGCATAAAAAGAAATCAACATTAGTAGTCATACTAGTCATGTTGAATGATTGTTAGTATTACTTTTTATGCCATTGCATTGATGAATATAAGTTTTATTATATTAATAAATAAACAATAAACTATACCTCTATTTGATTAACAATCCAAAATTAGCGGTGTTGCCATAAATGTTCCAAATAGTCCCAATAATATTGGAGGGCGTCTGCCACCATTTATCAAGCATACATTCCAATCTCGGCACAATAATACTACATAAGTAGAATATTAATAGCAGAGCGTTTATGTTAGACGGGTAAGTTTCTCCCATAACAGAACATCACGCCTTTATTTCCTAAAAAGGTGTGGCAAAGTTGGTAGGTTCGCATTGTAAATGTAGGTAAGTAGAAGACTACTACACATGAAAATTACAGTATATGCTTCTTGAGCCAGCCATTACAGCGTCTGACTATCAAATTGACATAAATTGGTATCATTGCGGCTGGTGTTAAAATAAGTTTTTTTTAACTTATTAGTATATTGAATATGTGATCCTTCTTCTTCTTTTCTTTCTTTTCGTGATAATGAATTTAATGAATAAATGTGTTGTTAATAAGTAAATAATATTATTAACTAAGTCTTACCACAATGTTGTATCTATAAAGCCGTTGCGCAATGGACAAGGCGTTGGACTTGCGATTGAGAGGTGGTGGGTTCGAATCCTGGGTACTATACGGACGGGCACTTCACGTCCGTGCTTCTGTCCGCTTCTGATAAGAGGAATCCGATCAGAAGCGAATCACGCTTAGTTGGAGGGGGTTAACAAGTATACTAGTAATTTGTATTTGCGAATTACTAGAAATGTTTTACTTTTATACCGTATCTCTAGTTTTGTCCAAGTTGTACCAACTAAATCTTCATTTCTTAGTAATCGTTGCCCACAATTTATAAAGCATACGAAAAGGTCGTCTAATCTCAGGCTTAGTGTAAGATTAATTAAATAAGTCAGGTTCAGTCACCCGGCTTTGAATTGCAATGTACGTAGTGATCCTACTGTGTCAGCTGAATGATATAAGGTTAACTTTGATTCTTGGAAAGTTCAATCACGAAGCCAATACAGATAATGGTTATTTTCTACGCGTATAAACTAGTATTTTGATATTCATATACGATACGTGCTTGCATCAGCGCTGACTGCACACACCAAGCGGCACTCCTACGTGCTATATTGGCAGTATCGAGAATCTTTCAATAAAGAACATGCGAGTGGAAAACATTTCTAAGTTGCAGTAGTTATTAAAAGCCTCGTCAAATACTTATGTAAACTCCAAGGAGCTTGAACTTTGAACACGTCAACAAACATTATAATTACAGACCAAATAAAAATAATCTAAAGAATTGACTAAATTTAAATTATGCTTGTCAAAATAACATGATTTGAAATAACGAAGCGTAGATCAATTTTAATCAAACTTTAGTTTAAAATTACAAATCAACCTAAGTACCAGCTCCGGTGAGTATTGCAACATTACCATGCTGAGATTGAGAACATACCAACTCTTCAGCACCGGATATGTACTAGAGGTGTAGCCCTTGGCAAATTTAAAACCTTTTGTATAAATAACTATTTTGGAGGGAGGACACTAAAACGGAGGCTACCTTTATTATTTAATGAAATGCCCTATGAATTAAGATCCGAAAAGAACAAAAGAAAGTTTGCCATAGCTTATAAAAACATTTGTTTGATACATATAACGTCAATGAGTCATAGAACTTACTTAAGTTATGTAAAGGTTATCTTAATACCTACAATAAAATATTGAATAACTTTAATGTTAAAAGCAAATAATACAAAGAGTCTTAATTATGTTTATTTAAGTGTAAGTGAAATGTTGTTTAATCCGAGTGCAATGTATTTCCACAGACAAACCGATCATTCGGTTTTGTGGAGCCTGATTAAAAATGTATGTTTTTATTTATGAATAAAGCATTTTATCTATCTATCTATCTATCTATTGAGAAGAGCTGGCGAGAAACCATCTTTTCAAATAATAAAACATGAAATTTTGTTTGTTTTTGAGCATATTTCAGGTATTTATAAAGGGGAAAACAAAAATAATAATAATATACGAATTGCGAAGTAATAAACACTCTTTGTCAAATAATTGGGATTTATGAAAACAAACATGATTTGAGTTGAGTTGAATACTTTTGTACTACACGGCACGTAAAATATTAAAGACATGTTGAAAAAAACTCAAATTTGGACGTATAAATATAATTTAATAAAAGTTGTACAATTCTCGGACGGATCGTGATTTTCTGGTATACTTTATTTCTTTCTCAATCCTCCAACTCTTCCGTTTAGACTCCTCATTGTCGTGCATCCAACCTTTAAGGAATCACTTTCTTTTACAGTGCAATATCCAACAGGTAAGTGAATAATTAAAACAAAATGCATAATATAATAAACACTTGTATAAGATTTTTATAAGAAACTAGCTGACCCGACAGAACTGTTCTGTCTTAACTATGAATACATCCTATTTGACGATATTTTGCAATACGCATTCTGTTAATGTTATGTCAAACACCATAAGGTTACATTAAAAAGTTTTATTGACAAAAGCCCTAAGGCAACATTAGCAAATCATTAAAAAATATAATATGGTTGTTAAGTTTTCATACATTTTCTAATTTTCCGTGCAACTTTCTATTTTTTTCTTTCATAAGAACCATCTCCTAATAATAAAAAACACAATAAGAATAGAATAAGCGATATCGGTCCAGCCCTTCACGCGTGATGCCGTGATCATTTATATACATATAGGTATCAAAATAAGAACGTTAACTTTTTATTCTTCCTACTAAGAAGTAAATACCTACCTACCTACTCATTCGTGATATTATACATTTTATACTTATCTTTATCTTCACACAAGCGCAACATTTTACAGACTGGTACTCGTAGTTCCCATTCATCTTTTCAATTTGCTCTAAATCATAAACCGTGTATGGAGTGAAGATGTGGATCTAAATTTAACATTATCCAGATAAGTTAGCTTATATCCGACAGCGTAGTGCATGCACGCTGAGTAAATTGAAAATGTTCAAATTTCCTCCGTACAAAGTACACACAAGACCAATATTTTGCTTTTTCTAAACATTGCATGATGTTTATACTTGGTGTCGATGGCTTTATACTTAGTTAAATGATTTAATCTCTGACAAACAAAACTTAAATACATATAAATCAAAAAATTGCATGATATTGAAGTAACAATTAATTGCGTTCTTTTTCTGCTAACCGTGAAAACAAAAGTTTTACAAAAGTACAAAATTGTGAGTACCCGTATTCTAAATATTAATGTTTTCAACTCACGTCGGTTTTAATAATATTAGATATTTTGTATTCCAATTTCAGTGGAACCCGCTCCACTGGATGTAAGTTGGACTGAACGTTCATTCGCTGATTCCACCTCATATAACAATCCAACAAGCAGTTTCTTATGATCGTTTGTGAAATTGTAAAATCTTACAGCATAAAATATACTTCTTATTCAATTTCCCTGTCAAAAGAAAAACAAAAGCGAGTTGGCAAAGCCATTCCTAGCACAGTTATGCCAAATATTTTTAATAATAAATCTGGAATCACGGATTTTTTGTAACTTCCCCTGCGAAAATGTCTCAATGTATTTTTATATTACGTACATTGTAAACAAAATGAACCAAAAATATTTTAACGTGTTTCTAAATCAAAAACAATATTAAATTAAAATAATTCACAGCTGTACCTTTTCGAACAAACCTATTTTCTTATATATGACTTATTATTATCAATCATAATTTAATAATGAAATAGGAAATGCATAACAACGAATTTCATGACAAAAAGTTCACAAATAACACTTCGCCAAACCGGGAATCGAACCCGAGACCCCGTGGTGAGACGCGCATACGCTTACCACTAGACCATCGAGGGAGTTAAAAAAAAAATAGGAAATAGTACATAATAAACAATAAAAAAAAAATTGTGTTCGAATTTCACAAAATCTGGTGCTAGTTATGTCACAGTCCACCTTTTTTATAATTCTATGTATTATTTTATTATTATATTTCTACTATTTCTGAAATTATGTAAGTTGGCTTCTAGACTAAATATTGTATCATATCACAACCATGAACATCAATTATAATAAACATACTAAAGAATGATACAACTTCGTTTCATAAAAAAAAGAAACTAAGTTTATCCTCTACATCTATTGGCGTATCATGAATTAAGAACCAATCCACTGAGCTACTTCGGTATCACGGCTTCAGCATAAGTATCTATCACTTCTAATGCAATTATACTCAGGCAGGAGCCTCGTTTTACTTACAGATAGCTTTATGACTATCGAATTTGAGTGGCGTGTGTTGAATAGCTCGATTCGTCGGGCATAATTCATCCTTCGTAATTTTATTGCCTTTGGAATAAATAAAAATACTCAGGCCCAGATTTTCTCATTATACTCAGTAAGCCTTGATACTTAACCTGAAAAAGATTTCCTCATTGCTTGTTGAGATAGCCGTAAATGTTGTTGATTATTCTCGTGTCGTAATTTATATCCTGTATCTAAAGAAAAATAAGATTATGATAACAAGGTTTGTGTACTTGCAAAATGAACCATATTAATGTTTAACGATACATAAAGCGGCGGATAATATTAAGCAGCCGTGGTGCAATAGATAAGGCATCGGTCTTACAATCAAGAGCACGTTGGTTTGAATACTGGCCATTAGATCACGGACTCGAACTTTTTCCTATAAGCGAAGCTTATCTGAAGGGGGGTTAACAAGATTAAAAAAAAAGTGTATTTTCATAACGACGTGAGTTGAACTTACGTTAGATAATAAGGTGTGTATTAAGCAAATAATGATAAATCATTACGCATACGGCAATTTTAAAAGAATTCATTACATTAGTGATAAATCGAAGAAAGTATGTATTATAGATACGTAATAATAAGGCTGTGAAACACGACCACCGACCGGACATGAATAGATAATAAGGGTATTCTGACATGACGAAATTATAGTGTCGACAAAACCTCAAACTCGGAAACGTTTTATGTACCAAGGCTCGTTTATTACAAGATTTTCGTCGCCCCCGCCGCACTCAAATATTTCATTTACATAGAAAAATATCTAAAGCTTTTATTTAGAAACGCGTTTCAGGAGACGACGATTCATAAATTCCTGATATTAAAGCTTTTAAATTTATAAAAGCGCAAACATATATTTAAATGAAGTTATAAAGAATGCTTTAGAGTTTTTTTTAATAACGTTTATGTAAAAGAGAGAGTGGTATTTCATTTTCAGGAAACTTTAACGTGTTTAATAATTCAATCTTATGTAATCTGCCTCAATTCGGTTTGCTGAAATTGTACAAACACTGTCTTTCCAATCAAACAGGAAAAGGATAGATACTCCTAATGTGGGATGCAAGAGAGAGAGACAAAGACCGGGTTACCCTCATCGACACAACTCACCGCTAGACTTAGTAAAATGAAAGCCAACCGAACCAAAATTCATTAATGTTATCTTGTTTGCCATCCTAACACTTGCACAGAGGTATGAGAACTGCAGATAGCCCACATAAACTTAAATAGTTTTCGTGCAATTCCAACTGTCAGTGTAACGACTTTATTCTCCATATATTTTGGAAGTTGCCGCAGGCGATGAGAATTCTAGCTGACCATTTATAATGCAGTATCACGGCAATTATCAAACTTTAAATTGTTGATGGTATTACACATTTGCATTTATCTGTGTTTTGTTTTCCTTTCTTGGAAAACGCTTTTGATACACAGCATATTATTTAATAGTTTACATCTTTTATGAAATTAAAATAACATTTTAATAACATAAAGCCCAGCTCTGAGCCCGCATGAAATCATTAGATATTTGAAATGAGTTTTAAAATCTATTAATAAATTAATTAAATCAGTCTTTAACATACTCGTGACATAATGCCGTGAACTGTATATTGTAATAACATTTTTAGCGTATAATTATGCAACATTGGTAGCATAAATTGACGTTACTATACAAGGTATATATACGCAAACAGCCAGAATATCGTCGGCAAGAACAAAAAAGTAGTTCTGTGATGGGTCTCCGAGCATTTAGGTATTATGGGCAAGGAAAAGGTCGATGAACTTGCTAAATCCTCAAATAGGACCCTTTCTGCGGTATCTCCAAAAACCAGTCCTTTAAATTTTTTTTTTTTTTTTTTTTATTTAAAAAAACGACGCCCGCACTAGGAATAACTCCTGTGTCGCGGGGGTGTTCACAAACATAGATTTCACACACACAGATCACATCCAGAGTCAGAACAAATATTTGCGAATCACACAAAGATTTGTCCTATGTGGGGATCGAACCCACAACACCAGCGTAGTTGAAAGCGGCGAGGCGACCGCTTTAACCGCTACGCCAACCGTGCACTCAAACTCAAATTTCGAAAGGGAAAACTGTTCAAGCAGACAGAGTCAAGGAATGGATCACAGCAAAAGCATTATCGAAGGTTACTCGAACAAATATACTGCTGAGCTGCTGGCATTTAGTACGAACAAGGTGTTTCGAGCCATCAGGTCCCTCACAGGACACTACAAACATAACAGACACTTATCCCGCATAGGTTATCCGCACAATGACAAATACAGTTTCTGTAAAAAGGAATCAGAAACCTTCTCTGCGACTGGGGTCCATTGATACATAAATGAAGCATCATTCTGGGATTATATATCTTGGTTATTTTTATAGCAATTAGCTATGCTCAGCAAAATATACTAAGAAACAATTTAAAAAAAATATGGGAACGACAGGATTTGAACCTGTGCCCTTCTGCACATCGGGCAGCTGCTTTAACCAACCAGCTACAGTCTATAATGATGCTATAATCACAATGGACCCACGGAGGTCGTCGTGAACCCCTAAAACCTCGTCCCCCTAATAATAATAATTACATTAATTATGCCTGAGTAACATAAATTACATTTCATTTACATACCCCGCTGGCGAAGGTGCTAGTTTTTTTTATAATTATTATAATTAGTCAACTGATACATTTTTCAACCCATTTAGGATAAATTTAGAACGTTTTTATTCGATGGTATAAAGACATAGTATAATGTTTTCCCGTTAGATCCAAAGTCTGGCTTATAAATATGGGCTTTAATATACTTACAGTCGATTGCCCTCAGCTAGCTACTTAATTATGGATGTAAGCAACCACTAGTGTTCCAGAAAAAAGGAATAATGCAGGTATATTAACTAAGGTTGAAAAACCTCACAAGTTTCAAATACACATTATGTTCCCACCAACAACAAATAAAAGTTTGATGTTGTCGTGATACTGCATTATAAATCGTCAACTAGTTTGTCATAAAATTCTCATCGCCCGCGGAGACTTTAAAAATAATTTACAAATAAAGTCGTTACTCGGACAGTCGGCATTACTCGCAAACTATTCTATTTTAAGTCTGCAGTTATCTGCATTTCTCATACCTCTGTGCAAATGTCAGGATGGCAAACAAGATAACATTAATGAATTTGGGTTCGGTTGGCTTTCATTTCCTATGTCTAGCGGTGAGTTGCGTTGGTGAGAATTGTCCGATCTTTGTCTCTTTCTCGCATACCACATTAGGAGTGTTTGTCCTCTCACACGTTATTCGTTTGGACTTAAGCAGCATTATTTGTACAATTTCAGCAAACCGGTTTGAACCAGATTACATAAGATTAAAATAATCAACGTCCGACATGCTACGGAATGAAAAGGAATCTATTTATTATTTTATTAGTTCGCCTTTGAAAGATTTAACATTTTTTTTTTATTTAACTTTTTGCACACAACATGGTACATAGGCGGACTTAATGCCCAGTGGCATTCTCTAACAGTCACTAGAATCTAGCGTTTCGTAAGATAGTACTAATAATAAATTTACAGTAATTTGAAAATTTATCAATAAATATATGCCTACATATATGGTACACACATAATACTGTAAATATGTCAATAATATATTACAGATATTCTTTATATATATTTATATATATCATATTTTTTTCGGTCAAGAGTTTGCGAACTTTTATTTCAAAGGTGTACTGGGTTGTTGCCATTCTGATATCTTGAGGTAGCGCATTCCAGAGTAAAACGGATTTTACGGAGACAGAAGAATTAACGAAGCCAGTAGGAAAGGTAAAGGTAAAGGACATAGTAATAATATATTATTGGAAGACCGTAGATCCCTATCGTGGTTAGAGCTTAAGTACTGGAGTACATTTCCTTATAGATAATAATATCATTTATATATTTTGCGCCTTTTAATCCTTTTAATATCATTTATATATTTTGCGCATTTATCTCTTTCTATTTAAACATCTGTCACGAATTCATTATCCTGTAACGCTTTCCTAAATAAAAGCTTGATTTATATTAAAATATTTGCTTGCGTCTTCGTCGTCGAAATTATCTTGTAATAAACGTCCCCCGGTACATAAAACGTTTCCGAGTTTGAAATTTCATCGACACAATCATTTCGTCATATCAGAATACCTTTTTATTTTGACTACCGGATGGCGGAGTGGGTAGTGTACCTACATGTGACGCCGAGGTCGTGGGTTCGATTCGCACTTAAGACAAATCTTTGTGTGCATGAACATGGAGGTTTGTCTTAGTCTGGGTGTTTCTATGTATAATAAGTATGTATTTACAAAAGAAAAGTATATATATGTATTAGTATCAGTTATTCTAGTACCCATATTACAAGCTCTGCTTAGTTTGGGACTAGATGGCGTTGTGTGTGAGTTGTGAAATACTTATTTATTTATTTATAGTAAAATTTCGTCATGTCCGGTTGGTCATGTTTCACAAGCTTGTGTACTTTCTTCTATTGACCACTGGTTCTGGATACTTTATTCGTCTGTTGCTTTATAAAAATGAGGTTTATGATATTTACATATCAGTAGCTTTAGTAACTTTTGATTCTATGATGAATTTAAACGTTAGAAAAAAATATTCTTCATACTAAACGATGACTGCCTCGATAGGTTAGTGGTTAGTGTATGCGCCTCTCCGCAAGGCCTCGGGTTCGATTCCCGGGTCAGGAAAAGTGTTATTTGTGAACTTGCCGTTAGGAAATTCACTTTAACAGCATGGAGTTGGAATTGTGCCCACTGAATAGCGATAGGCTCGCGCCCTATCCCATGGGAACTAATCATAACAGGTGAAATGTAGGTGTTTTCTCTCTGCCACATCCTTCTAGGTAATATAGGAGTGATGTTATGTTATGTTGAGCTACACGCGAAACCACATTCATTACTTTTTCAATCCCGCTGACGAGAAAATTGCCAACATTTTTATGCTACCTCATCAAGTACCTAATGAGAAAATCTCTTTTAGATTAAGTATCAAGGCCAACTTATTTGTATAAGAAGAAAATCTTGGCCTGAGTGTTTCTATTAATAACTTTCCATAATATATATCCATATCGCGTGGCAAATAAAATTGGGATGAATGTCTTATTTTCAGTGCCATTCAACACACGCCACTCAAATTCGATACTCATAAGGCTATCTGTAAGTACAACGAGGCCCCTGATCATAATTGCCTTGGAAATAATAGATACTTATGCTGAAGCCTGGATACGGAGGTAGCTAAGTGAAAACGCTCTTAGCGTTCAATATTCATCAAGCCAGCCAGGGTTTCTTAACTTGTTTTATTACTATCAATAATAAAGTTTTGTCGATATAAGTATCGTTTGTTCAAATATTTTAGTTAAGGATGGCATATAATGAAATTTCTGAGAGTACTTTCGAGGTACTACAGTGACGTACACAACGATTCCTTACGTCCGGCGCTCCTTGGGCAATTCGCGAGTTCTTCAAAGCGTATTGGCTAATCCTTTCACCACGATGGCAAGTCAAAATAAAATTTGACCCAGCCACGACACGACGAAGAAGAAGAAGAAGAGGTACTGCACAACCTTATTAAACTGTCCCCATTTCTCCATATCGGACTGCCAGACAAGCGGCACTCCGGCATGATGTACGGTTGATAGATATTCAAATACAGACATTCCTTGGCGGTTCAGCCAAAGAGTGGAACGATCTGCTTAAGCCTGTGTTTCGTTATGAGTACAATTTGGGTATTTTTAAAGCAAGAGTAGGTAGGTATCTCATAGTAAAAAATTAAATTAAAAAAAAAAGTAGCATAAATAAAAATGATTGAATGATTATATAGAAAATTCATAAAAAGAACAGACAAAAACATCAAGATTGCAAATATTTGTTTACAATTAAAGGTCCCATAAAAAAGGTAACAACAAACCTCCCACAGTAAAAGAAAACTACTGTAAACATAATCACAGGCATCATCTCTCATATATAACTAAACCACACATAATATGTGCAAACATAATTAAAATATTTGCTAATGTTGTTTAATGAATGTTACAGGCTTTGTCTGCTATGTTACCTAAATAGCGTGTGGAGTAGAGTTTTGTGTAGAGTTACATAAGAACAAGTCTAATATTCATTATATTAGTTACACTAATAATATATAAAATAGAATGAAATTACCATCAAGCAATATTCAGAATTTTAATAGTGGTAAAACTCGTGTGAGAAGTTCGAGGGCGGCAGCACCACCGTCTTCCCTTTAAGCTCGCGCTAAATAGTAATGCTTCCACCACTGTGTTTCGGTTTGGTGGTGGGATCAGGCCCTGAAACTACTGGTCCATGAGGCATAACACCATAGTCCTCAGATGAAGCGACGCATCTACAATCTGCTTTGTGGTTTGTTGATATTACTATCAGGTGGACTGTACGTCCGTTCGCAACATACGATGTATCAAAAAAAAATGTTTCATAAGTTATTGTATTTTTAAACCAATTATTAAATAAATTAATCTTTACATGTCGTTTATTTTCAAAACAATCAGTAAATAAGCTTAATCTTAATCTGAGCAAGAGAGCAAGGACTGGGCAGAACTGGGTTGTTGACCTGCATGGTCTATGATAATGTAATTTATTTAAGTAAATACCTTTATTTACAGAAAAAAATACATGTTTCATCTAAACTTAATAATTCGCTGTTAGAAGGCCTCGTACCCAAAATGCTGGCAGCATTACCGCGTTGTATTGCGATACTAAGTCGCTTGCCGAAGTAAAAGCAAGCATTTCAAGAACGAGTTGACTCAGTTAGACGGGCTGACAACTCTTTGTACAGACTATATTTATTTAAGTAATTGTTTACATGAGCTAAAGCTATTCATAATTAAATTTTAACCAATAGAGATTGATTAATGGATTACTGCGGGTTCAAAGTTGAAATTTATTTTAGTTGCAGCTGCCACAAAATTTTTACTTCAATTTTATAGAAAAATGATAAAAGTGCAATCCAGAAACTACGGTGCCTACTTTTAAACACAAACGTGAAAAAATTCCGAACGGGGTAAAGCCAGCAAGTTTTAATGAGTAAACTTCATACTTTGTTAGTACTGACCTTTTGTTTGATAATAAGCCGTATTTTAAATATTAGGTATTATTTATCAAAAATATATTATGACTGACTTTTGACTATTCTGACTTTTATAATGCGAATAAGAGGAGTTAGTCATTACGACATGTAGGTTGCAGTCGGGAAGTAAATCGCTAAACGTGTATTTTTTTCACATGACTATTGACTTACACGTTCCAGATTAAACGTACTATTCTCCGTCGTCCAGTCGTTTGTAAACATTGCACTACTTTCGAACGTATATTTTTACACACAAGCAGTAACTGAAACACAGTACCAACAAAATACCCACATACGGGCCTGATAACATAACAATGGAAGGTCAAATAGGCAGTCAGCAAAGCCATAGAAAAGTCAACCGGTGACTATCGCCAGCAGTAGATAAAGAACAATAAAAGTACCTGTAGCGGCACGCTTTGTGCGTGGCTTTGAAGTTTCACCGCTAACGAGGGAGCCGGCTGTACAAAGGGCAGTCCTGCGAGCCCATGATTGCCAGTCGTTCAAACGAATACTATTCCACGTAGGATGCCGCGTTACCTATTAATTAGATACCTTTGCTTTTCAAACGAGGTGTGACTAAATAAAGCTGACTTTCTGAGCCTTGTGAATAACGATGATTTCTGTGATGTCGTCACATTTAATGAGATTGTGACAAACTTGAAACTAAAAAGAAAAGAAAAAAAGACTTATCGATGCGACTCGTGACCAGAGGGCTGGTTTCTATTTGGCTCAAAGAATAATCATTGCCATACAACGTGGCAATGCTGCCAGCCTTCTGAGCACGATGTCGCCCTTTGACATTGATGCGGAGGAATTTTTTGATGCTTTATAAAGATTTGTAAATATCTTTTTATATTTTTATGTATATCATTGTAAATAAATATTTTTCCTTAACTCAAAATGTATAGTTGTAAATATTTAAAGCCTAAAAATGAATAAAATAATTGATATATTATTATCATTGTTTTCCAGCAAATTAATTAACTCGTTTACGAATATAAATTTGGTCTGGTTATATTTTATGGGTCGGATAGGATCTATAATAACCCTTAATCTAATAGTGTAACAACTGGCTATTAAAGTGCATAATACGACGAACGTCATTTCTTTTTTAGCCATGCTGTTCACAAACAATCAACTGGCCCTATTATATTATTAGTGGTAACTGTCAAATATTAAATGTTTGTTTGACCAGCAAAATTGTTTTCTTTTTCTAAGTTTTAAACGCTGCAGCCCGTGCCACAATGTGACATCGAATCCAGAACTCCAGAGCAATCTGAATAACGCGCTTATTCCAGTAGATTGACTAACCGGATAGCCCTCGTATCGAATTTAAGCTTGCTATAGACGACCTAGTCCTAAATTGGCTATTGTCTCCAGCACAGATAGTGCATACCCGTGTGCAAGCAGAAGGGCAAGAAAATCAGATTGTGGAACGAGATTTTTTTACTGCAGCTCCATTTAAAAAAAAAGTCTATCAGCCAGGGTTAATATGACAGATACCAATTTTCCTTGTCGTTCAATATATCATACATTCTTTTTTTTTTTTTTTTCTTATTTTTTTTTTTAAATATTATAATTATATCCAATATAACGTAAATTGACTGCCTTGATGGTCTAGTGGTTACCGTATGCGCCTCTCACCGTGAGATCCCAGGTTCGATTCCTAGGTCGGGTTGGGCTTTTCGTCAGAAAATTCACAATAGCAGCACAGAATTGGAATTGTGCCCAGTGGATGGCGATAGGCTCACCCCCTATCCCATGGGACCTAAACATAACAGGTGAAGTGTTGGTGCTGTATACCTCTGCCACACCCTTCTGGGTAATATAAGCGGATGTTATGTTATGTATAACGTAAATTAAACTCACAATATACTGATTTCAATTTAGACTTTTTTAGTATTTTTAATACATTTCTACATACACAATTGTAAAAGGTTTAAGCCAATATCTGTATTTCACTTATAATATATACATTATTTCAGCGACCTCATTTTTTAACAACACTAATAAGCAAACTAGACGTCTCGTGAATTCTGCGACTTGCAGCGCTGGCAGCACGTTTGTAGCACCGCGCCCCGTAGTTTTGAAGTTGCAAGATAACAGTTGGAGGGGAGAGCTCCTTGCTCCGTGCTTGAAGACTCGCAGCCCTACGCTCGCTGCTTGAGAAACGCTTACCGACTATGCCAGCCCTACTTGAATTATCTACCCTCACGTTTTCTCTTCGTACTTCTACAAATTAAGTTGTTGACTCGAAATTTTAATGCAGCGTGGATTTTATTCCTTTTCACGTAAAAGAGGTAAGTTTATTCAACTTCACGGTAACTACCTTCATAGAATTAATAACATAAACGCAATCATATATAAAAATAGTAGATCTACTATTCAAATTCGTAAAATACATCTTCATTGGTGTATTGTATTTAAGTAATCACGGCGAATTAACATCGAATTTCACACGAATATAGTTCACGAAATGTTCCAATTATTTCACATTTATACACGGGATATCGAAAAGTCGCGTGCACAGGAATCTAGTTTGACGTTTTGATGACATTTGTCAAAAGACAAATGGTTTCGAGTAGAGATGGGACACGCACGTCGATAGATCGGTATGTGTTTCATCTTTAGTCTATGACTTAACACCCCCATTGGGCAAGTAATTGCTGTCTATATATAAAAATATGTAGATACCTTAACTCGAATAAAACACCCAATAAATCGTGTGAAAACAATAGGCGAAGTTAGGTTTATTGATAACGATACAATTGGTATAAAAATCTCTAAATAGTTCGTCACTTAATAAGCGATTCTAAAATGAATATAACTACAAATACAATTTTCCTCCAAGAAGTCAAAGTTTCCATTGATTTGGTTGCATTGATGCACACAGAATAGAGATTGCACCAACACCAGTTAAGGTGCATTTGCGGAGAAAGTTGTGAGCATCGCGAGTAAGTTGCGAGGGCTCTTGTCACTCGCGCAGTTGTTATCTCAAACACTCGGCGAACAGCGCAGTGCGACTTGGGACACCCATCCAAGCTTAAGAGACAGCGGACAACTGTGAAAAATGGCTTCTACTGTGACACTTTCGAGTGTTTTCAAGAAAAACTGCTCATTTCGACTCGTGCATCATGGTCAGCTTATTTATTTATTTATTTAAGATTTTCAGCAATCACATGCAATAAACTGAGTGTAATTTCATGAAATAAAACTAGTTTATATACAATAAATAAAATTTACGATGGTATTATCATACAATTGAATGTGATTTTTATTTGTTTTCGCGCAATAACAATAATAATACGCTTATTCCGAGAATTAAATGTAATGTACCTAATTCTTATGTTAATCTTAACAATTTCAGTGACTTAAAAAAAAAGAAACACGATTAAATGAAAGTAAAATCACCAAATATTTTTCTACAAAAAATAACGTTCAAAAACAAAATCTTATACTTACCTATTAAATTAAAGAGGTAATATTCTTTTCACCACACCAGTATGAAAAAGATCGTTTGCTTGCCAGAACTCAGTGAGTAAAATGCGTTTTTACTCACTACTGAGGCAAAAGTGATTCAAATTTCGAAACACAAAATCCTTCCAATGAATAGGCGCTGAAAAAAAAACAAAGCAGCCACCATGTAGGTTAGTAATAAATATTGACATCAATTTTATTAAATAACTACAAACGATACGTTTTAATTATTTTAAATTATATAATTATACACGCTTATTTAGTATTTTAATGTTTTTGTATTCGTGATTGACCATTAAATTAATTAAAATGTAACGAAACGAATTTCCGAACGCATTCTTAAAAAAAACTCTGTGTCTGTGTTAGTCATCGCGGGCAACTATAAATTGTTTTTAGTTTATGTTTAATTGTTTACTGGAACTTTTTGGAACTCCAAAATAGTTGCAACAACTTGTTTTTAACACAGAAGTTTGCTTTTTACCAGAAAAATCACGTGAAAAGTATTTGAAAGCATACGACATTTTTAATTAGTGGCGACTTACAAAAGGCCCTAAAACGCATGCTGAATCGATATTTTTGTCGTATTTCATGGAATTATTCCAGGTTTTAAGCAATCGAGTACGAGTTTATTTAAATCTTAATATTTTCTCACTGGAAGAGGTGAAAAGTTTTGTATGTGACGCGTGAGAAAAAAATAATTTCCAGTTAGTGACCTCTCAAAAGCTTGCGCTTGCGAAGTAGTCTTTATTCGAATCACTCGCTACGCGCGTGATTCGATTCAGGACTACTTCGCAACTCAAGATTTATATTGGCACTCACAACAGAAATATAAACTTTTTCTGACTTGTACCATAAATAACTATTATTTGTTTGTACACAATAATCTCCGAGAACAGGAGCGAACGGAAGCTAGTACAAAATGTAGTAATTTATTTCTTTATTAGTAGCAAATTAACACTGTTGTATCCGCACGATTTTCAATGTAGGCATACAGAGGAACTTATTTTTACATTTAAAAATCGAAATGTTGCTTTTATCACCGTGTTAGTAAACCTAATTGATTTTTGAAGTTTCTAAAAAATAAAGATTTCGCAGTCGAATAAAATTTTGTTTGAAGTAGCAATACTCACAATTTACTTCAATTATATGAGTAAATATATATGTAGTTAAAATCGATGCAATAGATTAATAAATAACACACAGCTTAATTAATATCAGATCAACATGACTACAAATAAAATGAAAATAAATATTAATCACGCGCTATTTTCTACATAAAAAATATATGATCGAGTTACAAATAAAATTAACAGCTTTCGAAGTCAATAAACGCAGATATTTATTTCAATGTTAAAAAACATTTCGACAATTAATGAAATGAGAATAAATTTGATTTACTGATTAAATATTTGCCCGATATTTCATATTAATTAATATTGTTTTAATTTGTACATTGATTTAACTCTCGGATTTAATGATTGATCAAAAGGGTAATAATACTAATTGAGTATGGGATTGTTTATCGCTACCGTGCTATGTATTCTGTGGCTATGTCATAATAAAAACTGCTGTACTATATAAAAAATATTATAAAAGATTAATTCTTAGCCGGATATTTTAATAGTAGGTAAGCCGGGTTTCATGAAAAGAACTAGTGAACAGTAAAAACACGTGCTTATTCTTTAAAAAAATGCAGCGCCAAGATTATCCTTAATGTTTAAATACAAAATCAATTTTGTTTATAAAACATCGCTTAAGTTATGTCTCTTATTACTATATAATCGTCATGTAACACAAAACTAGAAATTATTTACCATCTTATATTCGTGACACAAGCTTGATGGCGATACAGTTTTTGGGCATTACCTTTTGGCTAAGAGTGGTAGCTTCAATTTAATCAACGTATTCGTTATCAACGTAATTTGACAATTTCATGATCTGATGTGGCAATCCTACCAAAGTTTCTATTAGTTGATCATCGGTAATCTATCGCTAAAGCGCTTCACTTGTGGCTGCGGTACGGCCGCAGTCGGCTGTCTTGTACCTTGTCGCACGTCGAACTGCCTCCACTCCCAGCTACTTGCTCATTCCCACAGTTTCAATAGTTATTGCAAACTACCATTATGTTTCCGTTCGATATACAGTTACCAAATTAACATCCCTATCTTCGGAAAATATCGAATTTCTAATTTAGATAGTTCGAGTAAGGACCGAGTCATTAGCGCCGAAGGTCTGCGCGATCCCCAGATAATTCATTGCTATAAATTAATATCGATTGCTCGACCTATTTTCGTTGCATATGTATTAGGTGGGCGCCCGGAAGTTGTAAGCAAAAAGCCTGTAAACACACAAAGTTTTATCCTCGTGTCAGTCTTCGTAAAGATTAGCGAATCATTAATTACAAAGTTTTGGGCAACATTAATTCAGTTAACCTTTGTTTTTAGAGCAGGGAGCAAGTCTAAATTAATGCATTTGATGTATAAGTTTACGTTCAGAATTGAAGCGGAACTACATTTATACACAGCAATTCATTATTATACAACTCGTTATAAAGTTGGATTACTTCGGTGCTCCTGAATCTGATTGACGGAGTGGGATGTCCTACACAACAAAAGGCTTTTCATGACACGAATATAACTTAAATCTCGCTCCGAAGGTTTATTTTGTCAATGGTGAAATTTGAAAATGAATCTATTCATGAACGTTATTAGATTTGTAATTTATAGTTAATAGCTTCAATATAGGCCTAATTAAACGAAAGCTTAATCTCCGTCAGAGATAAATAATATTGTATTATTTGTACACTTTTATTTCGAGGAATTTCTTGAAACGGAGGGCTATTCTCGAAAGCCCCTTAACCGCAGCCTAATGTAGGGTGGATTAGTATTTCGTCTCTTGCTTTTATTGTATTTTGCAGACGAAGACAAAACGAAGTTAAGCTTAATCCATCAATTAGAGATGTACTGCAACTAACATAAATGTTTTAATGCTCAGTTCTTGTAACAAATCTCTCTGTTACTGAATTTAGAAAAGCCATTAAGACCCGCTACTGAATTTTAAATTCTCCAATTTATTTGTGGTGGTTAAATTAATGATCGGATAGAAAGTAGACAGTTGTCTTTCAAGGGCAGAATCGAATAAAATGAGAATGGTTATCGATCGGGGAATGGATTCGGGGCTTAGTAATTAACGGGTTGCCTAGCTCGAGCATCCATTAACGAGAGCTTTGATATAACCGAACGTCAACACCTACGTCAATCATACGAATGTCAATTAACGAATCTCCGAGTCGCTATATTTATACTGTTGGTACTGTGACAGTCGTGTGACACCGCGACAGATTCTAGAGTTTGAATTAGATACACCACTTCTCTATAACATGTTTACTATTTTATACCTAAGGTTCTATAGAATAAAGCTAATTGCAAATGAATATTACGATTTCTTTCAAACATTAAATGATAACAATGGGAATTTTACGTATCCTCTATGGCACAAATAAAATATCTTCTTTAGTGTAGAAACACATGATGTTTATTTTGTTCTACGTTGGGTTTGTGGTTAATAAAAAATAAAAAAACAAACTTTATGTAATATATTCGTCTTTATTTTATTTTATTACAGATGTAATATTTTTCCGTATTCTGAATGGCTTTATCCTTGGTTGACCATATTCTACATTAGAAAACTTCCCTAATATCACGCGATTCGAAGTAAGTTTTATTTGCTTAGTACATCATTTCAATTAAATTATACATTAATATGTTATCTTAACGACATAATATTTTATATTGAATCATTTATTTCCAAAACAAGCTACAATTCACAAAGTCAAGTAATTAAAATAAATGGAAAAGATTTGTTTCTAAATAAGTGATATATACATATGCCTCGTTTCAAACTCATAATGCAAATCCCTCAAACAAATCCGCTGCTGAAAGCAAAATAATAAACCAAACAAAGTATTAACTTCTAAACTACCGTGTTCCATAATTATTATTGTAATTCCTGTCTAGAATGAACGCAAATCATGCATATTTACCTTTTGGCTATACGTTTCGGCTAATGGGCTACACGGGGCGTTTTCTTTAAAATAATATGCATAATTTGAGTCAAATCCCGTCAAAACAACAATAACATAATGTAATCTTTATTGAAGTTAATACGGTTTCTTAAATGTGTCAAGTTTGTGTGAAATAAGGCAAGCAACCACAAGCCATCATTTAATCACTCGGTAGGTTAAAGTTCGTCTAAGAAACATCCGAAGTGGTCTCCATCCAGTTAATTATTCAAGTATAGTCAGGTAAAACAAGTCATGTGTACACACTAAGACGTCATGTGTTAATTAATTGTTTGTCTATTGAATATAGATATGTTTTACAATAAAATGAGGTAGAAATAAATTCTTTTTATACCATACCTATACCGACAATAATGCTTTTTAATAATGGGATTTTACTGATTCTTTAATTATGTAAAACCCCATTATTAAGCAAAAATTTGCTTCCTTCCGCGGCTCCGCCCCCGTGGTTAGTCGATTAAAAAGTAGCTTAGGTTCTTCCCGCGCCTTGCCGGTAGTTTTGGAGCCTAGCCCAAGATACAATCAAACAGATAGTTAGTTATGTACCATAAATACAGGCTCAGGCTAGTACTATCGAACTAATACAACCGCAGCCAACCAAAAGATATCTGAAATCAAAACATTTATGACTATTTTCCCACAATAGTGAAGAGGGGTGAAATCCGTAATAATAATTTGTTCGAGACTGTAAAGCCGTAAGACCACATAACTATGCCGCACCTGCGTGCATTTCAACTCGTATGAGGCGTATTAGTTCGAAAATTTTACGTCAGCATTAAAATGAGAACATAAAACTAAAACACTCGTAACTTACTAGGTAATGCATTATAATCTTTGAAATGAATAAAATTCACAGCTTTTATGTCTTTGGAAGTCGTAAAACGAGCGTCCTTCTTCACCTAGTTCAATTAAGTACGTCGTTTGATTCAAATTCATTCCAAACTGGTTCTTAGCAAATACTTCTCAAACAATAAATGTTTGTAAAAATCACGTCCATAAAATAAGGCATTAAAATTCGGACGTCAATTTGTTCACAGTACTAATAAAAGAAACTCATAAAAGTTTTCACGGAAGCCAGCGACATCATTATTTAAATTATAGTAGTTTTATATATTAAAAAAACAAATTAATTTTAATCTTTAATATTTTACGCACTCATTAGTATTAAAACAGAATCAGAGATTTTTATAAGTGCTTGCGGCTTTATTAATTAAATGCCACACTCGTGAAATTATAGTTTTACAAAGAATACTTATGTCTAAAATATTAACTTTTCTTTAATAAAATTATTGTCTGTATTTTAATATATGAAATATTTACAAATTAATAACAAAATATTAATTACGTTTAATTTTCAACTCCAGTTGTCTTGTAATAACTTGATTTTAATTAATTGGGTTGAGTTAAAAAACAGCGTTATAAATGAATGTTAATTAAAAAAAAAAATTTCGCCATGAGTTTAAAATCTCTTGGCTAAACGATATAAGATTCACACGAAGTTCCCAAAGGCCCAGTTACTTATACATAATTTGTTGCTATAACTTTATTTTTGCGAACAACCTAAATAAATAGATATGAAGCCTCTATCAGAGCACATAGTTATAACGCTCTGGCATGAATTCAAAATCTTTGGAATAACAATAAATGTTATTGTTATAATAGCTATCCAAACAAGTTATTCCTGTAAAGTTGTGTATATTGCATGGCAGCACGCCTTACATCATAATATTACCTAATATGCAGAGCGGTGCTTGAAATTGAAACATTAGTAAATGCTTCTCAAAAGATAGACAAACACTCACCGCTCTGAGTGTTTAACAATCCACTCCTGCATGTACACGATGTTAAGGAAAACTCTTTTACGAATTTATATTTTCCAAGATAAAATTTTTCGCCGGCGTAAATTAGATAAAAGCCGTAGAAGGACACTAAGCCACACTCGTTTATAACATTTGTAACTGAAACATAGCAAGTAAATGTAAATACATCGTTTGGTAGAAAAAGTTAAGAGAAGGGTCACTTTTAGTGCTTTTTTACGCAAAACACAATAAATGTATTCAAATTAGAGAGTTTGGTGTGACCACAACGAGAAAAGAATCGCAGTCGTTTCCAAGAGATCTTTGTAACAAGGGTCGGCAGATCCCTCCGTAATCGTTATCCATAATAGTTGGGACACTTCCTCCGCCTCCGCTCAGCTCTGCCGATGACGTAAACATTCACTGACCAACAGATGAATAAAGGAGAACCGTGAAGCGACACCCTTTACCTTGAATCTCGCAGATACTTGTTAATTGAACACTTCGACTGGTTGCGATCCAACTTAACGGTATACGACCAGTGTTATTGAAAATCGTAAACTCTATTCATGAAATCGAAGCAATTCGATAAGTTTATAGGCAGCTTACGAGAGGAGAGCTATGGGAAGGTCAAATAACGTCAAAGGGTTGTATAACGGCGTCTCGAAGTTTTAATTAAACAGCAACATTTGCGGTACTTGTTACTGACACGCCATTTATTGAGAAGGAGACAGACAAACATATAATAATTTGTTAAATAATAGTTGGTATTTACTGTCATTGTTGACGCTCTCACTTTTATTAAAAAACACCACTACAAAAACGTCAATTTCACAAATAATGAAAAACTTTATAAATTAAGAATAACACATTTATCATTATTACGTCTCTTTTAATGTTTCGGAATACCTTTGAATACGCGCAAATCCCTGGGTTACATATTTATAGACCTTAACTTCTCCTTTACTTTTTCTCGGCTTGAGATATTTTTTCCTGCAGCTAACTAGCACTGAAATGCGCGGCAATTAATTTCTAGTGGACCATCTCTTTGAAAAGTATATAATGCATCAAGAAACATTGCATCAGAAGGACGTAATAGATTAATAAATAAAAGCAAGTTATTTTGAAAGCTTTAGCAGCGGCTTGATTAATAATTGGAATTATTTTAATAGTAGAATTGTATAAAAATGGAATTACCTTTTCTTTTACTTTACTAATATACATACATTCATAAAATCACGTCTTTATCCTACGGGGGTCGGCAGAGGTCTTAACTTGAATTAATATACAAATAAATTAAATTATCATTATTTATTTATTAAAGCGTAAATATAATTAAATTATTATGAATATCTGAAATATATCAAGGCTGTTTGTTTGGCACTTATAAGAAGGTATACTTCTTTCTTACTTTTATTGTATTTTGCAGACGAAGACAAAACAAAGTGAAGCTAAATCCATCAATTAGAGATATACTGCAACTAAGGTAAATGTTTGGCATACATGCTCTTGTAACAAATCTTTATGATTCTGAATTGAGAAAAACCTTTAGGACTTTATTTGTGATTGTTAAATTACTCATCTAACATCAGATAGAAAGTAGACAGTGGTCTTTCAAGGGCAGTATCGAATTTATATGAGAATGATTATAGATTAGTAAACGGAACGGGGCTTAGTAATTAACGGTTTGCCTAGCTCGAGCATCCATTAACGAGGGCTTTGATATAACCCAATGTAAACACCTACGCCAATTATCATACGAATGTCAATTTGCAAAACTCCGAGTCGCTAATTATACTGAAATTGATACTGTGACAGTCGTGTAATATAGTAACAGATTCTAGAACTTGATTTAGATATAATCACTTCTCCATAGCATGTCTTATCATCATGTATACACAAGGTTTTTTTTAGAAGCTCATTTTGAATGAATTTTACCATTTTTTTAACCGACTTCAAAAAAAGGAGGAGGTTCTCAATTCGGATGTATGTTTTTTTTTTTTTTTTTTTTTTTTATGTTTGTTCGCCGATTACTCGAAGACGCCTGGACCGATTTGAGAAATTCTTTTTTTGTTTGAAAGGATATACTTCTCATGTGGTCCCATTTTTTTCCAGTCACGTTCTGATGATGGGATCCTAGAGAAATCAAGGGCAACCCTCAAATTTAAAAGGCTTCTATATTGTTTTTTGTATATTATCTAAAGCTACTTGGATATTTGCATCTAGTAATCAGACTTTTAATTTGCTGAGCTGATGCTGGAAGGTACAACTCCTCAACGGTTAGGAGTACGGGGATAATTCTTTAAATATAGGCTCCTTGAGGCTGTTTACTGTATTCTTTCAAGTTATACACAGATGGGGCGAGACGTTTAATATTACTTATGTATATTTATAATATGAGGTCATGATTTGATGATGGGATCCTAGAGAAATCATGGGTAACCCCTTAAATTTCAAAGGCTTCTATAGTTTTATTCGTATATTACCTAAAACTACTTGGATATTTGCATTTTAAGTTGCTGAGCTGATGCTGGAAGGTAAAACTCCTCAACGGCTCAAGTAACCGTCGTCTCCTCATTCGAGAAACTTTTTTGCTCGGTCTACCCATCACTTAAAATCGTAAAATAAAATAATTTTTAACAAAAGAAAAAATCGACTTCAAAATGTAGGTAAACTAAAAAGCAAAAAATAAATTTACTTCGCACAAAATAATACGTTTTTTCATTTAGTTAAATAGACATTATTAAATAATTATTTTATAATTCTGAAGTCGGTGTCAAGTAAACAATAACTCTGTATAGATAATATCAATCTTTCTAACAACTATTTTCTGACTGAATATTAGTTCTTAATTATCCGATTTACTTGGCACCGACTTGAGAATTATAAAATAATTATTTAATAATGTCTATTTAACTAAATGAAAAAACGTATTATTTTGTGCGAAGTAAATTTATTTTTTGCTTTTTAGTTTACCTACTTTTTGAAGTCGGTTTTTTTTTTTTGTTAAAAATTATTTTTTCAAAAATTAGACAACGGGTCTGAATCGCGTAATTATTATAAAGGTAAATAAATACCTATGCTCGACGTTTCGAATGACTTGCATCATTCTTGGTCACGAGCCGACTGGTGAAGCTTTATTTACCTTTATAATAATTACGCGATTTAGACCCGTTGTCTAATTTTTGAAAAATGTTTTCATTCAAACATTGAATGGTAACGAAATTTTACGTAACCTCCGTTCACAACACGTGATTTTTTTATTGTTTTACGTTGGTTTCGAGATTATTTAATATATATTAATGTGAAACAAACCTATTGTAATATAAATGTTTCTAAATTTTCTTCTGTTGCAGATGTTATATTTTCTCTACCAGGGATTTTTTTGTCCTCGGACGACCATATTCCATCTTAAAACTTCCCTAATTTTACGCGAGTTGAAGCGAGTTTTATTATTAGATCTTACTAAATACATCATTGCAATTCAATTGATGAGTCTGTTTAATTTACATTCTAAATAAAACACAACTCAACATAATTATATTTTAAATTGATTGACTTATTTCGAAAACAATACACCATTTCGTGAGCCGAGCAAAAAAAATAAATGAAGCAAGTGTATTAATCAAATGCCTCCTTTAAATCTCCTAATGAAATTCCCTTAAACAAATCCGCTGTTAGAGGCAAAATAATAAAACAAATAAAACTTTTATTTTAATCTTTATTTAGGTTTATACAGGATTGAGTGAAATAAGGCAAGTAACCGCGAAGCGTGCATGCAAAGTCTTAGCTTTGTGGTGGACTATGGTCTTACACTTCTCATCATGAAAAGAGACCCGAACCCAGCAGTGGAATATGTATTAGATACTGAACTGTTAATAAGGCAAGCAACCATTAGCCATCATTTAATTACTCGGTAGGTTAAAGTTCGTCTAAGAAACATTCGAAGTGGTCTCCATACAGTTAATTATGCAAGTAGTTAGGTAAAACAAGTCATGTGTACGCACAGAGACATGTGTTTTTTTATTGTTTGTCTATTGAATATGGATATGTTTTACAGTAAAATGAGGTAGAAAAAATATATTTGATAATAATATCATATAATAATCCGGCTATAATGTTTCTATATAATGGGATTTTACATAATCTTTAATTATGGTATAAAAAATATTTTTTTACTATAATATTAGACTAGAAAATCATTTGATAATTTCATCATGTAGCCGATTTTTGACGTCGGGGGTCGATCATGTGACGTTTTACATAACTTCACATTATTATTTGGTCATTAAGATATTAATAAGTATTTAGCTTCACCACTTTGATGTGTAGCAAAACTAATTAAATACAGGGCTCTAAACTTTAGATAACTAGAGTAAAACTATAACAGTTAATATTTTACGACAGCTGTGAGACTGTATTGGTATAATAACTTGAGCCAATAACAATCGGGTGTTTAATCTCTCCTTCCAGAGTCGAGTACCTAGTGGAAACCGCAGGCAACCTCGTAAATTCCATTTTACACAAGGACTAAGTAACCATGATGGTTGGCCGAGTTAGTAAAATAGCTTAAACGACCTTAATATTTGTGTAACATGCTTAGCAAAGCTATTATTTTCTTATAAAATACTACAATAATAAAATATGCGTCTTTTTTTTTAATGTACTGTGTGAGGAGTGTCTGTAATTTCTTCTCATAGATGGCGCTGTACATCTAGGAAGGCTAGGCTGACGTGAACAGCAAGTTATTAAAGAATTGAATGGTATGGGTTCAAATACCACTGGATTCTTAATATTTCAAGCTTAATATTAGCTTAAACGCGCTTGCAAGAATTAAATTAATGGTAAGATAAAATATAAAAAATATAAAGCAGTCAGCCAGTTACCCAATAAAATGTTAATTATTCGTATAAATAAATAGTTTTCAACGTAAACAAACATAATATCGAATTACGAATTGGCCACGAGTAAACCTTTGATGAAAAACTCACGTCACCACTAACAGGGCCATCAAAAAAGGATTTACCATAACTGCTCGTGTGTCAAAGTCTGTGCAATCCGATCGTTGGCTTTGGAGAGGAATATGTTAGCTTATAGTTTCTGGTATCACTTTTACATCATAGACGAATTAATGTACGACAAAACTAGAATTAAATTTAAGAAAAATAACATTCACAAATAAATATAAAATGAAGTTATAGATAATTTTGGTCGTTGAAAGTCAGTCCCAGTACGCTACTTTAAATCACTAACAAACGCAAAAATATTGGCGGTGATTGAATTTTTGATAGTATAAAATGTGAGTTATATCCGTATCGGAGCTGCATCGCATAAATCACCGTCGTTTATTGGTCACAAATTCATACTCACCATTAATACATCACAATATCACGCTGATGATTTTCGGATTGTGCAATGCACACCTTGCATTCGTATATTGTTCCATCGCTGGCGAATAACCTAGCCTTCAAACTATTACGTAGCTGCAAAGTTATCTACTAAGTTAGCTTGCAAGTTTATTTTGTTTTTATGTGTTGATTAAAAAAATAATTCATCTCGAAAATAAATAAAACTAAAAAAAATAACGAGAAAAAAGTCGTTGTAATTATAGCTTGTAACACAATGGTTTATTTTATCTAAATGGTATGTATCATTTTAAGATAGGTACACATAAATGCCACAAGTAGACAAAACTAGGATAGGATCCCCCGTAATGTAAGTCCCTCATACCTACATAAAATAACCTAGCTCTTATTGAGGAGGTACTATCTCCTCAATGCTGAAACAAAAGCATATATTTTGTTTATTATTCTTTTGCATGCTATATTTTTAGTTCTGTACTCTTGTTGACTCCGAGTTGATACTTTATCTTTCTATCTTATTTCTTTCTCTTAAACATCAACCAGGCCGCAGCAACACGAACACTACAAAACGTTGGCATGCATGGTGTGTAAATGCACAACAACTATTGGGCTGTCAAGCGAGTGTCAGGGTAGTAACCAGGCTACTATTGAAATAATGCGAACACAACCAACCAGAATACCTACCTGTGTATCAAAAAAGTAATGACACAATACACTTTACCGTCCATTTTGCCACAATAGTGAGACGAGGGTGCGAGTAAAAAAAAATTGTTCGCGAGTGTAAAGCCGTAACACCACATAACTATGGCGCACATGCGTTATATTTCCAACTCGCTTGTATGTGGCGTAGTTTAAAAAAAATACGGTCAGTATTAAAATGTGAACATAAAACTAAAACACTCGTAACTTACTAGGTAATGCATTCTCTCTCTCTACGGTCGGTCCCTCATGGCTGAGGATCGTGGTCATCATCGGATGTGGATGGCCTGCATCTGGCCTTAATAATCTGCCTCCACCGGGTAATGCATTATAATCTTTGAAATGAATAAAATTCACAGCTTTTATGTCTTTGGAAGTCGTAAAACGAGCGTTCTTCTACACCTAGTTCAATTAAGTAACCTACGTCTCGTTTGATTCGGATTCATTTCAAATTGGTTCGTAGCAAATACTTTGCAGAACAATTAATGTTTGTAAAATTCAGATTCATAAAATAAGGCATTAAAATTCGGACGTCAATTTGTTCAAAACTCTTAAAAGTTTTTAACGATAGCCCGCGGCATCCAAATCCTTCAATTTATGTCATAAATTAAAGAAACAAATGAATTTTATGTTTTGAGATATTACGTACCTATTAGTATTAAAAGCAAATCAGAGTTTTTAATAAGTTCTTGTTGCTTAATTACTTTTAAATTAAATGCAACAGTGGAATTATAGTTTTACCAAGAATACTTATGTCTGTAATTTCAACTTTATTTTAATCAGTCTTACAGAATATATGAAATAATTACAAATATTAAGTACGCTTCATTTTAAGCTCAAGCTGTCTTGTAATAATGATTTGAAATGATTTGAATTGCTTGGGCGTAAAAAAGCTTTTTAAGTGACTGTTTTAAATTAAATTAGTCGAACTTTTGCCAAAAGTTTCAAATCTCTATGACTGATGTAAGATTTACACGGGGTTTCTAAAGGTCCAGATAAATGTTATTTGTTGTTAAACTGTAGTTTTGTTAACAACCTTCATAAATAAATATGACGCCTATATTGGCATGAATTGTTTAAACATTAAATTTAGATTTTACTGCAATTCAAACAAATTCTTTACTCCGTTCATATAAAATGTGTTTAGTGCATGGCAGCCCGCTTTACAACATAATAGTAATATGCAGTGGTGCTTGCTGTTCCATTTAACATCAAAAGAAGTATATAAACGCATAGACTAACAATCCCTCTGAGCGTTCGTCTCACGACTCGGGTATACACGGTGCGAAGAATTTTATTTCAAATTTTCGAAAATAAAAGTTACTCATTTCATCTTTTAAAACTTTTCGTCGGCGTATATTAGATAAAATCAGCAGACGGCCACTAAGCCACACTCGTTTATAACATTTGTAACTAAAACATGGCAAGTAAATGTAAATACATCGTTTGGGAGAAAAAGTTACGAGAAGGGTCACTTTTAGTGCTTTTTTACGCAAAACACAATAAATGTATTCAAATTAGAGTTTTTGGTGTGACCACAACGAGAAAAGAATCGCAGTCGTTTTCATGTGATCTTTGTAACGAGGGTCGGCAGATCCCTCCGTAATTGTTATCCAAAATAGTTCGGTCACTTCTTCGACCAACAGATAAATAAAGGAAAGCCGTGACGCAAACCCTGTACCACGAATCTCGCAGATACATGTTAATTGACCACTGCGACTGGATTGCATGCAACTACGGTATTGGGTTATTGAAAATCGTAAACTCTATCCATGAAATCGAAGCAATTTGAAAAGTTTATAGGCAGTTTACGAGAGGAGAGCTATGGGAAGGTCAAATAACGTCTAATGGTTCAAAGTTTTAATTAAACAGCAACATCTGTGATCCTCGTTACTGACACGCCACTTATTGTTACGAGAACACACAAACAAATTATTTGGGCAACGATAGTTTGTATTTTCTGCCATTCTTCACATCGTCACTTTTATTTGAACACACCGCTATAAAAACGTCAATTTTACAAATAATGAAAAACCTTATTAACACACTTATCACTATTACGTGTCTCTTTTGATATTTCGAATTAACCTTTGAATACGCGCAAATCCCTGGGTTACAAATTTATAGACGTTAAATTCTCCCTTACTTTTTCTCGGCTCGTATTTTTTAAGTAGCACCAAAATGTGCGGCAATTAATTTGTACCGGATCGTCTCAAAGAAAAATGTTTACCGTTCAGTAGGTAAATTGAAATTCATAGGGATCAAGAGAAAATTGCATCTTAAGGGCGTAATAGATTTATGGATTGAAGCTAGTTATTTAAAAATCTTTAGCAGCGACTCGAATTAGGAATGTTTGAAGTTAATGGAGGCGGCTAGGTGCGCCTCAGTTCTGCTTTGCATAGTGCTGAACAACTCTCTGTGAGAATCGCAACAATTTTCCGGAACATTTCCGAGCGGCTAACGAACGGAAACGCAGGGGACGCAGCCAATTGGCGGATAAATGCACCTCAATTACTATATTGCGGCTACATTTTTACTTTTAATGTTCTTTTTAGATTTAATGATGGAACATTTTATTTATTTTCTTAACCTAAACGTTTGGTAGATTGGTTCGGTAAAATGTGAGGTAAGTAAATCTTCTTCCTTTAGACGTGACTGTGTTCGAGTTTCGTACGAATTTATATTCTCTGTGGGTACTGAGGCTACACACCAATACTTATGTATTGGTGTGTAGCCTGCTGATCCTGGCTGAAGTAGATTGTGTAAAATGCAATTACTAGAATTTAATATAGAAACAAGTATATCGTTTACATAAATATTTAATATGAATATCTATAATCGTTTTAAAACTATATACTAATTATTTTTTGCTCTGCACTAATAGAGCACATTTCTTTTCAACTTATTAAAAAACGTGGTTCTTACTCGTTTCGCTCATATACCGTAATATCACATTTCGAAGATTGAGTTAAAATATCGCGCAACAAAACATTATTTGTATTTGTTGTTCTTTATCTAGAGACGTGAAAGAAACGTCGCAGCCAAAGTTTAAAGAGAACTGGCGAGACGCAGGAGTGTGTATATTTACACGAATCATTTCGTGGTATTTTTGACCCCTTTACAACTCGAAACCTATTTAACTTTCATACTTGAAATTTTTCATATGTATTTAAAGTCCATTAGTTAACCAGAATCCAAAATTCCTAAATGTAGCTTTAACAGGTATCGAAATATTAACGTTAAAACACCAGATTATTCGTGATTGACTGATTTATAGATTAAAAACCATACCCACTTCCAGATGACCTAGTAACTTGGTATTTGGCATAAAGCTAGCCTATATGACATTTCCATATGAAAAATAATTTAAAAAAATACCGTTCGATAGATGGCGTTGTTCCTATTCCTTGAATCAAGCTATTCTTTGGTTGACAACTTAAATAAATAATATGAAAGAATTCGAGACAATAGTTTTAATTTAAAGTAAAGTATTTTTTGTTGCCTACTTTTAAATTTCTATCAACAAATGAAATTTTAGAAAGGAACATGGGTATTAAAATATCTTTAATCTTTTGTCTATGACATTAAACGTAATAAACTTTTGTACAAACATAAATATTACGCCAACAAAAGCATATTTATGGGTGTCAAGCTCTGTGTAAATAAATCGAAGCTGAAAATTCGACTTGGCTAGTTTTTATGTAGTGATTACATGATATTTATTTTGGTTTACCAACTTAAGTCACACGCATACTAGTATACCAATAAAATGCCAATGGTCGTTTCTAAAATTGTATTTGTTAATAAAAAACTAATCAAGTCATGTGTTCAGTTAGGATTTATTTACACAGAACTTGGCACCCAAGTAAATATCAATTGTTTTGTAAGCGTAATATTGTTCTTGGCACTCATGTCACATTTGTGTTTTTGATGCCATATTTTTTATTACAGTCCAAATTGGTTCGTAAATCAATTCCAGTTACTAAGTAGGCAATTTACTTTGCGCTCCGTTAACAGGCATACTTTACTACGTAACCTAACAGAACTAAATGATCACGCCATTCCGCCAGTCCAAAGCCACTGGAAACATCTTATTTCTCTCAGTAGCTTGACTTGAAAAATACGAGAGGAATGCGCTCACATTAGGTTCGGTCGTTACTTAGGTCCTCGCAATGGTTTCGAGCCTGGGTCGAGCTGCGGTGACTAATGGCTGTGGTGTGGCAAAATATGCTTCACGTAAGAGTTCGACGAAACCACTAACTATGCTAGTAATGCAACAAATAAACTATTATCTATTGTTGAATAACCAGAAAGAGACAGGAAAAAACATTTGAGAAACACGTTGTCCAAACATAAATGTAAACAATGCTACTAGTTATAATTATTGGAACTCATTAAGTGGTAAATAACTTATTAATTATTTGGAACAGAACTTAATTAATACAACAATTAGGTTTATCAATTAGTACATCAACCAATATTTATTATTCAATTTGATTAACTTATAAGTAAGTGGTCTATACCTTTGTGCATTGTTCAAGGGTGTTAGATTATATATATATTTTTTTGAAACTCTTCAATACACACGGTAGAGGCAAAAATAAAACACTTTTTGTATTATGTATAAGATAAGTATCCCCAGCGATATATTCGTCCCTGATCTTTATGTTACCTGTGGCTTTTTGCCTTCAGATATGCCGCCCTATTTCTGATTCAGGAAAGAAAATAAAAAAGTCGGAATTACGCCTAATGTCCCTTTACAATGTTCAGTCGGAGACAAATAAGTAGAAATAATCTCCGCGAGGGAAGGTAAGTAACGCAGGTCGCTTGGCGCTCGACGTTGATGCTCTGAGCCTTTCGTATCAGAAGGACACATAAGCATAACGTCCTATGAGCACAATGTCCTACAAGCATAACGTCCTATAAGCAGTTAGTCCTATTAGCAAAATGACCTAGTAGCAAGTCGTCCTAATATCAAAAGGACATTGTAGCAAAATGCCCTTACTGTACAGTTCAACACAAAATCAAATCAACTTGAAAAGAGTATTTTAGTACACACTTAATAATTATATTATATAACTGAAGTACTGGCCACTAGAAAAAGAAAAAATCTTTTGACACATTGACAATAGCGATTTCATGCAATGTGTCCCTGATATTTATCGAAAATTGTAATTTCCTAATATTTTTTAAAACGCATTTTGCTTTTGAGAAAAAACATAATGGATAGTGGTGAAGGTGCAAGTTCCACATCGAGACCGAAAACCGAATTTGTATTTATAAAATCACAAAGAGGTAAAGATGTTTTATTGTACGCCGGTCACCGATACAATTTGAAAAAATTAAACAAAAAAAGTGGTACAACGAATTGGCGGTGTGCCAATCGAAGTATTTGTAGTGCCAGTGTTACCTTAGATAAAGAAAAAAAAGAAGAGCTGCATTCATCGGAGCATACATGTAGAATGAATGTTAACAAAAATTTAGTGGACAATGTCATTAATGAATGCAAACAGCAAGTCTGCAAAAAGTACACCTCCGTACAAACAATTTTTGAGAAGGAATTTTCAAAAGAATGCAATAATGATATTGATACAATACCGGCATATGTAAGCAAAAAAGATACTCTGTATCGTGCACGGAGGAAGTTCTTAAAAACAACAAAAACCGAATTTAAAGACCTTAATGAAGTGGTAGTGCCTGATATATTAGCCGATAAATTTTTGGTGTGTGCTGAGGGAGAAAATAATAATAAAATTTTATTGTTTGCAACACCAGTAGGTGAAAAACAATTGAAGTCCTTACCTCCTAATGCAAAACTTTTTGGTGATGGCACTTTTAAAATACCACAGCCATTTTACCAACTCTATACGATGCAGATCGACATAGACAGTTCTGATGAAATGACTAATATTGTGCCTATTCTGTATGCGCTTTTGCCTAATAAGATGCAAGTAACTTATAATAGATTATTCACTCTGGTTAAGGACCGGTTTGGGGCGGCAATTCCGTATTTTAAATGTGACTATGAAGTAGCTCAGATGAATGCCTTTAAAGCAGTTTTCCCAGAGGCGCACTTGTCTGGATGCTTTTATCACATGAACAAAGCTGTATGGCGCAGAGCAGAAAAAATAATTGTTAAAAAGGATGACAAAACCGTCAAATTAACCGATACTCACTTTGGTAGAGAAATTGTGAGACTCAGTGCCAATCTACCATTACTCCCGTCAGAATATATAAACGTTGGCTGGGAAAGCATCAAAGACAAAATTCAAAATAATAGAAATAAAAATTATGCGGGCCCTTTAAAAGAGTTTACTGATTATTTTGAGAAGCAGTGGATGAAGATGTCACCGGAATTTTTAAGTTGTGCAACGGAACGCCATCGTACTAACAATGGACTTGAGGGCTGGAATAGAAGATTTAACGCGAAGCTAAAACCAAAGCCAACGCTCATAGCATTTATAAACGCACTTCGAAAAGAAGCAAAATGGCAAGACTTAAGATTGCGTAAGGCACTTTTAAAAATGGAACCGCGAAGAAAAAATCAACAAATTTTTGAATCCAAATTTGACAAAGAATTGCGTAAGCTCAATGAAAATATTCTCTCTCCCATTGATTTTCTTACAAAGGTCATAAATTTAAAAAGAATTATTTTTGACGATTACTAGTTTATTTCGTTTAGAATAAAATTTTAGTATACTACACATAGTAGTGGGTATTAAAATTTAAACACTTTTTTTTATTTTCAGTGCAATGTTTAATAGATAGATTCTTATGTGCAGTTAAGTTTTTATGATAGAAAAATAAACATTTTTTTCTTTTCTCTTATCTTTATCTTATGTCCGCTACACACGTATCGCCTAAAACTGAACTTTAAAAAATTGTTTGCAGAAAAAATTAAAAAACCTTGTTAAAGCATTAAATAACGCAAAAAGGCAGTTAAATAGTTCTTGAAATCTGAGCTGATATTTTTTGTTTCTATCACATTTTGTGAGCACCGAGCAGCAAAAAACGTTTTATTTTATTTTGTCGCTTTATAGTGAAGTGTCTCTACATGAATCATTCTCGTTTAAGACGGCTTTCCAGCAGTTAGAAGAACGGGTACAAAAACGACTTATCCTATGTAGATTAGTTTGTTACTCTTAACTTCTAATATGAATATACTTAAATAATATTCAACGTCTCGCCTCATCTGAAAATAACTTAAAAGAATAAAGTTACCGGTCTGAACGTGCTATTATTTTAAGAACTATCCGCGTCCTCCTAACCGTTGAGGAGTTGTACCTTCCAGCATCAGCTCAGCAACATGAGATGCTAACTGCTAGATGCAAATATCTAAATAACTTCAGACAATATACAAAAAACACTAAAAAAACCTATAAAATTTTAAGGTTCTCCTTGATTTCTATGGGATTCCATCATCAGATCTTTACTTGGAGGCCATGGGACAATTTCGGAAGTAGACTTTCTCAAATAAATTTTTTTTTTTATAATCGGTTCAGAAATGACGGGCAATCGCTAGACAAACATAAAAAAATATAAACGCGTCGAATATAAAACCTCCTCTTTTTTGGCAGTCGGTTAAAAGAGTCGTAATTTTTATGCCTATGAATATTGGTTTGCCAATCCAATGACGCAGTTTTAGTTTTTATCAAAATCAAGTTGGAGTACTTTTCGCTTTTCCTCATATTTTCAGATTTGGCCATCGGCTCTCATTGGAAACAATATCCTGTATATTTGTCGGTCAGCGGATAGGTAAAGGGATGGCACCAAATTGCATGTTGTAACTGATTGTACTTGATCAATTAAGAACATTTTGCTACAATGTCCTTTTGATATTAGGACGACTTGCTACTAGGTCATTTTGCTAAACGGACCAACTGCTTACAAGTCGTTTTGCTATTAGGACATTGTGCTCATAGGACGTTATGCTTATGTGTCTTTCTGATACGAAAGGGCTCTGAGTTCGCGGGCCGACGCTCATTATTCTTTCGCCCACCCCTGTCTAAGTGACTTCACTTTCTTTCTCACTTCCTTCCCTTTGTGAGAATCCATTTAAATTTAAGTATTTCATTGAAAAAAATATTCATGATACTTTTAATAAAGTCTCACGAGTCACCGCTCTCTGAGAAACACGATTTTTGTACTTTATACAAAAGCGCCTACTGAAGTTTAGTGTGGGTGTTTAAACGTGTTCTATTATGCTCTGCTATGACAATAACTGTATAAGTAAGTTAAAATGTAGATAGGTATATATGGCATGCAAAATTTGGTAGAAATCGGGAACACGCGAGATATTTATGACTTCCTCTTCACTTCCAGAGGCTCTCGGGGTTCAAAAGCTACTAAAACTATGTCACATAATGCAAAATCGTATTCAAATCTGGGACATATACTAATTTTGACTTTGGGATAATCCTTTTAAAATATAATATGTTCGAATATATTTTTGAGTGATTTAAAGAATTTAAAAAACTGTTAATATTTGATCAAAGAATAAATACTAAGAGGAATTTTATTTTAGGCGACAGATTCTGCGCATATAATATTTATACAAAAACATTCGATTTACTTAGTAGATGGAATGTTTTAAAACCAAAATGATTTAATGGCATCGGTCTAAGTCCGAGCGAGTGACATGACATAGGTTAAATCAACGAGCAATGTCAGGTACAAACGTACTATACATACTGACATAAAAAGATTTATTAGACAATTTAAATGTTTCAAAGTTACATTGTGATGTATATGTAGGTTGTTTATATATTGAGGGATATTATTTAAAGAGATAACACGGAGTTAGGTCAGTAAGGCATGAGAGGTTCGTCGACGCCACATCGTTTAGATAAACCGCCGCCGCCCGTCGCGGTGCTCGCCGCGAATTTCACACGACTTCAAATGTAATAAACAGTTCTGGTTGCGAAACAACCTTTGCGTGGGAGTATTAACGTGTGCTTCTTTATATTTGGCAGAGAGGATTTACGGTAACTGCATTGTTACTAGACGTCCTGTTGTACAAAGTTTTAATCAAAAGCATTCATCTCATACAAGTTTATTTTTGCGTAGTGTTTTCTGCTTTATTTGAATCGCTCTGCGTGTTTTCTGTGCTAGTTTTCGAGCCTCGTGTGGAATGTGTTATTAAAACATATTTTTACAAAAGTAATAGCTAGTACATTACACTTGTGAGATACAACTGCAGTTGTATACATGTGTCGCTTTGGTTACGATTGTAGCTATACCCTTATACCGTCAATCTTCTCGGGAATAGTAAATTTAGTTTCACATATCTTATGGTCACCATACCAACTTTATTATTAAGGGGAGGGGGATTTATTTTAAAATTTAAATGTTTAAAATGTTTTTTTAAAGTGGGTTCATATTTGCACTTAAATATCAATGAGGTAATCAAATTAAACTTAAATCATTTATAAATATTTTTGCATTGTAGATAACATTATAAATCAACTAGACTTTTTGTTTAAAAAATGTTGGTAATTCAACCAAGTAGAATTAGAAAACGTTAACATAGTATCTCGGGTGGGCTGCTGGACTCATTCGAACATTATCTCGCAGAGTCAATATTGGGATGTAGATGTGAATATTAAATTACGACGTGTTTCCGACGACCGCTGGCTCCGCACGGAATATCAAAGTTCCAAGTCCAATATCAGCGTCGTGAAGGCTCAATAACGTTTCACATTCAGACGGAGAGCAGTATGCGCGCCAGCGCCAATACGTAGCGGGAGATAAGAATTAAATGTTATCGACAATCGCACGGCCTTATAGCCACTATAGATACGTAATGTTTGCGGTTTGTATGAAATTCATATCGATACGATACGACCCACGCCGCGCAGTGTCACGGATCGTCGAAGGCAGGTATAAGACCCAGATACGACCAAAGTGGAGCGGAGGGGGGAGGAAAGGACATGTGTCGTGAATAACCAATCGTATTTTGTTATATCCACATCATTTTTTTTTATGATGGTAAGGCACGCTATTGACCACGATCTCACTTGATGGTATGTGATGATGCGGTCTACGATGGAGCACGCTTACCTATGAGATACCTATTAACCCTTGCTTTGAAGAGATCAAATTTGTACTCTTCCCTCTCCTCACCTGGATATCACCTGCCAGCTTTAGCGCACTACTTCGCTCCTCTCTTGTTCAAAGCGGAGAAGAGAGAGCGGTGCGCCGCCCGTCCGTTATGCTTAGCGGCGCTGCGCGCTGCTCGGCCAACCCGCTGCACATATCACTGCTTGCTTACCCACTGTACAATTCTATACAAATTGAGACGTCACCAGTCATCTCCGCTTAATCCATCGCCACCAAAGCGGAGTAGGAGATAGTAAAATAACGAAAGCTGTTTTTTTTTCAAAACACAGCTCCTCTGCGTTCATCACCTCTCCGCAATGGTGGTAACCAGGCATATTATTATTCAAGGGCAACAATACCAATACTTCACTTTTTCCTTGAGTGTCATTGTCTATTATATCGTACACCAACAAAACGATTTGGGTTTCCGATTAGTCCGGTGTGATTGGTGTTAGAAAAGATTTATTTTGTGTTTGTTTGTTCATGAATATTTATTCCGTATTGCCGAAGCTTAGAGCATCCGGGAATCCGGATATAGCATGTTCTTATGACCACGCCTCATTATCCTCTTACGGCGAAGATGCAATCGACGCTGACCTAAATCCAGCTTCGTAGTTTCAAATGTGAGAGCTAAAATGTTGTCTGAGTTAGATAAACATTTAACAATAGGAAATGCATATAGAAGTTTGTCAGTTTTGTTTAGACTGAGTTCTGACTAGATAACATTAATTTTAATGTTTCTAGCAAAAGAGCGGTAAGTTTCTACAATATACTCGTGCATCAATTTGCAAAGGTTTCTAAATTAAATAATAATGATATTTTAACTCACATTTTTTAGAAAGATGTGATTTTTTTGTTGGATATTTATGACAATATTTTTTGTCCGTCGCAGTAAATTTTTGGATATATTATGGCTGCGCTCTGGGGACAGGTTGTACAGTCGGCTCCTAATATATAGTCACAGACAAAATATCCAGATATATAGGAGCGCCTATAGTGACCAATGATATCAGTACAACCAAAGTCTTCTAATAATTTAAAGCACCCATCATGCTCAAATATATCGGAACATTGACACCGTCAAATATATGAGTGCATTCAAAGTGTCAAAATCATAGTAACAAACACATCGCCAATGGTTTCTAAGCATCCAAAGTATTCAAAAATATGGAGCAATAAATAAAAATGAACTCTATCGCTACAATTATAGGGTACTTTTAATATGGCAATAGGCTGATAGGATGATTTCGACCGTAAAAATACTGTTACCTGTCTCTTTCATTTTGTGCGTGACGTCATTGGCATGTGTTTTGTTTAGTGTTCATGTCATGGTATGTAATTTTGAATTTTGGGCTGAACTTATCGCTAATAGCCCGGTCAAGATAGAAATAGCGGTGTATGGGCAAATAACAAATTAGTGAAATCAAAATCCTGATTTTATCAGACCTACGACATATTATACAAACTTATTTTTACTTAACTTTACTACTACTATTACGGTTATTAATGAATAAATAACGATTCTCATACAGTTTCACTATAATATATAATGCTCAATTTATTTGGAAAACGTTTCTTTTTTTGTATTTTGTCGTTAAAACTATGGACTTGGTAACTGATTCTGTACTTTCTGGTAAAGTATGGCTTTAAGTTTCTGGTAAAGTAAAAATAAATGCAATGATAAAATATAATATTTGTGATAAAAAATAAATAGTGCAGAATAGGAACTTGATAACAAAAATGCAAGAACACATGAAATAAATAAAATTATACTTACAAATAACAACAAATAACCTTTCTGTAGTTTCATTCCAATTTAAATGCAAATTTGACTGATCTATAATTTTCTTCTAGATTTCTTATAAGCAAGAAATAAAAAGAGAGCCACGTTTGTCAACAATATCTAGGATGTCAAAGAGTAGTATTAGTTTACATAAATACTCGAAGATATAATAGATAATGCAATTTTGCAATGTCATGTAAGTCATTGTAATTATTATATTTGAAAAAATTACGTATAAAAATGGACGCATTTCGAATTAATGATGCAATGAAACACCGAATCATTCACTTGCAACGAGAAGGTGTTTCTGTAACAGATATTGCGAACGAGATATGATTGCATTCTTTAAGATATTAATAAACAATTTTAATAAAATTATTATTTTATCCTGAAATTATGTGATTGATACAACATAGTGTGTTGATTGTAGATAGGCAGAGTTGCATATTACTCATGTTAGGAAGACTATGTTTAGGTCTCAACAAAAAATAAAAAAGCCATAAAATCGACAAAAAGTAGGCTGGGATTCGAACAGTAACTTAAAGAATCACGGCGATCACAATAATGTACTTAGACCAATATAGCACACTTGGTCAGGCCTGCCTGTGTCACTCGCTCAAGGTTACGCGCTAAATGCCTACCGCTTGGTGTATAGTTGACGATACAAACGACAGAGGGCTATCGCACGCCCGCCTGAGCGGCTGAGCGCTCGCACCGCACGTTTCCCGCGCAATTAAATACTTACGCTTCGAAATTCTAGCTGAATATCTTATAAAATTATTGGTCCGGCTACGTACATATAAATAGAAACTACGTAAATTTAATAACCGTAATTTTAAAGATTCTTAGAAAGAAATAAGAATTATGTCAAGGTTAGGCATTTATAGGTTGCATAATACTGTTTTTTTCCATAAAATAAAAATTTGATTATAAAAAACTGAATTTAATTTTTATTTCTTAATTACCAAATACGGCCAATACCTACTCAACTGAAGCACAAGATTTTGTGCTAAAAATTAAATATAGAAATCTCAGAGTAATATAAATATCAAAGATAGAAATATTTATAATTTGTATTTTTTTTAAGAAAATAATTTCTTATTAATAAAATTTAACACGACCGAGTCTACGCTACGTGCCGCTGGCGATAGTAGTTTCTAGTGGCCGTCAACCCTACTAATTCAGAGCTGCATCGTGAGCTGCATAGGTTTAGAGTATTTTGAATCGTAATACAAACGAATAAAGTTGTAATTTGCTTGCAATGAATTTTGTAGGCAACTAAAGAAAAGTAAGCTTTACTTTGAGGTGAGCTAAATTGCACCATATTGTTTATAATATAAAGTCGTTTTTTCTTTAAATACTTTTACTAAGTAATCCTTCTTTCCCTCTTTATTCTTTGACTTGGTGTCAAGCTACATTAAGTAATTATTACATACTAACTATTGCACGCGGCGCCGCGCGCTTGCTATGTTGATAAAAATTTGCCTATATGGTAATCCAGGTTATCTGTTTGCAAAATGTCATCAAAATCGACTCGGTAATTTTTGCGTGCAACAGTAACAAACAGCCATACGTCCATCTCCATACTCACAAACTTTCACATTTATAATATTACTAAGGATTAGTCAGTTAGTTATCTGTCATGAGTTGCATATTATACCTACTCACAAGAAAAATATTTTTGATACACCTAAAGCGTCAAAAGTAAATGATGTTGGCTTGCGTATTTTTAACAAAAATAGCATAATTATTCCAAAGAGTTCCTCAAATACATAGATATAGAGTTCATATTTATTTATTGCTCCGTATTTTTGAATACTTTGGATGCTTAGAAACCATTGGCGATGTGTTTGTTACTATGATTTTGACACTTTGAATGCACTCATATATTTGACGGTGTCAATGTTCCGATATATTTGAGCATGATGGGTGCTTTAAATTATTACAAGACTTTGGTTGTACTGATATCATTGGTCACTTTAGGCGCTCCTATATATCTGGATATTTTGTCTGTGACTATATATAAGGAGCCGACACAGTGATGATTTTTATTCGCCCTATTTCCGTCGATTGGGGTAAATTGAAAAGTACATATTTCCGACTATACCCCTAGATATTTTAGTGTGCCCAACCGGACCGGTAGACTTATTCCCTAAAGATGACTGTGATTTCTTTTGCAATAGTTTCTGTCAAAAAGTAATTATTCCTGTCAAACAGATATAATTTCTGGTTTCTTAAGTAATAGTTACTGTCAAATAGTAATAGTTACTGTCAAAACACGCATTTTTGACATAACGCAATCAAATTACTCTCCTCAAATGTATGCTTCGTTCACACGTAATAAAATAAAACAAAAAACACTAAATTTGTCTATTATTTTATTGTCTATCTGGAATTGAGACAAAAAAAATATTAAAAAAGCGTGCATGAGCAAAAGAAAAATTGAACGTCAAAACTGGCGGACAATTCTTTACATTTAGAGTACGTAGAAAATTGTTTTCCTTTTTGCTGCATTACCTAGTAAATTGAAAATAAAAATATTTATTTAGGTCCAAAAAACAAATAAAAAATCATTGTTAAATATTAATTAAAGTGCCTTTAGGTGTAATTAGCTAGTTCAGTTTGTTGTTTGTGCAATTATTCATATTTTATTAGTAAGTACCAATTTTATTTCATTTTAATGTTTTACCCTAGTGAAATTATATTATACTTATCCATTATTCTAGAATTTTATATCACGTAGTTGACCTTATCTTTCAGTGGCAAATATACTTATGATGTTAGTTTTATTTATTTTTATTAGTATTATTTGTATTGATAAAACCTTCTTGTTGACACCTACTAAAATGTATTTTTACTCTGTGGCATCTAATGTCTTTTACCAAAAAAAATTGGAGCGTTTCATTACAACAAAAAGCATATAAATAGCTTTGAACTGAATTAAGAAAGTAACAAATTCAAACAATAAAATTCAAATTATATAACTGATTATATCAAAAGAAAACTGAACACATTATAACAACAAACACAATATAAGTCATTATGGTAAGAGGTATTTTCGGAGAGATTTTCTCTTTAGTGTAAAACGAGTGCTTAAAATTAAATAAAATAAGAATGGAACGCGATGTAATGGAAAAAAAAGTTTTCCTCAATACAAAACAAATATCAAAGATCGAGATAATATTTTAAGACAACTATAAAAACGATATATAAATGTGATTTTAACTCTTTGCTACTGCTATGTACTAGAAACAGTGAGTATGCGTTATAATTTCTACTTAGTCCTCCGTGACACGATGAAATCACATATCTCTCACTTGTGTTGTAATGTTTTTTGTCTTTCAGGTGCAATACACGAATATAGCACACCTATATTATAATAGTATTATGATAAGATGATAGCGGCGGTTGATTTCAGAGCTAAACATTTTTTAGACTTAAGTTTCATCAGTGCAAGCCTAGCGAACATTAGAAGAAAATAAATGTTCCTGAAATTCTGTGAAATAATAAAATTTTTCAAAACTTCTGATTTTTCTTTAATATATTCTTATTTCTCTCACATAATATTATCATAGACATAGACACTACGTTACGTACATAAGAAATTATAAATGTAAACTCCAAATAAATAATAATAATCGTGAATACAGAATGTAAGTAGTTACATTATCTGGTGCATAACCTGTATTGTCCCATTGTTGGGCAAAGGTCTCCACCATCCTTGAAATGGAATGAATCAGGTTTTTCGTTTTTTATTAAAGTATGTAACTAGATTTGAACTACGTCGATAAAAAGCACTTACCCGTGTGCCAGAATTCATTAAAATTTGTTTAGTTTGGCGAGAAAGAGGAAGCCTACAACTTAGCTACATAATATTATTGTTTCAATATTTTGAAGATACATTATTTTCATTAAGTGCTTTTTATATCCCAGACTGCCATAATTCGTGCTACTACTTGTCGTATTTATAAGTTTTCGTATGAAAAATCTCGAGATATATGACTAAAAATAATATGACCTAAATTCTATTGCACTACGTATTTAATTAGTATTTTATGACATACATAGTATTAAACAGTTATTGATTTGATGTATAACGTTAATCTGAAGGTAAAAAAACCTTTTAAATATCATTATTTTATCTCGCCAAAGTACAAGAAATTACTAAGAAACTGCTCCATGACCAGTTTCCGATTTTGACATAAGAAATTGCGTTACTTGCCTGTAAAGCTGTCAAACCTGCAAGAGGATAGTAACTGGCAAGCTGTCAATTTTTTTGCCAAGCAGTTATCAACCGTATGTGTATGGAAATAAGGATGCACTAAATCCGAGATGAACCGGTTTCAAACGAAATTATTAATTGCTTTCGAAATCGACTGGAAATTAGTCATCTTTACAGAATAGCCATGCGGAACCACCTTTTTGAAGAAGTAGAGTATTCAAAATGTATGGAAGTGCATTAGGGATCTGAGAATACAATCCGGTTCAGATACGACTTTAACTAACATTTAAGGTACAGAAACAGAGCTGAATATTGATATAAATGTTCGGAACACTATTATAACTGAATTCTAAAAACTCCCCATCAAAACCTTACTTGAAAAAAGTTAAATGTCAAAGGTCTCTGAAATTAGTATTTCACGGTTGCCAGCAAAACGGTAAGTTTTATAATAAAATCATGTTAAACATCATTGTAGATCATATCAGTATTTATAAAAAAAAGAACTGTTTTGTTGGTTAATTGGTTTTACGCGTCTTTCAGCAACAGTAAGTATTATCATACAATTATGTAATTTTATTTTTTACAGGTAAAGGATCGATGAGGACTTTATAGCTTTAATTTAAAGTGGCGAACATTTATTCCAATTTCATTTCAATCTCCGGATCATTAAATAACGCGTATTTTTTTCGGACCGAGATTACGTGTGTGTCCAAGAAATATTGTAGTCTTGTTGAGATTAAAGGAAAGCGAGACCATTACGGTCTCGCTTTTAGCTTTTAGTGTAGGTTTTGTACGTTTATGTACACCTATGTACATTTGTGTAGACAGGTATTATGATATCTCTACGAGTGTGTATGTATAACCCAAGAGTAGATACATAATAAATTGCTAAAAATAAAAATTTAGACTTGTACTCGCGTAGTACTCTTTCAATTGGTAGCATGATGAGTTCGAGTTAGATGGTATGATTTAATAAACAAACAATTAGTAAACACATGTCAAAGTGTGTACAGTGTGTACACATTACTTGCTTTACCCTCATCCCTGAATAATTAACTGGATGGAGACTACTTCGGGTGTTTCTTAGACGAACTTTAATCTACCGAGTGATAAAAGGATAGCTTGGGATTGCTTACCTTATAATAACAGCCCTGTATCTAATAATATCCCACTTCTGGGCTCAGGCCTCTTCTAATGATGAGAAGGGTAAGGCCATACTGCACCACGCGGGCTAAGTGCGGATTGGTAGATTCCGCATTTGCGCGGTTCGCAGTTGGTTGCCTTATTTCACTTAATCCTGACGCGCTTAAGTTACCGTATTAACTTAGATAACGATTACTCTTAATTCGTTTTATTATTTTGCCTGCAACAACGGATTTGTTTGAGGGATTTTCATTGCGAGTTTTAAAGGAGGCTTTTGATTAATTCACTTGTTTAGAAACAAATCTTTTTCATTTATTTTGATGGCTCGGCTTTGTGAATTGTGGTTTGTTTTGAACATTTGTAATTTGATACAATTTCTATGTCGTTAAATTAAGTATCATGACAATTAATTAGATTGATGAGATTTTTCAATGAAAATCTCATCAATCTAAATAGAATGATGTACTATCAATAATAATATTCTACTGACTATCGTTATTAAGCTGTTGCCTGGATTAATTGGTGCGAGAACGGAATTACAATATTCTAATAGAATTATCAGGCACACGATACCGAATCGAAAACCAAACGTATATATTTTAATGGAAATATGACATCACGTCACTCCCGCATCGATTAGTCACGAAAAGACCATAGAGATATAATTAGCGACTCGTCAGTTCATTAATTGACATTCATATGATTCACGTAGGTGTTGACATTGGCTCATATCAAAGCTCGCGTAAATCGAGGCCTGAGCTAGACAACCCGTTAATTACTAGACCCCAAATCCAATCCCCCAATGACCTTGAGAGAGAAATATTAGCTCAGATAGCTTTTATTACACGACTAAATATAAATTGGGGCAATAAATATTCAGTGTCACTTTATATACTTTTAAAATTAAATTCAGTCCCTTAGTGATTTAGCCCAATAATTTAGCTTTAAAGCATTTAAATTAGTTGTAATAGATTAAGCTTAACTTCGTTTTGTAACCATCTGCGAAATACAATAAAAGCAGAAGTTGAAATACTTATCTACTCTACATTAGGCTGCGGTTAAACGTCTTTCAAGAATAGCCCTCAATTCCAAAATGTTTGAGGTCCAAGATAATATAAAAATGTACAAAAAAAAACAATTATAGTGATCGCAAATACAGTTTAACCTTTGAACTATAAATTATAATTTAATAATGTTTCTGAATCAATTTTTTTTAGAATGACTATTGACGAAGAGTTGGCTTAATCATAAATACATAGGGAGGACATATTTATTTTCTGAACAGGATTACTTATTGTTCCAAGATAAGTACCTAATAACGTCTCCTCTACCAAACCTTGATTCACGCAAACTTGTAAATATTTCAGTATCCTTTCGGAATCCTAGATCTTATCCTAAACATCACGTGTATATCTAATTGTATTAACCGACACAAACAACGGTTCTCAAGTCAACGTGTATATTTTTTTAGAAACACTACAGTGGTGTTTCTAAAGAAATATAAGTACAAAATTTTAAGGCATGAAACCTTTCATGAAATGCGACCATTTAACAAAATTGTTAAGTGAGCAAATCTCCGATATGGGCACGACATACAAACATACAATTATTGCTCGTTTAATAGAATAGGATATTAAGCATCTCTCTCTTCGCAATAGGAACTGCCGTAGTATTGGTTACGAAGAACTACGGAAAGAATATCATTTTAGTTTTCTAATGATTGCTATTAAACCTCTGTACCTATACAAAAACATTCGCAATATTCTCTAAGGAACCATCTTACCGTGTTTTTAGCGTCGAATTTGATTTAATTTGCATAAATAAATTACTTTTTTTACATTTACGATGTTTTTAAATTGTTGTTTGTATTATATTAGTCTTCGTAATGTTATACTCCCCTGCCCTGTTCATTTTAGACATGAGTTTATAAGATTTTATTTACAAATAATTATATTGAATGCTTACAATATACTTATAGGATTATTGTTTATTTTAATACAAATAAAGTGAATACTTCTTAGTTACAATAATAAATTGAAGTAGTAGTGGAATCAGCAAAGTGTCAGATAATGGTATCATCAAACTATTTTTATTTTGTAAATACATAATGTTTAAACTCAAAGATCTTATAAAGCCGCTTTTACTATACGATTAAATGAAATAAATCAGCTGACTGCACATTAATAATTTTACTTCTTGAGTGAAGCATTCTTGTAGATGATTTTATACGGGCTGTCTCATTATTAATGGATTATCCGTTTAACTATGGAACATTCTGTATACCCTAAAGCTATACCCTAAAAGCTATTACGGACTTGCTTCCCTTTAATTTCAACATGACTACAATATTCCATTGCTAAAGTAATCTCAGACGAGGAAAATACGCGTTATTTACTGAGGCGCTTGCATGTACCTGAATCTAGTATAATGATAAAAATTAAGAAACGAAATATATTTTCGTTTCGCATATCTATCATTAAAAAAACAAATCCTACTGTACTTCAACCTTTCATAACAAAGTGTATTTATTTTCTGCTTGGTCACATAAAGGAAAATCACCCTGCGGTGAGGTCGGTTATGTATACTTTTCAACTTAACGCAATCAACGGCAATCGGACATATAAAATCATTACTATACAACCCTTTGAAGGACAAAACCTTTTGAACTAGTTCAGTGAAATTAGTGCTTCAAGTGGTTTAGTGCTACTTTAAAAGAACACAAGGACAAAGTGTCATTTTCAATAATAGAGACAATAAGATAGGTGTTAATGGACATATTCTTAGCATAAATTAATTTAGTAGCTTAAAGTATGTTATGTCTAGACTAGATTGTAATCTTTATGACATATCTAATTGTTAGAAACATCATAAAAACAAAACTATACAACCCGTCGCCTGGGTGCACCCATATCCAGAAATTAGCCGCGATATACCATTACCACCAAAAATATTTAACCCACTTCACTCATTTAATAAAAGGTAGATATTGAAATCTAAACCCGACTGACGACTTTCTGTGAACTTTGCAAATTTATATCACAGAGTAGAAGCTTGGCACTCGTATCCTAGTAATTTATGTTATCAAGTAAGAATTCAGACGAACAAAACTAAGTTTTCATTTTGGGTTTCCTATTGATATAAGTATCAAACTAAGATAAAATTTTAGCTCTTACATTTATAGCTACGGAGCTGGATTTAGGTCAGCGTCGATTGCATTTTCCCTGTAAGAGGATAATGAAGCGTGGTCATGAGTTCATTCTATATCCGGATTCCCGGAAGCTCTAAGCTTCGGTTATCCGCTCTATAGATATTCATGAACAAACACAAAATTAATCTTATCTTACTCAAACCGCAGCGGACTCATCGAAAACCCAAATCGTTTTACGGTTCATACCTTTTACCGTTGGCGTGCAATATAAGTGATGTTGGCAATCGAGAAAAATGTGAATTATAGTTAGTCTGTAATGATTCTATCAACCGTCGATAGGTATGAGTCGTATCTTCGATATGAATTTCAAACAAACCGCGAATCTTACGTACAATGGCTCTAAGACGTGCGATTGTCGGTAATGTTTCTTATCTCTCGCTAGATATTGGCGCACTTACTACTCTTCTCTGCCTTCACGACGCTGATATTGGACTTGGAACGTTTAAATTCCGTATGGAACCAGCGGTCGTTGGAAACACGTCGGTAATTTAATATTCATATTTAGATCTCAATATTGACGCAGTGAGATAATGTTTGGTAGCGGACGCAGGGAATAAAACTTTTTCTAATGAGATTCTATCATTCACTCCCCTAACTACATATTGAAATAAAATTATCTCGGTGATAGATGTTTTCATATTATGAGCGTCTGAAAATTAATCTTCTTTTTTCCAAATTGTAATTATAATATTATATTTGATTTCCTCAAAAATTGCAAGCGCTTAATGCTATAAACAGTAAACAGTACAACACATAATAGACATGTAAAAAAGATTCACTATTCTGAGTGGTGGAGCGTGGAGTTTTATATATTTTTTTAATATATTTCAATAAAAACATAATATACAAGGCTTTTAAACTGGCAATAAAATACGTAGGACAATTAAAATAAACCAGACATACTCTAAATTACTCAAAATTATCGTAAACTCAAAATTTGTCCCAGATTTAAATACAATTTTGCATTATTTGACATCGTTTTAGTAGCTTTTGAACCCCGAAAGCCTCTAGATGTGAACAGGTGTCATAAATTTCTCGCGAGTTTCTGATGTAGGTATACCAAAGACGCTTGCCATATATACCTTCTCTGCATTTTTAGCGTACTTGATACGTTTATTGTCAAAGTATTGCAGAAAAGAGAACTTTTAAATACCCGCACTTCAGTAGACGCTTTTGCATTTTGTGTTTCTCAGAGAGCGGTGACTCGTGACACTTAAATAAAAGTAACATGAATATTTTTTCAATGAAAAACTTAAATTGAAATTATTTCCTAAGAAAGGAAGGAAGTGAGAACGAGAGTGAAGTCACCTAGACAGGGGAGGGCGAAAGAATAATGACCGTCGGCCCGCGAACTCGGAGCGTCGAGCGCCGAGCGACCTGCGTTACTTACCTTCCCACGCGAAGATTATTTCTACTTATTTGTCTCCGAGTGAACATTGTAAAGGGACATTAGGCGTAATTCCGACTTTTTTATTTTCCTTCCTGAAACAGAAATGGGGCGGCAGATCTAAAGGCAAAAAAGCCACAGGTAACATAAAGTTCAGGGACGAATATACCGCAAGGGATAATACATAATACAAAGCGTTTTCTATTTATATCCGTACATCATATGTACATTAATTGTACCCGATATAAGTAATTAAATTAAATATTATCAATTATTGGTTTATGTACTAATCGTGTAATTGATGTATTAATTAAGTCTTGATCTAATTGATTAATACGTCACTTGCTACTTAATGTCAATAAAAGCACCATTAGCACAATTACTACAAAACTAATTAATTAATGTTTAGGTCCAGCTTCACAAGTAATCTATATATCACTAGCAGTTAAAATAAGCTGTTTGGATAAACCAAGGACGTTATGTGATAAACATATTATAACAAATGAAAACAAATGAAAGTGACAGCAGTGTTCTATATTGTCACTTTTATCTTTGGTAAAGTTATATTTTATTTCGCGAATATTCATCTCAAATTAGGATTTTAAATACCTGCAATACTCCAATTAAAGTGGTTATATTCAGCAATCAAAACCAAAACATATTTAATTTAAAAAAAATACCTCTGGTGTTTTAATACCAACATTTGGCTTTATAAAGCCAAATGTTGGTATTATTATATATTATGTTTATATTATTCATTTTATGTACGTTATAACGTACATAAAATGAATAATCATGTACCATTTATTTTTCATACAATGTGCACCGAAGACTAGAAAGTAGACATACACGAAACTGCACTGTGCACAATAATGCACATTAATCAAATGTGTACAACATTCGAGTCACATGAGGTGCAAGTTAGGAATAGTTGGAAACCAAGCATAGTTAGTGGTTGTGACAACTTGTGTCGATAATTCTGTGTGAATAAGTTTGTCTTGTACCCTGGAATAAAAAAACATACCATCAAAACAGTAACGTTTATAAAAAGACCATTTACCCCACTTTGCCTCATTTTTTACCCAACCAATTCAGAAAGCGTTGATCTAAATAAAAATAGATAAATAGTTTCCTTGCTGCCCAAGAAGAAAAAAAAACCCGGCCAAGTGCGAGTCGGACTCGCGCACGTAGGGTTCCGTACCACTATACATCTAAATAAATGTTTTTCTTTATTCTTAATTATATTGGAGTTGATTGAATGTAAGGTAAAATGCGGTTTACGATAAATTTCGTATTAAAAAAAAAACTAATAATTAGATCTCGTTTAAACCAATTTTAAGTGGAAGTTTGCATGGTAATGTACATCATATCCCTTATTTTAGAAGTTATGGGGGGAGGGGACACATTTTTCCACTTTTTTTTCTATTTTTGTATAAAAATCTTAATGCGGTTCACCGAATACAACTTACCAAGTTTCCACAGTATAGCTCTTATAGTTACGGAAAAAAGTGGCTGTGATATACGGACGGACAGACGGACAGACATGACGACTCATTAAGGGTTCCGTTTTTTGCCATTTGGCTACGAAACCCTAATAAGAGGCAAAATGTAGCCGCAATATAGTAAATGCGGTGCATTTATCCTCCAATTGGCTGCGTCCCCTGCGTTTCCGTTCGTTAGCCGCTCGGAAATGTTCCGGAAAATTGTTGCGATTCTCACAGAGAGTTGCTCGGCACTATGCAAAGCAGAACTGAGGCGCACCTAGCCGCCTGCCTCCATCGGAACACCGCCATTAACTTTTAAACATTATGTTATTCAAGTCGCTGCTAAGGATTTTAATATGCTTCAATTCATTAATTTATTACGCCCTTCTGATGCAATTTTGTCTTGATGTCTATAAATTTTAAAGAGATTTAGTAGGTATACATTTTTCTTTAAGACGGACCGCTACAAATTAATTTCGCGCATTTTGGTGCTACTTAGCTAAAGGAAAAAATACCTCGAGCCGAGAAAAAGTAAGAAAGAATTTAACGTCTATAAATTTGTAACCAAGGGAATTGCACGTATTCAAAGGTTAGTCCGAAATATCAAAAGAGACACGTAATAGTGATAAATGTGTTATTCTTCTGTTATGAGGTTTTTCATTATATGTAAATGGACGTTTTTATAGCGGTATTTTAAAAAAATACAATCGATTCCAAATAATGTGTTTGTATGTTTGTATGTGATCGTAACAATAATTTGCGTATCAGTAACGAGGATAGCAGATGTTGCTGTTTAATTAAAACTTTGAGCCACCATTATACAACCCTTCGACGTTAATTGACCTTCCCATAGCTCTCCTCTTGTAATTGCTTCAATTTCGTGGTAAGAGTTTACGATTTTCAATTACACTGGTCGTATACCGTTTAGTTACCATGGTTTAGTTGAATCGCACCCAGTCGAGGAGCGATAAGTATGACAAGAATCTGCGAAGATTGGTGGTACAGGGTATCGCTTCACAGTATTTCTTTTTTCATCTGTTGGTCAGTGAATGTTTACGTCATCGGCAGAGCTAAGCGGAGGCGGAGGAAGTGACCCAACTATTATGGATAACAATTACGGAGGGATCTGCCGACCCTCGTTACAAAAATCACTTGGAAACGACTGCGATTTTTGTTGTGGTCACACCAAACTCTCTAATTTGAATACATTTATTGTGTTTTGCGTAAAAAAGCGCTAAAAGTAACCCTTTTCGTAACTTTCTTCCTCCAAACGATGTACTAACATTTACTCGCCATGTTTCAGTTACAAATGTTATAAACGAGTGTGGATTAGTGCCCGACTACGGCTTTTATCTTAGTTATGTCGGTGTTGTTTCAAAAGAAAAAGTTTATGTCGAACGCTCTGAGGGATGAATGCTTGTTTATGTTTTGAGAAGCATCTATTGATGTTCAATGCAACAGCAAACACCGCTGCATATTATTATTTTGTTGTAAAGTGGGCAGCCATACAATAAACGCAATTTTATATGAATATATACAGTACAGAATTTGTTAGGATGGGATAATAACAATATTATTTACTGTTAGTTGTTATTTAAAAGATTTTTGAATTCATGCCAGAGCGTTAGAGAGTGTAGCTATGTGCTCCTATAAAGAGCCTTCATATTTATTTATTAGGGTTGTTCACAAAACTACGGTTATAACAACAAATTATGTATTAGCGGGCCTTTGGGAACCTTATTCCTGTGTATCTTATATCTACGACTATGATCGTACAAACGTAGAGATTTAAAATTCGTGGCAAAACTACGATGTAACTTTCAAAGTTTCATTTAAATCATTAAACTAAAATGCTTTTTTTACTTCGAAGCAATTAAAATTTAGTTATAATGAGACAACTTGTGCTTACAATCGTACGTGTTTAATATTTTGTAATTACTTTGTAAAATGTTTCATATCTTAGAAAACCAGACACCAATTAAAATAAATTTAAGTATTCTCAAAACTATAATTACACGCGTGTTGCATTTAATTTAAAAGTAATTAAGCCACAAGAACTTATTAAAAACTCTGATTCGCTTTAAATACTAATGGTAACGCTAATCTTGAAGTTTAAAATTCATTTGTTTCTTTTATTTATGAGAGGTAAGATTGGACGGATTTAGATGCCGCGGGCTATCGTTAAAAAAATTTATGAATATCTTGAAGTTTCTTTAGTATTGTGAACAAATTGTCATCCGAATTATAAAGCCTTATTTTTTGGACTTTCACAAACATTCATTGTTCTAAGAAATATTTTCAAAGAACTAGTTTGAAATGGGTTGATAATTGACAAACGACGTATTTGAAGTAGGTGTTAGGAAAACGTTCACTTTACGACTACCAAAAATAAAATATTTTTATTTAATACAACACTTTTTATTTAGATATTGTTTCAGATTCACGTTCTTATTCTAGAATTTGTAAATGAATTTCGAATTAACTCAGAACATACGAACGGATTCAAATGAAACAGGTATTGTCCTTTCTACGTCTAAACATCTTAGCACATTTTTATTCCAAAATCAACCACACTCACCTTCACACACACTCACAACATGGTCAATATAAGTAAGTATAAGTATAAGTAAAAATAAAACAAAAGATAAAATCATTCAACCTTTTACAACCTTACATAATATAATTAATTGTAAAATGTAATATCGTGTCACAAAACACGACTGTGCACTGTCGCCCAAAATACAAGCTTTGCTTAGTTTGAGAGACAGTATCAGTATCTAAAGTACAAATACATTTTCATGTGTCTTAATTCTAACTCATCTTGTGAACCTACCTGTATTTTTTGTATCAATTTTTTTTTTTTTAATTTTTAATACATAAGGTTAAAATTTAAAGATCATATAAAGCAACTTTTGATGAAATAAAATAGATCAAATGACTGCTCGTTATTATTTAACGATGGTACTCTTGTGTTAAACATGCTGCTAGATGATTTTTAATACTTTAACATAATAGGTACACTAATAGCTATCACGGAGTCACTTCCTTTTAATTTCAACATGACTACAATTAAATTTTGCTTTGATAAAGTATTTTATTTATTTTATTTTTATTTATTTTAAAACTTCATGTACAATATCGCACATAGGCGGACTTAATGCCATAGGCATTCTCTACCAGTCAACCTTAGGGTGATGCTGAGAGTAGGGTAGTAATTTCAGTCCGAGGAAAAAACGCTTTATTCACTGAGGAGCTAGTAACATTAATCTACCTGAATCTATGTTAATTGATAAAAATTGGTTAAAATATGCAGTGCCATGCTTCGCCTTTTCACACCAAAGTGTATTTATTTTGGCCGCTTGGTCTCATAAAGGAAAATTACCCTGGGGTAAAGTCGGTTATGTGTACTTTTCAACTTGCCGCAATCAACGGAAATCGGACAAATAAAAAATCATTACTGTACAACCCGTCCCTTGGGTGCACCAATTTCCAGAAATTTACCGCGACGGACCATTACTACCAAACATATTCAACCCAGTTTACTCATTCAACAAAATGTGGATATTTAACTTTTAATCTGACTGAAAACATTTTGTGAAGTTTTCATATTGAGTATCCTAATGATATAAGTATATTATTTAACTAGGATACAATTTTAGCTCTTACATTTGAATTTACTACGGAGCTGCATTTAGGTCAGCGTCGATTGCATCTTCGCTGTCGGAGGAAATTAAGTTTATTCTATGTCTGAATTATCGGATGTTCTGAGATTCGGTTATCCGCTATAAAGATTTATGAAAAAACATAAAATCAATATTTTATACCACAAACCGCACCGGGCCCATAGAAATCCTAATCGTTTAACTGTTGATACCTTTTACCATTGGCGTACAATGTATGATGTGTTGACAATTAAGGGAAATGTGAATTATTGGTACTGTTGATCTTGAATGATTCCTTCAACCTTCGATATGTGACACCACACGATGTGGATCGTATCTTTGATTTAAATTTCATACAAACTGCGAATATTACGTACAATGGCTCTAGGGCGTGCGATTGTCGGTAACATTTCTTATCAGCCGCTAGGTATTGGCGCACTTACTGCTCTCCACGGCTGAATGTACAACGTTATTGAGCCTCCACGACGCTGATATTGGACTTGTAACGTTGATATTCCGTGTGGAGCCAGCGGTGGTCGGAAACACGTCAGTAGTTTTATATTTTCATCTACATCGCAATATTGACTCAATGAGATAATGTCCGAATGAGTTTAGTAGCCGACGCTGGGAATAAAGCTAGCGTTTTCAAATTCGAATCTATTAATTGACTTAACTTTATATTTGGAAACAAATTATTTCGGTGATAGAAAATTCTACATTAAGAGCTTTTAAAAATATCTTATTTGCTCTAAATTGTATTCAAATATTAAATTCACCATTTTGAATATATGGAACTTAGTTATTTAATACAACAGATGCTATTATTTTTATAAAATATATTTCAAAAATTCTACGCAACATAATAAACTTGTATGTAATAAATGCTTTTGATTAAAACTTTGTATCTACATCAGGACGTCTAGTAACAATGCAGTAACCGTAAATCTTCTCGGCCAAATAAACAGAAGCACACGTTAATACTCCCTACGCAAAGGTTGTTTCGTAACCAGAACCGTTTATTACATTTAAAGTCGTATGAAATTCGTGGCGAGCACCGCGGTGGCGGTTTATCTAAACGAGGTGGCGTCGACGAGCCTCTCATGCTTTACTGACCTAACTGTATTATCGGTCGGTTCTAGACAAATAAACCTCAATTCATAAACACCCTTCATACATCACAAACGTAACTTTTTAAATTGGCTAATAAATCTTATTAAGTCAGTACGTATAGTTCGTTTGTACCTGACATTGCACGTAGATTTAACCTGTGTCACGTCACTCGCCCGGACTTGGACCGATGCCATAAAATCATTTCGGTAGATGGTTTCAAACATCCCATCTACCATATTAAATACGTTTATATAGCTGAATTGTATGCGCCAAATCTGTATTCAGAACAGGATGAAGTAAAATTTCGACGGGTCCTACGTATACTGGTGTAACCCGCAAAACAGCAAAATACGTTTTTTCCACCAAAAGCCTTAAAATTACTTTAACTTTATATCCTGAAAAAATTATATTAAATTATCAAGTAATTTCAAAGATACAAACGTGTAAACTGATATAAGTGACATCATTTTTAGCCACACGACCATCTACACTGATGTAAGTCACTTGCACCAGTGTAGGTAGTCGCGTGCGCAGCGACACGGCCGTACAAGTGTCATTTACTCCAGTATGCGCGCGGCGGCGGAGTTGAGAGTACGTTAAACACTGGTATAACTGCGATGCGTTTAAGATTACGTATTAATTTGTTACAAACTATTCAGATTTTGTTTGTTTTGAGTAAGTACTGGTAAGAAGTCACAACAATCAAGCGCTCACGAGGTCAATTAATGATAGATTTATTAGAAAATAAGAATAGAAAATTAAATACTCCAGAAAATTACGAAGGTAAGTATTAATTGACTAATTAAATAGTATAATGATATACTTTGTATTGTCTGATCGAATGTTAAATTTAAAACAGTAATAATTACGTGTTGTTTATTTTTGTTTTCACTTATACCAGTATACAAGGTTTATAGTGGTTACTAGCGTGCTTTAAATAGTGGTTTTAGTAAATTTTAACGATTATTTGTAAATATAATTAAAATTGATTTAACACATTAATTTTAATTTATTTTATATCGGCCGGCAGTACCATCACGTGAGATACCTGAATAATTAGACCAATCTTTCAAAGTGTGAAACGGGACCACGGAACTGACCGATTTTAATGAAAAAAATAGCTTCACAAATGAAAGTCTAAAAGAAAAGTCAGGAAAACATACTAAACTAAATTAATCAAATATAATTTTATAATTCATGTGGTTTTTTTCAATAAATTTTGCACTTATATCAGTTTACAAAGTCACATCTGACTTTATTTGTTTTGTTATCTTGTTAACTGATATAAGTTAAACTATTTTAAAAATAATATTTATTTATTAATAAAATTTGGGAAGAATATTTATTAAATAATACTAAAACTAAAATCATACCTTACTGTGTAAAACTGAAAGAAAAATATAAAAAAAGTTATGCGTCAAAAAATATTTACGCATCAATGTCAAATGCGGGTGACATGCCCAGAAGGCTGGCAGCATTGCTGCGTTGTTTTGCAATTCTCACCCTTTGAGCGAAGTAAAAACCAGCCTTCTGGTCACGTGAAGTGTCGATTTTAAATCTTTTTAAAAAGAGAATGAGCACTCGGGCCCCTTGACCCTAGCGTCTTGACTCCAAACGGCTCAAATATGTAATCACCAACAAGATTACTATATTTGCGCCGCTTGAGGGTTTCCGCAGAGGCAGCAGCAGTGCCGGCGCAGCCCGCTGTATTTGGAAGATGTGATGGCGCTAGGGTGTCGACGCAGGTTGCGTCCCACACCAAGGGCCGACCCATCTTCCAAGGCAGTAGCGACATACTATCCGGTCTCTGCCCATCGTCCCGTGACAAGCCGTTTGGTTCGAGCACAGCAGGCACGCCGGCGGTAGAAAGAGCACGACGGATAATGTCGTTAAGGTAACAGTGCCACGGAATGCGGCCTGCACTCCTGTTGCACGAAAGGCCATGGTGCCCGAGGCGATCGACAGCTTCACCACACCGACATTGATGCGGAGAAACGCAAGGAACACCCAAACGAAGGCAGGTGCGATGCGGATTGTACGGTCATCCAACATGGTTCCTATGTTATGTGACGGAAGTGCATGAAGCCACGCTCATGACTCCCATTCGCCCACAACCAGCAAACGAACACGCTCAGCCGCATTGGTAGCAGTATCAAGGAGATAGTTTCTAACACTACAGCAGAGCGGCCTATCCCACTGCCTCTTGAAGAACGGGTTGGTCGGCAAGTCAGTGCTCGGACAAGTTAAATGCCAGGCGTTCTGTGCGTCAGATTTGTACAGCACTTCCGAATGCTGATGGCTGATCTGCAGGGATATTGTTATTGTTGGGACGAACAGACTGCTAAAAAGGGGCCAATGAAATAACCAGCTGTATTTTCGATTTTATTGGTATGAAGGTGGAGCAAGTCGTCAAAACTTTTATATTCTGGTCGGATAATTGGAGGCCAAAATCAAAATAGGATAGTATTCGTTATGTATATGTATTGCGCTTGGAAATTTAACGTGAACATAACCCATAGATTTTTTGTTGTTGGTCATACTCAAAATGAGGGTGACAGCATTCACTCAGTACTGAAAGGAAAAACAGAAATATTTTAATTTATACTCCTGAACAGTGGGTTCTAGCTTTTAAAATGGCGACAGCTAATGCGAAAATATATTGTTCGAGAAGTAACTAAATTTTTCGTCTTTTGTTAGGTTTTCTATACCATTATCTACTGTGATTATTGTTACGATAAATAAAAATGTGATTTATTGCCAATGTCTGAAAGACTGATTAAGTAGTACGTAAGACTAATTAGGAAGTAGTAATGAAAATATAAATAAACATTTAATATAATTAAAGAAAGTTCCTACTTAAGTTAAGAAGATTACAATTTTTAGTTTTATTTTTTTAAAGATGGCAAGGCCATTGATTTTATTTTTTATTAAGAGTGCCATAATATTAACATTAAAATATTATACACCTATTAAGCATAGGACTGGCAAAGTCATTTATTTGAAAAAAAACTTTTATTTTGTATTTTCCACGTTTTTATTTTATTTCCTGCCACAGCCATTCAAATATATAAGGTTAATAACAATGCGGAATACTGTTGCAAGTAATTTTCCAGTACTGAGTGATATAAGTGTTTAAAAGTCGATAAAATAAGATGTTATTGTTAATATTTTAACTGCATTTTAATCAATTGATTTAAAATAACATGTTAAAAGAGTAAAATCCTTAAATTTTCCTTTATTAGAAGAACAAGCAAGTACACTTTAAACTGGTATAAGTGGCCACTTGTATCAGTTTACAGGTTCTACTATAGTAAAAAAAACAAGCTACATTAATGCAAGTGGTGCTATTTTCCAAATTAAAAAAAAATAAGATAAAACAATAATGCAGTCTTTTTCCGTAGATATTCAAACATAACATATCAAAATTTCAAATATTTCCATTGATTTATAACAAAATTACAAGCTTTAGAACCTTTAAACTACTCTCCTGAACAGTTGTGATTTTGCACTTATACTAGTATACGTAGGACCCGTCGATTTGATAAGTATTTTTATTTTCATAAAATACTTAAAATGTTATCCATCTAGATTTTATGCAGGAACACTAAAAAATATAACAATTTATGCTCAAAAATCGTAGCACATTTTAGATGGATTATCCTAAACCCAAAATTTGACGCAGATTTAAATTCATTTTTGCATTATGTGACATCGTTTTAGTAGCTTTTGAACCCCGAGAGCCTCTGGGAGTGAAGAGGAAGTCATAAATATCTCGCGGGTCCTCGATTCCTACCAAAGTTTGCTTGTCATATATACCTTCTCTGCATTTTCAACACAGTCAAACGTTTATTGTCATAGCAGAGCACAATATAAAACTTTTAAATACCCACTTTTAACTAGACGCTTTTGTATAAAATACAAAAATCATGTTTCTCAGAGAGCGGTGAGAGTGAGACTTATATAAAAGTAACATGAATGTTTTTTATTTTTCAATAAAAGACTTAAATTGAAATGATTTCATACAAAGGGAGGAAGTGAGAACGCAAGTGAAATTACACGGAAATAGGCGAAAGAATAATGAGCGTCGGCCCGCGAACTCGGCGACCTGCGTTACTTACCTTCCCTCGCGGAGATTATTTCTACTTATTTGTCTCCGAGTGAACATTGTAAAGGGACATTAGGCGTAATTCCGACTTTTTTATTTTCCTTCCTGAAACAGAACGTGGGTGGCATATCTGAAGGCAAAAAGCCACAGGTAACATAAAGATCAGAGACGAATATACCGCTGCGAATTATAGTTTCCTATTTTTATCTTAACGGTATTACATTGGGATATTCATTGCAAAGCTATAGCTCATTAAGTAGATATTTGTAAGTTAATATTGGCTGATCTATTAATTGACATAATTGATGTATTAATTACGTTCTCATCTAATTAATTAATTGAATATTTACTATCGTTAATAAAAGCAACCATATCATAACACAATGTACTTCAAAAGCTTGCAATTATCTTAAACTGGACCTAGACATTATTGATAATGTCTTGGTCCAGTTTAAGATAATTATTGGCAGCACAAACATAAAGCATACAAATATTAAAGTAAAAGCTTTCTTCTATTTGCAAGTGTAACTCATGTCACTTTCATATTTGGTAAGGTTATATTTTATTTGGAGGACAAAATTTATTCGGAACCAGCTTCACTCATTCACTCCCGAATAAGTATTATCAGACGGATAAAACAACTTGTGAATATAATTCTGTGAGACATAGTTTGTAATGTAGCAACAGTCCACGGATATAATATAAATTCATACGGAACATGAACACAGTCGTTTATGAAAAGACGATTTACCTATCTCTATTTTTACCAAATCAATCTAGTCAGCGTTAAACTAGAGAAAAATAAATAAATGATTTCTTGCTACCCACACAAAACATAACGAGGAAAAATGTAGCCGCAATATAGTAATTGAGGTGCATTTATCCGCCAATTGGCTGCGTCCCCTGCGTTTCCGTTCGTTAGCCGCTCGGAAATGTTCCGGAAAATTGTTGCGATTCTCACAGAGAGTTGTTCGGCACTATGTAAAGCAGAACTGAGGCGCACCTAGCTGCCTGCCTCTATCGGAACTCAGCCATTAACTTCAAACATTCTGTAATTCGAGCTCAAGGTTTTAAAATATTTTGTTTCAATACATTAATCTATTACGCAATTATCTGATGCAATTTTCTCTTGATCTCTATAAATTTCAAAGAGGTTCAGTAGGTATACATCTTTTTGAGGCGGTCCGCTACAAATTAATTTACGCTTATTCTGGTGTTCCTTGACTACACAAATTACCTAGACCCGAGATAAAGTAAGGTAGAATTTAACGTCTATAAATTTGTTACCAAGGGATTTGCTCATTTACAAAGGTTAGTCCGAAATATCAAAAGAGACACGTAATAGTGATAAATGTGATAGTTCTTTTATAAGGTTTTTCATTATTTGTGAAATGGATGTTTTTTTATCGGTGTTCAAATAAAAGTGACGGCGTGAACAATGGCAGTAAATACAAACTACCGTTGCCAAAATAATGTGTTTGTGTGTTATCGTAACAATAATTGGCGTGTCAGTAACGAGTATCGCAGATGTTGCTGTTTAATTAAAACTTTGAGTCACTGTTATACCTTTGAAGTTATTTGACCTTCCCATAGCTTTTCTCTCATAATCTGCCTTTAAACATTTCGAGTATCATCGATTTCATTTTCCTGTACCTATAGGATTTTCAATAATGTCCGACCGAAACCGACTTTTTAGCCGAAACCGAATATTCAGCCCCGACCTCACTTTCGACTGAAAACGAAATCTAAAGTTTTGTAAACTTATAGCTAGTGACCTTACCTACTTAAGTATTTTGTGAAAATGAACTCCTTTTTTAAGTTTGCCGTATGTTATTACTGCTCAGGAATAGTTTCTTACTTCAGCAGCACCAACCAAAATCTGGCCCAATACTTCTTTGACTACTTTTGGCTATCCCTCATAGTTTCAGACTTGAAAAATTTTATCTGTGTCACCAACACCTTTCAAACATTTTCCCAGTGGATAGGTGGCCTTTTAGACCAATGGATTTGTCAAAATATCAGTATTTATGTGCGACTGCCATCAGATCTAGTCTACGGCTTTTATCTAATTTAAGTCTATGAATTATTTTTTTTATTAAGTTTTTCTCTGAATATATAAAACTGAGAAATAGTTTTCTGTTACACCGTGTGTGCGCGAGTCGTGAGTCGAATGCTCTGAAGGATGAATGTTGTAGATGTTTTGAGAAGTATCTATTTATGTTCAATGGAACAGCAAGCACCACTGCATAACATTATTATGTTGTAAAGCGAGCTGCCATGCAATAAACACAAGTTTATATAAATAGAGTAGATTATTTTTTCAGATAGGTGTCAACAATATCATTTATTGTTACTTGTTAATTAAAAGGTTTTGAATTTATGCCGGAGCGTTAGAGAGTGTAACTATCAGCCCGCTCTGACGTAATTATGTAAGGAAAACTGTAAGTCTCGAAAAAATTTAGCATCTTTATTTCTATATAAATACGATCGAAATTAGATTGACAGAAATTCAAATTTCGTGTGATTCCATTTAGGAAATACGCTTGCCGATAGAGGCTTGATATTTATTTATTAGGGTTGTTTACAAAACAATAGTAATAACAACAAATTATGCTCTACGGGCATTCGGGAACCTTATTCCTGTGTATCTTAAATCTACGACTATGATCGTACAGACATTGGGGTTGTAACTCAAAGCAAAAGTTCAATGTAACTTTTATAAGTTTAATTTGAAACATTCACCTAAATGCTATTTTTATCTTGAAGCAATTAAGATCAAGTTTTAACGAGACAACTTGAGCTTAAAATTAAACGTGTTAAATATGTTGTAATTACTTTGTAAAATATTTTATATCTAAGAATACAGATACCAATTAAAATAAATTTGAATATTCTCAAAACTATAATTTCACGCGTGTTGCATTTAATTCAAAAGTAATAAGGCAACGACTTATTAAAAACTCTGATTCGTTTTTAATACTAATGGTAATGTTAATGTATCTCGAAGTTTAAAATTCATTTGTTTCTTTAATTTATGAGAGCTAAGATTATAAATTAAAGGAATTGGATGCCGCGAGCTATCGTTAAAAACTTTTATGAGTTCCTTGAAGTTTCTTTAGTATTGTGAACAAATTGGCGTCCGAATTTAATTCATTATTTTATAGACGTTATTTTTACAAACATTAATTGTCCTGAGAATTATTTGAAGAACCAGTTTGAAATGGATTTAAATTAAACGACGTAATTAAACTAGGTGCAGGAAAACGTTCGTTTTACAACTTTTAAAGACATAAAAGCTCTGAATTTTATTGATTAATACTTTTTATTTTGCATTTGTTTTAGTTTCACGTTCTCGTTGTAAAAAAAATAAATATTTTTTTAAATTAGCGCACATACGAGTTAAGTGGAAAAAGAGGCACGTAGATGATTTTATAATACGTAAAACATCAGCGTGATATATATTAATGGTGATTTTTACCCAAACTACAGTGATGTATGAGATGCAGCTCTAATACGAATATTACTCTTAATAATAGCCCTGTATCTAGTACATGTCCCACTGCTGGGCTCGGGCCTCTTCTCATGATGAGAAGGGTTAGGCCATAGTCTACCACGCTGGCCAAGTGCGGATTGGTAGACTTCACACACTCTCGAGCACTTATTATGCACTCTAAGGCATGTAGGTTTCCTCACGATATTTTCCTTCACCGTTAGCAAGCGATAATTTATATGATAAATACACACATAATCTTTGAAAAGACGAGAGGTGTGTGCCGTGGGTTCAAACCCGAGACCTTTAATTTAGCAGTCCTACGATCTCCCACTCGGCTATAGTGTTGCCCAGCAAGAGTCTTGCAAGTCTTGCAACTACATATAAGGCTATTGCTATTATTAAAGTTTACTTTAGATCTTAGAAAAACGAGCTTGAATTAACATAGTAAAGACCAACCAGATTAATAAATGTCAAAAGATATAATGAGAAATTCGAAAAATCAACTGCCACATGGTTATCAACTGAGCTATATGCGGTTTGCCACGGGAGTAACTGTTTCTTAATAAACATTTACGTAATCAGTATAATGTATTCGTTTTCATTCCAAGCATTCTGAAGCTTATTTTATTCTTTGGATGGAACACCTGTACTCTGAAATTCGGAAATCGAAGTTCGTGTATTCGTGTTCGTGGCTTGCAAGACTTGCAAGACTCTTGCTGGGCAACACTACTCGGCTATACTTGATATTACTATTACTCTTACTTGATATAAAATTAAGTTATTCATTTAATATTTGATATCATAGTTACAACTCAATCTCAGAAGGGTACTTTAAATCACTAACAAACGCAAAAATACGGGCGGTGATTGATTTTTGATGTATTAAATTTGATTCACACATTTAATTCTTCATAATTCAGACTCACAATTGATAAATACAATATACTGGCACTGCCTATTAGCTACCATATTATCATACGAAATACTTATTTTAGTATCAATTAGGGAATAAAACAACTCAAGAGTAATAATAAAACAATGTTAGAAATTCACACTACATAACATCGTCTATAAAACAAGAAGAATTAACTGAATTCACTTATTGTGAACTTTTGTACGGCAGACGAATAATGCATTAAAGTAAAGTAAAGTAAAAAAGTAAAAATTATTTATAAGAAAACCAAATCATTATTAAAAATTAAAAATCTAAATAAAAAAAAATCTTATTTAGGAACTAGATATAAAAGTAAATACAGAATAATTACAATAATACAATGCCTTTATACTACATTATACAAGTTGCAACTGAGTTCATATGTATCAGACTTGCTATGCTATGATGGTGCCTAAAAGGCCACAGCTCAACATATTGTTGCTAGTAAAATTTGTGCAACGTTGATTTTCAGCTGGAACCTCAGGTGACAAGTGATATGTATTAAAAAAAAAATACACAAACAAATATTATACACTCGTACCATTACAAAAAGGTGGCTAGCCACTTAGACAATCAATCACACACACCAAAGCCCGCAGCAGAGAATAAGGGTGGTTTCACCATAACATGTAGGGAAGACACAGCCTCTCGACGGGATTAATTGTCACACTACGATAAGTAACCACGGCCCATCTACACAACCTTAATCACATCATAAGATGAAACACTCATGCCAAAATAATATAACTACAAAAATATATTTTTGTTACCTCTTCTTATTTGGACCTTGTTATGCAAACTGGAACCAATCCACAAATCGAAATCACTGTAAAGATCATAATGATCTGACAATGTATGCAGAAGAAATTATTTTATGACAAAATCCCAAGCACGGACCATGCTATAAATATGATCAGCTAAAAAATACCTACGTGTGCAGATAATCACTCAGGCAGTAGGTAGGTAGTGTTTTTTTATTATAAATTAAAATGTTACAGATAACCAATTTTATGTTTCTTTTATAGGTATTATCAAAAGATTAACTTCTTTTTTTTAAATAAATTTTATTCAAAATAACATACTAATAAAAGGTAAATAATACAACATTAAGACAAAAATTTAATAACTATCAGTTTAAGATTGGTTCCTGTTTGCAAAAGAAGGTCCATGTAATGAATCTTTTACTTGGTCATTTATTTTAAGCAATTGTATTAATTTTTATGCTTTGAGCAAAAATAAAGTACCTACTTAACTTTTTCTTATAGAACAAGAAAGATGCTTGCTCATATTTTTTTTACATGAAGCAACTACGCTATAGGAGCAACGAATTGCCGTAGTTTAGGTTATAAAGTGCCTCGAAAAGAACATTTAATTTTCTTTATATTGATTGCAATAAAATTTACAGTACCTAAAGAGGTATTGGCAATATTCTCTAAGGACCCATCTCCCTTTGTTTCGTTGCGTCGAATTTTATTTTATTTGCATAAATAAATTACCTATCTGCATTGACGATGTTTTTAAAATTGCGCTATCTTTAAACCTCAGTAACGTTATATTCCTCTAATTATTATTAAGAGGCATTTTACATTTTTGCAAGAATTTCTAAAATTTTGAACGCCTAAATTACAATCTTTAGTAACACCTAGAAATTATTTAAGACCTGTGAAAAATAGGTCAAGCCTTGTTGTTGACATTTAATGAAACAGATTTACTAAAACTAATTAGCTTAATTTTCAGTGCCTTATCCCCCACAACCATTTTACTGAAAAAAGTAGGCAGGCTCACTTTCAACGTCCTATATCTATTAATAATGCTTATACAATAAGCTTGATAAAATATGATTATCATAGAAAATATATCCTAGTCGAACATTAATGAATCAGATTTTTAAATTTCATCACCATCTTTTGCAAAAAAAATAAATAAATTGGCAAATTTTTAAGATAAACATTGTAATTGTATCGGGATTTGTGGCTAAAAAACAAAGTTTTTACTGATATAAATTGATTCCAAAATAAACTAAGTTCCTTGAAAAACCGAGTTCTACAGTTATTTTGCAAATATTAGTAAAAAAAATGACAATAATATTGATGAGAACATGATCATATTTCACAATAAATTATGATGTGCGCACGGACCCCGATCAGTACGGCGCAAGCGCCCGTCGAGGTTGGACCTGCGCCATTTTTTTCACGTCCCAATTTTCGTGCGTTCGTTACTACTTCATAATTTATACTACGACCGAATAATATTGATCCGCTTTGAGTTTTATCTCGGGGGGTAAGTGACTTTTATTATAACAATGTAGATATTCGTTATTAGTTTGTATGCATAAATATTAATAAAAATATAATATAACCGGCATTAAAAAAGGAAGTTTTTATTATCAACAGTATTTTTTTTTAATAATTTTAACCGATTTTGCCATTTATTGATCTTTTATATTTTTTTCAGCTATGGGTCGCAAGGGTAGTGTATACCATTGTATAAAAAAAAAGAAACGCCATAATTATGCAGCCCTAAAATTGGCAACAGAGGCAAGGTAAATACAATTAATATTTTTATTTGATTTAGCTGAAGTATATCGCCTAAGCAATATATACATATATATGATGAGTCAGTACTTCGCTTCCAAACATTTATTTTCATTTTAGATCGAGAAATCGTCTAAACCGCCTAAATGATGGTGAATCTAGATCTGATGCAGTGCCGGGTACAAGTCGTACAAGTGATGATTCAAATGCGGCAACAGAGGTTGTATGTAACATTTCCACAATCTAGATTTTTAACTTAATATATGTATATTTAGTAGTCATTAATTATTTATTGCCTCCGTGGTCTTGTGGTAAGCGCAAGCGCCTATCACCACAAGGTCTCGGGTTCGGTTCCCGGGTCGGGCAAAAGTGTTATTTAGGATTTTCCCACGAGAAATTCTCAGTAGCAGCGGAGCAGTTTCTGTCCATCGTATGGCGATAGACTCACTCCCTATCCAATAGGACCTAAACATAGCCGGTAAAATGTGGGTGTTATACACCTCTCTCTCTCTCTCTTCCTCTTCTGGGTAATACATTTACTTAATTGGTTGTGTAATTATTTATTGATTTTTAGGCGAATGAACATGTTGCAAAAAATCAAGAAGACCCAGACGTTTCAATGACACTTTCAGACTCAATGGTAAATATATTTTTTTCATACATATTAGATTGTTTATTGATGCGATTTCTATGGGATGTTTCATTGTTATCTTCGTTTTTAGGACGATCACATAGTGGATGGCAGAAGGATAATTGACTTTCAATTCTTTTGGAACCAGATAATGAATATAAGCCAGCATAGTACGAGATTCGATTGCAAATTAAACTGTCTCAAAATAGTCAATGAGAAAAAAACGGGTCTCGTATCTAAATTTGAAATAAAGTGTTTGATGTGTGGAACTAATTTTGTTCTAAATACTTCAGACATTAATGTATCTGAAACAAAACTGGATGCCAATGAAGGGGCTGTATCAGGTTCTATTATCACGGGAATTGGTCTATCAAACCTAAATGAAATCACCGCATCGATGGATTTGCCTACATTATCATTTAGATTATATAGTAAGAAACATGATGCTATCTCCGACATGTGGAAAACTACCGCCGAAATAACTATGCGAAATGCTGCTGAACAAGAAATCGCAGCAGCTAAATCACGAGGCGATGTTAACAATGCAGGCATAGCAATGATAGCGGTCGAAGCGGATGCCTGTTGGGGAAAACGCTCATATAAAAATAATTATTCTGCCCTTTCTGGTGTTGCAGCCATAATCGGAGAAAATAGTGGTAAAGTGTTACACATTGGGGTTCGAAATAAATATTGTGTGATTTGTGCCCGAGCGAGCAAAAATGGTCAGCCAGCAAAAGCTCACAAATGCTCTAAAAATCATTTTGGGTCTTCAACCAGCATGGAGCAAACTATATTAGTCGAAGGTTTTAAAAATTCTATTAGAGACAGAAATTTAATTTATAACACACTCATTGCTGATGGTGATTCAAGTACTTATAAAAGTATATTGGAAAGTCGACCATACCCCGATGTACCTATCCAGAAAATTGAATGTACAAATCATTTGTTACGTAATTATACTGGAAAGAATCTTTTTTTACAAAAAGATACAGCTGTTCCCCTCAATGAACGTAAATTTTTAAATATGGAAAGGCTTACAAGGCTACGTACTGCTGTTCGTGCTGCTATTCGAATTAGACAACAGGAAAATAGTTCAAATAGTATTAAAATTCAGAATCTTCAAAAAGACATTTTAAATAGCCCACAGCACATTTTTGGAGATCATTCAAAATGTGAAACGTATTACTGTACTGATGAAAGAAAAAAGGAGCCTAATCTAGTGCCGCAAATACCAACGTTGTTTTTAAAACTTAAAAAAAATGCATCACAGCTCGCTTATAATTCTCGTAGTCTTTTATATTCGTACACAAATAACCGCGCAGAACAATTTAATAGTATTGTAGCTAAAACCGTAGGTGGTAAACGTGTAAATTTTTCTTTGAAGGATTCCTACACTACTAGATGTTATGCTGCAGTGGTATCTTTCAACACTGGTATGCCACAATATACTTTTTACAAATCAAATTGTCACGCTAGTCCAGGAAAATCTTTAAAAAATTTAGAATACACAAGATATGCAAAAAATGCACGAGAAGTGAAAGCTCGAGCAGGTACTTGTCGAAAAAAAATTGTTTTTAATTCAATTGATGCTCATTATGGAGTTGAATGTGAAAAGCCTGATATGGAAACTGAGGATTATGAGCGAGGGAAAGATTTATTTTTAAGAAGTTTAAAAGAACAGGCGTCAAAACGATTAGAAATTGAGAGAGCCACTGTTTTACAAGCAGAAAGCAGTTTGTGGCTTGAACTTAGAAGGTGCATTCTAACTGCGTCTTCGTTTGGTAAAATTTGCAAAAGACGAGCAAATCAAAACTCTGCTCCCCTCGTGAAGTCTCTACTATACTCTTATAACCTCGACCATATTATTTCTATAAAACACGGTAAGGACAATGAGCCAAAGGCTTTAGCTCAACTAAGTGTCCAAGAAAATATAAATATAGAAAAATGTGGTTTATTTATTGACGATGAAGATTTTTATTTAGGAGCTACACCAGATGGGTTGTGCAGTGAAGGATTAGTAGAAGTTAAATGTCCAAGCTCACTTTTTGGTATTGATCCTGATACCGTGTTAGAGTCCAAAAAACTAAAATGTTTTAAAATAAACAACAACTCAGCTGAAGTAGAGATGAACCAAAACCACGATTGGTACTACCAGGTACAGGGTCAATTGCACATAGCAAAAAGAGATGTGTGTATATTTGCTGTGTGGACTGGTCCTGATTTTCCTTTGAAAATTGTAAGAGTAAAAAAAGACGACACTTTTTGGCAAGAAAAAATGCTACCCAAATTAATTCGATTTTATCAAGAATGCTTATTGCCGGAAATCATAGACCCAAGAAAGGCAAGATCAATGCCTTTACGGCAAATATTTATTTAGCATACATATAATCATTATATAGCATCATCATGCCTGAATTTTGTTTATCACTGATTTCTTGTTCCTACTATATTTTCATTTTTTTTTATATAATACATATATATTTTACCCAGTACCTTTTGTATTTTATTATTAATCTAGTTAAAAATATTTTTGACTAAGACAAAAGTGTAATATAACAAGTCCTATTCAGTCACGGATCAAGATCTGTTTGTCCTTTCTATCCATCCTTACTCTATTTGTGTTGCGTACGTGTGACTAGCTACGCACACTAACGCAGTTTTTACCTAAACTCGAACGTAATATTTTTGTGAAATGCCTCTTAAGAGTTTAATTTATATTTATTTATTTATTTATTAATTAATTATGGATCTCCAACAAGAGCTATACACATTGTAGACATAAAAACAAACACAATGAAACATTGTAGTGTATTCTCTCAATTAAAGGAGACCACAGCTCACAAACATTAGATAAAAGTTCAAGAATAAAATTAAAATAAAAAATTACATATTATGAGATCAAAACATAGCATTAAAATTTTGAAAAAAAATATATTATTAGTTACAAAAACACTAACGGTCCAGTAGAAGTTGAAAGTCATTGATTTCATGAACTTTTCAAACGGTTTTGAAGCAAAACAATGATGATGCACGATGGAATAGATCAACTGAGTGCACGTAAATATTGTACGAAGGTACGCCTAGGTTAAACGGTCTTGTAGATAAATTTTATATACATCAACATATTAAATACACTAAAAGCTAAAAGCTATACACTAAAAGCTATTACGGACTCGCTTCCCTTTAATCTCAACATGACTACAATACTCCTTCGCTAGAGTAATCTCAGTCGAGGAAAATACGCGTTATTTACTGAGCAGCCTGTAACATCTGTCTACCTGAATCAAGTATAATGATAAAAATTGAGAAACGAAATGTATTTCAGATTAGCAGTTACATAATTAAAACAGCAACCTTTCACAACAAAGTGTATTTATTTACTGCTTGGTCCCGTAAAGGAAAATACCCTGGGGTAAAGTCGGTTATGTGTACTTTTCAACTTGCCGCAATCAACGGAAATCGCGCAAATAAAAAATCATTACTGTAGAACTCGTCCCCTGGGTGCACCAATGTCCAGAAATTGACGGCCACGGACCATTACTGCCAAAAATATTCAACCCACTTCACTCATTTAACAAAACGATAATATTTAACTCAATACCCGACTGACGACACGTTCAGTTTTTGCAAATTTATATTTAGATATAAATTTTGAGTAGGTAGAAGCTTCGCACTTATAGCCTATACCTTGTCTATTCGTTTATTTCTTGACAGCTCACGCTTTTGAATTACCAGTATTTTGGTCGGAATAATATTCTTTAGTAATGCCGAACTTGATTGACGGGCAACACTTTTAAGTGAGGCCCTGTGTCATACATAACAAACGATCACAGACTATAAATCAGGTGTGAATAAGATGAATCAATTACTATACTTTAAAAAGAAATACTTTATTTATGTATTGTGTCTGTTTTTTTCAAAAAATGAGCATTTAAGTAAAGATATTGGAATTTTAAATAAAACAATATCAAACTATACTTTGATTTCACTTTTAATCCTTTTCATTATATCCATTATTTTTTTTTTATAATAACTACGTAATGGAACAATGAAACGAGTTAAAAAAAAAATCTCAGAATTAAAAATTAATATAAAACTTAAAATATTTCGGTGCATATTAATCGATTATTATTTCAAATAAAATCGTTAACGTGCGAATACGTCACTAATTTTGAAATTTTAAAAATAACATAATCGGTTGGACAGGCTATAGTAATTAATGTTATCAAGTAAGAATTAAGACCGATCAAAACTAAGTTTTCATAGGGGCTAGACTTAGGTCAATGTCGATTGCAATTTCGCCCTGATAGGATAATGAAGAGTGGGTACATTCTATATTCGGATACCCAGTAGCTCTAAGGTACGGTTATCCGCTATAAATATTTACTCACATATATATAACATAGTTAGAAGACTTAAAAGGACGAAACCTTTTGAGCTAGTTCAGTGAAATGAGTGATTCAAGTGGTTTAGTGCTACCTTAAAAGAACACAAGAACAAAGTGTCATTTTATTAATGGACATATTCTTAGCATAAATTAATTTAGTAGATTAGGTCAAAATTAAATTTCTCATTAGTCTCTAATGTTATATCTAGACTAGATTGTAATCTTTCTGACGTATCTAATTGCTTAGAAACATCATAAATAAAAAAAATATATATATTATATATAACAATCATAAAATTAATCTCTTCTGACACAAATCGCACCGGACCCATCGGCAACCCAAATCGTTTTACGGTTCATACCTTATACCATTGGCGTATGATATAAGTGTTGTTGATAATTGAGGAAACTGTGAATTATTTGTATTGTTGCTCCTGAATGATTTTATTAACCGTTGATAGGTGACACGGCACGGTGTGGATTTAATACAAACTGTGAATATTACGTACAAAGGCTCTAAGGCGTGCGATTGTCGGTAACATTTCTAATCTTCCGCTACGTATTGGCGCACTTACTGCGCTTCACGGCTAAATGTAAAACGTTATTGAGCCTTCACGACGCTGATATTGGACTTGAAACGTTTATATCCCGTGTGGTGCCAGCGGTCGTCGGAAACACGTCAGTAATTTTACATTCATATCTACATCCCAATATTGAAACAGCGCGTTAATGTCCGCATGAGTTCAATAGCCGACGCTTGGAATGAAGCTAGCGTTTTCTAATCTTTGTTTCATTGACCTGACTGCTTTATTGGAAACAATTTTTCCCGGTCATACAATATTTTATATTAAAGGTGTACAAGTGGTTGGCTGTTTTCCATACAATAGTAATATATGTTTAACTTTAATATCGTCTACGACTACGTCGTCTAGTAACAATGCAGTTACCCTGAATCCACTCGGTCAAATATACAGAAGTACACATTAATACTCCCCACGAAAAGGTTGTTTCGCAACCAGAACCGTTTATTACAATTGAAGTTGTGTGAAAATCGCGGCGAGCTTCACGGCGGCGGTTTATCTAAACGAGGTAGCGTCGACGAGCCTCTCATGCCTTACTGACCTAACCCCGAGTTATCGGTCGGTTCTGCCCCCTAAAAAATAAACCTCAATTTATAATCCTTCATACTTCACAAATGCAACTTTTTAAATTGGCTAATAAATCTTGTTCCGTCAGTACGTATAGTACGTTTGTACCTGACATTGCACGTAGATTTAACCTGCGTCACGTCACTCGCCCGGACTTGGACCGATGCCATAAAATCATTTCGGGAGATGGTTTCAAAACATCCCAACTACCATATTAAATACGTTTATATAGCTGAATTGTTTGCGCAAAATCTACAGTATACAGTGATTTAGTGTTTTAATTTCAGAAAATACCAATAAAATTATCCATCTAGATTTAACACACAACAATATTTCAAATTATGCACAACAGTCGTATTACATTTTAGACGGATTATCCTAAACTCAAAATTTGTCGCAGATTTAAATACAATTTTGCATTATGTGACATCGTTTTAGTAGCTTTTGAACCTCGAGAGCCCCTGGGAACTTAGAGGAAGTCATAAATATCTCGCGCGTTCCCGATTTCTACCAAAGTTTGCTTGCCATATACCCGTTCTGCATTTTCAGCGTACTCATACGTTTATTGTCACGCTTTTGTATAAAATACAAAAATCGTGTTTCTCAGAGAGCAGTGACTCGTAAAACTTAAATAAGAGTAACATAAATATTTTTCAACGAAAGTCTTAAATTGAAATGATTACCTACGAAGGAAGTAAGTAAGAAAAAGAGTGAAGTCACTTAGACGGGGGTGGGCAAAAGATAATGAGCATCGGCCCGCGAACTCAGAGCGTGGAGCACCGAGCGACCTGCGTTACTCACCTTCCCTCGCGGAGATTATTTCTACTTATTTGTCTCCGAGTGAACATTGTAAAAGGACATTAGGCGTAATGCCGACTTTTTTATTTTCCTACAGAAATGGGGTGGCATATCTAAAGGTGAAAAGCCACAGGTAATATAAATATCAGGTACAAATATACCGCTGGGGATACTTATCTTATACTTAGCACGAAGCGTTATCTATTTTTAATCGACGAAAAATCGTTATATTGTTAATCTGTACGTGTGTTTGGAAAATGTATTACAAAAAAAAATCTTAAAGAGTATGTAACCTGTAAGTTAATTCAATTAATTAAACATAATTGATTGGTGTGTTTACCACTGTCAATAAAAGCAACCATAACACAAATTACTACAAAAGCTATTACTAAAATAATGTCTAAGTTCAGTTTCACCAGCTATAGATACGCCTTATTGGCAGGATAAACATTATAATATAGCATATGCAAATGCCGGTAAAAGCTGTGTTTTATTTTTAAGTGTACCTAACTCTCATATTTCGTAAGGTAATATTTTGTTTGGAGGACAAATCTTGACAATATCTTTTACTAACTGATACTAAATACTAGCCCTGTAATACTTCATTTAAAACAGTGTTAATCTGCACTTGAATTTAAAACACTGTAATGATGTGTGAAGGCACTACCTTACCTGACCTGACATTATTTATCATTGACTCGGCTTTCGTAGTTTTTACGCACTACTGACATTTCTTCTTGTGGTCATGGCGAACGCATTAAAGAAATGCTCTCGTAATATTTTTGTATTTACCGTGTTCTAAAAGCATGAATGTTTATTGTGAACTATTTTTGACAATTAAGGGGTGAGTTATCTTGTGCAAGTGTGCGACGAAAGTAATGTTGGTGTTCTATTGTTTTAGCCTTTCGACACGCCCTTTTTGTTATCGGAAGTTAGTATATGATAGCAAATACTGTATTGTGTTTCCAGCACCTGCGGGTCTCGTGGATGCTGTGTGTGGATCACACACGCAATCACCACAAGAACTTCGCTGGATATTTCCATAACAGGGATCCTATTAAAACCCTTCTGGCACCGTTTTACTTTTATACTACAACATAACAATATCCATCAAATTGTACAAGTAGCACCTAAGGGTATGCACTTCCATATACAGTTGTTTAGGTCGCATAAATATAACCTTCATTTCAATTTGTTTATTGATTCATTTTTAAATCACCAAAATAACACATAACAACACCTTTTATATAAAAATAAACAAATAATTGTGGAAATATCTTTGTGGTTATTAACAACATATTCGGTCTTATAACGTATTAAAACTAAATAATTATTATTTATTTTTTATAAAATATGCACCAATAAAGCGTATTAATCAAACATGGCAACATTTTGAGGCACATGAGGTGCATATTACGAGTATCTGCAAACCTAACATAGTAAGTGTTGTTACACTCTTAGTCATAGTCATAGCAGCCCTGTATTTAATACATGTCCCACTGCTGGGCTTGGGCCTCTTCTCATGATAAGAAGGGTTAGGCCATAGTCCACCACGCTGGCCAAGTGCGGATTGGTAGACTTCACACACCCTCGAGCACTTTTTAGGCACTCTCAGGCATGTAGGTTTCCTCACGATGTTTTCCTTCACCGTTAGCGAGCGATAATTTATATGATAAATACACACATATCTTCGAAAAGACGAGCGGTGTGTACCGTGGGTTCGAACCCGAGACCTTTATCTTCGCAGTTCTACGGTCTCCCACTCGGCTATCTAATGCTAATGCTCTGCTAATGAAGTAAACCAGTTTACGGATCGCGTAGTAAATTGCCTACTTTATAATCAGTAAGCGAAATTGATAGATAAACCAATTTGGGCCTCAATAAAAATAACCAGTTCAACGGTTGTATTATTTCGTATAATTGAAAGCTTTTCTTTCAATAGGCAAGGTGAGTTGTTGACATAAATGAGGAGAGGAAACTTTTTGAACAAACCTCGAGGGTAAGATAACTACCAAATAGGTATAATCAGACGAATAAGACAACTTATGTGTAATTCTGTGAGGATAAGTTTGTTATGTAGCATCAATCCACAGGGAGAAGATAAATCTATACGAAACAGGCACTTAGTCACGTTTACGAAACGACGATTTACCTCACTTTGCCTCACTTACCAAACCAATCAAGTCAGCGTTCACTAAAGAAAACTTATTAAATGTTTAGCCTAGATCTAAAAAAGAATATTACAAGGAAAAAATGTAGCCGCAATATAGTAATTGCGGTGCATTTATCCGCCAATTGGCGACCCCTGCGTTTCCGTTCGTTAGCCGCTCGGAAATTGACGGTAGTTACGCTAAGCACCCTGAAACTGAAAACGATGAACTGGCAACTCCTGGACCATGAAAAATATTCAAAGGTAGTAGATTGCACTCAATTGCCCGATTATGGATTACATGTAAATTACGTCTTCTTGGGAAAATATAATGAAAAATCACTGTAAAAAAGTAATTTAGTGAAAACGCCTGTTAAAAATCACTTGGCCGTGGAAAAAAATATCATCAAAAAGCTGAAATTAGACGCAATTTTATAAATGTGGCGGCGCTACCGGAAACGTTATGAGGTAGCAAAGCTTAAATTCCGTTAAGAACACATCAAATCTATAAGATAACTCGTTTTCAAAACTCCCCGAAAACTTTCCAGGTAAAACTCACAAATTAACGTACCATCTCTTCTTGTAATTGCTTCGATTTCATGGATAGAGTTTACGATTTTCAACAACACTGGTCGTCTACCGTGTAGTTAGATGCTACCCAGTCGCAGTGTTCAATTAACAAGTATCTGCGAAGATTCAAGGTACAGGGTGTCGCTTCACGGCTCTTCTGTATTCATTTGTTGGTCAGTGAATGTTTACGTCATCGGCAGAGCTGAGCGGAGGCGGAAGAAGTGACCCAACTATTATGGATAACAATTACGTAGGGATATGCCAACCCTCGTTACAAAGAACACTTGAAAACGACTGCGATTCTTTTCTTGTTGTGGTCACACTAAACTCCCTAATTTGAATACATTTATTATGTTTTGCGTAAAAAAGCACTAAAAGTGCCCTTCTCGTAAGTTCTTCTCTCCAACGATGTATTAATATTTACTCGCCATGTTTCAGTAACAAATATTATGAACGAGTGTGGCTTGGTGCCCGTCTACGATTTTTATCTAATTTGTGTTGGGGAATTGTTTCAAAAGATGAAATGAGTTAAAGAATTTTTAGCTTTAGAAAACTTTTATCTCTGAAAATAAAGTTTTCCTTTGCACCATGTGTGCACGAGTCGTGAGTCAAACGCGCGGAGAGATGAGTCTATGTTTTGAGAAGCATCTATTGATGTTCAATGTAAAGGCAAGCATCACTGCATATTGTTATTATGTTGTAAAGCGGGCTGCCATGCAATAAACAATTTTATTTGAATTTATTTGGATTACTGTTATAACAATATCAGTTGTTGTTCCTTGCTATTTTTTTTTTAAGTTCGGCCAGCACCTTAGAGAGTGTAGCTAACTGCTGCGATAGAGAGGCTTCGTATTTAATTATTAGTGATGTTCACAAAAATACAGTTATATAATAACAACAAATTATGTATAACCGGGCCTTCGGGAACCTTATTCTTGTGAATATTCAATTCTACGACTATGATTTAAATCGTGGCCAAAGTACAATGTTAGTTTTAAAAGTTTGATTTAAAATATTCACCTACTATTCTATTTTTAGCTAGCAATTAAATTCAAGTTATTACAAGATAACTTGAGATTATAATTAAATGATTTATACATTCACTTTTCAATTTGCTTTGGTGGCTTCACTCGCGTGTTCGGTGCAGTACATCTGCCTTTATTCTGTAATATGAGCTTAAAACTATAATTTCACAAGTGTTGCACTTTATGCAAAAGTAATTAAGCCACAAGAACTTATTTAAAACTCTGACTCGCTTTTAATACTAATGAGTACGTTTATTTCTCTCGAAATTTAAAATTCATTTGTTTCTTTCTTTTATGAGAGGTAAGATTGGAAGGATTTAGATGCCGCGGGCTATCGTTAAAAACTTTTTGTGAACAGATGGACGTCCGAATTTCAATACCTCATTGTGATTTTTACAAACATTAATTGTTCTGAGAAGTATTTGCTGAGAACCAGTCTCAAATGGATTCGAATCATATGATGTACTTAATTGAATAATATGTCATGTACGAGAACGTTTAATTAACGATCCCAAATACATTAAACTTATTTATTAATAAATTATTTTTATCTTTTTTTTTTAACGGGATATAATCCCACCCACATGCCCACCACTGTGACTCCTGTGACGCCAGGATCTAGAGCGGTAACCAACTGAAAGGCACCGTGCATGACACACGGGCAATCCCAGGGAGAGTTAAAATTGTCTTGGAACCCGCAACAAATTTAATCAGAAGTATATAGTTGGAGTTGGAAAGTATGTATCTTTTTATCAGCTAACTGTTTAAAATAATTTACATACTTACACAGCGTACACAAGTTCCGTGGAAAAATAGGTGTGTAAAGGTGTGCAGTTAACAATCCGTAAAATATCAGAGTGATATAATGATATATTTATTGTGAGTATGGATTTGTGAACAAGAAACGACAGTGATTTATGCAATGCAGCTCCAATACGGATATAACTCACATTTTATACAATCAAAATGCAATCACCACCTGTATTTTTGCGTTTGGTAGTGATTTAAAGTAGCGCACTGGGAGTGACTTCTAACGACCATAATTATCATATAAACAGCTTTATTTTATATCAATTTAGGTGTGAAAATACTCTAGAGTTATAATTAAACAAATCTTTCAACATACATTACATATTATCGCCTACAAACATAAGACAATAAAATAGACATTGTCATAGTACACCAATTTATACATATGTACTAGGGTGTAAATATGTATACGGATTTAGTTATATTTATCTTTTGTACTTTCCTCTTAAGCTGAACACTTATCTTGCCCTCTATGGCATCATCGTCTCCTCTATTGCTCTAGGTTGTCTGGAAGAGAACTCAAGCACTGAGTTAAGCTCGCCTTTTGTATACTATTACTGTAATATGTCTATTTTTTGTAATCTTTTGTGTACAATAAAGTATTAAATAAATAATAAACTATCGCAAACTCGAACCATAACAAAAGGTGACTCGGCACTAAGACAATCAATCACTCACACTAAAGCCCGCAGTAGAGCATTGGGGAGGTTTTCCATATCATGGGGGGAGGACACAGCCTCTCGACAAAATTAGTAGTCACACTAAGATAAGTAGCCACGGTCCATTAACCGAACCTTAATCACATCTTATGATGAAACACCCACGCAAAAATAAATATAACTACAAAAATGTATTCCGTTCATATTTTCCGTGTCTTGTTCTATAATTTCTCGTTGGCCATTTATTTTTGGTGATTGTCTTGAATATTTTATGCTCCACGAGTAATGAAAATGTCTCAATAAGCATACAACTATATCTTATATATCAAAATCATGGCGGTATTACGCGGTTGTTTCGCATTGGCCAAATGTGCTCGTCGAAATCCTCCGTCAATAATGACAAAAATATTAATACATAGATTATAACTAACTGTGGACATTATTATTTCAATTTTGGAAATTTAGATTTTATTTATATTATAAGAATTAAAATATCTGTATTTGTATGCCTAGGCCAAACATAGCTGACATTTTGTAATTTTTGTAACAACTTTTTAACCTATGTTTATAAATAAAATACTTTGACTTTGACTTTGACCACTTCTCTATACTTCACCTCTTATAATTGACTGGTTGGGCCGTGGCATTTTCAAAATGTGAAGAAACTACAAGGGTTGAAAATTTGACCATGTTTAAGTAAACGGGTAGTAGGTACTAGTATTTAATTACAGAGGAAGCTTTAACGCTATTGCAGCTACGAACTCGCGCTGTTTTGGCTATGAAATGCTACGAAAATAACATTTTGTGTATTACATACTTAACATAACATCACGCCTATATTACCCATTAGGGTATGGCAGAGGCGTACTACATCAACATTTGAACTGTTATGTTTAGGTCCCATGAGATAGGGGGTGAGCCTATCGTCATCCACCGGACACAATGCAAACTCCGTGCTGCTATTGTGAATTTACTGACGGAAAGTTATCAAATAACACTTTGCCCGACCCGGGAATCGAACCCGAGTCCTCGCGGTGAGAGGCGCATACGCTAACTACAAGACCATCGTGGCAGTTAGTGTATATTGAATAAAAAGGCAATGAAATGCTCTGTACCCATACCTAGGTGTTCGTAATACGCTGTATTTCTCTGAGGAGCCATCTCCCTGTGCTTCGTCGCGACGAATTTGATTTTATTTGCATAAATAAATTAACTTTTATGCGTTGAAGATGTTTTTAGATTGGTGTTTAGGTTATTAGCCTTAGCAATATAATGTATCTCTGCTCTTGTTTATTTTAACTATTAATTTAAAATGGCACTAAGAATTTATTCAATTAATTGCTTTTTGAACTTTAATCACTTTGTGCCACAAATATGTTGTGTGTTTCAACATACGACATATTTGAGGCACAACGTGATTAAATTCATTCAGAAATTAATTGAATATATTCTAAAGTTTCACAAAATCAATCAATAAAATATGTACGTAGAAGTATCAGGTTTATTGGTCCCCCTGGTCTCTATTAATTCAGATGTAAAAAATAAATGTATTAAGCGATAATATTTATTTTTATTTATTTGTTTCAAAATTTTATTTTTATTTTGACTTTAATTTAAATAATAATTTGGTGTTCTATTTCTTTTTCAAATTTTTAGAAATTTATAATTTTTAATCAAAGTAGCAATTACAATACAATACATTAGATAAAAGGTAAGTAGGCAAGGTCCTAAGTGTTATATTAATCTTCACTAAAATGCTAAACCTTAAAATAATGGTGATATTTACGGATAAAAAGAGACAGACCTAAAACGATTATTGAGCTTACAAAAACTAACTATCCTGCGTTTGATTTCCTTCCTTATGAACTTTCTACTGAACCATCTTACATTAACTGAAATCAAAGTAATAAGAATATAATAATGGGGCAAAATCAACTTAGATTTTAATCTTTAGTTAAGACATTGAGTAAAATTATAACTGTCAAAAGTTTGTAAACTTAACCAAGTAATAGTAACTATTTTCATTACTTAAGCTTTGCGCGGCGGTTGTTTAACTTCAGGATGAGATTTCAATTTTAAATGCGCATCGAGCGTTCCAAGTTATAACTGAAATTAAAAATAAATCTAATCGTTTATGACTCTTAATAGTTCTTAATAGTTCTCTTAATGGGAATTAAACATTATATCCAAAATACGGGTGCAGTACATCTCCGCTGAAACCCTTCTAAGGAACTCATGACTTTTTGAGCTATACAGTCGACAGTCGATTCTAATGCTATCATTTATTCAAACTAAATATTATTGTTTGTTTTGATTTTCTAAAGAAAATAATAAGTGCCAAAAACGGTCGCAATGGCGAAACACTCGCCGCTTCAGAATTGTTAAGAGGATTACGCTGCCATAACAAATTTTGTTTTGCAATTCAGCTTAATAATAAATATTTCATCATCATCATCATCATTTAGCCTTTCATAGTCCACTGCTGGACATGGGCCTCTCTCAATTTGCGCCACAACACCCGGTCCTGCGCCTTCCGCATCCAGTCCCCTCCAGCGACCTTTTTCAGGTCGTCAGTCCACCTGGCAGGGGGGCGTCCTACCTTACGGTTGCCGAGTCGCGGTCTCCATTCTAGGACTCGTTTGCTCCAGCGGCTGTCGGTCCTTCGGCAGACGTGACCAGCCCACTGCCACTTCAGCGAGCTTATTTTGCGAGCTATGTCGGTTACTTTGGTTCTTTGTCGGATGACCTCATTACGAATTTTATCCTTCAAAGAAACTCCGAGCATAGCTCGCTCCATAGCCCGCTGCGCGACTTTAAATTTGTGGACTAGTGCAACCGTTAATGTCCACGTCTCGGCACCGTAGGTCATAACAGGTAGGACGCACTGGTTGTAGACTTTCGTCTTCAGGCACTGCGGTAAAGGCAAAGAGAAGACTTGACGAAGTTTGCCAAATGCTGCCCAACCCAACCGGATCCTTCTGTCGACTTCTCGCTCGAAGTTGTTTCTACCAAGCCTAATGACCTGCCCTAGGTAGATATATTCCTGAACAACTTCGAGCATCGATCCGTCGACAAATATTGGTCTCGGCATAACATGCTCATTAAGCATGATTTTGGTTTTATCCAAATTCATGCCGAGACCAACACGTCGTGAAGCTCCATCTAGGCCGTGCAGCATTTCGCTCAGCTGTTCCAGCGACTCCGCAACTATGACGATATCATCGGCAAACCGAAGGTGCGAGATGTACTCACCGTTCACGTTTATACCCCGTCCAGTCCAGTCCAGAGTCTTAAAGACATCCTCGAGAGCGTTGGTGAACAGCTTCGGGGATATGACATCCCCCTGTCTCACCCCCCGACGCAGCTCTATACGGTTTGTCTTCTGGTCCTGGATCTGGACGGTCATGGTGGCGGTGTCATACAAGCATCTCAGCACCTCGATGTATCGCCAGTCGATACGACACCGTTGCAGAGCATCCAGAACCGCCCAAGTTTCGATGGAGTCGAAGGCTTTCTCGTAGTCCACAAAAGCCAGACACAGCGGCTGATTGTACTCTTCGGTTTTCTGTACAATCTGCCGAACAGTATGGATGTGGTCTACGGTACTAAAGCCTTTTCGAAACCCGGCTTGTTCTGGTGGCTGGAACTCGTCAAGTCTCCTGGCGAGGCGGTTCGTGACTACTCTCGAGAACAACTTGTAGATGTGGCTCAGGAGTGAGATAGGTCTGTAGTTCTTCAGTAAGGTTTTGTCACCTTTTTTGAAGAACAGAACCACCGCACTCCCGCTCCACGCCTGTGGTGTCAAACCTTGGTGAATGACGGAATTAAAGAGACTCGCTAGCTCTTTCAGGACTGGGGTCCCACCGGCCTTAAGGAGCTCGGTTGTAATTCCGTCATCACCCGGCGCCTTGTTGTTCTGCAGTTGTCTGAGAGCTGCCTCGACCTCGACCGGGTCGACATCCGGGATGTCTTCGGTGTAGTGGCGCGTAAGTGGGGCTCTGTGGTCATCATCGCTTGGTCTCGTTGGTTTAGTCATCCGTGATGCGTATAGGTGTCTATAGAAACTCTCAATTTCCTCGAGTATCTCGAACTTAGAGGTGACGGTCCTGCCATCCCCAGTCCTCAGTTTCGTCAGATGGGGTCTACCTAGTTGCTGAGCGAAAACTTTGGTGCCTCTATTTCGCTCAATCGCAGCCTCGATATTTCGAGTGCTGCAGCGTCGGAGGTCACGTCGCGTCAGTTTCCTGATTTTCAAGTTTAGGGACCGCCTATCTGACGAAGACATCTGAGTGTCTGGCGTTTCTCGTCTTTCCTTCATAAGTTCGAGAGTCTCGGGTGAGAGCTTGGACTCCCTATTATCGCGTTTTCCGGGAAACAACCTTCGAGACACGTTTTGTAGCGTTTTGACGACTGTGTCGGTTTTTCCGTCAACATCGTCCGTGGTTTCCAGCAGAGCGAAACGATTTTGGAGTTCCAACTGGAACTTTTCGGAACCTAGGGCTATTTGGGGCAGCGTGGGTCGGAGAATAGGTCTTATCATCCTAACTCTTTCGGCCTTAAGGTTGATATTTAGAGAGCCTCGGACGAGTCTATGATCACTACCGGTATTAAACCTATTGATCACCGAGACGTCTCTAAATATATGCCGCTTGTCCGTGATGATAAAATCTATCTCGTTCCTCGTCACATTATCGGGGCTTCGCCATGTCCACTTTCTGTGGGATTCACACTAAATCTTCACAATAAATATTTCAGCTCGGCTGAAATCAAATGAAAACAAATTGACCAAAATATATTAATCATTAATACAAAGTACGCATACATATTATTGCTAAATATCCGCTTAACATAATATTTGTTATTCATAATCCGTTTTCGATGTGGTCCAATATTTTATCGGAAGCCAGGCAACGAATTAAGAGCAATTCACATCGAACGATTTTCCGACGTCGGACTCTGAACGTGGTCCGACAATCCAATTAATAAGCAAACCTTTCGTATTCACTGTGAATATCAAATGTTTGCACGACAGAACAGCCAATTGGTCGTTCAAATAAAATATTCATATTCGGACATTGTCGAACATGATTGCAACACGTCGACGAGAAACTTGTATTGTAAATGCTTTTCGATGGCCGCAGATTGACAACGAACTGCGAAAACGGAGACTGGAATGTGTACCCGCCATTTAATATAGTTTATTGGCAAAAAATCACGTGTACAAAGAAATATCATCACATATTTCTCTCATATCTGACCATAAATAAATTCAGAACAGTGAGTTATTTGTACAGATCTGACCATTTAGCGTTGGGTTTTCATCTGAACCTGAAACATAATATACAATGTGCATCAATATTCCGTCCATAGCTCAGTGAGCTGCGCCCTAATGCCAGATCTGGGGGCAATCAGGACAATTGGAGAGGTCTCACTGCGGTGGTTTTGCTGGTGAAATAACAGATTGCTCGGTCGCGGCTGCCTTGATTTCCCACAAGATTACCTCAATGAGGGCAAGAAGTCAACCGCACACCGCAATGTTTCTTCTCCTGTTTTTATAATATTGTGTCTCGTCTCATCAATCTCGTAATGTATGGTTTGAATATTTTATTTGTTCTTCACTCATGCTTGTAATTCGGGATGATAGGCGTGATCCGAAAAATGCTGGTTTTCTCGTGAGGTTTGGTTATGTTATTATAAGTTAACTTTAAGCTGGTTTCTTGTAATTTGATTTTTGTTGCATATGTAATAATACTGTTCTGATTTTAGGTACAGAGATTGTAGATTAGGTAAACAGCTTCATTTGTAGAACTCTAAATAAAATCGATATGTTGGTAATTAAGAGATATAGGAATACTACTTCACAGAAGAGACTTGATTGGTTTTATGTAGGATTTTACGTACCTGTAAAATTACGCATATGTAGTACTAGTTTTGATGATAACTGTTACTCAAAATATAGTACTCCATATGAAGAGTTGAAACCTTACATATATACGTATTCCCTTTAGTATTCTCAAATACTGGAGCATCCAGTATAATAATGATCCCAGTAATCCGTATTTACTGCCATACTCAGGAAATCCGGTTAAGTGCGAGCCGTACTGGTAAATTGAATAAAAGAAAAAATAACAAATCGGTACTGCACATTGAGCCATTAAATTCTTTTTGTTCGTTTCTTCGTTCCGTATGTTAATATAACATGACTCCGTTTAAAAGTCGTTAAGCAAAGGAAATGCATGTAATCTTTTTCACCAACGATGTTTAAGATTTAATTTTTGTCTTAGTTAACATTTACGTGTTTATTAAGATGGTTTTATATTTGCATGTAAACAATAATATTTGATGCCTTAAACTGATTAATTCGTACAATTTGTATATATCTTGTAACGGGAGAATGAAACAATGATATATAAGTTCTTATTTATACAGAAGATTGAAGAAAGATTGAAGACAGAAGAAGAAGACTGTGTTAAGCCTTAACACAGTGATGACGACCGGATGGCGGAGTGGGCAGTGTATCTGCCTGCGACGCCGAGGTCGTGGGTTCGATTGCCACTTAAGACAAATCTTTGTGTGCATGAACATGGAGGTTTGTCTTAGTCTGGGTGTTTCTATGTATAATAAGTATGTATTTACAAAAAAGAAAAGTATATATGTATTAGTATCAGAATATTCTAGTACCCATTGTACAAGCTCTGCTTAGTTTGGGAGTAGTAGATGGCGTTGTATGTGAGTTGTGGAATATTTATTTGTGGAATATTTGACTTTGCAAGTACATTTATACAATCATACATCACTAAAGAGTTTTATTTTCAATGTTTATTTTTTTACCGAGATGTGATAAATTAAATCGGCACGTTTGGCGTAGTTGTTTCAGGGCTCTCACCCCCGAAGCACAGTATAAATATGTACAAACAGTACGGAAACTGTCTACAAACGTGCGAAACGGCACGCACACATAAACATGCACACCGACGAGACCCCTAAGCGAATGTCGCGGTAGCGCGTGCCGCTTAGGAGTCTCGTCGGTGTGCATGTTTATGTGTGCGTGCCGTTTCGCACGTTTGTAGGCAGTTTCCGTACTGTTTGTACATATTTATACTGTGCCCGAAGGATGTTTGACCGATTTTTAAGTATAGGTTGGCACCTGAGTAGTGTAAACCGGAATATTACCGGTGATTCAACGCTAACGGATTTAGATTGATATAAGCGGAGTATATATTTTTTTTTATTTATGAGCGAATCCTTGTGTAATAAGATTAAGAACAACAGCGGTATAAATTTATATACCAATCCTCACAAAATAGAATCATCATATATTTCTCATAAATATAAATAAATAATTGATTTTCATTAACATAATGAAAAATAATCTAATGCAAAATATCCGAACTATTTATTTATGACAAATAGCAAAATTTCAAGCGGTGGCGTTGTGCTCCCTTATCTCTGTATAAGGGTGATTCCTGGGAAGCTAAATTTTGACGGTCACATCGTAATATTATCTATAATAATAGACATACCTAACTGAATTAGCACTCATACGATTCCTTGACTATTATAGTAATGAGGCCTATTGATTAAAATAACAATGTAAAACTGAAAATTGGTTTAAAATCCATTTGAAACTGAAAAACGGGGTGATTTAGCTTGAATTTTACGAGTCACACGCGTAACCTGTACTTTGTAATGACGATTTATTTTGTCTACGCTTATAGCTTCATATTAATTCATATATTTTTGAATACCTAGAAAGTGCTGCTATCCTATTATAATCAAATTGTTATAAAAAAATAAAACTTATAGTAGCTATAGTCATTCAAAAACATGTCACGCGGCGGGCGTCGTTTCAACCGTGCGACGTAACTATAGCAACCAAATTCGGTTCGAACGTGGTAGGCATCTCGCGATTGGTTCGACACATTGCCAGTTTATTGGCAATGCTCAGACGTCAAGGTGGTGTCGCTCAGTTTCGCGCAAAAGAAATTAGGTGAGTTCTTTGACTACTACACGTTTTTGTCCTACAGGGTTGATACATTCCATGGCTTGTTTTACTACGTAGTTGAAAATAGTTTCACCTTAATGCTTTAAGATCATGAATACTTATATCCTTGAGTAAACTTTCAAGTAAAAATAGGTATAATATTATTAATAGATTCATTGTTATATCCTAAAATGTAAATTGTCGTGAGATCCGTGGGCGCAGATCCGTGGGTTTTAAGCCACGGATCTTTGTTTTCGGCCATGGATCTTTGTCGTGTACGCTGGCGAGTTCTGCCAAAGACTTGTAGACTGACACTGTTCTTGCTATTTATCTATTTACTAATGATGTCAATTAATGAAAGTGTTTTTTAGAGTTATAGTATATTTGAGAAAGACCTCTTGATTCCTCGTGTGCTGCCAAAATTCAGAGGCACGATGAAAGTGCATCAAGCAGTATGGCATGCAGGTAAAAGGTTAAGTATTGTTTTTTATTGATTTTGGATAGATTTACGCCATGGATGTTCCTATTTTTATAAGAATTACGTATTATTATTGTGATTGTTGTCTAAGTAATCAATCATGGTTGTTTAAGAAACTAAAAGACTGTTTAAATTTCATATAGCTTTTATTGATTTTATTATACTATTATACCAAAAAGGTACAAACAAAAATTTGAGCCAGTTTAATTTGATTACTAGGTTTAACGTTAAATTAATTATGAGTAATTATGAGACTGATAGAGAGTTATGTATCGTTTTTGTTGATTTAGGATAGGTTTACGCCATTGATGTTGCTATTTTTATAAGAATTACGTATTATTATTATGATTGTTTTCTAGTAAGTAAGCATGGTTGTTTTACAAACTTAATGACTGTTAAAATATGATTTAAATTTCATGTAGCGTTTATTGTTTTTATTATACTAATATACCAAAAAGGTACAAAGAAAAGTTTGAGCCAGTTTAATTTGATTACTAGGTTTAACGTAAAATTAATTATGAGTAATTATGAGGCTGATAGAGAGTTATGTATCGTTTTTTGTTGATTAAGGATAGGTTTACGCCATTGATGTTGCTATTTTTATGAATTACGTATAATTATTGTGATTGTTGTCTAGTAAGTAATCATGGTTGTTTTACAAACTTAAAGACTGTTAAAATATGATTTAAATTTCATGTAGCTTTTATTGTTTTTATTATACTATTATACCAAAACATATATAAACAAAAATTTGCGATAGTTTGGTTTACATTTCCAGGCTTTACATCAAATTAATTAAAAATAAATACCTATGAGGATGAAAGAGATTTTTTGATTTTGGATCGTTTCAGGTCACTGTTCCTATTTTTTAATAAGAATCATATAACATTATTATAATAATTGCTTATCAATACGTTTAAGTGAATATGGGTGATTTTAAAGACTTTTATTAAAGACTGGATATTATTTGTTAAAATTAAACACGTTTTTATATTTATTCTAACTTTTGTTGATTTTGTTTTTGCTGATTAAGTGAATAAAAATATTATTACTAGACAAATGATGTTTTATTTACAATTTCGTTTAATATTCTTTAAAATAAACGACTTTTAAGCTATGCCGCCTCGTATTTCATATGCTACCTAATCCATGGTTTTCTACGTGAGATCCGTGGCAACCCAAAACAAACATATTTTTATTTCCGAAACTATTATGTTTACGTGAGTGCCTTATGGATAGAAAAGTTTGTTTTTAAGCTCTCTTTTGCTACATATTTTTTGTTTTCACAAAACTTGAAAAAAAAAAAAATGCCATGGATCTTACGCCAGGAACGCTTCTCTCAGGAATCACCCATAAATACGATGGTGTTTGGACTGACAGAAATTCAAATTTCTTGTGATCCATTTATGGATAACGCATGCTGGTTATAATTTTATTATTCTAAAAAATAACTTAAATTAATACTGCAACGGTTAACAACGTAAACTATTTGAATTAAATTATCCTTCAACAGGTATTTTTAGTTAAAAAAGTAACTAAAGTCCGACCTGATTCGATTCGGAAATCCTTTGATACCGTGAAATGAATCAGTTTCTTTGACTGAGACTAGTATTTTCTTTGGATTTCATGTCTGGCGCAGTAGTGCAACCTACTCATGTTGTTCCCATGTATGTATGAATGTACTCATGAGATTTAGAAGTAGAAATATTTTAATGTGGACAGTCTTTGTAATATCTTTAGAAGTTGAAATAAAAACTCATTGCGTCAGTGAGTCATCTTCCTTAATCATATTAAACGATATCTAGAAACGTAATGTACTTTCAAATTACTTCTCGTTTTCACTTTCGAAAAAATATAATGCTGTTTATTAGGGCTGACAAATTTCTAGGTGTACGAATACTCACATTTCCTAGTTTTACTAAGAAACGGTTGAAAATTTATGAGACCGGCAGGATTTGAACCTGCGACCTTCTGCACACCGGGCTGTCAATATAACCAACCAGCTACGGTCGCCTCTTGCCAGGTACCTAAATTTCTCAACTTTTTGTTACGTCATTTCGTGACGTCACGTTCATCCATTAATTGTTCCTATCTTAAGTAGGATACAGATTTCCTTGTTTGTAGCATAACATAACATCGCACATAATACTAAGAAGGGTGAGACAGTGTACGACATCCACATTTCACCTGTTATGTTTAGGTCCCAAGTGAGCCTACCGCCATCCACCAGGCATAATTTCCTTACGGAAAACTCCAAAATAACACTTTCCCGATGCGCAAATTATACCCCAAGACCAACGAGGTAGTTGTCTTAGCAAGCCTTCGTCTTAAATTAAGGCAATGTTAATATAATTATCAGAACAGCCAGTCTAGCCGGGTATAATAATAATATGTCTTCATCTGTTAGTCCGAGGAGAATTGCTTACGCAATGAAAATTCCGTGCTTACTAAATTACTTTTACTAAGGGTAGACTCCCGAGCGCCTTGTATTCATACTAACGTAATATAGTATTACTTTTATATTGTTAAGTTTGATAACAAAAAAAAAAATGCTATTAAAAATTATTTTTATCATAATTCATTTACATTTACACTGAAACAAAATGATAATTTTGAAAAATAGGCGCTAACTAACATGCATTTTAGTGTTTCAGATATGATTTGTTTATAATAACAAAATTTAAAATATATAATATATTAAATTCTTATTAAAAATGGGGCTTATTATTAATTGATTTACATTCAAACTGAAAATTCAAATAATAATTTTGATAAATGGGCGATAACATGCATTTTACTGTTATAGGTATGATTTCTTTAAAATAATAGAAAAAATAATAATAATATGAATGCTAAACCCATATTACTTTTGTATGGCAAACAAACTAGCAATTGTTCCCTCTTAACGGCTACAAGATTTAATTCTGAGCCTTTTCAATGTTGCCTTCATTTTCAGCTATAATAGATATCTTAGGCATATATGAATTTTTCTAAGGAGTAAATTACTTAGTAAAGATTTTGAAGTAATAATTTCTCTCTATTATATTTATAATTACTGCTAATTGGTATTTCTTTTTCCAAATTTATTAAATAAAACGAAATACTAATATGTACTTATAACGTATAATGAATAATAGTAATAATAAATAAAGGGCATTTATTTTTATAGTACAAATAAACAATATAAAAAATACAAATCTGTCTAAATCTAATAAAAAAGCGAAAAAAAATTTTTTTTAATAAAATACACAGTTTAATAAAATATAAGCAGTATGTCAACACAATTTTCAAGGTAAAAGAACTCTTGAAGTATATTGCAAAATTTTAAGGAAAGCGCGTTACAGGGAACATTTTCTAATAATGTAGCCTTACCGTATTAGTTTTCAGTCTGACCTGAAAGCTTTGCTTCTACCTATTTGGCTTCTAAATGAGTTTTCCAAGCGAGACTTAGTTAAATCTCATCCTCGGAAATTCCAGCAACCTTAAAGCTAGAATTTAAGTATATGTATAGACAACTACCCTTATTTTGTTGTTAGTATCGATTACTAGACGTAATGCTTATGTTTCCTTTAACTAAAAGCACTCAAACGATAAATAACTAAATAAAACGACTGCAGGCTTTTCGGGTCCAAGTATTTAATTGGACACGATACATTTGTATCTATGTATTAATTACCGGTACTAGCGTATCGTGAAATAAATAGAAATGCTTACATATCATTCAAATATCATTTAATAAGTATTCGAAGCAAGTTTATAGTATAAATAACATAAGAAATCGGATCCAAATTGCAATTCATAATTTTTTTCTTAAAACAAATTCAGGCTTGCGATTTTATGAGAAAAAAAACAGCTGCCGAATTAACTGCGTTTAAATAACTTAGTCTGCATAATAAATTACTATTACATCACTTATTTTTGTTCCACACGAGAAGACAAAATACTAAAAATAATGATGCTAGGAAACAGCATGGAAACAAATAATTGTTTCAGTCGTCTTTTATTTACTATATTCCATCAGGCAAAATGACAACTCTCATTATAAAACATAAGTAATTGTCAGTTAACGAAAAATGTAGGAAATTAAAATTTACAAGTAACTTTTTTTTATTGGAAACATTTGTTGCCAAGATGAAAGATTTTGGAAGAAGTAGGTATAGTGCATTAATTAAATAATTAATATTTTCATTTTTTAAATACACTAACTATCTTAATATTGAAGTAACAACGTATTGTGTCGTATTTATCAACATAGTCGACAAAAAACAACAGAAATACATTCCATTCATTTATTCAAGCAAACAAATTAACGTGCTTACTGCCTCATTGCCGAAATAGCTTTAGCAAACAAGAGTTACACCATAATGATAATTTACTTACCTAATTCGAGCTCGAGCCATTAGATCAGTATTCGCCAAAAGAACATTTTTCTCAATTCATTAGATAACCTTTTCCATTAGCGAACTGGCATTCTTTGTGGAGTAGAATAGAATTGATGCATGTTGTATTTACTGCTGAGTCAGCACAATAGTTGTGTTGTAACAACGGTCACCCTTGCTCTCGCATCTAAATAGAACATCTCTTTGTGAGGCTGCGCTATAAATCAAAAACAATTGGCTTGTTCTTTGCACTTTGTTTTTTCTCTCCTTTCACACAGAATTATGGTTCATATGATAAGCAGTCACTCATAAAATTAGGTTTGTTTACAAATAAAAGCCATAAAATAAACAGACAAGTAGGCCTACGCCATTTCATGTATGTACAAATAAAAATGTTTGGTATATTGGAAATAAAGGATGCTTGTGCCTGTTTTGTGTCACTCCACTTAAGGGCATCACATTGCTCGATGACCTTGAAGATCTGGCTGTTGTAACAGTGTTTTAAAATTAAGCGCCATCTAGATACAGAGAATCATACTATAACAAAATTTACTAATGATTGTACAAGATTACAGATGCGACGCAATACTGTATAGTATTTGCCTAATTCATTCGGTCTCTGGGAGGCGATAAGTACTTTTTCAGATGTAAAAAGTAATTTATTTGTGCCCACACTTACATTAATTATTTTTTTTGTTTGATACGAATACGTTGATTTCGCTTTGCCTTCTAGCTATAGCTGCTGAAGGTCTATGATGACCAGATCAGTGCCCAACGGTTCTCAATATTGGAATTAGTCAGGAGAGCCCAGTTTTCAAAATCAGCCTATTTGATCGCGGTTGCTACTACAGAATGCATGCTGAAGGTCTGAAAAATAATTGATATTATTTTTTAGCAGATATAATTGATATTTTGACATTAAAAACAGACACTTCAATTTTATTTATTTGTATTGACGATTACGGAATTTAAATGCAAATCACGAAAAATGTAAATTAGAATGTACATAAAATCAATGAACTTTTAAATACGCCTAGGCCTAGCTATTCTCCTTTCCTATATTATACTATACTAGACAGTCCTAAGTCTGTTAAAGTATGAAGGAAAGTTCATTGAATTTAACCTAGCATCAAACTAATGCAACGATAGAACAAAATATTAAACGTCATTAACATCAACAATAAACCGAATCTCAAACCTGACAAAAAATATTAACTAATATTTTCAACCGTAAAAAATATCGATATTTTATTCTGACTGTTAACGTTTAACCAATATAATATTTCAACCATAATATAGTCTATGATTATTTGAAAAATAAAACTTAAATAAAACTGGGTTTTATTACGCTTACAAACTTAATTACAATTTATACTAAATAAAAAGAATATTTGCCTTACATTAAGACTATGAGTTCATTCAAGAATAATGAATTCAAAATATTATTTGAAAGAAAAAATGCACGTACATCCTCTCGTCGTAGGTGTCGTCAAGACACTGACAAGACAAATCCCGAGTAAGCGCCATGCGCATAGCGGGGGTGCTTGGTGGGGAGCTTTGCAAAGATTCGGGTTATATTTGATTATTACAAAATATAAAAATAAAAACCTGAAAATAGCCAACACGAATTGTTAAACAGGGTTTTTTCTTTCTTTTAGTATAAATATGATACAAAATGACCCAGCCGTTATGTAGACAATTTGATATTTAGTTTAAAAAAGACCCATGTTCTCAATTTTTTTGCCAACATTTGGACAAGTTTATAGAAAAAGTAAAGAATACAAAGATTTTCTCATATACTCTAGTTTATTTGTATATTTTTTTTATAGTAATAGCATGAATGAATTTGTCTACAAACTTCATTTTACCGAGCGTATTTTTCGGGTTCGATCGATGCAATCCCCTTAATTATTTCAAATGAAATATATATTATTGTCCAAGCTTAGCTTTAACAAAAGAATACCGATCTTTCTACTCTTTGATAATTACCACCGTTTTAAAATCGACTCGAACTAAAATATTGATTTCTGTTTCTTCAACAACAATGATTTCAATGCTAATGCTAATATAATTTTGTAGAATGTTTGTGGCTACTCCTCATAAAATAGTTATAGTTACCCTAGATGAAAGATAAACGAGGCAGCACTTTAAAAGTTTTTACTAAGTATGAGATAACAAAGGATGAGGTGTTAAGACGGTGCTGAAGAATTTACGTAAATAGTCACTTGCATTTCTAGATTTTTTTCAAAAAGAACAAGCAGCTCAACGTTTGTGGAGACTATTCTATAAATATTTAAAAATCCTCTTATTCCGAGCGTCTCGTAAGACGATTTAGTGTCATTGTATCGGACATTCCAACCGTAGCCTCGACTACTATGCAGCTCTAATTGCTGTAAAGAGCATAATACATTTTTTTTTTCTGTTAAAAAAACGACTCCCGCACTAGGAATAACTCCTGAGTCGCGGGGTGTTCACAAACATACATTTCACACACACAAAGCACACCCAGTCTCAGAACAAATCTTTGCGAACCACACAAAGATTTGTCCCATGTGGGGATCGAACCCACAACACCAGTGCAGTGGAGAGCGGCGAGGCGACCGCATAAACCACTAGACCACACGTGCAGACAAAAGTTATTCGGATTTCAACGTTTGATTGCTATTTAAACGTGATTTATGAAATGTTCAATGGATGACGATAAAAAAAGTTTACCGTTAATGTTAGCCAGAGCTCCACTGAGTAAATTTAAGTACTCTGGTTTGGTTGTCGCTATCCTGCTGTTTCAAGTCTCGGCAACTTTTAATTGGCATACAGTTTGAAAAAGTCGAGAGCCCTTTTGACTTAATTAAATTAACTCTTTAGCCAGTGAAACAAAATGGAGTCCGTTTCATTCAATGTTGTCTATTCGAGAGCGGACATAAACAAAAACTTAATTAGACGAATGAGTTTGACAAGCGACTCACTTTGTTATTACGAATGGACGATCTTTTTGTTTCCTCTTTTCAAAACCATTCTTTTGTAACTTCTGCTCTCGAGGTATTTTATTTGAATAATTCTAATTGGTCGGCCTTAATTATGACATTAAAACGGGCCAGAATTATTTTTTACAATATCCTCGTTTATTTAATTTCTAAAACGTAGTCCGAATTCTATTCACAGACACTTGAACTAAATATTCGTGAAGTTACATTCTACAAATTTAATCCGCGGTGATACACCCCGCTGAGAGTTCATAAAACGTACAAATGAAAACTTATTTGAATTAAATCCTTTTGATACAAGCTTCCGATTCAGAGCAGTAATGAAGTTTAATGAGAAATGCGGTTCGGCTTGATAATAATTATTATTCATCTTCCACGGTCTTCCCAATCTCATTGGGGTCGGCCTCTAGTATAACTGATTAAGCTAAATATCAGTATTTTACGTGGAGCGACTGAAATAGTCTTTGTTAGACTAGTTGTCCGACTAACCGCAACGACTGCCATAAATCTGCAAATGGTATCCGGGACCTATAGCTTAAACGGCCTACACACTACCCTAAAATCAGAGGCGATATCGGGGAAGTGGTGGGGAGGACCCTAGATCGTACCATAAATCGCCTCGTGTATAGGCAAATCAGTCCCGATTTTTATTGCTTACCCTAACTCTTAAAATCGTTGCGGGCGAGCTTACGATTTAGGGACGATTATCGTCTAGGGAGCGTTGTTGGCACGTGTGTAGCGAAATCGGGACCGATTTCTCGCAGTATGCGCTCGAGTGCTGCGGCGATACGACGTGCTTGCGCAATTTTGAAAACATGGCGAAGGAGAAATACCGAGAAGCGTGGACGAAAACTATTGACCTTTTCAGGGATTTACCTTATTTGTGGGATAAAAAACACAAAGAATATTTTAACCGCGACATGAGACAGGAGGCATTTAAAATGGTATTGCAAGTTTTCAGTTTTCTCTGGTTAGGTGGCACCGTAGTAAGTGCTAAGACAATGCCTATTTTTTGGTGTTTAGAGAGTGACGGCGGCATGTCAGCACAACGAGCAGTCTGTTGCACGGTCGGTTACGTACTAACTGGCAGGGACGTGTATAGAGTAGTAGCCGATTTCATCCCCACTACCACTGACCCGATATCGCCACTGATTTTAGGGTAGTGTGTAGGCCGCTTTAACGTGCTCTTCGAGGCCATCCACGGCCGACCGCGGTTAGCTTTGCTTAACCCGCAAGATCGATCGGTTCGCGCGGCTTCGATTTAGCCACGAGCACCTGATAACAATTATTATTATTGATCGTTAAATCAACACTTAGTTAAAACGTACCTTCTTTTTATCAGCTTAGTTTTGGGTTGGCAAGAAATCGATAAAAAATATATATGAGACTTAGGATAGTTGATATAACGACTTGTGTTTGTAGAATACTCGAATGTTCCACCATCCGCGTTGGACGGATTGTTAAGACACGGGAAATCGCTTTGTTTGTTTATGACAAGCTGATGTTAAAGGTAATCCTGATTTATAGGAAAATGCTGACGGTACTTTTGCGTAATCCATAAAACAAGCCAGTGATACGGATGATCCGATGATTTCATTACTTTACCAAAAATATAGTAGTTTTTGGACCGGTATGCATCAATATTCAAGCAGCGATAGCCGAGTGGGAGACCGTAGGCCTGCTAATTCAAAGGTCTCGGGTTCGAACCCACAGCACACACCTCTGTCAATAAATCGTTAAGATTCGTCTTTTCGGAGATATGTGTGTATTTGTCATATAAATTATCTTTTAAACTTACGCGTTGCATGATTAAATAAAATATATAACGGGAATTAACGCGTTCATACAATTATTTACCTTTTAGGCTTTACGTTTCGGCAACTGTTAGCCGAAACGTAAAGCCTAAAAGGTAAATAATTGCATGAACGCGTTAATTCCCGTTATATATTTTATTTATATAAATTATCGTTCGCTAACGGTGAAGGAAAAACATCGTGAGGAAACCTACATGCCTGAGAGTGCCTAAAAGTGCTCAAGGGTGTGTGAAGTCTACCATTTCGTACTTGGCCAGCGGGGTAGACTATGGCCATATAAGCCCGAGCCTAGCAGTATTCAATACAGGGCTGCCATTATTATATACATTAAAATTCATTAACAAATTCACGAAATGTTTTGGTTTGAAAGAAAAGTACCGAGCGATATATACTTATTATTAAAAATAACATCAAAGAATGAATGCAAACAATGCTACCTCAAAGTAAAATGAAATGCGACTTAATAAAAAAACTGACTTGAAGTGAAATATCTTGAAATAAATCGCTGGATGTCTTGGAATTGTTTTTCCCTAACTTTATAACTTCACCTGAAATTTAGAATATCTTAATATTTAGCGTTATAATTATGTAAATGCACTTTAATGGTACCCACAAAAATTCACAATCATTTTTGTTTGATAATTCGTCACATAATATAAAGTTATTATTTGAAATTGATTTTAACACATATCATACTCGTAACATAATATCACGCAGCCTATATTACCCAGAAGGGTGCGGCAGAGGTGTACAACACCCACACTTCACCTGAAATATTTAAGTCTCATGGGATAGGAGGTGAGCCTTTCGCCATCCACCGGGCACAATTCCAACTCCGTGTTGCTATTATTAACTTTCCCGATGGAAAGTTTTTGTCCGACCCGGGAATCGAACCCAAGACCTCGCGTTGAGCGGCGCATACGCTAACCACTTGACCAACCAAGCAGTCATTATATCGATACCTTAAATCTCAAATGGCGTAATCACCAAATCGTCACTTTTCAGGAGACCCAAAACAAAAAAAATAGATTAAAATTCATATCTTTTATACTAATAATGTTATTTAAATGAAACTTGGATATAATTATATGGTATTGGCAGCTTTATAACACAGTTCTATGGTATTCAAAATTCAACCAATAATTACAAAAATGATTTGTGATTACGCCAAAAATAAATTGATTTGTTTGCGTTTACGACCCAAAAAAAAACGCTGTTCTGCAAAAAGTTACGGTGTAACAGCCTAGTTGGCTTATTAATAATAACATATTATGTTATTAATTTTACAATACCTAATTTTATAGATCAACCTACTTAAATATGTTTTTATTTATATCATGTTACTACTCTAACCATGCCTTATATACGAGAAACATTATTCTCATTTACATACATATTATTTCAACTTCAAAAATGATACGGTTATAGTGCGAAAAGCAGCGATCGGTTGAGCACAGCATGGGGTCTTAAGAGGGAACAATTGCTTGGCTGTTTTTCGTACATAAGTAATATGGGTTTAACTTTAAAAAATTTCAAATCTTGACAACGGAACTAGTGTTACGCGTAAACCAACTGATACCCTTAGTATTGTGTGTTGAACTACCGACTGTTCCGAACTAAATAAAAATAAAAATTTTGACGACCAAGTGAGGGTAGTGGACAATATCCGCGCTTAACGAAGACAAAACTGAGCTTCACCAGTTGGCTCGTGACCACGAATGATGCATGCGATTTTGAAACGTCGAGCATTTATTTACTTTTATATTAATTACGCGATTTAGACCCGCAGTCTAATTTTTAAAAAATGTTCTCAAATCGCGAAAGTTTAAAAACATAAACTTTAATATTATTAAGTTTTTATCTATTTTTATTGACAAATCATATCTGAAACTCTGAAATGCATATTTGTTTGCGCCCATTTTTTGAAAATTATACTTGAATTTTCAATGTTTATGTAACTTAATTAATTTTAGTTCAGTTACAGTTAGTGTTAGTTCGTCGCCACTTTGTTAGTGTTAGCATTTTAGTGTTTTAGATATGATTTGTCTATAAAATTTAACAATATATAAACCCATATTACGTTAGGATGAAAACACGGCGCTCAGAAGTCTACCCTTAATTTATTTATGATCTGCTTGGTAAAAGCGTATATTTAAATAACACCGAGATAAACATTGTGGTAAAATTAAAATGCAGTATGATTTATTAATTCTTCATTGCAAATAACATTACAGAGTAGAGATAATAGAAATTGTTGGTCATGTCTAAAAAAAGACGTCAGTAAAAGAATACAGGACAACATCATCACACATAGTTAAAAAATATCATATTTAGATATAGATGAATCTAAAACAAGATACCTTATATCATTTATAAGGGTTCCGTAACCAAAGGGTTGAAACGGGACGCTATTACTCAAACTTTGCTGTCCGTCTGTCCGTCTGTCACCAAGCTGCATATAATCATAATATATATATTTATATATATATATATAAAGCGTGATAGCTAGACAGCTGAAATTTTCACAGATGATATCATATATAACTTGAATGAAATTGAGTGACTCCCATGCAACAAGCGTGATTTTTTGCTCGATATTAATATCAGTAACAGGTAGATGCTTAAAATATTCACAGAATATTTAGTTATATATTTAGGTAGTATATATAGCAGGTATTTAGGTATATAATGGTACGGAACTCTTCTTGCGCAAGTCCAACTTGCATTTGGCCAGTTTTAACAATAAAAACATTGTGAAAAACTTATGATTTTATTAATAGCTACTCGTTGGTTTCAAATAATACTCTTTCGCTATCTATTATTATTGTTATTCCGGTCAAAGGTCACATTTTTATTAGCATTCATCTACAGAAACCTTTTAAGCGATGCAATTTAACCCTATAAGAAACTACAAACAACAAGAAAATTGGTACTTTAATTGTTAATTTTGTAAAAATCATAATTCATTTACCTGCGACCAACTCTCAACGGAAAAGCCAAGGGAAAGAATATGAAAATGCTATTCTTTATGAATTATTTATATATGCTACGGATAAGAGAATAAAGGGCAGATCTTATTCAAGGAATATTAAGGCCTCATAACTAGACGTAACCCTGAATTTATTCAGTGGATTTTAATATTTAAAGGCCGGGGGTTGATTTCTGTGGACGTGACGTGACGTCAAAGTGGTTTGGTTGGATCGATGGCTTTCGATATCAAACAATGGTTTTAATTAATTTTTGATATATTTATGCGGGCACAGGATACTGCTTTAATTATAATGTAGGTTTTGGGTTTTCAAAAGCTCGTATGTGAACTGGCAAACTTGGAGCCGCGGGATTTTGTCAATTGAACCTTTGCGTGTGCGGATTAACAGACAAGACTGCAATGCTAACATGCTCTCACCGTCATTAAAATTAATTAATAACAATGTTTTCATATTTCATTGTACAACTAATGAAAGTTCGCATTAGATGTTGAAAAGTTTATGGCATGGGTTGACAAAGACGACGTTATATTTGACCATTTGAACATTTATTTAAAAGAACACCTTTAAAGTACTCGTCATTTCTAAACTAAAACATTTTAAATATTTTCCGGAAGCGACGGTAACAAGGAACACACAATGGGGTTATTATCCGATGGAAAGGTACGCGCATCGCAGCGCTCCAACGGTTGCATAAAATGTATTCCTGCAGCCACCAACAAAGACAACCCTTTTATTCTTTTCTGTCGTCAGCGGCGGGGCGGTTGTAATTCTCGTCTTTTAACAAATGGAAGACATTATCGCTGTCTCTGGCTTTTGTATAAATTCATGTGGATATAAAATGTATAAAAAATGTAACGCGCTTACGTCGGGCTCGCATTTCAAATGTACAAAATCCTAACGAGTCTCTATAGCGAGTGTGCAAGATAAACTATTTTATGAAACGTTAAATTAAAAACTGAAATGTAGGCTGAAACGTTCCTTTGGAGCTTGGAGTAAATGGGGACATCATAATACGTGGCAAGGACTTGTCTCTCGAGAGCGAGCCTGCTCTATCGACATCTCGCTGCCGAGCGTTCAATCACGGCCTCTCCTCAAGTCATCGGCTTCTCTTCATACGAAGCTCTTGAACCACCTAATAATCTAAAGGCAAAACTCAATAAAATTGCACAAGTAACTGGAATAATGTTGTTCTCGGTAAGAGCTAATTAAATGCATTCCTGTTCGAATCGAAATAATTGCTTCTAAATTTTTCAACTTAATAAATAGTCTGAATCAGATATATTCAAAAGTATGCATTAATAACAATACCGTAATATATATCAGTAACACCGTAATTGATGTTAAATATAGCGAGAAAATATTTGTATCTATAGAACATTTCCACAAAGTTGTGTGACCGATCGGGCGGTGATAACGCATCCTGAGTGCGTGGTTGCTAGCGAGATGCTCAATTATAACAAAGCCTAAAAGTTGTTAACAAAGAGAGGGGCTGCAAGTTTTGGCGGTGGTAAATACGGACCTTATTTATCGTTTCCCGCGAGATTACCATACTACCGCATAAACAAGGACACAGATTACCTATAACACTTTTGGACGCGTAAAATTTCAGGCCTTGGCCCATTCTTGTCGGGATGAAAAGTGCGTTCAGAGAGATGTCTGGTACTAAAAAATATTTAAAGGCATATAAAAATACGGCTGGGAAAGGTATGATGGTATTTTATAGGTGTTTACTAATAGCACTGAGATAAGTACGTATAAAATTTTGCCAAACATGTTTATGAAAGTGTTCCTTTACCGTTTCATGTAGCTAATAAATTTGAACCGTTGCTAGGAGTAAGTAGGGACTTCGTAATGCCGTCAGAAAAAAAAGATTCGTGTAATGTACAACAAATTACAATAGTCAAGGATTAGAGGTGCTACATAACTTGTGCCGCTTTGTAATATACTGCATGTGGTGGTGCGACGAACAATTCGAAATATAACTAAGTTTTAAATGTTTTTTTTTAATCGACGTCTGCACTAGGAATAACTCCTGTGTCGCGGGGTTCATAAACATACATTTCAACAAACAGAGCACACCCATAGTCAGAACAAATCTTTGTGAAACACACATGTGATGGCGATTACATAAAACAGATGTACCTAAAAAATAAGTGAGCAATTCAACCTTCAATTATAAGTTTAACAGATTTAGTTATACTGAGTGTTTATGTCGTATAAAGAACAACACACACATGTTTTATATTGTCCTTTGCGTACTTAGAAGTTAATAAATATTATAAGACCTTTGCAAATCTTATCTTCGTGGAATATTTTTAGCTTTAGATTTATTTATTTTATAGGTACGGCATTTGCCTTGTCGCTGTAAGTTCATTCACAAGAGTTACCGTTTCGTAGCTTTGTTCAAAGGTAGGTGACATAACTGAATGTTGTAGAAAGTGGCGGTAAATCAAAGGAAGTGGGGGCTTGTGACACACGAACGTTGTGAGGAACAGGGAAACGGAACTGAGTCCGGATGCCGTGGAGCTCCGTTGTTACATCTCCTCCTAGCTGAATTAATCAACTTACTCCTAACTGGGACTGCTATTGTTTACAATCACCCTCAGATGTCAACCGTAAATACCAACGTAACATAGCAATTAAAATATTAAAGTTGTTATTTTAACGGGCTCATTGTTAAAATAAACTCATTTTGAAGAATAAAATTATAATAATCATATTTACATGTTGATCTCTAAAAGCGATATCGGTATGCCTGAACTACGGTACACCAAATAAATAATGAGATTTTAAACAGTCGGGTATTTTGTTTTTATAATAATAATTTTATATCATACTTTTTTGCTCCTTTTAACAATTTGTGTTTAATCAGTAATACAAAATGTGATAGGATATATGTTTATATTTTTGAAATAATCTTTTAATGACTTTGATCACTTTGATCGCCAAAAGAAATAGATATACATTCACACATACATACATAAATACTCTCGAAAAACATAGCCTTCTTTCTGAAGCATTCGGGTAAAATACGGAACGAACTACATTGGTAAAAGGGGCAAAACATTTTTGGCATATCGTAGTAATAAAATAGTATCATTGAATAAAGGGCCTAACAGAACAAAATAATGTCAGAAATCGATGAGCCTTTACAAAACCCATATGGCAGTTATACGGACGACCGTTGTACCCCTGCGGCGATGCCCACAAAAACATTGTTCAGTTCTCATCTAATTTTGTCGATGTCTCTTCGACATAATATTTTTATATGAGATTCCATCAGACGATTTTATAAGAAAATATAAACATTACGATCGAGCTTCAATCAATGCTGATCGATTTAAACAAATACTTTTTTATTTTTACAGGACGAGGACAAGAAATATTAGAATGGAGATTTTTGTCAATGTGGAACAGATTCGAGATACTATTTAAGATTATAATATATTATATCAACATGCTCTTAGTATAAACCTCAGTAAATTCAACTTAACTAATTATTTAACAAAGTACACCTTCAACTCGATCGTCATAGATTTGCAGATACTTAAAATCTAGGTTGTTGTCAATGTGAATATAGTTCATAACTTACTAAAATAATATCTGTTATACAATTTTAGTACGGCTTATAATCAGAAAATTTACTCCGATGAAGCACTTATAAGTTAGAGTTTTCGCTCTTATGACGTCATTAATTAAGCTTTTTTACAAAAATGAAGCGTTAATGAACTTCAAGTATTAATTGGAGCTACGGACTGAAACATTGAAGTGGTTTTCTTAAAGCGAAGGCTGCAAATTATACTTGTATGACACAAGTATAATAGTGAAATGAATTAGTTGAGACGACATATTATTTTGATAGATTTACTTTAAAATACCATAAATATAAGCTAGCAAAGCAAGCCTTCAAAGAAACATAATTATACAAATCGACTTTTTAGGGTTCCGTAGTACCTACAAGGAACCCTTATAGTTTCGCCATGTCCGTCTGTCTGTCCACGGCATAGCGACGAAACCGTTGGTGCTAGAAAACTGAAATTTTGCATAAACATGTATGTTAACTAAACAAAGAAAGTCGTAGAGTAAAATTTGGAAAAATATTTTTTTTTCAGGTAGCTCCCCTACATGTAAAGGAGGGATGTTTTTTTTTTTTGTCGCCTACCCCATAGTGTGGGGTATTGTTAGATAGGACTTTTAAAAACGTTTAGGGGTTGCTAAGACAGTTTTTTGATTTAGGGATCCGTTTGCGAGATAATTAACTTTAAAGAGCTCCCCTCTAAAAGCTAAACTACTGGATCCTAAAATCTGAAAAAAATTGTGTCGGTAGTACATGTAATGAACTTTAAAGGAAAACTATAGCGGATAAGTTCACTTCATTAGTTCAAGAGGAATAGGGGTCCGAAATGTCAGATGCAGTTACTCGGAATATTTCGTTCAAAATTCTTGAAACATAAATAAACATACATAATACATATATAAAATCACGCCTTTATCCCACGGAGGTAGGCAGAGACGATGGAACGCCATGTGCTTCGCTCCTTACATACTTCTTTCGCTTCCTCAACATTCATACATCTCGTCATACGTGCTAGCTGGTTTCGTGTACTACAAACATTTCCTTTCTGAAGGACGCCATTTAGTTAAAAAGTATTTTTCTATGGAACCCTACTGCGCGTGGCCCGACACGCACTTGGCCGGTTTTTTTTTATAGATTTTCCTCTATCGATTTCAAAGATTTCATCCAACATTCGGATATTTTTATTTTGTGAGTAAACTTATGATATGTAATCTGGCTGATTAACTACTTTGTATTTTTTCGAATAATACCTATGTATTTAATTTTTAATAAGACCGTATAAAATTTAACATGAAACATTATACTAAGAAACAGTTGAAAAAGATATGGGACCGGCAGGATTTGAACCTGCGACCTTACTGCACACCGAGCAGCCGCTTTAGCCATCCAGCTACGATCGCCTCTTACCAGAACCCTAAATTTCTCAACTGTATGATACGTCATTTCGTGACGTCACGTTCATCCATTTGTTCCTATCTTAAGTCCCCTGCCGGTCCCATATCTTTTTCAACTGTTTCTTAGTATAATTTGCTAATCATAAATTAATTATAGCTAAATGCTATAAAAATAATCAATTAGAAATGAAACATTATTATAGATATTATATTTCCAGCGGTAAAGCTGCGTCGTTGGTCTAGTGGTTAGCGCATGCGCCTCTCATCGCTAGGTCTTGGATTCGATTCCCGGATCCTGACTTGGCCTGCAAAGTGTTATTTTGGGTTTTTCTGTCCGAAAATTCCCAATTGCAGCACGAAGGTGGATTTGTGTCCGGTGGATGGCGATAGGGTTACCCCAAGAGACCCAAAGTAAACATAACAGTAAACATAACAGACCTACAGAAAAGTAAACATAACAGGGGAAATGTGGATGGTATACACCTCTGCCACACCCTGCTGGGTAGTTTAGGCGTAGGGGTGCATGAAAGGAGCCTCCCCGAGTGACGTACACAACGATTCCCTACGTCCGGCGCACCCTGGGCAATTCGCGAGTTCCCCAAAGCGAATTGGCTAATACTTTCACCATGATGGCAAGTCAGAATAAAATTTGACTCAGCCAACGACACGATGAAGAAGAAGTTTAGGCGTGACATCATGATCTATGTAGCGTATTCGCCTTGTCTTGTAAATTTTGCTACAAGGCTTGATATGAGTAAAGTAACTAATTGGGGTAACCCGTACCCCGCCATTTCTCCACTCATAGTCAGGTCAATGACACGTCCCGTAATTTGTAACTTTATCTCATGACTCGAATTCTGAGTACAGCAATATTTACTCAGGAACCTTTGCTATATTTCAAAAGGTTAGTAATATGAAACAAGATTACCTGCTTTTTCAAAAATTAGACAACGGGTCTAAATCGCGTAATTATTATAAAGGTAAATAAATACCTATGCTCGACGTTTCGAATGACTTGCATCATGTTTGGTCACGAGCCGAAAGGTGAAGCTCATTTAAAAATAAATAATAGTTTAAAAAACTAAAAAACACGCTTTTAAAGTACTTCTAACTAAAAAGTGAAAAATAATTCCTAATATAAGCTGAATAAAGCGTGGGGCGCTCTGTGCCATATTTTTCGTCTATCGAGCAACCCACGCTTTTTTCAGCTTATATTATGAATTATTTTTCACTTTTTAGTTAAAAGTACTTTAAAAGCTTGTTTTCTAGGTTTTTTAAACTATTAGATATTTATTTTCTACTTTTTAGTTTGGTTTATTTATAAGAGCGTTTCTTTTTTTTTTTATTTATTTTTCTTTTTTATCGAATTATTGCATTGTCATCGATCTTTGGTTACATACATACATACATACATACATACAAACATACATACATACATACAGGTGAAGCTAATATAAGCGTGTTAACATATAAGATTACCCGCGTTAAAGGTCGTGACCTAAACTAAACTTGACGCAGTATGTACAAATCCGCGCTTCCAATCAGAGATAGACACCCGTTCTAGAGTATTTCAGGTATCCAATGAAACTGCACTAGTCGAACTGTTAGCAAACAGATATTTAAAAAATACATCAGTCATTCAGAGCCGGAAAATTTTAATACCGACTTTTAATTTTTCCTTTAATGTCATCGAGTTGCGGTGAATCTCGGTATAAAACGATACTGATGTATGAATGAACATAAACTTGCAGTATCTTATTTTTTTAACAATGTATTAGGCAAAAATAGTTGCAAACGCTTTTAGCCAATAGAGTTTGAATAGAAACTCGTTGCCCCCCTTATTTATTAAAAATAAATCTAAAGGTGTTTGGTACATCGTTTTCAATTAAATTGGTAAAAAGGTAGTAATATTTCATCATTTTTCTTAGCCATAGTTTTAACCCCCTAACTAACATTTTACCCTACCAGTTTTTTTAATTTAATTTCTAAGATTTTCCAGAAGAAAATACCGTATTCAGTTTCTGAATCAAAATTTAAAAAAAAAATAGCTGATATAACTTGTAATTGTTCTACTTTAATAACTAATGTTGTACTAGTTTTAATATTTGTGGTTGTGTTTTCAATTAATAAGTTAAGTAATTTGGTAAACTGGTACATTTTTCAGATTTTTTTTTTAAATTAAAATGAAAAAAAATGCTGAGGTGAAAAGTGAGTTAGGGATGCTAAAACTATAGATAAGAATACAACTTTGCAGTCAATTTACTTTGGCAAAAAATGTACCAAATACTATACTACTAATGGATTCTTTACAATAATGTGAGGTATTTATCCTAATGAATGTATGTAATTCTTAAAATGTACACCATAACAAAACGTTTGTCTGCAACATTTTGAAGTCATGACACCATGGCAGTTCAGAATCACTTAAAAGTTTAACGAGTCGCCATTTCGGGAGTTTTGTTGATGGCCGCCATAGACCGCAGTGATTAAATCTGAAACACGCGTGCCACAACACAACACATGCCACTGCGGAATACTTGACGTGCATTTAATTTTGCAATGAATACGTTAATGTTATTCGGAACTATGTAGCAACGTTTATGGCTTCCGAGAAACTGATTTAACAACTTTGATGGTTCTAACACTACTGTTGTACTGCCTGAATGGGATGAAAAATGAAAAATGTTTATTTCTCACCAAGTTCACATTGATATCAGTAGTAGTATAATACAAATAACTTTCTAAAAGGTAAATTATACAATATTATGTGTGGCAGTACATAGTTAGTTTGGTGGTAAAATTTTATCTGATAAATGGTGACTCTATCTTCTGAAATAGGTTGTAGACTGTATCCCAGAAGATAGCGTTCGACGATCAAAAAATTAACTTAGGACGTATTGCGTACTACTCTGCTTTCTTTTTTGGTTGAGTTTAAGTGAGTGTGTGTGTGTGTGTGCAGATTTGCAGAAGGAAATAATTAGTTTAGAGTTCAGAACTTTATAATTAAAAAAGTCAAGAAGTGAGGGTAGGACAGAAAATCATCGTCCTCACGAACGGAGACGGCGCGCCGCTAGAACCAGTCTGCTTGTGACCACGACCAGTGTTATCTATCTGCCGAAACGTCAAGCCTAAAAGTTAATAATGCATGATTGCGTTAATGCCCGTTTAATTTACTTAATCATGCAACGCGTAAGTTTAAAAGTTAACAATTAGCCATACGAGCGATATAGTATAGTTTGAAAAAATATATAAAGAGGTTTAAACAAAAGAAGATTTTCAATGTTCTTAAGGTCTTCAGAGTATGTTTACAGGACAGTTTTCTAGCGTGTTCATGCTGTGTGACTAAGAGATTTTATACTCGTAATAAGGAATCTGTTGTTACACTAATATTATCAACACTGTAAACACACTGGAAACATCAGTTCTTTTTTCATATTGCACCTACCCTTGCTTTTCTCTGCACCACACTAGATTTGACCCTTGACTGTTAGAGAATGCCACTAGGCATTAAGTCCGCCTCTGTACCTAATGTGCAAAAAGTTGAAATAAATAAATAATATTACGTAGCATTGAAGAGGTGACCTTAAAAACCCTATCACATGAGAATGATGTTTTTATGTTACATAATATTTTCACATAAGAAGCTGACTAGAAACAATCTATTACTAACACATGTCATGAATTTTTAGTTGAACACTTTGATGTCTGTGTTAGTTTGTATTCAATTTCGATGCGTTTTGTAATCCTCTTACTGAATTGTGGACATAATAAATCTAAACACAGTACTTCAGATGTTTGTTTATACAGAATTTTAAACAAAAAAATGATAGTTCATATAAAGCTATTGTAAGCGACAGCTCGATACATAGTTCACCTTATTTTTATGTTAGGGTACCTACTTTTTTATATTTTATATTTTTTGTTTTTAAGGGTAGTTCTAAGTAAAATTAGTCTATGGCAATTATCCACGCAATCTGTGTCGCGTTCCACGAAATAAATTGGTTATAAAAGTATTAGTGCGTTTTATGTGTTCTGAACATCACCCTTCACCAGCTACAGCTATTTTAGTAATAGAAAAAGTAATTTAATTAAATTCAGTTTTTACTTGACTCTGTGACTAATGAGCGTGTGATCTGATTAGGTATTTGTAATAATCTGAAATAAAAGAAAATTAATAAACTTTTTCATTTAACTCGCAACTTTCTCCTATTTTTTTATAACATGAAGTCTTGGTAATAAGAAATTTGTTTCTTTCAAAGTGGTAATTGAAACTGCAAAGATTTATGTTTTTTTTTTATCCGCTTAACGGTTAGAAAACTGGAATATTTTACTAAGAAACAGTTGTCATTGACATTTGACATGCCACGCGTGATGTGTGTACGCGTTATTAGCGATTGCAAACCTACGGATCTATATGTATGTATGGACTCCCAGTTTAGGACGTCTAGCCTAGTCCGGGTAAAAGGGTCAGTTATAATGAAAAGATCCAAGTTCCATATTTAAAAATTTATGAGTATTTTAAAGAAATCGAGAAAATTTATACACTGTGACGAACTTTTCACTCCCATTTCTTGTCATATTTACAGTTTTTTTTTGTTAAGAAATCCTGAATATTGTTTCTTTAAACTTTAATGAATTTAGCTTGATTCGGCTTGACGTCCTAAACTGGGAGACACTTGTATAAGCTGGGTCGTTCGTTTGATGAAACTTTTAGATTAAGTAGTGTTGGGGATAAAAATTATATTCAGGGGGTTGTGATATTCGAGAAAATCTGATTTTTCATCCCGACAAGAATGGGTCAAAGCGAGAAATTTTACGGTTGCAAAAGTGTTATAGGTAATTTGTGCCAATGTTTATGCGGTAGACTGGTAATCTCGTGGGAAGCGATAAATTAGGTCCGTATTCACCACCGCCAAAACTTGCAGCCCCTGTCTTTGTTAACAACTTTTATGCTTTGTTATAATATAGCAACATTAGCAACATACTGGCATCCACGCACGTAAGATGCTTTATCAGATCTCCCGATCGGCTCCAGCAACTTTGTGGAAACTTACGCAAGATACAAATATTTACTCGCCTTATCTTACATTAACTACGGTGGTTATGCATACTTCTAAAAATATCTCAATATGGCAGCGATTATTGCCGACTAGATTCAAACAGGAATGCATTTAATTTATTCTCACCGACATCAACATTATTCCAGATACTCTTGAAATATTAATGAGAGGCCTGTGCACTATTAGCCGGTTTAAGAGTCCTGTATGAAGTTTTGCCGATGACTCAAGAAGAGCCTGTGATTGAACACTCACCTCCGCGATGACGATAGAGCAGGCTCGCTCTCAAGAGACAAGTTCCTACCTCGTATTATGATGTCTACAATTACTCCAAGCTGCAAAGGAACTTTTCAGCCTGCATTACAGTTTTTTTATGTAGAATAATGCATATTCAATGCTTCATAGAAAAGTTTAGCTTGCATTGCACACATAGCATTCAGTGTGAAGTTTTTGTCGGTTTAAAAATATCTGTTACATTTAAAATGCAAGCGTGACGTAAGCGCGTTAACTTTACCTATAGTAACTTTTATTTCTATTTGACATTATACAAAGGCATAAACAGCGATAATGTCTTCCATTTTTACCCGACTGCTTCAGAAGGAGGGTTATGTTTTTATTCGAGCGTATGTATGTATGTATGTATGTCTATTTCTTTGTACCGCCCTACAGCCCAAACGGCTAGACGGATTTTGACATATGAGGTGTCGTTGAATTTGTCAAAACAGTGATAGTGACATAGGCTATATAAATTTTCAAAATGGCGCCGGTAAATGAAAAAAAAAAGGGGGGGGAAGTATGGATTTTCTTTTCATCATAGTAATATGGGTATCAAATAAAAGGCCATGAAAAGACCATTTCAAAAATATATACTTCTTATCACATTTATATTACTGATTAAACACAATTTACCAATTTATATATCGGCACGCTCGCGCGCCCGATGTGGGTGGAAGTTAGTTTGTATGTTCGCTCACGCTAATCTTGGAAACTGCCGGTCGAATTTGAATAATTGTTTTTGCATTTGATAGTTTAACTCACGATTAAGGCTCATTGATCTCAAAAAGATTTGATTTCTACAAATTAATAGATATAAAAAAACATGTCGGTTAAAAGAACTAAAAAGAGTGAAATAAAAAATAATTATTAAAAAAACAAAAAACCCGACTGCTTGAAAAAAAGAACTGAAAAGATAAAAACAAGTATAGCATTATCTACATTAAATTCATTAACAACAAATGAAATATGTCAAACTAAATTCTTTATGATGTTGCAGGCGGTGACAAACGAAGTTATATAGTAGTAAAAAAGTATTGTTTGTCCCCGCCTGCAACATCATAAAGAATTTAGTTTGACATATTTCATTTGTTGTTAATGAATTTAATGTAGATAATGCTATACTTGTTTTTATCTTTTCAGTTCTTTTTTTTAAGCAGTCGGGTTTTTTGTTTTTTTAATAATTTAAAAGACGAGAACAACCGCCGCCGCTGACGACAGAAAAGAATAAAAGGGTTGTCTTTGTTGGTGGCTGCAGGAATACATTTTATACAACCGCTGGAGCACTGCGAGGCACGTACCTTTCTATCGGATAATCACCCCATTGTGTGGCCCTTGATACTGTCGCTTCCGGAAAATATTAAAGATGTTAGAGGCTTTAAAAATCTCTTGATGAAAATCTTAATACTTGTTAGTTATACTAATTTAAAGTGATCCTTTATTGTATTGCCTATTATATACATCAGTCTTCTTTTAGAAGTAACAAAAACAAAATATGATAGTAATATTGTTATTTTATAATAACATTCTAAATCGCCATATTATTTTATTGAAGTTCAAAAGACTAAAAGGTGAGGCGGTGGGTAACATTGCCAACACTGAAATTTTTTACAGGTTCTAGTGAAAACAGCCTACCACTTTCATCAACCTCTGCAAGCGAAAAGCTCACATCAAAATTTCAACAGAAGCCTTTTCCCGCATAAATCTATTATTAGATATCGAATGCCATCGATCCAGCCACCACTTTGACGTCACGTCACGTCCACAGAAATCAACCTCCGGCCTTTAAATATTAAAATCCGCTAAATAAATTTAGGGTTACGACGTCTAGTTATGGGGCCTTAATATTCCTTTAATAAAATCTGCCTTTTATTGTCTTATAATATAATATTATCTCGTAGATAATAGAAGAATCTTAAATAATTCATAAAGAATAGCATTTTCATTAACTTTAACTAAGATTCTCTGTTGAGAATTTTGTCGCCCTGATCCAAAATGTCACTGGAATAGCCACGGTCGTCGCAGTTAAATGCATCATTATTCTTTAAAAAATTAACACTGTTTTAAGGTAAATTGACATCTTTAAATCAGCCATTGGTGCATTATTGCATACATTATTTTTATGACGATATTTTAAATATTTATCATTCTCATATACAGGGTGGATGCGACATAGCGACATTTATTGAAACCACAGCTTCTATACATGGTAAGTATCAATTTCCACCGGATAAAAATTATCTGGCGAAAAAAAAAAAATCACGTTCTCCGAACAATTTGAACATTGCGATCGTGCAATTTGTTCGGAGAACGTGATTTTTTTTTTTCCCCAGAGAATTTTTATCCGGTGGATATTGATACTTACCATGTATAGAAGCTGTGGTTTCAATAAATGTCGCTATGTCGCATCCACCCCGTATAATATTTAGTGTGGAAACAAAGGTGCGCACTTTTTAGAGAATATATTATATTTCATGGTTAGGGTAACAAACTCATTCACATAACACTAGCCTGTTAAATGGATTACGCAACAGTGACGACGGCATTGAGCAATGAATCAGGATTACCTACAACATCAGCTTGTCATAAACAATGTGATTTCCGTGTCGCAACAATCCGGCTGACGATGATGGTTCAACATTTTACTATTGAACAAATACGACCCGTAATGCTAACTTACGCAAATAAGGTTTCCACCAAAATTAAACCGATAAAATCGACTTTACGATTTGACCAGAAAATAAGCACTACGCAAGAAAAAGTCAATTCGATGCGAATCAGTAATTTCAAGAGCTATTAAGCTCGATCTTCACGTTCTATCAATATCGCAAGACGTTGATTTAACGACCAATAATAATAATTGTTATCAAACCGAACCACATTTCTCATCAAAATTCATTACTGCGCTGAATCGGAAGCTTGTATCAAAAGGATTTCACTCAAATAAGCTTTTCATTCATACGTTTTATGAACTCCCGGGAGGGTGCCTCGCCACAGATTATATTCGTGATATCTAACTTAACGAAATTTGAGTGTAAAAGACTATAGTAGGGGAGGCCACAATGCTAAATGGGGATTTATTCGAGCGTCGTAGAGACCTATTGGGTTGCAAAGCTTAGATGATAAGAAGAATAAAATGTTATATGATATATACCTTTTCATCGGTGGGGGAAGCGGCTATAGATTTTTAAATATGTAAAAAAAAACTGTTGCATGGACATCCTCGAGCGCGTCAGATATTGATAGCATCAATGCCCTACGTATTTTTAACAATGAACGTATGTTAATCTGATCGTTTGCATGATGCGGCTGGTTGTATGTAAGGGTTGAAAATGAAAAAAAAATAAAAATAATCGAGCGCGTCAGATTTTCTAAGGGAGTGTTAAGTGCACCAAAAAAAAGCTCTCATTCACTAATCTGACGATTTCGATGGGACGCAAACTCGCGGCTATTCTCATAATGTGCAAAAAAAATTCGCCATTTTGAAATACTCAAGCGCGTCAGATTAAGATATATATGGATCATCTTTATGTTCTAAACGTACTGTCTTATAATCTGACGATTATATAGAGGGATTCGCCTGATCTGACAAAAAAAATTTGAAAAACGGTTCACCCTAAAGGCCATCCCTGCAACTGCCCGCTAATTCCATTCCTGGGCGCTTAAAATTGTAATTATGACATTTTTAAGCTCTAAATATAATTTATGTGATATTTTAAGTTAAAAGAAATAATATTTCTATGCATTTGAACCCTCCCAGCTTGAAAGTCTTTCAATTCGTGTAATTAACATTATTTTTGAATAAATATTAATTAATAAGATATTATCACTAGGTTAAATAATAAATAATGAACTATTTTAAGATTAACATATATGTTAAATAAATAAATAATGATACTTAAGTTAGCCGACGTTTTTAATTTTTTGATTTTATTTTTAATAATTAAATTAGAACACTTACAGTTTTTGAAGTTTTTTTACAAGTGAAATTTATTTTTTATTTTTTTGTAATAATTTTTTCAATAAAAATCATATTTATATGTCAGCTAACTTAATTTGCATAATAATTAAAAAATTTCATAATTATCGATTGTAAACTATTGATTTAGATTGATTTATTTAGAAAAATCTTAAATAATATTGAATTAAATTCATATGATAATTAATGATTTTATATTTATACGGCACAGCTAAATTTTTACTATAATAAAACCTATTTGATAGTTTGTAACATTTTTCTTCGTTTCATTAGATTTTTTCATTTTTCGTCATGGCAGCAGAAACCAGAGTGGAGACAGAGTGAGAGAGTAATAGATAGAGAAAAAGTCAGAAAGGAATAGAAACGCGGATAAGGAAATGTAAGCATCACGCAGCTGCACGCATTAATCTTTATCGAGGAATTTTTGTTATTTCGGCTTGCGGAAATCGTCAGATTATATATTTTTCATTATTCTTGAATTATATCCTTCAAAATAAAAAAAAAATTAGCTACGCTCGAGAATGTCAAGATGACGTTTTTTTTTACAACTTTGCTGCCCTCCCCTTTCTTTGCGTCACTCTCAAATTGACAGATTAGTGGAATATACACTTTTTAGGATGTAATTAACTCACCCTACTTTAATCTGACGCGCTCGAGAATTTCTGATGGTCAATTTTTTTTTACTAATCTGATCCTGTATCCTGCACGAGCGGCCGTATATATGGGCCTCATGTATGGTGGAGGTACTTAACCGGGTACAAGGTATCCCCCTGTATATTAATCTGCCGCGCTTGAATAAATCCCGAAATCCCTTAATGGGCTCCTCTACCACTATGAACAGGATCCGGCGAAAGCTTTTGAAATTAAATATATGAGTGTATTTTAAACACAAACTTTGTGTAATATTGTGGTAATGTTCCAATCTAATAAAAACAATTATAATTTATAGTGGACTACTTCAAACAAATAATACATACAAGAAATAAAATTAAACGTCTATTTTTTGACATACAGACAGACTGTATGTCAAAAAAACTATGTTTGTAAAACTGATAGCTGGCAGTTTAGACTATCTGATCAACAGTTATCAGTTTTTATTTACCTGTCTGTCTATATGTCTGTGACAGCTTATCTTCTTAACTGTGACAGCTGATCACAAATAGATTAATTACCAGTTATTAGTTTAATTATCAGTTTAATCACCACGCAGGAGTCCGCAGGAGAAAGTTTGTTAGATTACCACTCTGATATTGGATCGTATTATTATGTTATTCTGCTGGTCGGATTTTATCATTCTAATAGTTAATAAAAATTAAATATATAATAGTCTTAAATAGTTCAATTCCTAACAAGGGTTTTGAAATACTTAAGATTATCCGAAACTCCATGGGGGATGGGGGGATGGCAGCAAAGTTAAACTACGAGAGTAGCAGCAAATCCACGTAGACGAAGTAGCGGGCAATGCCTACTTATTTACATTAAAACATAAAATCATCTATTTGAACCAACAAAGTTGTTGCTTGTCAAACTCACCAGTTTTTTATGACCGCTCTGGAATAGACAACAATTTCACTGGCTAAGTGGAGTTAATTTAATGAGGTAAGTCAAAAGGCTCTTGATTTTTTTCGAACTGGCCAATTAAAACGTTACCGAGACTTGTAACAGCAGGATAGCGACAACTGAAAGAAGAGTACTTAAACTTAGTCAGTGGAACTCTGGCAAACATTAACAGTACTTATAGCCAAGGTAAAATGAACGAAATATCGAAAAGCCGCGTTTCGTAGTCCACCGTTTGCTTTAAAGTGATAGTTACGTCCATACTTTTAATTTTTTTGTTCATATTGTCATCGTATAAGAGCGGTTAGCTAAGTCGAACATTACAGAAATCCCTTAAGATACCAATCAAACCTTAATAGCAAGGTAATCCTTGTAGTTAGCCTAATGACCATTACTGCAATCAAAGCTGCATTGCAATCGAGCTATAAACGATATGCCTTGACAACTATGAGCTAAACACTAACCACGCTACGTTTGTAACGTCCGATAGTAAGACACTAAATCGTCTCACGAGAGGCTTCGCAGAAAAGATTTAAAATATTTATAGAACAGTTCCCACAAAGGTTGAGCTGCTTGTTCTCTTTGAAAAAATCTGGAAATGCAAGTGACTATTTACGTAACTGTTCTTAGTACCATCTTAACATCTCATCCTTGTAATTACCCGACTGCGTCAGAAGGAGGGTTATGTTTTTCGAGCGTATGTATGTATGTATGTATGTATGTATGTATGTCTATTTCTTTGGCACGCCCTACAGCCCAAACGGCTAGACGGATTTTGACAAATGAGGTGTCGTTGAATTCGTCGAAACAGTGATAGTGACATAGGCTATATAAATTTTCAAAATGGCGCCGGCAAATGAAAAAAAAAGGGGAGGGAGGTATGGATTTTCTTTTCATCATAGTAATATGGGTATCAAATAAAAGGCCATGAAAAGACCATTTCAAAAATATATACTTCTTGATTTCTACAAATTAATAGATATAAAAAAAACATGTCGGTTAAAAGAACTAAAAATAGTGAAATAAAAAATAATTATAAAAAAAACAAAAAAACCCGACTGCTTAAAAAAAAGAACTGAAAAGATAAAAACAAGTATAGCATTATCTACATTAAATTCATTAACAACAAATGAAATATGTCAAACTAAATTCTTTATGATGTTGCAGGCGGGGACAAACGAAGTTATATACCTAGTAGTAACAAAGTATTGTTTGTCCCCGCCTGCAACATCATAAAGAATTTAGTTTGACATATTTCATTTGTTGTTAATGAATTTAATGTAGATAATGCTATACTTGTTTTTATCTTTTCAGTTCTTTTTTTTAAGCAGTCGGGTTTTTTTGTTTTTTTAATAATTTTTTTTTTTTACTTAGTGAAAACTTTTAAAGAGCTGCCTTGTTTATCACTGTATCCAGAGCAACTATAATCGTGAATCACCAAATGATATTAATATTAAGATCAGGTATAGAACCGGAATCAATATTTTTGTTCGACTTAACAGTCTAGGTATAGTAGAAGGGTGAATTTATTTTATTGCACAGCTTAATCGAGGGAGCGTTAATTTATGTGAGCCGTAACCAAAGGGCAGTAAGATTGGTATTCTTTCGCAAAAGCTGAGCTGTGGTGACTATCGGTCTATCGGTATTCAAACTAAATTAATTTAGTGGAGTGACACAGAATTAACGCAAGCATCTATTATTTCCAATATTCAGCACATTTTATTCCTACTTGCACCAAATGTCGTATTTTTCTGCGTTTTATTGCTTTTATTTTGTCAACACAAACCTAATTTTATGAGTGACTGCTATCATGTGAATCATTATTCCGTGTGAGAGAAGAAAAAGAACAAAGTGCAAAGAACAAGTCAATTGTTTTTGATTTATAACACAGCGTTACAAAGAGTTGGCCTATTTAGATGTGAGAGCAAGGGTGACCGTTGTTACAACACAACTATTGTGCTGACTCAGCAGTAAATACAACATGTATCAATTCTATTCTACTCCACAAAGAATGCCAGTTCGCTAATGGAAAAGGTTATCTAATGAATTGAGAAAAATGTTCTTTTAGCGAATACTGATCTAATGGCTCGAGCTCGAATTAGGTAAGTAAATTATCATTTTGGTGTAACTCTTGTTTGTTAAAGCTATTTCGGCAATGAGGCAGTAATTACGCCGATTTGTTTGTCGAATTAATTAATGAAATATAATATATTTCAGTTCGGAATGTTTCCTTAATGACGAATTTATGTATGCATGTTCCATGTTAATTTAGATTTTAGGGTAATCTGTATTTATTTATTTACATAACATAAGAAATATTCTAGGTAAAATCAAGGGTCATTATGTTAACGTGTTACGATAATTAAGTTTAACTTTTAAACTTACGCGTTGCATGATGAAGCAAAATCTAACGCGAATTAACGCGATGATGCATTATTTACCTTTTAGGCTTGACGTTTCGGCAGACAGACATACTGGCCGTGGTCGCGAGCAGACTGAGAGAATGAAGTTGTGGTTGCCGATGTTGAGACATCATGATATTTATAGGGGACGGATATCTTTACCGTCTCATTAAATCTATAGTTATAAGGTAGGTTTGCAACAATATCGTTCAAAAAGTAAAATAAAAGACTTTTATTTATAATCTATTTCGTACATTGGAAAAGCTTTATTCATGAGTTAACCACTAATATCAAAAATGTGTAGCACTCTATAATGAACACATTAACTCCGCAATAGTCGGTTTATCTGTACATAAGAGGATTACAAAACCCATCTAAATTGAACAACTGGATTGACATCAAAGTGTCCGGCTATAAATTCAAAACATGTTTAACCGATTAAATTTATGGAACAATTTAACATTTTATCCGCGCTTTATTTAGAATATCATGCATGCATCTGTTATCAAATAGTAAAATTGATTAAAACTGCTAAATATTTTTTTTTTTTTTTTTTTTTTTTTTTTATGGTGGATAGGCTCGCGTTTGACCACGATCTCACCTGATGGTAAGTGATGATGCGGTCTACGGTGGAGCACGCTTACCTATGAGATACCTATTGACTCTTGCTTTGAAGAGATCCAAGTTGTACTCATGCGGAAACACAGACTCGGGCAAGGCGTTCCACTCTTTGGCAGTTCGCATAAGAAATGTAGAAGCAAAACGCTTAGTGCGTAATGGTGGAATATCTACCGTGAAGCGATGCCTGAGTGCCGTTTGTCTGGTAGTCCGATGGTGAAACGGGGACGGAGGGATAAGTTCGTGTAGTTCCTCGGCACACTCTCCAAAATGTATCCTATAAAAGACCGATAGGCTGGCAACCTTGCGACGGTGCTCCAGACTTTGTAGTCGAGCTTCCGTCAGATCGTTATCGCAGATAATTCTCTTGGCCCTCCTCTCGACTGACTCGAGTGCCTCAAGTTGGTATTTTGCTGAACCATCCCACAGATGAGAACAGTACTCCACACACGACCGGACTTGTGCTTGATAGAGGTCGAGCAACTGCCTCGGTGTAAAGTACTGTCTCACCTTGTTCAGGATGCCCAGCTTTTTGGCGGCTAATTGAGCTTTCGACTCGATGTGTGAGCCGAAGTTGAGTTTCGAAGTCAGCGAGATACCGAGGAGCTCAAGACGATCGGTAATTGGAAGGGATACATTTCGGAAGGTAGGAGTCAGAGTGAATGGACTCCGTTTGGCGGAGATAAGACACGCCTGAGTCTTACTAGCATTGAACGTGACTAAGTTGGCTTCGCCCCAATCGGAGACTGCCTTCAGAGACACGTTCATGCGTTCGACCATTGCCTCCTTGAGCGACTGTATTTGGACACCACTAGCTCGTGCGTTGGGTATATAGCTCTCAACAACCGTTGTGTCATCTGCGTATCCAAACGTACCTGGTATCAGTAGGTCGTTGATGTGTAGCAGGAAAAGCGTTGCTGAGAGCACGGACCCCTGAGGGACTCCGGCATTAATTGCCATTTGATCGGACGAGCTGCCATTAATGACAACCCGAATCGATCGGTCCCTCAGGAAGTCTGATACCCAATCACAGAGACTAGTGGGTAGACCGAAGGACGGTAGCTTGCTAATAAGGGCCTCGTGCCAAACCCTGTCAAAAGCCTTCGAGATATCGAGAGAGACTGCTAAAGCCTCTCCATTCTTCTCTACGGCTTCGCTCCAGATGTGCGTGGCATACGCTAGAAGGTCTCCAGTAGAACGGCCTCGGCGAAACCCGTACTGCCGGTCACTGAGGAGGTCGTTCGCTTCCAGGTATGCCAGGAGTCTGTTATTAAGTACACGTTCCATACTCTTACAGAGTATGGAAGTGACTGAAATCGGTCTATAGTTGGCAGGGTCGGCACGGCTACCCTTTTTCGGCACTGGTTGCACATTAGCAAGCTTCCAAGATTTCGGGACTTGTCCAGCAGCCATGGAGAGGCGAAAGAGGCGCGTCAATATGGGAGACAATTCAGGTGCACAGGTTTGCAGAACTATGGCTGGAATACCGTCAGGACCGCTTGCTTTGTTCACGTCTAGACTCCGCAAAACCCTACGAACCTCTGTCTGACGAATGCGTATGTCCGACATAGATGTCTCGCAAACTAGTGGACGAGGGGGTATAGCACCAGTTGCATCTAGACGCGAAGATTCTGCGAAGATGGAAGCGAATAAATTCGCCTTCTCCTCAGCAGTGTGAGCAAGTGACCCATCAGGTTTCAGCAGTGGAGGTAGTGAGGGGCGGCAGAAGTTCGATTCGACTGATTTCGCTAGGGACCAAAACGCTTTACTCCCTGTTGGGTGTGTAGCTAGTTTGTTCCCAATGCGGCGAATATGGTCAAATCGAGCCTTCCGTAGAGCTTTTTTGCTGGACTTGGTTGCCCTGTTATAGGCTCTCTTCTTATCTGGTAAGTCGCTAGCTTTGCGGTTTCGAGCATCAGCCCAGGCAAGGAAAGCCTCATGTTTCTGTGCTTCAGCACGTCCGCATTCAGCTCCAAACCAAGGCTGTGCTTTGCTAGATGTGCTTGCATCGGAAAAAGGAATAAAATATTCCATACCTTGGCGCAGCACATCTGTTATAGCATCCGCGCATGCTGAAGGATCACCCGAAGAGAAGCAAATGGGCAACCACGGATAGGATGCAAAAAATGAGCGCATCCCATCCCAGTCTGCTGACTTATATCGCCATATCCGTCTTTTGCCTTTTGGGCTAAAGTCGGGTGGAGAATACACCGACACAGACTTCACTAGACAGTGGTCAGAGCTGCCTAAAGGTGCCGACACTGACACTGCATAGTGATCCGGGTCGGTTGTCAGCAGAAGGTCCAAGCAATTGGCTGTTTGGCCGTCAACATCTGGAACCCTTGTTGCTCCTTGGACCAGCTGAGTGAGATTTAAACCCAAAGCCAGTTTGCGTATCTCTCTCCCAGCATGGTCAGTGTGCTGGTACGGGAACAGCCACTCCTGGTGGTGGGCATTGAAGTCCCCCAGCAACACTAGTTGGGCAGTCGGGTATTTATGTTGAGCGGCTTCCGCCGCCTCACTTAGGTACTCTGCGAGCCTGGTTGTCTCCCGATCTCCGCTGTGCGACCGATAAACACAGGCATAGAGAATCTTCTCCGTGCCCGTGTCTACCAGTACCCATAGGGTGGAAAAGTTGGGATCTTCATAGCATCGGAGACGCAGACAGCAAATGTCGTCGCGGGCGTACACGCACACACCAGCACGGGGCTTAAAATTGTGCTCCAGGGAGTATCCTGGGTACGAGAGGTACGCCACGTCAGACGGACACTTTATCTGCGTCTCCGAGAGAAACAAAAGAGCAGGTTTTTCAGTCTCAAGGTGGTGGTGGACTGCGTCGAGATTTGAGTGCAATCCTCGGATATTTGAGAGGTGCACTTTTAATGAGAGGGAGTGCAGCCGCTGTTTAACATGTCTCTTGTTTCTTTTTAATGCCATAATTTTTTGAAGAGAAGTAGGAAGGAGGACGGCAGTGAATTTAGGCTATGAGCCGCTTACCTTTGAGACGTACACTGCGAGGCCACACCAGTGGCATACTAGTCTGGAGACTGCGGGGACGCCCGAGCCCCCCCGAAGTTGTCCATAGGGCCCTCTCATCCGGTCGCCAACCGGCACTATGGCGCAACCCGGGATTTTTCGCTAGTTGGCGGGGCAGCCTTTCCCAAGGGGCTAGTTCGGTACTTGGGCCCCCTACTAACTGCGGTCGGCCAGCGGTGAACCGTGCCTCGGATCCCGCTACCCTCCACGACTAGCAGCCTAGTGTGGGGAAAACAGCGTACGTCAGACCGGCTTGCAGGCTACAAGCAACCAATTCGACCCTTCCTCTCTTATGGCAACACCGACCTTCGTGCCGGAACACGGCAAGGCCGCTTGGCGACACGGCTTAGATCGGTGGGTGGTCATAAGCCGCGGCCGAAGCCTACCACCATTGTCACCTGATTGGCACCACCCAGGGGCCACGTGTAGGGATTCTCATTTCAGGGTAACCTCCTACGGACGTGGGTGACTCGGCCCCCGCGTTATATGCTTATAAATATGTTTGTTTTTAAGAAAAACTGGGATATATAAAATTAAGCTGAAAGGTCCTCAACTTAAAAATACAAACAACAGTAGCACATAAACCACCGAGCATGTCGAAACTGTTTTTCAGTTGTCCATAAATGTTATATCGTAGTTTCATACAACTATAACTTGTTAATTATTAAATTAAATGCTAGTCAAGTATCCCGCAGTACTTAGCATGTGTTGAGATGTGGCAAGCGTGTTTCAGATTTAATCACTGCGGTTCTATGGCGGCCAACAACAAAGCTCCCCGAAATTTCGACTCATTAAACTTTTAAGGCGACTTTGAATTGCAATGGTGTAATGCAAACAACAGTTTTGTTATTGCGTTCATTTTAAGAAATACTCAATCATTTGGATAAATACGTGACATTATCTTGAATAAGCAATAATGTTTTTAATGAAAAAAGGCAGCAACGAGTTTTTTTTTAAACTGCATTGGCTGAAAGTTTATGAAATGCAACTTATTTGCCTAATACATAGTACAGTAAACAAGAAATAAGATCCTCCATAAAGTTGAGTTTGTTTGACGACCTTCAAAGCAGGTAATCTTGTGAAATAGAGCAAGGGTTCCTGAGTAAATATTGCTGTGCTCAGAATTCATGTCATGAGATTAAGTAACAAATTACGGGATGTGCCATTGACCCGACTATGAGTGGAGAAACGGCGGGGGATGGGTTATACCCCAATTAGTTACTTTACTCATATCAAGACTTGTAGCAAAATTTACAAGGCACTTAACATATTACAGGAATACTTTGGTTAGGTGATTAAGGAGAGATCATTGATCCTTAAAACAATGTTTCATTATTAATACACAGCTCTGATAAAATGTAATATACTTACTTGGTCCCACAAAAAAATAAATATTTAAAATATAAAAAATCTTATTTCGGGTGATATTTCAGTAATAGAAAAAGTAATTTATTTAAATTAGGTATTTACTTGACTCTGTGACTAATGAGCGTGAGATCTGATTAGTATGAAGTTATAAAAAGGTAAATTAATATTTAATACACCCTTTTGATTGTTAAGAGACTTTCTAACTCACAACTTACTTCTAGTCACTTCATAAAATATATATTTTATAACACGAAGTTTTAGTTATCAAAAACTTTTTTCTTTCAGTTGAAAAGTGGTAATTAAAACTACAAAAATTTATAATATTCCTTTTTTTATGTGCTTAAAGATAAGATTAAAATTAGAATATTTTACTAAGGAACAGTTGATGTCATGCGTGATGTGTGTACGCATAACATACGTTAGATAGAGACATTGATGAATAGAGGTAAGACAGACAGTAGCGTAGAACATAATACCAAGATCACAGGTTTAAGTCCTGTCTGTCCCAATTTTATGCTATACTAATAATCATCAATTATAATATAAAATACTTACATTTCCGATCCTTCGCTTTAAGGGAACTACTTCACAAATTTATTAAATTATGTTGCTCACTTCAATAAATGCGTGACGTTCATTAACGTTTCATTTTTGTAGAACGCTTAATTAATGACGTCATACACGCGTTCCGTGAGTACCAGTTAAGTATAAAAGCTGTAGGATGTAGAGCGAAAACTCCAGCTTATAGTTCAATGCTTCAACAAGGATTTACCTTGTTGAAGCATTGAACTATAAGCTGCTTTTATACTTAACTGGTACTCACGGAACGCTGCTTATAAGCCGCGTTGAAATCATTTAACGGCTTATTTATTTTATGTAAAGCAAAATTTGATTTACTGCGAAAATAACAGGTACTTATTTTTTTATATTTTTTACCACTTTGGCGACGTTTTGCTCCAAACCCCCCTTTACTAAAACAACCAACGATCAGTTTACTAATAAATAAATAAAGATAATTATCGGTTACAATTACGTATTATCCGTTACATTTGAAATGCGAGCGCGATGTAAGCGCGTTAACTTTTTTCTAACTTTTATTTTTACATGGATTCATACAAAAGCCAGAGACAGCGATAATGTCTTCCATTTGGTAAAAGACGAGAATTACAACCGTCCCGCCGCTGACGACAGAAAAGAATAAAAGGGTTTTCTTTGTTGGTGGCTGCAGGAATACATTTTATGCAACCGTTGGAGCGCTGCGATCATCACCTCATTGTGTGCCCTTGATATTGAAAATATTTTGGATGTTAGAGGTTATATAAAGAGCTTGTTCTGAGACGGAAATCTAGTTTACATGTTAGTTACACTTATTTATATTTAAGGATATAAGAGTTATCCTTTATTATATTGCCTACATATCAGTCTTCTGTTAGAGGTAACCATAGAAATCTTAATAACTAGTCAATAGAAATGCTATCGACTATCTTTTAACACTGGGACGCATGTCGCCGTTTTTCAAATACCACTTTTTGTATTCCTGCAAACAAAATTATTCTTTTTGGCGATGACATTAAGACGACAATTCCTCAACTCGCACTTGTGTTCGATTAGACAAATGCGCTTGTATTCCTGCAAACAAAATTATTCTTTTTGCGATGACATTAAGACGACAATTCCTCAACTCGCACTTGTGTTTGACTTGACAGATGCGCGGCGACAAGGTCACGCGTCTTTGACATTTCTATTGCCTTATTATTAAAATTTCTATGGAGGTAACAATAATTATGATGGTAATATTGTTAGTCTTGGAATGGAATGGAATGGAAAGTAGACTCATTTTTCCGCACTTAGACTCTCATTTGGTCCATTGTGCGTGGAGAGTCCTGGCTAACATATCCAGCCTAACTCCGCCCAGAAGCTCAGAAGTTTCCTGGGGACTTCACAGGCTTCGCGAAGTGACCTCACTGTTCCGAGGATTTGTTCCCGTTGAGAGGCAGGGCCTTTCAACGAAGCCAGCTCCCACATAAATCTATCTTTAATTAAATAAAACCTTTGTTACATATCGAATGCCATCGATTCAACCAAACCACTTTGACGTCACGTCACGTCCACAGAAATCAACCCCCGACCTTTAAATATTAAAATCCGCTGAATAAATTCAGTATTACGAGGTCTAGTTATGAGGCCTTAATATTTCTTTAATAAGATCTGCCCTTTATTCTCTTATAATATAATATTATAATAGCATATATAAATAATTCATGAAGAATAGCATTTTCATTTTCTCTCACTTAGTTTCTTCGTTGAGAGTTTCGTCAGTTTATACACACCTCAACCAAAAGGTCATCAGAGTAGCCACGCGTGGCAGTCGCAGTTAAATGAATTATTATGATTCTTAACAACATTAAATATTTTTTTAAGTATTATTTTTTTTGTTTGGGGTGAAGTGACGTCATTAAATCGGCATTTCATGTTTCATACAACTTCGTAGTGCATTATTTCATTTTATTAAACATATTTACATAAGTTTTGTTGTGTATCCATGAAATATACTAAATTTTTGGTTCAAGTAATAAACTCATCTACATAACACTAGCCTGTTTAATGGATTACGCAATAGCGACGACGGCATTGAGCAATGAATCAGGATTACCTACAAAATCAGCTTGTTACTTACAAACAATGTGATTCCCGTGTCGTAACAATCCGGCCGACGATGATGGTTGAACATTTTGCTATTAAACAAATACGCCACGTAATACTAGCTTACGCAAATAAGGTCCCCACCAAAATTAAACCGATAAAATCGACTTTACGATTTGAACAGAAACCAAGCACCCACCAAGAAAAAGTCAATTCGATGCGAATCAGTAATTTCAAGAGCTATTAAGCTCGATATTCACGTCCTATCAATATCGCAAGACGTTGATTTAACGACCAATAATAATAATTGTTATCAAGCCGAACCACATTTCTCATCAAACTTCATTACTGCTCTGAATCGGAAGCTTGTATCAAAAGGATTTCACTCAAATAAGCTTTTCATTCATACGTTTTATGAACTCCCGGGAGGGTGCCTCACCACAGATTATATTCGTGATATCTAACTTAACGAAATTTCAGTGTAAAAGACTATGAACAGAATCTGGACAAAGCTTTGGAAATTAAATATATGAGTGTATTGTAAAAACAAACCTCTGTGTAATGCTCTTAATCTAATAATAATAATAATTCATTGTGGACAATTTCATACAAATAATACGGGTCCTTGTTTAACTGACACAATACATACAATAAAATTTAACTGCCTGTCTGTTTGTCAAAATAACTTTGTTATTAAAGCTTATACGGCTTCTTACACGACCCAGTTTTCAATTTTTATTTCTCTATATGCCTACCTGTCTGTCTGCGACGGCTAATCTTCAAAACGGCTGACCAAAATAGCTAATATATAGCTGAAGGATCTTTTATTAATTTACGACTACTTTTAGCCATCTTTTATTAATTTACGAGTCCGCAGAAGAAAGTAAGTTAGTTTTTTTAAATTACTGGTCATATTTTGCAATTGATAGTTGCATTCCTAACTAATACTTTGAAATACTTAAGATTACCCTAAACTCTATGGGACGGAGCAGTAATCGCGCGTTCAAGGTCACGCGAGGCGGCCAGCGTCGTAACTCGCCTTGCGGGCTACCCGTAATGCCGAGTATACACCTCACAAACGAAGGCCATTGAACGCGTTCGTTGGTTCCTGTCTGGACTACTATGGACGGCTAAACGGACACCATCGATCACTCGTTGGCGTTCACTGGCAGTCCATAGCGTGGCGATAACATTAAAGGCTTTGTTAGCATTCGCTAAGCCATCCAAAATAGGACCAACAAATCCGTTCGTTGGCCTTCGTACGTAAGTTGGGTACCCGGCATCAAACAAACATACGGAAATATTCAGAGCGTTTAGGGAGAGGGGGTGGGTTTAACACGGGTAAAACCACAAAAGCAACTTGATAAAACTTATAGTTGCTATATATATAATACTTTTAAACATAATAAAAAAGGAAACGAAAATACATCCTTTTGTTAAAACAAAGTGAGTTGCTTGTGAAACTCATCCTTCTATTTAAGTTATGTTTATAACCGCTCTGTAATAGACAACAGACTCCATTTTAATTTAATTAGCTGAATCAAAGTGTTCTTGACTTTTTTCAATCTGGCCAATTAAAAAGTTGCCGAGACTTGTAACAGCAGGATAGCGACAACCAAAGGAGAGTACTTTAACTTAGTCAGTGGAACTCGGGCCAACATTACGGTACTTACAGCCAACGTAAAATGAACCGAATATCGAAAATCTGCTTTTCGTAGTCCACCGTTTGCTTTTAAGTGCTGGTAACATCCATGGTTTTCGTTTTTTTGTTCGTATTTGGACATTTGTTTTTTTTTTATATATCTATTTTACTGAATGATATTGTTTATAATTCTTATTTTATTTTATTATTACACTTTGACATTTTACTCTGTTTGAATCTGTGACATTTTTATAAACTATGATTATGTATTATTTCATTATAATTTACTACAATCCTGCATGTAATTGTCACTATTTTTTAATTTTTATTGCATTGAAATTTGCACACCTGGTTGGGTTATAAATCAGTGTACTTATTATATTAATCTGTGTACGAACCTTGTTAACCATGTTAAACCTGTTTTATGCAAATAAATTATTTGAATCTTTGAATCTTTATTGTCACCTTAGCGGTAAGTTCAGTTGAAATTATAAAAATCCCTTAGGATACCAATCAAACCTTAATAGCCATTTAATCCAAGTATTAGCCTACAAATTCATCATACATACAGTCAAATGAACTTGAATATTATTTAATAAAAAATATTTTAACAGTGAGGATGAATTTATTGACGATTAATAGTAGATAAATGAAAAATTCATTATCCATTGTTTTATTTTAATCATATTTTAATGTGATATTTTATAGATAGAGTGAAGTATAATTTAGAAAAATTTATTGATGTATTGCAAATGTAATTTATTTTGTTAAATCTGCATTATTAATATTGATTGTTGAATAATGAATATCTAAATATGTTTTAATGTATATGGACCTAATTTACTAGTTTTAAGTTGATAAATATTATTTTAAGTTGTGAAATAAATACTTATGACCTATGAAGTTATGACAGCAATCATAGCTGCATTGCCATCGAGTTATAAACGACAGTGCCTTTACTACTATGAACTCATAACTCTAACATATTTATTGGTAACTGGAACTAAACACTAGTTAAGGCTACGCTACGTTTGGAACGTCCGATAGAAAGTCACTTAATCGTCTCACAAGGAGCTCCAGAGACGAAAAATTTAAATATTTATAGAACAGTTCCCACAAAGGTTAAGCTATTTGTTCTCTTTGAAAAAATCTAGCAATGCAACTGACTATTCACGTAACTGTACTCAGTACTATCTTAACACCTCATCCTTTGTTATCTTATACTTAGTGGAAACTTCTAAACTGCTGCCTTGTTTATCGCTGTATGCAGCTAGCAGCTATAATCACGAATCACAAAATGATATTAAAGATAAGATCAGGAGTAGAACCGGAACATTTCTTTTTGTATGACTTAACAGTGTAGGTATAGTAGAAGGGTGAAATCATTTTATTGCTCAGCTTAATCGAGGAAAAGTTGATTTATGTTAGCCGATACCAAAGATTAGTATTCTCTCACCAAAGCTGATTTCATATCGGTAGTCAAACTAAAATAATTAAGTGGAATGACACAGAACTGACGTAAGCATCCATTATTTCCTATATTCTGTACATTTTATTCGTTCTTTCACCAAATATCGTCTTTTGTCAACAGAACAATATTTAGTATGAGTGCCTATCATATTATCAACCATAATTTTGAATGAGAGGAAAAAAATAAAGTGCAAAGAACAAGCCAATTGTTTTTGATTTATAGCGCAGCCTCACAAAGAGATATTCTATTTAGATGCGAGAGCAAGGGTGACCGTTGTTACAACACAACTATTGTGCTGACTCAGCAGTAAATACAACATGCATCAATTCTGTTCTACTCCACAAAGAATGCCAGCTCGCTAATGGAAAAGTTTATCTAATGAATTGAGAAAAATGTTATTTTGGCGAATACTGATCTAATGGCTCGAGCTCGAATTAGGTAAGTAAGTTATCATTTTGGTGTAACTCTTGTTTGTTATAGCTATTACGGCAATGAGGCAGTAAGCACGCTGATATGTTTGTCGAAATTAATGAATGAAATATATTTCAATTGTATGGTGCGAAATGTTTTGATAATCACGACTTTATGTCATACATGTTCCATTTTGATTTAGATAATAGGGCAATATGAATTTATTAAATTACTTTTCGATAACCAAACATAATTTATATCTGTAGGTTTAATCGGATAGCCTTCCCGAGTGACGTACACAACGATTCCCTACGTCCGGCGCACCGTGGGCAATTCGCGAGTTATTCAAAGTGAATTGGCTAATCCTTTCACCACGATGGCAAGTCAAAATGAAATTTGACTCAGACATCATCACACACGACGAAGAAGAAGATCGGATAACATGTGTTACATGAATGAAGGCTAGGGATGATCCGATCGAAAAATTTATCCGATGTTGAGGGATCATCGAATCAAATTTATAGGAGTTGAAGATCATTACCGTCTAATTAAATGTATAAGTAGGTATGCAACAATCTTAATCTAATAGTTAAACTAATACCTTAATTTCCTTTCCTTAATTTCGTATATTGGAAAAGCTTTTCTTCATAAGTAATATATCTATCTATATATAAATAAATGAATGCCTATTCCATTTGGTCACGGCATCACGCGTGAACGGCCGAAACGATTTTGCTGATTCTTTTTATGTTATGTTTGTTATAGTCTGGAGATAGTTTTTATGAAATAAAAGTCTAGGCAACTTGCAAGGCAAATTATAAAATTTAAGTATACTTAACCATTATATAAAATTTGAACTTTTTGAATGTACTTTATGGGGTTTGACATAACATTGACAGATAAGTGCTGCAAATATCGTCACAGATAATGTATGCATAGTTAAGACAGGACAACGTCTGTCGGGTCAGCTTGTATATATTTTGTACTTTGATGTTTGTTTTGACGTGGTCAAGCGCCCTTTGGGGCCCATGGAAATAAATGTGTTGATTTGATTTGATTAAAGTTAACTGCTAAAATCAGAAATGTATACCACTCTATAATGGTCACATTAATTCCAAAATAGTCGGTTTATCTGTACATAAGAGGATTGCAAAACCCATCTAAATTTAACTCAAACTAACAACTGGATTGACATCAAAGTGTCCGGCTATAAATTCAAAACATGTTTAACCGATTGAATTTATAGAGCAGTTTAACATTTTAGTCACCCTTTATTTGCGATAATATCCATATCTATCAATCAGTTATCAAATAGTATAATTGAGTAATACTGCAGATGATAAGAAGAGAGAAGAACTGGGATGTTACTATATTTGTGATTTAACTGAAGGGTTACCACCATAAAAATTTATACAACAGTAGCGCATGAACCACCGTTCATGTCGAAACAGTTTTTCAGAAGTCCATAAACGTTATATCGTTGTTTCATACAACTTTAATGTTTTCATTGCCAAATGAAATGTACGTCAAGTATTCCGCAGTGGCATGTGTTGTGTTGTGGCACGCGTGTTTCAGATTTAATCACTGCGGTCTATGGCGGCCATCAACAAAACTCCGAAATTGCGACTCGTTAAACTTTAAAGCGACTTTGAACTGCCATGGTGTAATGACTTCAAAATGTTGCAAACAAACGTTTTGTTATGGCGTACATTACAAGAAATACTTTTTTTTTTATATTACGCCCACAGCGAGCGAACGTGTAGTCCACCTGATGGTAAGTGGAGTACAGCCCATGGACATCAACAATCCACAAAAGCAGATTAAAGATGCGTCGCTGCAGCTGAGGACTATGGTGTTATGCCTCATGTGCCAGTAGTTTCAGGGTCTGATCTCACCACCAAACTGGAACACAGTAATGGAAGCACTACTATTTAGCGGCAGGTTAAAGGTGAGACGGTGGTGCTGCCGCCCTCGAGCTCATTCACAAGAGCTTTATAATTTGAATGAAAATACTTAGCTATATGCTTAGCTACAAACATACATACATATCATCACGCCTATCATACCGACAAGGGTGTGGCAGAGGTATGCAACACCCACATTGCATCAGTTATGTATAGGTCGCATGGGTTAGGGGGTGAGCCTATCGCGATCCACGGGGCAGAATTCCAACTCCGTGCTGCTATTAAGAATTTCCAGACGGAAAGTTCACGAATAACACTTTGCCTGACCCGGGAATATGGCACATACGTTTACCACTAGACCATCGAGACAATTAATATCTATCCTTAGCTATGTTTTGTAAATAAGATATTTTTTTTTCGATACTGTATTAAAAAATGGCTTGATTAGTGTGAGGTAACTAATCAATTGGAAAAATAAGGCAATTGGCATCATTCATAATACCTAAATAATTGGATAAAGTATCCCTAAACACAATCAATCTGCCTCATACCAACAAGCTCTGAAACTCGACAAATAAAAAATATATAGATATATATAATTATTGATCAATTGAAATACGGCATTGTATAAATATTTATGAACAGTTTGTTATTTTAATTACTTATTCATAACATTTCTCGAAATAGTATTGTAAAATAAATTAATTAATTTTGTAAAACATTAATTTGTTTTACAAAGTCATATTTGCTTTAGGTTAGCGTGGGGCATATCAAAATTGGTTTCGAACTTATTTTCGTTTTTCTTTCCACCCACTTTTCGGAATATGATCCACTAGTATTACAACTGAGTTGAGTGAATCGAAAAGTTAGTGAAGTCTAATGAACAAATAACATAACCAAACAGAAATAAAATACCTATGTGTTGAATCTATTTGTTAACTTTTCCATAATAACCAGGATGGTAAGTTTGCAAAATGAGAGTGAAAGAGTCATTTCAACCATTAATTGATAAAATCAAATATATTAGCAGTTTTGAAGTTGAAGTAAATGAAAAGTCACAGGTCATCCTTTCGATTGGTCGAAACGCCATCCGCAGCCAACTTCAATTGCCCCAAGATATTTTATTGAATTTATAAATTTAATTACATTTATAAAATTAGAAGCTTATTATTTTGAAAATTGATGTGATGAGTGACCATCACTACTGTACGAGCAAACTCGTACAACGCAATAGTTTTAGTTTTATGCTGATGCTGACATCAACACGCAGCGAAGTGAACAAAATTCATACATTCGACACAATAATCAGTAGTTGCAATAAATCGGTTCGGGCAACAGCAAACGTTCCTTTCGCCGCGTGTCTATCAATTAGCATTAGTTTTAAGTTTTTTCTATCTGACTTAAAATACATTTCTTTTAACTTTATCTTATGACTTATCATTTTGATGTACCTTCCCCGTACATCTTTTGGTCCTTCGAGCTAACGAGCTACTAGGACTCTCGTGTGTGTACTTTACAGTGTAGCATTTAAGTGCTGTGAATTATTTCGCGTGTGAGTTGGACTAGCGTTTAGGAATTTTGTACTGCCAGCAAGAAAGCAGTACAAAGCAGCATGTACGAGCAAACTCGTACAACGCAATAGTTTTAGTTTTATGCTGACATCAACACGCAGCGAAGTGAACAAAATTCATACATTCGACACAATAATCAGTAGTTGGGTGATTCCTGAGAGAAGCGTTCCTGGCGTAAGATCCATGGCATTTTGTGCAAGTTTTGTGAAAACAAAAAATATGTAGCAAAAGAGAGTTTAAAAACAAACTTTTCTGACCATAAGGCACTCACGTAAACATAATAGTTTCGGAAATAAAAATATGTTTGTTTTGGGTCGCCACGGATCTCACGTAGAAAACCATGGATCTTAGGTAGCATATGAAATACGAGGCGGCATAGCTTAAAAGTCGTTTATTTTAAAGAATATTAAACGAAATTGTAAATAAAACATCATTTGTCTAGTAATAATATTTGTATTCACTTAATCAGCAAAAACAAAATCAACAAAAGTTAGAATAATTATAAAAACGTGTTTAATTTTAACAAATAATAAAAGTAAGTCAGGGATGGTGGTAGAGGAGCTCAAGGGGTGGAAACGCCGCCATCCTACCTTAAACTACCACCAAATACGAATGCTTTCACTACTGTGATCCAGTTCGGTGGTGAAATCAGGTCCTGAAATTACAGGTACATGAAGCAAAGCACCGTAGCCCTCAGATGAAGCGACGCATCTACAATCTGCTTTGTGGATTGTAGATATATTCATGGGCTACAGCTAAATATAACATCAGGTGAACTACATGCTCGTTCGCTACTTACGTCGTATAAAGTAAATATAAAAACCAGACAATGAGGACTCTATGAATGCTATGCTCTATGAACTACCGTTTTTTTTTCCCCAGTGCATGGAAAAGCATAATTATAAACCGGCCAAGTGCTTGTTGGGCCAAATGCAGTGTAGGGTTCCATAATCAACCGTTAGAACATACCTAGTAATACAGATTTAAGAGGGGCTCACTGCTTGACCTACTTGTATTAAATATACTTGTATTAATTTTATTAAATAAGCAACAACTTCAAACAATTCATTATTAACAAAGGTTATGGATTTTGTACGAATTATTTCAAGTATTGCATTTTTCAATTCGGACTTAGCCGTGACACTTTTCCTTCATTATATTATAATACTACCACAAAATCGTTGGCTACAGAAAACTAGCTCATGCATATACCTAAGTTGCTATACCTACACTCGGCGGGTACGCGGGGGTCCAGGGGCCGTACGCGTGCGAACGAAAGTAGTCTTAGAAATTGTGTCTGTGAGCGATGCCCGAGCAACGCAAACATAGAGCGCGCAACGTATGTAGCATGTCTTCTGTACCGTATTCAGTAATACCACAGTAACGAATTATTCTGTATTTCTTGAGCCAATTGTTTAGCTTTTAAACAAAAAAATACTATCCATGGTTAAAAATATTTTTAGCAGATCTCAGAGTAAAAAATTACCTTTGCATACCCTTAATGCTTTTAAAAGACCTATTTAATGATACGTGAAAGAATAAAAAACATTCCCCCTTTACTCTTAGCAAAAGTACCTACCCCAATTTTTTTTTCCTTCAAGATTTCATTTTATCCCTTTGTAGCCATAGTTATCATACATATGTTTACAAAATTTCAGCTTACTGGCACTAACAGTCTAGATACTAGGGCCCGGACAGACAAACATAGTGAAACTATATGGCTTTCTAGTAGATAATACGGAACTCTAAAAAACACTTTCATTAATTGACATCATTAGTAAATAGATAAAAAGCAAGAACAGTGTCAGTTTACAAGGTAGTACCTTTGGCAGAACTCGCCAGCGTACACGACAAAGATCCATTGCCGAAAACAACGATCCGTGGCTTAAAACCCACGGATCTGCGCCCACGGATCTCACGACAATTTACATTTTAGGATATAACAATGAATCTATTAATAATATTATACATATTTTTACTTGAAAGTTTACTCAAGGATATAAGTATTCATGATCTTAAAGCATTAAGGTGAAACTATTTTCAACTACGTAGTAAAACAAGCTATGGAATGTATCAACCCTGTAGGACAAAAACGTGTAGTAGTCAAAGAACTCACCTAACTTATTTTGCGCGAAACTGAGCGAGTCTGAGCACTGCCATTAAACTGGCGAGGTGTCGAACCAATCGCGAGATGCCTACCACGTTCGAACCCAATTTGGTTGCTATTTTACGTCGCACGGTTGAAACGACGCCCGCCGCGTGACATGTTTTTGAATACTATAGCTACTATAAGTTTTATTTTTTTATAACAGTTTGATTATAATAGGGTAGCAGCACTTTCTAGGTATTCAAAAATATATGAATTAATATAAAGCTATAAGCGTAGACAAAATAAATCGTCATTACAAAGTACAGGTTACGCGTGTGACACGTAAAATTCAAGCTAAATCACCCCGTTTTTCAGTTTCAAATGGATTTTAAAACAATTTTCAGTTTTACATTGTTATTTTAATCAATAGGCCTCATTACTATAATAGTCAAGGAATCGTATGAGTACTAATGAAGTTATGTATGTCTATTATTATAGATAATATTACGATGTGACCGTCAAATCAAGCTTCCCAGGAATCACCCAGTTGCAATAAATCGGTTCGGGCAACAGCAAACGTTCCTTTCGCCGCGTGTCTATCAATTAGCATTATATTTAAGTTTTTTCTATCTGACTTAAAATACATTTCTTTTAACTTTATCTTATGACTTATCATTTTGATGTACCTTCCCCGTACAACTACTGCACGTTAAAAAACCCAAAAACACTGTTGTTTTAGTCAATCCCTTTTTGAGCAGAATATACAAAATTAAAATTGCTTAAACACTCATTGAGTTTCAATAGCTTCAAATGAACTTGAAATCTCAAAGCTTTTTCATTCATGTCGTGCAAAATTGACGACAAAGGCATTTTTAATGAAGAGTCAAGTGATGATATAGCGTTAAAAGCAACGATACGACAGCGTAGGGTCGACACCATCATGGCGTAATTAAAAACAAGTAAATTTCAAAAACAGTATTTTCATAAAATCTCTAAAAAACAAGTAAATAATCACACTTGGGTGTCGTGGCGTGTCATGACGCTATCGGTAGCATACATTTTGATGAAGCAGAATAGTCCGGTCAATAAACATTCGAAGTTACATAAATTTCCACCAAGCTGAAAATCGGTAAGATTGTTTAAAATATCATTAAAAACAAAATTTGAAAGTTCCTCATCTTTCCCCTGTTAGAAAAAAAAAATATTCAACGTCAAAGGTAAAAAAAAATGTTTTTCGCGATTTTCAGCTAAACGGTAAGTTTTATCATAAAATATTTCAAACAAAAATTGTAGATCATAAAATTGTCTACAAAAAATTTATTAATACTTTTTTTTCTACGAGCCATCGTTTTTGAGATATAACGATTCAAACGATTAATGATATTTTAAACAATCTTACCAATTTTCAGCTTGGTGGGAATTTATGTAACTTTACTCTTATTTTTTGGTCTAATTTGACCGGACTAGAAAAACTAAAATCACATAGCAACATTTAGAAGTGATCGTTACCTTTAACTTTACCCTTACTTGAATACCTACAACAAAATATTATGCACCAATTAATTCAATTATTTTTTATTTCGTATTAATAACAATGGAAAACTACATTGTTTTTAATATATATTCTAATAGTAATAATAATAGTCTATTCTAGAACAATTGTGAAACCATGCTATCTCAACATGACACTCATAACAAACAAACTATTCAAATATAAGGAACACCATTAATATGCATTATCGCGTAACCGCATGGTCGTGAAGGCATTAACAGGGTCGGTAACATTTTTGCCCACGATTAAACATTATTACAGGGCTCGGTGTATAAAACAGTCACTTTGCTCGCTCACAAAATAGTGTTACATCGTTAAGGATGTGTTACAACCACGTTTATGAGCATCTCGACATACCCGCAAATGCTTTGTTTTATTTTGAAGTCTTGAGATTTGCGACAGGGTATTAGATCTTTTATTTCACACTATTTGCTGAGAACTTGAACTATCTGGATGAAGTGCAACTAGACTCATTTGTACCAAGTTTAACCCGTCTCAATATCGCAGATACTTTGTGGCGCAAATTTTTCGTGAATACCTCCATACTCGTTAGAAGGTATATTAAGAACCCATAATATATTAATAACACTGATTGGTACCAGCAGTCCTTTTTAACCGACTTCTAAAAAAGGAGGAGGTTCTCAATTCGATTCGTATATATGTTGCTTTTTTATGTTTGTTCACGGATATCTCCGTCGTTTATGAACTGATTTTGATGATTCTTTTTTTGTTAGACAGGAGATGATTCTAAAGGAGTCCCATTGTCAGCATGTCGTGATCTAATGATGGGATCTCAGAGAAATCGAAGGCAACCCTCGAATTTTATAGGCACATGTAATGTTTTTAGTGTGTTTTTCAAAGCTACACCAGTATTTACGTATTTTTATGTGGCTGAGCTGATGATGGAAGGTCAACTCTTTAATGGTTAGGAGTTAAAGGATAATTCTTTCACTACTGTACACATATTCAGACTGCTAGTTATGATTAGGGTTGCCAGATGTCCGGTATTTAAGCGTACAGTCCGTTATTTTCGAGGCCTGTCCGGTAAAAAATAAATGGTCATACCGGACAGAACAAAATCCGGTATTTTGAAGAAAGTCGGTACTACTGGTCACAAGCGCCTACAAAAGTAGGCATACAAACATAACAAAACATACAAATAAAAAATATAGTATAAAATAAATCTTATTTTTTGCTACCTAGCATGCCCCCTCCCCCCCCCCCCTTTGGGGTTGTCCGGTATTTTTTCGCGACTCACCTGGAAACCCTAGTTATGATGTCAAGTGAGCTGTTGGAACGGAGATATTTCAAAGGTGGTCCCATTGTTAGCATGTCATGATCTGATGATGGGATCCCAAAGAAATCGGGAGCAACCCTCATATTTTATTAATCGAGGCCAAGATTTACGCTTGGTCGCAATAATTTTATGTGGTTGAGCTGATGATGGAAGGTCAACTCCTCAATAGTTAGGAGTTAAAGGATAATTCTTTCACTACTGTACGGATATTCCTACTGCTAGTTATTGTGTCAAATGAACTGATGATGGAAGGTCGTGACCCTCAATAGTCAGGAGAAAGGATTTAATTCTTGTTTATTATAATAAGTTTTCCGTCTCAAGTAACCGTCGTCTCCTCATTCGAGAAACATTCTTGCTCGGTCTACCCATCACTTAAAATCGTAAAATAAAATAATTTTTAACAAAAAAAAAACCGACTTCAAAAAGTAGGTAAACTAAAAAGCAAAAAATAAATGTACTTCGCACAAAATAATACATTTTTTCATTTAGTTAAATAGAAATTATTAAATTATTATTTTATAATTCTGAAGTCGGTGCCAAGTAAACAATTAATAACTCTGTATATATAGATAATATCAATCGTTCTAACAACTTTTTTCTGACTGAATATTAGTTATATTTCTGTGGTTAGTACCAATACTGGGCGACCGCGCACTAGCACAACTACGCCTCCCTTTTTGTGTGAACTGTAATTTGATATTGTAGAAAGGTTGTTTTTACTTGGCACCGACTTCAGAATTATAAAATAATAATTTAATAATTTCTATTTAACTAAATGAAAAAATGTATTATTTTGTGCGAAGTACATTTATTTTTTGCTTTTTAGTTTACCTACTTTTTGAAGTCGGTTTTTTTTTTCTTCCTGTCCTTATACCATTTTATTTCGGCTCAGCGTAACAGAGTTTTTTCTCCAATTTCTTCTATCAGCCATCTCTGTTTCTCCCTCTCTTTCATATCTTCTTTTACGCAAATTGTAATCTAATATGAACGTATCTTTACAATTATTTTAAAGGTGAAGAGTTTTTTTAGTTCAACGCAGTAGCCTTTAGGAACTACTGTTTTGAATTAGTTTAGAGCGGAATAGCCTTGGAAATTGGAGAAGGCTAACATCATGCTACTACTTACGGGCGTAAGGCGTTGATTAATAATGTTAAACGCGAGTAAAACTGCGGGTTAGGTCTAGCAGCCACCCGCAGTTTATAAAATGAAAGATAGAACAATGAAGTCAACAGCGCTATTCTTCCGCAGTTAATTAGGTGTTCCATTATGAATACTAAGTGGGCTACAAAGTATCACCTAATTTGCGACCTCCGTAGATTTTGAAAGGGGTTAGTATCATTTATTAACATCCTGTCAAAAAATAAAGCTAGAAATATTATTTTTAAAGTATGTAGCTTTGTGGAATTTATTTATCAATTAAGAAGTGTCAGATATTTTTTTTGGAACCAACATCTCGGTAACGATTATTTGGATTTTGCTGAAAATTGGTTTACCGATACTTAATAACGCAGATTAACATTTAGGCTTGGTTTTCACCCCAATTGAGATAAGATGTGTTCGAAATCGAATTAAATAATCATATTAGGTTTCGTTACCGAAGCCATTCAGTGAAGAGATGTGGAAATAACGAAGCCTGATTGGATATTCAAACACCTCTCTTCTCCTCTTCTCTCCGCTTAGGTCTTTGCTCTCTATTTAATGTTAGAGTAGGTACAATGCTGTGGGCATTACGGCCATTATTAAAGCCAGTATTTTGTAAAATTTACAATAACTTTCATTTCAAACAAATTTAACTGACTAATATTATTGAATATAATGAAAAAAAAATTGTTTGTGCCTATATTTACATCGTAACAGGTTTACCTTAAGGTGAGCATTTAACATGTTCCTAGTCCTACCAATGATTTATTTGTTATTTAAATGGTTTTATAGGTGTTGATTGTATTTCTCGCTATATAAAATTGTAATACTTACGAATAAACATCTCTCCGGGCTTCTAATTAGTTAATATCTTAAAGATCATTTTAGAAATAAAATAACCGTTTACATACTTGGACTTGCCTTCTATCTATTTCACCTAACTAATTATAGCTCAGTGTTTCTATCTTAGAACCGTAAAGACTAGTATTAATTTTCAACTTATAAAGCTCTCAAACAACTATCAAACTGGCCTAACTAAAAACCGCAATAAACAACATCGTTACACCGTAGCTTGGATAAAAAGGGATAGAAAAGTTGACCGACCAACTATCCACCTCACTAATTGTGTTGCGGGAGCTCAGACGGCTGGAAGTTAATATTGGCTCAGTGGAAGCTGATCCAAACGTACTTGATAATAGGCTGGATGATGATCAACGTAAACAAAGCCGTCCTATCATGTTAGCTCGTAGACTACGTAGCACTGTAGCGCCCGTAGCAATATTATTCCAGTTTTTAAAAAGCATAGCAACAGACCTTTGAATCTTTGTTTACGTCTCCTTTGCGAACATTTATCCTCGTAAGTTTGGCAACGATATTTGCTGTAAATAAAAAGTAACATTTAATAGGTCATGAAATAACGCCCAGCATAAATGATTTAATATGAAATTATATTTTGACCTCAGCAAACTCGTTATTTGTTGTATGAAAACAGATAGCAAAATTCGATTTTGCTTCAAGTTTTTCTCTTGCTTGACTCAAAGTTGAGTTGCCCTCACTGCTCACCTTTTGTTTTATTTTATTTTGAATGTCACACAACTTGCCCAACACGCCATCTAGTACCAAACTAAGCAGAACTTGTACTAAGGGTACTATTTCGAGCTGCTCGGATGAAAAGTTGTATGTGCAACACGCGATCAAAGTTATTTAAATCCCGTGCTTTTGAGTCCTGCACTACGTTTAAAATTCTAACCTAGATCACTCGCTACGCTCGTGACTCTATAGGATCTTGCGCATGTTATGGACTCAAAATTAGCAAGCAAAAAAAACGAACATTGCTCACTTTTTGCACAAATAACTATTTCTATTGAATTATTTACTTGCTGTAAGTCAAGCTTATTGGCACATATATATTTACAGATATATACCCAGTATCGGAAATATGAATGATGTATTACATTTCTATTAATGCTTTTCGATAAATACGTGATATCATATTATCATATATAACATTGTTAAGTACACTCATTTTATAATAATATATACATAAATTACGGAGTCTTAAAAAAATACTTAATATCTAACTGGAGTAAGATCATAGAAACTTTGTCTCGTGTAAGGACTTTTATAAAAACTTGCAAAATATTGAAAAGAGCGGTTTGAACAACTTTCCTTTTGTTAGTTTTATGCTAAAATCTTTTTTATTTTTGCACTGAATACCTACTTAGAGATCTTTTCTCTGAGCAACTCAATGAATTTATAATGTTAAGCTTAAAGTAAATTCTATAGAGTTGTCGTTTCTAGGCACTTGATATTGTAGGATTTGTACTCCGTTCTTACAGTTTTAATTAAAGTGCATGTCTCACTCTTTAGAATGTAATTCATCTCTACTATTTACACATTTTAATGATTACATTTGCTTTAGAAGGAAATAAAAGAAGGTAAGTTTACAAATAGCACTTTGCCCGAGCCGGGAATTAAACCCGAGATCGCAGACGAGCGCAAACGCTAATCAAAAGACATTATACAGGTATTATACATGATATTAATGCTCAAATAGCAGTCAGTTCATATAGTAGTTCGAAAACTTTGTTCTATTGAGTTCGGCATGTCAACATGACGCACAACGTCATGTCACGTCACGCGTCTGTCTCATTGACACAACAAATTGCCGTCCAGTAATTGGCGGCCTGTCGCGATGTAAAGCCGCTGAATTGGGTTATATTACTTTTACAGTGAAAAATTGCATGTGCTTCCCATCCAGCCTATTGTGGTGTGTCGTTATTGTGAAAAGAGCTTTTAATTTATTCTGAAGTGATACCGAGGATGTTAAATATATGCTGTAGCGGATTGGTATTTATAAGTATGCCTGTGATTGGGCTTCAGTTTTAAAATAAATGGCGTCTATAATAAAAATATTATACATATACTATACCACCATTCTACACCTCAGACTAAAGAACCAATATGGACACGCAATGAACGTAAATGTCTATGCAAATAATTCTGCCAAAACTCGCGGAGGGTTGATTGTTCTACGCTAGTGTCAAATCATAGGATTTGACAACTAGTTTTGTGTGGCGTGCAAGAGCGGGCGCTTTCTTCCACATTCGGCAGCCGCTGACATTTGACAATGACACCTCCAGTTGGCTTATTGCTCTGAGTTCTACACATTCAAGAAACTCTATTAGGCAGCAGAATCATTTTATGTTCACATTGTTCCAAAGGAATAGTTTTGAGGATATTTAATTAAAATTTTCTAAATTACAACTATAAAAGAATGTTTAAGTACCTCAGTGTCAAGTACTGTACTCTTCTTCTATAGAAAGAACCCTTTAATTAAGAACCTCCGAATAAAAAATCTTTTAGATGGTATTCAGTGCAAAAATAGTAAGATTTTAAATATAAAAGTAACAAAGGGACTTTTACAAACCGTACTCCTTGATATTTTCCAAGTTTTCATAAGAACTTCATCGTTAAGAACTTAAACCAGACAAAGTTTTTGGGAACTTGTTCTAGATGTTATATTTTTGAACAAAAACTCTGTAAAAATATCTAAGAATCGTCTTTTGAACTGAATCAGATGGCTGACTGGCTATTTGCAAAATAATTCTTACTTGCTTCTAACATCCATCTATATTGGGTGCGCCAAAGTTCACCTAAAGTTTCAACTCCGATAATTGGAAATCCGAAAATGTTCTTCCTAACATTTTTCATCCTAACAATTACAATTCCTAACTACTCTGTCACTAATGTTCATAATTCGAAGCATTCAACTTCCTAATGTCGGTAGCAATAAACATCTGTTGTACTTTTATTAGTTTTCCTACTTACACTATTATTCAAAGTCATAATCTTTACTGTCTTAATCTTTAGCTTTTATTTTGTGTAATCTGATTGTTACACAAAATAAAAGCTATAGTTATAGCATAGGTCAATTATGAGTAAAGTAGTAGGTTAGGTTAGGTTAGAACTGCGACCATAACACTATGCTAGAATCAATCTGTTTTTAAAATAGGTGTAGTACTATTTTTACAAATTTGCAACAGTTCTTAAATAGGTGCTCACTATGAAATATGTTAGTGAACATATTTTGGTGCACATTCAGTATATTTGGTGGAACAAAGGCAAAATTAGTTAAATTATATGGGAATAAATTGAAGCACTTTTAAATACCATCCATTATGTTTAGGGATAAAAGCGTTTTGATAAAAAAAAGTAGGAGTTTAAATGTATTTACATTAATGATATTAGTAATAACAATTTTCGGAAACATGAGTGTTATGAACAACACCGGTAGCACTACAAATAGTATGAATAAAAACTTTAGGATGAAAAATTTTAGGAAGAGTGATCATTCGGATTACAAATCGTTAGGAAGAACAATTTCGGGAAAAGAACTTTAGGTGAGCCAATATGGACCCATCTATATTACCATAAAGATCATTGATTCCCCATGTGTAATTAATTGATTTTAAGAAAATCGTTAACATTTTAATAATTTATCATAGAATATGTAATAGACTAGATGCCTTGAAATATTTAAAAGCATGCGTCATTGAAAACACTTTATCTCTTCATTTTCGCAATTATTATATTAGAGCTACGAGCGCTACGATGGTATCAAGTCTACGAACTAATATAAAAGTACGGCTTTGTTTACGTTCATCATCATCCAGCCTTTTATCAAGTACGTTTAGATCAGCTTCCACTGAACCAATATTGACTTCCAGCCGTCTGAGCTCCCGCGAACCAATTAGTTTAGTGAGGTAGATAGTCGGTTTTCTAGCCCTTTTTACCCAAGCCTTGGTTATAACGATGCTGTTCAATATAATTTAGTTAGCCCAGTTTGAAAATTAGATCTGTGATAGGTCATCATTGTCGATAGAAAGCAAAACTGTAGCTTATCACAAATATGGCGGCGTAAGATAATACGGAAAATTGTCCGACAAGCCGAAGCCATAAAAAAATGATTTATTAATTACTAGCTCTTGCCGCGATGTCGCCCACGTGGAATTCGTTGTAAAAAGTAGTAACTGCTCCCGCGCTTTGACCCGCGTTCAACCTTACTGCTCCGCTTTCGTGGAGTTCAGCGTAATTTTATATCTACTGACTTTTATTGAGAGTAAGACTTTCAAGCAAAAAATGAATTAACAAAATTCGATTAGTATTTCTCGAGATGAGCGCTATCAAACAAACTAACTAACAACGCCCGTAATTTCGTCTGTTTAGTCGATTACCTGCATCTTATATTTTATTAAAATCAGTCTAGCTGTTTAGAAGATTAGCCGATGCAAGGACAGACAGACATACATACAGATAGATGGACAGATGGACAGACGGACAATTATTTTTAAAACTAAATTTTAGGCAAAGATATCGAAAGGTATCGCAAATAACTATATTAGTTTAAAAAAAGCAGAGTTATTTTTAAAAGCTTTTATTTAACTTGCAATGTTTGTATGTTACGGTGGAATCTTGCTAGTTAAATTTAAACCACTTCCCTATATCCGATTGAGCTGTTTTTTTTTTTTTTAAATTAAAGAAGTCAATTTTATAAATTCGTATTGATTTCTTCATTAAACATATTCAACTACGGTCATCAGAAATACTTTTGAAATGAAAGCTTTATTAATTTCAATGAATACATAATATCAGCAGAGGGTATATTCAGAGAATCCTTTAAAGGAAACCTTAAAAATATATTTGTGTGCGGTTTTTTTGTGGTGACCGGTGCGCACCCGCCTCCATCAATATCCGTATTGCCTCAAGTTTATTTTGGTTTTGCCTTTGTCAGCAAGCCTTACAATTCTATACGAAGCATCTGTAAACATGTGAAGTATGGCAAGAATATTATTTTAGGAGGTCAACCGAAATATCTACCTTTCTCGTTTGTTCTGAGCTTACTGAGCTTGTTAGTGATTTAATAAGAATTAGCTTTGTTAGAGTTGTTTGTATATAAATGAGACAAAAGCTATGAAAAGATTATGGGTAGTAAACTGTATCTTCTGTAGATTTTGAACTATTAAGGACAATAGGGTTAAAAAGAAAGTTAAGGTTATGCTTTTATCTAATTTTATTAATTAGTCTTTAAACAGATATAAACATTCAAAAAATAATGAAGGTCGACTATTTTGTGTTGAATGAAACTCTACACGAACTAGAATAGTTGCCTTTCCTTTGTTCTAAATAAAACAAAATTTTAACTTTGAAATTGCCAGAAAATAACCTGTAGGAATACCTATTGATATAAAATAATTACCATTTACTTCCTCTCGGGCAACATCAATCTTAATTCAACTTTTCTTTCAATCTATTCCTAGAATTTTCGTTTGAAACATAATCCGATACTTCTATTAATTAATCACAAATCCCACAAATTAATATTTTATTCTCGGAAAAAATGTGAGTTCAGCTTTATTTATTGACGGCACAAACGTAACGGGTTGTTTCAAATAAAAATTTCAAAAAAAGGATAAGTTTGCTCACTCGATGATACTGAGTACTTTGACTCACTAATATAGTTTACTGTAGACTGTAGTACTACCTCAATAGTTTAGTGGTTAGCATTTGCGCCTCTTACCGCATGGTTTCGCGCGCGGAATTGTGCCCGGTGGATGGCGATAGGCTCCCTCCCTATCCCATGGGACCTAAACATAACAGGTGAAGCGTGTGTGTTGTACACCTCTGCCACATCCTTCTTGGTAATATAGGTGTGATGTTATATCTTATGTTATGTTCAGATAGTTTGATCTGTAAGTATGACATCATCTCAAAATTGTTTTGTTATTAGTAACATTCAAAAAGTTTTTACTGTTCGATGAAGAAAGAAGTGGCATTTCTATACTGTTTCACAGCAACTTTGTGGCGATTTCGCCAAACAACGAAATAAACCCACTTAACAACACTAAGACTAGGCTTTCAATCAATTTGTACCGTTCAAACATTATATAAAAGAGAGAGATGCAAATACGTGTTTAAAAAAACTGTATAAAGATTATTCAAATTATAAAATACGGGTGTTACTCACGTTATGTGCACTGAGTGCAAGACTGGCTGCGACTCAGGCGCGAAGTATCGCACTCTCTTGAAAATGCCAAAAAGTATTGGTGAAACCGCGGTCGACTAAATAAACCAACACAACGTGAGTAACACCCGTATTTCATAATTTGAATAATGTTACAAACCTACGTCGGTTTTAATAAAAATATGTATAAAGATTGGTGAAATATGTCTATATATGGCTAAATTATGCTTGTTTATGACCACTGGCATCTCTTTTAAGCACCGACACGTCTTTTCTAAACCAGTTGAATCGAGCACTTCATTAAAGTAATATTATTTCCAATAATTCAGCTGTCTTTGACGATAGTGCTGACACCAAAGTATCAAGCATTTTCATCGTATTTTTGCTAACAAAATTTCACCACTTAAGTCTTCATTCAAAATTCCTTTGTCGTCTATTTTGTCTGATATTGTGTGAGAGGTTCGAGATGAGGTGCACTGCACGGTTCGTGATTATTTAAGCTCAGATGTGTCTAAACTGAAAATGACATTGAACGCTTTGATAGAAGCCATTTCTTTTACGTTTTTTTTTTCAGCTTTGCTGTTCCACATTTAATCAGCAAAACTTGGTAGAGTAGATAATAACATAACATAACATATTACCTAACATAGGTGTACAGTACCCACTTTTCATCTGTTATGTTTCAGTCCCATGGTATAGAGGATGAGCTTATTGCTACCAACCGGGTACAATTCCAACACTGTACTGGAATTTAAAAATTCCTGACGAAAAAATGCAAAACAACAATTTTGCCCGACCCGGGCATCGACCTCTCGGTGAGAGGCGCATACGCTAACCGCTACTAGACCAACCAGGCAGTCTACTTCTACTCTAGAGTGGAAAATATTAAAAATTATATTGGCCTACTTTTTTTTTTAATTGACACCCGGGGGTTAATATTAGTTTGACGTATTATAATATTGCTGTGAACAAAAAAGGAAAGGACGGCATTAAAAATTTCACACTAGAATGTGTCGCTAATTTACTTCTAAACCTGTAACCGAAAATAACTTACACTATAGCATGTGTTTAAAATACCTACTCGCTATCACTTCAGAATAAATTAAAAGCGCTTTTCACAATAACGACACTCCACAATAGGCTGGATGCGAAGCACGTGCAATTTTTCACTGTAAAAGTAATATAACCCAATTCAGCGGCTTTACATCGCGACAGGCCGCCAATTACTGGACGGCAATTTGTTGTGTCAATGTGACAGACGCGTGACGTGACATGACACGTTAGTGATGACGCACATCGAGGCCCGCGCCATAGTCAAATCGCACAAATTAAAAAAAAAATACAATACCACAACAAATCATTTAAAGATTTTTCGAATCTTTGAGATTCTGAGGAATTCATTCCAAATTCAATATTATAAATTCATTGACCTGCTCGGAAAGGAAATCTATAAGTAGGTATTAAGTGTGAAACTAGAAAGATTTGAGTATGAAAGTAACAAAAGGAAAACTTGTTCAAACGCGCTCCTTGATATTTTTTCAAGATTTTATAAAAATGCTATAGTTGAGAACTTATACAGGACAAAGTTTCTGGCTACTTATTCAAGTTATTAAATTTTTGAATAAGACTGAGAATATAGGCAGTAAGTTCGATTTCAATTGGATGTAGATTTTACAATCAAAAGCTAAGATTATGAGCTTATTTACACGTAAACAGTAAGTTTATTCTGGACCGCCTTCCAGTTGCTTTAATTACTATTGAAAAAGTGCAATGTGACCGAATTAGACTTGCCGTAGTAATTGTTTGTTAGAGTAGCCAATTAAAAGTTTGCAAGGGCTGCCACAATTGGAATTGAGCCAAATACTTCCGTAATAAATTGCTGTCCGTGATAAGAATACGCTAACAATATAATTTGTTCGTTCTTTTATGGTGTTCGGGCAAGGAACACTTTAGGCAGTACGAGGTAATGAATGCCAGGTGTAGATCAGAATGTAAAAGCATCGACCGTAATGAATTTATACCTAGCTATTGCCTTTTTTACACAGATAATGCTCACCAAATATTTATATTTTAAAAACCGTTTTAAGTACTATAGTCTGATGAAAAATCAGATAACAAAACGTCGATATAAAAAATGTCACATCACATTTTTATAAAAATTGTGCTTATTATATAATTTTTTAAGATAATAGTATAAAGATTAACTCAGCGATCTGCAGCTTAGTGTCAGTAACGCTTTCACCGCTTGCCATTTGAGATGAGTGTAATTCGAATGATGCGGCGCTGGACATCAGCTAATGGCATCCCTTGACGATCGTTAGGACCGACTCCTCGTTTTATTTCTTCCCTTGAGGGACTCAGTCAGCGAGTTTCTTTTTACAACAGTTTCGTGTTACAAAACTAGTGAAGAATGTACGCAGAACTTTGATACTTTTATTATATACTTATACAAATCTAGTACGTGGTATAGAAAGTACCAAGCGGCAAGTACTGGCCTTTAATAACGAAAGGTCGCGTACCGTAAGTCGTCGGTGTCTGTTTGATTAAATTTTGGTGTTCCTCGTCCCTTGTGGGTTGTAGTGAGATAATTTTCCCTCTTATGTATTATAAATAGTCCGTGTCGACATAAGGACTTTTTTTTTGCGGTTTGACCCAAGTATAATTCTAACATTACTTATCTATAACAACTGTCATATTAATGTTCTCATACCTGTGCTGGTATTGTCTTATCACATTGAAACTATTGACCTGGCACACAAAGTACCTTTGATTTATTATAATGACCTGAGTTACCTGACTAACTGTTGACTGACAATTAGATATCTATGTACTAATCGATATTGTCAATATTTGCGTTACCTCGTATACGTATCGATAACTCATGGACCTGAGATTATAGATAGATAAGATACTTAAATTTATGACTGCCACTCAAAACACCCTGTTAGTAAGTGTGACAATACAGCTTCATGACAACAGCAAAATAGATTACGAGTTAAAATTATACCCTACTTACAATTATTGAAATTCAGTTTATAAAGATCCTTCAAAATATCCATGCACTTTTATCAGCAAAATTTATAAGTAACAGATTATACTACTTTTAATTTTAAAAAAAATACTCGAAATTTTAATCAATATGTAAAGTAAGTTGTGTTTTACCTTCCAACTTTTCAGTATATATTATTTGTGTAGAACTTTGCCGCTAACGAAACTACTATGTTAAAAGATACAATTTGGAACTTGTTATAAAAAAGTGAGATGAGCTCATAGCTCACCACCACGTCGTCATCCCATGAGAAATGTCGTAAGCACTACTACGTATTTGGTAGTTAGACTAGCTCGTTAGAGGTTAGAAAGAATGTGGTGCTGCCTCCTCCTCCTCTCAAAAGCTGGATTAAAGAGGTATATACTATCTGAGTCTCTATAGATGACCTTTCAGTGCCCTAAGAGAGGAACTCTATCTGAATTGTAATACTTAGGATTATTCAGATTCAGCACGAGACACTACTTGCTTTCAGCAAACGTTTAGAGAGCAGTAACCTTCGATGGAATTCAATCCATTTGCCATTGCTGTAGTAGTTAGTCCGGCTAAAAGGATAATATTCTAAAAGCTAGAACTAAAACCAATCAGGCTACAAATCCTTTGTAGCCTGATTGGTTTTAGTTCCAGTTGATTACAAATTTCAGTTAAATAGTTTTTTGTTTGGAATAAAGAAGACAATTCTCAGAGGTCAATCTTCTAAACTGATAATTCGAGACGCCAGATTGGTTTTAGTTTCAGTAAGAGAGTAGCAAATTTACATACATTGTAAAATAAGTACCAAAATACTTATAAAGTTATAGTCTTTCAGTCTCGCCAGTAATCCAATAACATGTTTATTACAACAAAACATACCGAAGCTAAGTTATTTCATGCAATGCTCGAACCTCCATCGTACGTACGTTATTTACCTCGCACAAATCTGAGAAAAGACGACGCTAAGAAATTGAAACCACATTGAAAATCTGCAGCCAGCATCTGCGCTCCAAGTGTTTTGGCCATATTATGTAGAAGTGAGCGGAATAAGCCGCACTTTGTTACAAATCCGGGACTTGGGTAGGATTTGACGGTGTCCGTTTTGTGCTTGTTATTCCAGCGCTGGCAGACCGAGCGCGAGCTTAAGTGTAGCTCATACACTCGCTCCCTACTGAGTGAACTAAATCGAACACGTAGGGACACGAACGTCACAAAAAACGGATCAGCTTAACAGACAGATGAAAAACTGTCCCGCGGAAAATCGTGAAAGAGGATTGGATAAAATTGTGTCCACTGAAATAAGAATAAAAGTCAAGGAGTGCTTTTAAAACTACATTGAATAAGAAACCTTTTTCTCATATAAAAATACTATTCAAGGTTTGTCATCATTGAATTTTGTAGAATTATGGAAATAAAACATTCATAATTCATACAATTACAAAATTGAGATGGGGCGTAAGATATAGAAATTGTAGTGTTAGAGCTTGATTTGAATTGACCTAACACATGACTTGACGAGGTGATAGCAGATACCTAGCCCTGAATCATGAGCAAATTTTTTCATAAAGATTTTATGGCAAAATGAAATGTTAAGCTATACTCGCCTGTAGAATTTTGAAAAAGGAATTACTTAACAGTACCTTTGTCTGCACACACTGATACCTCCTTTCCTTTTTTCTAGACTATTCAATACATACATATACATACGTAACTTCACGCCTATATTACCCAGAAGGGTGTGGCAGAGGTGTACAATACCCACACTTCATCTGTTATGTTTAGGCCCCATAGGATAGTTGCTGAGCTTATCGCCATCCACCGGACACAATTCTAACTCTGTGCTGCTATTGTGAATTTCCTGACGGAAAGTTCACAAATAACATTTTCGCGACCCGGGAATCGAAGCGCATACGCTTACCACTGGACCATCGAGGTAGTCAGACTATCGAATAACTGAAGTAAATGTTTCCTAATAGAAGACCTTGTGTAAGATTTGGAGACTCTTGTGACGGAATTGTTTTAGGAACAGAATTAATTCTCAACGGAACGCTGCTTTTAAATGCCTTGCGTTCTTCTAAAAAACAACTGATTAGCTTTAATTGCACTTTAGTCTGAAATTAGATGAAACCACGAGATCGAATCAAAAGTGAGTTTCAAGAAAACATTTGTGTTTAAATTTCAATATTGAGTTTCATATAGTTTAGTTCAAGTTTTACTGAATCTAACGATATCCCACACTATGAGGTAGGCGACAAAAAAAACACAATTACATGTAGGTCCGAAAAAGTATAATGTTCAAGAATTTGTTCTACCAATTTTTTAGCATAGTTAACATACATATTCTTGCCAAATTTTAGCTTTTTAGCACTAGCGGTTTCGACTCTATATATGCCTCGGACAGACGGACGGACGGAAATTGCGAAACTATAAAGGTACTTTATGCAACTGGCATAGATAATGTATATCTATTGTCTCAGGATTATATTTTAACAGCCCTAACAGAAAATATTATGCGTTTTACTAAATCTCATCTCTGCGGTCCAGCAAACTTTACAGGACAGGGCAACGGATATAGTTCTCCATTCCAAATATTATATTATTATTATTATTGTCTGCACGTGTGGTGTAGTGGTTTAAGCGGTCGCCTCGCCGCTCTCCACTGCACTGGTGTTGTGGGTTCGATCCCCACATGGGACAAATATTTGTGTGATTCGCAAAGATTTGTTCTGAGACTGGGTGTGCTTGTGTGAGTGGATGGCGGAGTGGGTAGTGTACCTGCCTGAGACGCCGAGGTCGTGGGTTCGATTCCCACTTAAGACAAATCTTTGTGTGCATGAACATGGAGATTTGTCTTAGTCTGGGTGTTTCTATGTATTAAGTATGTATTTACAAAAGAAAAGTATATATGTATTAGTATCAGTTATTCTAGTACCCATAGTACAAGCTCTGCTTAGTTTGGGACTAGATGGCGGTGTGTGTGAGTTGTGGAATATTTATTTATTTATTTTAATGTGTGTATTTGGCCTTGTCATTTGGATAGTGTAATTGCTTCTGGCGTTCTATCTAATGTAAAAAATGCAAGGTCCAAATTATCTCAGCAAGTAAATTCAGACCTGCACATTTCGTTAGGAGAAAACTTGCAGCGCAACCAAAATATACTGATAAACTATCGATTTGCTGAAAAGAGAAAAAAAAAGTTTGAAAATTTTGAAAACCATTATATTATATAACTTCTCGATGGTCTCGTGGTTAGCGTCAGTGTTATTGGTCAACACCTCGGGCTATTATTTCAAAGATGTAAATATTTATATTATCATCCATTGTGTGTCCAGCCACTAGATATGATATGATACGATAATACGAATAGCTAACAATATATAAAATAATATCTACTATAGTAGTAGTAGTAAATAATATTTATGTTAGAATCATACTTGGGTCCAATCGCACAAACATAATTCTGTTTCATGGGGACATTGGACTATCTATACTTATTTAATAATAATTATAATCTGTGGAAATAAAATTTCTGTACATTGAAAATATCAAAAAAATAAATGGCATAAATGGCAAATAAATGGTGTTACAAGACCGTCACCGAACCGAAAAATGTCTGTCTGTCTGTTTGTTGAGGCATCACGCAAAAACTACCGGTTTGATTACGATGAAACTTGGAATAATTATTATTTTTTTGCCCGTATAAAATACAATAAAAAAAACTTAACTTTGCGGTTCGATCCCTAGACCCGATTAGGTACTGTACCAACCGCAAATAATAAGTTTGTCGTAGGTTACGTCACCCGTAGGTAGTGGCGTTTACTAAGGGGCACTGCACACGGCTAAGTATGTTTTAACTGCTACTTGCAATTCTAAACCGTGCTTTTCAGTGCAACCCTTTTATTCCTTTTAGTTTTTAGTAAGAAAGAAAGAAAATTTTTACTGGCACAAAACAAAATAAACAATACAGGCAATACGATCAAATACAGTTATACAATCGGTACCAAAAGGCCCGCAGCTCAGCATAATGCTAAGTGACTGCAATGAGCTACAGTCACCTAACGCTGATTTTCAGCTGTAGTAAGTACAGTTTAAGGTAGAGTTATCTAGGTTAATTTTTATGAGTCGTAGGTATAGATTTCAATTTTAAAGTATAGGTAGTAGGTATATTTGATATTGTACTAGTGACCATAGGTTATTTTATAATACTGTTAGGTAGGATTAGACATTCGTATAGATCTATATTAGTTTATAGGGATTTTGCTTATTTATTGAGTTTAGATTAGTTATCATTAGAAATAGGTTTATTTAGGAAGGTAAGTATTTTATTTTTTGTTATTGAGTTTTTTATTGATGTACCTACCACGCAGATGAAACCGCGGGCGATAGTTTGTTTGTTTGAAAGCGCTAAGCTCAAAAACTTCTGAGCGATTTTTTATAATTACTTTTGAGTTTGATAGTCTAAGTCTCAATAAAGGTCTTAAGATAATTAACATTACGGTAAACTCTACGGGAGCGGAGCAGTAAGGTTGAACGCAGGTCATAGCGCGGGAGCAGCCACTACCTAAAATAACGAATTCTACGCGAACGAAGTCGTGGGCAAAAGCTAGTTGTAAATCATTCTAGAGGAAAAATTATCTCGCTTGAACCCACAAGGGACGAGGAACACCAAAATTTAATCAAATAGACTCCGACAACTTACGGTACGCGACCTTTCGTTATTAAAGGCCAGTATTTGCCGCTTGGTACTTACTATACCACGCACTAGATCTGTGTAAGTATATAATAAAAGTACTAAGTAAAAATGAACAGTCGCCGACCAAATAAGTTTTCAGCTTTTCCTCGAGGTCCTGCAAATTTTTCACTAGTTTTGTAACACGAAACTGTTGAAAAAGGAAACTCGCTGACTGAGTCACTCAAGGGAAGAAATAAAACGAGGAGCCGGTCCTAACGACCGTCAAGGGATGCCATTAGCTGATGTCCAGCGCCGCATCATTCGGATTACACTCATCTCAAATATTAAGTGAGGAAGCGTTTCTGACACCAAGCCGCAGATCGCTGAATAATATTGGAAAACATTTCTTTTATTTTTTTAAGATATAAGGATAAAAAGAAATGCTCTTTCTAAATATTATTAGTGGACCATAATTTTTATTGTAACATAACATCGCGCCTATACTACCCCGAAGAGTGTGGCAGGTGAGTACAAAATCAAATCATTTATTTTTCACCAAATCATTTATTTATTTGCATAAAATGTGGTAATTACAGGATGTCAATATTATATTTAGCGCAGGACACATTTCGCCATCTAATAACAGCATGCAAAAATTAAATATTAATTTATTAGCTTAATACAAACAAAAAAAATATTAAAAATGGAATTACACCTAATAATATCAGAAATCTTACAAATTATACAACATCTTAAAAAATAAAATATCATAATAATTTTTATAACAGTAAGTAAGGCTTTGATAAAGCATATTACCAGATTAATTACAAAACATTTCTAAAATGATATGATTTACAAGAACATTTTCTTAGAAAGTCTTGCACTGAATAGAAACATTCTGCCACTAACCACTTATGAAGCTGGTTACAGAATTTACTAAAAGGCAGTTCTATAATCCACTGAGGTTATGAGTAAAATCTAAGAGGAGCCATATAGAATACAGCGCCCACATTTCACCTGTTATGTTTAGGTCCCATGGGATAGGGGGTGAGTGCCTCTATTCGGAATATTTGACGTAAAATTCACAAATCGAATCGAACCTGAGACCTCGAGGCGCGTACGTAATTAATTGTTAGATATATCAACTATATGAAAAAAATAAAAAAAAATCGAAAATCATTTTATGTCTCGAAAATTAGTACAGTTGTGTTTGATCCCTGGGCTCCACACTAGGATAACCTTTGCGTGGAGTCCAGTCTCTTTCGGCCCAGTAGACAATATTTTTACAAGGTAATAAATTTAATTTTATTATACCTCACATATATGATAAAATATGAATAAGAAATAGTACAGTACAATACAAAGAGAGGAAGATATATTAAGTACTTTATTTCAACGTTTCTTTAAATAGAAAGAAGCAGTGAGCAGTAGTATCAATCCATTACGACTGATCCCTTTTCTTCTGATCTACAGCAGGAATTCATTACCTCGTACTGTCTAAAGTTTTCCTTGCCCGCACACCATAAAAGAACAAACAAATTATATTGTTAGCGTATTCTTATCACGGACAGCAATTTATTACGGAAGTATTTGGCTCAATTCCAATTGTGGCAGCCCTTGCAAACTTTTAATTGGCTACTCTAACAAACAATTACTACGGCGAGTCTAATTCCGTCACATTGCACTTTTTCTAATTTATGAATAGCCAAATCTTGAATGGAAATGAAAGACACCCTTGGAATTAAATACGGCAGCTGGAAGGCCAAACTTTTGCACGTCTCAAAGAACGCCTATATTTTAAATATTTACAGGTACTAAAACTATTTAAAATGAACATTAAAATTGTGCTTATTTTTCTCATTGCTCGCAAGTGAACTTAGAGGCAGTTACACCAACTCTTGATAAAGTTTATAATAGTTAACTGTCTGTCAATTAAAAAATTTCTATGTAAGTTCTACATTTATCCTGTAAAAATGTTTCGGTACGCTACATACACAAATGGCCCAATAAACTATTCAATAGGTACTTATTTGATAGACGGAATGTCAAAATTGAATAGAAATTCAAAGATTTAATTCTTTATATTAACTGCCTCGATGGTCTAATGGTTAGCGTATGGTCTCTCACGGCGAAGTCTCGGGATCGATGCCGTGTTGGGCAAAGTTTTATTTGTGAACTTTCCGTCAGGAAATCTGGCGCCTTTGATTATATATCTCTTCCTCTGAGTCTGGAGCATTCATCATTTTCTAATATTCCATAATGTGATTCATTACAAATATCGCTTTTATAAAATAATGCACATATTATTATCGAATACTAGTAGTCATTAAAAAATTTAGATTTATTTTCAGAATTAGGCGACCTTGAAAATTATGTTCGAGGGTTGTGATGTAGGGTGAGGTGTCCAACAATGAACCACCAAAAATTTGTTACTTCATAAGTCGGATTTATGTGAATGTATCTCAACATAATTTTGTGTGATCATACCCTGGTTATCAAGCTTTAATTTGGCATTAAAATTATAGTCTAAAATCTAACAAAAAATATGTTATTTGATTTCCAAGCAAAACCAAGAAATGGTTAACTGTGTACCAACACCGGTATACAGTGAACCAGCGTTAGGTCTACAATGAACCGGCCGTGTACACAGTGAACCATTAAATTAATTTTATTTAAATAACATATCTGGCTGTAAAGTCATGCAGTATAACGATAGGAAGGTAAATAAAACAATATGTTTATGATGTAAAAAATATATTTTTACTTTAATTTCTCAAGCCAATGTTATATTTTACTTAATATTCTGTTATAAACGCAAAAATCAGTCTCGAGCATCGTAATTTTAAATAGAAACACACTAGCATATCAATTTTATTGTTATTATTTTGTATCTATTATAACCATGGTAGTCTTTAGCAGCTTTGCGAATGCTTACGCCGTGTTTCACAAGAGCGAGCGCCATCTGCATGGGCATACCAAAGAAGCAATGCAGATGGCGCTCGCTTTCCTTTCTTCCTTTTCTCGACCTTCGATCGCCCCTTTCTAAAAAGAACATTAATTTTTATAAGTTTGAGCAATTACAACAGCTTATCTAACTGTTTCTGCCAATAAGAGAAAAACAAATTAAAAAAAAAATGTGGATTCATGCGGTTCATTGTGTACCACGTCTTTGTGGCTCATTGTTAACCAACTTCCATTTTAGAGGTTTTAGGTTATGTAAAAAAATAACAGAACAACATGGCGGCTAATTGATATTCGGCAATTATAGCCAAGTAGCCATTTTTCAAAATGAATTAATTTCATGTGTTAAAAAGTGTAAAAAGCTAGCAATATTAAATAACACAAAACTTACCTTTTTTGTTGTTTTGGTGTCGAAAACTGTTAAACACGTCACCACACGTGCGCTTCTGGCGCGAGCTAACCGTCGATTGGGGAGCGCGGGGGGGGACTATATTGGAGCGTATTTTTGCCAATAGCACGGTTGGGCAACGTCGCAAATTCAAAATACAGCGTTGGCTCAATGTGTACTACTGGCTCATTGTTGGACACCTCACCCTACTTCTGTTGCTGACTGTACCTAGTGTATATTATCAAAGTTAATTCATGACCCATTTGACAAATCGTCAAAGTCGGTAAGTTTGACATTTGTTGATAGAACCAGCGAATTTAGACTTTAGTGTTATAAAATGTCTATACAAAAATAGTATTATGGTGGAGTGAGTCTGCTTTGTTGATATTACCTACATTATTATTATTTAAAAGCCTCGGTAGCAAAAAAGAAACAAATGCCTACCGATGACGTGTTAATTCACCTGATAAACTATTAGCTCTTCTAGTTTTTTAGAAATTACCTAACTCTTTACATAAGGAACATCTTAACGTATGTTTAGCAATAAGTTTTTTTTTTTTTTTTTTAATGTAAAGAATTTATATACATGTCGTATTGAATAAATATATTTTATTTTATTTTATTTTATTTTTTCTAAGTATAACAGACAATTGTTTTTTTAAATACTTACTAAAATAGTCTAACACTTTATTTGCTATTGGAACGTGACTGAAGCAGTTCTGAACTTCTTAAAGCTTATTTTCTCTCGTAAAAAGGTATTTAATCCGATTACAAACACTAAGATGCCACGTACCGTTAAGATAATACGGATTAAACTATTGAAAATTTACTGAATTTACACGTGACTTTTAAGGTTCAATACTTAATTTAAAAAATCGGTCCAATACAACGCGGAGGAACTGTTACACGCTGGTTTGAAATTTTTTTGTATTAAAACATAAGCATTTATTAATTGTTTTATTAAGATTAGAATTTATTGTTTTAAGATTTTTTTTATTTTAATTTTATTAATTTTTTTAATCCCCAAAATTATAGTTTTTAACTCACTTAAAAAAAAGAGAGGGTTTGTATTCGATCCGTATGTATGTATAAAAGTAAACATACATTTTGGGCAAAGTGTTATTTGTGAACTTTCCGTCAGGAAATCTGGATCATTCATCATTTTCTATTTAGATTTTGACTCATTGCCTGTTCACCCTGCAACGCTGTTTTTACAGTTTTACTGGCTACTGCATTCACTGTGAGTGATTTCTTCACACGCACGGTTGACACGTTGACACCTTTATACACTCGAAAAATCCTGCTACTGGGATCCTAAATCTAGTTTAATAAAACAATCAAGAGATAGTGTCTCATACTACAGTTCGTGTTACTATATAATATTTTGTGTGTGTGTATACATTATTTAGTTATTTAGCGAGCACGATATCTAGCGTACAGCACGTGAACTACACCAAAAATAATAATCTTTTGGCATGATAACCAATATTATGATCACAACTGCAATTATAATATTGGCATTTATATAAATCGTAGTCTTTTGAACATGGACATAGCATCTAAATATCAGATAAATTATTTCGAAGAAACATAGAACAGTGACACCTATTGGTTATAGCCCGAACTATGTGCAGGATTCGAGCGACAGCAGCTGTGCGACCATGCCGAGCTCCGTCCAAACGGCGCGGTTTGTATAAGTAAACAAAAAATAAAAAACTAACCTCAGTATTTTATTAATTAAACCTTACCGCTTACGATATTGTAAGAAAGCTTTTTGAATCAAACTTCTAATATGTTGTCCATTTAATAATTCTAGTTTATTTGAAATCCAGGATAATCGATCTAACACGTGTTGCCGACCAGCCGGGCCGCGCCTTCCCGACATTGCCTTACTGGGTCACCGCCTGCCGCTTATGTAACGATACCGAGTACTTTGTAGGAACAATAAAGTTACCTAACAGCTCGATATATACTCTCCGTTACATAATGACGACCTCACCCATTACATTTACGTAACAATGAATTAAATCCGATATTTGTGATGAGAGGGGCTAGATACAAAGAAACAAACATTACTTCACATGTAGGATATTTATTGGGTTTATAATAATTTATGAAAAAATTTAGGTATAGACAAATTTTGGTATAAGAGTTGGTATCGAAGATCTAGGTAAAACCTAGAGATAAGACTACAGATACATTTAAGTAGAGTAAAAATACAAGTTATGACTTAAACTACTGGTCAGCTTACTGATACCCATTCAGTTTTACAATAGGATTGAATTGAATTACAAGTCACATCAAAATTGAGAAATTAGGTATCAATCTTTTCTTCGACTTCTGTGGGAACATTACTCTTGAACTTCTTGGCTTGACTCCCTTCAGAATCATTGGATGATTCATCTTTACATATCTCATTAATATTGTATTTTTTATATGTAAAGTAATTGTCCACAATGCTTAATAAGCACATACCCTTAATAACTTCAACTATTATACAGAGACGAGGATTTTTCAAATCAGCTTTATTATCACTATTCTTTATAACAATAAGTTCTGCAAGCTCTTTAATGATAAGATCTCGAGAAACACTGTTATTGAATCGCTTATTGAAGATTACAGCAAATGTTGAAGCTTCTTTTAGGAAGAACCTATCAAAGAGCTTGCCGGCAGCCTCCATGATATCAGCAAGAGTCGCTTTACAGGTAGCCATGATGGGTAGCAAACGCAAAACATGCCGTGTCTTCTGCTGCTTTGTAGTAATCAAATCTTTCATGATGGCTGTGGTCAATTCCTCTGGATTAGGTAGATTTGTTTTGACAAAAATGCAATTTGAAGCTCCTGTCTCCACCACTTGAAATCTTTTATGCCTTAAAGATTTCTGCGAGTCTTTTTTCATGCTATCCACCTCTCGCCTGAGTATGTCTCCGATGTCGGTATCATCCTCAGACTCACTTTCTGACCTGTCGTCTTCTGGCGTAGCGGACACCGGTCTAGCAGATGTTTCTTCTGTCCCAAGGTCTGGATATAGTTTCCCAGCGTACTCGTTCAGCAGGTTGTAAACTTCTTTCACACAGTCCTTTTCTCTAAAATTGCACGTGCAGAAAAAACCTCGAAAGCCGGGTTCCAAGAAGTATTTGTTTCTACGTTTCCTAAAGTAAAACTTTTTCTTCTTTCTTGAGTCACCCATGATGCAGAGAAGCAAGCACGAAGTCCAGTCACAGCACGATTATGATGGCGGACTGTGATGATATAACGAAATATTAAGTGTTACGTATTGAGTTGAATTATATGATTCTGAATTCAATAACACAACAGCATCAACCAACATCCATAACATGTGTCAACGAAATGTCTAAATTGTCAAGTAGAATGTGACCAGTCGACAAGACATGACTGCTTATTCTGCTTAGTTGAATAAAATAAATCGACTAAAATCTATTGAATATTTTGTTGTTTTGACTATTAATTTTAGTTTAACGTGAAAACCAACGCTTTTGTGCCCGTTTATAATCATTGACCGATATTGCGACCAAAATGACCGATATTTAGACAATATCATTCAATTTAAATGGAAGTGAGCCGAAATCAAGCATTTTAATTGGCTGTGCCCACGTTTTATTTAGGTTAAGGCGTGTCACCTGCGACCAAGGCTAACAAAACATTTTAACATAACATGTTTTTTTTAATAATGTTTTCAAACATATTATGTACATTTAAATATTCTAATAACTTAATCAAAAAAAACAAAATTGAATACCTAACTATGTACAGCTGTAAGAAAAATAGAACTAAAAAATTTTAAAAGTTATGCGTCAAAAAATATAATATTTTAATTATAATGTTTTGTTTAATTTCACGTCCCCAGCATTTGAAGTTTTAAACGATGCCCTAACAAAATTATATAATTTGTGATTTATTAGTTATATCGGTGACGCCTAAATATCGTTCTATTACTTTTTACAATATTAAAAAAAGCATGCTCTCATAATTCACCTAAATTGCACATAAAATCTAGATCTTCAAGAGGAAATTAAATCGAAGCAATCCTGAGATTCTATTTTAAAAACAAACTGAAAATAACAAAAAAAAAACCGACTTCAAAAAGTAGGTAAACTAAAAAGCAAAAAATAAATTTACTTCGCACAAAATAATACGTTTTTTCATTTAGTTAAATAGAAATTATTAAATATTTATTTTATTTTATAATTCTGAAGTCGGTGCCAAGTAAAAACAACCTTTCTACAATATCAAATTACAGTTCACACAAAAAGGGAGGCGTAGGTGTTCTAGTGCGCGGTCGCCCAGTATTGGTACTTACCACAGAAATATAACTAATATTCAGTCAGAAAAAGTTGTTTGAACGATTGATATTATCTATACAGAGTTATTAATTGTTTACTTGGCACCGAATTGTTTCTCTGAGATCCCATCAAGAGAATCATCTCCTGTCTAACAAAAAAAGAATCATCAAAATCAGTTCATAAACGACGGAGATATCCGTGAACAAACATAAAAAAAAAGCAACATAATTATATACGAATCGAATTGAGAACCTCCTCCTTTTTTAGAAGTCGGTTAAAAACAATCCACATTGATCCAGATAACATTAATTGTTATATTTATCTATTATAGGTATAATTGTTATATTTATTGCCCGTATTTATCAAAATATACGATATTTTAATGACCTGATGATGTAACCTTTCTGTATATTCTATAACCTAGATTTAGAACAATGTTTGACCGATATCATTCAATTTTAACGGAAGTGAGCCGAAATCAAGCATTTTGATTGTCTGTTTCAATATTTTGTTCAGTTAAACACGTCGCAGGAGACACGGCTTAACCCGGCTTTCATTTGCTCAATAAAAAAGTTCAAACTATTGCCAATGTTAGATTTTTTGCCACTTCATGGCGCTTTATCTTGAAAGTTTATTTATTCTATACTGATTATACTGTAGTTCTATAACTATTGAGCCCATGAACATCCACACAAAAACAGTGCAAATTTATTTCCATTTGATTATATCCGAAGACCAACTATTAGGTACTATTATATACTATTATTTCGAATGGTAGTTTTTTCAAGGTCTAATCTCAGCGACAATCTGGTATACAATAAAAACACTCTTTTAATCTACCGCAACCGAACTGCTTGTCCTTATAACAGAAACACATTAACTTGCCCTTTGATTCTTATCAGAAGAGCGAATTGGTATGGTTTTGCACACGAGGGTCTATCATACTAATGAATGCTCAGATACGAATAGGGATAAAAAAAATAAGATCAGTACAGAGGTTTAGGCGTCAATTGAGTAGACCATACCTACTCTAATATCTTATTTTATCTCCAAAATTCACCATGTATTACAATATATTTTTATTCCTTAGCTTCCGTGCACGGCTCCGCCTCCGTGGTACGTCAATGAAAAGTAGCTCATGTTATGCGTGGGGTCTTGAACCATCTAATATTATCTATAAATAAATAAATATAATTGATTTGTCGGCAGCTTCGGGGCCTATTGGGTACAAAGAAACAAACCAAAAAGTATTTCCTCTTTGTAAAATATAGATGGAAAAAATCAAATATCCTGGCTGGTGTTAGACCGCAAATAAATGTGAATGATTTTTTAAGATCCAAGAAGCATTATGACAGAAATGTAAATTATATGTTTTTTTATGTTTAAAATAAATGTGTCAATGGAAACGCACCTTAATTGGCCACGCTCGAGCGCGGTGCCCGTCAATTAGTCGATTACGTTAATAGGACTGCCATTTAAATGTAACTTAGGACCCGCCAAAAATCATGATGCGTTGTATACTAGAATAAAAATAAGACATTTTAAACAAAATATTTATAAATTAGGAATAACGTTTATTTACACTATAATATTTTACAAACACAATATGACTTAACTATTCCATTATGTATAGTTTAATCTATTATAACGTTTAATAACATTAAATTATTAATCTATCAATTATTTACCTAAGCCTAATTTTACAAATACTATAAAAATACTTTTAGTAGACATTATGTAGGCGTTGCCTTAAGTGTGTTGTCCAAATATAAATTGTTGAATGTATGGTTTATTTTCTAAATTTGCAATATTTTGTCTTCATTATCGTAGGCAAGTTGGCGACCACTGGCTTGTTTTGCTTCGGACAAACGGTGATTCTGAGGAAAAAAACTTTCGGTTAATGTCTTTAAATCACTCTAGCGCTGTAGCGTGTCTCAGAATATCGACATACAATTTTGTTGAGAGACAGATATGTTATAGTTCCTCAAAAATTCAGCGGGACTACTGGTCAGATGGGTTTCACCACATCCGATTCAAATCAATGAAAATACGGTCAAATCAATGAGAATAGTCGTAGAACTAATTGTATAAAAAAATCAGATGACGGTAATCGGATCTCATCGGTACCTACACCATCTTATACATGGTAAAACTTTTTTATTTTGGAAACGTAAAGGCTTTGTTTACAATCATTAACAGAATGGCATGTTTGGAAAACGTGAATATTATTTTCGTATTTTTTCGTACCTCTTATGTTTCCAAAATCACTTAAATATAACCGTGTATTTACAGATTTTTCAATATTGGATTATTTACGGCCAGATTCATAAGTCTTTGATAAGCCTATTCGAAACTTTTTGACAGATGATTTATAATTTTTATTAAGTAATCAGGCGGTTAAATATCTAAAGCTTTATCAGGAACTGGTGAATTTGTGGCTTATTTATTATTTATATCTGGTGGGTTAGGACTCACCACCCAGGCTTAGGTCCCATAGGTAGATCAGGCCCTGACTATGTTGATCCAAATACTTATAACATACTAATCACAACTTACTCCGTATCATATTCAAAAGACGACAGCTTCAGATATTGGACGTAAATGCTAGGACTCTTCAGCAACCGCCACGTCATGGGATTGAACAGATTGGTCTCGTACTTCCATTCCACGATCACGAAGATTGGCGGGTGGCCTGTGTCCTTGACTGCTACCATTTTCCTTTCTATTTCACCGGGCTTGTAGAATTTTCTATAAATAAAGTAAAATGTGATGTTATTAAAATGACATGTTGCTTCGTCAAATTAATGTGAATAAAATATGAAAAATGCTCGGTTACCAATGCCTTTCTTAAATGTTCACATCGACGGATACCCTGTAATACTAACTACGCTTTCTCTTTGAAATCTGTCCATCGAAAGGTTGCCTAGTAGAAATTGTGTCTCGCGATAAGTCCACCCTTTGCATACTGTTGTTGTATTGTCTTTAGTTTATAAAGAAAATGATATGCAAATAAAGTTTTATTTATCTATCTATTGACCAACCTTACATTAACACCATTCTAAAAGATCTTAATTTAATAACATACAGTTGGTACAATATATAGTTGGTGACTGATGCTATAATCGACTTGGTTTTAACAATTATTGTAACATTACTATTTGCATGTCAATATTATTAGACAAAGATGTGTTGATCGCTAATCGTATTTTGTAACATCTAATGTACCTACCACATTTTACTGCAAATAAAGATTCTATTCTATTCTATTCTATTCTAACATGTCGGTAACTACGTTTCATAAAATATTATTGTGAAAATAAGTAATGCGTTGTTGTTTTGTTACATCACGATAAGATTGTGCTGCGATAGTTGAGCGTGTATAATTATTTATGGCCATTAAAAATGTCTCAGTAAATGACGACAGATTATTATTTTTCCATTAAACAGTATTGTAAACAATGAATATATTTATATATTGAGATATTATGAGTGCACGGTTGGCGTAGTGGTTAAAGCGGTCGCCTCGCCGCTTTCAACTGCGCTAGTGTTGTGGGTTCGATCCCCACATGGAACAAATCTTTGTGTGATCCGCAAAGATTTGTTCTGACTCTGGGTGTGCTCTGTGTGTGTGAAATGTATGTTTGTGAACACCCCCGCGACACAGGAGTTATTCCTAGTGCGGGCGTAGTTTTTTTAAAAAAAATAAAATAATAATTTGTCAAATTTAATTTGAATAAACTGGTCAAATTAAATAAAAAATATAAATTGTAATGATCTCAGAGTAATAAGCCAACCGGCGGAGTCCCCCGCTACAAAATGGAAGAGCGTTGCTCCTCCACAATGTCACGTTTTTATATAAAACTTGTGGTCAAATCATGGAGCAAAATTGCCATAAAAAAATGTTTAAAACAATCTACCACTCCATACCCCCGCAAGTTATGGCAGACTTTTTTGCATTGATATTGACGTTCATGTCGTGTCCATATTGGTTTCTTAGTCTTTAATGATGCATTATGTCATGTAAGCAATATTTAAAGCCTGTGTTACCGAATGCAATAATACTTTAAATTTAGTATGCAAATGCAATATATAATCATGACGTTGAACACAATGCTTTGCACAAATTACATATTGCATATAATGTGAGTATATACGGCCACACATCGAGCTATTTACAGTTCCGGTATAAGATGGTATCGCATTGTTTGTATAGTATCAAATATATAAAATTCTCGTGTCACAGTGTTAGTTACCTTACTCCTCCGAAACGGCTTTACTGGTTTTTACCAAATTTTATATGCATATTTAGTAGGTCTGAGAATCGGCTACTATTTATTGTTCACCCTAAGTGATAAGGGTTGTTCACCCTTAACATTTCTTTTTAAATTTTTGGACAAAATGTTTTGTTTTTATTTTTCTTTAATGTGGCATTAAAAGATACATACAACCCAAAATTTTTACCCTTTTATCACCAACCCCTATTTTTTAATAGCCATTTTAGTAATTCAATCATTTTTCATTCCGCTTGTTAACTGATCAAGTATCGTCTTTTTTGTAAATGATTTCACTCTATTTCGATTATTTCACTGAGCTTAAGGCTAATCTAAATTGTTTGGCAAAAAAACGTTTGCCGGGGCAGCTAGTAGTAGTATATATTATACTGAAAAGCTATAGCTGGATGTGGACAATTTACATAACAGTTTGTTTACTACGCAGCTATCCTTATAGGTACCTATTATATACACAAATGACCTATTGACATATCGAATCTTTGTTTTTCTGACGCCAATACCAAAGTATTCCAAAACAATATATCCTAAAATACAAAGTAATTAAAATTACTTATAGTATATCGCGAATTATCAAGGCGAGGAATGTTATCGCTGTATTGAACTTAAAGACAAAATATTGATATAGCCCAACAACCCCGGATATAAGATAACCGAAATTTAAAAAAAATACTTCAATTGTAAATAAAATTTTGGCAATATAATAACGCTTTTATCTGATTATCTTATTATTATATGCAGCGATGGCCGAGTGGGAGACCGTAGGACTGCGAAGTCAAAGGTCTCGGGTTCGAACCCACGGCACACTTCTGTCAATAAATCGTTAAGATTCGTCTTTTCGAAGATTTATGTGTGTATTTATCGGGTACACTACATAAATACGAAAAACTTTATTCCGAAAGTCACCATCACGAATTTCAAAATACCGATATTCATAATTCCGAATGGTTCAAAATTCCGAATATAAGAACTCCGACTTATCATTACTCCTATTTTTATAAATACTACATTTTAATATTCCTAACGTTTATAATTACTATTAGTGAAATACCGAATTTCAATAGATCGAATAATAAAAAGTCCGACTTAATGATAATTCGAAACATCAAAAATACGAATACCGATTATTTAAAATACAGATTAATGCAATTACGAAATAAAAACGCGAAATAAAAGCAGTTACAACTGGAGACGGGGAATTATTTTTAATTAAAAGCAAAGTTTTCGGAAATAAAAGAGTAATGCTGTTTAGCACTAAAGCCTTAATGACCTACTTAGCAAAAAGTGAATATTGGATCATGGACGGGACATTCAAAATTGTTCCTAAATGATGTTATGGCATTTGATAGTTACAGCTTACAATGATTAGACAGGCACTTCGCCGGCCGCTGCCGCGGCACGCTCGCTTCGCTCGCTCGGCTCGTGCGTTGTCTTTCATGTTTCTAACCTAACCTACCTATTAATTTTTATAATTATTTTAAACTTTCTTACAAGCAATTTTGGTGGGAAATGATGTTATGGCATATGATAGTTACGGCTTACAATGATTTTACTGGCACTTCGCCGGCCGCTGCCGCGGCACGCTCGCTTCGCTCGCTCGGCTCGTGCGTTGTCTTTCATGTTTCTAACCTAACCTACCTATTAATTTTTATAATTATTTGAACCTATTTTACAAACAAGAAAAGGAAATCCAAGAATGAGCATAAGTTACAAAAAATTGAAGGTATTCTAAAAGAAATCCCGGAATACTCACATGTGGAATTATTGCAAGCTATTGCTTCAAATCTTTAAATTTGTTCGTTGTTCATTTGTATCTAATTATATATAACTATGATTCAACGTTTTTTTGTGATTTCCTATATAAATATTAACCACAGATATATCAACAGTAGGTGAATAGTCCATTAATTAATTCAACCTTAACTTAATTAATTATAGTTAAATAAACCGTAGGTGAATCGTCCATTATGGATTTCATCCATTAGTTATCATAAAAATCTGTGAAATGACCTTTAGGTTTTTTAAACAGTAGGTCTTATGATCGTAGTCATTTCAATAATAGTTAGAATACTTTTAGATATTATAATACGTAACCCTTGAAACCACCTGCTCCTCGGCTCGCGGGCCGCCCCACCCCTCCGCGCCTACGCGGGCTTAAATTACACTCTAGGGTAGGGCAGACAAGACTGCGTGAAGTCGGTTTTGCAGCGATTCGTTTGTTACAAAATTTTTTGGCACAACATGTTGACGGTTTAGTTTATTCGAAGTATTGAAAATCGGAATGTAGTTTTTCGGACCGAGAACCTTCCGAGAATTTGATTCTTCGAACGTATGAAAATCGGAAAACTAACAAATCGCAATATCGACTTTCGGTAAAATAAAATTCGTGATTTTTAATAATAGACATTATGATTCTTAGGTGTTATGAAATTCGGACATTTGAAAATCGGAACATCAAAATTCGGAATTAAATATTTCGGAGTATTTGGGTGTCCCCGTATTTATCATATAAATTATCGCTTGCTAACGGTGAAGGAAAACATCGTGAGGAAACCTGCATGTCTGAGACTGCTTAAAAAGTACCCGAGGTCGTGTGAAGTCTACCAATCCGCACTTGGCCAGCGTGGTGGACTATGACCTAACTTTTCTCGTCATGAAAAGAGGCCAGAGTCCAGCAGTGGGACATGTATTAGATACAGGGCAATTATTATCTGATTATCTGAAAATTGTGTGAATTGTTTTTGCTTGCATTTTTTTCTGTGATTAACTTGAACTTAATTTTAGAGGCTAAGCTGTGTTTAAATGTACGTTTTATTCAGATGGATTGAGTAGTTAAGGCTTGAAACCATAACCTATAAATCACTTCACAATTTTTACATCGGTCAGGATATTATTAAAGAGAAGTGATAAAATCTCGGTACATTATTTCTAAGAGTGTGTCTTCTGAGATGGACGCGATGATAAATGTTATGTTGTTTGTTATTTAAATTTGGGTATATATACAGTTTATTTACAATTAAAGACTCGTCGTCCACCAAATTCCACACGGTCGTAAGACTCGTAAGAGATGCGCTGGACAGGAACCGGTGGAGTCAGATTATCCGCTCCAAATGCAATCCTAATGCTGACCACGATCCTCAGACATGAGGAACCGACCCCAGAGAGAGAGAGAGGTATACAACACCCACACTTCACCTGTAATGTTTTGGTCCTATGGGATAGGGGTTGAGCCTATCGCCATCCACCGGGCACAATTCCAACTCTGTGGCACTAATGAGAATTTCCTGACGGAGAGTTCACAAATAACAGTGTGCCCGACCCGGGAATCGAACCAGAGACCTCGTGCGTACGCGTTCCACTCGCCCAACGAGGCAGCATATTGATATGTGTGAGTTGTGCAATACTTACTGCACATCATTGATGGCCATGTGATCACTCTTATTGTTGTTCCTGTCGACGAGCGTTATCGACAGTCTGCCAGATTCAGGGCCATGAGTTCTGCTTTCTGTTGTGTTCGCCACTTTTAGTTCTACCTCGTAATGTACTCCTGTAAGATAGAAAATACAGTAAATTTAATATTAAATTAACCATATCTGGTGCCGGATAGATCTTATCCGACCTATAAAATAGCCTGTGCGAATTAAATCTTATCCGATCTATAAAATTGCCTGTGCGAATTAAACAGTGTGAAACAAGTTACAATTTTATTTTTAAAGCTTACTGTTCATTTGCAAATACTAATTACTATACTAAGAAACAGTCGAAAAAGATATGGGACCGGCAGGATTTGAACCTGCGACCATACTGCACACCGGGCAGCCGCTTTAGCCATCCAGCTACGGTCGCCTTTTACCAGAACCCAAAATTTCTCAACTATATTGTCATTTCGTGACGTCACGTTTATTCATTTGTTCCTCACCTGCTATCATGCCCGTTGTCTCCTGCCACGTGTACGCGTCAAGATCTTATGCAGGCTACGAAAAAAGGAGTAGACGTTGCTGCTTTTTGGGCAAAAACTATATAAAATTCAACAATCAAGCCATTGACACGATAGAAGAAGAAGATTTGTTCCTATCTTAAGTAGGATATCCTGCCGGTCCCATATCTTTTTCAACTGTTTCTTAGTATAATTTGCTAAGCATAGCTAAATGCTATAAAAAAATCAATTAGATACTAATTACTAGTACTATTGTTAACCCCCTGCCAGCTAAGCTTTAATTCTTTAATTTTATTTTACAACTTTTTGCACTTAAAAATTAGTACAACGGCGGACTTAATGCCATAGGCATTTTCTACCAGTACTTTTATTTTAGGAGGAAGTTCTAGTTCGGGGGTATGGCCAGGATTCGAACCCACGACCTCTCGAGCGTAAGACTGACGACTTATACATTGCGCCACGGCCGCTTGAAAAAGAATACAGCTGCCACTTTAATTTATGTGTGTTATATGCTTAGCCTGCCAATAAGGTTTAACTAACACCTGAAAATGGGGCTTATTATAATCTATGCCCGAGAGTGCCTAAAAAATACTTGAGGTAGTGTGAAGTCTACCAATCCGCACTTGGCCAGCGTGGTGGACTATGGCCTAACCCTTCTCATCATGAGAAGAGGCCCGAGCCCAGCAGTGGGACATGAATTAGAGACAGGACTGCAGCTATTATTATATAATCTAAGCTGAATTCAAAGTTACCAAAGAACAGCAATAATATCTTAATCAGTTTAGTAATAACGCTTGAAGACAATGATTTGCGATAACTACCACCTATTCTATAAACTGTCGGTAATATATAATAACTGCGCTTGTATGTTTCAGGTTGGATGCTGTTTGCCGCCGAAATGTAATTCAAGCTGTCCTGGTGGATGTAATGGCTGCTTAACATACATCGGATTATACCTTATGCTACTCACATAAAAAAAAATGAGTCCTGGGGCGGTTCGCATCACAAATGAATTCAAAAGTAACATCTTATTTTTTTTAAAGATTATAATTAATTTGCTTATACTAATTACTAGTAATATTGTTAACCCTATCCAGCTAAGCTTAATTCGTTAGTGTTAGGAGGAAGTTCACGTCGGGGTTGTAATGGCCAGGATTGGAACCTATGACCTCTCGATCGTAAGACCGATGCCTTATCAATTGCCCCACAATCGTATAGTCTTTTGAGCTACTTAATTAAAAAATGGGCCTTGAGGCGATTTGCACCACAAGAGGTTCGCCCCGCGTTGCGAATCGCCCAAGTAATATTTTGAATGGAATCTCGTAAATAACTTACTGCAATAAGGTTTCTGATGTCCAGTGATAGTGTAGAGCGCGATATTGGAATTGGTGTCGACGAGTCCTCCTAATTGCAGGCGTTTGTAGAAGTTGTATGAATGGTAGCCCATCGGGATGCAGTAATGGTGCTTGTCGCAACTCGTGCAGTTGCCGGCGAGGAAAGCCTGGAATATATTATATGTATCATTAATATTTGTACATGATAATATGGTTTACCTTTTTTTATCTTATTAATTATTTTTATAGCATTTAGCTATGCTGAGCAAATTACACTAAGAAACAGTTAAAAAATATGGGACCGGCAAGATACTACTTAAGATAGGAACAAATGGATGAACGTGACGTCACGAAATGATGTAACATACAGTTGAGAAATTAAGGATCCTGGCAAGAGGCGACCGTAGCTGGTTGGTTAAAGCAACTGCCCGGTGTGTAGCTATAGGTCGCATGTTTAAATCCTGCCGGTCCCACATCTTTGTCAATTGTTTCTTAGTGTGGTTTACCTTACTCGACGTTTCGTCTTCTAAAAAGCTTGAGCACTATATTTACGAAAAATTGTTTGTTCAAAAGACAAAAATAGTATTGTGCTTATATGCTTACTACTCTTCTGTATACAGTTGACAATTATCCTGTCGTATATTTTTTTATTCAGTTTATCGCAGGCGCTTAATTGAGCCACTCATACTATAGATTTACATACATAAATACTTACCCCTAAGCCAGTGGCGTGGCGTGCCTTGGCGGGGCCCCGTATATAAAATATTTGGGGCCCTTATGAAGGGTAAAGATTTCTCACAAACGAAAAAAAGGGTGCATAAAATTATATTTATTCATCATAATTATTTATCTGTCACTTTTAACATATTTTTTACAAACAATTCAAATGAAATATACACTCCTCTTGTCTTTCTTTTGGCAAACTGATTTATTAAATAATTAATAGCAGATGATGACTTCAGTTTTTCTAAAGTTTCTGCCTTTATGGACAATAATGAGAGGTCTGACAGGCGTTCATGTCCCATCGAAGTTCTTAGGTAATATCTCACTTTCTTACCAACGCACTTTGGGGGCTCTCGTATGCCGGGGGGCCTCGTATAATTCATACGGCAGATACGGCGGTAGCTACGCGCCTGCCCTAGGCCCTAATCATTAAGATAGTGAAGCGCGTGTTGACGATCTAAACCAATGTATTAGGGTCGACACACACCAAAAGAGCGGCGAAGGGCAGCGAAGCGCAGCGACCCGCTCGGTAGAGAAGGCGCGCGGATTCCCGCGACTGCTCGAGAAGTCGCGGGACTCCGCGCGCCTTCTTGGGCCTGCCCGCGATGTATTTATTTACGGGTCGCTCTCCTATGCGCAGTTCACTTTCAACAAAACTCGAGTAAACTTGTGTATAAGCAGTGAAAATGGGTATTTTGGATTTAATTATTATTGCACATATAATTGAAGAAGAAGAGGAAGCGGCCGAAGAGATAAAGAGGAAAAGATTTATTTTTTTCATCCATTTCCATCACTTCTGTATTCGTTGCACTGCAAGGAGTGAATACGAATGCTCACGCGCAACAGACGCGCGCGGGGAGCGGGGCGAGGGGCGGGATATTGCCAGCGGCCGCTTGCGACTGCTCGAGCATTCTCGGGAATGCCCGCGACTTCTCGCGCAGTCGCACGGCTCCGTTTATGGAATTCGCCGGAATTCCCGCGGCGCCGCGGGCATCCGCGCGAATCGTTTGAGTTTCTCATGCGATAATAAGTATTATAGTAATGAAAATAAAGTTAAAATTCATATGACACTGAATCTGCGCTTCGATTCGCTGCGCTTCGACGCGCTTTTGGTGTGTGTCGACCCTTATACAAAAATGTATCTACCTTACCGAAAAAAAAAACATGTTGGATTGTGAAATACTTACATCATAAGATTCACACTGCATAGCCGTGAAGGGACAGGCGGGCGCGATGCTCTCGGTGAAGTACTCGTAGCTGCGCTCGTGGTTACAGCCCAGGAACTGCACCACCTGCTGGTACGACAGCTCGCCGGAGGCCCCGGAGCCGCCCGAGCCTTGCTTGCAGCCCGGCTGGATGGAGCCGCCGTTCGGGTAGAAGTCCACGTGGCCTATCGCCTCGGACATGCCGAAGCCTGGGTAGGAAACAGACACAGATCTTTAGACCCAACGCTTCTAGATAGGTTTTGCTTGTCGGTGGCGCTTGTCATATGCAAATTCAGCAAAATACGCGTGCGTATACTTTGATAAAATCAGGCCATAAATCCCACGGGTAGGCAGAGATGATGGAACGCCATGTGCTGCGAACCTTACATACTTCTATCGCTTCATCAACATTCATACATCTCGTCATAAATGCTCGCTGGTTTCGTGTGCTTGACCTTTCTTTAGGACGCCATTTAATGTTCTTTTTATACAAATGACAAGCGAGAACAACGTACCCACCGAGGGTCGATCGTTGCGTTCGCATATTAAAACTGAAAAGGAAATCATATATTATCTGATATAATATTCGTGTCTTCACCTATTTTAGGATTCAAGAGGCAGAGCGCCATCTAACTCTGATAATATTATCTAATGAAATAATTAGTCTTCTTCTTCTTCGTCGTGGCGATGGCTGAGTCAAATTTTATTGGTCCAATAAGTGGCCAATGTTATGGCGCTCTCGTCGGCGTTCATGAGCACCTCTCTTGTGCAGGTGGTAGGGCATTTTGGACAGTCATTAAGGTGGTTAGCCAATTCGCCCCTAAGAACTTGCGAATTGCCCAGGGTGCGCCGGACGTAGGGCATTGTTGTGTACGTCACTCGGGGAGGCTCCTTTCATGCGCCCCAAATAATTAGTGATTGCAGCTTATACGCGTATATTTACCTTGCACCTACACTTCACCTGTTATGTTTAGGACCTTGTCATAGATAGGGGGCTAGTTTATCACCATCCATAGGCAAAAGCAAAAGTAAATAATGAATTACCTGAGAAATATAGGGGTACTGCGTTACTATGAATAATGTCTACGTATTTGGCATCAGAGCGATCCAGTCGCACCAGAGTCACCGTTTTACTGAAGTAAGGAGCCGCGGGGTCCAGGCCTGATATTCTACCCACTTTCAAGTAGAATTTCTGAAAATTAACGAAATATTTCATCAAATATCACACGTTTATGACTGATATGTTAAGGTTTGTAAAACAACCACATGTCTTAAGCCAAAGTTCATATTTTTTGTTTTCAAACGGAAAAACCATCAAAAATGCATATAGGTAGAGATCAAATCTAAAATATTGGCGGCAAATTAAATGTCACAGGTCGGGGTTGTCCACGCTCAAGCGCGGCGCCCGTTGATTGGTCAAACAGCCATCTTCAAACCCGCCAAAATATTTGATTGTATCTATAATGGACTCAATTTCTGAGATAAATCATGGCGCTGATTTATATCTATACCAATATATAGAGTAATGATTTGTTTGTTTGATTATTTGTACCAAAAAATCTTCGTATCTAATGTACCAATCTCTATGAAATTGGTGTGGAGATAGTGCAGGATCCCAGAAATAATATTGGCTATTTTTTATCAACGTACCACACAGTCGGAGCCGAAAAACGGAAGCTAGTTTCGAATACGTTTTTTAAGCTTTATTCACAAGTAACATTTCTATTACTATTATAGTAAGTGCAATGACCAAGTGTAGAATAAATAATATATTAAAGCGTAATTTTGATGTTTGAGACACTGCACTGGTTTCTAATAAAATATACCAATACCTGTAATGCCTAATCAAAAGCCCGAGGGCGGCAGCACCACCGCCTTTAACCTGCCGCCAAAGTGATGAGATCAGGCCCCTAAAATTACTGGCATATGAGGGATAACACCGTAGTTCTTAGCTGCAACGACGCATCTACAATCTGATTTTGGGGATTGTTGATGTCCATTGGCTGTACTACACTTACCATCAGGTGAACTACACGTTCGTTCGCTGCAGGCTTAGTAAAAAAATATATACAATTTTTCATTTTCAAGTCATACCGTATTACCTTTTGCAACGCGTGACCGCAGTATCCACTCAAATGCGCGCCCAGCGAATGCCCGATTAAGTGAAAGTTGTCTAAGTTTGACAGTCCTAATGCATCCTGAAAGACAAACAATAAATATATTAGAACTAAAACACTAGCTTAAAGGCACACAATCAGAGCGGGAATAAGTGAATCACTGTAGGTTACTGACAGGAAAAAAAATAAAAATTATAATACCTCTTTAGCATACCTGCAGTGGTGTAGCGTGCCTTGATGGGGCTCCGTATAAAAAAAATATTTGGGGGTTCTCATGAAGGGTAAAGATTTATCACAAAAGAAAAAAAATGTTTGCATAAAATTAAAAGAAATATTTATTCATCATGATATATGCCACTTTTACCATAATTTTTACAAATTAATGGATTAAATGGATGCTTGTGGCCCAAGACCGTCAGATGTGGCAAAGTTTGGAGGAGACCTTTGCTCAACATTGGGCGTCTTTATAGGTTGCGAATAATTATAGAAGGCGGAAGATTTCTATTCGAGCTTGTCATGCCATGAAATGGTATGAATTCAAACATTTGCTTACATACAGTATGCGTACGATCTAAGGAGATTCGGCGTGTATGTTACCCGTGACACCCATGGAAGTCGCAAATACTACCAACAATGGTTTATAAGATATTCCTATACCTCGACTTCACTCAGATCACGTGGGTATTACCACAGATAATATAATACTAGTACAGATACCCAATCTCATACAAAAAATTGACGCCACCTTAAAAAAATTATTTCTGTGAGCTACTTTAATTCACTTTTTATGCCAATAGATGGCCGTACTTGTGAGTAGTCTCAACCGCGCTACCCTAACGCCATCTAGCTATTGCAAAAGGTAACATAGGTACATGTCGTCCTTGTGTGCGTAAGAATGTGTCTGTGTGCGTGCCAAAGCTGGTCAATGTTTTAGAATATTATTATCTGCATTTGTGCGTGTCCGTGTCAGTATGTACCTACATTACCATGACGTTTGACCTTCTACAGCGCTATAACACTGCTTCATTCAAAATATCAAACGATTTTTTAATGTTTTGCGATTTAAAATGTAATGTAATAAAATAATGATTACTTTCTATTGCAATTGATTTTGATTTAGACTTATGTTAGTTGTTTCATTTTTAAGGTTATACAATACAATATCATTCACCCAAGAATAAATTCATTTTAATATGATAGAGCTTTTGTTAGCACGCTTGAATGATGCACGTAGCCGTACTATGCGCTAAACTGGTTCTCAGTTCCTGTCAAACTTGGTAGGTATACCACTAACAAATTGGAGCCTACCTATGCCAAGGATGTTTCAAATCATAGGTTAGGTATAAATAGCCGGGGCTACTCCCGCGAAGCAGTACTGCATTGGGCTGGCGCTTAAGCGGTTACGGCGCGGCGGAGCGCGGCGTCGCGACGGCGCGGCGGCTCGGCGCGGCGGAGCGCTGCGGTCTTCCAACCCCTAGCCATAACAGATCGCCGCGCTTAGAACATTCACAGTTCGCGCGCTGTAATAAGTTTCAATTTTGCGTGCAAGACTAGTATTATATTATCTGTGGTGCAAGTGGGTACCTCAGGCGAGGTGTAGGTATAATTTTTACATAAACTTGACTCTCGTTAGGGAGTGAATCTTCTGTTGTTCCCAAGGACGATATAATATCTACTAACGTTGTTACTTATTTTGCCTATAGGTACCTACTTCAAATAATAATTTCAAGTATTTCAACATTAATGTAAAGACAATTTAAACGTCTTAAGTCAATAAAAGAGTTGCTAAAGAAAGTAATTTTTATTTATTTCTGGTAAAGTTTGATCGAAAAATCTAAAATCTGTTTATAAAAACGTGCAATCATGTTTGCTTAGCATTGTTCCTACAACTGTCTTCGTTCGCAAAAACGTATTTTTGTAGCAATCTTATTATCGAAATTCTTATCTAGACTAAGATTGCTTTGAAGGAAGAAGACAAGGGAGGTTTTAGTCATATCACTCAGTACAAAAAACATGACAATGTATGTAAAATACCCACTAGTGTATCTAGGGGTGCGCTTTGTTTTTCATAAAAAAATTTCTTCATAAAATCGCAATTATTTTCCGAATTTGTTATTAATAACATTTTTCTTTATACTCATTGGCATTCATAATATTGTTTTTCATTCACATCTTTATCCTATTATTTTCTTATATTATAGTTTTTCTTAATGATACCGATCATTCTTTTCAACTCCTAATTATTTTTATTCATACATTTGTTTGTTCTTTTTAATTAATTAATTTCTTCATTTTGAGTGTTACGTTATTTACTCTATTGATATCCATAATGTCAATATAAATATATTAATTATTTATTTATTTAATTGTAAAAAGATCTAAAAAACATCTCACATAAAATATCCACAAGAGCACACAAACAATCCGAAAACTTCTACCGAAGTGAAGGACACACGCGCGGCCCGTTTATTTGTAAATAAACATTGCAGAAAAACGTTTTGTTTCTGTTCGAAGTACATCACATGACAATTGATATCTATATTATTTTAGATTATAAAAAAATAAAATACATAGATATATATGATTACTTACATTATTAGAAAAACATGTATTTAATATATAATATAAAAAGTTCGATGATGATTTTATATCTAACTACTATTGGAAGGCAATCGTAGACTCAGAAACTAAACGCGTCATCGTAAGTGAATGTCCAATAATTTAGCATGCTGAGTGACAAAAGCGTCGAACTCCAATTTGTTTATAACTCAATATACACTCACACACTCATACAATGTTAAAATAAAATTGAAATAAGCGCCATCTATTAGCCACAAATAACCTAACCGCATGAAATTTTTACATTTTGTGCCGTATCCAAGACGGCGACTTAGGAGTTAAAGACATAGATTTCTTTTTTCTCTCAAATCACTTTGAAATAATTGAAGAATGCTTTTAACGTTTTATATATACGTGCTTTATTTTTTAAAAATCATATTTTGGTCAAAAGTTGAACAATAGCGTTTATAACAATTTATTATTTTTGCATTGCTATACATAACGCCATCTATGGAAATTTTTAAGAAGTAAAAATCTAATGTTCCTAATGATACCCCATGGTATTACATACCTATATGTATAACACATACCTATTTTTTGGAACGAAATTCCTTATCGCGCGTTGCGAAAGGGGGCTAGACGGAAAAAAAATGGAACGAAAAGTTGTAACGACACTTTTCGTAGCAATTTTCGTAGCGGCGTAGTAATTACATGCTACGTTACAGCTACGGTGCTACACATTTTTATGTGTCCGTCTCTCTCTCTCGCTTATAGAAAAAAAAAGATAAAACAAATTAAAAAAAAAAACTAATAAGAAAAAAATTACTAGAGTTGAGTTTTTAAAAAAATTGGGGGCGCTGGCGCGCTGCGATAGGTCCGCGCAGGCGTACACGATCCATGAAGGGGATGCTCTGGACAGCGATCCACTGCCCAGTACTAACGCGTAGGGTAGTAACTTTACCACACTCACCACTACTGAATACTACCAAAAAAACACTCCCACCAATCCGACTCAAAGGACCATGTCGAGGGTCGGCGGGGGAGGTAATAAATCAAACTGAATTTAGTTTACTAGTCACGTTTAATAAACACCGTAAATACAGTACTGACTTGCTGCTCACAAAAAAAAAAACAATAAAAATCATCTTCTTATATACCCGTGTTGGTAACGAAACCATATCGCCTTCTAATTCGACGCTAACGCCATCTATATGCAAAATTGGTACTAAAATCCGACCAGTATAATTAATTAATCGCGATATGATTTCGTTTACCTTTTTAACGTAAACAGTAACAATAATGAATCCTGACAGTGTTTCTGCACAAGTTCCGGATATTGCTGATGGATTTAGGGAAGTAGAGATTTTATACAGACAATAATAAATGCTTTTGTATTTTAGCAAGTACGCATTATAACCTTTCTTTACTATTGTGCTAACCAAGTCATACGCGTTATAATCTCTCCATTATTGTGTGTTTAGCAAGTGTACGCGTCATAACTATATTAAATTCAAAAGCAAATTATTTTTTAATATTACCACAGAATGTTTACTAATTTTGTTATGTACATTTCATGAAATATCCGATTAGAACACATCTAATTATGTCATTGGGATTGGTGATGAGATTATTGATAATGAGATCTGATATTATTATATCGCGAGTAAACTTGCGATTACAATTTAAAAGAAAGCAAGGTAATCGCAGAAAAATAATGTTAAAGATAAGGTTTGTTATGTGTGATCATAGAACTATTACTCCTAGAAACCGAGTACAGTTCAGTTTCAGTTCAGTGTAACTCTCTGGTATTTATCAGATTTTCATTTAGTTTGTCTGTCCGCCAAGCGGCGCATTATAATTTTCAATCAATCTGTTTTTAGCCTAACTTTATACTTAAATTCATACAAGCAGTTTATTGATATAGGCATTATAAGTCTATGCGTGTGTTTGAATGAACCTCGCTTTTGATATTTTGAAATTCGAATAGCGCGAAAGTTCGAAGATAAGAATTATTTTGAAATTGAGTGTGTAAGGCACAGGAAATATTGTTATGTAGCCATTCAGCCTATATAGTCCAAGATCCCAGAGCTGACAGACATAACTTATTTTCACACGGATGAAACCTGAAGTTTTCAGTAGCGTCTTGTGTGCCTTGAATACCTACGCGCTTTGTGTAACTTGGCGAGTGACACCTGGGCAGGTACCAGGTGAGAAAGGTAACTAAAAATAAGAGTTATTTAACTTAAATTCACATGGCTGATTTTTACATAATATGTCATGTAGAATATTATTTTAAAGCAATATCATAAGTGCCAGACACTTTTGATGGACCAGAGCTATTGCCAGACGCTTTTAGGCTACCCAAAAAATAAATGAACTTTACTTATTTTGATGAAATTAAATCTCAAATGATTGTCTCGATAATTATGATGTATAAATTTATATGCTATAAACTTATTTACTTTAATATTTATTAATTATTTCCTTGTTAAAGTTAATTTTGTTGCAATAAAGATGCAAAAATCTCAGATTGAAAACAGTAAAAGTATTCTTAGTACTTTGAGGCGCATGCGCATAGTGCTCTCGCCCTCATATTACTAGCTGAATATTTTTTGTCTTAGGGGATGTTTGATCACTCTGATTTGTCTGACTGATTGAATATAACTTTTAAATCTTCTTCTTCTTCGTCGTGTCGACGGCTGAGTCAAACTCCATTGGTCCAATAAGTGGCCACTGTTATGGCACTCTCGTCGGCGCTCACGAGCGCCTCTCTTGTGCAGGTGGTAGGGCATTTTGGACAGTCAGTAAGGTGGTCAAGGTATTGACTTGCCATCGTGGTGAAAGGATTAGCCAATTCGCTTTGGAGAGCTCGCGAATTGCCTAGGGTGCGCCGGACATAGGGAATTGTTGTGTACGTCACTCGGGGAGGCTCCTTTCATGCACTTTTAAATAAATACTTCAATAACATATTAAAAAATCAGACATGTAAAAATAAGAAAGTTCATTTATTTTTTGGGTAGCTTAAAAGCGTCTGGCAAAAGCTCTAGACCATGAAAAGTGTCTGGCACTTATGATATTACTTTAAAATAATATTCTACATGACATATGTAAAAATCAGCCATGTGAATTTAAGTTAAATAACTCTTATTTTTAGTTACCTTTCTCACCTGGTACCTGACCAGGTGTCACTCGGCAAGTTACACAAAGCGCGTAGGTATTCAAGGCACACGAGACGCTACTGAAAACTTCAGGTTTCATCCGTGTGAAAATAAGTTATGTCTGTCAGCTCTGGGATCTTACTCAAAGGAGTATTGTGAAAATATCTCGACAATGATTTTAAAAGTATCATTCGATTATTTTAAGAGAATGATTAAGTGATTCTGAATGATCGTGTGTACGCTTGCTACGCTTGATAATTTAATTGTCTTAATGTTTGTTTTTTTTTAATTTGGTTTAAATTTTTGTTACCGTATAATTAGTTTATTAATAGACTGTTTTATTTGTTTAGTGGTTAAGGTCGCATACCTTTTACTGCAATCTCGGGTGCTAATCCTGATTTGTTGTTATTTGGAATTACCGAACTTCGTTCCATCCGGGTATCCCTTGACACCTCAGTAGTTTTTTTTTTAAACGACGCCCGCACTAGGAATAACTCCTGTGTCGCGGGGGTGTTCACAAACGTACATGTCACATACACAGAGCACACCCAGAGTCAGAACTAATCATCATGATATATGTCAGAACTAATCTTTGCGAATAATATTTAAATAAATATTTGATGTAGATGTTGTGTATTCATCATACGTTCTATGTATAATACTTACATAAATGTTGTGTATAAGGTGAGCAGTCATGACGCCCACGAGTCTGATGTTGGCCACAGCTTGTCCGTACGGCGGCTGAGCCCCGCCTCGCCAGTCCACGACTATCACTGTTGCTGCGTCGTTGCCACGAAGGTTCAGAAGAGCTTCCGCCATGTCTTGAATCTGTAGTAAAACAAATTACCATTTTAATATCTTTTTTTTTTATTTTAGACTGTCTGTTACTACTAAAAATACAATGTTAACACAATTTAACTTAAATTTAAAAGGTATAATTTGAATGTATTTGGTTATTCAAGAATGGCAGAAATTACAATTGCAAAAAATAATAACAGACATTGCCCCAGTTTTAGAGGTGTTAGACAAACGTTATTGGTAGGATAATCATTATAACATACATAAATTAAAGTGACTGCTGTGTTCTTTTTTTAAGTGTAACTTGTGTCACTTTTATATTCGGTCAGGTTATATTTTATGGGTCGGATAAGATCTATTCGAAACCTCTGAAACTGGCCCCAAGTTTACAATCCTGACTATCGTATCAACCATTAAATAGCCAATTAGACAAATAGCAAAATGTTTACATTCTCATTAGTTAGCTATTTCATCAAATAGGTACATTAATTAATAGGATGAACGTCGTACAGCATAAAGATAAATAAATTTAAATAAATAAATATCTCCCAACTTACACACAACGCCATCTAGTCCCAAACTAAGCAGAGCTTGTACTATGGGTACTAGAATATCTGATACTAATACATATATACTTTTTTTTTTTGTAAATACATACTTATTATACATAGAAACACCCAGACGAAGACAAACCCATGGGGGTTTGTCTTAGTCTGGGTGGTGGTGTGTACATGGGTTCATGCACACAAAGATTTGTCTTAAGCGGGAATCGAATCCGCGACCTTGGCGTCGCAGGCAGGTACACTACCCACTCCGCACATCACTTCGCACATCTAAAGATGACTAACTGAAGTTTACATGTACTAAAAGTGACGACGTACCCATATTTTATGTCCACCGTCCAAGAACCCGTGCGAGATGAAATAGAAAGGGCCTCGGGGGTCAAGATTAGCTGTTCCTATCTTGTCTCTATCATCTGCCTTCAGTAGCACCGGTATTTTCCTGTTTCTTCTGGTGAACACCGCATATCTGTAATTAAACGCATTTACGAGTTATTAGATGCTTAGAGTAAGTGCTGCAGTAGTTGGTGTCTCACAGTATTATTTTTTTTATAAATTACATTCCCATATCATAATTCCAATTCCAATATGTACATTAACGTGTCCTTGTTTGTTTTTTTCTGGTATAAGTCGTGGTGGTGTTTACAAACATTTATTTCACACATACAAAGCACCCAGAGACAGAACAAATCATTGCGGATCACACAAAGATTTGTCCCGTGTGGGGATCGAACCCACAACTCCAGCGCAATTGAAAGCGGCGAGGCGACCGCTTTACCTACTACGCCAATCGCGCACTCAAAATTGATACTAGGAGGTAGGTAACTGGAGACCTCTTTGACAAAACCAGATTAATGTTTGTAATTTTTCAAAGCAAATTTTAGCTTTGCTATGCCTTTTTGTTTACCAAATTAATGTTGTTTGTGCAATCACAATCATCACATTTTGCAACTAGAGATAAACGACACGGATCTTGCCAAGCCTAAATACGACGGTAAAAACAATCTTTATCAAGGTACTAAGTCCAGTCCATTCAAAGGTCGAGACATCGAGTGGGCGAGTTTAATCGATAAAGGTTCGTTGCAGCAAAAAATAAAACAAATAGGATGGACACGTCACTATGCAATTATGGGACGTAAACATTTGTTTTGTCTACGCTGTGATTGATATGTCATGGACGAGCCCCCGGCGTTATCACACGCACACAAACAACGGAAGCGGATCTTCGTTTCTATACTAATGAGGGCTTTATACAGTTATCAACACTCGCACATTCTAAGAGATAACAAAACTTTTATGATAATTATATTGTATTTGAAGGATTTATGGACCACGCCTCCTTGGTTACTGTATTCTTTTCTCTAAGAAATGTTTTCTGTGGCCAAAAAGAACTCAAATGAATATGTTCCTTTTTGTTGCGTTTACTTATTACTTAGCTTAGTTACAAGTAGAAAACATGTTTTATTTGTAAACATCATTAACGCTGAATGGTTGTTATTTTACAAACTTTTATTTTATTTTTGTACAAGTAGTGCCGCCAAGGTGATTTTCTGGTCTAATTTATTTGGCAATCAATAGTAGTAGAGAGAGATATTTTAAGTTACAAATAAGTTTAAGTTACTCAATTATACTCATGGGGAATACGGAAGGTAAACGAGCCCGGGGACGATCCCCAACTAGATGGGAGCGACCAAGTGCGAGACCCATCAGCAGCTAAGTTTAGCTCGGTCCTCAGAGACGCGACGAACAGACGCCGGTGGAGGCAGATTATTAAAAACAGGTGCAGGCCAACCACATCCACTGATGACCACGATCCTCAGCCATGAGGGACCGACCGCAGAGAGAGACTCAATCGTCACGTTACTCAAATTATAATTTTAACAAATCAAATATAAATGATAGATAATCCCATCCCACCCACACGCCCACCACTGTGACTCCTGTGACGCCAGGATCTACAGCGGTAACCAACTGAAAGGCACCGTGCGTGACACACGGGCAATCCCAAGGAGAGTTAAAATTGTCTTGGAACCCGAAACGAATTTAATCAGAAGTATATAGTTGGAGTTGGAAAGTATGTATCTTTACTTCCCAATAAATGATAGATGTGTTCGATCATAAGTTCGAATTGCGTTTATTTTATATTTATTAACGTTATAATTTATCAGGTGAATAACTCTTACAATCTTATTTGACGATTGTGAAACAAGCCTAGGCCTTATTAGTCGTATTATATCCTATTATTAGACGGGCCATTTTCACCTTATCTGCGCAGAACCGGGACGCAATAATAATAAACAAGGATGTGAAGTTCTTAAACAATAACAATAATATTTTTATCAAGAATATCAGTGTACATAGTATTTTTTTATACCTGCTATTTTATCACAAGTATGTTAAATCTTTTTTTTTTATACTACGCCCACAGCGAACGAACGTGTAGTCCACCTGATGGTAAGTGGAGTACAGCCCATGGACATCAACAATCCACAAAAGCAGATTATAGATGCGTCGCTGCAGCTGAGGACTACGGTGTAATGCCTATGTGCCAGTAATTTCAGGGCCTATCTCACCACCAAACCGGAACACAGTAATGGAAGCACTACTATTTGGCGGCAGGTTAAAGGTGAGTCGGTGGTGCTGCCGCCCTCGAGCTCATTCACAAGAGCTCTACCACCAAACTGCCTCTATGGTTTCGATACCCGGGTCGGGCAGAGTTATTTGTGAATTTCTTTTTTTTTAACGGAAAGTTCACAATAGCAGCATGGAGTAGGAATGGTGCCCGGTGGATAGCGATAGGCTCATCCCCTATCCCATGGGGCCTAAACATGACATGTGAAATGTGGGCGTTGTACACCTCTACCACACTGTTATGATTTTGTAGTAAATTTCAAATAGTATAATTATCTTCATGACTTATGCTAATAATATGAAGCGAACAACCCACAGAGCATGGAATAGCCGAGCTGCCCCTTTAGTGGGGGCGGTTCGCTTCATTCCTTCGCGGCAAAACCGGAAGAATTAAAATCGAAGCAGAGCATTTAAGATTCTTTATTTGAAACGTTTGAATTCAGACAACGAGGTCCTTTCGCCTACATCATAGCGTGAATTATTGCCTTACAAATATGAAGTGTGAATACTTCGGATTCATTTTGTGATATATTATGACGCAAATGAATATTAAAAGTTTTTCTGGTCCCTAAGATACACGCATATCCGGCTAGCACATATTATTTGGCTCGGCGAATTCTATGTCATTGCAAAAGTCACGTGACAATTTTATTCATTCAAATAAATTTGCTGGTTATTCCGCATATTGTGTAGCAAGCCTACTAAGAACCTTATACACTAGATGTACTATAATTTCGTACTTTTTTCTTAAGTACATGGATATGTAAGTAAATAGGTACCTAATACCAGTATTATATTAACTGTGCAACAAACTAACCAAAAATGTTAGACAGCCAATCTAATGGTCTGCATTTAGCTAATATGTGGTTTTCTAGAATATTTTAGTAGAAAGCGACTCGGGTTCAGACTACCAATATTTACATCGACCCATAATTTAGTAAGTCACAGAAAAATATATCGAAGTGTGACCAACTAAGTGTAACTGAACAAAAAGTTGCTTACTCCGCTAGTTAAATATAGGTGAATGATCAACTATTACGTCACTATGCAATCGTCACCGCATGAACGGCAATGGTGCATTGACTAACTGAATAAATTACAGGTATACACTCACCGCACGGCCATTGCCTCGGGGGGTACCGGGAAGTAATTATCAGGGCGGTTTTCCGTCCATGGGTAAGCCTTTGAGAAACATCCGTAATCACCATAACAGCGCTCCACCTCCGTATCGTCTTGAAAAAAAACAAAACATGTTATTCTTAACCATTTATTAAAAAGTTAAATTTAAATATAGAACATACAAAAGGAATATGCCACAGAGCTTATCTGTGTTTTTTAATAGTTTCAATTTCGCGTACACATGCCCTTTTAACCAGACATGGTGATATTTGAGAACTGTTATCTGTCAATAGGAGTTTTTTTTAAGTTAATAAACAATAATTAAATCAAGGTAGACTATTAAAAAGGTTCAGGATATACAGGTAGTATATATTTTCCTTATATAGTAACATTAAAACAGGTGGTACTGATAGATTCCATAAGTTATACAAAAAATAACAGGCAAATAATAAAAATTATACAGCCTACCATACAATTAAAAATAAAGTTATACGTTTTGAATAAGCGTATTGGTTACAAGATTAAAAAAATTTAACAAAATTAAGAAAAAATAAAAACTAACCATAAAAGCTCGATGGGAAAGACACATCAGTGGAATTCTTTTTATCCATCAACACCATAATAGTCTGCAGCATCAACGTTGCACTCGTTTTGTTGTACATCTCGCAGACAAATATTCACAAAACAGAAGAACTGTGAATAACCGCGCACGTGTACGTCACTAGACACGTTATCAAAATATAGCGTAATGAAATATGATCTCCACAATTGCAAATTGTCCTGTTCAAAGTGTGGTATCAAATGAAATGTGTGGACCGGTCCGTAGTTTATATAGAGTCTAGAGAATGCAACGCAGTGAGCGTCTCGGTACCTAATGTGTACTCATCAGTGGTTCTCAGACGTTCCGGGATATGCCGATAACAGGGGTTACAACGTTATCAACTGGTTATTTGTTAAAAACTATTGACGCACGAATCGCGACTGTTTGATATATTATATACTTGTATAAACCAATGTATTGCGGATCAATTAAGTGCACGGTAACATCATTAAATTGTAAGTTTTGTAAACAATGTCAATTAACTAAATTATGTTTATCTACTTAGATTTGCGTTACATAATAATTAATGGATATGCTTATGTAACGAATAATTTTAAATAATTGTTATCGTGGAAATCATTTTTATGATAATACTTAGTTAATGCTAGAACTAATATAGGTAGAATTTTGAATACCAAACTTTTTAAAAAAATGGCAACCATAGATTTTGGTATTTATTTCATTTTTATTTGCTTCCATAATTTTTGTTTAACTAACACAACTGAAGAACCAATAAAAATGTTAACTCTTTTCTATACAGAGTTAGGGTGCATTTTTATTGAAGCGAATCGGGGTAGATCGGACCGTATTAATGCGGTATTACATCTACATCGATCGACCGTCGATCGATGCATTTGACGTTTAAAGAGCGTGAAATCGACTAAATACGTTCCGCTACGTTCTACTCCACCCCGCTCCGGCTGCGCGGACTTTCAAATTAAAATATATGAACACGCGACTCGGCTCTGCTCTCCGGTTGTAACGAAATTACATTCAGACTGGCATCTCTATGGGAACTGAAGTTAACCATAGACGTCCATTTTGATTGTATGTCCATTTTGTATCCATGTTGTTAAACAAACAAAATAATCAAACAATTTTGCAGCCATCACTCTTCATTAATTTTTAATTGCGTGACTCAAAGCATATTATTGTCTCAACTACGTATATTATGTACGTCCTTTTAATCCTTATTATCTAGATTTTAGATAATTAGCATAATATAAAACTTTTTTTTGTTCCGAACTTGCTGCCTGGACTAGCCTTCATAAATTAACTTAACATCACGCCTAAATTACCAAGAAGGGTGTGGCAGATGTGTACAACGCCTACACTTCACTTGTTATGTTTAGGTCCAATGGGACAAGAGCCTATCGCCATCCACCGGGCACAATTCCAACTCCGTGCTGCTATTGTGATTTGCCTGACGGAAGTTCACAAATAACACTATGCCCGACCCGAGAATCGAACTCGAGACCTCGCGATGAGAGGCACATACGCTAACCAATAAACAATAGTGCAAATCAACAGCAGATATTTTAAACTTCAATAAGTAGCTTTTTGAAACCACATAATTTACCTATCACGTGTGATATTTGAGCGGTGCGTATATCATGAAGACGACACCATAATAATATGTGAATGGTTTTTACATAACAGTATATTAAATTTTATTGTAGTGAACTAAAGTTACTTAAACGCTTTGACATAATTTCTGGAAGCATCTATTTAGGTCCATCTGATTAGGCAAGAGTCCATCCCACATGGCGACAGCATCGTATCATATCAATCGAAACAAAACAGCACTTACACACGATAACTACGATACCTTACTCAAAAATAAGATCGAACAAAACACGGACTTTGGAACTTGATAAATAGCCCCTCATTAACGAAATTAAATCATTGGTAAACATTTAAATTAATCACGTCGTTGCAAGCGATACCGACTCGCTCACAACAAAACAAAATTTAAATAGCCACTATCTTGGCAGATATTGTTGTCTATTAATTAACGAGGTCACAAGACAAATACTATTGTGGTGGACACGTTATTCTTAGCACAACTATAATTAGTACCACTCACTATTAATCTAAATGATCGATTCAAGGAAACATGCTCGTATAATTTCAGTCTTGAAACTTTTATTTAAACTTTACTTGGCCCAAGTAAACACACATGTCAAAAGTCACAAAAAATAATCATTTCATGCAAAATATTACTTCTATTACAACATCGCTCACAAAAATCAATTCATTTATACTATAAATCATCCACAATAATGGAGTAAAGTCAAAGACAACCTAGGAATTATATATTTAGCTTTGTAAATGCATATAAAATTCATATTGACTCACGAAAACAACTTAATTAACTAAGAATTAACTTTACGCGACTTATTCTTGGAAGGGGTTGATGAGAAGTTGCAATTGAATGTCATTTCTTCAGTGAAGATGTCAGACATCGACATGGCTTCATTTTTATTTGATTGAACAAGGAATTTATCGAAGTCCTCTCCAGCTAAATTCTCTTTATCATCCAATTTAGCCTCAGAGAAATGGAAACCTGTGAACTTTTTTACCGAGGTCTCATGTTCTGGATAGAACTGTGTAACATCTGAAGAACATTCGTCTTTGAAGCCACTATCAACTCGCATCCAATGAACATTCGATATTTCTTTCAAGGCATTACTATTATTCTTAGATATATTAGTCACGGTTAATTCCGAGGGTTTTATGGCACTTTCATAATAACTAGAAGCGTTAGCATAGAATGTATTTTCATTAAATCCACTATCTACTTTCTTAAAACTACTTGAGCTTTCACTGGCCACTTTGGTCGCGTTGGCAGTGTAATCAAATTGAGATATATTTTCAGTCAAAAACTTGAGATCAACCCTGTTGAAGTCTATCTTCTTATTTTCGAGGCTAAGCGGGTTATCAGTATTATCTAAACTAATATCTAGGGACATATTCAGTGGGCTCAGCGGTATAGGAGCCCGAATTTTACTAATTTCGTGTAAGCGTATGTTGCTCTTAGATTTGCCTTTGATGGGCGTATCGTCTATATCGACATTCACACTATGTATTTCAGAAGACGATTGTATATCGCATATTTTGATCTTCGCGGATTCTACTTGCACTAAGTGCTGAATACTTTTATCTTCCACAAGAGACCAAGCTGCTTCTTTTGCTACTGGTGATCTGGATTCCTGGTCTGAAAAATAAGGAAAATATTTTTATATACTAGAGCGTAATTTATTATTTAAGGAAAAATACCATATCAATACAAAAATATAATGATAAAACAAAACTTTGAGGATTATGTTAACAAAATTGTTTACAGAAGTATTTTCTCGTATTATTTGTCATTACGTGTCTATGGCTTATTCTTTTGACTTAATAATTTTAAAATGGTAATTATATAAATATTAAAAGTTTAATAATATGAATATTTTTTACATTGATATTTATAACTATTTCAATAATATTTGTATGTTTATTTTTATTTATTTGTAATACTTGTATCTGATTTAAATTGTTTATGGATGTCTGAAATAAATAAATAAATTTATATTGTTGACTGTTAAGATTGTCTGTACAATAAAATTCGGCACAAAACAGTTATCTTAAACACATTGCCGTTACATTTGACTATCTATAAAATAAAAGAACATAGAAAATAGACAAACCTTGTGAATGATTATGCAGAGATCCATCTATGCTCATATCCATGCTGAAATCAAGCTTCTGCACCGACCGGCTCCTGTGCAAACTAGACATGCTAAGACTGCGTTTCTCTGAGAACGAGAATGACCCCTTCCGGCTTTTCGGAGGAGACTCTTTAAGGGACGTACTCCGTTTTATCTTGTTGGGAGTTAGTTTACAAAAGCAGTTCTTTCTTTCCGTTTGTGCTTGAGAACCGACGCAGTCTAGGCATGTGGCCATTGTCTCCGTTTCAGGTGAGGTGAAGTTATTCTTCTGTAATTAATACAAAGAGCAAATAGTTAATAGGCATGATTAATGATTTTTATTTTTGTGTGTTATCGAAACACCTCTCGATATTAGATACATCATCAAAAGAATGTATCACAAAATATGTTATCATATATGTTATCACAAAATCTTGCTGAGATAATACAATTTTAAATTCACATTAAGAAATAGACTGGCCCAAACGCCTCAAAAAAACGGCTACAATGGTATGACGTCATCCATTTGTAAGTTGTATGCGAAGTAATGAAATTTTTTGAGAGCTGTACGAAATATTGCGTTTATTAATATTGTTTCATTACGAAAGTCGCTATAAATTGTGTAAGTAATTAAATAATAAAATATTTTTTTTATAATTTCGTACTTTAAAAATGGACTTGCCCATAAAACTTTAAATTATCATAAAATAAGTTAGACTTCTAGTATGTAACTAAAAATTCTTGGATTTGGTTTATGTTTACCTATATTTTAATAAGGTATCCTATATTTTACTATCTATGGATCGGTCACCATGCCTAAATTGTAACATAATATAACCCATCTAATTAAGAAGGTAAAATGGCAGTGGGGAGGACGTATTACTAATAAAGTATATAGTTATCTAGGTGCAGCCAACTATGCAAAAGCGCAATTTGAAACGAAGTAAAGATGGCGGAAAATCGTTGGTTCGACACAAAACTACGCACACTGGAGGACATCATGAGAGGCCCATGTTCAGCAGTAAACATACTACATTAATCTAGAATTGGGTTTGCTGGGAGAAAATTCAGTTTGAATTAAGCTCGCCTTTGTACATGATTTATTATATTGTAAGTTCAATTGTAATTTTATTGTGTACAATAAAGAATTAAGAATTAAGAATTCATACAAACCTCTTCATCACTAGACGCTGCTTTAGTAACCGGCGATATCGAAGCAGAGGCTAAGGAAGATGACGTAGCAGAACTCGGGCCCTCCCTCTTGGGGGTCCGAAACTCTATAGGACTGAAGCACGGCTCTCCGAAGTCCACCACATCCAGTATCTTGTTTCTGTAGCAAGGCTTTCCACTCTTCAATGGTGTACAGGCAGATCCCTTCTTTAAGGGTGTACCGAATGTACGCTTCATGCCCCTGGAGGCATCATAGTCTTGACTCTGAAAACAAAATTTTATTTAATAAGCTTTTGCGGGTTATTTTATAAGATAAGATAAGATAATTTATTTATTTGCTCAAACACATGTGTACATACAATAATAAAATCGCATGCAAGTTATATAGAGATACGTAAGTTCAAGACATGTTTGCCATGTAGAATGGCATGCAAATATGTAGATACAGTAATCATTCTATAATAAAAATTTTCAATAGCAATCCATTTCTATTTTACAACATTATTTATCCCAAGGAACATAAAGAATTTAATAATAATATTTAATAAGAAAATTAATAATTTTAAATCTAAAAATAATATAAACAATGTCAAATAATGTATTGCATTCAATTAAAATATTAAGTCATCTGAAATTTTAACTATGTCAAATCAATTTTGTCATTTAAAAAGTCTCTTATATTATAATAGGCTTTTCCAATCAGAAATGACTTTGCTTTCTACTTAAATGCTTCGCTACTTAAATCTTGCCAACTTTTCGAAAATTTGTTATAAACAATTGGAGCCATGCAGATAACACTTTCGCGCATAAGGGCTGTCCTAGATTGATGCAGACATAGTTTGTTTTTATTGCACCTATTTCGGGGCATTTATTATTAAGTTAAGTTTTACAAAACATAACATCACGCCTATATCACCCAGAAGGGTGTGGCAGAGGTGTACAGCACCCACATTTCACCTGTTATGTTTCCCACTGGGCACAATTCCAATTTCATGCTGGTATGCGTAGCCGTATTGTGAATTACCTGACGTTTTATTTTTTTATGGTTGATAGGCACGATCTCACTCGCTATAAATTATATTTTAATACTAAGCTAATACTACACTTAAGGATACCCTGCGCGCGGCTTTGCCCGCATAGTACTTCGATAAAATACAGCCTATGCTACTCAAGAATTCAGCTCTCTAATAGTAAAACAAAATCAGTCCAGTAGTTATTGAGTTAAATCGTAATAAACAAAAAAAATCTTTACTCTTTATTATAATATTAGTTTATTTAACTTGAATATCTACCATAAAGAGATTTAATCCTTATGATTGACGCTACCGATTGATACCATAGAAGTACAGAATGTTATTTATTCGGATTTTAGCTAGTGAATGTAGTTAAACTCAAAATGAAGTATTTTTTTTATTATCTACTATATCTCTTATTCTTTCTTTATTTTAAATAATTTCCTTCCATATCGCATTGCTATGGGACACCGTGTACAGCAAGGTCATGGTACAGTATATCAGCCAGACAGCATAAATACTCTTTGTCACCAATTGCCCCCAAGAGACACTTATACTTACTTATACAAGCGACATTAATATGGGCTGTCACGAGTCTGAACGACATACGACAGGGTAGAGAGTCATTTACACACTAAAAAACGTTTGAAACGTCCTCTGCCCCTTGAACCGATCTAAATAGGGTATTATTGTTTTACTGGTGGTAGAGCTCTTGTGAATGAGCTCGAGGGCGGGAGCACCACCGTCTCACCTTTAACCTACCGCCAAATAGTAGTGCTTCTATTACTGTGTTCCGGTTTGGTGGTGAGATCAGGCCCTGAAATTACTGGCACATGAGGCATAACACCGTAGTCCTCAGCTGCAGCGACGCATCTATAATCTGCTTTTGTGGATTGTTGATGTCTATGGGCTGTACTCCACTTACCATCAGGTGGACTACACGTTCGTTCGCTGTGGGCGTAGTATTAAAAAAAAAAAAACGCGTTTGACTTCTCCTGTTTTTAATATGGTAGTTACTAGCTTTGGCCCGCGACTTTTTCCACATGGAATTCCTTATATTACCCTTGGTTTAACTGCATTATACGTTATTGCTCTGCTCCCGTCGTGTTTACGTCAATATTAAAGGTCACAAATGGAATAAATTTCACCCGTTTTTGCTCCTTTTAAGTCGGCTATTCGACACAAAAAGATTTTTTTGAAAAGTTAAGCATGTCTAATTCCTTTAAAATCGGCTATCCGACACAAAAAGATTTATTTAGAAAAGATTAGCATATTTAACTAATCAAACAAACAAAATATTGCAAAAACTACTCATGAACAACTTCAATCTGCAAATCATTCGAGAGGCGTCGCTTCTTTTCTTCTTCGCTACATCTGAGGGCTATGATACGTATTAAAAATCATGTATTATAAAATTGCCAGGTTTAATTTCACCAACTAAATGTATAACAGGTAGTGATGCACCATAAAATCACGAAGGTACAATAACTAAAGTCAACCCAAGGGTCAAATTCAGGACTTTGTGCTCTACAAAACATACTTGTAAGACTTTGCCAGTCTTAACTAAGACAGTTCTTAACGGGCAACCTTATTATTCATGTAATTACGATAAGTAAGGAATATGGAATGATAAGTATAAATAAGGAAAATCTGCTTTAAGCTGAAACCATCCAATAAATAACTACTGATAAGCTTTGTGTAGCTGTCAGAATATTTATTGATGTCCAATGGTCAAGAAGCAGCATATTACACATTATTAAATTTATATGAACAACATTTTTACCCCTTGCATAATTTTCATTCATTGTTAATTGAAGTGTATAAAGTTAAAAATATAATTAACTAAAATAAATATGCCTATATGCCCTAATTATTTGTAATTATTGACTGTGACTAGTGCTAAAGAATAGCTGTATAAAATCTAATGTAATAATATTAAATATAATAATTTAATAATGTTATTATAGGTTAATAACAACTGGATAGAAGTTTTTTATGTATTTGATGATATCTTATGCATGGTATTGCAGTAACCAAATAAGTTGGCAGGTTGTTAATTGCATTGTCTCAATCAATCGTTTAGGATTCATGCTTTAAGTATATCTCACTCTCGCTCTTACGAGCCGTCTAGAAGTTTGATGTTTGGTTTAACAACAAAATTCTTTGACGATTTTTCACGTCAACACGTCATATGTACGTCCATATAGTCCAGCATTTTTAATATCTGTAAAAAGCTTCTTTAAATTCATAATAATGATGTTTCTCACCAAATGATCAGGACTGAACACAACTGGCGTGTGGGCTTCGTAACTAGAAGGTGGGCGTGGATCTACATGTATTTCATCATCAGTCTGTTCCGAGTCATAGTGCTCCATATCACTGTGCTCCTCAAAGAATAGCTTACGTCGCAGCGAGCCATTTGCCGTAATTTCATATTCACCTGATATGTTTTGATCCTGAAACAGAGAAAATGTTCTATATTCATGGACATCCATGGCTTCAGGATGTAATTTAGCATAGCCTAAGGCCAAACTCCACCAATGCGGATTGCATAAAATCATTGCTCTGCTCTTGAGATGCCACTAAATTCAATAATTAATAATTCCTTTCCACATTGCCTACTTACTGTTGTTATAATATTAATACTTGATCATGGACCCTATAAGGATGCCAAAGTCTCACGCCATTTTGATGGCCTTAACTTACACTTAGATTGTCAGTAAAAATATAATAAGACATTGTTTGACGAATAGATATTTCTAGATTTAAGATTTAAGTATAATCTGTATAGCATGCCTTAAAGTAAAATATGGTGAACTTTACTATTTTGTAACAACAATATATTACCCATATTTGCAATAAAAATATTGAAATATTACTGTAGCATTCCAATTCTAAGAATACCTTGGATTATTGATATAACAAAACATGCATTTTTCTATCAGTGATGAATAATAATTATTAATAATAATAATAATTAGTGATGAATTACCTGTGTAAATGTGCAAAATGGCTGCAGAAGTAATTCAAGCTCTGGCGGAAGTTCAGGAGGTAGTGTGAGAATGGTTTGTGCTGAAACTGAAAATGACTTCACAGAACTGAAGGTAGATAAATGTTAATAGTAGACTCTTTGGTGATTTTGTGGTTAATGGTTGCAATAACACAGTTACTGTTGTATACTATGCCTGCAAAACTAATTTACATACCTAAATCTGCTGCAAAGTATTGTTGTACTATTATTTACTATGCTTGGTGTACCAGATTACGTAACTGAACACTGACCAAATTATACAATTAACATTTAAATTTAAAGATAATTAATTTTCCAAGACTGGATTGTTAAATAGCAGCACAGGGGAATAAACAACACATTTGATCTTAAAAGTGTCCCCAGACTAAGACCATTCACTTGTAATGTATGTAACATTTAGCACCTATCTATCTACCATTTCCAATTACATTGTGATCAGCTTATAGTCTAAGTGATTTAGCTGAATATCAGTACTTTATGTGAAGTGACTGCCATTAGACTTCCAAAACCCAGTATGAGGAAATACAATATGACATACAGCACTTATATTATTTTGAAAATATATGAAATGAAAAATGAGGAATCACCTTAAGACAAATAAAGGTAATAATAATCATTTAAGAATTTTGTTTTAACATCTAGGTACAGTGGGCCAACGAGTTAGGTATGCAGGGCAAAAACTCCTAAGTCATAGTAAAGACTTACTACACCAGTCGTGGATAAGTGCATTAAATATCTAAATAGTAGGTATACTACACTTATTAAATATGTAGTTCACGCATGCATTACTATTGCAGTCAGTTTTCAAGATGGCATAGAAGTTTTTGCCCTGCATACCTAATTGCTTGGCTCACTGTACCTAGTCACAGTCATAATAAACTATGTATAGATTAAAGTGCCTTACCTTCCCTTGTCACCACAATCTTTTCTGTAACTATACTTTCCAATTGTATAATAGCATCACAGGATGTCTGCAGTGGTTTTACCTTCTTGGATGAATCTATTAGTGGACTAGGCATCACCATCTCTTGTGAAAAAAATCTGGAATACAATAAAGAAATGATGCCAAACTAATAATGATGAGCGATAATATATATTGTATATGATATATAATGAATAGAATACTCTGAGATAGCTAGAGATCTGCAGATTTGTAAGAAAATTAATAGTTTCTATAGCACAACCACAGTTACTTTCACCATATTTAAGTATCAGAGATTTGGTAGAATTTATTGGTAGTATAGTATTGACTGGTGTCAGTTTTCTGAATCACTGAAATTGTTGAATAAATTCATTGAGTTCAGCATGCACATAAACTTATAATAGCTGTGATTTTTTAGGAAGATTAACTTGTTCTTACATGGTATCAGTGACTGAGATGTCAGTATATGAGTTTCTCACCAGCTCTTCTCATGATGCAATACCCATCGGAGCTGGTACTTGGATTGATTTTAATTCAAATTTTTAAGTTGAATTAAAGTCAATCTAAGCTCCGGTGTCAAATCATTTTATTACAATAAGTTTTATAATTTAGTTAGCTAAGTTTTATTTTAATTTTATATTTTTTGTATTTTGATGTTTGTTTTGACATGTTCAAGGGCCCCTTGGGGCCCATGGAAATAAAGGATTTGATTTGATTTGATAGTAAGCTGAATATTAGCTGTCAGTGATATGTTAACGATAAATCTATAAAGAGCATAAAGCAGACTGTAAATGAAACGGTGAATGCATTGTGTTGTCATTCCAACAGTCCAAAAATTTGGTATAAACATGATAAGTAATATAAGGAAATCACTTCTCTGTGGCTTCTTCAGCAATCTTCTCCAGTGCGGGGTCGGGCGAGGGCTCAAACTGGCTGTTGCACGCGACGATGTCCGCAGGCACAAGAGTACAAGCTTGATCAATATCCCACCGAAAAGCACCTTTAGTTTTCTTCTTATAAATCTTGCACATACCCGGACTGTGTTTTAAAGCAATAAATCAGTAAAAAAACTTATAAAATTATACCTGATTGAGGATCAATCTTTTACAATGAACTGCATTTTGAACTGACCTGCATATAGGTTTATGCAACTTGTCTATTAAAGCTTTATCAAATGGATTTCGTATTTTTCTATTTGTAGGCGGTGGTGTAGATTTATAAACAATATTTTGGCCATCATTTTTATCGCCCATTTCGAAAATAACGTTACTTTTGTTGTTTCTGCTTCATGACAGTCATGGCACATTGACCTCTGTTAACTATAGAGAAGAAGAGTTGGTAGAGATTTCAATTGGGTTCGAACAAGCAGCCATATAGGCCATAGTCGATTATCAGTGACGGCCTCACAGCAATAAACCGGTTCTCTATTGTTTCGAATATTTCTTTTTGACATAATTTTACTTCACATCAATGACATTATATAAATATATCAATGCTTCTCATAATATCTTTATTTGGAATAATTATTGTTACGCAAAATATTAATTTCGAATACATTTACATTACGGCAATTATTTTATGGTACAATGATTTTTCGGCATATATTTTGTCTTTTGACATACAGACATAATATTTTAATAATCTCTTATTTCAATTAAATACTTTTCGTATGTAAAATAAATAAGTAGTAGCTTAAGAGTGGCCCACCGCACCCTAACCTATTTTTACATTATGATACCCATTTCAAAGTTCTCTTGATCTTTCTCTGATAGGCGAAAAACCATTATGCCTAATAAGTATTTTGCGAAAAAAACATTATTAACCGACTTCAAAAAAAAAAGAGGTTCTGTATTCGATGCGTATGTATGTATGTATGTATGTATGTATGTATGTCACCTTTTTATGTTCTCGATTTTCTCGGAAACTACTGATCCGATTTGAATGCAATTTTCGGTATTTTAATCCTTGTGTTTCAAGGAAGGTTTTAGTATATAATTTATCAGAATCTGATGAAGATCTTTGGAGACAGGCAACGGAACTCTTCAAAAACGAATAGCTAATGAACCACGTTTTGTGCAATCGTGTATCTTTGTATTGTTTTCACCACTACATAACATAACATCATGCCTGTGTATGCTTTGAAGGGTAAGCAGAGACAGCCTACTTACCTACCCTTAAAGTACCGAAAGCTCTGCTTAGGTTTGGACGGGGCTTACGTTTCAGCATATTTGTTATTATCGTAGTGATAACTTATGATCATAAAGATCTCAGAAATAATTTTTTGATAATGTATAAGGATTTGATAAAAGATCTTTAAGGTGGCCCTCCGAAGGCAGCGTCAGCGAACCCGAGCGTAGCGTCGCAGCATATTTTCATAGAAAAAAAACTGCGCACGCAGAAGTGACATTGCGCGCGCAGCTTTTAGAGGCCACCTTTAGAGTTAAACGGGCATTACAAATTACAAATGAAACACAAATTAATCTGTCTATGAACTGTACGGGCATTTTCTCTTAAGTATTGGAGGCGCCGTCGTATTCTTTGGGCTATATTTTGATTGTTTCTATTGTGTTTCATGCGTAATGATGCCTTAGTATTTCCTCCTAACCCCATCGTTAAATCTAAAAAACTAAGACACTAAAAAGCTTGAAATAAAAAAAAATAATAAAAAATCTAATAAAAAAAAATAAAAAAAAAACTAATTAAAAAAAAAAAAATAAAAAAACTCATTAAAAAAAAGAATATTCTTAACTCGAGCGTATTCTAAATATTATTATATGTACCAATTTTTTTCAAAGAAAAAGGAACCGCTTTCAAAAACTCAAAAGTAAAGAATAAAATATTCGCTAAACTTTGCTTACCTATAAATTAATTTGTTTAAAACAATAAACCCAAATAATTATGTAATACCAATTAATTATATTTTTTTGAAGTCTGCGCCAAATTACAAAATCAAATACCAATTAAAACCGTATTTACCGAAATAATTGTTGAAAAAATCATAAAATCAAATAACAATTAAAAACGTATTTACCGAAATAATTGTTGAATGCATTCGTAAACTTATCAGCAATAATGTGATTTGGCGCCGACTTCAAAAAAATATAATTAATTGGTATTACATAATTATTTGGGTTTATTGTTTTAAACAGAAAAAATCTTTAATAATAAAAAAAAAATAGATTTGCCATAAGCTCATGGCAATTTTAAACGAAATAGAGTGGAAACATTTACCAGAAAGACGATAATTGGTCAGTTATCGAGCGGGATAAAAGTTATTAAGTTACTAAAATGGCTATTAAAACATAGGGGTTGATGATAAAAGGGTAAAAAAATAGATTTAACAAAAAAATTTTTGTCCAATTTTTAAAATAATATGTTAAGGGTGAACAACCCCTATCATTTAGATTAGAGGTATGAAAAATTGATAGTAGCCGATTCTCAGACCTACTAAATATGCATATAAAATATGGTAAAATCAGTAAAGCCGTTTCGGAGGAGTAAGGTAACTAACTTTGTGACACGAGAATTTTATAAATAAGATTAATTTTAACTCGAAAATTTTCATTTCTCTACTCATTATTCAATGAACTTTTAGCGATTATTAGCTGGGGCTTTAAAAAATCTACTAAATAAAATTGACTTAAAATCCATAGGCAATACTCACTCTCAACATTATTAAGTCCTGGCAATTATATTAGTAATGTCAGAATCTCGAGAATGACATTGACAGAATTGACAAATGACAGCACGTGTCAAATTAACGCTTTACGGTGGTTGAATTTGAAAATGGGATAAAAATAAAATAGTACGACAATGAAATTATTGTTATAAAACACCTTGATCTTTTAAAACCAGACTAATTTAAACTGCTAATATCGTGTTTTGAGTGTACTGAAGACCAAGCGCAGCTCAATAAATTTATCGAAAATGGAGAAAAGCAATATTAGTTTTGAACCGATGGATATTGATCTGAGTAGTCAATCAGTGAAAGAAATGGATGTATCGTATGATTACTCTGATGATGATGTGAAGCCGATTTTGAGACCCCCGTCAGAAATTAGGTTCTCTCATTCGTTAGACACGCTACAGAGCACGAGTCCTGATATTCAGTTTGTCGTCAAGAAATATCACATCAATCTTCCGAAGACACCAAAAAGTAACAAAAAATCATTATTCAAGATTTTAGCTGCTGTGTCTATTGTAGTTTTCTCGATAGTTACTTACCATGTGCAAAGCCTGAAGTGCTGTGATGATATTAACCTAGATTTATTCAATGAGACACTTTCAAAGAAATTATTTGGACAGTCAGCAGCAGTAGGCGTTTTAATTGACTCATTGCATATAAAATCTAGAAGTAAATTGTTATTTTTCTCTGGTGGGACAGGTGTGGGGAAATCTTTTACCTCTTCACTATTATTAGACATTGTGGGGTCTTGCTCAAATGTTTACCACTTCACAATGCCAACTTTTGAAACTACTTTTTCTACCGACTTGATGTTCGGGTTAACTATGTGTAAAACATCATTAGTTATTGTGGATGACTTGACTTTAAGTGATATGGGTGCCAAAGAACATATTAAAAATTTAGTTGAAAAGAGTGAATTTTTAGAAAAAGAAATTACTGTGATATTAATTTTCAATTGTAATGATGATCATAAAGGCCTTGCTACAAGATATTGTGCAGGTTTTAATCATGAACTGTTTGAAATGTTTTCTGATATCAAGGCCCTAAAGAGGTTCATAGCCTTTGAACCCCTCTCAGTAAATCATTTAAAAGAATGTATAAAGCAAGAATTGGGGGGCAGAAAACTTACAGAACAAGAATTAGATGATATGCTCAAACATTTTAATGTGTCTGTTGATGGCTGTAAAGGAGTTCATTCAAAAATGAAGTATCTGAATATTGAGTGAGGTATGTGTTCCTAATATTACAAGATGTATTTGTTATGATTTGATAAGTAGTATGTACAGTAACTTAGTTTAAAGTGTACATTAGTAGTATGTAGTAATTTTAGATTGTAGTTCGATAATTTATATTTAGCTTACAACAATGTGAAAAGGTAAAAGTGTGTTAATAGTATAAGGATGTTAAAAAAATATTGTGTTATTGTAGATCAAAAGAACTTTATTTTAGAGAATTTTACATGATAATCGGCAATGCAGAGGTCCAAGAAATTATGTTGAATACAAATATACTGACAATTCTTTAATACACCTACACTTCCACATTTGGAAATTACTCTACAACAAACTTAGCCATCATGATAAAAAAAGACAATCCTAAATAAAATTTGTGGTGCAAGAAAGTACAAAATACTTTGGTAATATTTCTAACTATAAAACATATAAAATAATTTCAACCACATACCTAGGCAAGGGTGCAAATGTTTGTAATTTTGACTAAACACAGTTCATATTCTCTTAATAACACCCTAATAATATTTTAATTTCATGCCAACATAGCCTTACATTGACTATGTTTGGCTTGAAAACATTAAACACAATTCTAGCTGAATAGATAATGTTTTATTCTATTGAGGATAATCAGCAATTTACTACACAAGTAATTTTAATTCAAAATTATGACACAAAAATGATTTAAATTCTAATATATTTTAAAAATGTACCCATATTGCAATGCACCCATATAATATTATGTATATAATTTTATCCTCATGAAACCATTTAGAACAAGTTGATTCAGTGCTATCAGCCAAGAACACATAGTCATTGTTAAAAATGGTTACGTGAATTGTTATATTTTAAGTACATCTTTTATGTAAAACAATTATTTTTTATTATAAATATTGTAAATGTAATAATAAAAAGCAGCCAATGGAAAGAGTTAAATTTAATTTTAAAAGCCCCCCTAAATGTCAAAGCCAGTGAGATAAATGCATGCAAACAGGTAAATGTGCATATTAACAATTTTTGGAGAGCAGATTACATTTTTGAAGAAGTATATCTATTGAATCGAAGCTGATAGGAGTTGTGAGAATGTATCCCTTTAATTTAAGTAAGTATTGGAACACTGTAGAGGGAAGACTAACACAATTATTTAAATACCTTAAATATCCTTGTCCTTGAGAAATTTGTGAAGTATTCTGGAAGATATTTTATTTATGATTTATTTGTGCATCTCACACTGCATCAGGTATTTTCATATTCTCACATCTTTAAATAAATTCTGGCAAAAATGTAACAAGACAGTAACAGTTAAATAGTATGTTATGAAAAATTTAAAATAAGGTAACATAATAGTAATATATTATTTCTATTTAGTATTATAAAATAATTTATTACGATACATTGTCATGATGATCTGTAACATTGTTAAATATGATTTTCAGATTATGTCATATGGCATCATTAAGTATTAGAATTTGATTATAGAAATTCCAATAGACCCAATGCAAACTTTCAGCTTTTAGTAGACTTTTAATAAGGTAAACTTAATCTGATTCCACAATACATTAGCAGTTAGCTTATTGTATAACAAATTAAAAACTAAATTCCAAAACTATAACTTATAGAATATAATTAAGGAACATAATAAAACTACATACTGTGTGATGTTCGTACTGAGCTTTTAAAACTAATGAGTTTTAGTGATGTCTATGTGTAACACTATTAGCGATGGACCAGCACATCAGATCTTTCTGATGCATCTATCTTTGCCGTCTTGGTTTTAGTGAGCTCATCAAGCATTTCTAGTCTTTTAACATTACTGGAGAGCCACTATTAGATACAAGTAAATAATTCAACATGATCTATACATTATAACAAACCCTCATTAAATATTTCCAAAGAAAATATTTTTTATTTAGCTAACGACAAAGACGACACTTTAAAACATGCAGTGTGCAAATCAATATCTAGGTATGTACACAATGTTAGTTTATGTACCTATTCATATATATGTATATAATATAAATATAATGTTCAAAATTAATTTTAAAATGTTGATTAATTACTAAATATGCGTAGATAACAATAAAGACTAGAATACATTTTTAGTTTTTACAGTTATTGGCACTAATTTCAATGATAATGGCACAACTATGTACTTTGTATACAGTGAAAATACTACCATGATTGGTTGAAGAATTCCATGTATATTTCTTTTATTATGCTTTTTTTATTATTACAATTCCAACACTGATGTTTTCATAAATTAAGTTTTGCTAACTATACTAAAATATATTACAAAATTGTAAAAAATGTGGTTAAACGTTGTTTATATCTAATTATATTTATAGGAAATACTGAATTTACTGCAGACTTACAGTTAAAGATCCAATAGTTAAAGCACATTTCTTAAGTGAAACTGTGCAAAAAACACTTTCCCTCATTACTTTAATATCACTGTTGACCAAGCTCCTCTTAGTTATACATATACCAACATGCAGACCATTCTCTTGCACAGTTATCACTTCAAAATTCTAAGCTAGGTATATCAAATACAACCTGTTTAGACAATCAGGTACCTACAGAACCAACATAGCAAACAATCAAACCAGCACAATCAAATAGTAAGCAAACAAATTAATTTTATTTTATCACACCAAGGCCCTGGTAAGGAAAGCCCGAAAGCAGAATAATGTTATAATATTAAAATCTAAAAATTGACGAAATTGATATAATCCACTTAAAATATAATAAGTAAGTACTTATATTGATTCTGCAATAGCTAATACATAAATAGGTTCTAAATAGTTAGAAGAAACCCAACACAATGTAGGTGTTCTACAAATAGATGAAAAGTTAATTTAATAAACTACAAAAGTTCTCTCACTGTTAGATATAATTTCTAAGTGCATAGTGCCAATAACTGCATAGTTACTTAAATCTTACAAACTAGATATTTGATAACAAATAGAACACCATTTTTAAGCACGACAAAACATTCATAGTTAAAAATGTAGAGAGACTTACTGAGAAATGTGCTAATAATTCTAAATCTTGAATTTTTTTTTGCTGATTTACTTATAATATATTAGATTCATTAGTATCAGATCTGTTGGTAAGTTGAGATTTCATTTATTTAATTGGTTGATAAGCAACTTTTGCCTTGATATTCGTTGACATGTCTTCGATTTCGTCAGAGATCAGAATTTTGTACACTCTACTATAAACTAGCACAAAGCATTGAATTTAACGGTATCACATTTTAGCCACATTATAAATTTTATTAAATTTTAGTAAGTGACTAACGGATAAGAATAACTTTCAAATTGCTTACACTGGTTTAGATAACATTTACATATAAGAAATTAACTTAATTTTTGGGATTACAAAGAATCTAATAAAATTCGTGTAAGTTTTATAGCAGAATTGGATAATAAATTTTATATAGTACGACGAAGAGGATCTATCTTTACGGTCTCTTTAATTAATTTAATATTTTGAAAAGTTACAGAATTTGCAGCGGCATCGCCGTTACAGATAATCTGATTTGCGAGACCATTATCCTCTGGCGTACGGAAATGGGTCATAAAAGGGACTAGTTAGGAGCGATGGAAATGTATTGCTGTCCACTTGTTGTGGCGTTTGTGCCAGATGCGAGTCTCTTGTGACTGATGCGTGGCTCGTCGTCCCTCCGTGTCCACACTTTGTGTTACGCATACATACGCTATAACAGCTACGTCGTCACCAGGTAGATGCACCCGGGGATTCAAAATCGTCGTGTTGGTTTTTACATGGGTTGGAGTGTTGTGAATAAAGAACTTATGAAATTCAACACCTTCCACCAGGTTTCCTAGTGCATCAGGATCAAATGACGTGACATTCGGATCGCATAATTTTGAATAAGTATCGAAGTCTCCGTTATTAATGGCATCTATGAGGACTTCTGTAAGTTTGATTACTTCTGCCCGACGCAAAGAAGCGTTGCTGTCTCCTCGAGCCTTGCTGAATGAATCTGCTTTTGTTAAAGCTTCCTCGTCATGCTCCTTCGAAATTACAGTACATGCTCTATCTACTCCCTTCTTATCCTTGTCCAGATCATCATCTTCCAATGTTGTACTGCTATCAGTCGACTCCTTCACCTGAGAGCCATCACCTTTCTTGTTCACCATAGACTTGCCGGAAAAGTTTCGTGTGGCAAGCATAGTAGTTAAGATAGCTCCTTTCAGTTTGCGCCGAGCATTGAATTTCTTCAAGCAGTCTACAGTCTCTTGCCTGTGCATAACAGAAGCAACACGCTCGCGGTGGCAAATCCATGGGTGCTTGAGAGCCTCAGAAGCCGTGATTCTCTTACTTGGATTTACAGTTAACATTTGATTTATTAAGCTTTTTGCCTCCGGTGTTACCGTGTCCCATTCTGGAGACGGGTAATCATAAGCACCAGCTTTAATTTGTCCATATAGTCGATGTTGGTCTTCATCCCAAAATGGAGGATAACCAACCAGCAAAATGTATAAAATAACACCGCACGCCCAAATGTCGACAGGTTTGCCGTACGGTTCTTTTTTAAGTACTTCAGGTGAGAGATAGCCGGGGGTACCAGCAAAGCCGAACCATGCTTGTTGGTCGCCCTGTACTTCAATGGCTAATCCGAAATCAGCCAGCTTGACAGCAGCTCCTTTCGCTTTGCTGGCTAATAAAAGATTTTCAGGTTTTAAGTCTCTATGAACCACTCCGTTGTGGTGACAGTGGTGAACAGATTCCAGAATTTGTTGAATACAATGAGATGCATCAGCTTCAGAGTAAAATTCTCTGGCTACAATGTCTTCGAACAGTTCACCACCCGTAACTAAATCAAACACGAGATAGTGAAAATGTTCTTCCTGAATAGAATCATGAAGTCTTACAATATTAGGGTGCTGGAGCTTTCGGCAAATTCGCGCTTCTCTTTCTAACTTCTGGAAGTCTCTAGCTGATAGCTTTTTAGTGTTAATTATCTTCGCCGCAAATTCAAAACCAGTAGATTTTTGCACAGCTCTGCGTACGATTGAAAAGGCTCCTTTGCCTAATTCTTCTTTTAGATCATAATTGTCGGAAAATCGAGTACTGACACCGTCACGATTTGGATTGGCCATTTTAACACAAAAGTTTTATTGAATCACTGATTTATTATAAACTTACTGCGTAAACTTTGAGCACAAGTCTTCAATAAATGAATGTAACTGTAACAAGAAATAAAAATTCGTTAGATAAATATACTAAGCGTAAAGTGACTTTAATACCTACATATTCTAAATAATATTATTGTACCGAATGCACTACAATTTGTATATTTTATTTATCGGTGAATTCTTATTAGAAATAGATTAATGTTCTACACTGACGGTGCATTTTCTTAGAGGTGTCTTGTAATGAGTGCCTATAGATATTTCTTCTACTTAAATCAACTGTAATAGTTAATCAAGTTAAGTGTGCCAAACAGATTAAAACAGTCACATAAATTAAAAAAAACTTCCTTCTCGTATCTTTCGGTTTTCCTGTTAAAATATTAGCCATTAGCATTTTTATTTGTGTATTTGCTAAAGGATTGGTTGATACATTGTGTACTAGATGCTATTAATATTTTTATTTATATCTTGCTGTTCTTATCCCACTCACGGAATGGTCAGAAAATAGATATTGTCAAGGAGCGGATGAATTTATACGAATGAAAAACGTCGGCACTATTTTGGTCACTCAAGCTAATTTGAAGTTCTGCATGCTTAATATAAAACGCGTAGATGCCTAGACAATAGTAATCGTGGTCACAAACATAGACTTCTAATATTAACAGTACGGCACCGGGATGACATTTAGTTAGCGCAAAATAATCGATACACCATTGTCTCAACACATTCACCAAAATCCCGAGGACATTATAATCTGCCGCATTTAAAATATCAAAATTTATCACAGGATAAACGCTTTAAGAATTGATCCACTTAAGTTTAAAAATATCACTGATATTAAATTTTATACTAATATAATTAACATTACGCGACTTGGATGATATTCTTAGCATTTCTAACTCGAACGAATGATCCGCGGTGTATTTTTAATAGTGGATAATGATCCCAACATTGGAATCGCAGGCACAAACTATCTTGAAATAGGACAAAAATAACTTATTTACCTATTATGTGCCCATTTTACACAATATTCGACAAGATGAAGATCAAAAACGAAGGGCCTGGCCCTACACCACACACTCCTTCTGCTCCGGACACGAGCTTCGGGGTCAAATTCATAGACATTTGAGTGTTGCCCGTGCGAAACACTTGAAATCATCTGATAACGAATCCTCAAAAACACTTTACTTTTAATCTAAATATGCTTCGAAGCATTACTATGTCTTTATTAAGCACTGTAATTATCATTATCACTAGAAATAACGTGTAGTTTTTGATATTTAATTAATTTCTTTGCCAACATTTTTAATGCTGTGAACCCTGTCTGTGTACGTAAAATCGATATACTAGCGCAACGCTAAACCAAAGAGAATTGACGAGACTTCTGTGAGCGCCATCTTGTGAAAATATGACGCAACGAAATATTCGTTCGGGAATCGCCTATCGCTGCATTTAATTTTGAAGTAAACATCAGTGTAGAAACAAATAGCTAATCATAACAAATATTGTTATCAAACAAAAATAAATTGGAACTTGTTATTTATTGGTACAACGATATTAGTTTCCTTACTTATAATTGCATGATAAAGGCCGATTAAAACTTTTATAAAGTTATACGCGCCGCGTTGTCTTTTTGCGATTAGTCTTGTCTTGATTCTTTTGTTAACTGTGTTTCGTTCCACTTCAGTTGAATAATAAATAGGTATAATGCTTTTTTTATAGCACAATTACAGAGGTCGTCTGATCTTGTACGGAGACTCCATGTTAGACAATAGGTAGTCAATCTCATTCTGCTGTACCTACTGTAATATATTTTTGATTAATAACTCTGCTGATGAAATCTATCATTGTAATTTTTAATTCAGTGTATTGTTTTATCACGAAGATATTATTACGTTACTAGATTTATTCTATATACGTAAATATATAGTTTTGGTTGGTTTCTTTACATTGATCTGATACACAAGGGAAAAATTTAAAATTTTTTTTGTTGCATGGAATTTTATGTCTGTTGTTTACTAATTTTAGGTCGCTGATTTCGAATCTATCCTCATTTTTTCTGTAACAGCTCTAGTTTTCGAGATACAGCTATCAGACGTATTTTTGTACTTGTCATATTTAAAATTCAATTTAAGCGAGCAGTTTTTTTTTTAAAGTCTTTTGTTTAACAATGTCTGCATCGAGAAGTATCTGTAAAACCGATCCCATTTATTTTTGTAATGTCTGTGGTGAATACACTTTTAAAAATTGTAGGCTAAGTGTGTCGGAGTTCACAAAACGGGTGTATTTTGATTACTTTGGAGTTCCTTTGGACACCCGTGACAAGTACTGGATCCCGCATATGGTATGTAAAACATGTGTGGAGTCCTTGAGGTCATGGGCTAATAAGAAAAGATCCCATTTTAAGTATCAAACACCAATGATGTGGCGAGAGCCTTCACATCATCAAGTCGACTACTATTTTTGTGTGATTGGTATAAACGGGATCAACAGGTGAAATCCGTCAAAATGGTTTTACCCTAACTTGTTATCTGTTTTTCGACCAGACCTGAACTCCGGCGATGAACCACAACCCCAGCAATCTTCATCTACACATAATGTTGATGATTTAAAAGAAAAAAGCTATACAAAGTCAAATACATCTCTAAAAGTTCCAGAATTTGAGCACTGAGAAACTTAAAGCTGGAATTTTTGATGGAACACAAATAAGAAGATTGATAAAGGATGGAAATTTTATAAGCTACATGCCTAACATTGAAAAAAATGCCTGGAATGAATTTGTATGGATTGCACAAAATTTTCAGAAAAAAAAGATGAAAGTTATTCCGAGCACATTAAATTGATGTTGTCATTCTTCCAGCAGCTTGGTTTGTAACATGAGCATCAAGGTACACTTGCTCCACAGCCATTTGGACCGTTTCCCTGAAAATCTTGGTGATCTGAGTGAAGAACGGTTCCATTAAGACATTCGAACTATGGAAGAACGATATCAGGGTCACCGGAATGCTCATAATTATTTATTTATTTTATTTATTTTAAAACTTCATGTACAATATCGCACATAGGCGGACTTAATGCCATAGGCATTCTCTACCAGTCAACCTTTGGGTGATGCTGAGAGTGGGGTAGTAGGTGCAAAAAGGAAGTTTTAATTAGGAGATGAATAAAATAATAAAATAATGATGAGTACTTACATACCTACATTTAATTACACAAATAACAATATATAATAACTATATGAAAATATAAATAATACATAAACATATCCAATATATACATAATTAAAATACCTAATATACATATACAATATATTATACTTATACATATTACATATAATACTAACAATGATGAGATGATTCCGCAAATTCGTCAAATAGCAGATCACGGACCTTAACCTTGAACGCATAACGGTTTGTGGACATCCTGATTTCAAGAGGTAGCGCATTCCATAAAAGGACAGACTGGACAAAGAAAGAGGAGCTGAGAAATCCAGAAGTGTGAGAGGGACAGAGGAGGAGAAGATTGTTTAAAGAACGTAAGTTTCTGTCATGGTTGGAGCAGAGATATTGGAAATATGGTGTCAGGTAAGAAGGGGGTGATGGGGAATTTAGAATAGAAAAAAGTGTAGTTAATGCGCGCTGATTACGACGTTGTCGTATAGGCAACCATTTTAATTTTAAGCGATACGATGAGACATGGTCATATTTTCTAAGGTTAAAAATGAATCGAATGCAGTTATTTAGAAGTCGGTCATATTTGTTGAGGAAATCTGCATTCAGGTCAAAATAGCACACATCACCATAGTCGATTGTGGGAAAGATAAGAGTTTGCACAAGCATTACCTTAGTATTTGAAGGGAGAAAATTCTTCAGGCGATAAAGAGCGCGAAGAGATCCCGTAACTCTTTGGCTAACGTTAGTGACGTGAGCTTGCCAATTCAGTGTGGAATCGATGTGCAGGCCAAGGTTTTTGACTGAAGGGCAGAAAGGGATTATTTTTCCATTAAATAAGACCGGTGGCAACCCAACTATATCCAACCTGCTCATCATGCGATTACTGCCTATCACAATCGCCTGACATTTGTTCGGGTTGACTGTTAATCCAAATTCTTTTGACCATTGCAGTAAAATGTCTAAGTTATGATTTAAGTCAGAGATTGCTTGCGAGATGTTTTCAACCTTGGCCTGGCAGTAGAGCTGCAAGTCATCGGCATACAGATGATACGCACATTGAAATTTATGAGTTAATAAATTAATAAAAATAGAAAAGAGTAAAGGAGAGAGTATGCCACCTTGAGGAACGCCAGCATCAAGTTTACACCAAGTCGATGAACTCTCATCGATGCAAACCATTTGCTGACGCCCCTGAAGATATGTCGAGAACCATTCCAGTGTATCATGAGAGACCATAAGATGGGACAGGATTGAAATAAGGATATCGTAACTGACGTTATTGAAGGCGTTCGAGAAGTCCACCAAAGCCAACACAGTGACTTTAGCGTCCTCCATTCCCGCCCTCATATCGCCAGTCACTTTAAGGAGAGCGGAAGTCGTACTGTGCCCGGGCCTGAATCCAGACTGCAGAGCGATCAAAAGATTATTCTTGCGGACAAATTGTGACAGCTGCTTGTGGACGCAGGCCTCGAGCACTTTCGAGAGGAAAGGAAGAATGGAAATTGGTCGGAAATGGCTGGGATGGGTAGGATTGTTAATTTTTGGTAATTATGGTGGCGGACTATTGTTGGAGCATTAAAAACAGCCCTTGCGAACCAAGCCAAGCAAGAAAATCATATAAAAGATTTTTTTTGATTGTAGTGATTGTTTTTCTAATGATTTCCTTAATAAAAAACTCTTTTTCCTAAAAAACGTATTTTTTTTATATCTCAAAAACTAAAGCTGATAAAAAAATCTGACTTCAGATCTGAAATCAGCACCCCATAAATATACAATAATAGTTATATTTTTTTTTGCTGTTCCCTTGTGTAATGATTTCCGAAAATATGTTAGGATTAGTGTGCCTACACATTAGATGATTCTGAATGTATCTTTAGTTATCGCATATAATTATAATTCATTCCTAATCGTCTGATAAGGAATAAATACTATTGGACCCTACGTTTTCAGTCAAATAAAAGTATTAGTATTTAGGTATTTGTTATAAATCCACTCTTATAAATCCGGATACATGTTTAGGTATGTTACCAACAGGATTTTAACACAAATGTGTTCCAGAATATTCCTAACATAGATGGGATTTGAACTCGAGACCTTACGATCTACCTGCACTTGCGCCTTCTAGACGTAAAAAGCCTGCTGTTTGAACAACAGGATTTTTTCCAAAATTTCATTACCCCAACAAATGACCACTTTTAATTATAACAATTCGAAAAATTAAACATCCCAAATTTTTATTAAGTCAAATTTTAACGCGGCAATATATCCCTTAAAAAATTGCATTAGGACATTTGATATTTTATCTAAAGGTTTATTACAGCAAATACCTTTTAGACACTAATAATTTTATCAAATGATTTGTTAAGGCAGGTTACATATACACATACACTTGAGAGCAATAAAATCGCACACCTTGACTTTTTTTGTGTTAAGGCAGTTTTTTCCCGCGTTATCCGGGGAATCCATGTTTCTTTGTTTGAGCATTAGTTTCGTAAAATAAATTGTACTGATCTATGATGATGGATAAGCTATCTCGGGAAATTGATTTTTTCGACACTTCTGCCATTTAAAATAAGAAATACCGTAATTTTAAGTAATAAATAACGCAAAGAAAATGTTAATGGAAATTATTTTGCCTGTCAAAAATTTACGAGATGACATATTATTATTACTTTTTTATAGATAAAATAGACTAGGCATTGTACAGGTGACGTTAATAAAAAACATACAACATAATTTAGTACATTATTGGCGGGCCATGATATCAATGACAATGAAGTAAAGGCTGTGGTCGCAAGTAGTCGCAACGTAGTTTGTTGCTTACTCGGTGGGACACCTCAGTGAGCGAGTAATTTTTGGCGGTTTTATAATGCATTTTTTGTACAGTTACAAGCTAAGTCTCGCATTCGCGTTTTATCTATTTGCGGATAAAAAAATATCACGAGGGGTGCGGGGGTAAAATCTGAATTCAATATATTTACGAAAATTTAATGTACGTTCACAAAAACCAAACGAAATTTAAGAAAAATAGTGATCTCCATAAATTAAATCTAAGGAACAAAAACAAACTCGCTGTGCCCACTACTAGGCTCCATAAAATCTCTAACTCGTTTCCAGGTCAATGTATACGCTTTTACAATAAACTTCCTTTAGACGCAATAGAATTATCGATAGGTAAATTTAAAAAATATGTTAAAATTAAATTATGTCAAAAAGCTTACTATAGTATTTCAGACTACATAAATGATAATAGTATTTGGAAATGAATTGCTCTTCTTATGGGGTGCATGAAAGGAGCCTCCCCGAGTGACGTACACAACAATTCCCTACGTCCGGCGCACCCTGGGCAATTCGCAAGTTCTTAAAAGCGAATTGGCTAATCCTTTCACCACGATGGCAAGTCAAAACCTTGACCACCTTACTGACTGTCCAAAATGGCCTATCACCTGCACAAGAGAGGCGCTCATGATCGCCGACGAGAGCACGATAACAGTGGCCACTTATTGAACCAATAAAATTTGACTCAGCCATCGACACGACGAAGAAGAAGATGTGATTTTTTTATGTAATTTTATATTGTTATATTTTTCATTTTAAAAGATGGTGCACATGAGTTTCTCACCAGCTCTTCTCATAATGCAATACCCATCGGAGCTGGTACTTAGATTGATTTTAATTCGATTCTAAACAGTTTGATTAAAATTAATCTGAGCCCCGGTTATTCAAATCATTGTAATTAGTATAATTTAGTATTATTTATTATTTACTTTTATATCATTTTTTGTAATGTTTTGACGTGTTCAAGCGCCTCCTGGGGCCTATGAAAATAAATGATTTGATTTTGAATTTGAATTTGAATTTAATTCCACAAACAATAAAAAAACCATAGGTCCGCTATATTTAAACAATACCCTTTAAACTTTCTTGTATTTTCAGGCGTTTCTTACTACAATGAGACCAAAAAAAAAAAATGGAATATGTTTGATGATTATGGTGTGTCACTAATCAATCAATAACTCCAAGTTCATATACAAAAATATGAACAATGATCCATACAAACATACTGGTGAATCCCGCGAAATGAGTTAAGTTTGTTTAATCTATTGATAAAGTACAGATACAGGAACTGTAGCCTGTCGAAGTAAAAAGTCGCGTGTAGTCCGTTTGTGAATAAGGTAGTAATAAATTACAGGATAAGTGAATGTACTTTACCTTTGTCTATATATTGTCACATTTCCCCTGTAGTCGGAAAGTTAAATTTTACATAACGTTTCTGAGTTTCTGAGTTTTTAAAAAGCGACGCCCGCACTAGGAATAACTCCTGTGTCGCGGGGGTGTTCACAAACATACATTTCACACACACAAAGCACACCCAAAATCAGAACAAATCACACAAAGATTTGTCCCATGTGGGGGATCGAACCCACAACACCAACGTAGTTGAAAGCGGCGAGGCGACCGCTTTAACCGCTACGCCAACCGTGCACTCAAACTATTAGTGGATATTTTATGCTACGGAATAGCCAAGTTATTGACCTCAGTTTTCTACACATAAACGATTTTGGCTCCGCGTTGATATTGATATATCAGCAAAAATCAAATTAATGATGTGCAGACATACGATTTCATAAGTAGATATAGAAGATAATGTATGAACCCAAATAAAATAAAGAAATCATTTGATTAAACTTGTTGCCGGGCGACGCGGTAGGTTTGCCTAAAAGTAATCAATCATTTCTGAAGAGACGCTGAAGTATAAAAGCAAGCTTGTTATTTTTGGTTTAAGAAAATTATACTCTTCAGAACCCACATCATTCTGAGTGTGGAGAAAAGACTTGTCATAACTAATGACAAATTTTTTTGCGTCATATCGAGATATATTATAGTAATTCAGCAAACACAAGCTTTGGACCTCACCGCTTCTCGTATGCGACGTTTAAAACTAGGTATATATGTTGTATTATTTTTATCGAGTCGTAAAGGTATGAAGGATGAACGTACATGAAGAAAAATATTGATTATTATTTTCTGTATAAAAGGCAGTGCAAGAGGTTGTGTCATCAGACTTAGGTATCATTATGTCATATTCTCACTGATTCCTAAATTGCTATTTAAAACGAGGAAATTTCGCCCTAGAAGAATCAAAGAACAGTCCAGCTTTAGTAAGATATCCTGGTGCTTATACTACGATTCATAGTACCGGTGGTTTATATTTCTAACGATCACTAGTGAACTATTTAGTTTATGCACCGTTGTGTATATTTTTATTTAAGTACGTTGTTTGGACATGTAAGCTTTCAAATACAGGATGCTTTTAAAAAGTGACCCACCTTAGAAGCTTTTTGTGTGAGTTTTCAAAAGGACAGATATGATCTAGAAATTAATTTAGGGCTTGGTTTGTAAATCGTCATCACCTACGAACGAGGTTTGACAATTGTTTGATACCGGTCTGTAACGGCGCGGTGGGATAAAAGACCCCTTGTGAACGGGCTAACTCCAGTTGATTCACAAAAATCAAAACTGGTTCGCATCTTGCGCAAGTGCAGGGGGAGCAAACAAGGGCTTTCGGAACGGGCCCTTCCAAAATTCGCCGGTGCACAATGCACCCTCCGTACCATCCCCACGCAAGCACTCTTATTATTACGCGACTCCGGTTCCTGTCCCCATATTGTTCATATTATTTTGGTATTCGCTAGACGCGTTTCGAAGTTTTCGTATCTCTGTGCCGTTACTTTTGAAAACTTGTTAAGAAATTGCAATCAGTGCTAATCGGAGGCGATATCTATCGTCTGAATATCGAGAGGTGAATGTAACAGTAGTTGAGGCGACTTGAGAAAAGTGCAAATAATTAGCTCGAAGGCATTCATTCGATTGGCTCCGTCTTCGATTCTGTCACCTAATATTTGCAGCGAAGGGAAGTATTAAGGTTTCGAGCGCTGCGGTCGTCTCAAGTTGCTTTTCTCATGAGTGGACGTGCGTGTAAAATAATAACTTGAGAATAATATGTGTGGTAGGAGCGTCGGATGCACGGCGTGCGGCGTGCAGCACCCGGCTTTGTAGTGTACGAGTATTATCGATCGTGGACTACTTCGCTATCCGTGAAATGCGTTCTGTGTATTCGGTGATCGCTTCAAATTGGCGGGACTCGAGTCGCGCGCTAATCTGTATGAAGCCCACACAGTAAGTTCATGAACTTCATCATATTATATTCTTTAGTTAGGGCAATTTTTCTTTCTATTTATTCCTTGGGATTATATTACTTGTGTCAAGTAATCGTAATTAATCAAAGATCCTAAAAATAAACCTGTTATAAACGATATTAATTAGATAGAGTAAATTATTAGAATACATCGTTCTAATATGTAGTACCAAACGTACCTAAAAGCATAGGATTAATTAATAAAACTATGCTACTATAAATCAATTTTGGCCTGCACAATTTTCTTTAAGATGTCTATCTTATTCCGCCGTCGTATATTGTAACTATTTATGACCGACTTGCAAATTTACTCGGTCAACGAAAAAGGAATAAGGAAATCTCGACCGTATCCGGTCATTGACCCCATGAACGTTCAAAATTAAACCGTTTTAAAAGCTTGTTAATGTGCAAAGCCCATGGCTCAGTCACCGTGTATCCTTTACGTTTCTTTCACTCTTTTTCTTTTGTGCCGAGCCTCGACGCGTTACTTAAAAGTAAATAATGATTTAATACTGATTGACGATGAGTTTTCTTGAAATACCCGATGACAAGAATAAAGCCATGCACACACACAATAATGATTTATTACTGATTGATGATGAGTTTTCTTGAAATACTCGATGATAAGAATAAAGCCATGCACACACATATAGAAAAATCTTTATTCTTATTTTACGAATGATGAAATTACCTTCGTCACAGAGGGCCAGATTGGCAATATGAGACTGAGGATAAAAAAAAGCTACGTACGTTGTGTAATGGAAGGACACACGGCAATGGCACGGTGTCCGTGCCTCGCAAATTAGCAATGTTCGAGACATAAAGAACGCTTTGACGTGACACGGTTTCCGTGCCGTGCAATATCCCATACATTGGGGCGGTGGTGCCTGTTCTATGGGCATTAGAAAAGGGGGTTACCAATTCGCGATCATTACAGGGCGGACAAGCAATTGGACGAATAAAAGCGGTTGAAGCTTCCCAGCTTTACGTTCAGTTGAATTATTCGTAATAGGGGTTCAATTCTCGGGTTGGGTGAAGTATTTTGTGATCCCCTGTTGCATAGTTAGAGCGTTTTAAATCGAGGTTTTTTATTTTTGTAATGTCACGCATTGACCGAATGGGAGGAACCCATTTATTGGTTCAAATTGGTTGACGGGACTTCTTTGTTACCATGCTATAATCTTGGTGAAGAGCAATAAAATTGCACTACGACTTCCATGATGATCTTATGTCAGATTAATAATATAAATATTTATTCTCCTAAGAGGCCTCATATAGATGGTATCCTTAGGTAGTAGGTTTTATTACGTCTATACATCATATTTATTTTTAATTTATTTTATATATTTTTCATTATATATCACTTGTCACCTGAGGTTCCAGCTGAAAATCAACGTTGCCTAATTTTCTGGCAACAATATGTTGAGCTGTGGCCTTTTAGGCACCATCATAGCATATCAAGTCTGAGACATAAACTTATTATTGTTCTGTATATTTTATTTTATTTTCTTTTTATTATTTGTAAGTTTCTATTTTTTTTTTATTATTATTAATTTGATTTTAATTTTATTTGATGGTGATCTAATAAATAATTTTTACTTTTTACTTTACTTTAATCCTTAGGTATTAATAACTTTGATAGTACATCGTTTCTATCCTACACCTCTGTTATAATGAATTCAAATTAACGAGGCTATAAACAAGGCTTGAGTTAATTATGCAGGCGAGGTAATGCAACTCGAGTAGAATATTTTAATGATATACCTTACGTTAACCCCCGGTACTAAAAAATATTCCAAAGGGGAATTTCTTAGTAAACAACCAACGCATATATCCTTTAGTATGTAAATTAGCTTGAAGTTGTTCTGATATTTATTAAGAATTAATTTTTATATATTCATTTCACTGTACCAGCCATTGTTACACCGTAAAAAATACTAACTGTACCAGGACGGTTCCCCACAGATTAATATAAGTATGCCCAAGTTTAAAAAATTATATAATTAAAATTGATCGGCTTTAATTTTTTGACTTGAAAATATTTTTAAGAAATAAATGTTAAATATGAATAATAATGAATGAAAATCACCAAATGTTGATATCTAAACCAGAAATCATATCAAAGTCAAAAGATCTGACGATTGAGCTCGTAAAGGTGACCGCTGAAACCATGTGGAAAGCGGAAACTGCGCACGGTTTCAACCTGCCGACGTAGATAATATACACATGTATACCTAAATTGTACGCATGTACAGTCCGTACGACTTAACTGTGCACCTCGAGCTGTGATACAAGCATCGAGCATACATGGTTAAAAACAGACGACCAATTTCTGTTAACTTTTGAAATCCCACATAATAAATATAATGAAATATGGGAAATTTGAAAATGCTGTTTAAAAGACATTACGCGTTCAGTTCCGTCGCCATTTCGCCATATCCTAAGAAAAAAAAATTAACCCACAAATTAAAATTTTCAGGAGACGCGTTTTTGTGTTTCATCGTAAAAAAATGCAGTACAAGAGTGGGTTTGAAAAGCTTAATTACTAGTGAATTGATAAGACTTTTAAGGTTTTTATTTAAGTCGAGAAGGTTAAAATATGCAATAAACGAAAAAACCCCAATCGGCGGTTTGGGCTTCTTTTTTAGGATAGGGCGATTTTACAGGCCCCTTTTAAAGGCGACTAAACACTATCTGTTACTTTTCTTACCACCTCAAACCTCGCTAGTGGACAGAGCTTAATTCCTGAATGATATTGAACATAGTTTGGGTTGTATGTTCTACTTGTAAAGTTGCTGCACTGGCTGCAGCATTAAGCTTCCTAGTTAATCGACAGAAAAAAAAATCCTTGTATATCTTGTTGGAAGTTATGCACGTGAGTCTAGAAGATTATTCCATCTATATTCCACAGCGCGAGGTGCACAGTTTAGTCGTACGAGTTGCACAATACAAAGTGTGAGGTGGCCACGTGACCTGTAGGGTAGCGGAGGGATCCGTCTGCCACCGATGACGTCATCACTACCCGTGGCCGAATAATCGTTTCGGGGTTATTGTACGTAACATCTATGTGAATAAAAGCCTTACTTTATAGTGGAAGTATATTGAGATAGGATCAGTGATGAATGTGTAAATGTGATATTGTGTCGTCATCATTTATAAAAGTAATGATAACATCTAAAATTTCGGGTAATTTTCAAGGAAAATTTTCAGCTCGTAAATCCAAGATTCCTAGCAAAAGTTTCAAGACGCTGCTATCTTTAGCACCCTATTACTGTTTTTGTATAATTTCATTTGCCGCTTTGTGAAGTTCATTTTGTACATTTAAAAACATAAATCTACATGACATTATTACGAGTTTCCAGTCATTAAACCACCAACACGGCCAACGTTCCTATCTCTTGTCACAGAGATATGAAATGACATACAGTTGCAGGACCAGGCTGTTCAATATAAATGCTAATTTTAAGATAAGGCCTGTGCTATCTATAATCAGGTTTGTTGCAAGCATGACATTACTAAAGTAAAATGGGAAAATCCTTGTCTATTGAACGATTTGTATTTAGCGTATCAGGCGAAAAGGTGTGTGTCCACCTAATGAAAAGTGGTAAGAACAAAAAAATAGAAGAATATGTGTCTGCGGTGCCTATACATGAATAATGCGATATTAATTAAAAACTAATCATTTTAGGCCTTAATCTCTTTACCAAACTGAAAAATAGTACTGCAAGCTCTGCTTGGCTGGTATCTCGTTCACTAGCTAAAGCACTAGGATCTTATGCTTTCACCGAAGTCCCACATTGATCAAGTTAATTCATCTCTGATATTTCATATGTTCCAATTATATCGTATTCCAAGCTCGCGTTTGCCTCTAGCGAGGAAAATATTTTATCCGATTCTAGATTTTATTGGTTACTTGATATTGTATAGACATTGCTAGTATGTAGTGTATGTACTAAGAACATAGTTGTATGCGTAGGGCGGTTGGTCGACATCGGACACCTATAGCTCACGTTACACACAATTCCTTGCTTATTGCACACACACTACAACTGTTTGTAGGTGTGAAAACTATTGCCCAATCAAGAAAAGGAGATTTTCCTCTTAGTAACAAGTATCTAAGAAAATCTTTGACCACTCAGTAGGTAATGCTATCTAATTGAATGATTAAGTTATAAAAACTTTTCTCTCAGCCACTTTAAAGGGGTCATGAGCTAAATATTGATTAATTTCCCAATATGTATAACCAGACTTAAGATACATTTAAATACATACACAATACTCATAACACAACACAACCAAAATTATTAATGTTAGTAAAACAGGTACAGGTAAGCAACAGATAGCTGCCTTTGTTAAAATATATTCTAAGAAGTTTGTTTTCAGTCTTCAGGAACAGTCTCAATTACTAAACTTTAATAACAAAAACAAGTCTACAATTTAAAGTTTTGTTTTACGTGATCCAAATCCAAATTCGATCATTATAGGCGTGGAAATCGCAGACAACGTTGTATTCTAGACCGAGTAACTCCGAGATCTTACCAACAGATTTCTGTTTGAATAATTCAGTGCCAGTTTCAATCTAACTCTGGTTTTGCTAGCATATTTCTTTTTAAATTTAGAATTCTTCATGCAAACATTATTAGTTGTGTTGCACGTTGTAAAGTACGACGATGTGGTCTACCAATTAACTGTACTGCAGTACACTCGTGTCTATAGTGCCTGCTATAATTAAATTGAGAGAGACAAACGCCTAATGTAATAAATGTTTCGTAACGATGTATGTAAGGTCTTGTTTAAACATTCTAAACTAGCTGTAGGCCGTACCGTGTCCGCGTGGAAAAAACTCCACCAAACTTGATCAATGTTTCAAACTGCAAGGTTCTATAAAACCATTCATATAGGGCTGGTACGTCTTAAAGGGCTGATCTACGCAACCATACAATTTCCATCAAAATTAACGAACTGCCCATATAAACCGGATGCCTCTAATTTCACTCCTTTGGGGGCGAACAGAGGGACTTCCATTCAACCGTTCAATCTTTACTTTTCACTCTTAGGGAAAAACATTTATTTTAATATTAATTACCAAAAATCTCTTTTTAGTGTGCCTCGAAGTCATACAGGAACAAACTATCAAGTTCGTAGCTCCAGCGCGGTTTAAAGTTGATGAATCAGTTAGACGGACTAGTAATAATAAATTGCATAGGTAAATACATGAAAGTATGAATATGAAATCAACTTTTCAAATATTTTGCTAAAAGCCACGCTTTATTTGAGAAAAGGTTGAAATCAGCGGTGATTTTTGATGTGAAAAACGTGTCAAAGTACGATATTCTGTAAAATCATGTAAATTGATTTGATTTAGCGTAGATTGTGGTGGCAACTTGGGTTGTAGAACGAAAGCTTCAAAGGCTATCAGGGTAGGCACACCTGATTTTTTATGTAATCTATTTCTGAATAAATGTATTTTTTATGGTGATATTAATTTGATCATTAAAATGAGATTTATAAAAGCTGACGTAATAGTAGGTAACTATTAAGTCAGTTTTTATAAATCTTATTATTATTGATACTCGCTTATTTACTCATGTTAGGAAATAGTTTCATTCCGAAAGTTTCGAACATAGTTTTTTTTGTCATGTTACATTGAATACATAATAATCTATATTGTAAATATATGAATAAATACACAAATAACCTACTAAATAAGGGTACAGGTACAGATGTAGGTACATTTGCAGAAACATCTAGGCTCCCGGGCCGTTTCTTTTATATTGAAGAATTCTTCGTTCAGGATATTGTCCCATATACAAATCGTTCAGGATATTCCAGACGAGCCGAAGGATTTATTGTTTTATTTGCTACGGGACTCATAAAATTTATGTTTCCAGTAGCCAGCCATGTTTATGCTTCCTACAAGGAATATTTGTGAATATCTGACACAGATGTTTACTACACCGCTTGGTTACTGTAATCAAAGATCTTTTATTCGAAAAACCTTTTGAAATCAACCTTATACTAACGAGGCGTTACCCAGTTTTATACAGAACAGTGTTTTTTTAATCTTTTTGCGCGTCTCCTCTCCTTTCAGTAGTACAATAGTACAATCTACTTATCTGCGTGATGCGGACATACACAGACACTGATCACACACAACGATCCATTATTCAAATAAACCTTTAGTAATGAACCTAGTACTGCTTCCAAATGGTAGAAATTATAATTGAAAGGATTCTAAAGCTACCTCTAACTTCGTCCTTTAATTCGACACGGCTAAGTTAGTATACATGTATTTTATCTCGTTTTCAATTTATTTCCTCATCAGTTATTCAGAGAGGTTCAAGCCAATATAAATCGTATTAAACTCAACATAATATGAAAAGATGTTATCTTATGTTTGGCTTTTACCGTTTAATGATCCCGCTGGCTGACGTTAATCTTTATTTCGACGAGCTTTCAGTTTGAGCGCTCATCGTCGTCTGTAATATTGGATATAACGTTTTCCATGAAGCCTTCTGATTTTGCGAATATAGCTGGTAATATGATCAGTGGTACTTCACATTTTCATCAAAGGTGGAATTAATGTCAATGTCGGTTCATCGAATCCCCCCGGCCACGATACATGTCAGATTCGAGAGAAATTTGCAATGTAAAGATTGCGTAGCTCTATTTGTCCCTCGAGTCTTATTTCAAAGTGTGACTATTTGCTGTAGCTACAAATAGAATCTAATCTGTGCCACCAAGAAAACGTATTACTTTAATCATTGTGTTGCGCTAGATAAGATTAAAGTTTGAAATGTTCTTAGTACTTACGATAAAATAATGAAGGAAGAATCTTGTTTTGAGAAAGTTAGCACGTAAGTAGAGCAGTTTCGTCCTATCTAACCCAGTGCAAAAATATTTTGCATTACGGAAAAACAGTCGGTTCATTCGCCATATTAAAAACAGTCTTATTACACATCTTGAATCATTCAAGTCAAACCAGAGGCAATAATGTTTCAAGACTTCAAATGGGAGCTTTCTTTTAAAAATGTAAACGTGCTGTCTACTGCTTTTATTTTCCCAGCTAAGTAAATAAAGACGCAAACAGGGATCGTGATGAAATTCGCAGTGCCGGCCGTGCGTGCCTTATCTTACAATGCCGAGGCTTTTACCTCACCCCTGTCTACCCCTTCAGCTACTTGATGCTTAGATGTACACCCATCATTTATAAGTGCCTATTTTTATTTATAAGATGATCCGGTTTACTAGAATATTATGCCTTAAAGAATTTTATGTCCTGAAGTTTAATCTTTCATTGTATAGACTAGGTACTTATGTCATACAAATCGACGTAACTTTATTGCTCGTGATATCCTTTGCTTTTGTGTTTCAGATATAATCTGTAATCTGTCTATGGATAGGTACTTTCATTGACGTTTACTTTATATTTTATTCGGAATAAATCTACGCTATCCACATGCTTACTTTCGCTTGAGTAGATTAAGCTGTGTCTTTTGATATGAAAATAGAAACCATTATTGAGCCCTATATTCTACTGGCATAAGCTAAAAAAAATGCATAAAAGTACAATGCCGCAATTTTAGGCATTTATGTATGTATCCAAACAGGAAGTGATTACGATTTCAAAGGGAAATGTGAATCGAAGGATCGTGCTAGGGGGACGATGACCCGAGCAGGGCCCTTCGAACAGGATAGATGCGGAATTGCGTTTAATATCACAGATTCCGTCCTTCACAAGATCATGTTCACTTTTGGTCTCAAAAGAACGCTTCGGGTATTAGAATTTTAGTTATTTCATTACTGCTTTCTTTCTTTTGTTTGTGCGTCGTGTATTATACGTTCATTTGTTTTATACACAAATGCTTAAGATGAAAATTTTGTTTGGGTGAACACACTATTCTTTGCAATACAATATAATTATATAATAATGACAGCCTTAAAATTGGGAATATTACATATTTTAACTATGTAGATATGCTATTTAACCCAAGTAAAACTGCGAGAAGATTCTAGTGTAAGAATAATTTACATAAAAAAATATAATTCTCTAACATCAGCAGCACGCTGCCCGGTTAATGTTCGCAGAAATATAGTCTAATATTCCGAGTAAAATAACTAACTTCATATCTTCTCGTAAACATAAACTTACACGGCTTTATGTGTTTAGCTTTTGTATAATATAATATGTCAATGCCCTGCAAATTGTATAATACTGGCGAAAGTCGTAAATTCGGTTTATGTAGATGGGATTTGGTCGTAGACGGCGTGACGCCGGGGCTAGGGAATGACCTCCTTCGTCTTGGTATCGAGACTGCTTTAAAAACAATAACATTAATATACGAAACACGTACTACCACTGCCTCGGTATTCCAGACACTCAGAAGAATAAATAATAACTTTAGCATATTGATGCGTAAGCAATATTTTTTCGAAGAGGAAGACTATCAAGAGACGGAATTTGACTCCAAATTTGTTGATTTTTCTTTGAAGTTGTTTTGTCATTGTTGGCTTCTGTTGTTATGAATATCTAATCAATCGAAAATTTATGATTAGAATAATATGAGACGACAGTTGGTACTAGAAATTCTTAGAAAGAATAATCTTCATAAACATTTTGAATAGCCAATCTTCTAAATTCTGTTTCAATGAGAAGGTAACTTGTTTCAATGCTTAGTGAGTTTTCGTCGCAGGATTCATGGCTCAAGACAGAAAGACACTGAAATCTCTCAAAAACATTTCAGCACCTCGTAGGAGAGAGAAAGGGTCTACGATCCTAAACAAACAACACACTTGTCTTTCGATCAATAATTCCACTTTCGATGCAAAATATTGTGAACAAAACTGCTTACATAACTACCTACATACTTACTCTGTTATACATATAAGTAGTTATTCAATACCGTAGAATGCCGTAGATACATATAATAGATAAACCAATTACATAAGATTTTTTAGGGTATTTTTCGTACCGTCGATTTCTATTATGAAGTGTAAAATATCAAATTAACGTGAGGTTTTCTTTTCACGTGGATTGCATCGAAATGGCACGTCTGAGTGGGCGCCGACACCTATAAATATTAATTATCATCGATTTTAATACGATATTGGATAGAATACAAATTTGTTGGTAGGTATTACATCACAGGGCTTTCACTGCATTAATAGTTGGGTATCTACATACGATAATAGTATCATGCCCTTTCTTCTATCAACTCATCCTACCATTACCATCTTATCAGTTTTTTTTACTACTTTCAGAATGATCTCTTTATGTTTTATTTAATACTAGCTGACCCGGCGAACTTCGTACCGCCTTAGCGTAAATTTGATGCACTACTTTATTTTGTATAGCTGACCTATCTTATGTATGCGTACCTATTCAATTTGAACTGGAATCTATAATATCCCCCATATAAAAATGAATTTTTTTTTTTTTTTTTTTTTTTTTGCCGTAACAACCTTGTACAGAGTATTAGAAAACTACAAAAAAAAAATATCAGCCAAATCGGTCAAGCCGTTTTCATGCCAAGTCGTGACAACGGAAAACGGGTTTCATTTTTATATATAAGACAAGTTAAAAAACTAAAATATTGCGTTGAGTAGGTTTCAGAAAAGTCTATTTAACTTTCACAACTATTCAACTCACAAACGTCAAATAAATTTGTGAACGCCGCTCATAAATGTTATTCTACCGTCTACGAAGTATGGAGTATCCAAATTTCTGATCAGGTAATATTAACCTGTTAATCATAACATAACTAGATTCCTAGATTCCGATATACAAATAAATTAAAATAATGTAGTTATCTATATATTTCAGGCAAACCATTACAATAAACCTTTATTACAACATTCACACTTTAAGTAGTTATGGTACTCTACAATTGTTCAAGAAAATATTTTTTTAGTTATGTAGCTAAAATTTATTATGTGTTTGTTTTAGTTGTGCCGCGCTATAGGGTATATATAAAGGGTGAATGATCTCAATGTTTAATTTGTTAGGAATACTTGTTTTTTTCGGATATTAACACTGACCGTGTCTAGAATCTGTGTTTCGGTTCTTATTTAGATGCCATAAACTGCAGATCAATATTACTAAGTTTTTAGGAGGTCGTAAACCAAAGCTATCACCTTGAGTGTAACGTATCAAACACTTGTCGTACTGACGCTGTGTCTTAGGCTGCTAGAGTTTCCTCTTTGGACATTTTCTTTGTGTATAGTTTGCCGATGATACTGTTACGATCACTTTCATGGCAGTCATTACGCGATGTATCCGTTAAACAAGGCGATTTCCACTGTCGTATAATTAATTCCTATACATTTAGCATTTTACCTAAGTACTTATCTCCAAAAAATATATATCTATCTTTGGTAGATTTCTATAATAGTAAATAGTAACAATAAGTCATAAGCGGTTTCGGTGGTCTTATTAAGATGCCATAAACTGCAGATCAATACTACGGCTGTAGGCGGTCGTAAACCGAAGCAATCACGTGGAGTGTACCGTATCAAACACTTGTCTTACTGACGCTGTGTCTAAGGCTGCTAGCGGAACAGGAACATTTTCTTTGTGTATCAGGTTTACCAATTGTGCTGTTTGGAGCATTTATATGCCAATATCCGACGAATCAGTTGATTGTTTTTGTACGATGGTACTTAATACGCTATTTACTGTATAGTTAGATGACATTTCGCCAGTATCTACTGCTAGAATTAGAGTGTTTAGTCACGTCGTACTGAACCATAGTTCGCATGTTTGTTGTTGCTTGTATTTTTAATCATACTAAGTTTGTTGAAAGTAATACTGGCTTTCTTCTCACACTAGGTATTTTCATTTTTAGATACCATATTGCAATAAGTACCTTTATTACAAGCTCGTGTACCTACGTATCTGACAAAAAAATCTCCGGAGGAATCATCATCAATACAAATAAATAAAATTCAAGCGTCTGTTTTTAATGTCAAATTAGCAATGTTTTTTTAATTAGGTATAGCTATTTATTTGCCTTAAGTCTAGTTTTTATATTTTTTGTCTGCCCCAAGTACACATAAGCAAGATAACAGTACACGTTTAGAAATTTTACAGTTCTTAGATGAATATAGTTCGTTTAAGAGAGAATTAAGTTGTGTTTGGATCCTTAAAATTTTTAACGCCTAATAAGTTCTGTATTTCTGTCCTTCCCTTCTTTACGCTTAAAAACTAGTTACTGCGAAATTATCAAGAATTGAAAAACATATAGCAGATTTAATATTCGTAAATAAAATTTCATCATGTCAAATCAACATTTCATTCCGACATCGACATTGAAATATAATATATAAATGTTTGGTAAATTCTGAATACAAGAACTAATTCGACTCAGTTGTAAGAGCTTAAAAAAGCTGCTATTCAAACTTATTAAGCTAATTGAAACGCTACTAAGCTCTCACTGAGATGACTCAGATGATGCTCAGTTGGTATTCAGCGTTAGGCTTCTACTCAGATGATATTCAGCGTTAAGCATTCAAAATTGGGCCCATTTTGCTTGAATAACAGCTGAGTTAGCGCTATATCAGACGTTTTAGTAAGCTTAGTATTCAGCTTATGCTCTTGATGATTCCTCTTACTAAATTTTAATCTGTATTCAGCATGTCTGTGTTATTTGGGCCGTCTGTCTGCTGGTATCGGAAAATCTTCTCAACGGTTAAAGGTTTAATGCGGGTCAAAGTGCGGCAAAAGCTCGTACTTATTAGATAAAAAGAATACCAAGTACTAAAAAAACATACATATATAATTAAAAAAAATGTTGCCTACATTTACTTTATTCATGTTACATGAGTAGAAAATAATGTTGATTTTAATAAGATTTTTTGAGCTGCGAGAAAACATGAATGTGACATTGGGTATGATTGAACTTAATACGGAAAATTTTCTATCTATTTTAAATGAATAGATACAAAAATTTCATTATTTCAGTCAAATTCCTACCGTCGATTCCACTGGGCTACCATTAATAAAGCGAAATAACTAGGTACCCAATGTTACGATCAAATAACATGAGTGAGATGATGTAATTCTACCGGCCTAATGGCCAACACATAATGAAAGATTGTCCATATTAGTTAAGTACAACAAACAACAACACATGCTCAACATAGCGATTATATTATGATTTCATTTTCTTGTTTGTAGATCTTTTCTTGTTATAAGTTCCTCGACGGGGATTGGTCGGCGCGGGACGCAAAGCGGCGGGGCGTAGGTCGATAAAAGTTATTTAATAACAAGAAGCCCAGCTTTGGCGATGTAGTGCCACGTGATCTGACTTCTTCATAAGGATGCAATTAATGTAGTTTAGTCGATTACTATATTGTTATGTTGGTCTATGCTATTTTATTATGTAACTTGGATTAACCCATGGCATCAGAATTAAATCCATCCATTTTGTATTGTATTGTGTCTGATTTTCATATCACTAATCTTAATTAGCCATTAGCAAGTGCTAAATTAACTTTTGCCTGGTATTTTTATTTATATCATGGCTAAAATACTGATCTGATTGAGATTATTTCCTTTCCTCTTTACTGAAATACTATGTGAATTATGCTGTCAGTGAGTCTGTGTGTATTTTTTTATTCCATAAAGCTTTTGTTGAGTGTATAATCAGAAAAAAAATACTTGGCAACACCGGCGGATTACGCCATAATGTATCCTGCGCCAGTAATTTCAGAGCTTAATCCATCTATCAAACCGAAACAAAGCAGTGAAAAATGTAAATCCACCTATTAACAAGTTTTACCCATTTGCGTTGTGTTGATAAAATCCGTATGATAAAATTTTGCTATAAAATCGCATTGTGCTATCTTCTCGGTGTAAACGAAACTGAACTGAAAGTCAGTAGGTATGAATTTAAATGTTATAAAAGTTACGGAATCTTTTGAATTTTCTTCCGACTGTTGTAAAAGGAGGGGACTTTCCTAGTTGTCGGGGAGTAATTGAGTTGAACCCTTATAAAAGAGTAACATTCCGTTTTCGTTTTAAATGAGATCGAAAACACTCATTTAGTCGTAGATATTTCGCAAAACGACCGCAATTGAATCGCTATTTACTTTATTGATGGATTTCGGATGTTTGGAAGTTGGTTTATAATTGGGGTTTGTTTACCATCTAGGTACCTCGAAATGTTATCGCTTCCTTAAACTTTTTAAGATAAATAAAAATGTATTATTATCATAGTTGTTTATTAGTCTTTGTTTCATTGAAATTGCAAATGTAATTATGTATATTTTTGTTTAGAATTTCATAAAATATAATAATGTTAGTTTCAGTAATATACATTATTGATAAACTCGTTTGGTTCGAGTTTTCAATTACCTCCCACGGCGCTTCCCGACGAGTATTTATGAAATATGGCATCTCTGGCTTTTTCAACCTAAGGTACATTATAAGATCTATAAATGCGATTACCACTTAGTCTATATTTCTGTTTAGTTGTTTTTTTTGCTCTATAATTATATAATCTAAATCGATCGGAACGAAAATCTTAACCTGTTACGATGTTCGATTTCTGTTTTTATGCCGTAACAAAAATACAAAAATCTAAGTCTGACGATAAGGGTTCTTTTTCTACCCGCAGGTACTGAACCGTAAAAACTACAAGAACAGAATTTACATAAACACATATTTCTTGTGCAAACAGCGCATGAATACCACTTTAGCATAACGTGTCAAGGAGTGTTTTCTTAGCGTGTTTCCTGACGGTAAAGAATAGAGTTGTTTTTTTACCAATCCGATTTTCTTTCAGTGGTTCAGTACATAAAGTAAAGCATGTAATAACTGCAAACACATTTACGGATTCCTTTGTTCTTTTGGCAATATTACTTATCCCTAAAATGGTAAAAAAGCTTATGGGAAATCTAAAGAAGATAGTGGTTTATGTGTGTGGGTTTGGTCCTGTATGAAATTGTTATTGATTTGGTCTTTGTCTGTTTAGTGTCCTAGTATTGTATTATTATGTTGAACCTTAATATGTCGGTTGATCTTTCTAATAAAGTAGAACCATAATGATCATTTAAATTTAATTGCTCCTACGTACATTAAAGAACGTAAAAAGTTTATATTCTATTTCAGCTAAATATGTTGCCAGTTCCACTGTTCAAAAATATTCTTGTAACATAGAAACCTGGCAACACTGTATACGTATTATGGCACTTATAATCTCTGTAAGGGTAGGCAGGTATTGTGAAGACTGATGACAGTATTGGGTCGAAGCGGAAGGAAGCTGTTGTCACTTGAAGAGCATCTTTAGATACGATACACCACTACGGCCTAAGGGTAAAATTATTTATTTACATTACATACAGAATGAAAAAACACCGAAACTGTAAGAATGATAGCAATGTTTTACTTTTTAGAGTAGTTTAGTAATCCAATAACTGTAATAGCTAGTAGGCCTTCGATGATTTCTGACAATCATACTAATTTAACCAACTCAATGATGATGAGTACGAGAGAAGATTTATGCTATGTTTTCATAAAACAAATATTCTTAGCAGTGTTTCATAGTAATGTAGGTACACCCACTTATATTTTCTACATGCATAGCTAAAAAAGAAACAAAACGCAATAGAACTTGGAAGTTCAACACGTGAACATACAAAGCTTTTAAATGTTATTTATAGAAAAAGTTTGAAAAGAGATGTGATTTCTCGGTTTCGTCTCTCATTTGGAAGTCTCTAGAAGTTTCGAAGCATATTACGTGGCGGTGGCATCGCAATCGATTTGCCATTGGCTTTTATTAATAAGCCATTGAAATGGAATAGATTCGTGACATTGTAACGCAATTGTGATATCCTACCTTCAAGGTCTTTGCATTGTTATCGTATCGACAATGGAAAACATTAATTTTACTTTGCTTCCACTTTAATTGAAATCAGACAAAGTGCAAGTCGTTTTTGCGCATTAATTATTCGGCACCTTATAAACATATTATGGCTTTTTAAGCACTCAAAATATATTATTGACAAAATGGCGTGTATTATTATGTGCATGTTGTTGCAGCCTCATTAATAGTATTTTGTTCTAATTAGCAACATATTTATCTGCTACCATCTGGTAGCAGATATTTATTGGCATGTTTGTTGCTATTTATCTAAATAGCAACAAACATTCCAATAAATATTGTTGTTTATATTAAAGGTGACATTGATTATCGAACAGAAGAAAACACTCGCTATCTATACCAAAATAGAAGTTACATAATGTTTACACGTGCGAAGAACATTGTTGGTTCAACGCGATCCGTCATTTAGATTCGCTTAATATGACACGTTCGTTCGTATTTACTGAACACCCTGTATGATTGTTTTTATTCTATTTATGTTATATATTCAAAACGAACGAAAAGGAGTTACAATTTATTCTGTATTGATGACAAAATACATATGGTAGCTATAATGTTTGTGCTGGCTTAAGATTGACATAATTACTTCTAGCTATTTTGGTTTGGTTAAATTACTTGCAAATAAAAGGAACAATCTGCTTAAATTATTCGAGACCATGTAAAGCCCGGTAATTTTCTTTTTGTACTTACTTAATTGCAAATTGATTTAGTTAATGGCTTATTACAATATAATAAATTAGTTACAGTGCGGTTAACAGCTATAATCTTTTTAACCTCTCATAATATATATATATTATGCCCGCATCACCGTTTGCTATTTCTATTGGATACGACGCGACGTAGGTGTGGCCCACTGTAGGCGACACAAAGCCTATATTAAACATTCGAAAGTTAGGACAGGACTACTGTGCAATAATTTTTGTATGTGTTTTAATAAATGGTATCGATTGAAGAACATCAGTAATATTGTGATAGCCATCAGGAATCGTGGTAGTTGTACAAATATACTTTGATTCAGACGTTTTCATCAGACAGTATTTATCACTGAATAAAATTCATCCTACTCCTTCTAACCAGTCCATAATTAATGAATTCTTGCTTAGACATAATTTATATCACAGCGACTTTAGAGAATACACCATTGACCTAATTTAAAAGTTAAATTAACCTAATTCACCTGTTTGGCGGCGTTAAAGTAAATGCTAAGCAACAATAAAAACATGTCAGTAATTTCGCCGCTGGAAAACAGAAAACAGCGCGATGCGTTTTTGCATTTACCATTTAAAATGAAGTAAATAAGGCTTATACGACAGGTTAATGAGATTGTGCGCATTGTAAGCGGAATAGTGCAGCATGCAAGCGTGGCGTCTCGCCGGCTGGTACCGCTGTGTTTGCATTAAGCCATTTACCTTTATTAGTATTAATTTAGCAGAAGCGAACTGCAACTCGGCGCCTGTCTGAACAGAAGTGGGTCAATGACAAGCCCGCCGAGAATAGCACCGACGCTTTAGGGATGGATGAGCTCTATTGTTGGCCCCTCAGATCGTTCTATCCGCTGATACAATTACCATCCGACATACTCTTCACAGTGACATGGCAACCCGTTATGTTCCATGGGATAGTCATCATTAATATCTGTTCTATAGTTAATGTAGCGTACAAATTGGTCGAATTAAATAATTTTGTACTACCTATAGATGTGAGCATTTAAAGCTGTGAATTGTCCTTCATTCCTGATGACACTAATTATAAATTTTCATAAATTTTGTTGCAAAAATGTCCAATTTTAGAATTCATGTTTTCTCAACCGATCATCGAAAGATCGTTATCTCTTTTAAAACTTTTGTTCGTAGGCTATAATTAAAATGAGGAGGTAAATGTAATTAAAAACTTCATAATAAGGGCTCTCCGAAATCAAAAAGTTTTCAACATGATTAAATAGAAAATAAAAAAGAAAATTATAAGGTCTTCAAGGCCTTAATATAGTTGATAACATGAATAATAATGATCATACTAATTTATCGACTTGTTGTCTACACTCTACAGGGCAATCAAGTTGAAAGTACAGTCAGCAACAATGGTTAAACATGTGAATTTTTTTAAAACTGCCATACAAATCACATTTTTCACATCAAAGACATCCCTAATATAAATATGTACTTATTATTGATAACTATAAGTTTTAATGTTGTTTGTGTAAAGCTACCTCTGTTGCTGACGTACGTATAGTGACGTCAAAGCACTGGTTTCATCTCAATGAAAGTCGTTCCACCTAACGCAGTTTCAAGTTCTATTATGAGCCGAGTTTGTTTAGATATTATAACGCAGTTATTCGAAATTTTATTTCAAATATCCGTTCAGTTTAAAACCACTTTAATTTCAACACATACAATGTACGGTAAACTTCTCCTTAGCTCGCCCGTTGGTAGTTAAGATCGATCGACGTGTACCATACATTTTGCAGTACATAAATAAGTTTGTACACTTCTACTCACCGAAACGTACTATAACTATGTCTGCACACATCGCCAAGTTCGGAAAGTGGGTAATAAAATATTATCGGCCTTACCGAATCGCCAAAATAGTTTCGTCGATAGTTGATCTACGTAGTGGTAAAAATATTGGAATATACAGCTAAAATATAAAAGGGTTACTTGTCCGAATGTCGGACTAGCTAGATCGATCGGTGTAGTTAAGCAATATGCGGTCGAAGTGATGAATGGAGGCAAGGATCTACGCATAAACAATAAGACTGATCGCTTCGAATCTAGCTGTCTATCACACACAACTCAATCACAAGTCGATCGAGCTGTCTGACCTTTACCTTTTTTATACAGAGTATTTTACCCACCTCCTTTCTTCATCATTAGACCTTGTAAATCACTTTCCTAACCCATTTTCTGATAGATAGGTGCAAGTGAAACGTTTCTATTTGTCATCGTAGTAAAACGTAACCTTGTGGCTGCGATCGCCATTGTATACAAATATGTAATATTCGATGTGATAATGACAACCATACTTTGATTTCCATATTCATTAGGTAAGTAGTACACTTCGCCTTCGTTTCGCCAAGGACGCAAGTCAAGGTTGAATTCCGAACGTATCTTCCCTTACCGTTTCTGGCATACCTAATTTTATTATTCAATTTTATTTTGCCGTAGCGTACCGTAGTATCAACAGCGTTTATAATAGGCACAGCAAACAGAATTTCTGTATCGTGCTACGCGTGATTGGGTCTACGGCGTAGCGGCATGACATGGCGAGCTTTCACGTAACTTTGTTTACTATGCAGATATTTAATATGCTAATATTTGTGTAGTACACAGTAGTATTTACTGTTGTAATGTTGACACGAAAACTATTAACTACTACTTTGGCTTATTTAACTTTTGCAAAATTTAAAAAACTTTTCTTGCTTGATGCTATGATTTGCTGAATATATTTTATTTTATAATGACCGACAGGATCACGTTGATGATGAGAATCGTAAATGTAGCTAAGTTTTTGTTTTATTTGAATGTTTGGCGACAAGGTATTGACGTTAAAGAAAATAAAATGTTGGTTTCTTTCCGATATAGCTCCGATGTATTTGTGATGTTATAGCCATTTATTGCCACGTATTATTGCTTAACTGTCAATTGTATCGACGTCATGGCGCTCCCAAGGCACTTTTAGATCTGCGAAAGAACGTGGGGTTTTGGTTAGGGTTGCCAACCGTCAGGGGTTCTCTGGATTTTTCTCAGTTTGGAAGACATCCAGGATGAGTTTTTTATAAGAGTCCTGTCGACTTAATGTCATGGTTTGTTTTCAAGGACTTTAAACAAAAAGAATGTTCTGTATCCGCCTCCATGTAAGACATCATTGGTCTATCGTCGAGGAACATGGCAATTTCACCCAAAAATCGAGTATTTTGAGGACTTTTCGGGCAATTGAATATTTGATGATGCTAACCCTAGTTTTGGGAGGGCATAAACAGGAGCATTCGTAATAAAGACAAACAAACAACGCCAATTGGGCGTGTGTTTGGAAGAGCTTCTTTTATGGCCCGAGTAATAACGAATAATATAAGCCAGAGAAATGAACGGGAGCCAGAAGCTATTTCACATATTTCTGCGGCTCAATTTGTTGAGAGGAAGCAGATGCGTATAAAATGTGTATTTATTTTGAATAATAATACGTTAAATGATATAACAATCAGTATCCATTATACAAAAATAATACAATCAAGTTTACTGAAACATCATCGTATATCTTAAGAGGCAGTTTATGACTAATAGATTCAACGTATCGTGCTTCCACTATAAATGTAAATCAAAATTCTAATCTCTTTGTGTACATGAGCATTTTAAAATGTATGATGAATAAAGCCGAGACGAGCCTACAGAGCATAACATAATGTTTACTAAAGGATCGTTTCTGCGAAAATTGCCGGTATGAAAGAACATTCTCGAAAGACGTGTATAAATTAATTTGGATGGCGAAGGTCAAAATAAAGAAGCATGAACAAAACTTTATTAAAAAAATGTGATTTTTAAATAAAAGTGTAAAGAAAGCGCCTATTTATTATCAGGTATGATATATAAGAATATAACATTAGGCGAAAGCATATATATCAGAATGAATTCGACAGAAGAAATTAACTTTACTACTCTCATAGACTGAAATCAGAAATCAGAAATATTTATTTGTAAACAAATGTACATTGAATCTTTAATTATGACTATGGTTCATTCAAAATAAGAAACAAATTTTAATGTTATGCAATAAGAAATTTAAACGGTAAGATAATAAAGATTACTTTCCATTGCAACTCATTTGGACTTGAGACGTTTTGAATTGTCTGTGCATTGAAAAATGAACTTAATTCCGATCGTAGATTTTGAAATTCGTTACTAATTTTCAATGAAGTATACAAACAAAGTATCATGTTGTAGGCATCCTGTAACTATGTAATAGTTACAGGATGCCTACAACATGATACCACATTATGTACAGCAGCATAGATTTCGCCAGCGTGTTACACAATAATCTCCTTCCTGGGGTATTGACCTATGTTCATAAAAAACCCTCAAGACCGCTACAGCAACTTAGCCTTCATAGCGTGATAAGCAGACACGACGAGATACTTTCGAATTTATAACATTAGTAAGGATTAGTTTTCCCTAATAGAGTCGGCTTCTTGACTGCCAAGCTGCACCTAAAAAGCAGTATTGTATGCGCCGGAGCGACTCCTATCAGATTTGCAATCCATTGCAGGCTAACACAATATTCTTAGTCCCGACTTCATCAAACTTCTTAATCCGTGTTTTTTCAACCTCCGTTTAAAACATTTAACGAGAGAGTGAGATCGAATAGCTTGATTTAACAAAACGTCGATATAACACGTTGGTGTAATTGGAATGAAATTGGGACTTAGTGGGATTAGTTCACTGCACTCGTATAAAAAACATTTCCTTTCAGATATATTACACGTGGGTACAACAAGGATCCGATAGCCGCCATAGAACAAGTGCAATCACAAAAGTTTAATAACTAGAGCCGAAGCTATCTGCCATTGCAGACGGTATAGTCAACTAATTCGTTTCTATTTAGTAAGACTACTTTTTTTAATTACTTTTCTTGAGAATATGATTCACAATGGATCAATACATTTGTGACAAAGCAAATGAGTCGACTTACTGTAATATTTATAGGATGTGACATAGGGTCTTTTATTAAAAAAAGAAGAGATTATAGACGTCGTCACTGTGGTAAAAGTTCAAGTTTGTGTATGAGAAAAAAGAAACCGTTTGCCGAATAAATTGAATGATCTCAATGCTTTTCGGCAAACGGGCATATTTTTCTCGTCAGATTTATTTAACCGGTTGAATCTAGAACCAGTGTTTTTTTAAATAGATGTCCCTGTGACGCATCCAACCTGCATAAGAATGAAGAAAGTACAGAGGACTCAGTATAATATTTTCCTGGCAGTTTTACTGGTATTACTAACCCTCAGAAGAACCTATTTGTTTACCGTCAGAGAGACTTTAAGCATTTTAACTTTTATTTCAAGGTATTTCACAAAAGCTTTTCCATATTTAGAAAAACTAAAAATATATTACTCTACTTAGAACCTTTTTTATGACGATTACTTGTGTTTATTTAATTGATTAAAGAACAGAAAAAATAATTATAATTTTCGAAGCATTACATATAAACACACAAAAAATAATGTATGTCTAATAATAGGTACGCCACATTATGTTATTATGGTAATAGCTATAATACCATTTACAAACGCATGAAGATATAAACTTATAGATATGAATAATGCCACTTTTTTTGTATATTTAGCTACAGGTGTTCAATTATTCAAGCTTTCATAAACTCGATATTTTTTTATTACTCCCAACTTACACACAACGCTATCTAGTCCCAAACTAAGCAGAGCTTGTACTAGGGGTACTAGAATAACTGATACTAATACATATATACTTTTACTTTTTGTAAATACATACTTATTATACATATAAACACCCAGACTTAGACAAACCCCCATGTTCATGCACACAAAGATTTAAGCGCGATTAAGTCTTAAGCGGGAATCAAACCCGCGACCTCGGCGTCGCAGGCAAGTACACTACCCACTCCGCCATCCGATCGTCCGGTCGTCATGTTTGTTTTTCTGTTTGGTTGTGGTGGAAGGTTTGTAAATGTGGCACTTTGTCATGTTGTTATTATAAGAACCTGCCATTATGGCCATGGAAGATTACATATAGAGTGTAAAGTAAATGACATTGTAGCAGTGATTTAGTACATGATTCTGAGACCTTGTAAAGAAGTTGTTCTTTGAAAAGGTTGCCTGGAAGAGATCACTTAATAGTGATAAGGCCCGCCCATTGTGTATACTTAGATAAGACTCTTCTATAAATTGTATTTAATCAGTGTGTACAATAAAGAATTTTCTATCTATCTATCTATCTATCTTGTTTCCAATAATTTTGCCAGAAAAAAAATATTTTTTCGCATTTATGCCGACTGGTTATGGACAAATAACTGTGCCCTAGACTATCCCAATACATTGGGAATTTACCAGCCAAGTTAGGCTTGATTTGTAGAACTTCCCGATAAAAATGTTCGCATCCATAGCCTGTTATTAAATGTAGTGACTCTTGAATATTCATGCTGTTCATGGAATGTAGTTACCTTACCGCTCACCGTCAAACTCGTTTGGTATAATATGTGTCGTACAACACCTATATTACCCAAAAGCGTGTGGGAGAGGTGAACAACACCCACTTTTCACCTGTTAAGTTTAGGTCCCATGGGATAGGGGGTGAGCCTATCGCCTTCCACCGGGCACAATTCAAACTCCGTGCTGGTATTGTGAATTTCCTGACGGAAAATAACACTGCCCGATCCGGGAATCGAACCCGAGACCTTGCGGTGAGAGGTGCATACGTTAACCATTAGACCATCAAGGCGTGTCGTTTCAGAAAGTTGGAAATGGGCCTCCTATTACATAACGCCTCTTTAACATAAAAATACAATTTAATGTTAACTCAAATACCAAAACAGAGTGAGTGCACGGTTGGCGTAGCGGTTAAAGCGGTCGCCTCGCCGCTTTCAACTACGCTGGTGTTGTGGGTTCGATCCCCACATGGGGCAAATCTTTGTGTGATTCGCAAAGATTTGTTCTGACTCTGGATGTGCTTTGTGTGTGTGAAATATATGTTTGTGAACACCCCCGCGACACAGGAGTTATTCCTAGTGCGGGCGTCGTTTTTTTTTAAAAAAAAAACCTTAACTTACTGATACCGCAATAAAAACAACATGACTTTCAAAATAAAAATGTAGGTGACCTTTCTCTGCCTGACCCTTACAAGAGACACGAGTAAAATGTTATATTCTTTCAGTATTCGATGTGGCTGTACTGTAGTATTCATAGCCTTTGAGTAATATCTCTCATTTTTAACGCGCTCTTTAACTTTGATCAGCGACATTGCGCAATCTACTGTGAAATTAAACCTGCACAATATTTCGCTGTAAACCCTACATGCGTCTGGATTTCGTTTTATTAGGCTAGGCAAATGAAGACGATTTTATTTTTCTGTATTTCGATTAAATAGATATATCCCTAAATATCTTTTTGCGTAGCTTATTTCGACATCTGTATCCTTATTAGAAAATTTGCATTATTTCAACGGATCACGGGTTCCCTAAATTTTGTTAAGATCGGTTGAGCAGTTTTGATGTGGAAGCGTACGCAATAGAAATTAAGTTATAGTACTTACAAGTAGGCAAAAAAAAATAATTGCATAAAACCATATAAGTCACGTAGGTACTTATATGGTTTTATGCAATTATTTTTTTTGAGTAGTTTTGCGAAAAAACGCTAATACGTACGTAATTATGTACATATTAACTCTAGACAGTATTCAGTTCTACATTTGCTTGTGTAGAAGGCATTTATTGTATATTTAAGGCAAACAAAGTATCCACTGCTTAATTAAACTGTTTAAGAAGGCTCTATTTAGTTTGCTTTAGTGACGTAAGCACCGTGCCTCCCGCACCCCGCCTGCTATTCGCCCTCGTCAAATCTGTCATTAACAGAACCATTTAGGATACGAGAACGAAAATTTATACATAAATGGGTGACCTAATTACTTTGTTAAAGGTTTACTTTATTAAATATTTTAAGATAGGTATAGCATGCAAATTTAATTTTCGATCGCAATTAAAATGGGCACATAATTTATTAGAGGGCATGGTGTAAATCATTAATTTTGTATAAACTGATAATGTTTCAGTTTAGTTTACGTATAGGTAAATACAAAAAGCCATATCTTAAAAAATGCGAAGCTCAGCTTCTATCTGGGTTTTTTACACTTTAGTCTTTCTTGTTCCAATAAAAAAAAAACATCCGCAAACAAAAATACTAGTTTAAGATCATATTATTATCTACTTATCCATACCTAATAATTTCTCAGACCTTAAATTACACAACTGAATGCTTCAACAAAGTGACTTGTCAAAAATGTTTTCAACAGTTCATTCTGCGGATTGCCTGCGCAAGAATTCGTGAAAGGGCTGAATTTGCGAGTCAAACAACTTTCGTGTTTAGTTATGAATTGACTTTGGATCATTTTGCAAACGAGACGCCTCTAGGTGCGAACGTGGACCACGTTCGCACCGTTCAAGTGTAAAAGTTTAACAACATCAAATATTTATAAATTTCCGGCACAAGCCGGGGTTGCAAACGCACTCGCCCCATTTCTCCTTTAATTTATACTGCGAAATATTAACGTGTGCGTGTACTGCTTCTGTCGTAAAACTCGACTAAACCAGCATTTTCTTTCTCAAACACGGGTACCTATCGGTATGTAATATCGTAAATACACATAACGAGTCACTTGTATTCATGAAAAAGTTCCACTGCGAAGTTGTGTAAAGGGCGTCGTATGAACTTTCGATCCCGTAGGCTTCTGAACTCAGGAGAGTTAGAGTTCCGAAGTAGTTATTGGTGAACTTTTATAATAAATAGATACCTATTGAGACATAAATAAAATAGCGCTATAACGTAAACGACAATTAGTTAATTACATCGGCATTTTATGTGCGTTTGATTACCCTCTGAACAAATGGATATTAAATTCTTATAGCGATAAATACAACAGGGATATTGCAGTAATTTTTTTATTGCTGTTATAAATATGCTATTGAATGGAAACTATGAAAATATACTCATTTCACCGTACCATAACATAGGTAATTGACGATAGCGGTGAAGATAAAAGCGTCAATTGTTCTGTTTGAACCGTCTGACCCACTTTATTAATTAAAATTACTTCTTAAGTCAGATACAGATGTCGAAAAATTTGCCTTCTTTTCGGAAAATTTACGTACTTGAAAAGGTTTTATTAGCGGGCAAAGAATTAATGCTAATAAACGTCCTTTGTACCATGAGATGCGTAGTTGTAATTTAAATGTAAATTGCTTTCTGAGAGAAGGACGTTTTTGTTTTATGAATGTTTTACGTAAATATGTACTCGTAACTACTTATCGCCCGGCAACAACTTTGGTAAGCAGTGGTGGAACGCGAGGAAACATACTTGTGTTTGTGGTTTGTCAAAGGTAAACTTTCATGGAGCCTTACGTAACACGACCACTTCGTTACAAAAACATTCGGTTTTAATATTAAGATGAAAAACAACATTTCTGTCGATTCTAATGTAGATTTAAATTATTTCGATCTAAATGTAGATTTAGTATTTTGATACTACATGAAAAATAAGATAAAAAAAAAATACCTTTTAGATATAAATAGCAACTAGTTTTTAGTTTTATTGACGTATAAAACCTACTTCGCGGTTACATGCAGACGATTGACGTCGACATTTGCCATTTCAGAATTCCAAAGATAAGAGTGAGATGCAAATACGTATGACGTGATGAAAGAGCGAGAGGGAAAACGGACAGCCACTACTCTTGAGGACCAAGCCTTGCGGTTTGACCGGAGATTAGCGTGAATATTGTCAGTTGTTAAATTCAGTACTATTTTTGAGATTTTAAATTAACCTACGAATGAAAAGCAAATACTAACCAACATTAAAAAAAAAAAATCTATTAAGTCTTTTTTTTAGATTTCTAATAAACTAGTGTTTCTAATCCAATTCTAATTCCATCAATTTATAATTTAAAAGGGACATTAAAATTTCACGTCGCATATTAATATAGCCAATTTTGTTAAAATATGTTTTTTATTAATTTATTAGAGAGGTTAGTATCTTGCCATTATGGTTTTACCTTACATATTTAAGTAAACAGGGCAGGCACTATCCACGGACGTGATTTGCATAGTGTAGTACGAGATTTCTGTTTAATTTGCTCCTATCCCGGCATTAAGGTACACGTCGATCGTACCAATCAACTGCCAAAGCAATTTGCTCGCAATTCTTGTGATAATTGAACAACTGTTTTACTGGAATCGGTTTTACAGAAGAGAGGTGCTAATGTTATTGCGTTTTGGTACTTGTATATTTACATTTTAAACAGTGTTTGCGAACGTATTACTGTACAGTTAAATAGTAAAATTTGACAAATATTACGTCACTTATATGAGGGTAGGTAGGCAGGGATCCGACCCCGAAAATCGCAGTGTAAGTAAAACCTACTTATACGTCAAATACATATTAGAACATCTAAAATTAAAACCACAATATGAGATCAAGGGTACGATATAAAAAGGCAGTACCTTCCTAAAAATAGTTGAGAGTTATTGTCCAGGTATTTTTGTTATGACAACGATCCGCCATCTGCCGAGGCTGCCGGCCGGGCCTAAATAAATAACTCCCAAACTCTGTAGGTACGGCGCACTGGACCGTACAAAATATACCACGGCCTCTCCCGCCTGATTTCCTATGTAGTCCTCTTGAATAAACAAAATTTCTAAATATGCTTCTGCTACCGCCGAAATAAAGAAATTTGGGTTTAGTCTTAGTGATTCCCACTTTTATTTTAACCAATTTTATGCCTATTCTTGTGTTGAAATTTTCTACACATACCTACATATTTGAACTAAAGTAGATATTTATGATCCAATTCCAGAGGGGTCGCGTTACCTATGGTCTGTTGCATTGCTGTTTTTAGATTTGGTGACCAGACCCCGAAAATGCTGACTCAGAAGACCTTTCACTAGGAGGCATGTAAACTTGTTTACTACATATGTATTTCCCTTTGATCAAGATTAGTATTCTAGAAGCTACTCAGCCTTACGAGATAAAAATATTGTGTTCAATATACAAGTCGCATTATGTTCAAATTATTGCGTAATATGATTTTTTTTACACGTTAAATACAGTTAATCCCAGCAGGCATAGTCCAAAACAACAATCAAGTATTATAGTAGCGTCCACCACTTGCATGCATCAATTTTCTCTTATGCTATTCCACTTGGATCCACGCCAATATGTTCCGGGTTCTTAATTCACATGGTTATGTGACTTCAGCGACTACGCTACTACCAAAACTGCTTAGTGAGAAAATATTATACGTAAAGTCTCTCACTTAGGTATATTCTTTTCTTTGTAGTAATTTAAAAAACTTCTCGCGTAATGACCGTCTCAGGGCAACTTGATACCAACGACACTTAAAGCTAATTAAGTGAATTACTGTCCTTGCTCTCGCTCTATTGGAAATGTGGAACCGCCGACCTCTCCTTTGTTGTTGCTAATTTAAAAAGGTTTTGTAAAAGGTAACCTTTTGTAAAGTGGCCTCAGCAATCGACACTCCTAACATTTTACGTGAATATGTAACGAGCCCTCAGACGCCGATGCTGACGTAATTTTCAAAAGAACTTTCAAACGTTTCTATTATGAATGGGTCCATATCGGCTCTCATAAAATTTGTATTTATATTTACGATTTTACTACGAATTGGAGTTCATAATAATCACTCTTCATAATTTTTTTCTTCATAAACTTTATGTTCATACATTAATATTCCTATAATCCGAACTCATAACACCCCGTCATCATATTTTTTTATTTCATAATGTTTTCATTAAGAAGGTGTTTAATTAATATTTTTTTTATTCAGAATAGTTTTCTTCATAAGAGACAATGTTCATATTATTTGTGTACATAACGTTGTATGGAAATAGCCTTTTATTGACTTAATATCTTATTTTTATTGGGGTAGTATTTAAACGCAAATCATAAAATATCCTTTTTCTATGCAATTAAATACCGAATTCCCACGCTTCTTTTTTTGCCCAATAGGCACATTTTTAGCTTCTGCAGGTGGCGCCACGTACTGTCGTCTGTTACGATCTATGATAATAAGAAATTGGTAGGTAGTATAATATTATTTTATTTAGTGGGTGGATTCAAAAAGTGGTCGGAGTATCACACAGATTGATTCTAGCACTCGCCGACCGCTGCCGCGTGTGGTCGCAGTTCTAACCTAACCTAACCTACTACTTTACCCTAATTGACCCATGCCATAACTATAGCTTTTATTTTTATATTATTTACAGCAGTTTATTAGTAGTTATTATTAGTACTTTTATAGGTAATATACTAAAACAATGCACAAAGATATAGTTCATAAACTAATTTCCACTTAAACTCGAGCAAGTTATATTTATCTAATGAACGAAAACAATAACAAATGCACGAACGGGTGCGCTTTTTCTTACATAACTTTTTAACTCCTAACATCGAAAGTCCGAAAATGTGTTTCATAATGTATGTTTATTAACAGTATGAATTTTGATGTATAGGATAAATAGCACTTCTGATTAAGAAATATATGAAAGCAAAAATGAGTACAAATAAATGTATGAACAATAAAATTATGAAGTCGATTCATTTGGCGTTTTAATATTTATTGAAATAAAAATTATGAAGAGTGATCATTATGAAATAAAATTGTATGAAACACATTTTCGGACTTTCGATGTTAGGAGTTAAAAAGTTATGTAAGAAAAAGCGCACCCATTATGAATGCTTAAATTGCACTAAAATCGCGAACCGTGAAGCGAAAAGTTTCAGTTAAATAGAGTGCCGCGTTTTTCTTTTGCACTTATTTCCTAGTCAGAGCTAAAAACGTTTTTTTAAGAAATATGAGCGCAGAATTCTTCGTGCTTCGTTATGTGGCCGGGCGTGTACGTGTATGCAAACGTTAACTAGTGGGTTGTTTATTGCTAGTAAATTAAAATTTTCCCGTGTGTTTCAGTCAGTTTCTTTATTAGGTCACAGTGTCTGTGTCGTGTGTACAAGTCGATAAGGGGTAGGTGTGTATCACACGTTTGTAGCGGCCATTATACCTCTCTTGTTATGTTTATTTTGTTTACATTGTGCCATTATGCCCGCTTATGATCCGTCCGCCTGTTTTGATACTTCCCTGTTGAAAATAGCTTTTATTCGGTAAATGTGTCGAGTTGATGTTTAATTTAATATTCAGGCGAAAACAGTTACCTATGCTATTATCAATATGTTTTAACTTTCATATCGTCAGAGTTTTAACAGAGTTATTTTGCTGTTGATACAATGTATAAATATCAACCCATTTATGACGTGTGTCTTATAATTTTAATTTTAAGTTTCGCAAAATATAGTTGAGCTCTCTTATGACTGCTGTCAATTACCTAATAGATTAATAGACACGACACGGTAAGCCTGCGTTAATTAAAGTAAGTAAAATGTAGATAATGTAATAGAGACTACGACGACGGCTAGGAAGCCAAAGAAAATGCCTCGTAGGAAAATGAATACGTAACTTCGTTAATGTGCGCATATATCTAATCCACGGATATACTCGTAAGAACAGGACAACGTACGATTTCGGCACAATTTTGAAAACAGAATTTCCTTAGGTAAGTTAGAATACTAGCAATAGTTACGTACATGTAAATGTTTAACAGTCCGAGAAAGGTCGAATTACAGGCAAATAGGACGTTAACTAACACATACTATACGCTGAATACGGCTTTCTATCTACTATTTAAAGACCCTAGAATCTAGTATATATAAGTATATAGTATATAATAGAGATCTCTAGAAATAGATATCCTTGTTAGATAGAGAATTCTTTGCCTGCGAAGTTTATAAAAGCGTCGTGAATATCAATGAAGTAGCATAACATGTCCATCACGCTCGAGACAGTACTAAACGAGGCAGACCTGAGTAGCTTACCGCTTTGTGTTCACAGGTGGGTAGTTTTGCTGTTTGCCATGTCTACGATCGACGTGAAACCTCCACGTTCCTCGCACCCTGTCAACATAACTTACCATTACCCATCGCCTCCAACACTCTAATACATACGAAGATATTACCTCTTTTGCAAATATGTAGTACCCATATCGCAAATAACAGAATTTCGGTTCAAGTTCTTCGCTTTCCACATAAATGTTATATATGTGTTGAACATAAAAGATGTCCGTTGTAATTTTTTGTTAAGTTAAAACTGAGCCAAAATGAAACTCGTACATTGTTATGTTTTTTGCCAAATAAACGTTGGAACTGCAATGTACTGAATTTATATTTACTACGCCGCCGCCGTTGGCTCGCTCCCTAGATATGTTCCAATAAATAGTTGTTTAGTGAATTATGTAGGGATCTGGAACGTTTGGACCCTCCTAATAATACGTGTTCATTACTACGGAATAAGATTGTTCTCTCTCCATTATTGCTGTTTAGATAGAAAATAACTTTCTTCACTAAGTTTTGTTAGTACTGGGACGAGCATGAGCATAATCTAAATATTTACGTAAATAGGGCGGTAACTTTTCCTGGGATAATCGGTTTATGAACACCTCCGTTACTGCTCAGTCGATCAAAAGTCTAGCGAAGTTAGAGAGACGTTAAGCGGGAAAGTCTGCAAACATTGCCAGTAAGCAGTCAAGTACGGGATGCGGAAGCAAGGCAGATAATAAAAGATATTTACGTAGGGTCTCATTGTTCCCGTTCTTTGTCCCCACTTCCCTCGGATTCATTTACCCATATAGATTTACCAAGACTTAAGACCGTACAAAGTTGGGCCTCGGCAGCCTCGGCTGTTTCGTTTCCAAGTACCCACACAATTTGAACTGACATGGCGCCGGAGGAAAAATTAACAACGTTCTAATAGCTATTGACTTTTGTTGTTGAATTTCCAATCTTCTTAACTTTGAAAGTTTATCAAAGCTTTTATTTTGATTATTTAAAGTTTTCAATGCTGGTAAACAAAGTGAGGTACTTATTTCATTGTATGAGTACCTAGGTGTTTCAACAGGTACCAGAATAAAACCTGCTTTGAACAGTTTACTGTAAAGAATAATGAACACAGTTATTATATTATGTAGAACTAAGAAGACATAACTGTAGTCAAAGTTAGTATAAAGGCAACTTGTATTTTAATATTATTAAGAAAGTTTGTACGTAGAGTTTGCTGCAGTAAAGTGAGTAATAAGCAAGGAGTGTTATAATGAAGAAAAGGCTGGCAAAAAATAGTCAGGTGTAGCGACGTGTAACAAATTGTGTAGCCTTATTGCTTCATTGTAATAACTATACAGACCTATTCTTATGTAACTTCACTAGTAATTTTAAAGATATAGTACTTCCTAAAATAGAGTTATCTCAAAGAAAAGTATGGACGTATTTAGTCATCAAATCAGCGAGCAGCAATTAGCCTTAATAGTTCTTCCCGTTTGGTGGCAATAAGCTAAGCCCCAATGTGATCAATATTCTTAAACTGCGGGTAAGGTAAACTCGTATTTCGTATCTTTATCTTTCTCATTCAATGTTTGATTGAACGAGCAGAAAGTTTGGTAACCGTAGCTCATCGTTGGTACGCTTTGTCCAAAATTTTAAATGAATGAAATTTTTATTTGCAACAAGTAAGATGGAGCGTGTAGCCGGTACCTAAAAGTAACTCAGACCTGTGGTAAGCATCTGTGATCTCATGTACATACACGTTAATTGTCTAGCAGCAGGTTGAAAGCTATTTCAAGCAGTTCACTACCTTACCTGTACAAAAGAATATATTAAGGAAGTGAGTCTTCTAATTGCAGCCCTGTATCTAAATACATGTCCCACTGAAGGGTTAGGCCATAGTCCACCACGCTGGCCAAGTGCGGATTACTAGACTTCCACACCCTCGAGCACTTTTTAGGTACTCTCAGGCATGCAGGTTTCCGCACGATGTTACCTTCACAAATACACACATATCTTAGAAATGACGAAGGTTTGAACCCGAAACCTTTGACTTACCAGTCCTATAGTCTTCCACTCTCTTAATAACAAGATGTCAATAACAAAAACTCTGCGATTGAAATCTAATATTCAATAACTACGTTTATAACTGTCAAGCAACCTCCAACATCAATACCGTTAATTGTGTACCGTCGCTTTCCTCATTAAATTTTGTGGAGCGATTCGAAAACAAATAGCGTTACCACAAACCAAAGTAAATACGTGGTATTCGTATTTACCTACCGACACATGAAATTCATTTACAGCGTGTAGTAGCTACGGAGTCGATTGTACTGAATCAACAAATTCTATTGTAAGGGTAGAACATATTTTATTTGAAATCTTGCTTCTATGCTAAATGAGGCTTAATCTGATTTTTTAAAGGTTTGTATGCTTTATATGGCAAAAAAGAAGGTCCTTTTATAGAATTTCTGAGCGTATTTTATTCTATCTATACGTATTCAAGAACGGATAAGTGGATTAGCAGTGAAATAATATGATATATAGTTAGTTATTTTTGCATGTACTATACCAGGATCATAAATATTTTACTTCAAGGAGCCGTTGAGATTAATAAACAAATTGTAGTTTAACCAAATATAAAAGCGAGCAACCTATTATTGAACATGCCTAATTCTTTCTGATGTATGTGTTGTAGTCCTATGATTAAGCTAACTTACTACTCACTCGATAGTGGAATAGGCCCTTAAGCTTCCAGTTACGTCACTACATTGTACACATTTCACCACAAAGGCGCAAACCAAATACACGTATTTACTGGGGTCGGGAAACTTCCCATGACATTCAGTTACAGCGCGTAGTAGGTTAGAATGGTATTGATTGTATAGAACAAACTAAAACCTCATTTTGTGGACTTCTTTGTAATCTTTGTTTAAATATTCTATCTAAAGATTTGATTTTATGATGTTCATCTGAACCTCATGAAATGAAATCTTTCTAGTTACTATTATTCAGATTAAAAGTGAAATAGTCACGAGAAAATACGATTAGGACATCAAAGCGTGGACAAAAAACGGAAGGGACCGAAGTTATGATTTAGAATTATTGTACGAATGCGTTTGAGACATCTGTCAGTTGACGACAATGATAACCTATTGAATGAGACAACCAATAATTCTATTGGTCAGCTGTCAATTGAAGCGCCTGCCAGGTGAGATAGCCTTGTAAGAGTAGTTACTTCATAATTATATACTTTTTTACTAAGAGCGCGTCCGTACTATAGTTGTTTTATTCACAAAATGCTAAGGTTGGAAACATACGAGTATGAGTGCGTAATAAGCATAAATGTATGCGTTTCATAAAGCCTCTTCGCCAAGGCAATATCAAGCGAGTTTTGTTATTGTTTTCTTAACTTTGAGAATGTATATTCCAACATGCCAGCTCAATATCGCAATGTGTTTACTTTGTAATGATAGGCCGCGTAGCTACCCCTGGGTCGTACCATGATGCTTATTGTACAAAAAATGCTGTTATAACATTATATGAAATGACATCTTCTTACTACTGCACTCGAAAAATTAGCGCAGCAAAGAAACAGTAAGGCGACTTACCGCGCATGCGCTAACTCATCAAAATGGCTGAACGCATTGTCTATTCTAGTCAAGTGAATTATTATTTCTTTTATAAACTATTAAATAGTGCTTGTAAACGTATATGTGCAAATAAAATTATTAAAAACTAAACTCTAATAGCGAAGGTTAAATTCACATTCTTTCAAAACAAGATTTAACTGCAGAGTACAAACATGGTGATGCGCTTCCGACATTCGACGTCGTCGACTAAGCTAGACTAAGTACTAAAGACAGTGTAGTGTGCCCACGCAAATTAGGTCTATGCCGCATCTACCTTTTTTAACATATCACTAGTTCAAAACGAATATTGATGTGTCAGAATTGTATGTTAGAGTCGACGCAGTCAAGTTAGGCCCCTGGAATTATAGAGGTGCTAATATCTATGTCTCCCTAAAATGTATAAAATTGTGGGTCGGTATTCTGAGACAGATATAGAACCATTAAGCGACTACAGTATTCGAGGAAGACAACTTTGACTGCATAGACTTCAGCCGTAAAAAGACAAAGATACGATCCAATTTTAAATCACAGACAAGAAATTGATGATACAGCGTCTGAACTGAGAACTGTGTAACTTCATTTCACTTCATGATTGTATCATGCAATAACTCCATCCTTTTAAGTGGTCCACCCGCTTTCCCAGACAGACACTCAGGTACTTTATTAAATAGCCATTCAATTACTTGGTGTAGTTTTAGTGACCAATAGAGGTCTAGCTATGAATATCGCTATTCCTACTTCACCGACAAAGTGAAGACTGATTTAGCATTATATTTCTTCTGATTCACAAGTAAAGTATATATCTGTGAAGATACATCAGAACACGCTCCTTTTTAGGGTTCCAAAGGCAAATGGTAAAATCGGAACCTTATTACTAAGAATTCTCTGTCTATCTGTCACCAGGCTTGTATTTCATGAACCGTGAAAGCTAGGCTGTTGAAATTTTCACTGTTGCTGTATAATTGTTGCCGTTATAATAACAAATACTAATAACCGAATATATTAAAAATACAAAATGACCGCTTTTTTGCTGTTTTAATAGATCAAGGTACGGAACCCTACGTGCGCGAGTCCGACTCGCACTTGACCAGTTTTTTACGTCGTCGGCCACCTCTGAAGTTAAATTACTTTCCCCAGACTATATTCACTTAGGTAAATGAGGGTATTTAAACGCTTTTTAACCGTCACATTACGCTGAAGGCCTGTTTGATAGCCAAATTAAAATTTTGTAGGTTGAAACGCAAGTTGATTGAAATAAGAAAAGCCCCAAGGAAATTGATATCGATAGGGAAATTTTGTTGGTTCATTTTGGTAAATGATGCTGATGCTATTGAAAAGTAATACTTTAGGTTGAAATGTTAATAATAATTTCGTATTTTCACTAATAAACTGTTTTAATAGTACATAAAGTAGGTAAGCAAAATTGGAGCAAGTTTCCTATATTTAAACGACTTCCAAGAAAGAGGAGGTTCTATATTCGACGCGTATAATTTTTTTCATGTTTGTCCAGCAGTTCGATTATAGAGACAATTCGATAGGTGTTAATGGACGCATTCTTAGCATAAATTAATTTAGTAGCTTAGGTCAAAATTAAATTACTCCTTAGTCTATAATTTTATATCTAGACTAGATTGTAATCTTTATGAAGTATCAAATTGTTTAGAAACATCATTAAAAAAAATAAACATCTCCAGCGATTTCTTTGTCAGTTGTAAACTGATTTCAAAAATCTGATGATGGAATCCCATAGAAATCGAGGGCAACCCTCAAATTTTATAGGTTCTTATAGTGTTTTTGTATATTTTCTGAAGTTTTTAAGTAGCAGCAAGGAACAACTCCTTAACGGTTAGGAGTAAGAGAATAATTCTTTAAATAATGGCACGTTAAGGTCGTTAGACCTATTCTTTTAAGTTAAATTCGAATGAGACGAGACGTTTAATAATACTTAAGTATATTCATATAAGAAGTTAAGAGTAACAAAATAATCAACATGGGATAAGTCGTTTTTTGTACCCGTCATTCTTACTGCTAAAAGACGCTCAAGACTGCACTAAAAAGAGATAAATTATTTCTTTGCCAAAAAAAGACACCGGTTTCAAAAAAACCGTGCTGATCATTTTCTTACAATCACAATTTGCGAGTCAAGAACTATTTTACCGACTTTTTGTGTTATTTAATGCTCTTACAAGATTTGGAGGCTGTTAATTTTTTTGCAAACAAATTTTGCTGAGATAATACCTACATAAATACCTACTCCTAAATATTTATAGAAATATGGGTGTGGTGTTTGAATTTGAGATAAAAATTTAATACAAGAAAATAATAATGTCTTATGATAAAATATATAATGTCCTTGTCATAGATGTATTATTATGAACATAACCTGAAGGTATTACAAGCGTATTACAATCATTACAGGTGCACATGTTATGTACGTATCAGCTGAACAAATGCAGTAGCAAATAGAAATTGCACAACGTCTTGCATATTTTAATAAATTATGCTAAGCGGAGTCTCAAGAGAATAGAAAAGTCATTAATATAATGTTAAAAGCAATAACAATGTACACAATAAAGACGGTATGACATAGCATCTAATTTTGTTAATGGACGTATATTTCAATGTCTATTTGATGACTTTCTTTTGATAAGATATAATGGGTTAATCTATTTTAATAGACTTCAATATTTATTTTTTGGGGTGCATAAAAGGAGCCTGCCAGAGTGACGTACACAACGATTCCGTACGTCCGGCGCACCCTGGACAATTCACGAGTTCTCCAAAGCGAATTGGCTAATCCTTTCACCACGATGGCAAGTCAAATAAAATTTGACTCAGCCATCGACACGACGACGACGACGATAGACTTCAATGCGTATTTTTTATACCTTTATACCTTTACAAAAAGAGGTGTATCTACAGCTGCAGGCTATAAGCTTGAAATGTAATAATTATACGAGGTGGATGCGACATAGCGACATTTATTGAAACCACAGCTTCTATACATGGTAAGTATCAATTTCCACCGGATAAAAATTCTCTGGCGAAAAAAAAAATCACGTTCTCCGAACAATTTGAACATTGCGATCGTGCAATTTGTTCGGAGAACGTGATTTTTTTTTTTTCGCCAGAGAATTTTTATCCGGTGGAAATTGATACTTACCATGTATAGAAGCTGTGGTTTCAATAAATGTCGCTATGTCGCATCCACCCTGTATAATAGTAATAAAATTTCTCTCTTTTTTTTCTTTTTTCACTAATTGGTAAAACATACCTATGAATGTTGTACAAACAAAGACTGGTGTCTGATTTAGGATAGACCTGTGGTTAAATGACCAGGTGAATTACTACAAGATTTGTCGTAATGTATCTGTATTAGGCTTATCTACCAAACATGTAAACCGTTATCAAAACCAATTTATGTTGGAATTAACTCCAAGTCGCGTTAGTACGATCCTTTTTTTATTAACTTGACAATATGACACCACACAATTTCTATTCATAACGTTAGATCCCTGCAACGAGATCTCCAGCATCAAATTACAAAGCCTGGCGCCTCCGTGCTGTGCTCACAATGGGGATTATATTCCTTCCTATTTACTTTATGAAAACTTTATATTCAATGTATTTAATATATTTTACTTGTGGAAGAGCATTGGTAATTGAGTTCGGCAGTACCAAATCGCCCGCTCAATCGATTCGATCACAACTCGATTTTTAAGTAAACGAATTAGTCGGTTTGAGCGTGTGAAATTGTAGCGTATCCTGTTCTGATTTGGTAGTGAGATAAGACTCTAATATTATCTTAGTCTTTTGACACAAGCAAGGGAGTAGAAGTTGCTACCTACTAGCCGAAAGCAATATAAATAAAAAATGAGAAACCATAATACCATTGACACATAACAAGAAGAAGAAGTCTTTTGATGTAGCAACACTAGCGACTCATCTGCTATCTGTTGTAGAGATGCACAAAGGCTTTAGTTGTTTGGTTGCTACTCAAATAAAAAAAATAATTACATTGAATAAACTGAAAAAAATAATCTTCCGCCACCGAAAGTAAAATGCTATTTGAACAGTTTGAGAATTATTTACGAGTTCAGAACTAATAACTTATTGATGGCTTGCTTCTATCGAGTTTGCAGCTAAATAGTTTTCACATATCTGCCACATACTTCAGGAGTGTAATAAGCATGGAAGAGCACGTGAATTGGTTCCAATTAAGTATGTCTTGTTATGAAGAGTTATTTTAAAAATACTTATGTGTTTTAACGGGTGCCTTTTAGGTTTAGTAGTACCCACAAGGAACTCTTATAGTTTCACCATGTCCTTCTGTCCGTGGCATAACGTCGAAACCGTTAGTTCTATAAAGCTAAAATTCAGCATGGCAATGTTAACCATGTCAAAAAAAAATGGTATAAGTGCTTTAAGAGTACCCAATCGCAAATCTTACTTGCTATATCTGTATAAATATTGCTAATGTTGCGACATACATACATATTTGTATAATTTTTTAAATTAATGTCATAAAACTTCTTCAGTTAAGAAAAAAGAAGCTGCCCATTAGAGATTATTATTAAAACGACCCTCCAAATTACAGCTGATATTCTGTACTCTGTGATTTGTCAATCAAGATATCAGTAATAAAATAACATTTATTTGCGGAATTACTTGTATTATTTCTATACGGTCAGTAGAGTATACTTACTTACTTGATTATTGGAAAGAGAATTGGACGTTAAGAATGTATGAATCTTGAGGAAAACCTTCAGTTTTCCTGTCTCTTATGAATCTTCGAGTCTTGTATCTATGTAACTACAAAAACACGCTTAAAAACACTCAGTCACTCATTATTCAAATCCATTTTCTAAGGATTAGCAAGGCATATATTGTCATCATAATGTCAGATTTTGCTTTAAGAGAATAAAAGCTGTCGTGTATTCGCCGCATGAGAGATGCTATTCGTGCACGTAACGTATTATGATAGATGACGTCACAGAATGCATAAGTCAGGCGCGAGCCGCGCGAATATATTATACCCATAAAAAACACATGTTTAAACATAGTAACCGAAGGGCTTGTCTTACAATCACCTAGTAAAAGTGGCAGCTGTTTATCTATTTTCATTTTGAAATCAGCCACTTTTATATTCAGCCAAGTTATATTTGACTTGTGGAACAGGAACTTAAAGTACTGCATGACGTATATTTTGTAAAACATACTGGATACATACTGGATATTCCAGTCGCAAGCAAAATTAAGGAACAAAATTAACCTTATTTGCAATCATTGTTATAAAAGGATTTACAAATTTTCTACTTACCATGAAGGGGCCGATTGCTATCAGCAAAGCTTGCAAAATGTACGGATGTTTTTTGTTCGCTACGAACGCGAAAGTTAATCTGCATACTGGGATTTAGATAGAGCAACACTTTTTACTTTTACTGAACTATACGTTCGGGATATGTTTTAAATGGTGATGTATTTAACTTTTTTGGAAAAAATACTGCTATATTTTCTTTTTTACAGAACTGTCTAGATGATCTACTGTTTAGCATATGCGTCTCTCACCGTGGGGTCTCGGGTTTGATTCCCGAGTCGGGCACATCACAATAGCACGAAGTTGGAATTGTGCCCGGTGGATGGCGATAGGCTTACCCCCTATCCCATGGGACCTACACATTGGACCTACACATGGGACCCTTCTGGGTAATATAGGCGTGATGTTATGTTGGGCAAATGCACAATTTGCAACCATTGATGTCAAAATGTACGACACTTTCAGTGCAAACATAATCAAGTAAGCGCTTTTAATAAATAATTGTGTTGAACGAAAGTTATATCCATGAAGAAGAAAGAAGGTGTGAGCTAGATACTAAACGAGACCAACTGAAAGCACGACCACCTTCGAATATAACGTTTAATTATATCAACGGTGCTCTCACGTGTCCGCGGTGTTCACGTGTGTTTACCGCAAAAATAGGGTACATTAGTCATCTAAGAGCAAAACATCCAAGCTCGTAAAATAAATATCCCACAATAGCTAAGTCGTCGTAGCCGAAATCGGCTAGGATTCCTATATATCTATGAAATGCATACTCCTTTAAAGAAAGGTTGAAAGAACGAAGTGTGTGGTTATTGTAGTTTCTCTATTCACGTTAGCGTCGGACTAGAACGTCCCTAGCACCGACGGAAACCTTTGTTAGAGGAAGTATCTCCTTACAGGCTTTGTGTGTCGGTCGGCAGCCCGGCGGGATGCGCCACCTAATTGTCCTGGACCCTTGGCGCGGAACAACTCTATGCTTTAAATAACTATCTCAGGATAAACAGCATCAGTATTCTGACAGCAGTGCACTGAGTTCACTACCTCGGTTCCTCCGCGAGTGTTACAGTGTAAATCTCAATTTGAACGACTTCGCTTAGTCTCTATATATTAGTTTATATTTACTTACCCAAGAGTTTGTGCTCCGAATACGACTCAAAGGTTCGGGATCGTCGCTAGAAACACTATTCGTTTCGAATGGCTTAATCACATGGAGCGCTTCAACATTGTACTTCAGTTAACGATTACTATTATTGTAACGAAGATCTTGTACGTCTCGCAACTCAAGCAGAACTCACACGAGCCTTGCTCTACACTCTATTACTAAATGACGATATCGAAAGCGTGAGAATCGTGTAAAACAACATGATTTCCTCTACCATTTTCCTACTTCATTACCTATTCATTTCATTCCGGTTGCACATTTCCTTTCTCGTCTGTAAACCACCCGCGGGACATAGGGTCACTAAAATGCTTACCGAATAAAAGGGGGATATTTAATTAAAGTTCTACAATGAAAAGAAAGCAAAATAGTCCTTTGCGTTTCGCTCCTGAATACACAAAGAGGGATTGTACAGTCATCGGGCAGCGGATCATGTTTAGTGACGCCCTATTTTACACTTGCTGCTGAATAGGTACACAATACGTAATTGATAAATAACCTTACAGTGCCTACCCTAAATGTTATACCATTCGCACATACCTCTTTAAATTCTTAAACTTTCATGAATAATCAATTTCTACTTCGGTCTACATTGACCTTTCTTTAAAAATTCAGAACTCAGGGTAAACTGATTAAGAGATTTTTAATGCATACCTAATTCATCGTTTTATAAGTGCGGCAATTATTCATGAGTTCGATATTGGAATGAAGAAATCAGGTTTACTATCGTGATTCAATATTGTGGTTCAAAATTTGCTCGCGTTATGATATTGACCCAATTTATCGTTCGACTAGCAAACTTAATTCTCATACCGAAACGTATATCATGAAGATGAGGCATGTTGTTCACCAAAATCAAATGTCAAATTGTACAAAATTAACTCTCAGTTTTGCTTTTCTAGTTTTATCTAATTAAAATCATAATTGGTCTACGTAACTTGGTAATTAATAGAAAGCGTCACGTAGGCTTTTCTATTAGCGACCTAGTTTTACTTTTCCGAATGAATAAATCGTTCAAGTTCACCTTTGCTGCCGTGTCATAATCGTATTAGACACACGTGAACCAATTATTTTCATATTTAGTGAGTTGTGTCGGGATCGCCGGCGGCGGGGCGCGGTGCGGGGCGGTGCTGCGCGATCGATACGGACCGGACAGGTACACTAGACGTAAATAATGAAAGCGTTCAGCGGCCCTCGCAGGACGGCTCGTGTCAAATGTCAATAGCAATCAGATGCGACGTGGCACGTGGCCCGCAACATGTTCCTTTTTGTAGATATCAAATGACACGCTATTTCTTTTCCTTGAAACCAATTACAGTTCTATTATACTGCCCTTTATTTCCTCGTATTCTTTTCCATCTGGTGATAGTTATTATTTATACATCAACTATATCTTAAAGTTTCATCGGTGGTAAGGAGAAAAATGAAGTAAAAAACTCGAAGCTGTCTACGTCAAACGGAAAGCCTGTAGTCTCTTAACCTTTTGCAGAATGTTACGCCATCTTTTGAACCTTAAGTGGAAAATATTGTAGTATAACGTCCCAATTTTGCAATATCTCTACAAAGTTGTTCGAAGTTATTTCTTGCCTCCGTCATGAGATTCATATTCTCGCTCGAAGTATGAGTATGTAATTCCCAATCTAGAAATAGTTTCCGATACGGATATTAGTTCTGCGACATTTTCTAAAATAGTGTTGCAGCAATTTCTCTTACCAAGCGAGGATATTTGATGTTTCAATTTGAATATTAGTGTAATGAAGATACTTTAAAGCAATTTTCGTGAAAATAAGACTTTTTTTTTTGTATTTTACAGGTAATATCCGCTGGTGATTTGATGTCGCACGGAGAAGCCGTAGATATAAATTAGGTTTGCGAGGGGCGATAATCTCGCAGCTCAAGAAGAAAATCCGTGTGACGAAGATTCAAGCCAGCAACTCGAATGAAGAGATCATCGTAATCCATACTTTGACTACTGTATTCGAGTGTGTGGGTAGAGTATAGTTCTCTAGCACCATTCGAATTCAGTGCTTGAATTTGGATGCTCATCAAATGAAGACAATGCACAACACGAAGAAAATCGGACTTTTGCAAAATAAACAAAAAGCAATGATATAATATTAATGAAATCTTGCCGCGATACATTTTTGTGGCTCATTTAAGATGTAGATTCCTCAATTTATATCATTGTGTAACCTTATTTATTATTTGATTAACTTTTGTTTGTGTTTATGTATAATACTGTTATGAAAGAATTACAATGCCATTAGTACGGTGATATCAAAAATCAAATCAGTTATTTTCATGGACCCCAAAGGCCGCTTGCTCACAAACATCAAAATACGAAATATATAAAATTAAAATAAAACGTTACTAATTAAATTATAATACTGATAGTATTTAAATGATTTGATTCACCGGCACTTAGATTGACTTAAATTAAACATAGAGTTTTGAATTAAAATCAATCTAAGTACCAGCTCCGATTGGTATTGCATCATGAGAAGAGCTGGTAAGAAGCTCATGTGCACTATTTTTCCAATAATTCATACAATATTTGTTTGTTTTTTGACAATAATGCTATGTGTAAGTTAATAGCAACCAAAAACAATGGCTAAAGTTTATTATTACTATTCTATTGGTTACACAAACAATAATTTAGAAATACTTCAACTAGCGTATTTAGGTTAGCCTGGGTTTCAATTACCATATACCAAAATGGACTTCATTTCCCGTTGTTACATGCATTACATTGAAGAATAAATATATATTATTCCTGGCACATGAATAGTCCTTTGGGGGTACTAAGCCGACCCCATAGTAGTCCAGCGTGCATATATAGTTATTGTTATTAGTATTGCTTATGGCAATTACTGTACTGGCCAACATTTAAACGAATGTGGCCTATACGACATGTATAAAAGGTGGCCTAGGAAAAGTGCTATTTGTCGAGCCAAGGCTGTAGATACAGTTTTGATAACCTTTTTGTGGACTTAATGATGTAGGTTAGTCTACGGCACAGAAATAGCCGCGCTGAAAAAATTCTTTGGTATAAATTTGCATATAATATTAACGTTTATTTTACTAACTCATAGGATTAAGAATAGAACAACTATGCATAATCCGGATGAGATTTTTATTTGTAAGATTTCTGATATTATTATGTGTAATTCCAATTTTAATTATTTTTTTGTTTGTATTAATCTAATAATTTAATATTAAATTTTTGCATGCTGTTGTTAGACGGCAAAATGTGTCCTGCGCTAAATATAATATTGACATCCTGTAATTACCACATTTTATGCAAATAAATAAATGATGATGATGATAAGGAAGCGACAAAGCGACATTTTTTTTCGTTAAAGAATAGAATAATAATCATTTATTTGCATGAACATGAGTTATAAAAGTTGTTACACATTACAAGTGCAGTCTGTCACATTCTACCTCCTAGGTGTTGAAAAAGTAACCGGTGGAAATGAACATCGACCACTAGTCACTATGTTGCATCCACTCGTGTGTAAATAATTGTAGAAAAGTCTTATAACGTAAATCCATAAATCTTCTTCTTCGTCGTGTCGATGGCTGAGTCAAATTTTATTTTGACTTGCCATCGTGGTGAAAGGATTAGCCAATTCGCTTTGAAGAACTCGCGAATTGCCCAGGGTGCGCCGGACGTAGGGAATCGTTGTGTACGTCACTCGGGGAGGCTCCTTTCATGCACCCCTGCTTGCTTCCATCATAAATGGAAAAGTAAAAGCGGAATGGTTGCACCATTTTCCCTATTTTTTCTGCAAGATATAGCTGTCTGCCATGATAATATGTTAAGTAAAATCTACAAAGTATGTATACAAGACAGGAACTAAACATAAATACTCGTTTTTCTCATGAGCTGTTTGACATTGATACATAACAGAGGCGCAAAGACACATGTAACGACGTGGTGACTTCCTGCTCGGAGACATTCACCCGTTAACGTGAATACATGTTTTTCAGACGGGAAAATATTCTATTCAATAGGCGATATTTTACTTAGTTGTACCCTTACTTGAAGATTTATTATTAGGTCTATGTTTTTTTATTTGGCTCGAATAATACATCATTCACTGGTGTAATCATTTTCCGATGAAATTTTTTGATGACTTTTTTGAAAAGTCAGTAATTCTGTACATCATTCTGAGTCCATGGGAGCAAAATTCATAGATTTTACATAACATAACATAACATTACACATATATTACAAATTCACATAACATAACATTACACATATATTACAAATTCACATAACATAACATTACACATATATTACAAATTCACATAACATAACATTACACATATATTACCCAGAAGGCTGTGGCAGAGGAGGACGACACCCACATTTTACCTGTTATGATTAGGTCCTTTGGGATATGGAGTGAACCGATCGACATCCACCGGGCGCAATTCTAAATCCGTGCTGCTATTGTGAATTGCCTGACAGAAAGTTCACAAATAGCACCTTTCTAAACCCAGGCATCGAACCCGAGACCTCGCGTTGAAAGGCGCATACGCTAACCGCTGGACCATAGAGGCAGTTATAGGTTTTATATTTACTTAATTACCTATTATCGAAATTTGTGGCGTGGCCGTTCCGATATCCTCGCGTGAACGTCAAAAATATATTTAGGTACTGATTGTTACTTTTCTGTCGTACAAGTTCTTGTAGCAAAGGAACGGTCAAGCCACATAATTATTTAGACAAAGGTATAACTGAACAGGGTTTGTAGAATTAGAGTGTGTAGTTAGAAGCTTGATTCTACATGAGATTTGAAAACTTTTTGACCCTGCGAGCCACTTAGCTGTCTTGGCAACATTTAAACTTTGTGTGTGTGAAATGTATGTTTGTGAGCACAGTGTGTGCCCGTTGAACAGGAGTTATTCATAGTGCGTGCATCGCTTTTAAAAGAAAAAACCGGCCAAGTGCGTGTCGGGCCACGCGCAGTAGGGTTCCGTAGCTAGTCGTAACAACATATTTTGACTTAAAAGGGATTTACTATCTGTATTAAACAAGTAACATCTTCATACAAGTCATTACTGAATTGTAGTACACGAAACCAGCTAGCACGTATGACGAGATGTATGAATGTTGAGGAAGCGAAAGAAGTATGCGAGCGAAGCACATGGCGTTCCATCGTCTCTGCCTACCCCCGTGGGATAAAGGCGTGATTTTATATATGTATTATGTATGTTTATTTATGTTTCAAGAATTTTGAACGAAATATTCTGAGTAACTGCATCTGACATTTCGGACCCCTATTCCTCTTGAACTAATAAAGTGAACTTATCCGCTATAGTTTTCCTTTAAAGTTCATTACATGTACTACCGACACAATTTTTTTCAGATTTTGGGATCCAGTAGTTTAGCTTTTAGAGGGGGGGGGGGACGCTCTACTCGAACAAAAATTTGCTCTTTAAAGTTAATTATCTCGCAAACGGATCTCTAAATCAAAAAACTGTCTTAGCAACCCCTGAACGTTTTTAAAAGTTCTATCTAACAATACCCCATACTATGGGGTAGGCGACAAAAAAAAAAACATCCCTACTTTACATGTAGGGGGGTTACCCGAAAAAAAAATATTTTTCTAAATTTTATTCTACGACTTTCTTTGTATAGTTAACATACATGTTTATGCAAAATTTCACAGTTTTCTAGCACCAACGGTTTCGTCGCTATGCCTTGGACAGACGGACGGACAGACGGACATGGCGAAACTATAAGGGTTCCTTGTAGGTACTACGGAACCCGAAAAAGGGAAAAACATCTACACTTTTTTTGTAATAATATTATTTTATGATAGTAGTTTTGGTTACGTTATTTTTATCTTTCATTGATCTCGTCTTTGATAGATATTTAATGTCTACTGATTACAGGTTGCCTGGCAGAAATTGCGTCAAGCGATAAGGCCGCCCTTTGCATATTGTTATTATCTTTCAATAGTTATCTTTAGTTTGTAATGGTATCTATGCAAATAAAGTTATATCTCTCTATATATTACACCTTTTTATTATTACAAATGTTAAAAGTTAACTCAGTACTCTGTAGGATAAGCATACAAAAATGAAAGTGACAGTTGTGTTCTTTTTTAAGTGTAACTTGTGTCACTTTGGAATTCTTTCAGCTTTTATTTTATGGGTCGGATAAGAACAGAACCTCAGAAACTGACCCTTATTAATGCATTAAAATAAGGCCCGGTATTATTCAAACAACCAGTTATTTGATTCAACCGTAATAAAATTATTAACTTGTATTTAGATATTTACGTACTGCCCTTCCCGATGAAAATGAAAACGTGCCCGGTACTTTTTAATAATTAGTGGGTAAAATTAAACACAGTATTTCTCATTTGTCTCTTTTGTAAGCCCCAATTAATGTTGTTAGCATACTAGCAATACTAATAAGGCAACGACTATGATTAATTACATTTCTGGGCTGTGTACTTTCATTATAAATGTTCCTATTTGGAAAAGTTTGCTGAAGGATTATAAATTACTTTATGAAAATATAATATAGGGTCATTTTAATTATACTAATAGCAAACGACGACCACTTTTGTATTCATTCACTGACTGTTGGTAACGCTGACTACTCGGCCCATTTCTACTAATAACCTCTTAGAGACAGCTTCTATACACCATTTTGAACAACTTTTAAAATCCACCATTGATGATAACATCAGACATAGATGTTCTTAAAGCATTAGTAATGTAATGTGCTGACTGATATCAAACGCGTTGGCATTTGAATGAACAGAAACAACTACAAGGCTACGAAAAGCCTTTAACTCGATTTTTTTAAAGTATATAATGATATGTGCAAAATATAATCCTTTTTAGATACTGCTGAAACAAATATTGTATAGTGTTAAGAGGCAGCCTCTACGAGTCCGACTATACGCTCGATCTTTCTTGCGCAAACAGATTGTGCTTTCAAATGCATACAAATGTCGGCACAACGACCTTTGCCCTGACCTATTGGTAGAGAACATATTCTTAGTCCTATTGAACGAAGAATATTTTGTCTATTCTTCGTCCTGATTGATCAAAAGCCGTCTATTTGTATTTAACAATCGCTGGCGGCTTTTCCCGACCGCTTGCACTGAAAACGCAGCGGAAGAAGTTATTAGTACTTATACTTAAAATTACCCTGAGTGGGTAGGTACTTTACTGTGCAGGAATGTCGAATATATTATTTACCTTGGATAAAACGGTTGTTGAAAGGTCATAAATTATTCAACCGCTAGAAGGCAGCTTTTGGAAAAACACACGAGTACCAAGTAGATTCCAACAGATGTTAATATTGTTGTTGTAGGTAATTTGTATCCGTTGCTAGGTCGAGTTGAGATGTTGTTTTCTGGTGAATACAATACACAGGGGAACCTCAGACTTGTAGATTTTCGTGATAAATGGCGATAGAGTTAGTATTATTTAGAGATGAAAAATCGGTCAATATTAAGAGTATCTGGCTAGCCGCACAGACGCAATATCATTGACAATATTTCGTGTACTGACTCGTCAAAGCTTCATAAAAACCAGTCAATTTAATACGCGGAATAATGTCAATAATATTTTGTGTTATCTTATCAGTTTTAATACAATCGATTATGGTGGCTATGGTCACTATACAATCGTCATAAAGGGATTTTCATACAGCTTTCACATATATAGTAGCTTTGGAAAATCCGTACCATGCTTTCATTGATTCCATTTAGTGGAACTGAAAATATGAACTATTGTTCATATTCTAGTCATAGTCTATTGACTCGCGGGGGTGGTGCTGCAGATAAAAGCTGTTTTTAAAAAGCTTTTATGCAACTTGCAGTGTTGGTATGAATGTATGTAAGTACCTATGTATGTGAGTGACAAATCTTGCAAGAAAATTTTTGACCACTTTTAGTTGCCTGATCAAGCTGAAAATTGGCATACTTGTGTGATGCCGGTACTACAGTTTTTTTTAGCAAATAATCATAGTAAACAAATAAATAAGTTTCAACAAGAATATTTTGTATTACTTTTACGTATTTCGTTACAATTTGTTTTAGTCACTCACGCAATATACCTCCTACTTAATTAGAAGCGAAAATACATTTGTTATTTAAAACTTTCTAAATGGAACATTAAATTACCAAAAATCTTAAAATAAAACCTACAATGTTTGCCTTGAACCAGACTAAGTTAAGTTGCAATATCAAAATTATAATTGAATCCTTCTTTGAGTTCGAAAGCCGCTAGATTACTCAGTGCCCGAAGGTAATTGCGTCTTCATGCTCTTCACTGTACTGAGTGCAGCAAACATGCCCCTCAATTGGAATCACCCTAAGTAGCCCAAGGCGGTACCAACTTGTCTGCCTTACGCTTATAAGGCTATAGAAACTAAGAACGCACAGGCCCACTTTCATTACGGACTTGTTAATAAAAATAGATTAGTTTTCTAATTATTGACGAAGGGTTTTTTACCCGGTTGAAATGGAAAATTGCTGCTAGTGGTTGGGTGCTCTAAAGGAAATCATTATATAAGTAGGTACCTACAGATATATCTGAGAACTTTCAAAGATGAGCAGTCCTTTCATGAAGATTTATGCTGAAAATTATTTATGTAACTACGCAACGAGAATAATTTAAATTTTTGGTACCACGTAAATATATTCACTGCCTCGATGATCTAACAGTATAATTTGTGTATAGCTTACCGCGTGGGCTCGGGTTTGATTCCCAGGTTGGGCAAAAGAGCTATATGGGATTTTTCCGTCAGGAAATTCTTAAGCAGCATGAACTTGGTATTGCGCCCGGTGGAAGGGGATAGATAAGATAGATTATACATAAAAGATGAAGTGTGGGTGTTGTACACCTCTGGGCACCCTTCTAAGTAATATAAGCGTGATGTTATGTTATGTAAATATAGTCCTATGTCAAAATGAACGAATACACTTAGATACCTATTAGTCTAACTAGCTGTGTTTTTACGGAGAAAAATTCCTGTATCGCTGGAGCTATAGAAAAATCACACTGAAACACAAAAACGCCGAGTCTTTGCCGTGCTGGATTATTCACAGACTCTATAGACGTAGTGAGGAATGCCTGCAATCCCATTTCTACAGAAGTTTCTAAACGCATGCCTTTAACGGCCGTGATAAAAATAAATACTGAAATCTCTGGCGTCGCTTTGCTTTTGACTACTAGTTTGGTCATGTAGGTTCTATTAACGCCTAGAGCTAATTTTGTTGTATCTAGTTATCTTTAAATATGCCGAGCCCTGAGCGCACTTTATATAAGAGCCTCGCGAATAGAGATTATTTTAGAGTTGCCGCGAATAGTGTTTATAGCGAATAGTCGAATACCGATTAATCGCTATTCACTTTGGCGAATAGTCGAATAACTCGACATTACTATTCGACATAAAAAAAAAACATTAAACACATTAAAAATACTTCTAATTTATAACAAAAATCACGAGTTCCTAGTCACCTATATCAGATGTGATACCTAGCACTGTTTCATTAATCAGATACCTAATGAAAGATGCGCTGATTCAACAAACTGCACACGTTACGAGGAAAAACGAAACCGACTTGCTCCAGAACGTGCAGAAAAAATTGATTCTTTGCACCACAATCTGCCTCTGTTGGATTTTAAATATTAATTACCTTACTAATTTAATTTCATGAATATGATAGGCACAGGCACATAATATTACAGATAATAATAGATATTGTGTATTGTTTTATTAAGGAAAATAATTAAAAAAAATATTATTTTTAACTCATTAATTTTTTTTGTTCGTTAAAAGTTTATTTTCGACGACTATTCGCCGAATGCCGAATAATACTAGCTATTATTCGGCATTACTCGTCATTTTTTTGATATTCGTCGAATACCGAATAATAGCGAGTATTCGCGGCAACTCTAGATTATTTGTCTAATCTGATCGTCATTGTATTTTAAACAATTTGCTACGGCTTCGATTTAAACTCTTTCAGTCGAAGCCAAACTAGTTTCTTAAAATACAATAATGCTAAGTAGCTATATAAAGTCAGAAAACAATTGCTAACAACATTATAATGGATCGCACCTGACTCAGTATAGGACCATCCAGAGCGATAACTACCGTTGGGTAATTGAGGTCCAGAATAAACATTATAGACGGTACACAACGGTAAGTATATTCACTGTCCACCGTATCGTTGACTTAGTAACCTATACGACAACACCCACGCATCGAGGGGTGGATCGTCGATCTATTTTTGACCGACTCGGAAAGGACATCCAAAAATAAATGTCTTATAGTTATTATCAACGAAAATAGGATACGATATAATAGACCCAATTTAGCGATTACCAGTTGGTAATGAAATTTTTTCAATTTTTTCAATTTTTAATTTTTTCAATTTTTTTCGGACGTGGCTGAACTTAATGGAAAAAAATTGTGTGGAGATCATTCAAGTACTTACCTAGAATAACACAGGCTACTTTTTATCGACGTACCACACGGGCGGAGCCTCGACCAGAAGGTAAAAGGTATATTACAAAGATATATATAATAGATATAGTAAATGCCTTCGGAATTCAACACGTAGTGACTTCAAACTTCAAATCAGTTAGTAAGAACTCTTATTGGTTTATTTTTTTACTACAAGTTACAGTACTTGAATAAAATAACAAATGGATACGCTTTACTGTCTTTAACTCTTTGTCTTTACAGATTAGCAGCATCCGCTTTTCTCAGGCAGTGACAATCTCATTTCTTCATCAGCTGTATTAATATGCATATAAATATGTCTGTAGTCCGTAGCCTGTAATTGGGCCGTAGTGGGTGTGAATTATCTCGTGATTCAGAACCCTTCTGAAACCCTGTCTGTGCAACAAAATGGTAATAATTTCCGATGTAATTTTTGTACCCTAGGCCTCATAATCAGGTACTGAAGCGGCTTCGTCACGATGTCACATATCTTTACATTACCGAGTAGTGATTTTTTTTTTTTTAAATTTTACTAGCAATTTGCAAATACAAATTACTAGTATTCTTGTTAACCCCCTCCAGCTAAGCTTAATTCGCTTGTGTTAGGAGGAAGTTTTTTACGTCCGTGGTGTAATGGCCAGGATTCGAACCCACGACCTCTCGATCGTAAGACCGATGCCTTATCCATTGCGCCACGGCCGCTTCGATGTGTGTCAGTACAGATTCGACAGGTCGGTTGATATAACCCTTCGTAGTATAGCAATTGTGTTCCCTAGGGATCTTTGCTTTAATGAATCCTGGATAAAATCCTACCTTAGTTTACTTTGAAACCGATCCATTGTCGGATAGTTACGACAGGCGACGTAAAGGAAAATAAACTAATCTACTTCATTATTAATGAACTCTATCTTTTAATGACTAGTTTAGTTATAAATGTATGTGCAAAAGAGCTTTCAATGCTTTCAGGGCAGTACTTTTGATGATTGAATTAGATCTTTTAACTTTTTCAATGTGTGTCAGGGTTATTGGTAATTCGACGTATTCCTTGCTGTCCCTTATAGGGTGTTATAAAAGTGCATAAATGCAATAATTTCAGGCCTTAAATGTTCTGCCGAAATTCAGTAGTTTTAGGGATATTCATATTTTAGGGTATTGCGGAAATACCCCAAAATTGCCATTCAAAATTGATTGCAGTTCACATACTGAAAATGTAGTTTTAAGTCGTATGTCTACTATTTGAGGGAAGGTTAAAGGTGAGATAATGGTATTTTTTGCTTGTTCAAAAACCTTAATAATTTAAAAAATAAAACAAATAATTTTAAAGGCTACGTGTATTTGCTCGTCTTTATCGACATTATTCTTAAATTACAGTGCATAAATAGGAAAACGTTATGTACATACAAACCAATATTATAACTAATCATAGGATGTGACGAAGGCAGCCAGCTGCCCTTCGTATCAAACAATTCATAATTGTACACTTGGTGAGAAACATAATAAACACCAAAAAATATATCATAGAAAAATATTATTGAAAAAATTGTATTAATAACGCTGATCTAATAATAAAGTACAACATTAAGGTTCATTAGAATTGTACAGTTATACAGTATCTATAAATCCAAAGATTTAATTATACAAATTTTAATAGAAACACGTGGTATTTATAAAAAATAATCAGTTAAAGTTTGCAAGTTGAATGCGTTTGGGCCAAGACGATGAGCAACAAATCTGTATTCAACTCTTGCTCCTTTTATTAGTGACATTTAATAAAATATTATTATAAAGCATAATGGTGCTATTATTTTTCCCAGCAAGCTTCTATACATTTGTTTTAACATTCATATCTTTCCTTACAAAAATAAAGACAATATATTTACTAATTATATCGAAACATATTTTTTACATTGAAACAACATCTGACGCAAAATTTCGAAGGGTTCTCGGTACAATGCATTCAAAGTTTTACTCACACACACACACACACACACACACACACAAATTTACCTACACGAGGAACATAAAATATCGAAGTAAACTGAATCATTAGTCCAAACACATCTAGACAACACTTTTCATACTAATCTTCGTTCAACCATACAATGACTATTATTTACAACATTACAACTTAACCTACTAGTGAATTGTGCAAAAGCGCTCGTACTGAGGTAATAACTTACAATGTGTAACTGGTGACTAATTGACTATTTATATATCATTTACAATTAAATAACAATACAAAAATATTACCCAAAACCTAAGGTAACAGATTGTCATGGATTCCGATTTGAATAAACGTAAGACTGGTACCTACTCGTACATTATCGTACCGTTATCAAAATAATAGCTTTATTTATGTAAAACAAGTGGGAATTTATTGATACTCGAGTTAGTATCACGAAAATACCTCGTAAATTTTACAAGGCAGTAAATTGAACCACCATGGCTTAACTAAGGTTATTATATTACCACTCCGCTCCTTGAAATAATTTTCGTCGTTTGATCTTTAGACTTGTCGTTTTCAGCGTCCAAGTTGTGTTTGGAAGACTGTATTTGTTTCCACGTCTCGCCGAGGGCTTTGCTGAAGTGATCGTCGACGCCACCCTTGCTCACTGTCTGTACTTTTTCATTGTCTTTTAACCTCGAAGTTTGTATTTGCCTCCAGGTGTCTCCAAGAGCCTTTGCGAAGTGATCGTCTACGGAAATACTCGCATCGTCCACTTCCATAGCTATGATTTTGGCAGGTTTCGGTAGTTCTTCAGTTTTGAACTGTATAGGGCTGCTGGCGCGATCTTTCATGTTAGGCTTGGGTGCGGGTGGGAGGATTTCCGGATTGTTTTTCTTAAATAAATTCATGTAGTCATCTCCTAGTGATCGCCGAAAATGTTCGTCGATGACGGGGTCGCACATTGACATGGAACCTAAAAGAAAAGTAAAATATTAGCTAACTCTTTTGTTAATTGAGTATTAGTCTATGTAAAGTACTTAAATTCGCTTAAATCAATAAAAAAGTACAGTTTAAATTGTAAATAAGTAAACCATAGTACTTTTCCAGAAATCTAGTATTGGCTATCGCCGGCCCAATGTTAGTTCTTCGATGTAGAACGTTGCGTTGGAAAATCTGTACACAAAAATATGTCTGCATATAAATAGGATTGATATCTTACCTGGTGGGGCATCACTCTTGGTAATGACCGAAGGCCTTGTGTATGGAGGCGGCGCGGGCCGAGAGCGCAGTCTCATGTCAATGGGAGCTTCGTTCTTAATGCCCGGGTACTCTGGTGGAGCGCCTGTAACAATAAGAAAGTTGATAAGCCTTGGGGAAAAATGCACAATTGGAAAGTCGTTTAGTAAATGTAATTACAAGCTGTCTAGCAGCTTAACCTCACGTTTAGAGTTTTTTAAATATCTTGAAAGTTTCTTCTAAAGACCGAGGTTGCATTTTCTTAAATCTTTTATTATTCTCATTAATTAGCTTCTCATTAATTACATTCGTTTTGAAATAAGTTTTCATTATATTTAAATGCTGCACTAAAAGAAGAAAGAAAATTTCGTGTCAGAATGTTAGAAATCGATTTTTTTCGAAATGAATAGACCGAATTACATTTTTTCGTCATGAATATGTCGTAATTTTTTTTTTGGCCAGTATGCTTATAATTTTGTCTTTCTTTAGTAATTCCAATTATAATATACATAAATTAGAGCAGGTTTATAACTTCACAATTTGCTTAAACGTTGGTTCATTATAATTTAACGTACTCCGCCTCATCACTTTGAAGTGTTAATTTTAATAAACAAAAGGATCAAAGAATTAAGCTCGAGGCGATGAAAACAAAACTCTTTTAAAAGATACGTTTACATTAACGATATTGTAGTCTGAAAGGTAAGGTAACAAGTAACAACATTTATTTATTATTGAAAAGTTTTTAACCGCCATCCAAAAAGGATGAGGTTCTATATTCGACGCGTCATTGTGAACGATTTTAAAATCCGTTATTTTATTATAGAGTTTGTAACGTGTTTCGAGCAGTGTAACCCTCAAATGTTTGTATATTTTCTGTACCTATTTATATATTTGAATCTAACAGTATCTCATGTTCATGAGCTGATGCTGGAAGGTACAACTGCGCAACGGTCAAGAGTTCGGGGATAATTCCTTAATTATACCCTTACCTTAAGACCGTTTATTGTATTCTTTCAAGTTATACACAGGTGAGGCGAGATGTTGAATAGTACGTTAAGTATATTTAAATACGAAGTTAAGAGTAACAAAATAATCTACATAGGATAAGTCTTTTTTTGTAGCTGTCCTACTTACTATGCTGAACAAGCAGTCTTCAATGAGAATGATTCAAGAAAAAGAATCTTCACTAAAAAGAAATAAATAACATAAAAAAAAAAAATGAATTTAATAAGTTTCTTTTATATTGAAATCGGTTTATGTATTTTTCAAATAAGTTTTTTATACATTTACACTGAGCTCCAAACAAATAAGTCTGTATTGTGTGTTAGTGATACACGTATCTTCTTGTAAAGGAATTCGTATTCGTGCGTAACATGATTTGATTATATCAGCCTTGGGTGCCTTGCTTGAATACAACATTTGTGTACGTAACAATATCAACTATAATACAATTGAGCCAATTTAGGTAGAAATAAATGTAAACAATCTGTTTATGTTTACCTAGAATATTATCGTTGTTTTAGTTATATGATGAATTTATTATCTTAGATAATGTTTTAATGCTGAATTAGTTTGCCAGTTAATCTTATCAACGCAAAGACAAAACTACAAGTAGCCTTAGCCCTAGGGCTAATTAATTGTTTGCTAAGCATTCGCCGGCATGCAAATTTTGAATTATTTATTTATTTAACTCATGACAAAGTCGCTAGCATAAGCTATTTCGGTTCGAAATAATGTCTTTTAAATCCCGCAAAAGCATAAGATGCCATATTAATTAGAATTTGAGGAAATCAGAACTTGAAAGTTTTCACCAAAAAATTTCTAATGGCTACGGTTCGCTTTATTATACGCCCTTGGCTTAGTTTCGATGTTCGGTATTTTGGCAAAGTTGTTATTGGGAATCCGATGGAGGTTGTTCTTATCAATTAAAATTCCGTTTGCGTTCCAGAAATTGTATGGTTTTGTTTTAGAAAATAAATTTTCTTATCTCGTTAGGCACGACTTTTATACAATCGAGTAAGTATATCTGACACTTATATCTATTGAATATCTCATGGTTGTATGTTTAAGAAGACATTTGGACGAGTTTTATTTGTTTTTGCTAGAAGCTTGATAATAATCATTATCGACAAAATTTTTAAGCCTTAAAAAATATTCTCACGTTTTCCATTAATAGCTAAATTGGCGGGAGTGTCTTCTGTTTCGTCAGAGAGTTCCCCTTCGCTGTGCGGCTGCGCGCGCGCCACTGACACTGACGCCACGCTGCGCCGCTCATTGAACGACTGCGACCGCAACGCCATCTTCCCGTTCTCCCTGGAAACAACATTAATTTATGGAAATTAAATCGGAAGATGCAATCTCCTTTATTTTTATTTTTCTTATGGAATGGAATGCCATTCTGTTCGGCTACTGAATTTTTATGTTCGTTTTATAATGGAAATCACCGTAAATAGTGTGATCGTAAAGGGACATTAAAATATTTGGGATAGTCAATAAAAAAATAAAATTATGTGTTGATATCGGGCCTTAACATATATTTTATCAAAGTCTGAATTCATAAGAATACCAATTCCTATATGAATATATGTCGCAGAAAGAGAGCTTCATTGATAGCTAAGTTATTTACAATGGCTATGTTCAATGACTGTGTATTTGTACAATAATAAGTTAGGAAAACAATGGTTTCGTGAGGTAGGATGATGACAAAACTAAAAGCTGGAAAAGTTTAAGTTAAAAAAGAATAGGCAAACGTTTAAAATCCCTACTTGCACTATCTTTTCATCCACAAAAGTATCTACTATTTTATCATAAAATAGGTACTTTAGCTACAACTTACCTAGGTCTATATTCAGGCAATCGTGTAGCCCGCCTCTCCCTACGCCATTTGCCAGTTAGTTCTTTGGGCTGCGCGCGCGGCGCTTCCGGGGACAGCGTACGATCACCCTCCGACTCGCCGCTAGAGGCCGTGCTTGGGGTCTCTGAAAATATTAAAACAATATAAACATCTCTGATGGATGATGATACAGGAAGAAATAAAAATAACGATGGTTTTAATGAAGTACATTGGAAAAAAAACGTATTGGATAGTTAAAGACAAATTCATAGACGAATAGAAAGCTTTTCGAATTAATGACTAAAACCTAGATATAATGTTAATAATGCTTAACAAACCACTTATGTAGCACTAACAGTAAACTATCTTGCCAAATTACGATTATTCGTAAACTAAATTGATATTCAAACCACCTTCAAATAGTAAATAACGATCTCTAATACCCAAGATTAGTTTCGATCTTAGGTGACTAATAAAATTATAGGCTTCCCTCGTTCGGCTTAATTGGTATTGGATTTCGAGTCTTTGTTGCAGCTTGGGTTATAATCCGATTGGCCTACACGTCGAACTTGATATTGCGGGTAACGAAATATATTAATGTCAAATTAATATTACAGCTCGCTTCAGATTTCGTTAATCTTCTAATTAGCAACTACAATTTTCAAGATATAAACATAATTGAAAGGATGAATATATCTAATAGAAATAGTGAGGAAGATTCTTTCCATATCAATTTAAAGCAAATCACAAGAAAATCATTTAAAAATAAATGTACCTTTCTGTGGGGAAGGAACCCATGGCTGCCAAAGAGGCACATTAAACTTAGGAGATTGCGGGGGCTCCATCGAGAGGAGGTTCAGATTAGTCAATGAAGTCCGAGCCAGCAGAAACAGATAGTGCGGCAGTTCCATCATCACAGCACAAGACAAACACCAGCAATAAACGCAGTCACGTCACATGTCCAAACAAAACTCAGAAACGTCACTTTATCTAGCAACACAAGGTATCACAACACACTATCGACTTCAAGAAAAGCTAAGAGGATTTAGACAAGACTTTAGCGTCCTGGCACAGGTAACACTGAAGGCCGACTGAATAAAAAATGAACTGGAAGAGATTACATTGGAATAAATAAATGAGATGAACAAAAAACAAACCGAAAAGGAAAAAGAGCATCACGCTACATCCACGCGGCCGGACGTTGCGGCGCTTCCTTCGAACCTCCTATGCACAGGATGTTACTGGAACGACAGGTTTGGCCGCATAGCTCCGCACAGATTGCAGCCGACAGGGCCTCTTATCTTATAAATGCAAATATTACGGTGTGCATAAAACCTTTTATGTGAATGGGAAATGATGTGATGAATCGGACAATGTGATAATTGGCGAACCATATTTTGAGACAGTAAATTATAACAACAGTTGCAATGCAAACTATATTGTTTTTTTTAAATAGGAAGATGTGAGCAACACAATATAATCTAGTCTATTTGAAACCCTATTAGATATATGGCCTGACAATAAAAGAAATACTAAGATAGCTCAAGTGACAGCAAAGATTAATCTTGTCTTGACGACTCAAGACTGATTGTAACAAGAGGCAAAGGTGAAAGAATTGGGAACAAACACGGTCATCTCTGCCCACTATCGGAACAAAGGAATTGATGACAACACATAATTTGGAAGTCAGTGAAGAGTCCGCGATATTGTACAAAAGATTGTTTTGTAATTTTGATCAGTGACCTTATTATCTTTGTAGGTATCTCGGCTAACAGTATGAATAAATGAATTAAATATACGTGACATTTTTCAACAAACAAAGCCGTAATAATTTTCTTTTGTTCTTTAGTGTTGCTATCTAAATAGTACTTCGCCGACCCGACGACCAGCAGACATCTCGCATTAATTACCTCTAAACGTGACACTTAGGCGTATTACAGTGTAGTAAATAGAGCTTATTACCTCCCAACTTCCATGAAGGTGACATTCAGTCAAAATTGTCCAGGATGGCCAGAGAAAAGTAGAAGTAGATAGAACGGCTCTCCACTCTCACATATATAAATACAGAAATTAAGTAAGCATTTTTGACTTTCATAAGGTTCATTTTTGACAGTAATAGGTGAATTTAGACATTCATAGGTGCAAAAATTTTACTACGCTTTATTGATTTAGTTGTATAAGAGTTATTTACAACCTTTCTGAGGACGACATTAACATCACGTGGTCTTAAATTCAATGTTATTTATCTCAGTTATTATTACTAGTTATGGGATTACTAAGCTTTTTAAACAACAGCCTGTAGTTAAAACACATCAACCTGTTCGGTCCATTCATGAAAGTGCGTGCGCGCAGGGCGCGGGGATTAATGAACCCCCTTACTCCACTCCCTTCCTTCGCGTCTACAACCTTATTTGTGTAGTTTTCAAGGAATATTGGACTCTATCTTTACTACGTAAAGCTCTTATTAATAAGTAAGTCAGGATGATACAGGTTCTATTGGTTGGCAATTAAAATTGAACACTGTTTCAAATGCAGCAGTGTTGAAACTCCGTTGCCATCCTTTTGTTGTTATGTTGAATTTGAAATTACGGTGGTTGTATCCTTGGAAGGTTGTTTTATTTTAGCCTGAGGTGCGGGAAGGGCGAGGGTGGGGAACTGTGAGAAGCCGCATCTCTGCAGCCCGTATAGGCATTAACTTTTTTATTGTCTAATAGAGAGCGGCGGGCAAAGGTACACCGACAGGTAGAGTTTGGCGCCGTGCTTTAATTATGTCTGAGGACTTCGCCGAATAGAAATGGTAAATTAATATGGGAATTAACACGGCCATTATGGAACATGATAGTCGAAACTAATTAATTTATCTTTTGTGCATAAGAGTCTTTTATCTCGTAGGTAAAATATCATTTGAAAAGTTCAAACAGGTATCGTAAGGAGTACTTGATTTCCAAGTACAGCAAGAAATTTAATATGGTTAACATACATAATTTACGTAGTGACAGCTATCTGATACATACGAATAAGGCAATAACCTATATAAATGCAGTTAGTTGAGATAAACGAGTCCATTAGCCAGGGTTTCTGCCTGTTAACCTCAGCATTTGAAGCCTCACGGGTCACTCGTGTACAAATAGGATTATCGGCCTAGCCAATAATGCAATCAATCTATACAACAATTCCGATCATCGATATACCTAACTAATCGTTGATAACAATACTGACAGATTTCCATACTCGTGACGATCGGAAAGTTTTAAGATTGGAGTTATTATCTTGGTATTTTTTTATATTTATTAGGTACTAGCTTAAGCGCGCGGGTCCGCCCGCGTGTAAGGTTTGTGGATAAAAGTAGTCTATCTTCTTTTTTACGTCTTAAAATATCTACATGCCAATTTTTATCACGATCGGTTCAGTAGTTTACCCATGATAACGTAACAGGCAGACTGACAGAGCTGCTTTCACATTTATAATATTTGTAAGGATTATTATCTATTAGCAAAGCTGAAGAGTATGTTAGATAGTGTAAACAGAATAATAATCGCTGTAACTACTGGTCAGATTTTGATAATTCCATTTGAATTTGAAAACCGAATTTCTGAGGAAGACAATTCCTCAAAAAAGGAGTTGTTTTTTGCATCCTCTTCTCCTCAATAACTCTATGGTTTGCTGGAGGAGTACTCAAATTTGAGTTAAGCTCGCCTTTATTGTATTGTGTGTTATGCATTGTTTTTTATAAAAAGTTTAAAAACAAAACAAACAACTTAAATTGTTAACAACTGTAAATATATTTTAGCGGAGGATATACGTAATCAATTGTTTAAAAAAATATATTTTCTTCAAGATAATTGTCCAATTCATTGACCCACTCTTCAATACGATTATTTGCCAAGAACAATAGTGCAATGGAATATTATGTGTATGTATAGGTATCAATGTACTTTAAATAAAAGTAATCAACATACTTATTAATGAAAGCTGTTGCCAAAGACTTCGTTCGCGCGGAATTCGATATTGCCTTGCTATTTCCTACAATATTGAGGCACTTATTTCATACACTATTAGCTCCAAATTTATCTCATTGGATAGTGGAATTTCCAAAAAACTATCTTATTGTTAATTAACGTCATTCTGCCCGTAAAGAACTTACCTTTACGGGCAGAATGACGTTTAATAAGGAATTTACCTTCTTAAGTATAAAATATAAAGAAAAACATATACCAGTTCTTAAGTTAGATCTTCAGCTACACAATTGTGAAAACAGTATCTAATTTCATGCTGTAGTTTTCGCGTGATGCGCTAACGAACATACAGACAGACAGATAAAAATTCTAAAAAAATATGTTCAGTTTTCTACTGCTGTATAGAGCCCTCGTATATTTTTTTCTTAAACATCTTTAATGTACAGACATGGCAAATTTACAAGTTTATTATATGTATAGATATATTTTATTAATACACTCATAGTAAGTATTTTCATCCTTATCTACCTATCTGTGAACGGGTAGCCGGTAAAGGTATTCATGAGTATTTAATACATTTCTAAGAATTGTTCAACAATATTATTGTTGTTAACGTTTTTTGAGTACTGGTTTTACCAAATTGGTAGTACCGTCAGCTCTAGCTCGTGCAGGTGGAGTGGTAGTAGAAACGAACATGGTTTTTTAAGGACTTTGTGTCTCGGGATCAGTGAAGCGTTGCATTTGTCGGCCATTGTGATGAGAACCCAGATTCTATCACATACCAAACGTAACGTGCTGTGTTGTGTACCTTGTAATGCGGTTAAGTGGTACACAAAAAATAACACAGTAAGCTTGAAGTCCACAAATAGTTCTATGAAATATAATTTATCTTAATTTTGTAATACTTAAGTATATAATTTTACAAAGCATGGATTTCAAATTTTGTCGAAATATTGTAATAATATAAATTTGTCTTAGTCACATATTAAATTTTACATAAGTCTGGTCTGTCTGTGTGGTTAAATACTTGGTAGGTCAAAGTAAACAAATATATTAAATGGGCACCGCAAGTAAAAGAATATCTACAATTTCTTTTTTATATAAATTTCAAGTTTATGATAAACTTGAGAAACAGAATCACCTCATAAATAATATAAAACGTGTCACGGCGCGTTTAGGTAAGCAGTGGCATAAAATAAAATGTATTTTTTTAACTGAGTTTTTGTGTATTAAATCTACGACAGCTAATCTTTGCCATAGAAAGGAGAATATATTTCAAATAGGTATGCCTGAATAAAAACCTAATCGTGGTAAAAGGCAATAAAACACAATGGTGTATGATACGTCATCATTATTTATAGCAGTAAAGCCTCCAATGCACGACCTTCAGGCTTCAGACCGCTACGCTGCCTACAAATGAATAATTGATAGTGGTTTGTTATAGATGCTTCAAATTGATTACTACTGCCTACCTACAAAAAAACCTGTATTTCATAACCAAATGTCAGCAATTGATGACGTAACATACATACATTAACTTTAGACAAGCTATCTGATATTTTAGACCTGATGGATTTTAGCTAACTGTATCTTGCTTGGTATATTATTACTCGTATTTTATGTAATATGTACTTCTTGTATTTACATATCAATCATTATTCCTCTTTCTAAAGTGCACCTATATGCTCATCTCTGCACCACCCTAGGTTGACTGTAAGAGAATGCCATCAGGCATTAAGTCCGCCTATGTACTATTTTTGTGTGCAAAAAAATAAATAAATAAATAAAATAAATAAATATAACATACCGCTGATGGTATTATAGAATTTACAATAAGTGGAATCGCGTGCACATCTCAATTTCGTAACAAAATAACTTTAATCGGAAGCCGAAACGGAAGATGCAATCCAATCCTTCATCGGAAGCGAAACAAAATGTAAAGGATATAAAATATTAAATAAAAATTAGCATCAATTTGTGTTGTTTTCAATTCAAACGAGATATTATTAGTAGGGAGGCTGTGTAATTCGGTGAGCGCATGCGCGGCGAAGCCCCAGGGCCCCGCGGCCGCCCATCCGACGGCTGCCTAATGCCCCAGCCGCAGGCCCTCAGCCCTGCTTATTTGCACGCATATCGATCATTTAAAAGAGGGTACGCAATACATCTGCGGGATCGTAAAATGTACGCAAAAATATTCCTTTCGAGCTACCAGTCCCTTTGAGCAAAGGTTAAGTGGCCCCTTCTCGTAATAATGCCTACACTTGTGAATTGAGGTGATATAATACCGGCACCAGACGCTTCTGATTAAATTTGATGTAGGTAAATTTATATGGATCCGATAACGTCTTACGTAAAAGCTCGGTTTCAGTGTAGAGGTCATTTTAGAGTCGGGGTCGTACTTGACCTTTACAGTAATTTCAGTGATAATTGGATTAGTATTCGAAGCTACAAGTACACCTGATGAAATGAATCGTCAACAAACTCGAAAATTAAAATTGAGTAGGTTTCAAAGATAACCCATAGCTACATTCAATATTTTGAGTTGCTAATGCAATAGGTGTCATTGCTAAAATTTGCGCCGATTGCTAAGAATGTAAATAAGTAAATAAAAACTTTACGAATATAATCTTTATTAACCTTTATTATTCGTGCATAGCAATTAGCAATACCCAGTTAGAAGCCTACATTCGTACGACCACAACCACCAAAGCAAGAAGTAACCAATGTTTGCTGTACCGGGCGTATATTTACATATTTTTTCTAGATTTATGATTTATGTAAGCATGCACACTACATGAAAACCAGCGATTCCGCATTGAGTGGTGCTTCCCAACTTAGTACACACGGCTAATTAAGCTATACATTGCTAGTACAAGCTGGTCCTGCATTGCACGGAAAGCCTTTACAATTCGAGTCCATCTTATACTAGAAATGTATAGCTAGATGTGTAGTCGTGTGTAAAACCATTAGCACTCGTAGGCGTCAAGATCCGCATACCGAAGTAATTTGTGATTAGATTTATTCAACTCGTCACTAGAGAAAAAACGAGGAAAATATTTATCCAACACCTTTGGTTTAGCTATGCCTAGTTTGCGGAAGCTCTTCATTGTCATTATTAAGGTACATATTCATATTTTGAATTAAAAATTGATTTTGAAACTATTTTTTTTTTCATATATATTTATTTATTTATTTAAAACTTTATGCACAATTTGTACAGAGGCGGACTTAATGCCAAAGGCATTCTCTACCAGTCAACCAAGGGTGGTGCAGAGCTTTAACATGGTAAGTGCACTTGTAAAGATAGTAAAAAAACAAAACTAACAAATAAAATTAAATAATATAAAATGATAATATACTTTCTAAAGTATAAATCAAATACTATATAAACATACTTAACTATTATATATACATATATAAATACATATAACATATATACATAATATATAATAGAAATATTGGATGATAAATATAAAATCATACACAGCGTGGTAACCTAATGATGTGACGATTCCGACAACTTATCACGGAGGAGATCCCGAACTTTTATTTTGAATGTAAAACGGTTAGTGGACATCCTGATTTCGAGAGGGAGCGCATTCCACAAAAGAACAGATTGAACGAAAAAGGAAGAATTTAGAAACCCAGAAGTGTGAGATGGACATAGAAGGAGTAAATTATTTGACGAGCGAAGATCACGCTCGTGATTGGAGCATAGAAATTGGAAATAAGGAGCTAAGTAACTAGGAGGAGATGGAGAATTAAGGAAACTGTACAGAGTGGTGGGCACTACGCCCACAGCAAACGAACGTGTAGTCCACCTGATGGTGATGGAGATTATAGATGCGTCGCTGCAGTTGCGGACTACGGTGTTATGCCTCACGTGCCAGTAATTTCAGGGCCTGATCTTACCACCAAACCGGATCACAGTAATGGAAGCACTACTATTTGGCGGCAGGTTAAAGGTGAGACGTTGGTGCTGCCGCCCTCGAGCTTATTCAGAAGAGCTGTACCAGAGTGTAGGTTCTGAGATGACCATTTATAGAAAAGTATGGAAGGATAGAACATTTTGCGACCATAACTTGGTAAGGGCATGGTGACTGAACCACAGATAGTAAAATATAGGATACCTTATCAAAATATACGTAAACATAAACCTAATACAAGAATGTTTAGTTACATGACATACTATATCTAATTTTCTGATCATTCAAAGTTTCATGGGCGAGTACAATACAAAATACTCAAGGGTGACGTCATGTCATTGTAGCTGTTTGTTTGGAACGTTTGGGCGAGTCTATTATTGATGTAAATTTAGTGAAGTAAAGTAATTATTTATTTGCCATAACATGTGTATAAATACTGACGCATGCAAGATATTATTATAGGTAATGTCCAGACATGTTAGCCACATTTGACGTACAAATTATTTTTATAAAAGTACTTAAAGTTAGTTACATTACTCTATACCAATTTTCAAAAAATATTTACATTAGGAGTGAAATAAAATACATTTTAAAGTAGGATTTATATATACAGGATACAGTTTAAAATAGTATTATCTCAGGAAGCTTCATGATATCAAAGTAATTATTTTAATGATGATTCTAATATTTAGAGATGTTTCAATTAAATACGATTTTTTTTAATAAACTTGTCTAGGTCAAGGACAGGCGGATAATGGAGCTACTTTCCAACTGAAAGCCGTGGCTAGTACCAATTGAAGACTCCTTTGGTAATTTAAGTAAAGAAGATGATGTAGTTAGCCAAACTGTATCTGTCTATGCTTGCTTTTTAAAACCATTATTAGGTATGGGAATTTATCTTTATATTACATACTTATAAGTTACCTAGATTTAAAGTTTTCTTTTTAAATTGAACCGTGTTAAACATAAGTGAATAGAGATGATGATAAGCATAAAAGAGTCTTACACTGTAGGACAATGTAGAATCACCAAGATTAAACGACGTTGTGAGATAACCAAAACGTTTTGCAAAAATATCTTATTAGTAAGACTGCTTGTCTCAACCTGCCTGTCAACACGTCACATGACACAAATTGATCAAACAGTCCCCAAAATGACTGACAGTCTAACAAACGTATCTACCCTTTTAAAGCGATTGAATATTCGCTTTAAATTATTCAATATTATACGAAATCTCGTTTTCGTTTGCGTGAAGCAGTAGCAGCGTCCGTGTCTCGAGGCTTCACACGAACATGCAGCATAAGCATAAAGGCATTTAGATGGAGCGTTTATTGAGTGTTGCCAGAGTTGCCTGATGCTAGGGTTGTAACAACACGTAGTATATTATGTCCTGGTAACTATACCTATAAGTGTACGAGATACGTCAATCGGCTACAAGAAACATTTTTGACAAACCAACAAATTTAATGAAAAAAGCTCGTGATTTCACATTCCTTCACTTGATTCTTATGTTGTTCTAATTAACATTACAAAAATAAGAACGTGCTTTTTCTGTCTAATTTGAATAATCAACAAAACTTTAATTTTAACGTTTATCTTTCAACTTGGCAACCTTAGCAGGAGCGCGCGCCCACCTCGGGGGCACATTTAACTACACGAATGCTGGTAGCCGGTAGCAGCTACAAGAAGTAATATTATTTACATTTTACATAGATAGAGCTCATACCGGTCCATTTGCATATCTAAACGAAAGCTTGTCGATTCCTAAACTTGAGTAAGCCAGCTATCTAGTAACCGCCGCGGGCAAAACTATTTTATCTAGGTATTTGTAATTCAATTTACCATTGATAGTTGCTTGGCAATTTAGATTAGATGATAGCTAGATTAAATTAAGCGCTCAATTTCAATATAATGACAGACGATTGTCGGTAATTGTGATTATCAATTCTATTACTAAGACTGGCTCTGCTTGACGATTATGATCAGGGCAAAAAACAAGTTTATTAGTCTCTAAAAGCGAGGCCTAAACTTAAGTTAAGGTAACTTAGCTTTAAAAGGCTCAAGTGAAGCGGTATTACGATATTCTCAGATATTAAAAAGTTTCTTTGATGAATCGAAATTGTGGATACATCTCGCTTTAATCATTTCTACAAAGAGGACGTTGCCATGAATTTATGCCTCAAAGCAGTAGAAAAAAAATACTAGTACAAGATGGAAACTATGAGCTTCAAATAAAAATATAAATACAATTACGTACACGATGGCCTAAATACGATGACGTTATGTTTAACTTTACTAATAATGGACTCATAAAAACGGCACCCAATTGTTTAGACGATCAGAAAGGTCGATAGAGCTGACATAATATACCGAAATTTGTTTACAAAACAGAGTTATTGTCTCGAAGCAATAAAGATGTGTCGAATGGTTTGTTTGCATAACAAGCGAGTGCAGTGTGTGTGCTGCGGAAGGCGGATGTTTGAGCGAAAGTAAGGGAAGCGCCACACTAGCATTCCGCATTCCACGCTTCGTAGTTATAGACTGAATTGCAACTGGTGATTGGTTCGGAGTTTGGTATATTTAGAAATCACATAGGATCCAAATTGGATGATTAGGTTAGGTTCAACAGGAGAACAGCTTAAACCCAAGTCTAGAATAAATAACCATCTTTTTATAAAATTAAGTAAATTCAGTCTTAAAAGACATATTAATTTAATCGTTTTCAGAATGCTGGTATTTATTTCGGGCAAAAGTTGAGCATTGCCATACAACGTGGCAATGCTGCCAGCATTTTAGGAGCGTTGCTCACTGGCAGCAGTCAGTACATAGTTATTTACTTTGGCTTTAAAGTCATTTAATAGTGTGGCTATAGAGTCGCCAATTGTAATGTTTATTGAAAAATTAACAAGTGATCCTGTAAAATTTATTTGGGTCACAAAAATTCGTTACATGGTGCATAATATTTGCATTGCGTTTTTGTATTACGCATTTGGATAATGTGTTACGTGTATATTCGATGTAAATTCTAGTCGTGACCATTTTCATTTGATTCGGTTTGCTTCGTTCGAGGAATCCGTGGATTTTTATAAGTGGCTGCTAATTGATGTCAGTCTTCAGTTACTTATGTGATTTACGATTTATTGTTTCATTGTTCTGTGTTGGAATCTGGATGCACTGCAAAGTTCGTGTTAGCATTTTAATTGCTTTCAAATAAATACGGAACTATTAAGGCTACATGGGTGAAGTATAAGCAAGGTGTGGTTAATATTTTTTTTTAAGTAGATTTTTTACTTCAATAATAAATTATACCTACGTCAAATTGAAGAATAGGGTCTTCTTCTTCGTCGTGTCGATAGCTGAGTCAAATTTTATTTTGACTTGCTATCGTGGTGAAAGGATTAGCAAATTCGCTTTGGGGAACAAAAAAGAAAAAAAAAGAAAAGGGTTAAATGAGGTAAACGTATTCGTACTCCTAACACGATGACGACAATTATTCGAATATATGTAGATAGATAGATAGATAGATAGATAGATAGATAGATAGATAAAACTTTATTTGTGCATACAACATAGGAAATACATTTTGTACGAAAGTTTAAATAAAAATATATGCACAAAGGGTGGCTTTATCGCTTAACGCGATTTCTGCCATTGCCTGGCTGGCTGGACATTAGAGTTAGGGTTGCCAACTTTTTTCAGAAGAAATAGAGTATATCTGATTTCAAAGGAGGTAAATAAGAGTATGGACTTAAAAAAAAGAGTATCATTTATGTGAAATTTTTAAAAAGGTATTTTCTTGTACTTTTTGCAGCGCATAACAATTTTTCACCATTCCGAATGTGGTTGGAGGAATTTTTTTTGGGGGTACCAACGTAAATTAACAGTAAATAATTGTTTTTTTGGTTTTGATTATGGGTTTTTGCATACGATTATATGACAAGTAAGAATGTGTAAAAAAGAGTATTTTAGCGTACTCTATTAGTGTTATAGATTATAGAGTACGCTTACATGATATAGAGTACAATACTCTATTTTAGAGTACGGTTGGCAACCCTAATTAGAGTAAAAGATTTATAGAATGGTGGTTTTATACAGAAATGTATGGCATTATTTAGGTCTTTAGGCGAGAAATTAGAATTGGTTAGATATAATCTTTTAGAAGGAATAAGTTAGCAGTCTCTGTTAATCAAACACTCATCAAAATGCTTCCGCAAATAATCGCATCACAGTATGCAGTTAGCAGCAAGGCATCATACGACTAGCAGTGTCAGTGAGGCGTGCAAAACGTTATGGTCATGGTCAATGGAGGCTTGTTCTATTAGCCGTTTAGTCCCTGACGATAATGAGGTGTATTGTTCATCAATTCAATGGACAAACAACGAGCTGACTGATAAATATTTCATTTGTGATGCTACTATCTGCATTCAAATATTATAGGTAAGGTGTAATATCTTGTGGATAGAAAGTGCATCTTCAATAATAAATAACCTCCTGCATATAAAAATGTTAGTGTGAAAATACATCTGCTCTAAAACTACGCTAGCAAAGTACAAACACGACGTAAAATCAATAATATTCATAAAATCTAATAACACATTTCGTGCGCGTTTAGAACTGGTAGCGACATCTGTTGCGTGTAAAAAAAAAACAGTAGTTGTATTTTGGGGCCAAGCTGGCGAAAGCGCCATCTAGTTTTGGTATTATTGAGAGCAGATTACAACAAACTGGGTTCGAGTCAGAGGTTACAAAAATGTTTATAAGAGGGCGACACTGTTAGATACAAAATGAAAAAAAATATAAAAAGGCATTCTGCGCGATCCTTGAAGATGTGTTTATTGCACATTATAGAAGAACGGGTTATGGAGTCCAGCTGCCGTCAAATTAGTTTAATTGTTAGAATCCTTTTCAAGGAATGCACTTATATAAGTAGCTTATTATCGCGAACCGCAAGGGTGCAGATTCAAACAGTTTCAGTAGTAAGCAAAAAATTTTAGACAATTCTCGTTCAAGTGCATTGATCTTAGAACATAAATACAAAAAAAAAAAATAGGTAATATTAATTGTTCTTGTTCAATACTTAGGTTGTAAACAATGGCCTACGACCGAAAGGAATTAATTTAAATTTTAAGGACAACTGTGAAAGCTATAAAATAGGTTAGTAAGTGCGCCTATTTTCCATACATGGTGAACAGTATAACGATACAGCCGATTTGTTGGCGAACTGCGGAAGCCAATTAAAAATGAAGCATAAAATGTTATTTTAAGTTATTGTTACACTGAAATAATTAACAATTAATTATTAAAACATACGGTTATTTTAAAAATACAATAATAATCCTTTCAAATGTCAAAAAGTAATAAATAAGGTTGACGCTATTCAACGTTTCTAATGGGTTCATCTTAAATCATAATGTATTAGTCTTTTAAAATTAAAATACTGAATCACGAAGAAAATATAAGTTACTAACGTGTAGATACTACATACTAGAATGCATTTTTATATCTTTATAAACTTACAACGTATCTCGTTAAAAAGTCCGTAACTCGAGATGAGGCGTTATACGCGGGGAGATTTCATTGTATATCACTTTCAAGTCTCCATTTCCTGGTAGATACGTTAGAGCGAGGTATAAAACAATATAGTGGTAATTAGCATTGTTCTACCCTCAGCTTCTCTCGAAGCGTGACGGACGGATGGTGCTGTTGCGTGGCGAGCATTCCGCCCGTGACCTTCTGAACACTTCTGACTGATGGTATTTAGTGGCACTCGCTCATCACTATCACTACATAGTATAAAACAAAGTCGCCTTTTCTGTCCCTATGTGCGCTTAAATCTTTAAAACTACGCAACGGATTTTGATGCGGTTTTTTCCAATAGATAAGAGTGATTCAAGAGGAAGGTTTTTATGTATAATACATGCATAGAAAGGGGGAATTGTTTTACTCCAAATTTAACGCGTGCGGGCCACGGGCAGTAATGAATAAATCAAACTACTGGATCGATTTTAATCATTTTTTCAGTGAGTGACATAGGCTATATATTATATATCTACCCGTGCGAATCCGGAGCGGGCCGTTGTGTTTTTATATACAACGTTCACAGTTTTTCTGTAGTGTATTTAGTATCAGCATTGTACCCGTGCGAAGCCGGGGCGGGTCGCTAGTATAGCTCATAAACGGTAGGAATCTAGGTAATTGGTAAACTCTCTTCTAATGTCAAATCATTAATGAATTGTAAAAAAAACATCTTTATTAGGTATTTTTAGTCATTTTTATTTACGCTTACAAAAATACAAAGTTTGCGTAACTTTGTATTTTTGTAAGCGTAACAAACTGTCGAAAATTATTTTTAAGTCCATTCGGATACTTATATTCGATTACATTATTAAAGTTTCTAAATGAAGAAACATTTTGAACTCAAATATGTCGAACCTTTTTCAGTTTAAAATTTTTAATATATAAATAAATAGGTACATCAAATATATACATTTGTATTTAATACAGCAAGCAATTAATACCTTAGATACATATTATAATTCAAGTTTCTGAACGTTGTTTTGAGTCTGTGTTGACGCCTGCCATAGACAAAAGATAGTTCCTTCATAGGGTCTACCAAAGAGAATGGGATCTGCTTCGAATGTAGTGATTAAATAATTTTATATCTCTTTCTTTTTACTATTTTACTACCGAAGTGAAAGAGATAGAGAAAAAAGAAAGAACGTATTTATTTCACTTTTTCGCTAAGCTTATTATGTTAGACCCGCGCACGCTGAAATTATATTAATGACTTACAAATTTCGAAGTAATTTTTCTTTAACCTCGAAGCAAAATAGTTTTGTTCACTGTTTTCACACAACAAAGAACGCCTTTTCGAGCTATTGAGGTGAAAATATGTTTATATAATATATACTTATTAAAAAGATATGAACTCAGTTAATGAGCCCTTGTATGTTTGATAAAAGATGCTGAGATTTTGTTTTTAAAATTTCTGACAGCCGTTTATTTTTATAGTTTCTAACACTTATCAAGCTCAATATTTTAAATAGCAGATGGTAATAATATTACAAAGATCGTTGTTAAAGTAAGTTTGAATAATACGAGTTTTTGCAAATAAAGATAACAATATTGCAAATATGTTGATGTAATATGTGTCATATGATATCGATCGGTATACAAGTCACGTCCTTCCCCTCAATAGTAAAGGACTCTATTGATAACACTATCAGTTAGTGTTACAACTATATAGATATTTGTATCGTGCTATTACTTATTTCCTTCCTTTGCAGCAGTCTTTAATACCTATTATACCGAGTCTGCATATTTTATACGCTTAATTATACGATTTTTTTTAAATATAATCAATAATAAAATGGTTGCGACTCTTTTTATTTTTTTATTCGTAGTGAAGATGCTCGAAGTTCATTTAAGTCTAATTTAAATAATTATTCTTCATTTACGATAAGAAATTAATCGTGTACTCCCAAGTTAATGGTTCTTGGTTTCACTCCCAAGTTAATGGTTCTTGGTTTCAAAATATATATATTATTATTTTACTGTAAGTTACATGTAAAAAAATAAACAACCTTTTTTTGAATATTTATTATTTACATTCCATGGAATATTGAAGGAAACTATTCAATTCAAACGAAATTATTTATTTACTTCAGATACTTCGAAATCTGGCACACGCACATATATTTAAATAAAATTAAACCGACTTCAAAAATTATATTATTATATATATTATTAAATTTGAGGATTGCCCTCGATTTCTTTGGGATTCCATCATCAGAGCCTGACTTGGTGGCCAGGCCGCGTTGAAAAACCTCCTCCTTCTTGGAAGTCGGTTAAAAATTAGCAGCATAAAATTAATAGATGCCGCAAACTACTGAAGCAATAAAACCGCGAGTTTGTTTATTTTAATGTTCATTTTGGAGTTCGTTTGACTTAAAACACGATTTTTTATAACATATTAACATATAATTACACATTAAATAATATCTATAAAGGAAATCCTACCATTGTCTCAGAAAACACGTCTTACACCAAGAATGTTTGTAGTCAAAGACAAACCAGACGCAATATTTGCCTTGGGACATAATCTTGGGGCTAGCATTAAAATTCAATATTGACAATGTCACAAGTCGATCCAAGGTAGATCATAATTTTTATATGGAAGCGTGATCGGCGACGTATAATGGTATAACTGCTATAAAGTGGCGCGCATACCTGACATGATTTGTGAGCACAATGGAACGACAACTCGACTAATTGTCGAGTGGCGGTCGGAAAAAAGCCGACTAACTGCACATCAATTACTGTTACGTAGTTCAGCGATGCTCGCCATTGTTTCAACTTCTTACTTGTTATGAGCTTCATTACGAATTTACGATGCTAGGTTCCAACAACTTTATAGTACAGAGTAACCAGTCTCTCATTAAATGGTACATAAATCGTTATTAAACATGTTCAGCAAGCTCGAACTTTTATAAGATTTCTTTTAATAAAATTAAATACCCATAGCATTTGAAGCAATTATGTATAAAATCTTGTTGGTTTTAATAATTTATAACTAGATAAATCAGTTATTTATATGCACCTACAGATGCTTAATGAAAACAGATTTTCAATTTAAAAAAATAATATCATCAATGAATAGTCAACAAAGGCATAACAAAGGGTATTTAAACCTCTGAGTTTAGCAAATAAATGGTTTATCTTAATTCATAGGAATTCGACTCTTTTTTTCATCACAATATAGTTGTCAAAAATGGTCTAACACACGGATTTAGTTTAGCTTCCTCTTAAAAAAGATCGAGACTAATAGAAGAAGGTGTCCAACACAAATTGCTCTATCAAAAGACCGCAGCAAAATCGAAGTTATCGCAAGACTCCAACAAGTAAATAGTATAAATGCCTATCATAGCAGAATATTTAACTCATGAGTAAGTAGATGAAACGAGACTGTGGCATATTTCCTTGATAGCCGACCATTCGTAAACACGACATGCAATAGATTACTACAGGAAATTGATCAAAATGGATTTGACGGACACGACTCATAAAATTGTCCCTCAGTGTTTACTATTGAATTGATGCTCGGTCCATTTTTTTTCAATAGATGACATTGTTAACATTCCTGTTTAATCTTGCCTGACAAATAAGTTAACTTCGAAGATTTGAATGAAATAAATGCCGATCTAACCCATTTACACAAGGGGATTACAAGTTTGAAATATTTTGTTGACAGGATTAAAATTCCATTATTCCAATAATATAAACGGGATTAACTAACAAAAATTTAGTGACAACGTGAGTAACATTCTTTGAAATCAAAATCACCACGAATGATGCTTTCTGCAAACTTCTAAACAATACAAAAAATAGCCCATGTCAACAACCCTAAATATATCAACGTGGCAATTTTATCGTACAAAGTCGTCAGGCAAGCCCTGGCTCGAGCAGGTAGCCAGTGGCTAGTGGGCAACCCCGCTAAGTATGCGGCGAACTTTGTACTTACATAACATAACATAGCACCACGTACACTGGCTGGAGCTATACGTGGTAACCCTGACATGCTTCCATCAATTCAATCGCAATAAGGAGATCCCTTATGTGGACGCTAACGCTGCCTAATGTTTCATACGACGTCCAACCACGCATACCAATGGAATTCGGATAAAAAAACAAATTATCATAACGCCTAATGAAGCAAAGAAAAACATCTCAATTCATAAACGTCGCACATAATCGGGCAAACTCTGAAGATTAATCATTATTAAGAACTTTCTACAATTTATTATCGCGTATGGCATTTAAGAAATGCGTATGTATTATATATGACGCAGTTCCGGGACGCGACATTGCATCACCGTCTCGGGTGCTATCTGGCATCCATGCATGGTTAGTATCCGTCTACTTACTATTTATTGAGAATTTTATTATCTACAGCGCTGAGTATACACTCCCGATGGCGTAAACATTCAAGTATTGGAAGACACGATAACACGACTACAAGAGAGGTCAAGTGAAAAATCAAACGCCTCGAAGGCTATTAACATTCCTTACTTATTAATAAGTACGAGTCGATGCTATGCGAGTATTACAATATTACATGCATTGGATCTGAAGTCATGTCGCAGGAATCGCGGAACGAATTGTAAATGCGGTAATGCATGTCTTAAATCTATTAATACAAACAATACAAGCCAACGGGCTTGGGAAACAAAAATTGGCTGACGGTTTTTGTGTCCTCTGCGCGGAAGGTTGCCTGATTTAATAAGGGGTCAGGGATTTTGGTAATCTTTTACATAAATAATATTATTTCTGTATTTGTTACCAAGTTGCAATGCTAATAGGAAGTTATAGGTGAAGAATAATTATAGAAACAACAATATTATTTCTATGCCTGTATTTTTATTATGCCTCTCAGCATTTTATTGTCGAATACTATTTTGCAACACTAATTAGCTAATAGCTTAAGTAAGGTTGACAATTCTAATAACCTGCTCATTTTATTCGTTACTAAAGATGAGCAGCAATTGTGTAGCTTCTTGAATCAAATAAATCAGGCTTTTTATGCCTGTAATTATTTTATCAGCTTCAGGTACGATAAAATTTACGTTGCCATCCATTTGCCAGAAAATTTGTCCGAAACATTTCAACAAAATATAATGACACAATATAGTTCTTTGTAGAAGTTAGCAGGCAGATGCTAGTAACAATACGCGTTCGGCCCGAATAGCTGGAATAGCTGCACTCTCGCTTCGCTGCCAACGAAATGGAATCCGTTGCCATTAGAAATTCTACAGTCTTGATGACTTCACAGCTATCGGATTCCTTCAGCGCGCGTCGTGTGACGATCGACCAGCTTCAGCGGTGTCACTCTAGCACGCACCTACATGCTTCAACCGTTCACTCTGGGTTTACCAAACACTTTCATATTTTGATTGCATACCTCTTTCTATTTATGAGCTGCTGGCACTCTAGTGGTTGAGAACCTCAAGTTGCTAAAGGAAGAATTTGGCAAATATCTTAAACAGATACAGTTGTTATTGTTTTATGGATTACGATTTTTAGAGCATGAAAACTTCGTTAAATGCAAGCATAATTGAAAACTTAGAAGACACTGGAAGCATTTGTCAGTAGAAATTTCAAATTCTATGATCCGTGGAGTCGTTTGCTAGTCTACCAGTATAACTCATTCGTCTCTAATATACTTCAACCTTTCACTCTGAGTTTACCCAACACTTTTATATTTTGATTGCATAGCATCTTCTATCCAGCAACTCCTGGTATTTACTACTTAAGTTAAGTTGAGCTTGAGTTTTTTTTTATTTTTTTTATTGTCAATTCTCTTTCAAACTTTTTTATGGATCTCAATTTCCAGGGCATGAAAACTTGAGAAAGTGCTAGCAAAAATGGATACTTAACTGGTAACCCTGGCAATATTTGCCTTTAAAAATTCTGCCATCCGTGATGACGTCACAGTCAGTCAGCTATAGTATTTCTTCAGCGCTCTACGTGAGCTGGTCCAGCAATGTCACTAGTCTCTAACATATCTTAACTGCTTGCTTTGGGTTTAACCAATACTTTCAAATTTTGATTGCATACCTTCTTCTATTTATACTTAAGTATCGTTTGAATATTTGGGTTTTATTTCTCTAAAGCTGATGAAAAAAGTGTTAGAAATATTTGCTTTACTTAGTCTTAGTAGGCTTGTATGATTAGAAAATTAAGATATTTTTTTTATATTTTGTAGTTTTTATGCATACGTGTCTAACTTCTGGCAATTTGGACAGGGTAAATTCTGATGCGTTAATAAGCTGATAAGAGATTTGCAACGTCATTAACGCTTATTAGTGATCTTATCAATAATTGTTTCATTTCATTTAACAAGCAAGTTCGCAATCATCCTGATGGTAAGAAGGTATTGAAAGAACATAGATTGAGAGAACGTAGTACATAGATCGCCTGAGTGTAATTGTTTGTCTGCCTGTATATGTGTGTTTCTTCAGTTTTGAAGGGTTCTGTTGTAAGCCAAAAACATTTTTTTTATTTTTATTAATATTTTTTCAATTGCCTCGTTCGTCTAGTGATTAGCACCTCTCAAAGCGAGGTCTGGGGTGCGATTTCCGGATCGGGCAAAGTGTTATTTGTGAACTTTCCTCTAGGAATTTCTTAATAGCAGCACGGAATTGGAATTGTGGCCGGTGAATGGTGATAAGCTCACCCTCTACTCCGTGGGACCTAAACATAAAAGGTGAAATGTGGGTGTTGCACAGCTCTACCACACCCTTCTGGGCGTCTAATATTGGCGTGATGTTATGTTATATTTAACTGAGTGCTTTAAAACTGGCGTTAGAAAAAACATATTTCCGACTCATCCCAGCAAGTTGCTTAAAAATGTCCAACATAATTTCTATTGCAATGCAGATTAAATCATAAGCCAGGCTAAGATTTTAAATGTGTACGTAAAAGAAAAATTCCCTCAAATTACTCGTGCCAGTACACTTTGCTCTTGCCGTTTTTGTCCATGATTGCCGAAAATATTAGTGGTAAGTACAATAGTGATCACGATTGCATACCGTCCTAAGAATGTTCGTAACTGTAGTCCGCAACGCAACCTACATTCAGCATTCTTTTCGAAACCGTAACACACCGCCTCTGCGTTCCGGATATTCTCGTTCACGCCAATATCACCCCAATATCTTACACAATAAAACCTATTTCAATTCGATACATATGATAAAATGCCAAGTATTGCATTTCTAGAGAGCTGTAAAACTACATACACAAAGTATTGCGATGATATGATAAATTGATAACCATGGCAGATTTCCAACGGCAAAACTGTGTAGTGTGAATATCGAATGTACCTAATTATATATACTAATTATGTAATTACTGATGTAACAAGACTTGTACGCCGGTCAGATGTCTAAATATAACTTGCTCCATTATAAATTCCTTGAGGCTCCTTTAATTGCATTGATAATATCTGCAGGCAATTTTGATTGAGTGTAATTATTGGGTGAAATCCAAGCAATGTCAGAACTATTTACAATAGAAACGTAACACGCGGCGAGGTAGCCCAAAGATCAGACGTGCCAATTTGTTGGTCGGTAGAGAGCATGGTACCTCGGTACGAACGACCAAATTCCTGAGCGCTTTCTCTGGTGGTAGCCGGGCAGCAAGCACGCTCGCGCCCGGGGCAGCCGCGCTCGCGCCGACGACGCCTCCACTCCTCGTCGCCGGCGTCCACACGCAGACCAACGAAAGTGAGCGCCGACGCCACCGCGTGCGCCCGCCGCTGTCATCGCATTGCATAATTATCCGCGATCCGACCATTGTTTGTAAACACTCAATAAACACATCACTTAACAAATTGCGTGACCGTATTTCGAGTAGATAGCTACGCATATCAGATTTGCATCGTTGGCATTTAAATTATATTTTTTTATCAGCGAAATTCTTTAGACAAATTGACTGCGTGATTACGTTGGATAGATCTGCTTAATGCATATGTACTTATTTCAGTGAGCTGATTGTTAAATTATTTTAACTGCTGTAATCGACACGTGGATGTTGGAATTCATGCTTTTAATAAGGCTTTAAGGATATGAATATCGTTGCAAAAACCGATGCTATACGCGCATCGGTATGCGGATATTGATGGAGGGTTGGAAGCCGGATGGTCTGCCAGATTGTGGGTCGGGGAAATTCGCGCGGGACGCGTTTCACGTCGACGACGAGGCTTCTCGCAGTTGCTCTCAGAGAGCTCTGCTTTCTCAACGAGGTTCTACACCATTGTTGTGTTCTTAGAAAGGCATATTAATGCTAAATCGTTCACAACTTTGATAATTACGGTCAATGTGTGTGAAATACGATTTCATCCACTTTTAACCCGGATGTGTCGCTCGACTGGTGTTCTCGCGAAAAAAACCCGATATGAATGACCAGTGTGACGGTCATGTGCCGACGATCATCGAGACGGGAAACAAGGCTTAATCGTCAATGAAGTCTTTCATCGAGAAACCAGTTCGAATTGATAAACACTAATACCCTTTGTTAGCTTCGACAATGTTGTTCTCCAGTACTATGCTATAGTGCCGACAAAATAACAATTATAAGGTATTCAACCTAAGTTGAATGACACAAATTATAGACTTTCGAAAGCAGTAATGGCCACAAATTGGCATGTGCAAAAACTAAGATGCAGTCATAACGAGGCGACCGGTTGAACTGTACGAAGTTCTAAAAATAGACGAATATAGATATGCTTGGAGATATAGATTCCTTTTCTTATAAAGCGTCTAGCACGCGACAGTCTCGTTGGATGTCTATTAAACAATGTCAGCTGGAATCTGGAATGCGACCCGCCTACAAGGCCGCGTGCCATCTCGATTCTCGCCTATAGGTACTCGATACTCAACAAACGTTTAAATCAACTCAGAATCGAATACATTTGGTTCATTTCGAAGAACGAAATCGATGTTTTAATTAGAGACTAGCCGCCGCAGCACTGAATGATTAACTTTCCTTGGGGACATTAAATTTCCCCAACTGTCACCACATTCCAATTTCATTCTTGAGGCGCACGACAAAAACGTCGTTATCTGTCATTTTGTATAAAGAATAAAACGATTTAGTTGCCTATATATAGATAACTAGGTAAGAATTAAATAAAAGATGATGATTATTAATTTTAAATTAAGTCGTGTTGTTATCAATCAAATGATATGAAAATGTCTTTCTTAACCGAGTTATGTGTGTAGGTGTTTGTGTTCAGAAAAATGTTGTTTTTATCATTGAGGTACATGAGGGTGATGAATATTTACCGAAGCTGTCTGAATCACTGGCGGGGTATGCGGGGCTTGGTTGCACCATCGTTGCAGCCCGCGATAGCACGTCCAATGCTGATTCCACCTTCTCCATGGCTACCTGATGTAACAAAAACGACAATTACTTAAAATAATTAAAACAGTCCAATAAATTATATGGCTAAGAAATATTAGTTCATTAATGTTTCTGGTGACTCTGACCATTGTTAAACAATGGACAACAGAATGGGTTAACAGAAGACAATTGAAAGCCCTTATACTGTCGTAATCCACGACGTTCATAATCATCTAAATATTTAAAGGAATTCGTATGTTGTCTCGAAATTAAATATCGCAGACTAAAAGTCATAAAGGCATGCGAATACCAAAGCGGCGGAAATTCCTCACGGCACGTAAACGGCTAGACGGAGGACAGACGTGCGCCAAGTCGTACGAACACCACGTAAATAAGAGGGAGGAATCAGATGATCAAACAAAGAGTTGTGAAACGTGGCGCGGCCGCATACCGCGACCGCACCGGGAACGAAGCCAATGGACCACAGAATCGCAGATCAACACGACCGGCCGCCACAACGCGCATCGCGAAAATATCATCATACTAATTTTTCATGACCTACTAATAGTGCATGTCGAAGCTTATGATTCTGTTACTGTTAAATGCGAATTTACAGTTTTGAGCGGCGTTCCAGAAGAAGAGCGTCCAAAATGTGCGCTTGCATTCTTCTCATAATAAAATTTTCATTAGCCATGTATATAATTATTGAACATCTTCGTACAAACGTTTAGTTGGCTATCATTGTTTATAATTGTTGGTTACCTGGATTATTAATTGCCATTAACCTCGTTTGAATAATGAGGCCTATTAGCATCGACGTCCATTATTTCAATGAGGTTATGAAAAATCATCAATATAACCAAGAAATGAGTTTTTGAAGAGTAGGTATCGCATATAGTACGACGTATTTAATGATTAACGAGGTATTCACGACTGGCAGTGACTCCTATCTTTCATAATTAGTTTAATGATTGATGAAACGCGTATTTAAAAGCAGATGTAGGAGCTATCAAGAATTTTAATTATGCCACGAGTGCCCTAAACAGCTTAGTACTATTATTAGAGACTGCAGACTAAAATATTGTGATAATAATACACGGGATTCGCATATTTAAACTTGCATACCAGCAAAATGACGGCCTTGCCAAACAAAACAAATTGACAACAATGTTATTGCTCGCTAAATTATATGAAGGTTTGAAGTTTAAACTAAAAACTGAACTCAAAACTAGTAACAGTAATTACATTAAAATGATACTAAAAGACGTTAAAGCGAAGTAAAGCGTAAGCATTCCCCACATAGCGACCGTAATTCATAAACAAATCTGGTAACTGAATCTAAATAGATGTTAGATTCGTGGAATGTGAAGTAATGACACTACGTTAAAAAGTAACAGAAGTCGAGTTATTTTGTGAGTAAGGTACGAAGGTGTGGACGAAGGGAAGGTAAACAACACATCGGAATGACGAGTGATGCGATGACTACGTTAATGATGAGGAATTTGGTACATAAACCACAATAGAATTTTTCTGGCCAGAGGCGGAGTCACGAATACGGGCAGTGCTGGTATGTCGGTATACACACGTCGAATGGATCATTCGACACATAGTCAGATGGTCACGAACCCATTCAACGGAACAGAGTTAGAACTCGTAATGGCATTTGACACGTAAATTCCATTAAAATTACGTACACAATTTCTAAGTAACAATTTGTTAAACATTTCTGAACATTTCATTTGGTTTGTTTATTACTTTATACAAAAATGTTGGCCACAGGAATAAAATGACACATGAATCATGTATGTGGAACAATAGACAATTCCTTGAATGGATTTAAGCATTTATTAGGTTAGGTTATGTGTTCAACTTAACATTATGTCCCAGTTTCAATAGTTGTAGATGTATGCAGTCCCTATTCTACTTGCATATTTTAAATACGATTGAATAATATCTCTAGCACGTGATTCCGCCAACCGTTCACATACTCGTACATACATCGTAATAATTGGTACTCAAGTCATGAAAAGATATAAAAACAAAGTTAATAACAAAGTTGGTCCCATCCGCGACAGCTGTAAAGCATCTGTCGACTATTTAATAATTAAATAATAATGGATTTTAAATCATTTATATCAGATCCGGTAGTCTGGTATGTAACTAATTATGTAGCAGGTAACACCGGTAGTTGGAAGGTAAGTATGTATATGCCACCGACTACTCGGTATGAAAATTACTGATCCGATTTAGATGATGTTTTGTCTACTTTACTACGCAAATTCTATTAATTAGTGTTGTTCTTGTTAATTACATTTTAGTACGATACAGAAATATATGTATTTTATTCTATTAATTAGTGTTGTTTTTGCTCTTTTTTGCATTCTAGTACGATACAGAAATAGATGTATTTTTCATGAAACAATTTAGAACCAAAATAAAAGTTAAGGAAACTAAAGCGGTAAAGTTTGCGTTTAAACGTTCTGACTTGAAGATCTTACAATTAACATGAACGTGTTGGTTTGCCTCTTATTTCTGAGTTCTGACAGTAACAAGTGTGTTGAGAGTGTTGACCCTCGTTCTTGTCTATGATCTAATTAGATTAGTTAACTCTAAGCTACTGGCGGAGGCAGCAAAACGCGCAAACGTTGAATACTACATTATGTTTGAAAACCCAGTAATACTTAAACAAAATATTTTAAAAAGCCAACCATATATTTCTTTTTAAGTTATAGTTATATTTACATCTTATTAGATTCTACGCGAATCACGAAAAGTTACGCTCAGAAAAAAAATACAGATATGCTCATTTTGAAATTAACAAGAGCAACAGATTTTTTTTTTGTATTTATGGGCATGTACATAATAAGATGAGACAAAAACATATTGATACCATATCATATTGTTGTTAGATAGAAATACCGAACAAAATAGGGATAGATTGTATTACCGATATAGGCTATAATAATATGGCTGGCAAGGTGTTAGAAGTAAGTACCGATATGGCGGCTGATAGGTGGGCATGGAGGGTTAAAAGACATAGGGCCAACTGCACGTCGGTAAACAAAAGACATTGGTTGGGATGTGACTTTACATTTTCTAAGGCGCTTTGCAGTCGGAGCAACTCAGTTGCGGCAACTATAAACTTTTAAAAGGAATTTTTAAAAAGATACCAGTTGCAGCAACTGCCAACTCGTTCAAAAAGTTAACAGTTGCCTTTGAATGAGAACTAGAATAATGTATTAGGTCTACATTGATAGTTACTTAAAAACACTAAAGCAATTAGTCATTAAGTAAGTAGGTATCTACATATTATTCTCCGTCAGACTGAGTGTCTACAAAGCACCTCAATGAAGAAAAATATTTACAATTACATTTTTATATTACAAGTTCAAGAAAACCGTACATGTATAGTTAAAAAAACAGCAAATCGATCGATTAAATTGTAATTGATCAATTTAGTTATAAAGATGACTAATTACTTCAGTATGTTTAAGTAACTATCAAAGTGAATAAATGCCTGCATATCCGTAAATAGAGAACCCAATACATTATTCTAGTTCCAATTCAATATAACGATGAAGTTTTCTAAATTTACAATTCATAAGCAAAAAGTACATTAATTAAAATTAGTCCAGGTAATCGACCACCAGAAAATTTTACAAGCGGAATTTTATTATGTGTCTATATTAATTTATACTTAACTTATTTGAAAACTATGTTATTGATCAAGCATTTATAATTCTTTTGAATTTATTATTTCACGTTTATCTGTATAAGTGAGGGATATTTAAAGAATTCTGAAATATCCGTTGGAAATTAGGAATTCTTAAACGAACCACTTGCAACAGCATGCAACCGTCATTCCTTTATCATCGTCTCTAAATGAAACAAATTGGTGCCGCACATACTACTGAGCCGCTACACGTGACATTGCGCTGAAATCGACGACCACAGACTTATCGAGGAGACAACGTAAATTAAATACAACCTAAATCGTTATCACCTGCTAGTTTCAAACGTAAACCACATTGTGGTGAAACCTTGACATTCCAAATGTTAAAAATAATACTCTATTTCAGTTAAACGCTCCTTACTTTTGAAAGTCAGCCGTATGATGAGGGGTTAGAGTTTTAAGTGGATGTTTTCATATTTGTCGGTGGCCCGCATTTGGGGTGAGGCGTATTCTTTTACGACGACGGGCGCTACCCCTGCTGTGCGGCTGCGCACGTGGCCGTGGGGCCGTGGGACGAGGGGATACGGGCAGATGTTACGTTCGTTACGGCTGCCCCAGCCCCTCGTGCCGAATTGTTGCCGTCTCAACAACAAACTTTTACCAGGAATAACGCGTTACCAACATGCTCTAATTCCCTCATCATATTCGTTTGTTTTGAATACTTTGCAGTCCTCATTGATTCAGTGTGCAGTATTTGTTATTGGAATTGCATTCATGCGTTTATACCATTAATTAAGATCGAAGCAATTCAGTGGATCAGCTCAAGGGAATCCACGTCGTTAATATTTGAACAGCAATCACGTGGTAGCTCAGGAAAATTGATTTGTTACACGGCCACTTTTAGTAGCGATTACTCACAGTGTGATAAATCCCGGAGCAATTCCAAAAGTCTATGAGGCGTCTGCGTCTGGTGAGTCGATGCAATGGACGGATTCCGTACGGGGTCACCGTCAACATTGGCTAATCATACGTTTTATCGTGCTCTTATCAGAGTACAGGCGAGCACATGCGTGTGTGTGGGAACAGCGTTGTACGGCGTACGGTCGCATTCCTCACTATTATGTTTCGAGATTCCATGCCATGTAGCTCCGCTGAATACCTTGTTGCCTTCGCTCTGTATAGCGGCGAAATTTTTTGCATGGCGCGCTCGCAAATCAAACCGGTAGGTACCTAACTAGTCATTACATATTGTAGCATAGCAGCGTTAAGTAGTCACTTTGTATACTCATGCAGTATGATAACGAAATGAATGTAAGCACAAACGATATTGTGTATCAAAGTAGGTATTCAGGTAAAAAAGACAAAATTTCTCCTTAATTTTCTCGTTATAGATACACTTTGGTATTATTAATCACAAAGTTATTGATTGTCATTAAAATATTTGACTTTGTTTATATATTAGCACACATAAATAAACTTCACCAAAATATGGTTAATATAGACACGGCATGGCTTATTAACAACACAAGATTATTATTAATAAATAAACGGTGTGGGTACTTACACAATGTATGTTTTCCCACGAAGTTCTTCAATTAGCGCCAAGTAAAATATTTTTCTCACAATATTCTTAATTATTATCAATGTCACGTTGTAGATTTATAAGTTTATTATGTAAAATAACGTCCTATGCAACTGAAACCTTCATGACAATATTACAAAACCGGCGACGAACAAAAATCGATAGGTATGTATGGGAATCGCAACAACTCTGTGTACATTCGTCAGATTAACACGACACGCTGGCTAGCTCTACGACGCAAAAAAATATACTGACTTGTATCGTTTATTATCCATTGTCCGTCAAACGCACTGAGTAAAGTATTTGTTGTTATTTCATAAAATCCAACTATCGCGCCACGGCTCTGTTGACGAAATAGTCGCGTTTGACATTTGAGCCGAGCCCACTGCGATTGGAATCCAAGGAATGTCAAATATTTTCACTGCTGCCATCTGTGTGATGGTATGCTAAACTGCTCAGAGGCGGCACACTGGAGTGGCCGCGGCTGTATTTCTTACGGCTAAAATGATTACATTTTGTTTAGAAGGTTGTAATAAACCTTTTTTAACATTGCCTTTTTGTTATTTGTTTTAACAAGTCTTTGTCAATAAGTATAATGGGGTATTGAGCAAAATAAGAAAGTGTTGCGGCACGTTTGCGAATTCAATGGAATGTGTCCAAGTTTGTGCCGCCTCTGGGAGACGTCACCGGCGCAGGCGTGATGTTGGTAAGCCGCGTCTGCTGCAGGGTTATCGACACATGCCGTGGAGGCGAGGAGTAGGGTCGCCAGTTTACCGGCCTGCGCATGTAGCATAACAGACTGTTTCGGTTCGATACTTTCGTTGGAATTTATAATATAACATTATGGAATTTCTCGACCATGACGTAAGAAAATTACATTTCTTAAAATTATCATTATCGTCCGAATAAGGGCATGTATGAGAAACACTGAGCATGAAATTACTTGTGCAACTCTCGCTTATTGGTCGAAAAAAGATCTGTTATGTCTTTTAAAGATGATAAACAGATGTGTATCGGATGACGGCACGCTTTGTAGGTCTCTGTTATCAAGAATGTCCTACAAAGGCAAACCGCTCGCTCAACTTGAAATACTTGAATGATTTCAACGCTGTTGTCGCCATCTGTTCGTTTTTACCGTAACTTATTTGAACTAGTTGTACGCAAGTACGCATCAAGGGTTTGGGACCTGCGCCAGATGTCACTGCTCGTGCATTTTTTTATATGTATTTAGAACTTTTATAAAATATCTACCTGAAGTTACAGGACAAATTATTATTGGTAGTCTCCAAATGAAAATTTTGTGACAGTTTTGACATTCCAAAGTCATCGTCAACCCCAATATATTAGTATACTCTTTGTCGTCAACCGTAGACACATCCAAGTCGTCAACTGTAAAAAAATACTGAAAACGATCCAGTTTTAAGGTGATGGGACAACCCCTGTTTTTATTTATTCAGTATTTGCATAATTCAGGTTGATAGAAGTTAGTTAATAAGTAGTTTTTCACTATACTGGATACCTATATTATACCTACCTTGCGGCATATACCATTACAGCAGTAATAAAAGTTAAATTTATTTATTTATACACACACGAAATATATATATATATAATTACAGGTTTCCTAACCTAATGCGACTAAGTACTAACCATTAAAATAATTAAAACAACACAACTTAGGAACATAAAAAACTGTGAAAATGGCTGTCGTGAAATCATCCAGCGAACAAGAAAACAAATTGTCTATTCATAAATCATAATTCATGAACGAAAATCAAACTTGTATTTTTGACCAGTTTGATTCGATTTAAAATTTTAAAACTCTTTGAAACATTAAAATAACAGCTTATTTTGATTTAAAAATATTTATATAGTTACTTTGTAGGTTATATGGCTTTGTAGGTATTACTTATAATAGTTAAAAATATAATAATATATTGTCTAAAAAAATCACTTCCTCGCTAATTTCCTGAAACATCCTGGTGCACCCGTCCATGTCTTTAGTGTGGAGAAGAATATATCTCAAAATTAAAGTGTCTACACTTTATTTATTTATTTTTATTCAAATACTTATTGCACTAACAGTTTCAACCAACTACTAAAGAATACAAGCAAAAAAAAATGTCAATTTTATTTGAAAAATATCAACATCTGGATACTGAGCAATCGGGGCGATGATCAGTGCCATGGCGTGATTAGTTGGTGCAAATTGTGCCGTGCACATTCGCACAGGTGCCGTCGCCATGAAATTCACCGTGAATAGTTTATATAATATGGTCGTTTGTTAGTTTTTATAAATATTTAAAAAATATTTTAATCATTTGGTTCGCACTTTCGATGCAAATAATTATTGATAGATGATAGATAAAACTTTATTTGTGCATAAGACACAGGAAATACATTTTGTACGAGAGTTTCAATAACAATAATATGCACAAAGGGCGGCCTTATCGCTTAACGCGATTTCTTCCAGGCAACCTTTGGATGGACATTAGTGTAAAAGATTTACAGAAAGGTACCTAGTTTAATTATGTAATTACTAAATCTAAGTATTTAGTAATTACATAATTAAACTACCTTTCTGTAAATCTTTAAGTCCATAATTTATACGCATTCTTCATACTTGTACGTATACTACAAAGATTCCTAAACTTTTTTGCTCACAACATCTTTAGTTCTAATATTTTGTCGCATATAGGTACAAAAATTCTAGAATTAAAGGCAAGGAATCCTGCTTCGCGGAGCACTTATTAATCTTCTACGGCGCACAGTTGAAATGTGGCGCAAAGTTAGGAAAGTTAGGAAATATAAGTTGTAGAAAATAATGTAGTCTTGGATAGGATATTTTTCAGGATAAAATCAAAATTCGGTATCAAGACACAATCTTTATTTCTAACACAACATTTTCAATAAACTTCAGAATTAAAACCAATGCATTGTCAACAGAAACGAAGCGACAATTACTTCTAAACAATAACCTCTGTTTACACAAATAAATACCTAAACTAAACAGCAAGTCAATAACTGCGTTATTGCTAAACCTAAGGTGATGTAACTTACAATAATAGCTCATTGGATAATTCGTGTTCACGAGTAACATTTAAGTGTGGCCTTTTTCTAACTACAAGTATAATACTCCGTCCAAAAACTTTACAACAATTGATTTCAGTCTTCACACTTAAATTGCATTGGGCTTTAAATTATAAGTTACTTGCACGATTACACAATAAGGTATTTAATTTAACAAAATGACTGCTCTTATATAATAATAATTTAACATTATTCGGAATAATAAACTTTTCTTAATGATTAATAAATATTAACAACGAAGATTTCATTTCGATAAATCGTAAATGTTTCATTAGATTGAAGAAAACTTTCGAATAGGTAAAGGTTTCATTCATTCATCAATAGCCAAAGCTCAGTTCCGTTTATTACAAGCTACAAAGTCACCCACACACGTAGGAAATGACGATTTGATAGTAATAGTTGTTATACTTCATAGTTAGAGACAGACCCAAACATCAATAATAATATAATTTAATCGTAATATATTTATCATTTGTATATTACTAAAATATCCATTTAACTATATTACAAACATCTCACTTGGGATTCGTTTTGCAGGTAACTAGGGCCTATTCTAATACATACATATATTTAATAATTTGGTTCCGTTTGTCGTAAATGGTTACTAAATACACTTAAAGGAATATTTTATATTATGGATAACGATAAGGTATCTATCTAAAGGTTCGGGTGGGACACCTCTTAACTTTGGTATGTGTCTTAGAACATACAAAACAGCACGATCTACTATTCTAAGGGCTAAATAGGGGTCAGTAACTGAACAATATGACTAGATATAAAGATTGCCTGAAGGATAGATAGGGTTTCGAATATTTGTCTAGAGTTGACAAGGTAACAAGTTTTGACCGAAACAGTTTTTTTCATAGCTACTACGAGGGTTGCTATTCTAATGGTAAATATTTATATCTTCTTAGATGAGGAATATCTATCAGGAGTAACATTAAGGATTATGTTCGGAGGATGGGACGTTCCATCTTTATAACCTTATAGGACGTTTTTATTAAAACTGACGTGAGTTTGTAACATTATTAAAATTATGAAATACGGGTGTTACTCACGTAATGTTGGTCTATTTCGCAGCCAGTCTTGCAGTTCGTGCAAGACTGGCTGCGACTCAGGCGCGACGTATCGCACTCTCTTGATAATGCCTAGACATATAGGCGAAACCGCGGTCGACTAAATAGACCAACATTACGTGAGTAACACCCGTATTTCATAATTTTAATAATCTTATAGGACGTATTTTACTCGTTTATCATTAGCTATAGTTCTTAGCGAGCGCACTTTCTAAGCAACTCAAGGCAGTATTTTGCTTTAGAGCTATGTTCTTACTTTTTATAAAGATTGGAACAATGACGAAGTTTTAGTATTATTTAGGTTTACAACTTAGAATTGGAAAGAGGAACGTCCATTACTTTACGAGACCGAGTATGGATTTATGATTAATGGGTATATGCCATGTTATTTATATTTAAACACCATCCAAACAGTAAGAAGAAATGTTATTTGTAAAGGCATTTTTAATTTATAAAGTTAACAATAATATATATACTTTTTTTTTTAATAGCAACAGAAATATAAACTACAGCATTAAAGCAACGTTTAGAATTCGTCCTTACAACCAGAAAATCTTGTGTCTTGAACAATAGAAGCTGAAGTCAATATTATTTGTCCAGGTACAGAGGTATTTAAAGGAACTCGATAAAGATACAATTGAGTATAAAATAAAAACAAATTTAGTAAGAAGCCTTCTCGATTTTCTCATATAAATATGTACTACTGGTCGGCACTGCCTTAGTGTGATTTGGGACAATACTGTCACTAATCAGTGTATTTTACAATATAGATATCCAGACTTGTTTTGTCATAAAGGCTCTTGGGAATAACTACATTTCACAAGCGTTACCAACTAAATCTGTACGCTAAGTTTTCTAAGTGAGGTCGATGGCCAGAATATCCACGACCTTTCTATTTCAAGTGCGTGTTCCGTGCGTCGAAATGCCGTCTACAATAAAATTGTTTCCAGAAAATTGTTTATAAACACTAACTTTTTTAACGCTGGCCAGTTTTTTTATCAACAAAGCCCCTTTCTATGCTTACCTTCACCTGTGCGCGGTTTCAGCGAGGTCAATGTTATTTGCTCTCGAGTGCAATTGCCTTCCGTGTGTCAAAAAAAACTAATGCTTATAGCACGTACAGTAGATAAAAACATTTGACATGCCAACTGGAACTTTGATAGATGGCGCCACTTTATATGGTAGAGCGTTTTATTTCCTATGAGTTCGATCACTGAAACTGGTAATTATTTTTAACAAATCTGAAGCAGGCTGAAATTACCAGCAAAGCTAGCAGGTTCTTTGTGAGGACCGAAATTAGGGCAGGACCCTAGATGATTCCTTATATTAAAGTAATAAGTATCATGCGCTTATGAAAGCAGATGCGAGTGCTATCCGCGTGGCTACGAACTGCGCTCATAGAATATGACTGCAGCCATCAACACGTAAGAAGACGAAGAATAAATATTAAATCGTACTGTCAAGATCAAACGGTGAATCAATATCCAGACAACATTTGAACGGCTTAAGAATAATCTAGGCCAAACAATAATATTTTCTTCGTACTTTTTCTTTTGCTAGCATGCTCTGAGAAATTTGTAAATTTGCTTTCATATCTCTAGGATGCCGTTGAGAGTTTCTGGCTAGAATAATGGACGAAGTGAATTTTAAAAATCCTCAATTGAGTGAATATATATGGGATCCATCCTGAGGACCGCCGATGATTTCAGCCCTGGCAAAAACAAAATTGCTTGCCTTTAACTGCTAATTTCAGATTTCTCAAATTTGAACTCTTTTTTTTTATAAGCATGATGTTACATAAAATATTACTGCCGTCTTCAGTATTCGAGACTCAATTTTATTAATGAAATAGATTGAACATTTTTCCGATGTTAATTCCCAAATAGGTATAAATGCAATGAATTACTACACAATCATAGTTGTTCCTGTCACAAAATAGGTTTTTCACCCCGATACCAAGTTCTTTAAAACGACCTGCTTATTTTACGTTTTACGTACTAAGCTATCTACCTATACGTAATGTGCATCTTATTATATTTTGGTATGTATATATTTCATATATCCATATACGTATATATCTTAAAACTCCAGGGGACGGCTTAACGTGTTAACTAAAATAATGCGTTAACATTAATAAAGTTATCGATAATTTAGGATTTCTTTGAGTATATAAATAGATTTGGGTTATATCAATATAGATGTTTTAAGTTTATCTTCGAAGTTTGGAAGAAAAGCATCATAATACGATAAAGGGTTCGAAGCATATTATAAGGGATTCTCAAAATAGTTATTAATATAAAGATAAATATTGTAGATCTGATTAAATTATAAAAAATGTTACAATTATGTTGTCCCTCAAAATGTATCTTGTTAGTTTTATTTGGTAATTTTATTTTACTAAAATAAAGGCAACGAATAATTCTTGATATTTTAGCAACCTGTACAAATAATAATTTCGATTTTCGTTATATATTTCGTATGTTAGGAACGAGATTAGTCAGTAATTAGGAAAGACAAGACTCACGACTAATATTCTAATATTTTTAACATTAATTTACTTGCAAATTGCCATTTGACACTAAACCGTAAAAAAAATACTCAAACATACTAAAATACCTAATGATGTAAATAACTAAACTAATTGGCTGATATTATCGTTAGGTACTTAAGATATACATATTGTGAAACGTACTTATGCTATTGTAAGTATTAACTCCGGCGTGGCAAAGTTACTGTTCTCAGATAAAAGGCTGAAGTACTTCGTAAATTACAAATACATTGACTACCGTGGTACGAACCTATTGCCAAGAGTAAGAGACACAAACTTGATCTTTGTAACATTTAACTTAACTTAACTAACATTGATTTAAGTGCTTTTATCTCGTGTGTACTTCATCAACTTAACATACCTACAACTAAAGAGTGTAAGAGCTAACTGGCCCTTACAATATTCTTTATATACCTTTATTTGAATATTTATGAAATATAAATGCGTAAATGGAACAGTATTGTTTTTTTCCTTTTATCTCAGTGCAGCATTGTATGTTAATTTTATGAGTAATTTCTTGTAAAACTATAAGTTAGCCATAACTAAGTCACCATACAGCTTGGTACTGAGTGGACGAAACGTCACTAGCTTATACTTTACTTATGTTAGTTGTCTATGGCTTTTGAATGCTATGTTAGACTGTGTGTGTGTAAATTTATCAACTATTTTCTATGTCGAGTACTATTGTGGTAATTGTTGACAGTTATTTTAATGAACGTAGAGTCTATAAAACAAATAGTAGAAAGGAAATTACAAATGATTGTACGAAATGGAAGGACAAGTATAGAATATTATTATAGAGCAGCATGGCATTTTGGAAGTCTTCTTTTTCATTCAATTTTTCACAAAAAGAATATGGAAGATTTGGGAGATTTTGTGAGTGAAATGGAATGCAAAATTTAGAAGACCACAATATAATGGCATGGAATGTTGAAAAACACGTATTCAGATAAAAATGGATATATACACGAACTTAAATTGAAATATAAATATAATACTTTCTTTGAAAAGGGAACGTGAAGTAAAAATGGATAATTGAACAGTTGTTATGATTTATGTAGGCATTATTTTGCCAATACGTAGCAAAGACAGGTCAGTCGTATTATTTTATAATCATACGATTTACATTATATTTTTGGGATCCAATCTAGATATTGTTGCTTTATAAAGATTTAAATATTGATAAGCAAACCAATTGCTATTGCCAATTAAGTTATATCACGACTCTATTGCTCATGTATAAAATTGCACTAAGGCCATAAATAAAAAAAAAACCTTAGATAAATAAACACACAATGCTTCAAACATATAGCTTGCTTTATATCGATTTTTTTATCAACAATGACCACATGGTAAAATTAATTTGTATTTAGCCTCAATTAACAAACTACTAATTTCTCGGTTAATGCTAAGCCCAGATTCTACCTTTGTCTTTAATTAAATGCTTGAACTGAGATCAAAATCGTTCGTTCAGTGTCAAACTTCGTTTTAACATGAGACTAAATAGTAAGTCTAAAAGCTAACTCAAATAAACGTATTTAATTTAAATACCTGCTACCTTTTGCTTGAATAATAATCGGCGTGCTATCTAATCTATCTTCTGTAATTTACTTTTTTAATGAACTATCTTTACTCTAACTACGCTTCTGCTATTTCTATCTTTCTATTTCCTCTTCTTCTGTAAAGCTGCCTGCGATAATTTCAATTAAATCAGATGACTTCAGCAATAGCGCAAAGTAGTTACGAGTCACGATATTATTTTTTATTTGTTACCGTTTATAAAATTTTATATTATATTATTGTATCCCAATAAATTAAGTTAATCACATTGTATTCGAAAATGATATGTCGCCAAGTAATCTTCGTAAATGGACCTATTATAAATTGTATAATATATATTATACATATATTAATATAAAATTATGTAGAACGGGAGGTTACGAAATATACGAAAATTAATATTTATCGTAGGCCGTTTCTTGTACATCTAATCCTCCGCCCGATATAGCTTAAACCAATCATCACATGCGCATACATAAAGTACGCAATTCTTACGCTATCAAAATTACAAACACTGTATCATTTGAGAAGCTGAATTTTGAAGCTGAACCGAAACTATATCCGTGAAGACGCCTACTCAAATATAGTATAGAATAAAACGCGTATACTGCGAAATACAAATTATGTAAAAGGGGACTACAAAAAGAGTTGCTTGACGAAAAGCAATGGGCGGTCTCGTGACATGAGCGGGCGTCGCTCGAGCGCGGGCGGTTGCGGGGGGAAGTGCGCGCTGGGGGAGGTGGGGGACACGCGTAGCGGCCGCGACGACGACGAGGCCCCGCAGCGCCGGCACGAGGACCTCCGCACGCCCAGAGGTCTTTTCCACCAGCAGACCCCTTCCATCTCGTAACTATGCTTGTAGCACTCTACCCCCTTCTCGTACCCTGTACACCCTTCAAGGTTCTTCCTGTACTCTCCATAACCCGATTTTCTGTACGAGTCGTAGCCTGATTTTTCGTATGATTCGTAGTTTTTGCTGTAGTCGGACCCTTCGTAGCTGGCTTTGCTGCAGGAGGGTGTGTCGTAGTCCGTAGGAGATTTGAGGTGATTAGTTTCGTAGCTAGATTTGCTGGTACCTGCGTAGCTGGTGGTGGCGTACCCGGTCGGGAATTCGTAGCTGTGCTTGTTACGCAGTCGCTCGGACCAAGTGGACGCTTCGCTGTCGCAAGGAGTGACTGGAGCGCTTCTGACGGTTTTTGGTATGTAGTGTGGTATCATTTCGTTTGTAAGGGATCCGCGTTTCTGAAAATATAAGTTATCATGGTTGACTTAATGTACACATAGGTTATCACAATCACAAACAACCGGTACTTTAATGATGCTGCTCAGTTGTACAGTCAGCAACAAAAGTAGCTGAACACTAATCGCTCCTTTAGTATTATAGAGATCACGTCAGAGAAGTCACGTTTTAGAAAAGAGATTCGTATCACGATAGCTTTAATCGTTAGTTTTCGATAACTTCACGTTTTGTAATAGGTCTTTATAATACTAAAGGTAAACATACAAATCACGTTTTTCACATTAAAAAAACATCTTCTACATAACATAATGCACCTATTATCGATAACTATAAGTTTTGATACATGAAATCATTAAAAAATAAGTGGCATTGAAAATTTGTTTGTGTGTTCTTCAGTTGTTGACTGTGTTGTACAATCAACTTGCGAAGTAAATTATTGTTTGTTTTAAATATCATGTTTTATTTAACTTTTAAATCAAGTTTAACTAGTGTTCACTTTGGTTTATCCATACATATTTGATTAAGCTTCTGATAAGGTGTTTGTCTTTAAAACATACATAGTTATTAGTCTGGTTAGTCGACCTCTATATATGACCTTGAAGCAACTAAGAACCAATATAAATTAACGTAAATGTACCGTTATAAAATAACAATATACACGGTGCAAAAGATATGTTTTAAATATTAAAATAATTCAAATCCAATAACTTTATACAAAAAAAAAACAAATGTAAAAATGTCTATTTCACGTTTCCCTTATACAATTGATACATTAGCTTAGTGAAAGGTGTTTTTATAGTATACATGAGTTTTTTCAATATAAATTATACATTATTTTAATGATAAAATTGTATGACTTGTTATTATTGATAGAATTATTTTTATTACAAATTATGACGTGTTATTATAAACTGTGGACATTTAACTATATTTATTTGAATGAATGAATATCTTGATCGCTGTATAGATTATTAGAGACTATTATATAATAAAATGCATGCAATTTTTGCACGTATTTAATATTAAGACCTTATTGTACCATTGTTTTAAGCAAAATAAAGTTATCTTATAATCGATCAACGTTGATCGATTTATTTGACGTTTAAAGAACCAATAAGAGCATACCGCTGCGCTGTTTGACGATCGATCGATTTCGGATTAATAACATCCATATTGACAACCTGAGATGGTTAAATTAAAAACCTGTGATAGATATAAAATTTGTAAATATCTATTTAATGTTGTAATCAAATGTGTAATAAATTGTCATTTAATTGGTAGTGACATTGTTATTAGTAAGTGTAAAAAAGTTGACAAGAAATTATATTTATTGACATAGTGTTTTACTTGACAAAATTCTCGGACTTGTTATTGGAAATTCATTTGGATGTATATAATTTAAATTGACATAAACTATGCAATAATAATAATTGACATCTTTTTTCTTAAGTGGATATGTCATGTAAATTGACTTTATGAAATTAAATAAATATGAATATATGAAAAATAAAGAATGCCATACCATTATAAAGATAAAAATACTCACTCTGATAAAATCGAAATTAGGCAGCTTAAAGCGTCACACCTCCTGTAGAAACTTGATCGGACACACTCCCTGGCGGTTGTCTCCCGATCGGATCATCACCATGCCGTCTACCTCGTCTCCCACCTGGATCACGATCTGATCGCGGAGCAGCATTAGACCATTGTCACCGTCTGAGACCTGGAAAAGTTAAAGAGAGGTTTTAGTTATGATTTATGATGGTAATATAAATGTCTGCCATGCCTATAATTGGCCTTTGTAACACCAAAATTCTTGAAACAAAAAGTCCTCAATATGTGAGAGAAATTATTTTATGAATGATTTTAAACATCCGTGATTTGTACACATAATTATTATATTGTAAACACGGGTCTTAAACGTGTCCACAATGTATAACCGTGTCTACAATAATTAATTTATTTAGTTTTCTCAGAACGCCGATAATTTAAAAAGACGGACCAAATGCGTGCGGGCTCCAAGCAATAGGGTTCCGTAATAAGCGTTTACTATCTGTATTAAACAAGTAACAACTTTATACAAGTCACTATTGTATTGTCTTCAAGTAATAAAGTTAAAAATAACGTAACCGCTAAAGTTTTCCTTAAAAGTTCATTACATTAAACTAATACCATGATTTTCTATGATTTTTCGAGCAAACAAAAAGCTCTAAGAGAGAGGAAGGGGTAGGTGCCTAGTCCAACAAAATGTTCTCGCAAACGGATCTCTTAATCAAAAAACTGTCTGAGTGAACCATTAAATTCCCTCCTTTAAAATACCTATCTAACCATACCCTATGGGATAGACGAGAGAAAATAAAACATTACAACACAATTATTAGGTATGTTTTATTTTCTCACTTTTCAGACATAATTAACAAACATATCCCTTGAAATTTTCAGCTTTCTAGCACTAACTGTCTCCACGCTATGCCTCAGACAGACAGACAGACAGACGGATATGGCGAAACTATAAGGGTTCCTTGTAGGTACTACGGTACCCAAAAAAAATATCTTACCTGTAGATTATGCGTGACCTGCAGCGGTCTTTCACCAGCTTGCAGTTTAGTGCAATACTTCGAGGGGAAGTATCCAATCTTGCCCAAGCACTTGCCTTTCCACCAGTCTGGGTCCGAGGTATCGATCACCGTAACCTTGTATCCAGCCTTCAAGTCCAGCTCGTCAGCATGCCGAGATTTGAAGTTGTACAGGATCACGTACAGGTTAGTTGGCAGGAGTCTCTGGTGCTTCTGTAAAAACAAATACTATAGTTCAGATGTAAAGTAAAAGTAAGTAAAGTAAAAAATATTTATTAGAACACCATCAAATGATAATTAATAATTAAAATCAAAATAAGAAATAATAATAATTTAAAAATTCTAAAAAATAAAAAATAAATACAGAATAATTATAATAAGTTGCAACTGAGTTCATGTCTAAGACTTGCTATGCTATGATGGTGCCTAAAAGGCCACAGCTCAACATACTGTTGCCAAAAAATTAGGCAACGTTGATTTTCAGCTGGAACCTCAGGTGACAAGTGATATATAAAAAATATAAAATAAAATTAAAAAAAATACGATGTATAGACGTGATATATTTATTAAAAACTAATATATATTAATGACTTTGATAGTGACAGTTTTGTTTGTAGAATAAGGAAAAAGAATAGGTAGGTAGGTGTCAAAAATAAAGATGTGTTTATATGCCGGCTACTTAGGTATCATCACGTATATTTTATAGAGATATAAGTATATTTAGTAGAACTGAGGCGGCAAACAGGCAAGTTTAATTTTTTATTTATTTATTTAAAGGAACTTTTTACTCATGGGCATGACAGTTCCCTAAAGGCAACTTACAACCTACGTACAAAGAATTTAACTATAATATAAGCATGATATGACCTGTAATCGTGAGATTTACTTAGCCAATGAGTACTTTCAAGACCAGGCGCTTCCCTCTTCTGTCTTCGACCCTTTTAATAACTTATAATCACTCCACGTCACTCAGTTTAAGTTTATTTCAAGTATTGTCACCATGTTAGTTTCAAAACTTATGTTCTGTTGAACCAATTTTAGAAGCTTCACAATCTATTGCCTTTTGAACAATCAAGTTTTGTAACAGCGCGCAGCGGTCGGGTCTTGTCGTAACTGAAGTTTCTTGAACTCTACACGATAAACTTTCTGTGAACGTATTGTAGCTATATTATTTATGTGTCAATAACCGAAATATTTTTAACAAATACTTTTTTTCCAAGATATTCTGTCTTTTGTAAAAATGTTTTTTTTTATTATAAAATACATTTTCTACAAGCAATAATATAGACACGAGTATCTAGAAAGATAGACTTGTAAAGATGTCGAAGAGATAAACTTGGCTACGAGACATGAATAACATGACAATTGATAGTACGAAAGGCCCCCCCTTCCCCCTCTTCACTTATCTGAAATACTCCAGTGTGATTGGTCTACGCGTTTGCCCAGATTTATTCTAAAAACATATCGTCACCTCCATGGCAAATTTAAATATCTGCAGTTTTAGAGAAATCGATGTTGTGATAAAAACTGTGAAAATTGTGAAAACAATACATTTTGGCCTTTGTCTATTTTTGAAGTTCATAGTATTGAGATTGCCAGAATCTGCATCTTATGTTATTATACCCATAGTAAACATACGAGATTTATATGCGATGTTCCAGCAAAGAAGATGCATTTTTTGCAGATTTGTAAGCTTGCCATGGAGGTGACGATATTTCAGATTAGAAACTCTACGAAATAAATAAGAAGGCCTGTACGTGTCTTGCAATCTTTATCACTGCATTTTGTTTTTGTCACTTTGAATGTGTTTATAATAACCAGTTGTAAAATAAAAGGAACGCTTAATACAACATTGTAATGGTTTTCAGGGTGCGGACTTCCTTGAAAAGCTGTTAAAAATGAATGAGTCAGTCAGTAACAAATTCCGTGAGTAAAATTAATTCTACAAAAAAAATTCTACGTACAAAAATGTTGTCGTGCTATTAATGAATTTTTAGCTGCATGTTCTTGATTTGAAAATAATAACAATAGATTTTTTTATATCTTATTAAAACATACTGCTATACTTGCATCAAACAAATGACCTATGCCGAAACAGATGGCTTGAGGTCATCGTTCGGTCGAATTAAACCACTACCCTTCGCTAGTAGATAAGGCATTTTAGGATAAATTCAGACTTACATTCAAACCAAAATTATACACTCTAATATTCTGGCAATAGATGTCCAAACCACTTAAGGACTGGCTAGACGCTAACTATAATATTGCTAACATACCACGAAGAAGGCGTGTTATTAATTAACTGAATAAGGGGCACTTTCAGTAGCTTCCATCAGCAAGTAATATTCTAACTTTTACCGTTTGGCAACATTTCATTGATTTTTAACCGTGTGTTTCATCGTTGCAAGGTGAAACTTAAGACAGTTTTTATGCGTAAATATAATTCGTCTGTCTGTTAAACTTTCACAGCAAATTCATAGGACTATTATTCTTGATTGTTATTATCAACAAAGAACGAAATGGCTGTAAGCATGATAAAGGTTTTTTTTTCCAAACACCACGCTAGCGAAGCCTCGGTAGGAATAACATTACTAGCAACAAGAACAAAAAGTTAAAAGAGCAACCAAGGTTTCTGATTTGATACTCACACTATGTTGTTTCACCGGTGACGGACAAGGACTCGCGCTATTGGACGACAGGCTCTTGTCAGGCTCGTCAGGTAGCTCCACGCTGCTCATGCGACCCACCCTCGCGCTCAGCAGCCTCCTACTATGCACCGGCGATGATGGCGCTGTACATTACACGCTCGTTTATTATATGGGAGACAATGTAAGAAATATCAACACGCTGAGGATTAGTGAACTGTGGGTCTGTTTGGTAAATGGATCAAGAAAATGAGAGCAGGTCCGCTGATGGTAAGTGGTTATTTGCTTGATAAGCAACAACAGAGTCGAAACTGTAACCATAGACAATGAAAGCAATCCTGTTACCGATCACTAACAACAGGAGATCATAAACAACGTCATAATAGTGCAGTATATATGTTGACGATAGTATGTTTAATGATATATCTTAATAATGATACGTCACATAACTGAAAATAGCCAGAATTCTGTATAACAATTCAAGGACGAACCCTATTTTATTTCTTTTGAATCAAGAAGTTACTACCTTCAAAAGCTGAAATCATATTATGATTTCGGTAATAATAATACTATTCATAAATTGAATTGCCTATGTTGTTACGCGTAGCTGGATAGAAGACTCACAGTTCGCTAATACCTCGACGACAAAATTGCGTTAGCAAATCCCATTGAAGTAGAAGACTACCATTTATAACATAGTAGGTTATATCTCTTTATCGATCTTTTGTTAAAAATGCTGTCACATCTTTACGTTTGTTGAATTCAAAACGGTTCTTTCAATTCATTTCACAAATAATATGTTACAAACGGCAGGCTTATAAAACGATATTACGACACGTTAGACAGATGTGCTGCACACAAATTCACACAACAATAAGAGGAATAAAAATAGTTTTATTAATAAGTATTATTCACTTCTAAGTAAGTCTTGCTTAGAATACACCGGTCAGTATATAAGACGGTTAAAATATAGGAACATTAAAGTATAACAGTATGCATAACTTTACATGCAAACCTCGAGGACAAGTAACAATTATAATAGGAATTTAAGAGAATTGTTAAATTAGCTACTTATCTATAAAATAACACAGAAAATAATGTTGTATCAGTATAAATCGATAAGACTGCTAATGAAAATGCAATCTTTATTATACCAAGTATTACTTTATCTATCTATTACCTTGGAAATGAATGTTTTCATTTCGCCTCTTCAAATCTGACAATGAAAGCTTCATAATATCGTTTAATTACAAATATTTACCGAAACAACATTATTCAACAGTATAAAGCAATTCAAAATTAAATGGTAACGTACATGAACGTGTATAATTATGAATCGTGTAGTTATTTATTTTATTAAAGCCATGTCTCATGCAAACTGCTCTGCAGTCACCTAAAAATAAAAAAAAACAAAACATAAATGCCATGCTAAAAAGAATACTTACGCTTGATCGTGGCACAAAATCTAATTACTTGTCAGTGAATATGCAATTCTAATGATACTGATTTAATTTCTTGGTGATTTTTTATACCCTGACAACAGACAAATTTTGTAAAATGTCTCGAATAGTAGTAGCTTTTTAAGGCAATAATAGTTGTAAATTTGGTTCACGTCGTTGCAGAATTTTGGCAAAAGGTTTGTAGTCGAGAGAAAACGGCGCAGACAGCAGTTTTTATTTATTTGACAACGACGTCGAATCTGCAAGGTTGTCTTAACAAAAAATACGTGTAAAATTACCAGAGGACACCTACTATTGTTACAATTCTAACACACACAAGCTAAGCCGAGAGGGGTAGACTTAAGAGGTGAACATCGCTTCTGCTCACAACATTGCTGACATCAAGTACCGGAGTCCAAAGAACCAAAATCAACCAAAACGACAACTCTCGTTGAGGTCATTCTATGCAGGCAATTCCGAGTTTGAATAGCTTTAAAGCGAAGTTCTTAGCGAAAAACAGGGTATGAAACCGGTAGACTTATTCCCTAAAGATGACTGTGATTTCTTTTGCAATAGTTTCTGTCAAAAAGTAATTATTCCTGTCAAACAGATATAATTTCTGGTTTCTTAAGTAATAGTTACTGTCAAATAGTAATAGTTACTGTCAAAACACGCATTTTTGACATAACGCAATCAAATTACTCTCCTCAAATGTATGCTTCGTTCACACGTAATAAAATAAAACAAAAAACACTAAATTTGTCTATTATTTTATTGTCTATCTGGAATTGAGACAAAAAAAATATTAAAAAAGCGTGCATGGGCAAAAGAAAAATTGAACGTCAAAACTGGCGGACAATTCTTTACATTTAGAGTACGTAGAAAATTGTTTTCCTTTTTGCTGCACCTAGTAAATTGAAAATAAAAATATTTATTTAGGTCCAAAAAACAAATAAAAAATCATTGTTAAATATTAATTAAAGTGCCTTTAGGAGTAATTAGCTAGTTCAGTTTGTTGTTTGTGCAATTATTCATATTTTATTAGTAAGTACCAATTTTATTTCATTTTAATGTTTTACCCTAGTGAAATTATATTATACTTATCCATTATTCTAGAATTTTATATCACGTAGTTGACCTTATCTTTCAGTGGCAAATATACTTATGATGTTAGTTTTATTTATTTTTATTAGTATTATTTGTATTGATAAAACCTTCTTGTTGACACCTACTAAAATGTATTTTTACTCTGTGGCATCTAATGTCTTTTACCAAAAAAAATTGGAGCGTTTCATTACAACAAAAAGCATATAAATAGCTTTGAACTGAATTAAGAAAGTAACAAATTCAAACAATAAAATTCAAATTATATAACTGATTATATCAAAAGAAAACTGAACACATTATAACAACAAACACAATATAAGTCATTATGGTAAGAGGTATTTTCGGAGAGATTTTCTCTTTAGTGTAAAACGAGTGCTTAAAATTAAATAAAATAAGAATGGAACGCGATGTAAAGGAAAAAAAAGTTATCCTCAATACAAAACAAATATCAAAGATCGAGATAATATTTTAAGACAACTATAAAAACGATATATAAATGTGATTTTAACTCTTTGCTACTGCTATGTACTAGAAACAGTGAGTATGCGTTATAATTTCTACTTAGTCCTCCGTGACACGATGAAATCACATATCTCTCACTTGTGTTGTAATGTTTTTTGTCTTTCAGGTGCAATACACGAATATAGCACACCTATATTATAATAGTATTATGATAAGATGATAGCGGCGGTTGATTTCAGAGCTAAACATTTTTTAGACTTAAGTTTCATCAGTGCAAGCCTAGCGAACATTAGAAGAAAATAAATGTTCCTGAAATTCTGTGAAATAATAAAATTTTTCAAAACTTCTGATTTTTCTTTAATATATTCTTATTTCTCTCACATAATTATCATAGACATAGACACTACGTTACGTACATAAGAAATTATAATTGTAAACTCCAAATAAATAATAATAATCGTGAATACAGAATGTAAGTAGTTACATTATCTGGTGCATAACCTGTATTGTCCCATTGTTGGGCAAAGGTCTCCACCATCCTTAAAATGGAATGAATCAGGTTTTTCGTTTTTTATTAAAGTATGTAACTAGATTTGAACTACGTCGATAAAAAGCACTTACCCGTGTGCCAGAATTCATTAAAATTTGTTTAGTTTGGCGAGAAAGAGGAAGCCTATAACCTAGCTACATAATATTATTGTTTCAATATTTTGAAGATACATTATTTTCATTAAGTGCTTTTTATATCCCAGACTGCCATAATTCGTGCTACTACTTGTCGTATTTATAAGTTTTCGTATGAAAAATCTCGAGTTATATGACTAAAAATAATATGACCTAAATTCTATTGCATTACGTATTTAATTAGTATTTTATGACATACATAGTATTAAACAGTTATTGATTTGATGTATAACGTTAATCTGAAGTAAAAAAACCTTTTAAATATCATTATTTTATCTCGCCAAAGTACAAGAAATTACTAAGAAACTGCTCCATGACCAGTTTCCGATTATGACATAAGAAATTGCGTTACTTGCCTGTAAAGCTGTCAAACCTGCAAGAGGATAGTAACTGGCAAGCTGTCAATTTTTTTGCCAAGCAGTTATCAACCGTATGTGTATGGAAATAAGGATGCACTAAATCCGAGATGAACCGGTTTCAAACGAAATTATTAATTGCTTTCGAAATCGACTGGAAATTAGTCATCTTTACAGAATAGCCATGCGGGTCGAAAGCTCTCCGATATTTTTTCAGCTCTTAAATATTATGACTGCTCATTAGTAAAATAAAATCTGTAGTAATTTTTATTTATCTGCTTGCCAAAAGCTGATATAGTCAGTGTCCCTGTATCATTCGTCTTGGAAATGGCTCTTTACAGACGGAATTAGCTGCAAATGGTCGCTTGTTTACTTTTGAAGAATCATGTCAGCTTCTAACAACCGCGACAGTTTATATAATTGATCTTTATACCGCAGCCGTTTGTTTTAAGCGTCTTATAAAATCGTCGCAAAATTTATAGTCAAAAGCGGTAAAGAGACATGCTGTCATTTTTGGAGTACACATAATGTTTCAGATTAAATAAAATATTTTGGCTAATCAAGGTATATTCGAAAAAATAAAAAAGGTTATCCGACAACCGGTTTTCAGACCCTGGTGTGAAGCAGTAACAGAAACGCAAGCGTGAGGTTGTTTGGACCCAGGCGTGGCTCTTGGCGGGTGCGTGTATTACTGTGGTGTTCGTACATAGCACGCGGCTGCCCTGCGAGGGCTGCGCGTCGCGCGGCGGCCGCCGCCGCAGCTCCCCGCACTCCGGCGAGTCCAGCGACAAACTCTTCATCCTAAGGTTCAACTTTTGGCGTCTCGGAGAATGCGGCGCTATAACATTGATGCAGTATGAGCATTCAGACTATACTCACCCACTCAATTTGTTATTATTTCCTTAAAAAATCTTTTACTTTCTGTTCCCTTTCAAAAGATTACTAGTCATTTGCTACGCAAATTACTAGTATTCCTTAGTCAGTATGCATTCATGTTTCTATGTGAAAGTATGATTGAATAGCTTTGTGATTGTATGGCAATCTATTTTGTACTTGTGTCTAGCTTTTTTGGTGAAACGATAACAAATCTGGTTTGTTGGGCAAGTATTTATATTTGCTGAATTTTCATGGTTCTGAAGTAAAATTAAATGTTCAAAGTGATTAAAGTAGTCTGATTCACAATTTTTTTATATTTAAAGCCCCCTTTATTACGATTATATACTCCACATGTAGAAATATAAAAGTATTATAAAATAATTGTGAATCGAGTCCTAATCACTATAAACATCAAATACATTTAAACTATAAAATTTACAAAAATAACATCTATTATTAATGTGCGTAAGCAGTGCAAATTAAATTAATGTTATAAGAAAAAGATGCAAAAAGTAAGTAAGTAAGAATAAACGATAGAAAAAAACCTTACAGCTACAAGAAGAGTAGTAATAGAATTAAGACTACTATTGTGAAAGCTACTTTTGTCGTGAAGTTTAATTTGAGAGACTACAGGCGCTCAATGTTTCTATTGCTTGTCATCAGCAGCTTTCAGATAGTAACAGAAAAGTGGTTCATCGTACGTATGAAGTTTTGTCAAAATGCTCATCGATGCAACATTATGCCTGAACCAACGTGGAAGTAATATCTACGGGGATTCGCTTATTTACGATCTCAATATCGGTACCAGGTAAGGGACTGGTGCGGTCTGCTTGCCTCAACATTTGGGCACTCTTGGAGTTCTTCATTGAACCTGTGTGGACAAGTAAACAGGTGCGAGTCTATAAATATTTCAATACTATTTCTACTTATTCCTTTTGTAGATGATGCCCTGCACTAATGGAAAACAAACAAAACGGAGTACGTCCTAAGGAAAGCGCAAACAAACGAAACCTCAGTCAATCAGCGGTATCGTGGAGTGGCATCCATGTTGGACTTGCGTGTTCTGTCATGTGGCTCTGGTAGCGTGTTAGTCACAGTATTAATTTATTAAACAGTCATTTAGTATCGCAATACGAAAGAAGTGGTTTTGAGTAATGAAAGGCTAGTGATAAGTTCATGGGTGCGGTGAGAGAAGTAAAGGCTCTGTGTCAAAATGTGTACTGCCGATGGTAAAACACATGCATACATCGGCACGCCGGCTCAAGCCATGCACCACTTACAATAAAACGCACTCGCAGATATGTAAAGACGACTCCGAATAAGAGTAAAATAGAGTGCTTGAGGGTAATCAGAGAAAATGAAGCTTATTTTTGACGTTTATTGTAACAGTAACAATATATGTAAAATATATATCACAGTACGCGGGGCGCTTCGGGGTATAACAAAAGACATCCTAGGCGGCTGTGGAGGACATGCCAGCCTGCCGCGCTGAGCCACTGCTCTCGCCTGCTAGGCGATACTATTTATTGGTTTCGTTCCCGTGGGGTAGCTAGTCGCCTAATCATTTCTTGCGGACGCTCGCAGTGGACTTGAGAATCGAAGGGGGTGGATCGCCATTTTCATTAACTAAACATAGGGGTTGTCCGAAAGGTCGCGATGTCGTCTCCTCCGTCTCTGTAAACACAACGTGCGGACAAAACAAAATAAATAAAAGCAAAAGTAAAACTTAAATTAAAATTAAAAGTAACATAAAACAAAAACAAAATAGGAGCATAACCAAAATGAAATGTTCGGGGTCGAGTGTGACATTCCGTCGAGTTCGTCGTCAAAAATGCCTAATCATTCAGGAAGAGGTAAATGAGACCTGTGAATGGACAGGATAAGCGTCTAACGTGCTCGACGAGCTTCCACTATTTATTCTTAGTCCTATTGTCTAAACTAACACTGCTATCGCGAAATAAAAAGTAAACGAACATAAAATACTGAACACACAACGAAAACTTGGCACCGTAACCCTGGAGACGGGACAAACAAAGCTGTGAGACTGAGAGAGCGATGCGCTACAGCCGTGGGCGCGTACTTTCTGGCAGAGAAATGGACCGGTGCTGCGGCGAGCCGCGGCGTGACCGGGAACCCCACATGGACAAACTCTTGACGCCGGCGAAGAGTCTGCGCCGCATGCCGCCGTCGGGCCGCGCCGCCTCGCCTACCGACAAGCACCGCTCAGTACCGACCGCACCCCGCCCCCGCCCTGCGCCCGCGACATAACAATGCGTGCAAAAACAACTCGACACTACTGAAAACGAGTGAATCTGAGTGAAGCTGCCGGACGGCCGGCCTACGGCGCGACTCGAGCGGAGAAGCGAGCGAGCTCGGGTGCGGCGCCAGACCTGAGCTAGAGGAGACGGGCTGTGGCGCCACGGCCAGCCCGGCGGTTGGCCTCGCCGGTGAGCGCGCGGGCGGCGGCTCCTCCGGGGCCGACACCCGCACGACCGGGCCCCCGCGCCCATCCCCACCCGGCTTCGCAATTTCGTTGGCCCGCTTCAGGACTTGATAGGTTTGATCCACTTCCTCCTCTGAGCATCACAGATCAGGGTCAGTTTCGCTATCGACATTGTGAGTAGGTGGGACTCGACTTAGTATTAGTGTGCGCGAGGGTGGCGGATGATGTCTAGAACTCGCTTGTTAGTAAACCGTTTATGTACAGTATTTATTTGCAAATGAGCTGGGATCATAATGTAGTTAGTTATTTCGAACGCTCGCTTCGGGAGGGTGCACAGGGGTCACTCCTGTTTGTTACCGTACCCTCGTCACAGTTGCTATCGAAATCATCATCGAACACGACCGATCCCTTGAATGAGATCTTGGTTAGTCTCTGTCCTGGCAGCCACCCGTGCTCCACCCCTGGACAATGTGAGTTTAGCTTCTGACTGTGTTTATATAGCTGATACGTGATTGTGATAATTGTGTGTACTTTGCAAGCTCGATGAGTCTGTGTACCATGTTCATAAATTCAAAGATATTATCTTATATCATCCACTTATTCTTAAAATATCTAGGTGTACTTCGCAGAGTCCATGTAAGTGTAACTTGGGTCATACCTATTAAAATGACATATTAATTATAATTTCCAACATCAGAACAATATAAGACTTACCAAAACTTCTGAAAGCATGATCTAGCAGGCAAGAAGTGAGTATTACAGTTGGTAAATTATTTGTCAAATACAAGATTATGTTATAAGATTTTTTTCTGCAGTTGACATGACATGTCTGCTTGTAAATATCATCAGATAATAGTATTATAATATTAAGAGAAGATGAATTATGTATTTAACTTACTTTCGTCGTCAAAAGCTGTTTCTTGTACCCTGTGGGATTCAATCTCGGAGGTGCTCTTCTGTCTGCGCAAGAGTCTCGACTTGGTCACACATTTACCGACTTGTGGCATACAGTCGGTGTGTATGTTCATCTTACATAGACGACAACGTAATCCTTGGCGAGTGTGACCTGCACAAAGAAAATATTAATGTAATTTAGACTTGCCGCAACAGGCTACTGGTAAACACATTAAGAGTTGGTGTTCAATTTCTTGTAGGATAAAAATAAAACATTCAGAAAGAAATAGTATGCAAATTACAACTGGCCCGATTATTGGTCCTACTAAAACTCGGTCGTGGATGAGAGCCCTAATACAAATTTTAAAAGCTAAAACGGTCCACTTGATCCACAGAGCCATTGATTTGCGTGCACAGTCTCATGGGCATTTACTTCGTAGTTTAAATTCATGGTAGAACGTATTTTAAAACCATTCATCATACTACATTAAACACAAATCGTTCTGTGTACAACAACGCGACTTTAACTAAACTTTTTTTTGAATATTTTACAAACATAAAGGCAACAAGCTATTTGATGAATTGCTATTACGCCTGTACTATTACTTTAGCCATTAGTAACAATAACAAGCTTAAACACGAACTGATTTGCTTCTCTATAATTTCACATCAATCAAATTATTTAGGTTAGCTAAACTCGTTACCTACGCTTAAGCCACCGAGGAAGGCAATGACCTAAAAAACTGAAAGTGCTGGACAAGTTTAGGATTGAATGGCGACACGGTAGTGAAGAAGTAGGAACGGCGCGAAATAAAAATACTTATTTAAAAAACTAATCATCTAATTTGATTCGCATAGTACCTACCTAGGTACCATGCGAATCAAATCAGATTTTTCGGCCATATTGAATGTGTTCCATTCGCCTGAATATAAACGACATTTTCGAACACATGCCTGTTCCTTTTGAAAAATGTTGTTCAAAATAGGGTATTCAATATGGCCGACGAATCTGTTTTGATTTGGTTAGCATAGTACAGCTAGTAATAGATGAAGTTCTTGCAGCGCGTTAAACTCTTTTGAAGGTAATTGATATAGATATTGAATAAATATGCTATGATTCAGAAAATATTAGTCATGCTAAACTATATTTTTTATAATGTTATAATATGTATTTTTTTCAAACTTTCGACACGCATCTTTTTTTTACACGAAGCATTCGATGAGAAAAACCTTGAGTCTTGGATTTATCAACAAAGTCTAATAGTTTTGGCTATGAATAATTAATATTTATGATAAATAAAAATATAATATTTAAAATTTTCTACTATGGTGTTATGCCTGTAACTAAAAGTTTATTCAAATTCAATATTACCTGAAATTTCGTTGCGTGGCACGGAAGTTCATTAGAGCAAAGTTTCTGATTTTTGATATCGTCACTGATTAATATAAAAAGTAGCATGCCAAGATAAAAAAAGGCCAAATTATATTATTATTACCTACAAAAGGCTTGGCGGCCTATAACTTTTTGTATATAGCAAGAATTAGGTAATTATATTCTTCGACAGTAGCAAGCCTTAAACCTTGTTCTAGTAATGTATAAGCGATGATATCGCTTGACACAAATACAATTTTCATGAGGTTTTATATTAAACACTTACGAATAGAAATGATTATATTCATCACAATGAAAGAGGATAAAGTCTGTACAATTCAGTCCCTTGAAACTAAACTGCCTCGAAAAGCCTCTTCAAGGCTCTGTGGAATAAATAAAACGGAGGGTATTTTTTTCGGTGAATTTTCCTTTAGTTTGTTTAAAGTAACAAAATTATAATTTAAAAAAAATACTTCTATTACAAAAAATGCACTATAAAGAAAAAAATACTTAAGTAATATTCAATGTCTTACCTTATCTGTGTATAACTTGAAAAATACAGTAAAAGGTGCCTATATTAAAAGAATTATCTCCGTACTCATAAAGTTGAGGAGTTGTACCTTCCAGCATCATCAGCTTAACAACATGAAATGCTGACTGCTATGCAAATATTCGAGTAGTTTTAGGTAATATACAAAATACAATATAGAAGCCTTTAAAATTTGAGGGTTGCCCTCGATTTCTCTAGGATTCAATATGGTTTAGGATTCAATATATCATCATCAGATCGTTACTTTATTAAAATGGGACTACATGACAGTTATACTCTTTGAGACAAACAAAGAATTTCTCAAATCGATCCAGGCGTATTCGAGTAATCGGGGAACAAACATAAAAATAAAAAAACATTTATTACAATTGAATAGAGAACCTCCTGTTTTTTTAAAGTCGAAAATTCTAACATATTGAGCAATTTATCCTGTCTGTACGTATGTATTTCTGGAATAAAAATTCCTCATCAAGTAGAGTGCTGCCTAGCACCTGCCATAAAAGTCCAAGTATTAACTTTATTAGACTCTTACGAAATAATATATTTAATTTTATTAGGTTGGAAAATTTGCCTGTATTAACAGTTGTATTGACATTAGAAAAGTTTGAATATACGAGACGAAATACTTATAATGATTACATAATGCTGACCCTATTTCTTACTGTGTGAATTACTTTACTCATTTACATATTCGATTTTAGTGAAAGTTGGTGGAAACGTGCGGGGTAACTACGGTCAACTCTAAAACCGAGCAGGTCCATAGTTTGTTTATTATTTTATGTTGACCAGAAAGATTTTTTCATGATTTATTGTAGACATTCCATTAAAAGCATGTGATCGTTCTAAACTCCGAAACCAATTAACTTGCAAGCAGGCTCAAAAACTATGGCAATAAAAAACAAACAATGACAAGTGACGCACTATAAATAACCTGTCCAAGGACACACGCGAATAAGATTATTTATTGATTGCTTTGTACAGATAACTTATTTTGTGTGCCATAAAATAACACATAAACTTGGCGTTTCGTAGTTTACAGCTGATATTTTACTGAAGTGGCAGACACCGTATATTTTATTTATGATAACAATTCATAATATTAACAGTTAATTTACACCCTTTTATAAAATATGAGAACAAAAGCATGAAGCTGCTGTCTTTCTTTCAAATTTTGGCGACGGCAATCAAATGAGATTAGCCATTGATTGAATAGGAGATTTAGATTAATATTATAAATGTGAAAGTGAGATTCAATTGCCAAACTTTTAAACTGATCTTCAATAAATATTCATTATAATAATATACTATAAAAATTACAAAGACTTAATTATACATAAAGATTATAATTCTAAAGTGTCTGAGTTCTTATGAGCTCCACCGTCTCACCTCTAACTGATCATCAAATAGGTTTTAGTGAAGTGAGCCCCTGAAACTAAATACATGCGTGGAGGCCATATTATCATACCTAGTCCTGTACCAGTGCATCTACAAATTTACATGAATACTCTAGTGAATAAACGACACGATTTCTATCAAAAGTTTGATTCAAATGATAATGATAATACATTCAAATACAAATAGCAATGTTTTCGCAACTTTATTTTCATCTAATATGATGATATAAATGTTAGGCCTTGAAATGCGGATACAGAAGGCGTACATTGTAATTTCCTATTGTAGATACTATCTTTTGCAGAAATGTCCTCACAATCAGGTGACATTGCTGGTCAGGGGACAACAAGGCACTGTAGAGTACTGCAGACTCGTTAGCGACATGGCTGATAATATAATTTGCATATATGTTCTTGTGGTATGTATGGTGCAACAACGCTTTGCATATTTGCTGCATAGACAACAAATGTGCGATTTTTTTGCTACTACAGCACTACATTTTCTAGACTTACTGTTTCATGAAAAAGCCAGTAAAAGATGTTAACGTAGCGTAAAAACCGTATATCTATATTATTGTAATCTGTCAGATGTTATTCATGAGAAAGCCTTATCATAAGTAATACTAGCTTTTTCTCGCGATTATCTACCGCAGCAACCGTTTTAAATCCTTTCCACTAACTTGGTGGTTGATCAGCTTTCTAACGGATTAAAGGTCGGGTAGTAGAAGGTAGTCGATGAGTCACAAAGTCAGTACCTAAAGGTTCCATGTTTACGCATAAGATTTCAACTAAAGAAAGTGACTCGATTCAATGAATCACATTAAAGCATTACTGTAATTGGTGTTGAACTCCAGTCAATAAGCCCGTCACCCTCCGTGCAAGGTACAGCGAGAATTAAGTATACTGCTAACGTGTCTAGGTATAGGCAACCCGCACACCTTGAGTATTATTGACAATATTATTTCACGATGCAAAATTGACAATAACGCATATTACGCAATATTAAGTCAATATTTCATGATAAATTTTAACTAATATTTCCAATTTAGCGGCTGGAGGCTTTAATTCTTTCTTAAATTTATCAGGATATTGTTCCGCAGGCTCACAGGACTTAATCCACAATTTAAGAATTTCAGAGGTCTTTTTTTTTGCTATTATTGTTGTTTTCATCCTTTAATCAGTTCATGAAAAAGTAGTTATAACATAACAAAGTAGTTTAAATTGGGATTAACTTGTCAAAAGATTTGATTTTAAAAAAGCAGCACCTAGTATCGTTGTTGTTGTTTCTATTCATATATAAAGTAACGGAGGTCTTGTGTGCACGTGCTCCTGAGCTATAACGTGTCTAGATACAGGTAAAGCTATAAAGATAACTCGATGTTTTCCAATTTCAGACACAAGGTGAGTGCCAGCCACAGGCGGACTTGGTTGTGAGACCTTTATTCCTTCACAATATTGTCTTAGGTAGTTGTAAAGATATAGATACAGATTGGTATGTCAGTACCAAACAGGTTTTGACAATATTCATACCTTATTTCATAGAATTTCGTATTATATTAACGCACTTTATCCAATACTGGGTGTAAATCACATCGTGACAAAAATCATCGGTCTTCAAAAAATTACATGTAATAAGAAAATCGCAAATGTATGAGAATAAGCTTGCGAAATAACTTTTAAGTGATTTATTTTTAATTAAACACGCGATTTTGAAGCTCTGCTCAAAATGGTGTGAAAATGTTTGATTTAAATATCTGGAAGGCCTAATAGACACCGCAAAATTCTAAAGTATAATTATCGGGCTATTGCATATGTATTGGGATAAAAGAAAAAGATATTGAATTTTTACATGAGTGATAGAACGCCAGAAGCAATTACACTATCCAATGGTCCCAATGACAAGGCCAACACACATTCACTCACACAAGCCCAGTCTCAGAACAAATCTTTGCGAAACACAAAGATTTGTCCCATGTGGGGATCGAACCCACAACACCAGTGCAGTGGAGAGCGGCGATGCGACCGCTTTAACCACTACACCACACGTGCACGTGGGATAAGCTACTAAGGTAATTTTATCCGTTTTTTCTTTCGGAAAAATCGCAAAAACCTTAGTTTCTTCTGAAAATTAATTATATTTTAGGTGAAATATTTGTTCTCTTGCAGAGTCATGTACTGGATCTCTGATAAGCGGTCTAATCACGATGTCATGAAGACCTTGTATAATTGAAAGACACAAACAACATCAACAGTAAGTTAAAATAAAAAAATAAAATATACAACAAATGCAGCTGGTGCTTCTTTATTCTTACCTCTGAGTACTTGTGAGCAAACATCGCAAGGCGTAATTTTCTTGTATGTGTATTCTTGAAAGTTGTGTGCTTCGGAATCACCGCCGCGCATCGCGTCTCGTGCTGCTCCATTCCTCCTACAAAATTGAATACACGTGGTTACCAAGTTATTCTTTTATTCAATAAAAATATTTGAGTGAACGACAAAGGGACATTAAATATCAATTAATTTTACTTTTCACTGTCAAGCATGTATAATTTATATTTTATTCAATTATTGAATTAATTACAAGTTTTGCTTTACTTTTAATGTAGCTCGAACTTAAGTGATGAGCATCTAATGGATTCCAATCTAGTTTTCGGTTTGATACAAAAATAGCTTATATTTATCGCTATATTCTGTAAAGGCTCTCATATTGTTTATTATATTGTATGTTTATTGTATACGTCATATATATCGACCAATTCGTCAAGGTCAAGGGGAGACAGCTCGTGAATGGTCTGTGAGGTGGCCCGTAATCAGTCCCCTGTCGACACCGGTACGACACCTAATGAACTTCGGTAATGGCCTTCAAGCTTCACGATCGCTCAAACCACGTACTGCCTCCTAAATGACTTGCATGAATAATTCATCAACCAATTTTACTGGAAAACATAGCAAGCACATTGATTTTTATTGCGAACTAAAGTTAAAGCTGAAAGAGGTAGGTAGGTAGTATAATAAATGTAAGGGGTTATAATTCAAGCGATTACTTGGCGAAAGACAGTTGCCTGAAGAGGTGCTTTGTTAAAGAAAAAGTTGGTGAATAATTTGCTACTTAAATAATGTGTGCCACATCTACACCGTATAACATGCTGAATTTTGGGATTCTACGTGATAAAGAATGAGCGGTATATCCAATATTGGATTAAATGAACGTTAACAAACATGGACTCACACCTACGGGGCACAATTACCTCATCGCCATAACCGTCGACACCGCGTGGTACATTTGATTTTTTCTTTATCGATGCAAAAAGAGAGAAACATCAAGATGAACATAACACGGAATAAACGTGATTAAACATTATTCAATGAAGTGCAGAAACCTGTGAGATAGCGATGCCTTTGGTAACGAAATGCTAGTCAACAATTGGGAAGGTTTCTGTGGATTATTTCGTCTGAACCAGTTGTTAGTATCATCACAGATTACATTTGAATGGTATAAGTCTTTTAATTTTATTTTAAGAGGTGCTTGGTGCCCTACTATTCTTTCAACTGTACCAAAAACGCACGTTTAGTCGAAAAATAAACCGTCATGATATATACGGTCTCCGATAGATGCGTATTCAAAAAAAAAAAAAAACAGTATTTTATGTAGCTGCAGATATTAAACTAGTTATATTAAATAATTATCTTTAATTAAATGACTTATACCTCAACACATTTGCTGTCACTAAACATTAGGCATGATGAATTATCTTTAAAGCTGTTCAAAATGGATGTTCACATTTTAATTGTAGCACACGAACTGATATATTATTATGTCCAGAGATTGACAATTAAAATACTATGAACCTACAAAATCGTAAAAAAATCCAATAGTATAAATAATAAATTATAAATAAATCGAGTGCACTGACTTTTGGTAGAGATCTTATGCAATTTCGTTTGTGCAAAGAATTTGAATAATTTAATAAGTTGAAAGTCACATTAAAAAACACAGCAAGTACATTTTATTCGGGAAAATAAATTCACAGTGCATGAAAAATCATATTGAGTGAGAGCGAAGTAGGTACTATTCGCTCTGTTGTATTGTGTAAATAATAAGTAGTGCTGGAACTATTGTGTGCATCTCGTTATCTCAAGTTTAATTATTTGGATAGAGTTCTCGAAGTATCTTCAGTCGTAGAATATTTTACAAGCTCCATTGTCCCCTGTTAAAGATTTCGTATTATCATTGCCATTTGCGAATATATAGTAAACTAATATTGCGTCGTCAGCTAATGTAACTTCGTCTAGAAATCATTAGATTCGTTAAGCTCATTTAGAAGCCTTACGCGGCAAGCGGATGGCTGCAAGTAATCTTGTTTACAAAGCCAGACATAGTGCTCTTACATAAATTAACGTGTGATCAACATAATTTGATTTCTCTATCATTGATAACAATTAAATTTATGAAATTACACAGAATATTGTTTTTAGAGAAATATAGAGAATATCTTATATTATAGTATACAGGTACCTATTTACTACACTACTTCTTACACCTAGGTACCTTAGTAAACAGGTACCTATGTGTTTTACTAATATGACGAATAAAATACGAACCATTTATACATACTTTATGAATGCGTTTATTGATGTCATCAAATCCTTACCTTATGTGACACAAAATTATACCAAACTTACTTTGAACAACGAGGCAACTTGCGAATTATATTCCCACAGATTATTATGGAGAGATGTGAAATATTCTAGGCAATTTTTTTTTTTGTTACAAATCGCGAAAGTTTAAAAACATTATATTCTAGGCAACTTTCCTCAGAAGTCATTTTAACGGGTAACCGTGTTGCAATTTTAACTAATATATTAATTAGTAGAATAATCTGAATTATTTATTGATGAATATTTGGGCTTTGACTGATATTGTTCGAATATGAATATTCAAATTGGTTGCATCACGTCAGTTCTAACATGAGCGTTGGTCGGCTGCGTGGCGCCTAGATTAGAATCTGGCTCGTTCAATTTCGGGGTACAAGGCGTCGTTTTAATGGAATACCAGCAGAATTACCGTCAACCAGTGAGCTAAATAGAACAGTGGAATGTGCTTAACCAACCGTTGTAATTAGAACTCGACTAGTTTACGTTTCACAATATAAATTAAATAAAAAATACTGGTAGTACTACTTAAAATTATGTCTAGAAAGTATATTCACACAATAAAATTATAAATATTTCCAAATATCGATCTGTGGGGATTTTAATAAATGGGTGTGAAATATTTTGTTTTGATATCTTACGGGACAGTATGCATTGTTGATTTACGTACCTAAAAAGGTCAAATGCGATTTAAAGAGAGGTTGGACATATTAAAACCGTGCAATTTTATTTAAAAAAAGTTGGGTAAGTGCTACTGGTGGCATCACCAGCATTATCCAAACAAACAGTCAAGGCTGGTTCGTGTATCAAAACGATCAATTCAAATCTAAGGTTTCGTTATTCAAAACACTGAATGACTGTATTTACGTTCACGAATACTAAGGGTTGACGTAAAAACCAAGTTTATTGTGCATTCATTATTAAAACTCAAGTGGCTTTCAACATCCATTTTGATGGGACAAATGAATAAAAGATTGTAACCTGTGATGTTTGAATTTTCATGCTTTGAATTGACTCTTTGCGAATAATTAGTTAAAGTTAAGAGGGTATAGGGGATAGCTGTTTGTCTTACTTGTCTGGTGGTGCGGCGTGGGGTGGGGGGGCACTGGGGGGCTTGAGACTACGGAACGCCTTCAGCCATTTGTTCTTCATGCTGCCGGCCGACGACGACGATAGTTTACGATCGACTGCTGCAGCACCGCTGTCTGCTTTTGCCGCAAATAACTCGCGCTGAAACAAAAGATAGAAATGTTAGGGTTGTCTGCGAACACTAGAATTTAGAGGAACACAATCTTGGATGAAAATGCCTGTTGGATACACTGCTATTCGGCAAACCCCTGAAATTTAATGCTTTTCTTACTTCAGCAGTTTCTTTCAAAGTTTTGTAACCAATTTAATCCTCAAGTGACCAAACTTATGATTAAATATCGTTTGATATTAAGTGCGCACCTAATTAAAATTAATACCAAATTTCTCACATGTATTTCTTATATTATAACATGTGATTGTTGCCAAATACTGGCCTTACTTTGTCCTCTATTTATGAGCCGCTTACAAAAATATGGTAGGTTATCTGCCTTAGCCAAGAACGCGTTCCAACTGCAATTATCCTTGAAATTCATTCAAATATTATTATGTAGTTTTCATGCTATAAACATAACCTCTATGAATTTCATTGTCATACTGTGAATTTAAAAAGTACACAATTTTAGTATAGTGCCTAGCCTACTCATGCAACTAAAAATAAGATTGATTGAATGAAGAAGGCAGGTAATCAAGTTAATAAATAAGAACAAGGTGTAAATCACAATGTAAGAATAAGTAAAATGGAAATGTCGAAGTCCATAGAGAAAGAAAGAGAGCAGTTGACTCCATTTCTCCAAAGGATGACTTATACAGTAGTTTAACGCGCAGCTTAGCCCACGTGGTGTATCGGCAAAAAGAAGTCCTTTCTCAGCTCTTTAACTTGCCAATTATACATCACGATCGGCTCAGTAGATTAGCCGTGAAAACGTAACAGATAGACAGACAAACAGAGTTACTTTTTCATTTATTGTATTAGTAAGAATTTATAATGGTCTTGATCTTCAATTGATTTTAAGAGCGCCTAGAAAAGTGCCTACAGCCGTTCATGAAAACCTTGCTTATTGAGAGATATAAATATTATCTCAATAGGTAGATAGGTCGGCAATTAATTATACATAACATAATATCATACCTATATTACCTAGAAGGGTGTGGCAGAGGTGTACAACAACCACACTTCACCTGTTATGTTTAGGTCATATGGAATGCTGGGTCCCAATTCCAAGTCCGTGCTGCTATAACCCATGCATTCACCCACTGGCTAAGAATGCTTTCAAATCAAAACTGACAGACTGGCTAAAGAAATTAGATTATACACAGACTGAGAACCTTTTAAAATCACAAATGTAAATTAATAAACTTATGGTATGCTAGTTATGCTACTAAATTTGTTTCCCTTTTGTATTAAATAACTATAACTAAACTGTTTGCTAAACTAAATAAACTAAGTAATCTAAATCTATATTAATGATTTTTGCATGCTAATTTATATTATACAAATTATTATTAAATAACTACAATAGTTTATTCATGTAAACTTTGTTATGTTATAATACAGTACACCGTTCATTATCTTGTTGATAGAAATGGAAGGCGCTGGTACCTGTGATACAGTGGTTTTCACTAGTACAGGTGCCAACGTTACAACCTTTTGTAATATGTATTTGGATTAATCTAATATGTACTTGCTTTGTATTGCTCCATGTATTCTTATTGAAATAAATTTATTTTTATTTATTTATTAAAATCACTTACAATATAGTCTTACAAAAAATACAACAACAAAGTTTAACATAAACCAGCTTAGATTTTTCCGTACACCAATTCGTCGACGGTACATGCAAAAAAATCCATCGGATTTACACACAGCGCAGCGCGCGCGTAAACAAATAAAATTTCTATCCACCTTCAAAGCAAAATGCATTTATACAGCGTGTTTGACTAAGATTCCTTGGAATATTCAATGAAATTATCTGCTATTTATGTCGTTTATAAAGTATTGTTTTAATTTATAATTTATGTTCTTTTGCGTTAAAATAGTTTTTAGAGATTGTGGTAATCTATTAATTATGTCGGGAATAATATTGACAGCCGTTAGCGTCCGTAGAAATTTTTGTAACATGGTTTAATTAATTTTGTATGCCTGCTTCTCAATGTCATTCTAGGTTTCAAATTATATTGTTTTAAGTGTTCATTATAGTAATTTTCAGTTAAAAGCATAAATGTAACTTTGTTATGTACGGGCATTACATGACATCAAATGATTATTATTATTATAACACTTTGCCCGACCCTGCAATCGAACCCGAGACGTCGCAGAGAGAGGCGCATACGCTAACTACTTGACCAAGGCATCGAGACAATCAATTATTTATCTATCTATATTATGTAACTATGTATTTTATACTCTGTTACAACAGTTAACTCTAATATAATTATAATCAGTCCAACGGCAATCTCTATGCAAACAATCAAGTGTAAGTAGGATCGTTGAGAGGTATTGATACAATATGTAATCTATTCATAAAACATTTTTATCAAGTAGGTCGGTGACTGTAAGTACTGATATCACTATTATTTACGTGTTTTACGTTGAAACACATATTTTGGTTCATAATATGGCAATAAAGCGTCGATAACGCGGTTTTCCCTAGAGTAATATTTTAATTCGCACAACCTAATCTGAAAAAGAGTCACGCAGAATATTATATATTTGTTTTCCTCTTTCAATTTATCGAAGTAGCGTTCCGTTTTAGTAAAGTGGAAATTCCATACGGTAGGTACCATTTTCAAATCAAATAAAATTGGTTATCTGTCATGTTTCATGTAGAAAATCGTTTCTGGCAGCTTGTAATATCACCTAACTTTCTCGTAGACATTTCTAACCGTCTAACCAGAAAAGCTCCTCGGGGAAATTGGAATAATGGATGCCTAAGCAAAAGACGTGGCGTTAAGTGCCGGCTCGTTCCACTACTTGATTAGAAATATCTATTCAATATATCATACCTAACAATATACAGTAAGAAATTTAGCATTTCACCTAGGAATTAGAGATAATAAGCTGGATTTTGGTATATACCTACATTGAAGCGACTTTGATTTTCTTCAAAATCGCCTAAAATCTCGTGTCTGCGTTACATTACAGTACGTATGGTTTAACATGGCGTGTTCACCGTCCTCTCTCGCGGTAAACCATATTAAATTATGTTGTATGTGAAATATGTTGCAAATGTTGTGTTCTACAGTTTTTTAGTAAAGATTAACACCGTTGTAGTAATAGGAGCAGAGAAAACGCAAAAAAAGTTGTTTTTTGGCAGCTTTGACCTTAAATAACTTACGACGCCGACACACGATTATACGTGATTTTTAAGACATCATTAAGATCGCTTCAATCAAGGTATATACCAAAATCCAGCTTATTATCTCATTCCTAGGTTACCTAATCGTTTTGCTAAAAATCTTAGGCTAATATTCCAGATAAAATTAAATGCAGTCTCACCTAAACTACCGCTGTTGAAGCATTAACTGCAAAAGTTACTAATATATAAAAAATGTTATCAAATTAGTTGTGTAGAATTACATACATTTCATAGAAAATAAAAAGGAGGTTATTATTTTGTAGGCTGGAGGTTATTATTCCATTGAACATACTTAAAATACAAATAATAAAGTCAACTGTGCTTGCCTCGTGTGAAACCCTAGCCAAGACCACTTCATGCTCGTGAATTCAACCGTCTGCATATAGGGTTTCCGAGAGGCAACTAATTGCATAAGTCATTAGTCTATTTTATATTTCGCGTGGAACTAATGAACAATGATCTGTCAGGGACTGAAAACAGTAATTAAGTACGATAAAATATGTCGCGACGAGCCGAGAGAATGGCAGAGAAAGTTTATATTCAGTATTGTATAATAAAATTAAAGAAAGTGCTAATAATATATTTGTGTCTTCTAATATACAGGGTGTATTTTTGAAACGGGGCAGTAAGGGCAAGTACCTTAACCGTTGCAGTTACAGCAAAAAGTTCTTAAAATACCTTCCCTAACTTTTTGGGACATTTTGAACTGCATTCACAGATTTTGTAAAAAACTTACAGTTAGCAAAAAAAATGCAAAAAGTTCAATTTTTTTTTTTTATGCCAATCGATTCTATTTCATGTGGGGATCAAAAAACTCTATGGGACCATTTTAGCTTTCAGTACTAGAAAAGACAGAAATCGCCAAAAACGTTTCCCATACATTTCGGCAACAGAAACGAATTTCTACGATGGTCTAACTTTTTGTTATGGCCTGGAAGTGGGTAGAATTGACTGTAAAGTAAATAAAAAGAATATTTTCCCTCAAATTTCGAATTTGATTCGAAAATCTGTGTGTTATACTTAGTTTCAGCTGAGAAACTTCGTATGAGTTATTAATTAAGGATTTTCGCTAAAATGTCTTCTAATCGTGAAAAAATTGACTTATTAGAAGCGTATTTTGTCAATAATCGAAATGCGGGAGCTGCATTAGTGTGGTACCGCAATAAGTATCCGTTGCGGCATGTGCCAACAAGAAAGGTTATTACAAATCTTTTGAAAAACCTGGAATTGCAGGGTTCTTTCAAAATACGCTTCTAATAAGTCAATTTTTTCACGATTAGAAGACATTTTAGCGAAAATCCTTAATTAATAACTCATACGAAGTTTCTCAGCTGAAACTAAGTATAACACACAGATTTTCGAATCAAATTCGAAATTTGAGGGTAAAAATTCTTTTTATTTACTTTACAGTCAATTCTACCCACTTCCAGGCCATAACAAAAAGTTAGACCATCGCAGAAATTCGTTTCTGTTGCCGAAATGTATGGGAAACGTTTTTGGCGATTTCTGTCTTTTCTAGTACTGAAAGCTAAAATGGTCCCATAGAGTTTTTTGATCCCCACATGTAATAGAATCGATTGGCATAAAAATTTTTTTTTTAACTTTTTGCATTTTTTTTGCTAACTGTAAGTTTTTTACAAAATCTGTGAATGCAGTTCAAAATGTCTCAAAAAGTTAAGGAAGGTCTTTTAAGAACGTTTTGCTGTAACTGCAACGGTTAAGATACTTGCCCTTACTGCCCCGTTTCAAAAATACACCCTGTATGTACACCGTTATTTTGACCTTTTGAGAAAAAACAATTTTTATGAAAAAATACGACAAAAATTTAAGTGTTCCATTCATTTGGACTATTAAGCATGTTTTTTTTCTGGAAAACGTGTTTTGTTAGTATTTTCTCGTAAAAACTAGTGGAATGGCTGTTAGTGATTCTTAAGAAATTACCTTTTCAGTGTTGGAAAAGTAAAAATAACCTTGTGTAAAAATCTTGTATCACAGTGTTAGTTATCGAACTCCTTCGAAACAGCTTTACCTACTGGTTTTTTTTTGTGTATGTTTTGTAGGTCTGATTGGTAGGTAAGCTATTTTTTATACCACTTGGTAAAAAAAAACAATTTTTTTTTTAAATATAGCAAAGATCTTTCAATCTGTGTCACCATTTACTCGATTAATCCATTCGCCAATCGCCTCTGCCAATCTGAATTCTGAATATTACCAACGCTGACGAGATGATTTCCTTTTGGTACTCCACTGACACCATTCGGTAGTTAAGAATGCCGAGCGACGTGTTTTCATACTTACTTGTTAATGTAGTAATTGTATAATTTTTTATAAACAAATCATATTAAAATACATGTTTGTTCGTGGCCATTTTGTCAAAATTGTTTTAATCATTCATTGAGAGACATACAAACTGAAATTTTAAAATAATTATTAAAATAACTTAAGCGGTGTGGTCTTACTGGAATTTATTTAACAGTTCGACAAAAATGTTATACTTTAAGAGATATTAAAATATGCAAAGCTATAAACTGAATAAGTATCTACTGTCTACATTGTATTAATTTAAATATTCAATATTCATAAAATCTAAAATCTGTAAACTATTTTGCAATTTACAAATACAATATTTGTCCACATTGTTTTCACAACGTTCGGTGAACTACGAAGTTTGGCAAGCTTTAACAATGTCGTTGAAAAATCGCTACACAAGTTGATTGATTCGTAACGGTAGCGGGCGTTTCTCATGAATATAACACCAGCATATTATGTATCTACCAACTATGGATTATAAAGTTTGAAATAGAGGTTTCACCTTAACCGCATACTGTGTGATGCAAATTGAGTCATTTACATCCCTTTCATTCTTCAAGTCTTTCTCATCTTTTTGGGGAGCTTTTTTTTCTACGGTCCTTACGTCGTTGTGCTGGAGAAAATATTTATGTATAAGGCACATCCACGACAGTGGAATAAATTATATTTCCTGAGTGGCAACATAATTTCATTTGAAATGTTAATATTTATTTGCCTACTCAAAAGGTATGGTTATGTTTATTTAATTTGGTGCATCGTTTAGTTTACATAGATTTTTGAACTCTGACTACCCTGATATGCATACATATCACTATATAGTATTAAAATTCAAAGCACGAATTTATATGTGCATGGAATGGAATATAACATTGACAGTTTGCCAAAATATATCTTTGGCGCAGATCGTAGATGCAGAAAGCTGTTCACTGACGAACAAAGGATTTAAGTTCTAGAAAGCCATTTTAATAAATATAAAGAATTCATACTTGTGTTAGCACAAGGTTTTCTCTTTTTATAGACAGACATCAAAATACACGACATACACAAATAATCTTTGGGTAGATATACAAATCTTTTAGGTCTCATAAAATATTAATTCTAGTAAAGAACTTTACAGTGAGCGTAAATATAATTATGATAATGTACGTAAACATAATATCATTGTCCAAAAGTATAGAAGAAATCTGTGTCTATAAGAATTGGGTGGATATTAGCGAAAGGGATGGACCAATAAGATAATTCTGAGTGGCGAGAATAATTCTGAGTAACCATTATAATATGGACGCTTATTTTATCTGCTAGACCGATTAATAATATAAAGTAATTTATCGAGAGAATGTTTATCGAACAAAGCCTCACTTAGAAACAGTGTAGTTAATAACGATATCAAATTATAGGCAGTTCCAAGTTGGTAGATCTGCATTTAAATATACAATAACCAAAACGAGTACAATTTGTACAGGATTAAAAAAATATTGCAATTGAAAATTTCACAAAACTGAGAAAATTGCACCTTTTTAATTGCCTTTTGTCTTGTACCGACGAAACGAAATTCTTAAAGATTACTTAATACCGAACAATTGCTTGTCTGTTTGCCATACAATAGTAATATAGGTTTAACTTCAATATAATAAAGTTTTTATCAATTTTTATAGACAAATCTTACGTAAAACACTAAAATGCATGTTTGCAAAATTTAAATTTTATTTTTTCAGTTTGAATGTAACTTAATTATTTTAATGATTTAAAGAATTTTGTCAAATGGATACAAACAAACATGCATTTTAGGGTTTTAGATATCTTATGTCTATAAAAATAGTTAAAACCTTAATAATATTAATTATAATTATCATAATAATGAAAACACTCTGGATTCTACTCTTAAACAAAAATGTCGAGTCGAATTGAGATCCTGCTCTTTTCTTCAATCGGAACATGGTACTTACGACCATGATTTCGTGCGCTAACTACCCCAAGCGATTGCGTGAGCTTCACTTTTCAGATGTTTTGTGATTTGTGTTACAGATTGCATAATAAGAAGTAAAAGATATCATCTTTAACTGCTATACGTATCGTTAAAACGGTATTGACGTTATTAATTCTTATATTTTTAGATAATCATGGCTTGATAACAAAAGTCCGTCGTTCTATACTTCCCTCAGATGTAATGAAATTTATTCGATCTACAAACAAAAAAATTACTTTCTGATTGCTCTTGTTACTTTAAAATTATGCTTTTGCTTTTCCAAATCTAATGTTGTCTCTAAGCTACTAAATAACGTCTTATAATAATGTAAACATTATCCTGTAATTCATAAGAACTCATAACAAAAATAATTGAGCTGTAATAGAATATTTGACGCTAATGAATCCCAATATAAAATTGCTTCATTGTTTGTAAAATTTGATTTTAATAGGTCACTGTGACCTTTGAGTTTTGTCATTAGAACTGATTACGTAGTGAACAATTAAGTCGTTGTCAAGATTGTTAACTATTTTAACATGTATGTACCTACAAGGTCGTAGGTTGGAAACATCCTTCCTGATCAATAATTCTTTAATTAAAAAAGCCTGCGCTGCTCATATTTCTTTACTAAATAGAATCTATTTTGTGTTTCAAAAATGTGTTAATTTTTTTTTTGCTTACAAAATGAGAAAGGCAATAGCGTAGCCATCGACAGATCTCTGTCAGAATATTGTATTTGCAATCCGAGTCGTTGATAGCAGTATCAAATGAAATTCTTTGGCGGAAAATGGGCAAAAACAACATAAATAAGTATGGATAGAAGCCAGAAACGTCCTTCGTAGATAATTAGTAGGTTCCTTGGGTTGTTTTGAAAACAAAAGCTCGTTTGTTGATGTTTAACTGCATCAGATAGAGGAATCGTGTCAAGTTCAAATAAAGACTGGGACATAAAGCGGGTTATCGCGGATGGTTGGTGACGGCGTCGAGTTATCAACCATACCCTTTATCCTCTTTTTATTCATGCTAAAGAAACTACCCCTTTATAGCGGTGGTTTAAAAAGGATGTATTCTAAAGGAAGAAAAGATATGGGTGTTTTAATGAAGATGTGACCAGAAAAAAATATGCTCTCAAGTTCAAGAAAGAAATCAAATGTATCAGAGTAAGCCCCTATTTCAGAGGTCTTTGATAAACCTTTTTGGCAGGATAAGCAAATAACACACATCTTTGAAAGAGACAGCTGTGTTATTTTTCAAGTGTAACATTTAAATTCGGACAGGTTATATTTTATTGGTCGGATAAGATCACCAATCATATCTTAAATACTAAAATGGATGTTTGTTAGCGATCACTTTTTCAAAATTATAAACTATTAAAAAAAAATCAGTTTGTATGTAACTCAATTTATGATTAAAGCAATTTTGACAAAATAGCCACGAACAAACATACATTTTGGTTTTTAAGATAAATATGATTTGTCTATAAAAATAGATCAAATCTTAATAATATTAAATTTAATACCATATAACGTTGGTATGAAAACACGGCGCTTCGAAGAACAGACATATAATAATATTTTTTTTACAACTTTCACACAACGCCTTCTAGTCCCAAACTAAGCAGAGCTTGTACTATGGGTACTAGAATATTTGATACTTATGCATAATAATATATTTTTCCTTTGTAAATATGTACTTATTATATAAAATGTATTAGTTTTAATTTATTTCTTGCAGTATGGCGAAAGCGCTTTCTTAGGGTAACTTTAGATTTTGTCTAGATGGAGACAAGATCTTAAGTTGCCTCGACGAGCGCCTTAGATGTGTATCTCATCTGAGATCTTGATTAAAGATTGAAGGAATAAGTTAAACTTATTTCCGCAATCTTTTACGTCGAATTCACTCCATTTATTCTAGGTTAGTTTTATCTTAGTTACTATATAAAAAAAAAGTTATTTTAGTATTATTTTTTTTCTATACTACGCCCACAGCGATCGAACGAGTAGTACACCTGATGGTAGGTGGAGTACAGCCCATGGACATCAACAATCCACAAAAGCAGATTATAGATGCGTCGCTGCAGCTGAGGACCACGGTGTTATGCCTCATGTGCCAGTAATTTCAGGTTCTGATCTCACCACCAAACCCGAATACAGTAATGGAAGCACTACTATTTGGTGGCAGCTTAAAGGTGAGACGGTGGTGCCGCCGCCCTCGAGCTCATTCACAAGAGCTCTACCACCAGTAAATAAGAATAATATTGAGTTTAAAAGAGGAAAACATTACCCTTTTTACGAAAATAAGATTGATGTTTTTGAGCATAAGGATATCATACAATTTGAACTTTTGAAACCACCAAAAGCCAGTATTTAAAGACAGAACTATTACTACTATAACATAGAAGAAGATAATGTGCCCGCAAATGCTACGAGACTACAATTGCTACGATAGCCGTTCGTAGCGTAAGTTTATGGTAATAAATTAAAAGCTGTTATCCTCTTAAGATTAGGAAGGCCTTTATTATAGTGAATCGAAAAATTGCAGCCTCGACGGGGTAACGAATCTTCACTTTTTGTAGGTATACCCATAGGCTACAATCTGCCCAATTAGCTGTCAGCTTGCTTCGTCGTCTGTGAGAAATTATCGCCACTTACATCATTGAAGTACACTTGCTCTAGTCGTTGTCTTGTTTTGTTTGCTTTGCTGTATTCAGGAAGGCTTGACTGTCGACGCACTCTCATCCTCTGCTCACGGTCCATGGTCATCAAATCAGATTTTTGCGACAGCACCAAGTAGTGTAAGCGATGAATTATATCCATCTTGTTTTAATTAATGTTAATGGAAGTTTTTTTGTTAATATTTTGATTGTTATTACAAGCAAAGTTTCATTTCAGAATCACGTGAAACAAATTCGGATATTTATGAAACGGTGTGTCAAAACAACTTCGTAAAATTGCTGTATATAAAATGTTTATAAGTTATTCAAAAAGGTTTGTTTTTAATTTAATTGTTTTTTGTTATTTGGAGGGTTTATTTACAAAAACTGTTTTATTGTTGGAAGTCAAATGGGTTTATAAAAGAAAGATGTATTGTTGAGTGAGACGCGTTCGCGGGATAGCGACCCGTCAGTGAGGGCGGGTGCCGAGTGACTGGAGGGCTCGGGGCGCCGGATGTAGCGTGGCGGGCCTCCGACGTCGCTCGGCAACCGTTTGCAAACAACACGCAACCAACGAGATGTCAAGAGTAGAGACAGAATTATACTACCCGTTTATGCATTCATTTATGCGGAATATAAATGAACTACGAATATTAGCAGTCTAAATAGCAACACCGCAAGGAGATAGTGTTAGCTGTCTAATTAATTGCAACAAGCACCTCGATATTGTCTTCTCAAGATTAACATACTTAAACAAGATTAAAATTGTGCATAGGTCCTTTCGTTTTGTGATTTTTTCGATACATATGATATTACTACAGTCATATTTAAATAGGCAGCTTGTCTCTTTCATGTTTATGGCTGAGTTAATTCATATCTACACCCTAGTCCTTTGCAATGCAAACCACTAATTGATGTTCGAAATATTCTAAGTAACTGCATCTTACATTTCGGTTCCCTCTTACTCTTGAACTAAAAAAGTTAACTTAGTCGATATAGTTTTACCGACACGGTTTTTTTTAGATTTTTGGAAAATAGAACGGGTTCGGGGCACTCGAAGTTAATTATCTTGCAAAAGGATCTCTTAATCAAAGAACTGTCCTAGTTAACCTCAATGTTTTTCAAATACCTACCTAATGGTACACGTCAGAAAAATAAATCACCCCTATTTTGCATGTACTCGTAGGTACCTACCAAGCCGAAAAAAAAAATTGTTCACTTTTTTATTTTACCACTTGCTTAGCATAGTTATGTTACATAAAATACATACATTTTAAATTTCAGCTTTCTATTACTTACGAAATTTCGCTATGCCTCCGGCAGAAGGACAGACGGACATCATGAAACTATAGGTAAGGGTTCCTGGTAGGCACTACAAAACCCTGTAAAGGAGTCCAGTACATCTGCTAAAAATAAGCGTTAGTTGCAGTTTTGGTGCATTGCTGCAATATGTGTCAGAATAAACACTTATATATTAGTATATTCTGTACATACACGGGTCGCTAGTTTGCTACGCAGCGTACGCTTACGACCCATTATGTTTCAAAAAGCGTTCTCATTTGTTGAAGCGTAATTCCGTCACATTTCGTTTAAAATAAAATTTATTTATTAAATGATACAGTCATTTCAAAATGTCGAGCATAGGTACTTATTTACCTTTATAACAATTACACGATTTAGACCCGCTGTCTAATTTTTACAAAAATGTTCTCTAATCGCGAAAGTTTTTTTTTTTATTGAACCCAAATCAAATTAAGTATGTATAAGACATACTAACTGAGGTGGGTATTCTTTATTACTAATACGATGACTGCTTCGAGGTTGTCTAGTTTCAAGTCTAGTCGATAGTTTATACAGCTGGCGATAATCCATCAGGTTCAGGTTTCAAACCGTCGGGATCCGAGGGCCGTGGACTATGGTAGGTACAAAAGGAATCCTTACAAGGTTTAGAGAGAGAGATTATAGTGTCTGTCTAACTTTTGTTCGTGTGTCACAGTTGATTGACTCTTTAAATGACTTATAATATCGATTTAAAACTATCCGAATTGTTTGTCTGTCAATACAAAAAAGTAAAATGAAGTGTCTATTTTTAATGTCAAAAAAACAATGATTTTTTAAGCTCGTAAACATGTTTACACGATACCTATGCCTAAAATACAGTTATTTCTAAAGGTTTGACCGATTTTCATAAAATTTTAGTTGCAGGTAACTGACTACAGGGCGCGTAACATAGGCTACTTTTTATAGATGACCACGCAGACGAAACCGCAGGCAAAATTTGATTTGTTTGAGCGCTAATCTACAGAACTTCTCGTCGAATTTTGACAATTATTGTTGTGTTTGATAGTTTATTTCTCAATAAAGGTCTTCAGATATTTAACATTACACTTAACTCCACGGGAGCGGCGCAGTAAGGTCAAAGCGCGGGAACAGCTACTACTTAATACAACAAATTCCACGCGGATGAAGTCGCGGACAAAAGCTAGTAACTAATAAAAAATATAGTTTAAAAAAACTAAAAAAACACGCTTTTAAAGCACATCAAACTAAAAAGTGAAAAATAATTCTTATTATAACCTGAAAATAATAATAAACGAAAAATACTAGTACTATTGTGAAAAAAAGCGTGGGTCGCTCGATAGACGAAAAATATGGCACAGAGCGCCCCACGCTTTTTTTCACAATAGTACTAGTATTTTTCGTTTATTATTATTTTCAGGTTATAATAAGAATTATTTTTCGTTTGATGTGCTTTAAAAGCGTGTTTTTTTAGTTTTTTTAAACTATATTTATTTTTCACTTTTTAGTTTGATGTTATTTAAAAGCGTGTTTTTTAGTTTTTTTTTAATCCTGGCGATCCTAATCAGGATAATGAGATAAATTTATGAAATTATTATATTGTCGCTGATTCTTTACAAGTGTAGAAAGTTTGAATTAAATCTGTTCGTTTAAAGTGGGTCAAAATCGAGTCCAAAGGAGTCGGTTACATACAAACAAACAAACAAACAAACAAACAAACATACAGGTGAAGCTAATATAAGCGTGTTAAAAAGTAAAACAAAAATATAACTATTTAAATGTACAACAAATATCAATCGGTCTAAGTCTCGGTCAAAGTCGCGAGCAAATGCCAGTCTTTACTAGACTTACACTATTGCAAGTATTAGAACTATTTAATTAATTAAGCGAAGTAATAGTTCTAGATCTCTACGCCGTAGTAGCTTAGCTACGAACCATCACTACGTTTTAGTGCTATTTTTGGCTAACCATACGCACTGTGTGCCTGTTGTTACCCAACTGCGTCAAAAGGAGGGGTTATATTTTCCGAGCGTATAGTATATGTATGTGTCCTATTTATGTTACTGATTCAACACAAATTTTAAAATATAACAAAAAAGTAAGGAATAATATTATTACAAATACAAAAAACATGACTGCTTAAAATTTAAGAACTAAAAAGATATTATAAAGTAGATAAATATAACAATATCTGCATACAAAAAACTTTGTAGTAACAAAGTATTGTACAATCAATACGGTACTTAGTTACTACTTTATATCAATCCTTAAGTATTTAATATGTAGATATGGTTATACTTGTTTTATCTTTTCAGTGCAATATATTTAATAATAATAATAATAATAATAGCTTTATTTCAAGTAACAAGACTCATATGTGTTAGTAACAATATTCCTTATACCTATATTAGTATTCTTATTCTAACTACTTATACCTAAGTCATGAATTCATGTGAATCATAACCACACGTCTATCACCGAGGTGGACAACTTGCAGCAACGATTCACATGCAAACAATCAAGTCTACTCGCTATACAGCTCAGGATAAGGTTGGGACTGGCCCGCACCCTGCGCACCAGAGAGGCGCATCGTTTTCTCATTGTTGCGTAGAAACAGTCTACCCGAGCTTCAGCAAACATCCCTGATGCACTGCAGAAGCGGGGCAATCCCATCAATATCCTGAACGCATTATTTTATTGAACACGAAAGGCGCTGTACGATTTCCGCGTATAATCGGCCCACAGACTGCACGTGTAAAAAGAAGTGCAGTATGCACGAAACAGGGTTTTTTTAACATCACGTGAGCAACGCGTAAATCTGCGAGCTAACATATTAGCCCTAACCGACAGCGCCCTTCGCTCTCGCTCAATATCGTCATCATCCTTCATGCCAGCGGTCAAGACATGTCCTAAGTATTTAAACTTGTATACCCGCTTTAGCGGCGCTCCATTTAGATTTACAGGTGGTATAGTTTCTGGAGTACTTCGACCGCTGGCCTCAAAGACCATGACCTCGCTCTTAGACACATTGTATATGAGACCATGACACTTCGCATACTCTTCACAAATGGCTACCAGCCTCCTAAGGCCACAGACAGAGGCGCTCAGCAAGGCCATATCATCAGCGTAGTTAATATTGTTCAAACTCTATCAATGTAGCAGCCGGCTCGCTCTCTGCTGAGCGCCTCAATCAACTCGTTGACATATAGATTAAAGAGTGCGGGCGAAGTCAGACCACCCTGTCTCACGCCGCACTCCAACCCATACGGCTCCGATAAAGCCCCAGCCCATCGAACCTGGTTGATCTGACCTCCATACCAACATTTTAAAATGCTTATCTGCTCAGGTGGAACTCCTGCTTTTTCAAGCTTACTCCAAAGTATACTGTAGGAGACCAGATCAAATGCTCTGGATAGATCGAGGAAGCAGGCATATACCGGTGTTTTTCGGTCTGTGTAATACTTGACAGCCCACTTCAGACACAGAATAGCACTTTCAGTGGACAGCCCAGCTCGGAATCCGAACTGGTTGTCGTGCAGTTTAATATGTTTATTAAGTTGTCTATTAAGTAGGCCGTCAAGCACCTTCGATATTACTGTGGCTAGTGAAATTGGTCTATAGTTTTGCTTATCAGTAATGTCGCCTGTTTTATTTTTAATTATAGGTACTACAATCGTTCTAGTCATCTGAGTGGGCAAATACTCATGACTCATACAAAAGTTAAAGAACATTGCCAACACTCGTGGTAAATGAGGCCCCGCATACTTGAGGTGCTCGATACTCAGACCATCATGACCTGGAGATTTGCCTCTAGACATGGTGATGGCACCCTTGATCTCCTTAGCTGTAAATCTAGTTTGAAGGTCATTACGGTCCTGAGCATTAGGCAAGGACAAGCTCGGCCCTAGTGGTGATTTAATTACAAACTGATCCCTAAAGAGATTGGCAATGTCTACAGGATTATTAACACCGCTAACCGATACTGGGAGGCCAGGCCTACTACTCATTTTATTTGTGTGCCGCCAAAATGAGCGATAATCTTTACTAGAATGATGTGAGGCCATAATATCCGCTTTTATCTGCTCTTGGTGTGTTTGACACCATTTCAAACGAGATTTAAACATCTTTCTGGACTCACACATGTCGTCATTTAAGCAGTCGGATTTTTTTTTTGTTTTTTTTTTTATGGTGCTTTGACTAGTCAATACTGATTATTTTGTCAATATTGCCTTAGCCTTTTGAACTATACCCACTTTAATCAAATCATAGTCAAAATTACAAAGTACCTATTCAAACTGCAAGTCGAGTTTTTATGAGAAAATATCATGATTCAAGGGCAACACCACCGCTCGGTTCATGTTATCTCTTTTTATCAGGGAAACTACAAAATTGTGCCGAGAGGAAATTAATAGGTAAATTAAACGATTATACTTACTCGAAATATTAAAAAAAATAGGTATAGCAAACAGAAGAATGTTATCATTATTTATTAGTGTTAACCTCAATTAAAGAAGTGCAGGGTCAGTGATAAGGCAACAAATCATTTGTAAATGTATTTGTTGATAACCGTTGACTACGACAAAGAAAATCAAAAAATACATAGCCGACTTCCCTGTAGTCGGTTATGTATTTTTTGTCCTATTTAGGACTATAAATTAACCTAACATCACGCCTTTATTACGCAGATGGGTGTGGCAAACCCACATTCCACCTGTTATGTTTAGGTTTCATGGGAAAGGGTGCGAGAATACCGCTATCCACCAAGCACACACAAACGCTATTTGCCTCACTCGAAAATCCCTAATAACGCTTTTGCTCGACCCGGGAATCGAAACCGAGACCTCGCGGTAAGAGATACGCTTACTATGAGACCAAAGCGGACTATCAATTGGTCTCAAGTTTATTTTTATTCATAGAGCACGCTGCACGACCTGCTCTGGCAACAGACTGCCATAGGATCACGTCACCTACGGGCTAGCTAGCGGTCATGGAGGCTCAAGGTCGGCCAGTGACCTCCAAGGTGCGTTGGCTACGGAACGAGAGCAGGCTATTCGCATCTCTTCGCACTTGCCTTTGCCGTCAGCACAACCAAAAACGTGACAGCAAATTCTCAAGCTGACTTGCTTGATCGGCAGAACTAGGTTTTCAAGCGAAATTCGAACCATTGCAGCATTGTCGTGACGGGCTCCAGGCACTGCGTTGCCAGAAAGGAATTCAGTGTATTCTACACTGTGTCTATTGGAACATCTTCGTTGGTAACTGCACAGTGGATTTGGCATATAACATTAGCTTGCTACAAGCATATAGGTAATAAAATATAAGCAAAATCAAGGTGATTTTTAAATCATACTGGCATAATAAATTGTTCCATTTACTAATAAGAAAGTAAAACAAAAATATAACTATTAATATGTTTTTTATTAGTATTTAAGGCAGACAAATACATATTTTAATAAGTAAATGTCATGTGAGTGAAACAACTTTTAAGTCAAAAAAACTACATTGAGATACATAAAAATATAAGCCCTTTTAGCATACAAAAAAAAAAATACAAGTGTAAATAGTCAATTTCATACAGACACTTCTACTTACTACCCATTTTTATTTACTTGTTTTTCATCTTCAATATTTCATTATTGCAATTATTGTCAAGATAGAAACTACAGTAATTATTACCTGTAACATACATGATTTGAGCTATATTTACAATAGACAGTCTGTTTTTAGATGTATTGGACAATTTCAAACAATCATATGAATGAGGTATAAAAACTCTTCAGAAAATAAGTAATAGTGGGGTTGTAAGTGGAAGCATGCCCAATTTTCTCAAACAATATACTCAACAAATACTTAATCAGTTTCTTTAAAGACTATGATTTATGTATAACAGTTGTGCAGACAGTTACATTTTATATATAGAAGTAATAACAGATACAACAATTGGCAAATGTAATATATTTGTGTCTGTGTAGATTTCATCTTGAAAACTAACTAAGAATAGCCAGAAGGAACAAAAGAAAACTTATAATTATGAATATTAAACATGTATTTAAAATACTATCTATCAAGTCAAATAACATGCTTATTCCAATTGTGGTGGAAGTACCTACAGTAAATTTAACAAATTAGCAGTAATTTGCACCATGTAACACCATATCAAAATTTGCAAAATATATGCAGTCACACTGACTTAATTAACATTTATAAACAAAAATTCATTTCATCAAGCATCAGGCAATCTCTATTTTATTCTTATAGCCTTCAATTAGCATCCATGCCTGTAAACTACAATAATCTACGAAGAAAATCACCTTAATACAACATTAATGAACACTTAGTTATTAAGGCAAACTGGGTAATATACCATATGTAACAATGATATGTAACAAATTAATATAAGATATAAATCAGATAAAACATTTTGCGCAATAACATGTCCTCCGATGAAAATCTTTTATTCTATACATTATATATTATTATTTAACTGTTATTTTAAATGAACAAGTCAACAGTAAAACTTCACTTGAATTTTTAACTTAATCTATTAACTCTTGTGAATTTATCCACACGAAAAAAAATACAAAATCAAAACAATGTTTAATGACTCCCTTTAAAGGACTTAATGGGGATATAATAATAGAGCACCACAAATAACATACATGATGTTTTTTATTGATATATAATTATTGGAAGGTGTGATTGTCTTTGAAGTAAAGCTGGTCCTTGTTTAACAGTAAGATAAATTATAATTTTAGCATACCTTATTAATTATTATGCTTTATATTAACTACATTTTAGTAACATACCTTGATACTTTAATTTTCGTTTATCTTTGATTTACCATTAAGTTTGCCGAGTTGACCCAACATTAGAACAGTATTTATCAAGTTCTCTGAATAAATGCGTTGATTAGTTTCCATTTTTCTTAATTTTTGTACAACATACTTGGAGAAAAATTCAAGTTCATTATCACTACCTTGATGTCTAGAGACAGAGTCTTCTAAACTTCTTTTACGCTTAGCTTCCCGGTGTGGTGATGGGTTAGAATTTTTAATTTTTCTTTTTGGGGAGTCATTGGTCTTATTTTCACTGCTACCACTATTTACAAAAGCTAGATTTAGATCTTCAGCAAGATCATTAACTTCTTCTTCATTTAACTGTATAGTTAAATCATCAGGCACGGTCACCATAGGCACATGGTTATCAGAAAATATTGGAGATGGAAGAAATGATACGCGTTTTCTAACTTTAACAGCTGTATGTTTTTGTTTGTTAGCAGATGTGTCCTCAGCTGTTGCAGCGACTGTATGCCTGCGGTTAGATTTCTGTTTGATTGCCTCACTATTATGAAGGCGGCTGGATGTTTTGTTACTCCAGAAATTTACCTTAATTTTTTGTTTAGGTTTTGTTTTCTGATCAAGAAGTTTATTTTTGATCAAAACAACAGTTGGAAATTTGTAGCGGATGTTTTCATCATCATTGTTTACACTTTCAACTTTTTCAACCTTTTTTATTTTGGGCGACTTTGAAATATTATTGAAGTACTCAGTATTTAGCTTATACCGCACATTGTCATCATCTGATTGGTAGCCATTCCTCTTAGAAGGTATTTTATCTAAGGCTTTTGGTTTCATTTTCATGGGTGTCTTTCTTCTAATGCAAACTTAAACTTTAATATTCGAGGATGCACCTGAAATAATGAACAAAGTATGGGTTATAGATAAAAAAAAAGTCATCCTAAGAATATTAATATTAAATTGACCAAATTTGATTGAAATATTAAAAAATATAGATATTATTCATCAATTGTTTTTTTTCTTTATTAGGTAAGTCAAGTCAAGGTTGATTGAAATACTTATTATTTTACGTTTGTAGAGCTGATCTTTCAGTTTGTTAAAACTTCACAGTAAATTAAAGCAGGCCTAAGTAACTGACTTAACTTTCAAGACTTCGCGGTAGGTATTACTTTCCCGCCGAAACATTTTAATTAAGTTACGGTAAAATTTGAACAAATGTTAAATAGGTACGACTTGTCATCGAATTCTATAATTATTTGACACATGACGTTATAATGAGAACAGTTATTAATACCAAACAGTATCCATAACTAATAAAATCAAAGATAACGAAATTTTGAGGTTATAAGACATTATGTTATTGAAAATCACTTATTACTCATTTGTTTATGATTAAAACTATAAGAAATACTAGATAATATAAAATTACATTAATATCTGCCTGTGAATTAACAAATACTCCCGTTATTTCACATAATAGTGACTCGTCATCAATGTTCCTTATAAGAGAATTGCTATTACATAATCAACATAAATAATTGAATAAAACATACCTTTATAAAGTTTCATAATTATTATGAAAGTGTTCACTCAATGTGTTGCTTACTGAAGTCAAAATAAATACATATTATCCACGAATACAAACACAACACGCACGATTTGGAGAGTTCATGACGCGCTGTAGTGTAGTTCCAAAATTCCAAATTTATCCGCTAGAGGTGCTAGGTGTATTCGGGCGGGAAAAGTATGGCAATTGGAACGTTCAAATTAAAATATTCCGTGAAAACCACAGATAATAAATATAGACTGTCTGTCTATCTAATAATATAGATTATTATTTTGTATTACTTTTGAATAAAAGTTGTAAAGTAGAGACAGTTAATTTTATGAAATAATAAACTATAAAGATGTCATTTAGGCCTAATTTCATCAAACGTTTTTAATCAAGTTTGACACTGAACCTGGTTTAATACATTTCTTTTTTCATCTTATCGTAGGACAGAAAGATCGAAAACCGGGGCTTAGCCATAGATTTAAGACACCTTAATGATTATAATCTTCATAATATGCGAATGAAATAAAAACAAATTTATCGGCCATATTGACCGTATTCCATTCGCCCTGTTGTCATCGAAATTTTTCAAAAGAAACTGACATGACGTGATCTTAAATTTTGTTCAAATTCAGGCAAATCAAGCCCTATATCTAATGTGAAGCCAAAAACCAATCACGCACATATATTATGGAACATCACCCAGCGCCGCTTGGCTTGGCAGACACGCACACAAACATAAATCTGATATGTACATACATGTAGGTACATCATATGCATGTATTTGTATATGTACATATACACGTACGTACGAGTCGTATTAAGCTAAATCGGCTCAGTTAAGTGGTTTCACTTTTAATGCATGTTTTTAGTTTCTAGATGTAATATTTCTATGGGTTAGTGTTAAACTCGGATCAGCATGTTTGGTAAAATCGCTCTTAAGCTTTTTCCTTTTTTACCCGACTTCGGCGAAGCCAAAAGGAAGGATAATGATATTTTACATTAATGCAGCATTTTTCTTGTCATTTTGTGATGTTTTGCCAATCGCTGGATTTTTACCTTAAAATATTACTTACCTCAATTAATGCAAACATGTCTTGATTTTATTTTGGCGATTCCTGAGCTTGCGCGAGTTATTAAATAATTTTATGAAATAAATATAATAATATTGATAAATTATACCTATAATAGTTATTGAGAATACTTACAGATCAATTTTCAGTAATAATTATTTATTATATTGTTGGCTTTCACTTCATGAAAATTTCCTTTGTTAACCTTATGAGATCTGATAAAAAAAAAATAGAATAAACGTTAAGATTAACCATTAGAAAATGATTACCATTAAATATTATTTTCTCAGTTTAAAAAAAATATTAAAAATAGCATGCCATGCTATGGCATCAATCAAACATTACGTAAATAAAGTATGCCTGTTTTAGCGGAAAAATAGGTGCTACGTTTTTGTTTCAGTAACAAGCGCATGTTAATTAATAAAACCCATTGTAGTGGTTAAGCTCGCCTTCGTACATAAATTTAAAATTGTACCTAATATTATTATATTGTTTTTCATTTGTACAATAAATAATTAAAGAATTAATTCTATAAAAATATTTTCACCCACTCCGATAAATAAAGAAAGGGCCTTAATAAAACTAGAATGAAGGTTAAAAGAATAGGACGTTCGTAAAGATACGTGGGGCCTTCTTCTAACGAAGCAGATAAAATAGCATTTACATTCAAATATATTTTCATGTCAAAAATTATTGATTCTCACATAAGATTATTTAGCTTTTGAGCTAAAAAATGTATAAAGTATGTATTATATCAACAAATCACTAACTTAAAAGCTTAAAAATCTACTTACCATATGATTTTTCATAGAAATCCAGCCCATCTTGGCACGGAACTTAAGTTTTCGTTTATTTTCCGTGGTTACAGATTTCACAATTACAACACTTTTAAAATGTCCACGACAGCGATTTTAACGCTATTTATTATTTATGAGGAGGGTTTTGATGACGCGAGTTGCTAGGTTATGATGGGCTTTGAGATCTGCTCTCGACTGAGTGGGAGGCTGTGCGCAATGCGGCAACGCTGTCTACAAAACATTAAACTTTAACAAGTGATCTCGAATGCAGTGAAAACAAAACATTCTGGATTGTTTTCTTTTCTTTTTTTTTTATTTCTAATTTAAACGTAAATTATATTAATAGTAATTATAATAATACTAGATAATATTAAAAAAAGAAGACGATCAAAGTAATGCTTGTCAGGTTTTTAAAATAGTTCATCAACTTTAGTGACCACTTTCTTTACATTAGACAGAAAAATATGATAATGCATTAAATATGGTAAGCAATGTACATAATATTTCATTTCGAAAAGGCGGGAAGAATTTGTATTTATTGATTAAATTCACGGCCTCATTTCGCATGTGCCTAGAACTAGGCGTGCGCACTACTTGCCATGTCTATGAATTGGTTTATTCATTGCTAGCTTGTTCTAAAAAAATGGACTGTGCTCTTTTATCTGAAAAGAGCAGCTTAAATAAGGTTTTTCAGGTATAACTATTATAAATTACACGATGTTGTAAAAATATTTCAGAAACCATTCTCCATCATCCGTTAGTTATTTTATCGGCAATAGCGATATTATGATATTAGCATCAGGATCTTCTTTAACATTGCGCCAACATTACCTCTGTGACATTAGGCTTGCCCACATGGCCGGGCTTTGTGCCGCTACTGAAAACGTGACGGAAAATCCCACAGCTAAGAGAATAGATGTTGCGTTAAGAGAAGAATTGTTTTACGGGGACGAATAAGTGAAAGAAGACAATTATGACGATTGAGTAAAATGGGTGTGTGTGTGAAAAAAAAATGAAAAAATCAAATTAAATAAGTTCTTCTCAGCGAATTATTTCTCTAATAAAAACGCAGGCTGTATAGATGTGTATTAGATATACCGAATCCTTCTAATCGGTTAATTAGAATTGATGATGCTTTAGGGACATCTGACAACTTTATAAAATAATGATCCCATAGAGACTATTGCTTACGTTTTATTTTTTCCCTTTGTTGGAACTAGAACCTATGACTTTTGTTGAAACCAAACAAATATTTTTTTCTATTGGATAGGCATTTAGCGTGGAGAACAGAGGAGAATGTTTTTATATAGGTACTTTTTGGGTTTTCTGCTCCACTTCCGCTTCCACTTACATCGAATCTCTAATTTTGGGTAGGTAGGTATATTAAAAAACGCATTACTAAAAATAAACATTGCAAGTGAAGACAGATTTTGCTATTGGCAACGTGGATTTATTATTATAGTTCAGCCAATAGTACCGTTTAAATAACACCATCGCTAAAAAACATATTTTTTCAGTGAGTTAGAAGTTAATTTCTTGATCACTTACCTGAGCTCTTACTGCGGCTAAATGTAGTTGTGTCGCCCTGTAGTCATATTTCTTCATGGAAACATCCTCCTGTGTGAAAAAAAAGAACTATTTAATTGTTATTCTTAAGAGCCATATTCAAATTATTTCAAAATAGAACAATTTAAAATTACTGACCCGTTAAAACATTGAACGAGAGAGATATATTGAAAATGTATTGAACCGGGTTCAGCGTTGAACTCGGTTCAGTGCATTTGGTGAAATGAGCCTTATGGCAGTTTTCGCAACTGACGCGTTTTGACTAGTAATTTGAAGAAAATAACGCTTACTGTGACATCTAGCGCACAATTTGAAAGGTAAGAGGCATTTAACATACTTTGTACGGAACCAAGTTATGCATGAGTTCGGTAGATGGCTCTGTTCACAAGGATGAAACTTTGTGTCAACTTTGAATAGATGTCACTAACAGTATTTTTTGCCGGTATTTTATTAAAGTACCCTACTTACTGTTACAGAATAAAATTCAATTCAAATATTAATTATTTGAAATAAATTCATGTTTATTAATTGGTTTAAACGGAAATAAAAGCTTAACCAACTGCAAAGTTACCTTAAATCTACTTGTGTATCCATTATGTCATGTTATTCAATAGCAGGCTGAGCGTGAAATTTTAATGATGTTAAAATCAGGCCGATTCTGTTTTCGCTATGTTGCTCTAAAATCAGTGGCGTAACTATACCATCGGGGGCCCGTGGCAAAAATATTGGGTGGGCCCTAGTAAAAATCGTAATGATTTTTACTAGGGCCCACCCAATATTTTTGAAGGCGCTTATCATTGATTCAGTACTGGAATGTACAAATTTTTCACCTTAGAATGCCAAATTTTTAGGAAGAAAAATATTTTACGCGATTTACTGGGAATTGCAAGCTCGCCCGCGCTACTTTAGTACAGTGAAAAAAAGTAACCAATGGATGCATTTTATAATTATTATTTTTAGATGAATGCGTTTAAATCTAGTTTTGTTCTGATAGTGTTTAGTTATTTTCGAGGTCGTGGCATCTTGGGCACGGGGCCCTCCTAGGTCCGGGGGCCCGTGGCATTTTGCCACCCCTGCCACCCTATAGTTACGCCACTGTCTAAAATGTTTTCGATTTAACTTTACGGTCGACTACACAGGTTCCCTTTATACACTTTACTTTGATACATCTGTAGGTTTTACTTGCCTTTCATTGAAATGATAAGTTTTGGTCAAAGTCGAATAACCTACTCATACAAAAATATCCTTCATTGCGACCAAAAAAATATAATGTTGGCTTTAGATGTGAACCCACACATCTAGTTGTTGATGTTGTTCACGAAAGGAGTAGGTATTTATTAAAATAACTTAGCAAGTAGACTAGGAAGGTAGGTAGGTAAGGTTTACATATCGATATCTCAGTGTGAAAAATGTGCTACATAATTGTTTCCCCTGACCTGGATCTCGTTGACTTTGTTGTAGAGATTGCTCTCGATGCCTCTGCTCTGGTGTCTAGCCAAAGCATCAAGTCCATCCTGGAAGAAGGTTACAGATTATTATATTTAAGATTATAACTAGATAATTTAGAACTCATAACCGTGCATACAACAACTACTTTTTACGGGATATAATCCCACCTACACACCCACAACTGTGGCTCCTGTGACGCCAGGATCTACAGCGGTAACTGTAAGGCACCGTGCATGACACACGGGCAATCCCAGGAGAGGTAAAATTGTCTTGGAACCCGCAACGAATTTAATCAGAAGTATATAGTTAGAGTTGGAAAGTATGTATCTTTACTTCCCTCCAAAGCAAAGCGGGAGACTGAGTAATGCCAAATATAGACAAAGTGTCTATATGGAAAGAGTGTAGACACCATGGACAGTGACAAAACTATGGGGCCTAAATTTGATTGCTATAATAGGTATGGCAGAAACGACTACTTGTTACTACTACTATCACTTACATGTTCGGCTCTCTTAGTAGTGTCCTACCTAACATGATTGTAAAACTGTTACAAAAATATCTAATATACATACATAAATACATAAAATCACGCCTTTATCTATAGGCAGAGACTATGTAACGCCATGTGCTTCGCTCTTTACATACTTCTTTCGCTTCTTTAATATTCATACATCTCGTACCATATATCTAAATATGAACCTATAATATAGTCCTATTCTGTTTATCTTCCTAACGATGTTTATCTTTTATCAAAGATCTATTTACAAGAAAGATTAGAAAGGTAAATAAGACTGAAAAGAATAAGAAAGGTACTGGCTACACGCTCCATCTTACTTGCAACAACAGAACAGGCTTTAATAGCAGCCCTGTATCTTATACATGTCCCACAGCTGGGCTCGGGTCTCTTCTCATGATGAGAAGGGTTAGGCCATTGTCCACCACCCTGGCCAAGTGCGGATTGGTAGACTTAACACACCCTCGAGCACTTTTGGCACTCTCAGGCATGCAGGTTTCCTCACGATGTTTTCCTTCACCGGTAGAGAGCAATAATTTATATTATATTTATATTTAAATACACGCATATCTTCAAAAAGACGAATCTTAATTTATTGGCAGAGGTGTGTGCCGTGGGTTCGAACCCGAGACCTTTGACTTAGCAGTCCTACGGTCTCCCACTCGGCTATCGCTGCTTTTTTGCAGGGTTTGGTGGCCACAAACCAATCTTATTTGTGCTGTTAATTAAAATTTTAATACATTTGAAATTATGCGCAAACCATTTTCACAAAATGTTTTTTATAAGTAAGATGGAGTGTGTAGCCAGTATCGGCTGCTGCTACTGACAGCTGCTAATCAGTCATTGGATCTCTGACTTAACGGCAGAATGGGTAATAAACGGTATCAAATTCATGCGTGACTTAGCAGGTAAGCGTACGACAGATGAGCAGGTACCAGGTACAGTCGAGTTTATTCATATGTTAGCAGTTTTGAACCTTTCATAGAGTAGAGATAATTATTTTATTTTACTTTATTTTGAAGGTACTGAAACAGATGACAGATTTAAAACTTCGTACATAAAATTTTATATTTAACATTTAAAAAAAAATAAAAAATCTGAGGCCCAATTATATCTGTACACAGCATGTCAATTAAATAGCTTGAACAAGATAGGTAGAATGTTAAATAAAGAACTAAAGGAATTTAACAACTAAATAATAAGATTAAATTTAGCAATTAAGGTACCACTAAATTAGTTTTACAACTATTATTATGTTCAAAACTCCCAACAAATTATTGAACTCGACTATACCTTATAAGACAACTAATTACTAAAAGGTTCTTTTTCGTGGTTGATCGAAGAAAAGAAAGTAGCCATGAATGCTTTGCATCTTGCAACACAATAAGCCCAGAGGAAATACTTTGAGATGCATGTATACATCTATATATATAAAAATGAAACCCATTTTCCGTTGTCACGACATAGCATGAAAACGGCTTGACCGATTTGGCTGATTTTTTTTTGTAGTTTTCTAATACTCTGTACAAGGTTCTTACGGAAAAAAAAAAAAAAAGTTCTGTAAAAATATAAGTGAAATTATTGAACCCTACGGAATAAACACTATTAAGAAAATATATATTTTGTTTTTTATTTAATAAAATTAGTAAAGTCCTTCTCAGGTATGACGAGACCAGGAAATAGGTATTCATTTTTATATGGAGGATATTATAGATTCCAGTTAAATTGAATAGCATACATAAGATAGGTCAGCTATACAAAATAAAGTAGTGCATCAAATTTAAGCTAAGGCGGTACGAAGTTCGCCGGGTCAGCTAGTAGACAATAAAATACGCCACTGCGCGCTGACTGCTGACATAAAGGTAGCTGCAGGTATACTACATACACCTTTTGCTACCTTCATATATCTACTTACAACAATATATTATATCCAACCTTGTCGCACAAATCTGTATTTGTGTTCTTGTTCTACACCCATCAGATCAGTATGGAAGTTATGACTTGTTTTTCAAACTGCATGAGTCATGTTACCTGTAGCTGTTTGATTTGAAGTTCTAGATCCTGTGCGTCTTTCTTGAGCTGCTCGTAGTTGACGCGCGCTTGTGCGCCCATCCTGTCCAGAAGAATCTCTCCTCGAAGAATAGGTGGCATGCTCTCCTGTTAAAAGATGGTAACTTGGTTAACATGATAAAGTACATATTTTACATATTTTTTATGGTGTTGGTAACTAAATAGTTAGATAATTTCATTGTTTTCTTATAAAGTTTCGGGCCACAAAGAAGTTAGTGATGTAGGTGATAATTCGCATCTCGATTCTCCACGTTCTTCACCTGCCAAGATTCTGGCCTAGATCTCGCGTCACGTGAAATCCCTAATTCAAGTAACAAAAGAAAAAGAACTGCCTCGATGGTCTAGTGGTTAGCAAATGCACCTCTCATCACGAAGTCTCGGGTTTGATTCCCGGGTCGGACAAAGTATTATTTGTGAACTTTTCGTAAGAAAATTTACAATAGCGGCACGGAGCTTGAATTGTGCCCGGTGGATGGCGATAGGCTCACCCTCTATCAAATGGTACCTAAACATAATAGGTGAAGTGTGGATGCTACACACCTCTGCAATACCCTTCCCTTATGTGTAAAAGAAAAAGATAAAAGATTCATATTCAGAATTTTGGGTACGAGACCTTTTGACAGCAACTTATTAAGTTCAGATTTAGTTATACGACTAATTTAATTTAAGATCCAACGTAAATATTTTCTGTAAACAATTGTATTAGTTATAAAACTTATTAATTCACAAACCTCTTTACTGTAATCTTTATAAAGTTCTTATTTTATTAGTAGCAATAAAATAACAGATAATCAACATCTTAACAGCAGTATTTTTAGTCTTGTAACTAGATAAGTTTCTATCTTATCAATTCAATCACGGTTTAATCATGGATGTTAATTCAAGCTGCCACGTACCACGTAGCATATAGAATCGCCCGCATTTCTGTCGGTGACGTGCGAGCGATTAACGTTGCCTTTGATTTCGGTAGCTATATCTACCAGCAGAGGAAGCTTGGTGTTTTCCATTTTAAGTAACAATGTGTTGCATACTTCAGATAAACTATCTCACGTGAAAGATTACGTTGTAAAATGAGTCGTGATTTTTCTGAGAGACTTCATGGGTTAGATTAAGAGCTCGAAATTTCTACACCAAGTATCTAATTGGGCAAAACATGATTACTTTTAACATTAAATTATTTCTTTCTTCTTATTTCAAGTTTGCAAGTAAAATGGAAACAACGCAAATTTACAGAATGTGTGTTTTTCAGTAAGAGACCTCATCGAGTAATTGCCAAGTCTCAATTTGCGCTTTTTCAATAAAAAAGTAGTTTGCATAATTTGCTAAACAAAACAAGCAGTAAAAATATGACAAACATTGTATGTTATATGTTTTTCAGAACATTTTACAAAATTTAGACAACGGCATAGATTGCTGTTAATATGCCGTTTATAATTTATAATAATTACGCGATTTAGACCCGTTGTAATTTTTATAAAACATTGTAAGTTGTTTTTTAATTTGGCTGTTATTGTCATACACACCCATACACGTGCATTTACTTTAGTGGCGAATCAATTTTTGATTGACGTATTGTGCTTGATATTAAGCATAAATGATAAATAAATTACAATCGTCAACAAGCAAGTCAGAAAGCGTTGGAAATTAAACACGAACATTGAAAAATACCAGGTAATCTATTTGAGCAAGATGAACTTTAGACGACCGAATAGCGGAGTCGGTAGTGCAACTGCCTGCTGCGCAGAAGTCGCGGGTTCGATTCTCGCTCAAGACAAATCTTTGTGTGCATGAACATGAAGGTTTGTCTTGGTCTAGGTGTTTCGTAATAAGTAATAAGTATGTATTTACCAAAGGAAAGGTTTTTATATGTATTAGTATTATTAGCTCTGCTTATTTTGGGACAAGATGGCGTAGTGTGAATGATGTGTAATATTTTAATATTTATTTATTTATTTTGAGACTGGAGTCGCTAAATTATAAATAGACTGAAATGTAATGTGACAACGCTGATGGTCCGTAAAGTTGCGAAAAATTGGATTTGTGCTCTAAGTGATTGAATTTCAGTGCGAGCGGGCAATACCGTGTGTGGATGTGGAAATGTATTGGCTCAACGCTCAAATACATTTAAAGCCTTATAGTGAATGTCACTCCTGATAATCCAATATTGCGTTGTAGGTTTACCATCAAATTAATAGGAAAAAGGGATCATTTCATTGTTTTTTGGTAAGCGAAATATCGAAACTGTCCCAATAGCTTTTGATTTGCTATTTATGCTATAGTTTAGATAAATAGCGTGGATAGAGTAATCTTTATTGTACACCAATATTAACAAAGGTAATTTTGTAAACAATTGCACTTAAAGATTATTTTGCACAGTGGGCAGCCTTATCGCTATAAACAATTTCTTACAGGCAACCTTGGGATGGGCAAGTAAGTAAATGAGCAAAGCTAAGTGGTATACCATAGGTCATAACCGTAATCCTTGTTCTGACTTTTAGGTGACCAGGATAGGATTAGGTTATAGCATTGTGGTTGACCCGTAGCCCACGTCCTGCGCATTTAGGCACTTTCAGAAAATATTCGACATAAAAGGCTCAAAGTAGGGGTTTTAGCTGTTAGTTATTACGTATGTGAACAATGAGTAAATTTATACGTACCTAGTTAAACATGTGCAATACTCTCTTTTAAATTTCTCATAGACACTTTGTAAATTTAAAGTTACTTTTTGTTATATTTTCTTAAAAGATTTAAATCAGCGATTCAAAATACTATTGCAGTTACAAAGGTAAATCTTAAACTCAATACATGATGAAAGTCAAACCGGTAAACTATAATGTATAAAGTTACTAGTTTTAAGATTTTCTTGGGTTATATCGCCTTTTATAGGGATATTTAGAATAAAAGTGTACAGTGGGCAAACGAGTGAGGTATGCAAGGCAAAAACTTCTAAGTCATAGTGAAGACTTACTACACCAGTTATGGATAAGGGAAATACGTATCTTAATAGTGGGTATATTTTATTTTTTAACTGACTTTAAAAAGGAGGAGGTTCTCAATTCGTAAGTTTTTTTTTTACTTTTACCTCATAACTTTCGACTGAGCGAAGCGGTTTTAATGATTTTTTTTTATTTGAAAGCTGGTGCTTCCCGTTTGGTATCATTTTAATTTGGTCTAGCTCCGACAATGGCACCCATAATAAAACCATATAAGTCTGTAGTTATTGTAATTGAAGTCGGTTTTTTTTGGAAACATATAATATGGGTAATGTATATATCGATTGCAGTCAGTTTTCACTATGTCGTAGAAGTTTTTGCCATTCATACTTAAGTGCTTGGCCCACTGTACATTATAGCGCATGTTGTTTTAGTTTTAGCGATGTAACTTTCGTAGTACATTTATGTACAGAGCTAAGTTCGTTCTAAAGCTTTTACTGGGTTAGGTAGTGGCAGCGGATTTAGACGAGCGAGGCTGCAATATTGCACCGCTACAATTGTACAAGTTTCACGGAAAAACGTTTTATGTGAGAGAATATAATCCTAACAAAAGGATTTGTAGAAATAGTACTTACACTTATTAAATAAAATCTAACGGAAATTTACACGATCATTCATTGTTTACCTTGCCGTGGCCGTGGTCTCAAGCAAACAGTTTGCTTGCGACCACGGCCAGTGTAATCGGTCTGCCGAAACGTCAAGCCTAAAAGGTAAATAATGCATGATCGCGTTAATTCCCGTTAGATTTTTATTTAATCCTGTAACGCGTAAGTTTAGTTAATATTACACTTCTTGTTTTGACCATTAATTTAGAATTGAAGCATGATACTAATTACAATTTACTAATATTTAAATTTAGGCTGGTTATTACATCGCCCAGCGAATAAGCATTGCCATTCAACGTGGCAATGCTGCCAGCCTTCAGGCCACGGTATCTGCTGTGGACAGCGATGCGGAGGAATTTTATGACGCATAATGTAATTATTTTATTTTATTTTGTTTATTTATTGTAATGTGTATATGTTACATAGTGTTATTATTAGTCATTAGTTATTTTTAGTTATATTATTTTTCTATGTAATTTTAAAATAAATAAATTATATTTAATATAAAATAATATGTAATGGTAAACTGGTTCCCTAATAAATATTTATAAAGTTTAACATCTAATAAGTCTGTCGGATTTTAGTTTATACTTAGTTTAAACATCTACCAACATATACTAAGAAACACTTGAAAAAGTTACGGGACCGGCAGGATTTGAACTTGCGACCTTCTGCACACCGGGCAGTCGCTTTAACCAAAAAGCTACGATCACCTCTTGCCAGGACCCTAAATTTCTCAACTGTATGTTACGTCATTTCGTGACGTTCCGGTCCCATAATTTTTCAACTGTTTCTTAGTATAATTTGCTAAGCATAGCTTAATGCTATAAAATAATCAATAAGAAATCTACCAACATAGTTTAAAGTAAAGCGAAACTGGATTTATTTTATTAAATTACCAATTTATGCGATCCTAATGGACTTCATTCATTTCAATTACCTCGTCTCCATAGTTTAATCTCGAAACAATAAACGTAAATCCAATCAATATCGCTTATTTATGGAGCATAATATTCACAACCTTTCAATTGAATAAAGTGGTACTAAGTCGATTCAGTTTGGGAAACAAAATAAAGATAGGATTTGATCGGATCCGGAGCTCTATGATTAATCCCTTAAGCAATTTAAAGTAATCCCCTGCCATAGCAGCTTTGGGGTACTCCAGATGATGAATAAACAATAGAACCAGTTATTACTGAGAACTTGAACATGTATTTCGTTAACTTATGGACCGACTTGTAACTTTCAAAGTCGGTCATTTGCGCTGGGGACGAACAGTGTTGTCATGTGGAAAATGTGGTTATTCTTCACGCGATGTAACTTTAAGGGAATACAGGTTTCAACATTAACCATGGGGCTTCTACAAATATACACATAACATAACATCACGCCTATATTACCCAAAAGGGTGTGGCAGAGGTGTACAACACCAACATTTCACCTGTTATGTTTAGGTCCCATGGGAAACGGGGTGAGCCTATCGTCATCCACTGAGTACAATTCCATTTCCTCAAATATACAGTTTACAGTAAAATACCAATGAAATTTAAACTGACAAAAAATATTGTGACAATAAATGTCACCATCATTTCATAAAATATAATTATTAAGTTTCAGAGCCCGCAGATGAAACCTGTATAAAACTACTGTAGTCCAGAAGATGTCCAGGACCTCCAGGTCCTGGTCCATGTTTATACTAACATAAATTTATATTTAAACAATTTAAATAATACAGTTTTAAACAACAATGAAGTAATGATTCATCCTGATGACCAATGAAGTTATCAACTTTTTTGCTGAATTCATTAAAGCGCATAGCTTATATAAAGGTATAAAAGTATGAATTTTACCGCAGCAACATCCAGTGGTGGGTCGTCAGGCTCTGGCGGGTAAGGCGGCATGAAAGCCCTTTTCGGCGGTCGCATCGGCGGCTGCGCGGTTAGCAGGTTCCTCGCCAAGTGAGCCAGGTCTGCGGTGCTGGAGACCGCCCGGGCTTGAGCGCAGAGGGACTCGTAGCGGCGAAGCTGGTTGTTGCTCTGTTGAAGTAAATAAACAAGTTATCACTTTACATATAAAAAGCGATATACTATACTACTACTATAACCTTCAATTTAGAAATTAATTTAAGTTTAGAACTTCAATTCACTGAGATAAACGGATATATTTATGTGAAAAGAGACGTCGGCAAAATTATAAAATCTCAACAAGCTGTTAAACAATCTACTTCGCAATATTGTCAAACAAGCGTGTTCTCGTTATTATAATACATATTACGTTCACGTAATAAAATTCAAAGTTCGTTTTGTTTTAATTTCCTTATAAACGATGATACAAAGCAAGAACAAAAACTCATTACGAAGCTAAAATGTAATATCATATAACATATATATTCAGTATTTAGCTTCCGACACGAACCTAACTAAACTTGTACTAAAATACATACGATATTATAGTAATTTTCAGGGCTGAAACAACTGTTGTTGAATCCCAGTATGATATCAGTACAACATTGTGTAAACAGGGTATTTTAATTGGCTGATTTGAATAAGAAGTGGCTGTTAGCAACCACCGCAAGGATATTACAAAAGTCGTATAGAAGTCCCTTTTATGCTTCTTGTAAAGAGAGATACTTGCAATGAGTTTTGATCTGTGAACAAAGTCTTACTCTTATTTTCGGTCTTAGTTTACAACGTAACCATAAGTAGTATGCAAAATTAGTTTAAATTGGCGTAAGTAAATGTGAGGGTTGACTTAATACAGTTAGGTACAGAATCTGGCACGTTCTTAGTTTTGGCACAGAATAATCTGGTTTAAGTCCTCACATGGTTATATAGTTGCCAAGACAATGGTGTATATAGGGTTGTAAAGGTAGGTAGGTACTATGAACAGAATTTAAATTTTACTGATCAAGTAACTGAATCAAAGCACATATCGAATGCAGGTTTTATTTTTTTATGTATAAATATTGATGCATTCTGATAATGCAGCGCCTGTGTACGTAATTAACGTATCTGCAATAACGAAATTTTATTGCCTTCGTTCCATTCATGCAAATTTTAACTGATCACCATAAAATTTGGTAAATGTTAAAAATATTGTCGTATTCAATTTGATGTTTAGTTTTAACGAAGATCTTACGTTTTAATTTCTAACATTAGTTACTGATACTTAATAGTAACATAAAAACCGACATTAAAATCTCCGAAATTATCTTTTGCAATGAATGGTTTTGTTGAATGTTACAAAAATCCTAAATTATACACATAGGTAATATGATGAAATTTAATTTGCTGTATGCTCTTCTTGGTGGAAAAAAGTTACATACTTATATTAATGTCCACAAAGTTGAAATAGCTCCGTAATATCAGTCTAACTTCGTCTGTATGTTGTAAGAACGTTGATGGCATCGTGATGGATGACTCCTTGTCCATTAGATGAGATATTGCAGTTACTTAAGAGGAAATATGTTATGGCATTTTGTACAGAATATGATACGATTATTATAAAAGAAACTGTCTTTTTCGAAGTATTATAGCTTTAGTTTTATTCTTTTTTTCTAAACCTTCATTGATCTCAGCTTTATTCTTAGCTCATTTTATTTTAGTTAATCAGGCTTTTCGTAGGCTTGCTAAAAATATTTTTTTAGGAAAATAATAGATATATTTTATTTATAGATTCAATAATAATTAGTTAATTAAATAAATTTAAAATTGTACCTAATATTATTGTATTGTTTTTCATTTGTACAATAAAGAATTAGGCATTAAGAATACACATAATGCACAAATAAATATAGTTCCAGTAATTCTTATTTAATATTAACTAATATTGATTGTTTAATCAACGAATTGCTAACATGATTCAAAGGATATCAAATAATTATTTTAAACTAGATATTTCTAAACAATTACACGGTCAAAATGTGAATTTCCAATAACTTTAAAACGATAAATGAAAGCGCTTTGAAAAATTGAGCTTAATTGATTTTACCTAGCGAACAAATATTTTAACTGTTGTTGAAAATATGATAATAATATGTATTTTCAGAGAAATAAAATGGCAGATTGATTTATGATTATTAAACGTTAAATCATTTTCAGTTCAAAATTTTGTCGATAGGACAATCAAGTTAGCCAACTAAAACGCTTAATAAAAATATCATTTATAAATTTCGATAACAAAAACGCTTTTTTTTTTAATGTAAATAAATCAGTGAGGACTTACCTTATCAGTAATAATTTCTCCTTCTTGACAAATTGCTTCACTAACTGCTGAGGTAACATCCGTCAGTATTTCTTCCAATTCCTAAAAAAAAGACAAATGTTTATTTACTTGGTATTCAAGAACAACTCAAAGATTTCTATGCTTGCCTTTAAAAAGCATTATAAAATACGCTTCGAAAGGAAAATTCTAGTATTTTTAAAGAATAGAAACCTATACAATAACGAACAATGGAATTGCCATGCTCTCGTTCTTTTGAAATTTTAGATTTTAGAGAATGCATGAAAATATTTTATTACAAGAATTAAATTACTGCAGAGGTTGTTGAAGCAATTACTTTATCGGATATTTATATTGAATAATTAAAATAAATTCTTCTCTCTTGGTTGCTTTCGATTATTTTGTTCGAAAAGTTTTTTCTTTGATAGTGTTGAATTAAATATAATCATTGTTAAAAACTGTAGTTAAAGACTTGTATGATAATACTTTTGTTTATTTATTTGCATCTTACAACTGTCATTACAGGCCTTAAACCTGATGCAACAATTCAGCTATAACTTAACCTAAAATACTTGTAATATTTAAAGCAAATTTTAGCTTTGCTATGCCTTTTTGTATTTATATAATATTATACTATGTACTAGTATTGATAAATATGCGTCATCTCTCGACAGTAATGTGTTGATCTTAATTCAAACGTACTGTATGCGATTATGTGAATAAGTAACTTATTACATCGCATAGATGGCGCTAAAACCAAGTAATAGTTCGTCTAGCTTCGGCTGGCACAAAAGAGTTGAGAAATTTCGAGTCCGGCAGCATACGAATCCATAGCTAAATTGGCAAAGCACTTGGGGCGTATACCCAGGGGGTGCAGGTTCGAGTCCTGCTGGATTCTTAATTTTTTCAACTTTAATATTATAAATTAACCTAAAATCTCATTTTTAAAGTCTAACGTATATATACATAGAATATATACGTTATACCTATTTATAATTCTACCTATTTATAATTATGAAATAGAGCTGGTTGTGATATCACTGCACATATCTGTCGAAATCGCCAGTAAGCCACAGACAATAACAAAAAAATAGTTTTATTTTTTTTAATGTAGCGAACACAACATTTTTGCCGCGGCTGACCCGATAGCTAACCAAAGGAATAAATTAATTAATTCCACGAATAAAATCGGCTTCTGACAGCTGCAGTGATGGGATTGTCAGTTTAATTAAAACTGGAGTTAGTTGAGTCTGTATTCTGAGCTTTAACCATCATTGAATGAACTAGCGCTGTCAAAACGCACATCGGATCAATGAATACTAACCCAATTATTGACGCCAATAGGAATTGTCTTGAGATTCTATATATTTATTTTAAACTCCTAAAGCAGAACAGCTATGTTTGTCTGTTGCACCCCATACTGGATGCCGTTTTCTTTTTTGAAAATTAGTTTCTAGGCAATTGTTCTAAGATATGCTTTTTAAAAATGGATTTAGTCGTTTACAAGATAAAGGGTAAAAGTGGGGATGCACAGTCAAACCTTTTTAAATGTACCTACCTGTTAAGTGGCGTTTCTAATGAAAGAACACATTGTGTACATTACAAATTACAATCTGTCAGTTGCAGCTTAAAAGTGAACTAATCAAAACTAGCGAGACTATTTATTTTTTAATTTAATACTTGTTGAAGTCTGTCTTCGTTGAGTATTATAATTTTGTGTGTAATTTTAACTCTAAAATCTTGTGTTTAACTGTGTCGATGGTCTAGTGGTTAGCGTATGCGCTACCACGACGTCTCGGGTTCGATTCCCGGCTTCGGCAAAGTGTTATTTGTTAACTTTACGTCAGGAACTTCACAATAGCAGCAAGGAATTGAACAGGTGAAATGTGGGTGTTGTACACCTCTGCCACGCCCTTCTGGTTAATATAGGCGTGTTGTTATGTGTTTAATCTTATCGTATAATACTCTTAGCAACTGCAGTCCCAGTTCTGAAGTACTTTTGTTTAGTACCGAATACAGATTTCCGCCGAGGAAAGTTAGATGAGAACATCGTTTTCTATCGCATATAGTTTTGCGAAACTTATATTCAATAGATCGTTATATTGAATGCTTCAATTCCAGTAACTATCCATTAACATGATGAGAAGTTGGAATGTTCCCAAATTTTGCCACAAGTCCTAATGATTGATGGATTTACCTACCTTAATTGAATTATTTTAGTTTTGAGGTATAATACATTAACTTTTTTGATCGGTTTTTAGATCGGATAGCGGAGTCGGTAGTGCAACTACCTGCTACGCAGAGGTCACGGGTTCGATTCCCGCTCAAGACAAATCTTTGTGTGCATGAACATGGAGGATTGTATTAGTCTAGGTATTTCTATATATAATAAGTCTGTATTTACAAAAAAAAAGTTTATTGGTATTAGTATTAGTTATTCTAGTACAAATAGTACAAGCTCTGCTTAGTTTGGGACTAGATGATTTTGTGTGAAAGTGGAGTGATATTTATTTATTTTTTTATTTATTTGATTAGGTTTTGAATAGTTTTCAAAACGTTATTCATGTAAGAATGTATTGTTGAACTTACTGTAGTAAAAGCTAAAGTATGTAAATTGCAATTGAATTTACTACGAGACGATGGAGCTTTAACTGAGTTTATGTTTGTTTAACAATGAGTTGTACTTTTTACTCTCGTCTAACTTCATATCGTGAAAACATATTGTTCAATTCATGCGATGTTACACATTGCATACATGACATGATGGAGTTTGTAATATAGTCTTGGAAAAACATGTTCATGTAACAAATGCAATTATTTATTGTTTTTACCGATTGAAATATGCAAACTTTCTTGTGTTTGTCTACAGTCAAAATACACTCTGGTAGAAAATAAAAGTTGTATATTTGGCAAACCCACACATTATTTTTATACAATAAACAGTCTTTAGTTTATTAATCATGTTCTTTATTTTATTGAAACTGACGTGAGATTGTAACAATATTTAAATAATGAAGACTAGCTGCGATTCAGGCGCGACGTGTCGCACTCTCTTGAAAATGCCTACATATGTATAGGTGAAACCGCGGTCGACTAAATAGACCAACATTAAATGAGTAACACACGTATTTCATAATTTGAATAATCTTGTACTTCTATTACTTTTTCTAAGTACTCTGTCACGTTGTGGTATTTTAGGTGGGTTGAGTGATGAGTCACTTGTCTCTCTAATATTTCAACAACGTGAATAAACAAGAGTTTAGAACTGTCAAGTAATTAATATGAATTATAAGAAGAAAAATCACAGAGTACATAATTAAACTAAGAATATCGTATTGTGAGAATTAAGTTCAACTCCCTTTTTTTCGGGCACAAAAGCTACAGTAAAGCGAAACGGAGGTCAATGAGATCAATGTCATGGCTTTACTCGATCATTTAAATCCGTCGAAAACGCTCATACTTTCAATGCAAAGGAAATTTTCAATCTTCACACGTCAAGTTTTATTTTATTTATTATACACTTTATTGTACACCTGGAGTTTACAGTATTAACTTATTTCTAGTGAAAACAGTACAATGGGCGGCCTTATCACTAATAGTGATTTCTGCCAGGCAACCTTAGGATGGAAATAATTTTAGAATTTGGTGGTTGTTTGTGTACACGAAAAAAAAATAGAAAAGTATACTATATAATATATTATATATAGTTGTATAGTTTATTATGTATAGTTTTCCTCATCTTGGAGTAAAATTATCGACTAAAACCGCATTTGAGTAAGTAGCGTTAGCTGTTATTTGAAACATTATATCAATCATACCTGCAGGATGGTAGGCAGTGTATGCTTGTGGTACTGATCCAGCATCGCGTTCGTGGCCGTCAGTTGTTGCACGTACGTGTTATGCGAATCGTAGTACGTCGCTAGTGTTGCAGGCGTCGGATTGTTGCAGTAGTTCAAGAAAGCCCCCCTGTAGTCTTGACGGCTCTGGAAAGAATACACATATTTGTTAACGTTTAATTGGCAGAGAGGAGGATATGGCATTAGAATTAACCGATCAAAAAAAAGGAGGTTCTCAATTCGATTGTATTTTATATTTCATTTTGTTTTATATGTTAGTTCGGCGATAACTGGAAGACTGAAAGGTACAACTCCTCAACGGTTAGGAGTACGGTGATATTCTTTTAAATATAGGCTCCTTAAGACCGTTTACTGTATTCTTTCAAGTTATACCTAGGTGAAGCAAGACATTGAATATTACTTTAGTATTTTAGAGAGAGGGTGGAGTCTATAATAAGGCTATCACAATACCCATGGCGGACGACGTGAACAGCCAAAGCCTCGTCCCCCCAATAATAATAATATTGTGTAATAGACGTGCTACGTATGTTTGATATAAAATTCACGTTAAGGTTACCTTTTTGCCGTAAAATTAAGAAATCCGCAGTTACTTTGTTTGTTTTCATACCATCAGACTGTATTTGTATTAAATTTGGTTTAAGCATCCTCAGTCTTGTACACAGTCGTATACACAAGTAGAGTGGGCGTAGTAGAGGTGCTTAGATTTCGCTTAAGGCTGTGTACGGAGCGTCGTGGGGCGCTCCAGATCACATACAATAAGCGTGAATTCACACTGGATTGGCAGCGTTGAGGCACGCAGTATCAGTCATAAAATGTTTAACTTTATCGTGATTTATATAAAGTACAATATAGCTTGAGAAACCGGTGGCGCTAACACCCCGGCGACGCGACGTCAAGTGTCTCTGTAATTAGTAATGAACATAAAGTTTAAAATTCTATTACACCAAAACTGCTTGACGTGTCGCTGCCAATCCAATGAGAACCTCCTCCTTTTTAACCGACTTCAAAAAAAGGAGGAGGTTCTCAATTCTATTGTATTTAGAAACAGATACTAGTCGATCTAGTGTGGATTGACGCTAAGGCTGTGTACGGAGCGTCGCCGTGCTTCCAAGCACAATAACAAGCCGCCTTATACAATTGACACTGCCGATTTTCGCACCTCAGCATTCTGTAAGCTGCTTAACGTTTGCCATGTTTTCTTTTAGATGTAAGGCATATTACTTATGCATAGCAAGAATCACATGCCTGTGCAGTTTAAGTGTGTGTTTTAAGATGTTGTCTTGTCTTTTTTTTTCTAGTCAAATTGTACAAAGACTGTTATAAAACTGCCGCCCAATATCTCTGTGGCGTCATCCAGATCGTCAATTGAGCAGCTATCGGGGCAATAAGGGCACTTAAATGTCAAACTATTTTGTAATTTGATTTATCATTTTTTTAAATCATTTAGTATACCTAATTTGTTTTGTTTAAAAATCACAAAAATGCTCATTATCGCAAAATTTTAACACACATCAGAACGTAGAATAACAAACATGTATATATCAAACAAAAATATATGTTGGTCCATAACCATAATTGGTCCTTACCCTAAATACTTAATCGTATCATTGTTTTAGATACGATAGTAAATAAAATTCAAAACTAACAAGGATGACGCATAACAAACCATTGACGTGATAGCTGACTTCGATGTTATTTTCAAAATGTGTCATCATTATTATCATTATACGATCAAGTTGTAACTTATTTGGTGAATAACTATTACTTGACGATTGTGAAACAGCCCTTAAGTCCTCAGTTACTACATGTAGCACTGACGGCTCTAGCTTTACATGAAATCCTGAGATCAATGTTTGCTAACTAGATAGACTGATTCTATAAGCTATTGTAGGTTATGTTACCACACGTTTTATTGAACCGTGAACCGTGGCGAGAGCACATGAGAGCTATTCATATTTCAATACCGGTTTTTGTATAGCGAATATGAGAGGATTAAAGGATTGGAAGGTACTCAAATAAATTATATTGACCTATGCATATATAAACATATGTTTCTGTGGTTGTTTTTTGGTAGTGAAAAACGTATTATACGCTACATTACATACATACTTTTTTACGTATGTACCTATAGTAATAGCCGGTGCTCTGCTGGATGAGAGTAGTAAATAATTGGACACAATTGAAACATTTGTAGTGAAATTATTTTAATGCCCTGCAGATATAATCAATAAAAAATAAAAGCTGCAGGTAAATTTTTATTACTGTGCTTATAAAAATCATTCATATCTTCGCTTGAAATCCTAAAATCTTTGATTGCATGTTAGCTAGAGGAATTCTATAGCTGTGCATAGCAGGTTGTATAACCGCACGTTTGATTGCTTTGCGATGTATTCCCGGTGAACCGTGCCGAGATCACAGCGAGCTATTCATATGTCAATACCGGTTTTTGTATAGCAAATATAAAAGGATTAAAGGATTGAAAGGTACTCAAATAAATTATATTGACCTATGCATGTATGGACATACATTTCTGTGGTTTTTTTTGTTAATGAAAAGCGTATGTAAACGTACGTACAATTCGCTAGATTCTATGGTTTTTCTTTACGGATTTATATGAATTACCGGTACTCTGCTGGATGAGAGGAGTAAAGGACTGGGAACTATTGAAACATTTGCAGTGAAATTATTTTAATAAATAATATGTCTGCTGTAGGTAAAATTGACTTATTGTATTCATATAAATCATTGATATCGTCGCTTGAAATCCTAAAATTTTTCATTGCAAGTTAGCTAGAGGAATCCTATAGGTTAGCTATAGCTCGCATAGCAGGTTGTACAACCGCACGTTTGTTTGCTTTGCAATGTATTCCCGCTGAACCGTGCCGAGATCACAGCGAGCTATTCATATATTATGTCAATACCGGTTTCTGTATAGGTAGCGGATCTGAGGGGCTTAAAGGATTGGAAATAACTCAAATATGATTTGACCTATGCATTATTATTATCCGGTATACGTTTCTGTGGTTGTTATTATGTTTACGTTATAAACGTTGTACTACTGGTCTGTACGGTACTTTGTATGGATTGCTTTACGGATGTATATTAAATACCGGTACTGGGCTGCATGGGAGGATGGGTACGATTGGAACATTTGTAGTCCACTGTCACTTTCTTATTGATTATTTTAATAGTATTTAGCCATACTTAGCAAATTACAGCAATAAACAATTGACAAAATTATGGAACTGGCCGGATCTGAACCCGCGACCACTGCATACCAGGAAGACGCTTTAACCACTCAACTACGGTCGCCCCTTGCTAGGGCCCTAAATTTCTCAACTGTATGCCACGTCATTAAGTGACGTCACGTTCATCCATTTGTACCTATCTTAAGTAGGATATAATATACATACCCATTGTCACTGTTTGAAATTATTTTTATGTACATGCCTTGCAGTGATTATCAAATTAAAATGTTAACTATAGGTAAATTATTAAATGAATTTAATGATTCCAAGTTAAATATATAAATCCTATAGGTAAGTTATAGCTAGCATAGCAGGTTGTACAACCGCACGTTTGATTGAACCGTGAACCGTGCCGAGATCACATGAGAGCTATTCATCTGTCGATACCGGTTTTTGTATAGCGGATACCAGTGCTTGAATAAATGAGAGGATTAAAGGATCGGGAACTATTGGAATATCCATATTTGAAAGGGATGATGACTGATACTGCAATAGTAATAAATATGAATACTTTATCCAAATATAGGTAAACAGAAAACAAATGGAAGAAGTTTTAGGTCCATACTTTTAGTCAACTCATTTTAAAATACGAAATTATGAAAAGTATATTTTTTCATTGAATAACCGACACAATTTTGAGCAACTTTCGTAATAAAACTATTTTCATAACTTCGCATACAAGCTACAGAGCAGTAACGTCACGCCTTTGTAGCCGTTAGTTTGACGCGATTGGGCGAGTCTGTAATAATTAATGTTAATAATGTGAATTTAAAATTGTATTATCTCAGGCTTTTTATGTGATATTATTATTAAAATAATTATTTCAATGATGTTTCCTTTATCCAGAGGTATTTCAATTACATCTATCATTCATCTAGCTAATTGCAATTATTTTAATGGATATGCGTTATTTAGTTGATTTAGAAAATGAATAAGTGTCGGTTTGTACTTATAACCTACCTACAGTTGCTATTGTACTTGTTTACATTTCTTTAATTAGTTAATTAGCTAGTACCATACCTGTCTATATTCAAACTTATATGTGTGAGTGAATTTGGCCTTGTCATTGGGACCATTGGATAGTGTAATTGCTTCTGGCGTTTTATCTAATGTAAAAAATCTAAATTTATTTATTTATTTAAGTTAAAAAAGTTGTTATCAAATAATAACTCTTGGCTGAGTAAAATACACCCAAAGAAACTTTAAATACAATAAAATTAAAAATGCAAATTTGTACAATGGAAACAAAAACCGGAGTTGACAAAGAGAACGTTCAAAAGGAATGTTTACGAATGTACTCATCGAAAGGGAAATTAAATTGACAAATCATGAGGATGTAAACCGCTTACAATGATAAAGTAATATTACGAAAGGCTTTGATGTCAGGCATCGCAACGTTTATGTACCTAATACTTATAAAAAATAAGATTATCCATCCATGTCTAATTTAATAAAGAGCGACCACTACATATGAATATTTATAATGCGTCACATTAGATCGGGCACAGGAGAAATCTAAAGTGCGGGCGTCGTTGTTTTTTTTTTAAAGAAAAGAAATAGAAAACTATTTTTTTAAGACTCTTCATAAGGGACATTCAGGTACTTTTATAGTCAACAATTTTTCTACTTTAACAAAAACTTAAAAATCCTAGTAATGTTGTTCAAGTAAGAAAACTGTTATAAACAAAGTATAAATATTTTTTTAACTTTTATGGCACGATCTTGTTTATTATGTATGTAAGAAAGGCTCTACGAAGCGAAATTTTTTTACGATCATTATTTAATCATTTTTTGTCACTTACAATTTAAGACAGTAGTTCGAGAAAATTTCGTTAGTTAATAATTGTTTAACTTGTTGAAAAATTAACTTTAAGTAGAATTTCCAACGGGAATAAATTATTTATAGTATTCAAAACATACCATAATTTTTTCAAATTAAAAGAAATATATTCAATACCTTAAATAAATTAATTCATGTGCCGTACTCGCTTTTGACGCCACGCGTGCAACCTAAAAATGTCGCGCGCAGACCTATTATTAGCGTTAAATTAAAATTATAAATAATGGAGATAGAGTTCCGGGAGTTATGAATTTTTGTTGGAAATTGCCTCTTCTTTCAGAATCTTATTTTGAAATTTCTTAAATATTAATCGTTAATGAAATATTGGCAAAAACAAAATGCCTTTTTTTTTTATCTTTAATTGTTTAAAACTTTTGCAATTTTTTATGTGCTAATACACTCTTTTGGCACATTTTTCTAGGCGTCATTCCGAATCCAATGAGGTATCGCACATAATTTTAAGACCAGTATCTCTATTTTGTACCATTTTCAACTTATCGAGTAGACTATTAACCACAAGTACAAAAATTTGGTGGCCGTGTTCCTTAACGTTCTGCTATTTTTATACGTTCTTGCCTATTATTTTATTAATGTCCAATTAATTAAAGATAAAATCCAGTGATTGAATCTTTAAAATTAAACTCCCAGGTGTCCGATCAGGATTTACCACAATGTTAAAAGATCACCACTTTTTATTAAAATATATTTTTTGTAAGCTTACTCGTAATTTGCAAATACAAATTACTAGTAATCTTGCTAACTTCGGCCAGCTAAGCTTAATGCGCTTGTGTTAGGAGGAAGTTCACGTCCATGGTGTAATGACCAGGACTCAAACCCACGACCTTTTGATCAAGTCCCATGCCTTATCTATTACGACGCGACTGCTTCTCTTGTCCATGCCTCATTGAAACTCAAAGATATTCAAATGCTACATTTACAAGTTAGTTTTATACGAAAAATCTTCCCTTGAATTATTTATAAGCACTTACAATATGAGTTCTCGTTATAAATTGACCTTTCAACAAATTTACTTGTTGTAGACTGAATGGAATATTTTACGTATAAATGTTTTAGTCAAATTGGCTAGAGCTTTGAAACCGATTTATTGAATTGATTTATTCAGGCCTTTTATGTATCTATGGGCACCATATTTTGTTTTTTAGCATTATTCGACTGGTTTATTATTACTTGCTATTTAAGTTATCTTTAGCAGAAGGACGGACGATCTTGTCAAGATCTCGGGGAGTCGTTGGTTTCAGCCGGCTCAAAGCCGCACGCTGTAAAAATCAATTGGTGAGGCCTATGTCCTGCAGTGGACGTCTCTAGGCTGATAATGATGATGATAATGATTTAAGTTATGTAACTTCTGCATCGACTACATGATTTTCTTTTTTGTACTAACTCAGTATCCTTTTCTTTACCTAACCTGTAACATTTGATGGAGAGTTTCGTGCGCTTTTAAGCATAATCACTATTTGGACTGACCAGAATTCTCACGGATTATTTTTGTCTATGGCTTATTTATCTATGAATTTGCCTCCAATCAGACTTGATCTAGATTAATTCTCAGTCTAGCCACAATTAGAAGAAACATAACAACTGTTTACAATAACCGCCTTTAAAATGTACTTACAAGCAACAAACGATGAGATAGGCCAGTAATCTTGTTTGAGACATATCTCTGTCCTATTTGAGAGCGAATGGATTCGAGTGCCACTCACTTCAGAGATTGGACGAATGCTTAAATCCAATTTCTTTTGGCGTTTCCTGCGAAATACACGTTTATCCTAGTGTTTTTCGATAGTCTTCGATTCTGACCCGAATGTTACCCTAATTTCTTGCCACCCATTTATCTTGGAAAATAAAATCTGGTGTAATGTGGCATTTCCAATATAGATAATAAAGAGCCGCGTCTCATACATTATTATGCTGCACAGTGTGCGACAGATTTTTATCCCATTTCTTAGAACAGGGCTTTATTACAATGTTACACGTTATGCATACTTATGTTACACGTTATATAACTTTAAATGCTTTAGTAGCTGAGAGGTGGTCGATACATCATGTTATTTAAAAAAAACATAACATAACATCACGCCTATATTACTCAGGAGGGTGTGGCAGAGGTCCCATAGGGTAGAGAATGAGCCTACTGAAATCCACCGGGCATAATTCCAAATCCGTGCTGCTATTGTGAATTTCCTGACGGAATGTTCACAAATAACACTTTGCCCGACCCGTGAATCGAACCCGAGGTCTCGCGATAACAGGCGCATATTTTAATTATTCTCGATCATTTCTTTCAGACATGTACTATTAACAGACAATGAAAGAACCTCGTCTAAAAAAACCTTACCTTAAAAGTTAGAGGAGCTTTTAATTCAGGATTTCATACATTATACTGATTCAAATTCAAATTCAAATTCAAATCATTTATTTTCATAGGCCCCAGGAGGCGCTTGAACACGTCAAAATATTACAAACAAAAGGTTTAAAAATAAATTATAAGTAAAACTAAATTACAATGATTTGAATAACCGGGGCTTAGATTAATTTTAATCCAACTGTCTAGAATCAGATTAAAATCAAACTAAGTACCAGCTCCGATGGGTATTGCATTATGAGACGAGCTGGTGAGAAACTCATGTGCACCATCTTTTCAAATGAAATGAATGAAATATAACAATTATCATACATATTGAAAGTCACATAAAAATAGCAGTTCATTTCCAAATACTATTATCATTTATGTAGTCTAAAATACAGTAATAAGTTTTTTGAGATAATCTGATTTTAATATATTTCTTAAATTTACCTATCGATAATTCTACTGCGTCTAATGGCAGTTTATGAACTTTAATTTCTAATGGAAGTTACTGAACTTATACTTTTACTGCAGTACTTAGTAAATGCACAACAAATCAACTATGATGTAAAGACAAAGATTGCTTGAAGTATATTTGTATTAATAACACCTAATTGACTATTAGCGTGACTTGCACTGTTGTTAACATTAACAGCCTTTTATAAGTATGCAAAGTAGAGAATCAGGTCAGCAATGTTACCAACGACGCCTACGCCTTTGTATTAAACCATTTTAAAGACCACTAAAACGGTGCACGCGTTTCTTGAGTAAAAGTTCGCAGCTTAGTTTAAGGAAGTCGATTAACATTTTAAATGTTATACGGAAATAGTTTTGCTTTAGTGAAAACTTAAATATTATGAGAGGTTATTTCTGTATGTTGCACTTTCAATAGCTAAACTACAGACCTAATCTTGATAAAAAGATATCAACAATTAACTGACTTCCAAAAAGAAGTAAGTTCTTTATTCGACTTTTTTATGTTTGTCCAGCGATTTTTCCATCATTTGTGAAATTTCTACCTTCACTTTTATGTTGCACTTTTTATAGCTAAACCACAGACCTAATCTTGATTAAAATATAAAAATTATTAACCGACTTCCAAAAAGAAGGAGCTTCTATATTCGACGCTTATATTTTTTGTATGTTTATTCAACGATTTCTCTGTCATTTGTGAACCGATTTTAACTTTATTTGGAAGGTTTTTTTAAGTCGGTTTAATTTTTTATTTAAATATTTTTTTCAGAAAAGACATTTTTATACCTACAAACATGAGGAAGGCTCTAGAATTTTTAATAATTTTAAAAGTACTGTCGGGGTAGAGGAATGAGAAAAGGTTCCATCTAAGTAACATTTGGGTAGCAGCCTTTTAATTCATAGGTACATTAAATGACGCCTATATGACCAAGAAGTCCAAGTGTCAAAGGAAATTGAAATGAATTGCGTACCTTGTTGAGCTGATCATCAGCTTTCTCCAGTACAACTTCGCAGCCCTCACGATGCGCGAAGAGTTTCCTGGCCTGCACCTTCATGTGGAACGTCCGGTCTATCAGCGGCGTGGCCACCAACCGCTCCAGAGTCTGTGCTGCGTTGTTGTAGCCCAACACGTCGGCTTCCACCTCTTGGAGAAGCGTTTCCCAGGTGTGGAAGAGGGAGGATGGACACGTTGCTCTGTAAAAGAAAGTATAGGTTCGTATAAAGAAAGCTAAGAAAATAGTACATTGTACACCAAGGGATGAAAGTAGTTGATTTCATTGAGGGTGTAGTTTGAGGCCCGAAGCGTAGCTGAGGGCCTTAATACACCCGAAAGAAATCAAACTTTCGCCCGAGTTATACATAGTGCTTTATACTACACCTACAAGGAAAATAAAAAGATTGTGCATTTTTCTCACTTCTCCATTGCAGAAAATCTGCATATGCTTATTATATCTGATCCTTGACTTTTGTGGTAAGAGGTCCTCAATCACTGCTTGAGCAGTTACTTTCAATTCCTCCGGAGTCAATAAATCGTCAGTATCACTATCACTCGACATATTAAGTTCTTGCAACAAATTGTTTATTCAAAAGTTTTAAAATGATGAGGAATATGGAGCGAAATACAAAAAATTTCACAATTTCTTCTTTCATACGCGCATAGAGACACGGGTAACAATCGCATGCAGCCAGCTACACTTTATGAAGTTGATTTGTGAAAAAACGTTTGCAATTATTTTGTAACAGGTAATAATAGTGATTTTAGTGGTTTATTTATGGAGTTATTATATAATTAAGTTACATTAATTTATTTATTTTTATAAAAGTAGTTATTTTATTCTTTTAATATTCTTTTTTATTTATGGTTTACCAAAAAGTACAGAAAACAAAATGAAAAAAAAAAAAAAAAAAAAAGTTCATTACTCCCATGGGAGTAATGAATTTAGGAGTAATATTTCAGACCTCTAACATACATTACATGTTGCTTTTCAGAACTCGTCTGAAAAGACTAACTTTCTTTGATAGATATTCTCCGTATTAGATACTGCAAAGAGGTACTTTCTACGTAGGTGTAGTATAAACCATATTTGTTTTTAAAATTCCCTTTTTTCAAACGCGATTCAAAATTGGAATGTATTGTTTTTATAGGTTCGTATAAAGAAAGCTAAGAAAAACCATCTTTGTTTTTAAATCCCCTTTTTTCTCAAACGCGATTCAAAATTGGAATGTACAATTGTATTGCAAACGGCTCAAACTGGACGACATTTGGGTGGCAATAAGGCATAATATCATGGTTCGGGCTAAGATCATTATAATAATTAAGGATATCAGTAAGGATCGGGGTGAACAGCACTTAGTGACACTTAAAAACCGATTGGTCGTCAGTCATCCTGCTCCATATAACCGATTTGATAAAAAGAAGGATCTTAGAAAGGTTTAGGTAAGTGAAAATATTCTTATTCTAATAATAATATAACGTGTAATTACAATATAACAAGTAATAAATAAAATATCAAGTAATAAATAAAATGGTATATTCCTTTATTAGTATACGACTCGTCCCAATCCCTTACTGCTTAAGCAATTTGCTATAAATTACTTTCGTTATTTACCGTTGCCATGCAAAAATAAAAGCTTTCCCGGAATTTAAAATTCGTTTTTGTTTTTGTTTACTCTATGATATGGCCAATTTTCTTGTAAATGATAAAAATGTCAACATTTAGCATCATTATATAGCATCAAATAGTATTACCATTAAATTAATTTTACTGTTCGTAGTTTACAAGGTTGTTTTTAAGTGGCAATATTATGAAAGAAATTATTATTAGTTTTTGTTGTTTTTAGCAGGTTTTGGTAAATTTTGGTAGTTTCAATTAGTTTTTGTTGTTTTGTGCAAAAAACACGACACAAATATCGCCAGGACATAGTCCAAAATCACGGTAATGCAAATGGTGCGAGGGCTTTGCCTATCACACAGGCAAAATTAATTATGAGTACATTTTTTTTATTATAGAGAGCAATGGTCTCTTTTGTAAGAAATATCGATTCGGGTTTCACGCAAGTTGGCGAGTTGCTGCCAGTTTGGCCACTATGTAGCAACTGGCAGTGGTATATATTTTTGTCCAAACGCCGTTTAATAGCATCGCCAATGACACGACAACATAAACACAATTTAAAAATCACGCTTTACATGGTTAAATGTTACCTTCGGTTAGCACCTGTTTCCATGATGGCTACAGCTCTAATCATTTTGCTTTTTAGTCAAAATTCATCGTTATCTAGTGAAACAACTATCCCGTTTACGAGAAATTAAAAATCATTTAAAACTTTTGAAATTAGACGCTGTATTATTTATTGCAACAAGAACTAACTTTGTGAAAGCCAAATTCGAATGCTGTTTGACGTTAGAGCAAATAGGAGCGCACCTCCACTATCGATCGTCGGTGTAACTTCTTAAAATATTTAATAAAATATTTTTTCCGAATTACTTTAAATATATTTCTATGAATATTTAAAACCTTAGGCCTTAAAAGACAGTATGCCTGAAATAAGTGCCAGTTCAAATTTGATATTTTCTTATCTGATAAAAATATTTGAATATGCCTATCAGGCTCTTATCTAAAACTGGTGGCTATAATCATTCTAAAGGATGATGTATTGATCCGTGCACCATATAGGTAATGCATAATAATAATATTCCAAAGCATTAAAAGTAGTCTACATACCACCGTTTAATAACAATGGTAAAAGCTTTTACTAAACATACCGAACGCAGGTCTATTATTATGTATATTTTACTCAACGTGGCCCATTTTGTCGAATTTTAATGTACGATAAAAATAAGTTTATATAGCTAAATTTGTTTAACCTTTGACTATAATACCGGCAGAAATTGACGGATGTTTGTATGTTTTATTTATTTTACTAAATGATTACCAATTCTGAAAATCAGCGTTAGGTGACTGTAGTTCATTGCAGTCACTTAGCATTATGCTGAGCTGCTGGCCTTTTGGTACAGACTGTATAACTGTATTTGATCGTATTTCCTGTATTGTTTATTTTATGTTTTGTGCCAATAAAAAAAATATTTCTTTAATTTTCTTTCAATTCAAAAGGTTATTGTTAGTTTTTTTTCTTTACCGTGCAAGGCAGCCGATGACCAAAAACACTATCAGGCAAACCCTAGTTAATCTACAAAGTTTTCCTTACAAAATATACCTATAATACTATTATCACTACCTCTATGGTCTAGTGGTTAGCGTATGGTCACCGCGAGGTGTCGGGTTAGATTCCTGGGTCTGGCAAAGTGTTATTTCTGAACTTTTACGGCACGGAGATGAAATTGTGCCCGGTGTACACCCCTATCCCATGGGACCTAAAACATAACAGGTGAAGTGTGGGTGTTGTACACCTCTGCCACACCCTTTAGTTACTACTATTTAAAACAATTTTTTTTCATGTCAAAGCTTTTAAAACAATCTGATGACCCTTTGTTTTCGGTCGCGCTATAATTATTTTTTAATTTAAGATTCACGGAATAGAAACTGCTTGTCATTACGAAAATGGGGTGCATAAAAGGAGCCTCCACGAGTGACGTACACAACGATACCCTACGTCCGGCGCACCCTGGGCAATTCGCGAGTTCTTCAAAGCGAATCGGCTAATCCTTTCACCACGATGGCAAGTCAAAATAACATTTGACTCAGCCATCGAAACGACGAAGAAGAAGATTACGAAAATATTGAGATAATCATTAAAATGTGTTCGGTCTTACTTGATGAGCCCAAGTTGTCACGAACAGATATAAATTAGCGTCGAAACGGTTTTATGAGGAACGAAACATTCAAAGAACCAATTTACTTTTATTTACTTTATTTTATTTCCTCTCAAATAACATGTAAAATGTCTTATGAGTGTTAGTCGTGATTTTCTGTAGGTATTTGGATTCATAAGCGTGAATTATTTCAAATTAGTAAGGATTTTATGAATGAGTACAACCAACTCACCTTTGATGTGCCGGCCAATAGTAATTATTTTAATTTTTTGCTTTTTAAATGTGATTTCCAGAGAGAAGGACAACAAAGTGATCATCTAAACTAGTATGCCATAGGCCCATAGGGGTCATTAGTAGTAACGTTATATCGTTTTCTGTTCCTTAATTGTCTGTCCTTTTACAATTACCTACATAATTAAATTATGAGCTTGAACTTTTAAGTTATTTTATAAATCGATAATTCTAAGCTTTCAATTTATTTTATGGTCTGATGCTAATTTTCAAAAAATATTATTGTATATACTTTTAAATTATATTATGAAGAAAGCTAAATTTATTTTTAATAATTTGTAGAAATTTTTCAATATTGACTATTATATAAATTGTTATTGTGATTCTGATATTAAGTTAAATTAAACTACCATACTTACTATCTTACTACCTTATTACATTTTTGTACGCCTAAGATGGCAAAACATGTAGAACTATGTATAACCAATATTACCTATCCTGCATGCAAGCTTATATCTTGTACTGTACACGCATGTTTGACAAAATAAATATCTTTATCTTTATCTTTATCTTTAACTTAAAAAAATATACAAATAATAATATCAGCTGCCGCGGTGGTCTCACGAGGTCTCGGATACGATTCCTGTGTCGGTCAAAGTGTAATTTGTAAACTTTCCCGTCAGGAAATTTATAAAAGCACCACGGAGTTGGAATTGTGCCCGGTGGATGGCGATAGGTTCACTCTTTATTCCATGGGACCTAAACATAACAGGTGAAATGTGGGTGTTGAACACATCTGCCACACCCTTCTAGGTAATATAGGCATATGTTATAATAATATGACTTAGAAGTTTTTGCCCTGCATACCCAACTCATTGGCCGACTGTACCTATTGGTATCTAATAGTCTGAGGTGCATAATAATATAACTCACGAATTCGCATTGAACAGAGCCGGGTCTAATTACCGGATCTAAATCCGAATTAAGAGCTACTACTATCGAGAACTTTTCGACTAAAACGCTACATTGCACTTTATCTAACACCCATCTCATGAGTTAGCTGCGTCTAATTCTATTTGGCCGACGACGTTACAAATGCTGGAAGGAAAGTCCTTGTAACAGACACGTGAATTTGATTATGTGATGTCTAGAGATGTTAAACTACCGTCGGTTACCAAAATACTAGGTAGTTTACCGGTAGTTTACCATAAGAGACGGTAGTTTTGGTAGTTTAAGTAGTTTACACTTTGATTCAGTTTTAAAAAACCTGCGATATTGCGACGAGCTTTAGTTTTAATAGATATATTTAGTTATATTTAGATATATTTGTATGACTTATCTATACTTTATTACGAAGAAGTCACGGATTATAATGATCATTTCTTTGTAAAGTTCAATTCAGATACAGATTCACTAGGGCTAAACCTTGAAATTCTTGAAAATCTTCTGCATAGAGCGTACCAAATTATTATTTTTTTAATTTTAGCCCTTAGGCCCTTACAAATTTTAGGGTGCAATTTGCAAAATATCATCTCTTAGTGCACCCCAATGTCATGTTAGGAATTTTTTTCCAAATGTCAATGTTTTTAGCCCCTGCGGAACTAGCCCATAATTAAATATTTGGATGTAGATTGATATTATCTTAAAATACCATATCATGTTTTATTTTCGTGCATTTTCACCACATTCAGTATATTTAAAGATTACTCAGACAATTTACTTCTAAAAATATAGAAACAATCGATTACAACATAAACTACCGTAGCAAATGGTAGACTACGGTAGTTTACCTTTGGGACGTGTGGTAGACTACCGCACTTACATCTCTTAATGTCCTTTTGAAAGGTTCACTTGACCTTCCTTGACCTCTTCAAGTTCTTATTTGAATCGTAATAGACGAGTGTGTCTGATAGGGCAATATGATGTATGAATGTAGAAAAGACGGAAAAAGTGTGTTGCCAAAAATAGCTTGGATATTTATTATGAGGGTTTTAATATTTAAATAGTAGTCTTTATAAAATTCTTAGGATTTTATGTGGCACGTGGACCAAACCAGTTGCAGTATCTACCTGATAATTGGGCGGGGCAAACCCAAATTGAATCCTTGAACAACAATTTTTATGGATATGAGCTTCGCTAGCCTGGACTTTGAACTGCAAGTAGATTAGCTTAATGGATTTGTCGTTTAAAAAAATAGTACCCTTACGCCAATGAGAATGTTAATCTTATTTCAAATCAAATCATTTATTCGCTATCAACAAGGTCTTATAAAATATAAATGGTACACATATCGACCAATATTGGCATGCGTAATTATACATAAGCACAGAATAATCATTAACATTTCATTTAATATGACATAATGTATGGTTATTAAATGCAAAATGTTATCTGACTGCGAGTAAAATGGTGTTCATAATAAATTCTCTCACAGAGTTTAGTCATTCAAATGAAAAAAGTTTTGTGCCGTCTCGACGCGGCGCGTCGCCACAATTTAAGTCTACATTTAGTTTTAAGCTTTTAAACGGTTCCGTTCAAATGTTTGATGTCTCTAAAGTAAAAAAAAATAGAATTTAGTTTATTTACTTAGCCCTCATTTGAAATGTAAATAGTTCTATTGAGATAAAATTATTTCTTTATATACAGAAAAATATACATATTTGATCTTAAATTAAACTAACTAGTCTAATAACTTAATCTAAACTTATTAAGCCACTGTCAGAAGGCCTCGTACCCAAAATGCTGGCAGCATTACCGCGTTGTTTGGACAAAGGTTTTAATATGTCCTATAATAAGTAGAACTGCATTCTATTGAGCATTCTGAACTGCATTCTAATATATCGTGCAAGGTAACTTGCACGATATATTTTATAATTGAATCACCTTTTTATTTACATAAGGCTTTGAAAACGAAGTCAGAGAATTGACTTCTTATCGGAAAATGCAGACCTTGAACTTCAACTGAATTTAATAATTAAATCTATTACATACATTCCCGTTATATAATCCTACGAGTAATATTAAACAAGGTGACTATATGTATCGCTTATGTATCAAAATGCAGTTATGTTTGTTAATTTTTGTTCTAATAAAAATCATATACGCGTCAAAACATTAAATTTCTTAGTGTGAAAATCTAATTATGCTACATCTAACAGCAGGCAGTCATAAAAGCTAAGTGTATCGCATGAGCAGTCAGGCGTTAGGAGCACGAAACGCATATTTAATATGCTAGGAGTTAACCAGTGCTAAACATCGCATTATATACATATAATATAGAAAGTTTTATCATATATTAATATTGGTTATGCCTTTAACGTCGCCGCGTCGTCGGTAAAAAACACATTGGCATAACATCTAATCAGTGGGTGAGATATTGATTGATTAGGGAGCCTCGTCTAAGTATATCTTTTACCTGACTTTCTGAAAAACAAGGTTTATAAATTGTATAAATGGAAGAAGGATTGAATTAGGAGGATCTCGTGGCTAAGTCAAAACTATGCGGATCGATCGATCTTACAAGTTAAATATTGCTAACAGCAGTCGGCCGTTGGATGGATGAACATCTTTACATATCGAGTTTTTCTTCGTGCCTCGGAGAGCACATCATACCGTCGCTCCTGGTCGTCATTTGAAGATATAAGGCCAAAAAGCCTGACAACTGATCGTATCTGTTTATTGTAATTGGGTTGTGAAGGCAGTCGGCCAAGATACTAATATTCAGCTAAATTCGTTAGACTACGAGCTAACCTCAATGTGATCGGGAATAGGAAGATGATGATACCTAAGTGGAAGAAGAATAAACGTCCGCTGTAACTTCTTAGAATCTTCCGAGACATTTCCAATTACATTGTGGTCGGCTTAGTCTAATGGATTTCATTGAATATCAGTATTTTAGGCCTCCACAACCCAGTACGAGTTAATACGATAGTCTTTGTTATACCCGAGTACCCTAACGACTACATAGATGTTTAAATGGCAACCGTGGTTGACGGCTTAACGTGCTCTCCGAGGCACGGAGAAAAACTTGTTCTGTTAAAGAAACCCATCTATCACCGGCCGACCGCGGTTACCATTGCTTAACCTGCAAGATCGATCGATCCACGCGGTTTTGACTTAGCCATGAGCACCGAGTAACTTCTTACAATAACACATATTTAAAAAGTTAATTTAACCATCTAAAACTAACACAGAACAGTAACCTGCGTCGTCAACATCAGAGTTCACGCGATTTGATTAGGAGACAATACTTTGTCTTTGTGTATATATGTATAATATATGGCTACACATCACGCTTTACATTTCTAGTGTTAGTAAGATGGACCCGCATTGTGTATGCTTTTCGTGCAATGCGAGACCACTTTGTACTGAAATGTATAGCTGTATAGCCTAGTGTAAAACAACAGCGACGCCGACGTTGACAAACATCGCAACAAACTTGTAAAGTGATCGTACTGATTTATTTTATTTGTTCTTTTACGACCATACTTTGATAAAATACTTTAAAGTGCCGGTACTTTTGAAACTATTTTATAACTTGTAAGATCGAGTGATTTTTATTTTATGTTCATGTACGTATCGAATTTGCAAGCCTTGGTTAAATTTCTAAGGTCATTCCAAAAAATACATAGCATATATTATATCGGGTTTTTGGTAATTTAGGCTCTATAAAAATTCCCTACATGGAATATGTCAAATTACCAATAACCCTGTAAGATCTTTAAAAGTATAATGAAGAAGATTCTCTTTACTTTTACTTTTATATCATTTTTTGTAATGTTTTGACGTGTTCAAGCGCCTCCTGGGGCCTATGAAAATAAATGATTTGAATTTGAATTTGAAATTTGAATATAATGCTATGTCAACTGTGAGCACTTCAGTTTGACAGCTGACGAATAGTCTGAGCATATTTGTTCTTTTGTCTCATCCTATTGGTCATCATTGTCATACGTCAGGCACTCATTCTTTTGACCTTCATACTTATAAACAAATTGTTTTCAGTTACTATACGTTTTAGAGTTTAGTCTCCCGGCTGCCACTGCTTCGTTCTAATGGAATATAAAGCTTGTACAACAAGGCGAAACCTTTATCAATATCCGATAACCTATTATAGTGACTCTTTTGACGTGGTCGTAGTGGCCGCTGGGAGCTAAGAGGGGAGATAGCATCCATCGGCGAGAAACCGGGTCACAGGCTTTGATATCATCAATTTAGGGCACACTTGGCAAAAACGATGATGTCGCAATTTTATCCATGCTCCTCGTATCTGATTGTTATAGTGTGTGTTTAGAAGCTTTGTTTTTATATTGCCGATTAGATTATGATAGAAACTGGTTCAACATATAACATAACATAACACGCCCACGGTCTCATATGATAGGAAGTAAGTCTATCGCCATCCATCGGTCACAATTCCACAATATTGTTAGAAAACCAAGACACATGAATCTAATTTTTGAAGTTCTGCATCTGGAAATGCATGCATTTTGTCGTGGCTGGCAGTGCTGGCACCAGGCACATTAAATTCCTCGATGATTTTACCTATATTGTTTATTTGAGTCACTTTAAAACACAACGAGGCTTTAACCAACTACAGCAGTTGATCTGTTTCCATTAAAGTCAGATAAACACAAACAAACAATACCCACTTGGTAGCCAATCAAAAACCGCACTTTGAACATGAACTTTCATTCAAATTGAACTCATTTTACTCCGCCATAGGTATCCAACGAGCTCTGCAATTATATAGTTTTAATTTGAATTTCAAATCCGGTAAATTAGGTCGAGCCTAGGTATAAGCTTACCACTGGGTATCAAAGAGATTAAAAGGCTTTATTTCAGCGTATGGGTGTCAAAGGCTTAATAAGCGCATTTTGCAGATGATTGAGACTTAATTAACTTTAGTGATTACCGTAATTAATATATGAAAATTATTATATACGTAGCAAAGCGCAAAATCAATAATAAGGATTTTGTTGCCAATATTAATAGAAATTGCTGCCATTTAATACAGCAATTTAAATTCAGAAACGATAATGAAAGCAGAATTTTAACCGCTCAGATATTTGGCTTAATATAATTAATTAACTAGAAGATGAATATGAAACTAATAATAAAATAATACTCGGCGATTTCTAAGAACATTGCTTCGTATACAACTTTTCACCACAGCAGCTCAAAAAGGCAGTCAGCAAAACTCAACTTTGCTTCTAGTAGTTTTGCTCTCGGTTTTGAATACTCTGAGGTGAAAATATATATTGCCGGGATTGGTCATTTCAATACAATAAATATAAGCAGTCTAGGCCACCAAATTAAAAATTTCAAGGAATATATTTTTCCCGTGTCAAGTATTGGTATTTTGTGATCTTTCGATAATTTCAGCTCTAATATTAGTACAAAGCTAAAAAATCTCGTTGTGTATTCTTACTCATAGATCCATTTTTTTAAATTATAAAGGCTGTATTTTATCGTCAAAAGAATTGTAAGCTTGTTCATAGCCTTGTCTACAGGCTTATAATGAATTCATATCGGCGCTGAATGCAAACACCGACATTGTAAATTGGTTATTGAAAATGCCCGAGGCTACTTTTAAATGGGTGAAATTCGATGTAAATTTATATACGTACTCCTATATATAAAAAAGAATCCCTTTTTTTCTGGTCATGGCATTACGCGTGATCGATCACTAAATATTTTTTTGTTTTGTTTATATAACAAACAGGACATGGTTCTAATGAAACTATAGGCCACTACTAGGCTCCATAAAATATGTAACTCGTTCCCAGGTTAATGTATACGCTTCTACAATAAACGTAAAAAAAAAATGTAAATTGTGACACAGAGTGTAAATTTCCTCAATTATTTTTAAATGCCCATAACTTTTCAAATATTAGTATAAAACTGGGTATTTTAAAATATATTTTGTGATAACTGTCAAAACTTACCCAATTCCTTGCTTTCAGTTTGACGTCCTAAACTGGGACACCATGTATACATAGAATATTATACGTTATACAAATTGTAGTAAATAAATACAAAAATAAACCTAAATGTGTAGATAATATCTAAATAATATCCTAATATCTACATAAGAGCAAGTCGACTTGCTCTTAACCGATTTCACATTTCAAGCATTAAAAGACCTTACGACGCATTTAAGCGCCAACATCCACTCAAATCTCAAGAAATCCCATTGTGTATACTCAACTTAAAAAAACCCCGAACAGCTAGCATTTTATTTTGTGTATTTGATGATTTTTAAAGGTCGGTATACATGACGCAGCAGGTGAAGCAACGCGGACGTCGAGGGCCCTCAGTCTGTGACGGACGTGCTAGAGTGGACGGGTCGGGCTTTCCGAGTTATTGGACGGGCGACAAACATCACCTACTTTCAATTATCTTTTGTTTGTTGCTTGAAGGCTGCACAAGGACGAATGGTTTTAATGAGTGCTTTAATATTCATGTTTTTGTATCAAATTTAATGTTATATTTATATTGTTTCATAAAAACAACAACCTTTACAATTGATTAGTTTTTTACCCGCAGTTCCATCCACGTGGTATGTCGACTAGGTTGCGCTTGCAGTTGCAAGATAAGAACGAGTACGTATATGAGGTAGCCTTGGTGTACGTGACGTCACCGATAAGCTCCAGGAGAGTAGGCTAAGATGGTATGGACATGTAAAAAGAAGACCACCAGACCTTATTGGCAGTAGAAGATTTTGCTGAAAATAATAACATATACGTATACACAGTTGTGTATACCCGTTATTATTTTCAGCAAAATCGGCTTTAAATAACAGCATTATTTGCAATATTACAAACAAACTCACTCACTTTTACAAAAAAACTGCGCGGATCATCTAGTTTTTACCCGATTACGGCGAACCCAAAAGGAAGGGCAATGATTTTGGCAGTCTATGTATGTATGTTTGTATGTTCCACTGTAGCTCCTAAACTACTGAATGGGTTTTAATGAATGAGGTGTCATTCGATTTGTAAGTATAGGCTATATCAATTTTATAAAATTTTATATAACGGAATTAAAACGTCAGATTCTACCATTAAAAAATTAAAAAGTTACATCAGTCATCACGTGTTTAATATTAAATGAAAAGTTTTGGCGGGCACATTACAAATATATATATATGTACTTATCATATTGTCTAAGTCAAAATCGATAGTTTAAATGCGGTCGTACAGTTCTCGCGGTCCTTTCTGTGTAGCAAACTAAGAGTAGTATTACGTAGTCGAGTTATAGTTTTAACGTAATTTATTAATATATTGGTAGGCAAAACTAAATATGACATCAAAAGTATCTCCTAAATATTTTTTTTTATTTATTTTAAAACAAGTAGATACTCTGAGTAATTTAATTTCGTAACAACCGAACATTTTAACGGATATCCTGCTATTTAATCTTTAAATAAGCCGATTCCTTTTTAACCAAGACCACATTTAATAATAGCGGATACGAGAATAAAACGTACCAGAAATTCACAATAAATGTTTTGAATCTCTTAATAATATCAAAGCGGCTTATAAAATATCTTAAAAAGATGTTTTCCTCTTTGTCATCTGTTTATCGAGTTGTTCTTTTCTGAAGCGAGGCGTCATTAAAAAACGTTATGACGAATATTTGAGTGGTTTGAAAATGGTCAAAAATATTCTTTTATCTGTTTACTAAGCACTTAAAACGTTATTGAACAAATTGTACTTATAAACAAAAATATTGTCGTGCATAATAAATTAATTTGGTAAATTCTACACTAGCTTGTTCAAGAAGTGATAGTGTAGATGTTTTTAATTAAAACATAACATAACATCACGCCTTTATTACCCAGAAGGGTGTGGCAGAGGTGTACAACACCTACATTTTACCTGTTATGTCTTAGGTCCGATGGGTCCGATCCACCAGGCACAATTCCAACTCCGTGTTGCTATTGTGAATTTCTTGACGGAAAGTTCACAACCAAAACTCAGCCTGACCCGGGAATCGAACCCGAGACCTCGCGGTGAGAGGCGCATACGCTAACCACTAGATAGATTAACTAATTTATCCTCAGCTATGGCCAAAATAGGCAGGCAACTTTAATATCATACACAAAAAGTGGTAAGAGCGATCGCCTCGTCGCTTTTAACTGGTGTTGTAGGTTCGATCCCCATCCCCATCCCAAGACATGGGAAATTCTTTGTGTGCTCTGCAAATATTTGTTCTGTCTCTAAGTGTGCTTTGTGTGTGTGAAATGCATGTTTGAGAACACCCACACAACACAGGAGTAATTCCTAGTGCAGATATGGTAAAAAAAAATATACATAAGTCCTCTTACTCACTCCCGTGCAATTCGCACACTCAGTTTGATTCCAGTTTACGGGATGTCGTAAAGTTTACATTGTAACGTGAGTGCTAGTTCGCTTAGTTGCATCGTTTTATTTCTACCCAAGAACGTTTTAATAGCCATTTGTCTTCTCAAGTATCTGTCATTCAGACGAAGGTCTACTTTTTACACTCCACTGTTTGACTGACGTAAATAGACCGTAATTTTCGCGTTCTGACTTCGTTTTATTATCGCTTAACCGCGGGTTTTAGTTTTCTTATGAATATGTAATAGGTTAAGGCTTTTAAACTCTTTAACAAGTTTCTTTCTATATTGAATCTATAAATTTATTCACTATTCAAACGATGTAAATTCAGTTAAAACTTTTTTAATTTAAGTATCCATTAGTATTTAAGTAACCTTACAGAACTAGTATGGGTAATCAGTAACGAGTACGTACGAGGTAGCCTTGGTGTAAATGACATCGCCGAAAAGCTTCAGGAGAGTAGGCTAAGATGGTATGGACATGTAAAAAGAACACCACCAAAACATATTGGCAATAGGGTTCCACAATTATCAATGCCCGGACAGCGGTCCCTTGGTAGGCCGAAGACCCGATGGTCTCAGATAATAGAACGAGACAAGTTAGCATGCAATGTTACTGACACAGACGTCGAAGATGGAGCGAAGTGGAGAGAGAAAACGAGGAAGGCTGACCCTACCACCAAATAGGATTAATAATGACACATGACAGAACTAGTATGGATAGTTAATCTGTGAGGGTTATTTATTCAGATTGAAGAATAAAATCTAAAATGCTATTAGTCCGTACATTAAGTTTAGTATAAGTACTCATCAAAAAGTTATAGCTATATAAAAGCCATCCATCAACACTTGACAGTTTGGGATTCACACGACAACGTCGTCGGTTATGGGCTTCTGAAACTAATCACTGATGTCAACCGCTAAAAGGGCATGTCGGAACGTAGCCTCAGGAACTAAATTGCCTACTTCGGAAACTGATGGCTGAACAAAGTTATCGAACCTCAAATAGACCCACGATTTTGTGTTTGACGAGCCAATTATTTTTTAGGTAAGATTCATGAACAATTATTTAACAATATTATGATGTAATTCTGGTGTGCCCTCTTTTTTTTCAGTAAAAAGTATCCATTCTGAAAGTGAGAATAGCCATGTGAAAATAACAGATCTAACTATAGAGCCATCCATAGGCATTGATCCGAACCTTTGTACCTATATGGTTTTACGTCACGGCACTCTGCTACGACAAGAAGAAGAATAAATGATGACTATTCTCGCTTTATTTTCATTAAATTTACCTTCATCAATTGAATGATATCAAAATCTTCCACCAGCTGAACATTCATATAACGAATTACCTATTTTAAGAAACTTCTAATATGGCAGATAATATGTAATGGATTTAAACCCCATTTATAAAGGTTTATCCTTTTTTTAGAAATGGCAACATGATCTAACTTTAATCTACAAGATGGAGCCTATATAAACGAACGTTTGTTCTGCTTAGAAAAATAGGTAAAAACAATGGTCAGCGAATTTTACCGAACAAATAACTTGAATGGATTGCTCCACCATGGCTTACAATGTTTATTTAGGACCCCAATCCGTGAATGGATATAAATAGCAGTAATACTCACTTTTCAAAATATGAATTGGAGCAATATTTCTGATTCCATTCTAGGACAGGTAACGGATCTTAATAATCCGATCGTGGTGGAGAAAAATATTTTTGACTTATTATCGTTTCGTAATAAAAATAAATAAATATCTCACAAATATCTCATAACTTACACACAACGCAATCTAGTCCCAAACTAAGCAGAGCTTGTACTATAAGTACAAGAATAACTGATACTAATACATATTTACTTTTCTTTTGTAAATACATACTTATTATACATAGTAACACCCAGACTAAGACAAACCTTCATGTTCATGCACACAAAGATTTGTCTTTGTTTGCATGAACATGAACATTTTTCTTGTTTTTCGTCGCAGGCAGGTACAATACCCACTCCGCCATCCGGTCGTCCGTCATATTTTGCAGTAGAATCGAATTTGGCTGTAAAATATGAGTAGAAATATTTCACGAAGAAAATGTTTTTGAGTTTGGTATCTTAATGGAGTTTCGCCGCAACTGACAGAGCGTTAAGAGCAGACTAGAGCGCAGCTCTGTGGTGAGAGCGATGTCAATATTCACTTGCTAGCACTTTTAAATTTGTCACAACCCCACTAATGGACTTTACAAAGGTATCATATCATATTTTTTATATTCACAAAGGTGTGATATTTTTGTATTTCTTTCAATCTATTATTTGTTAATATTTAATTGACAAGATAAGTAGGTCTTCAGGTACGTTCACTCCCTGTAATGAAACATTAATCTGTATTTAATTTAATAAACTTCAATCAAAGGATCCAATGAAATGAATTTGCTAAGAAGAAGTAGTTCATCCAAAGTAAAACGAATATTTAAAATTCCCTGTAAATTACAGTTTTCTCAAGAGCAACTAGATTCTCAGAGCCTAGCTCAAGATATCGGAAAACATTTTCTCCTTACCAATTAAAAAAATTCCATCATATTGGAAATTGGGAGCGCTGTCGTTTATCCATCGAAACGATTTTTATACTTGATTGATGATTCTTCGGAGTAAAAATTGTTGCGAATAGACAAATTTGGTTAGCTGTAATGGGGTGTTCCCTTTCTGTTTATTTTTAGATGATTTGCATTTAAAGTTATAAAAAATTGAGGTTTTTAATGTCATAATTATCACAATTAGTGCTACAGACGGTTGATTTGCGTTCTTACCCAATGCTATGAATAATAATACTATCAAAGTTTCACCTCAAAAGTAAAGTATTATATAAACATTGCAATGGTTTAATTACTGTAATTGGAATCCCAACCTTTATAATAGAATTAGGTAACTAGTAAGTATGTCGCGAGAGGATTGGCATGACGATGTCAGCGTTTTAATGAGATTAAGACAAGGCCTTACAATATTATAGAATCTATGTACTTGTACAGTGGGCCAACGAGTTAGCTATGCAGGGCAAAAACTTCTAAGTCATAGTAAAGACTTACTACACCAGTTATGGATAAGTGAGTTACATATCTAAATAGTGGGTGTATTACACTTATTAAATAAGTAATTCTCACATGCATATCTATTGCAGTCAGTTTGCACTATGGCATAGAAGTTTTTGCCCTGCATACCTAATTGCTTGGCTCACACATTCGTATTCAATTAAAGGATTTAAGTGACATCATATTTTGAATCTTATCACCTTGGGATAGTATAACTTTTGCGGCCTCTTCCAAATTCCTTTTTTAGCATGGTGCAAAGTTATAACGACCTAGCATTGCTTAAGTAAAGCATTTCTGATATTTTGATATTTAGATTAATACTTACCTCAACATACATGTACATAAAAATAACATACTCTTAATAAGAATTGTTGATGAAAAACCAATATACGAGGAAAACTAATATCATAATATTTTTTTTTGTGAAATTTATAATAATATTGATTGTGTTTTATTAATCGTATTGACAGGAAATGATTTACCTGAAAGTTAATACAAAAGGTTATAAAATAATATACTATATCAATTCAGTGACAACATTAAAGCCAAACCATTGTCTATAGAATTTTAAAATGCCAATAAATGAATACCCCTTCAACTTGTTAAACGTATAATGTCAACATAATGACGAATATTGTTAATTTCCATATCATGAAACGATACGGACACAAATATTTTGATAATTTATTCAGTTATTTGTACAATTCACCACGCTTAACTTGCTACTTATTAATGAATTAATAGCCATTCGGTCATTTAAAATATATTCAATGAAATAATCTTTTTCTCAGTTGCATCACAAATAATTCAATACCATTAATCGAGTGAAAATGAATCAAAAATCAAATGAAAAATAGATAAATATTGTTGTGTTCTAAAGTGAGTATTATGTTCGTTCTTATATTATTTTGCTATTTAAAGTGTGAGGATCGTTGTTTTGCGTGTAAAAGAACCTCTACAACAAGTGGCAATTATGTGGCATTTAGCTTGTTACTGAGAAAATTGTACCAAAGATGATTATGAAACGTTAAAATTGCATACTTGACTCGATGGCATTTGTTAATTAATGAATGCTGTGATAAAATGTGACTTGCTTCTTGGAGAGAGTGCGGTAATATTATCCACTTTGAGTCAAAGCCCGTTGTTTTAAGGTTTCGCAAATATGTTTAACTGTTTGTTAGACTAGAAGGCAAATGTTACTGGAAAAGGCCATCTTCCTCTATATCATAAGTTCTTTGACACAAAAGTACAATAAAACAAACATTAAATTTGGTACATTAAAACATATTTACCAAATTTACCACCGCACAAAATAGGTAGGTACTAGTGAAAGAAAACAACAGCCATAGGTAATAGTGTTCAGTCATTGGGCCTCTAAAATATCAGCTATGACATGCCATCGATACGTCAAAGAAGATAATGATCCCACACATGTAAATTGGTCGGTATGATAAGCTATCATGAATTCATGACGTCCAAGGCTGGTGTTAATTACAGAGACACCGCATAATGACGTAGGAGAGTATCACACGATCTAACCACTTCAAAGAACCACTGATTGAAATACGTAGGTCGAATAAATTAAAAACTGAACTAATGCAAGTTGAACTCAAACAAAAAAAATAATTATATAATATGTCATTTTATTTTTTTACATCATTAATCATTTTCACATAGTCTTATAAATTTACTGCTACTGTAAAGAAACCTCCTTGTTGATGATGGATGAACATTTATTTGGGAGTTTTTTTCTTAGCATCACCAATCGGTGATGCTAAGAAAAAAACTAAAAAGAAAAGAGAACAGAAGAAAAAATGTGAAATGATGTACTCACACCATTTATTATTTTTAGGTATTAAATATTTTTCCCTTCATAAAGTGAACAAGCTATTTAGAATCCTGTAATTCAAATCACGTAAAGAGAGAATTACGTTAATTACAAACGTGTAAATGGGCCATGATCTACGATCGTTTTAAACGAACAATGAGACCGTATTTCTCTTTAAGAGTAAGCTTTTAGGAGGAAACAATTGCTTGGCTGCTTTCCATACAAAAGTAAAATAGGTTTTACTTTAATATTTTAAAGTTTTTATCTATTTTTATAGTCTAATCGTATCTCAAACACAATAAAGCATGATTGTTGGCGCCCATTTTTCAATATTTTGATTTAATTCAGTTTGTAAGTATCTCAATTAATGGGTAAAGCAATTTTGACTAAATGACCACAAACAAACATGCATTTTCGTGTTTTAGATATGATTTGTCCATAAAAATAGAAAAAAACTTAATAATATTCCAGTTAAACCCATATTACCTTAAACTTGCTCAAACTATTAAATAAACTGCTAGACTTGCAGAGTATTAATATATCTAATAATGTGTTAAATTTTACATTAAACTTGTGGCTAAGTAATTCGCTAATTCATCGATTTTTGGCCACCAATGCATCAAAAAAGGTTGGTTCGAAACTTTTGACTCGGTTCTTTCGTATAAAAAACTAAGTTAAAAGTTTGACGTGTTCTTTTCACCTATAGATATCAGTACTGTAAGCGTATGCCAACTATATCTACCTGATATAAAATATTGTCGTACCCACAGATGTCGTACCTATACCTAAAGCATATTTAAGAAATATTAAACCGTTTCTTGACAGGTTATGAGGTTTAAGCATAACATAATAATATGTAGGCAGATCAAGGCGCTATCAGGCAAGCACACCCGTCGGCACAAGCTAATTGGATGACTCCTGCATTAGTGATGCAGGTAGTAATTTAATGCTATACGACGAGCCTCCACGCTGCCTCTCGCTAAAACTACAGCAGAAGTAATTATGCGACGAGATTCTCTTCTATAATAGGGCCAAAGCACACATGCTAATTTTAGCATCAGAAACGGGTGATTTTGTCGCATTTAAGACTGACAGACATTCGATTGTCGGTCGGCGATCGCAGCGATTTAGTGAGACATGTATTTTATGGGTAGACGCCCGAGCGCCGTGTTTTCATACTTACGTAATATGGGTTAAACTTTAAAATGTTAACCTATTTTAATAGATAAATCATATCTAAACTACATGTTCAACATTTGGTCAGATCCGATGCTAAACCACTTAAGTTTAAGATGTAAAAAAACAAGTACACAAATTCATGCGACTACTTGGTAACTAATCCACATTTTTATGGCTTCAATTGTTGCATTGCGGCTATGATAACTTTATATAAAAACAAGCATTAACAACTACACTTTAAATTTGCATATTTATATGCAATTGTACTTGTAGCAACGAATTTAATAGTCCACAAACAATCCCGTAAAACCAAGCCATAGTGATGCAAAATACCATTTACAAACCGAATTTTCAGTGAATACGTTCATCAATTCGCTTGTTAACTCTGAATATAGTGAAATACAACGTGAATCCATTGTTTTTAAGGCTTACATATGTATGGAGGCTCAAGCTATTATTCAGTTACTGCTATTTTAGACTGCGGACACAAAATAAATGTATTTTCTGTACTACCTCACAAATGTTTGCACTCTCGGTGCAAAAAATAACACAACAGTGGTTGATAATTTCATTGTGTAGTCAACTTTACATGTTTTGTTTACAATGTTGAGGATATGGTTAGGCTATATATAAAATTACTGCCACCTAGGAAAAAAAATCCTTTATTTATCTGTCCCTTTATTCTCTTTTTGTTATTATTTTGCTATGGACTATTAATATAGATATATTGTTCTTCAAAAATAAAAAGAACAAAATTGCAGAGTATTTTTAAGAAATCTTGAATCATTAGATGACCGAGAAATATAATTACAGCTATATTCGGCATTGCAGGTAGAGAAAACCCTTTACTCAAGGGTAATTTAATTGAGGATTAGGCGGTTCTACCTTAAAATCTCATTTAAAATAGGATTTAATACATTATGTGTTGTCTATATAAAGTGTAAGAGAAAAGGTTAAATTCACTAAATACATAAAAAATACTTAAGTGTTTTCTTTTAACAATAAATTAGGATGTATTTTTTAATACTGAAATGATTAATTATGCACAAATGCAATTCCACGTTCTGTTAAAATGTTTTTGCCCGCATAAAATAACCAGGCATTTTATAGTACCTATGCTTGAATTAGGCCTAGTAAATTAATACAAATAAATAAAATTTAATGCCTAAATAACAATGTTTTTAGAAATAAAATAGTTTATATTTTTTTGTCTGTCTGTCGGTCTGTCTGTATGTCTATTTGTATCGGCTATCTTCTAAACGGCTTAACCGATTTCGATAAAATTTTATATGCAGGTAACTAACTACGAGGCGGGTAACATAGGCTACTTTTTATTGGTGTACCTCCGACGCAGACGAAACCGGAGAGGAGAAAGTTAGTTTGTTTGTTTGTTAGCGCTAATCTCGGAACCTAATGATTGGATTTTAAGAATTATTTTTGTGTTAGATAGTCTAACTATCCATTTAAGTTTTTTGATATTTGCCATTACGCTGAACTTCATGGAAGCGGGGCAGTAACGTTTAACGCGGGTCAAAGCGCGGGAGCAGCTACTACTTAATATAATGAATTCCACCCGGACGAAGTCGCGGGTAACAGCTAGTTGGAATATAAAATTATTGTTGTCCTGAAATACTCTGTCTACTAAATTGAAATAGAGGTATATAGACACAACTCACGTATTTTTCACCGCCAAAATGCCTCTGAGACCTTGAGATAATCGAATAGCAATTTCCTATAGTTCCCTCAATTTTATTTATCCCATGGGGGTAGTAAACTCCTAATCGATATAGAGATAACCACATGCTAGAAACATCAGAACTGACGGTGTTTACTTTTGGTAAAGCCTATACATAATAAATGTTTGTGTTTGGTTAGGGTTGTTTTCTTAGTTTAGGTATTATAATCTAGTACTTATATTTAGCTTGTAATACTAATAATAAGAAGGGGATGTTTTAAAGAATAAACTGTAGAACCACTAAAAATAATAAACTTCAAGGAAATTGAATATCTTCAAACTGACATTAACTAGTTTAACACCAACAATATGATAATTGATTTACTTATCATGAATTTTTAAAAAGGTTTGATCCATTTATTGTAATAAAAAGCAAAAGCAACTTTGACTGCCACCGGTTTGAACTCGTCTTTCCGTAGTGTGCAGCCAGGCAATTTAAAAAGGAAAAAGTGTGGTGGTTAAGAAATAAGAGATTGCGTCACCTGCCCCATTTCCGTGAGAAGGAACTAGGCGAGTTGGCTCCAGGCGAAACTACCACAAAGCGATCCTGATCATACAGAGGCTTTGCCACTAAAGCTACGGTTCTATAAAATTGTCGGTTGATTTATTAAAATATTGCTAAAGAATATTCCTTTGTTGTCGATGGTAACCACATTTCATTTCTGCTTTCAAGAAAAATATTCTTGTATACTTACGTGGTCTAGAAATAATTTTCATAATAATGAAGATATAATAATATATCTCTGCCTTACCTTGCTATGAGATACAAACATAATGTTTAGAATTTATTTGGAAGATTAGTTTAAATACATAATATTCTTAACATTCATGTACTTACATATTAGTCCAAAAGACCAAATATCATTTTTTTTCGAGCCATTAAATCTACACATATTTAACTAATATTATTATGCTCCGGCTCTAGGCAAAAGTAAGAAACATATTATATAACTATTCGGCAAGGTGCACGCGAATCTTTAAAGTACTAAAGCGAACCATGTCGCGAAGGCTATATTGCACCATTTTATTTATAAGGTATTTGATGACAAAATAAACCATGAATGTTTTACATCGTTTTTTGAGGTAAATAATCATATTGTTATTTTTTTTTACATGCATATTAGAAAGAACATTGCATAAGCAAAAACTTTGATAACAATTTCAACAGAAAGCGTAAAACAAGAATACATTTTATTTAAAACGAAAAAATTTAGTAATGAATTTCAAACACAAATAATAACAACACTATATTCTGAACGACTACGTTGTTTTATATTTACAAAATAAATACAAAGCGTTCATAATTGTAAAGAGCAAAGGCCATGTCTATTATTACAGGGAATCGATAAAATTGTAAAAATGATGACATCGGCCGATGAACCATGGTAGTTGGCGGTTTGTCGTGACTACGGGCGATTGCTGTGTTGCCATACATAGTGTCACTCTTTGAAACAGTAATAAAAATCAGGATATAGGTTTTCAAGTTTGAACATAAGGACAGAGCGTACTTTATCAGGATTTGTGGGTCTAATAATCATCATTATGAACTTAAGAGCTCAGCTCTTGTTGGTAAAGCAATTTCCATTCAAGACACCGCATCCACTTTCTCTTAAAAGTATTTTACCGGATTGTGAATCTTGACTGTGAACAAGTCTTCAACATATTATTATAGGTATTTAATCGTGTCCTAAGTCTTAAAGACACGGCATTTTTTTACTATAGATTCTTAATATACCGGAAAACTAGACAGCACAGCACATATCAATAAACCGCGCAAATAAAATTTGAAGATTCTCATACTTATTATATTCATTCTCGGTAAATATTTTCGGGGAAGACTAAACGGTTTTACGTGAAATTAAATTAAGACAGAACCAACTATTTTAATTAAGTACAACTTCTGTTGGTGACATCATTAAATATGAGCATTTCAATTTCGGTTTGTTTATGAATGCCTGAATGTAAAATCTACATTTCCGAAAATTGGGACGCCCACCATTAATTTGTAGGCTTGGCAACACAAACGGAACATAAGTAAAATATTCATATCAGCATGAAATCACCTCCACAGTTGTTATTGATCTATTTGTTGCGGTTGCTTTGTGAAGCAGGCAGTATTACAGGACCGTTAATTGCAGGAGTTGTATTGGCCTTTTGATACAAACACTGTGGGTAAACGAAATTTGGATACGGAAACCACAAACAATGTTGTATAATGGAACGTTAATTGAGTATTTTGATGGTTTTCTGTTTCATAATTAACATTTAATCGGCATTAAACTGTGTGCAATTTATTTATACACGGTACCTTTATATATTTTTTAAAATTATTCAAAATGCAGTCAATAGAATGGTAATTGACAATTTGATAGTATAATTTAGTATTATTTATGATTTATTTTTATATCATGTTTTGTAATGTTTTGACGTGTTCAAGCGCCTCCTGGGGCCTATGAAAATAAATGATTTGAATTTGAATTTGAATATGAATTTGATAGTGGTATTACAGTGGCTTTCGTATATGAACATTAAATAAACGACAACAGAGGCTATGCTTCTTTGAATTACTAGGAACATAATATATAATGCCTTATAATTATTACTAGGAATAGCTTTGGCCGTCTGGAATGCAAGTACTTCCAGGTATACATTAAAAATGGTTATCGTTTATCAAAGCGCTGATATCAGAAAAACACAAATATACTAATTCTTTAACTTACATTTCTATCGAAAACTATGGCTCAAAAACTTATGAAAATTAACATGAAATGATAAAACCTATCTTTTATTTTGCATAATATCAACAAAACAAGTACATTTTCAAGCAAAATTTAAATTTTGAATCTAAACAACAGTAATTTAAACATATAAATCAGCCCTGCCCCTTTGTTAAATATTAATAATAATGTTTCATTTATTATAATTGTTACCACGAATTAACATTTAACTGAAAATAACTCGTTTCAGTAAAATAAAATGATAAAATTATACGTGCTGCCATATTTTCATATTCGGCTTTTATACTGAAAATGATTTTAATAAATGTCGATATTTACCTTCATTTTATGAATGCAGGGGTATCTGCACCCACACGAAGCTGCCTGCTCTTATCGTAATGAGTTTTCCGAACATTCGACAGAGGTGTGATCTCAAATAGATTGTTACTCTGGGCCATGTTTGATTTCGTGGAACATCAACACCATTCATCAGTGACAACCACCAAATCAAAAGATTTTATCAACTAAATTGGATTTCTTCTCTACGAAATGATCATCGTTTGTGTGTAGTGGAGCGGTTATTTGGTATAATAATTGTATTGTTAATAATATAAATAACATCTGGCTTATTTTGCCCAGAAGAATGTGGCAGAGGCGTATTGCACCTACACTTCACTTGTTAAGTTTAGGTACCATGTGATAAGGGGTTATTGATGAAAAAATCTCAAATAACAAGTTTTTCCGACCCAAGAATCAAACCTGAGACCTCGCGGTAACAGGCCGCATACACTTACTATTAGACCAACGAGGCAGTTACTAAAAAAAAAATGTATTGTTTTTGTTCCAATTATCATATTTAGTTTTGTTATTATATTTTATTCAATGTGCGTTTATTAATCAATTTCATTATGATTAATGATATATACACATGACTGCCCAAGTGGCCCATAAGAGAATAGTTAATAAAAATACCTTTTAGGCCACACCTATGGCGTACATGTTAACCTACTTTTAACTTTTTAACGTGTTTACTAAGAATTTAAAAAAACTATTACTACTAACATGTTTTCGGTGTTTGATATCAAATGCGTGTCCGGAATCAAACTAAAGGGGGATTTTACGTTTTACAATATTTTACAATACTTTTCGATAACTTAACATAATTTATATCTGTAGGTTTAATCGGATAGCATGAAAGGAGCCTCCCCGAGTGACGTACACAACGATTCCCTACGTCCGGCGCACCCTGGGCAATTCGCGAGTTCTCCAAAGCGAATTGGCTAATCCTTTCACCACGATGGCAAGTCCAAATAAAATTTGACTCAGCCATCGACACGACGAAGAAGAGGCACTGCAACCGAGCAATAAATAAGTTCGACCCATTGCTCTTCAAGATGACACATAACGCCCCTTTGTGGACAGTGCTATATCTCAATTTTTTTTTCCATTTATAATTGAAATCTCAGCGTTAAGTTATATTTTTTGACTGGATTCAACGAAAAAAATGCCACGCTAAGATTATGAATAAAAAAACATCATAGTCTTTCCCCAAAGGTGCGATGAATGGCAGTGCTTCTTTGTATTCCTTTTCAGTTATATGTTATGTATGTAAAGTGTTAAAAAAATCGATGAACATGCTTTTTTTTTACTTGTAATATTTTAAAGCAAATTTTAGCTTTGCTATAAAATGCTTTTTTTTGTTAACGTCCTTTCGATCAAACATAGACGTCCAAGTTCGGTCGTCAATAAGTTATGCTCATGCAAATAACCCTTAACTTTATGCAGTGGGTTGCCAGCCCAAACGCTTTAATATTAATGGATGTGTTCACAGAGTCAATGTGCTTAGCAAATACAAACCATTTAACTGAATCCTCACTAATTGTTTGTAAAAGAGACATCGGTGCCACTTGGGGATTTATACAGCGTTTGGTTGCTTCGAGTCGTATTAGCGGATGAATTATTATTTTTTTACCAAAACGTCATTAAATTTCCTTTGAGGTTATACTGATCGATAAAATAAATAGGTTGTAGCGTAAAATGTTTACTACTAAGTCGAAGGTCTCGGGTTCGAACCCACGGCACACACCTCACTCAATAAATCGTTAAGGTTCGTTTTTTCGAAGATATGTCTATATTTGTCATTTAAATTATCGCTTAGTGACGGTGAAGTAAAACCTCGTGAGGAAACCTGCATGCCTGAGAGTGCCTAAAAGTGCTCGAGGGTGTGTGAAGTCTAACAATCCGCACTTAGCCGTGGTGGACTATGGCCTGACCTCTCAAAATGAGAAGAGGTCCGAGCCCAGCAGTGGGACCTCTATTAGTTACAGAGCCTAAAGGGTAAAATTTTTTGCTTAATATGATGCAACTATTATTTATGACAGGTCTGGATAGTATAATGTATGATAGCGTGCCAATTAGATATACAACCTAATTATTATTTTAATAAATTATTAATTATAATGAAATTACTATATTAAATTACAAAAATATTTATTAAGAAAGACTTGTAATGTGGGGCGGTTAGAACATCTGTATTTCAACAATCAAAGCACCACCTGCAGTCGTACGACAAATACACCACGTGCGCTTGTGCCACTACTTGAACAGATTGTTTTGATGGCCTTATATATACCAGCTGTCTGTATTGATGATTCATTCTTGCTTAAACTGTCGACGAGTAAGCACAGTTCCAAATTATCATGACCGCGTTTTATTATGGATCACCTTCCTGCTCGAACATGTGTGTACTACGTGACGCATATCAGCCTACACTTGGTCTAGCGTGGTGAACTTATGGCCAAGCCCTTTTATCATAAGACAAGATCCAGCAATGTGTATGTTTAATGATACTGCTTATTTATTGCCGTCTGGTGAGTACAAATATGTGTCATATATATTATGCATCAGAGGTGAGGAATATCGAAGAGCTCTCGACTAAATTCAGATTCAATATATTTTCCAATTTCCTCGTGGAACAGTGTTTGGTTACTTGCACCGTGTGTTGAGTGCGGCTCAAATGCACATGTACCGTTGTATTCGAATACCTATTGAAATGCTCTAGGTTGCCTAGAGCGTGGGTGGTTGACATTTCAGGCAATAACTAGAACCATTATTACCTGTTACGTTATTTTACTACGGTAACAGCTTCTTGCTTACCTGTGGAATAAAGAAAAAGGTGTTTTTAGTTATACAAATACTTTATTACTGTACTATGGTTGTAGAGCTCTAGTGAATGAGTTCGAGGGCGGCAGCACCACCGTCTCATCTTAACCTACCGACAAAAAGAAGTGCATGCACTACTGTGTTCCGGTAGGGAGGTGAGATCAAACCCTGAAATTACTGGCACATGAGCACCATAGTCCTCAAATGAAGCGATTAATTTTCAATCTGCTTTTGTGAAATGTTGATGTCTAAAGGCTTTAGTTACTAATTATCATCAGATGGACTAGTCGTTTGTTCGCTATGTGTAATAGTGTGATAAAAAACACAAGTGTGCATTACATGGCACAAAGCCCGCTTCTCAAATGGCTATAATCATTAAAAAAATCTTGATAGTTTTATATAGCTGATATTATATTGAATATCAAAAATATCTTAACCAAACATACAAAGTTTTATTAAGGTTAAAAAAAAGAACTCATTAATTTGGCTCTCAATTCCATATTTTTCATAGCAGAGTATTTTAAAATACAATTTTTTTCAATATTACTTTTTTGCCGCCACACATCGCTCCCGGCACCATTTCCGTGTGTGAAAAGGCTTAAGCTTGTTCGTAGCACGTAGATACGAAAATATGTTCGCAGCCTCTAGATTTCCATTGTAAACATGACCCTCGTAGACCGCTACAATACCTTGTTTGTGTTGCTACGAGCGCTACGCTTAGCAGGTGATAGATTGTAGCGTAGCATATTGTTTCAGTTCGAGTGTTGATTCGGATTAATTTAGATGGAAATACAGTCAAATTAGGCTAGAAGACTTCACCTGCACTAAATGAGAGTTTGTATAGTTCATATCTTTTATAATTACGTTATTACAAAATAGATAATTATATCAAATAAAGTGATAGTATTATCACTATAGATGATATAATTATCTATTTTGTGCTATAGATACGTTTGCTATAATAACAAGAGTATTTAGTTCTTAATATAAAACTAGCAAAGTGCGTTTCGAGTCACGCGCTATAGGGTTCCTTAGATAGTTGTGCCAAAATATTTAGACATAGTTAAAACTTTCTAGCACAATGGTTTCGACGCTATGCTCGGACAGACAGACATGGCGAAACTATAAGGGTGGTAGGCAATACAAAACCCTAAAAAGCGAACAGAGCTAATGTATAGGTTAAATGAAACAATTACACAAAAGGTATGAAAGTATCATTGTAAGCGTCCCCTTTATTCCGAAACTAGATACGTAAATCAACCAAAAACGGACAAAAGTAAAACAAAGTAAATGTCTCGTTTTTATAACAGCTTTTTAAAGAATATTAATACAACAATACTACAAATAAAACATCGTTACCCAGCACTGAGCGCCACAATAACCTCTACAGTTTCGTAAAGAAACTCTATTCGTTTTATACTCTCGTACATTTTCGAGTTCAGTTTTCAATTCTTGTTTTGTAGCACCTTTTTACTTGTTTTATGACTACTTGGAAATATAAAGCTGATAAATTTCAGTTGTTTGGTTTTATCAGAACAAAGATTTTTGAAACGGATATATCTTTTATCGGTTTTATTAAATAGGAGATGAACCTTTTTATTTTGCATAGAAAGCTATAGTGATACGGCCGTATAAATAGATACAATATTTGTATTTTGCCGGACAATACATATATAAAAAGTCACCACTGGTTACCTTTAAAAATCCGTTCGCCAACAATTTTCCCACACAAATATCGACTTGACAAACAACAACAAACTATCCGTCTCCTTGATGGATGGCTCCACGAATGTTATACGTATATGTTTGGTGGCCCACAATATTATAGCTGTCCGGCCCCTAATCATCCAAGTTAACTCGTTTACTATACTACGGTAGTTATGTGTTCGCATTGACGGATGTCTCATCCCCCTATATTAAGCTCGTAAATAAAAGATTTATATATTCATATTATTTGTCAGATTAGGTTGGTATGTTTTTCTGCCTGCAACTGCTACATTTTGATTTATTTGCGTTGCATGCATTTGTGTGTTTGAGATTTGATTTGTCAATTAAAATAGATAAATACGTATTATTTTTGCATGGAGCATGCCAAGCAATTGTTCCCTCTGAATAAAATTAAAGAATTTTACTTGTCGATAGTTTTAAAATTAGTAAAGAGGCTCTTGGGTTTTTTTATAGTGCAAGGGATGAGGTGGTCTACGATGGAGCACGCTTACCTATAATTTAATTTTGATTTACCTTTGAAGTATCGCTGTAGTCCTAAAACCCTGGTTTTATATTCTTATACAGACTTTATATTTAAACTTAATGATTCAAATAATCCAATTTGAGGTAAACTTAAAAAAGCACTCTTAAATTTTAACGTTAAAGCTTGCAGTTGGAAGAAAGCCTTAGCGTCAATGCCCGACTTATGTTTACATTTTTTCATAGAAAAACGATGCTAGCGCAGACAATGACGACATGACATATCGTGTCGTGCCACGTCACACTAACGCTTGCTTCCAACTGTAAGCTATAATAGTAAAAAATTGCGTGTGCTTTTATAAGACGTTGAAAGAAAAATTGCTGTAAAGAGTCTTGAAGAAAAATACCTTTTTCTATTATTTTATGTCCAGGTTCATTGCCTTTTTTTATTAAAGTAATGTATGAAACACTGTAACCCTTTTTGCGGGTTTGAAAAGCCCCTTTCTATTAAGATGAAATATCTTCTGACTTATAAAAGGAATCAGCTCTTAAGTGATTCAATTTTGTAAGGAAGGTTTTGAATGTTATTGTATGGCACAATCATAGCCTTTATTGTTCATTGATATTATACTTTCGTATTTTCTCTATATAAGTGTTTTTATAGGACGTTTTCATATTAAATGACTTTGCTTTCAATCTTTAGATGTGTCCACAACCATATTTTATTAAGTTTATCATATACAATTTGGTAATGTTTTGATGAAAATGTGTATTTAAAAATTTATATTAATAAAATTCAAGAATGAAAGAGCCTTTACGAACCAAACACAGCTACCATATCGATTGTCGATAGTACAGAATGCCTTTCATCGTGGTTCTTTTAAATAATAAATTATTTTTCTTAATATGTGCTGTAGAAATAAACATAAAACATGTACCTATTCTATTAACAAAGCCTTCCCAGCTTATGTTATAATCTATACATATTATAGTTATTAATAAACATGAGATTATTCTCGCACACGTTCGTTAATTATTAATTTGCCTTGAAACAAAATTGACAGTTAACTGTATAAAATTTCAATGAAGGAAATTCATTTTCAGTTTTGTGTTAAATACAAGAAAATATTTATGGAGTCAATAGGATGACAGGTTACATTCAAGCTAGATCCAGATCAAAATAATTTCAAAAGAAATTCCATCCGTTATTTGGTTGGGACGCGTTAATTATTTCAACTCTGGTCGGAAATTCATTAAGAGAGAGATTTCACTAATTATTCAGAGTGGGTGCTATTCGTTTATTTAATATAATAAGGTGAGAGGGTCTTTAGGCGGCGTCAACAGTCAAAGCTATCTCTGACACCAATTTGCGTAGAATTACCTCTTAACCCTCGACTCTAAATATCGTTTTCGATAGATTGGGGATAATCCCTCCAATACAGTTGAGAGTAAAATTCAATATCACAAACTGAATATTTAGAATATTATAAAACCGAATATTGCTTATGAAATAGAATTGTATAGTAGTTTGGGTAAAACTTAATTTAACTTTACCTTAGCAAGGACTTTTCCATTGCGTCCTCTCAGGCTTAAAAGCAGGTGGTGAATAGTTTTCAAGTGACGACGTACTACTAATTTTCTTATTCGTAAAGCTTATAAATCTTTATTTATATAATTTATTACCACATATTTATGTATTATTATTTCTACAGCACGTATTTAGAAAATATTTTTTTTACTACTTAAAATAACTACAATAAAAAGCGTTCTATACTATTGACAATCGATATACCTGATAGCAGTGTTTGGTTCGTATAGGTATCGTTATTTCTTGAATTTTATAAATATAATTATTTTGATACATATTTTCATTAAAACACCATGCCCATATCGTGAAACGATTTTTTATTATTTATCTACCCAAGCATCATCATCATTATGTGGCCAACATACAGAAATCAGTTTTATGCAATTTTTAGGTAAAACCTCTTTTTCAGCCTTTTCTTTCTTTTATTAAAAGAAACTGTTCCAAAGCATGTTTTGCAACGACTATGAAAACTTGAAAACATAAAATGTATGTAATTCCAACTATTTTGTTATTACCGTATAGAAAAGACGTGTCTTATGTCGTGCCAACTCACTAGCAAATGTTACATTAAATTGAACTATCTTGAATTACGACTTGTAACAAGTTTTTTGTTCAATTTGAATCGGTTGAACTGCTGCCCAGTTTCAATCGGCACAATGTACAAAACACAAAGTATTGGCAGTTGCGCGTATTCTGAAATTCAACAATCATACTTTTATGTTGAAAAATGAAATTCACTTTACAAAATTTATTAAAAAATATAGAATTTTACATATATCATTATTATATTTACATTATTAACCTTACTAAAATTTAATCGTGAAGACTAATTAAAGAAATATCTAACTATATATACATCAAATAAAAGAATAATATAAACTTATTAAATTAAATAAATCTTGTAAAAAGTTCAGGTGTCAAAAAATACGTCCGCATCGATGTCGACCGCAGGTAACATGCTCGGCTGACGGCATTGCCACGTTGTATGAAAATGCTAATCCTTTGTCCAAAGTAGAAGCCAGCCCGACGGGCACCTTTGTTTGTTTTTTGTCAAATAAAGTGTAAATAGGTACAAGTAAAATTATATGATTAAACATCTAGCGTTTTGTCGAGACATTATAGGTACAAATGGTGAAGTGTCATGTACTCAAATAAAATTAATAAATCAGAATAAGGTAACAATAGATGCCGTACGTAAATAATAAATGGGCCACTTCAGAGATAAACGAAACTCAAAGCAGCACGAAGCTAACATTGTGCCGGTAATGTGTGTCTCAGTCACTGTGGCTAAACGCGAGCTCCATAGTGAATTGCCGATTCATCACTGGTACCTACAGGATCTATCTTTGTGGCTACTTCACAAATCGAGTACTCTAACGCAATATTACCTTTTATAAATGTCGTCGCGTCGTCGACGCAATGCGATTGTAGTATGCAGGCATAGTGTAGGACACAACGCTCGCGTATTCATAGTTTGCTGTGATTATACTCGAAGGAAACGCATTCTAATACCGTGGGTAATTCACGGGCGTATCGGTTTCTCGGAATTATTTCACGTGAAAATCAAATAAACATAGAGCAAACATGCGTGGATCCACATTGACTGTATCTCACTTTAATATGTGTCTCGCAATCCTGTTTACTGATTTATTGGATGCATGTAGTTGTTACCTGAATGCCATGTGAAAAATCAAACTATACACAAAGTAGTCAACGGTTTTCAAACCTTATCTAACGTGAATGGTTATTGATTTTCTACTATCTACTATCTTGATTCAGTTTTAGGCTAATATAGTGTCTTTTTGTAATGCCATAATGCTAGAGATAGAGATTATTAAGCCCCAATTTCACAGGTATTAGACAAACCTTATTAGCAGGATAAGCGTATAACACACATAAATAAAAGTGACAGCTGTGTTATTTTTAAGTGTAACTTGTCACTTTTAAATTTGGTCAGGTTATATTTTGTTGGTCGGAAAATATCTATCTGAATTCTCTTAAGTTGGTCCTAAGCCTCGTATATTTATTATATATAAAAATATAAGTAATGCTTTCGTGACGTTGGCAAAAGCCTACCTTCTATGGCCTACAGAATTATGATCATGAGTGTTATTTTTATCCTTTAAATCCCTTAAGGTGGCTAGTATTACTTAAGGTTCTTGATGAATTTAGGTTATTGATGATGGAATTTATAACTCCAATGAAATCCATCATCCTAAAAATATTTAAGAGATTCATTGAGGTAATAAAGAATATATACCGTTTGTTGATTGAGTTTGAGAGGCATTGATTACATCAAGACAAGGGAGCAGAATGACAGCATGTGTTTTTTCAAGTTCCAACATCATTTTTATAATAGACATAGTTAAAATAAATTGGGTGTAATATAATACACGTCTGTGTATTTATTATTTTGGGTAGTCCTCTAGACAATGCTCGTTTTTCTTTCAATTCATTTGTAAAACTGACTCGTCTTGCGTGGGATAATTATATACTTTCTGAAAAATATTGCAGCAGTCTCTGTAGGCGGTGTCTGAGCGCCTGCGACGTCAGCACTTTAGACACTTTGGACAAATATAGATTGGATACTTGAGATGTGACCTTTGGCATTTATAGAAAATATGAAAATGGAGCTGCAAAATTTTTGTACTAGTTTAAGAGTGGGCGAAGCGAAATGCCTTAAAGTTGAAAGATGTTTTATGTTATTTGGGAATACAATAAACATAATTGAAGATTTGATCAGCTTATATTATTGTCGTGGCCTTTTCGTAAATCTGTTCACTCTCAAATGCTTAGTTTAATTATAAAACCCAGAGGTGTGAGTTCGAGCCTAATTTTTCAACCGTAGAATCGAATTCGAAATTCAAAAATTTGATCCACTACCCAAATTGCAGACGTCGGCTACACGGCGGCGAAACTAAAGTGGAACTGGGCTGGACACGTATGTCGTATGCCAGAAGACCTATGGGCCAAATCCAGAACACAATGGGTCCCAAACAATGATAAACGACAACGTGGCAGACCCAGAAGGAGATGGCGGGATGAATTAGTAAAGAGATAAGTGGAAAAAGGGAGGGGAGGCCTTTGCCCCGCAGTGGGATACTATAGGCTCGCAATAATAATAATAATAATATTGTATAATTAATGTTTAGTAAAGATAAAATTTACTTCAATATTACAAGTATTTTAAAAATACGCCATCTATATCAAAAAGTATAACAGGTTTCTTGATATAGCAGCGCGGTATATTGAGACATTATCCATTGGCAGCAGTTTACCTTATTAGTTAGTTAAAATAATAATAATTATAATATAATTTATATTTGATCTATGTGTTATTCGTAATAATATTTGTTACTTATATGCTTTTTTCATGTTTTCCATTTTATTGTGTTTGGTTTAAGACTGTGAGCAATAAAATGATAATTGTATAATAAATAAATAAATTTAATTGGAATTATGCTTGATTTGAATACTTTATATAATATTGGATCTATGTGTTATTTTAAAAATATTTGTTACATTTATATTATTTTTTTCATGTTTATCCATTATGTTGCGTTTGGTTTAAGACTGTGAGCTATATAATGATCATTGTATAATAAATAAATAAATAAATAAAGTCTTAACCTAAACTGCTGTTACGAGAAAAGGTCTTAACACTGTTGATGTTACTCGCAGTGAAAAGTGAATAATCCGTTATTAAGTAATGAAGACGGTGATAGAAGTTATCAAGTTCTATTCAAGTCACGCAATAATCTAGCAATATTATATGAGCTCCCTATGTCAGACGTGGATGACAAAATCGTCAAACGTTGACTATTTAATGATCTTCTTCTTCTTCTTCGTCGTGTCGATGGCTGAGTCAAATTTATTTTGACTTGCCATCGTGGTGAAAGGATTAGCCAATTCGCTTTGGAAATTCGCGAATTGCCCAGGTTGCGCCGGACGTAGGGAATCGTTATGTACGTCACTCGGGGAGGCTCCTTTCATGCACCCCTTTAATGATGTGGCCAATAGACACTTAATAGTGAAATATCTAATGAAATTCTCAACCATTTTACTACGTGAGCAAATTTATGATAAGGCTACATTACTATTGACCTTGTGGTGTCTTACAAATGCACAACCCGTGATCTTAAGATGACTTTAATGTTCGTAACCATAAAAATACTAACTTATTAAAAGTTGTGTAAGTGCAACTTGTTGTGGAGAAACAAAATGGCTTCAGTTAAGTAATTACTCCGAACAATGCTCCAAACAGAATGTCCAAACTTTTCAGTTTACGAATTGATCTTAATGAGTTAAAAGTTTCAATGTTGCAAACTTAGCCATTACGCGGCTCAGGGGTATCGTAAACTGAATGTTTTTACATCTATAAAAGTTTTAGGGTAAATACAGTGTTTTTGGAGTGAATGCTGACAGTTTTATGTACTTAAAAAAGTATGAATCTGTTAAACGGTCATAGATGAGGCCAGTTAATAAGGTAAGTCAAAGACGAGTTGACGTACCTATACCTTATATCCAGACAAAATTTTCCTCGTACTATCATGAGAATGTCGGAAGCCAATATATTGTGTTAAAGCCACCAGCTTTATATGGTTATTTAATATAACTCTACGGTCCGGTATGGTACTTTGCCTTCATTTTTTAGCCCAACTACCTTGTAATTGAATAAAACAGGCATAAGGTATTCCCATCGTTTAATATTATACTGATTAAATATTAAATGAATTGTACGGCTGGTAGTTTTCTTTAAGGTCGCGGTACCAATTTTGTAGACATGAATATTATAGGAGTAATACGATGTTTCTCACCTGTTACTGTTCAAGGGACACTTGCGAAGTGGATTGCGGTGAATCTGTTTTATACTCTGACTCAGAAATAGCGTAATAAGTATTCTTCCTTTTTAATGTCTTTGTAACAATTTTATTAATTTTACTTTATTTATTTATTAAATTTACTTAATTACACGAAATACCACACTAATTAATAATATATTATTTATACTTTCTGTGGCCATAATTAATTGCTTGATTGACGTTTAGCAGATTAGTTTTATCGATCTCATCCGATATCCTTGGATTTATAGTACTTTAATAAACCCCGATAAAGTAGTTAATTAAACTGTCAATAATAGCCTGTTTCAATATAATTATTTCAACGGAATATCTTGGTGGTATTATTCTTGTCAAGGAAGACTGTTAGTTCAAATCTAATACTGATTACTCTTTTAGTATTTTAATCGCCACCCTAACTATTTTTCTCAATTATTGTCAAACGATCGTAAGGTTCAATCTATTTGACGGTAATATGCTCGGATTGGTAGTGTGTTTGAACCCGTAATTTTATGATTTTTGGGCCATATCATGGTTGTACTTCTTTGTAACGTTCTAGTTTCTAATCATAGGCTGAATTTGTTTTACGCTTTATAATTACCATCAGATGTATATCCTAATTCTTTAACAACACATGCCGTACAAAAAAAGCTCGCAAAATAAAACCGAATATTTATCGTTGAAGATTGCCCATAACTTAGATTTTCTCAAGTTGTCATATTGATATAACTTTGCTGAAATAGGATGTCGGCCATCTACGCTTGTTTTCTGTGTCATAACTTGGACCAATTTAGACGATCTTCAACTTAGATACGTTATTGCTATGCGTGACACCCATCGGCACCGCGTGGTACCATTTGTAGTGTATTTTAGGAAAAAGAAACGATTTTTGGTGACCCATAACTATAAATTTTTCAAACAACCGTAGCTTAAGAGTAGACTCCTGAGCACCATGTTTTTATACTAACGTTACATGGATTTAACTTTAATATAATTATTTAAGTTTTTTTTATTTTTATATTTAGAACACTAAAATAAATGTTTTTTTTTTCTTTTAAAAAAAAACGACGCCCGCACTAGGAATAACTCCTGTGTCGCAGGGGTGTTCACAAACATACATTTCACACACACAAAGCACACCCAGAGTCAGAACAAATCATTGCGAATCACACAAAGATTTGTCCCATGTGGGGATCGAACCCACAAAACCAGCGTAGTTGAAAGCGGCGAGGCGACCGCTTTAACCGCTACGCCAACCGTGCTCTCATTAGCTCGTGGTCGTATTTGTTATCATCATAAATTGAGTTACATACAAACTGATAAATTTAAAATATTATTCTGAAAATATGAACGCCAACAAACATGCATCATCATCATCGTTCAGCCGCTCGTAGTCCACTGCTGGACATGTATAGATAAACAAAAATAGATAAAACTTAATAATATTAAAGTTACTTTTGTATGGAAATAAAACCAACCAAATTGTTGTGTCAAAAAAAATCATGCCAATGCCATATAATCAAATATCATCCAAATCCGAGATACTCCATATATTCATCCAAACCATCTAAGAACTGATATAATGTACCAGTGGATCCGAGAGGAAAAGCCACGGTCAAAAGCTATTTTCGGAAGGGAATGTAATTTAGTTGTCATACCTGCATCTAGAAAGGAGTGAATCTTATGGGGGACGTCTATCGTAATATTTATGTGGTTCTTATGTGACAGAGAGCGGATGGACCCTTTTCTGCGACGAAGGCGTAATGTCATGGCAGTTCTTGATCGACCTTTTATGGTGAGGCCTTAATTTTCTATAATATTAGGGCTCAGTTGTTGGGTAAGTCCATGGTGGTCCATCGGAACTTTTTTGGCTAGTAAAATGTTTATATAAGTACAGAAATTAATAAAATTAACCATCGCAACTATTAAAAACCTTATCAGGAACTGGTGAAAATAGGCCAAAGGCTTTAGTTTTAGCGTCTTAAAGTAGAAAAATAAACATTTAATGGAATTATACTTTGTTTGTATGGAATCTGGTCCCACAATGCAATACTTGACTTAAGGTCCTGTGTCCCCTAGATGGGGCAGAGGGCATCCACAGTGCGCCGCCATCCCGCTCGGTCTTGAGCTTCGCGTTTTATTTCGCTCCAGGTTTTGCCGGAATTCTTCGCCTCCGCGATGATTGTCCGTCGCCAGGTCTGCTTAGGGCGGCCACGCTTTCGCTTTCCTTGGGGATTCCAGTCTAGGGCTTGCCTTGGTATGTGTTCCTGGTCCCTTCGGAGTGTATGGCCGATCCACTTCCACTTGCGACGTTTTATCTGGTGGTCGATCGTTGTTTCTTCGCAGCGTTCCCACAGGTCCTGGTTTGAGACTTTCTCGGGCCAGTAAATACCGAGGATGCGGCGAAGACAGCGGTTGACGAAGACCTGGAGCCGATGCGAGATGTCCTTTGTGACCTTCCACGTCTCACATCCGTACAGCAACACGGTTTTCACGTTGGACCGGAATATTTTGAGCTTAACTCTCCTGGTCAGTTTCCGCGATTGCCATACTGGACGGAGCTGTGCAAAGGTTGCTCTTGCTTTGGCGATCCTTGAAGTGATGTCCTCTTCAGTCCCTCCAGTTTCCGACACTACGCTACCGAGGTAAGTAAATTTGTGGACCCTTTCCACAGCCTCTGTGCCAATGAGCAGTGGCAAAGAAATTGTCGCTCCGCACCTCATTTCTTGGGTCTTCCTGATGTTAACTCTTAGTCCCATCTCCATTGCCTCTCGTCGTAGGTCGTCCAGTTTGGCTTGCATGTCGGCGCGTGTGTGACTCAGCAGACATAGGTCATCGGCGTAGTCTAGATCTTCCAAGACTCTGGATAATCCCCACTCTATGCCGCGTCGCTTGCTGAGAGTTGCATTCTGCATAATGCCATCGAGGACGACAAGGAAGAGGAGAGGGGAAAGGAGACACCCCTGGCGCACACCCGCGTAGACCGGTATGTCCTCCGAGACGAGGCCGTCGTGAGTGACCCTACAAGAATATTTGTTGTAGATGGCCTTAATCAGGTTAATTATCTTCTCGGGGACGCCAATTTCATGTAGCCGGTGCCAGATGCATGTCCACCTCAGCGTGTCGAAGGCTTTTTCGAAGTCAACGAAGGTTAGGTACATTTCCCTCTGCCATTCTGATGCCTGTTCGAGGATTATGCGCAGGGTATTTATCTGGTCCGTGCACGATCTATTGGGTCGGAAACCAGCCTGCTCTTTGCGAAGGAGAGGGTCAACGGCACTCGCTAATCTGTCTAGGATTATCCTGCATAGCACCTTAGACGGAGTCGAGAGCAAGGCAATGCCCCTCCAGTTGCTGCATTCACTGAGGTCTCCCTTCTTAGGTACGGTGATGAGGAGCCCCTTGTTCCAGTCATCAGGTAGTTCTTCGGCTGACCAGATGTTCCGCAGCAGAGATGTTAACGCGTTCGCAGCGGTAGATAAGTCAGCTTTTAACATTTCCGCTGTGATAAGGTCGACTCCTGGGGCTTTACTGCTCTTGAGTGACTTGATGGCTTTCACTACTTCCTCTTCAGTAGGGGGAGACGTGTCAATGTCGAGGCTTTGTGTGGGCAGACTGGCAGGTGTGGTTGAAGTGATGGGGTCGTTCGGAACTCGGAAGATTTCCGAAAAATGCTCCCGCCAGCGTTGAAGCTGTCCCTCCGATGTCACTATTAACTGTCCTCTTTTGTCTTTCAAGGGCTTTTTCTTCCTCTGGTTTCCTTTTCCGGCCAAGATCTTTGTCGCCTTGTACATCTCCCTGAGATTGCCGGAGTTAGCAGCACGTTGGGCACAATCCGCAACACTATCCGCCCAAACTCGCCGATCATGACGAGTACTGCGGTAGATGCTCCTGCGCTTCTGTCTGTATTGCAGCCTCAAGCTTTCTCGCACTGCCTCATCGCTGGTTGCCAAGAGTTGAATGCAATAGATACATGTAATATATTTTTGGATAGCTATTTTTAAGCTGAATCTCATCTGAGCTATCAAGCCACATTCCAAATTCACGGATATTTTTTGACTCTATTATGCACGTCTCGATAGGACGGCATCCTAAGGTCAAGTTTAAGACCCGCTTCTATTCTTAGTATTAGATTCCTAAGCATGGCTAAATGCTATATTAAAATCATTTACAAATTCATATAATTGTATAATGACTTCCTAATAAGTGTATGAAATAATGTGTACTCATCCATTTGTAAAGAGAAATAAATAAATTATGAATTATAATTTATTCTGGGAATTTGTTTGCTTAAACGCGCTAATCTCTGAAATTACTGGTTGCATTTAAAAAGTTATTTTTACATATTTATTTGGATTTTAGTAAAGGTTTTAGGATTTTTAACTATTTTATAGTTGAGGTAACTAAAAAGCAGAATCAGAATAGAATCAGATAATAATAGATTTTTCGAGCGCCAGGGTTAAGATCCGTTTAACATGTTAATTAGAACGTTTTACTCTTGATCTGTATTCCTATAGTTACAGTGAGCTAACAAAATCTTTTTTTGACAAATCATATAATATTGTAAATATCTTCTATAATTTATTGTAATATTGACGGAAATTAACGAGAATCATGCATATACATTATTTTATTATCTACCCTTTGGCCGGCCGGCTGTAGCATACTGATGTAGGTATGCTAGAGACCACGTTTGCCGGAACGTAAAGTCTAAAAATATGCATAATTTGCTTTTATTTCAATATTATTGAGAATACGGGTTACTCACGTTACTTTAGCCGGGATATGTCGCATTGCAAGACCTCGCGCGGAGGCGACGACACGCGATTAATAGCCCAGTTGATGAATCTACGTACTAGATTCGAAACTAGTCGGCATATCCCGGCTAAAGTAACGTGAGTAACCCGTATTCTCAATAATAATGTCTCCACCTCACGTTTAATAATATTATTGCTTTTATTTATATCAAAATTAGAATTATAATCATGCAACGTGATAGTTTAAAAGTTAATCTACCAGCATTTTTAAAAATAGCTTACTAATCGTCTAGTGACGGAACTCAAACAGTATTTCGGTAACTAAACTTAACTATTCAATGTCGTCAATTTACAATGGTTGGACACTCGTTGCTATCATCTGGTATCAATCTGGGCCGTTGCCAACAGCGGCTCTCGTAGTAGTATTGAAGCCAAGCTAGTAATAACGGTGTCACACTAGTGTACGCTATGTCATTGCTATACGGCGCTGGATGGGACTAATATATATTTGTGTTGTAGAAAGAAAAGGTCTCTTGATCTTTGCAAACTTGAAAGAAGTTGCAATAAGCCACGGCTTTAATTACTAACGTTAAATATTTTAATGTAAAACGAGATAAACATGTCATCAAAAATGCTAGAGCGTATGCCGAAAATTAGATCCATAAAAAAACTAATGCAACATGGTAGTTTATATGACATCAGTAACTGACCATTGCAAGCAAAACATTCGAGTATGATATATCATTGCTTAACCTCTTGAAGCTTTTATAACCAAAATATATGACAGCGTTCTTTACTTCTGTGTCTTTACCACATAAGGAACTGGATGGCTAAACTGATAAACATACACCAATAATATCTAAATTCAATACATAGAAATGCAACTCAAGTACCAATAGGGTGAAACAGTGAACTAAGAGCCATAATATAGCACACATAATACTTTGAGTAGCTAATACGCCGGTGTCCGATGCCGCGACGCCCGCGACCGAACTGATTTGACGACGATAAAAGTCAATTGTTTTGATGGAACCAGTCGCCAAGTTGCCGATAGCCGATGCTTAAAGTAGCGTACCATGGCCCTAAATGAGACGGAAGATTAGCACGGAAGAGTTGCACAACTACACGTCAACGTCCAGTTGTAACAGATGTGTCGTAATTGATGATTTAGTACACCAGAAGATGGGCGTAGCAATGTGCAATTATAAAATTTATGCGAGCAAATAATGACTTGTTGACAGGCACTTTACTAATTTAATTTATTTCGCTTATGTCGAAACGTTGAGTAAATTACAATCGAGTTTAAATTTAAGAAAAATATGTGTTTGCGGAGTAATCAATTTGATCATTGTACTGGTCTGGGTTAAGCGGATATTTTTAGAAAGTATTTGCGTTGTTTTTTAATATGAGTTGTAAAATGTTTTATTAAATCAAGCCACAATAACGTTAGAGTAATTTAAAATCGAAGTAATTGGTAATGTAAACATTTGTAACCTAAACGAAGACTAGATAATAAAAGTTTATGAATTTTGTTTTAATAATGATGTTAATAAATCATAAAAAAAAAATATTGTTATGTTCACATTATTTTGCAAATATTCGCAATGAAACCAAAAATACCAACCTACTCTGCTAAAACGACGTGATAAAAGAACTAATCACATCATTCTAGACTGACACTCAAGGTCCGAACCAAAACCCACTTAAGTTTGGGCGCCATTTTTAGCTGATCCTGTTAACCTACTTCAGAGTAAAAGCTCTTCTAGTAATTTTATTTTCTTGTTTGGTTTTGTCAAGATCAAGAGCGTTTCGCCGTCGAGGTTAATTATGACAGGCGTGTGGTGCCGGCAGCCGGTAGAAGAAATGAGTTCATCTTGATTTATTTACTAGAGAACGGCTTGCGGCACTAAATTTACCGAAACTGACATTTAGGTGTAATGTTGTTGATGGCAGCGGGTTTAAAATTATGTGGGTTAGATATTTAGTAATTAAAAATCGTTAAATACCTTTTTTTAAACATTTTAATGTTTGTAGTAGGAAACAATAAGTTCGAAAAGACGATTTGTAGGTCGTGGATCTATTTCTTTAGTTACCAATGTGACATTTTAACTTTACTCAAGACCTGAATTATAATTGGAAAGTGAATTTTTTATTGCGATGTAAGGACCTCTTTCTGGGTTAGTTTTTTAATGTTTTTTGGATATATTAAAAATAAAACTAGGTACATTTTTGGTATTAGAGAATGTCAAAAACATTTACAATGCAAAACCTCTCGTATAAAGAGTTGCATGAATGTTTACGTAGCAAATATGTAAGAAGCATTCACATAACCATCTATCATCTCTGCCTATAGTGATACAGGCGTGATTTTATGTATTAAGATGAGATTGAATATTTACTACTATCTAATTGACCGTTAAAAACGCGTGTCATTAATAAGCGACAGTAAATGATCATCACATAAATCTTAATGTTTATTTCTATTTCGTCAAGGTAGAGTACTACCGGGCTAAAAATGTTTTTTTTTCAGGGTTACTCGTACGTTCAGCCAAGACTTCAAAGTCGACCTTTTGCTGATACATTACATACATTAAATATACGTTACAATGGAGAACAGCTATCGGAACGTAATTATCAGGGCCGGGAAGTTTCAACCTTAATCACAGTTAAATGGGATAATGGGCAGAGTACGAAAAGAATCGTTGATTGCGATAATTGTATGTAATAGAGCTTTTATATAGTCTCTATTAATTTGTTGTTTTATGTACTGGAAATTAATTAATATATATTTCAAAATGGCTATTTTTGTGTCGTCTCTTTTGGTCGTTTATTTTACAGTTTAGTGATATTCTATTTTAAAAAGAACAGAATCAAACGCGAAAGTTTGTGAGTTCGGATGTGCCGGGTCGATTTTGATGAAATTCTATACACATGTAGCTAATAGCCTAGATTAACATATTAGCGACTTTTTATTGACAGACCACGCAGGTGGAGCCGCTGTAGCTAGCTTCTACCCGCGGTTCCACCTGCGTGGTCTTTTGTTATATTATAAGCAAGTTGAAATTTTGTTATAACACGCAAGTTGAAAGTAAAAAAAATGTCAGCGTAGTTGACTCAGCACGTCAAATATTTCATTTATCTTTATTAAAGTCAGAACTCCGAGAAGCAGAGGTCATTTAATTTTATTAATTATAATTTATTATAATACAAAAAGAAAATCCAAACGCAGGGGAGGGCTTAACGCTAATATTAATTTAGTGGCGAACAAAGATATACAGAACGAAGCTTGAGAATTTTATCTTAAAACAGTAGCATTTCCAGATGAGGAGACGGGATGCCGGCATCCCTCGGGAATGCTGTTGAAGTGCTTTCAGTGTTAGAGTGTCATGTAACTGGCAGCTGAAGTTTACTAATGGCGTACCAAGTACAATAATCCATTCAAATAATGCGGTGGTGGAGATTTCGTTAACGAGCTTACTCTGAAAAACTCTACTCTAAGCGCTTGCCTTGCTTATTTGTTTGTTGTACGATGGTATTCTTATTTATGTGATGTGGACCTATTGGTTTTGCAATATCGTATCTACAATAACAAATAATCCATGAATTAGAGTTGTTATTTGTCAATAGACAAACAGAAATACGATTACAGATTCACCGTATAAATAAATGTAAGTTTTAAACAAAAGTTCTGCACATACTACTATTAAAATATAATACTAATTAAAGATTAATCCGCGTCTCAGAAAGAAGTTATTATAAAGATGAAAGTTTGGATGTCACGTTTCAGACTTTCAGTCAGAAGTCTTAAGGGGGAAACAATTGGTAAGCTGTTTTAGATACAAAAAAATATAGGTTTAATTTTAATGTTATTATGTTTTTACCTATTTCTAAAGACAAATCATATCTAAAACACTAAAATACATGTTGGATGGCGCCCATTTTTCAATATAATTATTTTAAGTTTTTAGTTTGTATGTAACTCAATTAATGATAAAAACCAATTCGACATAATGGCCACAAGCAAACATGCATTTTAGAATTAAAGATATAATTTGTCTTAAAAACTTAATAATGTCAAAATTAAACTAATATTACATTAGTATGAAAACACGTCGCTCGGGAATTCTTAATTCCATTTACTTTTCTCATAAAGCAAAAACAAACACCGAGAGTGCTGGACGTTAATATTAATTATGTGACAATCACAAACCTTCATATTTACGAAAATCCGATTAAAGTTGGTGGAAGTTGTCAGAATCTAAAAGCCTTACAAATGATAGGAGAATGCTGAGTTGAGCAGCTGTGTTGAGAAAATGCTTTTAGTGTTCACACGGCCACACATGAAGCTATACATCTCTAATTTAAGGTGGTCTGGCATTGTATTGCGTTCTTGTGCAATACGAGACCAAATTATACTGGAAATAAACATGGTCATTTTCTAATGAAATAGATAGATAGATAAAACTTTATTTGCATACCATTTCATTACAAAGTAAAGACAAATATTGAAAGAAAATAACAATATGTAAAGGGCGGCCTTATCGCTTGACGCAATTTCTGCCAGGCAACCTTTGGATGGACAGATTTAAAAAAGAGAAAGCGTGGTAGTCCAGGATGTGTGTGTGCACTTTAAAACATTTTTGAATTTTAGATATAGTTAGATATATATTAGATATCACGGCATATTTACCATGTATTTTGTTGAGACGAGTGAACAAGCGGCTTGCAACAGCTGCAAAATATCGGAAAACTACATCTTAACACATGGTATATTTCACGATATTTTATTTCGTAAGCTTAATGTGTATTCGTGTGTACAGTTGTAAATAGATGTTGAAATTTACAAATAATGTAGAAAGTACTATAATCTATTTAATTAAATGTGTTGTGCATTAACACTAATGTAACGGGCTAATGGTCTCAAGTTTGTTTACAAAGTCGACTTAACTTGATTAATAACTTTCTAGACATCAATTACTATTAAGAAATAGTCTCGCTTGGGTATCGGTTAATCATATTAACATCAGAGGTTATTTTGATACAGACTTCGACACATTGTAAATGTAGTGATAGATAATAATACCAATCGTAAATGCGAAGGTAATTCTGTCTGTCTATCTCGATGGTCTAGTGGTTAGCGTATGCGAGACCTCGCGGTAAAAAACCGCGAGGTCTCGGGTTTGATTCCCGGGTTGGGTAAAGTGTTACTTATCAACTTTCCGTCAGGAAATTCACAGTAGCAGCACGGAGTTGGCGTTGATAGGCCCCTATCCCATGGGACCTAAACATAGCAGGAGAAGTGTGGGTGTTGAACCTCTGCCACGCCCTTCTGACTAATATAGGCGTGATGTTGTTGTGTTAATTATGCCTGTAACTAGAACGTTCTCGATGTTAATTTTTCTGATGATATCAGTACTGTAAGCCTAGACATTGACAAAGGTTACATTTTATTGACATTCCACTCAAGCAAGGTTGGGCTGGGGTTAGTCTACCTTAGAAATGTTATGTTTAAAATAGTTTACGTCTCTATGTCGATTCTCATGTCACTTATATCGATCGATGCTATACCAATGTCATGTTAATCGAATCAATAAAAGCTTTTAAAAAGTAAAAATAATCAGATTCAAGCCCCGCACTGCGACTATATTCGGATTTAGGGTTTGACCTCATCCATAATACAGGGCACAGGTCAACGACCCCACATGTCTGAATGAATGTCCTTTGTATTATGGATAGAACAATATACACCTTTTAAGGTTCATTCATACCATTTAGTTTGAAAGGAATCCTAGAAGTGTAAAACGTCTTTCTATATCAAGCGAAGTACGAGTATGTGGGATGATTATTTTCAAATTAAATTAATTATACCTCAAAAGGCAAAAATGTATAGATGAATGAAATTATTTACTATACTCATTTTCAATTTTTATTTAACTTGTAATGGAGGTTAGATTAATTAATAGATGGTTTAGAACAGTTTAACATGCAAATGACACGGCAATTTGTATAGCTTAGGCTGACGCGTCATTAGGCGTGCGCGATTGCTGGGCGCGCGCTGGCTGGCCGTGTGACGTGTGTGCAGCCAGCGCGCCCACAAGTCCGACCATGGCACACGCCTAATGTGCGGGACGCCTTAAGGCAAATTGGATAGTTGTTTGTCAACAAAGTGATACTTTAAGTGAAACACCTATATTATTAACCGTATGTATGTAACTTTGTATGATCGCAATTTTCAGAAACTACTAGTCTGATTTCAGTGTGGTTTTTGGGTTTGTCTTCTTATGACTTAAGTAAGGTTTAAATATATAATTTATCAGGATTTGATGAAAACCTTCGACGACAGGCAATGGAACTCTTTAAAATCGAACAGCTTATGAAGCACGTTTTGTCGTTTTGTACAATCGTTTGTTCGTAGGTATATTGTTTTCAGCATTATATAACATAACAATATGTTAACAGCAAACCTATTAGTACAGATACGCGAAGCTTAATTACAAAATGTCACCTAAAATAACAAGTCCTTTACAGTAACTGAAAAGTTCATATTCAAGTCGTTAACGTGAAATTAAATGCATCGCAAAGCAATTGCGGTGGTAATTTCACCGAGCAAATTCAACTAAGAGCGGCAGGTCACAGGTTACGGAGGTTCAAAGACGGGCAAAGACGGGGCACTTGCTATCTTTAATTAGTTATACGGTAAATCTTACTAGACAGGTTATTGGCGGGTTCGATTTAGAGGCGCTCGATACAGTTCTTAGAGGATTACCAAGAAGATAAACAGGCCTGTATTATTTTTACGTGAAAAATCTGAAAAGACATAAGGATCAGTGATCGTACAATGTGGCTTATGAAAATTATTTTCACTTGGAACACACTGAAGTCTTAGAAAGAAAAAAGAAAGAAACAAAGAAAGATAGATGTATTTATTCTGACAAAAATAATAATAATACTAATAGAAATTTAAAATAAAACTAACAATACTAAACAAAAAAGTTTGTCAGAAATGGACACCATATGCTGCAGAGCAAAAAAAGCCTGCAGCGCTGATTTTCTGATGGCGCCAGAGAGAGGACGTACGGTATCAAATAAAAAAAATAATAACTAAAACTTAAGTATATACATGTGTATATACTTAAGTTTTATTGGATTGATATGTATCAATCCCATCAAAAATAAAAATATAAAAATGTAAGATCAAATTAAAAAACAAAAAACTCTTACAACGTCTTAAAACTGATCAAAACACTTGTTTTGTTAACTTCATTGAGTGTTAATAAGGCTGTTATTGTTCATGGTACATCCCTTGGTATATTATGACTCTTATGGATTAAAAAGAAAGCAAACTTTTAAAGTACTGAAAGCGTCTTGGTTTAGGTAGTCACCCAGCCCCACAGCTCCCCACTGCGTTTATCATGAGGGTTTGATTTAGGCACAAGAAAAACGTATAATACCAAAGCGCTAACTGTTTAGGCGATACCTTTGTTCGATTCTAATTTTTTTACAGTATAATTTAGATATCTTATATATAAATTTTATAATATTATGTAATTTATTGATATAATATATTATATAACATTGCTTGTTAAATATAAGCTGCAAATAATTTCTAATTATCTAAGCATAAACTACCGCTTTATTTCCTCTTTCTGAAATGTCCATCCTAAGGTTGCCTGGAAGAAATCGCTTTAAGCGATCCCTTTGAACATTTTTCTGTTACTTTCCTTTTGTGTTACCTCTTAAGTTTTTATGTGAAATTATATACAAGTAAAGTATTTTCTATCAATCTATCTATGCTATTTTTGTAAATAATAGCTATAAGACTTTTTTAAATTTTTATTTTTATACACCCTATATTTTGCCTGCAACACAAACCATCTTTTTATCCATCCAAAGGTTGCCTGTAAGAAATTGCTTTTTAGCGATAAGGCGCCTATTGTGCATTTGAAAATAATTTAATCTGTATCTATTGTCAAACTGTATATATTTGGAGTACAATAAAGAATACTCTACTCTATGCTTTTACTTCCTAAAATATTTTGAACATTTGTGAAGTCCCGGGACGCAGGGATTATGCATAGTGCCATTGAAGTTTGCAATAAAAATAAAACAAACATTTTAAAAACTGTTTTTATTTTCAGGGCAATCCTCTATGTACTATGGACTAATACACCTCGGTAGGTACAAAAGATATTAATTATTGATTTACTGTTCGGCTTTAATTGGAATAATGAGTGGGTTGGTATGCCGCTGTTACTGTTTTATTGCCCATACCTTCGTTACAGCTACTGTCAATAGCATTGAGTTAAATTGTTTTAAGAAAATAAGAATTGAAATGCGATTGTATTTCCTTTTCTCTTTGTTTTTTCACGCAGGATTTGGTTTAATTTAAAAGTAATCTATATATTTTATGATGTTGACAAATAATAGTTCAAGACCCAATTTCAGCAAACTTTTTAAAGTCTTATTTAATGTTTCAACAGGACAAAGAGATCCAAAAAAATAGCTCAGAGAGTACTCAGGTGGTAAAATTGTTCCTAAGTGGTAAAATTTATAACACGGTTCTTAATAAATACAAGTATAGAGGAAATAGAGGAGGGCCAGATGGAGTGACGTTTTACTCGGTAGTCAGAGACGCAATCCAATCAATCCATCTACATCCATCGATGACCACGATCCACAGCCATGAGTAATCGACCACAAAGAGATCAGAAAAATCATTCCCAAAAGAGGAGGGGTGGTAAGTTTATATGTCAAGTTGGTAAGTTTTTGAAGAAAATTGCACGAAATTCTACACATAGGCACTTACTATATATAGGCACTACACGGCATAAATTAACAATGAGGTGGAGTTTTTGGAAATTCCCCTTCCCAAGGGGGTTGTGAGGTTGGCAGTGTATGAGGGAATTTCGTATATGCAACCAATTTAATGTGCGTACAGTCTCATATGATTCCGAGTTGTTTATAAAGCTAGCATGTCATACCCGTAGCAAGTGTAGTAACAAAATAAGCAATTTAATTAAGAACCAGATCAAACATCTTCTTGAACTAAAATACAATTTTTCCACTACAATAATTATGTTATTTTAAACTTAGAGTAAGGAAATTAGTATACTAAACGTCAAATTTCTTGGCGGTGCGGTGCAGAGCGAGATATATGTAAAGCGTAAAACTTACGCGAGTAACTGAGACAGTGCATTTAACGACCCACCAATATTTCTGATTTTACCTTTACCTATAACTACCAGAAAGCTGTACTAATATAACACATTTTACCTGAAGAGCACAAAGTTTCCACATGTCAAGCAGATATTAATTTTCGCGACAACCATCTTTTAATCTAACTTTCCATACAGAGACGATCTTCGTCACTTTTAATTTAGAACACGATCTTAAATTCGTTTAGAAACAAGGGGCAGTCTTGTTATCCAAATTAACAACAGTATTCTACTCGCGTAATAAGGTTGGCTCCAATTTGTAGATCTTATTAAGCCGCCTTATATTTAAATGTTTATTTTAATGTGAACTGTTGTACACGACAAAAAGGTTTCCACTTCCTGTTAACAAGTGTTATAATGATGACTAAGAATGTTGGTATAATATATAAGTCATTATTATTGAGAATACGGGTTACTCACGTTACTTTAGCCGGGATATGCCGACTAGTTTCGAATCTAGTACGTAGATTCATCAACTGGGCTATTAATCGCGTGTCGTCGCCTCCGCGCGACGTCTCGCACTGCGGCATATCCCGGCTAAAGTAACGTGAGTAACCCTTATTCTCAATAATAATGTCTTCACCTCACGTCGGTTTTAATAATATTAATATTAAATATATAAGTCGGTAATGCATTTTACCTGCAATAAAACCAAACTTTGTTAAAAGTAAGTTAAATTATTATTGAAGGGATTTATTTCATAAATATATTACATCTCTACGTAAATAAAATTATTATAGCGTATTACTCTCACCGCGAGATCTCGGGTAGGGCAAAGAATTATTTGTGAACTTTCCGTTAGCAAATTATGAGTTGGAATTGTGCCCGGTGGATGGCGATATATACCCCCTATCCCATAAGATTTAAAACATAACAGGTGAAGTATGGGCCGCCACAACCTTTAGGATAATATAAATAAATAAATATAAATATTTCACAACTCACACACAACGCCATCTAGTCCCAAACTAAGCAGAGCTTGTACTATGGGTACTAGAATAACTGATAATAATACATGTAAACTTTTCTTTTCTAAATACATACATATTATACATTTAAACACCTAGACTAAGACAAACCCCCATGTTCATGCACACAAAGATTTGTCTCAAGTGGGAATCGAACCCACGACCTCGGCGTCGCAGGCAGGTTCACTACCCACTCCGCCATCCGGTCGTCATAATAATATAAGCGTATCAATCAATCAATCAATCAATATATTTATTTGCGAAAACATGGTTACATAATGTTACATGGTAAATTGTCCAACATGTTTCACTGTAAATTACAGCATGCAATTTTTTAGGCTAATATTATTTGAATACACTTTCAAAAGAAAATAAACATTTTTATGAGTAATGTTATGTTAGTTTATGTCATCTTTCAGTTAACCAATACCGTTGTAATGTTTCAGCTTTTTGAGTCTTCAAACAAAAACATTTGAAACTCAATCGCCACGGGACAAGTGACGTTGATGGACAGGGCCATTCCGCGTGGCTTGTAATCAAATTGTTAGGATCGAAGCCACCTTGTTGACACACTGCAGCTAATTATTATACCCTCACTCTATAGGGAACCTTTATTTAGATTGGAGGGATTTTATATATTGTGGTATTTATAGAAGCACTAAGAAACTTTATTGCGTAATTTCATACAAAGTAGCAGAGCAATCTTATATGATTTTTTTTTTATAAATAGATAAAAAAGAAAACTGCCTCGATGGTCTAGTGGTTACCGTATGCGCCTCTCACTGTGAGATCTCGGGTTCGAACCCAGGGTCGGGCAAAGTTTTATTTGTAAACTTTCTGTCAGTCTGTTCAGTCAATAACAGCACAGAGTTTGAATTGTGCCCGGTGGATGACGATAGGCTCACCCCCTATCCAAAGGGACTTAAACCATAACAGGTGAAGTGTGGGTGTTGTACACATGTTATGTTATGTTGTAAAAAGAAAATGTCTACGTATTTACTTGTTTTAATTTAAAAATGTTTGAAGCTTTTTGTTATTTTCTATCTTCTGTTTACTTACGTATCTCATTTACTAAACTATAAGTCGTATTGAATACAATCCCAGTTAAGAATTGTCCTTTTGTAAAACTTAAACGAGGTATAAAGCCGGTTATAACAACCATAAGAGGATGTTAGTAGATGGTTTGGTAGGTAGGTGGTAAGAGGTAGTATTCACCAATTAAATAACGTAACATAACATACATACCATCACGCCTATACTACCCAGAAGGGTGTCGCAGAGGTGTACAACACCCACATTTCACCTGTTATGGATAGGGGTGAGCCTATCGCTATTCACCGGGAAAAAATTCAACTACGTGCTGCTATTGTGAATTTTCTGACGGAAAGTTAATAACACTTTGCCCGACCCGGGCATCGAAATCGAGACCTCGCAGTGAGAGGCGCATACGCTAACCACTAGACCATCGAGGCAGTTTCAATTAAATAGGTAATACAAATTAAGTTTGATACCAAACTAGGTATTAATACAAAGTTCGTCATTGAATTAACCAGAAAAACATCGATTAACGATTTTAAGAAGTAAATTCATCACTTACGAATATTTTTTTTTTTTTTAAAAAAAAGCTTACTAGTAATTTGCACATTATTAGTATTCTTATATTTTACAAATTACTAGTATTCTTGTTAACCCCCTCCAGCTAAGCTTAAGTTGCTTGTGTTAGGAGGAAGTTCACGTCCGTGGTGTAATGGCCAGGGTTCGAACCTACGACCTCTCGATCGTAAGACCGATGCCTTATCCATTGCGCCACGGCCGCTTCTAATAATAATGAAACCTTATTGAAACATAGTAATCGGTTATTTATTTATTAAAAGCATTTTAAACTCCAAAATAATTAATGAGAATACGTACGAATATGCACGATGGTACGAAAGTGAATACTTTGATCATGGCATTAGTTAATAATATGCGTTAACCCTCGCTCATCTAGTAAATACGTAGATGTATGTATGTGGCTCATGAATCAATTTTTTTTTTTTTAATATTTAAACTAGATGACCGCGCAGGTTTCACCCGCGTTAAACGTTATTCTGGCCGGTGTCCGCAAGTTAAAAGTATTAACAACGCCATCTATTAAATTTTTGCCTCAACTCACTTCTTACCCTTGGGAATAAATTCCTCCTCTTGGGAATAAAATTTAGAAAAACCCCGGTACAGAAATTCATTTATTTTTATTTAAGTTTAACTATACGAAATTTCATGCTTGTAACTTCAAAACTTATGGACTTCCATACAAACTTTCGTTCCACTTTTCACCCTGTTAGAGGCCGAATTTCTAAAAATCCCTTCTTAGTGCGCGCCTACGTCATAGAAGGAAGCTTTGTACAAATTTCTTATGCGAACTGCCAAAGAATGGAACGCCTTGCCCGAGTCTGTGTTTCCGCATGAGTACAATCTGGATCTCTTCAAAGCAAGAGTTAATAGGTATCTTATAGGTAAGCGTGCTCCACCGTAGACCGCATCATCACTTACCATCAGGTGAGATCGTGGTCAAACGCGTGCCTATCCACCATAAAAAAAAAAATTCAAGGCCTAGTGGTTTAGGCCCTGCGTTGATAAATCAGTCAGTCGGGCGTACAATTATATAAGTATAGGAGAAGAAGATAATAGTATCTAACTATGTTTAAAAATGCGTTGCTAACTAAACTGAGCTCATTAGAGATTCTTAATTCGCAAATATTTATCAGACTAGTATCTTTTTAATGAATCACGGCTGAATCTTATTTGAGGTAGAAAGCATGATCATATCCCTTATTACCTGCGGCTAAATAGCTGGCTGGTAAATAGGCCAGCTGTCAAAAGACATACTATCCTTTTTGACGTCGGTAATTACTTAACCTCAAAGCTCAAAAACTCTTCGCCTAAAAGCATTTACAAAACGTCAATAGTATTATTTTGCCCGACACTTTGCATTTTTGTTTCATCTCTTAAATGTTAAGAGTAATGTTTACTGTAATGAATTAGGCCATAATCATTCACCGCCGAGGGAGATATAAAAATCAATTTAGGAGAATTTTATAACGACAGTTATTTTACAGAAGGTTTTGGGATATTACCGAGTCCCTAAACGCATAAATATATTTTAATACATTTTGTTTGGTCCCTTTCCGGGGGAGGGCAAAAGGCGATACATTACATAAAATATTAAAGAAACGAGTGAATGCTGGAGTTGAACCGAGCGCCGAAGCTGTTGCCGAAAACCGCCGAAAGAAGAGGAAAAATTGGTTGTTGATTATGAAAGTATCTTTTGCTGCATTTACGAAATTATGACAAATGGTCGAGTTTTGTTTACGGCCTTGATTGATGAGGTAACTACTACTGAGGTACTACGTATATTTAATTAATAGATGATAGATTATTCTTTAATCTTTTAGAATACTTTGACCCCGAGGTTGTTAGCTTCATTTTATGGGCATCCCTCCGGCATTTTTCGGCCTTGTGGCATACGGATAGTGTCATTAATCTCTTTTACAACTTACCCTAGCCGTTTAGAGTATCCATGTTTTACGAACCTTTTTATAACGAACTTAGTTTAAATAATTTACTTGAGTTAAACAAAAAAAGGGACATAATAAAGTAAAGAAAAACTAGTGAGTGCAGTTTATATTTAAAAGTACTTTTTCAAAGCAATATGATAGTTGCTATTATAATAAGAAAATGAAAATACTGCGACATCCAAATATAATATTTAAGGAAATTTAATTATCGCAGTTGCATTTGTAACTGATTCAACTGTTCAAGCGCCTCCTGGTGCCTAAAAAAATGTGAAATTGTGGAAATTGGAAAAAATATTTGAATTTTGAATATTGTACTTTGATTATTGAAAACAAAAAATGAACGTAATTATCAGTAAAAAGTTAGAGGGTTCAATTTCTGAAAACATAAGTCGGGTATTCGGGTCCGCTTCCATTAATCGTATTATAGCCAGCATTGAGCTTAACCCTTTGACCCAGATGTAAAAGCCGTGACATTTGATATTAAATTTTAATGAGTCCATCCATCTAATTAGCTGCCCGTTTATCCCCTATTCAGTTTCCGCATTCAACTGTCATTTCTGCGAATAAGCTACGCCCTATTTGAATAAAAATTTGGTCTTTAAAGTTCATTATTTCGCAAATGGATATCTAAATCCTTATTTTCAATCATGTATTTTCATAAGCCCCAGGAGGCGCTTGAACACGTCAAAACATTACAAACAATTGATATAAAAACAAATTATAAGTAAAACTAAATTATACTAATTACAATGATTTGAATAACCGGGGCTTAGATTAATTTTAATCCAACTGTTTAGAATCAGATTAGCACTTTAGCAACCTCTTAGTGTTTTTAAAGATTTATCTAACAATACCCTACACTATAAGGTATCGTAAAAGGGAAGAGAAAAATCATCACCACTTTAAATATTATTCAAGATTTTATTCTACAACTTTTTTAACATAGTTAATACATATTCATGCAAAAAACAGTTAGGAAGTTGACGTTATTAGTCACCTGTAGTGTTATCTTAATGGTAAAGCGAATTCAAATAATTCAAATTCAAATTCAAATCATTTATTTTCATAGGCCCCAGGAGGCGCTTAAACACGTCAAAACATTACAAAAAATGATATAAAAGTAAATAATAATAATAATATCGATATTTTCTTTTCCGCAATTCACACTTTTATTTGGCTGTGGATACCTCAATTGATAAAATTGGATAAAACCATTCATTATTATTAAGTTTTACTTGCCTAGTTCTTAATAAATTTGAACCATACGTTAGTCAACACTTTTTTCGTTCTTTTCAGGACGATTTTGGTAACAGACTACATATTATTTCTTGCAACAAAGACACATATAAAATATGTAACAATGACGTAGAGGCCTGCTAAGGTGAGTTTTGCATTATTTTGTTGCTCTGCGAATGTATTTTGTTTTATGGGAAGGCTCCTTTATCTATGCGAGTACGGGGCCACCTTCACCTGAATAAAAGATGTTTGTCCGCTAGTTTTCGGGACAATATTCCGAGAGAGAATGTATGTAGAATGTGCCATTTTGAACACTGTCTCCACTACTTTATAATTCATTTGTTCTTGAATTGAGAACTACGGATGAGTTTAGAAATAAAAACGTGCAGTCTTCTTGAAGATACTGTTTGAATTTAAATTGTATGGCATAAACAAAACAGAGCTAGCACACTGTCTCTTCACACTTAAAGGATATCCAAATATGTTTAATTAAATAACGTGGAATAGCTCCAAAATTTTAAATCGTATGTTTTATTTACAGAAAAATTTACTGAAATTCTTTAATACACCTTCATAATGAAATTAAACCCCTCTGTGTTAGTTTAAACATTAAAACTCTTCGTGTTAGTAAATTATAACGTTGAATTTCGTTTCGTGATTTTCATATTCATCAGTTTAAAAACAGTTGCCCAACATTGTATGATGTAGAATTCAATAATATAATCGATGTCTGTAGGCATACCATTTATTTTAATTATTTATGTAGGACGGGCCTTGTTTGTCACGTTTAGGTATGTACATACACAAAACATACGTAAGCAGGTACGTACACGCAATCTACTCGCAGGCAATTCCCTGAGGTCCTCGGCGTAACTTGGCAAGGACACTTTTCGTACACGTAATTGAGTCAGCCTCGTAAACTTTTTGTTGTATCATTTAAGGAGAAAATAAGGAGATGATATAGATTTTTGTCTGAACGAGTGGTAAATAAAACAAATACGTTAATAACAGCTCCATATAAAATTTTCTATAGTTTTGTTTTAGACCTGGAGCGTCAAAATCACATGCTGAATCACTGAAAAGTGTTTATTACCATACATTTGTGATTTTATTATGACGAAAAAAAAGCTAAGACTAATTATTTTTGAGTTGTTCGCAAGGCCTCAGAATGAATCACTGAACTACTGGTATACGCGGCTTTGACACGATATCATACACCCAGTTTACCCAACATTGTCATAATTCACGTTGTCAATAAACAGTAGTTACCACCAGCGTGAAGTGTAATGGAAATCAATCACAATAAATAATAGTTTAAAAAAACTAAAAAACACTATTTTAAAGTACTTCTAACTAAAAAGTGAAAAATATTTCCTTATACATATAAGCTGAAAATGGTAATAAACAAAAAATACTAGTATTATTGTGAAAAAGCGTGGGTTACTCGATAGACGAAAAATATGGCACAGAGCGCCCCACTTTTTTAGTTTTTTTAAACTATTATTTATTTTCTACTTTTTAGTTTGGTTTATTTATAAGAGCGTTTTTTTTTTTTTTTTTTTTTATTGAATTATTGTATTGTCATCGATCTTTGACAGGTGTGCAAAATTTTAATGAAATCTGTCCGTTTAAAGTGGGTCAAAATCGAGTCCAAAGGAGTCGGTTACATACATACATACATACATACAGGTGAAGCTAATATAAGCGTGTTAAAATGGAATCACATCTCAATATCTCAATAACTACTCGAGACTAAGGACAATTTAACAGGTTCCGGATAGATCTTATTCGACCCATACAATATGACCTTTTTTTTTTTTTTTTTATTCTGGGAAAATCTAGCCTTGACCTGACTGAATTTAAAAGTGAATTATGTTACACTTGAAAAAAAAACACAACTGTAACTTTCATGTACATACATGCACACATGTGTTACATGCTTATCCTGCCAATAAGGTTTATATAACACCAGTGAAAATGGAGCTATGCGAATAATTTATAATGAAGATAATCAGCACTTTGTGTATTGAAGTTTGTAAAGTTCGTAAGTTGCACATTTTTATTGACTTCAGTTATCAACTTTCCTCTCAAAAGTGAAGTATCTCTCCTCATTATAAATTTAATTACCAAAAACTTGTATTTTAACTTGGTGGTTCCAGAATTGTAGAGAAGAGTTTAGTCACGAACTGAGTTTTAATACTTATCAAAAACTTTAAGCGAGAATTTATCATCACTGAAGTCCTACCTGCAAGTTTTGAAGATATAAAGAAGTCCTTGTAATTCTGAACAGTTTCGGTGGGCCTCTTGGGGCTTAGTAAGTAAATTTTATTGGGACAGCTACGTACGTACAACTTCGTAATGCGGACAACCTTTTGAACAAAACATTTTACGTTATGTCTAAATTGTGTCTGTGTGAAATAAATAACTTTAATGTACACATAAAAAAATGGAGGAGAGACTGTTTTATTGTTCTCATGATTTAAAATTCTTTTAATGATACTCCATTTAATAGATGAAATATTCATTTCATGATTTAATAGTTATTTATGCATCTGTTCTATAATGAGGGGTATTAAAACACGAGTGTGGATAATAGTATCACATGAGTGTTTTAATACCTAATTATAACAGTTGCATACAAGACTTTATCTACACCCATGATATGAATCCTCTATAAATGTTCTGAAACCATAGTGTATTGTACCTGTTGTATGTAAATTCATGGAAAGTTTAATTAGTGAGTGTCTAATACAAACAAACTATGTATAGGTAATAATATAATTATTTATTGTAATAATTATTTTTTCAATACTATTATTGAACAAAAATGGCGGGATACGACGTCAATTCAAAAATTCGAATAAGTTTTTATTTAAATTACGGCGCTGTGGTAGTGAAACGCGCGTGCATGACATGTTCTTTTTTTGAAATTCATAAAGATGCCATGAGAATGTGGCTGTTCGATGAGTAAAAAAGGAGTTGCATGTTGCATAATGAATTTCAGTACAACATTAGTACACCCGTTTGGGTGTTATAATGGTTATTATGACACTGACTGTTTTAATGTTGGCAATAAGCTAACTGTTTCAAGAACGTTTATAGAGGATTTATAGATAAATAATGTTCTTTTCTTAAAGTGCACGTTATAATAGGTTCGCAAATCCATTAAAAGATCATTGCTGCATTGCATTAAACAATAAAACCAATAAAGTTTATACCAGCGTATCAGGTCATTTGTGAGATTTATTTTATGTTTGTATCTAAGGAGAAGATAACTTCCCACAGCCACGCTTCTGAACTGCATCCTCGGGGAATCGAAAGCTCCTTTTAATTGCCTTTAATGGCACAGCTAAGTACTTTCGGATTTGATTTCTAGGGAATAATTGGATGGATTGTCTTGTTTCAATTACGATGATTTGTTTCAGAGCAGACTTCAATAGATTCTTAGCTGATGAATAAATTACGTTTGAATTAATGGTGCCATTTGTGATTCACAAAGCAATGTCACTTTGTATCTTTCTGACCTTTTGACAGATTTGCTGAAGATAAGTGAAACGTTGTGTCACGTAATCTTTGTCCAGGTTTCAATGGAACGCCAAATCTCTGGATATATAACATTTGTTGTATTTTCTCTGTATGCTTCAATACTTGTAGAAGGAAATAGGTTACTTTTCATCAACGTAGCACTTAAGCAAAAAAGCGGTTAGAAGCTATTCTGTATTGTGAAACAGTTACAAAAAAGCATTTATGAAATATTCTGGTGGAACTGGCCAATAATAATAAGGCAATTGACAACGTCAAGAAACTACGTACGTCATGACACACAAGCCAATAGTGTCAAAGGGTGCTAAATCGCGATAGTGATATTCTCATAGCGAAACCACGCGGTACTTTACACTTTGAATACCACCGAGCTTGGTCGGAGGATCCTCCCTTTGTGGTGGAGGAGTATACCACTCTTACTGTATCTTTAAGACAAAAAAAAAACATGTCCCTCTGCTGGGCTCGGGCCTCTTCTCATGATGAGAAGAGTTACGCTAATGTCCACCACGCTGGCCAAGTGCGAATTGCTAGACTGCACACACCCTCGAGTACTTTTTAGGCACTCTCTTTATTATAATACATTTTTATTTGATCCTTTCGTATCAGTTCATCTGTAATTCTGAGCTTAAGAAGTCAAAATAAATAATAATAACAGATAATATTATTATCAGGCAAATAGTAAGCATGTAGATTGTGTAGTGAAGTCAAGTGTTCCGAGCGATGGAAGCGCAGATGCGCTGACACGGCAAGGGATAAGCTTATTACATGAACTTACTGGAGCGAAACGTCTATATGCAAAATATTATTATGTTTACGGATTTATGTTTAACGTAAAATTGTGTCGGTCGATAAGAAATAGCTACGATTTAGTTGTTTTTGAAGCTTAGGTTAGATTCTTCTTAAATAAGACAAAGATTTTGTCTTGTTGTCACAAAGGCAGAGTTTAAGTTAAGTTTAAGTTGGTAAACTATGAAGATCTCAGCCTTAGGCTCTAAGTAAGCAAGTACTACTTTAAATTCTGTTTTAATGAGAATATTGAACATACAGTCCGTACTTTTGTATTGCATTATTTAGCCACAGATCATGACGTCATTTGATATGGCTTTGATATTATTGCAATAATCTGTTTTTAAAAGAAAGTCGTATTAGTTACACTATTTATAACTGAGGAACGGCTGACGATTTATCTAAAAATTTGTAGGGAGGTAGCTTAGAACCAGGAGATGAACATAGGATACTTTCTCATAGGACGTGATATAAAACGTGGTAAAACAAAACGCAAGTGAAAAAAGTTGGGGAGCAGCTATTTCTTACAAAAACGAAATTAACGCAGACGGAGTCGCGGGAAAAGCCAGTTAAATTATAAACAATAACTAATACCATACAAGAGGATTACAGAACAATTACTAAGTAGTACCGTTTGTAAGAAAGTAGTATGTAAATATTAGTTATAGTGAACTTTCTACCTCCTCTTACACATTGAACTGCCCCATATCAGTCTAACTATCTATTTGTCCATTCAAAGGTTGCCTGTAAGAGATTGCTTTTTAGCGATAAGGCCGCCCATTGTACATGTCTTAATGTTAAATTATGTTCTATTATGTGTCTTATTTTTTGGTGTACCTTAAAGTTTATTCTATCTATCTATCTATCTAGTACTGACATAAAATAAAATCTCTTTGCATTATATTTGAACATTTTGGTAATCTTTAAATAACTCTGTTAACTATTTAAATTTATTTTACAAAATATGTATAGTTATTTCATGACATTAAATGCTTATGGCTGTTAACTCTCTTTAAACAAGAAAGATACGGTTTTAAATTCTTAATGATTATTTTTATAGCATTAAGCTATTGTTAGCAGTTTATACTAAGAAACAGTTAAAATCATTATGTTCTTTTTGGTTCAAATCCATCTACGATATTTTTTTAACTGTTTCTTAAGATACTGATGTATTCAACTCCTAAGCTAACGAAAAGTGGTTTATTCTATCAACATTTTCAATATACCCTCAAAAAATATTTCGCTATTACAAAATAATGAAAAGGTTGACTTGACGGAGGTAAGGATCTCTTTGTTTGCTTGTTTTAGCCTGTCTGTCATGTGAGGGATCACACAATATGTCGATACTTCATGCGTGACGTAGGACCCCATCGTTTATGCTCTCATGATGGAAAAGGCTTCAAATATGTTATGTGGCCAATAAGTGGATATTGAAGTTGTATCAAAGATTTATTAGTTTGTTCAGGATACGCGTAGTAGAGATATAATATGGGAGTTTCGATTTGAAACACTTTTGTTTATACTTTTCGCAACCAAAAACCTTATATTCTTAACTTATTTTATAAAAAAATAATCACGTTCGAAATAGGAATAACTGCTGTGTTGCGGTGGTGTTCATAAACATACATTTCACTCAAACAGAGCACACCCAGAGTCAGAGCAAATCTTTGCGGATCACACAAAGACTTGTCCCGTGTCGGGATGGGACGCACAACACCATCGCAGTTGAAAGCGGTGAGGAGACCGCTATAACCGCTACGCCAACCGTGCACTTATAATAGGTATAAGCATGCAGTACATTTAAAATGTCATGACCATGGATAAAGTATAATTTGCTTTTAGCTAATGGAATCATCAATTAATATTTTATGGTATTAAAATGATTGGTTGGTATTCAAATATTAAAGGTAACGATGATATCATCGTTGCGTTGAGTTCCTTTACCTGTAAAGGAAGGCAGTTCTGTCAACTTTAACCTTTGCGGTCGTCTAAGATGTATACACTGCTACATGCATCTTCTTACCTACCTGAACTATTATGTAAATATACTATTGAATAAGTTCTTACACAAAATATATTTCGAGCCGGGCTAGCATAGCGAGTGTGAAAAAGATTTAATAATGTTCCTCCATACAAAAATATTTATGCTAGTCTTAAGCCCCTTAAAGCTCAATAAAAGTCTTTTTTACAATTATTTTACATATGGGATAAAATGCTTAAAAAGTAAGCGTTCTACGTGTCTAATCGATCGGCGTACGAGCTTGGACCCTGACTTTTAGAGAAAAGAAAAAAAAGTTTTGTCTTAGAAGTCTGAGTCGCTTCAATCAACAGTACTTTAAATGTGAAATTAAGCCTTCAACCGTATTCTGAGTAAGCTAAAGACAAATTGATAGCTTCCGTTGCACTCACAGGAGAAAAAGAAAACCTTATGCCAATCATGTGGAAAAAAAGTCACAGTGTGATTTAATTTTTGGTTTTGTAATGCTTGCCGGTTTTTTCAAGGGCAGCACAGCAGTGCATTATGTAGGACATTCTCTGTCTCATGTTGTCCACAGATCGTTGTCCACAAGTCAACGTCTATGGTAATACTCCGTCTACGCTTTCAACCGATAATTCAATCAATCACCAAAATAAAACTGTGTTTCTGGACAGTAGGAGATATAATGAGTATGTAAGAGCCCCTCAGAGCTCAATAAAAGTAATTTCACAATTCTATTAGATATTGGATAAAGGTGCTCAACAAGTAATCGTTTTACGTGTCTAATCGATCGCGTACGAGCTATTGAGGTACAAAGCCCCATTCCACACGAGTTGATTACTTTTACGTCGTTCATTCCATTACATACAGGTGCCATGTAGATCGGTGAATGAAAGAAAAACATGATGTGTATTATTCAATGCTTTTGTACCAATGGCTGAAATTCAGAACAAAAGAGTCCGGGCGACGAACTAGAAATTTTTCATTTTAAACTGTTTTTAAAGCCTTTAAGTTACCTCGTTATGGAAATAGACGGTTTTACGGATTACCTGACTGCATTTCAGTGTCGCGGTTTCAGACTCCGGCAAAGTGGTTAAAGAACAGGAAAATCTTGAAGAAAAGTTTAAGCGGATAAACGAGGGTATTTAAGTGCAATATTGTTTAATGAATAACTTACGCCTTTCGCGACTAGCCTTTTCTTATCTGTTGCGTTATTCGTCTTAGTATTTTATATTTGATTAGATTAGGTAATCATACAACTGTAACATACAAGGTTTGCTGGAAGAGAACTCAAATTAGAGTTAAGCTCGCCTTTATTGTATTTTGTGTTAAGCATTGTTTTATAAATTGTTTCATGGTAAAAAAAAATAACTATCAGCTAATCCATTAAACATAGTCTATAAATGTAAATATTCTGATTGAATTGGGGGCTAAATTATAACGGCCATTAAAAAAACAGACTGAATGTTCACTTACAGTAATATTCTACATTGGTTACGAGTATTATCTACGCACATTTTATTCAGTTGTATCGTATATTTGCGGACGGTCCATCCCTCGCCGTCCATGTGGAATTATGTTGGACCTTTAAGTAAAAATTGCTTTCATTTATCTAGGATTTCATTTAATTAGACAGCTAATGGTATTAAATCTCGCGGGGCAAACGAGAGTAGAAACAGCTGGGCTTAAAGAGATGAAAATAAGCTTTTTAGCAAATCTAGTGTATTCTGAAACATTTTGATGCTTTTGCATAAAACTCTTCGTTGTAAATTATCTAGTTAGGTCCTTTATCATGCTTGGCAACACTGTGCGCCTGAATGTTTCATGAAATTATCACTTGAAAATCTTAAAGGGCAAGCTACAAGAATAGACATCTAACAAGGCAGTGTAAATAAGGTTATTTTAGATATAAACGCATTTCATATTGTGATAATGTCATGTAGGTATCTACAAAATACTGAGAATAAAATAATAGTGGGTAAGTTAGTACGTTTTTCATTTAATAATGTTCGAAGATAGCATTCTTCAAAAAGAACATTAAAGAATGAAACTGTCTCGAAAATGATATTTTGATGGCAATTCTGAAAACATTAGTGTGATGTCACTACTCTCTCACCAACTTTATTGATAAGAGTTCTTGGTCCTAATGGCTATTTGAAATAACCACAAGTTATACTAATGTCTGTTTTATTTGGCAGCTGTATCTTTTATTAAAAATACGAATAAATAATGTATCATAGTTTTATTTGTAATCTCATAATTCAAATCTACGCAAGATAATACATTTTCTATTTTACGCATAGGTAATAGGTAGTATATATTTTGTTAACGAATACATCTATCTGAATATTATGACGAATATATATAATTTTTTATACGACTTATGTGAACATCAACAATCCACATTTACATTTAGATGCGTCATGTGCCAGCAATTTCAGTAGCAAGCTTTACTATTTAGCGGCAGGTTTAAGGTGACACGGTGGTGCTAAAGCCCTCGAACTCGTTCACAAGAGCTCTGCCACCATCACAAGAAAACAAATTATGACATTTGTTTAATATCTTAATAAATACCATTTATTAATTTTTACCGCAATACAACCATCTTTAAACGTTTGTTGTTTGATTAATACGAGTAAAAATGGGCTTATGCAGGATAAAAAATAAGTGAACCTACCTTTCCTTCCTAATTTCGCTGTTTCTCTTGCGGAAGCTGGCGACCAGGACCTGCAACTCCGACGAATGCCGCTCGTACAACTGCGATAACTGCGTGGTGAAGTCCGCAACTGTAACAATAACAAAAATCAATTATAGGTAATGCTAATGATAGCATAATTATGCAAATAATCTATTTCTATTGAAACTAATATTGAAAACAGGATTTTGTTTTGTTTATACTCAATAGGCTCTGAAACTAGTATTGATCCTATTGTAAATTGATATGAAGATAGATTACTACCCAAGGAGGAACGTAGCCTTTTTATCGACGACATGTCACTTAGTTTTTAAGCGGGCCGCAAACGCAAGCTAGTCTTATACTCTTTTTGGGCTAGTGTGTACCTAAAGATAACAGGTGGAGTGTGGGTGTTGTATGTACACCTCTGCCACACCCATCTGTGTAATATAGGCGTGTAATTTACGTAATTATTATCAGATTTCGTTCATCTTAATCCAAAAACAATGTTACAGAGTGTTTTCAATGTTTAAAAGTTTGTATGTAAGATATGGTTTGGGGAAAACATCAACAGAAAATAGAAAGTTTTAGAACGAAATTTCACCTGTATTCATGCATGTTTACTTTAAACTTTTAATTGAATGTAAAATTCGGAGCGATGATACATACCAACATATTAATTTCGAACTCATTATAAGTTTCTTATCCTTATCTAAGATTAATACATCTGTTCATTATAGACATATCTTCGTTCCTTTTACGTACGCCGAGCTTCGAAGAGGTCGACACATCATATTGTAACTCCACAGAGATCGACACTCGCCTCTATACACGAACATCATGAAGTTTAAATTTTGAATAATCGACCTTGGGCGATCCATACCGCGGTGTGACCGGACCCATTCAAAAAGAGTCCTTGGGCGATCCATACCGCGGTGCGAACGCCTTGTGGTATGAAAACCCCCAGTACCCGATGATGATGATGCATCGAATAATGCTCCTTCATTTGTTACTTACTGGAAGATAAACAAATGAAGGAGCCGACGGCCGCCTTTATAAAGGCGAACGCAGCATTAGACAATTAGAAGCATTCGAAGCTGTTCAGTCTCGCCGTGAACTTATAATCATCGCTAACATTGTAAATAATAAACCAGTACTGTTACTCACAAGGCAGCTTTTATTCATCTAGTCGCCACGAATACCTATACCACCACAACCTAGATTAAAATCTATCATACAGTTCTCGACAGTACCCATAAACAGTTTTATCCTCAACTTTCGTACAACTTTGTACGCGAACTTTTCCTTAATGTTAAGTGTTTGTACTATGTTCTAGCGGCTTAACCAAGTTGATCTTGTAAATTGTTTGATCTGCAAACTTATTTCTTTCTGTTTAAAGTTTTAAGCATAATGGATAGCATTAAAATAGTAGGAAGACGGATAGAGTTGTACCCGGTGGATGGCAAAAGGCTCACCCCCTATTCCATGGGATTTTAAATTTAACAGGTGAAGTGTGGGTGTATACACTTCTACCACACCCATCTGGGTAATATAGGCGTGATGTTATGTTATGAATACGGATAGTTGCACAGCACTGGGTTCTTTAAAACTTAGTAAGATAAGAGCTGAGATTACGTCTGGTTATTTTTGCGATACTTTATTAGTAGAACTTCCATCTTATCAATAATAATAAATAAAATTGAAGTGTCTGATTTTAATGTCAAATAAAACAAGCAAGCAAACATTTTTAAAGTTATTAAAATGTTTGCCTGACTGTCAGTCTGCTTATTTGTATCGGCTAATCTTCTTAATGGCCGACAAGGCGCGTAACATAGGCATATACTTTTTATTAATCTGAAAGTTAGATTGTTTGTTTGCTAATCTCAAGAAGGTTTTTTTTTGTGTTTGATAGTCTAACTCTCAATAAAGATCTTTACATATTTAAGATAACGCTACACTCCACGAGAGCGGATCTGTAAGTTCAAACGCAAGTCAAAGCGGAGAGCAGCTACTACTTCATACAACGAATTCCAGGCCAACAAAGTCGCGGGTAAAACCTAGTCTTTTATAAAAATCTCGTGTCGCAGTGTTAGTTATCGAACTCCTTCAAAGTGACTTGTGTACAGTCGGCCAATGAGTTGGGTATGCAGGGCAAAAACTTCTACGCCATAGTAAAAACTGACTGCAATAGATATGCAAGTTTGTATTTCATATTTAATAAGTGTAATATACCCACTTTTTAGATATATAACTCACTTATCCATAACTGGTACGTATACTTAGTACATCTAAGAACTGACTAAGACTGGCGAATCCTTTCACCACGATGGCAAGTCAACACCATGAGCATATTATTATGACTGCAGTCATCGATACGAAAGAAGAAGAAGATCTAAGAATAGGTTTATTGTTTTATTATTTCGTTTTTCATGTATGTTTGTTTATAAGACTATTTTTTGTCGGCAAGTTATCAAATAACTAACATAAATCTTAAATAAATAAATAAATAAAATAAATAAATAACACTTTGCCCGAACCGGGAATAGTTCAAGTGAATTAGCATTGCTTTTAATTTGGCAAAAACTTTGAATAAAATATCAGTAAAGCTGTGTAAAAATATACCTAACGAACATAATTTTTCTAAAGTGATAATATGAAAAGTGACTACATAAAGTGATAAACACAGAAACGAAATTATTATCCTAATGATTTTTCGGTACCACCCTGAACATGAATATACTTTTTCATCCTAAAAATGTTTTCGAATGAGGGCTCTCGGTCCTATGTTATTATTTTTCCTCACAATTCGTATTTGCTAAATTTTAGTAGAGCCAAGTAATAATGAGAACGTAGCCGCTAGTTCCTCGGCTTCCTACACAAATCCTCTTTTCATGGAATTTATGACGGGGATAAGTAGAGGTCCTATTCAAGCTAACTTCACTGGCAAATACTACTAATTTACCTAAAATGTTGAAAGGAAGATAATGTTCAAACTAGTGCTTGGAGCTCGAATTAGAAAACCATTAGACATTAACAAAATGAATAAACAAATTGAAATGTGGAATAATTAGTATAATCACGATTTTATATTAGATGTAAATGAATGTCAAGTTTAATTACAGGCTTAATCCTAAAATAACTGGCACAAGATAAAAGACAAAATATCATAATTTCCAATACATAAAAATCTTTTTGACAAATCTTTTCGAGCATGTTCATATTGTATTAATTGAAACCCATACAAATCGTATTCAACAAATTGAATATCAAACTTCACCTATTCTTTTATTGAATATGTTAATGCGACCGTTTTTATGAATTATGTACGAAATATGTAAAAACGTCGCGATGTTACAAGCGAGTACAGCTAACCTATGAGAGCTTGTTTCCATAATATTTTTTTATTTTTTGGCTTAGTTTTCTCAAGTTTATTGCATTCTGCAAAAGCCTACTTTAAATATTCATGTCTGCTATAAAAAGTAAAGTTGTTTGTTTTGTTTCTGTGCTTATAAAAGTTGATGATGCCATTAAATGAACAAATAGTTCCCTAAGTTCCTATAGCGCTGGTATAAACACAGTAAGGGTACATGCTTACAAGCGACGCGACGCTGAATCGCAGCGATTTTTGCTGCTTCATACAGATCCAAACTAAAATTGTGCAGCGCGACGATAACGCAGTCAGCAACGGCATGTGTAAGCGCCTTAGGAAAATAATTTCAGGGTAATATGAAACGGCACGAAGATAGCATTAAAACCTCGTTATGTAAGTTTAGAGACAGTGCAAGATGCACGTCGTTCATAAAACTAATAAACCTATACAAGTTTGAACATTTTATCGTGTTAACAACAAACCACGTTAGCTTTAGAAAATAATGCGCTTGCCAAATAAATTTATATAATTTATATTTACCACCTAAAGTTATCAAAAAAAAGGAAAGAAAGGTCTATTATTTTTTTTCTGTCAAATTACGTCTTCGTTGTACAACTGACGTTAGGTAAAGAATTTATTAGACAGTTAACAGTACAAAAACTAAGTCACAAAGCACCACTAATCACCTTAATCGTTGCATGACAAACACGTTATGTAAACAGTTATCGATGCATATCTAATACATTGCAGACTGGAGTCACAGAGTAACGAACAGAGGCTAACCTTTTAAAGAACGTCTAAAATATTTACCTATTTTGCTAGGGTTGGCACTTGGCAGTGTTGGCACAACAGGACAAACCTGTGACTAGTACAATTACTACACTGGCGGCATAGTGGTGTATTAAACGACGCCGCGGCGACGTGGCGACGATGGTCTCGCATGCAGTGCAGTACGCTAGGCTACATCGACGTACCACGCGGTTGGAGCCGCGCGTAGAAACTAGTGACTCATAAGTAGGAATATATTATTAGCTGTGAATTGTGTCAAGGTTCCATCGCATTACAAACACGGCACAGATTTAAATTTGCTTTGATATTGATGTAGGTACACTAAGTACCTACCTATGTAATTATGTATGAAGTATCTATCTACCCCACTAAAATAAATTGAATAGGTATATAATAAAAATAGCTACTCTTTTACTATCAATTTACTACTCACCTAGTAGATTCCTTGGGATAGAAAAAAAAGATATGTTCTTATTTCGACGATTATTGTTCTTACACACAGTACAGTACATTTTGTATTATTAAATTATAACGCGCGTCGTGCGTTTTAGGACGAGATTTGCGAGTGAGCATACGTGCGTGCGCGCACCGCGGCTGCGCTGGACTGCTGTAGACTGCACAGGGTACATTTATGTGAGCTGCGGTAGTGTCCGCGAGCCGCGCCGAGAGCGTGCGAGAGCCCTTCGCTAAGGCACTTACGAGCCGGTAGAAACCGGTTTCGCCTCGTACGTGATAGGGCCGCAAGTGCTCACGCACACAGACGTCTTATGCTAGTGTGAGTGGACTTATCTGAGCGCGGTTGTATGCAGCTTAGTCTCTGTTCGTTACTCTGTGCTGGAGTTACCCAGGGTAATCAATTAATGCCTTATTATTGGTTTCATTTGATTTCAGTTTCAGAGATCGGTATTAAAAAGCAAACGAGATCAATTTCAGAACTAGATATTGGTGAATGCCAATCAATAATGGAATTTGAGCTGTAGCTTCTCCGAATAATACTGTGTAATTATAAGATACAAGAAACTTTTTTATCTAAAATTTGCAATACAAAATTTAGTATCCTGAATTTACACGATATTATTTTCAAGTAATTAGCAACCAACAGTTAATTTATCTTGTTAGCTCTTATCTTTGCTCTTTATACAAGTTTTGCTCTTCACGGATAATATTATATGAATAAAATAAATATTTCACAAGGATCTCGGAGCAGCAGCGTCTTTACAACTTCTCAAATCAGACACAATAAGGTGTAAATAATAGGGTAGCAAGCCGGAGCAGACAGTCAAGTCAATCACTCTAGCGAATCTGGAGGTAAAATTAATGTGACTACGAGATACCGCCTAATGAAACATTCTGGAATGCAGGAATAATAGAGCTTATTTGACAGGCATTTATTTTTCGTTTTACAAAAAAAAACCTTTTATAAATATATTTAAGAACACATTATTTGTTTACATTTCAATTAGTTATTATTTTAACAGTGGATTGACAACAATACACGCAAAATATTTTCATCTAGTGGCTTCTCTATTTATGTATATATATATATATATATCTGAAATAAGAAAAAGTTCTCCTAGTCATAAGAGACTCACAAGCTGCAAAGTTCTCATCAAATTGTGTGGCAAAATATGGACGGAATTTCACGTATGCAATTTTGTATTTTCAATTGTTACATTGTTTGCTCGACTCTGTAATTTAACAACCCTATATTAAAGTAACTTTCCATTACATTAAAAACAAAAAGATGAAGATACAAGAAGACTATTATTCTTTAAGTTAGAATTCAACGAGAATTGAAACCATTACCTTTTGAAAAGTTCAACTTCAGTTCCATGAATAAATAATATTATCAAAAATAATGTTACTAAAATAGTCGACACCAGTTTGTAGCTAGTAATTTAATTCGATACAAAGCATTTCAAATAAATACACAATATCCAGCTGAACAATATTAAAAAAAGGTATATCGTTTCATGGAAAAATTATTAATATTTACATAAAAATTACCAAGAAATACTTAACGAATTTTACTTTACCGTGCTCAGCGTTAGCCAAACGATTATAATTGAATTAATTAATTTACGAAAACTTGGATTAGTTCGCAATTTAACTTTGGGGTAAGGGTAGAGAGAAGGTAACTGGGAAAAGTGGTTACTTGAAAGTGATTTTATGTAATCTTGATATGACAATGTTTTGTTTGCGGAACTGTTTTAAACTTTGATTGTATTGTAAAATGCTGCAATGGAATACGTAAATGTGAGTGTAATTTGTGCTCATGTATATTTTGTAATTCAATTTCAACCTAGAGGTGTTACTTTTACTTTGTTTTCTATTACTTTAAAATGCGAAAGTTTTTACGGAACTGCAATAATTATTTGGATGAAGTATTTGATAAGAAAGACATGTTATCGAAATCTCATAGGAAATATAAATTTCATTTGATCAATGAGTCAAGAAGACTCTTTGATCTATTGATTTGTTATTAAGAGTTGTCAGTTATATAAAGAAAACCATACTGTATGGGTGAGTATTTAATTATCAAATTTAACGATCATACTTTTTAAACTACGAAAGGTTGAATTCTATCCAGGATTAGCTTTTATCATTGATGTTAAGTAATTATGCGCATAATAATACGACAAATACATAAAAAATCTTCAGTTGCAGATGTTAACATTTTCATATTAAATCTCATTAAGAAATATATTACTTACCCAAATTTCAAAATAAGCCCTTCATTCCAAAATGAAATTGGAGCAGTTTATTGAACTTGAAGAATATAATAGGTATACCTATCCTGTAACGATGAATGTTTCCGTCTGAGAAATCGAGATAATATAATAATTTTCAGTTCCTGTTAGCGCGAAGAAGGCTTTTAATTGTTCTAATTTTCACATATTACAGTTCCATAATGATTATAGCATTTTATTCGATTTCAAAGATATTTTTTATTAGTTTCTGTAGAATCTGTAGATACATGATTCAAAGTTTGTTATATTCATTCTAAAATGACAAAGCTATTTCATACACTAGATTAAAATAATTCTATAAGCAGGCAATTTAGTATTGACGCAGGCAGAGAATATGTGTTAATAAAAAAAACACGTCATAAATGTACTTCGAAGCGAAAATCTTTCTTCAAAGGACATCCTTTATTATTTTAATATTTCATATATCTTAGCATAGCACCTCTCAGATGGTAATGAATATAAATTGGGTTGATTATAACGGACAGTCCATGTACAAGGCACACTGATATCAGTTAGAACCTTCTATTAAATTATCAAACACTCTCCGTACTACATCTCAAAATTTGCTGCTTATTTCACTTCCAATTAAGCATATATATTTTAAGGGATGGCTCTGAGTAAGAATTACAATTTTATGTTAATAATTTTTGGTAAACATAAAAACCGTAAAACCGGCCTTCATAAAAACTTGTATCCCTTCAAAACATGAGTCAATAGGAATCTCATAAGTAAGCGTGCTCCACCGTAGATGAAATGATATGAGTGAATAAGAAAGAAAAATGCGTCTACCATAAAAAAAAAGTTGTTGCAAGTGCCTTTAGAACGAACTTCACTTTATAAAAGTAAAAAATATGAAAAGAACATTTTCGCTTTTTACTTTGTCTCTCAAAGTTTTAAACGTCTTTCCCACTTGTTCCACAAATCTGTGAATATTTTAACTTGTAAAACAGCGAACCGATTTTTCGTGGGAACTTTATTTTAAATTTTAAGTTCATTAATTCAGAAAGCTTTAAACTCACTTACGTTTGGAGCTATAAAATATTATGATAAACTCATTACGGTAACGTAGGTAAAGTAATACCGTTTTACGTAAGACTGCTTATATTTTTAAGGCTTCACTGGTTGCTATAGCGATGCTCCTCTGTTAAATATTATCTTAAAATCGAATTTTTACCATCTTCACTATGTGTTTTTGTTTTAGGCAACGTAAATTATACTACTAATGACGAATACGTATTGAAATATAACATTATGTATATTTATCACCGCTCGTTAATAGCTTATAACTTATATCGATAAATGAAAAAAAAAAGGAAAAAAAGATAAAATATTATGCAAATCAGTCCATTACTGCCCGAGATAAACGTATTCAAACAAACAAACTTTCTTTCACCCGCGGTTCTGCCTGCAAGGGTTATTACAGAATAAAAGTTTGCTAAGATGTTACAACAGGGTAAGGAACTCATGCCAAATCACTAAAATCCGTTCATTACTTTTAATGGTGAAAAAGTTCAAGAGACAGACATCTCTGTATCGAACATAAAGCAAACATGAAAAAATAATATTTTTATAATATAGACAGACAAAATATCTCCAATGTTTAGAAATAGACCCTCAACAGTCTTGTTATAAGAAAAGATAAATCTATATTGCATTTTAATATAAAATAGATGAATAATATACAATAAACGCATAGCAATATAAGGTTTAATATAGCACGTAAGCCAGTAGCACAGAGTAACGAAGTCTATCTGATGGTACGGGAATAAAAATAATGTACAAATACTAACAAAATAAAGGTGTGTTTGAAATTCAAAATAACATGGTTGTACCGTTAATTCCTTACAACTTGTATTTCACTTTATTGACATGAGTGGACTTTTGGAGAGCATTTTATAAAGCGCTTACGGGCTTATACAGTCGAACGGTCGGCAACATTGACTGTGCACTGATAAAATATTGGGTTGGGTAAAACCAACGCCAGCCAGTTTTCGGCAGCTACATTATTTTATTTATAGTGGTAGGTCAGTTTGTTGAGTCATAAAAAACAAAAAAAAAAACAAAAACGTATTAAATAATTGTTTTTATTTATTTTTATTACATGGTATTTAAGCATAATAACAATACTTTGTATTAAACAACGGAACTCTAATAGAAAAAGCTTTCCTTACGCGGAACTAATGGCATTGGAAAGTTCCATTATGAAGAAAAGTCATCAAAGTTGTGTGCGTTATCGGACTAGAAGTCAATTGAACTGTTACTAATTTATACTTTGGGAAGGTTATTTACTCAACACGCTACTAAAGCAATAGCAATGTAATAATATCACAATTTTCCTCAATTTAGCAAGTGATTTACGAACTTCAGAGATTTAATATAATTATATATGTGATAAACAACCGGAAAGCGGAATACCAAAAGGTGTCCGGAATTTAAATATGTTTGCATTTCCCACCCATTTTTCTTTTTAAAGTGTTCACTGTCTTTTTTATAAATGAATATTCATTGGACCCTTTGCAAATTACGTTCCCATAACTCTTTGAAAAGAAGTAATCTTTTAAATCACTGTATAAAATTGGTTGGATTATTATCTTGTCCTTTTAATTTATTTTTACATAAAATTTCGGTATTGTAGCTCCATTGTTGTTGTTTATGCTTTCAGGAAGAGCTGAGTTTATTTTTATCCATTTTAATCAACAGTAGTTATTTTATGCATACAAAAGCACAGATTACGTTTTTTTTATAGACAATCTTTTTAAATGTAGTGTTGGTAGTACTTGTCGTTTCAATACACCCTATTCGATGATATCAAACGTACTATGATAGCGAAATCAATTTTATTTACTACTTAATGGCACAATAAGCTAAACAATACTATATATGAGTGCCTATGCACTCAATATTTTATGTACTATTTAGTATTTTAATTATTTATTTATTTATTTATTTTTATAGTCTTTAATCTTGACAAGCCTTGAGCAAAATTAAAAAAAAAAGCAACAACAAATCCTATGCATTAAACTACCGCAAATATCCACTCTATTATGTCCATCCTAAGGTTGCCTGGAAGAGATCGCGTCAAGCGATAAGGCCGCCCTTTGTACGTTATAGTTTTATGTACCTATTTCTTTGTATGTTTGTTACAAATTTGATGTGCAAATAAAGTTTTCTCTATCTATCTATCTATATATCCATTAGATTCGAAATTAACAAACATAGCACAAATCTATTTCAGATACTAATATAAGCAGTGAACGCTAAAGTTACCGCTTAAGGAAACTTGTTTACTGACTTTGTCTATGCCGAGTTTCGGTCCAACTGACTTAGCGAGGATGTACACACGGCTACCAATCCACCTTTACATTGCCAGCATAAGATGATCTCGCATTGTATAGGTTTCCCGTGCATTGCGAAAACAGCTTATACTGGAAATGTATAGATTGATCGGTAGACGTGTGTACGCTAGCTGCCGAAATCGATAAGTTTTGTTTCGAATCGAATCTTATGCAGTAACGTTTGCCAGAATAACTGTATGTGCATGACCTACGGTAAATACACGTTTATTGTTCTACCTTTGAAAGCAAAGCGAGCAAAGTAAGCTCCAAAGCCGGTCGGCTACAAGTAATAATTTCAAAGAAATATATGTTTACTTCCTAGCGCCGCTCTTTCGCTCTAGGCCTATTACGAATGTTTCCATCGCCTAAAACATAAATAATACATGATTTCAACTATGGAAAGCAGCGAGCCTCCAAAACAAAGTCCAAAACAATTTCCCATAGCGACCACTAAGTCCAGGGTCGTGCGTGCCACCTGCCGCGTGACTCTTTGATAAGGCATGTTATTCAAAATAAACTTTGCCGGCTTAACTCTCAATTCTCTTTCTGGTTCCAACAATTTTTTTGTCACTACATTATAATCCGGCTCAGTACAAGAAGGCAAGCAGTCACAATCCAATCCGTCCTCTTTCGTTCCAGGTACTTGTAACTTTCTAAGACGTGTAGGGTAGTGATTGGTCAAACACTTTAATCCTTCCAAGTCGCAATATCGATCCTTGTACTGGACCGGAGATAAGTGATGTGTACAGTTACAAAGCTTCAATTGAGCTTCGATGCGACATTGAGTGATACACACCGAGTAGCTGTATTGTTTGAAAGCAATATAACTATCTGGAACTTCCTCAGAAAACCGACACTGACGAATTTCGGGAGCGATCACAGATACTTCCGGCTCATTCACCACATCCATGATCGAAAACATGACAGTTGCTTGCGATCCGTAAATGTTACTAATTCTTCTATCGGATTCCATATTCCAGAACGGTATGTCTTCAGGTGAATGGATGAACGCTTCATAATCTTGCGTTATAGTAATCTCGAGAATACCCGCTGTAGATTGCGATTGCTTTGCGTGAGCAAATGTGGTGAACATTCTTTGATTGCCTCCGACATGCTTATTGTTCAGCGAGTAACAAGTTCCGTATTCCGTTTGAAGGGGTTGAAAGTACTTGCAGCACTTAATTGGTTTTCCATCCCACTTGCACCTCATAAACAAGCTTTCACAGGGCGTTCGAAACGTTGTTTCTATTTTAGAGTAATCCATTGAACACACAGACTCATTGGCGCATGAAGATATGCAGCTATAGCACGTTCCTGTAAAGAATATTACTTCAGCAAGGAAGCGGTCGAGCTTTCCTCCGGCTAGCTCCTTGAATTCTTTATTATCTGCCCAAAGTTTCTCGATATTTGCTGTTTCGCAGACAGTGATTGACGGGAACGTTGTGTTCCAATCAAGATAATCGGTGCGAGTTGTGAATCTTATGGTGTTTTCTTGATAGTGCTCGTAATATTTATGTATTGTGGCGACCGCAGCAATCCATACGTGAACGTATATGACGAAATATATAAACTTGTATACGAAGTGAACATCCTTACGTACAAGGAAACTCGGTCCGTGAACTGTGAGATGGCCCAAAGTGTATTTAATTCGACGGAAGAATAATTGTGCGTGTGCTGTGATTTGATTACAAGGTCGATTCACCATTTTGGTGAGCTTTGATATCGTTTTAACGAACTGGTAATCCAACCTGAAATGGTGGAAGGGAAATGTGGCCGCAATTTATATAATACTGGAATTTAACGATCACACGAAATGTATCCATTTACTTAATGTTTTGGACGTGGTATTGTATAAGTAAAGGTAATTATAATTAGTGCTGGATAAAAGCATCTAATAGTCATAGAACTGAGTCTACACCATGGTAAGATAAATATACCTAGATCATTTTTATTTTATATTTCTAACAATGACAATTTTAATACATAGGTGTAAAATTTTAAGTTTTAGTCAGACCTGACGCAGAGTGTAAATGTGCAAACAAATAACATTACTTTAAAAATAAGTCCTGTTAAGTACATTTTATCTATTTTATTTTAAATTCGGTGTTATGTACGTGAAACATGTAGCTTATTTTATTTCTTTTAGGATTCGTAGAATAATAGATTTACAACATTTTGACTTATCCCCTTGAGTGTAGTAAGTCAAAATTATATCTTGCAATCTCGAGATCACAAAATTTAAGCAACTGGAGTAACATGAAACTTCATCTTGAAAAAATAACTTTATACCCTTTTTAATAGAAATGAGAAAATAAGATATACGGCTTTCAGTAACAGGGTTAAAAGTGGCAGTAAAACTCATTGAACTTGATAAAGAATTTCCGTTTTAATTACAAGAAAAGAGTATTGCTCTAAATAGAATGGATCTACGAAAAAATGGGCTGCCAAAAAAAACACGGCTTTGTATAAAATAAAGATTTTTGTTAGGCATTTCCTGTCTAAACCTTACCTAAGGCGGGTTTACAGCTTAAATAAACATTGGAAATGCTTAATGGAGTGTGGTTATCTATTGTTACTCAAGTTATTATACAGGCTTTGGTTTCAATTTAATGGTCAGGAAAACACGAGTAAGCAATTACACCAAACAAAAGAAGCATTTTTCCTTTTATCCAAATAATATCTCTGTATTCTATTATTGTAACAGTCACAAGTCACAGTATTCAAATATGCCAGTATTTTGACTCGATCCAATTCCTTGAAATAACTAAAGACAATCACGCGATACACTATAGGGCTGCGCACTTACTGTATTTTAATTTTATGTACCTGACTTGGGCTTCTATATATTTGTTTGAATTTGTTTGTTAAAGTGGAGCATCCCCGTCTTTTTTGGTACACTTATTGCGCTCTTATTCCGGAAGCATTCCAACTGTTTATATGAAGATAGACTACTCGGTATATCTTTACTCTGTTATTGTGCACCGAACCGCTGGCATTGTGTTTCAAGCCTAATGACAAAAGAGATAAATATTTTGTTTCCCGGCATAATGTAAATGTCACTGTCACTAAAATAATTCATATTCAACAAAAGTCTTCAAAAGGCAAATGAACAAGTACATTTCGACATGTTAAAAATATTTTATTTGAGGAACATTGACAGATATGGCATTAATTCTTTGCTTTGTATTGTTATTCTAAAACAGTGACTTGACAGACCGATTTTCTGTAAAATTAATTTATAATTTTACATATTATTATTAACATAGTAAATTTATCAAGACTTGAAAACATGACCTACAAAGCGCACATTTGCGTGATTCAAAACTATTAAATTTGAATTAAAAAAATACATAAACTTGTTATTAAAACAGTTGATCCCTGTACAAATTGCTAGCGCTGTTACTAGAAGAGAATTATACAAAGTGCGGTGAATTTAACATCTAAGTCTTTGAGATTACGATTAAAGTGGAAACCGTAATAGTTTCTGAATCAGAAATGTCACTCGAGTAATACGATGCCTCGGTTTAATCAGTCGGTTTCAGTTAGGACTGTCATGATTAATGCACGAGTTTTGGACCAATTTCTATTCAGTGACGTAGTTGATCAAAGGTAGCGAATCATAGGGCTATAGAGGAGGTTTTATTTCACCAACATTTGACAGAAATTCTGTCAAACACGGTGATTTCTAAACTCATGTTCGTTTGCATATTACTGGCCGCATATTCAATGTTTTTATTAAAGAGACAAATTATTTCATAGTAAATGCTTTTCTTCAAACGCTTTAAATAATCGTCGAAATATTGTTAAACTCTTCAACTCTCAAAGCCTCTAAAATCCTATATTGTAAATCGATTGTATACATAATAAATGATTATAATTCAAATTTATACACAGGGTTCCATAAGGCGCCTCGAAACTCTATTATGGAATCCAATTACTAAAGGATTTGGCGGCTTAGAACAAGCCGCCAGACGTGAAAAGTGAATACGGATCAATTTGTTATTTACATACGTAATAAAAATACTGGCTGCTCACCGCTCACTGGCTGGTCTTGGGTGCAATCCCCGGATGGGACAAAATGTAGTTCAGGATTTTCCGTTACGAATTTTCAGTAGCAGCACCATCACATTGGTCCTAAGCATAACTGATGAAATGTGATAGGTATATACACCTCTACACACCCGTTTGGGTAATTTATATAAGCACATTCTTTGGATATGTTAAATTAAAAATGCCCTTTTAAATGAACAACGTATGTTTTAAATGCTTCACAATTGGAAAAAGAAATGGCGTAGTATATCTCTTTTATTGCTCTCGCTGCAACTGAACTATGTTCTCTAGATTGCATGAGTATGTGTTTATTTAACTGACTTCAAGATGCATCCTACGTTTACAACGTCTACGTTTACAACGTCTACGTTTACAACGTCTACGTTTACAACGTCTTTTGATTCAATTTACTTTTAAATTTGAATTAATTTGTGTTCTTTGATAGTTTTTGTTACAGTTAGATTTTTTTGAATTCAGAATTATTTAAAGAGAGTATTACCAGAGTAAAGATTATTACCACCCATAAATGAACGTCAAAGACAATCTTTTAAAAAAATATAATGATGGTCAAAATGAGACTAATATGAAATTTTATCGGTATTAGTCTTTCTTCTGTAAGATGGCATTTTATAGAGCGTTAATTGCATTCATGAAGACGGATCTCTGGGAAGCAATTTTCCCATTGAAATTGTTAAGTCACCTATAATTTAATATTTCATAGACTTTATTTATGCATTCCTACGTGAAAGGAAAAACGAAATTTGCATTCATTCGCGCATACTCAAGTTAATTTGGTTAGGCGGCGAAAAGACAAATAAGCGGTGTTTTGGCTTCCTTAACTGGCGCAGCAAGGAAGGAAGAAGATATAGCGTAGTGTAACTCAAATGTTTGCTGTTATATAGCTAATATAAGAGAGATGGTAATTATTTAATAATTTATTTTTACACTCTATGCAAATTTACATTGCAAAGACGGACAAAGGGCCTTTGGCATTTTCTACCAGTCAACCTTTGGGTGATGCAAAGAAAAACTATGTAGGTAACGTGGCACAAGAGTGGTAATTAGTCATTATTAATGAAAAAAAAAAATATTTTCATATTAGATATTATTAAATAGATTTATCATTAAAAAATAGTAACTACTTACGCATTTTTAACATTGTTACTTGACATTTTATTATTAGCGCAGGGTTCAAAGAATTATGGCTGCAATTAATATTTTTGGCGTAGCCAGTCATAGCACGGTTACGGCCTACGTTATTAAGCTATTGTAAGTATTTCAAAATAACACAGTTAAAAAAATAAGACTACTACTTCAAAAAAAATTAGATTAAAAAATAAGTTATTAATTTTTTTGTTGAACTTGCAACATTGCCTTCAAAGCTATAAACATGAAGAATATTGTACGTAGTTTAATAATAATAATAATAAATATTCTTTATTGTACACCAAAATACAAAAGAAAGATACATAAAACAAACACTAGTTTGTGCTTGACGTAGTCCCGTAACATGTTATATGTGCCTCCATTCAAGTTATTACCATCTGCCAAGTGCAGTTGGAACAAAAGAGAGCTGATAGAATATTGAGCGTTATTTAATGTTCCATGTTGTTGTTGTTGTTTCATATTCTGTTGTTAAGTGGAATTTGGTAACGGTGAAAGCATTACCAATCGAATGCTATTGTCACAGTGTAAATAAAAACCAGTACTTTGACTTGATTCCTTTCCTATAAATAACAGAAGGCAATCACGCAATACACAGTAGTTACTAAAATTTAATTTAAAAAACCTGACTTGAGCTTTTATCATTATTTTTTTGAATTCGTATGTCACGGCGGCCATTCCCGTCTTATGTTGGTTATTGCGTTCTTATTCCGAGGCGTTCGCGTGTGACGTGTTCCAACCGCTTTAATAATAATATATGGTATATGTTTATATCGTTATTTATTATAATGTAGTACAGTGGGCCAAGCAATTAGGTATGCAGGGCAAAAACTTCTATGTCATAGTGCAAACTGACAGCAATAGATATCTAATATACCCACTATTTAGATATGTAACTCACTTATCCAAAACTGGTGTAGTAAGTCTTTATTATGACTTAGAAGTTTTTGCCCTGCACAGCTAACTCGTTGTCCCACTGTACATAAACAAACTGTGGTACAAGAATACATATTGGTTAGTTCTACCGAGTTTGCCTTATCATCCCGTAATGAAAACCTCAACGGTCATAGATCCGCACCCAGACTATCCCCTTTTTTTGTAGATGGCTAAACTAAATCGTTTTAATTTTAAATCGCGTTTGATGGCTAAAAAGATCGTACAGCCCCTGATTTATGTTGTGCCAAATTGTCACAATATACTCACGTAATTTAAACTTTATTTCCTTTTCACTGGGTTAATAATGTGTACCAAGAGGACACTCAACTGTCCCTATTATAGCTACGGATACTACGCAAGATTTATTACTACGGTTCTGTTTTTGCATACGGGCCTCCAGACACACATACGTACACAAAGATACATAACATATATTAATTATCACGCAAGGCACGCGAACTATGCTACAGTTTACAATACGACAAAATGTAGCTGAATTATTTCCTATTCTCATATTTTATAATGTTAGCTAAAATTAAATACACAGCAATTTTACCAAATAATATAAGAGTTTTGTTTTATGATTCATTTAAATCAGATCATATTCAAATCAAATCAAATCAAATCATTTATTTCCATGGGCCCCAAGGGGCGCTTGAACACGTCAAAACAAACATCAAAACAAAAAAAAAATATAAAATTAAAATAAACCTTAGCTAACTAAATTATAATACATATTGTAATAAAATGATTTGACACCGGAGCTTAGATTGACTTTAATTCAACTTAGAGAATTGAATTAAAATCAATCCAAGTACCAGCTCCGATGGGTATTGCATCATGAGAAGAGCTGGTGAGAAACTCATGTGCACCATCTTTTCAAATAATTCATACAATATTTGTTTGTTTTTTGACAATAATTCTATGTGTAAGTTATAGCAACCAAAACAACATTATAGCTAAATATGGTTATAAAGAGAAAATGCAATTAAATTATTGTAAATAAATCCATAGTATATAAGGTTGCAATATCTTACACTTCAAGCAGAAAATAAAGGAGTAAAAACAATGTGTGTATACTACTGTATAAGGGTTTCAGAACAAACAAAAAAAATATTTATAATACTAATAACAAAAACTATTTATACTACAAAAATATAAAAATTAAAAAATGTACACACAGATTGCCTTTACTTAACAATATTTGAAATAACATGAAATGAGGTTATACAAATCAAATTTAGTGAGTGTGAATTTTCATTAATCATCATATTAAATAATAAAAATAATGTATCAATTGATATTCATTATAATGTCAAAAGTTGAAACTTGATGAGTTGATTCGACTTATTGTACTTTATTACAAACCAATATTAAGCTTTATAATGATACAAATATGCCGTCATTATTAAAGTTCATTTTAAAATTACGTACATTTATCCAAGCTTGGTCCATTGTTAAGACCACAACAAGCAATTCAAAGATACAGATTGTACTGCCTGCAGTATATATAAAGGTGTTGAATTCTAGAGCTTTTGATTTATAGAGACTGCAAGGTAACACCGTATATTTTATGTTACATCTGTATTCGGTGCTCAGTCTGGTGCAAAGAGCATCTCGGGTTTACTGAACTCGTAAAATCATTCGGAACCTATATTCAATCCTTTAAAATAACTCGATTCACAAATCCACGCTATTAACTTTCATTTTCAATTTAATTTTGTCAATGGTCTGTGTAACTTTTCACTTTGGGCTAAGGGCTTATATAATTAAATATTTATGAAAACATTTTTTTCCTTAAAAAAAGTTGAAGTGAAAAAATTGGAAGAAGTTCTCATTACAGTCGCACTTATAAACGAAATTTTCTTTAACAGAGTTCTTGATCAAAATTTGAGTGATTCGGCGACCCGTTATAATTACATTAGCATCTATAACGAGCGTGTAATTATATTCAGGACGATTTGGATTTCATGTTAATCCTGTCATAGCTTTGACACCTTCTCTGTCGGTAAAGGGCACTTGTAAACCACAAGGCGGGTGTTGAGGCGTCAACCACGTCTCAGAAGTCACAGGCAAAGTTAACTACAAACACGCAGATTTAACACTCTCATTTAAGTGTGGTTTACAAAACAAAGGCGTGTACATACATAGCGAGTACAATGCAAAACCACAATATAGCGACTGTCAGTTACATTCGAATGCTTTGTGTTACTTGAATTATTAATTAACTAGTAGCTTTGTGGAGATAGTAAAAATAGCTTTGTGTAGAATAAGATTGTAAATTAAATTTCAAACTGTTTTTGGCATTGTAATATTAGTTAATTCTTATTCTTTTTACCTTAATTTAGTTGTGTACCCATGAGATACCTTCTAATTCTTGCTTTGAAGACTCTCAAATTGTATTCAAGCGAAAACTCGGACTCGGTCAGTGCGTTCCATGTTTTGTTCGCTTCGTGCGCATTTGAAGAATATCTACCATGAAGCAATGCCGGAATGCCTATTGTCTGGTGGTCCGATGGTGAAATGGGGACGGAGGAATAAGGTTGTGTAATTCCTCGACACACTCACCGAAATGTATCCTTTAAAAGACCGATAGCCTGGCAACCTTACGACAATGCTCCAGACTTTGAAGTCGAGTGTTTGTCAGATCGTCGTTGATTATTCTCTGGCCCTCCTCTTAACTGACTCGAGTGCCTCGAGCTATTTTGCTGAACCATCTCACAGATGTGAACAATATTCTACACACGACTGGACATGTGATTGGTAAAGGTCGAGCAGCTACCTAGGTGTAAAGTACTGCCTCAACTTGTTGAGGATACCTAGCTTTTTAGCGGCTAGCTGAGCTTTCGACTCAATGTGTGAGCCAAAATTGAGTTTTGAAGTCAGCGAGATACAGAGGAGCGCAAGGTAATAATAATAATAATCAAGAGCCAGATGCAAAAGGCGGTCCTTTTGGACACGGCACGCATCGTGAGGAGGTTCCTCTCTCTGGAGCCCTAACCATCGGCAGCTAGGTCCCTGCACCTGATGTCGGTGGGACACTGTTTTTTATATTTTTAAATGTTTTTTTGTATTTTTTATAAATCATACTAGCTTCCGCCCGCGGCTCCGCCCGCGTGGTATGTCAATTAAAAGTAGCCTATATGTTAATCCAGACTATAAGCTACATGTGTACAAAATTTCATCGAAATCGACCCGGCAGTTTTGGCGTGAAAGAGTAACAAACATCCATCCATACATCCATACATACAAACTTTCGCCTTTATAATATTAGTAAGGATTTAAAAATATATAAAATAAGTTTAAAAATAAATAAAGAGGAATAATAATAATAATAAATATACTTTATTGTACACCAGATATACAAAACTTAAAACTAGAAGACTAAAACTATACGCTGTACAATCGGCGGTCTTATCGCTATCCGCGATCTCTTCCAGACAACCTGGATGGACAGGAAGTAGATGGAGACCAAAGTTGTGGCGGTAGAAGGTGCACGAATAAACAATTGAATTAAGATTACAAAGTACTATTCATAATCGGTTATTAGAAGGTATACATCTCGAAAAATAGGATGGATGGAATGGACTCCGTTTATTGGAGATAGAACACGCAAGAGTCTTACTTGCATTGAATGTAACCAACTGGACTTAACCCTAATCGGTGACTGCCTTTAGGGACTTACGAATCATAAGGTTCGTTTTGGGAGGTTTCATCTTCTCCCTGGTTTATAATAAAAGAACGAAGGAGGTTTATAATAAGGCTGTGGCGGCAGGGATTTTCTCTGAATCATAAGACCGACGTACTTTACGAATCATAAGATAAAATTTAAAGCTAAGACTTTAATATTTGTCTAAAATATAAAGCCAAATGTTGAGGGTTTGTAAAAATAAAAAAGAAGCAAAGAATTGACTGGGTACTGTCTATATCTATGCTTCTACTCTAGGTCTTATGATTTAATGATAGCAGCGACGATAACCAAGTAACTTTATTACTAATTCCTGGCTCCAGAGTGTTAAATAAATTAAGGCTTCCTTGAGTCTGTTTGCCAATTAAATACTGAAAGGTGTAGAAATATTAAAACAGGTTGCACCATTAACTGCTATAAATATCTTATTCATAGCCCTCACTCTCCCCAACAGTATACATGTCTATCTTTACTTATTGACTTTGGTAAGTGAATAAATCGTATCCGTTTCATGAATTTTTATACATTTATCAGTTTTTAAACGTTTAGGTCACATTTTTAGGGTTCCGTAGTACCTACAAGGAACCCTTATAGTTTCGCCATGTCCGTCTGTCCGTCCGTCTGTCCGAGGCATAGCGACGAAACCGTTGGTGCTAGAAAACTGAAATTTTGCATAAACATGTATGTTAACTATACAAAGAAAGTCGTAGAATAAAATTTGGAAAAATATTTTTTTTCTGGTAGCTCCCCTACATGTAAAGTAGGGATGTTTTTTTTTTTTGTCGCCTACCCCATAGTGTGGGGTATTGTTAGATAGGACTTTTAAAAACGTTTAGGGGTTGCTAAGACAGTTTTTTGATTTAGAGATCCGTTTGTGAGATAATTAACTTTAAAGAGCAAATTTTTGTTCGAGTAGAGCGTCCCCCCCCCTCTAAAAGCTAAACTACTGCATCCCAAAATCTGAAAAAAATTGTGTCGGTAGTACATGTAATGAACTTTAAAGGAAAACTATAGCGGATAAGTTCACTTCATTAGTTCAAGAGGAATAGGGGTCCGAAATGTCAGATGCAGTTACTTAGAATAATTCGTGCAAATTACAAAAACCTTTGAAAGTAATGACTTGTATGAAGATGTTACTTGTTTAATACAGATAGTAAATCCCTTTTAAGTCGAAATATGTTGTTACAACTAGCTACGGAACCCTACTGCGCGTGGCCCGACACGCACTTGGCCGGTTTTACGTGTATGATTTGTAGCCGAGATAATAATAATTTTATGATAAACTAAAGTTTTAAAAACATGTATAAATAGATACGACATCCTATAAAGACCTTTATTTATAAGACTACAATGACCTTCTGGATGCCGCGTTTTGGGTCTACCTAGAGTAGTAAATACCTAGTCTATTATTGCTAGACCAACGAGGCATCTAAAAAGCTGCAGTCTTAGTCATAGATTAAAATAATTTTCGTCCAAATATTCATTGGAAATAAAATAGTATTTTAATTACGAAAAATACTTTACAATTTAAAAAGTGCGCAGAGAAACTGCCGCCGGATAAAAACGTAAAAAAGTTGACATAAAAACTAAATCATAAGCGGTCAGCATAATCTAATTACATTTTCAAAATCGAAGTGGTTACTACGTTAACTATCGAAATGAAAAGATAATTTTTCATCAGTGAAGATATCCTATTGTAAAGTTACAAGTGGCTTCTCTTGATTGTTAATATCATTTGCAAATAGCGCGTCCAGCAAATTCGTGATAAAAAGAAATTCTGTTTTACTCTTTTTCCCTTGGTTGAGTAAAATTTTCATTGCCCGACAATGTATACATCTCTTAATTGGGTTTCTTTTAACTGAATTATATTTTTTTACTTTTTGTCCAACATACTTTTAAACGAAGAACCTAACGCTATGGAATTGTAAAATATAACAAAATATAACTTTGGAACTTTTTATCTTTGGAATGCCCTCCCTCTCGAAATTAGGACCGCCACCAGTCGATACGCCTTTAAAAGCTTCTCCTCAACAAAAATGAATCGTGACCATAATATTTATTATTATTTCATATATTTATATATATTTTATTTATTAAATATTTACTTATATTTAAGAATTTTGTTTTGTAGATATTATGCATATATATACTCACATATTTTCATTATGTATTCATTAATTGTATTTATTTTTATTACCTTTTATTTCAAATCAAAAAGCTATATTTTATAACTTCACCTGCCTTGTTAATCTCTGCATCACCCAAAGGTAGACTGGCAGAGACTGCCTATGGCATTAAGTCCGCCTTGTATACAAATTTTGTATATGAAGTTTAAATAAATAACTTGTTATTTTTACTCGAAACCTTATTTTCATTTTAAAGAAACGAAAATAATAAATAAAGATAAAAAGACGTCAAGAAGCTTTCCTGTAACGAAATGTTGTGTTCTTTGTGGGAATATAGATTAAAATTGTACCAGGGTAAAGATATTCATATTCATTTAATTTCATTACACTTAAGAAAGAAGATTTTAATTATATTATTGCATAGTTTATGCCAATTTTTAATTATATACATCCAAATTAATTTAAAATAACAAGTCCGAAAATTTTGTCAAGTAACACAATGTCAATAAATATAGTCAAAAATAAATAAAATAAAGTCCTTGTCAAAATTTCGTACACTTACTAATGACAATGCCAATACTAATTAAATGTCAATTTACTAACAAATAATAATAATTATTTGAAATATATATAAATTATTTATTATTATATTATTCCGAGTAGTTTATCTTCATAGAAACTGTTGGAACGCGTCACGTGCCTACGCCTCGCATAGAACAACGCAATAAGAACGCCGATTGTCTTTTGTTAAGTCAATTTCACGTAAAAGTCAGAATACTGGTATATTTTTATATTGTGATTATACTGCTAGTGGCCATTTAACGGACGATCGCTAAATTGTATTGCCGGAAACAGATTCAACTACTTGAAATACACACACATAAAAATATATATTTAAAAGCTTTTCCTTCGAGTTCTTGTTTGATTTATGACTAACTCTCTATTTGCCCATTCATCTTATTTCTAAACGTAGTGATTATTCCACCGCTTCATCTCTTATCTCTGAATTAAGGCACATTCTCTGTTCGGAAATTGAATGGCTTAAATATTCTCTTCACGATTAAAAGTTACAACAGGGTACTGACGCTTTATCAAGTCAATTGAAATAATAAACTTTATGAAGTCATCAATGCTTTACTAAGATCACAAAAGGAGTGCACTTCCAATTCAAACTTCCAATTGGTCTGGAGTTATTTTTTTTTATAATCTATTTATAACGCTCACTAAAGTCTATGCATTGGTCAAAAAGCTTCAACTTTTATTTTTAAATAACAAATTTAAATTGATATTACGTCTTAGGTAGGCAGGATTTTTATGACTATCTCAAAGATTTTATGCAAATGAACATTTAAAACGTCAGTTAGTTAAAGAGTTAAACTACAGTAACTGTAGTAATAAGTATTATAGGGGAGAATGTTAATGAAAGAGCCAGGCTCTTTCGAAGCCTAACTCACGTTACAGCGGCCCCACATTGGGCGCCACTGTAACGTAGTCTTCTAATGACAGAATAAATAAAAACATAAAAAGTTGACAAAGATATTATTATCAATAATTTCCAATATTAACAATAGTTAAGTTAAATGGTAGGTTCAAGGCATAGGTAGGTAGGTAGTTGGTACACGAGTTTAGTGAAGTCCTGGCGAAGCAAATCAAGCAAAATTGGTAGGACACCTAACTGGCTGGTGACCGCAGACAAGAGAGGCCGCGTCGCTCACGCAACTGCTCATATATAACCCACAGGGGTCTGCATTGGGGAGCGCATCTTCATTTATAGCGGCTGGAGTGGCATTGCGACGTCACACAACTTAGTTTTTTTATAACTTAGTGACATTCTACCAAAGTCTTATTCTACTCTACTCAAACGATCATATGCTTATGAGTAACACCTTTCTAGAGACACAAAAAGTTATTTTTTTTAAAATTTAAAGTTGATGTTGTTATACCTATATATTGGATACTTTTAGTGGTGTTTTCTATTTCATTTTAACATCAATTTGTTTTAAGTTTGGTTTTTTCATGCTGACAACAACTAGCCCTTTCATACACACTCTATATATAAGTATACTCACACTCATATCACATCTATATATAATATAGAGGATATTGGCATTTTTTCACAAAGGCTATTGGAATCAATAAGCCAAATGAATTGAGCCGCCAGAAGCTCTACTGACGTGTATCACAAAGGTAGTCCACGCAAATATTTTCAGTCGACGGCGTAGCCTGCTCTTGCTTTATTTTTCATTTCTTATACAGGTATTTTCATACCATATATTGGTGTAGTAGTATGCTGCTTTTCATGGTGACATAGTAATTGATGAGCTATTAACCTTCATATTCCAATGTTTAGTTAATGACCGCGTGGCGCTAGTTTTTTCGTCTCACGTATTTATTTCATTTTTATTTATTAATTTCAGCCTTCTATCGTTAAGTCACTGCCGAAAAAAACCGTAACAAAACAACCATATTAACATATCAGAGTAAAGCACTTTACCCACGGCATAGAAATCGTCAGGATACCACACGACAGCAATAATGTATGTATATTTTAAATTTTGACGATACCTGTAGTAATATGTAATGTAATGTACTCGTATCGAGCTATAATAATTACACATATTTACAATATAACCGCTGTGAATGAAGCCCTTTAGTAGTAATAGTACTTCACGTCAATAGCTGTGGAGGTCAAAAACTTGAACAAATTGAACCGTCCGGAGTTCATTGTAGTCAGGCTCGACGTCAATCAAGGAAGGCAGTATAACACGTTACACGTTATAACAAAGCTGTGTGGAAGTCCCTGCAAATGATTCCAGTTGACAGAGTTCTTGCTGTTCAATTACTCTTTTGGTTCACTATACCAAAATTTTGCAACAATGAATGTACCTATCGTACTAGGTACATTAATTGTTGCAAAATTTAAATGAAAAATATGATAACTACCACGAAAGTAAATTTAAACGTATATTTAGTATTTTACGTTGCTTAAATAAATAAACATAATGCCTATATAGAAAACGAAACTTAGGGCTATTTCAGAGGTTCCGGATAGCTCTTATCTGCCCATTCAATATAACCCTGATCGACTATAAAATTGAAACAAGTGACACTCAAATAAAGAACACAGCTGTTATTTTCATTTATTTATGTACTTGGCTTATCCGGCCGATAAGGTGTCTTCAAGACCTGTGAATTGTCAAACTGTCATTATTAACTGTCAACGCTTACCGTATGGGTATGGTTATTCATTGAAATAGTTAACGAATATTGAATAGCTGTGGCGGTATACTCAATTTAATTATTGACATAGCGACATAAATAAATGAATTACACTAGTAAGGATATTCGAATGTAAAGTAACAAGTGGCTTCCATTGATTGCTAATATGACTTGCAAACAGCGCGGCCAGAAAATTTGGGATGAAAAGACTTCTTCTTTGTGTATCCAAATTTTTCATTCAGAGACGTCGATCTTAATGTAATAGATGGTTACGTATTATAATATCTAAAAGTATTCTAACTATTATTGAAATGACTACGATCATAAGACCTACTGTTTAAAAAACCTAAAGGTCATTTCACAGATTTTTATGATAACTAATGGATGAAATCCGACGATTCACCTACGGTTTATTTAACTATAATTAATTAAGTTAAGGTTGAATTAATTAATGGACTATTCACCTACTGTTGATATATCTGTGGTTAATATTTATATAGGAAATCACAAAAAAACGTTGAATTATAGTTATATATAATTAGATACAAATGAACAACGAACAAATTTAAAGATTTGAAGCAATAGCTTGCAATAATTCCACATGTGAGTATTCCGGGATTTCTTTTAGAATACCTTCAATTTTTTGTAACTTATGCTCATTCTTGGATTTCCTTTTCTTGTTTGTAAAATAGGTTCAAATAATTATAAAAATTATTAGGTAGGTTAGGTTAGAAACATGAAAGACAACGCACGAGCCGAGCGAGCGAAGCGAGCGTGCCGCGGCAGCGGCCGGCGAAGTGCCAGTAAAATCATTGTAAGCCGTAACTACCATATGCCATAACATCATTTCCCACCAAAATTGCTTGTAAGAAAGTTTAAAATAATTATAAAAATTAATAGGTAGGTTAGGTTAGAAACATGAAAGACAACGCACGAGCCGAGCGAGCGAAGCGAGCGTGCCGCGGCAGCGGCCGGCGAAGTGCCTGTCTAATCATTGTAAGCTGTAACTATCAAATGCCATAACATCATTTAGGAACAATTTTGAATGTCCCGTCCATGATCCAATATTCACTTTTTGCTAAGTAGGTCATTAAGGCTTTAGTGCTAAACAGCATTACTCTTTTATTTACGAAAACTTTGCTTTTAATTAAAAATAATTCCCCGTCTCCAGTTGTAACTGCTTCTTCGTTAACTACAAAATCAAATTTTGTTGGTTCTTTAATAGTCAACATAGCTTTCTTTTTTTCACGATTAACTATTTGTCTCAGGGCGTCTTTTGATGGTAAATTAATTGAAATGTCAGCACTAGTAGATGCCAAATGATGTTGAATTAATTGACAAGTCTTAGTTATTGGAGAAGCCTTAATTTTAGTAGGCGAGTCGTCCATTAGATATTTCATGTGTAGTGGAAATATCCAATATTTTAAAAAATCATTAGGTTAATCGTTCGTTAGTGAGATTAATTTTAGTTTAATCGACATTATGTAAATAAAACAGTACTTGAGTTCACCAATATGTGTTATAAACATATATAAATCAACCGTAGTCATTTCAATAATAGTTAGAATACTTTTAGATATTATAATACGTAACCCTTTGTGTGCATGAAATGAAGGTTCGTCTTGGTCTGGGTGTTTTTTTTGTATAATAAGTATGTATTTAAGAATACTAGTAATTTGTATTTGCAGATTACTAGAATTTATCTTACAAAAGAAATAAAATAAAAAAATACACATACCTACTTGACGTGAAAGTCTCTTTGAATTGTTGTACGGTATCCTAATAGCTCAAAAAGCTTTTACGTTTATAACAATTTCTACCATATAATTACGTTTCAAAACTCACTAACAGTTCATCATTCTTAACGATGTACAAGGTGAAGGTTGACTTGTAAAACAACTATAGGAAGAAAGAACATTCTATTTCGAACAAAACCAAGCCAGCGATTAGTGAAATAAACATTTACTCGAATTAACATAATCACCAGGCATAAGTTTAGAAACCATCCAATCCCCGAAAACTTGCCGAGCAAGTACCATTACATTTCCGGAGAGAAAATGTGCCTCGACTCTGAAATGAGACATTAAATCAAAGAATCAAAGGCGGTGCAACCTTGACGGGGTAACGACTACGTTTGTAAATACAAGAAGAACGAGAAAATATATCATTAATCAAACGAGGAACTCTAAGCTTTGAATATTAATTTTTTACGTGATTTTACAACCACGAAACGTGTCACAGTTGACGGCTCTCATTCCGACCAGAGTAAAAAAAACCGACTTCAAAAAGTGGGTAAACTAAAAAGCAAAAAATAAATTTACTTCGCACAAAATAATACGTTTTTTCATTTAGTTAAATAGAAATTATTAAATAATTATTTTATAATTCTGAAGTCGGTGCCAAGTAAAAACAACCTTTCTACAATATCAAATTACAGTTCACACAAAAAGGGAGGCGTAGTTGTGCTAGTGCGCGGTCGCCCAGTATTGGTACTTACCACAGAAATATAACTAATATTCAGTTAGAAAAATGTTGTTAGAATGATTGATATTATCTATACAGAGTTATTGATATTATCTATACAGAATGATTGATATTATCTATACAGAGTTATTAATTGTTTACTTGGCACCGACTTCAGAATTATAAAATAATTATTTAATAATTTCTATTTAACTAAATGAAAAAACGTATTATTTTGTGCGAAGTAAATTTATTTTTTGCTTTTTAGTTTACCCACTTTTTGAAGTCGGTTTTTTTTTTGTTAAAAATTATTTTATTTTACGATTTTAAGTGATGGGTAGACCGAGCAAGAATGTTTCTCGAATGAGCAGACGCTGGTTACTTGAGACGGAAAACTTATTTATAATTAACAAGAATTAAATCCTTTCTCCTGACTATTGAGGGTCACGACCTTCCATCATCAGCTCATTTTACACAATAACTAGCAGTAGGAATATGCGTACAGTAGTGAAAGAATTATCCTTTAACTCCTAACTATTGAGGAGTTGACCTTCCATCATCAGCTCAACCACATAAAATTATTGTGACCAAGCGTAAATCCTGGCCTCGATTAATAAAATATGAGGGTTGCCCCCGATTTCTCTGGGGTCCCATCATCAGATCATGACATGCTAACAATGGGACCACCTTTGAAATATCTCCGTTCCAACAGCTCACTTGACATCATAACTAGCAGTCTGAATATGTGTACAGTAGTGAAAGAATTATCCTTTAACTCCTAACCATTGAGGAGTTGACCTTCTATCATCAGCTCATCCACATAAAAATACGTAAATACTGATGTAGCTTTGAAAAACACACTAAAAACATTACATGTGCCTATAAAATTCGAGGGTTGCCCTCGATTTCTCTGAGATCCCATCATCAGATCATGACATGCTGACAATAGGACCCCTTTGGAATCATCTCCTGTCCAACAAAAAAAGAATCATCAAAATCAGTTCATAAACGACGGAGATATCCGTGAACAAACATAAAAAAAAAAAAAAAAAGCAACATAATTATATACGAATCGAATTGAGAACCTCCTCCTTTTTTAGAAGTCGGTTAAAAACAAAGCAATTTAGCGGTCGGCCGCTAGTAGTCCCACTAGAATCACGGCATCTAGAATACAGGGTTACCTCTGTTGTCATAAAATTAAAATGATTTTTTTTATCATGGTATAGTTAAAATGATACAAACTGGTCGTCAAAGTTGTGGTAATGAAAGTGTTTTGCTAGTAGTCTAGCCAAAAGCAAGAAAGTTAAACCTTTTATTTAAGCATAGAAGAAGAAGAAAAAAAAAATGTAGAAATTAAAAGTTTTACAACCACTTGTCGGCCATTTTCGATAATGATACTGGCTAAACAAATACATGGTTTATCTCACAAGTTTATAATTATTCTCATAATAATATGTTCAAATACGTCTCCTTTACCTTAATTTAATTGTAACGATTGCTTGCATAACTTCAAAAGCAACTACATATCTAAACAATTTTCATAATTATGTTAATTAGTTCGAATAAATATTGATGTGTATCACGAACATAATTAACACTCAGGATGGTGTTGATCATTATATACTCTTAACTCAAACTCATGTAGAGTGGAAACCTCTTCTCCTTTATATAAGGTCTCTCAAGAACCGCACAAGAAACTCTTGATGCGTCAACTATGTCTCAAAACAAGACCCAATGGAGAAAGAATAAAATTTTCATTTACAAACAATTTATCAAAGAAAGATACGCGTTCTTGCGTACATCCCAAAACCACGGCTTTGCAGAGAAACATAACATTATTAAATAACTGAGGTCTGAGTGAAGTCACGAAAGCATCTCGTGTTTATTATGTCGCAAAAAAACTTCTTAACTAAATTATCTTTTGTATAATTTGCGTTATTTTTATGTAACGTAGATATTAAAATATTATCTATACTTATAATAAATCTGTAGAAGTAAAATTTCTGTACATTGAAAATATCAAAAAAATAAATAGCAGGGCGTGTTACTACGCCGACACCGAACCCAAAAATGTAATTAACTTTTTTTTTGTCTGTCTGTCTGTCTGTCTGTTTGTTCAGGCATCACGCAAAAACTACCGGTTCAATTACGATGAAACTTGGTATAATTATTCTTTAGTATCCTGGGCACCACACTGGGTACTTTTTATCCCGGAAAAGTACCCAGTATATTATATACAATAAAATACAAACTTAACTTTGCGGTTTGCTCCCGAACCGCAAAGTAAAGTTTGTCGTGGGTTATTAATGACCTATGACAAACTTAACTTTGCGGTTCGACTTATGAAGATAAACCGAAAGGTTTATTTTTTATAAGTCGTACTGTATAGATTTCAATTTTAAAGTTTAGGTAGTAAATTTGATATTGTACGTAGTGACCGTAGGTTATTTTATAATACTGTTAGGTAGGATAAGTACGAATCCGTATAGATATTAGTTTATAAGGATTTTGCTTATTTATTGCTTATATATTTATTCTAATGTATTTATTACAGTAATGTATGTATTATTTACAATTATTATGGTTATTATATTTCAAATGAATTGCCAAGTTAGACATTGTTTTATCTTATTTATAATTATGATTGATTATGGTTATTTTGACATATTATATTCTATATTGAGATTGACATAATTTATTTTTGACATCATATTATTGACTTAAGTTTCGCCTTCTGACATTATAATGAATATCAATTGATACATTATTTTTATTATTTAATATGATGATTAATGAAAATTAATTCATAATTATTTAGTTTCTTTATTAACTCATTAAATTTGATTTGTATAACCTCATTTCATGTTATTTTAAATATTGTTAAGTAAAGGCAATCTGTGTGTACATTTATTATTTTTTATATTTTTGGAGTATAAATAGTTTTTGTTATTAGAATCTATATATTTTTTTTTTTTGTCTGTTCTGAAACCCTTTTATATACAGTAGTATACACTCATTGTTTTTACTCCTTTATTTTCTGCTTGAAGTGTAAGATATTGCAACCTTATATACTATGGATTTATTAACAAGTAATAATTTAATTCAATTTCTATATTTAAGTTTATTTTCTCTTTAGCTATAATGTTGTTTTGGTTGCTATAACTTACACATAGAATTATTGTCAAAGAACAAACAAAAATTGTATGAATTATTTGAAAAGATGGTGCACATGAGTTTCTCACCAGCTCTTCTCATGATGCAATACCCATCGGAGCTGGTACTTGGATTGATTTTAATTCAAATCTCTAAGTTGAATTATAGTCAATCTAAGCTCCGGTGTCAAATCATTTTATTACAATAAGTATTATAATTTAGTTAGCTAAGTTTTATTTTAATTTTATATTTTTTGTGTTTTGATGTTTGTTTTGACGTGTTCATGCGCCCCTTGGTGCCCATGGAAATACATGATTTGATTTGATTTCATTTATTGAGTTTAGATTAGTTATTATCAGAAATAGGTTTATTTAGGTAGATAGGTATTTTATTTTCTGTTATTGAGTTTTTTTATTGATGTACCTACCAGACAGATGAAATCGCAGGAGATAGTTTGTTTGTTTGAAAGCGCTAAGTTTAAAAACAACTGGGTGAATTTTGATATTTGACATTACGCTAAACTCTACGGGCTGTCATGGACGCACGTGTCGCAATTTCTTATTTCAAAATTTGAATTAGTTTCGAATTAGGTACATGAGTTGTAGCTATTTATCTGTTTTGATTTGTTTGAATATTATTTTCCTTGAGTTTTTGTCGTATATTTGTTTTGGTCGGTTTGGTAATAGATAGGTAAGTAAGTACATGAGTTGTACCTACTATTGTTATATTGACATTGTTACCTTTAGCATTCTTTGTTCATAAAACGACATCCACGCGGACGAAGTCGCGGGTAACAGCTAGTTATGAAATATAATAATGTATCATCAACTACGTACATTCAAAAGATGCTACTTTGAAAACACTGAAGAGTTTACTTGAATTCTGAAATGGACCTGTGTCTTCGAAGCGACATTCAAACCCTTTGTGGGAAACGCCAGGTGACACAATTTGTATATCTTTTATAAGCCCAAATGTAAGCCGTGTTTCAGTCAGATTTTTTGACAATGTCAATGTTCGTTAATAGTTTTACATACTTTTTAAGGTTCCGTAGTAACTACAAGGAATAGTTATCGAATAGTTTTACCCATGTCCGTCTTTCCAAGGCATAGCGTCGGAACCGTTAGTGGTAGAAAGCTGAAAATTTGCATGAATACATAAATATATAATAAAAAATACATGTAAAGAAGGAAGTTTTCTTTTCTGTCGCGTAACTCATAGTGTGTGTTATCGTTAGATAGGTCTTTTAAAAACATTACGGGATTGCTGCGAGAGTTTTTTGATTTAGAGATCCGTTTGCGAGATTAATAACTTTAAAGGACAAATTTTTGTTCGAGTAGACCCCTCCCCTAAGGCTGAATCTTTTGCTCAAAAAAATCTGTAAAGGATCATGGTGGTAGTATTTGTAATGAATTTTCAAGTAAAACTACTACTAATTAGTTCAAGAGTTAAAGAGGTCCAAATGAATCGGTTGATGAAATCACGTAACTCACGAGTAAATAATATACATTTTAAGATACTACCCATAATTTATTTTGAAACGAGTTGAAGATGACTCAATATTAAAAAAACAGCCAAGTGCGAGTCGGACTCACGCACGCAGGGTTCCGTTCCACTATACATCTAAATAAATGTTTTTCTTTATTCTTCATTATATTGGAGTTGATTGGATGAAAGTTAAAATGCGGTTTACGATTTATAACGTATTTAAAATAAACTAATTAGTAGATCTCGTTTACACCAAGTTGTTTTTTTTCTATTTTTGTATGAAAATCTTAATGCGGCACCGAATACATCTACTTACCAAGTTTCCACAGTATAGCTCTTATAGTTACGGAAAAAGTGGCTGTGACATACGGACGGACAGACGGACAGACATGACGAATCTATAAGGGTTCCGTTTTTTGCTATTCGGCTACGGAACCCTAAAAATGGTTATTGCTGCCACATTCTAGTAGCTGTTTCATTATTTAACCGCGTCACTAATCTACCGGCTTTATTACTAGGTCGCGGCGGTTGAGAGTTGAAATATTAGGGCTAGACTTGGTTACAACACTGTGGTATTTCAGAGAACATTTTTATATGATAAAATTGCTCTTAATATTCTACTGGTGTACGTAATTGTACTGGTGTGACTGATTTTTTGTTGGAGAAAAATTAAGTATTCGGAAATGTATATCCTAACTTTACGGACAGAGAAAAGTGGAAAAAGGGAGGGGAGGCCTTTGCCCTGCAGTGGGACACAATAGGCTCGCAATAATAATAATAATACACTAACGTCTACAAAATATATTTGGTCAGAAATAATATAAAAAATCAGCTCGGTCCAATTTTATCGGTCCTCCGAAAACTCTGAGGCAGGAGGCACCCTAAATGGTCATATTACAAATGGTTACACAGAAATTATAATAAAACACAAAGAAACCATAAAAAAGTTTTTATTTTCTCACCGCAATATTTGAAAATAAACAAATAATGATAACCTTATTCTATTAAATACTTATATTGTGGGGGGAGTGGTGTCTAACCTGTATTTCAAGTCACCAGGCCTATAGACAAAAAAGTCTCATTATCTTAGGACATTTGTATTTGTTAACAGAAAATTACAAAAATAGTTTCCAAAAATATACATACTCATAACGAAGGAGGTTATGAAAGCAGTCTAAGCGAAGTATCTTGGGATTCATGGGTATTAAACAAGATAAAATTCATCCAAATATAGTATCTCTAGTGATATTACCTCAGATAACAAACATAGTAAAAACAATATATTGTTGTAGAAAAGACACCTAACTTAATTGCCAGTATTCCGTACATTCACAGTAATTTACGATGACAGAATAACTCCTCATGTTATTTATTACGTACTTTAACTTTCGGGACGTGGTGGCGATACTCGTGCGTAGCACGCATGAATATCGCACTGAAAACTACCTGAAAATAACACGTAGTTTCGTATAATGGTGGTAGCAATTTCACAACATCACGCCTATGTAACCCAGAAGAGTCAGGCAGTGGTGAATAACACCCACATGTTAACTGTTATGTTTATTTCCCTAACAGATGCCGTGATGTGGCATCAATAGCAGTGCTTCGGAACAGATTAATGCTAAATAACAGACCAAAAATATAACCTGAGCGTTCGGTAATTATACCGCTAGACCACGGCACGTGAGAATATTATAGTCATACATACTTCCTTGGGTTGAATTTTTTTTTCTGCAGGTAAATTATGGGCATTTTTTAATCAATAATAAGCCTTTTACTCTGTCCAGAACGCCAGCAGTCACATTTTATAAAAAAGTATAACATTGAATATGTACAACATTGGTTAAAACGTTGGATTTTTACGTTTGCATCCTGCAAAGCCTTTTGATGTCATTAGAAACACATTTTTATCAAATAGAAGAAATAGACTAAAAAGCAGTAGAGAAACAAATGTGGTTTGCTCTTTTTAGTGACAGAGGTAATCCCGTGGACATTCTACTGCCGCCGGCCACTAGCGGACGACCGCTAAATTGCTTTTCCGAAATGAGATTCAACCATCAAACGTGTCTTACAGCGCTTGAAAAATTAATATTCAAAGTGCTTTGAGTTTCTCGGTTGATTAATGAGTGTTTTCTCATTCATCTTGTATTTAGGTATTCCATGTAGACATTAGCCGTCAAACTTTGTCGCTCATGTAATGATGTATTTCAAAGTCAAGAAGCGCCTTCTACTTAAAAACGTTACGGTGCGTTACCTCGCAATGGCTAAGGGAAAGGAGCTGTTTTTTTATGTTAGTAATGCGGGTTTGTTAAATATAAAAAAACATGATTTAACTAAACAAACGCGGTGCTCCTGGTTTTGACCGAATTTTAAAATAGATCCTATATTTTAAACATTAATTTAGAAGTAAGACTGTAATAGTATTTTTGTATAGGATAATATTACAATTACACATTAGTAGCGACAGCATTTAGCAGAAATATGTACAAATATTTCATTTTTAAAAAGTCTTTGGCGTCAAAAAGCCAAATAAATTGTACGGTCAGCCGTTCATTGTAGTTAAAGTGATGTCAATCAAGTTAGGCAGTTGCGTGATTCAGTTGGCGACATGTAATATTGCAAAGAGGGTGCTCGAAATGATTAGCCGCCTCCTGACTGAGCTAGCAGCCTCGCTTGTGAACTTTAGGCGTTGACCGCGGAACTTGAACATGACGCAGTCTCTCGGTCTATAAATTTTCTTGAACCGTGAAAAACGAATATCAATAGAGCAAGGCAAAACGCAACCAACTTAAAAAATAGTGTGTGGAAAGTTTTGGAATACGTATCACGGCGTAACCATGGCTTTTTTGAACAAGGTACGTCCTAAATGAGGATTTGCCTCGGATTGATCACTCAGTCTGTACGCGGCTATTGCAATTGACGTCGTAACCTGCCAGTTTTACTTTTACACTATAAGTCACTAAGTACGTGTTGATAGCTTTATAGTTCTTTCTTTGTGTGAGACGTGCCTCGTGAAATAGTTCTCATTGTTCCATTTTGAAGGGAGAAATAAAAAAGGCAGGCAGAAAACTACAAGTACGTAACTACATCCATTGCTACTTAGTTTTAAGTTGTCTCGTTTTATTTTATGTTCTTTTTCACTTTTGTAATGTGCTATGTTAGCGCCCTAAAGTTTAAAAGATAATAAATTTAGCTAAATTATGTATTGAGATTAGACAAATTCTCGGATGACAATACAATTAATATCACACGAATATTCGTCGGTTAGGTAGTTTATTTTCCTATCAAATCTTATTACAGATAAAGCTTGCATCTTACCTGTCTTAACCAGCTTGAATGTGACTTGCTGTTGATTTTTCAGTTGATCATTGTGTGTTGGATGGTTGAGCTCTCGCAGCGCCATCTCGACGGAAGGTTGTTGCTGCATGGCTGCGAAACGCGTAGGCGTCGCCTCTCTAACCCGACTCAACTTACGGAAGAAACTTACTTTCTTCGACTTTGAATTCGGAGTCGGACCTGTGAAAATGAAATAAATGCACAATAAATTTAGGCGTCTGTGACGAAAAGTTAAACTGTAATATTAATAAAAATAAACCCTCACACTGTTAAGTAAAACCTCATGGGCGTGATAAGAGCCTAGTGAAGCGTTATGTTGTTATTCAGCTAAGTAATCATGCTTAATGGATGTGCACGAGTTAGTTGATGACTCGTTCGCAAAACCCAAATCCCACTCTCATTCAGAACCTTCAAGAGATGATCGTTGAGGCGTTGGCGTCGATGGCGTCGAGGTACGAGCGGAAGTCGGAGGCGTGGAGCTCGGCTCTGAGTGAGGGCGAGGGGGGAGGAGGCTCAGCGAAGATTCCGTCGGTGAAGGAAAGTGCACGGCTGACACATCCGACCGGCGATCTGGCTCAGGCGTGGTCACCCGTATGTGTGCCCCGAACTGCGGTAAGTTCGCAACTTCGAACAGTGCATCGAAATTGCGATCGAATACATTCTTCCTCGAAAACGCCGGAGTGGGAAGGGGAGCGGGCAATTCGAATTCATCAGGAGCGGGGGTTCTAACAATTTTGCCGAATTCATTGTCCTCATGGCGGCCCAGCTTTTTTAGAAATTTAGCCTTGGTGCGCTCACGCAGCTTAGGACGCTCGAGCGACGGCGTCGGCGATGCCGGCGCGCGCTCTGGTGGCTCTGGGGGCGCCGTTTTGATATGAGTTTGGTACCAGTTGAGTTTGGGGGCACGGGGCGGGGAGCGCGCTCTGGGCGGCGGCGCAGGCGGTGGCGGCCCGAAGATGAGGTCAAGCGTAGGCCGCTGCCGTGGCCGAGGCAGCGATTGAGCGATATATGTCAGGGTAACTACTTCATCCGCAGGATATATTACGTACATCCCTGGCGAGACCGCATCGCGCAGGCCCCTCGCGACCTCCGAAGAGGTTTACGCGCGTAGATTTACTTTCTACAAATCTTGGGATGAATCACTCTCATTTGAATCTTGCTTTTAATAGGAGGATACACACAAAGAATAAATAGCGAAATTATGATTGTTCGCGGGTTGGAATGTTTTCAAAAGATAAGTTGCCTTTTGCACACTACAATGTAAGTTGAAGAAGGAATAAGGAATGTTTTATGGAAGGGATCTTGAGCCATAGTATTAGGAAGGGTAGGAGGTTTCTTCGTGTAATCTCTGCTAATTCCATACAACGAATCTTCAACCTAAACAAAAAAGAAATGCTTATTCCACGATAAACTGAGACTGCTGAACATAAGGGAAAAACAAAAAACAATGAAAAGAATCAGTTTTAGCGTGTACCTGTGAGTTTGGACCAAATAAATCGGAAACTCAAACAGCCTGTGTTGACAATGAGCACACCGTAAATGTTATGATAATATTGGAATGAACCTACCAACTTTCTATCGTTATCTGAATAACAAACCTCATGTTGCAAACTTTTATCTTGTTTTGAACTGAAATATTGCAGGTAATTAATTAAGATGCTATTATTTTCCAATCATTTATCAGGTACAGTTAAAAATAAAACTTAATTGGTATTACTTTTTCATCAAACATATTTTTTTTCATATTTATTTTTATTTTACTTATGTGGTAAAGATATATTTGTAACTTAGCTCATTTCGTAAAATGCTCGAGAATATCATGAAATGGTCGCATTCTATGAAATATAGACAGGGAAACATTTTATGGAATACGACCATTTCACAAAATTGCCGAGCATTTCTCGAATTCAGTAAATTCACGAAATGACCACGACATATCTATATCGAAAGCTTATAATACAATACTTTTCAACTTATAATACAGTCAAATACATTTCATCCTTATCTGAAACAGTCGTTATCCTAGACAATTAGTGTACAGCATGAGCACGTCGATGTGACTCCATGTAGTTTAGCTGAAGTGTAAACTAGGCTGAGACAAACGGGTCAAGTGTCGCCACAATGGCGAAGGGCTCCCCAGAACAGAAGGACACTTCAAAATTTTACAAGCGGGGCGATTCTGTACAGATTCATTTAAATTTTCCTTTGCTTTCACTCATAAGGGTAAGCTTTGTTTTCTAATGAGATCAGAATATGCACGTATCTTTTAATTTAGTAGAATTAAATTCTTTGATAGAAAGTAATATTTTGTATAATTCTGTTCAACTGTATGTTCTTTATGGCATTTATCAATAGAATGCGCCATTGTGTCTATGATTCTGGCAGCATATATATTACGGTCAAAGCAAATGAAAAGCTTTTAAAATCTACTTTTCATATCGATAATATTTTTAGTACCTATAAACAATACATAGACGCAAGAATCTCTAAAGGAACTCATAATGTTTTGGTGTAACAATATTTTATCACTTATCCATCTATCGAAAGAAGACTATGTACAGTGGGCCAAGCAATTAGGTATTCAGGGCCAAAACTCGTTTGCCCACTGAACACATCTCTAACACACCTACATACCCTGGCTTAAAACCCAGTCAGAGTCTGAAATTCTGAATTAATATCGAAATAATTTGTTTTAAAGTGTTTGTGCCGTTTTACCCAATGCTATTTACAAGATAAATGTTTTAAATTTAGGCAATCTGAGGGCATGTAAAATAAGGTTTCATTCACTCCAAAGCTTTTATATTTTGTCGTCCTAAATAATAATCGGTCAGCAGAGTAGACTTTATGCCAACTTGGAAGATCTTTTATCAAATCAACTACACCCGAACGATTGTATGTTTATTTTTATGGTGGATATGCACGCGTTTGACTACGATCACACCTAATGGTAAGAGACGATGCAGTTTACGTAAAGCACGCTTACCTATGAGATACCTATACACTCTTGCTTTGAAGATACCCAGATATGTACTCGTATGTATAGATTTACGATTATAACTAATTGTTTCATAAAAATACGTCATACTATTAACAAAATATAATTTAGATTTTTTGAGAATTGTTTGAATATTTGTCTTTATCTTAAAAGGATAAATCTACCTCAATAATTGTCATTTTGTGACATGTTAATACCTAGCAATGTCCGTACAATATAGGTCTATTGTGTTAAGTGATTTGAAACACTCGACTGAATGCTAGTTTTCCACGAAAGCTTTCTATTTTGTAACCGTTTACCACTGTTTTAGTCAAAAACATCGCAAACAACAGGTTTGATGGAATATTTCTGTTCGGCAATTCAAGACGTGATTAAAACTGTGATGATTATTATGTATTTAAGTTACATTATAATTATAATATTAGTAGGAAAATAATATTTTGAATGGCCCATGATATTTTACAGGTTGAATGTAACAATAAAACAAATGAGACGGATACACGTGTCTGTTATTAAAATGAACGCTGTTATTCCAATAATTAATTAAGCCCGCATAATTTCGTCATCACTGAATCTAAAATATAAGAAAGAATCTCGGCTCATACTAACAAAAGAAATGCTTCCTCACTTTCCATCATTCACATTCTCACGGCACTTACTTGTATTAAGCACGGGACCTTTTGAAGGATTTCCCCAATTTGGTCAAGGGTCAGACTCATTCTGAAGATTCACTTCTTTTTGTAGATTGTTTCATCTTTATCCTATCCTTTAAATTTTCGAAACAACACATTTAAGCTGGCCTCAAACGGGTGGAATCTTTCTCTGAATTCTTATTATTATTAAAAAAGAACGGCAAACAAATTAACTATTTATATTAATACTAACGGTCCCGTCAGACGCAGTTCTGTCTTAACTATGAATACATCCTATTTGACGTTATTTTGCAACACGAATTCTGCCTATGTTATGTCAAACCCCATAAGCAAATCATTAGATAATTTAATATGGTGGTTAAGTATATTTTATTGTCAAATTTGCCGCGCATATTTAAAATTTTTGGTTCATATTATAAGCCATCTCATGACAATAGCAAACAACAATAAACAATCAGCGATATCGGTCCAGCCGTGCCCGCGTGATGCCGTGACCAGGAGCAATAGTGATTCATTTATATATATATTATATAGACGCAGGTCTTAATCGCGTTAATATTTCCTTGTTTATAATTATATATTGATGTGTACAAATCGTGAAAGTTTTAAAATCATATAATCACTTAATATTTGTGTTCACTTTTGATTTTATTTCCGTGTTAAATGATGCATACAATGTTACATCTTATTGATTTGGTTACTGGGTTCAACGTATGCGGCTTGGCGATCTGCCGACAAAACATGTTAAAAACCGACTACAATATATTGCTATTAATAATGATTATATTTTTTTCAGTAATACGAAATATCAGATTACTAACTAATGTTAGATTTTGGCATTTTTTTATGTTTGTTTCATTACATTGGGATTGTAAATGGAGCGTAGAAACACAACTCACTATTATATGAGTTGCCAAATCACAGCTGTTGGCTAGACTAGCCATAGCAACCATTCATGACGGTTGATAAATAACGCTATTTGGCAAGAAATTGTAAAATACGCTAAGCCGCCATTGCCATACAATTTTACAGAATTTTATTGCGCTGGAAATGTGAAATGTGCATTTACATCCACACTATTCCGCATTTCGAGATTTACCTAGGAAATGTTGAAATTTAAATTTATATTGCCCAAAGTTATAGAAATAAAATATCGTTGAATGTTTACCATAACCAAAGAAAAACAAGCATATGGGATATGCAGAAGTTCAAAGGTCATTCAAAACATGTAAGGTGCTACAACGCTTAGGTGTAACAATGACGTAGCCCTACTAATATTATAAATGCAAGAGTTTGTTAAACTTGCATGCAAAAATACCGGATTTAGTTAGGTAACATTTTGCAGAGGTGTTATAGATGACGCGGCATATATAGCCTAATTGAACACGGGGGCGGAGCCGTAGGTGGAAGAAGATGGAAAATTCTATAGAAAAAATATTCAATACGATGCTTACAGTATATTATTGGACCTTTGTGGCCATACCACGTGGCAGATAAAAAGATCAGGTAGTAAACGATACGTTGGGCCACATTTTATTGAAACATAAAAATATATTGGACGTTTTATATGCATAGGTAAGTTTTATATTCTGTTAATATTACATCATGTACAAGTTGGCCTTTATCGGTACATATTTTATGATAAAAAATGTGTCAAAATGTGTTGTATGTGGGCTTATAAAGTTCTCTGCAAATGTAATTTTCTAACGAGCAATTTTAACCCATATACTGTTAGTTACCGAGTACATGACAATAATCGCAGCGAGAACGAATTGTAAATAAACTAGTAACAAGTCACATGCAATATACAAGTGTATTTTTACTATACTATAAAATATGTATTGCAGTTGGCAATTCACAAAATAAGAAACTGTTTTATGAGAAAAAAATATGTGAACGTAGTATTTTCAAAGACTACTTTTAATAAGTAGTCTTTGAAAATACTACGTTCACACGTGTAATTAATAAATACACCCTATTAGCGTTCAGTTTTAAATTACCTGTTTACAATTAATTAATGTTCTATTGTTGTGTACACTTGCCACGCACTTATGCATCAAAAGCATAATGTAGGAAAACTGTTTAAACATTCATGTAAACTTTAATTTAATCAACGATTAAACATTGGCATTAAACGTGGCAATGCTGCCAGCCTTCTGGCCACGGTTTCTGCTGTGGATAGCGATGCGAAGGAATTTTATGACGCATAATTTAATTGTTTTATTTTATTTATTAATGAACACGTATGTCGTATGCCAGAAGATCTTTGGGCCAAAACTACAACACAATGGGTCCCGAACAAAAAGAAACAACAACGTGGCAGACCCAGAAGAAGATGGCGAGATGAACTGGATTCCTACCAAAATGACTGAGCACTACAAGCCGTAGACAGAGACAAGTGGAAAAAGGGTGGGGAGGCCTTTGCCCTGCAGTGGGACACTATAGGCTCGTAAATTTTTTTTATTAATTGTGTATGTTAAATAGTGTTATTTTTAGTTAAAAGTTATTAATATTATTTTTCTGTAAAGTCTTTCTGACTTAATCAGCCAACTCAATCATTTTATAAAATGTCAAAGTAGCCTATTACATAAAGTATCTAAATTTTGTCTATTTTTCGTTTCGAAGACGGTGTTTTAAGAATCATACAAAGGATTTGTATTCGCAATAAAACCAATAACATTATGACGTTAATGGAATTACTACGAGGGCAAGGTCGTCTTTTGTAGAGATTGTACAATGCCATTCCAAGTTACATTACATACTAGACAAGTTTTCTAATGCCGCTGACTTGCGAAAATATAATACATACAATAATTAGTTTTATGCTTATTTAATTTAAATGAATAAAGAAAATATCCTCAAAAATCTATAAATAGTGTGAATGTAATAAACTTGTATTTTAGGACGCTCCTCAAAATAAACGCGGTCGGCTAAATACGGTGACCGCAAAAGTATGATTTGAAATGACCTATTTTTATTAAATAATGCAAATTAATGAGCCAGAAGAAGTTGAAAAAATATATGTCAGAAAAACAATCTAAACCACTCATATAGAAAGAAAGAAAGAAAGAAAAAGCATTTAATTAGACTCATAAAAGGAGTACAAGTAAAAATAAGGCATGCAAAAGTAAACTATATTTAGGTAATTCTCTTATATCGAGACATTGTTATTTTAAAAACTATAACACTGAGTATTTAGCACAAAAGACAACCTAAAAGGTATGCTATTATAAAAATAACAACATCCAATTGCAGAAATACTTATAAGAATTGGATACGAACATATTTCGAAATGTAGGCGAAATGAATAACAGTCTGAGATTGCCAGATAAAAGCCTCGTTGAGGAAAGTTTAAAGGCTTCCCGGCGAACATTTGCGTAAAGGCTATATTTGGCGAAACAGGAAAATACTTAACTCAACGTGGATTACTAATACCTAAACAAACTTTTATTAAATGTTGTCGATCACGTGTGTACCAATTTGGACAACCTTTTCAAAGGCTATATTTACACCGACATCGGTGCAAATGTATCATCAGGCGATAAAATAATATTACAACTATTTAAACGGCGTTAGATGGCTGATATAATAATAATAATTATTATTATAACTAAGATTTCTTCTATTTGATAGAACGCCAGAAGCAATTACCCTACCCAATAGTCCTAATGACAACGCCAAATACAAGTTCAAGTCTGCAAAATAGAACTCAAAATTCGAATGATTTACAATCTAACGGTTTACCAATTTTCAAGTCAGTCATTGACCTAATAGACAGAACATATACGATAACCTATTAAAAGCAATGAAGTTCCAGGCATTGAGGATGGTGTCACGTCAAAGTGTTCTCGCTCTAATAACGAGATGCCGAGGCAGTGAGGCTACGCTCGCAGAGGCATCCAACCTCTCCATGCGAACTTTATTCTACGGACTATACGTACGGACTATACGTATTGCGGCTTTATACGGATTTTCTTTTATTTTCCGTTTAATGGGGCACTTTATCCTCCAGCAGTTATTTAATTTAAAGAGCTAGCCTTTTGCAGATAGCCTTTGTTTTATGTGAGGATCTTTAAATTAATGCTTTTATATATGAAGGTAGCTTTAGTTACTAGATATATATTTTTTTTATTTTAAAAGTCCAATAGACTTTTTGACTCAGTGACGGAAATTATAACTTAACTTAATTTTTCCCTTTCAACTTTTGCATCCAATAATAGCTTAAACAATGCAAAGGTTTATTGAATACATAGCATCGCACCTCGACATCTACCGGGCTCCAATTGCAACTCCGTGCAGCTATTGTGAATTTCCTGATGGAAAGATCACAAATAACACTTTGCCCGACCGGGTATCGAACCCGAGATGGTTAGAGGGACATACGCTAACCACTAGACCATCGAGGCAGTTGTTTCATCGAATAACTTTCTGTAAATTTCATCACGTTTTATAAACACTCGCAACTTTTGCAATAGAGAAGTTTTGCAGCGACTTTGGGTCCCCTCATCGGAATTTTTCACAATACTAATGAGGAAGGATGGTCTCGTGGCTCGTTCTATTGTGGAGGAGCACTCGACCTTTTCATCTCGCAACGGATCTTGACCTGAGCAGCACTATATATTGCGTCTGTGACATACGTAGCAAAATATGTTAATCTTCTAGATCTTTCTTTGGCTAGGTATGGGTCATGGCTTGGCGTAAAAAATAGCTAAACAGTGCCACAACATTGTCAGATCCGCATGCGTATTCCATATATATGGAATCACTCGTAAAAATAAAATCTGTTAATCAAATATCGACAGTATTTAAATGGAGGTAAGAGATGCACTTAAATTTTTAAATCGACCGTTCCCCTTACATAATCACACGTGCCTCTATCAATTATTATTTTGTACTGAAAATTTCGCAGCTCACGTGAGTGAGCAAATGTTGTATATAATGTATATAAAACCTAAGTTGATTACATTTTATATGATGATGTTTTAATTGTAGGGTTTATTTGAAAATAAATAAATACCTGCGTTCTGCTAAACAACTGTTAAAGTTATGTAAAGATACTCGTAGGTATTGAGGGGTCATATTCTTTGGAGGGGTTGTACAGCCTGTCGAGGGTTGTCAGTCTTACAGACTACCTACATGACGTCATGCCTGGGGAAACCCCATACCGCAAATACTTAGGTGGAAGACACGCCAAGATACTTATATTCACTTGAAATCCATTTGAAATACATAAGGAAAAGAAACAAGTAACTAAAATGTTTTTTATTCTATTTGGAATTTTGAGAAATCCTATTTAGAAGGGAAGATTAACGTTAATGATGCCTCGGGTATTTTACCCTTTCCAGTAAATCGTGATCGGAAAAACAGGAAACATTTTTGTACTTCTAACTGGAATTGGAGAAATAGAACTTCATTCTTCATTAGGCCTCTCTGGTTGACGTCAAAAATTTGTCACTTTTGTACGTTGTGTTTATTCCAACTAAATGTTTCATAAATTCATCAGCAATTAAATTAATAAAATCATATGCGTACAATTCATGGTATACAAACAACAACGACACACGAACAACGTTCTGAAGAAAACTATTAGCTATTATCATTCAACATCTTACTAATATTATAAAACAGAAATAAAATTAAATCATAACATCAACTGATTTGTCAAAATTTATAGCTAATAAATCATGTTTTAAGGTGCTTTCAGACTGCGAGCTTCGCTTGTCATGTAACGTTACAGATTTGAATATTTCACCAGTATGGGAAGTTAACCGAGCAATACAAGTGCGTGACCCGTAAATATGTTTTATATTTTAAACAACTAGCAACATTTTGGTTTTAACTAGTACATTAAGATTCGTCTTTTCGAAGATATGTGTGTTTATCATATTAATTATCGCTCGCTAACGGTGAAAGAAACATCGTAAGGGAACCTGCATTCCTTAGAGTTCCTAAAAAGTGCTTAAGGGGGTGTGAAGTCTACCAACCTGCACTTGGCCAGCGTGGTAGACTATGGCCAAGTGCGAACCCTTCTCATTATGAGAAGAGGCCCGAGCCCAGCTGTAAGACATGTATTAGATACAGGGCTGCTATTATAGTAACATCAAATATCGAGTGCTGAATATCGAATGCCAAATGTTACATTACACGCGAATGCTCGCCGGTCTGGCAACATCAATAGCCGCAGTAATTAACATACAAAAAATCACGTATATATTACCCAGAAGGGTGTGACCAAGATGTACAACACTCACACTTCACCTATTATGCTTAGATCCCATGGGCCAGTCCCAACCTTATCCTGAGTTGTATAGCGAGTAGACTTGATTGTTTGCATGTGAATCGTTGCTGCAAGTTGTCCACCTCGGTGATAGATGTGTGGCGATGATTCACATAAATTCATGACTTAGGTCAAGTAGTTAGAATAAGACTAGTGTTACTAACACATATGAGTCTTGTTACTTGAAAAATAAAGCAATTATTATTATTATTATTATCCCATGGGATCTAAGCATAAAAGGTGAGCTAAGGGTGAGCTTATTGCCATCCACCGGGTACGATTCCAACTCCATGCTGCTATTTTAAAATTTCCTGATGGAAAGTTTACAAATAACACTGCCCGACCCGGGAATCGAACCCGATATCTCGCGGTGAGAGGCGCGTATTATATATTATTATGATATAATTTTTTTATATTGTAAACGGTCGTCTATTAATATGTGTCTATATTATCCACGGGCCCTTGAATAGCTCTGCAGCGGATGTTATTTTTCACCATTCGAGGTCATTAGTCATGACGTTGACGGGACACGAACGTTTTTGTATTGGTATAGGAAGTAGTTAATATTAATGCCGTACAGTTACGTGTATATTACATATGCTTACGTATACATATAGGTATGTAATTATAGATGTCACTGCATTGATTTCAGGATTACCACATCTACTGCCGGTGTTCATTAAGCGCTTATGTTGATTTGATTGAGGTAGATGACAATGTTATGTTTAATATACTAATGCTTGAAAAAAACACAATTCCATACTGAAATCTCACAGCCAGATCTAGCTTTTTATATAAATACGCATCAATCATGAACTCACAATGAAAATTACGCAAAAAAAAAATAGTTTAAAAAAACTAAAAAACACGCTTTTAAAGTACTTCTAACTAAAAAGTGAAAAATAATTCCTAATATAAGCTGAAAATGGTAATGAACAAAAAATACTAGTATTATTGTGAAAAAGCGTGGGTTGCTCGATAGACGAAAAATATGGCACAGAGCGCCCCACGCACGCTAGTTAAGTACTAGTACTTTAAAAGCGTGTTTTTTTAAAACTATATTTTTATTTTTTATTTTTTTTTTATTTTTTTTTTTTTTCATCGAATGATTGCATTGTCATACATCTTTGACAGGTGTGCAAAATTTTAATGAAATCTGTCCGTTTAAAGTGGGTCAAAATCGAATCCAAAGGAGTCGGTTACATACATACATACAGATGAAGCTAATATAAGCGTGTTAAAAAAAATGGAATTTATGAATTCTTTTTTCAGATATGTTGCAATGTACAAAATATTTCTAGTGAATCTTTTCAACCTTCGTATCGTGATCGAGCTTACCGTCTAGTCTACATCTGAAGAATTTACATCCAAGAAGTTGAAAATTCGCTACCAACTTGAATACCTGTATGAGTAAAAATATGTATGTACATTTTAACTCAATGTTATAAATGTTTTTGAACTAGAATATCTCATTAATATCCGTTATTTTTGGCGCCTATATTACTTAAATATAAGCGCTCTATTTATGTACTTTCTATCATGTTAACAAAATTGTTTAAATCATAATTTGAGTTACATACAAACAAAATTACAAAATAATTTTGTAAAATGAAATAATATTAAAGTAAAACCCATAATACTTTTGTATGGAAAAGAGCCAAGCAATGATTGCCGTTAAGCTGCTAATTACTACTTAGTCATATTATGAACAAGAACTTGCAAAATTATAACATTGTTGCCCTAATACGTTATGTTGCCACTAAGTAACAAATCGTATAATCTATACTAATATTATAAAGAGGTAAAGTTTGTGTGTTTGTTAAATTGTCAGGGGTAATCTCGGAATCTACTGCACCGATTTTAAAAATTCTTTCACTAATAGAAAGCCACATTATCGCTGAGTGTCATAGGCTATATAAAAAACCGAAAAATTAAAAGGTTTTTACGTGGTAGTCCGTTTTGTAAAGAGAATCGGAGAAAAACTCATCGTTATACGTGAAGGCCACAGCAGCGCGGCAGCGGCGCGCGATGGTTTCGGCTTATTTCGGTTCGCGTTCGTGCTCACTTCGGAAGAAGGAGGCGTGACCTTCCTTTTACATCTGAGAGGTAGGTACCCGCGCGGCTCATTCGCACGGTCGGCTCTTTACGCAGCGGACGTCCCCAAAATTGAATTTTTCGTAATACACTTTCGACATACATTAATTTTATTTTCGGTACATTAAAAAAAAATTCTTTTATGTTTATATAGTTTTCATTTAATTTAGGTTATAGATAGGCATTAAGTTTGTTTCATGTACCTAGATATTAAATTAGGTTATAGCTATTAAGTTAGTTTCATGTAGATATTAATTTAGGTTATAGGTAGGTATTAAGTTTGTTTTGTGTAGATATTAATTTAGGTTATAGGTAGGTATTAAGTTAGTTTCATGTAGATATTAATTTAGGTTATAGGTAGGTATTAAGTTTGTTTCGTGTAGATATTAATTTAGGTTATAGGTATTAAGTTAGTTTCATGTAGATATTAATTTAGGTTATAGGTATTTAGTTTTTTACAATTAGGTTAGGTTAGCTGAGAAGTTTTGAACAATTAAAATTATCCTGCGACTTGGTCCTCATGGAATTCGTTAATTGGAAACTCCGAATTCGTTAATCGGAATCTCGGGTATCTTCTTTCACGAATAGAAAGACACATTATTGCTGAGTGTCATAGGTTATACATATAAAAAACCGAAAAATAAAAAGGCTTTTACATGGTAGTCCGTTTTGCAAAGTGAATCGGCGAAAAAACATTCGAATGAAAACGTTTCTTACGAACGCTGCCTTAACTATGAAAGATATATATTTTTGAACATTATGCCCAACGAAGTGGGCACGGGTCAGCTAGTGTAACTATAAAATCAAGAGAAAACCTTTTCTTAGTGTATCTTCGATTGGTCTCAGATTACGAGCCTCAATCCCTCAGAATTGCAAGTAGTAATCTTGCGGCCGACATTCAAATATCAATTTTTACATCTTCAAAGTATTTGACCCGAAGACGAAGGCAAGATGACCTTTACTAGTCTGTTTTTTTTTAATTACTGTAATATTAACTTGAAAATAATATTATTATGTATGTTAGTTGACTTTAATAGGCTTGTAATTCAATGTCTACTAAACAAAAAGATATTTGATTTGCTTAGAAGGAGTAACTTTTTTGTTCTGCTATAACTCGCAATATAAACATTATTTGTTTTGCATTTAGTAAAACATATTTGTAAACATTTTCTCATTAAACAAGACAATTCTGGAGCACTCCGTCATTGTTTGAAGAAAACATCAAAAATATAATTAAACCAGACTATGTTTTTCATAACTTGTAAGCCGAGGAGCAATTTAACACTCTAAAAATTATTACTAGCGTAATGGAAAATGCAGAATCGAGCGGATTCCGCATAAAATTAACCTAGAAATGGCGTATACATAGAACAAACGGAGCCACGTTGGTTGTCATTAGTGAAGGAAACAGTGTATTGCGGAGTGCCACTCATTTCCTTCGGGACATCAGTTTCCGATATGCGAAGCGATGGCTAGATTGCATTTGTAATGTGTTTCCCGATTTGCATGGATATGTTATAGTTTGATGATTTGTGTTATGATGTTATACATCTATGGAAGCCGTAATCTGTAACAAATTGGGTTATTCTGTTTTGGCACTTACGTTTTTTATATACGTTGTTTGAGTTTATACTACGGTCATTTGGACAAGTTGTCCAGGCGTTTTGAAACTGAGTTTTATAATAGATTTGGATGAGCTCACAGCGAATTTCCACTTTCGATAGTTTTGAAGGCCTAGGTGTTGCCAGTTCATCGTCCTCTGTTTAAGTGTGCTAAGCAAATCTACCGAATTTTTGTAAGAAGAAGAAGAGGGAAGCATTTGCTATCGTCTATCTTTGGATTCCTTACATCTAACATGTCACGAATTCTGAGATATAATCGTTCTTGTGTTTTACGTAAACTTGAGTGGCAAAGTTTAAATTCGAAAAGAGCATTTTAAAATCTCACGTGGTGCGATTCTTTTACAAGAAAATATTGTTAGAAGATTGCCTCGATGGTCTAGTGGTTAGCGCCTCTCACCGCGAGGTCTCGGGTTTGATTCCCGTGTCGGGCAAAGTGCTATTTGTGAACTTTCCATCAGGAAGTTCAGAATGACATTTCAGAATTGTGCCCGGTGGATGGCGATAGGCTCACCCCCTATGCCATGGGACCAAAACATATCAGATGAAATGTGGGTGTTGTATAGCTCTGCCACCCTTCTTGGTAATAAAGGGGTGATGTTATGTTATGTTATTCATGCTTATGCTATCCAGGATCAAGTTGAGAAGCCAAGCACAAGAAGGCTAGGAAGTTAAAGTTCAGTTTCAGCAGCGGCGCACGAAATGAGTCCTATAGTTTGAAGTTTAGTTCAGAAGAACCTCAAGTAAATTGTTAGCAGTAATACTCGTAGCCCTCTGGACAAACGGCACACGATAGCGCAACTCTGACTCTCTCACACGACGCTGAGTGACGTTTCACCACGCTCTTGCACCGAGCGTTGCGTTACGGCACAAGGTAATGCAACTTTGACTCTCTCACACGCCGCTAAGTGATCTATCACCTCACTCTCGCATCGAGCGTAGCGTTATCTATTCTTACGACGCAGTGTTGCTGCCACTTGTCTCGGGCTCCTGACGTGATTTGAGAGTTTGTCGTCGAACTAAGTACACTCAACTGTGCTTGAAGTTTGTACGGACTCTTCCAAGATTGTAATTTTTTTGTTTTGTCCCAAACCTTGCTCTTTGACGTTGATTAAAAAGTAATTAAGGTGCTTCCTTGTTGCTGCCTTTATATATTTTTTTGTCTTTTTTATACCTCTTACAATTTCCACATAATTAAAACCTGACCTTGAATGGAAACAATTTGCTGACAAATGAATCAAAAAATGATGTATTCACTAAAAGCATCAAATCTCGTCAAGTAAGAAAATAAATTGAATTATATTTCGTTAAGTAGCAGTCGTGTTCAGGTATAAAATTCTTTTGACTAAGTCAGGTATATAAAATTATTATGCTTTTAGTACGAAGATAAGCAGTTTTCACAAAATATGTTTGAACCATGAGCAAAATGCTAAAATTGTTTAGTCGTTGTTGAATAAGGATAGATATATATAATCAAAGTTTATTTTATTGAATTTTTTTTATAACTACACTAAATTAGAAACCTGACTGTTATATCTGTCTAATCTTGCCCATAACCTGTTGATAAATGAAAGCATTGAATTTACAACAAACTATATTTAATATTATTAAATAAAAAAAATATATGCGGAAACAAATTGACATGTCACGGAGCCGGACAGAGAGAGAGGCAGAGACCAACATAAAAACATTGGCAGAAACATCAAGAAGGTGCGTCATACTCCAACACACGCATTGTTTTTTTTTTAAGAAGGTTTACTATTTAATAACAAAATGTAAATACAAAAATACATAAATTTGAGAAAAGATTGCTTCCACCCTCCACTTTTGTTTTAATGCTAAAGCAAAATAAAGTAACAAAATTAAATATCCTACCTCTATTAGTTAGACAATCACGTATTTCGTTTCTTGTATTTGGCAGATCTCAAATAAATTACTTTGCCGAATACCAATCAACAAGGTGAATGTTTGACGTACGGACGTGAAGTGAAGCCACGTTCTTAAGGCTTTATGTGCAGTGTTCAGGTGGAGGGTATTCTGCCAATGGGTATTTACTATTGTATAAATAAGCTTTGTTACTGCATAATGATAGGAAAACTTTAACGGTTTGTATTATTCTTTTTTTTTTGTGTTCCCGTATATAAAAAAAAAATCCCGTAAAATAATGTAATTTTAAATATTCAATAGTATCATAAATTATTACAATAGTTATGTAAAAAAAAACTAATATAATCACTTAGTATCACGCAATATCATATATTCGTAATTTAATTTGTGCAATAATTGTTAATTACTATGGGAATTACGTCATAATTAATTGATAGTTTAGAAAGCGAGTTTGCGATAATAATGCCGCTTACTTATCAAGTGAAATGTATTTTGTTAACTTGAAACAATTGACCTTTCTTTTATTTCTTAAAATATATTGATACAGACATAGATTCCCCATCCTAAATCTATTAGAAACATATACGGGTAGATTAGTATATTAATTTTCTAACATGGCTTTAAAATCCAATTACCTTGAATGGGTGATGGATCAAAAGATGTTGATGGATTACTTCGATGTCGTCTAGGTCCCACGTTGCCAATCTAGTTGGCTGAAAACGTCTCTACTTTGATGGATCCTGGCACTTAATCACAGGAACCTGTCAATGTAATCGTGATATTGCACTATCTATATCAATACAAATAAATAAAATAACATCAAAATAACAACGTTTTTCAGCTAATACAGTTATTTGCACGATACCAATGCCTAAAATACAATTTTAACCACCGTGACTACGAATGATGCAAGTCATTTCGAAACGTCGAGCATTGGTATTTATATATTTTTTGTCTGTCTGTCTGTCTGTCTGTTTGTATCGGCTAATCTTATAAACGGCTTTATATATAAGTAACAGACTACAAGGCGCGTAATATATGCTGCTTTTGATGTTGTGGGGAAGATAGTTGAAGACTTCAGATATAACATAGGCTACTTTTCATCAACGTAAGTACATTGCAGGGAATTTGTGGTTTGGGTTTTCTTTACTTTACGCTATAGCCAACAGGAGAGGATCAGTGGCGTTTAAGGCTAAGAACTCATTCCGTGGTTTTTCTCGCTCTATATATCTTTAACGACCGGATGGTGGTGTGTAGCTGCGTGCGACGCTGAGGTCGCGGGTTCAATCCCCGCACAAGACAAATCTTTGTGAACATGAGGGTTTGTCTTGGTCTGGGTGTTTCTTTGTATAATAAGTATGTATTTACAAAAGAAAAGTATATTTGTATTAGTATCAGTTATTCTAGTACCCATAGTCCAAGCTCTGCTTAGTTTGAGACTTTGATAGCGCTGCGTGTATGTTGTGTGATAATTATATGTATAAAAAACTGTGCAGTCTTAAACCACGTCGTGAAAATCGATTTAGTTATTACACTAATATCAACGGAGCCTGCGGGCCCGTATCCAGACGAGGGCACGGTCAAAACTCGCGCCGTGGTGCTTAACCTAAAGCGAGGATACTTGGAGGTCCGTTGGACACCTATTACAAATCCTTTTTAACAGAAATTACATAACCTAGTTAGTAGTAGATTTTTTTTCTATGAACAATGCCTTAAGCGCATTATCATTCTACGAAAATAGGATGACTCAGTTTAGCCTGATTGTGTAGTCAGACTTCTTAGTACCTAATTAGCAGGATTGAGTTTGTACGGCTTCAGCCAGTCGTCGGTGTGATTTTAAACACAATCAGAATGCTAGCTATTGATTTATGTTTACCAGATATAGGCATAGCTGGTAGAGAAAGATGGATTGCTTGAGTGAAAGATAGCATGGCTGGCAAGTGGGTAAGTGCTTACGACGTCTGATATAAAAGTATAAAAGGGCTGATAAGGGAAGAGGCATGATGATGATGAAGGCTAGTTAGAGAGTATAATAACAAACTCTAATATATAGTTATTAGCATTGGTTTTGCTGTAGGCATCATCGTCTCATATTTTCTCTTAATATTCTTTTGCTTCATATTTAGCTCATCAGGACTATTTATGCTCCTAGATCTCGAGAATTTATTTAATATGTTTTTAAAACATTGTAAACTTATTTTGTGACCAATGTCCATACTCTTTGGTAAACTTTCTTTAAAGATCACTTTTAAAATTTAAAAAAATATTTTTGAAATTATTGTCAAACCTGAACATTCTTAGACATTTTCTCGAGTGTAAAATAGGTACAGGTTGCTTTAACATAGACGTTTCTGTTTTCTTTCTACAAATACATAAAGATGTCATAATATTCAGGTCATATCAATTCAGCTGTTGTCGACACGTATTTGTAGCCTAAAACATACATAAACGATTAACACCTCATTGGCGTTACATTCATGGCTAAAGGCAAACGGCCTGGGTATAAATGTTGATTGTATCGACAGAGCTGTTGATTGATGAAAAATGGATTGTGTGCATGTTCCCTGTAATTGAGGGCAATGAACTTGAGCAATGAATAATGAACGTGGCTGTTGTCTGTTTTACCGTTGTTCCCAGTGACTGCTTTGTTGGTCTAGTCTGATGGTTAGTACAGCTGCTGCTGATCGTGAGGTCTTCGGTTTGATTGCTGTCAGGTAATAGTAGTATTATTTGAGTAGTGTTGTTAGTCTAGAGTAGTTTTACATGTTTAAGGCAGCAAAGAAATGAAAAAGATTGGTTTGATTTAAAATTATAATTGATTTGACGGGCATTAATTCCCTCAAATGCTATTGGTTTAAGATAGTTGATATTCCAGTCTATGAACAATATGCGTAGGAGATATTGTAGTGATCGACACACCTACGTCTGACCTTCTTTAGCAGATAATAATAACCAATTAGCACTGTTTTTCTATATTATTATGAACTATTTTTGAAGAGATCTTAAGAAGAAAATAGATTTGATCTTAATCAGAATTACGTGACAATAAATATAAATCATACATAACTAAAAGATCACACATCTTTATAGAGCTGAATACTTGCCATAAAATTTTACAGATATTATAATATTTATGTAGATAAAAGTATTTTTATTCAAAAAATACAGATTGATAGTATATTTGCATTCAGAACACCATAGAAAAAGAGTGCAAATATATATTACCTGCACGAACATTTGACTAAGACGATAAGCCACAAAATTGCCATCATCTTAAAAAAAATCATCCATATTATATTTGCACACGTGGCTGTTAACTTTACGCGTTATAAAACGTAAATGAACCATCGCGTTTCTAGTTTATTGCAGCAGTAAATGACATCAAACGCACACTATTCAGATTTTAGCAAATACTTCTTAGAATTTCAGAACAAAAATAAAATAATTTTGATGTTTGACCTAACTATTTATAATGCTCACTAAAATAAAGAAGTGTTATACATTTGCGAGGTCCTTGATGAAAAATATACTAGTTAGATGGACTGACGTCATGAGAAGGGCAATAGAGGCGTCTCGCCGCCATGCCGTCTACAAACTTCACTCTACTGAAAACGTGGTTTGTAGAAACTTTGCATGTAATTGCAATACTCAGTAGTAAAGAAACAAAAAAGAATGGGAATTAATATTATTAACTTTTTTTATTATTTGTTTGTTTTTTTTCGTTTTTTTAAGACTGCTCTAGGAGTTACTCCTCTGTCACGGGGGTGTTCACTTAACAGGGTGTTCACAATCATTGCGAATCACACAAAGATTTGTCCCGTGTGGGGATCGAACCCACAACACCAGCGCAGTTGAAAGCGGCGACGCTTTAACCACTACGCCAACCGTGCACTCTATATTACTCTTTATATTATTTCATTTTTGTGTTGTTTTAATTCATTTCTGACCACCTTCTTACTTTTTTACCCAATGTAATAAAACATACCGTTGTCTACTGCAAGGTGAAATTAAACCCGTAGTCCTGACATTACCTGAACTCTGAAAAAGCGGGTAAAAAAGCAATTCACATTCCAATCAGACACTGGCATTTTAACGAACTGTTGTTTTATATCTATGTAACTTATATTAATATACACAGACTTACTTCTTCAATAAATGAGAATTAGCCACATGATTAATGATATTAAAATATAATAATAAAAATCTTGTATCGCAAGTACATTGACAGAAAATCTGGGTCCGTTATTTTTCAGACTTGTGTGTGTGTGACAGTGTGTTATCAATCAATCGACACCCATCGATGCTTCGTTCGATCATTGTAATAATACCCTTTCTTGCAAAACGTCTGTATTGCAAAACAAGTTTGAACATAGAACAAAATAAACATTATGGATTTACCAGCGTTCCTTTCTTATGCTATTTCCAAGCTCGTTATTCCTGCTTTGAGGATCAGATTATCGTTAGGGTTCCTGCGCCAAGGATTGTAATGATTAACTGTTACTGAATGGCGTTTCACTTATAGTGCTTTCAGAAGACATGGCTGGGTGGGTTTTAAATTGCTTTAATGGTTCCTTTTATCATTGCCATCATCTAGAAAATACTTGTCTTCTTTTTAAAAAGATGGTATTATAGTAATTTGAAGCTTTTGTGCTAAGGTTACTACTGATTTTCAAAGGATTCGTTCGTAAATGGTAAATTTTCTTGGCGTAATATTTTATTATGCTAGATGCTAATTTTGTTTAAATGGTATATTTCTTTATGAGTGGACTCTCGAACGCTGATTTTTATACATTCATTATCTAGTTGTAATCTTTATATTCCTTTGTAAATCTTTATCTATTTTTATACACATATCCTTATCTCAATATTATTATTTTAATATTTTGAGTATATTTGTGAATCAGTTTATGAACTGAACAATATTAACCAAATGGCCACAGACAAACAAACATGCATTTTAGATATGATATGTCTATAATAATAGATAAAGACTCATTATTTTTAGCATATAAGTGAATCTAAGCTCCGAGACTTAAGTTTAGTATTTTATAATATTATTTCTACTTTTAGATTTTTTTTAATGCTATGTAAAAGTATACATTATGGTATTTTTTTTTTAAATTTTGTGTTTTTGACTTCATAATACCACAATTAGCTGTGATAATACTTAAGTTGCAACCCGTCAACGTAAGTAGATACTGGCAATATTACTCTATTGATTATTCCCTTTCACATGTCACTCTAAGTTAAGTTATAAATGATTTTCATAAATCTGCCTACTTACATATTGACATAAACATCGTTATTTCAAATCTTGCAGAAAAATTCAAGATACCAAATGGATTTATCGTAGCAGACGAGAGAGCTCTAATCGTGTTTAGCAATTTACTGATAGATGGAATTCCAATCTAATTTTGTCGGATTTCTATCTACCAATATGTAGTAATTTTTTAATTCATTAATTGATTCAATATTCAGGTATTTCGTATTAAAATAACTAAAAGCATAATTATAACAGTATAAAGTTTGTTTTATAAAGCCTTCTAGCTGAGTTGTAATGTTGGTCAGGTTTTTGAATTTATGACTATAATTATGATACAGAATTGTAATAATAGGTTAAACCTATGATTAGCATGTGTTATTTGCCTTGGAAAACTTTATAATCTCCTAGTTCTTACCCGCGGCGCTGCTTACGGGGTATGTCGATAAAACGAAGCCCATGTCCTTTTTGGTATCATTGGCTATCTCATTACCACTTTTCATCGAGTTTGATTCAGAGGTTTAGTTTGTGAAGGCCTGATAGCTATGCAGAGTTATTTGTCGAATTTTTAACACTAGTTAGGATTTCAAGTAGCGTATCCTTGTCATTTTATTCCTTTCTTGGTTTAAACATTATTGTAATATTTGTTTTTACTTATTTTACGCATAACATAATATAACATCACCCATAATTACCCAGAAAAGTGTGGCAGAGGTGTAAAACACCCACATTTCACCTGCTATGTATAGGTCCTATGGAACAGGGGGTGAGCCTATCGCCATCCACCGGGCACAATTCCTGACGAATAGTTCACAAATAACACTTTGCCCGACCCGGGAATCGAACCCGGGGCCTGGCGGTGAGAGGCGTGAAGTATAATAAAAGTAAAAGTTGATAACTATATTTGCGCGAGATAGTAGTAGTGAAAATGAATGCAGGTGATAATGCTAAATAAAATAAAATAAATATAGAATTGCGTACTAAAACCCAACAAACCTAACTGTTTTCAACATTTAGTACGTATTCGTCCCCTACCTAGTACAATAATGCATGACAAGAAACCACAGCACTTTAATTTACAAATTGCTTTGATTACCATCGTAGCATGTGGTAACAGGTTATGAATATAAATTATTTACGCCGTGGCTACCTTGGTACACGAATTAATTAGGTCAAAGGATATACAACTACTTTGCAATTACAATTTGGTTCTTATTAATATTATTTTATTTATGTACACATAGTAGTAATAATATTAACTGTGCAGATAGTTTGAATTGAAAATAAAGTGACCTTTTCTTCGTATAATATTTCTTTGCATAATTAAATTTGAAATAACACGTTAAGCATAATTTATTTTGGCATAATAGTCACTTGGCATACTATTTCAATTGACATAATTATCATTACGCATTATGTTAATTCACATAATAACTTATAAGGCATTTTTTTTTTCGGCATAATAGCTTGTTATGCATAACGTTTTTTAGCTGAACGATTATTAGGGGCAATAGGTTAGTGTGTTATCAAAACCGAGAATTGTGGTCGTGTATGGGGAAGAGTCGTTGCTCAGCAGTGGGACATGGGTTAGAAAAAAAGAAAAAAAAAAGGTTAGTGTTGTGCGGCAATGGTGGTCGTTGGGCCATTCCTTAGCTGCCAACATGTTTATTTGATAATGTATAACGAAAAGTATATCAAAACTTTCTTTTTCCTATAAAAAAATATACCAAAAGGCAATTATGCTAAAATACAATTATACCAAAAAAAGCAAATAAAAGTTACGCGTATAAAGAATATGCGTATAGTACCTATTTATGCTAAAATATATTATGCCAAAAAAGAGATGCGAAATTTATTATATGCGTAACTTTTATTATGCCAAATGAAGGTAAGCCAAGTTAAATTATGCTTAAACAAGTTATGCGAATGCAAGTAATGCATACTATTATCAATGTCATAACCTAGTCTGCCTGCCAATATCAATTGATACCCGTTCGTTTTTTCTGCATGTCCTAAAAAGCTATACCATATCGATTCTAGTCAATACATCTAGTATTTTATTTTTCCGTTCTCGTTCAAATCTAACTGACGGCTTTACGACCCTCATAGAAACTCAGTTAACCCCCTTTTCCTCTGGGGTTGGATTGAGTGAAATACCACTCTGTAAAAGGTATCCTTTGGCATGAAAAATGCATTCCCCCCGATCTTGAAATGTAGGTGTTAGGCTTAGTGAATAATTTAGAATTGTTTATGGTTTTACCTTTTTCTTTTGTGTTACAGTAAAACTGCAATAAGTTCTGTCGTATTTTATTTTCTACCTGACCTTTGGCAAGTGAGTTCGTATTCAATTTATTTGCGTTTGTTTGGACATGTTAATGATTATATAGATATTTGGACGCGGTTACTGTTACCCGACTACGGCGAAGCGAAAAGGAAGGGCAATCATTGTGGCTTTGTATGTTTGTATGTTCCACCGTAGCGACTGAACTGTCGGATTTTAATGAATGATGTTACATTCAATTTGTAAGAATAGACGGGATACCATGGGTAATATAAATAAATAAATAATATTCCACAACTCACACACAACGCCATCTAGTCCCAAACTAAGCAGAGCTTGTACTATGGGTACTAGAATAACTGATTCTAATACATAAATACTTTTTCTTTTTGTAAATACATACTTATTATACATAGAAACACCCAGACTAAGACCATCCCCTATGTTCATGCACACAAAGATTTGTCTTAAGTGGGAATCGCACCCATGACCTCGGCGTCGCAGGCAGGTACACCACCCACTCCGCCATCCGGTCGTCAAATTATATAAAAATGTTATAATACAGAATTTAAACGTCAGATGCTACTGACAAATTATAAAAAAGTGACTTGATCATGACGTGTTTGGTATCAAATAAAAGGTCTTGCACAGCACATAACAAAAATATATACTTATCATATTGTTTAAGTTAAAATCTATAGTTAAAAGGCGGTACAGTTCTCGCGGTCCTCTCTGTGTAGCAAACCAATAAGTTCAATATTGTTACGTAGGCGAGTTATAAATAGTTTTAACTTAATTTTCTTGTTTAAAGAAGCATAACATTTCTAAGTAAGCTGTGAAGAGGCAACGCAGCTATATGTGTAGGTTTTAATTACAGGGATTCAGTCTAAAATGATGTATGATAATCTTTTAGCCGGAGAGTCAACGCACCTAGGAACAGGTACTTTAGAAGATCGTCGATTTATAGTATTTGACTTAAATATAACAACAATTTCCATACAAAAGTATTAAATTTAGACTTAAATTTATATTCAGCTGATTGAATCGTAAATTAATGGTTACTTATTAATAGACTACTCCTCCAAGTTAATACAGGACGTAATCCATAAACAATGTCATACCGCCTGTCTGGAAAAAATACTACAGTTTCAATCTCTCAAAATATTATGATATGTCAACGTTAAACATAGATTTAAAAATATTTCAGCGCGTCGCTATTCAGACATTAAACATCTTTATAGCTGCTATAAAATACAATAAATTTACTTTTCTTTACATTTTATTCTATATACTTTGAATAAGGTGCACGGTTATTCATTTTTAAAAGTACATGTGCAATCTAATACTTATTTGGTAAGTTATAACAGGTAGTTGGCCAGGTCGACGGCAGAAGATCACGCGGTCGCTCACCTTCCCGCTGGTCAGACCTGGTTAAATAGCTCACTGGCCTATCAATAACCAAGGCTTTAAAGACCGCCGAGGACAGGAATACGTGGAGAAGCATAGTGCATCGAGTGACCAACACTTCTAGCTAGACACGACCTTCAGCAATGAAGATAACGACTGAGAAGAAGAATAACAAGAACTGTAACAAACACACACATACATATACACACACACACCCATCACTCATAAACGTTGATTTACTATTAACATTTCTTAATATTATTATTATTACTTAAGTTTAAACTATTATTTCTAATAGTTATTTACTTATTATAACATCGTTCATTCATTTCGTTGATAATATTTTTTATATAGCTATCTCTCACTTTATCTTACTTTGCCTTATTTGTTTAAGAAACCTTTTTTGTCAAAATAAAACTTATGGTACTTCAGTAATTACTGTAAAACTAGCATTAAGACAAATCTGGTAGTAATACTCCTGGTGATCTGAACCACAGGTCTATCCTAAATCAGACACCAGTCTCTGTTTGTACAACATTGCAATGTATTTTTTACCAATTTGTGAAAGAGAAAATATTTTTTATTTTATTATTATTATTATTTGTAGCGATGGTCTGGTTAGCGTATGCGCTTCACACCGCGAGGTCTCGGTTTGATTCCTGGGTCGGGCAAAGTGTTAATTAATTGTGAACTTACCGTCAGGAAATTTACAATAGCAGCACGGAGTTGGAATCGTGCCTACTGGATGGAGATAGGCTAGCCACCTATCCCGTGGGACCTAAACATGACGGGTGAAGTGTGGGTATTGTACACACTGCCACACCCTTCTTGGTAAAATTATTTGTAAGTTCCAAAGCTAATGTATATCTCCATAAAATAATGTATAATTTTATTCCGAGAAGAGGTCTATCTTTGTAGTGCAAGGTATTCATTGCAGAAATATAAAAGTAACCAGTATATATTATGTAAGCTGTATGGTATATACACCAAATATTAATATCTGTGGGCATATAGAAAACGACAAAAACATGAATCCAAACTCTTAACACAAAGTGATATTTTATTCCTTTTAGAGGAAAACGATGTATCGCAGGGCCAAATATCTGATAGGATGAATTGAGCTTTTTATAACAACAATAAATTGCGTTCCCTAAGCCTCGTTTGTCATTTTCCTTTTTTTTTTACGAGCCTATTATTTTCGATTGTTGTTCTTTCCTAAGCAAGTATAAATAACAATAAGTTTTTTTACAAAAAAATACTAAGGCAATCTGGAAACATGCTTGCAGACAGTTACTTCTGTTTGAAGAAATTTTAAATGATTGTAAAAGTCTAGTAAAGATGAAGACCTAATATAATAAATAAGCTCTATGAAAATATTTATTAGGTACGAATTGAAGTTAACCAACCGTTTTCCTTTACCATTTATATCTTCATTTTTGTGTCTCGTTCGTCGCTCTACGACGCTTGCTTATTTCCTGTAACTTATCGCTAACTTTGAGAAGCGTGAATTTAAATATTTAATTCTGTATCTGAATGCTATGAAAATAGATGCCCAAAAATGTTTGAGTGAATAAAATTTAAAGAAGAGTTCTTTATAAAATTTCTAATTATATTTTAAATTTTGATAGTTATAATTGTTATAAATGAGTCGCAAAGGTTTTAGTTTGTTAAACATTTGATTAAACTTGAAAACGTATACGATGTAATTTTAATACATAGTAATTATAACATGATGTACGTCAGACATTAGGACAACGATGGACAATGGTAACTGACGACGGAGCACAATGGAAGCAGTTGGAGGAGTTGGCCTATGCTAGAAGGCACGCCAAAAAAAGGAATATATTATAATCAGCATTTCGGAAACAAGAGGCTGTAAGTAAGTAATTTATACATGAACAATAATATTTTACTAAGTAGTTAATATGCACCTTTTAATAAAACTTGTATTTAATCTGCAATAAAGTCGGATAAAGCTGATTATCTCGAAAAACCTAGTTTGTTCAGATGTTATAATTAATATTTTTTTATTTTTAATCTTTAATTCTTATAATAATTGTGTTATCTACACTTATGACAAGTACACAGTGTCATTTAATGTTTATAGAGTTGAGAGGAGAGAGATGTGCTACGAATCATTAACACGCTTATATTGGCTTCACCTGTATGTATGTATGTAACCGACTCCTTTGGACTCGATTTTGACCCACTTTAAACGGACAGATTTCATTAAAATTTTTCACACCTATCAAAGATCGATGACAATGCAATAATTCAATAAAAAAAAAAAAAAAAAAAAAAAAAAAAAAAAAAAACGCCATATTTTTCGTCTATCGAGCAACCCACGCTTTTGTCAGCTTATATTAGGAATTATTTTTCACTTTTTAGTAAGAAGTACTATAGAAGCGTTTTTTTAGTTTTTTAAACTTTTATTTATTTTTATTCCAGGTTATTTCCATGTTTTCAAAAAACGTTGGCGTTTTTATAAGGCAGCGTGTCATTAAAACTTTAAGTCGATGCTTGCGACAAGAAGTTCTTGTGTTTTGGTGCAAAAACTTTCAACATAAAAGATGTGCGTAAACAACGTGGTATGACCGCCTTTATCTTTCTTCGTGGGCATGTGTGTTCAGTGAAGTTTTACAGCCTTTTTAACACATCCTATAAGGAATGTCAACCGACATTACGTTCAAGTTTCCTCTATTTGAATGCCTTTCGGGGTACATGCTTATGTGTGGAAAATATGCCCACGTAGCAAATGTTTATTACGAATGGAGAAATTCCCAGCGAGATCCACTAATGAAAATTTATATGACGGTCAGTAATACCGATGAGACTCGCTGCTAGCGTCTGCCAGCATCATTTGGATGTAATTAATGTTTGTTAACTCTCTATGAAAAATTGGCGTTATACATATATCAAACTGAGCGTAAAAAGAATGGTGTTCGTAACTCAACGGGTAGAGGGCGATAGGTGATGTAAATCATACGAATTGTGTCTGAGAGCACTTTTGTAGTATCCCGCAGAAACGCAGTGGGAGAGCTGAGGGTTTTATATGGTGTGTCTTAACATCATCATTCTATCAAAATCTTTACAATTGTAGCCAAGTACTACAAGCGTAAAGGTTTAAGGGGGAACAATTGTTTGGCTGTTTTCCATACAAAAGAGATATGGGTTTAACTTTTATATTATTAAGTTTTTATCTAATAATATAGATGAATCATATTTAAAATAAATAAATATAAATAATAAAATAAATAAATATCTCACACCTTACACACAACGCCATCTAGTCCCAAACTAAGCAGAGCTTGTACTATGGGTACTAGAATAACCGATACTAAATACTTACTTATTATACATAGAAACACCCAGACTAAGACAAACCCCATGTTCATGCACACAAAGATTTGTCTTAAGTGGGAATCGAACCCACGACCTCGGCGTCGCAGGCAGGTATACTACCCACTCCGCCATCCGGTCAAAAAATACTAAAATGAAAAAAAAATGTCTGTTTGTATGTAACAAACATGGATTTTTTATTAAAGATAATTATGATTTGTCTATAAAAATAGTCATAATAATATTATGTTCGGGTATCTAATACATTTTGAAAGTATGCTTAGAGTCCTTAATTATGCATCCTTATTTTGCTTCGGTATTTATTTACAGAATAAATATATGTTAAGGCATTGAATTAATCAATTTATTTACAGATTAAGAAAGACCAAAAGCATCCTGATTAATTATTGCCTATAAGCTTCATAAATGTGGACTTTTCGATAAACATAGATAGGTTTACTGCAATAGGAACATTGCCAATTTATCATCGATTGATCGCTGTCCAATCACCGTATTTGCCGCGTCTATAATCATTTCCGCAATCACATTGGCTGACTAGAAACCGCTCTTCGCTTTCCTATAATATAATCATGGGAATTGTGTCCGGCACAATGTAAAATTATTACCCTAAGTAATTTCTTTACCTGGATTGAGGCCGTACTAGTTTCTAATCCGATTGGCTTTTCCTTCTGTTAAAAAGCATTACAGTAATTTTTTTCTTTAAAGAAAAAGTTGTAAGATAATTCAATTTACTTACTTATTATATTTATCAGTCCAAAAATAAGTACCGAACTACTATAAAAGTTGTATGTTCGTTAATGTCTATTAGCTAAAATAGCATCATAATGGCAAGTGTACCTATATATTTATTTAAATTATACATGTCCATTCACGAAAGATCACTCAACCTTTCCCGGAAAATGTATAATAGTACAGTTATTTAAAGCAATCATAAGTGCAAATGAACCCAGAAAGTAGATTTTTGTTTATGTTGTAGAGGAAGCTTATAAAAACATACCCTGAAATTACCGACCTCAGTTTTCGCCACCATATTGGCAAAATTGGTTAAAATTTTAGTACTTCGATTAATTGCAGATCCCCGTTATTTTACAATAAAGTGAATTAACCAACTTTTTTGCATAAATTTGTACTAAAAATGTTTATCTGCCGTCAATTGCTATGGAGAAAACAAACAAAATAGTAAAAAATATTTTTTTTTTTTTTTTTAAAGTTTAATTAAATGCCATGAAATAAATGAGCGGCACAACCTTGTAAATTTTAAACACCACTTATATGGAAATTTATAAGTCAATTAACACGTTCTATTTGTATACTCTGCAAGATTTTTAACGTAATAATGTGTTGCTACGAATCACTAAAACTGAAATGAAATTTAGTTTTTTATTTAAAAAAAAAAGAAAAAGATTCTTTGGATATCGCCACCACAAATGACGGTAGGTCTGTGAACATTTGTGGAATTTAAATAGAAAACACTAAGTACGCCATAAAACGTCAATTCACATTTATTTTTTTAAATTAACAGAAAGCTGAGATAAATTGAAAGACCACAATTGCAACTACTTTTTCAAAGATGGTTGCGAAAGCTCAAAGGAAATCAAGGTCAAAACATTCAGCGTATACTCTTTCAAGCTTTTTTACAACATATCTACAAATCTGCTTTCTATGTTCATTCATATTTATCCAGGCAAATCGCCTACAGTTAAATAATTGTGCTAATACCATTGTTGTGGATTGTGGATGCTAAATTTGAAACGTAGAACACAATATAGTCTACAAACAGATAGCATACTCTAACACATAGCTAGAAGCCTGAGGCTTCTATTGATTGAGTGATAGACTAGTCTTCATAGGTATATTGAGGTTAGGTCACGCCGATGCCTAAATTCAGTGAATATCGACAGCCTAAATTTGATGCACGAAATATGTCAAGTCAGATGGGAAATTCACGTTTGTTTCTAAAGAGAACTAAATTGAAAATGGTAGAATTAATAAAATATACTGAATCAAATGCTTTTTTTTTATATTTCACGCTTTGATAAGGATTCGATCCTAATCGAATGCATAAAAACCTAAAGAACATATTCTCATTTCTTTTGTTTTGTTTGCTGATCAATCAAGAACAAGTTTCTGCATGTGATAGTTTCTCTTTGCTAACTTTTAGACGGAGTTACCTATCTTCGATTTGCTTCTTGAGTCAAGTACGAATACTTAGGCAAATCTAATAAGTCGTTCTATTTTCGTTCGTATTCGTATTCTATTGGGTGCTGTTAAAAGAATCTGCTGGGCTAAACAAAATAGTGTGCTTTTATTCTTATAAAAACATATTCAAGTAGTATGCAAAATTTCTCGTATATTTTACATTGTAAATTTTGAAGTTAAAATGCTACTGCTATGTTTTTTCTGCAATGCTACTCTTACCATCAGATGCCTAGTGCATTATGCATTTTATACACAACTGTTAAACTAAATCACGTTCAGCGATTCGTACCATAATGTCAGGTTCACAATATCACAATATTTACAGTACAATGATTAAACATGCATCAAACTTGACCGACATTAGGCATCGTTCTTGGCCGCGTAACAAAACTGTGTCACTCGCATCGCAAGCCGGCTATTTTGGCAACTCATTATCTCTCCGTGCCAGAGGAACCTCGGCTTCAGATTCTTAGAATTGTCGTGTAAGTATTTGTTAATCGAAATGAGAAAGCACATCATGATGAAGACGGTCCAATTTGTACTTCTCAGTCTTGATATATTTATAGTCAATCATGTTCAGGCATCTAGGAGTTGAAAAATTTACTGCGTTAATATAAACTCTGGAGAAATTTTACTGTCCATTCGAATTGTATACACAGAAAGCATTCACAATCTAAAATATCCATCCTAATTTTTAAAAATCTGAGCCGTAACGTCCGCTAACATGAGTACGTGACTAAATCAGTTGATCATAATACTTATAGAACGTGGTGTTTCCCTGTAAAACATGTCATCACGGCTATTCTCAAATGGTTGCCACGTGTAACAATGATGACTACCCTTACTATAAATACGGTGCGGTCCGCGGTGTGTAAATGTGTACGGGAGAGAAACATCGGTATATTTAGGGTTAACAGGTGACCGAGTCTAATTCATTTATTTTATTTTATTTTATTATTTGGGTAAATTAACAGTTACACAATACTTATTAATCTATGGTATGCTTACGTACTATTTAACAATTGTGTTACCAACTCCATTTACCACAAAGGATGCTAATTCTTTTTTTAAATATACTGGGACGCGTTGCCATAATATCGACTTAATTAAAGTTTGTGTCCATTTGGTTCATTTGGTAAACAAGAACGCAGAAATTGTATCCATTGAACATTTTACTATATTTGTATGAGTAAGTTAAAACCTCTGGAAGAAATAAGAGTTGTTACAAAGTTTTCTCCAATCGTCAGTACGACAGGCGGCAGGAGATGATCGTATCTTGCCATCCATTTTATAGTAGGTGGACTACCGACTACGTGGTGACTTCATAAACATTATTTATAAAAATAATGCTTCTCTAGTAGTTTTTGCTACTAAAATGATTTGGGTAGTAATAAGCACATAACTGGAACGCAGTATTTCTATTTGGCGGCATATTGTTAGACGTTAGACGGCGTTGTTACTGCCTTGAGTTTGTTCTCAAAAGCTATAGAACCTACAACATATAGAAGGTACTATGTAAATGTATCTTATTGCAGTTTATGTAGGAGAAATGTCGGCATAATATTCAGGGATGTCACATGACAGTTACTGTTTCATTCACGTCACGGTCACGGTTTGGGCAAATTTGTTAATTACGTAATTCCCTTTTGACGTTCCCGGTATCAAGTATTTACGGAATCTATGAATATATTATTAGGCTGATGTGCTGCTTTTTACTTAATTAACATATAAGCACTTTGTTTGTATTCCCTTGACAGGTGACAGTATAGAAAGGCATGACAATAGGTACTTAATTGCTTAAGGTATTTGTATACTTGAGTACCATTTTAGATACATAATGTAGTCAAATGATCAAAGTAAAATAATGCTTCTGACACATACATTTTCTGAAAAAAATATTATTATTCTCTTATCCTATTACGTTTGCAATTATCCCCACGTTTATTTACAAGTATACCTGCTATTTATGATCTTCAAAATATTTCACATTTTAACAAACGGATAAGCCAATTTAGCAATCTTTTTTTACTTATTCTATAAAAACTGGCCAAGTGCGAATCAGGTGACTGGCAATAGGCTTCCGTAGCTAGTCATTCCAACATATTTGGACCTAAAATACTACTACATACAAGTCATTATTTGAAAAGGTATAAATACAAAACTTACCTAAAAAAATACAAAACTTACTTAAAAATTCGTACTTAATAAAAAAGAATTAATTACGAACCATTGCAAATAACTGAATTTTACAATTTCGACCCCTATAACTCTTGAGCTGATAAAGTTAACGTAGCCACTAAAGTTTTTCCTTTTAAGTTCATTAAATATAGTACCGCTTTTAGATGAGGGTTCCCACCAACGGGTCACTATATTAAAAAAGAACTTCTAGTCCTATCTCACGATACCGCACACTATGGGATACGCGTCTGGAAAAACATTCCATTTTACATGTAAAGGTGGTACTTGATTTATTTATTTTTGAAAAAATTTATTCTACTACTTTTTTGACATTGTTAACATACATATCTATGCAAAATTTCAGTTCACAGTCAATTTCACTAACGGTTTCGGCGCTATGTCTCAGACAGACAGACGGACATGTCGAAACTATAAGGGTTTCTTGTAGGTACTAAGAACCCTAAAAAGGATAGTCTTCCTAACTTATGGGGAAACAATGGCTTGGCTGTTTTCCATACAAAAGTACTATCGGTTTAACTTTAATATTATTAAGTTGTATCTATTTATAGAATCATATATAAAACACTTAAAAGCATGTTACGTTAGTATGAAAACATTGTGCTCGGGAGTCTACCCTTGATAACGGATATCACGGCTTTCGACGGATAAGCGGGTCTTCTAAACGTTAAGGATTTCGCCTGAATTCTTTTAATAGCATAAAATAAACGCCCTGCTACGAATTAAATATTGTGACAATTGAAGCAGAGATATTGATTCCCGAGCATATCAGAAAAATGTAAAATAATCTCAATCTTTATCTGCTATCTGTAGGAAACATTATTCTATATAAGCTAGTAACTTAAGATAAACGAATGTAACAAGAGAAGTATAGTTTTTTTTTGGTCTAATGAATCAAGGACCATTGTAGCGGCCTTGTGAATTTACTACTAGTCTCGCACCATTTCTGTTTATTTGTTTTTTTTACGGAGGATAGGCACGCGTTTGACCATGATCACTTGATATACGAATACCACCTATCTTATAATAAAATCTCCTAATCTTAAATCTCACTCACGTGCTGTTAATAATTTCAGATTAAAAAAAAATCGGCATTAACAAAGTAGCAAACAACATAATATTTACCACTGCAAATCTGGACATAGCTGCAAAGATTGGCTGTTATTTCATCTTAAATAAACAAACAAATTACACAAAACTGTCCCCTGTACACGCATAAAAGGTTGTACATGAAATAAATGACAGAAGGGGCCGTATAACCACATAATGCGCCATAACCCCCGTTTATGACGAGAATCAACCACAATCTACGCAGTATGTATATACGTATATGTATGAACATTTAATTAACGCCTGTCTATCTACTCAATATATTTTCAATCTAATGCTTGCATATTGGTGACTTTGATGTATTATGACGTGTTAAACGAGTGCCAAAAGTAAGACGAAACCGTCCAACGGGCCATGAAAAAATGTTGTTGTACGTACATTAAAATGTAATATATAAAATGACGTACAGGTTAAAAGAAAATTGTTTATGTAAATAAAGTTGAGGTGTATTGCGTGATGGAGCATTCGCGTGATACATAAAGGTGGAAGTTTTATGATGATTAAACCATTCATAACGGGTTTTAGTGACATCTTTGTGCCACGAAAATACAAACAAAGTAATTTTATCATCAGTCACAAACAATCACACAATTCTAACTTTGATAACAAACTTAAATTCAATTTCATAACGCATTAAAAGTTTACCAAATTGTGTGAATAAGCGAGGGACATTCTCGTAATTCCATGGCACACGTAAGGCGTGACTCGCCGCCGCCGGAGCGGGCCCGGGCCGTTCCATCACAAATTAATAATTCCCGACACGCGTACCACTCATTAATAAAATATCACCGAAGGTGGTCCATCCAACATTCACAGTTTACTTTACCCTTTTTTACAAAAGGACAAAAGCTGTAAAATAACCTGATAAAGAAACGCAACCATAATAAAGCCTTGTTTTACTGCCCACAAAGCCAAACAGATACAATTCAAATTCTTTCATATAAGATACATTTTATATTTCAGGACTCAGCAAACTCTGCATGTTTGTTTAAATTCATCGTTGTAACGTTTTCCCAGTAAACCTTGGGTTGCTTTCAATCCATATCCAATGTATCCCTTTCTGCTTGGTTGACTTGTTTCTTTTGTTTTATGGAATATGTTGTTTTTATTTCAATTGAACAAGGTACACTAGTGTATACAAGTGAAAAGCTCTCAAAGGAATTTCATTAAAAAAAATTGGAGGCCGAGAATTCCGGTACATGTTTAGCTTTGTAACAAACGATGTTACTAAAATGTATACTGGTGCAAGATTACTTTACTAGATGATTCTTTAAATCATGATTGTGATAATCTGGAGATGGGTCTTACTATTTAAACTTACTTCCAACGTTAGTATAAGTATAAATTATTGACATTTTAATTTGTTTATAATAAATTTGTGTCTGTATTCGGCACAATATACAGTTACGTAAATGGTATCAACGCTTTAGTCAATAATGATTGATGATTCTGAGACCTTGGGTGCAAAAACACCATCGATTATTTCAAAACATTTGAATATCGAAAAAAAATTACACCATAAAAGAAAACTCAAATGTATATAAAAACTCTTTTTAGTTTTTAAAAACAAGATTTGGAAGCTAAATAATAAAAATATAAAAAAAACCATTAGAAAATTCTCAAGTTGACCGACGTTAACATAATTTTTTACGGTGAAATCATTTTGCATCCAGGTTCTCATAATAAAGTACTGAAATACTGGTAAGCAGCTTCGTCACAATGTCATTTACATGCTGCATGTATCTTTAAATAAAAACGAAGCATTAATTACTAGCAAAATAAACAACTCGAATAAGTAAATAGCCATAAAGACAACGACGCAGTTATTTCTAAGTACAAACAATATCCCGCTTGTGATTGTTGACAAAGATTTTGTTACCCGCCTGATTTATTGTGGTCATATTTTATAGAAATAATGCGATGTTTGCAACACCTACCCTTCACCGCGCCATGTTATATTTATAAGTCTTTATTTATATCATTCGTCTATCATCACAGCTTTGTTGTTAACAGCCAACGTTGTTTCTTTAATTTTAGAAATTTAGTTCCGTTTTTTATTGTGCCTTTTACCACGATTTCACCTGATGATGTGGTCTACGCTGGAACACGCATACCTATGAGATACCTTTTTACTCTTACTTTGAAGAGACCCAAGTTGAACTCATGCGGATACACACTCAGACTGTGCGTCCCACTCTTTGAAAGTTCGCATAAGGAACGTGAAACGAAACGCTTTGTGCATATTTGTGAAATATCAACCATGACATTTCCTTTTAGAGTTCCGTAGAACCTACAAGAAACCCTTTTAGATTCACCATGTCCGTCTGTCTGAGGTATAGCATCAAAACCGTTAATGTAAGAAAGCTTAAATTTTGCATGGATGTATGTTAACTATGCCGAGCAAGGGATAAAAAAAAACTTAAAAAATATTGTTTTTCGGGTACCTTTTCTGGGTGGGATGTTTTTTTTTTCTATCACCTACCTCATAATGTGGGGTATTGTTAGATAGGCCTTTAAAAATACAGAGGTTGCTAACACATATATCTGATTTAGTAATAGTAATAGATATAGTTAATTTTAAAGAACAAATTTTCGTTCTAGTAGGACGTCCTTCCCGCCACCTCCACCACTCTAAGAGCTACAACGCTTGATCGAAAAATCTGAAAAGAATTGTATTTATCACATAAGCTACAAATAGCATATGTAATAATCTTTCAAGAAAAACTAAAGCGGCTTTGTTAACTTAGTTAGTTTAAGAGTACTTCAAGTAACTGCATTTTACGATTTGGGCCCCCCAAATCGTAAAATGCAGTTACTTGAAGTAGTTTGTACATAATACAAAAATCTTTAAAAGTTATGAATTGCTAAAAATTTAACTTTTTAATGCAGATAGTAAATTCATTTTAAATTCAATTTTGTTGTGATGTCCAATTAAAAAAAACCCAATTGCCTGTGGCCCGACACACTGGACCGGCTTTTAAAAATGTCATTGAGGAGTATCTTGGATCATTTATTTATATCTCTACTAATTATAAAGAGGAAAGACTTTTTGTTTGTTTGTTTGTACCTTCTACCTACCTTCTTCGAATATACTGGACCAATCTTAATGAATATTAGTGTGGAGATAGTTCAAGGCTCCAGAAATAATATAGGCTACTTTTTATTGACCTACCACGTGAGCGGAGCCACTAATACTAACCGGCCAAGTGCAACAAAAGTGTATCAAAGTCCCACGATTAAATAAAACAGATATTTGTATTATCTGGTTTTTTTTTTTATATCCGCATATTAATTATTTAATCTGCAATCTTGTACAATTATGGGATTTAGTTATTTATGTGTGTGTACAAAATAAAATTGTAACAGGGAAGTGGGCGTTCATGGAACTAGAGAAGTGTTAGTCGACGTTCTCAAGTTTCTAATCACAATAGCCATCGATGAGCTTTGCTTTTTCTAAGTATTCTTTGTTTCTATTATCCTAACTAATAATGTTTTAAGTTTCAACCTTCTATTCTTATTATTCAGTGAGTTATGAATTTTCATTTACATTAAAACCGTTTTCTGATATGTATTAATAAATGGGAATCGAGAGAGCTGTTACACTTTCACTCAGAAATTGAGTAATGATTTAGCCTCAAAAATGACATATATACATAAATTTTGGTATCTGAACATACATGATTTAGTATGTGCATAATAACTTCAGCACTCAACTGTCTTCCGAGCAAAGCATCTCAGTCCATTAGCACCTAATACAAGAACAACACACGCTGAACAATAAAGAGTTTTACAGCATCATAAACTTGTACTCGAGCGACGGCACATGGGAAAGCATTTAGCAACTTTTTAACTCCAGACTTGATGACGACAGTTCGTATGATAACGTAAAAATGTTTTTGAGTAAAAAGTTTTGGTTCGATGAAGAGATTTTGCCCGAAGGGTTTTTGGTAGACCAGGCTTTAATATAAATCATCACGATCAAAAAATTACACATTTGACAAATTATGGGTACTCAATTTTCGTTACAGTCTGATATAAGGAAAAGACCGCCAAATATTTTTTGTATGACGTGGGAATTAACATTGTGGGGTTTCTTGTTCAAGATTCGTTCATTAAAGCAAAGTAAGAAAACTCTCAATGGAACAGTTTGCGAGTAAGTAGAGCTCGTCTTCTTTTCTAAGAATGTATAATTTTGAATGTAAGCTGTTTCTTTTTAAAAAACTTTTTAATTAAAAATATGTCCTTTTCAGTAAATGGAAAAATATACATAACAACAAAAGAGCCGCTCACCTTTTATTTATTTAAACAGAACCTAAACAAGTGTCTGGATATATATACAATGGCACTTAAGCTCGGCACAAGGAGTTTAAAATGAGGACATTGCGTGCTAAGCACGACTTAAATATACGGGATACCTTCAAAATTAATATAACTGGCGTCGTGGTCGGATGGCGAGGTCATATAGCAAGATTATGTACCAAAATGTTGTTTGTTTTTTGATAAAATATTCACTGAAAAATAAAAAAAAGTAGCTATTGCTGGACTTTTATAGTTTAGTTAATATATGTTTATGAAACTGAAATAATTTTATGTTGTATTAGGCAATAAGAAATTATATTATCATTGCTGAATAATGACTTATTGTAATTAAAATATTGAATATACGTTCATATTAGACGTGACGCGTTAAACTGACAACAATTTTACTTTTAGAGATACATTGCAAAAAGGTACAGCGCAAAAAGTGAGTCTTGCTCGACAGTACTTAACTAATTTTTTTAATGAATAAACGAGTAATCCGTACCATGTAATAAAATGATAGTATTCAATTAAAATAAGCTTTGACCTCTCAGTTTATATTTGAGAAAGACAGTAATTTAATTAAAATCACAAAGTACCACCTTTAGACTTAATAAAAGAAGAATTTGAACCAGTTCAGTCTAACTTAAAGTAGAAAATAAATGGCATTTAAGATCTACTGTTTTATTCAGTCTCAGACTACAGTGCTCTAGTTCTATTCGTAGCTACTCTGTAAATAGATAAGTAAAAGATAGCCGGATTCTGTTGTTCTAAATACCGATAGTTTGCCAAGTAAAGTTAGCGTTTATCGATTTTCAATCAATTTTGATAATGTAAACCTGATACGATAACCTCACTCGGGCCTTAATGAAAGCTTCATAACAAATACGAGCACTGTTTTTTTCGATGATGTGTTCTGTATTTTGTGTGCTTTTTGAGATAACATGGATACGAAAATATAACGATGTTTTTATGAGTTGCAATATTGAGGTATAAATTGCAGTCGATCAGATCATAATTATTATTATGTGAACATTAAAACGTCCATAAAGATCTAAAGTCCTTAATATTAGTCCTTATTTTAACTGAATAACTTGTCATGTACCGTTCACAGTTTAATTTTGTAGTTAGTGCTGTTTATCCTGGCAACACAACGGTCACAGTATTGCCCACTACTAAAATGTAAGATAATATCCAATCACAATCAAACAAAGGACTAAGCCAAGCCATTTTGCGAATATAATTAAACAGTAGAACAAACAAAAGGGGACTCAGGCCATTTAGGTCTGAAATATTTAATTGTCGGTCTGTACAATGTTTGGTTCCATGCGGTGCCGCGCACATCACATGCCGTCTATTGCTAAGTGGTAAACCAACTACTTTGCCGATACTTGGGGCTTGCAGTTAGTTTCTTTCTTCTTTATTGTTTTAATGGTTTAATGTGCAATTTATGTTTGATATATATCAGCAATGATTTAACGATTTTAATAGGTTTTGAAGAAGAAAAATATCTATACAAATTTACAGTTCATTTATTTAATAACCTAGAATTTAGTTTTTTCGTTTCATATTGATTGTTTATCGTACATTATAAAAACACACATAGATCAATATTTTCATTAAATGATTTTTTTAAAAGATCAAAAGCTTTTTACCTGCGGTGAGGTAAAGGAAAACAAAACAAAATAATTGACGTATCCGTTTTCATGTACGCCAAACATAATGCCAATTATTATAATGACACATCCGCTTTTGTCGGTAATATTATTTAATACTCAACAAACACGTTAACTAAGGAAACAAAATAACGTGAATGAAAACATAAAATAAACCTACAGTTTATTTAAAACTAATAGTTAAAGCAAATGGTTCTTTGAAATGAGATAGTCAAAAGAGATAAGTTAAACCTATAGTTAATCCAAAGGCTATGAATTTATAGTTATATTTAAAAAAAGAATGACGTCTGTCAAAATGTGTGATGTACTAAATCAATCCAGTTCTGGTGGTAGAGCTCTTGTAAATGAGCTCGAGGGCGGCAGCACCACCGTCTCACCTTTAACCTGCCGCCAAATAGTAGTGCTTCCATTACTGTGTTCCGGTTTGGTGGTGAGATCAGGCCCTGAAATTATTGGCACATGAGGCATAACACCGTAGTCCTCAGCTGCAGCGACGCATCTATAATCTGCTTTTGTGGATTGTTGATGTCCATGGGCTGTACTCCACTTACCTTCAGGTGGACTACACGTTCGTTCGCTGTGGGCGTAGTATAAAAAAAAAAGTTACTTGATGATCCTGAAATCCTACACCAACTAAAACAGCTAAAAGAGAAGAAAAAAGACACTCAACTGTAGTAAATCAGTACGCGTAATGATAATGACAAGGTTTTTCTTCGCGTTCCTGTTGCTGTAATTTTTGATATGAACAATAACAGATGACAAAAATTGTATAAGGTAAAAGCAGGATACTTGCTCTGTTGGGATACATGCCTCGTGTTTCCTATGTATTGATATAATTGTCAAATTATTATTAATGATAATGTTATCTTTGGTGACAGAGGTTTTTCGAAAAATATGGCAACTATCTGTACTTAACCCCAGATGTGTGATCAAAATGTATTTTTAATTTTCTACGCGGCGTTTATAGACGTCGATAGCGAGTTAACTGTTTAACAATAAATTAAGATGATACTTAAAATAAAACTAAAGTGAAATGTCACATATTTGCCAATTACACTCGAAATAATTCAACAAAGAAGCAACAATTCACATGTATGCTGGTTTTATTTTCTTGATTGCCGAATTAGTTGTTGACTCATAAAATTCTTTACAAAACAATCACGGGTTTTAAGAGTGGCTGCCACATTAATCTGTAATTACTTTTTTTAAATTGTGATATCTGTGGGGATTGTACTAGAAGTTTTTATTATTTACTTGTGTGTGGTTACTACTTACACAACTTTTCTCCACGTACCTAGACATAAATAACTACAATTTCAACAAATTAAGAGCTCATAATACGAGGCTCAAAATGTAAGCAAACTTTTATTTTAACTAAAATTAACAGCTAACTAGCACTGTTACTATTGGCAGTTTAAAAGCTTTTAAATGTTAAACGTATCTCATTTTGGATAAAGCCTTAATTAACTTCCGGTTGAACTAGAACTTCATTACAATTAGTTTTCAGACACATTAATCATTGATTCCGATGTAATACAACAGTTTTAATAGAACGTTAAACTTGGTTCAGGAATATAATGCGATCGACTGTATACATAAATGGGCATTTCTTCTTTTCTTCAAATTAAAAATAAAGTTATTTGCCTCGCCAAAATATTCGAATATGCGTTCTATCTTTCATAGAAAAATATTAATTCATAGAACGAGAAAATGTTTATAGATAGAAACAATTGAACAAGAAATGAAGATAGTGTGCGAATTACCTTCACCTTGGTTATGACTAATGATCAAGGCAATTTTTTTTCCATGAATAAGCACCCCAATAACTCATTATTATGATAATTTTATTGGTTTTTTTTTATTAAAAAGGGTTTTGCGGTTGATTTTCTGAAATACTTATGATATTATGATGATAGGTTCTAAGCAAAATCATCGGCATATTAGAATTTTGCGAAGCAACTTTTTGTTTGGTTACGTTCCGTTATAAATCGTTAATAGTACATTGTACACTAAGGGATGAAAGTAGTCGATTTCATTAAGGGTGTAGTTTGAGCCTTATTACGCCCGAAAGAAATCGAACTTTCGCCTGACACAGTGCTTTTCACCTATAAAACAAAATCCAATAATCCAATAACAACTAAAAATTTGATAAATTACCAAAAAAAACAACCAAAACAATTGCCTGCTCATAAAACTGTACAACAACATTCACGAAGCAAAATTATTCCCTTTGTAAATCAAATAATCATGTTCGTGTTTCAGATAAAAGGAGACAATAGTAATTATCGTAAAGTGTGTTGCTATTATTATGTAATGTTTTCGTCGCGATGGTTGGACAATTTAGATTGGGCCTTGGCTCATGTTGGTGACAATGAACGGAGAACGACTCACGGGCTAAATATAATTGCGGCGGTACACCTGCGGCCGGGAGCCGGGACGCTCAGCTGTTCCGTGACGTCACTTTGGCTTCTAGCGCTTCTTCCTCAAATCTCGATCGACTCGACGACATTGCAAGACAGCCGCGATGGCTGACCTTTGGATGTTCTAGCGCCAGATCATTGTCTGTCTTCCGGATTGACGGCGGAATTCGTTAAAATAGCAAAATGAATTAAGTTGGACTTTTACAATTAATAAATCGTTGTATATTTTCTCTACAGCACTAAAACACTAGATTTTCGCTCATTTTGTTATTAATTTCTTTGTTTCTTTAGCTTACCTTGATAATAATACTGTCGGATATTCTTACTAGAACATCAGACCTAAAATAAATATAAAATTAAATTTACCTTCTGCATGATGTTATAAGAGATTTTCATACCTTTTATTACAGGCGTCTTATCGGCTCTTACATTCCAGCAACTCAAGCGAAAATTTAATATACAAAATATCTCAGCATAAATCAATCAATGTAATCAACTTGTACCGATCTCAAGTGATTCTTAGAATACGTAATGTCAGCTACCAGACTTCTTTAAAAGTGATCGCAAGAAGTACTTTTAAACGAGAAAAAAAACGCATCATTTGGTTTTATAGGCCTTAAAATAGGCATTAAATTGAATTAGTGTAATAAAAGCTGCTAACAAGGATCATTAATTCTATCCCACTGGTTTCATTATTTTTCTGAATTGTTTTATCACGTATTTAGAAAATTGTTTTCTTTAGTACCTCGTGTATTGAAAACGTGTTTGCAGGACTAAATTAAGATACATGTATATACGCTCAGAGCATAATGGATGAGCAAAAACAAACAGTTGTCTTTTGTAAATAAAATTACCTCATATGTATACAATTGAAAATTATTTTTTTTTAAATTTATTTGAATAGACTAAATAAATGTACGTCTTTTTTACTGTATGAAATCTTTATAACAATATTGATTGATTGAAATTTCTTCGATAAGAAATTTAAAACAATATTTGGTTAGTCATCTAGGAGTTGGTTGTGAGTGGAAGTAGGTAGACATATTTCAATACTATTGTAATAATACAATTATAATACAATGTACTTCAATTAAAAAAATCCTCTGCAATATTTACTAATGTTTATAGAAATCACTATATCTCTATACTTATCACTTACTAACAGATAAATACTACTTAGCCCATTTATTACAAATGTAACTTACATAATTATTGATATATAGATCATCAATAAATCATGTAAGCTACATTTGTAATAGGTTGTAGGTGGGTACATGATGACGTGATATGAATAAAACGCTTATCAAACTATTACTGATCTCACCGTTCCCCAATGTATCATACAGCCAGCATATAACAAAATTTAGTCGGTCATCCAATTACAATATTATTGTAAGTGCCCACTACCTCATTCTAGTGTAATTAATTTGACGGATAGACATTTCGTGACGATACTTAATTAAATACGGTTAGGGTTATTTGAAACACATGGCTACACGCTAAGCTATATATTTCCTGTAAAAATGTATAGCTTGACTTGTGATATGTACACATCGATTTGGATGAATTCGGTTGTATGTTTAAGTATTGATGATCCATTGACGTCATTCACTACCACAGAGTTTGGATTACTTTCTGACTTCATTTTGACCTTATTAAAACAACTTATTTTAGCTGAATCGTTGAATTTAGGCGTTTATTTTGTTTTGGCTAAGTAGTTATAATTGGAGGTTTAGGTTGTCGTGCTAATAATATAAAAATAAGAATAGAATAATAAGAATAATCTTTATTACAGTCCAAAGTAAGTCTTTATTACACTAGGCAAAGCCTGTATCGTGGTTATTAATAGCGTCTATACAGAAATATCTGAATAGATTCTTATTACAATTTACTTATTATTTTCATTTCTTTCTTAATCCAGTTTAAGTTCCTAGAATTTACTTATTTTTAGGCATCCTTGTAAAGAAATTGAGTCCATCGTATGATTAGTATTTACTGTAGACATTAAATTTATTATTTTATATAATAGGTATACATCTCAATACGTCATTACCTCGATGGAAGTTATATATTGCTTCCAGAGCCAATAATTTCCGGTTTAAACCAACTGGAAACCGGATCTTCATCTGGACCTGCAAGCACTATTATTTGCCAGCTAGCAAAATACGAAGCAGTCCCGTGGTAGTGCTGATACCTCCCTTGTCAATAAAGGGGAGCTCTTTCTAAATTATCACCTAAAAAACAACGATAATAGATTTGAAATTTCCGTTTTCACGTACCTGCACCACTTAAAATTAATACTTGTGTCATTTTAAATTTTTTTTTCTTCACACGATAAAGAAAACATTTTGAAGGCCATTTCCATATAAGTCTGTTCGAAACTTATCTGACTAATAAAAAGGTTCTAAGTCAAGCTGGTTCTAAGGGTCAATTTTACAGGCTGAAAAGTCCATGATAAGCCTATTTAGCACTTTTTTGTCAGATGAAAATGACAAATGTTTATATAGTTATCAGGCGGTTAACTATCTAAAACTTTATCATTTATTTCAGTCTGAAGTATCCAGCGTGATGTTGATACATTATGCCGACGATATATAACAGTCGCATCTCGCTAGCATTTTTGCTCTAGACTTCGCATACTCCGATGTTATTTTTACAATCGGTAGCATGTCGCCGGAAAGCGAGACTGGGATATTTATTTGTAGTTATTCAACACAAAATAAAACGGGTCTTTTTACTGATGAAATAAAAAATGAGGTTCTCAATTCAATCGAATATATTATTATTATATAATATAATTATACCCCGTATACTTTTTAGTACTTTATATTTTAAAATATAGAATTCACAGTTTTGTATATTGAACTGACCTTTTATTTTACACCTTGTATTGAATGTAAAAGGAATTCATTTTATGCTAAGATACACTGACATGGAAAACGGTAAAAATAATGTTCCCAAAACTGAAGAAAAATACAAAACGCATAGTGAAGTGACTAGGATCAAACCTATCATGTCTTGAACCAAAAACTGTGTTTTCACTATCAATTTCAGTTTTGAGTATATAAACACGTCATCTTGAGTAAGCATACATGCATTAAGAACTAATAGGTTAGAAAATTAAAATGCTCATTAATATTTATTTTCTAGATTCTGACTTTCAAATGCCTTGGCAAGATTGAACCACATACAGGGATGCTACAAAGCAACGTTTGTGAAACCATAGTTTCCATATATGGTTAGAAGTAATTTCCACAAGTAAAATTTTTGCACAAAAAAAAAAGTTTTCTACCTTTTTCGAACAAATTGAACATAGTGATTAAAAAGCGATTGAAATTTGTGTATCTAGTTTCTTCACACTCGAATTGATCGACTCAATATAATGAAGTTGTTTGAAGTTAGTTCACTTCTTGGATCAACATACTTTATTGATTTACAACGCGGGTGAAGCATCGCACGGAAGCTTCTTCTCTTTATAAATTGTTATATAGATTAATAAGTAAATATATAAATGCTGTAAAAGCCGAGTAGGACTGCGAAGTAAAATTCGTCTTCTCTGAGATTTGTGTTATATTTATAATATAAATTATCGCTCGCTAACGGTGAAAGAAAACATTGTGAGGAAACCTGCATGCCTGAGAGTGCCTGAAAAGTACTCAAGGTCGTGTGGCCTGCGTGGTGGACTATGGCCTAACCCTTTTTAACCGACTTCAAAAAAAGGAGGAGGTTCTCAATTCGGTTGTATTTTTTTTTATGTTTGTTCGCCGATTACTCGAAGCCGGCTAGACCAATTTGAGAAATTCTTTTTTTGTTTGAAAGGATATACTTGTCATTTGGTCCCATTTTTTTCAAGTCACGTTCTGATGATGGGATCCTAGAGATATCGAGGGCAACCCTCAAATTTAAAAGGCTTCTATATTGTTTTTTGTATATTATTTAAAGCTACTCAGATATTTGCATCTAGTAGTCAGCATTTTATGTTGCTGAGCTGATGCTGGAAGGTACAACTCCTCAACGGTTAGGAGTACAGGGATAATTCTTTAAATATAGGCTCCTTGAGGCCTTTAAGTTATACACAGATGAGGTGAGACGTTGAATATTACTTATGTATATTCATAATATGAGGTCATGATTTGATGATGGGATCCTAGAGAAATCATGGGTAACCCTCTAATTTCAAAGGCTTCTATATTGTTTTTCGTATATTACCTAAAACTACTTGGATATTTGCATTTTAAGTTGCTGAGCTGATGCTGGAAGGTACAACTCCTCAACGGTTAGGAGTACGGGGATTATTATTAATAAGTTTTCCGTCTCAAGTAACCGTCGTCTCCTCATTCGAGAAACATTCTTGCTCGGTCTACCCATCACTTAAAATCGTAAAATAAAATTATTTTTAACAAAAAAAAAACCGACTTCAAAAAGTGGGTAAACTAAAAAGCAAAAAATAAACTAACTTCGCACAAAAAAATACGTTTTTTCATTTAGTTGAATAGAAATTATTAAATAATTATTTTATAATTCTGAAGTCGGTGCCAAGTATACAATAACTCTGTATAGATAATATTATCAATCTTTCTAAGAACTATTTTCTGACTGAATATTAGTTCTTAACTAGCTTCCGCCCGCGGCTCCGCCCGCGTGGTATGTCAATTAAAAGTAGCCTATATGTTAATCCAGACTATAAGCTACATGTGTGCAAAATTTCATCGAAATCGACCCGGTAGTTTTGGCGTGAAAGAGTAACAAACATCCATACATCCATACATCCATACTTACAAACTTTCGCCTTTATAATATTAGTAAGGATTATCCGAATTACTTGGCACCGACTTCAGAATTATAAAATAATTATTTAATAATTTCTATTCAACTAAATGAAAAAACGTATTTTTTGTGCGAAGTTAGTTTATTTTTTGCTTTTTAGTTTACCTACTTTTTGAAGTCGGTTTTTTTTTTTTGTTCAAAATAATTTTTATCATGACAAGAGGCCCGGGCCCAGCAGTGGGACATGTATTAGATTATATTATCTAGCTATTATTATATCGATTAAGTGAATTATTTTCGATAATAATTGATATTCTATGTTTGATCCTTTTAAGTTTATAATTATTATTGTTGTAGTAAAAAAAGGCTTAGAAAGGAAGTAGGTCACAGCGAAAACGGATTGCGGTTTGTTGGCTACATTTAATTTATTGTGGTTACATTTATGACTCTACTCTGTGTGTGTGAGTGTTTTCATAAAATGATAAACTTTAAAATGCTTAGCTTCGATATTGTTTCTATATCAAAGTTTATTAAATTTTTTTTAAAGTAAATTAATATTGTTTCTATCTATAACAAAGGGAGAAGATGAAATAAATTGTTGGGCGCTCTTATGCGCTATGGCCGGCAATCCTATATAAAACATATAGGATTGCAAGTAACTTTAGAACCTCGGTCGTTTTTCAGGAAATTCAAAGCAAATTACGTACAATACAGTAATTTTGGTGTGTCTGTAAATTACTAGATATAAAATTGGTATCAATTGATATTACTTCCTATCTAGCTATCTGATACTAAGCAAAATACGGTATGGTCAAAACGCTCGTTAACCCAATCAAAGATAAATACATATTTACGTAAGTAGAATCATGCTTGCTGAATTTTGACGGTAAATTTACTCTTTACATTTCCAGAATATCTAATTAGAGGTCCGATATTCAAACCCAGTTTCAGTCGCTTTATTCTGTAGACTAATTTTTATTCTGATAGTTGTAAACTATTGGTTAGTTAGTGAATCTAGTGTTTTTCATAAGAAACAAGAACAAATTTACTAGAAGAGTAAAGAGGGACATAATATGGAACATAATATAGTTTTTGTTCGTACCTACTTTGTTGGTCACCTCTTCACCATTATAAAGAGTCGGAAAAAAAACCGGTTTTATATTCTATTTCAAATTATATTAATTCTATTTCAAAATTTATTTATTTCCAGACATCATACTGCTAGATCAGCTGCTTAGTAATATAGATACATTGTTAGAAATATTTTATTCTAATGATTGACGCTATCGATTTATACTATGAATGTACAGGATGTTATTTATTCAGATTTGCATTGGTTCGATGCGCCGACAAAACAAGCAAATTTCCAAAAAAAAATGAAGTCTTTCTGCAGTAAAATCTTCTATCTTCCATATTTAAGATAAAGTATCTTAAATAATCTTCCATGTGAAATGTCCGTAAGACTAATTCATAAATCTTACGAAATTACAAAATAAATAATGTTCAATACCTGATGAATACCTACATTCACACCCTGGGTTACTAAGGACAATAATTAACCCGAGCGATGAAACGTACAAACGATTCAAAAAGTAATTACTGCCATCTGCAATACACGTCGACATCTATTCTACTCGTAGTAAGCCGCAGTGAATGTCATAACTTCCAACTACATCGTAACTTATTTATATCTACGATTTTTTATTCTCTTACATTTCTAGTACCCGCCTGCGGAACTTTGGACAGTTTGTTGTGAAGTTACATGAGAGAAAAGTTTTGGCATCCGGTTTCAAATCCATTCATTCGGACATCGGTATCCTAGCAAAGTAATACAATTATGTTGTTTGAGCTTCCATTTGAAGATATAGGGTATCAGTTCCCTTTATTGTTTGGCGTTGAAAACTTTTCATCAAATAGCATTCACTTACAGTTCGAGTACGGGAAGGGCAATTATATTTAAAATATATCAAGACATGTTTCATCTTTGATGTTAAACACCTAACGTCAATGATATCGATATTCATAAATGTCACAATCAATACGTAATTAGAATATTATACATCTCATTAAAACGTTAATTAACTATAATACTCTATCAACTAGGCACGGAATATTTAATTACACGTGAACGTTCAAACGAAGCTGAATTTTAGAACTACAATTCCATTTACAAAATAATGACACAATTAATATTTATGTTCCATGTGATAGGGAGCAATCCCTATCACTATCCACCAGAATTTTTTGATAGAAAATCCCAATTGACACTTTTGTTCAGCCCGGGCATCGAAATCTCGAGGTGAGAGGTTAATATACTAAACACCAGCCCAACGAGGCAGCTACTACACTTCAACAATTATATACTATAATTATTTTATTAATTTTTTATTCATCTGCCATCACCCTTTGGTTTTTATCAGATCTGCTAATTAATTAAAGTGCTTTTTCGATGCGCAAGTCTAGTGATGTGCTATCTCTCATTTTCGTCATCAAATTGAAGTTAGTCTTGTCCAATTCAATTGGAACATGCATTTGTTAGTGTTCAACAGTGTTGAAGCCAAGTTATTCTTTCGACGTCGAAGTACGCATTTCTTTGTACGCTTCAAAGGACTTTTCTATTCCTTCCTTGACTATGCGAGTATTTCATACTAGTAAAATAACATTTATCATATCCACCAGGAAAACATTAGAAATACCAAACGTTTAACAATGCATTTTGCAAGCACATTAGCATGAGAACGTTGATAAGTAGTCGCACCTGTTCGCCTATTTCAACTGTTGAAACAGTATAAATATACAGTTTCGACAATTAAGATACCTAAATAGGTACACACTCGTAATAATCACATAAATACTATCTTATAAACAATACGCCATGAAATTTCTCATTTTAGGCAAGACTTATTTGTTTTGAGAATAATAATAATATTATTGTATATTATTACTGCCTAAAGTATTATACAATTCCAAAGCCGATTCGAAAATATAATTTAGAAAAAAACAATTTTTACGCCAGAATAAACATCCTACATCTCATTAGATAGGTAGGTATTCATATCTTCAAACATAACACTATATTTTGCAATATTTTTTTATTGAACAGCGATATTTAATTGAAATATCAATAAGCTCTCAGTGCCCACACAAAATTATTTTTCAAAGAATTATATTAATACTGGAAAAGTAATACAGAATATCCCACACGGAATCTTAATAAAAAGACTCCAGGTAGCCTCCTCGATTTTTAGCCCACGTTTTCTCAAGAATCAACTGATTGGTTCTTAATTAAAACATTTTTATTTTTTCAATGATTCTATGTCATAAATAATTATCCAACTTATTTTCGTAAACATAAGCATGAAAATCATGGCATGTATTTTTGATACATTTGTATTTTTTGATTACCGTCTTCTCACGATGTATTAATAACAAATCAATAGAATTTTCCATCAGCAAGCAAGCAAGCACTAATTTCGTTTAGACTCGTTTCTAAACTGTTTGCTATTTACTCAACCTATAAACTTTATGTTTCGGTTGAAGCACACAATAGAGGCTTAGTGTCTTATTACGGTTGGATATAATCCTTTAGATATTACCATCAATATGTTCTGGCAATTGAACACCGGATAATCTGTGACAGCTTAAGGCCAATGTTATTGGACAAGGAAAAGCAACTAAGAGAATAGTCATTTTGTATCTAAGAATAACACTGTGACACCCACGATTCTATTGTTAGCAGTAGATCATTAGGTGTTTTTGTGTGTTTCATAATAGATCTAACGTAAAATGTTAATAGTTTGACGTCTAAATACATATTTAAAGGCATTATGACGCTTGGTCATTTGAGAGCTACGCCCGACAAGAAAAACTACAAGTACTTTATTGTTAATAGTTATTTGGATATTCAACGAACAATAAATATATCTTCGAACTATGCTCTATTTAAACATTTGCATATTGATGCTAACTTGCATTTCAACATTAAAAGGCTTGGTTTAACAGGTTCCTGATAAGTCCTTGTTAAGTTAATGTGGAATATTTAGACGGTTAGGTACATATAATTTGTATAGAGATATCAGGCGGTCGACTATTCAATTTATTTTCAGGACTGGTGAAATCAAGGCATATCTTTTAGTATGCTTAAGGGTGGCAGTTGAAAGGGAGCAGAGCGTACCGGAGCGCAGCGTGACGGCATATTTTCATACAAAAAAAATATGCGTGCATCTTCTTTGTATAAAAATATGTTAACATATGTCGGGCGTTGACGACGACGCTTGCTTCCAACTGCAAGCTTAAGACTTGATGATTAGTAGTAGATTTACTAGTAGTAAGTATAGTAATAGTTTATATAATAAAACTTTAGTATTAATCGCAGTTTGATAAAAAACTATGAGTTTTAACCATTATAATTTTCTAATAAACTGCAATTACAATATCAAAGATAAATAAGGCATTTTGTTTTAGCTTTGCTATGTATGTTTGATTGTTCATGTTTATGTGCAATACACTTAATATACTGTGTTCTATTCATAATGTGAGTGTAACGGTTATATCAGTTTGATTATAATTTATCAAACCATGCTTCGCTTTGTTTAAAGCTTTTCCTGCTTGTTTGTATCATAGATATTACATAGATAACTTGGCGTTCCATTTTCAAACTATTATGCTATCTACTTAATAGACGACACAGCTCCGAGATTTATTTTGGAGGAGTAGTAACCATAAATACCTTACCTTAATACCTTTGTTTTACTCTCCTATGACTTTAAAACTGATCGAGTCCGTGTAGTTTCTAGAAATTCATTGCCTAGAAAGGTTTTATCAACAGGGGCTACGGTCTACCTAGCATACTGCAATCTCTTTGGCATACCCTTCGACAAAGCAAGAAGAAGCCTATGTGCTTAAAGACTTCAAATATACAACTTCAAAGAACTTGCTGTTTCTTGTATTTCTATGAAGCTATCTTTACACACATTTCGCAAATTTGTACTACTTATGTGGAAGTAGTGTTACTTATTCAGGTAATTTAAAACAAGAGCTTTACCAGCTTAAAACAAACGACATCTATTTGTAGTTTGGTACAGGTTGCACGCTCCATCTTACTTGCACAGATAGTTTGTGCAAATGCCTTGAGAAAATTACAAATGATTTTTCATTTTATTTCTTACAAACAAGATTGAGTGTGAAGTCAGAAAAACGACATATTTGCACAAACTGTTAGTGGATGTCAGATGGAGCTTGTAGTCGGAATTAATACTCTTGAACTAATACCGTGTTTGCTGGTGAACTTCACTCATAATCAATGCAACGAGTTACTGAAGTCATTAACCTTTTTAATTAGGATAATAATATCATCATTAATGCAAGTTAGTCGCCTGTTCATTCTGACTGAGTACTGATTTCATAAACTCTACTGACTGAATTCAAGTTTATCGCTTTCTCTCTCTTTCAAAGACGGGCACATACGGGCTTAAAAAAGTCGAAGATTAAGCTTAACTGATCAGTGGGACAGATACGTACATGATATATCTAATGATTTTGACGACCATTAGGTATGTAGTAATAGACATTAACTAATTTTTATGTGACATGTTATATAAATTGTTTGGTTTGTATTAATGTTTGTTTCCTTAAAAATAATGTAATAATAAAATTCTATATAATGTGTTTTTAAACGTATAATTATATTATTTGTGAAATGTAGTGTGAGATAACTATAACTGATGCACATCGTTTTTATCTCAATAAAGAAATTATCAATTAAAATTATGAAATTATTATAATAAAGTTTGGTGAAATAGGGTTTTAATAATAGTAGTATCCAAGTCATCTATTTGCAAAGCTTAGTACAACGGAATTAGGTAACAATAAAACATGAAATCAATCTCCAATGCTAGACATCTATTTCGTATATTCAATTCAGAATTGTACCTGTTATGATTTTGTTGGCTGGGTCTCTAATACATCAAATGTCACGGTTGCTTTTCTGTATTTTTTTATTATGCTGAATAATATTTGTCTCTTTTCTTTTGATCGGACATTTTTATTAACTGTATTTCATAACTTTTTGACTTTATACTGCATCAAAAACTCCTTTGAAAAGTGTTTAATGTCTAAGACCTTCTAATATCTATTAAATAGAGAGTTGATAATATCTCTCTCTCTTAATAAAAAAATACTTACCTCAAAACGTATGCGGTAAAATAAAAAACATTAAATTTATAAATCTAGACGTTAGATAGTGATAAAAATATGGCCAAATACAAGTCAAACTGAAATTGCATTCTATTTAGAACTTTATTTTATCAATGCAGACCCTAGTTGCACTTTGTTCTATTTACGGCACTTAAAATTTAGGTCGTCGTCTGTCTCTAGCCAAATCCGTAACCGGAATTAGTTCAAATGTATCGATCGTGTGTAAAACACGAGATAAGATACCGGCCACAGAACTACAATGACAGTTTGGCACTGTTTATTTAGGATTGAAGAGCATTTTAGTCGGTATCTATTCCATATAAAATAGGGCAGAACTTTGCGGGTTGATATAGTTACTACGGACAGAATATTCTTTGTTTTATCTTGTCTATGATACGTATGGAACTTACTATTTAAAAGAACTTGGCAAATTTTTTATGCATTTAGGCTAAGAACTCACGATTACGAAGGGGTTTTCGCCCGCGCCCGCGTCCGGTAAGGGGTCTGAAGCCTCCGTAGAATGCAGATCAGATATTAGTGTAAAACAAAGTCAATTTTTATGAAGCGGTTTATGACCGCACGATTTTTCATAAATATCTGCCCGTAGACGCGCGACGTGAGTTAGCTTAGCCTGCGTTTTAAAATCAACTTCTAGTAGAATGTTTTTCTTTTATGTATTTCCCCTTTTTTTTTTGTCGAGGGGGGAAATCTTCAAAAAGATACCTCGCCGCAAACGGTGCGACGAGGTTATGTGAGGGACCCCGACGTCTCACTAACCCCCCCCTCCCCCTCGATGTCCGGCCTCGATGCGTGTCGAAGGGCCCCGGGATGTCTGATGAGAACTCTCCGGTGCCCTTCTGCATTTTGCCCTAGCACGACCCTGAGGCGGCATTCCTGCCCCGTCTGCTCGCGGTTCGCGACGGTGCATGACACTGTGTATCGTCGCCCGTCTCTGGATCCGTATACTGGCCAGCTAGAGCTCTCTCTCCAACTGGCAACGGATCCTGGAGGTCCCCTGCACAACAGGGGATACCGCAAAGCCACCTTCTCCGAGCGGGATTGGCCCTCTCGCGATCCCGCTCGGCCGCCTCTTTATGAACCAGTACGGTCTCACAGAAAGAGGCTACCTTTACCTGTGTCAACGTTCATGCGTACATGACTAACACAACTTTCATAAAAACTGATATACAAGTAGTACAGTAATAATAATATTTAAAATCCTTCAAAGCCTGCTCAAATACCGTGCAAATGCGAATATTTCCGTACATAATTTTTAAACAACATCAAGGTCTCGAGGAAAATGGAATTAATTTATATCTTGCTCCCTGGTGATTTTTTTCAACATTATTTTACTCTAAAATTTCATTTAGAGTAAAGTAATGTTGTGTCATTTTGCCTAAATAGATGAAGGCTTTGTATCTGTTTGTTCAAGTTGCGTGATGAATCTTTGTGTGGACTTTTATTTTTTATTTACCTCCATTTCATAAAATAAATGGGATTCGAAACCTTACCTTTAGAAATTCTTGTGATGTTTATTGTCTACTGGAACAGTATTAAAAAAAGGACTATATATCTAGTACATAAACAGATAAAAACTCTACAGTAAATATAAATAAGAACATAAAATGAAGCCAATAATGACTGCCTCTATGGTCTAGTGGTTAGCGTATGCGCCTCTCACCACGAGGTCTTGGGTTCGATTACCGGGTCGGGCAAAGTAAATTTCACAATAGCAGCACGGCGTTGGAATTGTGCCGGATGGATGGCGATAGGCTCACCCCCTATCCGAAGGGACCTAAACATAACAGGTAAAATATGGGTGTTGTACACCACGTAGCGAGCGTAATTTATGTTAGAAAATGTAACGTTTTTTTTAGTAAACTTTTGTTTGAGCTAATAAGTAATTCATTCTTATATTTATATATACTCGAACAATACACGTAACGAACACTTTACATATTTTTACTTATACCCATGCATTAGTCCATGCTCACTTAGTGAATTAATTAATAATGCGTTATCGTATAATTACGTCATAAATGCTTAATTGAAATGTAATCATCTTGATATGACGTCACTCGTATATCTGTCAAATCTATATACTGTATGTCACAACCTGTTTTAATTTACGAAGCCACTTTACAAGAAACCTAGACAGATTGGAGAGAAAGTTAAAATATACTATTCTAGTTACCTATAGCAGCAACAGAACTTTACTTAGTGGATTCAGCTAGATAAATATCAATTTTCTCCCCCTTTGCTGCACTTTGCCTTGCTCGCAGGAACGACGTAAGCGTCAACCGCAAATTGCGGTCGAGTGTACCTAGTTGTAGTAAGGAAAGCTGAATATTTTCAGTAAAAGGTTCTCCGTTCCTATGATATGTTAGATATATATATATACGTAATAAAATCTCTGCAATTCTTCCTTCATTTTTGTGATATTTCCGTCAGGGATTGGAATTGTGCCCGATGGACGGCGACGAGCTCACCCGCTATCCTATGGGACCCAAATATAACAGGTGAAGTGTGGGTGTTGTATTCCTTTGCCACACCCTTCTGAATACTATAGGCGTGATGAACATACATAAATGTTAAAATTTTTGCAATTTTGTTGATGTGATAAGAATGGTGAAATTGATGGTCTATAACAAATTTTAGGAAAGGAATTAGAAACCTTCTCCCAAGATCCCGTATAGTAATTCACCTTCATTGTAATATCAATTTTTGTACTAAGAAATAGTTGAATATCTTTTTCGACTGTTTCTTAGTATAATTTGCTAAGCATAGCTAAATCTTACCACTGGTCTGCATGTATATTAGAGAACTCTGTGTTTTTGTCAAACTGCACCCACAATACTTCAGTATGCACTCAGAAACTGCTAGTAGAAATAATAGAAATAAGTTCAAACTTTACCGTCCTAGATGTCATTTAGATATATATGAAAGAAATGTGTATAATAAAGCTGTAGAAGTTTACAATAAACTACCAGATCAATTTAAAGAACTGCCCTTGAACTTATTTAACAAGAAATTAACGTTGTGGCTTGCAGAAAAAAAAATTTACACCCTGAAAGAATTTATGACATGTACCTTTTAATATTGATGTTACATTTTACTAACTTATTATATTGATATGTATGGATTATTGCTTAATTTAATCATTAATAAAATTAGACTTGTAATATTTTATTTTTGAACAACATTATTTTAGCTGACATTAACTGGACATTTCATAAATTCATTGACATTATAATTATGTATTTATCTTGACATTATATAATGAATTAATATTTAACTAGAATTTAATTTTGACATTTAATTACTAATTTTAATATGCTACTACTTAAAATTAATTACTAATTAAAATTTGCACACCATTGTTGTTATGGTAGAATGTCACAGTGCCTTAATATGTAATGTAACACCTATGTACTACTACATTCTTGTGAATAAATGAATCTGAATCTGAATCTGAATATAAAAATAATCAATTAGAAATCAATATTTTGGTTTATAACATCATTGATACATTAATCCTCTCCCACAGTCATAACCAATTTTAGGTTCATCTGCTCGGAATCCCTGACGGAAATATTACATTAAATTATCATAGCATTACATCTTAGTAAATTAAAACAGGTTGTGACATACAGTATATAGATTTGACAGATATACGAGTGACGTCATATCAAGATGATTACATTTCAATTAAGCATTTATGACGTAATTATACGATAACGCATTATTAATTAATTCACTAAGTGAGCATGGACTAATGCATGGGTATAAGTAAAAATATGTAGTGTTCGTTACGTGTATTGTTCGAGTATATATAAATATAAGAATGAATCACTTATTCTTTAAATCCAGGAAAATATTGCGAAAAAACAGATCAGGAGCTCGTTTTTTCTAAAACAACGAGCTCCTGATCTGATCAACACAGGTTGTTCCATTTTACCTACTTAATGTTTTGATGTTATTATAATTCGATTTACAACATGCTCAAATAAAGGAGATGAACTAAAAATTTAAGGAAAAGTAAAATTTATATGTAGCAAAATACTGATAATAATTATATAATTTTGTCGCAAGTATTTTCAATCTTTAACTACCAACTCTTATAATTATAACTGCTACTACCAAAAGGGCCTTTTATTACTCTTATACACGGTCGTTTCGTATCCATAGATTGCTGTTTTTTTGTATACCTTAAAATATATTGGTACGGCTATTTTTTTCAGTAAGCGATTATGAATTATTAAATGATTCATTTAAAATGATTGAATGAATCTTCAAAAGCGTAATTTACAGGTAGGTACTCCTACCTGTAAATTACGCTTTTGAAGATTCATTCAATCATTTTAAATCTTTGCTCTTCAATTCGTAACTGGCCACACTACTACAATACAGTGTACTACAACAAACTACAAAACTCGACCGCAACTTGCGGCTGACGTTTACATCGCTGGTACGACCACGGCAAAGTGCAGCAAAGCCGAGAACATTTATATTTATCTAGCTAAACCCACATAATTATGTCGTTTCTACTATCCCTCTAACCAAAATAATGTATCATGACTTTCTTCTCAATTTGTCTAAAGGAAGCTTCTTTAGCCACTTTTTTTAAACCCGTATTTGCATCTTACTCTCTGATTCAATGTTTGTACGGGACAAAGATATTTCAGGCTAAAGCTAAGTGTTAAACTTGAGTGAAATGCGTACTTAGTTTCTCGTGCATTGTTACTTGCTTCAACAAAAGGTTAACTATAGGTTGACCGCTTAACTGAGACTTCGCCTGCGGGGTACAGGGGCGCGGGGGTATGGCGACAAAGGGGAATGAAACAGCTGCGGGCGGTGGGCAAATTTTTGTGATTGTTCATTACGTTCGCTACATGGGTAGCGATCGCATGTGTTAACTGTTGCAGACACCTTGTGAGAGGTACACATATAATGATAATCTCAAGATGAATCGAAAAATCTTCAGACATAAAGTAAACAGTCAGTGCAAGCAAATGGCTTTTAACGTATACATAAATTTTAGAAAAAAGAAACTGGACCCAAAAAAAGTTTTGACTTTCTTACGATTTAATTATATGTTTAGATAAAAAATAGTATAATAGTTTATTCTCAATTATTTTATTTACGTACATAAGTTTATTAAAATTTTGTATCTTCTTAACTATTTTTCATTTGATAAATCACTATTTCTTTTTTCCTATGATGTCACATATCTTAGGAAATATCTTGGTACATTTCATCTCCTGTATGTTTCATTAAGTGCCCCCACCGCCCGCAGCTGTTTCAGTCCCCGTTGTCGCCATACCCCCGCGCCCCTGTACCCCGTAGGCGAAGTCTCAGTTAAGCGGTCAGCCTATAATGTAGTCAGCTATAATCTTAACTTACATTTTAGCATGTAAGGAAAATTACCAAGTGTATTTATACATTATTTTGCTCTGAATTCTCTAAGGCTAAATGATAATAACGTTGATGTATTTTTTTTTATTAATGCGAATAAATTCAAAACCTTAAAATTTTATCTCAATAATAAACAAATTCTTAAAAAAATAAACAAAAAATAATATAATTTTATTATCAAATAACCTTCATCTATAGGTATCTAAAACACAAAACACACAATGTTGAAGTATAAATATATATTTTCATTGAATGTTTCTCAATGTCTAAAACTTTGTTCATTAGAGAGCAATGAAACTGAAACTGGATTTCAACTTTCGCGCCTTCTTAGGATTTGTAATTAAATAATTATCTTTTGTTGTCTGCTCTTTAAGAAATCATAAACACGATAACTCTACGTTGTTTGTTACTCTTTAATTAGCTTTATTCATTCACGTTGTTAATTTAATTTTAATATTTAGTTTGTGTTACATAAATTATGTTTATAAAATATTCAAGAGTAAAATTGCGAAGTAATACCAAGGGACCTCAGCACTTCTTAAATTATTAGCAAGAATTCCTGATAAACTTTAATAGTTTATTGATAGTTACTATTATAGTAGGTATACAATATTCTGATCTATTAAAATATCGCAGACAAATATACCTACAATCTGTTCAACAAGAGTGTGATTATTCCGAAGAAACGATTGATAAATTTTTCCTTTATTTAATCATTTAAGTACACATTATTGCTTATTACGGTATGTGTCAATGTTTATTCCAATCACCTTCGTTATAGCGTATGGCTTGACACCTTTTATTTTCAGCAAGATTTTCAGCAACAAAATATATGTTTGCAATAACATGCCCAAACTTGTACTTTTATATGGCATTTAACAAAGAGTTGCAGCAATCAATGAAGCTTACTTGTTCATGTTTTTGTCAAAAAAGACGATGCCCAGAGAAATGATTTGTCCAAAATCTTCCTCAACCCCGTTGAAGTATTTTCGGACATATTCTTCTTTCTTCAGATTTCTTCAAAATAGATCAAAATTACTCTTTGTTTTCATGAACGTAACTTAAAATTGTACTATGAGACATTTAAGTTACCGTTCCAAGAAGTTTTAAGGACCGATATAAAGAGATATTTAAGATGTGGTTTTGATTGAGCAGAACGCAGTAAAATTGTCGGATTTTGTTAGAAAGGATGTAGGATCATAGTATCCAGGTTTTTAGTAGTCAATCGGTTAGATCCCCTATCTGATAGGTTGTTTACGTTCCGTACTTTAAATATCATAACCATTTTTTTTGTCAATTTTAAAACAGTCAAATCAAGTTTGGATCTTTTAGCGGGTTGGACAACAAAAATTGCCTTGACGTCAAAAATTGCCACGCATGTACTACATTTTACTGTATGTGGAAGCTTGTAATTGGCGTTTGCTGACCTATTTTGTTCAACTATTTGTGTGTGGCTGTTAGCTCCCCTAATAAAATAAAATAAAATAAAATGTATTTTGCCGCAATGATTAATATTAAACATCGATATAATTGTTACCGCAGAATAGGGCACAGATCAAAGATAAGTTGGTGCGTGCTGTGATACATATTTACTAAAGGGATATTTTATATTGCATATCAAATAAATAATCGCCTATCAATACATACTCATCATTTATATTCTTTTTTACATCAAATAACTTACTTCACTACAGATAAACTAAATGTTTAACAAAACTCAAACTGCAGATAATTCGAAATTACACATCAATATGACATTACTTTTTTCCTCATAATGCAATACAGTTAAATTTATTTTTGTACAAAAATACTACATGCATAGCATAAATACTGACTGCACATCAAATTTACCATATTTCATAGCAAAATAACTATCCCAGTCGCATATTAATCAGTAAGTACAACAAAATCTGTTCATCATATTTGTGTTAATTTTCAAGAAGCCATGCTCGGCAAATTTAATGAATATTATAACAAAAAAAACCTTTTACATTGCATTATTTCTAAAAGCAGATCAACTTAACTGAAAAACTTCGCGCGTTTTTTCGTCACTGGAGTGCAGAGAGGCGCGAGCGAGTAAATAATATAAAAATAAAAGCTATAGTTATGGCATAGGTCAATTATGGGTAAAGTAGTAGGTTAGGTTAGGTTAGAACTGCGACCATAACATAGAATCAATCTGTGTGATACTCCGACCCCTTTTTGAATCCACGCACTAAATAAAATAATATTATACTACCTACCAATTTCTTATTATCATAGATCTTAACAAACGACAGTAAGTGGCGCCACCTGCAGAAGCTAAAAATGTGCCTATTGGCAAAAAAGGAATCGTGGACGCCCCGCGAAAGCAAGACCCGCTTTAATAATTCAATAAATTACAATTTTGTATCTAATTTTATATTTTTTTTGCTGATCTAATTATGTGATAATTAATAAATAATAAGATGACTGTGACTAATAAAATGTTGTTTGATTTAGAAAAACTGCTGTAAATATTATAAAAATAGAAGCTATATTTAAAAGAAAAAGAGTTAACATGTATAATGTGCATTAAGATTATTAGCTGTGCATTGATAAAAAAGCTTTTGCTTTAGGAAAAATTGCTGTGCGCTGTGAAAATAAATTGTAGTGTGTTTAGTGATATTTTGAGTTGAATATTTTGTTGTGCAATCAGTAATTTTGATGGGAATTCGGTATTTAATTGCATAGAAAAAGGATATTTTATGATTTGCGTTTAAATACTACCCTTTACTAAATAATGACGCACGAAATCTTGCTGAGCATGCTGTACATCAGATAAAATAAATACATGAATACACAATCATATTAGAAACGAAAAAATAAGCACGTTTTTACAATCCATCCTGACACAGACCGATGCCCAGGCAAGTGATATTTAAGATTTATTCATCAGCGAATGCAGAACAGAGTGCAAAATGTGGCCAGTGGATGGCGCTAGGCTCACCTCCTATAACATGGGACTTAGACAAAAGAAACGTGGATTTTGTACACCTCTAAAACCTCCTTTTGGGTAATACCTATATAGATGTGATGTTATATACATAAGTAAGTTAATAAGTAATCTACTACTATTTCACTAGCTAAGCCGCATGTCGCGGTTTATTCATAGATGTGTGACATCTGTTTACATATCCAAACCCTTTTACAGCTCGGTGAGCGCATTAAGGCTTCGTTCGCAACACGTCACGCGAGCATGCGAACTCGCTAACTTTTATTACGGTCGTTAACCGTAAGGAAGCCTGAGAAATTGGGAGAACTTGTCTTTAAAACTTTTTGGTACAAGTGTGTAATGACTTTTACGTAAAATAAAGTAAATTTGGATAAAGGATATGCCACCTGCCATACAATTCTGGTCCAAATCCGAAAGTGTGGAGTAAGAAAAAGAATGATAATCTATTAGAACTTGACCCCTTCAGCATTATAGTATATTTATCATGACACAACAAAACTGTGGGATCATTATCCTCGGTTTATTGAATATTAAACAAAGGCCATTTTGCGTACATTTTTGGTAACACGAACTGTAAAAATAAAGGGTTTTAGCTTGATAAAAAACTTATGGGTAACTGCTGCTGTCTACCACCATACAATTTGGTGACCTTCTTTTAACTACCCCGATATACAGGGCCAAAATGGCCACGATGGTCAAATCTAAAATTATAAGCAATAGAGAAAAGTACTGAAAGTAACCCCAGGGCTAATTTTGATAAAAACTAATACTGCGTCATTGGATTTATGATTATGTATGGAGACAAACACAATTATCTTCACCAGTTTTTGCATTTATAAATAGTAGGATTGGATCAAAATGTTAATTTTTTTTTACCTTTAACGAAAAACTAAAAGTAAATTTTCATGAATGCACATTATATGTGTAGGTAGCTTATAGTCTAGACAAGAAGCCTTAATTTATATTTTTAAGGTTACTTTTCATCGACGAATCACACGGGTAGAGACGTGGGTTGGACTAGAATATATTTATTGAAGGGCTTGTAGCGTTGTATGATTAGAATATACTTCAATTATGCAATTTCCGAACACTTATCGAACTTTTTTCCAACGCTAAGTCATAAAATAACAGATACAAGATTAGCTGTAAGATTTTCTTTTAATAATATAATCATTATAATCAAAAAGAAGGAAAGTCGGTATAAGTATATTTTTTTATCAAACTACAGTATTAATAAAATAGCTGAACTTTTCTACAGGAATTCCTAGCAAAAAAAATGTTCGGCTGACTTCGGAAAGTAAATTATAAACTAAAAGTTCGAACCAGCAATTGCCCTGTCGAGCTATTGTTGTCAGTTCAGCCTGTTGTCACTGATTTATTTTTAAACAACAGCTGAATTCACTAGAATCACAAATTTTATGAATATTGATTGCTCAGTCGATTAAAATATGTATGCTTTGAGCATTTGTAAGGGGCTTGCAAATAAAAAATATGAGAGAATATTTCAGAGAGCGCGTATTTGAAAGAGCGTAGAGGTGTTAATGAAGAAAAAAAGAACTTTTTATGAAATGGCTGAGTTTTTACGTGAGGTAGGACTGGGTACACTTTGAAAAGAATTCGTTTGCTTTTTTACGTAAAATGTACCGCGAGCTCTTTACGCCATGGAAGGCGTTTGGCATTATAAAATTATTTTATAAATATCCCACGATGTCATTGGACTTGGCACAGCCAACAAGATAGGTATTACGACCACTATATAAAACACCTACGTACGTGTTATATACCGCCGCTCGGTTACGACACCGTAATGATCCTCTTTATTAGTGTACTCGGTAACATTGTCAAAATCACTTTTGAATAAATACGCCTGACCTGGTTTTCGTCTCAGTTAAAATTTTCGCATGTCCTCATTATTTAAAAAATAGCATTGGAGTACTGGCACTCGCACGAAAACAACTTTATTTTAAGATACAATTGTAAAATCTTTCATTTCCGTAGAATAGATTTGTGTAACTGAAGACGTATTTTATAATGTGCATTCTTTCTGTTGAAAAACTGACGTATGTTTGACTATTGTTAACTAACACTTTATTTCAGAACAGTTTTCACTGAGGTTATTCGAAAAACATTGTTGTTATGTTTTCCTTATGTATCTAAAAGTTTCTTAAATCTTAAATTACGTCTTAACATTACGTTTTATTATCTAAGATACTTACCAATTAAATAATGAAGAATATAATATGTTTTACCAAATGTACACTAACACTCACTAACTAGTTTTACAGTTAAACTATTCTATTAATAACCACACACTTAAATAATTGTCTTTGCACACTAATGAAGAAATTGAAACTGCACACTAATTAATATTAAGTTTGTTTATTTAAATGTCATTGGTCATACTTGCTTAGCGTTCTAGGGGTAGTTACGAAGGATAAAAGTAATGTCCAAAACTATTTGTAAAATAGTGTAAATAGTTCATAAATTGTGTGTAAACTTGTTAAAGGTTGCATTCAGAAAATTTCAGTCGTTTCTTGTGTATAAATAGGTTGCGGTAAAGTTTGACTCCGAGATGCATTTTCGGATAAGAAAATAACTTTTCGAAACTGGTTTCTTCAGCCTAATGGGTTGTGTCAATCACTGAGAGTTTTTGAAAGTCGACAAAAGTTCTTGCAACAGACTTTGAGTGTCATTTTAAGCTCGCACAATTCGTTGGGTTTTACTAGGGGATTAAAGGAACGGTGGTGAGAAGGAATTTTGAAAAAAAAGTGTGGGTTCGGTTGGTCGATCGTAGTCCATGGGTTCGTGAGAGCGCGAGCGAGGCGCGAGGCGCGAGTCGGTCGCGCGGTTCGACGTCGGACTGCCGCGGCCGCTACTGACTGACGCTCTCGCGGCCTCCACGCCTGGCCTGCCCGATGCCCGTCAACCCTCGCGCCTTGCACTCCTCGACATGCAAACTCCGTGCAATTACAAAAGGCCGCCGTATTTTTGTGCTGTCGCCAATACGTTTCGCTCATTAACCTAGTTGAATCGATATAATTTTATTATTTAGACAGTGCGAATATAGTTAGTGCATAGTTTAGGTTTAAATCTAGGCGCCATTAAGAAGTAAGATATAATTTATCAATTATTTGGCGTTCAGTGACAGTTAATGGTCACTGCATCATTAAAACGTAGATGTTATTGTGAGAATAGCCCATTATGGTTTAAGGTATGAATTATGGTTAATCTTCACACATGTTTAATCTTCTCCATAAAGTAAAGTACCTTTCTAAGTAACATTAGTTCTATCAAATTACATTTAAAATTAGTTTTATTTGATTACCAATTCTGAGGGAGTATATTTTAACACATTAGTATATATGTTTAAATAATATTGCGACGTTTTTAAAGTAACGTTAAGTTTCCCTTGGACGCAATGTCAATGCGTTTACAGCTATAAAGCTTAGAACTACATAGGGAAAACTATGATTTCATCAACTAGAAAACCGAGATGAAACTCGTGTTTTTAATGTAAATAATGACGATTTAAAAAAAAAACAGGAGGCTTAGTCTTTAGTCATTCTAAATTACATCAAAATATTTGCAGGGTGAATTAACATGTCAAATTCAAATTCTTTATTTTACACGCAAAATTACAAAATATAACATTATAAATTAAGTTAATCTTCAAAGGCAAGCTTAATTCAAGATAAATTTCCTAACAGTAAACCTTTGAGAGATAGAAAAAATTCTGATGGAAAAGGTCAAATCCAGTGTACAATACAGCGAAAATAATTAATTAATATTAATACCTATTTCTACCTTAATACTACCTTACTACCTATATAAGCATACATTTTATTACTGATACGGTTCGTAAATATAACGAATATTAAATAGCCAACATAATTTTATCTAATTATGAGCATATAATATCTATTATTTACACAAAGACCGAGGGCCCAGATGCAGAAGGCGGTAATTCTGCTTATATTTTTTTTTATTTAAAACGAGCAATTTTATAATTATTTTTCTGATCACTGTTAAGTATAACTTATCTTATTAACCGGTTTCTGCTTGACGTCTTTAACTGGAATTGTCCCTGTATTTGCCCGAACGATCTCGAAAACGGTTTTAATGATTTTGACAAATTTTTCGGAAAAGTGAGATTCTGGACAAACAATTTCTGGATGGGTTTAATATTCGAAAAAAATAGATTTAAGATTTTATGACGATTTTAAGTTAACATGGATGCAGACTTCTTCTTGAATAGAATACACTAGCTGGTGCTGGAGCCAAAATGTACCCATTCTCCAATAAGATTTGTCTCATTGAACGCTTCCAAGACCAGTGAATTTCAGGGTCTGATCTTGGATTCCGAACGGTACCCAGGGGTCCTCCAACGTTGGGTTTGAGCGCATCAATTGGTCTATGTAACCCAATTGGCTATAATATATTTGTATTATTTATATATTATATATTTGTGAAATAAATAGAATTATTACTTTTCTCTATCCTCGTGCGATATTCTAGCCAAAAACTTTAAAAAAATATGGACTTTCGTTTTTGATAGTTTTAGACAATTTATTAGACAGTTTAATAAAATCATCTCTCATCATGCGGAAAATTTACAAAACAGTAAGTAGCCGTACTGAGTATGCGCGTTAGTTGACGCTCCGTGACGTCACAGTCGACGCGAAGTCTATTCCTGTCTTGCGACATTTCCGCAGCCGCGTAGAACGACGCGCTATGCGCAGGCGACACGCGACAATCTCCCGAAATATTTGACGACATTCAAAGGTCAACTGTATCAACAACGATTCTGTGTGCGAATTGTGTCATTTTATACAGTTATTTTGTGTTCCACTTTCATCAAGGTTTTGACTGAGCGGAGTTCAAAATAAAATTATGATTTTAAATTTTTCTCGATATATCTGAGTAAAGCCATTGCTAATGGTCTTATCCATTTGAATGATAATTAAAAAATAATATCAAAGGCTCAACTTATACGAGAGCTAAATAAATATATATACCTAATGGTTTTGTATATTTTCAACTAGAGCAACTTTCGGCGATATTCCATAATATAATGGGCGTTATATATACATATTATCTCGAAAACGTTGATTCTTAAAATAATATTTTTTTATATTATTAGGACAACAGTAGTCCTACAAATCTCTGAACATTTGGTCCCTAGCCGCGAGGAAAACAAATGACCTAAATGTACCGAACAACATTAGCAACGGTGCATAATTCAGTACAGAACAGGTACACACAACACACAAACAACACAACAAACAACACCTTCCAACAAATAAAGTGTTATACTGTTTTGGAATCCATATTAGATGTAATAATTTTTTATGCTACTTGCCAAACTTGACTAGTACTTTTTTTATTTCAATCAGACAAAGTTGGGTTAAGAATTAACTTTGAGTGGGCAAAAAGTAACATTCATTTCCAAGCTATCGCTGCCGCATTTTAAATATTTACTAGAGTTTATAAAAGCATTATTCAGAATTATATAATAAAAAAATAATTAATAAAAGAAAATGTCTGCCGTAATAGGAGCGAAAAGTCCGTCACAGGTTTTCTCAAGTTTATAATATATTTTTAAGTATAGACCTCGGCTTTTTTAACATTTTTCTGATAATTGTCGTAACTTACTCTGGACATTGCTGGCTTCCAACTTGACATCATAAACTGTAAAACCTGTAACATGTAATTAGGAGACTGACTAATTAATAAATTATAAGTATTATTACCGTTTGTTTCAACGTCAACGTTTTTTGAATACACGGCCCAAAACAAAATTATCTATATGAAATATCTTTGCCATGAGTTGTTAAATAAATACCTCTATTGGATAAATGCGTTTATGTTTAGACTGATAAACATGCTTAATTTTATAATGTAATCATAATGGGCCAACTGAAAATTACCAAACATAAGAATGATTAAAAACAATATTATTAGGTTAACTTTCTATATTTAAAAACTTGCTTCATTAAGAGAGAACTCTTGCAAAAAAGTTTTTTTTTTTCAAGAAACAAGAGTAAATACAGGTTAGCTTATGTTAAATGTTTATTTTTTATATGCGAGTATATTAGTAAAAGTATGAAAGGTTACGTAATTCACACAGAATATGCCAGTGGCGTTTACCCCACCGGTAATAAAGTTGTTTTATTTATCATAGCAATAGAAAAAGACGCTTTACTCCCAAAAGGAACGTTCGAAAAAAGTTGAATGTTATTATTCTTATCTATATTTAATGAATTATGACTTTGAGCGATAGGTTCAATACCCAATGGAATTAATGAAAAATGTGAGGGAAATCGACATTTATTTTATAACCTGTTCATATTTGACAGTAAAAAATGGCTTACTGACGTCATAATATAATGTTGTTTACTCCTAGCTGTAGATTAACACAAAGATTAAAAATCATTTAAATCTCTACTAATTATATTTTTTTTTTTTTTTTTTTTTTTTGTGTTTCAGGTTTATCTGCAATCAGTCATTTTTGACTATAATCAGATGCGTTGAGCGTCCATTATTTTGTAAAGTGCTGCCTCCAGTGAGGATAGCCACTCATATTTATTTAAGCTTACGATCTGTTATGTAGCTTAAGTATGTCAGGTCGTTTTAGGCGATTGGAGTAGCCTTGGCGTAGGAGTTGAAGTGCCAGTTCATTCGGGTGGTTTGACAAACGCTGTTTGTATTTTTCTGCAGCTGCACGAATTTCTTCTTTCACTGTGGCAACGTGCAGATAATCGTGTATCTCGTTATTCCTGGTGAACCAATGGGCGTGGCTTATACTTCTCAGTATAGTATTTTGCAGGCGCTGGAGCATGCATATATTTGTATTGCTGGCACTACCCCAGAGTTGAATGCCGTACATCCACACGGGTTTGAGAACGCTTTCATATATTAACAGTTTGTTGTCAATAGAGAGCTTGCTGTTTCTGCCAAGTAGCCAGAGCAGGTGTCTGTACCGAATGTTAAGTTCTTCCCGTTTGGCTTTGATGTGTTTGTGCCATGTCAGGCGGCGGTCTAAGTGCATACCCAAATACTTGACATTGTCATGATGGGGTAGAGTAATATTACCAAGCTGCACAGCTGGGCAGTTGCCTTTCCGTAATGTGAAGGTTACTTGCACGGACTTTGAGGTACTTGCTTTAATTTTCCAGGCTTGAAGCCACTTCTCTATTGCATTTAGCCCAAGCTGGAGAGTATGGGATGCAACACTGGGATCCTTATTGCAGGCTAAAATTGCTGTGTCGTCCGCGTATGTAGCAGTTGTTAGGCCGGGTAATACAGGTAGGTCTGAAGTGTATATTAGATACATTATTGGTCCTAATATGGAACCCTGCGGTACACCCGCTACTATACCAAAAAAGCTTGATGTCGATTCTGACTCTTTCACCTGATACAGCCTATCAGATAGGTATGATTTGAGTAGTAGGTGGTAAGAATGCGGTAGAGCGTTCTTAATTTTGCATAGGAGGCCATACTAATTATATGGAAAATATTTTTTTATTGTTTGTTTGTACCCAAAAATCTTCGAATCTATAAAACCGTGCTTAGTTAAAATAAGTGTGGGGATAGATCATAGCTCCAGAAAGAAAATAATTGGCCTACCACGCGAACAAACGAAAGCTAAATAAAGATAAATTGAGAAGTAATGTGTAAGGGTCGACACACACCAAAAGCGCGTCGAAGCGCAGCGAATCGAAGCGCAGTTTCAGTGTCATATGAATTTTAACTTTATTTTCATAACTATAATACTTATTATCGTATGAGAAACTCAAACGAGTCGCGCGGATTGCATAGTTGTAGTAGCGTAGAGTTTCTCATGCGATAATAAGTATTATAGTAATGAAAATAAAGTTAAAATTCATATGACACTGGAACTGCGCTTCGCTTCGACGCGCTTTTGGTGTGTGTCGACTTTAAATGTCCCATTGGAATAACATTCAAATCTATACGTGCAATCAGTTTTGATATTTGAAAGATCTGGCTGATCAAATCTAACCAAATATTTATATATTTATATACTAACTAAACAGAATATTTCAAAGTTTGTTCTATAGTATGAGGATCTTATAGTGGTTTAGGTTTCAGAGGAAGTCTTACTTAAAAAAAACTTGAACCAGTACGGATGTTTTGAAACACTAGTGCTTCTTAGTTTGTTGGTAAGTTAAAACACCGTAAATAATGGCACATAAAGTGTAAAATAACAGTCTTCCGCGCAGTGTACTAACATTAAGTGGCTATATACCGACTGAAATAAAAACTATAATTAAAATACGACTGTTTTAATTATTGAGAGACCATTTTAGTACCAGTACGGTGGCATAACAAATGATATCTATGATTATCTAATTAATTTTAATCCGTGCATTAGATTAGTTCGCATACAATAATAGAAGTTGCAGATGAAAGTCATGGCTATACATTTAGCAAGATAGACTAAGGCATAGATCTCCATCATAATCAATCAGCCCGTGTCTACCCATTGTTAAATTGAATATATATATATATATATATATGAGAGGGGTTAGGCCATAGTCCACCACGTTGGCCAAGTGCGGATTAGTAGACTTCACACGACCTACTACTTTTTAGGCACTCTTAGGCGTGCATGTTTCCTCACGATATTTTCCTTCACCGTAAGCGAGCGATAATTTGTATTATGATAAATACACACATATCTTCAAAAAGACGAGAAGTGTGTGCCGTGGGCTGGAACCCGAGACCTTTGACATCACAGTCCAACGGTCTTCCACTCGGCTATTGCTGCTTCTTCTACCTTATAGTAATTTTAAGTAATTAGTTGTATTTAATACCTGACAGGCTATTTATTATATGTATCTTAGTTATGTATTATTCTCTAGTCTTATCCATTGCCAGTCTCCATTAAGACGACTGCCTGCATTCGTGGGAACATTTTCATAGACACGTAACAATAAATAATCATTGCCGCTAAAACATATTTATTTTCACTATATTAACGTCTAGTGGTATAATTTTATATATCGCTCACCGCTCAGGTCTCAGGTTCGATTCTCGGGTCACGCAAAAGTGTTATTTGTGAATTTTCCGACAGCAAATCTCTAAATAACACCCATATAGCACGAAGTTGGGAATGTGCCCGGTGGATGGCGATAGGCTCATCACCTATCACACGGGACCTAAACATAATAGGTGAAATGTGGGTGTTGTACACCACTGCCACACTGTTCTGGGTTATATAGGCGTGATGTTATGATAAGTACCTATGTACTTAATATTTTTTGCCACAAACGAGTGCGCTTATAAAAACAATTGAGTACACAATATAGGAGACAGCGCGGGGCGCGTTTCCCTCGCTATTGAGAACTTAATTGTTTTTTTTGGCAATCCCGCGTAATTGTCCCACATACCCTGCTACCCCACGCAAACCATGGAGTGCCACCTACGAAGTTGTCAAACTTTATCGTCTAACACTAACTGATCGGTCGCACACGATGCTAGCTAGATGAGACGGCGCGCATTTTAGTCACACCCACGAGCAAGTTAAATCCCGCGACTTGTTGGCTCTTAATCGTAGAATTGCTAAGATTCCAATTGGTGGGCAGCATTTACAATATCCTCCAACTGTCCTCCATTAACAACTGTCCTCCGTGGCGCTAACTAATATTTCAGCGAGCTCTATTGCAGCTGAGCTAGTAAATAGCTGTCATGTTCTTCTTCGTTAATAATTTATCCAATATTTTATAATTGCTGCCTGCCTTGTTGGTCTAGTGGTTAGCGTATGCGCCTCTCACCGCGAGGTCTCGGGTTTGATTACCGGGTCGGGAAAAATGTAATTTGAGATTTTTCCGTCCGGATATTCTCATTAGAAGCACAGAGTTGGTATTGTACTGCATGATAGACTCACACACAGCAAATTCATTATATTATCTACTTTTAAGAACAACATAAATTGGTTCAATAACCTTGTTATAAATAAAGTTTTAGCCTAGGGTAAATGCGCAAACATAAGAGTATACATAACCTTAAGTTTTTAGTCTGTTGACAGAACATAGGTGTATCTGGAACATAGGTTGTCGGTAGGTACACATTTAAGAATGTTTTGTATATATAGTAATATTATAAAGCTCAAAAATATGATTGATTGAACGCGCTAATTTAAGGCACTACTTATTAGAATTGACTAATTCAATGCTAATAAAAAAAAGGTTCTTAAAGTCATTTTCTGTTGGCCAACTTTCAACACTAGTGTACATTCATTTTAATGAGTAGCTTCACGAGTAGGCCATTGAATATTTCATCAAACGCCATGCTGTTTACTTAACTAATGAAAAGTATTTTTTTCATGCGGATTGAATGTGTGTATGAAATATGAAAATATCCCATTAGCTAATTTAACTGAGTAAAATTACTAATGCAAAGAAAAATAAAGAAGAAAATATAATTATTGTTATATCAAAAATTTTGATATCTCAAAACTACGAAAGACCATTTCGCTTTTCTATGCCAATACTGTAGCTTAACGAAATTTAAATTAAACAACGCCATCTGTGAATTTGTACACGAATTACGATCAAAATACACGAGCAGCGCGGCGTAGAAGGTTACGCAGCTGCTACGTAAAACTCGCTACGACTAAGTCTCGTTTGATATTTTCATTCTGACTTCAAAACAGAGATGGCGCGAGTCAAAGTTTTCTATTCATAAACAGTTTTACCATAAATAATACGATAACAGTCGAATAAACACTGCAATGAAAAGCAATTCTCACACATTTTTCATTCGATTGATGAACATCGTAAGTATAATATTACCGTTGGGCAATAGGAACTATAAACAACTTTACTTTGTCCCACTTACATCCAATTTATTACATTTAAAAGCAATTTATATTAACCGTGGTAGAAAAACTTAGATACTTCAGTTTATTTGTAAGTAAGTAGGTACTATTTTGTTTGTAGTTCATTTATTATTTTTGATTATTCATCATTTTTTTTTATTGTTTACAGATAGTACAAGCTTTTAGTAAATAAAAAGGCTTTGGTAAGTATAGTAAATAAAAAGGTATTTTTTTTGCGTTTATTTTTACAATAACAAAAAATATTACGGAATTAGGCCAAAAAATTGTCTTTCTAAAAATTATAGTGAAAAAAAATATCAGTCTGAAATAATCAAGCAACTGCAAGTGAGCTATAACAGATCAAAAACTTTACCGCTTTAATTTTAAATATGGCTGGACCTTATTTGATTTATTTTAAAATGTTGGTTAATATTATAAAAGAACAATAAAATGATCACACCTACAGTGTCACAGTAAATGTTTCCGTATTCATCTTTTAACACTGGGACGCATGTCGCCGGTTTTCAAATACCACTTTTTGTATTCCTACAAACAAAATTATTCTTTTTGGCGATGACATTAAGACGACAATTCCTCAACTCGCACTTATGTTCGATTAGACAAATGCGCTTGTATTCCTGCAAACAAAATTATTCTTTTTGCGATGACATTAAGACGACAATTCCTCAACTCGCACTTGTGTTTGACTTGACAGATGCGCGGCGACAAGGTCACGCGTCTTTGACATTTCTATTGCCTTATTATTAAGATTTCTATGGGTACCATCAACAATGTAGAATCATGATTCAAATCACTAAAGTTTATCATTAAATTCGCTTGTTTTATCAACATAATGATGATAAATTTTTTTCATAAACCTTATCGACTTTGACAATTTCAAAAGAAATATTTGTCAAATAGGTCATGGATCTTGTTGATAGAACATTGTATTGTATTGATTGAGTATGATAGTTAGTATTTCTTTTTGTATCGGTTAAAAATATTATCATCTTTGTGTGCGCTTTTTAGACATATATTTAACATAATGGTCTCGGGTTCGATTTTCAGGTCGGGCATAAGTATTATTTGAGATTTTTATATCACGAAATTTGCATTAGCAACTTAGAGTTAGTGGTTAGCCCAGTGGATGGCGATAGGCTCACCTTCCTTATATAAATAAATAAATATTTCACAAGAATAACTGATACATATTATTATATACTTTTCTTTTGTAAATACATACTTATTATACATAGAAACACCCAGAGTAAGACAAACCCCCATGTTCATGCACACAAAGATGTGTCTTAAGTGGGAATCGAACCCGGCGTCGCAGGCAGGCACACTACCTACTCCGCCATCTGGTCGTCAAACCTTTGCCACACCTTTCAGGATAATATAGGCGTGATGTTATGTACAAATACGTTATGAATTCTGAAGAACTATTCAACCACCTGCCTCCGGTATGGGATTAAGTTGTCCATGGATAAGGTATCAGAAATATATTAAAATCAGATTATCTCAAAAAGCTTATTACTTTTTTTTAGACTACATAAATGATAATAGTATTTGGAAATGAACTACTCTTTTTATGTGACTTTCAATATGTATTATATTTTATTCATTTTATTTGAAAAGATGGTGCACATGAGTTTCTTACCAGCTCTTCTCATAATGCAATACCCATCGGAGCTGGTACTTAGTTTGATTTTAATCTGATTCTAAACAGTTGGATTAAAATTAATCTAAGCCCCGGTTATTCAAATCATTGTAATTAGTATAGTTTAGTTTTACTTATAATTTATTTTTATATCATTTGTTTGTAATATTTTGACGTGTTCAAGCGCCTCCTGGGGCCTATGAAAATAAATGATTTGAATTTGAATTTAAATTTGAAACGGAAACCTCTTCACAATACGTGTCGTGTCTAAAAAAATTGCATCACTCCCTTGACCCGACTTCCTAACTCGACCCTCTAGAGCTATTGATCGAAGCTCTTCATAGGTTCCATTGACCGAGCCTATTATCAGCGCGATGACCGCCGAATCTATCCATACATGTCAACAATCTCGAGTTCTTCGTCCTGCATGAGATTATCGTAATGGACAATCGACTTGTCTTAATGCTCATAAAATATACTCAAACATGATCCTGTTATTCAGGATTATTGGGATGCTGCTATATAGGTTAGTTAGTAATTCGATATATTCCTTGCTGGGTGTTATAATCGGACCTAAATGCAATAATCTATAATACTAATTCACGATCTATTAAAAACGCCTTAAAAATCTATATTTTGAAAACAAATATAATATCTTATTTATTGATAATAATATTATGATTTAAACGGGAATAAACACGATTAATTTGTATTTACCTTTCGGTGCTTTGGTGCATACGAGTACCTAAGTCAGCGACTGCAGAACATCTGCTGGATACTGGAACCAATCACTGGATTGAAATACATCGTCCACAAGTCCCTTCCACTGATCCTAACTTCTATACGAGGGTAGTACGTGAAGCAATTGAAATCCGAAAACACAGGACGTTCAATCAGGAGGAGGGTTTCAAACTATCTCCAACGTGGAATACAGTGATAAAGATCACAAAAACTCGCTCGTTCTTGCAATAAACGAACTCACATAAACCGGACTCGATTAGTGTAGTGTGTCAAAAAACTATCAACCTCACGAACGGAGCCGGGGCGCTGCTGCATCAGTCTGCTTGCAACCATGACAAAGTGCAACATTGTTGAAACGTTAAACACGAAAGGTAAATAAAAATTAATCGTGTTAATTCCCGTTTAAATGATACATTAAATATGCAACGCGAAAGTTTGAAACTAAAAACAACATCTTGTCAACATTTAGCTATCTCGCCTTTCTCTTAAAATCCTTTTGCGATAACACGCTTTGGCCGTATGTAAATCGCAAATGTTCTCAATATTTAATAAGCGTACAGACCCAGTACATGATCAATGTACGAAACCACGATGTAGGTAATTGGGTCAGCGGTGTCAAGGCTCTCAAGAAGGCTACAATGGGGGAACAGCTTCTCGTACAGAACTATTATAATGTAGCCGCTGCCGTTTGATATAAAACTTCAGTTCAACAAAAGATTTAATACGCTTCTCATTTGTATTGAACAAAGAAACTAAAGAAAAATCTCATTATGAAATTTTACATTACAATTGGGAATAAAGTAGAACTAAATCGCCTAGCTGAAAAGATTGTAGCCAATAATAGCTTACGAACACTGTGTAAATCTCCGTATTATGTAAAACAAGTACAACATTACTGCTTGTAAAGCTTCCGATTCATAGAGCGATGTCTAATAAGTAGGTAACTGTGTTTTAGGCGGGGTTTATTTTTATCCAATGAAAGCCTCAGATTGAGAAAATTCAATTAAAGTCAGACAAGTAAGTTATAACTTCTGATTACATTATGATAATCATAAATAAGGCTTTTATATTATTGTATTAACTTGAGGTTTATATTTCAGAGTGTTGAGCAGTAAAGACAGATTTGTTTGTGTGTAATTTTGACAGGCTGCGCGGGCATGTTGCGCGCGCATCCACCCGCCATCTTGGCTTTTCATCCCATTCCCATTTCAATAGAAGAGGGAGCTCGTAACAGCTGTGAGCGCGAAACACTGCACATCCCTATATTGGGGTTACTTTTTTTAACTATTCGATATTAAAATATACTAAAAAACGCACAGTTTTCACGTTCTTGACACAGGAGTAAACGTTTGGATCACAATAGTGTCTGCGAGTACAACAGTGAGTTACGAAATAACATTACGAGTTATCGATTTTGTATGTTTCAAATCGACAAAACTGATGGCATCGTGCTTCGCGTTGTTTGTTCATATTGTTTGATAAATAATATCTAGCTGCATACAGTCTTTTAATAGAAGAAAGTAATCGATAAAAGAATAAACCTTGCACCCGCTGTTGTTGCGTGGTGTGAATGTAAAAAGAGATAGAACACGCTACGTGTCTCTTGTTACACAGCTTGAAACGTTCGCCTAATAAAAATAAAAAGTGATAGCCTCCTTCAACATCCATCTCTCTGTTTAATACAGAGACAGTGATAAAAGGTTAGTACTTGTGTTCTAATAGATTTTATAATTATAGCCCTTGAGTTATTTTTATCCTTGTGGCCCGATTTTGATTTAGCACCACTACAGATTTTGGTTTCCTTGCTTGTAGTTTACCAAATGAATGCCAAGTATAGGAGGACGTATTGTTGTTTATCTATCTATCTGTATTGATCTGTGGTCTATAATTGAACCTTTCACCGCAAATCTCCGAACCTTCATCAATGTCTGTCTATACCCTGTGCAAAAGCTTTTCAAATCACACCGAGTACAAGCTCAAAGGATTATTTCATATAGACATTCCTATCTTCAGGGAATTTGTTCTAAAGCCAAGCACGTAGGCGTAGCTCGGAGATTAGTTTCACGTTTGAAGTTTAGTTATATTATTTTAAACCAAACCATATTTATATTAATATTTGATTGGCAAACAAGACTTGAATCTTTGTATTTGTATTAAGTTTCAGATATTTGTTTACGCAGATTATGCCTACTGCTGGCTACCCACGTAGTATTGTAGCGTAGGTGGCTGTACTGCTGCCCACCTACTAAAGTACCTAGCTATATAATGTATAGATGTATTACTAGATAGGGAGGATTGTAGCCTGCCTGTGACGTCTGTCAAAGCAGATATTTGCGTTGCGTTTATGTTAAACAACCGTTAATAAACGTCATATGAAAAAAAAGGGTATCGAACGATCATACTCGTGGGAGGAGGAACTGTCACCTCAAGTGCTTATGTTTCAGTTTGGTTGTGTTTGAAATTAGATGACAGACCATAAAGTTACTGAGATAAGAGTTATAACACTTATATTGATTCATTGATAAAGCGTCGCACCAAGTAATGGTTCTTAAGATTGTCCTGTTGTTGTAGAACTAAGAACCGGTAAAATAATAATGATTATTATTACTAAGCTGTACTGCTAAGTTTTTAACCCACTGCTTATCTTAGCTACACGGATACATAGAAAGCTATACATTTTCAGTATAAGATGGTCTCACATTGCATATGACACTCGTGCCATTCGGGAATGGTTGCTACTGGAAATGAATAACTCGATGTGTCACACTTAAAATTTCTCGACCATACCCGATATTTTCGACTACAAAAGATTTTCCGCACATTTTTATCGATAAACGTGGCATTTCATCTTTTTCGTATAACATTATTCGACGGTTTGACAAGGTAATAAGGGTAAAACCTTCAGTGCCCGTTCCCTCGAGAACGTGACGGTTTGCTTGAGGAAATCGGCCACTAAGTATTTATGGACAATGTGCCATCAACCAAGAAGTACTAAAAAGTACAAGTCACTTTACATTTTATGTATCGGTAAATCTAAGATTGATTGATAATTATGTTCGTTATATCATCGGAACGAATTTCTCTAGTAAAATCATAAATCGCGTAATTCAACATTATTTATTTATATTATTTACAAGCTTCCGCCCGCGGCTCCGCCCGCATGGTATGTCAATTAAAAGTAGCCTATATGTTAATCCAGACTATAAGCTACATGTGTGCAAAATTTCATCGAAATCGACCCGGTAGTTTTGGCGTGAAAGAGTGTAACAAACATCCATCCATACATCCATACATACAAACTTTCGCCTTTATAATATTAGTAAGGATTTATTTTGGTTTATCAACATTTGTTTACCCTGATATTACACAGGGTTGTTTTAAATTCATCATACAAAAGTGTAACAAACTCTTATGGGTAAACACCACATGCGCATGCATTAATAAAGCATTTTTATATAAGGCAGAAAAAGCTAACTACCGTCATGTCTGTAGTATCCGATGAATGGCCTAAATATAAATCAAACACTTGCAAATCTTTGAGCTTTCCACATAACACACTGTGAAAAGCACACAGCTTTGCAAGTTTTGTTTATGCTGTATTATTTTATATCTTACTACCATATTTCATGCTCACGCATGCATATGGGAATATTATAAAAACTTAATGTGACACTATTTCCAAAAATACATCTTAGTAATGTTTCGTAATTATTATGGTGAGCTGGTTATCGTTCTTATCCAATAACATAAATACATTAACAATCATCAAATTACATATTTGGTGATCGTTCTTATTTATGAACAAAATAAAAATCATGGCGGCTTCGGGAAATAAAAGAAAAATGGTTACGTCACAGTTTAAAGCGTGCAATTTTTTTAATATGTAGTTTTGGTGATGGTAGAATTCATTGATAGACCCTCAAGATTGTACCAATCGCAAACAGACTGTTAGAAATTATAAAACTTTAAGCTCTGTCTGGGGTTAAAACCATGTTTACTGTCGCAATTGATGGTAGGTAACTTCTTCTATCATAAACAACATTAACAAAAAATACGCTTTATATTTAACTTAATAGAGATCATCACTCACCTGCCCTTATCCCAATTACTTGGGGTCAGCGCAATATGTTTCATCTTTTTATACATTTCTATCAGACGTCAATCTCATCTTCCACACAATCGATGCATCTTTTCATTGGTCGGTTTGGTATAATAAATATTACTTATATGAACGATAGGCCACCTTTACATCCATTTTTAGGTGTTCTTTTCCAATATTGCTGCACAAAACTAGCACAGAAGCGCAGAATGTTAATTAAACTAGAGCCGAGCATATCTGCCATTCATATTAACTGAGGATGCCAGGTGCCAGACACGATGCTATTTTAAATTGTGTGGACTTTTTGCAGAAAAAGAGATTGTTGTTTACCTACCTGTGGAAACTTGAATTCATGCGTCTCTACATCAGGAACCAAACCTATTTTGAAACTTAAAAAGGATTGACATCTTTTAAATAATCTTGCAAAAATTATTGGCACTCCAGCAAAAATACATTCCCGCATGTCTAATTACCCAATGAATCGATTTTGATTGTGTCATAATTAACGCCACGATCTTGCCGTCGGATCTTTGACTTTAAGTATAGTATAGGCCTTTGCTACTAGTTTCAGTAATTTTCGTCTCATATTTTACTCTAAACACAAAATTAAAAATTAACCAAGTGCATGTCGGGCCACGCGCAATAGGGTGGCGTGTTCAGCCGTTACAACATAATTATGCACTAAAAACGTGTTATCTATATTGAACATTAAAACTTCATACAAGTCATTATTTTAAAGATTCTACGAAATATTCGAAGTAACTGCATTTATTTATTTATTTATTTATTTATTTACTTAAATCATAACGGTAATTACACCAATTACTATAATTCAAGATAGTTGTATTATGTTAATTAACACAGTTAAATAAACCATACAGAGAATTTAAAGAAAAATAAAATTAAACACAATAACAAACATAATGAGAATTCATTCATCTCTTTCTCAAAACCTCAAACACACTGTTAACACACTTTGCCATCCATCCGCAAACAAATCACAGTCAGGGTTGGAATCCAGGAGAGCGTTGAATGCAGTGAGGGTGCGTGGTATTGGTGACTGAGCCCGTGCCACGGTGCGACACGCTGGCACAGCGAACAACACATGCTTGCGATTGCGGCGATAGTTGTCTGGGGTGAAGAACTTTATACTTTGGACCCTTATTACTCTTTTACAAATTAAGCTAACGTATTCGCTATAGTTTTTTGTCAGAGGTCATAACATAAACTACTAGCATGATTTTTCTCAGAATTTTCGAGCTAAGTGTTTAGCTTTTAGAGGGAGTGGGAGAGGGACGCCCAACTCTAACAAAATTTTGCTCTTCAAAGTAAATCATCTTTCAAACGGATCTTTAATAAAAAAAACTGGGTTACCATTGCCTTTGTATTTTAAAGAGATATATCTAACGGGACAAAGAAAAAAACATCTCCACTTTACATGAAGGGGAGGTACACGAAAACGAAAAAAAGATCCAGATTTTTGACAGTAATAGCACTAACTGTTTCGACGTTATGCCAGGACGGATAGACAGACAGACAGACGGACATGGCGAAATTAAAAGGGTTCCTTGTAGGTAATACGTTACCCTAAAAAAAATAAGAAGAAGACGGTACTTGCTTCTTTCGAATCTCTACATATACAACCTTCAAAGGACATGATTGTAGTTATTAAAGAACGACCTTAGAAGACAGATATAGTTTCATTCACATGTCGTAGGAGGGTCGTTCGATCAATGTAAGCATTAAAATGATGACTCACTTGTCTACGCCGAGATCTCACAAATATTTATTGATGTCGATGTGTATCTTCATTTGACAAATAGTGTACTGCTGTCGGTAGAAAAAAGAACATTTAAAGCTAAATACTACATCTATCACTATTTGCCTCTTAATGGAAAGTGGGTAAGCTTTAAATTTACCCAAATTAAAATCGAATCATAAGGTAAGCATACACATAATCATTACTAGCACAGAAGCATGCATACTATTGAGCGATAGCTGCTTAGTAGCAAATAACTAAATAGATACACGTAACATTACTAATAATGAGTTTGTTCTTTTTGAGTTTGCTCAAAAATTGTTTTTTTTGTTGTGGATTGGGGTGTGGTGTTCCTCCCCACCACAATGTGAGGATCCGGCGACCAGACTCGGTAGTATTGCCTGGTGGATAGTTGTTCAACGATAGCGTCTTGGAAGTAGTATTTATGTACACTTGCTCTGAACACTTTGCTATCGCGATTCAGCCCTCTTTGACATGTCATCCATCATTTATCGTGTGCGGATATCGCCACAGCCATGATGGTTATTTCTTCGAATATAATTTTAAAATTCAAACTGTGTCTTATAATGATCCTAAAAGTTATATTACAACCGATTGCTCGCGGACTGGGAGCACCTTGAGATGTAGCAATTACGGTGAAGAAAATAGCTCAATAACATCCGTAGATTGGCTTAGCGTGTGACAGCTTCCTTAAAGGAAAAACTTTACTGATCGATACGGTAATTGACACACCAATTTACTTATGATACTCCATGATGTTATGTTCATGTCTTCGCTGGAATGTTTATATTAAAACGCGATGGGAAAACAGGAAAGGGATTTGTCATAGTTAAGGTTCATCCCTATGGGGTTCTGAATTTGAATAGTTGTTACATTTCATGAAGGCAGTTTGACTGACAGTTAGCTTTTTTTGTAGTTAAAGTGCGCATGCATAAGTAACACAAAAGTATTCGATGGAAAACTCGTCATGAATATACACTGTGACACGCCGTCGTCCATATTCAAGTTAAAAAAAAACAAGTAAATCCCTTGTGAATTGTAAAATCCATCCAATTCCAATTACTAAAACACAAAATCAATTGTGGAAGCTGCATAAATTCGTTTACTATTGCAATTATAATTAACTAAACAGACAATTACAATCAGTGAAATTGTAACTGTCGGATTATTGGCAACTAGAGTTCCGTGTCGGTTTGATTACACAGCTACGATGTTACTGAAATACCAACATGTAAGAGTGGGATTCCAGTAGGAATTAACCAAAAGTGTAATTAAGTTCACGATGATAAAATTATTAAGGTGGCTTTCTCACACAACTCTTGGCTCTGTTTCTAGATGGGTTTTTTCACAAAGAATTTTTACTGCAAATAGACAATGATATGCTAAATAATTGTTTTACATTTTTGATATGATAACTTTTTTCATGGCTTATGCATTGCGCACAAGATGGCGTATATCCTAATTTCAACTGTTTTGGTATAATTATCCTTTTTGACCTAACAAACCTCAGTACATATTAGATCAAGAGAGTTGCAATTACATTCATAGTAAAGGTAATTTAATTTTTTATATAAAAGTAGGAAACAACTTTCTCATAGAACCTACCTATAAACAGCTATAAGTCAAAAACAGAAAAAAATACCCATTTTTTTAGATTTTGGGTCACCGCTCCTCGAGCACAGGTCTTTTAAAGTTACAAATTTGGTTTTAGACTACCGGTGAGTGCCTTTAAAACATTTAAGCCTTTATAATATTCAATGAGATACCTACTTCATAATATGGACAACTAGAGATAACACACCGTCAATTGTTCAAAACAAAACACTGAGTTAAATATTTCTGGTTTACAGCACGCTGAATAAAGCTACCTTGTTAGTCTAAAATTCACTGAATAATATAACATGGTTCGTTACAAAATGAAATTGAAAAACCCTGTTTTATGTAGCTTTGAGGAAGAGTTTTTCATCAAGCATTCTTTGCCTCGTAGGAACATCGTTTTTCACTTAGAAAACCATTTTTTTTTCTTCTCAATGTCAATTAATGGGACAATTGAATTAGGTTCTGAGAATAACAGAGCTGTAAAGTACATTGTGATTACCCTTTCATCAAAGTCTCGTTACCATTATTCTCAATAAAAGGTCGACTGAAAGAGGAAATACGCTGTAATTAGCCCGCAGTAATTTGATATTACCCGTTTTAAAGACAAGCCATCTAATAATATGAAAATATCTTTTTTTTATGTAATTATTGTCACAGATAACTTAATATAGACATGATGGACACTATGTATTATTTCCAAGAGCTTTTTGTTTATTATAATTAAATTCCACGCTGACATTTTTTTATGAAAATACGATTTACAACAATTTTTATGTGATTTATACGAATGACTTTTGTTTATTTATAAATCCTGTTTAAAGTCTTTTCTTTTTTAATATTTCTCTTGCCACGTGCTGTTTCTGTTACGAAGACCTGTACGGCTTTGATGTAATATACCAGTAATGATAAACTGCTGTGAACACAACATGGGGCCAATTGCCCTTATCAGCGACATGCCTGTGTCTAGGACGCACTCAAATTCCCCTATCGGTTAGGATGTGACGATACTAGCATTATCTACAAGTAGTTTTTGTTTCCCGGCGCTGAATAATTTAAGACAAACCATCAAACAAAAATAAACTTTGTTTCAAATACAGTTAAGTTTCATATTGCTTCTTATCAATAGTTCCGATAAGGCTTTTCGATGATATAACAATGTCATACTAATGTGGGCTTACTTGTGTGTTAATACATAGCGAAGCAAAGTCGAGTTTTGTTAATCAATACTTTATGGGAAACGTATCGTGTTTTGCAGTCGCAATATATTTGTTAGTGCAATAAAGCGATGTGACGGTGCTCGCTGTGAAAAACGGATTTTAACAGTTTTATTATGGAGACTATCCATGAACATGCGAATAATAACACGAGTTTGGAAGATGAGGTTAATACAGTGAATTGCTCCAATAGTTTGTTTTATAATTTGGTAATGATTTTTGTTTCCACAACAGATGACTGGCGATGCAAAATGGCAGAAGGATGCGGCCGACCAAAACTTCGATTACATGTTCAAATTGCTGATCATAGGAAACAGTTCCGTAGGAAAGACAAGGTATTTTTAAGCTTAATAATTATAGCAAACAAATTTTTATTGAAGATTTGGAAAAAGGGTGGAAGCGACAATCACCCCCGTTATTAGACATGGAAAGTGTTAATTTCCACAGGAAGTTTGATTTTATAAAAAATACTCATTTTTCGAACAAATTAAACATTGAGGTCAATAAATTTTGTTCCGAAAGGGCAATTTTTGTATACTAGTTGGAAAAACACTAACCGCGTCTAGAATCTGTGGTTTAAATTAATGTCTATGTCGCATCTATTCAGTTTATCCTTCAAATTGTACAGCTAAGCTATTAATATGTTTATGTAAGTTCATGTCCCTGTGTGTCAGTCAAGTTCCTGGTTTACGTGCAAACGACACCTGACACCGCAGCTACATTGGCTCGATTAAATACACCGAGGTTTCCGCCAATCACTCTGTCGAGAGGATCGCTAGCATTAATGATGATGATGGCCTTGAATATTTCGCAGAATAAACATAGAAGGTTCAGCTCTAAAGGTATAAGGTACAGGTACTAAAGAAGTCATTCTTAAAACAATGATTAAGAACGAACGTGTTTACAAAAATACGAAAGATATTTTCTCTTGTGTCCGAGTACAATGAGAAAATTATGTTATTGCTAAAAATTAAAACCTGCCGGCCAGGCATACAAGCGCGAGATAGATTATGTAATGTTTCCCCATATAAAAATATGACAAAAACGTGACTAAATCTATCTCGCGCTCATATGCTGGACCACCAGGAAGCTGACGATTATTCATCCGATTGTCCTAACCATTGAGGTGGAATTAGTACTTTAGTAGACCTTTAACTTAGAATTTTGACTTCAAATTGAAGAAGTATAGACCTTAACGTATTGTAAAAAAAAAAGTTTGATTTTATACATACACATAACATATCATCACGCCTATATTATCCAGAATGGTATGGCAGTGATGACTTTATATCAGGTTATTGCAGCCGTGTGTTTAAAGATAAAAAAAAAACAACAACATTGAAGATTTTTTAAATTAAATCATGTCATGATTATTTCCCTTCAGAATGATACTATCTGCCAAGTACGAATACAATCTCACAGCTGCCGATAATCTTCAAACGAAATAAATTGTTCGAAGAGAGAATTCATTCCAAAATCTCTCGATTTGTTGTTAATCTAATTTCCTTAGGGCTGTGCACTTTAAACAAGTAACAAAGAAAAAATGTGTGAACTTTTGCTACAATGATATTAGGAAACGTAATGGAAACCATTTATTTGACTGATGTGACTTCACACTGAAATGGCTATGTCTAGACTAGAGGCTTTAGGGCTTTCTGAATTTCTCCAGACAAAAAGTCTGTATCATTCTTTTATTTTAAATGTATTATCTCGTCAATCTAAACTAAACGATACGTTGAGTCATTCATCAGTATAATCTTGAAGATAAATTTTCAAACATTGACGTTCAAATTTCAAATAAAGTTGCAATATAATTTTAAAAACGTTAATCAGTATGGTATTCAATTAAGGTCAACGCTTTTATTAAGCTACTGTCATCCAAAATCCGTCCTTTATAAATACCCTTTATTATTATATTCCAGTATCACTTGAGACATAAGGATTCTTTTGATATCACTTCCCGCTTTCCTTGTTTAAGCCGCACTTTCATATAAAAGAGGTTTACGTTCCAAATAAATTCTTTTTTTATACCCGCTCTTTAAATTTTCTCTAAAACATAAGCTCATTTGGCTATCAGCGTTCCAAGTTTTAAATTATGGCGACACCGTTAAGACATTTGAGATACTGTTACAAATTTTAAAGTAAGGGGTGCTCTTCACGAGTTTTATGAATAAAATTTATGAATCTACCAGCAGATATATGTCGGTATTGGTAGGCCAATGACATGAATAAGCGACGCTTTGAATCGTGGCTGTTATTTAAATATGAACTTTCTAGTAATATAGTTAAGGTCAATCTTTTCTTTTCTTTTTTTTATCATTATGGAGGAGATAAGAGAACAACTATCAATTTATGATTGTTGGTAGTTGTTCTCTTTCTTGCAATGTGTACCTACTAATGACATATATGTACTACAACTATCTCATCTGTTTATACTATCTCATCGATTATCACTTGAGTAATTTAAGTTAGGTTATCCTATTGTATAAGGATTCAACTGAAAATCGATATGTATTTTAAAGACAAATAAACGTATCAGTTAATTCAAAATAGGACAAAAGTTTCGTATTCTAAACAAAATTAAATTACCTGATGTACAGACAGCTACACATCAACCTATACATTTCTAGTAAAAAATGGTCTCGCGGTGTATAGACTTTCCGTACCAGATTTTCCTGAAAATGTATAAATTGAACGGTAGGTGTCTGTACCAGATATCTATTTAAACCTGTTTTATATATGACAAATACAGTGTGTAAATGACATAACAAACCATGTACTGATTCACTGGTAAGCGGCTTCACCACCCAAAAAAAAAATTCGGAAAATTCTTGACATTTCATGACAAAACTAAAAAAAAAACTTTTTTACGCGTAAAATGGGAATCACATTATATGTTGGTATTTTTTCTAAATTTGCTAGAAGTATTGTCATACTAATATACATATTTGTACAATATTATTTCCCTGTAAAAAGGGAATATAAATCAATCAAAGCCCCGCCCACTCTCCAATATATTGTATGGTTAGGCAGTTACAATATTGGATCAAAATATCTACAAGCCATACAAACATTCGTGCCGTCAATCTGTTTGCTGTTTAGTAAAAAGTTTTTCTCTTGGGATTTTTTTGCGTGATTGATATACGGCAGAATACGTAGCTACGTAGGTATAATGTTAATACACGAAGATAAATTTGTATTAGGTAAATTCAAGGGAATTAAAGGGTACTCCATTTTCGTACTTTCTTAATTCGCCCTGGCCATGCTCAACCCTTGTTAATGGTTGATCCTTAGAAGATAAATGATCATTGTTGCAGATAGCATTAAGGATAAAAGAAATATAACCACTATGTACGTACGTCAGTATTAGATAATGTCTTGATGGGCATGAAAGTGAACATACACATTTCAATAACTTTTATTGTTCGGTCAGTTTAAAGAGTATTAATACATTAATTTTTTACTTCTGTTCCTATTTAATAAATAAGGATGATGATAAATACCTATAGTATTTTGCAGTAATTCCTATTCCGCTGTAAAATCTTTATAACTATTATAACCTTCAGTGTTTACTTATTTTAATAAAGATGGTTGGTTAATTTACCAACGATCACGTTTAAAAAGGTACTAGTTATAATTTGTAATTTACTTCTTCAAACATGAAGATCCCAGGGCGGGCAACCCTACTCTAATCGAATGAATCAAGTGGTTTACGCGAAGGAAATTGCGACCATCTTCTAGTTGGTTTTTGCGGTAGTTGATTATGTTTAGGGTTAGGTTGTTAGTAGTGTACTTCAGTATTTATAGAACGGGTCTCTGAAGATTGCTCTAAGATTATTTGATAAAAAGTAATAAGATGATCTTCATAGATAACTTTGCTTTCTTTTTACTTTAGAAACTATGTATTAACTGTGTAGGAATCTAGTTTGGTACCTTTTGTAATGATCAAGGAGTATAAAAAATTATGAGTTGTTGGAATATTGATACTGAAATTTTCTTGAATTTCAAATCACTCTCAATATACTGTAGCTATTTTTGCAGGCAATAAGAAAAACAATGAAAAAATAGACAGTTGTCATATACATGTATGCATATAAAGTAATTTTTCTCATCTCCGCTACAAACACTAAGCTTCCTGCGCTCATAATTGCAGCCGTAACACGATGAATTGGTTTTTACATAGATATAGATTTTTTTTTTAAGTCTGTTACGTGCTTGAATTATTTTCAGTGGATATCTTTTTTTGGATAGTTCGGACTTATATAAAAGAGAAGTACAGAAAGGGCTTGATCCACAATTGTCCATTGAGGGTTACTCACCAGACTGGGGTCTGAGCCTTGCTCGGTTTTTATCTAGCAAAAAATAATAGTTCCAACGAACCAAACTTCTAAGTGATAGTAAAGATTTAACACACCAGTTATGGATAAGTGAGTTTCATATCTAAATAGTGGGTATATTACACTTGTTAAATATGTAATTCACACATGCATATCTATTGCAGTCGGTTTTTACTATGGCGTTATAAGCCCTGCATACCTAATTGCTTGGCCCACTGTACAACGACTCGACTATTAGCCGAACACACAACACACATTTACCTCTCCAAGTGAATCTACGACACGCATACCACTAAATACCTAAAGGTAGTCGTGTTACTAACTGCCTCTAACCATTTCATTATCTTTACTGCCTGAGCCTTATTTATTGTTTTACGTTTCAGCTTCCTGTTTCGTTACGCGGACGATTCTTTCACTTCAGCCTTCGTTTCCACCGTGGGCATCGACTTCAAGGTGAAGACAGTTTTCCGCCACGATAAACGCGTCAAACTACAAATATGGGTGCGTATTTAACTGAAGGAGTTGTATTTAATCTAGTTCCAAGATGCAAAAGATACATGTGCAATAAAAAAATTGTTCAGCTTAATAATAGCTATCCAACGACGTGTAACATGTAACAGCTATTTGAGCATTTGTACCATGATTGATTATGATGTTTAACTAAGATCAGTACTAGTGTAATTAACTCTAGGATTTTTTTAATTTGAACGCGTTGGTCTCGGAAATTACTGGTTGCATTTAGATAGTTCCTTTTTTTATTAGTTTTAGAAATGATAAAGGATATGTGAAATGTATGTTAGTGAACACCCCCGCGACACAGGAGTTATTCCTAGTGCCGTTGTCGCTTTAAAAAAAAATAAGACCGAAACAGCAAAGTTTATGTTTCTAGTTTTTGAGAACACATAGCTGAAAACGGACTAACATTTGTAACTGTTACCATAATAACTGTTGCATCTTAAACATCCTATGACGTATCTTATGTAGTTATTGAAGGGTGGGCCAAAAAGGTCTTTGTCCTATATTTAACTATTCATCGGTGACATTTACGATGTGGTTTAAAATCTCTTACTTAACTTATTCAGCCCGCATTAAAACTTACCATAAATTCTAGAACACAAAATTCTAAACTTTCCGGTTAAGGACTAGAATACAGAAGTTATAGCTCAGAAGTGATATTAGATTATGATTCTGCGGTTTCTATAAAAGACGCAACAGTTACCAGCTAGTTCAAGTAGTCAAGACTAGAAAAGAATAGGTGGATATCATTTTTTATTTGCTCTGAAACTAAAAGCAAAATGAAGGTTATTTTCACCAGAATATCTCTAAGGCCTTTCTATCTGGAATGTCAAGAATTTTAGTCGAATGATTCAGAAGACACAACTCCCTCAGTTTTAACAATTACGTAGCCTTCAACACTTAGCTAACCGCAATAATATTTGATGCAAACAAAAATTGTACACAGCATCCGCCCTTTGCAATGACAAGCTTAAGCCTAAATAATTTATTTTTGTGGGCAAAAAGTTAATACGAACAGGATGTAAAGGAATACACACGCAAAAATCTTTCTGCTCAAATAAAATAGGGTTCGCTCGGCTCACACAAACAATTAATATTTAATACAGCCGCACTGTACACGTGTAGGTTTAGGCGAACAAGTATATCATTATGAGGTTAAGTAACTGTGGATGGTGTTGACTGCTAATCATACGAATATTTTGTTGATTTAGGCAGTGAGAAGAGACTACCTAGCTTGCTATGGGCTGATTAAATTATCCTAATAAAATTAAATGAAAAACGTGCTTTATGCCTGAAAGCGTAAACTGGTATTCACTTTTAACTGTGCATGAAAGCCCGAGTGACGTACACAACGATTCCCTACGTTCGGCGCACCCTGGGCAATTCGCGAGTTCTTTAAAGCGAATTGGCTAATCCTTTCACCACGAAGGCAAGTCAAAATAAAATTTTAATCAGCTATCGACACGACGAAGAAAAAGACTATTAACTTTGTGAATAAACATCGTAAACGCGTATGTAGTTATAAACAAGAACTTTATAAGTTCATGCCGCTCTCTGCGCAAATACCTGAAGTACTATTGCCAATGTTCTTATACATACTTAGAATACGAGTACACTAGACTAAACCCCAGTTTCACCGGTGTTATATAAACCTTATTGGCAGGATAAGCATATATCACACATAAATGAATGTGACAGCTTTGTTCTGTTTTTAAATGTAACATAATTATGTCACTTTGGCACTTTGAACTACACTGGTGTTGTGGGTTCGATCCCCACAAGGAACAAATCTTTATGTGATTTGCAAATATTTGTTCCGACTCTGGGTGCGCTTTGTGTGTGTGAAATGTATGTTTGTGAACACCCCCGCGACACAGAAGTTATTCCTAGTGCGGGCGTTTTTTAGAGAGAAAAAACATTTTGGAGAGAGAGAAAACTTTTAAATTCTGTCAGTTTTTATTTTATCGGTCGGATAAGATCTATCTGAAACCTCAGAAACTTGTCCCTAAGCCCTTATTTTACAGGTATCATAACTTTATTGGCAGGATAAGCATTTAAATGCGAATAATAGCTGTGTTCTTTATTTTTTATTCTTTTAAATTCAGTCAGGTTATATTTTATTGGTTAGATAAGATCAATCCAGATCCTCTGAAACTGGCCAATAGTATCTCTAACTATTTATTGTATTCTAACTTTATATTCCACTGACCAGAGCGCGGCGTAGTCAGAGGGTTGAATGTAGTACTAACCTTAAACGCCCCACGAATAGCAGGCAGTTTTAAGATACCGTATGTACGAAAGTATGTTGATATTACGTTAAAGGTATGCCACTACTTGATCTTATTTGTTTTATTACTTTATAAAGTTCAGTTAGAGGGGATTCAGAGTTCGAAGAGTTTATTTAACATTGAGTTGAAAACCTTATTGATGCTGAAATGTTTGAAACTTTATAATAAAACAAAAATACGAGATGTAGTTGTGAGTTTATACCACAGGCTTGTTTGTAAATAGTCCGCAAATTAAAGTGGTTTTCAATGCTCGGTCAAAAAGTTCAATTTATATTAGGTATATTTGCAGTGCTGAGTGTTTATGCAATTAAAAGCAAGAATATGTGATATTTTCTAACATAAAAAGAGAATTAAGTAAGGGATTTTAAAAATCGTCCGTCGCAGGCTAAATGTTCGCGATGAACTACAAGCAATCTTGCTTTTTCATTTAATTTATTCATTTCATCTTAGAAGCTAACAGATGCTACATCAACAACTCTTACAAGATTAAATCCAAATAATTCAATTATAACTCAAACTTAAAAATATAGTCACAAAATTATCCATTAAAATATAAACCATACAATCAAAAAACCGGCCAAGTGCGAGTCAGACTCGCGCACCGAGGGTTCCGTACAAACCTGTAGGTATATAAGTAAAAGTTATGGTATTTTTATTGCTAAATGAAATCCATAACATAACAATGTGGAAAGCTGACGGTACCTTGTCAATACATATATGAAAACATTATCAAAATTCTCGTGTCGCGGTGTTTGTTTCCAAACTCCTCCGAAATGGCTGAACCAATTTGCATGAAATTTTGTGTGCATTTTGGGTAGGTCTGAGAATCGGCCAAAATCTATTTTTTTATTTTTTTTTGTTAATCGCATAACAACGTTTGCTGGGTCAGCAAGTCTAATATATAAAATTCTCGTGTTGCGGTGTTTGTTTCCAAACTCCTCCGAAACGGCTGAACCGATTTGCATGAAATTTTGTGTGCATATCGGGTAGGTCTGAGAATCGGCCAACATCTGTTTTTTTTTTTTAATCGCTGAACAACGTTTGCTGGGTCAGCTAGTAAGTTTATGATTATTAAAAAAAATATACTATGTGATGTAACTAAAAATTTAAGATTTTCGGAATTTTTCCTATATGTGTACTTTATAACGTTGCTTCATGCCAAATTTCAAGATTCCAGGTCGTCTGGAAGTATCCTTTAGGTTTTGATTCCCTTGCGAGTAGTTGCGAGTTTCAAAATATGCGGCTTTAATTGCTGTATCTTTTGATTGCGTTGACGTAGAAGTTTGATTTTGTTACAGCTTAAAGATATTATAGACTTGAGTATTTGTTAAGAATTTCAATATAATACCACTACGCGTTCATGAGTAAAGGGGTAATAAGTTTAAAATTATTAAAAATATTTTTATTATATGATGTAACTAAAAATTTATGCTTTTCGCAATTTTTCCTTTATCTGTGTTATAAGACGTTGCTTCGTACCAAATTTCAAGATTCTGAGTTCACGGGAAGTACCCTGTAGGTTTTGATTCCCTTGCGAGTGTCGAAAATTTGCGGCATAAACGGGAGTATCTTTTGATCGCGTTGACTTAGAAGTTTGATTTTTTCACAGCTCCAAGAGACCATAGACTTGAGTATTTGATATAAATTTCAGCTTGATACCTCCACGCGTTCCTGAGAAAAAAGGTCTTGACAGACAGACAGACAGACAGACAGACAGACAGACAGACAGACGGACAACAAAGTGATCCTATAAGGGTTCCGTTTTTACCTTTTGAGGTACGGAACCCTAAAAATAAACAGAAGTTCACACACAGCCTAGACTTATATAAAAAATACTAAAAATGTCAACGTCGTAGCATAATAAACTACGAATAATAAAACTAAGGAAGCGTAACTGTGAACAAAATCAACAAGAAATTCTGCTCCACACACTACTACATAGACAAAGTATTCAAACGAAAGAACACACATGCAAATAAGCCAATGAGCTGCGGTCGCGTAACGCATTGTATGCCGGCAAGCGCGATTATTGGTTCTCGGCATGACAGATAATAGTGATTGGTTCGCGTGCCTGCTGCAGTCCGAGATGCGTGGACGATGTTATGCAATAAGTATGAACGGATAAGTCATAAGTCATAACAAAAAAAATATTGTACTTTTGCACTACTAATATTACTTAAATTAATTAGTTGTAATTTAACTAAACCATTCTTGAATAAGATTGAGATTTTAGTGGTTTTTAAATTAAAATGTTTCTTTATATGTTGTAGTATTGTATCGTAAGCATCTAAAATTCAATAGTATTTTAACCCATTTAAGGCTTTTTACCCACGAATAATAGTGATTGGTAGCGCCAATGTCAGACCAGCTGATAATTGCGTAACACGCTATCAGTAGCAATGCGTTTTATTTTGACAGATCAACAACATTCATTGCGCTTTTTGTGAACACCCCCGCAACACAGGAGTTATTCCTAGTGCGGGCGTCGTTTAAAAAAAAAAAAAAAGTAAGCTTGTTTATATGTTTACTTTTTATTCAATAAAATAGCCTAGAAAATAATTATGTCCCTTTGAATATAATTAGTATTCAACTTATGACGGGTAGAAATGAGTAAAGATTCTTTTTTGGCCATATTATGTAATCGAACTGTGAGAAATTTCCATTTAGAACTTTTTCCGCTGCACTTCATTTTTCGGGAATCTGTAAAATTATATTTATAATATAATAAATTAAACTAATGCATACTATCATTTTTCCTTTAGTAAGCTAGTAAAAAAAACGTATACATTAAGCTTTACATTGCATTCGTGTTGCATAACACTTTCCACGCGTCGCAAGTATAGGATTTTAAAATGGTTATTACTCACATATGAAAAGTGATTCCAGAATGTATCATATCCGTATGGCTTCTACAACACCTAACAACACATGACGGCATATTTGCCGTATGTAAACACTGTAAAAAACATTTTTCTTCGCAATTATAATAATCCGCGGCACGAGCGCATCGAATCAATGACACTGGCGAACTGGCAGCGCTGCGCGGTCCAGTTTTTAGCCCCGCCTACCGTGGTCTTGTTTTCGTGGTGACGTTTTTGAGCTTGAGTTACATTTCTTGACTTTTATTATTCGTAGATAATAAAAGTAAAACCTGTTCATTGTATAAAAAAGTGAAATGTTAGACAGAATAAAATCTCTTTTGTTATGCGACAAACATAAGTATAAATGAGATACATCAAGGCACACGAAGAAAGCCGGTTATCCTTAATCGAGACGTGCTCTTAAATGAGATAATGCGCTGTAAGTCCTTCCGAACGTTTCTTCATCCGGATGTACATGGTTAATTATATCCGTAGTAAACATAGCATTTTTATTATACAACTAAAGAATACGGCGTAAAAGTGACATTTATTAAAAATACCGTTACTAGATAAACCTTCATTGAGAGTTCATTTCCAACGTTTAATTTTTTTTTATTAAAAAAATATTTTCGTTGGAATGAACACAAACCACGTCTAGAATCTCTGATTACAATAAATGTTGCTATGTCACATCTACCTCGTATTGTTTCTCCATCGTATCTTTTGAAAGTTTTAAGAAAAAGAGCGCTAGATCATAATATCGACAGTGGAAAGGAAATCATCACATTAAGCGGTACTATATAGTATTCAGCTATATTTAGTTTGATAGACTTTAAAATTCTCTTTCGATCTGTCTAGGTAAGAAACCAATTAGAAATAACACATATACTTTGTTTTCAAAATAGATCTTCTAACTGCGCTGTTGAACAATTTGCCAAATGACTTATGTAATGGTATTATCTACTAAGAAGATTCATGATCCATCATAACACTATTTTGTATAGACATTTGAAAATACTAAAGTCTAAATTTGTTTCTAATTTCTACTTGTTCTATCTACAAATGTCAACCTTATTTACTTTGACAATTTCAAAGGAAATGTTTTTCAAATGGATCATGAATCAACGTTGCTGATAGTACCTACAATAGTTCGGTTATACAAATCGGTCATACAAATATAAGATTTTGGCTTCTATGCTAGACAGATCGATAGAGAATCTATAGTCTATCCAACTGAACATAAAATTCATTTTCGACCAAAATGGTGTTAAATATGTTTTCCCTGGTGTTGAATATATGTTTTCCCTTTCCACCCTCGATATTATTATGATTAAACTTGTATGTGTACATTTTGAATGGCAATATTGTTGTATTGTATGTAGGCAACAGAGTTGACAATGGGAGCTCGCAATGCGAATGCGATGTCATGCCTGTATTGTCGTGGCAGTGAACAAATAAATACCGATCTGTGCGATAACTTCAATATCTACAGAATTCGTTTCGGTAACAAATTATACATATTTGATAACACGTTAAAAAATGATACAATATAATTTCATGTTAAAGTTTTGCAAAATATGCGAACAAATTTAATAAGCTATCGCCTTTAACATTCTAAAAATATGTCATTATAGTTTTGACTTCACAAAAAAAAACATCTTTTATTACATTTTATTTTAACCTTCTACCTACAGGCGTTATTCTTCTCTGTGAAGTCCTGCCACATGTCTCTCTCAGGAACTTGCATTTAAATTCTCTCATTACATTATTTGTATGTAAATGGATCTAGGCTTTGCGATGTTAGCTTTGGTTTAAATAAGATATATATATTTGTACCTTCCTCGATGGTCTAGTGGTTAGCGTATGCGCCTCTCACCGTGAGGTTTCGGGTTCGATTCCCGGGTCAGACAAAGTGTTATTTGTGAACTTGTCTTCAGAAAATTTGCAATAGCAGCAAGGAGTTGGAATCAGTGCCCTGTGGATGGCGATAGGTCCCCCCCCTATCCCATGGCACCTAAACAGGTGAAGTGTGGGTGTTGTATATCTCTGCCACAACCTTAGGTGTGATTTTATTTTTATGTTTATATTTTTAGTATGGCGATTCTAAGCCAGGATTAGAGATATTTTTATTTAATTTCTTAACAAATTGTTGTTAATTCCAGGACACAGCAGGACAGGAGCGTTACCGCACCATCACCACAGCTTACTACAGAGGCGCCATGGGCTTCATTCTTATGTACGACATAACCAATGAGGAAAGCTTCAACAGCGTGCAGGATTGGTACGTATTTGAGTATTGGATACTACTACCTCGTTGGTTAGTTAGCGTATTCGCCTCTTACCGTAAGGTCTCGGGTTTCAAATTCGAATTCAAATTCAAATTCAAATTATTTATTAATTGTTTGTTACAGGTGTTAAGTATACAATTTTTATGTACTAGAAATTAAGTCACCAGTGTAACATGCCATATTTGGCGTACAATATAACCATGCATATTTATTTATAATAAATTATAATATGTATATGTTATGGACCAGGTGATTAATGCGGGCATTATTAATAATGCACGAGCATTATGAATAATGTCTAGCTTTATCGGGCTAAGTGATTAATTACTATCTTAACGTCATTATTTATCACATTGCACGGTCATTATTATATTGCTACATGACAATTGGGCAATTTGATAATAAAGCTATATTTGACGCGGTGCGAGGGCGGGGAGGGAAGTACGCGTGGCGTGACACGCTTTGACCAATCAGAGACCGCCATTCAGCGTGCGGCTCGTGCGGCGGACTTCAAGCGCTATTGTTTTTGTTTAGTTTTGCATTATAAGCGAAGACGGACGGACGCAAATGCTTTTATTTTTACTTTCGTGACTAATTGTTAACGCGAGTGTGTTAGCGAAATATAGTGAAACAGCTGTTAGTGTGTATTTTAACAATTCATCATGGATATTTCGAAATTAAACGAAATGAATCGTCAATTTGACGAAAGATTGAGTGAATTAATGTCACTTAAAGGACAAAATACTCAGTTTTTCACCAACGAAAGCTATACTGAGATGATTAAAAAAGTTAAATCTGCAAAATCAAAGAAGTCGCATAAAAAACCCGAAGATTATCAGCGTTTGCGAAGATTTGACGTCATGGCTGTTGGAGAAACAGAGAAATTGATTGTTCCAGTCAAAGACAATATGATTAGGTACTACGTGAAAAACAACGAGATATTTCAGATTTTGCATGATACCCATCTGAGTGTAGGGCATGGTGGTAGAAACCGAATGGAAAAGGAGCTAAATTTTCGGTATAAAAATATTACGAGGGAAATGATTGCCATTTATTTAAACCTTTGTGAGAGCTGCGAAAAGAAACGCAGCGTTCCAAAAAAAGGATTAGTTGTTAAACCTATTCTTAGCGGCGAAATGAATGCAAGATGTCAAGTAGACCTTATTGACATGCAGTCACAAGGAGATAATCAGTATAAATTTATACTTGTATACCAAGATCATCTCACAAAATTTGTGCAGCTCCGTCCGCTCAAGACCAAAACTGCTGAAGAAGTAGCATATGTACTACTTGATATTTTTACAATATTCGGTGCACCAAGCATTCTTCAAAGCGATAATGGCAGAGAGTTTGCTAATAAAATTGTTCAGGAAGCTTGTGAAATGTGGCCTGAATTGAAAATTGTACATGGTAAACCGAGACACTCTCAAAGCCAAGGGTCAGTAGAGAGAGCAAACCAGGACATAGAGAATATGCTGAGTACGTGGTTGGAGGATAACAACACTAAGAAATGGTCGGAAGGATTACGTTTTGTACAATTAATGAAAAATAGAGCCCATCACACAGGTATTAACTGCACTCCATATGAAGCCATGTTTGGAACGAAGTTGAAAGTAGGGCTTAAAAGTTCTTCTATACCACATGAGGCTCTGCTTGATATTAATTCAGAAGAAGACTTGGAGAAACTATTATCTACTGAGAGCACTATTACTGAAAGAAATCTAGTGGTTGTCACCGAAAATGATCAAGAAGAGTCCGCCAAAAATGATCAAGTAGAGTCCGCCAAAAATTATCAAGTAGAGTCCGCCGAAAATGATCAAGTAGAGTCTGCCAAAAATGATCAACTGGAGCCCATCGAAACTGACCGCGTGGAGTCTACTCAAAATGATATGAATTTATTTTCAGCTAGCTCAAGTCAATTTCCGTTAACTTTTACCGTAGATGAGGAGTCTGAAAAAACTTCAGATACAGATTCAAACCCAATACCCACAAACGAAAACCTGGAGCGCAAAAAAGAAAATGTTATGGCAGTTAGGAAACTAGCTTTAAGAAATTTGCAGAAACAAGCAAATAAAATGTTGGATGTATCAAGCGCTAAATATCCCGTGGCTGCAATTGGTGACACTGTAAGAGTCCGAGTTCCCGATGTTGATCGCGCTCGTAGCGATGGAAGAAATATGCTTGCTACCGTTATTGAATTAACAGCCAATAACCTTTATAAACTGGGAACAAAACAAGGTATTTTAAATCAACTATATTCAAGAAACCAATTTACTGTCTGCAAGGAAAGATTTATTTCGCCTGAAGATGTTCCAGAGACAGAGATTTCGCTGAGAGAGTGTTGTAGAATGTCCTCTAAATGCGGAGGGCAAGGTTATAGTAGATGTGGTTGTAAAGGTGGTTGCAAGTCTGATAAATGTAGTTGTCGCAAAGCCAAAAAGTTGTGTACCTCAAAATGCCATCACAGTGGTAGTTGTTCTAATAAATAAACCTGTTACTTGCTACATATTCAAGTATAATTACTGTTTTCAGTTTTATGTTCTATTTGACTTATAATTTAATTTGACTTATATTAAGAGAAGATGCTAATTATACCAAATAATGAGTCTGATTGCTTTAACTTTAGTTTATTTTCTGTTTTATAATAATAAGTCATTTCTATAAAACAAAGATATGTTGTGAAATTTTTGTTTTAAATTTAATTATATTTTATGTTATATTATTAATATAACTTTCCTTAAGTTTTAAATGCAAAAACTAGTGGTTTTTTAAGGTAGAAGTCCTTGGTAATTAATCCAAATAATGAGTCTGATTATTTAAGTTGTTTAATATTTAGTTTATTTTAAGTTAAATGACAATAACAATAAAAAAATAGTAATTAAATGTGTTTGTATTACTCTGCCCAAAAGGTGATGGGCAATATGTATAATGCCCAGTCAATTTGATTATTTGAATAATTATTATCAAATTGCACTTTCATATTGTGCATTTTTCATAATGACCGGGCATTATGTATACTGCCCAATTTATCACTTGGTCCATAACATATACATTTCTCATTAGTCATAAATTATAAAAATATCAAATTCATCACATAAAATTAATTTAAACTATAACATTAAAAATATCTTTACAGAATAAATGCATTATACAAAATAAAGATCCGTTAGTCAGATAATTACATTAGATTAAATTCAGATTATTTAAAAAAAACGGTTTTTTCCTGGGTCGAGCAAAAGTGTATCTGCTGTTGCTGGCAGATATTTTTAAATAACAACACAGTGTTGGAATAGTGGCTGGTGGAAAGATAGACTTACCCCAGACCTAAAGATAACAGGTAAAATGTGTATGTAATACTCCTCATTCTCAAAAAGAGTTTTTTTATCTCTAATTGAACTTTGAACCGCGCTTTTGAATTAATAAACATTTTGTTAAATTATTAGGTGAATAAAATTGAGTGTTTTTTGTTGAGATAGGTGCTAAATTACCACAAAAATGTTTAATCAAAATTAAAATTATTTTTGTATGCATTTATTTTCATGCAAATCGAAATATTTTATAATTGGTCTTGATTATAATACTGTTTGTTTCTTGTATCACAATAAATAAATAAAAAAATTGTTAGTACGTAGGGGTCATTATTTTGTTTCCTGACATAATTTCTGTATTTTAAGTAAATTTGATCCACACAATTTAAATTTAGTTAAAAGCAAATAATTCTTAATAAATTTACTAGCATATAACTGTTTTCAATTCCAGGGTCACCCAAATAAAAACGTATTCATGGGACAATGCGCAAGTGATCTTGGTGGGCAACAAGTGCGATATGGAGGAAGAACGGGTGGTCAGCACCGAACGTGGCATGCAGCTGGCTGAACAACTCGGTGTCGAGTTCTATGAAACCAGTGCTAAAGAGAACATATATGTTAAGGTGAGAAAGCGATTTTCTACAACCTGCCTCCATGGTCTAGCGGCTAGCGTTTGCCGCGCAGAGAATTTGGGTTCAATTCCTGGATCGGCTAAAAAAGGGGTGTTGTGTTTTTCTGTGTTGAAGTTTCTATCTATACGTAGGCAGATGTTTGCGCTGTTGATGTCCTGTAGCTCGGCAGTCACGTTAAGATGTTGGTTCTGCGCCTGATATCTCTCCGGTCATGTCAGTCGATTCGTCCCATCGGGCTATAAGAGTGAAGATATAGATAGTGCTATTGATGACGCGATGACGTTTGAGTAGGCAGATCCGCCTAGTTGGCTAACCTCCGTTGAGATTGTCCACCGTAGCCGAAATTTGGCTAGGAAGACATTATAACTATTACTTTTCTGATTGATAATCCATAAATAGACAAAATCAACCTAAAACTATTGCGCAGTCAATTTGACATTTTTTGGCAATGCATACAGTGGGTACGATATGAAAACGAACAACCCAATGTAATTCGCAGCACTTTCTTTGTGTAGCTCCATGGCGTAGGCGCTACGTACTACGCTTCCTCGTAGTTAATAAACTCAATCTCGATTTCACACTGCTTCTGATCAACTTATACTTTTTCAGTATAAGCTGATTTAACACGAAGCCTTTACATTGGGGACCACCTTATACTAGAAATGTATGTAAATATATGTTAAAGCATTTTATGCGTCAATAATTTTTTTAATTTTTTTTAATGGTCACAAATTATACGTTGTCGTTTTTGCCTCGGTCGCATGCAGCGAGTACCCAGATAGTGCAGTGTGCCCACTCGGTTGACATTCCGATGTGCATAAACAACTGAAAGGCCAGTAACAGGCCAGTGCCCGTTTAGAAGTCGAATACCATACCATGTGCTCTGACGAGGGTGATTTTTTAGTACGTGTGATTCAAATATATGATGTCAGTAAGATAGTCAAAACTCATTTTGAAATTTGTCTTTCCAGGCTGTATTCGAACGGCTGGTGGACATAATCTGCGACAAAATGTCAGAGAGTCTGGATTCGGAGCCAGCCATGCTAGCAGGAGGAGCTCGTGGCCAGCGCCTGACAGAACAGCCACAGGGCAACACCAATACTACCTGTAACTGTTAATACTATATCTGACTACTTTCCGTTTTATACTTTCCATTTAGTTTTAATTTAGAACATTCATTTCATGCAAACGGGGTTGAAGTTTTTAATGTCATAACTATTTGCTGCTGTATTAAGTTAGTTATAATTTTAAGTTACACCTCTTTTATATACTTTAGAATTGGCAAACCCCGAGTATACTTACTACAGAAAGTATCTCACCTATAGTTGAATTGCGTTGATTTTTAAATTGTACTCTCAAGTTACTGTTACTATTTCATGCATACATTTTAATTTAAGTAACAAAATTGATAATTGTTAAAACATGTGTAACAATAAAAATATGTATTAGTATTATTAAATCTATAGGTGTTAGTTAGCTATCTACGTATTGCGAGCTGGAGTAGGGATCTGATACTTCTTTAGCTGTTGAAGTTTTATCTTTAATGAATTTGTGTCGTGAATATGCGTTACATTTAAAGAATTTTAGTCGTAAATCTATTATTATACACTTGTGTTTACTATTTTACGTTATCAGTTAAATATTATTTATAGAATTCAAGATCTACAACGAGATATTTTGATAAGGAATGAACGTGATAGTTGTATCCAAATATTAAGCGCGATTTTAATTTCAGAAATGTACCTTTCCCAAAAGTTGACTTACGATTTGGACCAAAGACAGATTTTTAGTATTTACTTACAAATTATAAAGTTCAGAAGGCGCAAATATATTTAGTTAAAATTTTAATATTATGTACTGTGTTTGATGTTTAGGTTTTGTAGTAGGACTGTTTTCCGCCTCTTCATTGCTTCGTATGACGTGTGGACGTAGCTACACTTGATAGAATTGTTACTTCATTATTAATAGATTAAATTGATCAATGTTCGTTGTTATACTTTGGCGTAATCTTGAAGTTGATGTTATCTTCGGTATTCACTTCATGTGTGCTTCAATACCCCTTGGCCTGAATATTAAAATTGACTAATCAGGTATCTATTACCTAAAGTGTTTGTAAATACGTTTACCGAAATGTATAAATAAATAATTGTAAAGTATTATATCTACCTACATATAAATCTGTTTGTATTCTTGTTACCTCCTACGCTATGTTAATGTATAACTATATGTGTTTGTTTCATTCACTACGTTTAGTAAGTAAGAACATAAACAGTTTTAGTTCAGTGCATCACTTGGGCAGAAAGCCCTGCGTTTGGCGAAGTACTATAAAGTATTCCTGGTGTCGGACAAGCATCGGACGACACTGGATCTATTTATCTGTAGACGACATAGACAATACGATTTATATCAAATTCTGTTAAAACATGAGCACATTATTTTTTTAGACTCTAATTATTAGGTAAATTAGTTAAGATATAACGCGTCGGCATCAGTTCGATCGAATATAAACTAATATACGTACACAATTTTATTACAATAATTATCTAGATCAGTGGCTCTGTTCATCGCTTACGAAACATAAAGATATCTATTTGAAAAGTTTATGAAGAATACTTATGACGCCAAATTTATTAATATGAATATTGTATATCTGTAACTACAATCGTATTGTTATTGATAAACTGTAAGTACTACTTTGATGAAAATATTTTGGATAGGACATGTCCCTTAAATCGCTTACCATCGCTCATGCTGCGTATATTTAGTTAGACATTATATCAAGAGAAGCTTTCTATAGTGCGTTTCAAATATATTTGAGCTCCGGCAATACAGTCAAAATATGCTCTTAATAAAATATATAATAAAGCTTATCAAAAATTTGACATATACAAACAATATTTCATAGTCGCCTTTATACAAAAATTGACAGAATTATATCAATCTAACTAATGAGTATGAAGTCAATTTGACTAAATCAATTAAGAGCATTCTGTGGACCCAAAGTCACTGGATATAGAATTGTGTAATACTAAAGGAATGTATTAAAGTTATCAAAGGCATGGGACGCGCACTGAGCTACCGTGAATATAAATAAATTATAGTAATAAGATGCATTGAACAGACGTCAACGCTTAAAAATTGCTGAAATAAACTATCTGTAAACTACATAGAAGAAAAGACCAAAGAAAAATGTACTTAAAGTAGCAGCGTATAGGTATAATATCTAAGCATTGAAATATAATAGTTTGATTATTTCTCGTCTGTAGGGAAATGCGAAACAAAATGATACATACATATCTTGGATAATATAATAATAGATAGCTAGATGCTTTAAAATATAATAGCGGTACTGAAGTAATAAAAAATCGTTTAAAACGGGTTACAATTTGATTGCATATAATACATATAATTTTTTGCCCGATACATCAATCGGAAAAGCTGAAATACAATTCAGAAATATGCCGCCTATAAAAACAACTGAAAAATTGGTTTACCGCTAGCATTAAGTACAAGTTTTTAGTCTAGCGTCGTGTTGATCTCTCGTATATTAAAGGCTAATTCTATGATAAGGACTTTGTAAATGAATACTAGGAGGAATATACAGCCAAAAGATAGCGATTCAAATATATTAATAACCTCAGCTTGATACTTTTTGCAACCCTACAGGCGAGTACTGAATACGATCGACTCATTCCAATAAAATATAAATGTGTACAGCGTATCCCATGTCTGTCGAGTATGAATCGAAAGTTGTACGTAGTATAATCGTATAGCATGTGTGTGAGCCCTGTAGGGCGCAAAAGAAGGCATATCGTAGTGACGGGCTTTAGTAGCATATTTTTAGCAACTTTGCGTAGAACCTATCACTGTTTTTATTCTTATTTTCCACATGTGTGTTTCAAATTTGACTGGAACGAAAATTCATTCATTTGTCATTTCTCATGATATAATATTGGCTCAGACGGTTAATGTATTCAACTAGCTGTATTGGTAAATGTATGTTATAATTATTGTTGTGTGTTAATAAAGGAATTATTTAAAGATACACCCATGTAAAAGATTCACGAATATAATATATATTATAATATATTAACTTTTTGTTTTTATTTATTCAACAATGTTACCAATTTCACCGTTTATTAATAAGATAAAACAAATATTTTTCGTGTACCCCATTGGAAGTACCCCATTTATTAGAAGAAATATTTATTATGTTTCCACTTTTAAAGTTGTGGATAAAGTAAGCAAAAAGAAATCCGATCAGAATAACACAGACGACTTAAAAAATTATTAATTGTCCACATCTATTATACGGTATTTTAAGAATTTATTTGTTTGAATACAATAATGTAAGGAATACCTAATTTGATTTAAATCAAATCGAATTCATAAAACTACAGAATAAATTTTTAATTACAGCTTGAATTCGATGGCAAAATATATTAAGGGTCGACTCCTGAGCACCTCGTTTTCATACTTACGTAATATTTTTTTTTGTTATACTACGCCCACAGCGAACGAACGTGTAGTTCACCTGATGGTAAGTAGAGTACAGCCCATGGACATCAACAATCCACAAAAGCAGATTATAGATGCGTCGCTGCAGCTGAAGACTACGGTGTTATGCCTCATGTGCCAGTAATTTCAGGGCCTGATCTCACCACCAAATCGGAACGCCGTAATGGAATCACTACTATTTGGTGGCAGGTTAAAGGTAAGACGGTGGTGCTGCCGCTCTCGAGCTTATTCACAAGAGCTCTACCACCTGTAAAAATATGGGTTTATCTTTAATATTATTATTAAGTTTCTAGCTACTTTATACCAATCGTCAAACTTTTTGGCGGTCCGTGATAGCGGGAGCGAGATTTTCGTATAGCGTGAACTCTACAAGATCTTTAATTTCGCCTATGTAGACAAATTAATTCTAAAACTCTAAAATGCATGTTTGTTTGTGGCCCTTTATACAAAATTGTTTTTAATCAATCATTGTGTTTACATACTACATACTATGTAGTATGTAACATAATGTACATACTATGATCTGAAAAATTAAAATAATAATTTTGAAAAAACGGTCGCCATATAAATAAATAAATAAATAAATAAATAAAAACGTTTATTTCAGAATAAATATTACAAGTTGTTTTCTTATACAATACATCTGCCAAACTGTACAACAGTTTGTTGGCAAATGTAGCTCCTTATTTACTAATTAGGTATTATTTATTCTAACAGTATAAATGGCTGAATCTAATATTTAATAAAAATAAAGTTAGTTGTTATATAATGCGTTAATTTTTTCCTTGATAACACTTAAAAGCCTCTTTTGAAGTTGAAGTTTAAAAGATCGTTTTATCAAATTACATTTTTTTAATATTAATGGCAAATCATTAAAAATAATAGGCACCAAATATTTTCTTCTACGTTGGCCAAAATAATTAGTATAAGTTGGTACTATAAATACCTTTTTGCTGAGCATTCTACGCCCTATGGCTTTATTAACACAGTTTTTAAATTCGTCACTGGCAAATTTCTGAACAGCTATCAACAAGGTTACCTTGTCATGGACTGGCAGCATTTTACACTCAATAAATAATTCCTCGTAATCACTTGATATGCATTTCGGTGTTTAGGTGCGCTTTGTCAGTATAAATAGATAAAACTTAATAATTACGTTTATATGGAAAACAACCTGGAAATTGTTCCCTGTTAAGGCAACAAGTAGTATTTAATAACACGTTCAGTGCTACACGGCAGCGGAACAGTTTTGGAGCGGGTTCACTCGCATAACATGACAGGCATCTGCAATTTTAATTAAAATAATGAATTCCACACGGAGTAAGTCGCGGTCAACAATAATATTATAAAGTTTGCTTGATTTGTCTATTTGATAATCTCTGAAACTACAAATTAGATTCGTATAGGTACGTTTTACTTGATTTGTAATTTAACTGTAATTGTAATTTACAGATATTAACTGATTTAGTTTGTACAGATCGCCGCAATTTGTACAGATCTCCGCAATTTTTTAAATTGGGTAGAGAACTAGAGATATACTTTACTTACTTTTTAACCGACTTTGAAACAGAGGAAGATTCTATATTCGAAGCGTACCTATATTTTTTTATTTTTGTCCAGCAATTTCTTCGTCATTTGGGAACCCATTTTGAAAATTATTTTTATTTGAGAAATTATTCTTACAAAATGGCCACGATCTTTTTTGTATATCTTATGAAATTATTAAGATATTTGCATCTAGCTGTCAGCACCTCATGTTGCTGAGCGGATGCTAGAAGCTACAGTTTCTTAACTGTTATAACGAGGATAATTCTTGAAATACTGGCACGTTAGGACCCATAGTTTATTCTTTTTAATTATATTCATCAGGCAATACAATGAATATTACTTAAGTATATTTATATAAGAAGTTTAAAGTAAAAAGTCGTTTTCCGTACATGTCATTCTAACTGCAGGCTGGACAAGCAGTCTTGAACAAGAATGATTCATGGTAAACATATATTTCAAATTAGATATTTGAAAAAATAAATAATCCCACTTACACTTAAAAGCATTAAATAACACCAAAAGTCGGTTAAATAGTTAATAGTAATAGTAGAAGTCTTTGCTGATGATTTTTTCAAATTAAAATCGCACAGACTTTAGGAACTATTTTACATACTTTTTCGTAATTTTATTCTTTTACAAGGTTTATTCAAGTTATTTATTTATTTCAAAAATAACTTGAGAGACTTAAAATTCTTACCTATAACTTTCAGAATGGACGTCACCATTTTGTCCTACCCTTATCTACAGATGAGATTAAACCCGTTTTTTATAACCATCTAAGGACCGATTTCACCAAATTTCTTAATCTACGGTTCTAATAAAGGCATTTGCATCTCTCTCCCTCGTACAATGATTGTACGGGACGGAGAAATCTAAAGCTATAGCTTAGTATTTAACTTCAGTTTGATAAAATCAGCACTTAGAAAACTCATAAACAGAATCTTTACTGCGATGATAAAAAACTTTGGCAACACAAGTAGGTCGAATCTCTCTCGATCGATGGGGTCAAGGGTGTCCTAGTACAACACTTACCTAACAAAAGACCACCCCTAGAAACAAGGGTTGTATAAGAATAGTAATTTGTTTTTAAAACAAAGGCAGACGGGTGTCATGAGTGCCTGAGTGATAAGTGTTTATTTATTCTGTACAGCTTGAAATATTTACAAAAAAACAAAAATTTGTTCATAATAATAATTGTTTTTAATTATGTTATGAATGCCTCGATCTCATGCTGTATGCATTCTACTTCAAATATTAAAGACCATGGTAACCTTTTTTTGTTGGGTAATTTTTTTTTATCAGTGTGTTACAAACAATAATAGTTCATTTTTATCTAATACCAAATTTTATTATTAAACGGCAAGATTAAAAAAAACAGAGTAACTAAGTGTCCCAGTCACAACTGTTAAGCTCTCAAATCTTAACAAATGAAACAACATGATAAATGAAAATCGTTTGACATTTCTATGTTACAGATGAAAACTTTATACATTTGATAAATATTATATTCGCCCACGCCGTAGCTTGCGTGCTCTCACTACCCTTTTTAGGGTTCCGTAGTACCTACAAGGAACCCCCTATAGTTTCGCCATGTCCGTCTGTCCGTCTGTCCACGGCATAGCGACGAAACCGTTGGTGCTAGAAAACTGAAATTTTGCATAAACATGTATGTTAACTAAACAAAGAAAGTCGTAGAGTAAAATTTGGAAAAATATTTAAAGTAGGGATGTTTTTTTTTTTTGTCGCCTACCCCATAGTGTGGGATATTGTTAGATAGGACTTTTAAAAACGTTTAGGGGTTGCTAAGACAGTTTTTTGATTTAGGGATCCGTTTGCGAGATAATCCTAAATTTTTGCAAAAATTTCCTTGCAAATTTTTGTTCGAGTAGTGCGTCCCCCCCCCTCTAAAAGCTAAACTACTGGATCCCAAAATCTGAAAAAAATTGTGTCGGTAGTACATGTAATGAACTTTAAAGGAAAACTATAGCGGATAAGTTCACTTCATTAGTTCAAGAGGAATAGGGGTCCGAAATGTCAGATGCAGTTACTCAGAATATTTCGTTCAAAATTCTTGAAACATAAATATACATACATAATACATATATAAAATCACGCCTTTATCCCACGGAGGTAGGCAGAGACGATGGAACGCCATGTGCTTCGCTCCTTACATACTTCTTTCGCTTCCTCAACATTCATACATCTCGTCATACGTGCTAGCTGGTTTCGTGTACTACAAACATTTCCTTTCTGAAGGACGCCATTTAGTTAAAAAGTAAAATTAAAAATATTTTTCTATGGAACCCTACTGCGCGTGGCCCGACACGCACTTGGCCGGTTTTTTCCTTTCTTAACTTTCCAACTCCTCCCTCCTACTTAACACCTTACCTTACCTCCAGTATTTGAGCTCTAACCATGATAGGGAACTACGGTCATCAAATAACAGACTTCTTTTGTGTCCTTCACACTCGACTGGCTTTGTCTATTCTTCTTTCTTTGTCCAATCCGTCCTTCTTTGGAATGCCCTACCTCAGGAGATCAGGATGGCGGCAACACGGTTCACTTTCAAAGTTAAAGTGCGCAAATTACTAACCGACCAATTGGCAGAATCATCATAATATGTTATATTTAGCTTTTATCATCTTCTATATATATATCATGTTTATGTATTATATATATATATATATATATATATATATATATATATATATATATATATATATATATATATATATATTATTGTATTTATTAACGTATGTAATAGTAATAAGTATATTACATTATATATTTTATAACATTTTGTATATCTATGTACCTCTTGTATGTATTTTATGTATTGATTTCTACTCGCTTCTCCCAAATATATATATTTTCATATCAACATTTCAGTTCTTTTCTCACATTATTGCACCTACCCTTGCTTTTCTCTGCACCACCCAAGGTTGACTGTTAGAGAATGCCACTAGGCATTAAGTCCGCCTCTGTACCTAAATTTGTGCAAAAAGTTTAAATAAATAAATAAATAAATATTTTAGCCCGTGATCAATAGCAGTGTAGTTCGTGATTTTCAGAATATGTATTTTCATTAAAACTAGGGTAATTTGATGTCAGACTTTATATTTTATTACAATAGTAGATTTTGGCAATTTAAGCAATCTATTGAAACCCGCAAAATTTTAGATAAAGCCATATTTTATACATTAAAGATTTTCATTATTAAAAGAGCTACGTCATCTCATTCATGATCAAAAACTTTAGCAATAACCAAGATATTAAAAAGCTTTTAAATTATCGTTTATCTTCGTCCGCTGTAAAACTTTTCGGAATCCATATCGCTATACAAGATGACGCTACTGAATACTGAAGTAGTTCTGGCAAGTTTTTACAGATGTCGCTAGTCAAAAGCAATGGCTGTAGTGTGGTAAGTGGCTTTGTTAAGAAGATAACAGACACAAACTTACAAAGTTTGCAGAGCCATCGTAGTTTTCCGTGCTGAAAGGAAAATGTTCTGTTTATTTCTATACCTTCATTATCCATTTATAACGAACTCTTGACGCTTTCATGTTATGGATGTACCTATGTAGGAGTATGGAGTGTTGCTTATTACTTTTTGTAAAATTCGTTATTTTGTAACATTCATTTGTTTTTTAGAATTCAGATCTATTATTTGGTTTTAAGCAATTTATAAGTCTTTTTCCCAAAGTTCGAGTTAGACATAAAATAAGATATATTTATATTTTTTACTGAATGCAACAGTGACAATTTCAATGTAAAATTTAACACAGATGTCACTTCTAAAATTTATAAAATTACTATACTTCTATAAGCTTTCTACTTAGGTACTGAACAATTAATTAATTATGTATATTTAAAAAAAAAATATTACACTACATAGGATAGGTTGGACTAAGTCTCAATATAATTAGTCGTAAGCCAGCTGATACCAAATTGTTATTTTCTTGGGTTACTTTATATTGAAAAACAATGTTAGTGAAGCCACAGATATAGACTTGTATTGTATTCAGAAATCCGCATCATATCATTATATTATAACATCACGCCTATATTACCCAGAAGGGTGTGGCAGAGGTGTACAACACCCACACTGCACTTGTTATGTTTAGGCCCCAAGGAATAGGGGGTGAGCCTATCGCCATCCACCGGGCATAATATCAACTCCGTGCAGTTATTGTGAATTTCCTGACGGAAAATTTTCTTATAACACATTGCCCGACACGGGAATCGAACCCGAGACCACGCGGTGAGAGGTATATACGCTAACCACTAGACCAATACTACCTCTGAATAATATTGATAATTGCAAACCTATATAATAAGTTAGTTAATGAAACAAAACAACATAAATTAGCTTAAATCAAACAATTGCAAAATAAGCTCGCTGAAGTGACAGTGGGCTGATTTTTGATTTAATATCAAATCGATTCTATTTGATTTAACTTTGAATACCAAAATTTTTGCTCGGGTCTTCCCCTCTCTAAAATTAAAACCTGAAAATCTGAAAAAGCCATGATAGTAGTATAATAATATAATGAATTTTTAAGAAAAATGTGTGTAGTGATAAGGGCCTAAATTATAAAATGTAGTTTCTTAGGATAGTTCGTAAAAATACAAAAACCTTTGAAAGTAATGACTTGTATCTTATAACGACTAACTACGGAATCATATTTAGTTTAGTAAACAGTGCAACCTTTATTTTGTACATATGTAAAAGAATAGCGTCAAACAACAACATAATAGCTATATACAATATTAATGTATTGTATATAGCTATTAATTTATTACCTAAGTGTCTGCCTTACACGTGTTTAAAACTACACCCACTATCTACATCTCTGCATCACCCAAAGGTTGACTGGTAGAGAATACTTTTAGTATTAAGTCCGCCTTTGTACATTTAAGTGCATAAAGTTTAAATAAAATAAAAATAAGTGAAAAATATGTATATTATTATACTTAATTTGTGTCAAATAAACATTTTTATTTATTTTTATATTATATTGTGCATGGCCCGACACGCACTTGTCTGGTTTTTGATTTGAAGTGACAACTGCTTCATTGGTCTAGTGAACTCTAGTGAATTCTAGCGGTTAAGGTTTGCGATCACACACCGGGAGATCACGAAGAAAAGGAAAGGCGTGAAGTTATGATAGTTACACTATTTAATAATTGTTTAGTCTATTGTTTATTCGACTATTAAATACATATTATATTATTGTTAATAAGATAAGAAATTATGATACCTTAATAATTTCTAACCAACAAACATGTTGATTAATATTACTTATGTTTACCTACTTACTTAGTATTATATGGAAATAAAGCGTCATTCCTTGTTTTATACTATGTATACGATGGTGTTTATGTTGATGTAATTAAATATGGTTGACACAAGAAATTGTTTTATTTTTTGGTTTTGTCTTATTAATAACTTTTTTGTTTTTGTTTTTTTTGTTCAATTACAATTCTAATAATGCATGTTTTGAAATAGTATGCAATTGTGTGAGTGAAGAAATGTGTTATAGGTAGTGTTGCCCAAATGCAAGAACAAGACGAGACTTAGCCTTGGTCTTGGTCTTGGTCTTGCAAGTCTTGCAATTACCTATTAGACTATTGGTATTTATTAAAGTTTACTTTAGAACTTAGAAAAACGTATCAGAATAGGAACATTTTGAGCTTGAATTACATAGCCATAGTAAAGACCAACCAGATTAATAAATGTCTAAAGATTTTATGAGAAATTCGAAAAATCATCTGCCTCATGGTTATCAACTGAGCTATATGCGAAGCGGACAAGCGCGCACCCTACGCAGCCCCAGAACAATTATCACGAAGAGAAGAAAAATCATCTAGCAGTAATCGTAGAAACCATGAACGTACGTATTTATCGAATGATTCAAATAATAAAAAGTGCCCTGTGTGTAAAGCAGAACACGTACTGATTAAGTGACCTAAGTTTTTAAACTATGATACGAACAAACGATGGAACATAGTACGCCAAAATAAATTGTGCTTTAATTGTATAGTAAGCATGCATGAAGCGAAGAAGTGCGGTAATAACGGATGCGAACAACCGCATCATAAATTATTACACGCCGAACGAACGAGCGAAACCACGGCGCACGTATGTATGCATTACGAACCATCGAGTGAGCGCAAGCAAGACGCCAGCGCAGCGCCCGGCCACCCGGCCGCCCCGATACGCCGACCTTCGTCGCCGCTGCGCCCGCGCAAGCCCCGCCCACACTCGTACTAAGCGCATCGAACACAGCGACAGCGATACAAGGTCATGCGTACTCTGCTTGACTTTGATGAATAATAGAATGATGAAGGAAGCACAGTTACATTGTTGGTCCACGAAATCGCGAAGACAATTGGGACTGCAAGGTAAAAAGGCGCCAATGCATGTACAAGGCATAGGCGGCACGGAACGTGAGCCTGTGTGAGTATACCTAGGCCCTGCGGCGGCAATCAAATAGTGTCAAATGTTGTGCGTTCGGCGCGGCTGCGACGATTGTTTGTATATGTGATTTCAATAGAAGCCGCCGCGCCGGCGCGTGTGTCGTCACCATGTACCTACTGCCGAAAAGCTGTAAAATGTCTTTGAGAAGTTTATGGTATTGGTCGTAATGCGCATAGGTCCAGTTTTTCATATTCTTTAAAACAGTTTTTTTGCGTCTCATAGAGTCCCTATGCGTACCTATACCCTATACCCCAAAATGTTATACCTACCAACTCCGTGAAACGGCGCTCTGTCCTAGCTGCAGACGAAGAGTCTTGCAGGCTTAGTCTTGTTCTTGCTTAAATCTTGCACGGTCAGTCTTGGTCTTGGTCTTGGCCAAAAATGCAAGAACAAGACCAAGACTGCAAGACCAAGACTGAATTTGGGCAACACTAGTTATAGGTCGAGTATTTATGCGTGTAAGTAAGTAATAATACACTAGTTATACGTTACTCACACAAGCTTATATAGTAGTGTGGCCTTCATAACGAACTCTTTAGCCGACTTTACATGGATAAAAAGTAGCCTTTATAGATAAAGAAAAAAAATTATGAAGACTTCATCTAAAATTTTATTACAATCGGTGTAGCCGTTTAGAAGATTAGCCGATACAAACAGACAGATCGACGTACAAAAAATTGTATACTGTATTTTAGGGAAAGGTATCGTACAAACAACTATACTATATGTTGCTATATCGCATCCAGTCTATATGTGATTTAGTAAGCAAGATACTTCGACATTACCATTTTCCTGGCGAAATAAAGAAAGAAAGAAAGGAATAATTTTTTTATTGGCACAAAACATAAAATAAACAATACAGGAAATACAGTTTAATACAGTTATACAGTCTGTACCAAAAGGTCAGCAGCTCAGCATAATGTTAAGTGACTGCAATGAACTACAGTCACCTAACGCTGATTTTCAGCTGCAGCCCACGAGTGCCGTACGCTCTAAACTACTTAAAATAAATTTAACAATAATTAATATCCGTTGAAATTTTTGAAATAGATCAATAGGTCAACAAACCTTGTTTTCTAATAGCTCAGCAGGTTCAGCAGAAGTTTGGCGTAAAACAATAGGCTCATTCGCCGGATCTGCTTTACGGAAGTCAAACTCTTGAGTTGGCTCGGAAGCTTGCACTCATCTTTTTTCTCTCAACTAAATGAACACTTTGATTGAGTTTTGTCGGAACTCGCCTGATTTTTATTAACGAGCGCTTTTAATTTAAGATACGAAGACGGTTTCAGTTTTTTTTGTCCTTTCTTTTATTAAAAATAAAATATTCAATGGACATCAGGAGGCATGATTGAGACCTTTTATGTTATAGAAAAATTACATTACAGAGGTATTATTTAATACAATGTAAGTAACTTTATTGTATTTATTTCATTTTTGTTATTAGAAAATCGTGTTAACTAATATTTTTTGGTTTCGACTGTTGTTATAAAAACCTTTCGTAATTTTTGTCCGTCTGTCTGATTGTCTGTGTCTGTATGTTCGTACGCGCATCACACAAAAACTACTGGAATCGAATGCGGTTTTCACAGTTGATTAGCTTGTGCTAACTTAATATCTGGTATATTTTATATTTGTATTTTATCCCTGAGGGGTAATTTACGGAGTGTAAGTTTATATTATGGATGGTTCATTAATTTTAAAGGAAAATGCACGATATTATGCAGGATATATTCTCTACATGACATAAATTACCAAACTTGTTTTTTTTTTAATTTCTTCGGGGGAGGAATGTAATTAAGTTTTTGTAGAAAATATCATGGAAATATCGAAATCCACGTGGACGAAGGCGTGGGCAAAAGCAAGTTTATACTAAAGTAATGAAGACTGGTGCGTGTTATTTAATATGCTTTTCATTTTGCTGCTGCACGTGTGGCGCAGTGGTTTAAGCGGTCGCCTCGTCGCTCTCCACTGCACTGGTGTGGTGGTTTCGATCCCCACATGGGACAAATCTTTGTGTGATTCGCAAAGATTTGTTCTGAGACTGGGTGTGCTTGTGTGAGTGAGTGTGTGTATTTGGCATTGTCATTGGGGCCATTGGATAGTTTAATTGCTTCTGGCGTTCTAACTAATGTAAAAAATCCAAATTATTATTATTATTATTATGTAGTTTATGTTTCCATAACACGGGACTATGGAGTCCCGGTACTTTGGAAGGCATACGTGGGGCCGAAGCCAACAGCGCAGAGGCCTAATAAATATTTTAATTATTATTATTTAAACAAGATTAAACCAGGAAGAATCAGTAGCAGTGTGAAACAGACTCTCATAAACAAATCCTCGGTCACAAAAGGGACAATCTGCCGGGTCGAGGCGTGATGGCCGGCGGCGATCCCCGATTGTTGTTGTTACCAGTTGTTGACAACTTGTGTTCAATGTTGACCGTCTTGCTAACCCTTAGGTTTGGTCAGAACCAGAGTAAGAGCTCTTAACCGATTGTTGCAATGTTTGTCAAGTCCGATAAAGTTTTTCGTAGCCAAAACCATAGAGCCGATTTAACCAAACGTGTTAAACTCAAGTTAGCTACAGTTTTCAATCTCTTTGTCTCATACAAACATTGAATGAGAGAGAAAGAGAGAGCGAGAGAGAGAGATAAAAATACGGGCTTAACAAATCCGTAAAGATGAAGTCAGCGATTATAAGTATGAGTGTGTTCCGTACTATTGTATAACATTGCTGAATCAATCCCGCTACATTCAGCTAAGAACTTAGTTATTACATTTATTAATTCAAAATAAAAAAAAACAAAATGTCTACTAACCTAAAATTAAATGTCTTAAAAGCTAAAGTAAATAACTATGTACAAAACTAATCTAATAGACCGCTGCCAGAGGGCAAAGTTCTTAAAATGCTGGCAGCATTGCCACGTTGTATAGCAATGCTTAACTTCTGGCCGAAATAAATACCAGCATTTGGGCATCAGGGTGTTCATTAGGCCTCAAACAGGCGAGTCGAAATCAGTGTTAAATATAACTCTCACCAAAGTGATCTTTTTATTCATAGGTAACGTTTGAAATTGGATGGCAGGCTTTACTGGCTCGACCACTGGACCAACGAATCAGTCAAAATAGTAGATTCTTAGGATAATTTGCTAAGCATAGCTAAATGCTATAAAAATAATCAATTAGAAGTTGAAATAACGTACGCGTTCATTCTTTACAACATTTGCGCTGAATGTAACTTCGCCAAGTTGGTTTGTATCCTACTTAAGATAGAAACAAATGGATGAACGTAACGTCACGAAATGACGTATCATACAGTTGAGAAATTTAGGGCTCCGGTAAGAGGCGAGTGTGCAGTAAAGTTCAAATCCTGCCGGTCCCATATCTTTTTCAACTGTTTCTTAGTATAGTTGATATATGTACAAAAACCTCTACCTACGAGTATGTATTATTGCCTGGTATTGTGCAGTCCACCATTGATGTTGTTGTTGTGAACTTGTGCTGAATGTTGCGGAGCCAACTCCAAAAGTTTCGGTTCTACTCTTGAGTTGAAGTTGAAATGTTTGTGTTTATCCGTAAAAGATAAACACGTTTCTTAACATTGTTTTAACAAAAACCTTATTTGTGTACAGTAAACGCTCATAAGTCCATAGGCACGCTAAGGATTATATTGCTTTGAACTGTACGAGCCCGATGCAGCCAGTACACACACTAACGAAGTTGCGTGCGTGTATAGCAGTTTATAAGATAACACACACTAATGAAATGTTGTCGCATTCGTACTAAACGCGTCACAGTGGCGACCGGTTCTTACAATTCGCATCTATCTATCATGAGCAGGTAGCTGTATCGGGCTATCGGGTAAGCATTGGGATCACAATCAACTAAATCTGAGTTTGAAGCTTAGTTGATTTGTGGTTGTATTTTGTTTTTACGAAATCATAATAATATTTGTAATATTTTAAGCACAAACTTGTTAGGTTTTCATGCTTAAATAGTTACATAACTACAATACATAAATAGTTACATATTAATATTATTATTATTGAACATTTTAATATGACTAATAAGTTAAATATGTTATTATTATTTAACTATTTACGTATTTTTTTATTTTTATTTTCATTGTTGTAAGGTAGAAATAAAAAAAGTCACGCTGAATGATGATAAAAATGTTTATTCGTTTTATTTATTTATACAATTAATAAACTTTTAAGAGCATTGTGACGTCACATTCCTACCTAAATAAAAAAAAAGTTCCCTTGTAACCGTTTATAAGAATTTTGATTAATATCTTTAATAACTAATAAGTTAAATATGTTATTATTATTTAACTATTTACGTATTTTTTTATTTTTATTGTCATTGTTGTAAGGTAGAAATAAAAAAGTCATGCTGAATGATGATAAAAATGTTAATTCGTTATATTTATTTATACAATTAATAAACTTTTAAGATAATTGTGACGTCACATTCCTACCAAAATAATAATATAATAGAAGTGCCCTTGTAACCGTTCATAAGATTTTTTATTGTAACCCACCAATAATATAAATGTTACTAAAATGATTCATCATGACAACAAGGAAGAAAAGGATGTTCTAAAACAAAAATATAATTATTGATACCCTAAACTTCAAAAAGTATAGAAAGGACTTAGCGAGATTAGATCTCACGGCTCATTGCTAAACGCATTTAACTGCACTCCTTAACCGCTCGGCCACCTTGACTCATTATAAGTAAGTGAAATTATGAACTACAATTATTTGTTAACAACATGTGTCTATTTCTTGGAAATAGAAGGTCGTAAGTCAAACTACACTTCAAACTATTGCCTTTTGAGATTGCTTATGGACTTTTGGTCTTGACTGTACATAAGAATATTTTAGAATTATAAAAAAAAGTGATATCTATACATAATTTAAATACAGGGAACAAGCATAAACTAGTTTTACCTGCCACTAGGCTCCAGAAAATAAAAAAATCATTTAGAGGTCAATGTGTGCGATTTTATAATAAAATCCCAAGCAAAATTAAGGAAATTCAAAATTTCAATAAATTTTAATCTATAATAAGACGAAAACTGTGTTCGAAGGGTTATTATTCCATTAAAGATTAAATGGAAGATAATAATGCTTGGGATTAGATTAGATAATTGTTTCTCAGGTTCATGTATTTAATTAAGTTTTGTTTGTACTTTTTGATTGACAATTTCAAATACTATGTTATAACAGTTTACGAAATAAATGGATATGAATTTGAATTTGAATTTGAATTTGAATTTAACATGCTTAGAATTTAATTGTTTTTACATTTTACAGCAATACATAATATACAGATAGACGGTTAAAAGGTATATGAGGTTTATGAAGTTATTTGAGAAACCACTGACTGTTTTTGGATATCAAAGTGAATGGCGAACATTCAGTCAACTTTCCTTGATTACTTCACTGGCTTAATGAATCGATTGATTAACGTACGAGGTACGTGCCGTGGACACTATCTGGAAGTCCTAGAACTAAGCACTTGAAACTTGGGAAGTAAAGCCCATAGGTGCAGTTGAAACAATACCGAGGACATCGATATTATCGTGAAATCACCCTTTTTGTTCCCTTATTACTTATACTTCCAAGTAAAATAAAAGACAAAGTTAATTGAGTTGCATTTTATGGGCGAAAAAAATTACATAAACAAAGAATAGAAACTGGTTTCTGGTAGTCAGAACTTTGTAAAAGAAGTCGAAGGATCACAACCGATACGAAAAATGTTTTATGTACGATTTTCACCACTGGAACCGTAAAAAACAACGTTAATCTATGTGTCCTGTACCTAGCACTACTACTCAATATTAAATTAAAGTAAACTTATCAGTTATATACTTCATAATAGAATAAGTATTTCGATTAAAACATGAATATTTTAGAGTAAATCAGCCACTAACAAGTCTTGATACTGAAAACGCGCTTTACGCCGCCACAGTAATTGTTGTTTTTTAAACGACGACGCCCGCACTTGGAATAACGTCTGTGTGGCGTGTTCACAAGCATGCATTTAACACACACAAAGCCACGTAGGGATAGAACCCACAACACCAGCGCAGTTGAAAGCGGCGAGGCGACCACTTTAATCACTACGCCAACTGTGCACTCAACTGTGTATTTAATGGTAAATAAACTTTTAAAAAGGTTATAAAGACGCTGCTTCTATTTAAAGCCCCTTGGCTTATTTACTTTCATGTGAATAGCGATAAGCATGAGCGAGTTCCTTTTAAGGCACTGAATTGTTAAAACATTTTGCGGAAAGAAATAGCTTCTTGCTGGAAACTTTTATAAAATATCTTCAGATAGAAAAGTTTTAATCGCGTATCCTGTAATCAGCTGAAGGGAATTATGCGAATTTTTCAACTCTCATTTCGGGTACAGTAATAATATAATGGTGACATTGTTTGGCTGCCAAGTCTTAGTAGCTTGTGTATTTAAAAATAAATATTATCATAACTTAAGCTAGATTAGTTTTACTTAAACAACATGCAAAACAATTTTTCAGTTTTTTTTTAAATACTAAATTCATAAAAAAGTACTCCAACGTTTCAAATATTTTTTGAAATGCTTTGACGACACATCTATATGTTTAATTGTTTCCAAGCTAAAATTGTGTCAAATAAATCAAGGCAAGAAAATATTCATGCATTTGAACTTGAAAATGCATGCGTTTCGATTTACTATTTTACGTTTTGTAGTTTGGCCACTTTTAACCATTTAAAAATCTTACGTATTAATTTTCCAAAATAGTAATATTCAACGTCTAGATTCATCTGAATAAAACTTGAAAGAGTAACCAGGGATAATTCCATAAGTGCCTACATTAAGGAGTTATACATTCCCGCATCAGCTCAGCAACATGAAATGCTGACTGATAAATGCAAATATTCGAGTAGCTTTAGATAATATACGAAAAACAATATAGAAACCTTTAAAATTTTAGGTTGCCCTCGATTTCTCTAGATCCAAACATCAGATTGCGACCTGATTAAAATGCGACCACATGACAATTATACTTTTTTTAACAAAAATATTTTTTTTAAATCGGTTTAGGCGCCTTTGAGTAATCGGGGAACAAACATAAAAAAACAATCTAATTGAGAACCTCCTCCTTTTTTTTGAAGTCGGTTAGAAATAGTTATAAGCAAAGTGAATCATGGCTTTTAACGACACCAAGATGCCAGAGACGGGTTAATTTTAGCTCGTTTTCAGTAGAGACATTTTCATTGATGATTTTCAATGTTTAGATATGTCTCAGTATTTGTCATTTTGTATTCATAATCATGTTCAATTATGTCATGTCATATAGTTCAACTTTTTCCTGTAATTTGTAATGAAATGTGTTAACCCATTAAAGTATTTTTATGTTGAAATATGTATTTTAATATTGTAAAGAAGCCCAAGACATCCCAGCTATACTCTGTACATTCCTTTATTTTCTTTTTGACAGATTACATTTAGGGATGCCTTCACACGTTACTGATTCGATTTGAAATCATAATCGATGTTGTCTAAGAAGAACTTTCAATCGATTAATTACATCGAAATGGTTTTAGTTCATTATTAATTATTCGTTCATTAGTAGTTTTTATTAGATGAAATAAATATACAAAATTAGTCTATGACGGTTTCCTAGTTACCTTTGTTTACATTTTGATATGTCATTCCAAGATTTCGACGTAATTTCTTGCAAATAACTATTTATGGAATCATGATACTATTATTATTATTCTTTTTTTATATAAAAATACAGACAATACACAAAAAAAAGTCAAATTATTTTTTTTCATAATGATCGATTTATTTCATTTCACGATTTGATTTATAGTCTGTGGTAGTTTGTTACAGACAGTGAACTTCCCTAAAAAGTGTCGCTTGTCAATAAAGTACATTATTATTGTAGTACATTAATCTGACAAAAAAACGGTAATTCATAGCCGTGATCTGTCAAAAAGAAAATAAAGGAATGGTCAAAGCGTAGACAGAGAATAGTATAGACGACTGATAGCTTCGATCTCCCTCACACAAGAAAAAGATAAACTTATGCCAATTTTGTGTAAAAAAACAAGACAGGTGATAAGATTTTTTGTTTCGCCATGCGTGTCGGGTTTTTTCAAGGTTTGCTCAAAGTATAGTCAAACAAACTTGACGTATTTGACAACGCTGGAAAAATATTTCGGTATTTTTTAATTTTAGTTAACTTAAAGCTATAAAAGTTACGTGAATCCTGAAAAATATTAGTAAATTTTCAACAATAGTGTCTTTGTTAAGCATTATTGTAGGAAATATGGTGCGGTGAAGTGTTTTAGGATGTAAAAGTGATAGTATAGAAGAAATCTGCCTGAGTTATCGTTCCACTCGTAAGTATAACACATTTTGGCCTTTGAATCATATGCCAGGTTGTATTTTCAATGATTTTATCTCGTGTGAACTATGTTTGTTTATAATTTGATCGACAAAATCATCTAAAATATGAAATTTTAGTATTCATAACCTACAAAAAAAAATTGTTCGATGTTTTCAAGACATCCATATTTTTTTCCCCAAAATTGTGGGTAAAATTTTATGTTGCATTTCTTATGATAAATATATCATGTAGTATTTTAGTCAGTTTCAATATCTTAATTGCATAACAGTTTCCCGGAAAATATTGATTTACGTCCGAAGTGGATTGAAGCTACAGGACGAACAAATTGGGCTCCGAGAAAATTCTCTAAAGTTTGTAGCAGATATTTTGGACGACTGAATTATTAAAAAAAGAGAGTAACTCTTTTGTTAATGAATGCTGTGCTACAACAGGTAAATTAATATTTAACCTGCAGGATACATTATATACAGCGTGTATATATAATATTAATTGTTATTTGAGTATTATCAGTTGAGTATAATAAGGGGCTATTTATATATATATATATATTACAATATTTGGGTATAGTCAAGTTGAGATACTTTGAATAGATGTGCAACACTGAAAGGGCACAACAATATTGTTTAAATCACAAATCTTGTAAGTTTATGTTTCCCGTAGCGTAATGCCGTTTTTTACGGTCCTAAGGATTTTACTTGCAATATAGACTTGAATATTTAATTTCGTTTTAATGAAACTAGCTCTGTGGGATTCGTTGATCCTCACGTTTTTACATGTGGCAACCGAAACTGCCCGTCCCCGTCCGATGTAGCGTGAGTTAGAAAGTATGTTAAACGCCATCTATTTAAACTTTTTCGTCAAGTTACTACTAAACATTGTACAGTTTCAGGCAAAAGAAGCAGGTAGTGGAGGAGCTAGCATAGTTACGCCGTCAACGAGTAGCCAAGAGTTTACAAAGATTGCCTTTGATGTGTCTACTAAACTCAATACTATGATGCCCCAGCAGAGAGTGTTCAATAACATGCAGCTAAAACGCCAGATGTGAAACTTCCAACATTGGTTGATCGATTATTTTTATAGCATTTAGCTATGCTTAGCAAATTATACTAAGAAACAGTTGAAAAAAAAGATATGGGACCGGCAGGATTTGAACCTGCGACCTTACTGCACACCGGGCAGCCGCTCTTAGCCATCCAGCTACGGTCGCCTCTTACCGGCACCCTAAATTTCTCAACTGTATGATACGTCATTTCGTGACGTCACGTTCATCCATTTGTTCCTATCAGTAAGGTCGCAGGTTCAAATCCTGCCGGTCCCATATCTTTTTCAACTGTTTCTTAGTATTGGTTGATCGACTTAATTTCAGTCATTATGCAGTAATAACATAACAGTACATCACGAAATATGTTAAATAAACCGAACAATTGTTTTTTATATCTGTTTTATTTTCATAAAATAAATACATTTTTCATTTTGGAATATGTAAATAATATATCTTAATATTTTGGCAAATTTATCCTAAAACTAGGGTAATTAAATTTACATGTCGCCACACTGTGCCGAGATTCTCTGTCTCGCTGTTGACCATGCCATTCCCTTATCCAGTACTATCCTTCATCCAAGGGTCAAAGTATAAAAAGCCTTTGCAGAAAATGCAAGCTGTCAAAACAGCGTCAATGTCATAATATTATACAAATTCATTAACTTAATCAAACCATCGACAAACGATGACCCTTGTTCAGTCTAAATATCAAGAACGAAGAAGAGTAAGATAATATAAAAACTTAGTTGAAATATATAGTCGAAACCAAATATTTACATTTATTTTAAAGTATTTTTAATATAATAAACCGAGGTCAGCGCCATCTTGACCAATATGGCGACTTTTGCACTACTCTAATCAGCGTTGAAACTAACAACCAGATGATTTACGAAACAAACAAATGACAACCAGTTTAATTTAACAAACAGATGGCGAACCAGTAATTAAAGATTAATTAAAGTTATCAAAAATTATTACATTTGGCTCATTACCACAGAATATTAAGTACAAGTACAGAAGCACCACTTCCCGTAACAATTCATAGAAATAGAGACTCTTGCTACTAAGCAACAAAGTTCAATTCAGCTCGCATAAGCGCTCAGTACCTAACGAGATATTCACCTAAGTATTGCCGCTCTCTTCTAACGCGTAGCTCTGTCGCTGTCTGGCGCTGAGTGACGCGATACCTATGTCGCTAGGGTTGTCGGCTCGCCGATGCGTTGCTACCTACTACTATAATATTCATCGTCTATCTATCTACCTATTTGACCACCTATTCTATCTTACGTTTGATGCGTATGATTGATTACTCAGTCAATTAGGTAGATACTAAAACGAATTTTACAGTCTCTCATTTGTAAAGGGGAAAAGGGAACCTAATTAAATTCTTTTTATCATATAACCCCTATAAAATTTTTCTTTTCACATGGGTAAACTATTCTCATTTACTTACAATAACAATATTTTACATTTTGTGCATTAATTAAAAAGTTGTGGCACAAAAACAACAAAAATTCTGGTTTGTTTACATTTTTACTATTCTTAATTCTTCTAATCTCCTAACGCGTTGACCCATTTATATGATTCAAACGGATAAAATAGTTTTAGACCTAGGCCTTTCATTTGACACCATAATCGTTAAAATATCTCAACAAACAAAAAGTCACATTTTCAAGTTGCTCTCGTAATTATAAAAAACAATTTCCTTAAATAATTCAGACATGAGTCCATATTATTAGTAAGTATCAACAAAGTAACTAATTAATGTTAGTAATATGAAGAATGTGAAGGTAAAGTTTCATAGTTTTAAAATAAATTTGAAATTACATTTTCTCATCTGCAGGTAATGAAAAAAATGACAATCCCTCGTCCTTTTGTCTTGACACACATCCATCAAATAAGCAATGCTTTATACCAGATATTCTCTCTTATTTTAAACTTATTTAGTACTCATTATAATAATATTAAAACTTCCACAAAACACACGACACCCTACCAACCCTACAGTCGAATGTGGTCGAATGGAGCCGGCGCCATGCGAATTTGTAGGCATTTATCGCTGTAGGTACGGCCGAGTGGCGGGGCCCTGTCATTACACCAGCCTTGAGACATGTTTTAGATATAGGGCTGTTGACCTTACCTCGAAAATATTACAAAACTGTAAACATTTTAATGTCCCATTTAGTCAATCACGATACAAAGGTCAAGTAGCTGTCGTAAAATATATTATCAAACAAACATAAATCAAATTTTTATTCATTTGGAACTTACTACTTTCTGCTAGCGGCTCCATCCGAGTCTTACATCCAAAGAGTCTGCAGATATGTCTCTACTCCCTTTTCTCTGGATACATAGATAAAATAGGACCTACCTGAATTATGGTCTACATGTTTTTTAAACTATCATATACCAATATTCTGTAAGATCAGTTCAGTGGGTTAGCTGTAAAAGCGGGACAGACATACTGCCAGTGTAATTTTTTTTATTATAATATCTAGTAGTAATGTATATTTGGCCTTGTCATTGGGACCATTGTGAAGTGTAATTGCTTCTGGCGTTCTTTCTAATGTAAAAATCCAAAATTATCTTAAAATTTAATTATCTTATTATCTTTGATCGTGATTTAACATTTGGAGTAAGAACATTACACAACAGTCTTTTCTTTTATATAAAAGTATTCTATGAACATATAAGAACGCATACCTATATTTTTGGTGACAATAAATAATAATTATTTGTGCAACAAGATACCGAAGTTCATATTTTCTTTGAGTGAAAATGTTGAGTCTATAGTACTTTTGTAGAATTTTAACCGTAGTGATGGACTCAAAAGCACGAATATAAATGATTTTGATCTTGTATTGCACATACAACTTTTCACCTCAGCAGCTCGAAATGGCGAGCGTTGACCAAGAATCAACTTTGCTTCGAGCGAGAGCAAAAATCGAAGCAAAATCGAGATTTACTCACTGAAACTACTCTAAACGCAATCGAATCTATTGCTGTATGAATACAGAAAGAACGACTCTTCGAGATCTTGAGATAAAAATAAATGAAACGTGTAAAAAAAAACAATGCAGTAAATTAAAGTTTGAGCTATTCGTAAAATATATTTTTCGGATTTCAATGCATTTGCCATACTCAATTTTTAAGACTCAATTTTGAATTGTGCCCGTTGGCTATAGGCTCATCCTCTATCCCATGGGACCTTAACATAATTGGTAAAATGTGGGTATTGTACACCTCTGCCAGCCCCCACTGGGTAATATAAGCATGGGTAGTTATGTGGTTCATCGTCAATTACTTTGGTCAAGCAAGCATAATAGAGTCCTTTGAGAATGATTATCGCGGAAGAATAAAAGGAATAAAAATCCAAACTAGAAACGTTGCCTAGCCCTTGAAAAGTTGCCTCCAGAATTAGTGATGTAAAGGCTTCGGTATAGGATGCATGATATACATATTTCATGTTAGAACTTCCAATTATATTGTTAGTTTTTATTCAAAGTTTCTTTGTTATTTTAGATGTTTATCATCTTCGAATTTTGTTTCTAACGGCTTCAGTTTAGGTATGTTTATAACTAAGATAAAATAAATTATAGTTGTGTTATCTATTCGTATGATTAAATTGAATAATTGATGCTCTGGTACAGTCACAAGCTGCTTAAACTATAGATTCAAATATATACAACGCAAGAAAAATCACTATTATTGGTATTTGGAAAATAATTAGTGCTCATATTAGCGATTCGGGCGTTTGTATAATGTTTTTTTTTACTTAAAACCTATTTTAAATGAATCGTTAGTAAAGATACAATGCATTAGTCCCAAGCAGCAAAAAAAAAAACATTAGTTGGTTATACATATAATTATGTCAATTGTTGGTCCAAACTATTGCAATTCTAATGTAAACAGGAACATTTACTGGTTTCAATAGTTTTATTTTTCTCATTATTCCCTTTCAAATGGTGCATAATTCATTAAAAAACAAATGGCATCGTTCGGACAGAACTATCACACCAATCGATTCACGTCTATTAATGTTGATTGATCGATAATTAATCGATTTGTGTCATAATATTCTACTAAAAGCTTTGTGGAATTGTAGGCCTGTCACCTGAAAAGGTAAGCTCAAGCTGCAACTAGCTAGACAGTCAATAATGAAAGTTATTAATGTAAGGCAAAATTTAAATAGTACCTATACTTAAAAATTTAAAGAGGTTTTGTGAGTGCTAATATCGAAGAAAGATACTTTAACTTTTTTTAAAGGAGCATGTCATTAAATCAAATATTTTTTTACGAAAGATGATAATCATCTCATTAAAACATAAAAATCAATTAGATTGGTGTTTAAACAACATGTTAAGACTTGCTTTTACCGTTATTTAAACACGTATGTTAGTATAACGCACAGATTAATTAATAGTAGCTAGCTAGTATAACGTGAAATGTTGCTTTGATAGGTTGTTTTTTCCACCCGGAGATTAATTATGAAATAATAATATACTGTAGCAAAACAATATTATTCATAAAATATATTCGGCAACATACTGTATCGTTACTTTATCTATTACTGTTGTTCATATTGTTTTCATAAAATTATAAAAGTGTGGTTCAGCTAACTGTCTGTTATTTATTTTACGTATTTTTTTTAATATCCAAAATGAGGTTGTTTTTGTATCTAGTTTTATTTTGTTGTTTACATACTGTTGTGCCATCGTTATCTTGTCACTGGAATACCAAATGTCCATCCGTACGTTTTGCTAGTAAAACACCATATGAGCTGTTAAGGGGTGACATAAGGGACTCAGTCATTAAACTGCCAGGTGAGATTATTGCATTATTTGTCTCTTTATTTATAACGCTTTTAATGAGACCTACTTCACAAATATATTAGCGCCAGACAAAAGTAAAAATTGAAACTTAAAATAAAAAGCTTAAATTTCATTTTTAATTTTTGTGCTGTTCCAAAGCCATTTTTTTTAAATATTATTTTATTAACTAACTATTAACAAAACTTAAAATAAGCTTCTTATTTCTTACTTAAAAGAAGCACTTAAGATCTTAATAAAATAATTATGTGCTGCCAAACCTCACAGATATGTTTTAATATATTACTGTTTTTAATTTCTGGTTAAAATAAAAACAAGTGTAGTTTTTAAAAGGGACGATTTCACCTTTAGTTAAGTTTTTTTATTATTAATTTGAACAGATTGTGAACCAGTCAGCATGTGGCTACTCATGAGACATGGAAAAAGGAACCCTGGTACATATTATGCCAAATTTATGAAGGATGTGCTTGTTGTAAGAGATTACATTGTGTCTAGTTATGAAAAAGGAAACAGTTCACTTTGTGCTCAAGATGTTGACAATTTAAAAAACTGGGTGCCTGATGAAGAACTTTTCGGTAGACCTGGTGAACTAGCCAAAGAAGGATACCAAGAATTGGTAGGAATAGGTCGAAGATTGAAGCAAACTTTTCCTAAGTTTTTTGCGCACCTTGAAACAACAAATTATACTTTACGTTCTGTAAATGATAGGAGAGGAGAAGAAAGTCTGCAAGGTTTTATTGAAGGTCTAGGCAACAAGAACCTAACCATTGATCCAGCCAAGGACGGCTACGATTTTATTGTTGTAAGTTTTAAATGTCGCTGTCTATCATTTTTTTTGTGTACAATCTCGTTTTAAATACTTTAAAACTAGTTATTTGTTCAGAATCAGTAACAGAATCTATTCCACTAAATGTTACGAGAAAATACGAAAACGTGTTTTCTTTTTCTCATAAAACTATTGGAATGCATTACTGATTCTATACAAAGGTATTTGGGTTTTTGGGAAAGTTAAAATAAAGTTGTGAGAAGTGCACGGTTGGCGTAGTGGTTAAAAAGGTCGCCTTTTCGCTTTGAACTGCGCTGGTGTTGTGGGTTCGATCCCCACACGGGACGAATATTTGTGTGATTCGAAAAGATTTCTTCTGGCTCTGAGTGTGCTTTGTGTGTGTGATATGTAGATTAACGGCACACAGGAGTTATTCGTAAAGCAGAGGCCGTATATAAAAAAAAAAAAACGTTGTTAATTTTCAAACATTTTAGATGATTAAGGACTTTGCAATGGAAGGAAAATATTAAACTAATTAACATGATGATAGCTACAATTCAAAAATGTTTGCTGACTTAACATCACTACACTAATATAACAATTATAATATATTATAAATAACGACAAATGTTTCTGTGACGGTAATTGTTATTGTTTGTATGTATTTCTGTTAGTAAAACCAGTGCTATTTTATATTTTCAGCCTTATGCAATATGCGGCAAATATGTAAGAGATATAAGGTTTGCACATTTTGAGCATATAGAAAAGTATAAGACTACCACTGAATACCTTAACGTAAGTAAATACTTTTTATTATGCTGGTTTTATTTCATAATATTTAATATACTTGGATTCAAAGACATCCTGACTATAAGCCGCTTACCATTAATTCAGTACATGATGCAGAGTTAGAGATAATGCTGAGTGCAAAAAATACACAGGATGTTTTTTGTGTTTCGCAATTTCACCGACAGATTATGGAAAAGTAACATGGGATTTAAAAATAAGTATTTTGCTGGTCAACTTTAGGATCAAACTTTCTTACCTAGAGCTTCAAAATCATGTTAACAATCATTATGTAGTGTTTTCGATCTCAAAATCATGTAGTGTATCATTGGTAAGCAGTTTATTAACGATTTCACCCTGTACTTATTTCAAAAATGCATTTTAGTCTCATGAGCGGATTCATAAAAGACTTGGTATTGAGCTCAACCTTACATACGAAAACATAACAGCTATTTGGGATCTATGCAGATATTCATCTAGCGGTCTGCCATTTAAAATTAGTCCATGGTGCGCTCTGCTAACTACAGAAGATTTGAAAGTGACGGAGTACATTAATGACATGAGACACTACTACAGAAATGGATATGGCATACCAAATAGCATGAGCAGTAGATTTGGAGAAATCATCTTGGTTGATTTATTAAAGAGGTTCCAAGATGTTAAAGAAGGAAGTGGAAGCAAAATCACTACTTACATTACGCATGCAACCATGACGGATATGGTTCTAACAGCACTAGGACTCTTTAAAGATGCAAGTCGTTTGAGAGATGTAAGGGATCTAGACCGAAAATGGAAAGTTAGCAAATTTTCCATATTTGCTAATAATATAATAGCTGTTTTGAATAAGTGAGTATCAAAAAAAAAAATAAGATAATATGATTGAAAAAATAACATTTCATTATTTTTTTTGATTTTATTATGGTTCCATTACAAAAATAAAATTGTCAAGTGCGTGATGCCGCACGTTCAGGGTTTTCCACTAAATGTAATTTTCCGACCCCAAAAATAAACTAGAGGTATTCTCTATAATTGTCTTATAATTTAATTTAATTTTAAACAAAACATACAAAATGATATTTTTCACAATACTGCAGCGCTAAAAAGCACCGCATCTGGTGTCATGCCAGCTTCTTATCCATATTCTGATTGTTGTGCAATAAAACCTAGCCTCATGCCAAATTTTATGAATCTAGATTAATCCTAAGTACCGTAGAGGATTTTGGTCTATGTGGTTTGCCATTTGTGAAGGTTAATTCAATTATCTTTTAAATGTGTAAACTAAATTTTACGGCTTAAAGGGCGTCGTAATACTCGTACATTATGAACTATGAACTTCAACGTTATAGCTTTATGCGTCTCTAAGTGAAAGGGGTGTGATAACCGGACCAACGAGTGATCTCATGAAGGTTTCGTTTTTGAGGTACAAAATCCTAAAAATGCATAACAATAATCACCTTAGAGTAATTTTTTTTACCATAACTCGATAAATGACATTTATATATAATTAACTTAGTATAACGCCATGGTATTACAATACAATGCAGTTATGATGCCAAAATTTTGGGTATGATACCTAATGACAGTGACTTATTAAGTTTACATTACATTAGTAGATTGGTTTAATTTGTGATCTAACCTGTATATTTTTCTGTACATCAATGTATTGTGTCGCAATCATTTATTTTCTTATTTATTTACAGGTGTCCGAAAGCAAACGAAGAGTATAAGGTGGCATTCTACTTAAAAGAAGAGCCCATAATAGATCTATGCAATAAAGGAGTTTGCTCATGGAGAGAATTTGAAGATATGTTACATCCCTTCTTAAAAACCAATTTGGATTTTTGTGAATATAATATTACATCTTTAGGGGACATTCTAAAAAACATGGCGCCCACTAAACCGGTTTTACCGTAATTACGTAATTTCTTAGAGAATTAAGTGAAATCAATAGATTAATTAGGTAGCAACTAATTTAATGATATTTATCATGGACCCTAATACAATGTACTTAAGTCTCAATTGTTTCTAATTTGTTTTATCACACGTTGTCTTACAAATTCTAAACAAACTGCAAATATTACTGCAGTTTTCATCATTAGATAGAGTGAAACATCAGGAAGCTACAAGTACCTACATAATTTGCCAAGTGTTGACGTACCACGCGAGCGAAACCAGGGACAGAAACATAATAGTTGTTAGAAAGATTTGATCTTAAGTAATGACGCTACAGTTTGCTGCCATAAAAATATAGGATGCTATTAACCTAAGTAGTTCGACTCCCGGTCAAGTAAGAATATTTTCAAAAATATTTGATTGTTGTTTAAAGTTATTTAAAAAAAGTCTTTTTTGGGTCTAAAAAGTATTTTTTCTCCTAACTTTAATATTTAAGATACTTCCCCTCCATGTGGCGGGGAAGTATCTATACTATGAGATACTATGAGACCTAAATACCACGACATTTAAATTGAAATGAAATGGCCGAGTTATATCTTAATGAAAGGAAGTCATTTCCTTTATAAAATCTGTTCTCATGATCTAATAAAGTGCTATAAATCCACTAAAATGTAATATATTTAGCACATATATATTTAGGATATCTGATGTCAAAACGTGCCGTGTTTATTAGTAAGGAAATCAACAAGCTTAAAAAAATCTTCCATTTACAATTAATTATAAATATATGACTTAATTTACCATTATTTAGAATATGGTAATTTCATAAAGTGTGTTTTTAGGTATTGATGCTGTTGGTTATTTTTTTTTTTATAATAATTATATTTTCGTCTTTTTAGTGGTTAATAGTACTGTTAGTTTACGATTGAAGTAATCGATTTGATTCGCTTATAGAAATTAGAGAATGTCACATCCAAATTAGAGAACGGGTAACCAGATGTATCGCACACACGCGTTTAAAAGTATGAGCATTATTATTGTACGTGGAGTATCCGTAGTTCCGTAAAACATTGCTGAATCAATCACCCTATGTTTTTACTCAATGTTTCTTACATAAGAACTTAGTTATTACATTTATTATTTCAAAATAAAAAAATATTTTCAACGAACCTTAAAATTAATGACTTAAAAGCTAAAAATTAAAATAAATAACTATGTACAAAACTAATCTAAAAGACCGCTGCCAGAGGGCACCGTTCCCAATCTGACAGCATTGCCACGTTGTACAAATAAATACCAGCATTCTGAGAACGTGTGGATTCAAACAGGCAAGTCGAAATCTGTGCTGAATCTAAATCTTAGCTAAGTGATCTTTTTATTCAATTGTGATGTTTGTAATTTGACGGCAAGTTTTACGGGCTCTACCACTAGACCAAAGAATAAGTCAAATAGATAAATTGTTAATAATTGTACAAAAACACTTCCTAGGTATTATTGCCTGGTATTGTGCAGTCCACCATTGATGTTGTTGTTGTGAACTTGTGTTGAATGTTGCGGAGCCAACTCCAAAAGTTTCGGTTCTACTCTTGAGTTGAAGTTGAAATGTTTGTGTTTATCCGTAAAAGATAAACACGTTTCTTAACATTGTTTTAACATGCTCAGAAATTAATTGCTTTTACATTTTACAGCAATACATAATATACATTTAGACGGATAACAAGATAAAAGGTATATGAGGTTTATGAAGGTATTTGATAAATCACTATTTGATCAGGTCCTCTCAACATTGGAAATTCGACTGGAACTCTACGTGCAAACCACAAATTTGGTATTTGTTTACAATTATGTCATTAATCTTTAAAGATGCTAGATTACTCTCAATCATATTGATGAATACTTATTATTACTCTCCTGTGTATTTTAACGAAGCAAAAATCACATGGCCATAGTATAAAGAATTTGAGGAATGACAGTTCCCAGCCAGTATTTCCGAATTCCCAGCTAAACAGTCTTTGCAGAAAATGCAAGCTGTCAAAACAGCGTCAATGTCATATTATACAAATTCATTAATCAAACCATAGAAAAACGATGACCCTTGTTCAGTCTAAATAACAAGAACGGTTATTAGGTAATAATAAAAACTTTATTGAAATATATAGTCGAAACCAAATAATATTATATTTATTTTAAAGTATTTTTAATATAATAAACCGAGGTCAGCGCCATCTTGACCAAAAATGGCGACTTTTGCACTACTCTAATCAGCTGCAGCGTTGAAACTAACAACCATATTATTTACAAAACAAACAGATGTCAACCAGTTTGTCTACGTAACGTTAACATTAATTAAAGATTTATTAATAATTTATAGTAATCAAAGATTATTACATTTGGCTCATTACACCAGCCTTGAGGCATGTTTTAGATACAGGGCTGTTGACCTTACCTCGAAAATATTACAAAACTATAATCATATAAATGTCCCATTTAGTCAATCACGAAACAAAGGTCAAGTAGCAGTCGTAAAATGTATTATCTAACAAACACAAATCAAATTTTTATTCATTTAGCACATTACTAGTTTCTGCTAGCGGCTCCATCCGAGTCTTACATCCAAAGAGACTGCAGATAATAATATGTCCCTACTCCCTTTTCTCTTTATACATAGATAAATATAGTACCCACCTGAATTATGGTCTACATGTTTTTTAAGCTATCTCCATACTAATATTGTGTAAGATCAGTTCAGTGGCTTAGCTGTAAAAGCGGGACAGACATACTGATAGTGTATTTTTTTTATTATAATATCTAGTAGTAAGAAAAATTACTATGTAAATAGATAAAGCTTTGTTTGATATTAATATTTTTTTCATTATTTTAAGAAAAACGGCGCCCTCTATAGGAATAACTCCTGAGTGGGGTGTTCACAAACATAAATTTCACGCACACAAAGCACACCCAGTCAGAACAAATCTTTTCGGATTACACAAAGATTTGTACTGAGTGGAAACGAACCCACAACACCAGCGTAATTGAAAGCGGCGTTCATTTTAAAGAAAGTAATAGCTTTGCTAAGCCTTTTGTATTTTATTTACAATATCAATTAAAAAGAAATTCAAATCAATTTAAAGCATCACGCAGGATTTCAACCTGCACCCCTCGGGTATACGCCCCAGGTGCTTTGCCAATTCAGCCATGGATTCGTATGCTGCTACATTCAAAATTTCTCAATCCTTTTTGTGCCAGCGTTATATTTCCTTAATATTGTATAAAATATTTAAGTCACTATTAGGTAAATATAATTATTTAACCAAAACTGTTGCCTTAGCTACAATATGTAGGTTTCAGTACAGTGTTGGTGTCACATACGTAATCAAGTGGCCTGACAGAGCAAATCGAATTACACTAGTCGATAATTACATACATACTGACTTCGATTACAGCAGCTAAACTACATTCGAATAGATGCTACTGTTCATAAAGCAATGTCTGCACGTGTGGTGTAGTGGTTTAAGCGGTCGCCTCGTCGCTCTCCACTACACTGGTGTTGTGGGTTCGATCCCGCATGGGACAAGTCTTTGTGTGATTCGCATTCGCAAATATTTGTTCTTAGACTGGGCGTGCTTGTGTAAGTGAATGTATATTTGGCCTTGTAATTGGGACCATTGTATAGTGTAATTGCTTCTGGCGTTCTATCTAATGTAAAAATCCAAAAGTATCTTAAAATTATCTTATTATCTTTGATGGTGATTTAACATTTGGAGTAAGAATTCAGTCTTTTCTTTTACATAAAAGTATTCTATGAACATATAAGAACGCATATATATATTTTTGGTGACAATAAATAGTTATTTGTGCAACAAGATACCGAAGTTAATATTTTCTTTGAGTGAAAATGTTGAGTCTATAGCACGAGTATAAATGATTTTGATCTTGTATTGCACATACAACTTTTCACCTCAGCAGCTCGAAATGGCGAGCGAGAGCAAAAATTGAAGAAAAATCGAGATTTACTCACTGAAACTATTCTAAACTGCACTCGAGTCTGTTGCTGTATGAATACACAAAAGAACGACTCTTCGAGATCTTGAGATATAAATAAATGAAACGTGAAAAAAAAAAAACAATGCAGAAAATTGAAGTTTGAGCTATTCGTAAAACATATTTTTCGGATTTCAATGCATTTGCCGTACTCAATTTTTAAGCCCAATATTTATGAAATGGCGGAAGTAACAAAATAACAGCACAAACTTTGAATTGTGCCCGTTGGCGGTAGGCTCATCTTCTATCTCATGGGACCTTGACATAATTGGTAAAATGTGGGTATTGTACACCTCTGCCACCCCCACTGAGTAATAAAGGCGTGGGTAGTTATGTGGTTCATCGTCAATCTTTGGTCAAGCAAGCATAATAGAGTCCTTTGAGAATAATCATTCGGGCGTTTGTAGGTATACGTTTTTTTTACTTAAAACCTAGTTTATATGAATCGTTAGTAAAGATACAATGCATTAGTCCCAAGTAGCAAAAAAAAAAAACATTGTTTGGTTTATACATATCGACGCCCCGACCAAATACAATGGCAAAGTCACTTTACTGTAAAAAAATGTTATTGCATATTTGAATACTACAGACTTAGTTACATCAGGTAGATTATTTTCATAATTTTTGCGTTTTTGTTACAAAGTTATTAAAAAAATATTTTTTATTCGACAGAAGGCGACACCCAATTATTAATGTACGCGAATAAACAAAATATTATAGCTTATTATCAATTAGCGACTACCTCTATTATCCGGTAATATGCGATAACAATAATATTCTAGTAAATAAATGAATTAATGAATTCGGCAACAGAGCTTTACCATTTTATTCGTGGGTAGGTAATTTTAATTTGAAATATTTTGTAAAACGGCACACAATATTTTAATGTGAATAGGCACGACCACGATCTCACCTGATGGTAAGTGATGATGCGGTCTACGGTGGAGCACACGTACGTTACGTATGAGATACCTACCTATTAACTCTTGCTTTGAAGAGATCCAAGTTGTACTCAGGCGGAAACACAGACTCGAGCAAGGCGTTCCATTCTTTGGCAGTTTGCATAAGAAATGTAGAGGCGTGAGCGTATTAGTGGAACATCTACCGTGAAGCGGTGCCTGAGTGCCGTTTGTCTAGTAGTCCGATGGTGAAACGGGGATGGAGGGATAAGGTTGTGTAGTTCCTCGGCACACTCTCCAAGATGTATTCTATAAAAAACTGATAGCCTATATGCCTAGCTTTTTGGCTGCTGGTTGAGTTTTCGACTCAATGTGAGAGCCGAAATTAAGTTTCGAAGTCAGCGAGATACCGAGAAGCTCAAGACGATCGGTTATTGGAAGGCATACATTTCGGACGGTAGGAGTCAGGATGAATGGACTCCGTTTAGCGGAGATAAGACACGCTTGAGTCTTACTAGCATTGAACGTGACTAAGTTGGCTTTTCCCAATTGGAGACTGCCTTCAGAGACACATTTATACGTTCGACCATTGCCACTCTGAGCGACTGTATTTGTACACCACTAGCTCGTGAGTTGGGTATTGCGTATATAGCTTTGTGCCTTGTGCCTTTCGAGCTAAGGTCGGGTGAAGAATATACCGACACAGACTTCACTAGACAGTGGTCAGAGCTCTAAAGGTGCCAACACTGACACTGCATAGTGATCTGGGTCGGTAGTCAGCAAAAAGTCCAGGCAATAGGCTAGGATGTTTGGCTGTCAACATCTGGAACCCTTGTTTCTTCTTGGACCAGCTGAGTGAGATTTAAAGCCAAAGCGAGTTTGCGCATCTCTCTCGGCATGGTCAGTGTACTGGTACGAGAACAACCACTCCTGGTAGTGGGCGTTAAAGTCCCTCAGCAACACTAGTTGGCGACCAAAATGTAATTGTATTGTATTAAATTATTTTATTATATAATATAATATATATTTATTATAAATAACCTCTCCCAACATAAACCCCTATAGTTACTCCTAATAATCTTATACTATCAATATAAATTATAAATTTGGATTTTTTACATCAGATAGAACGCCAGAAGCAATTACACTATCCAATGGCACCAATGGTCCCAATGACAAGGCCAAATACACACATTCACTCACACAAGCACACCCAGTCTCAGAACAAATCTTTGTGAATCACACAAAGATTTGTCCCATGTGGGGATCGAACCCACAACACCAGTGCAGTGGAGAGCGGCGAGACGACCGCTTAAACCACTACACCATACGTGCAGACAATATATTTATACCATTACATTTTAATGTAACAATGTCTGTTTCTTACTTTCTTTAATGTGAATAATATCATTAAGAGATTATACATTCGATATGTGACATCAAAATATGTGAATACACGAACAAAATAGTATCATGATGTTGCGATTACTATCCGTTAGTAAAAGTATCATCGAATATTAATGTATACTTCTATTGCAATATCAAATAACAAAAATAATCACACGAACAAAATTGTAAAAGCGTTACATTATCGGCAATGTACTTTTTTGTAAATAACTCTTTAAAGTTTAATATATTTAAACATATAAATAACTAGCAAGAGAATATAAAAAAATCCTTCCATTTGATATATATATATAACACAATACCATTATTTTGTTAATACGCGAAGTATTGAGAAAACAACGTTTTTTATTTTTCCTGTAAAGTTAGAGATTTTTTATTACTATTTTATTCGGTGGGGGCGTCGATATATATTTCAATTGTTGGACCAAACTATTGCAATTTTAATGTAAACAGGTACATTTACTGGTTTCAATAGTTTTATTTTTCTCATTATTCCCTTTCAAATGGGGGTAAAATTTATTAAAAAAATGGCATCGATCGGACAAAACTATCACACTAATCGATTCACGTCCATTAATGTCAATTGATCGATAATTAATCGATTTGTGTTATAATATTCTACTAAAAGCTTTGTGGGCTGGACACCTGAGAAGGTAAGTTCAAGCTGCAACTAGCTAGACAGGCAATAATGTAAATTACCTATAGATCTAAGAAAAAGTTTTGATATCACCTATACTTAAAAAAATAAAAACATGCTGGTTTTGTAAGTGCTAATGTTCAATAAAAGATACGTAAACTATAAAAAAAAGTCATTAAATCAAATCATTTTTTACGAAAGATGATAATTATTTTATTATTAAACATAAACATCAATTAGATTGGAGTTTGACCAACATGTTAAGACTTGTTTATACCGTTATTTAAACACGTATTTTAGTATAACGTGAAATGTTGCTTTGATAGGTTGTTTTTTTCCACCCGGAGATTAATTATGAAATAATAATATACTGTAGCAAAACGATATTATTCATAAAATATATTCGGCAACATACTGTATCGTCACTTTATCTATTACTCTTGCTACTACTACTCGTATTGTTTTCATAAAATTATAAAAGTGTGGTTCAGCTAACTGTCTGTTATTCATTTTACGTATTTTTTTTAATATCCAAAATGAGGTTGTTTTTGTATCTAGTTTTATTTTGTTGTTTACATACTGTTGTGCCATCGTTATCTTGTCACTGGAATGCAAAATGTCCATCCGTAAATTTTGCTAGCAAAACACCATATGGGCTGGTAAGGGGTGACATAAGGGACTCTGTCATTAAACTGCCAGGTGAGATTATTGCATTATTTTCCTATTTATTTAGAATGCTTTTAATGAGACCTACTTTAGCGACAGACAAAAGTAAAAATTGAAACTTAAAATAAAAAATAATTTTTAACAAAAAAAAAAAACGACTTCAAAAAGTAGGTAAACTAAAAAGCAAAAAATAAATTTACTTCGCACAAAATAATACGTTTTTTCATTTAGTTAAATAGAAATTATTAAATAATTATTTTATAATTCTGAAGTCGGTGCCAAGTAAAAACAACCTTTCTACAATATCAAATTACAGTTCACACAAAAAGGGAGGCGTAGTTGTGCTAGTGCACGGTCGCCCAGTATTGGTACTTACCACAGAAATATAACTATAATATTCAGTCAGAAAAAAGTTGTTAGAACGATTGATATTATCTATACAGAGTTATTAATTGTTTACTTGGCACCGACTTCAGAATTATAAAATAATTATTTAATCATTTCTATTTAACTAAATGAAAAAACGTATTATTTTGTGCGAAGTAAATTAATTTTTTGCTTTTTAGTTTACCTACTTTTTGAAGTCGGTTTTTTTTTTTGTTAAAAATTATTTTATTTTACGATTTTAAGTGATGGGTAGACCGAGCAAGAATGTTTCTCGAATGAGGAGACGACGGTTACTTGAGACGGAAAACATTAATAATACCATGGGGTATCATTAGGAACATTAGATTTTTACTTCTTAAAAATTTCCATAGATGGCGTTATGTACAGCAATGCAAAAATAATAAATTGTTATAAACGCTATTGTTCAACTTTTGACCAAAATATGATTTTTAAAAAATAAAGCACGTATATATAAAACGTTAAAAGCATTCTTCAATTATTTCAAAGTGATTTGAGAGAAAAAAGAAATCTATGTCTTTAACTCCTAAGCCGCCGTCTTGAATTTCATGCGGTTAGGTTATTTGTGGCTAATAGATGGCGCTTATTTCAATTTTATTTTAACATTGTATGAGTGTGTGAGTGTATATTGAGTTATAAACAAATTGGAGTTCGACGCTTTTGTCACTCAACATGTTTGGACATTCACTTACGATGACGCGTTTAGTTTCTGAGTCTACGATTGCCTTCCAATAGTAGTTAAATATAAAATCATCATCGAACTTTTTAAATTATATATTAAATACATGTTTTTCTAATAATGTAAGTAATCATATATATGTATTTTATTTTTTTATAATCTAAAATAATATAGATATCAATTGTCATGTGATGTACTTCGAACAGAAACAAAACGTTTTTCTGCAATGTTTATTTACAAATAAACGGGCCGCGCGTGTTTCCTTCACTTCGGTAGAAGTTTTCGGATTGTTTGTGTGCTTTTGTGGATATTAAGTGAGATGTTTTTCAGATCTTTTTACAATTAAATAAATAAATAATTTATATTGACATTATGGATATCAATAAAGTAAATAACGTAACACTCAAAATGAAGAAATTAATTAATTAAAAAGAACAAACAAATGTATGAATAAAAATAATTAGGAGTTGAAAAGAATGATCGGTATCATTAACAAAAACTATAATATAAGAAAATAATAGGATAAAGATGTGAATGAAAAACAATATTATGAATGCCAATGAGTATGAAGAAAAATGTTATTAATAACAAATTCGGAAAATAATTGCGATTTTATGAAGAAATTTTTTTATGAAAAACAAAGCGCACCCCTAGATACACTAGTGGGTATTTACATACATGTTTTTTGTACTGAGTGATATGACTAAAACCTTCCTTGTCTTCTTCCTTCAAAGCAATCTTAGTCTAGCTAAGAATTTCGATAATAAGATTGCTACAAAAATACGTTTTTGCGAACGAAGACAGTTGTAGGAACAATGCAAAGCAAACATGATTGCACGATTTTATAAACAGATTTTAGATTTTTCGATCAAACTTTACCAGAAATAAATAAAGATTACTTTCTTTAGCAACTCTTTTATTGACAATATATGACATATTGAAATACTTGAAATTATTATTTGAAGTAGGTACCTATAGGCAAAATAAGTAACAACGTTAAGTAGATATTATATCGTCCTTGGGAACAACAGAAGATTCACTCCCTAACGAAAGTCGAGTTTATGTAAAAATTATACCTACACCTCGCCTGAGGTACCCCTACCCACTTGCACCACAGATAATTTATTACTAGTCTTGCACGCAAAATTGAAACTTATTACAGCGCGCGAACTGTGAATGTTCTAAGCGCGGCGATCTGTTATGGCTAGGGGTTGGAAGACCGCAGCGCTCCGCCGCGCCGCGCCGCCGCCGCGCCCCGCCGCCGTAACTGGCGTAACTGCTTAAGCGCCAGCCCAATGCCGTACTGCTTCGCGGGAGTAGCCCCGGCTATTTATACCTAACCTATGAATTGAAACATCCTTGGCATAGGTAGGCTCCAATTTGTTAGTGGTATACCTACCAAGTTTGACAGGAACTGAGAACCAGTTTAGCGCATAGCACGGCTACGTGCATCATTCAAGCGTGCTAACAAAAGCTCTATCATATTAAAATGAATTTATTCTTGGGTGAATGATATTGTACTGTATAACCTTAAAAATGAAACAACTAACATAAGTCTAAATCAAAATCAATTGCAATAGAAAGTAATCATTATTTTATTACATTACATTTTAAATCGCAAAACATTAAAAAATCGTTTGATATTTTGAATGAAGCAGTGTTAAAGCGCTGTAGAAGGTCAAACGTCATGGTAATGTACATACTGACACGCACAAATGCAGATAATAATATTCTAAAATATTGACAGCTTTGGCACGCACACAGACACATTCTTACGCACACAAGGACGACATGTACCTATGTTACCTTTTGCAAAAGCTAGATGGCGTTAGGGTAGCGCGGTTGAGACTACTCACATGTACGGCCATCTATTGGCATAAAAAGTGAACTAAAGTAGCTCACAGAAATAAAGTTTTTAAGGTGGCGTCAATTTTTTGTATGAGATTGGGTATCTGTACTAGTATTATATTATCTGTGATAATACCTAAACAAGAATTAAATCCTTTCTCCTGACTATTGAGGGTCACGTTCTTCCATCATCAGCTCATTTGACACAATAACTAGCAGTAGGAATATGCGTACAGTAGTGAAATAATTATCCTTTAACTCCTAACTATTGAGGAGTTGACCTTCCATCATCAGCTCAACCACATAAAATTATTGCGACCAAGCGTAAATCCTGGCCTCGATTAATAAAATATGAGGGTTGCCCCCGATTTCTCTGGGATCCCATCATCAGATCATGACATGCTGACAATGGGACCACCTTTGAAATATCTCCGTTCCAACAGCTCACTTGACATCATAACTAGCAGTCTGAATATGTGTACAGTAGTGAAAGAATTATCCTTTAACTCCTAACCATTGAGGAGTTGACCTTCCATCATCAGCTCAGAAGTCGGTTAAAAATGAAATTTAAGCTTTTTAACCGACTTCTAAAAAAGGAGGAGGTTCTCAATTCGATTCGTATATATGTTGCTTTTTTTTTTTTTACTGTTACTAGTTTACCTACTTTTTGAAGTCGGTTTTTTTTTTTAATTTTTGTGCTGTTCCAAAGCCATTTTTTTTAAATATTATTTTATTAACTAACTATTAACAAAACTTAAAATAAGCTTCTTATTTCTTACTTAAAAGAAGCACTTAAGATCTTAATAAAATAATTATGTACTGCCAAACCTCACAGATATGTTTTAATATATTACTGTTTTTAATTTCTGTTTTAATTTAAAATAAAAACAAGTGTAGTTTTTGAAAGGGACGATTTCACCTTTAGTTAATTTTTTTTATTATTAATTTGAACAGATTGTGAACCAGTCAGCATGTGGCTACTCATGAGACATGGAAAAAGGAACCCTGGTACATATTATGCCAAATTTATGAAGGATGTGCTTGTTGTAAGAGATTACATTGTGTCTAGTTATGAAAAAGGAAACAGTTCACTTTGTGCTCAAGATGTTGAAAATTTAAAAAACTGGGTGCCTGATGAAGAACTTTTCGGTAGACCTGGTGAACTAGCCAAAGAAGGATACCAAGAATTGGTAGGAATAGGTCGAAGATTGAAGCAAACTTTTCCTAAGTTTTTTGCGCACCTTGAAACAGCAAATTATACTTTACGTTCTGTAAATGATAGGAGAGGAGAAGAAAGTCTGCAAGGTTTTATTGAAGGTTTAGGCAACAAGAACCTAACCATTGATCCATCCAAGGACGGCTACGATTATATTGCTGTAAGTTTTAAATGTTGCTGACTATCAAAATTTTTCCATACCTCGTTTTAATACTTTTAAAACTAGTTATTTGTTCAGAATCAGTAACAGAATCTATTCCACTAGATGTTACGAGAAAATACGAATACGTTTACTATACAAATCGAACATTCCAAATAGTCAAAATGTGTGGTAAAAGTGTTTTCTTTTTCTCATAAAATATTGGATTGGAATATTACTGATTCAATACAACGGTATTTGGGTTTTTGTTAGGTTAAAGTTGTGAGGAGTGCACGGTTGGCGTAATGGTTAACGGTCGCCGCGTCGCTTTGAACTACTACTACGTGTTGTGGGTTCGATCACCACACGGGACGAATATTTGTGTGATTTGAAAAGGTTTGAGACTCTGGGTGTGCTTTGTGTGTGTGAAATGTATATTTGTGATCCGCGACACAGGAGATATTCCTAATACGAAGGCAGTTTTAAAATAAAATTAAAAAATTATAAATTTAAAACATTTTAAATACTAAAGACTGCAATGGAACGAGAATATTAAAATAAATAACATGAAAGCCGCAATTCAAAAAAGTTTGCTGACTTGCCCTTGACTTGACCACACGAGAAATCGAAGGCAACCCTCAAATTTGAAAGGCTTCTATATTGTTTTTCGTATATTACCTAAGGCTACTCGAATATTTGCATCTAGCAGTCAGTATTTCATGTTGCTGAGCTAATGCAGGAAGGTACAACTCCTCAACGTTTAGAATTACGGGTAATATAACAATTTTAATATAAATAATGTCAAATGTCCCGTGGCGACGATTGCTATTGTCTGTATTGATTAATTACTGTTTGTAAAACCTGTGCTATTTTATATTTTCAGCCTTATGCACTGTGTGGCAAATATGTAAGAGATATAAGGTTTGCGCGTTTTGTGCATATAGAAAAGTATATGACAACCCCTGAGTACCTTAACGTAAGTAATTACTTTTTATTATGCTGGTATTTTTTAAAATTTAATAATAATTATGACATATATTATTATAAGATATATTTATTTATAAGCACTTCTAACAGTAAAATTACTGAGATACCTAATATTAACATTAATCTGCTTAAATATTTTATTATAATTTTACAATTATTAACATTAAATTATTATGTGATTATGCTGGTTTTATATAATCATAATTTATATACTTGGATTGAAGGACAACCTGACTAAACCACTTACCATTAATCCAGTACATGATGCAGAGTTCGAGATGACGATGAGCGCAAAAAATACACAGGATGATAGAGGGTGAGCCTATCGCCGTCTACCTGACACAATTCCAACTCCGTGCCGTGAAAGTTCACAAATAACACTTTGGCCGACCCGGGAATCGAACCCGAGGCCGCATGCTCTTTATAGACTTTCTTACCTAGAGCTTTAAAATCATGTTAACAATCACTATGTAGTGTTTTCGATCTCAAAATCATGAAGTGTATCATTGGTAAGCAGTTTCATAACGATTTCACTCTGTACTTATATCAAAAATGCATTTTAGTCTCATGAGCGGATTCATAAAAGACTTGGTATTGAGCTGAACCTTACATACGAAAACATAACAGCTATTTGGGATCTATGCAGATATTCATCCAGCGGACTGCCATTTAAAATTAGTCCATGGTGCGCTCTGCTAACTACAGAAGATTTGAAAGTGACGGAGTACATTAATGACATGAGACACTACTACAGAAATGGATATGGCATACCAAATAGCATGAGCAGTATATTTGGAGAAATCATCTTGGTTGATTTATTGAAGAGGTTCCAAGATGTTAAAGAAGGAAGTGGAAGCAAAATCACTACTTACATTACGCATGCAACCATGACGGATATGGTTCTAACAGCACTAGGACTCTTTAAAGATGCAAGTCCTTTGAGACATGTAAGGGATCCAGACCGAAAATGGAAAGTTATCAAATTTTCCATATTTGCTAATAATATAATAGCTGTTTTGAATAAGTGAGTATCAAAAGAATAATAAGATAATATGATTGAAAAAATAACATTTCGATATATTTTTTTCATTTTATTATAGTGCAGAGGTTCCATTACCTTACATAAATAAAATTGTCAAGTGCCTGATGCCGCACGCTCAGGGTTTTGTACTAAATGTAGTTTTCCTACCCCAAAAATAAACTAGAGGTATTCTCTATAATTGGCTTATAATTAAATTTAATTTTAAACAAAACATACAAAATTATATTATACATTTTACTAGAAAACATTTAAAAAGATAAAAGTAGTGACCCAACACCATGAACAAAATTATGTCATGGAAAAAAGAAAGAAAGATAAATCATTTATTCTGGCATAATAAAAATAAAATACATTATAAAGCGTCTAAAACTAAATAATTTAAAATATCATTCACAATGCCAGAAATGGTACGCATCTCAGCACAATACTGCAGCGCTAAAAAGCACCGCATCTGGTGTCATGACAGCTTTTTATCCATATTCTGATTGTTGTGCAATGAAACCTAGCCTCATGCCAAATTTTATGAATCTAGACTAATCCTAAGTACTGTAGAGGATTTTGGTCTATGTGGTTTGCCATACATTTTTGAAGGTTAATTCAATTTATCTTTTGAATGTGTAAATTTAGAAACTAGTTTCTTTTACGGCTTAAAGGGACCGGTGACGTATTACTCGTACATTATAATATAATGTACGAGTAATACGTCACCGGTCCTTTTGAAACGTTGAAGTTCATAGTTCATATTATGAACTATGAACTTCAACGTTTTAGCTTTATGCGTCTCGAAGTGAAAGGGGTGTGATAACCGGACCAATGAGTGATCTTATGGTTTCGTTTTTAAGGTAAAAACGCATAACAATAATCACCATAGTCAATTCTGTTACCCATCTCGGTAAATGACATTTATATATAATTAACTTAGTATAACACCATGGTATTACAATACAGAATTTATACAGAATTTTGGGTATGAGGCCTAGTGACAGTGACTTATTAAGTTTACATTATATTACTAGATTGGTTGGAACTAACCTGTATATTTTTCTGAACATAAATGTCTGTCTCGCAATCAGTTATAATCTATTTTTTTATTTATTTACAGGTGTCCAAAAGCAGCCGAAGAGTATAAGGTGGCATTCTACTTAAAAGAAGAGCCTATAACAGATCTATGCAATAAAGGAGTTTGCTCATGGAGAGAATTTGAAGATATGCTACAACCCTTCTTAAAAACCAATTTGGACTTTTGTGAATATAATATAACATCTAAAATAAATGATATTGGAGTAGGTAGCCTTGATTTAGGGGAAATTCTAAAGAACATGGCGCCCACTAAACCGGTTTTACCGTAATTACGTAATTTCCTAGTGAATTAAGTGAAATAAATAGGTTAATAGGTAGTTGGAATAATTTTATGTTATTTATTATAGACCCTAATACAATATACTGAAGTCTCAGTTGTTTCTTATTTGTTTCATCACACACTGTCTTACAAATACATAACAAACTGCAAATATTAAACCAGTTTCACCATTAGATAGAGTGAAACATCAGCTACAAGTACCTACATAATTTGTCAAGTGTTGACGTACCTACCACGCGAGCGAAAACGCGGACAGAAACATTGTTAGAAAGATTTGATCTTAATTAATGACGCTACAGGTTGCTGCTATAAAATATACGATGCTATTAATCTAGTTCGATTCTCGGTCAAGTAAGCATATTTTCAAAAATCTTTGATTGTAGTTTAAATTTATTAAAGAAAAGTCTTTTTTGCGTCTAGAAAGTATTTTTCTCCTAACTTCAATATTTAAGATACTTCCTCTCCATGCGGCGGGGAAGTATATATACTTTGAGACCTAAATAATTCAGTGAAATATACAGTAATGATCATAATATAATTAAAACAATTTGTAAATTCCTGAAATATTCATTTAAGGACTAAACTGTATTAGTGTACACATGGCAGAATGTCCGAATGGTTCGAATGTTTAGGTGATAAAATGTACAAAGATAAATGGTAAAATTGTTGCAGTGACAAAATGAGGTTTACATTGTATTTTTGTTCGATATAACAAAATAATATACAATGTGAACCTCATTTTGTGAATGAATTGTTGAAAATTGAAATTCTGACACAAGCATGATAATGCTTAATTTTTTTCTTAGAACACGGCGAACACCTTTATAACAGAACCCGATGCCAACCCGCAGGGGGTTTGGGTGTAGGACTTGTATTCTTATTCTGTGGTAGGACGTTGACAAAATAGTTAAAAAAAAATTACAAATGCATGCAAGTACACTTTACCTAACGTGCAGGCTACTTTAAAATATGTTTTCGTTATTTCACCACTCATTTCTCTAGTTAATATTATGCTTATTTTTGAAAAAATTCACATCTTAACTCCTATGTGTGTTTGTGAAAAACACTATTAAAAATATCAACCCTCAGAACGCCTGATGTTTTACTACGATTTCATAATTAATACACACTTTTAATGTGTGTTTTATTATTTTTTAAGGTACATAACTATATACCTGATTCTACCTGGCTTGCTATTAACGAACTTTATTCGCTAGGATTCTCTCTAGGAGTCGGCAACCATTGCTTTTTATAAATTCTTTACAACTTTTCCTTTCTAATGGCGTTTACATTTTTAAAAACGGATGGAAAGTACAACTCCTTAACGGTTAGGAGTAAAGTGATATTTTTTTAAACATAGGCACCATTGGACCGGCGCCAGTTGCATTATTTAAAGGTAAATTTAGATGAAACGATTATGTAAAATGACAGTAAAATGTATAAATACTTAACTTATATAATGTTATAAATCACAATCATTACAGTACTATCGTTATTGGTTGTGTGTGATTTATAAACATAAACGCGCAAATTTACAACTTATTCAAAGGTACCTTGTTCTATAAAACGTTTTAAAGGTAAAGATAGTTACTTCACTAAAAAGTGTCAAATAAAATTATTTTCAATAAAAAAATAACAGACGAAACGGTACTAAAAAGTAAAAAATCAATGAGTGAACATTTTAAGTCTTGGGTATTGAGTTGCCATGTAATAATTTACATAAACTATAAAATATTACATGGCACTAAATTTGAGTTGGTGCTAAATAAAAAAATAATACCACGTTAAGCCTTCTCCATTCCTACGCAGTTGCAAAAAAAGATAGTTAATGCGTTTTTTTATTTTGTTAATGTATTTTTACTGTATAATTAGCATCATCACTCCCACCAGATAAAAATATGCAAAGTAATTCTTCATGTTAATGTAAATTTAATCTAAATATCATACACCTTACTGCTTGTATGACGTATCATGTACCTTTATGATAATAAACAACATAAGTTTATTTACGAGAATATATTACACAGGAAGTTCGATTTGTAAAAGCTATCAGCATTTTAAATCACAGCCAAATTATGAAACACAATGAAAATACCACAATTTGAGGCCTTTTATTTATTTTTATTATAATTGAGCAGGATACCCTTTTTGAACAATCACTGAAATTATGAATGGAGCAAAGAGTACATGGATATCTTCGCTGAAAGGGATAAGACAGGGATTTTTGGAGATTTCATCAAATGACCCCACTCAAGCAAATACTGCCGCTAGTTTTGCCGACGGCTTGGACCTTTGACCTTGGCTTAGATAAACATAACTTTGGTACATAGATGATCTGCATTTTAAATGTAGTTGGTCTGTGTTAATGTGCAAAATATATTATGTTAATTACACTGTATACCTACATTATCATGCACGTACTTGCTTCGGATTTTTCAAAATATTGGACAACGGGTATTAATCGTGTATTTTAGATGTGCCCGACGACGCGACGTTTCGATTTCGTTCGGCTTTTGGTGTCTCATAGTAAAGCATGCCGATCCCACACTGCTCATACCGAGTAATCTGGAAACGGCCTTATGGTTTATTGTATCTGTCTAATTTACCGATCGAATCTCGTGACTTTTTTGTGCTTTTAAAGACGATTAGCGACTGTAAATACTCAAAAAGATAGCACATGCGTTTGCGTTGTTACAATGACCTACTAGACCTGATTTTTTATTACTTAACATAATATATACCTAAAGTCCACGCCACCATTAATTGCTGACGGCAATAGTCTGAACTAAACGAAGATATATGATGGCATGAGGACTAGACAAAATTGGCAACTGCCGTGGGCAATGAAAGGCGGCGCGGCATGTACCTAATGATATAGCCGATAAAGCTATCAATCGAAAAATATCAGTTCCTATATCAGGTTAATGTCTGTATTGAGAGGTTCGTCCTAAATAAACAGCCCGTATTCTATTCGTTCAATCCCATACGGAGAAAGGATTTCCAACGATCAGATATTGAGTACGGTATAATTTCTTATTCAATCATTCTAAAGCCGTGATCTTAACTTCATACGTCGGGATATATTGCTTTCGTCTATCATAGGGAACTTGTAGAAATATGAATTTCCTTTAAATTTGATTGTTTTTTTTTTATATGGCCTTCAATTCACTATTATCTAAATTATGTGGTGATCGCAGATTGCGGATAAAGATTTGTGATTTGTGTTTCAAATATATTTTTATGTCGATTCTGGCAAATTTATTTAATACCTAATAAAATATACCTAATTATGAACCTAATTAACAATGTCATAATCTTTCAGTTTTTCAAAATCACATGAGTAAGGCTAAGCCATAAAAAGGGTAATGAATTTAAAAGAATAAAGTAAATATAAATTGATTAACTGTCTAAGCGCCTGATACGCACAGATCCGCTAATTAGTTTTGCGTGTAGACCAGTGAATTGATTTGGAATAAAAAATATAATTAATTGGTATTACATAATTATTTGGGTTTATTGTTTTAAACAAATTAATATTAAGGTAAGCCAAGTTTAGCGAATATTTTATTTTTTACTTTTGAGTTTTTGAAGGCGGTTCCTTTTTCTTTGAAAAAAATTAGTACATAATTATAATATTTAGAATACGCTCGAGTTAAGAATATTCTTTTTTTTAATTAGTTTTTTTTATTTTATTTTTTTTATTTGTTTTTTTTTATTTTATTTTTTTTATTTGTTTTTTTTTATTTTATTTTTTTATTTCAAGCTTTTTAGTGTCTTAGTTTTTTAGATTTAACGATGGGGTTAGGAAGAAATACTAAGGCATCATTACGCATGAAACACAATAGAAACAATCAAAATAATCAAAAAATTCTTTCTGAGATCTTCATGATCATAAGTTATCACTACGATAATAACAAATGTGCTGAAACGTAAGCCCCGTCCAAACCTAAGCAGAGCTTTCGGTACTTTAAGGGTAGGTAAGTAGGCTGTCTCTGCTTACCCTTCAAAGCATACACAGGCATGATGTTACGTTATGTAGTGGTGAAAACAATACATAAATACACGATTGCACAATACGTGGTTCATTAGCTATTCGTTTTTGAAGAGTTCCGTTGCCTGTCTCCAAAGATCTTCATCAGATTCTGATAAATTATATACTAAAACCTTCCTTGAAACACAAGGATTAAAATACCGAAAACTGCATTCAAATCGGATCAGTAGTTTCCGAGAAAATCGCGAACATAAAAAGGTGACATACATACATACATACATACATACATACATACATACATACGGATCGAATACAGAACCTCTTTTTTTTTGAAGTCGGTTAAAAATACTGTTTTAAATTTACTAAACATTTCTAATTTTTAAATTTTAGTTGGATTGTATTCCAATTATTGTAAAATAAAATTCAAAAAATCATCATTTACTTTTAACTAAATACAAAAACTATGCAGAGAACAGGCACTTAAGTGTCTGTTTTCCTTCAAAGCTATAATAGTTTCAAAAGATAGTATGGTGTTTATTAGTATCAACTTGACCCCGCTTGATATATTATTGCAAACTAGCGGCTTCACATCGACTTTTGCAGTATTCTTGTCGGTTGAAGACTACAGAATACAGAACTTGTAAAAACCGAACGAGTTTCAAAAGAAGCTTAGCAACATGTTTTGCTGTGGCGCTTTGGAATTGTCATTAGAATATGTAACTGGTAGTCGCTGTGGACTCGTTGGAATATATTTGAATCGTTTTATGTAGCTACGTGCATTTTGTTACGTTACTACAGCATGAGCATCATTTAAAGCGCTTTGAACTTACATTTCATTTTCTTGAATAAGACTTTTGTTTTTTTATGTAATAAGGTAGGATAAAACTATATTTGTATTTATTAATCTAAGAAAGAATTAAATTTAAAAGAAATTAAAAAAAAAGAGAAAATATATACCGATACCGAGTACTCGAAACGGTCGGAACGCGAGTCATGCCTACGCCCGGCATAAGAACGCATTAACCACACCAAAAAAAGACGGAGTTTCGCCGCATGTGACGAACGATTTCAAAAAAAGAACTATAGAAACTTAAGTCTAGTACCGCGTGATTGTCTTTTGTTATTTCAAGAAAGGCGGAATACTGGCGTATCTTTAGACTTTGGTAATATCTTCGTCGAATGCCAGACTTACTCATTTATTTTCTAATTTCTTTACGTTGTTTTATAGAATATACTAAAAGTAGGTATACTGTTGAATATACTAATCAAACCACTGTAATCATTTGCCTAGGCTGTAATTGCTCACCAATGCGCTAATCTGTATTTTGGTATAACGATCGTTCATTTGTACAAATATAATAGGTAATTATAATAATCTTCCGAGCCTTTTTCCAATTACAATGGGGTTGGTTTTTAGTCTAACGGATTCAGCTAAATATCAGTATTACATACATAGATAATTAAAGTAAAGGATAATAATATAAATTTACTTAATGTTTTTGATAATAATGAATTCATGATTTAAAAACTGGATTCACACCGAAATAGACTATCTTTTACATCCAAATTATTTTTAATCTTTAAATAACCTGTTGTAAATTTATACCAGAATGTTTATTTTTAGTCCAACTAATACATACAAATGTAATTAAAGGTCAATAATCTAAAAATGTCTGAGTGTCAATGTCATAAAGACATGATGTTGAAGTCGAGACATTTGAGTGACGTCATGCCTCGCCTGTGTCACTTCATGCCTTGTTACGTTTACAGCTTTGGACCTCGTCCAAGTGCTAAGATAGACCCTAGTTTTGGGACTAGATCTATGTAATATCTATGATTCACGTGATGACTTTTATGATTAGTGTTTCGTAATAAGGTTAAAATTAAACATCTCTCTGTGGCCGGCCTCATGGCTGAGGATTGTGGTCATCAGCGGATGTGGATGGTTTGCACCTGGTTTCAATAATTTGTCAACACCGGCATTGATTCCTCGCGTCTTTAACGGCCGAGCAAAACGATGATGAGCCTCTCACTTTGTCGCTTCATCTAGTTGGGGATCGTCCCCGTGCTCGTTTTCCCTCCTTGTTCCACATCACGGCCTGCTTTTCAAGACTCTCATTACTCCTTCTAATTATGTAGCCTTAAAAATATGTTTAATCTGAAAAGATTAAACATATTTATAATATAAAGCTCGCGGCTCCACCCGCTTGATATGTTGACCCTCACCAAGGGGTATACAAAGCAGATTGTCTCCTATTCGCAGACCAAGTGAATATACCTACTCAAAATCCAAAGCGGTCGAGCCATTTCGGAAGAGTTCAATAAACTCTGTTACTCATAATTTGAAACAATAGTTGTTTTTCAATAGCTAACAAGCAAAAAAAAACCACTAACGAACAGGTTGAAAAGGAGGGTAAAAGAAACATTGAATTAAAAAATACAAAAAAAGGAAAATTTACCACAAGATTGTTAATGAGATACGTTGATGATTATAAAAGATACGTAAAAATAAAATAGATACGTAGATATTATACATAAACTCAATCGCTGACTTAATGGCAATCTAATCTTTTTTAGGAGGAGAAATATTTATGTATTAAGATATAATTATAATAAGTGTAGGATAGGAAAGGATATCTAAAGAAAATTAGTCGATAGGTATACTTATAGTTCGGTTTATCGGCAAGCCAAGGTAGCACTCCAACAGGAAATTTAAATCAACTATAACAGATTTTTTTTGACAAATAGTTTAGTTAAACTGAATTTCAAAAAGGGTTCTTAAATTCAACTTAGTCTACCATTAGCTTAGTTTTCGTTGGTACTTGCTATAATAATATGGAAGCTATATGACAAAATTTAAAGAATTATAAAAGCGGTGAATAGCCCTGCATTTAGATGCCCGGTAGTAATACGTCCCAAGGAGGAAGCATGGCTTCGTGTTATACCTGAAAACACTCACAATATTGTGTAAAAAATTAGCCTAATAACTTTCACCAATTTTTTTGGCAATGTTAGACTCCGACTAAAGTTTTCCATCCAGAAGGTCTCACAAGACGGAATCACAAGCCAGTACTTATAAAATAAATTAGAATTATATATCTTAAAGTTAAATGTAACGCGAAACTCATTTTATGCTCAAAGTTACCAGGACATTTAAATTGAAATGAAATGACCAAGTTATATCTTAATGAAAGGAAGTCATTTCCATTATGAAATCTCTTCTCATGATCTAATAAAGTGCTATAAAACCACCATAATTTAATTACGCTCATATATTTAGGATATCGTGATGTTAAAACGTGCCGTGTTTATAAGTAAGGAAAACAACAAGCTTAGAAAAATCTTCCATTTACAATAAATTATAAATACTACGACTTAATTTATCATAATTTAGAAGAAGGTTGCTTCACAAAATGTGTTTTATGTATTGATGCTGTGTGATCATAAAATTATTAAAAAAAAATTGAACCAACGCCGACTTTTTTTTAATAATTTTATTTTTGTCTTTTAAGTAGTAAGCAATGCTATTAGATTACGATTTAAGTATATTATATATATAGTAAATTATAGATAGAATATCGCATCCAAATCAGAGAAGGTTTCTTGGCGCTGTAAGCACGGATAAGCAGATTTCAAGGACCCAGGCGTAATGTTATGTTATGTTAATGTCAAAACAATACAGACCTTCACTTCAATTCAAAATAGGGTTCATCAGCTGTTACATTTTTAAAAGATCCATTATTTATTTATGACTCTAACTTTTTAACGAAGGATAATGTATAAAAAAATGCTATAAGCACAGCCAAAATTACGGGTATCATGATAACAGAATAAAGAAAGGCTATGCAATAAATTAAATAAATTAATTTATTACCCTATTTATTTTCATAGTCATATCGCGTGCTAACAAGCAAAAATAAGTCATACCCAAGTATAGTATAGTATAGATTTTTATAGGACCTCCAAAGGTCCTATAAAAATCTCGTAAAAATACAGTAAAAGCTAGACTACCTCGTTCTTAGGACTGGATTATACGAGATTATGCGACATCTATAATATTAAAATTATGTATTTAGGTTGCCTAAGTTTATACCTAGGTCATGTCCATAACATTAAAACAAAATAAACAACAAGAGACACTTTAATAAGATAAAAAAGACTGCAGACTGTCTTGCATGCCTACTGATGCTTAGTATTGCTTAGTCGTCTTGCGCCTTTGTTGATTGACGATTGTGATGTTCTTGTTTATTTAATAGGAAGTAATAAATAATACAAACATGAAATTATTAATTTCTGTACTATTCATATGCTGTTTACAATCCGTGACACCATTGTTTTGTTACTGGAACACAGGATGTCCGTACCGGTTTTTTTCAAGTAAAACTCCGTATAATATGTTACGAGGTGATATAAGGGATTCTCTTGTAAAACTCACAGGTAAGATTATGTTTTTTTTTTCACATTTCCTGGTTTTTGTTACCACTACTGATAAAAATTCTTTATTTGATTAGTATTTAAACTGAAACTTAAAATGTCAGAATCTGTGATTTTGTTCAAGTAGCTTTAATTTACAAAGTCAAAAATATTATATCACATTTATTAAGTACATATACCAATTTAGATGTCTTGCATTTTATTTGATATAGGAAATAATTATGTTGAGGAATTGCAAGTTGTGTAATACTACACATAATAACATAGGGTGTAATGGCATCATGACGTAACCACTTACCAGTAATTCAGTACGTGAACCTGAGATCCTGGATGCAAATAAGGATCACCGGCAAATTTTATGACTTCGAAGAAAATTTGGTCTACGCGATTTTACACCGATTTTGGAGAAGTTACATTACCATTAACATTACTGTTATACATTTGCAATTTTCCGGTCAGCTTTAATATATCGCGATGAAAAAACAACCCATTTATTTGTAGAAAGTGCCGAGCAAAAAACATGTTCTTAATCACTAAAAAGTGTTTTCGCAAGCTTATTCTTGTACATTTGAGATTTAAAAATGATTTTCAGAAAATTTTATAGACCAATTTCCCGATGTATGGTAATTTCCGGTGCAAAATTTTGGCACCCAGCGTATCTGAATCATGTACTGTATTCTCTAAACTTGTTGACAGATTGCCAACCTGTTAGCATATGGGCTCTTATGAGGCACGGCAAAACAAATCCTGACGCAGAATATGTAAGATCAATGAAAGACACGCTTTCCATAGTAGATGATATCGTATCTAGTCACCAAAATGGCAGCAGTTCACTCTGTGCTCAAGATGTCGAAAATTTACGAAACTGGGTGCCAGATAAGAACATTTTCGATAAAGTAAACCAACTTTCTGAAGAGGGTTATCAAGAATTGGTAGGCATAGGTCGGCGATTGAAACAAGCGTTTCCCAAATTATTATCTCAACTTGGCAAAGAAGATTATACTTTCCGTCCCGTGAAGGGCTCATTGACGGAAGACAGCATCAAGGGACTTGTGGAAGGCCTCGGCTATAAGACTGCGGTTTTAGAATCTCCTAAAGATGACAACGATAACTTTGCGGTAAGTGTATTCCAAATAAATCATTTGCTATTTATTTTTCGAGATATCTTATATTAATTACTATTATGTTTCAGCCATACAAAACTTGCGATAAATACTTACGGGATCTGCAGAACTCTGCTACCACTCATTTGGAAGGAGAAAAATACTTGACCAGCTCCGAATTTCTTGCTGTAAGACCAACAAGTTATATTTTTGCAAATATAATTACAACATTACTTACCTAATTGTTTTTTAAATTTCAAAATGGCTAGTTAATTACTTTATTAAAAAAAACATCTGAATTAAAAAAATGTTTTAATTAATGTTTTACAAAAAAACTTATTTACAAATTAAATATATTATATTGCAAATATTATTGTAATATTACTTGTTTTTAAAATTTCGAAGTTAATTCCTATAAATACCGTCAGAATAAAAATCATGTTTATATGTTTCACAAATTAAATATACTTATTTGTGGTTAACACTTACTTACTCCCTATTTCAGCTCAAAGACCGCCTCCGAAGGAGACTGGGTATTGATCATTCAGTAACAGATGACGCGGTTTTGGCAATATGGAATTTATGCCGTTTCACATCTAACGGTATTACGAATAAATTCAGTCCATGGTGCGCACTATTTACTTCAGATGATTTAAAAGTTTTGGAGTATAGCGAAGATTTGAGACGTTACTATAGAAATGGTTATGGAACACCCATGAATAAAATATTTGGAGAGATCGCCTTAGCTGAATTGTTGAAAAGTTTCCAAAGTTTCAAAAAGGGTCATGGCAAAAAGATTTCTGGATATATTTCTCACTCTTCCATGTTAAATATGGTATACACGGCACTGGGACTTTTTAAAGATGCAAATCCTTTGACAAGTGCGGAGAGAAAAATTGATCGACAATGGAGAACAAGCAAGTTCTCGATATTTGCTAATAATTTAATCGCTGTTCTTAACAAGTAAGTATCATTATATATTTACTTAGTTGTTTCGAATTATTGAGTCAAAAGTAGGTTGGTCAAACTATGTTTTACAACAAAAAATAATATACCTAAAAATAAGCATAGGATGAATATGTCTATTTAAAATAATTTAAAGCAAAATTTATCATAATCTAACGATGTATAAAAAGCTTGATCATGATTAAATTTCTTTTTCTTTGTAGATGTGAAAATGGAGATGATAACTACAATGTAGTTTTCTACTTAAACGAAGAACCGGTAAGAACGATTTGCAAAGATGGAGTTTGTTCCTGGAAAGAGTTTGAAGATAGAATGTCTCCTTTCCTGGAATCTAATACAGAGTTTTGTTAATCTAGTCATTAATTCGTAAAATGTGAGTTCGTTTATGTTTACGTACAGTGGGCCAAGCACTTAGCTATGCAGGGCAAAAACTTTCACGTCACAATGACGACTGACTACACTAGAAAAGCGTGTGAGTGTAATATACCGACTATTTAGGTATGTAACTCACATATTATTCTTACCATAATATGATAAAATTTAAATTTTGTAGTATCATATTTTTATTTTTTTAAAAAAGGGAACGATTCTTTTGACCTAATTTCGCCGGTTCCTAATAAGGTTTCTGATGGTTAAGTGCTGGTTAATTCTATAAATTTGCATACCATGCAATAAAATAATTCTTATATTGCTATAAAAAACCATAACAGAAATGGAACAATGATTACTTCTTATTAACATTGGTTGCGAATAAGCGACGCTTTGAATCGTGGCTGTTATTTAAATATGAACTTTATAGTAATACAGTTAAGGTCAATCTTTTCTTCTCTTTTTTTTATCATTATGGAGGAGATAAGAGAACAACTATCAATATGATTGTTGGTAGTTGTTCTCTTTCTTGCAATGTGTACCTACCAATGACATATAATGTACTACAACTATCTCATCGATTATCACTTGAGTAATTTAAGTTAGGTTACCCTATTGTAACGGGTGGCGCAAAAGTAAAGACCCTATTTGGTTCAGCTATAACATTTTTTCTAAATTAGAAAACTAGATTTGGATTTTTTTAAATGTATATTTGTGCCATTAAATTTCGTACCATTAGGATTTAAAGATGATGTCTTTTAAATGGTGACCTCCAGAGTTGATACACCTTGAAGAGGATGATTTTCCTTCAAAATTGGTTATGAGTGACGAAGCGCATTTCCATCTCTCAGGGCATGTCAATAAGCAGAATACTCGGTTCTGGGGCACTGATAATCCGCGCATTATTCAAGAAACACCTCTACACCCACTAAAAGTTACTGTATGGTGTGGCATCTGTGTTGACAGAGTGATCGGACCCTATTTTTTCGAAGACGCTGGAGGCAATGCGATAACTGTCACTGGAGAACGCTACAGAACCATGTTACGTGAGTTTTTGATACCCAGTTTGGACGAATTGGGGCTGGAGCACATCTGGTTTCAACAAGACGGCGCTACGGCACACACAGCGCGCGACACTATGGACTTAGTGAGGGACGCTTTTCCAGACCGAGTTATCTCTCGTTTTGGCGATTTGCCTTGGCCTGCAAGATCACCCGATCTGACCAGTCCAGACTTCTTTCTTTGGGGTTTTTTGAAATCTCGGGTGTATGTGAACAAGCCACAGACTCTCGCAGCTCTAAAAGAAAACATTCGTCAAGAAATAACGAACATATCGCAGGAAGTGTTACGGCAAGTTATGCAAAATGTCATAAATAGGGCTCAAATGTGTATCAACTCCGGAGGTCACCATTTAAAAGACATCATCTTTAAATCCTAATGGTACGAAATTTAATGGCACAAATATACATTTAAAAAAATCTAAATCTAGTTTTCTAATTTAGAAAAAATGTTATAGCTGAACCAAATAGGGTCTTTACTTTTGCGCCACCCGATATAAGGATTCAACTGAAAACTGTATTTTAAAGACAAATAAACGTATTCTTATTCTTATTATATTTATACTGGTGTAGTCAGTCTTCACTAACACGTTGAAGTTTTTGCCCTGCAAACCTAATTGCTTGACCCACATTGTACATCGTATTACTATGATAATATATAATGTGGTAAGTTTTTCAAACTTGTTGGGTATTAGATTATTTTAGAATTAAATTGGAAAATTTGGAGCGGCTAGACGGATACTCAGTCGGGACTTCTTTTCCAAATATTTATAGCGATCTTTGATGTGTTTTTTAGTTTTTAGTGTAATAAGTAACCACTTACTTTTGTACTTTTGTTCTGATTTTGTTTGATTTGTATTTATATTCAAAATTTTATTCGTGAAGATCTATTATTGGCTCTCTGTCACTAATTTACGTTATGCTATGTTACATGCTGTTGATCTTCCTTTAAATAAATAAATAAATTAAAATATAATCATAAAAGAAACCGTGTTGAATTTGTTTACATCCCATCTTTTTAATACAGTGGCATTTTGACTAATTATATCATATTAATTGAATACCAAAGCCAATAGTTCGATGGTTGGCAAATTTAAATGTCAAGGTTTGTTTTTGTTTTCGTTAGAATGACTGTTTTTTTTCATTTAATGATGTTAAATTGCATAAGTAATATTCAATGATAGGATTTAAATAGAACCAGAATCAAAGATGATTCTAAATAACAAGAAAATAATTATACAATTAAATGTATTATACTGAACCCTGCAAAGTAAATTCATTCTTCTCGAAATTACTTGAATGGTTATAACGTGACATCCCATCTTAGAAAATTTTATTTGTATATATATTAGTTTATAGGGATTTTGCTTATTTATTGAGTTTAGATTAGTTATTATCAGAAATAGGTTTATTTAGGTAGGTAGGTATTTTATTTTCAGTTAATGAGTTTTTTTATTGATGTACCTACCACGCAGATAAAAATCGCGGGAGATAGTTTGTTTGTTTGTTTGTTAAGTTTAGAAACAACTGGGCGAATTTTGATAATTATCTTTGAATTTGATAGTCTAAGTCTCAATAAAGGTCTTAAGATATTTAACATTACGCTAAACTCTACGGGCTGTTACGGACGCACGTGTCGCAATTTCTATTATTTTGAAATGTCGAGTAGTTTCGAAGTAGGTTCATGAGTTGTACCTATTTGTCTGTTTTGATTTGATTTAATATTATTTTCCTTGAGTTTTCGTTGTATATTTTTTTGGTTGGTTTGGTAATAGAAAGGTAAGTAAGAACATGAGTTGTACCTACTATTGTTATTTTGACATTATTACCTTTAAGATTTTTTGTTCATAAAACGACATCCACGCGGACGAAGTCGCGGGTAACAGCTAGTCTATATAATATTTTATTTAAAGATCACCTAAAAGTTATTAGGTTAATACCGCCTCTACAAATTATTTTAGGATGTTCAAAAGCTAAATATTCAGTATGGTTCAATAACACTATGATACAACATAACATAACCGTTATCTTATATCGTAGTGTTAAAATGCGACACGGTAATCGCAGTCGCATAGGAATACACCCACACACCCACACTTCAGCTGTTATGTTTAGGTCCCATGGGATAGTCTATCGCCATCTACCGAGCAAAATTAACACTACGACCTGAATGTCTTATTCGTTAAATCTAGACGTCATAGTTTTTACAGTTTTAAAATCCGATGAGGAAGAATTAAGTGTCAGTATCTAAGGCTTTTACTGCGATGTTTGCTTCAGATTTAGTTATATTGAAAAGTTCACATCCAGTTAATTTTACGTCAAAGCCAGAATCCTACTGAAACACTGTGTTACACAACTAACCTGCTGTAAATATTTTTCAATTTAAATCGAAATTAACATATTCGTTTGAATGTTTATGTTAGGTGTTTTTTATTTTGATAACGTCAAAACATTCTACTGTTTCTGGCGTCTGAATTAAAATCAGACGTACATTTATTTCGGACAACATTTTGTAATTATTAACAAAAAAAGAAAACTTAATTCCCAAGCGTTATTCGACATCATTATCTACAATTTATTACTATGTCTTAAATGCAACACGTGTAAATTGAAACAAAAGACAAAAATAAAATTATTTGTACTTAAATATTAACTGATTTAATTTGAATACTAGGTAAGTAGCATTACTTACTGCATATCATGGTTTGGTGGCATCAATCCTGCGATATGGAATCATCTTCTGGGGCAACTCAACTAATAGAGATATAGTTTTCAAAGCCCAGAAGAGATGCATACGTGCTATGTGCGGTTTGAAATCGGGGGACAGTTGCGTTCCATACTTTATATCATTAAAAATATTAACAGTTCCAGCACTTTACATATTTGAAGTATGTGTATTTGTTAAAACAAACTCGTCACTATTTGAAACAAATACATCCAAACGGGGTGTTCCCTTACGTTCTCAATACAAAAATTTACTAAGCAGGCAAAGATGTAACACAGCATTATTAAGTAAGAGCATTCTGGGAATGGCACCGCGCATATATAATAGACTCCCAGAAGCCATAAAGTGTCTCAATGTTCCACAATTTAAGAAAAGTTTAAAATTGTTTTTAATTAATACGTGTTTTTATAGAGTAGAAGATTTTTTATACGATTGATGTTATTTCTGTTTTATTATATGTGTATAAAAATGTTTATTATCTCTTAAAAGTGTATTCAAATAATATTAGCCTAAAAAATTGCATGCTGTAATTTACAGTGAAACATGTTGGACAATTTACCATGTAAGATCAGTATGTAACCATGTTTTCGCAAATAAATATATTGATTGATTGATTGATTGATTGATAGGGTAGTGCAATAAAAACAAGATTTGTTTTTTCTTATTGCGCTTTACTCTCCCTATTTCATTAATTAATCAAGTTTGTTTAAGCACTCAGCGCAGGCTCTCACAACGAACTATGAGCGCATGGGGTTGAATATTGTCTCATTGGATTGGGTTGCCGGCTCTTGAGCCTTAATTCGTGTCAGTGGTTGCAGTTGCTGTAAAGCATACAAGCAAATGTATAATAACCTATATTGCCTATGTATTTGATCCAATTTTAAATAACAATCATTCCGGTACATCATCTAAATTTCGGTAAATTAATTTGCTTAACGTTTTTAAAAGTTGTATAAACACGGCACGGCACTTTTTTAAGACGTCACGATATCGTTTATTTATGAGCGTAATCACATTTTAGTGGTTTCATAGCACTTTATTAGATCATGAGAACTGATTTTATAATGGAAATGACTTTCTTTCATTAAGGTAAAACTCGGCTATTCCATTTCAATTTGGATGTCGTTGTAACTTAGAGCATAAAATAATATCTGTGTTTCATTTGAACCTGAAACATATATGATAATTTATTTTACAAGTGCTGGCTTGTGATTTCGTATTTAGAAAGCCATTTTTCTAAAGGCAATGAATGAAAACCTGTTTTCAGCACTTACACTTTGTTAGACGTTTTTAAAATAATTTACCATATCTACTATAAATGTATAGTTTAGATATCAGTCATATGATTAAAATAACTTAAGAGTCTCTTTAATTTTGTGTTCTACAAAAAAAACTACTTCCTATACCAACATTAAACTGACTAGCTTTTGTGCGAGGCTTCGCCCGCGTGGTATCTACATTACCCAAAAAGTGATTATTTTCAAAAATTAGACAACGGGTATAAATCGTTGTTGTACGATCATGCACATCGTACAATATTTATATTTTACATGTATCAGCATTCATTAAACAAGCAATGAGTTCAGATTTTACCACATTATTGTAAACACGTATTTTGTGTGCAATAAAAACATTTTACCAAGAAACAACAAGGTTTAATAATTTATCACAAACATCAAGTATTGTATGAGCAGACAAGTGCCCATACATATGGTCCTTCGAGCCTGTGCGTGTTAAGTGTTTTTTCGGGAATCTCGTGTGGTTGTGAATCAGTTTCGTCGGCCTCCCACCAGCGGGTCTCACCAATTACGGCTGTAAGAGCGACTCATACGAGGTGAACGAGAACTTACGCACGCCACCCAAGAGTGGAACAAGCGGTCCTGTCCAAGGAAATATAGCATCAAGGCAACTATCAAGATTCGTAGCAACAAGGCTACAACAATTCAAGACAAGCTAGCTAGCAAGAAAAACAAGATCGATCTATCATTATCAAGAAACAAGAACTTTGTGGTAAAATTTGAACTCCGGTAGTCAGCAGGGACTATCAAGTCAGCAAGGACTAGCAGGAAGAAAAAGCAGTCAGGCCAACTGATTTTTCATTTACTTTTCAAGAATTATTATGGAAGAACTTCTGCGCAAACAGCAAGATGTCATCAAGGGCATGCAGCAAGTTTGGACTTATTTCAAGAAGGATAGTCAGGAGAGGAAAACATCTGACTACATCAAGACAATTTCGCAATTAAACTTCTGTATAAATTGTTTATACAGTCACAGTGGCAAAAAGTGCTCGTCGAGCAAACGCTGCCGGAAATGCAACGCAGCGCATAAAACTATTGTGTATGATGCGTTTTGCAATGACAAAGCGGGGTCAGCGAACGACTTTGGAGTGACGCAAGAATCAGGTCAAGCGACTCACGTGGCGCAGCAGAAGATGACATCTACTGTTCTCTTAGCAACTGCAGTTGTCAAGGTGACAGGCGCTGACGGCTCACAGAAGAAAATGCGTGCCCTGATCGATCAAGGATCACAGATTTCGTTGATCACTGAAAACGCGGCTCAATTGCTCGGTTTACCGCGACAAAGGTGTAAGGGCGTAATAACAGGCGTTGGCAAGAACGATACAAACTGCAAAGGAATGATGAGTGTCACCTGTTCCTCATGGGGTGATGACTACACTTTCCACACGAACGTCCTCATAATGAATAGTTTAACAAGAAACATTCCGAGCGTTACATTTTCCAAGCCATCATGGGCGTATTTAGAAAATATACCATTGGCCGACCCACAGTTCTACATTAGCAAGCCAGTAGATTTATTATTGGTCGCCGATGTTTACGCAAATATAATCATGCAAAACACCATCCGAAATGATACAAACAGCCCGGTCGCGCAAGAAACTCGACTTGGGTGGATATTGTTCGGAGAAGCTCACAGTCTGCAGTGCAATGTCGTTTTGAACAATATTCAAGACATTCAGAAATTCTGGGAAATCGAAGATATTTCTGAGGACAGCTCAATTTCATACGAGGACAAGTAATGTATGGAATTTTACCAGTCTACCACATCAAGGCTAGGAGACGGTAAATATCAAGTAAGATTGCCCATGAAGACTGATTCAGACTGCACACTTGGAGATACAAGAAACCAAGCTATTGCGCAGTTTTATCAGATAGAGCGAAAACTCTCTAAAAATAAATGTGTTGCAAAACAATACAAAGCATTTATGGACGAGTACCTACAACTCGGACATATGAAACCGGCGCTTAGCAACACGAGTAGGCAAGTTTATTTACCTCACCACTGTGTGATACGTAATGACTCATCTACAACTGCCCTACGTTGTGTATTCAACGCGTTATCAAAAACTTCGAATGGCAAACCGATCCCGAAAGTGCAACAAAGAGAAGCGATCCAGCAAGATACAGACTCTGCAACAAGGCAGTCCAGGCGGCCAAGAACAAAGATAAAATGTCGTATCTATGTTCGCTGCCCTTATGTTTTTCTTTACATTCCTAACAAGTGCGGAATGTAAACTACAAACAACACCCTTACGAGAAGATCAAGGCTTGTTTTTCGACAAGATAGCGAACATGAAGCTTATCAAAGACGATTGGAAGCTCGTCGTATATTACGACATGACAACATATTGGCAATCGACAAAAACATACGACATATACATCGAGTTTTCAAAACAAACCTGTGTCATAATTCAAGATCAAGTTCACTGCGCGGTAATCGTACTACAACTACGTCACGCGTTCTCGGAACTCGAGTACTACAACCGAGCTCTCCTGAATCAGCATTCGAGCACGCGACGGACACTGCGTCGGAGCCGTGGCCTTATTAACGGTGTCGGTTACCTTGCGAACAAACATCACTCATTGAAACCGAAGACATCATTTATGACGAGCATAGTTCCAGCCTCTGAATACATCTCTATGAACCTGAAAAAAGACAGCTACATTTATGTGTCGGGGGAAGACTTAAGATCATGCTTAAAGGACTCAGATGCTTTCTACTGCCAGATTTTGAGTCCAGTCTACCATTTCAGAGATGCTCAGATCTATTGTGAAACAGAAAAGTCACAATGCAAAACAATTACGACACAGTGCACAAACAGGTGGTTAGCAACAAACATGCCTAATACCTATTTGTACTTTTGTTGCGACCGGTGTCAAGTCCGCACAATATGCGACGATCAAATGTCCATACATCAGCTAATGCGCGCCGGCCTTGTCAATATAGGTCATGGATGTATCGTAAAGACAGAAAACTTTACCATCCACGCATACAAGGAATACTCCAGCGAATCAAGGGCGATACCAGATATTTTCGTGCCAGAGATTGCTCCTATAAACCATTTCCTCAACATCAGCATACCATCATATCCAATTTTGGGAAACAAAACTGAAGATATCGAAAAAGGATATCCAGTCCATGAAGAAAGTGGAAGTGATGTTACCTGATGATCTTTCTTATCACGATATTCATCACTACGCAATGATCTACGTAATACTTGGGTTATTATGCATCACTGCAATCATTATTTTGGCTCGTCGCAGCTATTGCCAATGGCGAGTTCCAGTAACGCCGCCACCGTCCGTCGCTCAAGATGAGGAGTATGGAGCTAACCCTGCCCCGGCACCTCGGTCAAGAATCGAATCAAGTGGACATCTGGAGTTTGTTAACATCCCCGGACCTGGCAATCTTCACGTGGACAGAAGCACGTCGCCCAAATTAATTATTCAATTTTATACATAACTTATTTTTATTTTTTGTAAATCATGTTACTTTCATCTCGCATTTATCTCGCCCCGGAATATGTACGATCATGCACATCGTACAATATTTATATTTTACATGTATCAGCATTCATTAAACAAGCAATGAGTTCAGATTTTACCACATTATTGTAAACACGTATTTTGTGTGCAATAAAAACATTTTACCAAGAAACAACAAGGTTTATTAATTTATCACAAACATCAAGTATTGTATGAGCAGACAAGTGCCCATACCGTTGTAATTATTATAAAGGTATATAAATACCTATGCTTGAGGATATAGATTATTATTACTGGCGTTTTACACACAAATTCCCATCGAGATCTGTCCAGTAGATTCGGAGGTTATAAGGTAAAAACAAACAAAAAAATCACCTTAATAATATATAAGTGTACATTTTAAGGTTAATGTCAAATTATAAATAACCAGCGATTATAAATCATTAACAAAAGGCGAGGTGAAAGTAAAAAAAATAATCACATTTATCGGTGTTTATTAAAAATTTAACCTTATTATCCATAAATGCAATAGATTTTCGAAAACTACGTAAGCTAAGCGTCATTCTGATCAATCAAGCATTAGAGGAGACGTAGAGGTTTATACATTTTGGTCCAATGGGCTGGTTAGGTAAAATTAGCATTGTGACCAAGATTGTGCTAGAATCAAATGCTTGGAAAGAACTGGATTGGTGAATGTGATAAATTGAAAAATTATAATAATTACGACCGGTGATTGTATAATTGTAATTAAATGCCAAGGACACCCGATGACCTTATTCTCGCATCTTTGATCAATATTTATTACCTACAGTTGTATCAATAATAATCTCGTCAAGTTTTTGTAAGTGTTTTGCAATCATATTTATTTGTTTTTACTTTGTTGAACCTGTTTGCTCAAACCATTTTTTGATTAAAACAAAAGTACGTTTTTGTTTTTTTTGATAAATCAATAATGCTTAATTAACGGTTATTGACACAGGATTTAATTTGTATAGCAAAAATATATTCTTATTATTAAAGTAGTCTAATAACTTAATCTAAACTTAATAAGTCACTGTCAGAAGGCCTCTTACCCAAAATGCTGGCAGCATTACTGCGTTGTATTGCGATACTAAGTCGCTGGCCGAAATATAAACCAGCATTTCGAGAACGAGTAGCCTCATTTTAGCAAAGTATATGTAGCAGCCAGCTAATTGTTGTAAAGTATACTTTTTTTAAAAATTGTTTTCGTTCTTACTAAAAATGATTTTACAAAATTTAATACTAATCTCGTTTCTTATAACGGTTATTAAACAGATCTATGAGTCATACATATTGAATCATGGTGTTAGCAACACCATCAATGAAAAATATCGTCACAGAAACAATATTACATTTTATTCACATAAGTCTTTGAATACATTTATGTGGCCATCACATAAAAACATCACCGTATTATACCGAATAACCTTAGGGGTTAAAAATTGACCCAAAAGGACGAAACGGGGTAAACACTCAGTTAGTAGAAATAATAGCCCCATTACCCTTAGCTCCATCGTGGACCTCTGGAGCGTTATGGCATGGTCAATGCTTTGACCTCAGCGTTAAGGATCAAATATGGAATTGGGATTTAAAATAATTTCAACCTTTATTTTTGCTATTAAAAATATCAATGAGAATAAGTGTTTAATTACTTTTTTCACATAAAAAAAGTAATTAAACACTTATTCTCATTATTTTAAATAGCCACATGGCTATCACATAAAAACACCACTGCTTTACAACTTAAGGGATTAAAAAATTGGACCGGATGGAATGGCAAAAATTCTGTTTGTAGAAATATTACCCCCATTACCCTGAACTCCACCATGAACTTTTGAAGCGTTAATAGGACGGTCAGTGCTCACGTAGAGCTGCGTAAAGGATCAAAATGGAATTGAGCTTTTAAATTATTTCGTCATGTTTTTTTTATTACCTACTTAAACGTAACCTAAACTAAATTTCAAACAAAATTAAATTCAGACCGGGACTTGGGTTTGAATATAAGGTGGTGAGTTTAGTAGCAGCTCACAAAAATAGCAGATTTTTGAGTATTTTACAGATTCGTTTTCTTTTCTTTACCATAGTTATGTGGCTACAGTCTTGAAAATATCTGTGTGCATCTCAAAAGCATCCGCATTAAACAGAGAAAAACGCTGATGCGTCAAAGCTTACCTCTTCAATGAAGCACTTAACATAAAAGTGGGCGACAGAATATGTGGGTATTCTCCCAGAACTTGGCTGTATCTAAGCTTTTGGACTTGGTCCAAAGCTGTGCACGAAACAGGGCATGAAGTGACGCACGCAGGCATGACGTCACTCAAATGTCACGGCTTTGTTTGACGCAAATGTCTTAATGACCTTGACTATGAGACAGTTTTGGGTACAATGCCATTCCTGCAATGAATATGTAGATAAGACATATTGTTATATTAAATATGTATGTGTGAGGCTGGTGTTGTCGTTTATAACCTCCAAGTTTGTGAGTTTTTATGAGCTGCTCAATCTTTTTAAGTAGTTAAGTAGGTACTCACCACATTTTTTGAGCTAGTTTTTTCCACAAAGAACAATATCCAAGAAGTGGCTATTTACAAAATGTTTTGATACTGATGCAAATAATATCCACGTCCATGCAGGAATGTAACGAAATATAGGTACAGTTACGTACATAAAAATACCTGTTGGAATGGATTATGCATGAATTCTTTATCGGATTTATTGGTAAAATATTTAAAATCCATGAGATTGGTGAAAAAAAGGGAAATTTATTTAAAAATCGGTCAAGAAATATGGACGATATAATAATTATTATTTACGCACCAATAGAGTTTCAGCATGCATTTTTTTTTAATATAGGTAAGTTTACATCGGTGTTTATCAGAAAAATCAACATTTGCGCTATTTTAAAACATAAATTATAAAAGAAAATTATATTTAGAATTAAAACTTATCTGAGATGGTAAATTCACAGATTTTGTAATAATAAATGGTGACGTTACAGAACAAAAAATCAACGCAGGTGTTCGTTGAAAGAATTACTGTATTATTTATTCAAAATAAAATTGTATTGTGTATAAAAAACGTCAGACGCGTATCAAATGTATGAAATATCGGCCCATTTTACGTACTTTTAAATTATTGTTTTATGAATGAAAATAACTTTACAATGCACATTTACTTTTGAAAGCGGCCGTGGCGCAATGGATAAGGCATCGGTCTTACGATCGAGAGGTCGTGGGTTCGAATCCTTGCCATTACACCACGGACGTGAACTTCCTCCTAACACAAGCCCATTAAGCTTAGCTGGAGGGGGTTAACAAGAATACTAGTAATTTGTATTTGCAAATTACTAGTAAGCTTTTTTTTAAAAAAAACAGACGTCACTATTTAAGTTCTAAAGTTTATACAAAATGTTGTCTAAATCTCATGAGAGATATCCGACATGACATTGACGTCAAACTACACTTTGGCTATAAACTCCATCATGTTAAATTCTGTTTAGCTAGAATAGTAGATAATAGTATATTTATATTCATATATTATTTTATTCGAAAAATTGTTTCACTATACTGTTTATTATATGAACAAGTACATATTAAGATTTCAAGGAAAAACCATGCATATTCTTCATTTTACAACGTCACTAGGAATGTTGCTAAGCTACTTTTGAAACTCATTCGGTTTTTCCAAGTTCTGTATTCTGTATCAAGCCACAAGAATACCGCAACAGTCGTTGTGAAGCCGCAAGTTTGCAATAATATATTTAGGGGAAACAATGCTTGGCTGTTTTCCATACAAAAGTAACATTATGTTTTACTTAAATATTATTAATTTTAATTATTTTTATAGATCAATCATTCTAAAACACATTTTTCAAAATTATTATTTTAATATTTCAGTTCTTAACTCAATCAATAATTATAAAAACAATTTTGACAAAATAGCCACAACCAAACATGCATTTAAGTGTTTTAGATAATAATATGTTTTGTCTATCAAAATAGATAAATTTCATACTTAATCATATTAAAGTTAAACCTATATTACGTTAGTATGAAAACACGGCGTACGGGAATCTACCCTTAAGCGGGGTCAAGTTGATACCATCAGTCTATAAACACCATAGCTGCCATTATCCTTCGAAAGTTTTATAGCTTCGAAACAAAATATATACGTACGGACCTTTTCTTCGGCACAATGTTTGTATAAGTTATCCAAGGTGTTGGGCCAACTATAATTTTATAAAAACAGGCGGATGATAAGATCTCAAGTATGAAATGTGGAGAACATAAAATAAATTACTAATTTTGACAGACAAGTCAGCAACATCTAACTAGGGAAAATATAACTAATGCATAGTACGTTTCGCTAAGTACGTTGAAGTCAATTAAACTACTAACGGGATATAATCCCACCCACACGCCCACCACTGTGACTCCTGTGACGCCAGGATCTACAGCGGTAACCAACTGAAAGGCACCGTGCATGACACACGGGCAATCCCAGGGAGAGTTAAAATTGTCTTGGAACCCGCAACGAATTTAATCAGTAGTATATAGTTAGAGTTGGAAAGTATGTATCTTTACTTCCCTCCAAAGCAAAGCGGGAGACTGAGTAATGCCAAATATAGACAAAGTGTCTATATGGAAAGAGTGTAGACACCACGGACAGTAACAAAACTATGGGGCCTAAATTTGGTATGGCAGAAACGGCTAAATGCACGGCAATTTATTCTGTTCGATACTTAAACTACTATTAGTTCGATATTTAATTAAACTGCTATTAAAATTATTGAGCGTGCAGTAAATCAATCCTCTGCTCTAGGGGTTGCCTCTATGCCGCGATGGTCTAGTGGTTAGCATATGCGCCTCATAAAAACTCATAAAAAACTCATAAAACTCATTTATTGGTAATTGGTTTACACGTCATTACAGATATATCTATGTGAGTAGGTAATATAAAATTAGTTTATAATATTATCACAAAATTTCAATTCAACATTAATTTACAGATATAAATTCCAAAATCATATAAAAAACAATTATAATAAAAATATCCAAAATAATTATACAAAATAATTAATAAAAATTGCAATAAAAGTTCAAAAATAATAAAATGTCAAATTATTAAAGACTACAAATAAAAAAACTCTCACTGGGAGGTCTTGGGTTCAATTCCTGGGTCAAGCAAAGTGTTTTTCTGTGAACTGAAGGAAATTCACAATTAGTTGGAATTGTGCCCAGTGGATGCCGATAGGCTTACCCCCTATCCTTTGGGACCTAAACGTAACAGGTAAAATGTGGGTGTTACACACCTCTGCGATACCCTTCGGGGTAATATAGTGACGTCACGAAATGACGTAACATACAGTTGAGAAATTGAAGGAACCTGGCAAGAGGCGACCGTAGCTGGTTGGTTAAAGCGGCTGCCCGGTGTGCATAAAGTCGCAGGGCCAAATCCTGCCGGTTCCATAATTTTTTCTTTGTATAATTTGCTAAACATAGCTTAATCCTATTAAAATAACCAATAAGAAGTTGAGATCATTTTATATATAAATAAATATCTCACAATAAATATCTCACAACTTACACACAACGTCATCTAGTTCCAAACTAAGCAGAGCTTGTAATAAGGGTACTAGAATAACTGATACATATATTTTATATACTTTTCTTTTGTAAATACATACTTATTATACATAGAAACATCCAGGTTAAGACAAACCCTTATGTTCATGCACACAAAGATTTGTCTTAAGCGGGAATCGAACCCGCGACCTCGGCGTCGCAGGCAGGTACACTATCCACTCCGCCATCCGGTCATCAATTATGTTTGCATCCATGCAAATATAAAACCTATTGTAAAAGAATTGGATATCACAAAGTAGGCGGCGTTAACAAATAAAATATTAGAATTGAAACTACAGTAGGATAAAGTTTCTTATTGTTGTAAATATCTAAATACTATAATCTTTTTAATAGCAAACTCCTTGTATATTCGAATATAGTTTTCTCTCTTGGCATATGTCATTACCTGTTTTAGTCCCTGTCTAAGAATGTTGTTTTAAGTTGTGAAAATATATTTTATTATTATGAAACTCGTATTTTATCCTACCAATCCACCACCTTCAACACTTATTAATAAAATACGCTAATGGCTAACTTATATTATTTTTAATTTTAGTCTAGTCTAGTCTAGTCTAGACAGTGAACTAGTTATTTAAGTCGCTATTATTTTTAATTTTGTTAGAAAGAAAACAGTTACGGACTTACTATTTGGAACCAAATATAAAATGTTCGCCCTTTAAACACATGTCTGCACGCCGCTCTCCACTGCACTGGTGTTGTGGGTTCGATCCCCACATGCGACAAATCTTTGTGTGATTCGCAAAGATTTGTTCTGAGACTGGGTGTGCTTGTGTGTGTGAATGTGTGTATTTGGCCTTGTCATTGGGACCATTAGATAGTGTAATTGCTTCTGGCGTTCTATATAATGTAAAACATCAAAAAATAAATAAATAACAAAAAAGTAATAATAATATTATACTAATGTTTATAGTCCCTCACCTTTTATCTGCCGGCAGCAACTGCCGAATGACCTCTTAACGTTGAACGGCGCACTCTATATCAGATCGGTCGAAATCTTTTTTTGCCATTGGATGTACAGTCAACAGAAGTACCTTCACATAAATTTAGTTTTTGCCTATATATATTTAAAATCGTAATTTTTTAATGATTTCATGCACCAAAACTTATAGTTATATATATAACCGACCGGATGGCGGAGTGGGTAGCGTACCTGCCTGCGACGTCGAGGTCGTGGGTTCGATTCCACTTAAGACAAATCTTTGCATGAACATGGGTGTTTGTCTTAGTCTGGGTGTTTCTATGTATAATTAGTATGTATTTACAAAAGAAAAGTATATTTGTATTAGTATCAGTTATTCTAGTACCCATAGTACAAGCTCTGCTTAGTTTGGGACTAGATGGCGTTGTTGTGAGTTGTGAAATATTTATTTATTTATGTATTAACTTATGGTAAAAAATGTCATTAATTGTATTGAAAAATGTTAAGTGTTCAGCTACTTTTGTTGCTGACCGTGCGTATCGAACATGGGTTGTTTATTTAGGATCGTCCTAATAAAAAATAACCTGATATTGAAACGAATATTCGTGGGTTGAACATAATTACAGCAAAAAAGTTGGACTATGAAAGGAAAAACGCCTCATCAGTTTTCTATAAACAAGTCAATATTCAAATAAAATAAAATTGTACCGCGTGTAGCTTTGCTAATACTAAATACTTTCGACAAAATTGAAAAGACAATTTAACGAAAAACAAAGCAGGATTCTTAACTTAATCCACGATAAATTAGCACCTGTTCAAAGGATAAGCCCATAAGCCGTAACGCAACAGCTTTGTTTGCATAGTCAAAGAGACCTTAAATCTCTCCACCTCACCTGTTAGTCTTCAAATCTGTACGTAATCTGTGATTCCGTTTATCAAACTATGAATAGAATGTGCACACACACAAATGTGAACTTTGAGTGACATTTCTCTGATTAGCTGCTTCCCTTGTCACGACGTCGCTAAGTGGCTTCACAAAAACGGACGGTAATTTATGAAATTGGTTTTTTCACGGACGGATTTTCAGACTGTGCCGGCCGCATTGATTTACGTAGGTACATAATAACTTTATAGGTCCATTGCCGGTTGTCATAAGATTATATTTTGATTGGATGACAAAAAATAAACACAAGTGATTTTTTTTTATTTTTATAAATAATAAATGATTAAATCCTGCAAATAAAATAGCCGTCCGTATAACATTTTACAGACATTGCCAAAATAATACAAATCATTTTTGTTATAAATAATTTAATTACTGAACTAAGTAACTAGGTCACCATTTTTAACAAGTTATTGTTGTGTTATAAATAATATTAAATTATGATATAAATTGATAAGAGTTCAGAGTTGACCGATTTCATATCTAAATATGTATTATGCTGCCACACAAATATTTTAGATCGGTTTGTTTAAAAACAATATTATTGCAAAAAAAAGGGATCTGAATTTGAGGGCAACCTAGATTTTTTTTACTTTCATAGCTTTCTTTCGAAACCGTTAAATTTGCTTGAGTGCTTTTTCGATTTGTGCAGCAGTGTTTCAGTGTTGACTTTTTAGTGCTTAACGGATCTTAAATAATAATAATCTGCAATTTCATGACTTGGATGTAGAATTATCTTTGCAGAAATCTAAGTTAGTGTTTAAAAATGGAGTTAGTTTTTGTTCTAATTCTTTCCACGAACAAACTCCTTCTTTGCATATCGTTCTCAAAGGCTCTTCATTCAAATAAAAAACAACTTTAAAGTCGTCGTCTCCTTTTGTACATCTGAAACAGAATATTTTTCAATTTAAAGTTATTTAAATATGTGTTGAACTTTCTCATTAAACCAAGAAATTTTAAAACACTTGGGAAACAGAACAAAATATATAGTACCCTTTTTGTTACTTAAATAAAGGTTACTTGCTAAACACATAAAGATAAATTAAAAAATAAATTTGGATTTTTTACATTAGATAGAACGTCAGAAGCAAAAACACACATTCACTCACTCAACCACACCTAGTCTCAGAACAAATCTTTGCGAATCACATAAAGATTTGTCACATATGGGGATCGAACCCACAACACTAGTGCAGTGGACAGCGGCGAGGCGACCGCTAAAACCACTACACCACACATGCAGACGAATAAAAAAACACATGTGCTTACTTGTTTAAAACAGCCATTAGATTAGTAGAAAACATCGAAATTTTGCTTGTTCTCCATTTCCGATGGGGATTTCTTCCCTCTCCCGTCAAAGGATTTGCGTCTTTAAAGAGTCCCAGTGATGTAATAGCCATATCTGTCATAGTAGATTGAACTACATAAGTAGTAATTTTATTGCCTTGTCCTTCTTTGACATCGTGAAAACTTCTTAATAAATCAGCCAAGACTATTTGCCCAAGAAATTGGTGATATTCCGTTGGTATACCGTAGCCAGTTCTGTAGTAATGTCTCAAGTCTCCAGTGTATTCCATCACTTCCAAATCTTCAGAGGTAAATATTGCACACCAAGGGCTAAATTTGATCAGGATACCGTTTGAAGTGTAACGGCATAGATCCCATAAGGCTATTATGTTATCATCTGTTAGAGAATCAATACCGAGCTTTCGCTGAATCCGATCTTTTGACTAAAAGATAATATAAATAGAACAACATAAAAAGGTAATATAAATAATTAAGTTAATAGATATAAATGCGGAATATATTTTACTAAGGAGCTTTCATGTTACGGCTGGGAGTAAAAGAAAAGTGAGAATTATTACAATACTAAACGACTGAAATTAGGCAATTAAATTATATCATAGGCCTACCTAATAAGGCCACTTATTTATTTAAAAATAATATTGAAAAGAGCTTACAGCAAGAAATTCTGTGGAGTTAAGGTATTTTTTTGCTTTCAAGTAAAGATCGTTGGAATGCTTATAACCTCTTAAATATTTACTGCAAGACCTGTAAGGCTGAAACATAATATTATGATGTATATTTTTTCATTTTTATTTTAATGCTGTGTTCAAATATTGAATAATATATAGATCAAAACTTTACTGCTGCATAATCGTAGCCATCTCGAGGTGGTTCAATGAATAGATTCTTAAAGCCAAAGCCATCAACAAAAGCCTTAATACTGTCTTCAGTCCATTTGTCTCTCACGGGACGGAAAGTATAGTTTCCTTTGTCAAGGTCCGCTAACAATTTGGGAAAAGCTTGCTTCAATCTCCGGCCTATGCCTGCCAATTCTTGATAGCCTTCTTCAGAAAGATAACTTGGTTTATCAAAAAATCCATCTTCGGGAGCCCAGGTTTTTAAATTATCTACATCTTGAGCACAGAATGAGCTGTTTCCATTTTCTAAATCAGATACGATTTGGTCCCTTACAAAAAGGACCTCTTCCATTAATTTGCCGAATGTTGCACCAGGATATCTTTTTCCGTGTCTCACAAGTCCCCAAACGCTAACTGGTTCACAATCTGTGGAATAGGTTTTAGTTGTGGTTTTTGTAGTGGTAAAAATTGGAGTAAGTAGCAAAGTTTTATTTTAAGAAATATTTATTCATAAATTCAGAAAATTGTGTGGTCGAGCGACATGATTGCAATATCTAATATGATGCAAATTATCTTTTAATTTCTTGCATGATGAAATAAACAACCAGTCTTCCCACTAGTCACTAAAATAGCAATCAATGACTACACATTATTGTTTAAAATTAAACAGTCATACTACATTTAGGTTTGCCTGATCTCTATGGAGCTTTTTGTATAAATCGAAACATTAGATACTTTTGATTGTTTAAAATTAAAACCCAAGTATTTATAAATAAGCTAAACTTACCATACAATTTTCTTATTTTTACCTTTATCCTTCCATTTACCTCTGTCAGCCACAGGCTCGCTTCCACTCACTTCTTTTCATTTCATACCTTCTTTTCTATGCTTTGGCCTGCCTCTCCCTGACATTCCATCAACATTTAAACTGATCAATCACTCTTTTATACACATGCCCATAGAAATCTTAATAACTAGTCAATAGAAATGCTATCGACTATCTTTTAACACTGGGACGCATGTCGCCGGTTTTCAAATACCACTACATAACCAAACAATAAAAACACAATTTCGCCTACACATACATTTTGTATTCCTGCAAACAAAATTATTCTTTTTGCGATGACATTAAGCAATATTTTCTAAAAAACTAATAATCTTTAGGCGTCCCAAACAACACTGGTAACCACGACAACTCCTCAACTCGCACTTGTGTTCGACTAGACACATGCGCGGCGACAAGGTCACGCGTCTTTGACATTTCTATTGCCTTGTTATTAAGATTTCTATGCACATGCCTTTCATTACTCCTCATGGATGTTAAAGCTATTAATTTTATTTGACGTCTCAATCATTAACTACAATTATTAAACAAGCTGATTTAAATTTAATTAATTAAATCATTCACTTACCAGGCAGCTTCACAACAGAATCCCGTAAATCACCCCTAAGCATATTGTACGGAGTCTTGCTTGAAAATAACCGATACTGACATCCTGCATTCCAGTAACAAGCTAATGGTGTCCCAGTTTGTAAACATACTATCAATAGTACGGACAAAACTAATTTCATTATCATATTTTTATTACACCCTACCACACATGACACTTTCCGAACGATAGAGGAACTACTAACAACATATTTGAAGTTATTTTTAAAAATGTTAACATTTGCGATCAGCTGCGATATTATCATGAAACAATAGTTCGAACACATTTAATGTGTTAACGTAGGCAGATGGGTTTGCAAACTTTATCCATAATATTATTAAAATTCACATTATTTATGGATAAATTTATGGAGAAGGTATGCGTATACCTTCACCATAAATGTATGTGTACAGGTAGGTCGAATAATTCGAAAAAATAAAATTGATTAATTAGGTATTGTAATGTCAACAATATACCTTAAACAAATGGCAACGTCAACTAGATAAGGTGTGTAAATCTTTAACTTTTCGTATTTTCACTAATATATTATGTTTCGATGTGTTATTGTGCATTTTTGCGGCCTTACTCTTAAAAGAAAAGGCAAGACATCATAAAAATATAGATATTATTTTCCCATTTAGTTTATAATATAGAAACATAAAAACCAGATGGAGGTCATACCATGACCCATGAGAGAACGAACGAATTTTAACATTTAGCTGTGTAAACCAAATACACCTTGGTGGCTGGTAGATTTATATATGTTATTACATTACTGAATTTGTGTCTAGAGACGAACAAAAAAAAACGAAAGAACAAATTAGTTTGGCACAAATATTTTATTTTTCAACTAAGTATATAATTTCCATTCATTTATCAATACGACAGTGACGTTTATTTTCGCTAAAACATTTATCTTCGTGAAGTTGTCTTAATATTTTGAACACATTATTATATCAATATATTTGTATTATCATTATTAAATTGAACATTTGATGATGCAAACAAAATTTTCGCAAGAAACAAATAATTTAAATTTACTTTAGGAACGGGGTATTAAATTTATAATATTATTATAAGAAGATTTAGTATCTTCATTTCCATCACTGTCTTAGTAATAAACTTCTCGCTAAAAATTACATATAATATTTAAATATAATACCTAATTTTCATTCACGTATTTACAATAATATACAGATAAAATATTGGTTAATAACTATTCAATTTAGTCTCTAATATTAAATTGGCGTTCCATCGTTAAAATTACAATAAATAAATAAAGGGACTGACTGACTTAATCCAATATAATAAATTATACTCAAATACACACATTTAAATAACTATAATTTATAATTTTTCAACATAGATCTTAGTACACAATAACCATCAAAGATAAAAAAAAAATGATCTATCAATAATTCCAAATAATGTTGCTTCTAATACTAATAGTATGTTCAATAAAAACAGCTTCGTGAATGTTATCTACAGTCAGCAGCGTGGGCATACACTATTGTATGTAGATAACTGCTTACTAAGCTCTGATTGCTATTTTTTAACCTCGCACACGGTTCGATGTTTTTTTAAGCAGCCTGAACGCGTTCGGGCTTTGATGAAAATCGCTTTAAACAGTCCCTGTTCGAATTCCTCGCCTCACTAGGCTTAAAAATGCCTGTAAAATAATTTTGATGAGTTTCAATTTAAACTTTTTAAACATATTATTTTGTACAAGGATTTTGATTGCCGTTCGTACACAGGAATGTCATGTATCGGAGTGCCATTTTTTTCATATTTATGAAACAATTATGGCAAGACAAATGTTCAACAATGTATGCAATCGATTCGTTATTAAAATAAGTACTAGTATTTACCAGTTATTAATTTTGGCAAAAAGTGTATAATTAGTCGGTCAGTCCCTCAAAGTAAATCTAAATCGAATACCTACTCATAAATTATGAATCGTAAAAATAAGCGTAAACACATTTTATATTATCTATCTAATTACATACAATTAATTATCTTATTGACGGCTGGTACCTATATCGAATATAAAAACCCATTTTATTCATACTGGCGTATTAATTATTGTTGAACATTTTCATATTTTTAGCCACAGTAATAAAATAAAAATAATAAACAAGTACTAAGCTAGCAACAATAAACATATCAGAACGATAGTCAAAAGAGGAAAAATATAATAGCCGTCATGCCGTCACAAATAAATATTATGAGAACAAGTTTTATTTTGTATCTGCTAATATTCTTTTGTATCAGTTTTCTCATAACTATATTAGGAATGGCAAACCTTTGTAACATTATCGATGTGTACATTTTCATCTTCGAATACCAAGATACATAAGTCCCATTATATAAGCAATTCGTATGATTAAAACATAGTAATTTTCAACGTTTTGAATTGTTGTCACATAGATCGGTATTAATGCGTTTCACTCACGGCAGCTAATTGATTTAATTGTCTTACACAGTGTAAGTTTTGCAAAGCAGTTCTCTTGCCAGTTATGTCTTTTAATCGCAATAAATAAAGCAAGCAAAATAATTGCGATAATTCTTGTTTTGTTTATCTCAATTAAAAAATAGAGATACTAAGAGAATTGCCATGCATAACTTGTCATCGTGTAATTGCACTATTAAACTAGGCATACATTGTAGCTGGAGGCCGTGTGTCTTTCAATTTCTTTTGTAAGATTTTATGGAATTGACGAGATGTAAATATACATTATTACATTATAACTGCCGTGTACGAACTGCTTAAGATAATAATTGTGCGTGTCACGTACGTCATATAGATTTGCTATACCTTGATTCAAATTAAAAATACCATAGAACATGCCCATACAACTTACAAAACGTTATACTACTTAAAATCAATTTCATATTGTTATTTTAAGTTACAATACCTACGTTAAGAGAGAGAAATGCATAAGACTTTAAATATCACTAGATGACTCACATCCAATAGATTTAATCCATTATTTTATATCAAACAAAGTTAATATGTTGGTCCGAAATTGGAATAGAAAGTCTGCAAATTAAATTTCGTTGTTTTGCCGAACAATATCAATAAATTAAGCAAAACACAATTAAAACGAGATAACGGACAATTTATGAAAGTACCAACTTAAAAAGGCCACAAACATTTAGAATAGGTAGTAGAAGAGTAATAGGGATATATTGATTGCAATCATGTTGTTAAATATAATGTAATGGTTACTAAAACAACACCTATGGGCTCAGATTACAGAATAAAGGTCTATCGGACTGTTGTTTTATAACGCAAAAAAATAGTTTATTTGTATAAAGATTGTAAAAGAAGGGTTGTTGAATATTTAACAAGAATGGCTGTTAATAGTGCTTCTTATTGTAAAAGCCTTATCTTTTCACAATTTGATAGAACAGTAAAGGATGGAAAGTGTGTGTTTAATAAATACTGCTGGCTACTTTTATATCCACTTGACTTGTGAACCAGTACTCTTTTGCATGCATTCATTAATTGAAAATGCATTAGTACTGTAATGATGAGTAAGAAGTAGCAGTTGCAGCCGCAAAGGCTGGCCTGAATTAGATTAAATTTAGAACCAGTAGCATTTGAGTTTATAGATTGGTTAAAACACTGGAAACGGAGATTCCAGAGTTACGGGTTCAGGTCGCTATTTTCAATATTGCAATCCTAATATTGTAAGGAGCTAGCGGTTTGAAAAATATATTTAATTTAGTCATACAGCAACCGAAGTCCTAATTAAATTGCGGCATACTGTGGTGAGATAATATATTTGATAGATTACTAGCTGTGTGCACATTTTGGCAAGCTGAACAGAATGCGAGTATATTCGATTTATTTTCTCTGTCAAGTGCTTATTTTTCAGGCCGAGTAAAAAATGCTGATGACGCAATTTGAGTTGACTTTGAGGAATGGCAATGCAGTGCAGGAAAATAAAAAATAAAGCAATCAAAAATATAGAACGTCTTTTTACAGCTTATAATTTATAATAAATAGATTATTTTTTATTTTTTGTTGGTTTTTCTTTTAAGTCGCGACAAAACCATAATATTATGTTAAATATATTTTAGAAAGTTAAGAAACATTTTGTTTTAATAAACTTCAAACTGCCTCTATTTATTTTGAATAAAGAACAATATAGGCATTAATTTAAAAGCTAGTAAAAAGCCGTGGATGACCCATATAAAATAATAAATTTGAATGTTTTGAAGGTGTTTATATATTAAACGATATAATAAATTATTTATATAAGGCGTTTACAATAAAAGGAAAATGTCATGGTCGATTCTTCTAATATGGCATTGTTGACAAAACTTGATCAATGTATAAAAAGAACGAAGAATTTCATTTGAAGAACGAAGTACCTACGTAGGTATAACAAGACATTTATTTAATAAAAATATAGTTCTCGAAAACCAATTTTCAGAAGAAAATAAAATCAAATTATAGGTATATTCAATATTCATACTTGTGCTGACCTACAGAAACGTTGACTTTCAGCTAAATATACTATTTCAAATGAAGGAACTTTAAGAAATGCTAAGCGAAACTAGAAACTACCTAGCTTCTCAAAGATTTATCTTGTTAAGACACTCAAGTCGGCTTTATTTTGGTTTGAAGACTGCTACAGTTAGGTAAATGTCAACTGCATTATTCTCAGGAATGCATTAAATTATTTTTCACCTCAGCAGCTTGGCGTCCTTTGTTGTGTGAAAACAGAGAGCAAAATTCAATTCTGATTTGAGCGTGAGGAAAAATGACTTCGAAATATGAAAGTCATTGATGTTATTTCAGCGCGAGGTTAAGTACTATAAAAATATTCGAAGAATTGAATGTTTTTGTTGTTTTTATATAGTTGACTTCATTGAGCGTTCATATTCCCAAAACAGCGAGCAAATAAGTAATAAAAAACTACAGCTTGTGAAAAATAAATATTAAGTATATAAAATGAAAGTGATCCTAGAGTAAGTACAAAAAACGATTCAGAAAATATTGCTTTTTTCAGTATCATTCGCTAAACTTATTAATAGGTAAAAGGTTGGTTAATTAAAAATATTTGAAAATGAACAGGATCAATATTATACATACATATAATTTGTTTGTATTTAGAGAGAGAAAAGTCTAAACTAAAAACTACAAGGGTGCAACTCTAGGAAGAAGTGTTTTAAATTCTAAGATTATCAACTAGGCATAAACGCTTGGCAGTTTTTTTAGTCGTAAATCCGAATTAAATTCTAGCTATAAAATATAGTTTTGTCAATTAGTATAAAGATGTACATAGTCTCCATTACATATCGTTCCGACAAAGGTAGCAATCAAATTAATGAAATATATAAATAGATATTAATTCAACGTAAATGGGCATCTAAAACAAATTAGATTGTATTTAGATGAAGGAGAAGAGAACCGCAGAGACTCAGTTCGCTACGATCACGGCCAACCAATCCTTTCGCTTCGTTTATTTTCCTAAATCGCTTTACAAAACTTGCTCGTTGAGTCGAGAGCTTTTCAGCGACCGCTTCGATATTCAATAATCATTAATCAAACCACGTTAATGTGATACTTTTTTGGTAAAAGATGGATTGAAAATACTGTCAAGGCAACAAACGATAAGTATTATTAAAACGATATTGGAAAAGTATAAAAATTATGGCGTGGGGACATTATGTAAGATTGGATCATCTTACTTATTTAATATTTAAAAAACTCGTCTAACTATACGAACAGAATGACTAGCCAGTACCACAATACTACCTACATTTATGCTCGTAACACTATTTACTCTCAGACCTTACTATTGTTTATCATACATTACTGCTCTTGGGGCCCCTCTCTAATTAATTTATTTTCATTACACAAAAAAGAGTCTCTATGCTCCCTTTGTAGAGACAACACAGTTATATTTCCTTTACGTACACGCAATTAAGTATAATACAGTCATTGTTCAACTTTAATAATATAAACTTTAATAAAGTTTAATTTCTGATGAATTCCTTTTGCGTATTTGCTTTTGTTTGTTATAATAAAAATTAGGAACATCATTCCTTAGGACTGCTTTCATTAATATTCGCGGGTTATCAACACCGCCATATATGTACTTTCAATACTAAACACAATGGAATTTTATCATAATAAATGTTTTACTCATAATTTTCTATACTTTACTAAGAACAATGTTCATAGAAGAGAAATATCTATCATCATCTAGACTATAGGTTAAAGCACTTCAAATAATGGTCATAGCTATGTAATATTCTTTCACATAAAACATTTACAATCATCTTTATCAATTCTACGTTGTTACTCGTACATAGTATGCCTAATAAAAGCTTATATCAATTTATGGACGTTAACAACTCCGAACTTAACTTACTTACCGAGTACCAATGTTTAAATTGTTTGACGCAGATCTAATATTGAAAAAGCAATTAAATGTAAAGTAAGGCAGCCTTTCAAATGTAATAATAATATCAAGACACTGAAATGAACACCGATTCACTATCTAACGCCTGCGAGACGTGTCCGCATCAAACAATGTAAAAAAGGCACTAACTCAACCACTAAGGGCGTATTCTGGTCGATACTCCTTACCGCTCTCTCGTCGAGCGGCGATGACAGATGAAAAGTGATTCTGCACAGACCTATTCCTTTCCAAATGCGCATTACATCTTTCCGTTCATCCCGGATCTTGTTTAGGATCTAAATTGGCTCTTCTTTCTTGAAGCGCGGCCAACAATGCCTCCCTTACTTCACGTTCCGAGCTGCGCCACAATCTTATTAATTCGTCTTCCGATAATAATGACAATTCTGACCTAGCTCCTACTGGAGGGATTCGAGGATACGGGGGAGCGGGTGGAAGATCTTGGTCATCGCTCGAAACTAGTATTTCTACACTGGCTCGAGAAGTAGGGCAGTCTGTGCTTAAATAGTTCTCAGATCTATCAGACACATCTTGATAGGATCGTGTAGATGAACCTTCCGCTCTTTGCACCATTGGCGATGGTGTTCGGAGTCTTGTGTTGATGTCGGGCGGAGAGCTCGTCAAACAGCTAACGTCCCGACTCAGTCTTCTTCCTATGTTATGACTTGTGCGTTCGTAAATATTAGAGACTGAGTCTGAACCTAGTACAGAGTCAGTACTGAACCGTCTTACGTTGAGTCCGGCAAGACTGCATCTTTTTCTGCGTCCTCTTGGAGAGCGTAGTTGTCGAGGGGATCGGCCTGGACGGGGTGAGCGGCTAGAAACATCAGGCGACGGTGATAAGAATTTTGATTCGGTGAGCTCCTCAGAGGCTTCAGTTGTCTCCACCGGTTCTTGTTCTTTTATTGAACCCAAGGAGTGATCTCGTTGTTGTACCCTGATAAAATTATAATTTTTCGTATTTCAATAACATAAAAAAATCTTTGTAATTTTTTGTATTTCATAAAAATATATATAAATTATTCCAATGTTAAAAGTTTATTGAATGCAAACGTTTCAAGAACGCACAGAATACAAATAATTACTTACTTTCTTATCGCTTGAATCATTTCATACAGCTGAGCTTTACTTTTGCGACGTCGCCGCTGTTCGTGTTCCTTCTGAAACAAACGCACATTCCTATCGTAATCTGAACATACGTAAATGTCAAGTTAAATATTGGTAGAATAATATAATTACCCTTTTGACACTCTTCTGAAAAAGCGACGTGAAATGGCCTTGGCGTATTGTATTGACAAGTTCTCTCGCTGCGTGATGCGGTGAAACGAGCTCCACACAGTTAATGAATCTGTAGAGTTTCTGTAACAAAAGATTCATATTACGCCGAACGAGTTTGAAAAAAGACAAGGCGTAGATAACAATACGTGTAAGAAACGTGACTCTAAGACAAAGTGTAAAGAAAAGCGCCCGTTTAGTGTTTAAAGACGGTATGATCAGTCTCGGTCGACATAATCCCACCAGGGGTTTGGCTTCACGGTTGAGAAGGGCAAACAAAGTACTATCAAAGTACGCCCGACGCCGCCGGCCAACTTAGAACATGCCATATATGCCTTTGACTTACGCTTGATATCATAGTACATTACAATTTAGCTAAGAGGATTAACTTAACTTGGTAACATTTACAACACGATGTGGCCGGACTTTTGCCCGCTACCCCATTAACGATATACTTGAAACATAATGGTTAGTTTTACTCACATTACGCACAAAAAAACTAGTGTATGTTAGAAGATACATTGCGAAATAAATGAGGCTTATCTACTAACGAGCGCTTTTATTGATTTCGGTTTCTCTCAACTTAATCGGAGCGTATATAATGAGTTTGAAATAAATGTTCTAAAAGTGTGAGCTTACTTGTTTTATATTTGAAGCGTTAATATATTTTCAAGAAAATCCTTTAATTACACATTTAATTTTTGTGTTATCTAAGTTTTTTCTAGGCAATCATCAATATCAAAGGTGCAATTAAAAATGACGAGCTGACCCGTCACTCTTATTGCTTAGTTACCGTAGTTTCTACGACAATATCCACAATTTTATTCTGCTATTCAAAACCGAAAAGAATGCAACAAAGCAAAAATCATTTAACGCTAACGCGACTTTGTTATATGCAAATAGAGGAATACAACTAAATAAAATTATAGTGTCTGTATTTAATGTCAAAATAACAATGTTTTTATCTAGTTTAAACGATACCTTTAACTAAAATACAGGTTTAAAATTTTTAGTCTATCTGTCTGTCTGTCTCTATCGGCTAATCTTCTAATAAAATTTTAAATGCAGGTAACTGACAATAAGATGACACGCTGTAGAAACCGCAGTTTTTCTTTGATAATCGCTATGCAAATGCGCTAATTTTGAGAACTACAGTAGTTCTCAAAATAAGCGCATTTGCATAGAGATTATAGAGAGTGAGACTATCAAGAACAAAAAGTATTTTTAAATTCGACCAGTAACTGGTCTTACTCTCAATAAAAGAATTTAGATATAAAACATTGTGGTCATCTCCACGGGAGCGGAGTAGTAAGGTTGAACGCGGGTCAAAGCACGGGAGCAGCTAATATTTAATACAACGAATTCCGGGCGAAGTTGCGGACAAAAGCTAGTATTAAAAATATAATAAAATAAAAAATCCTTTTATTTTCTTAGCAGTACATAGCAAAAACTTACATTCTAAACTTATCTCTTATTAAAAAAAATATTAAATCTAACCTTATTCATGTCTTTCCTATATTAAGTTTTATTTATTTATTAAAATACTGCATTAATATAAGTAAACAAAAGAATTAAAAAATTAAAAATATATGTGTTACAAATCTATTTAAACCTACCTGACTAAAGAACATGATGTTTCTACTTCGCCAAATGGTTCCTTTCGGTTGATGACGCAGAACAGGTAAAGTGTACTTGTAAAACAAATGCTCCAGGATTAATATAAGGCAGCCGACCACCACACCGACGAGAAGTAGGATGAACACCCCAGCCACCGCCGCAACACCTGCGAATAACACCTAGGTAAGCTTGCAGCTTAAAGTTTAACTTCGTAATCTGTCTTATGCAGAAAAGGTATAGTACAAGTATTTTAAGACAGTTTCATTTTCCAAAAACAAACGCACAAAGTTATAATAAAATTGGGGCCCGCACACTTGTAATTGCGCTTTGACTAGAAAAAGCACAACAAAAACCAGTCAATGTGCAAAATATTGATCATGTTATTGCAGGTGTGCGGATAGCCATTAAACTTGAAGTTACAATAAAAAGTTTCTTGATTCTTTAAAATAATTGTCGGACATTAATTCAAGTCGGTTTCCAATATTACTGCATTTACAAAAACATTACATAGCATAAAATCGCTTTAAGCAGTAAGGCCGCCCTTTGTACATTTTTCTTTTCGTTGTAACCTCTTAAGTTGTTTATGTTATAGAAATTATGTTCAAATAAAGTATTTTCTATCTATCTATCTATCTATCTGTATTGGCCATCAGAATTGGATGATTGGTCTCATGTTTTGCTTTATATAATGTCATATTTAAATTCCAACTATTTAAGAGCAGCAGTTTTTCAATTATGTTGTTTGCCAAGACATATCGCAAGAAAACTGTTTTTAATTAATCATGGAAATAGCAAAAGTTTGTTTTGAAAGTATAATTTAAACCAAACATTTTATCAGTACTGCTGTAGGCTACTAAATTACTGTGAGTTATTTTGATTTAAATTTTATCAAGATCAGCACTTTCCAAATATTTATTAATAAAATTTAATCCAGATTCCTAAAAAAGGAACTGGCAAAACATTCCTGCCCCTTATTACGATTGATGCTGATTGTGACTCAATTAGATTCAAGTGTCAACACATTTTGACTCAATACATGACTCTAATTCAATAATAATCACCAAAAATCGTAATGGGCGCCGCGCCGGTCCGATCGAAAAAATGTTTTTTTATTGAGAACACCTAGATTTTTAAATTGAGAATATATTTTATCGATCACTTTTTATCAATTATGTGGTACTGTGGTACTCGTAGTTGAAATAAACTGCGTAGACTGCATGAAACTTATTACGTTTTAAAACTGAAATAAACGCATCATTTTATTATTTATTCTATAAGTTTTCAGCTTTACTCTCTATAGTAATATTATTATTAAAATAACTTTTATTTTTGTCAAGATTCTATGAGTAATATTTGTAGGATTGATAGTCTTTATATTTCTTTATAGATTCATATCAATAAATTGGACCTCTGCAAATAAATTATTTAATATTTTATTGGTTCCACTTTCACCACGATGTATGAGAGCTATTATATTAAGTAATCTAACAAATTGGCAATTGCTATTTTATGTAGAGGACCATTGACAGTGATTGATCATTTATATTGAGGAATGATTGAAGATATATTTTGATAAGTTTTATATTATGAGCTAATTTTTAAGAGTAGGTAATATAGATTAACTCAGACCTATTTCACTTTTAAAACTCATGACTTTTTCTTTATCCTTTTCGTTGCGTTGTTGGTGCCAACAGACTCAAACGCAAATAGGTATTTTAGTAATATGATTATTGACTCAGTTTAAAGATATTTTTGGCAAATTAGAATTGATCTTAATATAATAGATATAACTGATAGAAATACTCGCCAGAAGACCACTGCTTGATTTCTGGACTGTCATCAATAGGCGTGATAACAATGTTTTATTTTTGTATGTAATTGAAACACCTCATGATATTAGAAATATCTTTTAAATAATTACTTTGGTATCACATATTCTGCCTAAGTTAATACAATTTTAAATACACTTTCATAATAGATTAGCCCAAAGCTCCAAATAGACGCCTACATAGATGTGACGTCATCGCTTGTATGCGAAGTTATTCATTTTGTTTGATACCTATATGAAGTGTTGCGGTTATGAAAAAAAGTGTAATTACGAACATTTTTTTTAGAATTTTGTATGTCTGTCTGTTTGTCTGTCGGTTTGTCGTTATATTAGTACGCGTATTTTTAAATTTGATGAAATTTCACAGTTGTGTAGCTAACCACCAGTTAATACCAGTTTTTAAGTTAGACCAGCTGGTCTAACTTGAAAACTGGTATATAATTATTTTTGTATTTTACTCTTAGGGGGGTAAATTAAGGAGTGTAAGTTTACATGGGCGGTTCGTCAATTTAGCCGGCAATTACGTGAAATTCTGCACATAGGTTCCATATATTATATTATGACGTTAATGAACTATAAGATGAAATTATAGGAAAACGATTTCCCAAGGGTTTGAGTTAAGGGTTGTAATATTTTTAAATGTTTGTCATATTCCTTAAGTTTGAAAGAAGTCGAAGGCAAAAGCTATTCTTATATAAGACAAAACCTTTTTGTTCTAAACCTCAGCAAAAAAATTCATTATTATCTAAAAACCTTACAAAAAATGCTATTACGTTTAAAATTTAATAATATAATTAGTTCATAATTCATGAGGCCACGTGGATTCATAATTAAAAAGCCAGCGAGTCGTACGGACGGGCAGTAAGGGGCCAAATGCGGTTGAAAATAAGAGGCCAAGCGCCTCAGAAATAAGGGAGCAGGCGGCTAAAATTCCATAACTCAATTCCCTGGCGACACTTTACTTTTAATCGCGCCTTCGTGAAATTATTCCAAATATGAGATAAACATACTCTTCGTGTCAGCTCAGTTTTTTCGTCCAATAAATCCCATGTTTAATCTTTTAGGTCGGCTGGTGGTAATACCTCTCCCTACAACGACGTTGAGGAGTCGGATTAACGCAGGGGTGGCGATAAATTCTAATGAAATTTCCGTCAGTTGTGGGCCATTTGATTGCGTAGATGTAACGAATGTACATTAAAATAGTAGCAGTATAGTGATACCACGAACCTATGAGTGAATGTTAGATCTGAGCTAGTAAACTTATGTCAGTTGGAAGTAAGAATTCAGTAAATTACTTTCAGACGGTTTAGAGATGATTGAGCATGGAAAATTTTAAATCCCATTCATACAAATAGTTACTTTGCATAGTATTATTTGGGCTTTTACTTTCAGTTTCATCCAGTATCGCATGACGAGATAAAGTCTTAAGCGGAGAACTGATTTTACTTCAGCGATACGTAAATATTCATGAACTCTGAAGCAACCAGCCCCGTTTCTCTTATTGTTTTCATAATTGTTTCTGTCTGCATAGTTGAAAAGTTCTTTAAAAGTAACAACACTATCTTTAATATAAATCTTACCGAGTGGCTTTGGTTGGATTCCGTAGTCTGGGCTGAGTTTAAAACAAGGCAGCCCGCCGTACCACTTTTCTGTTAAAATATCCATGTAGCCGTTTGAAGAGTATTTAGCTATAACTGCTGATATGCTGTCCTGAAACAAGTAAAATCGATTTAACAACGAATTCATACAAACACTACACCTACAAATGTAGTTATTTTTGTTTGTCGAAATATACAGGCCAACCCGGCCGATAAAAAAAGAAACAATAGCGTCACATCTGTGTCGATTTGTCTGTAAAACAAAGCGTCAAAAATAAACGAAAAATCTGAAAGCATGTCACGGCGAAACAAAAACTCACTATACTCTGTTGATTTATGTCACTGATTCGCGTAAGCCTCAGGGGTATACTGAACAACGTCAAGATAAAATGACGTATAATCGGTGGAGTCGGAGCTACATGACACTCAGCGATCGATCACACCATTAGAAGGCTCGTGTACGTCATCCATCAATATTTTGGGGCAAGGATCCGAAAATCCTAAGTCGACTTCACCACGACGGCTCTCTATAAGTCCTCCATTTCATGTAAATATACACTACATTTCTTTGGGTATGGCATTACCGTCGTATTTTATCCGTCTAGGTAGGTATTTAACTTTGTCGGCAAAGTTTTGATAATTATCTGACTTATGTTTGAATATTTTAGTAGGTTAAAACACTCTGAGACGATAACTGTTCTAGTTTTAGGTAAGAATCTAGTTGTAAGTGAAGCTTTCACTTACATTTATCGCCAAAAAGCTTCATACCGGCGCACAGAAGTGGAAAAGTACTAAGTTTGTTTAATTTGTTTAGTTTTATCTGCTACGTAAAAAAAAAAATGTTGAGTTGTATTATGTTTACCTTGAGAGGGAATCCCTTCGCCATACCGATAGCATACGCATCGGCTAATGGATGATCATTAATTCTCTGTAGTTTGCATCCATGATCAGTCGCGCGGTAATAATCCAAAACAGGAGTGTCAGCTACTAAAAGGTCCAACGTCCCGTTTCTGAAACAAAGTCACTATTATTATTTTTGTATTTTTTTATCTTTGTTTACTGTCTTCTTATGTGCTTTCAAGTCTACTGGAAAACAAAACATTTTATTAGACAATTTAGAATTTTATCCAATTTCAATAAGGACTAAACTTAATTTGGCACGAATTTTCTCTTTTCATCTGACAAAGTTAGTTGCTCTTGGATATAAAATGTTCCTTTGTTTTGACTGGTGACAGTTTATTGCTTAATTGGTGAAATGCAAAAGCGGGTACTAAACCTGACTATAAAATAGAAGTACTAAAGAGTGGTAATAAGTGACCATCGGAATGATTTGACCTAGGAAGTTTTATGACTTCATAAAATTCAAAGCGCTTTTGAATCATATTACCGCAGTTGGTTTTTCGATATTCAGATTCACCTTCAATTAATTGATGTTTTCGTTTGGAGATAAAAGGAACGAATAAAAAAGATTAATTGTGACGAAGATAATTATTCATTTTAATTTATAAGATTCACTGCACAGATTTTCAATTAAATTGTATCCAATTGTGAAGCTCTATAAACATAACGTCAGCTAACAGCCAAAACTCATAATTTATTTTTTATTTGTGTTTATCAGTCGATGATAATCGGAGGATCAATGATCCATACATAAAACATATTAATATACCGCATCGCAAAACCAATCTACCTTAAAAAAGTGGTAAATATACATTTTTATTTGTTTTCTCAATTAATTTCCATTGCCTAATTTACTAATATACTTGAATAGTACTCTTTATTTAATGGAAAATATAAATAAATGAAAAATTAACTACATTAGTTCAAAAATGGGTAATGTCTGAATATGCTTAAAAATGCAAATTGTTAACGACTGGAGCTACCAAGCGAAGGCAAAGCGTGTAACTTTAGCATTAAATTACAATTAAGGCGCCAGATGAATGAACTTTATTACTTGTATGTCGTACGTCAAGAGGTTTAATGTCATATCTTACCTGAGTCTCTGAATGCCCTCTTCAACGTCTTGGAGTGCGTAACGACGCATGTGCTGCGCCAATGCTGGGTGATTCCTTTGAATGTAATACTCAGCCACCGAAGATTTTGCGGTACCAACTTTAAGAGACATCCACTGAAATAAAACCACACGTATGATTCAAGATCTTAAGTATTATGAAATAAAAATATTCAGATTATTAGTTATACATACGTTATCCCGTCCTTGATAATCATCAACAGCGTTATGAAAAAACAGTCCGGCGATCAGAGCGGCAATGTTGGCAGTGTAGCTGGCTACAAATATCACAGAGAAGCCGCCCCAAACGTTTATTAGAAACTTGTTAGGCCAACTCTTAGGAGCCTTAAATGCGACCAAATGCCCACATAAAAGTCCCCACATAACCCATAGGGCACTGGAAATGCTGAAATTCTTTGATCTTTGTCGTCCCCACGGGTTTAATCCAAAAGGAGAGAGCCATTCGTATATAGCCACGGCTATAGCAGTTACGTTTAAAGAAGTAAATATTGCTATCCATAATTCAGGTGAAAATGGTAATAGAAATGCAAGCAGAGGTATGTCTGGCTTTTGGTTTGGAGCGGATAGGGCTGATACAGCGCTGAAAAAATATGGTTGGCTATAGTCTATTACTTCCGCTCTTGCTGAGGATACACTTAGCGCTGCGAATGACATATGAGCAGCTCCAGATACCAAATCTCCAACAACACCGTTCCATTTCTCACAGGTTTCAGATGGATCAACATCAAACATATCTGGGTATTCTTCTATTTCTTCTTCCAATGAATTATATGCGGTACGATATGGTGAACGACTCTTTTTATTATTGTTTGTATTTACTTGTAAACTTTCACTAAACATTTTTTTGTAGTCAAATATCCTAGAAAATGGTTTTATAAGTTTACGTGAACCATACAAGCCGTCCTCTACAATATATAAATGAAAATCGAATTCTAGTTCTTGTGCTATATTTTCTAGAAGATCCATTGCTAGACCATAGCAGCAATGAGTATCCATTTTAGAATATATTGGCTTGGGTGTGGGGAAGAAGAAATCCTCAACTTCTAGATCACTTTCTCTTTCTAATACATTGAAGGCCAGAGTAAGGTTATCTCGGTCATTGGTTTGAGGCCGATGGCAAGTAAGGCCTCGAAGGCACTGTCCATCCTCGTCAAGTTCACCTTCCATGACAAATGGCGGGGCAAGCGCTGTGACAATTCGGAATATAGTTCGAGCACCATCAGACTGTCCATGTGCGACAAGTCGTCCACCAGGCCATACTATTGTATGTAATCTGACACTTCGGCCGAGTACGCGTCCTACTTGTCTCCATGTATTTTCTCCTTCGGGACCTGGCACTAAATTCAGAAGTGCAAAGGAAGCTGTAAGTGAACGTTCTGGCCTTTCGGTACCACCTGCAAGTGCTGCAGCTGCAGATATACGAGTTTCCCTGTAACAAACAAACTGTGAAATATAATCCCGTACATGTATAATGAAGTCAAAGATAATACTGACGAAAGTAGGGTTCAAATCTTATATGACTTTTTGGCTAAAGTAGTCATTAAAGATTTAAACCTAGTTTCAAGAGTATAAAATAAACCACATAAACTTTATGTAGCCTAACTACCTGACTGATTTAACGACGTTCTTGTGACTGTTCCAAGAGTCACAGAAATAAATCCAGAGATCTGTTAAATTTTCCATCCTCATACGATGAAATGTTTATGGTGAGCATTGCGTTGAATATTTTATAAAGCATTTCGTACCGAACGTGCAGAAGGCAATTAAGGTTGTTAAGACTGAGATTTGTTTACAAGAATGATTTGTGCAGTTAGCTGCTGATTTTAAGTTTTATTTACAGAATAAAATTAGTTTTTAAGTTATAAAGATAAATAAAGATAAATTTGGATTTTTCACATTAGATAGAACGCCAGAAGCAATTACACTATCCAATGGTCCCAATGACAAGGCCAAATACACACATTCACTCACTCAAGCACACCCAGTCTAAGAACAAATATTTGCGGACAAATAGATGCGCATGTGGGGATCGAACCCACAACAGCAGTGCAGTGGAGAGCGGCGAGGCGACCGCTTAAACCACTACACCACACGTGCAGACAAATATATATAGGAACTTAGTTATATTTTTACTTGGCAGGTGTGGTATCTTCTATCTGGTAAGTTAGGGCACGACAATACTCTTAAAGCAACAATCCAAACATATCAACTTCGCCTCTTAATAATCAATAAATAAACAAGATAAAAATATCTTGCTGAGTATACAATTTGTTTTAAAATAAATGAAACAAAACATCACTTATAGTATATTTCTAAGAACCCGATTTTCTGCTATTGTATGGTTCCTGGGAATTAATAAGTGTAACAGACGGGAAGTGCATTGGACTCAATAAATTGAATTTTCTCTTTAGAATTTCTGCTACGATGCATTGAATGTTGCACTGCCGCGTTTTAGATATTTCATATACTTAATATCAAAGATTTAAACTCACTATAACTATACATCTAACTTGAAAATTTTACGAATTAATTTAGGTCATAACATAGCATAACGCCTTATTACCCAGAAGAGTGTAGCAGAGGTGTCCAATGCCACCTGTTATGTTTAGGTCCCATGGGATAGGGGATGAACTTATCGCCATCCGAGAGGACAAATTCTAAATTCCGACATAAACTATAATATTATATACCTACATACTTGTAATAATGTGCTCGCTATAACCTTTCATTTGAAACCAAACTTGTCTTAAGTACCTTAATTAATTAGGCAAAAAATACAGGCAATTTATATAATAGCTTACTATTATATATATTTATGTGTATATATGGGTCATTCTTACAAATCCATTGACACCTTATTCTTTAAAAGCCGTTAAGTAGTGTCGGCGCTATGATGGAACAAACAAATTTAATAGCCACATACAAAGACTGGCAAAGTTATTACCTTTCCTGCTTTCTTCCACGTAGTCAAACAAAAAAAAAATGAAAATCCATATGGTTAGAGTTTTGAGACTTTGAAATTGAGTTTTAATGTACAAAGCAGTTTTGAACAAACTGAGGTTTTGTCTTTTATACGAATACGGCAGTAAATCTTTTATCACAGTATTCAAGAAATTCAAATGCCGCAAACTCCACTGCATTTGGCAAGCCTGCCAAGTCTTCCCAATTTGAATCTCTTTTCTAGCTCAAAATATTAGCGAGAAATTCATATCGGCAATGTACTTAACTTATGAAATTGGATGGATCTGTCCTTTTTGGGAAGGAAATGGGTCTCAACCTGTAATATCCCTACCTTTCCGTCGATACCCACTTTCGAACCCAACCCGGCTAACCGAAAATGATAAAATAACAGTACATGCCTGATCCAATATTTTTACGTTCTATTTTAAAAAGAGCTCTTGCAAAATCGTCTATATTTTTATGAAATAAATGTTTGGCCGCAAAATATTTTCGAGCAAGCGGAATTTATTGCAATATAAAATTATAACGCCTGTAAAATGTTACATTAAATACAATGGCAAGTACATTCATAAACGTTAACAACATTTGAAATCGAAATCACATGATTATTACGGGTTTTAATTAGCTTACTAAGTAGAAACTCATTTAAAACAATTTTAGTTTGCACAGAGGTTTTTAGAAATTATTTTAGTCAGCAACTTATAATCAGCGTGACTAAGGGATGTTGTAAGTTTTGCTTAGCTCTAATCCCGGATTTGAAGACAGGACCAAGCGTCGCACCATAGTATAAATAGTAAGTTATCTTCGAACAAAGGTACATCGCGCCGTTTGTATGTACGCGTAGCGCTTGCCACGCCCCGGGTTCATGTACGTACGCACGCACACTACGCCGCTCGGCCAGTTTCTCGGTCAGCGGTAGTGCGGGCCGTGCCATTACTGTGAGCGGTCGCTGTTTGTTTAAAAAAATAGGTACGGTTACGCGCTGCACTGCAAAATGTCTTCGCGAGTCAATAGATATTATTGTGAAGTTTATGGTTGTTCAAACGACACTATTTCAAACCCAGAATTAACGTTCTTTAAGGTACCCTCTGAACACAAAAGGTGAGTTAATAAAATACGTATTTGGTAATAACTACTAAATACTTAATAATAATGTAGGTATGTTTTTTAAACAACGCCGTGCCGTTGCCTCTTTGGTTTATTTATTTCACAAAATTGATGTTACATTATGAATATGATGCGCAATTTTGTGATGTGTTATTAAATTATTTTTATTTTAACCGATATTAAAAAGGAAGTTCTCATAGTCTGTATGTATGTTGGTCTGCGATTATCTCGCATTTGGCTGGTTTTAATGTAGTTTTCAGAAGAGAACCTATATGTTAACCTGTATGTACTTATAAGATATTAAGTTAGAGTTTTTGTTTTATTTGTACTGTGTTAATCTATTTAATAGTAATAATAATAATAAAAATATTTTTCTGTCACAAATTTGTAATGTTTTTTATGCTTGTTTTCATTAGTAGCATAGATTTTCATTAGATTTTTTTTCATTTTTCTGTCTGTTCTAGTACCAGTATGTATGTACACATTGTTTTTACTCCTTTTCCTTTCTGCTTTAAGTGTAAGAGATTGCAACCTTATATACTACGGATAATTTTATTAATATAATATTGGTCTATTTGACAAAGAATTTAATTTCATAGTATTATTCTCTCCATAACCATTTCTGGTCATTGTATTTTGGTTGGTATAACTTACACATAACAATTATTGTCAATAAACAAACAAAATTGTATGAATTATTTGAAAAGATGGTGATCATGAGTTTCTCACCAGCTCTTCTCATGATGCAATACCCATCGGAGCTGGTACTTGGATTGATTTTAATTCAAACCTCAAAGTTGAATTGAAATCAATCTAAGCTCCGGTGATTCAAATCATTTTGTTGCAATTAATATTATAATTTAATTAGCTTAAGTTTTATTTAAATTTTATTTATTTGAACGTTGATGTTTGTTTTGACGTGTTCAAGCACCTTTTAGGGCCCATGGAAATAAATGATTTGACTTTGACTTGACATAAATAAATGCTTTGTTTTGTAAAAAAAACGTTTTTTATAGAATTAAAAAAATGATTTCTGTACAGGTAATTTAAAATATCAATCTGACAAGTGACAACCCTACGCCTCGAGCAAGTTTAGGTATCGTGCGCTCCTAAACGCCGGGAGTTGGCGTACTTATTTATTTTTACTATGGTCGCACGACGTCTCGCCAGACAGCAGTCCCGAAACATGATTCGCAAACTTCAACCAGCTGCTGTCTGATACCCATTATTATTCCTCGAGCGTAAACCAAAAGGATTTTCCGCATGCCGGGCAACTTTGTGCCGAAAAAAGTTAAAAATAAAGGTATTATTTTTTACTAATGTTGGTTCACTCAATATTACGAAGTATGGAAATGCCGGTCATCAATCAAGACAGATAATGAAGCTTGTTGTTAGCATAGTAAAGTTTTTTGGGGAATAAACAAATGTATGTCGATGGTTATCTAATCTTTTTTTGGTTCGGGTAGACACTGAATGCCTGCTTTGACCACACATTACATGAAACATATGGAGGATTGTGAAAATTAAGACAGTTTGAGGCTGTGATTGCAAGCAAAATAAAGCTTAACTACCTTATTCATTAGTTTATTTTCTTTTTGACAGCTAACGCCTATGAATTATTGTTTTTTTTACGTATATAATATTCTACAATAATGAAGTACTTTATTGATGACCAACATTTTTTAGAGATGACCGTGTGTCATAATAAATAACCACAGACTATTATCCAGTCTTGAAATAAGATAAATCGAAAATATTTGAAAAAATAATAATTTTACTTTATTTACGTAAGTAAATCTAATAAAAAAAGATTATAAAAACTGTATTATGACTCCATATTTATTATTTAAGAGAAATTAAGTTGAAATCTTGGAATTTCAAATGAATTTCAATCAGGTACAATTATTATTAAATATTATTTACTACAATGATTCAACAGATTCTTCTTTAACATAATCTCATCAACGAATAATTAATATAAAAGTAAAAATATTTCTAAGCATTTCATCGATATAACGATTTTCAATAAAATTAATCATTATTTCAAATCGAATCGGTAACATGAAAAGTAACCACTAGTGTTGAAATATTAGGAGTAAATGTTTTAAACGATAGCGCATAACATTATCATTTTAAATAAACAAACTATTTTTTTAAATAGTTTTTGGTCAGGTACAATTGTATATAAATGTGACTACGTTTTTCACGCCTTCTAAGTTTTCTAGTAGGAAAAGAGCTCATTTTGAAATGCTCACACCGAGTTTCACGAGTTGCGAGCGAGAAACGAGGACAATGAAAGACGAGTAATAAAAATAAAGATGATTGCGGACAAGGGAGCTTTGTAATGGCAGCTAAGCCGAGAGTGCGTAAAACTGTATCTACCACTGACCTGACCTATTTAGCCGTCCTAATTTCTGTATGAACTAAAAAGGGAACTATCTACGTCAAGTCATGTCAATAGATGGCGATCATTCCGTTGAGTCAGCCTGCACAGTCTGGCCGTCTGCCAAAATTTGCCACCGTGCAGTTCCGACCGATTTATGATAATGTGATCGAGTTGGGTTTTGCCCAAAAATATTAGATACGACACGGTCTGTATATCGAATTCAATTGGTTAATTTCCAAACTTGAACCACAGACACTCATTTATTATCATATTGGACCTTAACTAACTATGTAGGTGTTTATACATCTCTACGATACTTTTCTTGGTAATAGGCGTGATGTTAAGCTATGTTTGTTAAACAAGCGAATAAATACCTACCTGTTTCACGTTGGGAAAAGGAATGACCCGTTTATTTAAAGCTATAAGTAGGTCAATTGGGTGGCGAATGAATCAATTTTAATGAGTTTGTTTGATTTACTTGCACGAACTCTTTGCTGTCTGAATAAGTCCCAAAGACCAGAGTCAAATTATCTTGTTGTTACTACTCTAATATACGATATTGATAGTTGTAATAGATACTAAATATAATGGTTGTGTGCTTTGAATAGGGTAAAGCTAAATATACCATGTTATCAAATGAGCGCGTAGGGTGGTACCACCTGTTTCCATAATACATCATAATTATTAATGCAAACTGCGATCACGAATTTGTGTTTCAATCCATCATTCAGCTAACCCCTTTACACCCTCAGTGGTAGCGATTTATGTGATAGAGCCCCATATTCAAAGGTACAGCACATTTTGACTGATTGCGCACATGCGTCAAAAGTTGATGAAAAGCTGAATCACTTGTTAATAATTAATAACGTAGGTAATATAAAATCAAACCCCTGCCAGATGGCTTAGGTAGAAATACCGTTAAACATTATATAATCATAGTAAGGCTACAAATTTCGCAATTCACTAAGAATTTACGGTATTTACATTAAAATTGAAGGCACCTACCACAAACTAATTTAAATGCCGTTATCTAAAGACATAGCTATTAGTCAAGTCGCGGTAAAAGAGCAAACTACGTGAGATTCTCAGGCGCTTTAATTTTCTAAACTTGCTTAGTCATTTGGGGTGCATGAAAGGAGCCTCCCAGAGTGACGTACACAACGATTCCCTACGTCCGGCGCACCCTGGGCAATTCGCGAGTTCTCCAAAGCGAATTGGCTAATCCTTTCACCACGAGGGCAAGTCAAAATAAAATATGACTCAGCCATCGACACGACGAAGAAGAAGACAGATCATTAGATAAAAATTTTATAAAACGTTGTTTTAGAAAGCATTTTTCGCCAGACGGTGGTAGAAAAAGACGTTATACTAATGACGAACAAGTTCGCTGTTTTTTATTGTGTCCATAAAAAATAATACGGCCATTGTCAGCAGTTTCAAACTAATTTCGCAAATAAGATCTTTTATGTTGTTTTTAATATTACCTATTAGGTTTTTAGGGGAACAAATTACTTTTGCAGACTTAACGTTTAACATAAAGTTGGGTCCACACATAACCGATGATGACGATGACGATGGCCAAGGAACGGATTCGTTGGTGCTATTTTGAAAGGCTTAGCAAACGCCAACGAATCCTTTGATGTTGCCATCACTCTTGTGCCGTCGTTCAGGTACCTCGGTCACGTTGTGAGCGAAGACCTGCGTGACGGTGCTGATCTCGAACGTGAGCGGCGGGCGCTTGCCGTAAGAGCTAACATGATCGCGCGCCGCTTTTATAAGTGCTCGCCGGCGGTGAAGCAGAAGCTGTTTGCAGCTTACTGCCAGCCACTATACACGCCACAACTGTGGAACAACTTCACGAAAGAACAGTACCGGTCATTAAAGGTACAATACAATGACGCCTATAGGGTGCTGTTCCGCCTCCCTAGATACTGTAGCGCATCACTTATGTTTGCCGAGGCCGGTTTGCCGGGGCTTGATGCATTGATCCGCCATCGTGCAGCTAAATTTAGAGATAGTTTGTATAAATGTAAGAACCGAATGATTTTAACTGTTTGTCAGATTAACACCTTTGGACTGTTTAACCACTGGTGCACTAAAATAAAATAAACATAGTTAGTATATAAGATAGTTAAGGATACACAATAAGCTATTTTAATATAGACGATGTTCCGAAATAAAGAAATATATTATTATTATTATTATTATTATTTATTATTTAGATTGCTGGCGAACGCCAACGAATTCTCGAATGCGTCCTCTTAGCCGTCCAAACTACTCCAGTCAGGGACCAACAAACACATTTGTTGGTCTTCTTTTGCTTGGCATAAAGCTTGCAGCTTTTGAACAAAAAAAGATACGTGAGCGAATTATAAATAGCCACTCACAATTTGATACTTAATTTTCTTATTGTAGAATGGCAATATTGAATTAAATTTTCAACTTATTTAATAAATTATCGAGATTTTATTTGATTAACGTTCGGCAACACAAATGCCAACTCATCAGCTTATATTAATCAATTTGTTACAAATTGCCGTACATTTTTTAGTTAATTATTTAAACAGGAATTGATAAAAAAAATATCTATCAAAACCAGAGACTCATGAGTTAAAAATGATTAATTCGATACAGTTTCGTATCATCCAAATAAAAAGTATTTACGGCCTTTCTCGATACATTACGGCAATCTGAACAGAGGGTTGAGATCTTATGCCGATCACGTATTTTATTGAATAACGTTCCTAGGAGCGTGAGCCCAACACTAGGGGAGGTCAAGAACGAAAGTCCTTGAATGTTTCACCTACAAACATGGACTACAGGTTGCATGACCTGGTTTAGGTTGCAGGCTGCTTCGTGCATTCGTATTTACATTTTGTAAGGCCCTGTTCACTTGAGTATTTTTTTTTGAAAGTTTTTACTATTTAAACTATTTTCAACTCCCGACGCATACAAGAGGGGTGTTATAATTATATGTTTGACTGCTATGTCTGTGGTACCATAGTTTTTAAACGAGTAAATCGATTTGGGTGCGGTTTTTTTATTTGAAAACGGGTTTCTTTTTATTATGTTTACGGATTTTATTATTTTTAATTGTTTATGGAAATCAGTCAATCAGTTAAATAACTTTGGCAGATGAAAGTACTTATACCAAAATCAGCATTTTTTTAAATAGCATCCTATTGTAATAATAGTTGTGGATACGTTTATAATTTTCAAATAATGTTCATGACTAATTTCATTTAGAAACTTAGTGTAGTTAAGTGGCAAAATGCAATAATGGACCATCGCCAAATGTAAGTACATGTATATTGGAAAGTGTTGTTATTGTATTTATGTTTGATTTAGATTCTGTGTTATCGGCTCATTTGTGTCATATCGATAATATTGTGAGTTATAATTATTTTATAGTTATTGTTTTATGCATCTCTGACAATAGTTATTTAATTAAATGGCACTAAGTAGTAAGTAATGAGATTGAGAAGTAGTCTAGAATTGAGTCCAAAAATGTAGACTATTCTTATAATATAGCTTCTAAGCAATGTTTTTTTAATTTGTGCCGAAAAAGTGGGTAATTTTTCATAATGTCTAGTATAATGAAATCTGTTACTGATTCCGAAAAAACTTTTTTCAGGCAATGTAAAACTAATGTTGACATCTTAATGACATTAAAATTTCTTATATTACGTTACTTATCATCGAGTAATGTTTAAGCTGTAGTTTTAATGAATCAGTTCAGTATTTTTCTCTTATAATCGGCAATTCTTTAGGATATGCCACAACGCTGAAGTTACGATCCGTATTTAATTTATATTTTCCCGATGTGCGACTAAGTTGTCTCATGAGAAAATATATTTCCACCACACGTATTTTCTAACCCGAGCGCTTTTAGTATTTATGAAATTGACACCACACACATTAACTTCGAGTCGTATTTATTACAATGGGAAATTGAATGGTTTGGGAATTAGAACTCAAACTTATGTATCTAAATATGTGAGGAGACATTTCTCTTTGTATGTTCGTTCTTTATTGCAATATAACGTCATGTATTCTACTTCTTCTTCATTCGAGTCGACGGCAAAGTCAAATTTTGTTAGCCCAGTATGTGGCTACCTGAACAGCGCTTTCATCCGCGTTCATTAGTGCGTCCCTCGTGCAGGTAGCAGGGCACGCGGGACAAGTTAAAACATGGGCCATGGTTTGTGTAGCCCCACATTCACAATTCGCATTTGTTACATCTGCAAAACCCCACTTTATCATGTTGTCTTTGCTTCGACCGACTTGAGTTCGAAGCCTGTTGAGGGACTTCCAAATCGGCCTAGGCAGATCATGGCCAGGTGTATTCTACTAAAGTATTTAAAGCGTTAATAAACACATAAATCATTAACATAGCATCACGCCTATATTACCCAGAAGGGTGTGGCAGAAGTGTACAACACACACATTTCACCTGTTATGATTAGGTCCTATGGGTTAGGGGTAAGCCTATTGCCATATACCGGGCACAATTCCAATTCCTTGCTACTAATTTGTGAATTGCCTAACGGAAAATTCACAAATAACACTTTGCTCAACCCGGAAATCGAACCCAAGTCCTCGCGGACGAGACGATTACGCTAACCAACCGACCATTAAGGCAGTAACAAAATACTTTGCTAATGGTTTAGTCGTCGTGTTTAAGACAAGAAAACTTACCCATTGGCATACGCTAAGTGTTTCGCTTCTACATTTCTTATGCGAAATACCAAGTTTCCACGTGAGTACAATTTAGGTCTTATCAAAGTAAAAAATAAAAAGGTATCTACAGGTAAGCATGTTCCACCCCTAGTAGACCGCACCATCACTTCCTAGGTGTGGAATGTGGACCAGATATATATTTTTTTTTTCATATAATCCTACTTACACGCCCACCACTGTGACTCCTGTGACGCCAGTATCCACAGCGGCAACCAACTGAAAGGCACCGTGCATGAAACACGGGCAATCCCAGGGAGAGTTAAAATTGTCTTGGAACCCGCAACGAATTTAATCAGAAGTATATAGTTGGAGTTGGAAAGTATGTATCTTTACTTTACAGTATGGAGCAGATATATCATGTTAAGATGTGTAAGGACGGTTATTTGATAAAAACAAGTTGACACAATTAATATTTGAACTGTATTTGGTATAGATTTCATTAACATGATTACGTGGTACTTTAATATGTATAGAACATAAGTCATTATGTAAATAATATTTAAATAATAAGTTTTATAATTTATTACAATATTACAACTCATGAACAAATGATACAGATGCTTGAAAGTAACAACGTTGTTATCACGTTGGCCGATGGGTTTCACCCAGCAACTGGGTGCATAAAAGCAGACCGGCATCGCGGCAATTGGAACGAAGCTTTGCTTAAATTTAAAAGTATTCAAGTATATAATTGTGTATACATACTGTGCAAGTATATAAGTAAATATCACCTGTGCTATTATATAAGAAAGTACTAAATAAGCATATAAGTGTATTTATATACTTTTTGAGTATATATATAGTTATATTTTGAAGTTAAGTACCTAATGTTATTTTATTGGATTTAATATATATATTTTATAAAATATAATCTTTATTTTATTTCTCCTGAACCTATAAACAATCAGGAGAATAGATACAGGATGACAATGCCTCACGTGACTGGCATTTTAAGAACGCTGTGATGAAAGTATAAACCTAATAATATTATGTGCTATTAAGGTAATTGCTAATAAATAGCCATTGCCAAATGAAGTCTCTTTAATTTTTATGAATGACCATTTATACTCTGTCCATTCCTTTATTTTCTTTTTGACAGATCACGCCTATGAATTACCGTTTTTTTTTGTCAGATTAATGTACTACAATAATAATGTACTTTATTGACAAGCGATACTTTTTAGGGAAGTTCACTGTTTGTAACAAACAACCACAGACTATAAAATCAAATCGTGAAATGAAATAAATCGATCATTATGAAAAATAATAATTTGACTTTTTTGTGTATTATCTGTATTTTAATAAAAAAAAGAATATAATAATAGTACCATGATTCCATGAATAATTATTTGCAAGAAATTAAGTCGAAATCTTGGAATTAAAAATTAAAAATGAATTAAATAAATTAAAAATTTACATTATTATTATATTATTATTTTGTATATTTATTTCATCTAATAAAAACTACTAATAAACGAATAATTAATAATGAACTAAAACCATTTCGATGTAATTAATCGATTGAAAGTTCTTCTTAGACAACATCGATTATGATTTCAAATCGAATCAGTTACGTGTGAAGGCATCCCTAAATGTAATCTGTCAAAAAGAAAATAAAGGAATGGACAGAGTATAGGTCCTAAATATACAAAAAATGTTTCTGCTTTAAATATCACTTGTAAAAGTACAACTTAGTAAATTTACTAGCCCTTTGTTTGCACACGTATCACGTTTAAAGCCTACCTTAACTAAGTTATAACAAATACCTTTTTCTATTGTATTTCTAAGAGCCTGCCTAAATATATTTCTTTAGAAATATTGGGTCATAGTATTCGAACATGAAATCGAATATTACAAATTCTGCAGAGGTTCCATTATGAGAATATACTAACAACAGACATCCAAACAACAAAATTAAATGTTTAGAATTTTTTGATTAAAACCGACAATTTTTTTTTTATGGCGGCTAGGCATGCATTTTACCACGATCACACCTGATGGTAAGTAGTCAAATGCGATCTGTCTTTGTAATGTAATGAAGTTTTTTAAAAAAATATACATTAGATACATCAGCACAACTTAAACAAAAGTAACTAACTCAGATGCTGTTTATACTTGAGTAAAACTCTCACATGTTTTAATAGAATTTTCTCGAAGTATCAGAGAGCAGCAAAATAGATTCGTAACTGAGCTAGACTAAAACCGTAGACCGTCCCGATATTGCACTGGCATATTGACCGAAATTGCTATGTATAGTAGGCATCTGTCAGATTGAATCACAGCTTAAATAAATATAAACACCATAAGTATTATGTTAAAAAAGTTTCTATACTCTTTTGATTGCAATTTCGGTTAAAAGGTGCTTGTAAGAGCAAACCCGTACATCGTGACAGTTTTAGTTTTTTGCTGACATCAATGCGTAGCGAAGTGAACAAAATATTTACATTCGACATAATCAGTAGTTGCAATCAATCGGTTCGGGTAACTTCAAAACGTCCCTTTCGCCGCGTTTCGGTCAATTATCATAAGTTTGTGGTGTAATCTATCTGACTTAAAATACATTTATTTTAATTTCTATCAGTTTTATAATTTAGATGAACTTTCCCCGTACAGTGCAGTACCATAAACTTTTCATGCCAATAATCATAATTTATTAATCATAATTACAGTTCAGAGTTGGATATATATTTTTTTTTATTGCGGCAAATGTCTAAAAATACACAAAAAATTATATTATAGATCAAAACTTCACCAATCATACCTTTTTCTCGATAAAATTGTGTTTAAATAACTCTATTACTATGCTTTGATCTGTCGAGTATTCCCACTGACCCAAACGCCAGAGCACATATTGGATTCGGAAAGTCGCGACACTTTGGACGTGTTTGCACTTTTTCGTGGCAATATGGTTTTTCGCCTGAATTGAAATATGAAAGCTTCAGATATGAATACGTGTCACGTAACCAGGACGTTTTGTTTTTGGTCGTATTGTTGATATAGCGTGAAACAAGATAATATTATTAGCACGAAAACTCGTACATGACGAAAACAGATGCATGAATGACAAGCCATTCAAGCTTATCTACAATTCTGTTTTGACTTTATAGCTGCACAACAAAATATAATGTAAAAATATGTTCAGTATGACAGTTAAAAGTTTGTTGCGTTTGTATAAAACAACCACAACTGTAATATAATTAATACAGATGTCTAGCTGCACTATATTAAATGACAAAATTAATATTCCTAAACAACTCTCATTATTCAAACTTATCTTTATTGATTATGATATCGATTGGTGCCCAAAACATGATTTATCTTTAAAACAAACATAATATTTGCATGTGACTTCATATTCATGAATCACATAGGTACATAGTGCACTGCTGCTCTGGCTCTGCTTATCGGTATTAGATAGAGTGACCAGAGTATTGAACAGTAAGCTTCTAATTCGTTCAGTGGTAGTGTTCTAGTAACTTAACACAGAGACTGAATTTAATATAATCAAAACAAAATTTTCACTTATTGATAAATATAATAATAATAATACCTTTGCAGCCTTAACAAGATTATATAAGGTAATTATTACCTACGGTCGATTCTCAAATGAAATTGAGAAGACGTGTTTTCCAGCCAACACTTTAAACCCGTATCCTTTCCGGGAATGCTTGGGCCTAAAGGTCAAACATGTGTAAGGTACGGTACTGATACGTTAATTGAAACGAGTACAAAAATGTGCGAGGCCCAAGTGGTTCAAAGCTACACGACTCTTCTATTTAAAGTGAAGTATAAAGTGCGTAAGGTGTCTACGCAATTTGGCGGCCGTAACACCCTCGTCACTGTCAGATGGTAATGCGGCGCGACGCGATGGACCGCAGCCCCGAAGCAATAAATAAACTTAAACACTTTACTATCATCCCCCGTTTTAATTGTCTAATGATACTTTTACTCCCCTCTTTTAAACTGCTTTCGAAGCTTAATTGAAGTTAATGTAGTTCAGCTAAAAGCTTGAAATATAGCCCTATAAATTGAACTCTGAGTACGTAAAGAATCCTGTTATCCATGAAAGGGCGACTCAACATCCAGTTCACTGAAATAAAACAGCCGTAGTACTGGCTGTTTTATACTCCGACATTTTGTAGCCGAATTTTAAGCGTATCCTAAACCAATTGCACAGCTCCCGTTTGGCATCAAGTGGAATGCGGTCAACTCCACCCTATTGAAAAAACAACTACTAACTTTAGCTACAGCCAAACAGCGACACAATTTGTATTTTTGCGTCCTTAAAAAATCGAAACAGCTAATAATACACTGAAAATAAACCAAGAAAATGTCAAATGAAAACATTTATGTAACAAGGGCAAGATTTGGATTACGCGTTACACGAAAAGAACTGTTTCTTTGATGGTGTGGGTGACCAACGATGTCTACTAGATAAGATTTTATGTAGCGTAATGCGGCCACCGATATAAACCCACCAAGCTGCGCTCTTTAAGATAGAGGAACATAAAAGTAATCTCGAGCCGTTCTCGGACCCGCCAGTCAATTTGCTTTTATGGTGATGTTCTGCGCTTGATACCATTCTATTATCGTTTATAGTTCAAATGTCTTTATACTTAAAAATATTGAATGGCTTAATTGTTCCCTTTTATTACATCAAATTCAAGAGCAATAAAATGTTATGTTGTTTTTATACAGCTGCTCAAACATTTCTGTATCTAATTACCTCATTGGCGTCGAAGGATAAAAGTTAAGAGGTTGATTAGGCTAATGTTTATTGATCAGCAAATGAACCGTAATACAGTTATTAAAAAAGAAAAAAAAAAAAAGAATCGTTATGTTCCAGTGAACATAACGATTCTTTTGCACAGAAATACGTCGCCAAGCAGTTTATATATTTGTGCAAACATTTTTATTATGTTCAACTAGAGAAAAAAAAATCATGACGTCAAAAAGCATTTTCTCTGAAACGCGAACTGGTTAAAGAAATCAATCTTTAATTACAAAAAGTACAGAATCGACGTCAACTAATTGCGATTTAAAAGCCAGTCGTTGAACGTTGGCAGAATTAATATTTTAATATGAGGGTCGACAAAGATCCATCATGGTGTGAGTTGCAATCACTCACCGCCGCCGCTGCTCTCGATATCTACAAGGTTCTTTCTTAACTTTAATCGAGGTCATTAGCAGCTTTATAACTTATCGTGAACTTTAGGAGTTGACAAAAGATATTTTTGCTGAGTAATTTTGACGCCATTATTTGTTTTATTGGGCGTAGTTGCTTTTTTTCAAAACAGAAACTTCACTTTTGTAATAGTCATCATTTAAAATTGGTTTAACAATAATCAATAATCTTTTTTATTATTTACGCCTGGTAAATTTATATGGCTTAACCATCAAAGATTATGTTCCACAATTTCTCGAGAATTTTTAAAAGATCTCCAAGTTTAATGCTATAATAATGTTAGAAAATAATAAGTGTCAATATAAAAATAAAGTATTTTTATGAACTTTAAATTACCTCACGAATTCCGTGGAGAAATCAGCAGCAGCATCACTCGGTTCATCCCAACAAGATGCAGTGGCATCACTCAAAAATTGGGCTTGAGCTGACCATGCATCGCAAGCACGAATCACACGTCTTAGCGCACCCACAATAATCCTTACAGCAGCTCGAACAAATGTACGATCTAAATAAAAATAATACCACATAAATAAGAAACATAAAACGAAATTATTCCTACGCAACTTTAAATTACAATATCTAGTTTGAACACATTACTAATGAGAGACAACTCTGAGCCCGCAATATAAATTACGTGCTAGCTTGCAATGCTAAACCCTTTTGAAACTTTTAAAATAAATCTCTCAGTCCGAGATTAAACCCCGTGATTTATACGTTTTCTGTTTTTTCATCGAAATTTGCTCGTTGTAGATATAATTTATATATAAACGTAATAACGAGTTGGATCTTGCTGTATAAATTTGTGAATATAGTTGGTTATATAGTTAAAATAAGTGGTTTTTTTTAAAGACAAGTATTTTCTTTCAAAACTAAATTCAGTGTTTCTGTAGTAATAAATAGGTTTACATATATTATTGACTCACCAATTTGAACAGGTTGAGGATGAAGAGCTAGAAGTCCCACGGGGAGACTATTGAAAATTTCTGTAACATTACTAGTTCCTTTTCTATCCATTATATGCTCCTTTCTTACATTTTTTTCACTTCTCTTTTCTATTTTGTCTCTAAGATTATGCACAGTAAACGCATGCACCTTTGGATTCATTAAGAAATCACTAGTATCACTTGATATATCTATGCTATCATTTATTTCTCTAATATCATCTTCGCTACTTAAATAATCTCCTTTTAGCAATAAATTTTTAGCTACGGTCATATCATCTACATCTATGCTATTTACATATTTATTAAAAGATTCATTTTTCATTTTCCTATAACTATTACGTCTACTATTATTCCTATCATGAAAGGGCACTCCCTTTGCAATTGAATTGTTTTCGATTTTAGAAGTTTCAACGCCTTTGTTATTTACATTATTATTTCTTACACTTTCCAAACTAATATTGCGATTACTATCATACGATTGACTAATATTTATACTTAATAATTTGTCACTAATATCGCTTTCAGCCGACGCATTTCGACTTTTGCGCCGATAAACTGAACTCATAGAACTATTTTTTACATTAAATCCGCCGTCAGAAGAATTATTTTCAACTTGATCAGCTTTCATGGACGTGTCGGGGTCTTTGTGATCTTTTATCGTATTATTGTCAGCATCGCCTCGTTTGCTGCGGTCAAAGCGTTCGTATACTGGTGCTTCATCATTATCCCACAAAGTTTCATAATCCCGATCGTTATCTTCGGTGTATTGCGTTCTGTTACTGATGTTGTGAAAAATATTTACGTCGTTTGAAGCATCGATCCAAAGCCAGAAAAAGTTTCCTTCGAGCATGTTCAGACGCCTTGCCTCATCCATAACGAGCTTAGCGTAATTGACATCACATATCAAGACTACGACGCCTCGGGTCAGCCTTGATATCTCTGCTAGCCGCCTGCACAAAGATAATTGGAGTACTATTGTAATATACCCTGAGCTTGCAGTAGAGTGAATAAACACGCAACATGAACAATTAACTAAGATTGTTATAGGCTATCTGAAACACAACGTTTTAGTTGCTTCTTAGGTTTGATTTGCAGTTTCAAACATAATACAAGTAAATTTAGTTCATTTAAAAGTATAAAGACTTACCTAAAAAGAACATGTCGAGAGAATTTCATAGGAAGGGATAACCATTTAGGATTTAGCGGTTGGGCTGTAAGTATCGATGACAGATCTTTCCGTAAGGACAGCGTGACGTAGATATCCTCTTCCGCAAGCAAAGTAAAAGAATGCCAATGGGTGTGCAAAAGTGTGGCTCTGAAAAAGAAATAAATAATTACGAATATTTAGAGAAAGAGGTATATAACGTTTATTCGTGTATAAAAAAATATTTTAATATGTTTGGCTCATTACTACATATTATACTAAAAGAAGTTGTTATGGATTAAACACTTAAAATATGCATGTACCTGAGTGCGTGTAAAGTTTCTCTTGCGGTGATTTCGAGTCGAATCTCTAGCGGTAGCATTTCCTGAAAACAAATAAAGTGAATAAATCTTTCAATCGTATTTGCTTCACGAGTATCTGATACTGCTTTATCAACTAGAAACAATTTTCTTGTTTTCTATGTTGACTCTTCTTTGTAACAAGTTAGTTTATAGTTTCTTACAGAGAATGAAAATTTGAGATAACTTTCTGCGAAAACATGTACCTGTATTTTTTATATTCAACATGATACCACACTAAACATACATAGGTATCTAGAGTTGTTGAGGAAATCGTAGCTAAGTCGAAGCCACGCGGACCGATTGAACTTTCAGGTTAAGCAATGCTAACCAGGTTCGGCCGTGGATGGGAAATCTTTAACATTACGAGTTTTCCTTCGTGCCTCGGAGAACACGTTAAGCCGTCGGTCCCGGTTGCCATTTGGACATCTATGGCAGTTGTTACGGGTAGTCAGAGGCCAGAAAGCTGACAACTAGTGTAACAAAGAGTACCTCATACTGGGCTGTGGAGGTTTGATGGCAGTAGCTCCACGTAAAATACTGATATTCAGCTACATCCGTTAGACTAGAAACCGACCCAATGTAATTGGAAAAAGCTTCGGCCGATTGAGTATTTAAAATCGAAGAAAATATTTATATTTAAGCCATTTACGTAATATTTAGACAACAAAACTGCTATCTATAATCTATATGTTACACAAATACAGTATCTAAACTTGAATCCAAAACTTCACGGTCATCAATCGGAATTCCGCATTGATCCATTGAGTCAACCAAGCACAGCGATATCCTTTCATTCACCGGTACGCATTTCACATATCAATTCACATACAATCGGAATAATTTCCGCAATGATATTATCCCAATCGTGTCGCGCTTTTTGAAGCCATTATTAGTCTACGTCAGGTCGTAATCGGCGCTAAAGTGGGTATAAATGACCATAATTTACAGGCACGCGACACCCGTCCCGAGTTCCCAACCATTGTGAGCTGTGAGCAATATCACCTCAGAAATTTATTCCACAAGCAAGCCCAGTAAAAGAAAGAAATATGGCCGGTTATCAAGGGTATTATGCCCATCATAAAAATCTGATTTGCTCCGCGTGTGACAAAACCTCGTATCTTTATTTGTTTTCTTCTTAAGACATTACGCTTTACTGTTTGTCGGATTATGTTATAAGGTTTTTACAGGAAAACTTTGTTTGCATAGTGATAAGAATAATTTAACAAGAGTTATTTCAATAAAATTTGAAGCTGTTAGTTAGACAAACAAAATTGTTGACTAACAAAATATGTTTAAATTGTTCTTGAATAGAAGAACAACTGTATAATTTTCTGCAAGTAGGTATATATTTAATATATAATCTTTACAGGCAATCCAAAAAGTCGATTTGGAAATATATCTGTTGTTATCTTTAATAGTAGTTATGAACCTTTCAAACATTCACAGCTCATATATGAGTATTGTTACACTTGAACTAACAGACATTACAAACTGTCGGCAACAATCGCTTAGATAACATTGTTAATTAGAAACAGATTAATTATGCTTGTGATAATTAACTACCTACCTATTCTGGGAGCGTGATATTGCAGCACTATACAGACGGGTGTACGTTCGTCATTAAGACGGCGGCGACGCACGCCGGTAAGCTCGATCTTCTACTCACGTAGAATAACTGAATTCCGCAAGCTCGAAACGTCAACTTCAGCAAACTCTGCATAAACCCACGTCCACACACAGCTTAAACGACGACGGTGGCGAACTAATTTGCGTACGCCGTCAGAGCGTTTTAAACACAAAGTTAAATTTGCAAGTCACATTCTCCTACAATTGTGAATGCACAATATTTCCTGAAAACAGCAACAGTAATGTGCGGTTGGGAATTTATTTGTGGAGTTGTGAACATTTTTACTGTCACTAAAATTGTTGAACTGTGCGAACGTTGATTATACGGTAAAGTTAATGTTTATAAACGATGATCATTTTTCCATCGGAATGTTTTTTTGGGAGTTTGTCTAGTTAGCTTACACGCGAAGGGTGGTCCCAAAGATATTAGCTCTAGAGAGATTTATTTTAGAGACTAAGGTTTATTTTAGGGCTCCTGATTGGGTGGAGATTTTCTGGATATTGAAGAAAAGGTAGGGAGGGGTATCTAATAATGTCATCAGCATAACCTATAAATAATGTCTGAACGTGTCGCGGGTCGCTGTCAGTCGGCACGGGCGGGTCGTACGGTCGTGCGGGCACGTAGCCGCATTATTTCACCGGCTGGTTGGCTATTCCCGACTTTATCATAGCGAGCACGATTAATAGCTCTGCATAAATGAAACCGTTGTCGGTACTAACCGCCGACACCGGAGACATTCGTGTTTTTATACAAAGCCATCTTTTGTACGTTCGTCTATCTTGAAGGCACTTATGTCAGTTTCAAAGCGTGTTAAAGGATTTAATACTTCCAGGAATCCATATCACATATTACGTGATGTCGTAAAGCACAGGTATTATTCGCATGGAATATCATTACCGTAAACTACGATATTATGCCATTGGCCCGTATAATAGGATCCCAATAGACATAAAGAAAACATTCAATGGCTGATGTTATGACAACGTAATGGTTTAACTGCAACATGTAGATAATTACAGCACTGTCCATAAGTTTAATATTCCTATCCATTCACCTATTGCATCAAAAGTTTTTGACATTTAACGTTTGATAAGTTGTTTCTCTATTTAGGTAGCAATGCGGTGCGGTGCGCACGTAGACGTCTTAGACGCAATTGTTATGATGCATCGTCTTCGTGCCAAGCCCCAACGTAGTGCCCGCTCTTGCTTACCATTCTCATTCATTTTCAAGTGGATGAAAATTCATCATTACTGAAAAACTTAACTTTGATTATATTAGCTAACGCAAAAAAAACGATAACAACATCTTAGGAAATGAACCTTATTTTTTATACCTACCTACCAAAAATACCTACCAAAAATAACGAATCATTGATAACTTCTGTTAACATTGGGACAAATACATAAGCTTAAAAATTACGTGATTTTAAGGAGAGAATATAGATACTCTTTATATATCGCTTTTAACTCTAACCGGATCTGAAAACCAGAGATACCACTGAAAGTAGTGCTTAGTCTTCTTCACTTACAGTTTTCATTCGTTGCCGCCAACGTAAAATAGATACGGACTTAGAATTTACTATGAGACATGTAACAATACAAATATTGGCTGGCATTTACAAAAAAGAATTTACAATTGCATTTTCACCCTTAATGTTGGTATTTTTAAATAATTTTTCCATAAAAAATAACGAAGACAAACAACAATACAGCAAGCAAAAATTTATTTTAATTATTTAAAATATTTTTTTGAATTCAAAGATATTTTTTTTAAGTTTTGTTTATGGAAACTGTGTAATGTCCTACTAGAGCTTAGTAGGACACTACTTAGGTTATAAAATTAACCGTACTTTACTATCCCAAAAGTTCAAGAGAAATTAAATGTTGAAAGTTCGTTAAACATCTCCATTAAATGTATGGAGATGTTTAACTAACTTTTATAAATAATTTTAAGACCTTAACTTTTTGGGGCGCATTTGTATCGTTTCTAGTTGTTCGAAAAAAATAAGTGAAACATTCAAGTTTCACAAATTCATTGTTCTTCTTCTTATCTTGTCAATTTTAATTATTGACTTTGCTATTTATTAATTTCTATTTATATGGTTCAAGCCGTAACAGTAGGAGCCTAAATAAACCCCAGTTTTGTTGATCTGCATAAGGTCTTCTAGGTTACAAAAGGCAGGCAGACTAGGAAGTAATCGGCAAGACAACATGGACCGTATTTCATAGTTTAATCTTTGTTAATAACGATCTGAGGTTGACAACCGTTTTAACGCATTTTAGGCAATTTCATTATACTTTTTGTACCTTTGTATAAAAATATAGAAGAATATTTTGCTACTGCTAATTGCAAACAAACTTAATCTAACCAATAACAATAGATGGCGTTTACCTCTAGCTCTTGACAGAACAAGGTTTCTAGTTGCGAATAAGCTCGCAATTCTAGACTCAGACATAAAAGCAATATCCCTAGCGTCTCCTGTTCACGCGTTGCGATGTCTTTATCTTATTAAGCTTATGTTCGGTGGTAGGTTCTTAGAATTAATACCGATAGATAGTAATAATGGCGGTCTTTCAGATACATATTCAAGGTTTTAATATACCAATGTAATATATTTTATTTATTTCATTTTATGAAGGAAACTAACAGCTATAAGTTTACAGAATAATAAACAATGAAAATGCTTTTAACAAGTTTCCATGTACATTGTGATTGGCATGGTCACATCTATTCTAAGCCATGTTTAAAAAATATTTCAATATTTTACACAAAAGTCCTAAAAGCGGTTTGTTTTGTCAAAGGATAAAATGCCCGATAGGTTCTCAATCCGAAAAAAGTAAATGCGATTTTCACTATTCCAAAATTATTTCTAAAATTTGATTTCTGATTCAATTGATATTCAATTACGCATATAAGAGTAGGTTTATTCAAAATCTATTAATATTTTTTAAGGTAATTTATTGGATAAGTTATTTATAATATTTTGTCAAATCAATTTTTAAAGATTTTAGGTACCTATAGGAGAATAAACAAAATACTGTCATAAAAGGTTAGTATGTTTCGCTACAACAATTTGTGACAGAAACGACGTTGAACTTTTCTATAAAAACGGTCTCTAAAAAATGTAGATTTCCACATGTTTTACCAATTAATAAATTATTTAATCTCCATCTGACTTTCATGGGTACATATTTATCGTGAACAATAATTTAACAAGGAATGGGTTCTGACTTTTCGTGCTAAGTTAAGTCAAAATTCTAAGAATTCTCAATTTACGGATGTGCCTCCAGTGAGGCATATCCGGTGCTTTCTGTAGCTGTTCCCTTCTCAAATTGCAGACATGGTAGAAAGCTTTACATCTCTTAAGCTGGATTTAACTTCTCATGTAATACAAACGAAGCAATCTTTGTTATTTTAGTTGTCTAGACTAGCTAGCTTAAATTTATATGATGTCTACGATCAACAAATCTGGGTATTTCCTCTAAAAATGGTATTTGGATGATTTTGGATTGAAATAGGATTTTCTTACTAAAGGTTACGATATTTTATACTAGAAATAACAGAGAAGAAGAAGAAATAGAAGAAAGAATTTTTATTTTTGAGTTTGTAGTATATTCTTTACAACAAACTCAATTTACGTATAAAATAGACTACAGGTTTTCTAACTATCATGAAAAAACATGACATCACTTCAGTTTCTAACAAATTAGGCAGGACATACCTATTTCCAGGCACAGTAGGGAGATAACGGTAGGTTATCTAATGCTGGGCGCCAAGTTAAAATCCCACTCTGACGTTAATGCCTAGGGTGGACATATTTGTTGTAAGAGAAATATTATTTTTGGTTGTTGTTTGTTGTAATTAGTCGATCTTGTTGTTCTTGGTAGATATTATTTTATTTTTATTTTTTTGTATATGTTTATTGTTTTTGTTGATTTTTGTAGTCGTTGATTTTGGTACTAAAACCAAAGCTACCAAAACAAACAATTTAAATACATTTGCATTACCCATTTCTTTGTTATAAACTCTTATTGTATAAATCTGGGATATTACAGCAAAAATAAAAAGAAATATTTTAAATATTTGGAACATAACGCAAAAAATACATCAAATTACCAATAACCCTGTATACCTAAAGCGATTCTCTTGGTCTTAATAAACACATTCTTACGAGTAGCTTACGCATCCCCGCACATTTATGGTGGAAAAGCAGCGCAGCCTAAACGTAGAACTTATTTACCGTAATCACCGTTGGGCGGCGCGGCAGTGGGAATTATACTTCTCTTACGGTAATGACAACTGTGAATATGATATTACCTATTTCATACCACGGGGAAGCCACTGGTGCCGCGCGTGGCTGTATATGGTCAGTCCATCATTTGTAGTGGTAGCATGAATGGGGTTATACCACAAAATTGTTAGGTACAGAAGGCAAGCTCATGAAGGTCCCTCAGTTATTATACTTACGCTACGCCCGTGCGAGAGGGCCGAAGGCGGTACGCTTGCGAGCGAATGTGGTCTTGATGGTCTTCGAAGTCGTGAGCGATATTTATGTGTGTGTTGCTCGAGCGCACGTTTAATTTTGCTCGCGTTCTGTGGTTTTACTTACATTGGCGATGGCATAAGACAGATGGAGATGAGAAGGCGAAGCGCGCACCACGGGAACGCCGGCGCGCGTGGCCGCGGTCACCACGGCGGCGGCGGCCGAGCCTCCTCCGCAGACCAGCAGCGCCGCCACCCGCCGCCCGTCGAGTGCTGAACATGTGTGCTCCAGCAACCGAGCAACAAACCTGTAGAACAACGAAGACTAATTCATGAAGTGATTCCTTCAGTATTTTTAACTTATACATTTGCGTGGTCCTTATTTTATTATTTTTGAAATATAATCGAGACACCCTTTCATTCGAAAATATACTTCTAAATCTGATAGAGGGTTTAATCTTTTAATTTTTAAACTAGAATTAGAATTCGCTACCAGTTATCAAACTTTCAAAGAACATTGTATCAGTAACAGATGTATCTACGCACAAACAAATTTTCAAAGCCACTTATTTCCTAAAATCGTTATTCTTTAATGATTTGATGAATTAAAACTTTTAGTAATTGATATATAAGTGCATTATTTTATATTTAGGATATTTTTAATGTCAAAAATGTTATTAAAGAATGAAAAAATTGTAGCTTCCGGAAATAAACTGATATTTTATTAATCGGCCAATAATCATGAAAACTTAACTCATCTAGGGTGCCACATTCTCTTAGGTGTATATTTCTTTGGCGAAAGAGTCTAATCAAAAGGTATCTACTTTAATAATAATATAAAAAACACGTCTTTTATAAAAAAAATACTTAAATAGTATTATTGTGTCTTAATTTGTTATAGTACAAATTTTATATAGGTAGTTTAGGTCCAAACTAATGAATAAAAAATATCAAAATATTCAACCCTTGGTTGTGATCACTAATCGTTATTTTAAAAATTATTAAAAATACCTGGATAGTTTCTCGCGGAATATATTCAAATAATGTGGTGCCTCGTAAAAAAGAATTTAAAAAAATAAGTAATAAGGACCATCCTTGATATACATACATAGTATACGCCACCTAAGAAGGAGGAGCGAGGATGTACAACAACCGTATTTCATTTGGTATGAAGGTATAGGTTTCACGAGAGCATAATGCCATCTAGCATAGTTCTTAACTTCCAAAAATTATAAATATTAAGTATTTCATCTCAACCTAAGATAAAAATAGCCCTGTTTAATCATAAAATCGGTGCACAGGTCTCATAATAATATACAACAAAATTCAAAACCAAACTTCTTGCGGACATCAGCTTTTATATACATAATACGATACGTATCTATGTACTTATTTAGATAAAATGAAACGCGTCTAAAAAGCCTTTTATATACATACTAACTTTTCCTGCGTAAAGATATCTGAAACAATATTGACATTCACAAAATGGGACATTTTTGCTTGGATAACCCATTATATTTTACGTATTATCATAATACGAATCTAAATGCTTAGATAATGTTTTCAAGGCCTAAATAGGCCTTGATATTCTAACAAAATATTTCAGGTTTAGTAGAATGTTCTTTATATTTTATTCATCGAAAATTGGTTTGAAAATATGAGCAGCCTGATATGTAACCTGTTCTTATTTTTGTACGTAGGTAAAGAAAATACTCATGAGGTTTTGACTTTAGGTATTATAACGTCCTTGGTTTTAACAAACATAGTAATTGAAGTATTGTTAATCATTGTGGTAAAAGCGTGATTCCTCTTCAGAACCAATGTAGGTAACTTAACTACGTATGAGTATGTTAGTGGTTAATCTTCATTGATATAAAATAGATTACTAAAATATCAATAGAAAACGTACATTTTGAAGATTTTCAGAGCTTTAGGATATAACTGAAGTAATAATCGATACTTAAACTAACTGCCAGTTACTAAAATAAAAAATGATTATATCAAAAATCTGCTGAACTCTAAATTTACGAGAATGTCTGGCGAAATTGTAATTTTAAGATTGAACTTTACTCGTAGAAATATTTGCCAGACTTGAATCTCATTTTTAATAAAATAGCAAGTTTAATATGTCTAGACATGCAAAAGATAAATTATACCTTATATTAAACTTAAGATTATTACACGAAATACAAGCAGAAACCCATTTTGACATTTACTTAACTGAATTATTGTCAACGAGTCTGAGCGGATTAAAAATTCGTCACGAGCCCTTTCTCGCATTCGTCATTTCTTTTGCTAGGACTGGCAAGCACTTAACTATTCAAAATTCAACTACAGACATAAATGTATACAATGTTCAACAAACAAAGAAGGGTAGCGAACGAGACTCCTACGTAACATAACAACTTCATAATAATACCAACAACATTTTGTTTGGTGAATACTTGCCGTGGCTTTATGCTTGCTTACACTCTCCGTGTTATATACCACATGAAATCCACAAGTGATTTTTTTATGTGCACATGAATAACCAAGTGTACCTGCAACTCAATTGTAACCACAATTAGCCGGTGAGTATCATTTACACGGATCAGAACACCGCATTGACCCATTTGCATTACTAACTATAACATACAGCTGGTTTCAAATGGACTTTGAATACAGCTAACAGGTAGGTGGTTACGAGATTAATATTCATTCATTAGTTCAATCTACCTCAGTTTAAACCGCAGTAGTAATCAAAATCTATTTCAAAACCCCTTTGTAATCAACTAATCATCACTGTAAGACATTTGAAATCAACTTTATTGAATTGTGGTTTTATAATGTGAAAATAAGATCATCCTGTTGATTGTTATTCAATAACACAGACGACCTTGCGCACAATATAATAGTAATAAGTATAGAAACCAAAAGGGCCGCATCGTAATACACTTTAGTCTCAATTCAGTCGTTCAGTGCCTCAGAAGTCGTTTAAATTTAAAGCCTTTAAAAGCGTCTCTGGCTCTAGTCTGCACTTGTTATATAAAGCCATGTCTACCCGCGAGTACCCTAAAGTGTGGAGTCGTTTTGAACGAATAGTTGAGGACGGTAGAATGATAAAATTCGAAATAGAAGACATCCCAGAAAGTATGTGGAGTACTGCGGTCGAATTTATGCTTGGACACTATATTAGAGAGGACGTTTGGTGGAAAACCGCAGGTAAGTGCAAACTTGTGACTGCTACAGTGAATTATAAAGAAACCCTTAATTTAATTAAAATCAATCTGGGAATTTTGTTACATGTGTAAAGAGACTTTTTGCAATTACGTATCAAACCCCATATGGGCCACACTCACGCAAGAAAATACGTAGGTCATTAGCAGTACTACGAGCCGGCGCCACCCAATTATCTCGAGGCCGAGAAAAACCCTAAATGTGGTGTCATTAGGCACACTTCTCGCCGGTTTTCTCATTGGATGACTACTGAATTTTAAACTTTGTTGACTCCATAAGAACAACTGAATTAATTATGTTCCAACGGGAAAGGTCCGTCACAATTATTTACTTACAGGATAAAACAAATTTGACATAGGGTCACAAATCTTTCATAACTTAGCTATTGGATTCACGGATAGAATTTCAGGATTACAAAAGTTTGGCATTTCCCTCATAAACATGGAATTCCTTAAAATGTTAGCGAATTCTTGTCTTCAAACAAAGTTTAGGCTCGAAATTAGATGACGCCTTATCGTCATTGTTTTGTGATAATAATACATTGCTAGTGCTAAAATAAGGTAAAGCAGAACTTGTAAAACTTAAATAAATAACGACTTGTAACCAACGTGTTAATTCGACGTCTAACGCAAAGATACAGCTGTCTTGCTCTCTCTCTGTCTTATTTAAATATTGAGTAGGACAAAGGAAATGCGTGTTTATTGGAGCCAATGATATTATATAAAAACAAAAGCAGATATGTTATAAGCGCTCGCGCTGTGAATACTCAAATACGTCCCAATTGGGACGTCTTGTGTTTAGTTTGCGTGTGGCCTGCGTCGAGCGCAGTCACGTGCCAGACGCCATGCGCCATGTTCAAGTTAAGAAAGAGAAAGCGATATTGTTTTGACGTTAGAGCGATAAGGATGCGTGCGCTGCGGACATTTGTCAATGTGTGCAATTTGGAATAGCTCGGAACGGATTTAAATCGTAATTTCTATGAACGTAACATATCTATAGTTCTATAATATCATTGATTGGAGCCGTAGGTAAAAAGTTTCGTAAAATCGAGATTTAACCATTGAATGTGTCTTGATTTGCGATAATTGTGGTTATATTTAGACCTAAAAAAGCTCTCACTCAGTAATAACTCTTCAACTCTTACTAATAAAATATATATTATCTATATAACAGTCATAATATAATAGCTATAAAAATCTTTAATTTTTTAAAATTTTAAAGTGTAATTAAATGTTAATCACCATGAAGATACTTTTGAAATAAATAGATTTTTTTACATTTTACTTTCTCAACAGGGACAGCAGAGGATTTAGATGCGATCCAAGAGTACCGCGTGCTCCTGACGTCGATCATTAGACAGAAAATGAGCATAGCGTGCTTTCTTGCTGAAGGAGATGGCTCAGGTCGTACGCTCGTGGCCGTAAACATGTGCCTGCCGCAGGAAAAGGGACGCTTCGTTGAACACAGGCCGGTAATACGATGCTCTTATGTGTTTTAAGTGAACCTTGATATTGAATGTTTTGAAATATAACGATCTAAGATAGCCCATTTTAAATCAGTATCTCGAAAAAACTTGGAATTTAGTAAAAGTTGTATTTGTCAGCATACTGCAGCACTAGATTTTTTGTTTATTAAAAATAAACAAACAATATCTACTTTTTATTATATATATGTGACTGGCAGGTGGTAGTATGTTCCTTATTTGTAACCTTCTTAAAAAGATTTGTTGATTTATTTTGTAGCCTAGACACATGGAGAAGTTTGCAGCTATACTTTTTTATTTCCTGGAGCTTACAAATAATAAGGCAAGCAACTAAATGCATTCAAGTACAAGGCACAAGAATTAGTTCTTAAATATTTTGCCACAGAAGATTCAAAAACTTGATCTAACATCAGTCGGTCTGTTTTACAATCAAGTAAACGTTATTCGTAGGATAATATATAACACAAACTAATTGGAGTAATAGCTGAGTTCGATTTTCACATTGGGAGCTGTTACTTTTCTATTAGGTCAAGTTATAACTTACTTTGTGAATAACTATTACTTGGATATTGTGAAGCAGACAGATCAATAACTATGAAATTTATAATAATGCTTGCACTAGATTATTTTATGAATATAATAATAACCACTAAATATACTTTTGACTTTACTTGATATTTTCCCCAGTATTCGTACCGTCTCCTTTTTTAAACTTTTACTGTCAAATATTCCTAGCAAATCAAATAACAAAGTATATCTTAGAAATATAAATATAACAAGATATTGTGGCAATATAATCTCTTCTATAACACTTTTCGAACTCTCATACTCATACCTATTACCATAATTTAATATGTTAAAACTAAACCTCAGTAAGCATTTCCATCACGTAGAGTCCCTAGATCCATTTTCATTTTCTCTCCTGTTTATATCTATACGAGGCGACCTACTTTTCACTCATCAACTCATCACATTATTCAGTCAACCTACCTACAGCTTTTAACATAAGATATAATAGACGACTGAGTTCGGTTTTACATCGACGCTCAACTTTCAACTGGGACAGCCTAGTTAAAAGTTAATAATAATAGTGGTATAAAAACTGCTAAATAGCAAAACCTATCAAAATAATACCATTGTTTGTACAAAAGTAGATGTTTTAACAAAGGAACAAACAACTTTAATAGCTGAATAACTGAATTATTTTCGTTTGTTTAAAATATGGAAGGTCAGATTTTGCAAAGGTCACCACATTGATGCCACTACTACTATCATTGTTTTTTTTATAAAAAACTAACAAAGTAATATAAAAACACCACAATGAGCAACGATATTTTTGTTTACAAATAAAAGTACATAGAAAATCGAACCAACTTTATAACCTTTATGTAAACTTGCAAACATTTATCAACACCACAACTATTTTACCTTGATGGCAACATCATCTATAATGTACTATACCATTACCTTCCAGCCCAAGTCAAAGGCGGGTTTATTATCCCTGCGAATGTTCGCGGAGGCCATGAAAGTGACAGCGATTTATGATAAATACAACGTGGACGCCTTTCTTATGGGCGCGGGCCTTTCTGTCGCACCGGAGTACAGGGGACTCGGAATCGCTGTGGAATTGCTCAAGGCCAGGTAAATGATACACTACCACTTATTCTAAAGCCTATAATAAATAAATAAAATAAAAAACAGGTGATGTGTACCCAATATGTCATAGAACATAAAAATTCCATTGCTCTATGAAATATCACTAAGTGATAAGGTATGAGACGATGTTCTCAGGGGTAATCAGCATGATCGTGCGATAAAAGCTAAAATATCAAGCCGTTTCAACAGTACTAATACTTTTAAATACTGATGTTCTTTATATTCTGATATTCGAGGTGTTATTAGAACTTTTTAAGATTGAACCTGTATTTTTGGAGCCTATTCGATACAAACTAACAAACTAAAAAATCTTTTCTCATTATAAAATTAGTAAAGATAGTAGTACGACGTCTACTAACAGGTCCTCTACTACATTCCACTAGGGTATAAAAAAGTCAGACACTTTAACTGCTCGCGAGGCTTATCCCCCATTTCAATTTGGGAAAAGTTGATTAAGTTGAGTTTATTACGGAGGACAGCGTCCCTGTTACATTATTTAACATTGCCAACAACAACATACCTAAGAGGTGATGACTTCGGGCATCGGGGCATTGCCGCTCGTAAAAAAATAATGGCGATTACCTTTGCAATATAATTTTGTTTTATGGAAGAAAACAAAATAAAATTACGTTGACTGCAGGTAATTACAAAACAGTTAATGATTTTCTGAAATAATTGAGCTAAAAAAAAAGGAGTTTTTTTTTTAACTACGTCTTCCTAACATAATGTTCCTTGAAACTCCGTTTTTGTAGAATGTACATCGATGTTATTGACCAAACGATCTTCAAAATGTATAGATACTAAAAATAAATGTAGAGTCATAAAACGATAGTTTATATTGAGAAGCCCTCAAATATCAGATAGCGATCACGCGAACGATATTGAGAAACCCCTTTATCAAGACGTCATTGCTTTAGGTCGTTAAGAACAGACGGCTTTATAGAAACTTCACATTCTCTACAAAAAGTGTTGGTAAAAGTGATTTCATATTGCTCTTGTAATTCTAAAAAAAGAAGTAGGGTTATAAGTTATAATATAACGCATGTTTTTAAACCAATATTACTATTTTAATTCCAATTTATTGTGTAAATGCCTGCCACCAAAAACTTTCATCATATCTACTAAATGAAACTACAACGAGAAAATTTGGAATATATTTATCTAGTACGAACAAACTGGCTGTGCAGAAACGGCAAAGTTTCAAGCCAACAAAAATACATCCGTGAACAATTTGCGAACTGTGCAGTGGAGCTTGCTGTGGCATCGAGGCCAACCGCAGATGCATTCCAAAGTCAATATCTGTGAAATGCTACCCGCCTGAAGATATATATCTGTAGTGACGGTTTGATGTTTAGTGGACTGTACTAACATTAATTATGAAGGAATCTATACTTCATACTAATACTAGATGGATGTGACATTGCGATATTTATTGAAACCACAGATTCTATACATGGTCATATTTCTTTTTGGTTATCTGTGTTAAAAAATAACGTTTTCCGTACAAATAAACTTTACGGTCATCCAATTACTTAGAAAATGTAACAGATTTTTTGGTATTCCACCCAATATCCAAGTCATATTCATTGAATAACCATGAAAAAAAAAATTCAATCTTATACGTAATAATTATGTAGGAATCTATACTCCTTAATAGTACTAGATGGATAAGACATTGCGATATTGCGAGGTCTCCGGTTCGATTACCGGGTTGGGAAAAGTGTTATTTGTGAACTTTCACGGGACAGAGTTGGAATTGTGCCCGGTGCTCACCCCTACCCCATGAGACCTAAGACATAACAGGTGAAGTGTGGGTGTTGTACATTTCTGCCACATCCTTCTGGGTAATATAGGCGTGATATTATGTTACGAATATGTCCAGCAAAAAAAATAAAAATATGTGAGTTGCACTTACAGCAGTTAATTTTGTAAGAATGAATATATAATACATTTCCATTGATAAAGTCTTCTAGATCTGTACTATATTGGTGTAGTACATAATGATATAACATGTTTTATTTAACTATTTGTTCAATAAACGAATAAAATTTATCACAAAATAATTGAGCATGATATAATTACGGTTGCATCAATTAGTTTTCTAGTGAAATTTAATATTGAATGTTATGCAGTATTTACATTTTATCTCACCTAAAAATTAATTATATGTATTTATGCAGTAATTTCATATTTGCAGGTAACTAATAAAAGTTAATAGAAATATAAAATGTAAAACATTGTTTATTTTCACTACTATTAAAATTTTAGCAATGAGAATATAGTAATTATTTTTATTTATTTTCAAGTAAATACTATTCATATAATTATAACATACAATACATGAAAAAGAAAAGTATTTATATACAAGTTTAAAAAATAACAAATAACTTTTTACAAATTTACAGGTAAGGTGTCAAGAATAAATATAAGAATAATAAATAATAATTAATAATAATAATACTATTTAATAAGATTTTCAAATGCCATTGTAACCAAACAGCAGATCTGAACACGCAATGACTTCAATCTTGAATCTAAATGACTTCAATTTGCAGCAAAATACCGGACATTTTCGCAAATTCTAACGTCCCTTTTAATTTTCAGAATAAATCTCTCCAAGGATTTGGGTTACCGAGCAACAGGCGGTATATTTACCAGTGCAAAGGCGCAAAAGGCAGCAGATCAAGCCGAAATGGAGTGCTTATATAAAATATCGTACAAGAAATTCGGAAAACAGTGCAATATTAAATTTGAAACTGAAACTGAAGACTTGAAGATATTTGGTATGCGAACGGAATAAACCAAACAACATGAAATAACTACATCTCGTCTGTGACAACACGTTTTATCCCTTTTAATTCCCTGGAGGTCGAATTCCGGGGTGAGCCGAATAAAATGCTTGACAAAAATAAAGCGAGGATTCTTTTTAATCTTAGTTATTGATCAGAATATTGTTTTGTTAAGCTCGTATTTTGTATCAAGTTCCTATTATAAAGCTATAAACTATTTACAATGTGTGTTTATTTTAGTATTTAAGGTATGTTATTTATATCATACTTAAATCTTATGAATTGAACCTTTTACAACTCGCTTTTAAAGACGGTTCCTTTTTTTTGAGTCGTAAATTCCATCCAGAGAGATTTAAATACATCAAAAATATTATATTCTGCTCAGGTCTCTGTAAAAAGCCTTATGTTTTACATTTCATTGAACAACTCCCATAAAGCAAAACACGTAAAACATTATGTTTTGATCGACATGTTTTACGTCACAATAAAATATAATACTTGTGCAGTCATAATTTAGATGTCGTCTACAATATATCGTCATTTTATAGCAATCTCAATAGTATAGTGGTTAACGTATGCATCTCTAACGGTGAAGTCTCGGGTTCGATTCTCGGGTCAGGCAAAGTTTTATTTGTGAACTTTCAATCAGGCAATTCACAATAGCAACACGAATTTGGCATTGTGCCCGGTGACTGGTGATAGGCTCACCCCCTATCCCATGGGACCTAAACATAACAGGTGAAATGTGGTAGTTTTACATCTCTGCCAGACCTTTTTGGGTATTATAAGCGTAATATTATGTTATTTTATAGCAACCATAACATTGAAACGCAACACCGGTTAAGCCAATAATGGAACACCATTCGAATGTAGTTTTGAAACAATTGGATAGCTACAGTTCAGCAAACAATATTGGCGAGCAAACATCGATGTTAGCTTTGACAAACGATTTAACTAGGACATGAACATCCTATCAAAGTAATGGACGACTGTTGCATACATTTTTATTCTATGTCAAAGCAGCATCGCTAAATATGTTTTTAAATTTTCGTGACTTAAAATTTATTTTTTAAAATTTGACAACGGCTCTAATTCGCGTAATTATTATAAAGGTAAATAAATACCTATGCTCGACGTTTATCTACGGATCGGTGCTATTATTCCAGGATAGCACGAGAAGCGGTTCAAATCAAAAATATTCTATTTTTCACCGCAAAGATGGATACCGCTTATCGCCCTCTTGGAATTCTGTTCTAAACAAATGCAATGATCAGCAAACCGTGTGTGTGAAACTACCGACGCACGGTTACGAACTCAATATGAATGAAAATTGTGACGATCAAGTTAGGGTAGTACAATATCCGCGCTTCACGGAGACGACGCTGACCTTTACCAGTCGGCTCGTGACCACGAATGATGCAAGTCATTTCAAAACGTCGAGCATAGGTAATTATTAACCTTTGTAATAATTACGTGATTAAGACCCGTTGTCTATTTTTGAAAAAAATAACAACTATTTATAAAATAAAATTATTATTTCCAAGACTTTTAATAAACTGCTAGATTTTTTATTGAATCCAATGCATTAAACTATAGACGTTTTTCGTAACTGTCGTAATGAGTGACTAGGTGGTCGTGTCGACAAGACGGACGCCTCTATCCATCACGGTTTCCAACGTCTCGGTGCAATCACATCACACAGTAATTATTTTGTCTTTGCCATTCTGTAATTAGTTATAATAGTCTTTAACTCATTGTTGCTATATTTTTTTTTATCAAATGACCACTGCGCGAGACTATAATAATTTTGTCCTGTTACCGAAAATGAGGTCTCGAAAAATAAATAGATTTTTGTCAATTATTATGTTTTCCCCAGAGTAGTAGTGCAAATTACTAGAAAGATATATAAAAAAAAACTCTTGCTAAGAAAACCTGTAATGTATAGTTATCCTAAAACCTTGTACGGTCTAAGCGTTCCGATCGCGTCATCTAGGTGTGTTGAATCTAAACCCGTACGTACAACAGTACAGACTATCGTGCTTACGTACGCGTACACGCGTATATTGGAGCGCATAGTCTGTACATGGCTTCAGTAGTATCACTATATCTGTCAAAATATGTGCTCCACATCGCCCATCCTGGACGCTTCCAGGTCACGCGAGCATAAATGAAATTAGTTTTAGTTTTTTATTATTCAGTTATAGTTAGTAGTTATATTTAGAACTAGGAGTGAGTGTCACGGTTGGGAGAGAAGGAAAAAGTTTTTTTTATTACTTTGTGTGTACTTTGGCCCAGTGGATTACTCTTTGTATTGTGCTTTTACCCGGCTCGCTTTAAATTCATTATTTATATTTAGGTCCTAGAGCGGGCAACCTATTGTAAAAAACAGAACAGTTTTATATCGTACCTTGTGTTTAAAAGTGTGTACCGCTACTGAGAATTCCTTAAAACTTTTTAACTAGTAAATATAGTTGATCCTACCGCTGATATATTTTAAAAGTATTTTAGACGTCCAGATTGCTGTTGTTTTTTATTTTATATATATTATCACAAACATCACGCCTATAATACCCAGAAGGATGTGGCAGAGGTATATCACCCAAATTTCAACTGTTATGCACTGGACAGAATTCCAACTACGTGCTGCTATTGTTAATGTTTTGACGGCAAGTTTACAACACCAACCCGGGAAACGAACCTGACTCCTCGCGGTGAGAGGTGCATACGATTTCTAGACTATCGAAGCATTCATGATTATTATTAAAATTACACAACTCAACGTCGTCAACACATTACATAACATACATCCAAAAATACTTATTTAAAGAATCTTGCAATCTTAACTTAATAAATCTTTTCCAGTTTGAATGATTTAAGGAAACAGTCCGAACACTGTAAAAGTGATTTTCACTCAAGATACATCATGATGTAGTATCTTACGTATCTATACGTAGTTTATTTCTGTATTTTTTATAATTTCAACGGTCATGACTTTTCATTTTATACTTTTATTTTTATTTAATTAACGCACCAACAACTGCTCGTAACTTTGCTCATTTACTTACTTGTCCATCCTAAGGTTGCCTGTAAGAAATTGCTTATAGCGATAAGGCCGCCCATTATGCAACATAATTTTTAAGTGCAATTGTTTACAACATATTTTCTTTGTTAATATTGGTGTACAATAAAGATAACCCTATATTCTATCTATCTATCTATCTAGTATTTATAAAGCCACATACGAAACTTATAATTAAATGGCGTCGACTAGTGTAGGTTCCAAGAAGAGTAAAAAAAGAATGGAAGAGTTCCTACTCACGTCGCGCAATTAACGTATCTCAAGAATCTATCCAATTTCAAGTCCGGAAACTACTTTTCAATGGAAACTGCAAATATGCTGTGGTTTTTATTTTTTAACTGTATTAAAAGAAGTGTGAATGTAACTGACCGTGAGTAACTACAACAGTAGCGATACAAACATTTTAGACGACCGGATGGCGGAGTGGGTAGTGTACCTGTCTGTGACACCGAGGTCGCGGGTTCGATTCCCGCTTAAGACAAATATTTGTGTGCATGAACATGGGGGTTTGTCTTAGTCTGGGTGTTTCTATGTATCATAAGTATGTATTTACAAAAATAAAAGTATATATGTATTAGTATCAGTTATTCTAGTACCCATATTACAAGCTCTGCTTAGTTTGCGACTAGATGGCGTTGTGTGTAAGTTGTGAGATATTTATTAATTATTTATTTATTATTTTAATTTTTTCAACATAATATGAACTACATGCGTTCTCGTTAAGTCGAACATAAAATTTCCTTCTATTTTGAAGTCGGTTAAAATGAATACTCAGAACTGCAGTGTAAATTAGTCCGCAAATATTCTTTTAACAACTTTTTCTTGCGAAATGATTCAATTAAAAGAAAGTTCTCAAAGACTGAGAATTTTATTGCTGAAGCTTATAACGAACGCGCAGTGGTCACGGAATAAATTATAGCTTCATAAAACATTCTTTTCTTCGAGAAAAAGTATAAGTACCAGTACTCTCGGCTTAATAATATGTTCATGTCATAAATTGTAAATTATTCATGTCTGTACATTAAAGATATTTAAGAAACAATAATACGAGGGACTTATTAATAGGCATATTTTAGTTGAATTTTTGTCAGTATGTCTGTCTGTATGTTCGTATGCGCATCATGCGAAAATACTTCACGGAATTGGATTCGGTTTTCACAATTGTGTAGCTGAAAGTCTTTTTATAGTAAATTTTATAGGCAAAAGGTATAAAATTCTGCCGTAGGTGCCTTACATAACCTAAATTAACAATAATATAGATTTTTTTTTGGAAAGTCCTAAGGGGGTAGACTTCAAGTTGTAGGTTTATAGGTGAAGTTAGTAAATTTTGAAGCAGTTTTACGAGTTACGTACGTTTACAGTTGCACGTAGGTTTGCTACGCGACATAAATAAACAATAAGATAGCTTTTTGGAAAGTCCACTTCTCAAACGGGTTAGTTAGGGGTTGAAAGCGTGGCGATATCTAATTCCACGCGGACGAAGTCCTGGGCAACAGCTAGTTTGAAATACAATTTCGGGACTAGATTTCTTTTAAATAAACATACCTATTAGATCTAGGACCAGTTTCACCAGTTCTGAATAAGTCCTTGGTAGCCTATTCGAAACTTTGACAAATGAAATGTAAAATTTATTATCACAAACTATATGAAACTGGTGAAATTGAGCCCTGATGTAAAAAAAAAAACAAAAAAAATACTTTTCAGTATTCCTAACCTTAATGTTCCTTATCTCTTAAATATGTAACTGCATAAGTACAAAATGTCAGTAGATACTGTTTCCAAGGTCTATGATGCTATGGTTTCCAAGTATCTACCTAATTTGTGACTAATTACCAAATAACTGAAATAAAGTTGTACTATTTAAATTTCCACCTAAAATATTTTCCTTAATAAAGTTATAAAGGTAACTTTAGAAGGCCACCAAGTCTCAATATCAATAAATTGGCCTAATACAATACGGCAGAGGTACTTTGAGGATAGCTTTTTGCCGATACTAGTTCAATATTATATAAAACAAGCATAAAAAAATTCAACTTTATGTAATAGTTTCACGCAGTTGATTTATAACTACTATTTTCACGTGCAGAGAACAGACAGAAATTCAATATAGAACAACTCACACCCACACAAATAATAATTGTACATACTGTTCTGGCAGGTTGGCCTTAGAAAAATATGTTGAAATAGAGTGGATGTACTAAAAAAGTTTATATTTCACTAGTCGGTGAATGGTAAGTTAGTTGGCCATGAATTTTGTAGGTTGTCTCCCTAAAACCTATAACTCGGGTAAAAACGTAGGCAGCTAACGTATTTTTTTATTTATTTATTTTTTAGTCTTTAATCTTGACACAAGCCTTGAGCAAAATTAAAAAACCGGCCAAGTGCGTGTCGGGCCACGCGCAGAAGGGTTCCATAGAAAAATATTTTTAATTTTACTTTTTAACTAAATGGCGTCCTTCAGAAAGGAAATGTTTGTAGTACACGAAACCAGCTAGCACGTATGACGAGATGTATGAATGTTGAGGAAGCGAAAGAAGTATGTAAGGAGCGAAGCACATGGCGTTCCATCGTCTCTGCCTACCTCCGTGGGATAAAGGCGTGATTTTATATAATGTATTATGTATGTTTATTTATGTTTCAAGAATTTTGAACGAAATATTTTCAGTAACTGCATCTGACATTTCGGACCCCTATTCCTCTTGAACTAATGAAGTGAACTTATCCGCTATAGTTTTCCTTTAAAGTTCATTACATGTACTACCGACACATTTTTTTTCAGATTTTAGGATCCAGTAGTTTAGCTTTTAGAGGGGGGGGGACGCCCTACTCGAACAAAAATTTGCTCTTTAAAGTTAATTATCTCGCAAACCGTCTTAGCAACCCCTAAACGTTTTTAAAAGTCCTATCTAACAATACCCCACACTATGGGGTAGGCGACAAAAAAAAAACATCCCTACTTTACATGTAGGGGAGCTACCTGAAAAAAAAATATTTTTCCAAATTTTACTCTACGACTTTCTTTGTTTAGTTAACATACATGTTTATGCAAAATTTCAGTTTTTTAGTACCAACGGTTTTGTCGCTACGCCGTGGACAGACGGACGGACAGACGGACATGGCGAAACTATAAGGGTTCCTTGTAGGTACTACGGAACCCTAAAAAAGCAACACCAAATCCATTGCATGAAACTACCGCAAATATACACTCTATTATATTCATCCTAAGGTTGCCTGGAAGAGATCGCATCAAGCGATAAGGCCGCCCTTTGTACGTTATAGTTTTAAGTACCTATTTCCTTGTATGTTTGTTAAAATTTGATGTGCAAATAAAGTTTTTTCTATCTATCTATCTATAAAATAACAAAACGCCTACAATATCCAGAAGGGTGTTGCAAAGGTATACAGCACCCACATTTTTAGGTTAGCGATAGGGGGAAAGCCTATCGCCATCCAGCAGGCACAATTCCAACTTTGTACAGCTATTTAAGAATTTCCTGACGGAAAATTCACCAACTTTTTTTTATGTTTTATTTCCAATGAAGGGTGAATTTAGGGGTTTAAGTTAGAATTGAGTTTACGCAAAAATGCAATAGATGGTGTTGTCAACATTTGCTGCTCTTGCGAGTACCGTCCAGAATAACATTGAATGCACGTAAAACGGCACGGGTACCTAATCAAGTATACATATAAGAAAATAGTTATTTCAATATAAGTTACATTCCTTGTGATTTTTATGCTAAAACATGACAACAAAAGCCAATAGGTACATCTAAAAATATTTTCCTCAATAAAGTTATTTTATTAAAGTTGCTACGGGTCGTCATCAAAGCCTATAATATCGATACATCTTGTTAAATATTTCCTAAAGCCGCATGCTTCCTTATAATTTAGCTGGGGGAGCAAATTTCAAGTTACGAAGTTTTCCAATAGATACTAATCCCATATTAGATTAAGCTGACTATCTGATCTAATTTATAGATTCAATACAAGTTGTTCGTTTGAATATGTATGAGACTGGAGTTGGTTACGGCGGGACAAGCTTGAAAAAGTTGCCGAACATGAATACCCAGAGAAAATATTCAAACGATAGATTGAACCAGAGAAGGTTCAGTTTATTCATACTTTAAATACGATTGATTTAACATTCAGTTTATATTATACTATTTTGAACAATACGGTTTCTGATGTTGTTGATGCAAACAAAATTGTTAGTATAAATTTTTATGAGTTTTAAAGTTCATCCCTGTTCCGCAAAACTAAACTTGTTAAAAAGTGTCGTCAACTGCTACAGCGACGTTGTTGTGATGTTACAATGTTATCATGCTGTTCTTATATAATCAGCCATATTTTAAAACGTTTTTATCGGTAATTCTTGAAGTCATTTTAAAAGTAAGGCTCATAGTACACCAGACAACAGTTTACAAGCTTACATAATTTGCAATGCAACCAATCATGTGTTGCAAATGAAATAATTAAAAAAAATATTCGAAATATGTTGAAAATAACGCCTTTCCTTCGCTTGACTATGCAATACCTGTACATATTCCGTTTGAATAAATGCATAAGGGATTGAGAGCGTTAGATACTAATGGTCTAAGATCCATTAGATGGATTGTTCAGTGCGATTTAAAAAGTAGGGCAGAACTGTAGAATTTTGTAATGAAAAATATTACTAAGCTAACACAATATAATAAATCAAAAGTTTAACACAGAAAATCTTTTTAAGCTTACTATTATTTTGTACTTCGATTTCGTGACCTTAAATTCATAATAGGCCAGCAGCTAGCCGAAGAATTATCTGACCTGCATTGCAGCAGCCCAATTATTCGTGTAGAATAATATAAAGCCTCATATTCTAAGCCAGTGAAATTCAAAGTGGATGAGGTACATTGACGTTAATGACAGGACTGGCGTATTAACAACTTATTTACAACGAGCAAGCTACAGTAAGTCGTTGCAACAGTAGAGCGTCCGTAACTTGATCGCTCCTCAGTGCTTGGTTTCTAAGCCGTGTAATTTTGGGTACCTACGATGTACGCAGGAAACTGTAATTAGGGTCTTATTGTTTTATTTTCATAATTAGTACAGGTGGGAGTTATTTTTTATGGTTAAGGTTTAAATATTATTTTTTTTGTGTTTTGTATCCAGTAGTAAACTTTAAGGTAGTGATATTTTCAGCAATTAATATTATCAATATTAATTATTAACATATTATTAAAAGGTATTTGCACTTTCTATCTGTTTAAATTGGCAGGTAAATATTACATGGGCAATTTTACACCCATTTCCATTATAAATTCGTAATATGCTAGCAGCTGTGGCAGCGACAATTATCTTGCGTGCGTTGCAGCAGCCCTATTAATCGTGTGAAATAACATAGAGCCTCATATTGAAAGCCAGTGAAATTCAAAGTGGATGGGGTACATTGACGTTAATGACAGGCCTGTACTATTAACAACTTATCAACAACGAGCAAGCTATAGTAAGTCGTTGTACTTGTAACGTTAGAGAGTCCGTAACTTGATCGCTCCTTAGTGCTCGGTTTCTAAGCCGTGTAATTCTGGGTAGCTACGGTGTACGCAGGCAACTGTAATTAGGGTCCTTATTGTTCCTTTTTTGTTGTTATTTATATTTCATAATTAGTACAGGTAGGAGTTATTTTTAAGGTTGAGGTTGAAATATTTTTTTTTTGTTTTGGAATAAAAGCTTGCAATATTTTTTGTAACTGGATACTTATGTGAAAGATATTTTAATAAATATTTTTTGATAGAATCGCCGCAGTTTAACAGATCTTTGGACTTTGTTTCTTTTAATTTATAACACAAAAATATGTTTTTAATTTTGACAATTAATTAAAAAAAAAATCCGTTAATATTAAATTGGCAGTATTGATACTTTATCTTTAAGGTAGGTGTAGTATCATCTACCTTAAAGATAAATTATTTATTGGGCAAAATCGTGTTTAAACCGAAGCTAGTGATATCTTTCGATTCTTTCCCACGTGCGAGAGTGAGTCCGAGAGTCCGACATTTACTTGTTACTGGATCATACGAGATCACTTCGTTGTCCATCCATCTGTCACGATCGTAATATATCTCGACGATCTGATCTATGACAAGACCTATGAAAAATGTTATTTGTACAAAGATAAACTTGAACGTTCTTTTTTAAAGTCATCGCTTGGGATCAGAGAAAAGTTACAATTTAAAAATCAAAAACCTTTATAAAATTTGTTTAAAAATGAAATAGCAGTATTATATTATACTATTTTTTTTTCGACGTGAACACCCAAAGACTCGTCTCAACGATAATAATAATAATATTTTTATGAATTACTATCTATACCAACTTACAATATTTAAGAGCGTGTATTCCTTTTCAAAATGTAACTGTAATTTTTTGTAGTGTTTTGGGAATATTTCGTAAAAACTGAATGAGAGTATGATTTTATTCAACTTACTTTTTAGAATGCAAGTTTTGAAAGGTAAATATAACAATTTCATTCGTAAATACAGCATAATTTTGTAATTTATCAACTTAACAGTTAATACTCTTTCAACTGATAAAATAGAAAAGTATGCTTTAGTTATTAAATGTAATTGTAATATTTACCTTTTAAAGCCCACATTCTAAAAAGTTAGTTGAATAAAATCATACTTTTATTCAGTTTTTACGAAATATTCCCAAAAAACTACAAAAATTGACAGTTACATTTTGAAAAGGAATACACGCTCTTAATACGAATCATTTGTAACATGCTTGTGTTAGACCATAAACCTTTTAGTTACTTGAATTTCTTAACCTACCATAACCCAACGTATATCTCGAACCACATTTTAAAATCCTATTAAAGGATGACCCGATGCTATCAAGATAAAAAAAAATCATTATTACTTGAAATGGAATGTATTTATCGCATTTGACTGTTCCTTAACTTCCTATCAAACTGAAGATAGTTTAAAACTTTTTGATTTTGACATCCAAAATTATCAGAATGCAGCTTCAAATATTTGTCAAGGTGAATGATTGAGACAAATAATAACAATTTTTAATCGAATAATCTCCCTTCTAGGCCTAACTTCAATGACTCTGCTATCAGAGTCAATCAATAACGAACTAGATGTATAATTATCTAGTTCGGTATTGATTACTTTATCTGACTGAGACTGACACACCCCTACGTCCGACGCACCCTGAGCAGTCTGCTAATTGCCACCAAGCAGACTGGCGAATCCTTTCACCACGATGGCAAGTCAACACCATAAGAATATGGCTGCAGCCATCGATACGCAAGAAGAACACCGACACTGAATCGCATCATTACACATAAAACACCTGTACACTGTTTCTTTTTGTTCATTCTACCATATTTATGTGCTATATTATTCTTTGTATGCAGCGTTAAGCATCATGTTTACGCCACATATGTTGCACACGTAAAATATGAGTTTAATATACGTGACATCTATAAACCCGAAGGGGGAGAAGATATTAACGTCACCTGTTTGAACCTTGTGAATCTGTGGAATAGAGGGAGTAAAACCTCATTTTTTATATCTTGTGTGTTTACTGCTTTATTATAAAAAATAATAAAATATTTATGACGACCTCAGGCTAAGATTCGTTGGTTTCGTGATAAGCGTATGCGGCCTCTCATTGTGAGGCTTTGGGTTTGATTTACAAAATTTACTATAGCAGCACGGCTTTCGAATTGTTCAAGTAGATGGCGATAGCGGTAAAGAACATCTCTGCTGCACCCTTCTGAGTAACGTAAGCGTGAGGCTATGCTAAAAATGATGTATCTTGCATAGTTCACTAGAAGCAAAAGTCGATAAAATAGTATCAGTGTGTTTAATTCTCTTCTTAATTCTTCATTTGGATACTTAAACTTTAACTTAAACTTAGCTCGTCCGAGCTAAGTTTAAGTTAAAGTGTAAGCCTGTATGAAATTTCATTAATATAAATTGCGAATCTATCAAATTGTCTGTATTTAATCAAACTTTAAAGCTACTTTTACAGTTCTCAAATCGATAACGTCCGAAAAAAACGATTGAAAAATATCCCCTGTCACGATCTACATTTTATAACATTGTCCCCTGTCACGATCTACATTTTATAACATTGACAAACGAATAAAGGATTCGCTTAATATTAAACCCACGTAAATCGAGCAGCAAATCTTGTCCCTCGCACTATCAACATGATTAATTCAGAGTCAGAGCCATCAGAGGCGGGTAAGCCTCTGATCAATTTACCTAAGACAACAGACATCGCAACCCTATCAAAGTGAAGTGTCGTTTGAACGAACATTTCTGTACCTACACCTTTCCAATCGCAAGTAATATTTCAGCATGATAATTATTAATAGCGACTCACCTCTCCAATCGCTAGTGATATTTCAGTAAACTTATTACGAGTTAGAACAGGATAAGAATCATGAATAAAAGCATTATAAACATACTTAACATAACATCACGCCTATATTAGCCAGAGGGGTGTGACAGAGGTGTTTAACACCCATTTCACCTTTTATGCTTAAGTCCTAATTAATAGAGGGTGAGCAGCGTCATCCACCGGTTACAATTTCAACTATGTGCCGGGTAATTTCCTGAGAGATACATTCCAAATAACATTTGCCTGACCTGGGCATTGAACCTGAGACCGTGCGGTGAAAGGTTGCATATGTTAACCAATAGAGCAACGAAATAAGAATCATGAATATTATAATTATATTTTCTCAATTTTACTTTAACTTGAGCTTTTTGGCCAATATGTTTGCAAATGTTAGTACTTTCTTGATCAAATGTCAAATAGCGTTATCAAGTAGCCATGCCACCTTAGTAAAAGAAAAAATACATTTTGCTTGGCACTCAGCAGGTTGCACTGCTTAGCTTACAAACTAACTGTAAGTACATTATGCAATGTCCAAGTTTAAATCCTATTTTGAACACAATGGGGCCAACAAACTTATAATTAAGATATTAAATCAACTTCAGCACTCAGTTTGATTAGCTTTCACAGAGTTAATGACAAATGGCGTCCCTTTGAATATTTTGTTTGCATTTCAATTGGAGTTAATAGGTGCTTCGCGGACTGAAAGTTACTTAGGAGGTACTTCTTTTAGCTAACTGAAAAGCGTTGTTTCTAAGGATAACTTTTGACAATAATCATTTAACCTTTTACCTTCGGAACTCAACCGCTTTCCATGAAAATATTTGTTTTTCTAAACGGCAAACTGTTTGCGTTACCTTTCAAGAAGCTGTTCATCAAATGTTTGTAGCAAATATTTAAATGCTTTATGCAGATAAAGTTAAATATGAGCTCTTACTTGGTATAACAAAATTGCACACAGAAAACATTATTAAAACAAAATGATAATTATTAAAATAATGCTATACCTTGATTTTTATTCCCGATTTCAGTCTAATTTGATGATATTTATTTCACTGTTAATACAAAGGATTATCCATATATTGAGCCGGCTGGCACATTGCTATAAATAGATAGCTTCTAAAGTTAATTAGCTTTCGCAAGTATTAGTTCAATCCGTCCACGGAATCCACGCTTTGTGCCAATTTGGAATCGTAACTGGATCGCTAATGTAAGTATCGATAAAAGCCGCAGCTCCAACAGCGGGATTACAAGTACGAAACTATTGCCGTCCAGCAGCGGTCCGACGCGTTCCAATCGAATCGAAACTACTAACAATATCCATAAAGTGTTCCACCCTGAACAAGACGTGTATCGGTTTGTTTGAAATCGAAACTTGTGAATAGTTTTGTTTGACGGCTCGTGTCGGTTTATGTTGAGCAGATAAATGACGACTGTTCCAGATGTTTCTCGCACGTTTTATTGATACACAAGCGAAGGAAGTCGTTCTTTTTTATCAATCTGTCGTCAATGTTACGATATTTCACGAATAAAACTGGTAGCACGGAAAATAGACTTTGTATCTAACAATGGTTTCACCTACTGTTTTCCTGCTTCCACTGGAAGTTTCATCTCTCTCTAAATACTAAGAAAAGGACAAGTTTTCGGTTAATTAATTTTTAACAAAACATGCTTGTTATCATTATTATTAGGTAAAGAGTATGGTCATAGAAAGGAGGTGTGCCTTCATTAAGTTATCTGCAATGTAATGATTTAGAATTTTACTACAGGGGTTTTGGGTAAAAGTTGATCAACTTAATGCCAACCTACCTTTCATCTTCTGGCAGCTCGATATAAAGTGGCAGTAGCGTGATGTTGCGCAGATAGAGCGGGTAGTCGCCGGCAAGATAGGTGTGAGAGATGTCGGCGAGCGAGCGATTGAACACCCGCACGACGTCGGCGGCCGAGGGGGGCGCCGCGATGCCCACATAGAAGGCGGTGCGCGCGTCCGCTTGCAGCACGCGCAGCTCGCGGCCGGCCGACGCACTTTCCGCCACGAGCCACGCCACGCACGCGAGCCACGCCGCGCACGAGCGTGCGCGCATAACGGCCCCGCGCGCCGCTCTCACCGCCCCCCGCGCGCCGCCTTCCCCCCGACCCGCCACGCCATACCCACCCCCCGACCAACACCATCCACGCTCAACGGATCAACCCTCCCGGAGGAATCTCCGAATACCCCGCCACAACATTTACCCACTTCACTATTCACTTCTTTAGTTCACGTTCCAAATTAAATTCCCAATTTTTCACACTATAAATGGACGGTAAATCATTACTTAATTTAATAATTCCGTATTGCGATGCCCGGTTCTCCACTCGTTTGTGTATCTGTAACAAAAGAGACATTTATTTCTATGGTGACGCCTTAATCGTGGATTTGCTTAAACAATAATAAACGTCTACATAACTGTACTGTTTCAATATTTGTGTTTGACAAAATGAAATTATACAGCCCTCTCAAGGACGGCGACAGTGAAAAATTTTTATTCCCATTTCCTGCTCATTCATTTGTATAATTATGTTTTTGTCTTTCTTTTTCGCTTTTCAGAGATAAAATCGGGTCGCGAGGGGTATACAGCGTTTATTCTTGGCACTCGATTTAAATGAACGCAGGTTGAATCTTGCTTACAGCATAGGGTCCGTTAATTAATTTATATTCATCGTTAACGCAGTTTTTCTCCGGCTCGTCCGAGTGACGTCAGACTCAATTTACTTCTCAACCATAGTAAGCTGAGAGCACCGGTGCTCCAAGCACTTGTCGCTACATGGCCTATTTATTTTCACAAAAAAGTGCGTTTAGTTAACACCGCTCATTAATTATTTTGGATATACTTAGGGGAGCGAGGAAACCACCGAGATACGAGTTCGTAATTAGATAGCACAGGCTTAGTGCACATGTCTACCCTCCAGTTTGTCTCGACAAGCTTATGGTGTAATCTGCATTAAGTCCCTATAAACGTAATTAGTTTTACACCGCAATAAATAAAACGATAACACTTTGTATGTTATGGGTGTTAGACTCCATAAACTTGGGTATTAATGAATCCATACTATTATAGTAATATGATTATGGCAAATTATATATATTATTAATATATATTATTATTAATATAAGAGATAATAAATCTAGATTGTGTAACCTTTTGTTCTCAATCGAGTACATATTTACGATTATAATTAGGTAGCTGACATTAAGTAAGCGCTTATGCCTGAAAGTTCTCCTTTAAGTTGTTCGAGGTGGATGAAACAAGCAACTTGAGTTCGGCTTTTAAGCTTTATTTAATAACTAGGTAGCTCTTCTTCATCGTTGGGATTTCTCATGTAACTATTTACTGTGTTCAATTTATATATATTTTTTTTCAATTTTGTTTTTTTTTATTCGGTGTCTACATGTATAAAAAGAAGTAGATGATGCTAAAGTAAATGCTTGCATAAATCTAAAATAGGTATATTTAAGTGTTAAAATAATTATCTTTCTAAATGTTCGTAAAAATAGTTTGAGTTATGAAAATATTGAAAATGTTGTTAATCTTTTAGTCTTGGATTCTAGTATTGTTTGCAGTTCAAGGAATTTTCTTCGGATACCTAATCGAATATACTACATAGAAAATCAAATAAAGCAATATTTCATAAATTCACACAGCACAGTTAAACGTATATAGCAATAATTTAACTCATTATAACAACACTCGCTTACATGAACGTTGAAAGGCTCGGCAATCATTAAATACTTCAAACTCATGTGAAATTTATATGGATTTGTAGCACACCCTCATCACATAGCTGTCAACCCACCGCATTAACTAAAACGGAACTATCACCACCATACACCACATAAATCATTTAATGCTCTCAAAACCTAACATAGAACATATCACGCTTATGTTATTCAAAAGGATGTGGTAGAGATGAAAAACACGCCTATTATAGCCTATCGCTATCTTCTCCTCCGTCAGGTCCTCAGCCCTCATGTCTGAGGGTCATGACCTCCTCCTTCCATAAATCTTGATCACACGATATTATGCCATCTTAATCTATCTTCAGTCACTCGGAGAGCATCGTAAACAGTGGAGTCGAGTGTAGTGCGTATTTGGTCCGACCAACGATATGGCAGCGGCCCAGCGCTCGCCATATCGTTATATACCTGGCACATATAAATTCCAAACTCTTTGCTGCTACTGATAGCTTACTCCAATATTTGAATTGTAAGAAATTCTAATTTCCCTCTTATATTTTCTCTTTTCGCGAAAGCTTTTTAAGCTTTAATCGAATTCCGAAAATGTTGCTTTGATGTGAGCACTTCCGTATATTCTTGCCGGCGATCCCTGTTCAAGTTATTTCGTTATAATTAATTACTAATAATTTGAATTATGATCCTCAACTTTGATAAAAGATTAAGCCACGACTTAGTAAGCTGGAAACAAAATCATTGGTTTCAACCAAAGATTTCACATAGTGGTACGCGATTTTAATCAATATAAATAAATATAGTTATTGGCACGATGTCGAAGCCTTGAATCCATTTTTTTTTCTAATTTTTGTATGACTTTCTGTATTGGGCAATGTTTAAAAACGGCTGTTTAGATCGTGATAAAATTTTAGAAGCAAAGTAACTGACTACAAGATGCATAAAATAGGTATTTTTTGTCGATTTACTTAAAGCACAGACGAAACCCCGGCAGAAAGTTAGTATGTTTGCAATCGCTATCGTTTGATTTCTTTTCTAACTAGCTAGCGGGCGGATTGCGGCTGTATCTGCGTGGTATAATGTTGTCCATATGATGTTTTACACTTCGTAAATAATAATTAATTATTATCACGCTAAGCCGTCGGTCACGGTTGCCGTACTAACATGTATGGCAATCGTTACGGGTAGTCAGAGGCCACAAAATCTGACAATTAGTCTAACTAAGAATATCGCATTATCTCGTACTGGTTGGCTGGTATGATGGTAGGCGCTCCACGTAAAATACTGATATTCTGCTTAATCCGTTAGACTAGAAGTCGACCCCAATGTAATTGACGACCGGATGGCGGAGTGGGTAGTGTACCTGCCTGCGACGCCGAGGTCGCGGGTTCGATTCCCTTTTAAGACAAATCTTTGTGTGCATGAATATGGGGGTTTGTCTTAGTCTGGGTGTTTCTATGTATGATAAGTATATACAAAAGAAAAGGATATATGTATTAGTATCAGTTATTCTAGTACCCATAGTACAGGTTCAACTTAGTTTGGGACTAGATGGCGTTGTGTGTAAGTTGTAAGAAATTTATTTATTTAATTAGGAAAAGCTCGGAAGGAGAAGTTGTTGACATAATAATAAATTATATTATATTCTTGTCGGCAATATCTCGTCAAGTTTGAGTTGAAATAATTAATTATAACTAATATTTCGTAATTGTATCATGACGCTCAACTTTGTTTATAACAAAAGTTAAAGCCGCAACTAACCAATTGCAAATAATTTAAGTGGAACTGTTGGAATCCTGTACACGAAGTTAGTTAGCGGAACAAAGACGCTGTTTATAAGCGATCGAAAAGAGTTTACAGAGTCGTACCTGACCTCAATGCAGAAGTAATTAAAATACATGAAAGGGAGATATTTTTCTGCATTGATAGCCTAGTGGTTAGCGTATGCGCTTCTCTCCGCGAGATCTATGGTTCGATTCCCGGGTCGAGCAAAGTGTTATTTGTGAACTTTCGGTTAGGAAAGCATTAGCAAAGATTAGCCGCGCGCAGTTGGAATTGTGTCCGGTGGATGGCAACAGGCTCACCCGCTATCCCAAAGGACCTAAATATAACTGGTGAAGTGTGGGTGTTGTGCACATCTGCCACACCCTTCTGATTATTATAGGCGTGATGTTATGACTGTAATGATAAAATATTTTTTCGATTGGATTATTTTTTAAATATACACCATGTATGATTTCTGTTTTTACTATTCTATTTTAAACCTTATGCACCTGTCGAAAAATAAACAAAACACAGCGGTAAAGACAGGTTCACTAAGGTTTAAAATTGAATTTCGAAAACTGAACAAGGTTTTGGTATACGCACTGACGGAAAGTAGTTATTTATTTACTGTGCAAGTAAAATTATGAATACGACATAATTTTACTTTAACTTTTACTGCTTGGGTTAAATTTCAAAAAATATTTCAATCAACACATCCAACGTTTATTTCTAGTCTTACTAATTGTGGTTGAATCTAAGTTGATATTTTCTTGATTTGGCAATAACACATAGGCCGTCTTCTGATTACTCGGCGCCGTAACGGTACGGTTAAATATTCTCATAGAAAATATATTCAAACCAAAATCGGGCGCCTATATTTCCAAAGAATATTTTACTGCTCAGCTCCCGCGGCGAGTAAATAAAACAACAAAATAAAGAATCAGCCATACATACGCAGTATAGAGAGCCACGACTTTTTTGTTAGCATTGTTTGTATACTTTCATACCACCCGAAACCTTTGTGAGTATTTTGTTGACAATCAGAACTGACGGTATAATCAACTTTGCTAGTCACGAAGGAATATGGTACTAACGAATGATTATCCATCTACAGACCCAGCGTAGCATTGAGCTACGGCGTAGCTGCGTAGCTCAATCAATTCATGAGGCTATATAAGGCAGCTACGAATTTATCCACATGACTGTAATGATAAATGCAAGTACAGAGGGCACAGCAATCAGGTAGGTAGGGCAAAAACGTCTACGTCATAATGAAGACTACCGCGACATGCATTACCGTCATACGAGTAATGCATATGTGTGAGTTACATTTTTAAGAGTAGACTCCCGAGTGAGGTGTTTTCATACTAACATAATATGGGTTTAATTTTAATATTACTAAGTTTTTATCTATTTTTTTAGACAGATCATATCTAAAACACTAAAATGCATGCAATCATTAATTGAGTTACTAGTTAAAATAATAAACATGCATTTTAGTGTTAAACCCTTATTACTTATGTATAAAAAACATCCAACCAATTTTTATCCCTTAAGAAGCTATACCTTTTTTATACCCTCTATGTAGGAATAATTTATATTTACATAACTGGTGTAGTCACTTAGTCAGTTTTTACTATAACGTAGAAATATTTGCCCTGCATACCTAATCGCTTCGCCCACCGTACATAAAAAATAATAGTCAAGAACGTCATTATATATATATTTTACTTGCAGGTTCGATTTACTTATGCGTCATTAAGTACCCATCTGACCACATTTTGTGGCGACTTTACCTCATCGTCATTCAAGTGTTGCACTATACAACACGATATTGGCGTGTAAATCAAAATGTTGAAAGTTATAACGGTTGATATCGTAGTTCAGACCCCGGGACAAGTCATGTAGATTACATGAATTTGTAGGAAACTTGCTAGCAGATTGGGTAGGAACCTCATATCCCTTTCAATGCTATCCCGGGGCGGGAAAACCCACTCTAATTTGCATTGTTTTATAGTTGCACAGACAACATACTTTACAAAATTTGCTTTCCCGGAACACTCGCATTTGAAATGAAATATTATTCTTGGTGTGGATGTTTTATGCGCTGTAACATTATGACTACGTCTTCAGACGGAAGTTGAGAGTTTGAGAAATTCAGTGCATCATGTTCTACAGAAACACACTGTCTTGAAATGAGTTTCAGGATATTGGCTAAAAGTTTTGTTATCTTAAGATCTTAAGGCGTTGTTTTATATAGTTCATTCTATTCACTATATGTTGTTTATGTTAAAGCATTTATTCATTCGAATTTTTCGATATGTCATCTTAAAAATAATGGATTAGAGACTTAACAAATTATCAAAAACCAAAGAAATTGTACTCCTAAGTACAAGCTAAGAAGCTTTTAAGGATACATACACAGACGTCACCAACAAAGTATTTCAACTTCAATAATATTCATTAAACAAATATCCGTGTTCCGAAACCTCGCTACAGTTTTTTTTTGAGAGGAATTTAAGGTCTCCTTTTGGTCAGAATAATAACTTTCATATCTTACAAGGTTAAAGTTAAATTGAAGATACGAAATTAAATTTTTGGATGGTATAATAAAATGGTTTTTAAATTTATTATTATAGTTTTTGAACGTTTGCCAGAAATATTTGGTTAAGTTCTTAGCTTAAACTGACGGTACTTGTTGTTGAAATAAGCCTGAGGGTAAAGGCGGCCAAATGCCGGCTCGCTATAATTGGACAGCCGCTTATGCCGAATGACATTTAACGAAGACGCTGCGGCTACTTGAAATGGAATTTAAGTAACCGAGTTAAGATATACAAATAAAATGTTACTGCAAAATAAACCTTCTTTTTAAGCACATACTTCTGGATAAATCCAATTTATCTGTTTAGTCAGAGTAATAACATTCAAGTCATATGAGATTTTAATTTCTTTTAGGAAACTATACGAACTTTTTTGTATTATTTAGTGTTGTAGTTTTTTTCAGAACTATTGCTGCCAGTCCTTGCAGTTAAAATAAGCGAGAGGGTAGCCCTCCTGGCGACTGCTTTGACCCTCCCGCTTTTTTTACTGCCGGCTCCCTGTAATTGGACGTGTAACGGCAGTCGCTTATGTCAAATGTTTTAACTAAGAAAGCTGCTCATTAATTAAAATGTAATAAATTATTTTCGCAGAAATTTCATATAAAATTTTGTTTATTGCTACATTATGCCATATATTTGCAAAGAGGTATGTGATATGAATACATTAATAAAATAATTGCCAAGAAAAAGTATTTAATACACACGATAGCGTGTTCCAAATGTTTAAGTGACACATGGATAGACAGACCAATTCTGCAGTCTAACCATAAAGCCTCCTTTTGTCCTCGAAGTACGGGAGAACAAAAGTCGATTCTACCTATCGTATGACAAATAACACCATCATGCTAGCTCACAGAGGCACATGTAACAAAGCCAAGCGATCACTTTACTGAGAAAACACATTTTCACGCGCGATTTATTTTGACTCACATAACGTTTTATAAGTTCACACCGGATCCCAGTTCGACTTACCTGGCTTACACGAGAACGTTTAACGTCTAAAATTGAATTCGGTAATACGAACACGATGAAAACTTTCTTTAAGTAGGACTCTTTCAGGCATTTTAGCCTCTTTACTTATTCTGAGCTGAGCTGAGCTGAGCTTGAGGGATGAGCTACAGCTTAACCATACAATATGGTAAAGTACTGATACTAAGCTAAATCTGTTAGACTAGAAACCGACAGTATAATTGGGAAAAGCCTCGGAAGATTGGTGGTAAAATGAGATATGAAATAAGTAGAAACATTCATATGCTACGATATAATATAACAAACGAAAGCATCGTAGACATTGTGGTATGATATTGTAACTGTAAAGGAACAGGGTGTGACGTTTCTCCACTACAAAGGGAGGATCCTCCGACCAGGCTCGGTGGTATTGCCTGGCGGACAGCTGTCGTATTGGAAGTGGTATATATGTACACACTCTGTGAACACTTCGTTATCGCGATTCAGCGCTCTTTGACATATGTCACGTGTGTGTCACTACTTGACGTTGTTATTGTCATTTGTCATTTCTTATGTGCGGATACCGCCACATAATTAATAAACAGTTAAGTGCTTAGTTCGTTTAGATTTTTATTAAAAAAAAAACTTTATATGTTACATCGAATGGTGATAAACTTTTAACTATCCTTCTCATAAATAAATTAGTGGATCTAGTTTGTGTAAACTTAAACTAAATTATAGATGTACTTGTCGCCACTTAGCGAGAAAAGTTTTGCTACAAATTGCGTTAATTTGCAGAGTGGTGAAGATGTAATGTTTGAGCTTATGATTTGCATATTACGCGCTCGCAAAACTGCTGCAAATATGTCATGCTATTATGCAATGCTAACGAGCATCGTGTTAAAACTGCTCTCTAATTAAACGAGCAGATTAAACGTTGAAAAGAGCGAAAACTTAAAAATATCTAGTTTTTAAAACTAAATGGTTTTAAAGTTTTATAAAACAAGACGGACAAAAAATTAAACATGAACGAAAAATTACACCCAAGCTGAAGCCCACAGATACCTGACCAGAAACTAACCCCTTTTTGAACTTTTTTAATGGATTATTCATTCAGGTTTATAATGTTCTATTTTAGTTTACCGTATTTGACCGCCACATTATGTTTATTGAACAGTATTTTGCAATGTTTAGTATTTGATTCATAGGTGCAAGTTATTTTATACATAACTGTTCCACCTCATTTATCTATTGGTTGACATTATTACAGATAGAGAAAACACTAGTAGCTCATAGAAAGAACCGGGCTAAAATTGGCTGATATAGATGAGGCTGACCACAAACCTTTAGATGAGAAGAGTACTGTTTTTGTTTTTTTTTGTAGTAGGTAACGCACCGATTCGATTTTCGATCCATGAATTTAGATTGTTCAAACGATTTTGCGGAACACGTTTTTGCACCGGGTATTTTTTTTGTACGCAAAACCGAATCTGGAACACCGGTTAATACAATCACAGATAAAAAAGCAGAGCAAAAACAACAACTAAGTAGGAAAAAGTTGGAAAGTTGTCGACTGACCTTTCAACCATCCATCACGCAGTTGTGATTCAGTTTTTGGGCTTGTGGCCAAAAATAAACTGTACTCTGATGTAGTACGGAATAATAAAAGCCTGATGTTCGATTTGCTACTCATCATACATGACAGGACAATGAACTTGTATCGGGATTGGGAACACGACTGTCGCTGGAATTAAGCCTTGGAGACGAATTGATTACTGTGTGACTGACATGCCAATACATTTATTCATACACATTATTGAAATCATATATAATTATTATGTTTATCTAGGCACTATTATTTTTCTCTATTATATAGAAAAACTAGCAGCCCGCCCTCGCTTCGATCCGGGTACCATCTAGTTCTAAATTATGCATTTATTTTATTTATTTTACATAAAATCCTTCCTCTTGAATCACTCTATATATTAAAAAAACCGCATCTAATTTCGCTAAGTTTTTTTTTTTTTTTTTTTTTTTTTTATGGTGGATAGGCACGCGTTTGACCACGATCTCACCTGATGGTAAGTGAAGATGCGGTCTACGGTGGAGCACGCTTACCTATAAGATACCTATTAACTCTTGTTTTGAAGAGATCCAGATTGTACTCATGCGGAAACACAGACTCGGGCAGGGCGTTCCCGTAAGTAATCTTAAAGCATATGTAGGGACAGACAGCAAGAAGGGAAGTGACTTTGTTTTATACTATGTAGTGATTATGCTACATAATAATGATAATAATAATGTGATAAGATCTTTAAAGACGGTGTAACTTGTACGAAATGTTGTTTACCAATAAATGTAAAATGAAATGAGCTGCCTAACTTTAACAGTCATCTTTATGTTAATTGCTGTTAAAACAATTATAATTTGGTAATAGCAGAATTATTTGCCCCTCAATTCAGTTTTATGTGAATTTGGAAAGGCAGATATATTTTATCACTGTTTCAGTAAAATGCAATTTCATAGTATTTAAAGAAGTTAATAAATAATTATCATGACACATTTTTATACCTAGTAGCAGTAGTCTAAATATAGCACAACAGTTGTATTTTATTATTAAAATTGAAACCGGTGACGACATCCCAGCCATTGGGGATTCACCTCAAGAGTAATTTAAGAAAAGAGGCTTCGATTTCCTCGGAGACTGTCAACTCGTCGCCGTGTCAGAGTACCTACTACGATCTATGTCTTCAAGTAATGTCGTTTCATAAAACTTATCTAAACTTCATGTTATCACTTATTTAACGGCCTAAGGGCTTGTCTTAAGCGAACTTTCCGTATCTTAAGAAAACCTTTTCTTAAACGCTTATTACGCAATTTCAGATAGATACAGGCCAAAGAGGTGCCAGTACATTTTCCTCCAGAAATTATGACAGTCAACGTAACCGCCATTACAAGGGAACGCGTAGGCCCTTCGCTCTCAAGGGAGCTACTACAAAAACAGTGTACATCAAATAAATCGGTATTGTTGGAGAAAAGTCTTGTAGTTCACCGCTCGTGACTACACTCTCGAAAGGAAAACGGTCGGGATAACCGCGTAGGCTTACGGTAATGATAGTATTAAAAGTCTACTTTCTATGCAAAGTAGCATTAAGCCCATTTAGTTCGCCAATTCTCTCTGTTTTCACTAGTTGCAGTTCGGTACATATGTAACGGGAAAACAAATTTGTTAGGGACACGCCCCAAAGTTTCGCGCTGTGCACATTTATTTTAGTTATTTCATGTATGCTGTCACCGTGTCCATTTTATCTACGTATTTTTTGTGTATGCTACTTAACATACAAAATTTAAAAAAATACAAAATTTTGCTCTCTTGTTGCTCATATAACGATTTAGTAGTTTGTGCAGCAAGCGAGCAAGTTTGTATTTTCTTCGAGTGCTTATTTTGAGTTTGGAATAAGCGAAAGATTCTATAAAAAATCACGAGCGTAGCGAGGTACTCAAGATGGGACACGAGATGTACATATTTTTTACCACAGCAGTTTGAAATAGTGTCGATTGTACAAGTTCTGCTTAGTTTGGAACTAGATGTCGTTGTGTGAAAATTATGTGACATAAAGAAGGCGAGTAAAAAATCGAAGCAAAATCTAGTTTTGCTCACTAATATGACTTGAGGCAAAATTGCGTTTTGTCCCCTGTTTTTATACAGCAAAGAATGTTTTTTTAGAGCTGTTGAGGTAAAAAATATATATTTAGGTGTTATTTTGGTTTGATGTTAAAACAAAATACATTTTCAAGTACTGACTCAACCCACCCTAAAATAAAACACTTAGTTAATGTCAAGATAGTTGCAAAGCTTAAAGTTAAACATTTTATTCACAGCTAAGAAGGCACTTTAGCAACAAAAATAGTGCTGAGAATTTACTTAGACGACGGAACTTAAATTATGTTACACTTGAACTTGATAAAGAACGAGATAGTTAAGTAAATAGCAAATTTTAAATAATTTCACACGATCTGGGTACACAGGATAAGCTTAAGGATAACTTTATGGAATTCATAATATATTCAATAGTTATTTGTGCAGCAGGAAAGCAAAGTTCGTATTTTCGTCGAGTATTAATTTTGAGTCCCGATTAAGCGAAAGATGCTATTGTTCTACCTAAGAATTTTGACTGTAGAGAGAGACAAAAAAGCACGAGATGTAAATAACTTTGATCTCGAGTCGCACACACAACTTTTCACATCAGCAGCTCGAAATTGTAGGTACTCATAGTACAAGTTTTGCTTAGTTTGGGACTAGACGACGTTGTGTGACATTAAAAAATAAACAATAAAGGCGAGCAGTGAGCAAAACTGAACTTTACTTGGAGCGAGAGCAAAACTCGCAGCAAAATCGAGTTTTGCTTATTGTTTTTATACAACAAAGAACGACTTTTCGAGCTTCTGAGCTACGAAATTATATTATTATTAAATCTGGGTTATACTGGGATCATATTATATAGTTAGATACTCATTGCCACTCTAATGGAACGCAAAACTGTACCTACAGTTTTTGTACGGTAAAATGTGAAAACTTTTTCGTTCTGTAAAATTATTGAATAGCACAAATTCATAATGGTGCCTTTGGTTATTTAAAAGAAACAGTATTTTAGAAACTTTTGTTTAACTTTTTTGTTTTACTTCTATGACTTTATAAAAAAGCTCATGCTGCAAATATCCATCGACATAGGTTAGTTCAGACTAAAGCTATTGCAGATGACATCTTTAAAATAATTTTATTTATATAACTTTTCAAAGATTATTGCATCAAAAATTGACATCAGTATTAATAACATCGTGAATGTATTGTATTTATTGGACCAAAATGAATCTTGCCTAGCGTAAAATATTCAATCTGTCTCGTTAACTTAATATCCTTTTCAGGGAATTTGCCTTGGTTAATGCAACATTTGTTTCAACATTTTTCGATTCCATCCCAAATATTCAAGTGTTATTGTCGCACTTAACATTCTTAACTACAGTTTTTGACGATTTATTGTCTATTTACTGTCTATGACGAAAATCTTATTATTTGTATTATTGCGCCAATTGAGATGAGACCCATAAAAATGAGAAATCGACATAGTCGTAAAGTAAAAGTACTTACTTACTCATAAAGTTACAAGTCATATTTTCTATTTTTAAATGTCCACTGTATAACCGAATATGCAGCCGGTATGTCCTTGAACATTACTCGGTAACGAATCGACATTTCAACTTGGATCCGTTGATTAATGAGAGCAGTCGTCTATGACGTCACAGGAGAAGCACAAAGCACTCTATAGCCATTTTGGCATTTTCTCGTTACCACAAAATGCGAATACTACAATGCTAACCGCTTCGTAGCCACAACACGTTGTGGCCGAATTGCTCGAGCTGTTAGCGTTTTTGATCTTTTGTAACTCCAATGCTTTATTCCGGTGGGATTGAACCACTGTTTGACTCTCAAAGAGATTTGCTATGCATTTTTACATATAGCACAAAAGTCTGTATCGCTTTTATTTTTAAATAAATTCTATATATACTTCTGGTCTTAGCTCAATACTGGCATAACCTGTGCCTAGATTCAGGCTAATGGATGTGTGTCAAGCTGAGTGATTCAGGTAAACATTAACAAAATAAATTCATAACTATCATAGAAAATAATTCTCAATGTGCAGATTCTCTTCCAACGTATTTTTTCATCATTAAAACTGATTGGAAATAAATCATCGGTTGCGGATTTAAAACTAAGACTGCCTATAGATCATTGACGCTATGTGTTCATTCCAAGTTAATAAACTAGATTTTATCTTAAATTCATATCAGACAGAATTGTGTGGTTTTTGAATCGATTAAAGCTTGTATTCAGAAGGAAACACACACTACCCATCCAAGACATAAACAATTGCACAAAGGTGTATTAACGTATCGAGATGCTTACGACCACTATGTGATTTCAATGAGCAAGCGGATGCAAACACAAAGCCCATATTCATTAGACCTAATATCAATGCAAATGCTTCTGAATGTGTAGCTCCATGCAACACCCGCATAATTTTCATTTATATGGAAATATTTGTAAATCAACAACTGTTTAACATCATAATGAAACGAATGCAATAAAAATAAATTAAAACTCTACGTAATATCAAACTTGTATAAAGTGTTCTTAAAATATAACGGCAACAATTAACCGAATTAAATATTTATCTCGCAATCTATACGGAAAACATTTCGCGAGTCCCAAAAGTTGGTAATAGGTATACGTAGGGATAAAACAGCACGTCTTGGTAAAATTATCTTCAGTTGATTTCAAATGTCCGACTCTCACCGCCTTTTCAGTTGCCGGATTAAATAATTCAATTGCCTTTATTATTTCCACAATACCGCTGCGGAAGAAAATTGTTTTAAAAATTTTTTGCGCTGGTTTTATTAGTAAGGTTTGATTCTGTAAAAGAATACTTGAAATTAAAGTAAAAGGGCAGCTCAGGCGGGTGGTGCCCGCGGCGGCGGCCTTGTTCCACGCAGAACATTTTCAATACAAAGTAAACTCGTCCGTGGATTACGGAACATCTTATACTTAGATATGATCCCATTTGAATTTAAAATCTCGCAAATCTTCTTGGAAACTATGTTAAACTGTCAGACCAAGTTGTTCCGTAGTACGACAGATATTTCAACTCAAATGAAGTTTCGCAGGATACGGTCCCAGTTAAAAGTCCAACTTAGTTACAAGGTAGACAAGAGATAGCAGAAAATGTGAGAAAGTGTCATTTGATTTTTTAAACTGAGAAGTTACGTTAGAAATGTGACACTATTCGGATTGCACCAATAAGTATAAGCAAAGCCAAAAAGTGCTAGTTATTTTGTTGTTTGTTAAATGTATACAAAAAGTTACCCAAATGTAATGAACTATTGCCGCTTAAAGTGTTCCTTAACTTTGTTATTCCTTAATTAGGCTAAAGGAATACTTTTGTGTGATAGAATTACGGCGAGTAACTCAACATTGTACAAAAAACATTCCGTTTACTTAATTTTCGTTCCATAACTTTGAAATTAATTATAATTAAAATCCGGATAAGCCTACTTTTATTCATTCTATTTTATGTAAAAGCTTTTGTTTTAACAACCAAATACATTATGAGAATAATCGCTTTGCAGAATAATACATCCATTGTTTTTTCCAATTATAATCAGCCATATTAATAATGAGATGGATTTTCATGATTTAGGGCCAATTTCAAATCGATAATAATCGATATTTTCTGCCCCTGACCGAATATTAAACAATACTGTGAGTAAAAATCACACTTGAAATGAGAACTTAGCTATCACTTGCCTTTTTTTAAGTTTTAAACATATCCTGCCGTTCAGGTTTATCTGGGGAGCTTAGATTAGTAATTTAATCTTCGTGGTAGGTATATATCTGATTTATCTCACAACTTACACACAACGCCATCTAGTCCCAAAGCAGAGCTTGTAATATGGGTACTAGAATAACTGATACTAATACATAATTATATACTTTTTCTTTTGTAAATACATACTTATGATACCTAGAAACACCCAGACTACGACAAACCCCCATGTTCATGCACACAAAGATTTGTCTTAAGCGGGCATCGAACCCGCGTCCTCGGCGTCGCAGGCAGGTACACTACCCACTCCGCCGTCCGGTCGTCCTATTATATTTAAATACGAATTGCCGTTTTCTAATTGTTTATGTTTTTTCTACCGCGTTAAATACACAAATTAGCGTATTTTTTTTTCCATTTTGTATATTGTTTTAAGACAAATTTAATGTAATAGATATAGTTAGACAAATAGGTTGTCGGTATAAAGTTTAAGTAAGATTTTTATTTTACCAATATACATATTATTTAAATAACCTATAAGCGAAGCCTACCTAACCTACGCACAATATCACTTTCAAGGACAAAATATGTCGTAACGTATTAGGAAACCATCCGATCTATTGAGTTTTTCCTCCAAAGATTGAGAACGTAGGAAGTCTGAGGCAGACCATCAATTTACGACAGACTATCTCGTTTCGGATGTCGTTCCATTAGGACCTTCCCCTAATGGTTTGTGTAATTCGACAACACGACTATATACCAAATAGTACAAGTCCTTGACTGCCTTTTTTTAGACGCTTTGTTCAAGGATTTGATTCCTCAGCTTGGTTTTGTCTTAAATTTTTACTCACAAAATTAAGATTGTTTGCTTCGCTTAGATCTCCTGATTTAATAAAGATTACTTGGCAATCTAATACTAATGTTTTTTTTAAAATCGACTGTTTTTTATTAGAAGATTACTAAGCATGGCTTAAAGCTATAAAATCAATTAAACATTTTTACCGCCTGGATTAAGTGAGATACATTTTATTTTGAAATGTAATCTATCTCTAAAACCCTGAAAATCGTTTTTCATGCACAAATTAAAAAAGAGACCAACGTATAAAGCGATCAATTTAGATCGTTGGATTCAAAACTACATCCACGAATTCATTTGATGTGTTTGTAGTTGTTTCGACGTGTCCGAATAATATTTGAACTAAAGTGGTCGAGTGTTTCAATGGAATAGTTTACATTCTCATGCAAATATTGTAACTACAAAGACTTTGATCAGAATGCTTAATACTATTTGAAATAAACTGTAATAACGTTATTTTTATCTAAGTTTTTATACTACGCCTGCAGCAAACTTACGTGTAATCCACCTGATGGTAAGTGGAGTACTGCCCATGGACATCAACAATCCACAGAAGCTGATTGAAGATGCGTTATTGTAGCTGAGGACTACGGTGTTATGAATTATATGTAGTAATTTTAGGGCCTGATCTCACCATCAGTTAATAAATTAAATGCAATTTTCAGATGATGACAAAAATATTAGGAAAATCATAAACATTTAACAAAGGAAATCCCAGTTATGCAAGTAAGGCGGTGGAACAATGTTCGGGGTCTCTTGGGATTTAAATTCAAATCCCAAAAAAATATGTACCTGTTCTATTTTAAAACGTATGAAAGTAATTTGGTTCAATCATTTGAAGTTATGACCATAGAGTACATAAAAAAAGCAGGAGAGAATGTCACTTATAAAATGATGGAAGCACCAAAATGGCGGCGGTCTGTTTATGTGTGCGTGTGTTAGGGGTTACCAGCCATGAGAAATATTACCCACATTTTTACAATAATTTAAATAAATATTTTAGAGGTTTAGTTCTTATATTTTTTTATTTGCTGCTTTTTACCATCAAACATGATATAGGTAGTTTTATACTACCGTGGCCAAAAACCAAACAATATAAAACAACTTTATGATTGAATTTCGAAACAAAGTTGATTTTATATTTCTAGCAGTCGATGCGGGCCTGCAGCTGGAAGTTGTTTGTTTTTATTAAGGGAATATGTACAAAATTCGTTGCTCTGGGCACTCCTGACGCAAGGCAGCGAAGATGCTTTAGTGCAGCTACCCAGTTTTTGGAAAATATTTTAAAATTACGACTCCTACGGCGCTTCCTGATTCTTAGATGGTGAAGATGCTTTAGTGATATACAGGGTGTCCCAGTTTAGGACCTGGAGCTGAAATTGAATAGTAGGGTAAGTTATGGCAGTTATCAAAAAAATAAAAAAACAAAAATTCTCCATTACATAAACTATCAGAAAGTGCTTGAAAACGTCAACAAAATGTACAAACCAAATAAAATATCTAAGTTAAACTAAACCAACAATCATGAAGCTTAGATTCACTTACATGCGATTTTTCAATATTTCAAATAAATATTGGCAAATAAAAAATAAAGAAAAAATAATAATAATAAACTAAACTAAGAAATAAAAAGTTTTAGATTAAAGTACTGGTATTTATTAATTTAATACTTTATTTAAAACAATATACTATTGTTTTACCTTTTTTGGTACGGCAAAGCTGACAATGCGAATAAGTCCACCTTTTGTTTTATATACATAAATCAATTTCCTCGAAGTGTATACTGCAGACTACACTATATTTTGATGGATACCAACTGTTATCATTTCTGCAGTTTCTAATTATTTTTATCCAATAATTTTTCCATGCGTCGTTTGCAGCAGGAAATCTATAAAACATAGAATAATAATTTATACTAAATGTATTATACTACTAAAAAATATTTACCCAAATTCAGGGTAAATGAAAATATTTATTGACTGTCAACACTGATAGTTTTGGTATATTTTTTTACGAAAACAATATAATTTCGGCAATAAGCTGAATATATTACTTGCTTACCTATGAAAAGTGATCCCCTGGTTTTTTTTTTATCGAGGCGCTATGGTTTCGGCAGCTTTTCACAACACAAGACGGCATTTTTAATTATTTTACTTGAACATTCGAGCAACAGCACAGTCCAAAGCGTAATGGCGGGCGATTGACTTACTATTGTGTCAATGTGTGTGTTCTGTGTGTACGTGTGACTTACTATGGGTGCTTCAGTAAGTGTTTCAAGAGACGGAGTCCTGCCTTTTTTTTATGTAGTCAATGGTTATGACAAGAAAAATACCTACTTCAATGGAAGCATTTTGTCAGACGTGTAATAGCCAACCAAAAAAGGTGGACACGTTTGTTTGTCAGAACGCATTTTTTTGAAGATGTTACTTAATTTTACATAATAACACATAATATTTATAGGTTATCTATAGATTTACGATTCACGATTGTATTTATGCTTTTCAGGAATGTAGTGGTATAAACGAGTCGTCGAGCGGGAGTTTGGAGCGCCAAAGTAATACCAGCCACTTGCTTCGTGCTTCACCACATTTGATTATGCTTGACGAGTCTCAGCCTAACGCGTGCCCATATACACCTATCCGAGTGGAAATCGTTACCAACCCTTGCTGAATTTCCAAAAATCAAACTAAAATACTAGGATTCCTGTAAAAAATAAAAATAATCCTATATTGCTCAAGCAATTACCATGGTCATTTAACGTCCTTTATGTAATGTTACCCGAATTATATCCCTAGTAAAATACGTCGTGATTATTTAGTAAACAAGGAAACTTGTTTATTTACTTGGCAACCAACCCTCCCACTAGCTTGTATTCGATAAATATTTAATAGATATTGGTCTCCGGTTCATACCAAGTATGGACAAAACGTGGTAAGGAAGTACTTCCTAGACATTAATTTAAGTTGTTGTATTCAGCAGTCGTAGCAGTTACTACTCTGAACTCAATTCAGCAAGAAATCTTCGCTCTTATAAAATCATCTTGGATTTACCCTCTTGTCTTGGAATGTCCGGTGGTTCATGCCCTCTGGGACAAAAGCAATTTTCGTAAAGAGGCTATTTAAGGTTTCCATTGGAAGCTTGCCGAGCTCCTCTTTATTTATTTCTTCATACAGTTTAGTGTTTGGTAGGTACTCACAGCGTGCTTGAGAAATGGTTGAGCACAGCTTCTTCTTCTTCGTCGTGTCGATGTCTGAGTCAAATTTTACTGGCCCAAAAAGTGGCCACTGTGATGGCGCCCTCGTCGGCGTTTATGAGCGCCTCTCTTGTGCAGGTGAAAGGGCATTTTTGAGAGTCAGTAAGGTAGTCAAGGTTTTGACTTGCCATCGTGGTGAAAGGAATAGCCAATTTGCTATTGTTTAGCACAGCTAATATTACGAGTTGTTAAAGTAATAAAATTATAGTTTTATAAAACACGTGAAGGTCCAAAAAAAAAAGTTTCTCTAATTCAACTAGATCACTAGTTTTAATAAAACACTTATTATTTTTCTATCTGTCAGCACATACTTTAATTTTATATTATAATTAATAAACTTTTTGATACTTGTTCAATAAGTCACATACATAGCTACTGCTTATTGAATTCTCGTTTTTATAAGCATTCATTGATGAATAGTTTCTGCACAAACATTACTGATCTTCGTATTTTTCTATTGAGATTATTTACGAAATGTCACTCAACTGGACAAAATATATTATTATAACCCGAGAAAACATTATCCAATGAAAACGGCCCAGACAAATTGTGCAAGCATTTTCCATAATGAAATTCTTTAGGCGATTGCTTAACAAAAAACAATGAAACATCCAATACAATATTCAAAGCTTATATTATAATATGCTATTCGGAAATATGAGCGCGAACTTAGAAGTTAGAAGAAATAATAATTTTCATAAAAACACCACTCAAGAAGTACGAATAATTTTGCATAAATTCTTTTTTATAAAATTGCAGTATGTTACAGTTAAAATTAAACCTTTTATTACTGACTCAAAATATTTTAATATTAACAGAAATGCTGTTTCCGGAAGCTCAAAATCTCGTCACTATAAATAAACCCGTGTTACATGAGAGGAGCTATTGAAAAACGAATGGCTTTGAAACGTTCCATTTATACCAAAAATAAAATTACCTTTATTTTATTATTATTTCTTATATATTTAGTATTTCCTTTAATAATAAAAATTTGTTTAAAAAAAAAAAAACAACAACAACAAATAAAAAATAAAATAAACGATGCAAACCAAACATAAGACGGTAAAAATAAGAGAGATAATTTTGGAACTGCCACATAATTTTGAGCATACTACTGACTAAATAGGTTACACCACGTTTCACTTTGTTAAAGGTAAGCCCTAAACATTTCACCGTCATAAGTTTAATAGACTATGAATTACTCGTCTTGGGTAAATGCTCAGTATATTGTGTAGTATTATTGGACTGAATGGTGCCTATGACAAAGTGTAAAATATTATGCAGAATAATGATCTGTCTTCAACGAGCAGGATAATCGCCATCTCCTTATTTCCATAATCACGGCGGCGCGGTTAGTTTATTCTCTTCGCTAGTAAGTAAGTAACTTTGAGTCCTAATTCTGACCAAAGATATTATAATTACTTCTAAAATACTTCTAATACTTTGTTATTATGTTTTCAAGTAAGCTATTTTCGTTACTATACCTCTACTCTAAAGGGGGTATTTGCTTGAAAATAATTGTATATTTTTGTAACTTACTGAAGCGTAAAATAATAAAAACAACAACGTAAACATAGAACTTAACATTTGCATTTAAATTGTATAAAAGTATTGACAGAAATAAAATGCAACATTTGCTATAAAAATTACTGCACCCTCCAGATATGTGTGATAAAAGCTAAACCTCAATTTGAATTACAAAGTAACGTATGAAGATATTTAAATTACATTCGACCACAATTTAACTTGGACAGACAGCACTTGTGATCAAAGAGTACATATTGCATAGTTCTAGATCATCCATCAAAGTAGAAATAGCAGCAGGAAAAGCTGTACTTCAGCAAAAATATTTCAATTACCAACGAGCGATATTTACGAGCGACCGAAGGGTTGAATATCGCACGATTCCATACAAGCTACACCCACATATTAAATTACTTCCACCAAAATTATTGTGCATTCCAAATAAATGAAAGTACTTCACGCAGCTTCACGCATTGTTTGACAACAGAATAAAATATTATGAATCATGGAGCTGCCGTGCGTGATTTGAATCTTGATCACACGAAAGAACAATCCCAGTGGAGATCTTTTAAATTTCCTGCCAGACTTTTCATTGGAAGAGATTGATTGAAGGCTTATTCCGAGTCAAATTCAGGGTAATTCCAGGTTTTTGTGTGCGGTATCTCTGTTTCAATCCCTAAATAGAACGTCAGCCAATCGTGAAACTACATTATAATTGTACAATGAGACTCTCCAAATCTCGTAGGGTGCTTAAATGCGAAGTTGGGACATTTTTTCACTTCGTTATTTTACTGAAGTAGAATTACATTACTTTTAAGTCCATCTATTCCTATGTTCGTTAATAATATCAACTAGTAAACATTATTTCTAATTTTAATAGAACATTTTCACAACGAACAATATCGACTGATTCTTACTTTAAAGTTACGGAATTTATTATAAGCTGCTTTATGTTTAATGTTAAAAGCCAACATGAAGTCATAGTTAACAGTATTAGAAGTATATCTAAAGTAAATACTATCTCTTTAGTTAGAATTAAGAGTCAAGATTATTTGTCGAGAGAAGAGAATGAAACAGCCGGCGTGATTATGGAAATAAGGAGACGGGGATTATCCAGCTCGTTGAATACGGATCATTATTCCGTACAAATATCTTACACTCTGCTATAGGCATCATTTACTCAAATAATTGCTACACAATGTACTAAGCATTACCCAAGACGCGCATTTCACAGTACATTAAACTTATGACGATGAAATGTTTAAGGCTTAATTTTAAACAAACTTGTTGTAATGTATTCAGTTAGTAGTATGCTTAATATGAAGTGAAGGGAGGCGCGGAAGTGAGAAAATCTTATAAGATTTTTTTTTATTTATTTATTTATTTAACTTTTTGCACACAAAATGGTACATAGGTAAAAGTACTTTCATTTATTTGGAATGCACAATAATTTTTATAGTTTTTGTTTGAATAGTTTGTTATAAAAAGTGCCGTCTGAAGATGCCTTATTTTTTTTTTATTTTTTTTTTTTCGCGGGGAAATGCATTTACGCATACCACCCCACCCGTGGGGGGACGGGCAGAGTGGCTATGTGGGACTCCCGTGCCTACGATGTTAAACGGCACAGAATACCCACTAAAACCCCGCGGTGTGCCCTCGTCGCCGAAAGATGGTGGGTCGGCGAGCCCTGGATCGATCTTACATCCACAGGGCTCGCCGCGGCGACCGTGCCCAGTCCGACCACTGACCGGGCACCCGACTCTACTCAGTCCTACTCTCGAAGCGACGCCCCGGGCACACCCAGGGCGTCACTCCGTCGCGGAAGGCTGTCTGAAGATGCCTGCAGACGGCACTTTACATAACATTTTTTTTTTTTTCAAATAATTCCAACAAAATATGTTGAGAATTACCCAGGGCGAACATTTTACAGTCCATTAAACTAGAAGACAAAAGCAAAATATTTAGGGGTTTCCTTTAAGCACACACTTTGTTATTCTATTTATACGGCAGTATAATACAATGTTAAGAGGGGCCTGTATTTTATAAAACTTTTAAAACCAGAAGGTCTGTTATCAAAAAAAGGTAGGTACATATTTTGATTTGAAGATGATTTTTGTCATAAATAGATAGGAAATAAATAACTTTAAAATAACATTGTCTTGCTTGATCTTCTTAAATTACAATATATAATATATGTTGTAATTTCTATTATAGACCCCAATTTTACTTAACTAACTACAATGCTGAATTAAACTTCATCTAAATTATTGCAAAAGTGGTATGTTTTTTAAACGCAAAAAATTACAATAGAAAATTATGCAAGATAAGACACGGGTTCATCTGTGCTTTACTAAAATGCATACGGTACGGTAAAAAGCACAGTTACGTTCGTGGTCAAACGCGTGCCTATCCAAAATAAAAATAAAAAAAACATTTAGTAATAATCTTTAAAAATGGAAAATTTGTTACTTTTCTTGTATCACTAGTATCAAAGACTAATAAAAATTAAAATTAAAATCAATTTATGACAGATAATAAAGTCAAAAGCTGTTGATTAGAATAAATGAGCCGGTTATAAAATTGTATTAAATTTTAAAAAACATTTCTTTTTTGGAGTTGCAATCTTTTGTGCTAGCTAATATTTTATTTTTACAACTCTTTACTAAAAATAATGACTTCATAGAATTTTATTAACACATATTATAACTGGGCTCAGTCATTTATCTAGAATATTGTAAGTATCGAACACTAAATTGTATGAAGAAATAAATAGAGAGGAGCTCGGCAAACTCCCGTTGGAAACCTCAAATAGCCTCTTTACGAAAATTGCTTTTGTCCCAGAGGGCATGAACCACCAGACATTCCAAGACAAGAGGGTAAAATCCAAGATGATTTTATATGAACGAAGATTTCTTGCTGAATTGAGTCCAGCTCATCAACGACAACGGAGGATTTAACCTTTATATATTTATATTAGAAAACATCTATAGTTTTCAGCAGTTAAAATTAAACCTTCAACAAAAATGTAGTGCTGACTTACTTACAATGTATGTAAAAAAATACTTACTTCTTTAATTTTTTGTCCACAAATCGTATTAAAAGGAAACCGATGACTTATAAATATTTATGAAAAACAAGCTAGTGGGGTGACTGCCAAGTTAATAAACAAGTTTACTTGCCGACTAAATAATCTACAAACAGATAGATGTAGCAATAACATATTCGGATAACATTACGTAGCGAATGTTAAATATTTATCGTAGATAATTGTCGATGGCTTGGTATATGCTTGAATTATTGGCAGAAATTAATATTGTCTTGAGGAATTCTAGTCTTTGTTCTTGCTTTTTAGATATTCAGCAAGAGTAGGTAACGGGTTCCACACGAGTAGGTGTATATGGGCACCCGTTAGGCTGAGACTCGTCATGCATATTCAAAAGTGGCGGAGCTCGAGGCAAGTGGCTGGTGTTACTTTGGCGCTCCAAGCTTCCGCTCGACGACACGTTTATGCCACTACATATCTGAGTAGACATAATAGATATTATATAATTTAATATTTTATAACAGCTACAATGTTTTTTATTCGGTGATTTTTAAATGTGGTGGAAATGAACACACGTATTTGCCGTATGACAGCTTTTAAAGCAGAGTACCCTCGGCAATATAACTTATGCTCTTGACTGGCTAAATCCTTTGACGTCGTTCTCTTTACTTCATAATGCATTGAAAACGTTTATTCGTTTTAAATTGGAATAAAGATGACATTTTAAATGTTTCACCACGACTATAAGAGAATCCATATTGGCTTGAAAATATGTCGGCAAGTGCATGGATTTCTGTAAAAGGAGTTTAAATTGCCACAAGTACCGACCGCCGTATTCATATAGCTGGGATTCTCTATGTTGAAATGTTTATGGTTTTCGTAAAATGTACGTTTGGCAGACAAAATGCAACGAATTTATTACGTTATCGGTAGATTTCTCAACCCAATGTAAATATTATCATCATTTTAACCCCAAACGTAAAATATATCATCTATTTGCTGTCCATTTCGCCACATGTAACGTACTTATTTATTGGGTTTTAATTAGTCTAAGCAAATAAATACACACATTTCTTAGTAGGCACTTGCAATCTGTAATCATTGTTAGCGGTAATTGAATAGCTCAACCAGTTCTTGTTTAAGCCTAACCATAAATAAATTCTTATTCTTCTTCATGGCCTTGCCATGTGCTATAATAATAGCAAACCTGTATCTAATACATGTCCCACTGCTGGACTCGGGCCTTTTCTCATGAGAAGGGTTAGGCCATAGTCCACCACGCTGGCCAAGTGTGTATTGGATGGCTTCACACGACCTCGAGTTCTTTTTAGGTACTCTCAGGCAAGCAGGTTTCCTTACGATAATTTATATGATAAATACGAATACACATATCTTCGAAAATACGAATTTTAACGATTTATTGACAGAGGTGTGTGCCATGGGTTTGAACCCAAAACCTTCGACTTCACCGTCCTACAGTTACCCACACGGCTATAGCTTCTGTCATGTGCTATACAAAAATAATTATGATAAAACGTCAATAGTGTAATTTAACCAAAATACATTATCAGCATTTAATCTAGCTAAAACATTCCCTATTTATGTTTACTAAAAGCTAGAAGATCCACTAGACCGCGAAAACGTTCATTTATATTACATCCACATCATACTGTTTGTATAAATTGGCTTTTCTGTGCCAGATAAGTCTCTTATACTTATGCTATCTGGTTGGGTAATACAAACATACATAGGCACGATCAAGTGCAAATAGTAGCTGTGTTGTATAGATCGGGGCCATAATTCAATGGACCATCGCAATAAAAGGCATTTTTGCCATACGTGCCTCGCACATAAAGTCGTCTGTAAATAATCGCAGGGTAGAAAAACAGCCTGTAAATTACTAACAGTATTTTAGGATGATTTAATGATTTTATATTTTTGTATTTAATATAAATAAAATTGTAGATGATAATATATAAATTTGCGGCATAATGCAATGTAATTTAGGTCTGGCAGGTGGGTCATTAATTAAAAGCTGAATAGTCTGAAATATTTGTGACTATAAATCAAAATAGCTCTATTTAATATCTGCCAGTACAGTTAATCGTTTAGATTGGTTGCATTGAAAATTACAAAATAAAAATAATAACAAATATTTAATATTTAACCGTATTTTTATTTTTCATACATTAAATTAGAATCATAAGCTTCCAAATGTAATAGGATGAAAAAGACTGAACCCACAACACAGGGTATCCTAGTGTGGGGCTCAGTGATACTGTCTACCTCAGAACCACTGTATTTATTTACTCTTTTGTATAAAAAAATAAACATTTGACGATGGTATGATAATTTAAAATCGTCCAAGGTTCTGCGGTACTAACAAATCCAAGTGATTCAAAACCACAGAGGGATTTGTTCACCCTTGGGTTAATTCATTAGTCGGTGAACGAACGTAAACAATTGCGAAGATTAAAGGCAGTTTCAGTTAATTGTTCTGTGATCTTGTATTTATTCCAACACCCATTTATCAAATGCAATCAACGACTTGATAAAGCTTTATCGGTATCCATCCAACTTCATTTGGAATGTTGTAGTCTAAATTTTAATGTTTATCTATCAAATAGATTCGTCATCAAATTTAGTGGCAGTTATTTTAATATTCTTAATATTAAAACGTAGAACTTTATAACATTATTGATTTCAAACTTTTGCGATTTGTACATACAATTATATATTGTAGACATGGGTCATTTTTAAAGGCATACATAACACTGTCGAGCAAAGATGGTATAGGATTCATGTCTACAATTTATTTCGTCTCACACCAACATTTCACCTATTATGTGTATGTCCCATATGATGGGGATGTCGTCAGCCTATCACCATCCACCGGGCACAATTACTTTGCTGACTCCGTGCTTATATTAAGATTTTTCTAATATCGCTTTTTTCCGAGGCAAGAATAAACTCTCGCAATGAAAGGTCACATACTCTAACCACTAGAACAACGCGGTTGAAACCCTTTAATTAACTTGGATATAATTAATAAAGAATAATAAAGTCGCGTACATTCAATGATCTATTATGAATAATACAGGATCTTCGGTACATCGTTTGCCAAAATAAATTGACTAAAAGGTATTACGTTAGCTAATTGATTTGGTTCAGTAATTAAATGTTTTTAAGGCAATTTGCATACCATTAAAAATCTGATAGACTAAAAATGTTCATACAAAATGGAAAACCGCGACCTTTTATATTTTTTAAATCGTGGTATAAAATGATCTTTTTAAAAATTTGACCGTAATTAAAAGGAGGGTATGTGTTATTTGCAAATAATTCTTAATTTATATTAAGAAACACAACCGTAAACTTTTGAGCAAAGCAAATTTTGAGGCTATATTAGTAATTTATTTTTAGTTCGATTAAAATGATTATGGTACTATAGTTTGAATAACAAACAAAAAAAACTGTTAAGGTGAAGAGTGAGTTAGAGGTGTTAAAACTATAGATAAAAATACTACCTTTTATCCTTTTTAATTTGGCAAATGACGTTCAAAACCCCTGTATAATTATAATAAAGAACGTAACATTTTTATTTCATATCTAACTTGTTTACCCAAGAAAAATAATGTGCGTAGATAACAAAGCTTTCTTGGCCCGAGGGTAATTCAAGCAAAACCATTTTTTTTTCTACGTTACTTCGACTTCAGACTATTGTGAAATATAAAAATCATTATTTATTTTGTATTAGGTATATGACAGTATCATAAGTACTCTATAAAATTTTAGTATCGTAATATCTGTTATATAACTGTTGGGGTCTTCAAATACCTCTCATTTACTCTACCAACACGTCACAAATAAATCAATTTATTTATTTTTAAAATTTAATACTGATTTACAGATTTCTGTTAAATATAAAAATATTTAGTTTATTTTTGATGGCGCAAATTAAATTTTGTAAATTCAATAAAAAACTGAAAATGATAAATTCCGCTTTCCAGCAAGTTCACTTATTATGCTCACATTTAGAACTACCCACCGAAATTACTAAAAGTACTTATACGCGCCCATTGAAACTGTTCCTCCGAACACAAAACATTGCTAATAGTAGCACTGTATAATATGTACATGTAAAAATAATTTGAGTTAGCGTAATTACAGACACACGTGTGCGTAATCACAGAGTCATTACCTATGCCCGTCGCGGTTTGTATTTGCATTGTACTCAAACAAAATTACGACTAAGTTATTATCTTAGACAAATAGAACAAAATATTAACCTCCTTCTATGGAATATAATATCTACATCCCTAAAACTTAGACGACACCTCCACACCTCGACACCGAGCATAATTATACTAATTCTAATCCATTTTTCATCGGACATCATAAAAACACGCAGTGTAAAAGATGACTGTGTATTCGAATATAATGTAATTTTTTTTCACGCCAAATGTTTGATTTTGATTTTTTTGTGTATGTTTGTCTCGATTTATTGTTTAAAAAAGGTTATAATGAAGTTAAATTTCATTTTTTAAATGCTCATTATCGGTCAGATCCACCCTTAATTTTATTATTCTAAAATAAAGCTACCTACCTACGCTCACCAACAAAGTATCTGTTTGTATTTTAGTCATGTAAAATTATAACAGACCTATTATGTATGTATTATTTTGTTCTCTTTGTCGGGCCGCCCTGACATTGCTAGTTTCACAAAACACACTGTTATTCACATGGAAAGTTGGCAAACACCCATGTTTTGGGCAAACAAGCTCTTAATCTTAACTTATGTATGACGGAGGGCCGGCGTTCACTGAAACGGAGATGAGATGTGTCATTAACAATCGATATTATAGGCAATTTTCTCCAAATAAATAAAGTTTTAAATAATTAAGTTTCAGTACCACTAAAAAAAATGCAATATTTAGTAAAATTGGGCCCAATGCACAATTTTGTGTCTTCAAATATTAAGTTGGCAGAATTTCACTTGAGAAAATTACATTCTTAAAGTTGGTCTTTTGTCAAATGATTTATAACGACAAACAACTTTTAGACGGAACATTTAGTTAAATAATTTGTTGAGACAGAAAATATAGACTAAAGTGACAATTTAATAAGGACATGGCGGGTGCCAGGTTTTTTTTTGTTTATTCATATTATTTGGCACCTTGTTGTTTGTTTACCAAATTATACATTTGAATACATGAAAATTGGTTAAACGTACTATTTGGTAAGCAGAGACTGCCTAAACTTTCACTTGCAAAATATTAGGTCTGCGTAACAATTATTTGGTAAAGGCTTATATGTCAAGTAATAATTTGGCAAATGAAATTATGCCAAACATTTTTAACATCACGCCTTTATTATCCAGAAGGGTGTGGCAGAGGTGTACAATACCCACATTTCACCTGTTATGGTCTCATGGGATAGGAGGTGAGCCTATCGCCATCCATCGGGCACAATTCTAACTTCGTGCTGCTATTGTTAGTTTTCTGACGGAAAGTTCACTAATAACACTTTGCCTGACCCGGGATTCCAACCCGAGACCTCACGATGAGAGGCGCATACGCTAACCACTAGACCATCGGGATTATTGAGCAAATATTATTTGACGAAGGCTCTCCGAAGCAACGTATCTACAATCCGCTTTCTGGATTGTTGATGCTCATAGGCTGTAGTTATCAATTATCATCGGGTGGTTTTCATGCTACATGACATGCTGTAATAATGCAATAAAGATGAATTTCTGATACTAAAATGTGCAGTTACGTCAAAAACACGTATTTAAAAACACATCATTTTAATTACAAGACTTACAAGTTTATTTTTCATAAATAAGCGAGTAAAATAATGACAACATTCACTACTAAGTTCATTAATATCGGGATATTTTATATTGCATATCAAATATATAATCGCCTATCAATACATACTCATCATTTATATTCTTTTTTACCATCAAATAACTTACTTCACTACAGATAAACTAAATGTTTAACAAAACTCAAACTGCAGATAATTCGAAATTACACATCAATATGACATTCCTTTTTTCCTCATAATGCAATACAGTTAAATTTATTTTCGTACAAAAATACTACATGCATAGCATAAATACTGACTGCACATCAAATTTACCATATTTCATAGCAAAATAACTATACCAGTCGCATATTAACCAGTAAGTACAACAAAATCTGTTCATCATATTTGTCTTAATTTTCAAGAAGCCATGATCGGCAAATTTAATGATTATTATAACAAAAAAATCCTTTTACATTGCATTATTTCTAAAAGCAGAACAACTTAACTGAAAAACTAAATAAAATGCTGTTTTATTTAGAAAAACTGCTGTAAATAATATAAAAATAAAAGCTATAGTTATGGCATAGGTCAATTATGGGTAAAGTAGTAGGTTAGGTTAGAACTGCGACCATAACATGCTAGAATCAATCTGTGTGATACTCCGACCCCTTTTTGAATCCACCCACTAAATAAAATAATATTATACTACCTACCAATTTCTTATTATCATAGATCGTTACAGACCACCTGCAGAAGCTAAAAATGTCTATTGGGCAAAAAAGGAAGCGTGGACGCCCCGCTAAAGCAAGACCCGCTTTAATAATTCAATAAATTACAATTTTGTATCTAATTTTATATTTTTTTTTTGCTGATCTCATTATGTGATAATTAATAAATAATAAGATGACTGTGACTAATAATATGTTGTTTGATTTAGAAAAACTGCTGTAAATATTATAAAAATAGAAGCTATATTTAAAAGAAAAAGAGTTAACATGTATGATGTGCATTAAGATTATTAGCTGTGCATTGATAAAAAAGCTTTTGCTTTAGGAAAAATTGCTGTGCGCTGTGAAAATAAATTGTAGTGTGTTTAGTGATATTTTGAGTTGAATATTTTGTTGTGCAATCAGTAATTTTGATGGGAATTCGGTATTTAATTGCATCGAAAAAGGATATTTTATGATTTGCGTTTAAATACTACCCATTAATATCCCATATTTAAAAAAGACATATCCAATAATGTGTAAGTATTTAAATTTCATCTTGCCTCCGCTCATTTCTTCCCAACAAAATAGCTTATTTAACTTGAAATCCTTTACGGCCGTTAGCAAACATGGAGGAGTTTCAATAGTACTTTACGGTACTCAAAAGGCAAACTTTATATTGTTATCGTGTGGTACTCTCAATACAATGTTGTAGTTTCTATTAAATTGCACTGCACATAGAAGTAGCTTGTTTTATTACTGCAAGTTAAACTAAACCTTATTTCTCTTGATTCATGAGACTGATTTTGGAGCGATTCCGTTTACTGATTAGTGTTGGCCTGAGAAAAAACAAGCACCATGAATTCACTCTGAGCAGCACTTGGTCCAACTTCCTTACATAAATGGTCAATGTCCTTTGACACTCGTGAAACTGGCCTAAAGAATAAAAATACCTATTGATAAAATCAACACTTCTGACGGTTTTAAAATAAGCCGCAATAGAAATGTCACGGGTCGGTATTGGCCATGCTCGAGAACGGTGCTCGTCGATTGATCGAGCAGAAATCTGTAGCCAAATTCAAAACCGCCGAGATTTCATCTATAGATACTTCGTCTTCGTCTTTATAACACTAAAACGCGTGTAATTAGTCATACGACATGCCATACCTATTTAAATTATTTTTCAGATTAAAAACATACTGTACAGTTTTAAAATAATATAAAACGATCGTTCCAAATGATCTGGCTTTGTTAAACGTTTAAATTTAACAAAAGTAAATATTTGATATATTACATTGAAATTTATTTAAAATTGAATATGAATTTTATATTGCAGCGTAACTCATTTTGACAGAAAAATACCGCAGAGTTTCCACTTTTTCATACAGCAAATATAAAATAGAATTTTGAAGCTGAATTGAAACTCTCGCAAAGGTAGCAGGTTAAAATCGAATTACACGCAACGCGCCGCACCAAGAATTATGCAAGCCTTTCACGCAAATTAACGGCATGCAGATACGTACACAGCTTTATTCACTCTATGAGTAAAAACGGTACAGTAAATATGTGCCGGGCATTTATACCTCAAGGCCTGTTATCGATTGTTTTCTTACCACTCTCAACCGATAAAACATTTTGAAGGTGATTAAGGAAGATAAACACGCTTCTCGGCAAATTGTGTTTAAGCCTCTAAAGAGAGACAGGGATAAGCGATGTTTTATGTACACAAGTACACTCTTTATTCTTACCCTCTCTCTCGAAGTGTAAGATCTTGCAGCCCGTACTAACTTGGTTATTTTATTTTGTTTTCTTTTGTCAAAGAATGTTTACTCCTTCGCAACATGTTATATTATTTTTCTTTATATAAAGATTTTAAACTTACCTAAAATAATGTCAGAACAAACAAAATTGTATGATTTGTTAGTTGAAAATATGGTGCACGAGAGATTCTCACCAGCTCTTCTTAATGATGCAACACCCATCGGAGTAGTTACTTAGATTAATTTTAAGTTGAACCTAAACAGTTCCATTAATATTGATCTAATCTTCGGTAATTCAAGTCATAATATTTTAATAATTAAAGTAAATTTATTTATTTCTTTAGATTATTTATATTTGCTATGTAACTATAATGTTTGTTGACTTGTTCAAACACCCTTTGGGGTTTATGAAAACAAATGATATGATTTTGACTTTGACTTTGAAAAACGAATGGCAAAAACGTTCAAACTTAAGATAATCAATTATTCTTAGCAAGTTTTGTTGTACTAATCCACCAGAGGCTGTAAATCTAAAAAAAGTGCATCGTTTTGCTTTGTTGTTACTTTTATCAAGCATTTATTTACATTTAACATTCAAACTTCCGTAAATTACAGACCCATGTTTGCGCAAACCGACAAAATAACAAACTGTTTTGAAGATAGATGTCGACTCTCCCTCAACTTTTATCCCACTTCCGCAACTAAAAGCCGGTTAAAATCGTCCATTAAAATCGTATTATACGACCGATGGAAAAGCGTTATCGAAGATTGGCCAATTTATTCTCACTTCAAAAATCAATTGACGTGTGCAGCCAGACAAAATGGAGATTCGAATGCATTGTGTACCTCGATTGAATTGCAAGATTGTTTTTCTTAGACTTGATGTGGCGCAGACATGGAAAATCCATTACCTAACAAACAGTACTATAAATGTGTAAAACGTATTGTATTAAAAGTACAAATATGTAATTTTGAGCTAATGAAATTATTATTGACTACTTTGATGTTATTGTATTACGTCAATTCACGTCGTCAATTAACTGTGACATTATTAACTTACGATGCTTTATTTGTGTTTACAAATTCATTACTTATTATGTTAAATCTAACACTATTCTGGTAAATATGGTAACAAAAATTGCCAAGCTACATTTTAATTAAATAATCGATGTTTCATTAAATTAAAGTGGAGTTTGCCTTTATAATTGATACAGGAACAAAGTAAGTTTTAAAATAATATTGCAATCGTACATTTAATTAAAATTATTTGAATTTTAATGAAAGTATATTAAGTAAATTATAATGAAAGTTTATTGAAATTCAGAACTATAGTTCACTTATATTAGAAAACTCATTCTCACTCTCAAATTAATCTCGTCAGGCTTGAATCAACATAATATAAAGTACTGACAGCTCCACCCGCGTTTTATATCGTCCTTTAAGCCTAAAAATAGCCTACTCAACTCTTTAAAACTAAATATTACACAAATAACATACACAAAGCCATGTGCACTAAAGTATATAATTTTTGTGAAAAATATAATATATTTAGCGACTCACAATACGGTTTTCGGAAACACCGTTCTACTATATTAGCGGTTTACAAATTAATACAAGAAGCCATTAATATTATAAATGACAAAAAATATGCATTAGGATTATTGTTGGACATGACGAAAGCATATGATAGAGAGAAATTTGACATTTTATTACAAAAATTATATAATATAGGAATTCGTGGAAAATGTTATGAATGGTTCAAATCCTATCAAGATCATCGAGAGCAACAAGTTGAAATTGAATCATACAACCATAAAACAAATGAAATAGAACACATAAGATCAGACACCAAATTTATTAATGCCTCGATACCACAGGGCAGCGTTTTGGGATGTTTCCTATTTTTAGTTTATATAAATGACCTCCCTAGTAATATCACAGAACCATGCGTCTTATTTGCAGATGACGTATCTATTTTGACTTCATGTGACAGTAATAGCAACCTTGATGACCGACTAAACTCCCTGCTAAATAACATAACTGATTGGATGACAGAACATAATTTAGAGATTAACTACAGCAAAACTAAATTAATATCTTTTCACCCTCGACAAAAACCACCTCAAAAAATCAATTTTACATATAAAAATAACAAAATAGAACTCGTAAATAAAGCTACATTATTAGGAATTGAAATTGACTCACACATCAATTGGAAACCGCACATAGATAAAGTAAAAGCCAAATTATCCAAATTTTCATACGCCTTACGCGAAATAAAAAAAACAACGGACCTGAAAACAGCAATGGCCACATATTACGCTTACGCTTATGCGTGGCTTAAATATGGAATAATATTATGGGGTAATAGCACCGACGCACCTACATTACTTATTCTACAAAAGAAATTAATAAGAATATTAACAAATATAAAACAAGAAGAAAGCTGTAAGCCCCACTTTCAGGAACTTAAAATTATGACATTTCCTAGTCTATATATATTAGAAATGTGTAAATTTGTACGCGAACATCCAGAATTATACACAAAGAGGGAAGAAATCCAAACAAAAATAACATTATGGCATAAAAACAGACTTAACCTACCAACTTCACGACTTACAGTACACTCTTCCAGTACCTTGGTCATGTCAATAAAAATTTACAATAAACTACCAGAGACTCTTAAAAATGAAAACAAACCAAATATATTCTATAATAAATTAAAACAATTATTAATAAGCAAATCCTATTACAATATAAACGAATATTTCAATGATAAATTAATATAATATATAATATTTAACTCAAAATCACATTTAATTATTATTCTGCTATCCAATTAATTCTAGTTTCAAGAGACCAGTATATACACATAAATATTATAATAACACAATTAACATAACACATCACACCTACACAATCAAGTAAGTTTTTGAAAGTATAAAAATGTTGCCACCCATTTTGGTTTGAACAAGTTTATTTTAATTTATTAGATTTGAAAATAAAATGGGCGCCCTTCATCCTCTCTCCTACACTTTTGCTGTGCCCGACAGGGTCCATAATTGATACTATGTAATATGTTTACCACCTAACAAAACATTGTGGAATGCAATAAAGAATTGAGTATTGAGTATTGAGTATAAATCGGTCAAGCCGGTTTGTAGGAGTTCGATAACTATGCAAGATTTTAACTTACATATAAGAAGACGACAAGATAATTTTCATATTAAACGTACACATTAATTGCAGCCTTAACCTTCATTTGTCACACACCACTTGCTTATTGCTGCACTGTGGTTGAGTAGACTATGAAGCTTCCAAATGAGAAGCTAGATGCAAAGGCCGGATGGCGGAGTGGGTAGTGTACCTGCCTTCGACGCCGAGGTCGTGGGTTCGATTCCCACTTAAGACAAATCTTTGTGTGCATAAACATGGGGGTTTGTCTTAGTCTGGGTGTTTCAATATATAATAAGTATGTATTTACAAAATAAAAGTATTTATATGTATTAGTATCAGTTATTCTAGTACCCATATTACAAGCTCTGCTTAGTTTGGGACTAGATGGCGTTGTGTGTGAGTTGTGAAATATTTATTTATTTATTTATTTAAAAGGTAAAATGCGCTATTCACTATCGTTTTCATTATGGATTCAATAAACACACTTATAGGTACTTAAAATGTGTGGTAAACGAATACACAGATTGTACTGATGTTTTCAATGAAAGCCTACCTGACTTTCAGAACCTTTTCCTTAAAGATAGGCAATAGTTAATAGGAAAACTTAGGCCGTTAAAACTCTGAAAACTCGACAATAGCTGACATTTCATTAATGGAAGTCCCATTAGTTAGATGACAAGGGCAGATGGCAGTCACTTCGCGTAAGCACTAGCAATTAGCCACTACAGGTTAGGCTAGTGCCGACCGACCTCAATACACTCGGAAAATCAATATCTCATACAAATAGAAAATCTTTCATCTGCTGTAATATTACTGTAAAAGCAAAGGTATTTTATGAAACCTCTTTACAAGTTGTTTTTAAAGGTTTGTAATGAGGTTTTCTATTTTATAGAAGGTAATCGGTTTGTATTAGACATTTTTTTCATCACGCCAATGAATCCCACAAAAATATTAAATTAACAAATAGTACCGTGGTATAGGTAACCGTGTCATTCCTAGTTGGATTGCCTTACAATAATATTTACTTAATAGTATTAAATAAACAGGCATTATTTCGTTGCACTATTAAATGAAATAGCGATATCTCGTAATGAGTAAAACAAAAAAATCCTCATGCAGTTATGTATTGTTTTATCTCCACAAAATACGGCATGAAGCCATTTATTATGTTCCACCTTCTCGCAGCTTATAATGTAAAAATATAATATCGTTTCACACGAAGTGGTGGAACAAGCCACAATCTCCATAAATTAGAGCACGTGGAGGCTCACGCATGCAACAAGAAATTTTAACGGCTTGGAAAAGAAGAGATCACGTACGATAAGATAATTCTACGCTTATCCCAAGAGTACCTACGTATAATCTAAAGGAGCTTGTTTGAAAGATTTTTGAATGTTCATAGTCACCTGAAATAATGCAATTTTGTTTCCTTGGTAAATGAACACGAACTTTGTTTTCCTAGATAGATAGCTACAGACAATAAAAGAAAAACATTATCCTCAATATCCCTGAAATGCCATCATCAGCTTCTGATTTCCTTTACATTTTCATCATTGACTCATTTAAAAACATCTTGAAAGGACAGCTATCGGTTTAAATAATCCTTTATTTAAAGAACTCCTATTCGTCAAGAGTTTGAAGCTTCCATTATCAGCGCAGCATCATGAAATATCCAAATTACTACAGAAAATATAAGAAATACCGTTACCTACAGCCTATACAATTTTAGAGACTGCATTTCCTCGGGATCCCATTATCAAAACTTTTATTCACTCATGACATAGAGAACAACTCATAAGTATGTTTAACTTTTTTTTTAAATCTGTTTATAAATGACGCACATTTTCGTAGTCACCTGGAATAATGCAATGAACACGAACTTTGTTTTCAATAAATGCCCTAATGTCGCAACGACCCTGTATAGGTTAACACACCCAAGCTAGCCTTAGGTCTTTGGATAGCCCGACAACCATGGCCTTTTTAATAATTCATGTGATTATAATACATCCAATATCTGATTATATAATCCAAAAAATTAAAGGTACTATTATTAAAATGTTAAGGTACAGTTTATACAGTATGGTATAAAAGGCAGTGTCCTGACTGATTGACTGACTTAGAATCAACGCAGAGCCTACACCGCTGGTCGTAGAGACTTGAAATTTGGAAAACGTATTACTCATAGGATGTAGACGTGCAAAAAGAAAGGATTTTTTAAACGGCCGTTAACAGGGTGAAAAGTGGGACAAAAGTTTATATGGAAAAGCGTTTGTAATTTTTGTAAAACTTGAAAATTTCAAAAATAGAACTATGTTAAGCAATCGTGTGACAGATTTTTTTTACATAAAGTTACATAATGAAGACTCATTAATCTGAGTGAAAACTAAACTTTTTAATTTCTTTTTATTATATTTCAATAAAAACCGCTTCGGCCGTTAAGGAAACCATGGTTTCGTAACCACATATCTTACTGGTAATGTAAAATGTATGTATATTATCAAAGATTTAATAGTGTTATTTTTTCGGGGTGGCAAACAAGCCCAAGGTCCGCTTGACTGTAAAAGGTTGCCGTAACTTATTGGATGCTAAAAACAACAGAAGCATTCGCACGTTGCCGACCCTCTTAACTTAACCGCTTCAAAAAAAAAAGGTACTGAGCTCGACTGTATTAATATTTACTAACCAACTTAATAAAAGAGGCGGTTCCATATTCAACGTACTTATTTTTTTAATGTATGGTGATAATTTACTGTCCGTCATCAGTATATCGTATATTTTTTTAACAAACATACTTCTTAACAAACATACTCTCAAGGTAGTCTCTATGTCATGAGTAAATAAAGTGAGGGTTTTGATAATGTAATCACGAGGAAATGCCATCTCTAAAATGTTATATCGTCCGTGAACTTCTGAGATCTCCTATCTGATTATACACACATTTTACAGGAGGAACTATAAACTGATTTATTTAGTCACCGTGAAGACTATTGAAAAAATAAAAAAACACTTGGTTTCTTTTTAAGTGCTTTTACTATTAATGTTGCAAAATTGCTATTATTTTGAGCTTTTCCTTATTTTACGGAAGTTAGGAGATTTAAGTTTTCAAATTCTCAACAAAATGCAGATAGGAGATATTTACATGAGTTACTTAGGAGGAATCACCCCCCAAAACTATGAACGAAGTGTACGAATTTGAAGATAGGATTTATTAGAAAAAGCCAGATAAATAGTAAAAAATAAAATTAGGTATTTATTAACCTTAAAAATCAAGAAACAAAAACCAAAATTAAATCTTCTGACATTCAAATAAACTTAAATCTTAGTAAAAAAAACAATCTCTGGTAGGTAGGTAGTAATAGGAACTAAGGTTTTAAACAGTCTTCAAACAACTTAAAAATATTCTAACAAAAATAATGTTTCCTTAAATTAAAATAATCAACGAATTCAAAGAAGCAGAACATTAAGGATCATATTGAATGAGCTTTAATGATCATTATGAGGTAATGAGTCATAAAAGGAATGGTAGTCCAGTGGAATTACTGACTTCAGTTCCTGTAGGTGTTTGTACTTCTGGTTTGTGATTGGTATTCTATTTCTATGTAAGGGAGGATACTCTCTTACTATTGAAATTTTGTTAACACGTTGAGGGAGAGTATCCCAATCGGAATCAAAGTCTAGTTTATATTTAATGATACCGTCTTTGTTGTAACTGATAGCCCTTATATCTGTAACTTTCGGATCTCCAATCTTGCGACCCGGCCGTATTGAGGTATAGCGTAATGTTTCAGGAGATGAAAAGTTTTTAAAAAATGTGTAGTCGACCATAATGGCTTCATAGGGATTTCTACGGGCTTCTTTAGTAACCGACAAAAAGTCGCTTGGAAGGTGGATTAATCTATTTTTCAATTTTCTTTCTATGGCACTATGCACACAGTCTCCTTCCATCTGAGTGTGTCCGACCTCAAGGTACTTTTGAACAATAGACACTTCATATTGCATAGAAAAATTCAATAGGGCATTAGATAAAATATTATTTCTGTTTTGGCTTGTGCAGCCATCTGAGTATATTATAATTGGTAAACGTTTGGGCAGGCAATGGCGAGTCAAATAATCTGTAATGAATGTTGCGTAGGTAGATGCTGATAAATCACCTTCCGTTTCTGTAAACCAGTAACAAGTACAATCATGTGAGGCTAAATCGTAAATGGAAAAATTGTGCACACACAATTTGGTCTTGTAATAAACAGCGCTGGCGGTGATAAACGGACACACCTTAACAGATTGTAAATCCATCGTCAAAACTATGCATTTACCATTAATTGCTTCACTTTTGTCTTTATTTTTTTCTTCACGAGCTCGATTTTTCTTGCACAGGTGTATTTGGAAATCATCCTCAGACACATTACCAGTCTGATGACCCACACAGGTATCACACATGTCCTTCTTTATTGTATGGATAGCTATATTCTTAGATTTAAGTGTCTGTGTAAATTTATTTCTAGCATAGGGATTAACCTCCTTTTCTAAGCAAAATTGTTTGTATGTACTGTATAAGTGATTGATATTCCGATAAATGGGCTCTAGGTAGACTTTGCTGGTGTTAAGACGATTGTAATGCGACGGCATTTTAGGCAACCCATCCAAAAAGGTATTTAGGGCATCCGCACGTCCCTGACAAGGTAATGCTCTGGGACGGCGGTTACGATTCATATTTTCTTCCGATGGATGCATGCCACATTGCCCTTTTTTGGCCCAACTTTGTACTGAAAATGATCCGAGACAAAGAGTCTGAAGAAACATTTCACGACATACTCGCTTCTTAGTTGTGGTGCCATCATTGCGATTGCTAACAGGAAGAAAATAAATTAAAGTACCTGATCTTCTCGAACTTTCAGATACTGTTAGTCTGCCTTTTCCCTGAAAAGTTACGTTATTAGCTACGTATACTTTTCGTTGATGCCAATCCATGTCTTTCCAGAATTGATTAAATATCTTATCCCTATCGTCATCACCTACTTCATCACAACATCTGATCTTACTCTTTCTGCAGAAATTCGAAATACACCTAGGTCCAATGACCCTTGAGTTTCGAAATTGGGGTTGAACTTTTTCACCCCTTGGCCGTTTGTACCCTACATACTCTTTACCCTCCATTCGCAATCGCTTCGTAACATTTTTTTTCCATCTTTCTGGTTGAGCTTCTTTTAGTCGACGCCGGCCTTCTGTCATATCGCCATAGTGAACTACCTCCTGGATAGTGTCCGTAATTTGAATATTTGGTTGGATATTTTCGGAATCAGAGCTTATTGCATCGTGGTTGGGTGGTTCGTAATCACTGTCGTCATCTGGCGAAAAGTCATCACACAATGAAGTAGAATCTGGTCTAGGTGGTGGTGGCGAAGTTGGTGATGATGCTGGTGTTGCACATACTAAAAAAGGCAGTGAATCTGTCGCTATCAAGTCTTCTAATTGAACGAGATCTGCGTTGTTATCAGTATTAAATGGCCCCAAGATCAATCTTTCTTCTGCCGGAGGTTCGCTCCTTTCATAATAATGTAGGTCTGTAAATGTGGCAAGATCAATCTGTTCCGGAATATGAGTAGGAGTTGAGGTTGCGGGTGCAAGATTATGTGCTTCACTTGAGGTACAAATTTTGTTTACTAGTGCATGAGCCCTGTTCCTAGACGCCATTATTGCTGAAGCTGCCAAAAAAAACAGATAGAAGAGATTAATATTCATCAAACGTTATACTTATTAAACTACCTACCGCAGAGATATTGATTGCAGTAAGTAAAAAATAGGTAAAACAAAATAACTCTAATATAAATTTATTCTATCTGATATGAATCTAATACAAAAGATGCATTATTTACGTAAAAAGTGTTCGAAGAAATTACTCCTATCTGTTACATAAACTTAAATGTATCTCAGCTACATCTAGTTTTAAGTATTCTAGGAAACATACCTAACAAAATCGTTTTAGGTAGTAACAACATTAGATTAAATCACAAATTTGAGTATAAAATACTCTAAAAACTTACTTTTTATCACCAAACGCCTTACGAGTACAACGCCCGTGCACGCACGCTTTGCAAACTATCAGTTCGGAGAAATTTCCGCCAAATATAGGACGACCAAATTTAAGAGATATTTCTCCGAAAGAATATCGTCAAAACTAGGGACTATTTAATTTAGGAGGTTAATGCATTCGATTAGTTCTACGCTTCGTCAAAAGATGGCGTCAAAATATATTTTTGCTAAAAATGTTAGTTAGGAGGTGTCAGAAGTTCACGGACGATATGTTGTTACCGTATTTTTTTTTATATTTTCTGGAGTGATTTGGATATTTGCAGCAGCAGGTATTTTGTGATGCTGCGCTGATAATGGAAGCTTCAAACCCTTGACGAATAGAAGTTCTTTAAATTAATGATTATTTAGAGTGATAGCTGTATTCTTTCAAGATGAATTTAGATAAGGCGATGATGAAAAGTACTTAAGTAGGCCATGTGAATAAAATCAGGAGCTGATGATGGCATTTCAGGGATATCAAAGATAATCCTTGAATATTATAGTCTGTTTTTCATATATTGCCTGTAGTTATCTAGGTATTTGAATATGATAGACATAATCTCAAGTTACTGAGCTAATGATGGAAGGTAAAATAAACAAAATAGGCATGTTGAATCTTTTAGCAGAATACTTTTTAGTATAATATACTCAGATAAGTTGACGTTGAACGAGAAAGAAGAGTTAAAAAATACCTTAGCTTATCTTCCTAGTTATTTTCGTACCTGTTTGACATACTGCTGAGCAATCTGCCTGAAGCTTTTTTTTTGCTACAGTATCTGAATATCAACCATTACCACTACTAACATTTTAAATGCTACATTCTTGTGAGGAGATTAAGATGTGTGTTGCTTTCAATTGGATACTATTTAACGATTTTAGATATAATTAGATGCACAGGTTTATAACTAAAGCTTACACAAAGCATTTTTAGCAATGTACTTCTCATACCGGGCTGCGGGCATTAGCTAGTATTTTCTGAAATTTTGAAAACGTGTGCAAAGTGAAATAATCAATATATTTATCCACCAACCTACTTTTTAAATTATATTTTTTAAGTGAACACAAGACATGTATAAACAAGTGCATAAACAAACCTTGTTGCTTTTCATCAAAATAATAAATAATTAATATTGCTGCAAAAATGAAATACAATTTTCATTATACGATTGCCTCTGAGCCAGAACAGAAAACTGGAAATTTAGTTACAGATTGTACATAAAGTTTGAAGCTTAGTATATAAAAGTAAGTACACATAAGATCGTTACCCATGGAGTGTTGAAACAAGCCTTCAATCTCCATAACAATTTATATAAGCCACGTGCCAAGCTCACATGCACAACATGAAAATTTAACGGTTCGTGAAAACGGTGATAATAAAAAATACACGGCAAGATAAAATCGTTTTACGCTTATCTTGTTTGTATTACCCGAAGCGGTATTTTTAATTAAGAATCTTATGCTCGTATACTTGCACCTTTCTATAAATTGATGTAAAAACATACTCTTTAAATATGTTTGTGTATTTTTTAATAATCAATAGATTAACTCGTTTTTATTTTTGTTTGAATTTACTGGAGAAACAAATAATTTAAAAAAAACTGTCAATTTACAGTAGTGTACCTAGAAAGATTTTTTTAACGCCTGTGTAAATAAAAATAGCACAGTATTAATTTTCGCGATTTGTACACATAAATATAATATTATAGATGCTGAGCCTTGACCAGCCGGCACGTGACCACGATCGAAACTGTCAAACGAAAAAGGTCTTTATGCCTTTAAAAATACAAACGCGATGACGACCCCTGTCTACAATATAATAATAAATATGTTAATTTTAAGAAACTTGTCTAATCTCGCAATATTTTAAAACTGACATTAAGTTTTTAGTTATTTGACATAACTAAAAAAAATAAAACATGATTGTAATATTATTAGAGATCTATGCTTTTTAAAAGCCAAGTAATCAATTTATGTGATATTTCCTTCTTAGAACAAAATCTGAGAGTGGTTACACAACTGTTTTTACAAGACCTCTACCATCTTGGTATCTTAAAAAGTAGGTCAGATCAGGTAAAATATTTGCTCATTGGCGAAGTAAAGGTGCTTAGAGTGCTGAAGTTATTTTCATAATCCAATATTTCCCGCTGCATATTGTGAGCGTGACGCCATCAATTTATCTCGTGTAAAAGTGGGGCAATGCATTCACTTCATGTCATTTTTTAACCCTCATGTTCAATTTCAAAGTAGGATTTGTTTACTAGGTCAAACAGGTGTAGTTTCTTATATTTCAAAAGTATTCGACATATCTTAAGTGTAATAAGTAAAGTATGTAAATAGTTAAGGCAGGTAAAGTAAAATATAAAAATTGCAAAGCAAAGGTACTGCTTAAAGTTTAAGTTATATTTAGAATCTCAGATTTACCACTGCATGTCGTGAGTACTTTCATCAATTTAGTTCAAAGCAAAAAGTGGGACGACACACAGACATAAAAACACTTAAAGAGGATCCTGAAGTCTGGCAAGCATTCTATTGAGATTGCTGAGGAAAAACGTAACGTGTGTGTCTTTATGCAAGTTAGACGTCGTCGTTTTTGAAAAAGGTATCAAGATACGTTGGGCGTATGTACCTAATAATGAAGATGCATTGTTTATGTTATAAAATAACATTATTAAAGAAAAAAAGCTAATTTAAAACTCCATTGTAACATAACTGTAACTGTTCACTTATTTACTTTTATTGTCAATGTAATGCGAATGTTATTTTATTATTCTCATTTATTGTCTTTGCTTAATAAAATAAAACTAATTGATATTATTGCTTTTTGTAACAACTATTGTTTTCTCTCCTTTTTGTTTACTTGTCTCATTGTATCGTAACATAACATCATTTAAAAGCAAAAACTTTGATTAAAATGATTCATTGTTCAAAATCAAGATTTTACTGAGTTAAAACATGAAGTATCCAAAATCTTGTATTTTAGGGTAATATTTTGGTAGCACTTGTATCTAATATGCTCGTAATTGGAAGTTTCAAAACATTTAACGTTATGTTAGACTTTCTTAGAATATCGCCGCTAAACGATTTCAGCTAATGCACTAAGTATCAAAGCAAATAGGAAACATTTCCAGTGAGTAAAGCTTAAGTATTTAGTATGCTTATATCATTTAATCTGCCTGAGATACCGGGAGATTATGATGCACTCAAATTTTCGAATCGAGGGTAGGGGGAAAACCTGAACCTGAACTTGGAAGTGATTAGCATTTGCCAGGTACAGCTAAACTTTATATTGGTTGTTATAGGAGGTAGATTTGGATCCTGTTATTTAAAAATATCGATCCGTCAAATAGACTATTTGTAAATACGATATTTTAAAATACTGGTTACTATCAAATATCTTAATTTTTCAAAACTCTAGCTTGTATGCTAAAATATTCCATTTATCTTCCGTATTAAAACGAATAATGCTAAAAGTTTACGCGGCCACTTTTATATAAATGAATAAGCGCCCAAACCTAATTACATATTTTCAAAAAAAACCAGCAATAGCCGAAGTCAAAGCAAACAAGGGTGTCACAAAGAATAACATAATTTTTATTTCATAAACATGTTATAATCCACAATGTTCGCTTCAAGCATTTTCTATTTCGTACCCCGAGTTTCTGTCCCAGGGCAAAATTACTTTTATTTTATCGTTCGTTTCAGTACTTTTTATCTCGAATTGTCTTTCGTACATTAGATTTTAATATTGACCATTTTCTCGAATTTCATTATATTTGACTTCGTTTTATTTGCGATAAGATTTTATGTTTGAAGTATTGACTAATCTTCTTATTACATATCTTTTGTTTGTACATCTGTCAATTGAGCATAGAAACTTATATTAATGTTATTACAGATGACACTGCAATGTTTTAAGTATCTCAGTCACCGATTGAGTCAACATCAGTCGCTACATGATAAATTTAGTTACAAGAACAATACAACCATAAAACATTTACTCATCACTATACCTTTAAAAATCTCTTATCAAATGCAAACTGTTAAATTCAGCAACGATAAAGCTGGCCCCTAAAAATCAAAGAGCTACTTCTGAAAAATCCAATGGATCTTAAAATCAATATCTTCGCTTAGCCATATCTAATCTCTAGCTTTTATAGTTGCATTTTATTTGAAACTGCAACGAAGCGAATCTCATCAGCATCAAAGGGATGTTAACACCAACATATCGCATGTGTTCTAGCTTCATGAAATATTCTACTGACTTTACTGAAAGCAACACATTCTTGGCAGTAAAACCATGATGTTCATGTTAATAAATTTTATGTTGGGCATAGTAGCACTTAACAATGTTGAGAGCCACGATTTTTTTCCAACAACTACGAACGGATTTCCTCCTAATTTCGCTACTGTCTTCACGTTTTTAATGACTTAGATTCATAATTCCCTGCCGAAACATCATTTCCTTAATAAATCATGTTAATTTACTTACTCACTCAGACAGTATAATAAATCCGCCTCCTCGTAAAAATAAATGTTTTTGTATTACATTTGAGGAAACTCTGAACAGAAATGATTAGTCGTTTTTTTGATTCGTTGTTCTCTTTTGTATCAATAACATGATAATAGTGCAGTGATCATTTTTTTAGGCTATATTCAGAGCGTACTTACGACCCAGAGCGGCTCTAAGTATCTAAAATACAATTTTGTACGATCGTTTGTCATTGTCACTATCAAAAGTAGATAGGGCATTCATCTTTAACCTTCATAAAGGATATTTGTGACAAGCACTTAGAACGGCCTTGAAAATAAGTCTTTACCTATTTTGTGAAAACATTGGGGTTCAATATAAATCACGTTAGTTCATTTGCAACAGTACAATTTTGCTGTGGTGCGTCACCGCCACTATAAACCAACGAGATGCAAGTAATTATGTTTTTTGTTAATTTGGTATTTTAATGCGCTTTCGACTGCGCTAATAAATCAATAAAAAGTTATTTTAATGTTCCTTTCGTTCAGTCTATGTAGATGGCCTTTTTGGTAACAGAGTTTTATAAACAAAAATGATAGCGGAAATTGTTGCGAAAAAATTCATTTCGCGGCAGCCATGTACTCTCTCCTTGGCATTGCAGTCTCCCACAACGTTGTAGTAAACTTTTCTGGTACCATGTCCTCGTATAAAGGTTCGTAAAATCGAGATAGCTCATTCGTTACGTTACAATTTTGCGGTGGTCCGCCGCCGCCACCGTTTTAAACCAACGAGGTGCAAGCAATTAAGTTTTATGTTAATTTAGTATATTAATATGCTTTCACCTGTGTAAATTTCGTAATTTAAGTTATTTTAAAGTTAATTTTGGCTCGGTATAGGTATGTAGATTGCATTTCAGGTAGTGAGTTTATTATTAAAATAATTGCGGAAATTGTGGACAAATAATTGGATACCGAACAAATGAATGAAATAGCAGTACAAACAACTTTTGATATTAGAACATAAAAGCATATCATATTCATATAATTCTCATTATTCGAAATCTAGTTCTAAGAGCCGTCATGTTCGGAATGTTAATTTAAAAAGATCACGATGAACAAATTCCATTCGATAGGGGAAATGATAGATTCAAATGAGGGAATCTAAATTCAGTGATTGTGCACGCTCTGTGCCTGACAATCCAAAACTACCGCCTTTGGACTGCATACAAGTCATTATTTTCAAAGGTTTTTGTATTTTCTATGAAATATTTTAAGTAACTGCATTTTACACTTCGGACCCCAATCACTCTTGAACTAACTAAATTAACGTTGTCACTATAGTTTTCTTGAAAGTTCATTGCATGTATACACTACCACTATGTTTTTTTTTAAATCTCTTACAGCGAGGACACAAATTATTTTATATAAAAACAATTAATTTGTTGTATGTAGTTGCCTAACTATTCTAAGTAGTATTACATCCGCCAGAAATGGTCGAGAATCGATTAAGAACTAATTTCTACGTAACATTCATGTTAAAGCAGGCATAATATAGGATATTAAACGTGAATTCTGATCCTATTTGTCTAATTGTCTTAGCAAAGTGAGTGCCTCACTAATTTACCTCCTCCTTAAGACGGTAATTAATCCAAGTTATCTGCCCGTGTGATTTGGGTACAGGCAATCTTTTAGCCAAGATAATACAGTGGTGTTTTGCCCAACCGCTCTCTAAACCTAATATGTAAGGGATAGTCCGGGCTACGAGAAAATTAAGACCTTAATTGTATATATAGGTATAGATATAAATGGGCTACCCTTTCAAAAACATTAATCAATCCTGATAAAACGGTTGCTGTTAGCATTTAATCCAAGGCTAAAACGATGAAACGAATAATAAAATACAACAACCCTTGGTATATGATATAACACTTATAAGTAAGTACGTAGACACTTCTCTTGAACGATACTGGATTTAGGTGTTTACTCGCAAAAAGGTCCGCTGTCTTTACAGCCTCATAAAAATTACACCGCTGAATCGTTTGATTCGGTTGATAAGACTTTTATTGCGAATATATTGCGAATACTTTTCACGCAGCTAATAAAATATCTTTGATTTTATCGAGTGTACATTGAGACGGGAGCAGATACTATGATGTGAATTTCATTCAAAGACAGGCTATTTTCAATATGAGCTCAAAATACACAGTACGTTTTAATATTATGCTCGGCGTACGAATATTTGTGCAAACGCAATGCACTCTCTATTTTCTTATAATCCGATACGCCGGCAATATGACACGGGCGGGAAGGAATCTAACGTGGGGTTCACGGTTTTCTGAGGCATGGTTGGATAATACTAAGCTGCCTTGTGAAGGAAAATATCAGTACCAACATTTAATTTCAAGAAGGATTCTTTTAGCAAAAATAAAACGTTATTTTTGTCTCACATCTCATGTTCTACTGACACAAGGGTCACAAGCCCGATAAGAAATTAATTGGCATTCTTAAATCATTTAGATGGTGCTGCCAGATAATTCATACTACACTTATTCAAAGACGTGACGCAGTAGGTTTAGTAAAAAGAAGCGCCAGGGCTTCTTTGGCCTTAGCTTGAAGAATGTTCGCGAACTAATAGCTCTTTTAGCTTTTATACAAATATCGACGGGTCTCGGACTTATCTTCATTAATCAAACAACTCGGCCTGAAGTTTTTAATACAAACACATGAAAGTTTTTTCGCGATCATCTTAGTTACGTAACTATTTCTCTTGTTGACTTGTCAAATAACTTGCTCCAGTTATATATTTATCTGGTGACTAAACAAAAAATGATTTCCCTAAGAAGTTTGAATAGAACTTTTAGTTCTCTTACTAAGCATTTTTTATTTTTTTTTCGCTTTTCAACCGACTTTCAAATTCGATTGACGGTTTTTTTTTAACATATGTGGCGAGATGTTGAATATTACTTAGGTAGGTAGGATAAGTCATTTTTCTTACTCGTCCTTCTCACTGCTAGACAAACCGTCTTAAACGAAAATTACTCATGGTAAAGATATTGCACTAAAAAGTAACAAATAAAAAAGTTTTCGAAAAAATAGCGGTCGAAGTCGAATAAATAGTTTTTGAAGTCTGTGCTGATCATTTTCTTCCAATTACAATTGATTACCAATTGATGAATTACAAATCAAGGACTATTTATTCAACTTTTTGCGCTATTAAATGGTTTTCAAGGTATTTTGAAGTCAGTATACAATATGTTTTTTTCAAATGTCTTTATTATGTCAGAATATGCAGCCTGAATTAAAAATTAAGTATTGAATATAGAAATAGCCTAAATAATATATTAGATATCCCTGAAATACCCGACTATTAAAAAAAGTATTATTTTTTTTATTTTAAACAAGCTGTCGTAATTACAAAAGATAGTGATGAAGTATCAAAAGAAATAACACTGAAATTTTAAAACTTTACTAATCGCAAAAGTTCCAATTAAAAACAATGAGTATTTTAATCCAAGTAAAAAAAACAATGACATTTTCACCAAGAAAGTAGCCAGATAAGGCTTATAGTGATTTTGATCAACCTTTTTGGATGGATAACAAAAACTCATTAACGATATCTGTTCTAAAGAGCTCTGTGATAACGGTAAAGTAAAACCAGGGATCTTGATGGTTTTGAAGTTAGTCGCAAATTAAATGTCACGGGTCGATATTCGCCACGCTCGAGTACGGTGCTCCTGGATTGGTCGAGCAGCCATCTGCAGCTAACTTCAAAACCATCAATATCCCTGAATTTACCAATAAACAATATTAAATTATTTATTTACATTGAAACAAACAGTCCTCTTTCTATAGAATCTTCATTGGCTCTCCAATCGATTTCATCCAACCAAAATTCTGCTGATTTATGATAGCTTTTACTTTATTCCAAAGTCCAAAGTCCCGGTACACTCGACAATAGAATTATAGGGATTTAGCAAAACAGCACGTGACAAATTACAAACATACAAATGTGAATTTATTGTTTCGTTGTTGTTACATGAATTTAAAATGAGAACGGCTGACTGCGACATGTTTCACTTCAAAGCGTGCCGCTCAGAATTGGGAACACTTAAACGGTAGCTAGAAGAGCCGGATTTAATTTTAACATCGTTAGAAAAATACATTTACAAAGCCGAGGAAAATTGAGCTTCACCCGCGCTAAAAGTATAATTTTATTACTCTGTTCTCTTTAAACTGAAAATATATTACCAATTTAAACGAATCTTTTCTTCGGTGACTTAAATTAAAAAAAAGATGAATTAAAATATATAATGTTCACTCATTCACTGACCTCAAGTTTTAATAAAATTATTAGTTTTTTATCTTAATGTGAGTATCACAAATTGTTGTTGTATTGTTTTTGGCTGTCAATGTCAAAATGTGACGGATACTGTGACAAAAGTGTGCTTATGCGCACGGTCGTTCAGAAACCATTTCGACAGCCGTCAGACGATCAATCTAGATTGGGTGAGTTGGATGATTTTAGCAAGTTAAATATTTATTGATCTAAAATTTAACTGTATAAAATATATAATTTTATAGTATTACTTTTATTGATTTTGGTTTTCTCATTTTATGCTCGGGTATGTGTTAAACAATAATTAATGTAATATTCTTTATAGTAATTATTTTAATAGTAACTTTAGAACACTTAACTGGCGGGTGGACACGAAGCTTTTAATTTAGCTAAGTAACATCGTTACAAACATTTTTAAAGTACTATTTATTTCATTTTTTGTATTTATTTATATTTACAATATTATATTATATTTTTACATATATAATATTTTTTATTTATACTTATATTTATTTTTATTATATTAATTTAAAAATAATTTATAGTTTTCATAATTATTATTAAGTTTAATGTGTGATTCTGACTTTAGTGATGATACTTGATCTTTTTTAACGGCTAACAGTGGAAATGACAGTTTTGTCAGTATTCCCTCGCTGGCTGATACGCTAGAGTTGCAGTTTTCTGATGTTCTCAGGAACTTTAATGCTGTTCATATCAATGCTCAGAGTATTCCGGCTCACTTTTCCGATATGCTGGCGACCTTCAACTGTAAAAACATTCACGCTATCCTTATCTCCGAATCTTGGCTCAAACCCTGTCTTCCTTCCGTCTCATACACTTTACCAGGTTTTCGGCTTATACGTAACGATCGCACAGGTAAAGCCGCTGGTGGAGTTGCCTTGTATCTTCGTGAGCATCTGGCCTTTAAAATTATAGACATGTCTCCGCAACCACCACCCGCAAATGCCGGAGAACACATTTTAATCGAAGTTATTATGAACCACGAGAAGTTATTGCTTGGTGTTTATTACTGCCCGTCGTTACGTATAAATTTCTTTAACTCTTTTGAAACCCTACTTGAAAACTTTTTACCTTCTTACAAACACACTATTATAATGGGCGATTTTAATACCTGCTTACTCAAAAACGACTCACGTACCTCTTCTTTCCATAGCATTGTAGACTCTTGCAACCTATCTATACTTCCTTTATCTGCTACTCATAACCTTCCTAATGCTACTCCTTCTCTTCTTGATCTTATAATTGTTTCTTCTTCTACCCTTGTAGCTAAACATGGTCAGTGTTCAGCTGACTCTTTCTCTTACCACGATCTCATATATTTATCCTACCGGGTACGCCCTCCAAAGGTTAAATCCAAAATTCTTCTGCAACGCAATTTTGGTGGTAAGGAATAAAATATGGAAGCCAAACTCTTAAAGGATGCACAAAATATTAATTGGAGCCAGCTGTTGGAATCTCACAGTGTTGACGACAAGGTTACTTTACTTACGGCTAGACTGATACAGTTGTTTAATGTCCATGCTCCCGTCCGTAAAATAAAACTTAAGCACCATCCCTCCCCATGGATAACTGGTGACATAAAGGCGATTATAGCTAAAAAGGCTGTAGCCAAGTCCAAGTACAAGAAGAATCCTACTCCTGAAAACTTCGACAAATATGCGTCAATAAGGAATCGCTGCAGTAGAGTGTGTAGGAAAGCGCAATGCCACAACATTCACAAGTCTGTACAAAATGGTGATCCAGCCAAAGTCTGGAAATTTCTTAAAACTCTTGGAGTTGGAAAATTACGGCAAGACTCAGTTCCTAATCACGTAGACGTCAACATGTTAAACCAACACTTCACAGCTTCGTCCAACTTTGATAGGACAACTAAAGCAAAGTCTTTAGAGTATCTTTCATCACTTCCAACTCCAGGCCATGACTCTTTTGTGTTTAATCAAGTCACTGATTGTGATGTTAAGAAGAGTATTTTATCAATTACATCCAATGCTGTTGGAACTGATGATGTCAGCCGTAATATGATCCTTCCCATCCTTGATGTAATTCTTCCCATCCTAACACATATCTTGAATTTTTCTTTATCCAGCAATGTGTTTCCTTCTTCCTGGAAAGACGCCTTAATCGTTCCACTCCCAAAAAAAGCAAATCCTAAATCCTTTTCTGAATACCGTCCTATATCCGTCTTACCTTTCCTATCCAAAGTCCTGGAGCGACTTATTCATAATCAAGTTAGCTCTTTCCTTACCAGAAACAACCTGCTCAACGCTTACCAATCCGGTTTCCGTCCTGGACACAGTACCACTTCAGCCCTCATCAATATTACGGATGACATCAGGCACGGAATGGAGGGTGGAGATATCACGGTGCTTTCCTTACTCGATTTCAGCAATGCGTTTAACACCGTTGATTTCGACATTTTGCTTGCTGTTCTTAACTCTCTTAACATATCTCCAACGGTGATTGATTGGTTTCGTAGTTACCTGTCTGGTCGCCGGCAACGTGTTCGTATCGAAGATACCTATTCTTCTTGGACTGATACATCTGTCGGTGTACCACAGGGTGGCGTTTTATCTCCTTTACTCTTTACGATTTTTATTAATCCTATCTCGAATAATATTTTATCTTCCTACCACTTATACGCAGACGATTTGCAAATCTATACACAAGCGCCTCCAGGTAACTTATCATGTGCTTTTGATAAAATCAACTTGGACCTGGCGCATATTAGTCAATGGAGTATACAACAGGGGCTTACAGTGAATCCAACAAAAAGTCAAGCGATCGTCATAGGTAGCTCTAGGTTAGTGGCAAAAATAAATTGGGCGGAACTCCCGCAAATTCATTTTATCGGATCTGTTATACCTATTAGCACTAAAGTTAAAAACTTGGGCGTGTACTTCGATAAAACATTATCTTGGGGTCCTCAGCTACAGGAGTTAAGCCGTAAAATATATGCGTCCGCTGCATCACTCCGTAGGTTACGTAATTTTCTACCCATTGTCACCAAAACTGCGCTTGCACAATCTCTTCTTTTACCTATCCTCGACTACGCTGATGCCAGCTATCTAGATCTCACCGAGGAACAGCTAAATAAGCTTGAGCGACTTCAAAACTTTTGTATTAGATTCAAATTTGGTTTAAGAAAATATGATCACGTTTCAGAATTTCGCGCAAAGCTCAAGTGGCTCCCAATTCGCCTTCGCCGGAATGCTCATATTCTTTTCCTTCTCTACAATATATTGTTTAATCCATGTACTCCTGACTATCTTAAAGAACGTTTTCAGTTCCTTAATGACACACATTCAAAGTGCCTGAGATCTGCGGAAAACTTGCAACTAAAGACGGCACCACATTCCACTATTTTCTTCGACAAATCTTTTACTGTACAAGCTGCGAGGTTGTGGAACGCATTGCCGGTGCCAGTAAGGCGAGCTCAGTCGCTAACAGTATTTAAAAAACTAGTCACAGATTTCTACTTATTGAACAAATAATAGTATCAATGTATCCATAATAATATGTATTTAAGCATTTATGTTAGTATAATAAATATATATAATAATATATATATATATATGTATATATTTATGTAAGTTGTATATATTTATTTTATTTATTTTTATATAATATTTAGCTATTATTGTTATTTTAATCGTTTAAATAGTACTTTATTTGATTATAAGAAATTTAATTGTTTATTCGTGCACCTACTACCGCCACTAGTTTGGTCTCCATATACTTCTTGTCCATCCAGGTTGTCTGGAAGAGATCGCGGATAGCGATAAGACCGCCGATTGTACAGCGTAGTTTTAGGTATTTAGTTTTTAAGTTTTAAATTTATATTTTATCTGGTGTACAATAAAGGTTATTTATTATTATTATTATTATTTATTATTATTAAAATCGAGTTACGCATTTTTGTGTCGCTGGATATCAATGTAATTTTAAAATATAATTATAGTCATATTTGATATGGTTTTAAATCATTGGATATATGAAGTACAAGCGGGTCGGTAAAAAATAAGTGATAATAATCAGCATTCTAAAGTAGGTGTATAAATATATACGGGTGAGACTAGACGATTCATAGCATCATAGAACATCGCAGCAATCTCAGCGTACGTGACATGGCAGACAAGCTGCAGGAGCACTGCGATGTTCAGAGCCCGGTAGATCAAAAACAGATGCTCCCAACGAGTGGTTTTAAAGCTTTGGATTTCTATTACACGATACACTGGACTCCCTCAAGGCAAAGGAGATGATAAAAGCATATCTTAGCTCAAATATTTGCGAGATTGTCTGCTAAAGTGCTTGGTTTAGATTTTCATTTCGCTGAACTGGTTCGCTGTATTGGATTTTTATTTTACTACACTATTATAACCAAACTAATACTGTTTGCAGCAAAATTATCTGGGAAAATTTTATTCAAAATCGTTTCGTTTGTTAAGCTTTAAACGATCTGTGTAGTTTGCTTTTCCCAAGAATGGAGTAAAAATTTAGTAAGTGCAGTACCTAAATCAAAACGAAAACCTTCAATATATTCCTTGAAACTTGGCAAATGGCACTAGAGTCTGAAATGTTCCAAGAACGGTTTAACTTTTCATTACGCAGTCAACGCCTTCAGAAGATTGTTATTTTAAATGGCTTGCCAGTATTTATACGTTCACCGTTGGCAGCACAACTCCTTTTATAACACAAAATAAAATGTTAAAGTTAAACAGATTACACTGCTGCAAGTGCCACAAATGCTTGTAACAAGAACAATCTTTTTTATTGGCGTTGGAAGTCGTCCATAAAGAGGACTTTACATTAGTAGAACTTAAGAACGTTACGTTTGGTTTACAAGGCCACAATTTGCCATAAACGGGACGAAACACAATTTGAAGGCACACTGTATAAGAGTAGTATAATGAAATGTAAATATGTGTGACTGCCTCTTTGGTCTAGTGGTTAGCGTATCGCGAGGTCTCGGGTTCGATTCCCGGGTCGGGCTTAATTGTTATTTGTGAATTTTGTGTCCGGAAACTCTCAATATTATTTATATTATTAAATTAAATATTATTAAAAAAATATTTGATTGGTTGGTGAACAAATGTTTTTATGGTATTAATGAATATTTCAATAATAATATTATTATAGAATTTATTCATGAATAATCCTATTGACATTGACATTTGCATTTTCTTTATTAATAATTTAATTCAATACTTTTACTTATTTTTATTCATTGCTATTCATTAATAACTATAGTACCTACTTAATTTATTTTATTTTTTTTAAGAATATAAAAATAATAATTGTAAATGTGATTTATTGTATTGTATTAAATTTAATGTATTAAATATTTGCACGCTCTAAATTAAAGGGCAAAACATGCTGTACCTACCTGACATAATTATAACAACATTTAGTAACCGTGTTTTATGCGAATAAAGTTTTGATTTGATTTGATTTGAATAGCAACATGGAGTTGGCGATAGGCTCAAACCACAGATATAGATCTACATAGATAACGCAAATGCATGTAATTCGCGTGTCCGAACCCCGACCAAGCGTCAAGGTTGGTCGCCGCTAACTTCAGTCCACGCGCGTCTTTTGTTAGAGAAAATCATAGAAACGGCCGTTTGAATCGTACTGGGCGGATGGGCATCGGCGGCATCGGTGTCTTTGAATCGGTTTAGATTTCCCGTCACTAAATTTCGGCTGTGACGTCACAATAGATATTAAAAAGTCAGCACGCTTGGTTTCAATACAAATCGTGATACTTGCGTTATCTATGTAGATCTATATCTGTGGCTCAAACCTTATCTCATGGGACCTAAACAAAACGGGTCAAATGTGGGTGTTGTAAACCTTCTACCACACCCTTCTGGGAAAATAGGCGTGATGTTTTGTTACGTTTGGCGTATTTTATTGTTCGGACACTTAATTTACGTTGTATTGTTTTTTTATTGTTGATTGTTTCATATAAAAAAACAGTTTTGAAAATAAGGATATAAAATAACTTACTTGCAAAATTAATGTCTATCTAGATTACTATTTCGTTTGTATATTTATTTATCTCATACTTTAAGTTTCACATAAAAAGCTCTTGACTATTTTTTTGTGTTTGATGAATGAAAAAAATATTTATAAAGGAGTTATTCATTTTAAAACTTATTCAACATCTTCTTTTGCCATATTATTAATAAGTAAAAACTTATGACGTATACAAACAAAGTTACGTTATGTATAAATCAGCTTTCCATTTTGAACGATACTTCCGTGAAGGAGTGCTGTGCGCGTAATGGCCTGGCACTAATTAGTTGGAATCTAGCCAACTGGCTAATAAGAATAAAAGTTACATGTACTATCACAGAGCACATCAATAATACATACCAATTAACAAAAGACGCCATATTAACCACACTTACTTTTTTTTAGAATGAAAATACTGGTGGGTACAGCCAATTTTCAAGCTTACCTGAAAAAAAATAAAAAATCGATTAGTGAGGGTTGCCAGTTGAAAGAAGTTTTCAACAAACAGAATTTAATAGACCTTTTTTGATTACTTTTATAGCATTTAGCTATGCTTAGCTAATTATACTAAAAAACAGTTGAAAAAATGATGTGACCGGCCTGTCCCATATTTTTATCAACCGTTTCTTACTAAATTATAATAGCTCTAATAATTATTAATTAATATGTTCTCTGCACAAGATAGTATTTTTTTTTTCTTAAAGCTCGAAAACTTCGAAGCCAGATTGATTTGGCAGTTCATTCACCAAATAAGCTAACGCAGCCAATGTATTTCCACGATTTTCACGACAGTTAGTGAAGTGCTCTATTGGGACTTGTGTTTTAACTTCTAAATTTAAAACAAGGCTCGAATTTAAAACTTATTTCTGAAACCTTCGGTAAAGTATTCGTACAATTTAAATATTGGTTCAAATTGGGTCCATTATTTGGAAACAATAGTGTTACGTAAGGCAGAAGTTATTCTTTGCTGGTATTATCAGTACGCTGATTTAATTGTTCGATTCAACCTGCCTTAATTAATTTTAAACCCGTAGATTATTTAATTAACTGAGTCCAATCAATAGTTGACTTTACTCCACTTTGGAACTTGAGCGGAGTGTGAGGAATTGCATCCCTTGTGGTTGATAACTAGTGTTTGAATAGAGCTCGCTAAATGCCTCAGCAATTTCACGCCCTTGTCGATAACTAAGTTTGGAACAAGGAATTAGAATATTGATTACTTTTAATTGCTTTCAACTTTTGTTCGTTTGAACTTGGCTGTATCGAGCTTTGTTTTATGTTCCATTAATTTCACCAATACTGATATTTTAAACAAAAATAAAACACATGAAAAAGTTCAAATATCTAAAACAACATAACTTAACATCACGCCAATATTACCCAGAACGGTGTGTTAGAGGTGTAAAACTCCCACATTTCACCTGTTATGTTTAGGTCTTATGGGATAGGGAGGTAAGCCTATCGCCATCCACCAGGCTCAATTCCAACTCCGTGCTGTTTGTGAAACCCGACCCGGGACTTAAATAAATAATAAATAAATATTTCACAACTCACACACAACGCCATCTAGTCCCAAATTAAGCAGAGCTTGTAATATGGGTACTAGAATAACTGATACTAATACATATATATACTTTTCTTTTGTAAATACATACTTATTATACATAGAAACACCCAGACTGAGACAAACCCCCATGTTCATGCACACAAAGATTTGTCTTAAGTGGGAATCGAACCCTCGACCTCGGCGTCACAGGCAGGTACTACCCACTCCGCCATCCGGTCGTCTTGACCCCGAGACGTCGCGGTAAGAGGCGTATAAGCTTACTAATTTATTGAAACTACAGATTCTAGACGTGTTCTATATATATTTCCACTAGTTAAAATCTCGAACGGCAAAAATCTATTTTAGAATTTCTAGTTTTAATAAACGTCGCTATGTCGCAACTTACCTGTATGACCACTAAGTAATATATTTTGTCTTTGTCCTCATTACTAATTAAAAAGTTCTGTTTCAATCTATAACTAAACTAAAACTATAATTATTATTGAGTATACGAGTTACTCACGGGTGATCAATCACCCAGTTGATGAATCTACGTAATAGATTCGAAACTAGTCGGTTAAAATGACGTGAGTAACCTCAAAAATAATGTATTCACCTCACGTCGGTTTTAATAATAAAACTATATTTTTGAAAGCTAATTTTTCTTTTTTTTCAAATCCTCGTTTCATATTATGAAATCAACCTAACATTATCTTCAGATCGTAAACAGAAAGGTGCGTAGGCAGTGTAGACATTCGCATAAACCACGAATAAGTTATCGTGTAAGTACGAATAAATCAAAGCTACTTGACAGTTCTCGGTCTCAGCTTTTCACATTACTTTTCACTATATAGGATTTGTTTTTATATTAGTATTTAGATTTTAATCTTATTTTTTCGTGTAACAATACACTGGGTAGTTATAACATAGTAACATTTATGTATTTATTATATAAAATATCGCTAGGAAACGCTAGGAAACCTACATGCCTAAAAAGTGCTCGAGGGTGTGTGAAGTCCACCAATCCGCACTTGGCCAGCGTGGTGGACTATGGCATAACCCTTCTCATCATGAGAAGAGGTCCGAGCCCAGCAGTAGGACATGTATTAGATACAGGGCTGCTATTATATTATTATTGTTATACTTACATTTATTAAAGCCACAAATGCTTGACTACTGAATAAAAATAAAAACTGTGACGATCAAGTGAGGTTAGTGGACAAAATTCGCGCTTCACGAAAACAACGCTGAGCTTCACCAGTCGGCTCGTGACCACGAATGATGCAAGTCATTTCGTAACTTCGTGCATATGTATTTATTAACCTTAATAATAATTACGCGATTTAAACCCGTTGTCTAATTTATGAAAAATGGTCGGTATTATTTGCCACCGGTTAAAAAAACTCTTACGACTTAGATGAAAATATGTCTATTTGGCATCCACCCCGTATGACCTTAAATATTTTTTGTTAAACTTAAAGTCTGTAGCTCATAGTCAGGCTTTGTATTTTTACCTTTTTTTAAAGAACAATGATGTAGATTTAAAAGCCCAAAAAGATAATTAGTTAATTTTAAACATGTATAACTTAATGAAATCTATACTTATAATAAATCTGTAGAAGTAAAATTTCTGTACATTGAAAATATCAAAAAAATAAATAGCAGGGCGTGTTACTACACCGACACCGAACCCAAAAATGTAATTAACTTTTTTTTTGTCTGTCTGTCTGTCTGTTTGTTCAGGCATCACGCAAAAACTACCGGTTCAATTACGATGAAACTTGGTATAATTATTCTTTAGTATCCTGGGCACCACACTGGGTACTTTTTATCCCGGAAAAGTACCCAGTATATTATATACAATAAAATACAAACTTAACTTTGCGGTTTGCTCCAGAACCGCAAAGTAAAGTTTGTCGTAGGTTATAAATGACCTATGACAAACTTAACTTTGCGGTTCGACTTATGAAGATAAACCGAAAGGTTTATTTTTTATAAGTCGTACTGTATAGATTTTAATTTTAAAGTTTAGGTAGTAAATTTGATATTGTACGTAGTGACCGTAGGTTATTTTATAATACTGTTAGGTAGGATAAGTACGAATCCGTATAGATATTAGTTTATGGGGATTTTGCTTATTTATTGCTTATATATTTCTTCTAATGTATTTATTACAGTAATGTATGTATTATTTACAATTATTATGGTTATTATATTTCAAATGAATTGCCAAGTTAGACATTGTTTTATCTTATTTATAATTATGATTGATTATGGTTATTTTGACATATATATTCTATATTGAGATTGACATTATTTATTTTTGACATCATATTATTGACTTAAGTTTCGCCTTCTGACATTATAATGAATATCAATTGATACATTATTTTTATTATTTAATATGATGATTAATGAAAATTAATTCATAATTATATAGTTTCTTTATTAACTCATTAAATTTGATTTGTATAACCTCATTTCATGTTATTTTAAATATTGTTAAGTAAAGGCAATCTGTGTGTACATTTATTATTTTTTATATTTTTGGAGTATAAATAGTTTTTGTTATTAGAATCTATATATATTTTTTTGTCTGTTCTGAAACCCTTATATATACAGTAGTATACACACATTGTTTTTACTCCTTTATTTTCTGCTTGAAGTGTAAGATATTGCAACCTTATATACTATGGATTTATTAACAAGTAATAATTTAATTCCATTTCTATATTTAAGTTTATTTTCTCTTTAGCTATAATGTTGCTTTGGTTGCTATAACTTACACATAGAATTATTGTCAAAGAACAAACAAAAATTGTATGAATTATTTGAAAAGATGGTGCACATGCGTTTCTCACCAGCTCTTCTCATGATGCAATACCCATCGGAGCTGGTACTTGGATTGATTTTAATTCAAATCTCTAAGTTGAATTATAGTCAATCTAAGCTCCGGTGTCAAATCATTTTATTAATTGTATGAATTATTTGAAAAGATGGTGCACATGCGTTTCTCACCAGCTCTTCTCATGATGCAATACCCATCGGAGCTGGTACTTGGATTGATTTTAATTCAAATCTCTAAGTTGAATTATAGTCAATCTAAGCTCCGGTGTCAAATCATTTTATTATATAGCTACAATAAGTATTATAATTTAGTTAGCTAAGTTTTATTTTAATTTTATATTTTTTGTGTTTTGATATTTGTTTTGACGTGTTCATGCGCCCCTTGGTGCCCATGGAAATACATGATTTGATTTGATTTCATTTATTGAGTTTAGATTAGTTATTATCAGAAATAGGTTTATTTAGGTAGATAGGTATTTTATTTTCTGTTATTGAGTTTTTTTATTGATGTACCTACCAGACAAATGAAATCGCAGGAGATAGTTTGTTTGTTTGAAAGCGCTAAGTTTAAAAACAACTGGGTGAATTAAGATATTTGACATTACGCTAAACTCTACGGGCTGTCATGGACGCACGTGTCGCAATTTCTTATTTCAAAATTTGAATTAGTTTCGAATTAGGTACATGAGTTGTAGCTATTTATCTGTTTTGATTTGTTTTAATATTATTTTCCTTGAGTTTTTGTCGTATATTTCTTTTGGTCGGTTTGGTAATAGATAGGTAAGTAAGTACATGAGTTGTACCTACTATTGTTATATTGACATTGTTACCTTTAGCATTCTTTGTTCATAAAACGACATCCACGCGGACGAAGTCGCGGGTAACAGATAGTCTTTAATAAATGCATTGACTTTTTGACCTTTGTACTCAAAACAGAATAATAAAAATATAAACATTAGCATCTGCATATGTTTTACATGGTTTTAATTGTTTTGTGTTGGTTTTTTTCCATAACAAAATCAAAATTCTATTTCGTATATCAAGCATAAGAGTTACAATTCTGGTCAAACAATCGTTGGGACGCTATTGTATGATTCATTGTCTTCTTCCTTAAATACTATTAAAAACATAAAGTAAAAAACTCCTTATTGTTCTTACAGTTTTCATACGGTACAAAAACTCTAGGTAAAACGCTAACAATAGGCATTTCATAGCCTACTAACAGTGGTAAAAAAGCACAAAAGGTAACATCAAGATTATTATTTAAGTACTTACTTAAAGAGCACTTCTGTATTTAAAAATAAAATATTACACAATGCTCTGTTTATGCAAAATAGCGGTAGCGAGTAGTTTTTCTTTGCAATGAGTTTGTATTTGTGCGGTATCAAGCATTGGTATTGAAACTTTTAAATGCAGACGTTTTGTTCTATTTTCAAAAATAAGACTGAATTGACATTACGGGAGATTCAATATAAGATACCACAGACATGGAATGTTAAGGATACTTATATAAGCATATTACTTTGTAATAAACAAAATAGAATGCGTAAAAACAAACGCATGCAATTGTGGAAACTTGTGCGTCATTTCATCATATTCTTTTGACGTGCGTGTGTGTGAGCATGATTATTTGTGTGTGTATGAAGGGATGAAATTTTTACGGATTTATTATGGACACAGAGGTGATGTGTGCCAGTGAGGTCATGTAATATTAGTAGACACAGGGAGAATTGCTATTCTGTTCCAACGTGATACGTTTATATTACAAGGTAACGTGGCACGTTGTGATTGTCATAATACTCATAATAAACACAACATTTTTAGTAATAACAATTTAATCAATTGATTTCCAAAAAAGGGAAAAAAATACACAAAAGGAAATTAAATTAATACATTTAGTAACTACCAAACTTGTCTCGTATTTCATGAATTATTTTTTTTTAATAATACACGGTGCAAAATAACCTGTCTAATAGAGCCATTCTCATTTTTAAACTATCGCGTTGCATGAGTATTATTATAATTTTGACTATAGCCAAAAGGTAAATAATATGCATGTTTCGCGTTAATTCCCGTCAAAATTATAATAATAGAGCCATTCTCAGTCATAACTTCAAACAAATGTCACAAGTAACTAACAAATTTCACAAAAGATATGAACGTCACCTTTGAACCCCCGTTAACGTTCACTCTTCACCCCGTTCACCCCCTGAGCTGACAAGTGTACCAAATTATACCGTAACTCTATTGGGACAGCGTCCGAAAATTTCCTGTTGACATGATAAATGGAATTTAAAAATAAAGTCACTTTATATTCATAACGTTCAGATGCACGTGTGGACAACAACAAAAACAACCAATAAAACAACAGGCCGATTTTTAGTAGCTCCAAACCAACTAATAAAATTGGGATTTATATATTCAAGACATGCAGACAGACAGCGGCAAGGGACTTTGTTTTATACTATGTAGTTATAGAGATTAGTAAAAGTTATATTTTATTCATTATTTTCATCGATTCCTTTAAAACTTACCTTATAAGAATCTGCAAACGTATAATACGAAAGCATAAGTTCGCAATCGAAATTTCACCATTATTATTTCAATACGGAACTGCATTTATTGGTTACATCTATGACGCACAGAAGCTTATACAGTCGACTCTATGAAGTGAATTTCATTGCCGACTGTACAAGAATATTACCGGTCGTTCCACGGTCCATGTATTCGCATTATATTATGAACTCAGTTTTCTTTCAATGTTCATTTTTATGATTATGAGATAATTTTTAAACTACATTAGTTGCTTGGGTATTTTGAAGTTATGAACTAACCTTGCTCGGGTTTGAGTACGGTTGTTTCGAAAATACTTCCGCATTATGCTGTTTAATATACTTTTGAGAAACAAGGAAAATTGCTAAATCCTACTAAAGTTCGTAAAATAGTCCCTCTTCTCTTTATAACAAAGTACTGAAGTATATTTTGTTTTATTGTTTTAGATTTGTTTTGATGTTTTGCTTAACCCAAAGTCTAACGCGTTTGCCAAACGAATCAAATACAACCGGATGGCGGAGTGGGTAGTGTACCTGCCTGTGACGCTGAGGTCGCGGGTTCGATTCCCGCTTAAGACAAATCTTTGTGTGCATGAACATGGAGGTTTGTCTTGGTCTGGGTGTTTCTGTGTATAATAAGTATGCATTTAAAAATAATAGTACAAGCTCTGCATAGTTTGGGTCTAGAAAGCGCTTTGTGCATGTTGTGTGATATTTAAAGAAAAACTATAAAACTATATTAGGAGGTGTTTATCGTAACATTTATGCAATGCAACACAATAATAATATGTATTTGTTGTGAGACAACTTACAGATTGGTAAAATTAATGAGGGAAAGAATTAATTGGGATCAAATCAATATCATTATATTATTATGGGCAAGAAGCCATTTTGTAACTCATAGAAGTGGTTAAATAGTTGAGCTTTAACTGATTTTATTGAACGATCCATAAATTGCTTCAAATTCTTTAAGCTTTTTACTGTGGCACGTTTCTTACAAACTTTTAACTGGCCAAAAAACATAGCTTCGGGAACAAATACCTATTGCAAATCGTAAGCAGGTACTTTACCTTTGTCCGTTGAGGAAAATTCATTACAAGTACGTGTACCTGAAAGGAACTTGATTAAGGAACCTGTATTTTGTTAACTACCCGAGGCTTAATCTCGAGGAATAAACTTTAAACTTGCGAGCGTGTAGACGGGTCTTTAAATATTTATGATGTGCACTCAATTGAAAACCTTTGCCTGTTACCTTTGGGATATCAAAGCAGCCATCTCTTGGAAAACAATGGAGGAAATAATACATAAAAATAATTCGTAGAATCCTAAAGCCTTGTGTTAAATGATTTTACGAGTGAACAATATTGGAATGGAATCGATGTGACAGTCGTTTCGAAAACGAATACTGTGTTTCATCAAGGTATAGTACCTGATTCTATGTAAATTTTAATGAGATGAAAATACCTATTAATTTAAAACAACCTTTGTACAACTTTGACTTTAAAAATATTAATAAAAGTCATACAATGCTTAAATTACAGAGCTTGGTGGAGTACCAACAATGTTTCAGTACACGCTTAGAATAAAAATTGCGATAAATAAAAATTAAGGCAATTTTATACCAGTGAGCTACCTCATTAATATTGTTATTAGGTGAAAAGAAAATCCTCAGCTCGTACATTCACATTTCATTTACACTGTGTAAGGAATTACATCAAAAATCAATCTATCCTTCTTGGAAACATGAAACCTCTAACTATAGGTAAATAAATATATTGAAAACTTTACTATAAATCTCTAACTATTGAGAAAAATAATATGCAATCCTGTTTTCTGCTCCAACTGAGCTGTTTATTTTAAAACACTTTCAATGTTAAATAAATTTATGCCTGTTATTATTTTTATATTATTATTATAATTATTAATTAATATATTTTTTTATTATTTAAATCAATTTATAATAAAACAATTCATAATATACTACCTGATTTATCTATGTTTGTTATATCTGAGACAGAATGTTGTGTGTGTATTCAAATAAGCTAAAATATATATCTCGGACTTTTCCGCTCAAGCCGGCATAGGACGCTTTTCTTGATATAAATGTACACAAAATATGAAATTGGGTTCAATTACAGAGTCGGAGTACAAAGGAATTACGATACGACCCCTCCGTTTTGAACATCGTTTTCAACAACACGGGAAAATGGATGAGGAGCTTAAATATAAATAACATTATAGTTTATCTTCATAGTTCGTAATAAAATGTCAACATTATTATTGAGACAAGCAATAATAGGAATAGATTGACAGGTTATTTTTAATTCTCGAGATATTTATTATTGAGAGTTACTCACGTTCGCCTCCGCGCGACGTCTAGCACTGGTTGCTAGAAGTCGCGCGGAGGCGACGACACGCGAATAATAGCAATAGCCCAGTTGATGAATCTACGTACTAGATTCGAAACTAGTCGGCATATCCCGGCTAAAGTAACGTGAGTAACCCGTATTCTCAATAATAATGTCTTCACCTCACGTCGGTTTTAATAATATTCTCGAGATATTGATTCAATAATGTAAGAAAACTATAATTTGATAAATTATAACATTTAAATGAATTTGAAACAGAAACGAAATATCTAAAATTGAATACTTCTAATTTAATAAGTATTACTGCCTTGTTGGACTAGTGGTTAGCGTATGCACCTCTCACCGCGAGGTCTTAGGTTCGATTCCCGAGTTAGGTAAAGTGTTATTTGTGAACTTTCCTTCAGGAAATTATATAACAACATAACGGAAAATGTATTGGGGTGCATGAAAGGAGCCTCCCCGAGTGACGTACACAACGAATCCCTACGTCCGGCGCACCCTGGGCAATTCGCGTGTTCTCTAAAGCGAATTGGCTAATCCTTTCACCACGATGGCAAGTCAAAATAAAATTTGACTCAGCCATCGACACGACGAAGAAGAAGAAGAAGAAGAAGAACGGGAAATGTAGGTGTTGTACATATCTGCCACACCCTTCTGGTTAACAAAGGCGTAATGTATGTTATGTTAATAAATATTGTGTCAAATATAAATTATTATACTCGCATCCACCTGTGTGGAACGATGAGTAAAGGTAGGTTATCATGATTATCCAAATTAAAACTACATACATGAACACAGCATTGTATCTAAATCTACTTTTTAGTTTTTGCGTAAATTAGTTACAAACATACATTCACACATCTTCAAAAACTTTGCATTTATAGTATTAGAATAGAATAAGAGCAATAGTCAGAAAGTAATTTACGTTCATGTAAGGCTTCGTAAAATCAAAAGTTTCGGGGTCCTCAACTCAAATAAGGACCCTTTTAACCGAACCTGATTGGATCAAATTAAAGGGACCGTATGTGGTTCCATTAACTCAATTCAAAGAGAAAATTTTAGCTATGATTGATTTCAGATTTTTATATTCCCTCGTAGGTTGGTCCAAATATTTCTAGACGTATACAATGTTCGTTAAATTTGTAATGTCCGATTGTTTTTAATTTTCTTTGCCAAAGACTTGTTTTGTGAAATGAAGAAATATTTTGGACTAACAAAAGTAGGTTTCCATAAAAAATAAGTATAACTTACCAGGTACAGCGAAGGAAATCGTAAACTGTAAGGACTTAAGTTAGCCAAAACGGAAGAATGGGGACATAAAACGTTCAGCGACCTGCGTAACTTACTTATAAACACCATCACTGTCCTAGTACAAACACAAACTAGCCTTCTACTTTTATATTAAGTAATGTGTTTGTCCCAAAATGCGGACAAAACTCATTTTATTTTACGACCGATGCCTACCCTCATCCTAAAAACTTAACAATTTTATAGTATAAAATAATATTCTACTTGGAAATAGGGACGGGCTTCAATTTGAATTGTTGTCTTTTACATATTATATTTAGGCTATAACTTCGTCCGTTGACCCGTAAAGAGGCTTTAGAATAAATTTGGTCCATTATATGAATAAGTACGGTAAGTACCACTTGTTAAAGCTTAAGTGATAATAAATTTTGAATTAATCGTGTTTGAGCCGCAAATTTAGTGTCGTATTGAATATAACGCTAAAAGACACTATACTAACGGTACAGATTGAATTTGCATTCAAATATTTTTGTTACTACTTTCTTGTGAAAGATATAAACAAATTTTTCATAAGACTTTCTATACAACTAGCTGAATATTAAATGATTTGTTTAATACTTATCTCACAATATAACACCATTTCCCGAGGTTATTAATCTTCTCGTAGAACCTTATTGTTAATCAACTTGAAAAGTTTGTATAATAGTCACTAGCCATAGTGCAACTTTACAATTCAATTGGATTGAAGCTCTAAATATTTATTCGACAAGAGAAGTTAGATTACAACCAAATCGTAGTACAAAATGCAACTTATGCTTAGAAAATACACAATATATTCTGCCAAAAAATCTTTGCTCCACATTTCTGAAGTGTGTTACAAATAACGTGATTTAGAAGCAGCTCTGTTATGTATAACTCTGGAGATAGGTTAACGGCGGTGAGGATTTACGTCGCCGGCTCGTCCTTCGCCTCAGCGAGCGAAATAAGTGAGTGAGGCTCGAAGGGAAGCCTTGGCGAAGTGGCGCCAGACGCATTTTTAGAGAAACGCCTTTTAAAAAATAATTTGAGCAAAATATTTCCGAGGAACAACGAAAAAAAACTTATTAAAATAGAATCGCCACCTCAATTTTAAGAGCGTTAGTTTGAAATATTATGTAATACATTTAGTTAATCAGTATTTTTTTTTCTTTTTTTCTGTATGATATTTTTTACCGCCGAAGAGGCTATTTAATGTTATTTTTTACCATAAGACCACAAAATATGAAGTGTTGAATCTTTAAGACTAGTAGGGTATAGTATTTAAATCGTTTTTGTCTATTGTTTTATTTATATTCACAGACAACATAATACAATGAGCGAACCCTGAATCATTTATAATAATTAATCAATGGTGAATAGTTCTAGATTTAAATCTTTTTTTTAGTTATAGCCTTTTAGTCATGGCTTTCATTTATTTATACACATATAATTTTTATCTTTTATACTCACAATGCCAAAAATATGTATAACCGTACGTATTCATATAAATTCAATGAAGTGCAAGACATTTACATAGAATGAAAAAAAAACAAATAATAAGCAAACATTTTACGCAAGTTTCATGTTATATTAGCAAGGACCGGCGCCTGCTAAATCACATACCGCATACATATATCACATTGTCAGGCGCACTAAATGAAATATTTAAAACTATTGAGGCGTTTCTGTCTTTGCAGAGTTTCATTTTTTTCGCAATAATTTATTTCAAACAAGACATGGAAAGCCAAAAAACCTCGCCAATATTCCGCAAGCTGTTAAACAGATCATAATTATGACATAATTTATTGTAAAGCCTTCATTGCAGTATTTATTAAGCTTTTTTGGTCCGAAACAAAATACAAGGGATGTTTTCGGCACACAATTGAAGAGGTGTTGCTAGTATAGTATCCCCATAGTAACCTACTTTTTTTGATTGCATTAAATCATTTGAATACATTCCCATTATATAAAATTAAAATACAATTGTATATACAGGGTGTATTTTTGAAACGGGGCAGTAAGGGCAAGTACCTTAACCGTTGCAGTTACAGCAAAACGTTCTTAAAAGACCTTCCCTAACTTTTTGGGACATTTTGAACTGCATTCACAGATTTTGTAAAAAACTTACAGTTAGCAAAAAAAATGCAAAAAGTTCAAATTTTTTTTTTATGCCATTCGATTCTATTTCATGTGGGGATCAAAAAACTCTATGGGACCATTTTAGCTTTCAGTACTAGAAAAGACAGAAATCGCCAAAAACGTTTCCCATACATTTCGGCAACAGATACGAATTTCTACGATGGTCTAACTTTTTGTTATGGCCTGGAAGTAGGTAGAATTGACTGTAAAGTAAATAAAAAGAATTTTTACCCTCAAATTTCGAATTTGATTCGAAAATCTGTGTGTTATACTTAGGTTCAGCTGAGAAACTTCGTATGAGTTATTAATTAAGGATTTTCGCTAAAATGTCTTCTAATCGTGAAAAAATTGACTTATTAGAAGCGTATTTTGAAAGAACCCTGCAATTCCAGGTTTTTCAAAAGATTTGTAATAACCTTTCTTGTTGGCACATGCCGCAACGGATACTTATTGCGGTACCACACTAATGCAGCTCCCGCATTTCGATTATTGACAAAATACGCTTCTAATAAGTCATTTTTTTCACGATTAGAAGACATTTTAGCGAAAATCCTTAAGAGGCCTATCACAAAATTGCATTTTGAAAGATTAGGTATATCGAAGCACGGCGACTACTCGCCCGGTGTCACGAGTTCACGACACTGCTATAGCTACGACTAAATGACTTTGATACTTTTTCTATAATATAGCTATTTGTTATTTAATTATTGTCCTTATTGATTAATACTATATAATAGATATATTAATAAAAATATTGTTAATAATGACAACTGATTAAATAATCAATTAATCAATTTAAAAAAAAAAACCATGACACATTAGGCTTATATTAAATTTATAGCTGAGTAAAAATATACTTTGCTAATTTCAACACTTTGTAAATATTTTTAATTGATTTTTATATAGCATTTAGCCATGCTCAACAATCTAATACTAAGAACAGTCGATTTTTTCTGTACATATTTCGAAACAGGTACAAACATTAAATTTCGTATACAATAACGCAATGTCAATAAGTGGGAAAGTATTTTCACCAAAACAATTGAATAACGCAGATATTAGTTTTAAAAAAGATATTTATTATGTGTGTTACATAGTGGGCGTTTTTTCGGATAGCATAATTATTATTATATTTACATCATAAATGACGGAGAAGTGGCTCAGGTAAGAGCTTCTTGCAATCCCACTTCTGATGACGGAGAAGGTAGAGTGTTTTTAAAAGTGTGACATCAGCATAGCTGACGTAACAATTGTTGTCCTGATGATTACTCACTCAGGGTCTTCAAAGGAAAACTTTCAAGTACTTTTATAAGGTTCGTTTATTCAACGGGTAGCGTAATGACGTCAGAGAGAGGTCTGTACTGTGCAGCGGCTCGAGAGCGGCTGTGTCGATTGCCGCTTTTATAAGACTCGGCCACGTGCACGAGTTTACAAGTTTGTAGGTTAAGTATTGAAATTGCAATCCAAACATTTATTTTACATCGTAGTCAACTCAAAAATAATCAACTGATGATTTTATTTACTAATTTTAGGACAATCAAATTATTAATCTGAATTGTTATCGACCAACAATTGCAATTGCGCCGATATTACTACTACTACTACTACTACTATACTGCACTATTTGCACTGAATAAAAAAAGTTAAAAAATTATTTGCCTCAGTGGCATTGATCTAGTTTTTCGAGAGTCGATCAACTCTGGGAGCATACATTCATGGTAAAAACGCGTCAGCTTGGATAACATTTCGGTTTTCCAAAAATCATCGTCTCTGTTAACCCTTACTACTTTAATTGCGTAATCCGGACCAGTCCACACTGCAAATATGCACATACTCCTATTCGCAATGTGAAGTTGGCCCTGAACTTGGTAAAACCAATCATGCTTTTCATTCATAACAAGTTCGCCGCTATGGTTCCTTTTAAAACATTTAATTTTTTTTCTTGTTATCGCTTCTTCTGGGTCGATACCGAATGCGGAAATGGGACATTTTATCTCAACAAGTCCTTCTTCATAAATGCCGTCAGGAGTTGCTCCCAGAAAGCAGTACTCATCATCGATAAATAGCCCACATTTTTCGATTTTTATGTTTTCTTGAACACCTAGCTGTTCCAAGGCCTTGGCTTCATTTTCTGTTCCATGTCTGACAGACGAAACATGATATAAATTATAGCTATAGAGAAGAGATTTCACCAGTGGAGCAGAATTTTGATTAGCACGTCTTTTACAAATTTTTGAAAACTTTGATGCCGTCAAAATGCTTCTTCGGAGTTCGACCCATAACGCACTTTCTGCTTGCAGAATAGTGTTGCGCTCGATTTCAAAACGTTTTAACGCTTGTTGCTTAATGCTTTCTAAAAATAGCTTTTTTGCATTTTCGAAATCATTTTGGTTTGTAGGGTTGAAACGAAGGGGTGTCACAAATAATAAGTCCAACTTACGGTAGTTTAGTCCAGTATAATTTGTGCACACAATAACACAAAGAAAACACTACAGTATATTGTTCACAAGCACACAAGATGAAGGATTAAGCAGAGTAACAGTTCTAGGCAGGCATAGAGAGATGCAATAGAATGTAAGCCCAAAAATAGTGAAAGGCGTAACTAATAAACAAAGCGCGAGTAAATAAACTAGCGAGGCGAGCGACATGCATTCGCCGCGGTAAGTAGTTAATGACTGTTCGAGAAACACGGCGCATGCCCGTGCGCACCGAACAAGTTATATCTATCTTCTACTTATGCATCTAGCTACCATAGTGCGAGTGACGAGTCGATAAAAGTTATCGATAAACATATCGACAAACCGATATGGATCACTATATAATATTAATATTTTTTACTAGTGTATTTTGTATGTGTTTAATTAATGTGTGTAGATATATAATATATGTATATAATATATGTATATATTTGTATGTACTTGTTAGTTTGTAATAATAATAGTGGGGAAGATCCCTACACCACCCCCCTCCAGAGACCGTCAAGGGCGATAATAGTCCGGAAATCTTACATGACGACCGGAACGGGTAACATAACCTGGTTGCACCTGTGGTTCTGGGGCATCATCTTTAACGGACAGTGTGTAAACTGGTTTAAGTCGGTTTATCGACACTGTAACCTCTTTATTGTTTAGGAGGATTTTAAAAACTTTGTCACCCCTGGCGAGAACTTTATGCGGCCCAGAGTAAGCAGGTTGGAGCGAACCTCGAGATGCGTCTTCACGAAGAAAGACGTGTTCACAGGTTTCAAGTTCTTTAAAAACAAACACTCTGGACTGACCATGGCGTGATGTCGGAACGGGACGCAACTTATCCGATTAACTTATTAACGAAATTTCTGAGACGAGCAGAAAAATCCGATAAGTCGGTACTACCGCCGGTACTGGGTTCAAAGAACTCGCCAGGGAGTCTCAAAGGCTCTCCATAAACAAGCTCGGCCGGGGATGATTGCAAATCTTCCCTGAACGCAGTACGTATCCCCAACAATACCCAGGACAACGACTCCGTCCATCTGTCTGTATTAGCGTGGCATACGATTGCGGCCTTGAGCTGACGATGAAAGCGCTCAACGAGGCCGTTACAGGCGGGATTATATGCGGTTGTGCGTTTGCGTTCAAAACCAGCCAATTTTGACAGATTTTGGAATAATGCCGATTCGAACTGCCGTCCACGGTCTGTTATTATATCCGTTGGACAGCCGAATCGACAAATCCAGGTGGATAACAAAGCCTTAGCCACAGTTTCCGCAGTGATGTCCTCGATTGGGCATACTTCGGGCCAGCGAGAAAATCGGTCTATAGCTGTTAAGCAGTACCTGAAACCGTGCGATACCGGTAATGGACCTATGAGATCGATATGCACCTGTTTAAAACGCGCCTTTGGCAACGTATATGTTCCAACAGGCGCAGTAACGTGGCGATGGACTTTCGCCCTTTGGCACTGTTGACAAGAACGCGCCCAGTTCCTACAATCCTTCCTTACCCCGGGCCAAACGAACCGCTCGGCCACTAACTTGGCCGATGCATTAGCGCCAGGATGGCTAAGGGAATGCAGGCTATCAAACACCTGCTTCCGGAAGGACATCGGAACGTACGGCCTGGAAGTTGAATAATTGACGTCGCAATATAGTGGCACTGAACTTCCAGGGACTTGAAACTTTTCCAAGCGCAAAGATGACCCTTCCGATAGCAGGGTCTGCAGTTCAGAGTCAGATGCCTGACCTCGAGCTAAAGTTTCGTGGTCAACAGGTGCCTCTAGTACTTCAATTCTCGAAAGGGTGTCAGCAACCACGTTGGATTTTCCAGAAATATGCCGAATGTCCGTCGTAAACTGAGATATGAAGTCTAAGTGTCTATACTGCCTGGGCGAACAGTTATGTTTCCTTTCATGGAAAGCAAAACTAATCGGTTTATGGTCAGTATAGACAGTAAAGTGTCTTGCCTCAAGCATATGCCTAAAATATTTGATGGCCTCATATATGGCAAGAAGCTCCCTGTCGTAGGGGGAATATTTGGTTTGCGACGAACTCAGCTTTCTAGAGAAGAAAGCCAACGGTTGCCAGGCACCGTCTTTGAACTGTTGCAAGACTGCACCGAGTGCCTTATCGGAAGCATCCGTGACCACGGCGAGTTTTGCAGCGCAGTCAGGGTGTGCTAACAAGGCTGCCTCGGATAAACTAGTTTTACAGGCTTCAAACGCCACTAAAGTGTCACCGGTAAGGCTGATGGGCTGCGTCCCCTTAAGCGAACCTGTTAACAAAGCATGCAAAGGAGCTTGAATTTCAGCAGCCCGTGGAAGAAATCTCCTGTAAAAATTTAACATGCCTAAAAAGGCTCTAAGCTGACGCACATTCTTTGGAGGCGGGAAATCTTTCACAGCTTGCACCTTCGACTCTAAAGGCTTACAACCGTCCTTGGAAATGTGATAACCTAGGAATTCAATCTCACTTACACCAAAAATACACTTGGCAGTGTTTACCAACATGCCGTACTGCTTCAGCCTGCTGAATACCTCGCGCAGATGCTGCTCATGGTCCTGAGGGCTGCGGGAAAATATTAAATAATCGTCCAAAAAACAATAGACATTATCTAGTCCCCTGGTCATTTCATCTACAAAACGCTGGAAAGTTTGACCCGCATTTCTAAGACCAAACGTCATGAATGGAAATTCGAACATCCCAAATGGCGTCGTGATGGCCGTCTTCGGAATATCCTCTGGGCTGACAGGTATCTGATTAAATGCTTTTTCTAGGTCAATTTTAGAGAAAATAGTACATCCAGACAAACTATGACTAAAATCATGGATGTGCTTAATCGGATACCTGTCAGGCACGGTACGGGCGTTTAACTTACGGTAATCGCCACATGGCCGCCATCCGTTGTTCTTTTTTGGGGCCAAATGCAGCGGAGATGACCAAGGGCTTTTAGATTCCCTAGCTGTGCCACATGAAAGCATCGCCTCGAACTCCTGCTTTGCTATTTTTAGCTTGTCCGGGGCTAAACGACGTGGAGGTAAAGCTACTGGGGGTCCTGGAGTAGTGATAATGTGATGTACAGTGTTGTGAGGTAGTGGTGTAGTGCGATGCATACCGGCTGGTCGAGTTAACTCGGGAAACTCGTCCAAAATTTTGTGATACCGGGTCTCACCAGTTATTACTTTTACTGAGGAAATGCTGGCTCGAGCTATGGTCGCAACAGCTGTAACAGAAGTTAAATTATCTATTAATCGCCTATTGCGAATTTCAACGGCAAGATTATAATAATTTAAAAAATCTACACCTATAATAGGCTTGGTTATGTCGGCAACGACGAACCGCCACACAAAAGCTCTACGCAAACCAAAATTTAAAGTTAAATTTACAAATCCATACGTATTTATGTTAGAACCATTCGCAGCACATAAAGTATAGTCCGTGCGAGAACGACGATCACGCAGCGCAGACCTCGGGAAGACACAAAGATCACTACCAGTGTCAATCAGGAACTGGGTTTTTGATGTACGGTCCGTCACAAAAAGGCGACTAGCTGCGTATGAAGGGCAATCGTCAGTCGCCATTACCGACCGCCCTTGGAGTTTTCCGGCTTGTAGTCGCAAGGCCGGATACACTTGGCCGCTTTATCCCCGAAGTTACTGTGGTACCAGCAAAGCGGAAACTTGCGGTAATTGGACTGCGACCGCTGTCTAGATTTGTCATGGCTACCACGAGATCTTGACCTGCCCCGGTTATGACGCCTGTCCGATTTTTCGACCGTCAGATGCTGCAGCTGCTTCCGTAATTCCGCTACTTCCATCGCCAGATCGTTGACCACGGAACCGGGTACTGGACTGTCCACTGCGGCTACCTTTGGCGAAGAAGAAGCAAGGTCGTTTACCCGATCGGCTAAATCCGCTAGGTCCTCCAGTAAAGAACAAGCTGGTTGTCCTGCTAGCACGGTTTGGATACCATGTGGAAGTCGGCTGATCCATATAGTTCGCAGGAAATCGTCCGGTATGTTGGTAGAAGCAAGGCTCTGCAGGTGACGCAGGAATTGGGAAGGCTTTCTATCCCCAAGCTCCTCGTGCATCAGTAGCTGCTTGAGTTTATTTTCCTTGGACGCACTCAGTCGCTTAATTAGCTCGGACTTAAGTCTTGCGTACTTATCCGTCGGTGGAGGGTTGACGATAATATCCTTAACCTCCCTGGAATGCTGCATGTCGAGGTGTGCGATCACATAATTGAATTTTGTGTTATCGTCCTTGATGCCCGAAATCGCAAATTGACCCTCTATTTGAGCGAACCAAATGTCGGGTTCCTCGGGCCAGAACGGTGGCACTCTCACTCCAACTCTAAAAACATCGATACCTCTCATCGACACTTGCCCATCACTAGCGCTTGGGTGTGGCCCTTGTGGCAGTGCATTATGTGCATCTTCAAATCCTTTCTCCATGTTCGGTATACGGGGTCACCAGTGTAGGGTTGAAACGAAGGGGTGTCACAAATAATAAGTCCAACTTACGGTAGTTTAGTCCAGTATAATTTGTGCACACAATAACACAAAGAAAACACTACAGTATATTGTTCACAAGCACACAAGATGAAGGATTAAGCAGAGTAACAGTTCTAGGCAGGCATAGAGAGATGCAATAGAATGTAAGCCCAAAAATAGTGAAAGGCGTAACTAATAAACAAAGCGCGAGTAAATAAACTAGCGAGGCGAGCGACATGCATTCGCCGCGGTAAGTAGTTAATGACTGTTCGAGAAACACGGCGCATGCCCGTGCGCACCGAACAAGTTATATCTATCTTCTACTTATGCATCTAGCTACCATAGTGCGAGTGACGAGTCGATAAAAGTTATCGATAAACATATCGACAAACCGATATGGATCACTATATAATATTAATATTTTTTACTAGTGTATTTTGTATGTGTTTAATTAATGTGTGTAGATATATAATATATGTATATAATATATGTATATATTTGTATGTACTTGTTAGTTTGTAATAATAATAGTGGGGAAGATCCCTACAGGTTCATATCTGGACGTTGACATTCATTGCCATAATGTTCATCAGTTTTACGATAATTAAGTGTAATTTTACAGCGCTTTGGGTGAGTTGTGTAGTATGTACTTTGGGCAAGTCGTTTCCGTTCTAGTACCTTTATGGATTTTCCTGGACTTCTGCCCCACAGAGTTTTATATAGTGTGTATTGCGGTTTACCGCTATTGAAAGCGACTACAGCTGCGTAGCAGCGTGCTCGATATGACCCTTTTAAGGAGTAGTTTATTCTCTTGCCACCCACCATTTTGGCTACGATACTATTGAACTGTTCAGCACGATTGTTAGTAAAATTTTGCAAAAGGCTCCTGGAATTAAATGCCAACTGAGATGCGTTCTTTCGTAATTTCAGCATTAAGGTTGGTACTATCGGAACCAGATTTTGTTCTGCTTTCCTTGCCGGTGTGCAGTAATAATCTTCACATTCCGTGTGGTCTCCAAAAACATGACGTGGACTATTTAATATATCCTTTTGCAAATTAACTATTTTTGTATCTGTGGCAAGATTTTGTTCATTTCTGAATTTACTTGCAGAACGGATGGCAGTACGTAATCTAGTAAGGCGATCTCCGGTTAATAGTTTACGTTCACTAAGAGGGATAGTAGTATCTTTTTGTAATGTCATATTTTTACCATTGTAGTTCCGCAACAAATGGTTGGTACACTCTATTTTCTGTACGGGTACATCCGGATATGGTCTGCTTTCAAGAATGCTCTTGTATGTGCTTGAGTCACCGTCAGCTATTAATACATTGTAGATTAGATTTCTTTCTTCTATTGAACACTTAAATCCTTCCACCAAAATTGCTTGCTCCATACTAGTGGACGACCCAGAATGATTTTTTGTGCAATCGTGTGTTCCTGGTGATAAGCCTTTAGAAAAGGCGCGAGCGCAGATAACGCAATATTTGTTACGGACTCCAATATGCAGGACCTTTCCAGTATGTTCCCCAATGATAGCTGCACATCCAGATAAAGCAGAATAATTCGTTTTATAAGATCTTTTGCTCCAACATGCATCAGCTTCTACTGGTATCATTGCTATTTCAGCACCATTGACGTCACCACGAGATATTGCAGCCTCTCTTTCTTCTTTAGCCGCATCTTGCATTGACTTTTCAGCAGTAATTCGCCATATCTCAGCAACATCATCATGTGTAGTGCTAAATAAACGAAATGGTATTGTTGGTAAATCCATAGAGGCATTGAGTTCATTGAGGTTTGATAATCCAATTCCTGTTAGAATGGCTCCTGATGCCGCTCCAGCATTTACATCCAATTTCAGATCAGTATCATTGCACGTATTTAATTTAAATAGAGAACCACACATACGACAGTTTAAATGAAATATTGATATTAGTCCATTTTGTTTTTCTTTCACTAATTTCATATTACTAAGTTTGCAACCGAATTTCTCACTATGTTTGTCAATATCAAATAATTGATTTAAAAAGAACTGAAAATCAACTATTCTCCGTCCCTGGACGACATAATCAGCTTCCTGGAACAATTATATTATATCATTAATTTTATTTATTTATTAAATTTTAGTAACAGAAAAGAAAGAAAAATCACTCATTAGCTTCATGAAAATAAAAAGGTTCCTTCTTACAGCACTGTTTTGGGATTCTATTTCTATTGTCATCGTCGTATCTCGTTCGTCAAATTCTGGCACTGCCGTTTCGTCGGTTACATTATAATCATTTTTAGATGACGAAGGAACTTCACAGTTAGGAATCTAAAATGAAAATATGTGACATTACAATAATTACAATTAACAAATGCTAAGTACTTATATGTGATGAAAAAGGTTTGTTACCTTATCCTCTAAGTCGATGTTTTCTGTATTTACCGGAGATGAAATTGATTTATTAGCGAACTGCTGCTTTCTGAAATAATCCCATAAATTATTATATACATTTCAGAAGTCAAAACATAACATAACCTATGCACTAAAGGTATAATTCCCCATGAGCTGCACTCATGGTATCATTCACTTCCTACAAATAAAACGGCAGTTGACAGAGTTGGTGGGCCTGAAATGGAGAACGAAGTATTTGACGAGAATAATATTCTTTTGTAATTATTTAAATTTTTATTTTTCATCTCAACCAGCGGTTGTTTTTTATTTTTCTATATTTTTTTTAATTGGAAGGAAACTTAAGTTTTATTTTTAATTTTCAACTTTTAGTAATGAATACACGTTTTGATTCTATTTTTTGTTTTATTTACGGTTCGTTCTGACCTCATATGGTTAATTATTAGAAGCAAAAGGAACAGTTACATATTTTTCATGTTAAATCAAATCAATTAAATAGATAATTTTACACTATATCTGAAGTTATAAATACCTAACTGACCTTAATTATTCGATTTCTAGAGCATATTTCAGTAACAATTCACTAAAGACAGTTAAGTTACCCCTTGCATCTTAATTTTTAGGGCAAAAATTAACTAACTTGAATTCTACTAATTTACTAATTATCTAGAGGCGTTATCTCAAACCAGTGAAAACTGATACAAAATAAATTATAAACCCTGTTTAAAATCAGTCAAAACATTTTGATTGTGTATCCAAATCAAAAGCTATAATTTTTTCTTTTTTTTTAAACTTTAAACAACTGTATCTCAAAAGTCACCAAGTGTTGGTTAGTTAATTTTCGCTCTACGGGGACGATTTGAGCAAATTTCTTATTTTTCTTTCATAAGAACTTTCTCGAACACGACGAAAAAGTAGGTATTAAGGGGAGCGGATGTCCTTTCTTTTTTTTTTTCATTAGAACCTTCTCCTGACAATTCATAACAAACACGACCAATTAAATAACGACGAAAAAGAAATTAAATACATACCTTGCTTCTCTAGCTTTGCTCAGGTTTTCGATGTTATGCCTTTTACGTTTCCTTAAGCATTGGTATTTACATTTACCCATATTGACTGTAGCACAACTACAATAAAACGCAATTATCTGTATAATACAAAAGAAGTAAAATAATTGTGCTACTACAACACACAATACCAAAATAATATTATACTCACAATGATCAAGAAATCGCGATCCTACTATAAGATGCTCACACGCACACACACTGACGTAGCGTTTACTTGCCTAGTTACGCACACTAGCGCACGAAATAAACTGACATAGGTCCGACCTCGACAAGCGCTCGTGCGCATCTGATTGCATCGCCCCGGCGCAGTCAAATAAGTACTACTTTTATTTGATTTATTACAAAATAACTATAGCAATTTTAAATAAAACAAAAAATTTATAGGATAAAGCAAAAGTGAAATATTATTTTAGTAAAAACTTTATATTGAAATAATACGAAATACCAGAGATATTCTGACTTGTTTTGAGGTAATTTTGATTAAAACTTGTATCAATTCCAGACCTTTTTTATACTCATAAAAGGTCAATATTAAAAATATATTTTATAATGATGTTAGTAGAGGATACATTCAATACAAAAACTAATATTTTGATGGGCAGTGTTAGTCAGTTTTTACAAATTAGAGCTCTCAAACGAGGTCTGTTCCCCTCTTTTACTGAATCATACATCAGCAGAATGATGATTACTGCATAATTAAATTAAAAAAATAATATCTGTTGTATTAATGTTTAAGACGAAGAAATGGGCTACCTTTATAATGTAATTTTTTTAAGTAATAAACAGCAAAAAGTATACAATTACGACGGCGAAAACCTTGCACATACGCATTTTTTTGTAATAGGGCTCTTAATTAATAACTCATACGAAGTTTCTCAGCTGAAACTAAGTATAACACACAGATTTTCGAATCAAATTCGAAATTTGAGGGTAAAAATTCTTTTTATTTACTTTACAGTCAATTCTACCCACTTCCAGGCCATAACAAAAAGTTAGACCATCGTAGAAATTCGTTTCTGTTGCCGAAATGTATGGGAAACGTTTTTGGCGATTTCTGTCTTTTCTAGTACTGAAAGCTAAAATGGTCCCATAGAGTTTTTTGATCCCCACATGAAATAGAATCGATTGGCATAAAAAAAATTGAACTTTTTGCATTTTTTTTGCTAACTGTAAGTTTTTTACAAAATCTGTGAATGCAGTTCAAAATGTCCCAAAAAGTTAGGGAAGGTCTTTTAAGAACGTTTTGCTGTAACTGCAACGGTTAAGGTACTTGCCCTTACTGCCCCGTTTCAAAAATACACCCTGTATGTACTTTATCTAATATATGCATTACAATAAAATTCGAACAGTTTATTGGTCGGCAATCGTTAAAATTTATGTAAACTTACCTTAAAATAATTTAATTTATATTGCGCGTTTTAATTTTTATTGTAGATTTACATAACAATAATGGGTGTGGTCTTGGATGAAGGATATACTCTGAGGGTGTGGTAGAATATGTGTTTCTCTGCAACAACGGTTTAAGTAAAACCAATCGCCTTTTGTTTACTATTATCATAGAGTGGTCGACCTTTCAAAAAAAAATCAGTATCTATAAAAGGTAATAATAACAATGAGAGCAATAATTTTTTTTTTTTTTAATTGTTCTTTTTATTTATAAATGGGGAAATTCATAGTTTTATATTTTGAAATGTACTTTACTTTTATAGTTTGTACTTAAACATATAAAAAAATAGAGAAAAAAAGAAAGAGAATAATACAATTAGGGCTATTCAACTTCCGAAAATTTTCAAGAACACGGCTCTGTAATTATCCCTAGCTCATTAAAATTCTCTATTATGTAAAACAGTATTTTTCTACGCACGTAGCACCATCGCCTTGCTGGCTTTATAAAGCTAAGGAGTGTAATAAAAACTTCTTGTCACGTCTTTGGTAACTAGTTGCACGATCCTATGATAAAATAACAAACACCCACTGCTGACGCTTAGCATGAACTTGGTGAAGCTTAAAAATATCAAGATCTACACGATACGGTTAGATATTGCAAATCATGGTACTGATTTTTATCATTAGAATGAACAATCTGATTTTGCCTTAAATATACCAGTTAATAGCTATAAATCTACTCTCAGATCTACCAAATATACTGAAAAATAAATTATGACAATCTGATAAGTCTTTTTAAAGTAGTTCGATAACTAACACTGTGACTTAATATTCAGTTTGTCCGTAAAGGTAAAAATTCTGTTAGTTTTTTTTTATTTTAGGCACTGGAAATAAACACTGACCACGTCTAGAATCTGTCTTTAAATGAAATGCCCCTTAAGTCGCATCCGTATATAAGATAAACAAATTGCAGATCCTTATTAAGCTACGCAGCATAATATAAAATATTTCGACATCCTAACAATTTTTATTTTAACAAAACAAGAAGTAAACCAACTAACTAAAAAGATAAAGTATTTTTAAGAAATGCTTTGTTATTTATTTATGACGGAAAAACTTTGCTCACTTTCAAGTTGCCGACAATAAGAAAGGAAAAAAATGCCATACCTAACAACTAGGCTTATGAACATCTAGAGAGATACACCTAAACCGTGAGATTTACCTTCATGACAACGAAATTAATTGTAGCTTTAATAAATAATAACATAGGCTAAAAGCGGGGACCTACACAAAAGAAAATATTTCTAACAACTAATCCAAAAAACAAAAAAAAAAATAACTAAATTTTTCAAATAACAAATATTTTGCCTACTAATATAAATATAAAAATATTATCATTTTTATAGGTGTGGTAGGATACCTTTCCATTTTTATCTCCATAAACAAACAAATTCAAAGCACTCATTTTTACCACAGAGAATAAAAGTAATAAATACGATTTATAAAAGTAAAAAATTCATTCAAACATAAAAAGTTAGGATTTTTGTTCTGTTAATTAATGCTATAAATTCACAACTCTTGTCACTTTTGACAGTTTATTAAATGATAAATCTTTATTACGCATTTGCAAACCCTTTACTTATTTTCAAAAGCACTAAATAAAACTGTTTCGTTGAATACATATTTTTCGCGAAGTAACATTAAGCAATCAAATAGGTATAGTAAACGCAAAACATTTACAGAACTGACCGCGTTTCGGATGAAACTACGATATTACGCCCTGTGGCCATTTCTGCGGCTTTTTCATTGTGCGCCTCATTGACGCTTGTGGTCACGATAATTTATCGCCCAGCAAGTACTTGTACTCACTTGCCCTAATTTCCTTTACACGCTTTTCTTACTTCAACCTTTTTTGTTTGTTACTATTGTTTTCCGGATTCTTACATTTCTTTCCCTTTGTTTGTAACAACTTAGGCGCCTTGGGAAGCTAGTAATTCTTACCTCGTAAAATACGAATACAACGACGGTTTTCAAAATGCACATTTACAAAATGTTCATTTAGAAAACAGTCAGTGAGCGCGTAAACACGAATTGCTCCTGATCTCTGAATAAGAAACATTTCCACGCCTTTAGCCAACTTTCTCGAGTAAGTCAAAACAAATTATCGTCAAGTACAAAATACGCCAAAAGTTATAACTGCCATTGCTACATAAAAGATTCATGAAATCAAACAGCCATACCCCGTGTGTGGAGAGTAACATTACTTATAATATTTGGTTCTACTTGACACAACACTTTTGTACAAAATACGAATGATTTCAAGCGACCTGACACCAGAACCTTTATTTTACGGCACGGGAATATATCCGGGAAAATAATCTTACAGAGCGGGTGTTGTTACAATAGGTGTTGGGCTGGGATATATATCATCGTTTCGGGGTTATGTTATTTCTTTCCTAGAAGGCTTATCAAACGTAAAATATTCAAAGTAACAAAGGAACAATTTTTTGATTTTACGAAAGGGAAAAAAGATCAAATATATACGGTATCTTGAAGAAAAAGAAGCGCAATGTTTTAACAAATGACTTTTGTGAAACGGTTTAGATGAGCGATGAAGATGTTTTTATTTTCATTTAATCTGTAGATGTGTTTTGTTTGAGATAAAGAAGACACATAACTTTGTCACAGACCTCTTTTGCACTCACATGAACTTAATGTAAATACATTTGTCTTTAGCCATTTAGACTCCGCTCAGCCAAGGAATAAATTGCCTCACGTTTACCCAACGCAATCTCGATTTTATCATTGTCGTATTTCAGACTTTTTACTGTCCCGCGGGTAACATCATATGCGCTGCTTCCCACTCAAATATAATAAGCCTAGACTCAAATACGAACTAACCGTCTTAAGACCATAGTTTGTCTAGAAAATATGCAGAAATTTGAATGAAGATAAACAATTTACCCTTATTACCACCTAATATTAACCTTTGGGTAAACACACACGCAGTCAGGGGATACTATTCACTACTTGACTGTATATATTACTTAAAAGCACTATTGTTAGGCCTGCTATTGTCTCCAAATGACATTAAGTTCAAGTGGGTTTCGGTAAATCAAATTCGTTTGTGTTTTGTAGGTATCTACTACATACTAACTAAAATCATTATAAAAAAATATTTTGTTGATTGGCTAATTACCAGCAAGTATCTACCAATTAGGCCACTGTGATTAACACTATTATTTTATTTACTAACTACTACTATAATAAAGGCCTTTGAATCTAATTTTGTCTTTGTTAATTCAGGCTTTGCTTTATAAAGGAGAGCTGTATTTCAGTCATATCGGTTGAAGGTCTTTTGGCCGATCGTTTGTCCCAGAAGGCGACGAATAGGAGTCTTAAAGTGGGAAGATAGGAACCCGTCCCTACAATAGTGATTTATTTTGACAGATTCAAGTTCTTGTCGACTATATATATAGCCTTGAAGCATTTATCCAATTCGTACTGTTTTGTTTGAATACCAGAAACAGCGTCTGGTTTGGAGCGTAGGTACTCTATTTTTGCTTGAAAATATATCTCAACACAGTTTAGACACATAACAAATTAGTAAAAAAAATTAAGGGGGTTTTTAGCATATAAATATAAATACAACAAACTAATACCAATTTCATATTCTCGCTATATGCGCCTAGATAATAGATGAGTACGCTAAATATACTAGTCGTACTTTGTTTTCGAACTACGTGACTTGGTCGGAAAAGTCGATAGCCATCGAAGTCACGTATCAAGATAGCGATACATCAGTGTTCAACTCACCCCATTAGAGGAAAGACATGGGGTAAATGGATAAATGCCATTGTTTGTACGTAATTGATTTTATATTGGTGCGTCCTGAAAAGAGGAAAATCAATGACACGATGTTAGGCAGAAAGTTAAGGAGGCAGTTGGACTGACATAATGCTTTAGTTGATGTTACATCCACAATGCAACAATAGTGTCCTTATTAATTTGTCGGAACGCGCCACTCTCGCAAGAGTCGTCGGTATTATATTTCATTTCACAAACACTATGACACACGCACATAGATTCAAGTTCAGCCCAACTGCTTTCGTGAGTTTCAAGAACTTTACTATAAATCCATGACAATACACCGCGATAAAAATGCGTTAAACCATCATTTCGTATGAACTAAAATATCGTACGGACCGGGTCTTGTAAAGGTATTTTTAGGTTTCCCTTAAATTAAAATAAAAACTTTGTTTAACGGCTGTTTTATTTTTATTGTTAAGCTTAATTAACTCTTACCGCAACAAAACCGACAACCACAAATAAGGTTTATTATATACATACCTACAGCGTGTACACAGTTACACACAGTATTACAAAAATATAACACAAAGCCTTTTCTCTTCTTTGGTCTTTGACATAGGTGAAAAAAAGCATAGACATAGTCTAAATGATCCTGAAAAATAATACCAATTGATTTATTTCTACGTAAACGACACTGGCAAAGTAGAAACAAAAATAAAATAAAGTTTTATTCGGCAATAACTTTTACAAAAACCAAGGTTTTAAATTTTGGTTTCAAAACGTCCATAATCCGTAGTCACGTCAATTTCGTTTAAACTTATAAAGAAAAGGGACGTATGAAATATGTGGGTCAAAAATTGTTCGTTTCCAGCGACCGAGAGCCGTGCAACCAACTCATTTCCAACCTTTTCACGTTATTCCTTTTTCATCGCCTTGATACAATACGACTGACCGACCCTTTGCCCCGTACGTCTACAATGTAGCAAGTTTATTGTGGGCCAGAGATAGTTTATGACGGCCAAGATTCTACGATCAATGGTTGGAATGCTTGGATAAAAATAGTTAGAAGAAGAAAATAAGACCTCAACGGAACATAAACATATATTATCTCACATGTCACGGGAATGGTCAACATGAATCCGGCATTCGTGTTTTCAGGTAAACAGAAGATTGTCATCAAACTAGCTTCTGAACAAAGCTAATAAGTACAGAAAAATAACAAGTTTATTTATTTTCATGATTCGATATGACAACGAATTAAAGAATGCCCATATAGGAATAATTTGGAGGTCTCCAAAGCATGTACACATGCTTTGCACCAAATATGAAAGATATATTTAAATTGTGTATCTTCATCGCCTACTATCAGGTGAAAGTGCAGCCAAACGAAGACCTGTGTATCATAAAAAGACAGTCAATCTAAGCTATTCAAACAACGTCAGCACCGTGATTGATTTCAACTAAAAGTCAATTGGTGTCAAGTAAAACAAAACAAATTTTCCAAAACGAATAAAAAGGTCAGGGATATATCGGGCGGATAGATAAACAAGGTTTCAGATGTTCCCGTCTGTTGGCTTAGTAAATATTTTGACGAATAGCTATTTCCTTTGGGGTACTCCTCAAAGTTTATCCGTTCTCAGTCAAGCGAGTTAACATAGTTTCGTGAAAACACTGCTTTTTTTTTGTTATGTTATACTGATAGCTATAACATTTGTTGAAAATTGTAGGTTTTATTTTAAATGACATAATATTCTTGGTGAGTGGCGGCCACGAACCGGCAGGCGCAGCGTGGGTTTCTCCCCAGCCAGATGGACGGATGATCTGGTTAACATCGCGGGGAGCCGGTGGCTTCAGGCAGCCCATAACCGCGCGTTTAAGCAGGAAATTAGGTGAGGCCTATGTCCAACAGTGGACGTCGTTGAGCTGAAATGATAATGATGATGATGATGAATATTCTAAGCTCAGTTACATATTCAACTCCTAAATAGTCTTTTTACATAAACAAAGTAATACATAGTTTATCACAAGCCAAATACGGTTTGGCAAGCTTTCCACATCGTTGAACACATTATAAAATGCTCATATTTCCTCACGATGCGCGATGGTTCCTTGCCAGCAAGCGAACAACGGGACATTGATTAATTAATACAACTTTGAAAAGACGTATATTAATGGAAGTCACAGCAGCTGTCGAAGCCCAATATCTTGCGTAACTCATAAGCGTACTTGCGCTATGAATGTTGTTAAGAGGGAACAATTGCTTTGGTGTTTTCCATACAACAGAAATATGGATTAAACTTTTTATCTATTATTATAGACAAATCATATCGAAAACACTAAAATACATTTTTGTTTGTGGCCGTTTTGCCAAAATTGTTTAAATCATTAATTGAGTTAGTTAAAACATGACAAATTAAAACATGCATTTTAGTGTTTTAGATATGATTTGTCTATAATATTAGATAAACGTTTATAAATATTAAAGTTAAACCTATATTTCTTTTATACGAACAACACCTAGCCAATAGTATAAAAAAAACTTAATAATATCAAAGTTGTACGGTGTACGAACTTGCATACACCGCACATATTCGCGCTTACGTTGTGCGCACTCATCAATTACATTCTAGCACGTTTAAGTAATGTCAGTCGCAATCATCAACGCGTTCGGCTCATATCATTCATTTAGTGTTATAAGAATTCAGTGTAATAAATCAGGTTTTTCATTATAAAAAAAAAAACAAAATTATGTACGGTTTGTACACTTTAGAAGGTTAGTATTAAAAGAAACTGATTTATAATGAAAAACCTGCGGTGTATGCAAGTTCGTACACCGTACAAAAGTTAAACCTATATTACGTTTGTATGAAAACAAAGCACTCGTACGTCTACCCATAATTTGAATACGCTTCCCTAAAAGACATACTGATGTCGACTCAATCTTCAATCGGGCACCCGTGTTTCAATACTCAGTCAATCGCCATCAATTACGTTACCACAGTACTTTACTGTCATCGGCCGAGCACACAGCAATCCCAGAGTAATTATTGCTGTAATAACAAGGACCGTTTACTGTAGCGGTTAATAAGCAGCCTGAGCTCTGCCCAGGCCGTTTATCAGCCGTTCTTCTGTCGGATAATATCAAATTTATGTCTTACTGTTCAGAGGCTGTTGACACCAGTCAATTTTTATAGGCGATAAAATTCATTCTAGTCTTTGGTATTGAGTTTTAAGCGATCGTATATCGTATTGGGATCCCTAGCTGTCGTTATCGAATAAACCTATAAATTTATGGTCTTAGACACTCAAAGAGTATAAATATAATGGGCTTACCTGAATATTGTTTTGAGATCAAGTATATCTATAGTACGCGCGTTATCATCTGAGTTTTAGGGCCATAAATAATTTCTCTATATGTATCTCACTTGCACTTATGGGTCTTATAGAGCCCTCTAGTGAAGTACGTAACAGTGAAAGACATATTATAATATGTCTTTCTTTCTTTCTTTACGATAATAAGCGTTATTATCGTATCTTAATATCCATAGTTCGCAATAAGTGAAACGTGAATGTATTTATTTAATTGCAGTAAACACATTCATAGCAAAAAAAACACGCACTGCACTTACATTTAAAACTGACCAATCAGAATCGCACAGACCATTAATGATTCATCGTTAACACGTACGCAGCGCTGGACTCTAGTTATCGATAACTCGATGATTCAGATGATAATGCGCGTACTAGCATGTAAACTGTATAAGAGTAGTCAGAGTCTTTTCGGTTTGGTATGGACAATGGTATGTCATCCGTGCTCAGAAAATTGTACTGTATATTATTATAGGTAAGACGTATTCGTTCATATCTATCAATCCGCAGATAAGGTATGCAAATTCACACAAAACCTTCTCTTAAACGCTTTCTCGACCCAATCGATACCATGGCAATCGAAAACACATTTCAATTGAACAAAACACGTTATTAATAGGGTTGTCGTTGCTAATGATCGTCACGGGAATACACCCAAATTAACAGCACTAGAGCAAACAACCCGGCCTGAGAGCCTCCCATTGAAACATGATTTATGTCAAGTGTGGCGCCTGTGCTGGTGATGGCATTTTATTTTATGCCACATAAATCCACATAATAAAACACCGTTCATTAATCGAGAAGTTAAGAAAATATTATCTGCTCACATTAATGAGCGAATCTGTCATAATATTATTTTTACGCTATCTCTTCTTGGCTTTTATTATCACGCATAACTGTCTCTTATCAAATAAACGAAAAATATCGTTAGATATGAATGTTATGACGCGCATTACGGCCCGCGTGGTAAGTTTGTCAATATCATGTTTTTTAAGTCTTATTATAAGTTTCGAACATTTTGCATACCAATTTTCATTGTGATCGGTTCAGGAGTTGAGCCGTGATTGCCAAACAAATAGACAGACAGAGTTACTCTCTCATTTATAATATTACGGATAATCTCGGGGAATGATATCGAAAAATATTTTAAATTCTTGCCCTCCAACAATGAGCCGATTTCTATTTAAGAGGGTACAACCGGTATCGAGTTACCAGTACCTACTTCCATTCTCGGATTGTATATATTATAAATATAATTAAATCTTTATATTCGATAGCAATGTCATATTACTCATATTATTTTCTATAACATTAACAATATCCTCGTTTGTTCGTAGCCTTTTCGTTAAAATTGTTCTTATCGAATCGAAAATTGTTATTTTTGGACGAAATGGGCACAAACAAACTTACACTTTTTTGTTTTTGATATATATTTTTTTAAATAATGATAAAACTTAATAATAAAGATAAAACCGATAACGGTACTAAAAAATGCTATTGATTGTATAGCCTTAAGCCACGAGCCAGTAAAGGCGGCCCAAATAAACAATACCTTTGGACCTTGACTGCCGGGTGTTATCGACTACGCGACTAATAAAAAATATTGGAAATCCATACGTTTCAGCACGCTTATTTCCGATATGAATAGAACGCCACACTGACTCCCTGTGGTATCATCTGCGCCTATAAGTTACGTACTCGTATATCTTTTGGTTACGTAGAAACTACAATATACAATATGGTGTAAGAGCTGCAAGGTAGAAGGGGTAGAACAAGGCGTGTATGTAATATTTCAGAACAACGTTTAATCTGCTTAGAAGGTAATTTATATCACACTAGCTTTTGCCCGCAGCTTTGCTCGCGATTGTAAGTTGTCGTAAGTTGAGTTATTATTATAAATAAATACCCAATTAAAGTATTTATTTGTAAACAATATTCGAAGTCTTCCCTTCAGGTGCCAACAAAACCAGATCTCGAGGCAAACTTACTCTTGAGCAGGCGACATAAAACTGGCCGTGTGAGAAGCAGTTCCCCGTCAGATCGATATCTGCTGTTTTCAGTGACTGACCCTGAGCTATATTTATAGTCATTGCAAAAGACACCTTAAGGGGGAACTGCAATCTCTTGAACTCGAAGGGATAATCAGACGGTAACAGTGGTATCCGTGGTATATACCCTGATTCCCCTCGTGCACAGCCTGTAAATATAATGGCCTCTACCACCGTTTTATGTAGCGCTTTCACTTGCAGTCTGGTCCCATTGCATAGTTTGGGAGGATTGAGGTTTCGCAATAACATTACCGGAGCACCCACTTATAGGTTTAGTATGTGGAGGAGGAAGACCGGGTGGATTAAGAGTGTTCAGGAACTCTACAGGATAGCTGGTAGCATCATCTGAATATACTACACTATCAACAGATTTGTATTGGTATTATCGTATAGACCTTTCGAATGACATTAGCAGAATATCATTAATGACGGAAGCCTGATCGCTCACTAAGCCACTCCATTGGTTTTTTTGGTAGGTTCTGGATATCATTATATATATGGGCTATTAATTCGTCAACCGTTGAAACCACTATACCAAGATCCGATGGATTTTGATTCTACCTCCTGTTTACTTAAATAAACGCAACGTGTCGGACTTTATTGTAGATTATATTTAATATTAATTAGTCCATCCGTCAAAAGTGTTTGTTGTATAATTTGCGCAGTTGATGCCCTAACTTACCATCAGCTAAACCTTGGGCATGTTTGCCACCTGACTATAGCACGTCAAAATGATAGTTTTAACCCTATTTTAATATTTTTTTATAATTTACATCACACATCTTCCATTACATTAAAGTTGGTTTCTACTAAACAAAACAATTACTTCTTAGATATCTAAAGAGGCCGAAATGACAATTAAAAAGTTTACACTGACATAAAATCCTTTTTTTTTATGAAACTTCATGTCAACATCTCATTGTCACACGATTGCTCAACAAAGTTCCCTTTTTGAAATTGAATGAGCCTCATAATTACTACAAACGCTTTTCCATACAAACTTTCGTCCCACTTTTCACCCTGTTAGAGGCCGAATTTACAAAAAACCTTTCTTATTGCTCGATAAAATCTTGTAAAGAATACACCCTCCAAATTTCAAGTCGCTACGACCTATGGTTTAGGCTGTGCGTTGATACTAAGTCAGTCAGGACAAAGCCTTTTATATATATAGATGAAGAGGACACACTTTCATATGTTTAACTTACTATACTTTTAACAAATGCAGTTGTTGATACTGAAGCACAGGATGGGCACAATGTTAGACGTCTTTAAATCAAGTTTTGTAGGAATACCTAAAAAAACTCTTAATAACACAACTAGTGAGGACATACCTACAGCATAACATAATAATATATATCTACACTTAACTATTATTTCTGGAACCATGACGTCTCACCTGAGATAAAAACCTTTCCCTTTTTAAACCAAACTCATTATTGGCTCCTGCAAGGAGGTATTGTTGTAAGCAGGAGACGTCACAAAGGAGTCAAAAGGGTCAGCGTGGCAGGACCTTTTGTACACGACGACTCGTGTTTTTCTTAATACGACATAAGCACAAAGATACGCTGAACGATTTACGCAGCTGGAGAGAAAAATTGCTTATTTTCTGAGTTCTAGTTGGAACCGTTAACCTCACCTTAATATACCTAATAAAGATGGGCCAACAAAAACAACAGCAAAAGGAGCCAATCATTAGATTTGGCAAAATTCAATTGCATTTAAGGCCCTTGTATTTTATATTGATATTTGCAGATGCAGACTGCGAAAGTGGTCCACTAGTCAGTAAAACTGTACAATATAAAGACATTTTTTTAAAGTTTTGTCAAAACTAGCTAAAATTTATGTTCTTACCTTACATATAGATTTTTTTTATTTCTAAATGTATTTTAAACTAACAAAGCAACATACTATGTAGATAGCCATAATATTATTAATTAGTGAGTAGACTACATACACGTTTCAAATATGAAGGTGTTGTGTACCAACGGTAGTATGAACATTGCAATACTGCTTCGCAGTTTACATGTCGGCATTAATTCAATGTTTGTTTTACTCCCCACTGTGTACGTTGCGGGCAAACACTTTTCTCGCAGGTATAAGTAAACATTCGCTGATTGTGGTATTGGACAAATTATATGGTTTTTGTAAAGGCCCGACGGAGGTTTATTAAGATTTTTAACTTTAATTTATAAATAAGTAGATTTTGCCAGCTATATTTCCATGTTAAAAATAGGAACTTTGCTCATACACTTTTAACCCAAATATTACCACCTTGGTGGGTGGGATTTCCAAAATAACGGTGTATCTACCATATTTGAGATCCATCCCCTCCATGTGGCATGTCCGTGGGACACCCTATATAGATAGATATGATACATCCCACGTCACTTATCATAAATGTAAGTAATTCCAAATTAAAATTTAAAACAGCACCTGTAAACCAATTTATTATTTAATTGCAATTTTCGCATCAAAAATTGGCTATTGGCAACGATACCAAAACTTTTGCGGTGAAATCATGCTCCGTAGAAACTTTAAAATAGCTTTTTGATTAACATTAATGGTAGACTCCTGAGCGCCGTGTTTTTATTGCAATTTTGGTAAAATTGTTTTATTTATTATTTGAGTTTTATAAAAACTAAAAATTAAAAAAACATTTTTGAAAGAATGGGCGCTATCAAATATGCATTTTAGTGTTTTAGATAATGATTGGTCTACAAAAATAGATATTAACTTAATAATATTAAAGTTAACCCCATATTAACTGCCAAGCTATTGTTGTCTCCTAAAGTGTGTTATATATATAGCCACATGATTATATTAAAGCCGCATGCTCCAAATATAAACGATTTCAGAAAGTATTTTATAAATAATAAAACGAGGGAAGCGGTGAATTATCCACAACAGGGTAAATAAGGGTACGGTTTTTGTAACACGCCAGCCGAATGTGTCCGCCTGAATTTTACCGCAAATTCCTATGCTAATTGAGAATCATTTACATGCAGATTCTGGTGAGAGATCAGCTGCTGATCGTTCTATGTAAATATTGCATCACCTAATTAAAATACTGGACAGTGTTAAACAGTGTTATAGATTTCGGATTGGCCTTGTATATGGTCGGAGTTTAAGGAATAAAATTAAACAACAATACAACAATAACACTGCGTTAAACGTATTATTTTTGATATCGAATAGATAATATTATATTCGAAATAAAAATTGGTAAACAAGTGATATTTTCTCATTTACAAATGCAAAACGTGTGTGATTAGCCTCTAAAAGCTACAAAGTGATACTTAAGTTTTCACACAAAAATACTCTGTGTACCTACTAATTTAATAAGGAGGAAATATTTTCTTGTTTGTTTGTTTATACCCAGAAATCTTTGAATCTACTAGACCGATCTTAATGAAAATTGGTGTGGAGATAGTTCAAGATTCCATAAATTTTATATAGCGCAAGTAGAGCCGCGAACGCAAATAAGTACAAAATAATCATACACAACATTTTATCTGATTTTATCATCACCATTTACCGTATTTTCCATTTTGAAACTACTGTTATATCTTTAACATTTTCTTACTTAACTGCAATTACCTTTGTTCGGGGTGGTATCACAATGTTTTACATGTACCTCCTCGGGGCTACAAGTGCGGAAGAACTTTGTTACTGTAGGTAAAGCAGTCATTATAATTATTTGTTAATTTTGTGAAGCATTAAGAGAAAATAATAGTTATTCTTATATTTACGCATGCATTTTCTCTTACTCAACCTATAAGGGATGATGACTTTATAGTATTTAGCTTTTAAATGTTTGTAAATATTTAACTGGAATGAACATTAAAAAAAAATTACTGATTTCCGTTTTTTGTTGTCGAACGCTGATTTTCGGAAAGCGAACGACATTAAGACTTATTTCCCTTTATTCAATGAAATGGAATATAATATTCTTATGTAGAGTGTTATAGAATATTACGATTAACACATATTAGCGACAATCAGCGAATGTTTACTTGTACCTGCGAAAAAAGTGTTTGCATGCAACGTACACAATCTTTAATCAATCTTCCAAGTCTTTTTTCCAATTACATTGGGGTTGGCTACTAGTCTAACGATTAAGCTGAATATCAGTATTTTATGTGAGACAACTGCCATCAGATCTCTCCATAACCCAGTACGAGGTAATACGATACTCTTTGTTAAACTAGTTATCAGACTTTATGGCCTCTGAGTACCCGTAAGGATTGCCATAGATGTTTAAATGGCAACCGGGACCAACGGCTTAACGTGCTCTCCGGGGCACGAAGGAAAATTCGGTATATTAAACGTCCCATCCACAGCCGACCGCGCAGCATTGCTTAACCTACAAGATCGATTGGTCCGTGCAGCTTCGACTTTAGGCACGAGCTCCAGCCCGCAACGTACACAGCGGGGAGTAAAACAAACATTGAATTAATGCTGACATGTAGACTGCGAAGTTGTATTTCAGTGTACACATCAAGCCATTGCACGGAAAGCCTTTAAATGCGAGTTCATCTTATACTGGAAATGTATCGCTTGATGAGTAGGCGTGTGTACAGTGGGCCAACGAGTTAGCTATGCAGGGCAAAAACTTCTAAGTCATAGTAAAGACTTACTACACCAGTTATAGATAAGTGAGTTACATATCTAAATAGTGGGTATATTACACTTATTACATATGTAATTCATACATACATATCTATTGCAGTCAGTTGTACTATGGTATAGAAGTTTTTGCCCTGCATACGTAATTGCTCGGCCCACTGTGCATACGGTACGTAATATTATTTAAGCGTGAATGTTACCTACTTCCTAATAATATTATAAAGCAATATACCTTTGTACGTTTCTAAATAGCACTCAGAAATATGAAAACCTATTGCGGCAGTTTTGTCTACAGGGAATTTTATAGACTATATAATAAATATAAATGCAGTAGTTAAAGTTTTCTTTCATAACGACACTGCAACCAAACTACAAGTAAGCTTTCAAATGATAAATGGTCGCTTTTTGGCAAAAACATCCTGACCTCAAATATAAATACTTTTTCCACAGACAAAGAAAGTTTGAACATAATAATAGATATTTTTTTTTTGCTGTGATAATTTTTATTACATATATTAATAATATTAATATAACAAAATTAAATAAAAAAAAATGAAAAAAAAACAAAGCTAAATCGATCAACTTCATTTCAGATTTGAAACTGAAGAAAAAGAAGACGGAAACAGGTTCTTTTCACTTCCAGTTGCGTTAAGCGTCCAGCGTCTCTTTGTGCTCATATCGTATCAAGAAAAAGACTAGTCGTGCACAAAAAGCCCTGCCACGCTGACCCCTTTGACTCCTTTGTGACGTGTCCTGCTTACAACAATACCTCCAGGCTGGAGCCAATAATGAAATTGGTTATAGCCGGGGAGAGGCTTTTATCTCAGGTGAGATGTTATGGTTCCGGCAATAATAGCGGGGTATTGATTTTGGGTATAGACCATGATTTTCGAGTTCTTTGACAGTATTTGAAAGTAAAGTTAACATGGATCTTAGTAGAAGAGGCTAAAAAAAGCATTACTAAAAATATCGAGTGTTAAAGTTTCAACTTATTATGTATGGAGACAAAGTTTATTAATAGAATGCATGCTTCTGACTACTAGACTATAAATAATCTGTTCTACCTATGAAACAGGGACTGTCTTACCTGTTTTCAATATTTGAATCTAGAAGGCTTCCTTAGTTCTGAAATATCATTTACCCGCCTTCTTCTATCTCTTTCATCGTACAGTCTATACAACTTACTGTAGTTTATAGTTTCTACTTAACCAAAAGATATACGAGTGTGTAACGTATGTACGCAGATGATACCACAGGGAGTCGGTATGGCGTTTTATTCCTATCGGCAAAGTGCGTGATACATATGGCTTTCCAATATTTTTTATCAGTCGATAACACCCGGCAGTTATATAATCCAAAGGTATTTCATTTATCTGGGCTGCCTTCACTGGCTCGCGGCTCAAATAGGATCGGTTTATTGTCGGAGAGCAAGAATTTAAAATATTTTGCGATATCTTTCATCAGAGCAATAATTGAATATTTTCGTTTAAAAATGAAAATACAAAGGCAGTTCAGAAATTGGGTGTAAGACCCCGCACATAAAATAGTAATATGGAGAGCACGAGAGGAATAATTCAGGGCAATGATTCGTAATAAATTAATGCCAACAGTAGATAGGGGAGCTCAGTGAAAAGTGAATTAATTAAAATGCGTAAGCTGTAACGTTATTATACTAAGATCGTTGCTCCTACCACAGTTAATAATATGACATGTTCTCGTTTGTGTAAATTTAAAAGTACTCCTTCGTTCTGATTTTTACGTAGTATGAAACAACTTTTACTGATTAAATCTAGATGTAACTTTATAAGAATTTAACAAAACAAATATTTTTGCAATTTTTACTTGACTGATCGATAGCAAGTTTACAATATAACTCGAGTAAAATTATTGCCATTAATTTTCATTTATAGTATTTTTTAAGTTAGTAGTTGTTTTTTTTCATTAGTTTATTTTCTGTATAGTAAAAGGATACTCTGGTTACCTTTAGAATTCATAAAGTTAAACCATTGTTTACTTAATACCCTGACACTTTTGTTAATAGAGTTGCTTGGGTAAAGATAATAATAAAATAGGTACATATTGCTAAAACGTTTTTAGAAGATTTTTTTACATTTGATTTTTACTTCAATATCATATTTTAGTGCAAAGTACTTATATAATTTAAAATTACACACAAAATAAATAGCGAATTGCAACACTTTTGTAGAATTCAGATAGAAAACGAAATTCACCTGATGGCAAGTGGCTATCGGAATCGAATATTACACTGAGCCACCACGGTTTATTAAGTAAGGACGGTTCATGAACTCGTTTGATTTTTACTTCAATATCATATTTTAGTGCAAAGTACTTATATAATTTAAAATTACACACAAAATAAATAGCGAATTGCAACACTTTTGTAGAATTCAGATAGAAAACGAAATTCACCTGATGGCAAGTGGCTATCGGAATCGAATATTACACTGAGCCACCACGGTTTATTAAGTAAGGACGGTTCATGAACTCGTTATAAACAGCTCTACGTTTGCGATATTGCCCACATAAATATCCCATTTATTCACTTGAAGGACGTAACCCTATCCGTTCAGTGGTTTTTGCGTAATGCCATAACAAACAGACCGCCCGCCATCAATTCTATGTATAAACGATGGTTTAGGGTTCAGTCCTATTAAATAGGCAGAGCTTTTGTGAAAGTAATAGAGAGATAGATTCACTGTCTATCATTTTAACATGTGAGGCATACAGTATAATTCTTAAGACACTAACGGCCAGATTCATATGTTCCTAATACTTGATAAGCCTATTCGAAACATTTTTTTATTAATAAAATGTCATATTTGTATAGATTTATCAGGCGGTTAATTATCTAAAACTTTATCATATACTGATGAAATCTTTTATGACCAGCATCTATACGCCATTCTCAGCTACTTTTTAAAATTCTGAGCACATGAATAAGATTTTTTTTAAGGAGTTTTCATATTTTTATAGCTACTCTGTAAGCCTTCGACTCCCGTGGCGACGCGACGATCCATGTTCATACAAAAAAAAATAACAGTTCTATGGCATAAGTTATCTACATTATGATATTCAAGGTAAAGCTGCGAGCAAGCATAATAGCATAATATAAATTAAAATAATGTAATAAAATGTAAATCACATTTAAAAGGGCTCGTGAGAGTGATAGCTATACTTAAACCCTTTTATGAATAAATTATGGCCAACCTTCCCTTTGACTTTTGCGTACTTTGGAAACCGAAAGCCAATTAAAATAAATCATTAAATTATGTTTGAAAAGGTATTTACTATGTTTTGTACTTGTTCTAGCATTTTGCAAACATTCCATTCAGTTCGTAACGATTGGTAAAGTTAAATTGGTCGAGGGGAAAAACATAAACTTCTTACCAGCTCTATTTTGCATGTTTCAGCTCACGGCAAGAATAGGTCCTGACATTACTGCCACGATAGTTCTCAGATGTAGCGACGCAATGACATATTCAAGGTAGAACAATTGGATGGCTGTTTTCCGTACAAAAGTAATATAACTTTTATATTTTAGTATTTATCTATTTTTATAGACAAATCATAGCTAGAACACAAAAAAACAAATTTTCAAAACTATTATTAAAATTGTTCAGTTTATATGTAAATTATTTTTTATTACAACAATTTTAACAAAATGGCCATGAACATGCATTTTATTGTTTAAGATATATGATTTGTCTATAAAAATAGATAAAAACTTAATAATATTAATGTTAAGACCATATTTTACGTTAGTATGAAAATTAGGTAAACTAAAAAGCAAAAAATAAATTTACTTCGTACAAAATAATACGTTTTTTCATTTAGTTAAATAGAAATTATTAAATAATTATTTTATAATTCTGAAGTCGGTGCCAAGTAAATCGGATAATTAAGAACTAATATTCAGTCAGAAAATAGTTGTTAGAAAGATTGATATTATCTATACAGAGTTATTGAGTTGTATTTTGTGCGAAGTAAATTTATTTTTTGCTTTTTAGTTTACCTACTTTTTGAAGTCGGTTTTTATTTTTGTTAAAAATTATTTTATTTTACGATTTTAAGTGATGGGTAGACCGAGCAAGAATGTTTCTCGAATGAGGAGACGACGGTTACTTGAGACGGAAAACTTATTAATAATAATCCCCGTACTCCTATCCGTTGAGGAGTTGTACCTTCCAGCATCAGCTCAGCAACATAATATGCAAATAGAGGGTACGCAAAGGTAATATACGAAAAACAATATAGAAGCCTTTGAAATTTGAGGGTTACCCATGATTTCTCTAGGATCCCATCATCAAATCATGACCTCATAATATGAATATACATAAGTAATATTTAACGTCTCGCCTCATCTATGTATAACTTGAAAGAATACAGTAAACGGCCTCAAGGAGCCTATATTTAAAGAATTATCCGCGTACTCCTAACCGTTGAGGAGTTGTACCTTCCAGCATCAGCTCAGCAACATAAAATGCTGACTACTAGATGCAAAAATTCGAGTAGCTTTAGATAATATACAAAAAACAATATAGAAGCCTTTTAAATTTGAGGGTTGCCCTCGATTTCTATAAGATCCCATCATCTGAACGTAACTTAAAAAAAATGGGACCACATGACAAGTATATATATATACTCTCAAACAAAAAAATAATTTCTCAAATCGGTCCAGGCGTCTTCGAGTAATCGGCGAACAAACGTAAAAAAAAAAAAAATACAACCGAATTGAGAACCTCCTCCTTTTTTTGAAGTCGGTTAAAAACACGGCGCTCGGGAGTCTGAGTGAAATCGTAGTTGTCACTTACAATCCGATGGACTATGCGTCAGTTTGCTACATACATCAAAAAAAGGTTTTTATTTTTGATCCCATATTGCTCCATCGATTTTAGAGCTACGAGTTTGAATATTTTTATTTACATTTTTTAATATTTTAATTTACATTTATTTATATAATTTTTTTTTTTTTTTAATGAATTTGTTTTTTTTTTTTTTTGTCTAACAAGCATTAATTTTATAAATTAGCGTAATGTGTTGTCTAATATCTAATTTTATCTTATATCTTTTATTATAGTGCATGTTGTGCTAATCTATAAGTAGTGAGACACTTAAAATTAAGTTTACAATGTTAACCCTTATTAATGTAACAGTGTACTCATTGTTGAAGAGCCAAATAATAAATAAATAAATAAATAAATATTTTAGGCAGTTTTGTTAGACTGAATGTCGGTACAATAGCGTTTATATTTATTTTTGTTGTTTTATGTTTGTTCATGTTCATTGTTGTGGGTGGCAAACTGGCATACGTGCAGTGAATAGCATTTAACAACACTTTAGGGATTAATAGATAAAATATCACGTTTCTACCATGATTTTGCATTCAATAGTTTTATATTTCATTTAAAATCTTTCTTAAAATCGTGACATTATATTGAATTGAGCAGATTAATTTAGAAACGTTTTGAATTTTAAAACGTCAGTTTCCATATACCTGCACTGACACTCCTAGGCAACCATTTTGGTTCAAACCCTTACTCTAATTTTACTGTTTAATCTATTAAATACATTTTAGTGATTTATATTATAAAACGGAGTTACGAATATACCATAAACCGAATTTTTATTTAACTGATATTACAAATAGATCTTATCGACACATTTCATCACCGACACCGACACGGTGTGAACTTTTCTCAATAAATCAAGAACTATCCCGGCCTACCGTCAAGCAGGTGATCCCTTGCGTTTAACAATTGACCCTCTTCAACTTTCAAAGAGATGTTGAGCCGTCAGACTAGCCTGTCGGACGGACAAATTTGTGTATTTGTGTACAGTTTTCAGGTAGTTTCCAACAAAGAAAACATATTTCAATTGAATGAAATCAAAGCCTTGTTATAGATAAATTATAATTTGAAATAAAATTAACGACTTCAAAATGATCGTACTTAATAACTTAAAAGATAGAAATAAACGTATTTTTCTTAATTATTCTTTACATTTGTTTGACTTAAATAATATTTTATTCAATACAAAACGTTATCTTAAATAATAATAATATTTTTAATTTTGAAAACGTACACACTGCTCAATTTACTACAACTAAAATTTGCCTTCATTTAATCAACGACTTCAAAAAAAGAGGTTATCAATTCGATATGTATGTATTATTGTCAGAATTGCACCGTTTTCAAATATTATATGTTGTTCTACGAGTAAATAGGTTTCTAACCAAGTGTGCCGAATTTTATAAGTGTTTATGTATGTCTATATGTTTGAATGTTTGTCCACGCATATCTAAGTGAGTACAAGTTGGATTGAAAATATTTTCTTTTAGTTAGAATAGGTTTAGTTCAGGATAGATGCAAATTGCATCAAAATCGTTAATAAAACAATGGAAACTGCTAGTTGTAGTAGATCGATCAGTCGGTTTTCTAGGTGGTTGGAATGGATAGCGAAAATGCAGCATCTCAGTCACTTTACGACTGAATCAACGAATTTTCGCTATTTATTCTGACCGCCTAGAAAAATAAACGAAAAAAAATTATATTAAAATAACATGAAAGGAATAAAATTAAACAAAATAAAGTAACATAAATAAAATTACATGTGAGTGTTGGTATTTTCTTACCATAAGACGGGGTTCTGACGCTATGTAGTTACGGCATCATGATAAACGATTTCATACCTGTAATAAAATAGAATAAAATAAGTTTAATAAAAGCTTAAAAGAGCTTATAAATAAATAAAGAATTATAACACAATATTATTAAGTCCTTGCAGTTCATTCTCTGCCGAAAAGTTTCAAGAACATTTTAAACGGTCAAATTATCCTTCAGTTTAACAACAAATGAAAAACAACTCAGTGCCCTGACTGAGCCAGTTTTTGAGCTTTAAGGCCGTCTGTCCAAACCGTGATAAATCCTAAATTCAATACCAAGTTTGTCCCGCAGCGCGGAAGATCCATTAAGAATACCAAATGTTTTTGTCTCTTCTATAAACAAAGCTTAATTTATGGCCAGTACAAACGATCATTAGACTTATTTTATTTAGTCCTGCTTCTTAGAAAAACAATACAAAATAAATGAACTCGATTCATTTCTTTTTAATAAAAACCACGTTTTTGATCAGAAAATTAAAATTAAAATTGCATCTGAATCTTGCTATTTCACAGGGAATTTACAAAGATTCAACGAAGTGTTTAGCTGCATCGATCTCTCTAATCAACTCAGTTTTATTGATTTCTTTGTACTATTTTGCTAATAGAAAATACTACAAAGACAGAATATTGCACGTACAAGTTTAACACTAGTACGTGCACGAAGAAGTAAATCCGTGTAAATGATATATCTAGCGTATAATGATTGAATGCTAAACGACACAAATCGCGCCGAAGATATTTATTTATGTTCGAAAATACTTTCACGTTATCCGTATTTTACTCTCGTGCGAATCCTTTACGAGTTGGGGTATCGATTTTATCAGAGGCTCTGTTCTGATTTATGGCACTCCTCTGGGCGAAATTATCGCTCTGAAAATATAGCTCAAAAAACTTCGTAATCCGATTTGTATCTTGTTTGTAACCTGAACTGGCGATGTAAAAAAGAGTGCGAGTATTTGTATGCGGGAGCAAAATTTAATAGCTTTTGTGTGTGCCCATACTGTTATCTCCACGGTCAAATCTGAACTAGGGCTGCTTCTGCTCCCGAAGTGAAGAGATGTACTAACAAGTTACGCAATACTCGAGTTGTTTGATTAATGAGTTAACTTGTCTGACTACTTCAGATTAACAATATATGATTTGGCGAAACTCACTGATTGTCTGCCTTAACTACCCTTTAAAAATATACAAATTATGAAAGACAGACAAAACAACACCAATAAATAAATATATATTGTATAATATGTATAAATTAAAATCTGTCACTTTATAAATAAATAAAATTCTCATGAAACAACCAATGATAAAATTAACAAGTTCCAATCCTGCCACTTCTCTTTTAGTACCTTTTTTATTTGAATAAAATACATTATATTAAATTGAACACAAAGCAGATCCCTAGACAACTTCTGTTACTTATCAACGTTGAAACGCGGTGGAAATGCCAGTTAGTTCTGTAAATGCGATATAACTTGCTAAAGTTAGACAATAAACTTAGCAATTATTGTTTGTCAAGTCTTAGCAGACACATTACTTTTAACTTTAAATATAAGAGCCCTGTTTGTGACGTATTTTCAAACCGATTTTGTGTGCCAGAAAGCTACGCATCGAAATATAAATTCATATTGTGGAGTTGTTTAGTGCTAATTTAGCAAATACTCCAATAATTTCCACGTTAAATACCGCAACGCGACTATTGTTTGAATAAACAAGCTTACATTGCGGCGAGATTAGTACAAGTCACATTAAGTGGGTATAAAATGTCGTCAATTTAGGATATTTATTTTCCTGATTTTTTATTTATATGAATAGCTTTTCTATCTGAAGACAAATACATTGTCCTCATGTCAATACTGAGTCTTACCTTATCACCAAACCAACACCACTATCGTAGTACATAATACTAGCACTACTATTGGATTGGATTTTTTACATTAACAAGATATGATTTGGCAAAATTCACTGATTGTCTGCCTTTACTACCCTTTAAAAAAGTTATACAAATTACTACCCTTTAAAAAAGTTATACAAATTATAAAAGACACACAAAATATTATTATTACATATATTGCAGGTAAGATTCTTTTCCTTCCTTGAGTTTCTTCTAAAAAGCAGTACGCATCACTTAATTATTTAATGGTTAATCCGTGCAATCAACCGGTCGATTAAGTTAACAATACATTTTTAATTTCGTTATTTTTCCGTCCGCACGCATTTTTAGATAAAATGAAATAATGGGATTGAACAAAAGTCCATACATTATTCAAGTGCCTTCATCGCGGTGAGTGAATGACACTCAATACACGCTGCGTCGATAATTCATGCTCAACGACAAGACGTGACGTCATAAGCCGCCATTTACGGAGCATTATGAGCTTTTAAGAACTTTCATTTAACGCTCGAAGAGTTACACGCTGTCTCATTTCTGAAAACCTCTATTTGACTTTTAGGAAATACTTCTAAATACGTTAAATTCTTGAAAGAAAATCTTTCTGGCATTGATTTATTGTATCATTTCGACGTTATTACTTGTCATCACGTTAAAGTGGCTACACCCCTCATTAGCTCCACGATTAATGTACATATCTTCAGTAAAGAGGTTTTAAGTTATTGTGCAAACGACACTCATTTATCACAAGGAGTCTTTCAATGGATGTGATCCATTTTTCAATTTGATAAAGATAGGTTCTTGTCGTCATGGAACTAAGAGGGTGAACAGTAGAAACTCATAGCTTAGGTGCATGTGTCATATAAATTTATTGGTCGAATAAATCTACGTTCGGTAGGCAATTCTGTCGATATATGCCTTTCAATTATTCAATCCTAACGATTTTAAATTTATTTTTTATATTTTAATATCAAAATGGCTTGATAAATCATTCATAATTTCACTATAATGAACTACGGTTGTATTGTAATGGTGTTATAACAAATGTTCCGGTGTTAAATAAAGTGCTAAGAAATATTAATGAGAGAGTCACTAAGTGCACAGTGGTTGTGATCACCTCGCTGTTTTACTGCTGTGGAGTCCGTTCTCGCGTAGAACTAATCTGTGGTATTTGCAAATATTTTATCGGAGTCCGTTTGTTCATAGTGAGCAATATGTACGTTCCTATAATCCCCCGCGTCCGCCGCAGGGATTAATTTTAGTGAAACATACTATGACGTTCTTTTTGGAAAAAAAATGAGATCATTAATGAAACATCAGGTTACCGAAAGCATATTCATCCCTTAGAGCAATAAACCAACCAGAGGAGTCATTGTCAGCTGTCCCCCGTTGTCAATTAATGTGGAATGTCACCGCTCTTGCATAATGTCACGTTTTCATATAAAACGAGTTGTCAAATCATAGGTGCGCAGAGCAATCTAACCCGCCGCACATCTGCGAGTTCGACAAATGTTTTGCATAGATATTTGCGTTCATGTCGTGTCCATATTGGTTTCTTAGTCTGAGATTCGTCCCTATAAAATACGTGTTTTACTACTTAGTTTCAATGTAATATGCTGCATTAAGATATATGCCACCAGTTTCAAAATGAGTCATTTATAATAAAGAACACTATAACCATATAAAAATATCAGAAAACATGGAATTCTTTATTATTGTACAGTAGAAATAATCAACAGCTAACGGTATATCAATTCTCCCCAGCAGATTGCACGGTTGGCGTAGTGGTTAAAGCAGTCGCCTCGCCGCTTTCAACTGCGCTGGAGTTGTGGGTTCGATCACGGGACAAATCTTTGTGTGATCCGCAAAGATTTGATCTCTCTCTCTGGGTGTGCTTTATTTGTGTGAAATGTATTTTTGTGTACACTCCCGCGACACAGGAGTTATTTCTAGTATGGATGTTGATTTATAAAAAGAAAAAGAAAGAAAGATAAAGCCTAGCACTAGAGATATCACATAAAAGTAGGACACAATCGCGTTTACCTGACACATGCCGTACTCATCGCATTAAACTAGTGACCTGTAATGTTATTATCTTCGGACTTCCTATTGAATAAGAATAAGTGCAATCATACGACTCCCGCATAACAGAAAGCCTCTTTGGAAAAGAGAATCGCGGTCCCGTCAAAGGATAATCCGTAAACGATAAAATCTTCAAAACCTAATATAAAAGACTGCTCAAAATTTGCTTACTTATCGAATGTCCTTCAACTTGGTTAGCTCCTACAATAATCTCTTGAGCAATATTATCATTTCTATAAGCTTTCTTTCAACTGATATAAAGAACTTGTACGACAGTCGTGCCGTCTCGCAAACGCAACTTTAGGGACGTTTGTCAAATAGTGAATGACTTGTGCTTATTTTATTTTGTTTATTTATTTGTTGTACTAAAAAATTATTAATCGCCTGGACCGATTTTGATGAATTTGGGTGTGGAAATAGTTCAAGAGTCCAGAAGTTTATCGACGTATATATTATATCACGTAAGTGGAGCCGCAAACGGAAGCTAGTATAAACTACTATTTCTACTGTTATTTAAGCAGTTTACAATATAAAAACATAAATGACTTAATGACCCATTTTCAAAGAAACATTGTCAATTTTTTCTTAGCTCAAATTGTTGCACATTTCTAACGCGGCATGTGCTGTCATCGTTTTCTATATCCCACGTACGTTCCCACCATACGCACGTTTCCAATACGCCGTATACTCGTATTGGGGTGCTAAATTGAGTATTAGAGTAGACTTTTTAGAAGCAATGAAATATTGATCGGTTTTACACGTTGTTGCTAAAATTGGGGTTAAATCAATAAAAGTTTTAGCACTACTTACTTTATTATAATTATGTAGCTAGTATTTTTTGTACACTTACAAAAGTCTTTTCTCAGAAAGAATGTTTGGGTATAGTGTAGTGGTCCCTAGGGACAGTACACAATGTAAGTTCCTGACGGCCACAAACTATTCCGTAAAATATACAACGGCGTCCCCTCAGGGCTGCCTCTGAAATCTTGAGAACACTAAGCGAAAGTGCATTAGCACCGCTAACACAAACAAGAATATAAATTAGTTTTGCTAAAATCACAGCTGGGTTTTTGTCTGCCAAGTCTAGTTTTCAGACTAAATAAAGCTGCATTATTATTTTCTGTTTGAAGCATCCTGTTATAAGGCAAATATTTTTCTGTCATTCCAACTTGCTCCTATCTGTTCCAATAAAACGTATCTCTTACAAAGAAGACTAACTCATCCCGACATTTCATTAAGCGTAATTGGAATTTTCCGTAAGTATTTTCTTAAAAGAATTGGAAGGAATTTCGTATAATTTAAACAGTGCCAAGAAATTGAGATGAATTCGTCTCCAAAACATTAGGTTAATTGGTAGCAGCGTACCCGCTTGGAATGAGCTGAGCATTCCGAATGGATACACATGTGTCACCTCTTTGATTTTTTGCTGCAATATATTATTCATTAATCCCTGTGTTATCTCTACAGCTTTTGCAGTGGTATTGCCAAGCGTTGCCGAGGAAAATAAATCGAGCAGAGGGAGCAATTTATCGCTCCTCTTAATCCCTGTTGACATACACTTATCGCACCTCAGCCTGATCAGAGCAGACTCTAATGATGGCAACATATACATACATATATGATTTATGTTGTCAGTATAAAATATTTAATGACACAACCGCATCTAACTTTGGATATTCTAATTATACCCCTTTTCTAAAAACATGGAAAAACATGAAGGTACCTTATTATCCTTATACTTTTATGCATATTTTTTCTGTATTAATCAAGTATCAAGAAATATTAAACACATAGTTCAGTCTTATTCAAAAAATTGCAAAACCTTAATATTTAACAGGCTACTTAATAAAAATTAACATAGTAATTTAGTATCGCTATCACGTCTGTAATTATCTCCCCAAAGTGCAATTCATTGCTGAAAATTGTACCAAAGTTTAACCTGATAATGTTTTATTCGTGAAATATAGGCTGACTCTATTGGACAATTAATGATGTTATTTTATATAACTATCATTACCACTAATAGCTGCATTACTATAAGTATAAACATTGACAACAAAACATGATGAAGTAAACCACAATAACTTCCCAAATGCAGTGAGCAGATTGTAAAATAAAATTCTAGAAATTTCTGGATTTCAAGTACTACGAGACGAAGTGAAAACTCAGTTGGATGCATTCGAAATGTTCCAATCAAGTTCGGCTTATGGTGTGAGTTGAATATTGCGCGGGCTGAACGCAGACTTGCATGCACTAGAAAAACTTTTATTACTGGGCGATTTTATTATTCCAAATTTGAACTGAAAGCAGGTTACCTGCGATTAGGGATATATGAGAACGGGATTACGGATCTAAAGCTTTTATCCCAACTGACATCTTTTCCCACTTTACCTACATCATACGTGAATCGCTAGTGACTAATACGAAGTGAAATTTTGCATACAATCTAGAACACGCAAACATTGGGCAAATATTTACTTTTTCGATGTTTTATCACATTTTTAGCTGTCCTACGTTCCTTTGTTTGGCTCCAACGAGCCAGCTTTACGTGACGATATATTTTTTTGGGTTTATCGTTGTTTTATGGTACCATACGCTTTTAAGTGCAGAGCTGTACGTACCTACTGAGTTTGTTCGATGTATAAAATTGCATGTGCTTTTGTCGCAGTATTTGTGAATACGTGAGTTTAAATTTTGTTCCAGTTTTCAAGTTTACAGTTGTGTTTCTCAATAAAATAGAGAATTATTTTAAAAAAATAAGATTTTTAGCTCTCTAATGGTATGCAACGTGTCTTGAAAGACAATTAATTACTTATCTAAATTACTTCTCTTATCTAAATCACACACCAGTGTGAATTTGCGTACTACACAAAGACATCACCCATTTTGGTCCAAAAAAAAATATTATAATCAGTAAGAGCTTGACTTTTTGAGAATATTTTATTTTGCCCAAAAGGACCATTGCCCTTAGTAAAAATGCGCCATCTTGAAATAAAACTTGCCAGCTTAATTTTGTAGTTTTCTTTTCAGTAGAAGGAGTCAAAGCCAGGCGACAAAAAAATATATATATTTTCTCTGATGATGCTTTTTTTTCAAAAGCTTTGCGGGGGGATCTATTTTTATTACATGCGTTCAAGGGATTAAAACAGTTTAATTATAAATGAGACTAATACTAGTAGTACAACACCTAAATAACATTGCCTAATATTCACTACATGGTTCAATAATGATTCTTATAAAACGTGAGTCCATATGACCGTAAAGTCTTTCAATAGTAATGAAAGTGCAGCTTGTACTGAAACTTGTGAGTTAAAGATCGCTAGCTTGTGCATTGTTCTAACTATTCCACACAATATAATATATTGTGTGGAATATTCAAGAAAAGATTATGTTTTAAGGAGTATCACATTAAATACTAAACTGCATTACGTCGTATTATAAACCAATACAAATTACTCTGTATTTAAATTAGCTAAAATAATTAAATACTTTAAAACTTGGGTCCATATTATATGCGTTAAGTATTACAAAGGAAATGCAGTTTGTGCAGCATAAGTTTCAGTACAAGCTGCAATAGCACAGTGAGCATTGGATCGCTTACTTGAGCATTGTTACAACTATTCCACAAAATATATTTCATATATTGCCGACATCATACTTCACAGGAATAGTTTATGTCTTAAGGAGTGCATTGAAATATTTAAAGCTTGTAAGACTTTGGAGCAGCATGCGAAACTGTGTTTGAAGAAATTACTCTTGAATTTAGGAAGAGGCGTAATTTAAATAAACTTCTTAAGTCGTGGTTAATGCTAACCTTGGCCTTTGATCTGTCCCTTTCGCTTATTTAATGCATGAACGGGACAAAGAGATCGTTTTTCGATAATAATTATCTGTTTTCCCGTCCATACATTTACTAACCGGGCAGGCATACAAGCGCGAGATAGATTATGTAACTGTTATGTTTCCCCATATAAAAATATGACATAAATGATACTAAATCAGGAATTCGCTTGTTAAAATTGACCCTGTACTATAAAATAAGAAACTCTAGTAAGGATTATAAATCCCTGATTTTTTCTCCAACCAACGCTAAAATTTGTTTTTATTTTATGCTGAATATCGTAATGGCAATTAAAATTCTCAATATTACCAAATAACAATCATCGTATTTCACCTAAAAGAGTTATAGTAAAACTTATGTCCATAAAGTCGTTGAAATAAAATAAACGGCTCTAGTACTGCAGCTAGCCAGCGAAACTTGTGAGCAATGAATCACTAAGTTGTACCTTGTTGCAGTTATTCTACTCAATATACTTACTGTAGAGAATATTTTCACAGAACAATATTATTCAATAACAATATTATTAAAAATATTGTTCAATTTAAAAGGATTTACTAAAAGTATTATACACACGCGGCAAAAGTTACTGTCGCTGTCGGGAGAGCTTAGCATACATGGTAATTCGAGAGCACCTAGAGGCAGTACATATCCACTAGCAGCCTGCCACAGATATATTCTGAAACCTAAACTAAAATTATTATTTTTTACATTTTTCTTTTCTTTTTTGTACATAGTATTTATCTAATTTAGTTTAAGAAATGTTAGTTTAAGTTTAGTGAAATATTTCGTACAAAATAAAAAAAAACTATGACAAAAAAAAAAACAATGTTCTGCTATTATTACATACGTAACGTAACGTTTTACAATAATCTTGCGATGAGTAAATAAACCACAACAAAGAGCAAAAAGAAGAATCTAAATTATTACGCAATCTTTTTCTTATCTCTCTAGTACGCATTTATCCGTGAAGCAAAAAGCGATTCGATCACCATCAATCATTTGCAAAAGCAATCAATACAATTTGTATCTCATGAGATACATAACAAAGTGAGAAGATTTTTATGAAGTGAAAGTAAGTAAGAAAAATATTTATTAGAACACCATCACATTATTCTTAAAAAAATAAATCAAAATACAAATCGAATTTAGGTACCAAAAAGTAATAATAAATACATAATAATAATTATAATAATACAGTGCCTTTACAGACAACTTGCAACTGAGTTCATTTCTCAGACTTGCTATGCTATGATGGCTCCTATAAGGCCACTGCTCAGCATATTGTTGCCAGAAAATTAGGCAACGTTGATTTTCAGTTATCACCTGTGACAAGTGATATATATAAAATATAAAATAAATACGATGTATAGACGTGATATATTTTACAAAAAACTGATAAATCATAATAACTTTGATAGTGACAGTTTTGGTCAATAATAACCTAAATAATTATATAATTAAGAAGTAAGGTTCATTAAATTTAAATATCATACTATGTAAAAGCCTTGCAAGAAAATTACTAGTATTAAGTGGCATGGTCAAATCAGACTTGGGTTGTTTTTGATTTTGACGCCTGAGTCAGCGAATCTCAGTCGAACCAAATCGAGGTGAATTTAGATGTATCTCATAACAGTCATAACTATATTAGAGGACCAGTAGGAGAAGATCTAATTCATACCAAACGACTCCTTTTCTTGATGAAGTAGAGTGTTTTCTTATTTTTCATGGATTTAATTTTACTGATTCATCAGTTATTATTTGCCTCAGAGGGTGTTTTTTTTATAGTTATTTGTATAGATACTCGATGGTCTCCCGGGTCAGGCAAAGTGTAATTTTTGAAGTTTCCAACAGGAAATTCTCAATAGCAGCACGGAGTTGGAATTGTGCCCGGTGGATGGCGATAGGCTTACCCCCTATCCCATAGGACCTAAACATAACAGGTGAAGTGTGGGTGTTGTGCACTTCCGGCACACCCTTCTGGGTACTTTAGGCGCAAATACCAGCAAGATTAACATATTGTTCAATTTAAAAGGATTTACTGAAGTATTACACACACGCGGCAAAAGTTACTGTCGCTGTCGGGAGAGCTTAGCATACTTGGTAATTCGAAAGCAGCCAGAGGCAGTACATATCCACTAGCAGCCTGCCACGTATTTTTCCTACATTCAAATGAAAAAAAGAATTGAATCTAAATCTAACCTCGTTCTATATTTTTATTTCTATATTATTTCCACAGGTGTTGTGGGTTCGATTCCCATGTGGGGACATGGGACAAATCTTTGTGTGATCCACAAATATTTGTTCTAAGACTGGGTGTGCTTGTGTGAGTGAATGTGTGTATTTGGCCTTGTCATTGGGACCATTTTTTTTTTTTTTTTTTTAATAATAATAATAATAATAAGTATTTATTTCTCACCACAATAATTATTTTCGTACATGAGTTATCTAATACTAATTCACAGATTATTGTGGGGAGACTGGTGCCCAATCTAGATAAAATCTGTATTTCAGGTCACCAGGCCTCCACCCCGGCGCAAGATTTGCGTATCTCAATGTTATATACAATTGGTAATAGTGGTAATGTCAGGGTTAGTACGTGTGTGGATGTTTGTGTATGAGAGTGTGTGTGTGTTTGGTGTGGGCGTTTGTGTATGTGAAAAGTGTGTGTTGATGGCAAGATCGCATGAAGGTGGAAGAGAGTGTGAATGCATGTATGAGCAATGAGAAGATGATGTTTGAGAGAGTATGTATAATGAATTGCTTATGCAGGAACACATATAAATTGCTCAGTCTTGTCGTAATCCAGGGACATGAGCCAAACCTTCAATTTTCTTTTGCACTCGTATTTTGTTAAAGAATAAATAAACAGTAAGGCATTAATTTTATTGTATACGTAACCACTAAGAAAGCAGAAGAATCGGTTCGTAAAGCGAGTGGAAAAATTAGCACCTGTGCGGTCAATCGGTTTAAGTCTTCGCTTATTTTGAAGTGTTAGGGGTGTATATGTCGTAAGTGCATGTTGTTTGAGTGTTGTGTGGAGTATAAATAATTGTCGCACATTGGATAGTGTAATTGCTTCTGGCGTTCTATCTAATGTAAAAATTCAAATCATCATTATTATTTTTTTCTGCCGACTGTTTACCAAGCCCTGATTTCCTCAGATCCTGATAAAGGTTTACATAGTTTTTTTGGAATTCCAATCCCCATGAGGGTAAATTTGGCATCGAAAATGAATGAGGGAAGTGCCTCAATATTTAATGTAATTGCACGCGGAGGAAACATCAATTGACATACTTACACTCATTAATTTATTTACGTTTCTACTAGATTTTACCCGCGCTGGGACGTTTTACTTGCGTAAAAATTTGGTAGAGTTAACAATAAGAACAAGAAGTACAAACCTAGCACATGTTATTTTCTTTAGTCACGTTAAATTGTTTAGTACAAGATGCCGATACTGTACAATATTTACTCGCAGAAATATTAATCCAAATTTGAGCTTTTAAATATTGTTTAAATGAAAAAGTTGTTCGAAATTCATTCGCGCATAATTATTATTATAAAAAGAAGCAGTCACGAAAGCAGTTTTGGTACCACAATGCATGTCCGACCCATATTATTTTGACATGAAATGCTTTGTTCACCGAAATTTATTATGTATGGAAAATTAGTACGTATAATTTCACGAACGGCGTTTTAATCCACATGACAGTAAACAGAAACTGAAGTTATCAATGGTAACAAAATATACTTCACAAAATCTATCCTAATCATAAACCTGGTTTTAGCAGCGCTACTATTAAGTGCTGTTTTACAAAGTCTGAGTAAGAGAATAATGTCAGATAAATGATTACTTAGCCGAATATTAAAATAACACAATTCATTATTATTGAGAATACGGGTTACTCACGTTACTTCAGCCGGGATATGCCAAGCGTTAAGCCGTGCGACGCACGCTGCGGCGCGCAGTGCGAGACGTCGCGCGGAGGCGACGACACGCGAATAATAGCCCAGTTGATGAATCTACGTACTAAATTCGAAACTAGTCGGCATATCCCGGCTAAAGTAACGTGAGTAACTCGTATTCTCAATAATAATGTCCTCACCTCACGTCGGTTTTAATAATATTGACACAATTCAATTTAAAATTGAATACAGTAGTCACTACTTGTTTGTGTTATAGTTTAACTTTTGAGTAACGTTTACTTTACGATTCTTAAACAGGCCCTCAGTATTGTTAGGACGAGGCTTTGGGTGTTCACGTTGACCTCTATTGTGATAAACAGGCCCTTAGTGTCAGGATAAAGATAAAGCAGTGTTGCATTTCCCCTCAAGCACAATGGGTTCAACCAGATTTGAATTATGAAACTATTGTAAACTATGCTTGTAAATAAATTTACAACTATCACAGTTTAGTTGTTCGATAGCGCTTGAACAAGTTTCGTATTCAATTGGGAATGAATTCAGAAACTTCATCAGTTGACGCCGACACTACTTCAAGTGCCCGGCCAACGAAATGAATTGAGTTCACTCTAGCATCCGTCAAACTACCAAGCCGATACTGGTTTTTGGTAAAATACGAAATACGTGGCAAAAATATAAATGAAAAGCTTTTATCATTAAAGTTGAAATGCAAATCGTAGAAGAAAAAGAACAATTTTTTCTGTTCATTTAACCGGTTCAAATTAATCATCGTTTTACATCTGACTGCCAGCCATGGGAATGAGTTTTATTTTTGACTGAAGTTATAAATAAATTTAAAAACTTACCATAAACAATATAGTAAATCTACTTTCAGAACGAGTTATTACTAAGGGTTTTGTAATTAAAAATGCAAATCTTACATAAGCCAACCAACATCTTATATTCAGGTTTAAACAGGTTTTTATTTAGTTATGACACTATTTACTATTTAGTTACTCTTAACCTTTCGCAACTGCGACTTATGTCAATTATAAATAATTATTCATAAAATACAAGTTTAATTAATAGTTTTTCTCTGCATCACCCAAAGGTTGACTGGTAGAACATGCAAAGGGCATTAAGTACGCCTTTGAAATGTAAATCTCCATGAAGAGTAAAAAAAAAAACAAAAAAAAAACCTTTGGTAGTTTTGGTTTTTACAATATTTTTGATTTAAATAACTATTTTAAAGAAGATAATACAGCAGTACATAAGAACGTAACTTCATTAAAAGTCTTCGTCAACAATATAATGTGGACTAACAAAGATTAGAAAAAGACGGCGTTATACCTCAGTAAATGGCGTATCCCTGACGGCACATTTTCAAAATACACACGTAAAAACAGTCATTTATAAAGGAAAAAGATGTTCCGTATCCGATAAGAATCGAAACGGAATTACTTTGCTTTTTGTGTCGGAACTGTTTGCGCACATCGCGTCCCTCCCTGAAGTCCTGTGTCTGACCCATTTGTTTTATCGCTTTTTGTATAGACCTGTGCTCGTTTTTGTGCCCTTTTTATTAGCAATTTTTTTTTATTAAACTGAGTATTTAGTATGAGGGTCAGTTTAAATTAGGCACCGATAAATCTTACAAAACCGTGCCAATTAGGTTAATAGCTTATTTCTAAATCAATTATTTCCACTCTAAAATATGAACTAGACAACATTTAATTTACAATACACAATACAATGCATAACATAACTGATTTATTGTAGAAATATTATTTTATCACAAAAGTATCCTTCTTCATTTTTCATTCATAAATATTTGTCGTAACTAAAACGAATAATAAGTTTATAAATGATGACAACAAATTAAAAAATCCTTTCTTAATTTGGGTATCAAAATTTCGGTCGGTGTCTGTGTCGTATTTTCAACGTGCCCGACTGCGGTTAGGAGGTATTTCAACTTAGTTTTTGAACGTTTCATTGCCAAATTAATTTGTATCCTGTAATTAGGCGGTTCTTGGAATATTAATTGCTTAATTTTGTCCATCAAATGGCAGATAACTTGATTGAAATGTTTTTGCATAATCATGTCGTATTGTTTTATTCGTTTTATTCATTTGATTGATTGTTTAATTGCCACAAATTGGCAAAATGTTTTATTTTTGTCACGATGGCATAGCTAGATGGCATTTAGAAGGCTTGATTATAACGACTTCTTAATAAATTACAATGCCGCCTTTTCTATAAATGGCCTGACGCTTAGAAATCAGGATTGGCTAATAAAAAAAACTTGGATAATTGCAATGACAAAATATTTAACTAAACTTTGTTTTTTTTTACGTATTATAACATAGCATTATGTGAATTTGGTCATGATTCACTGATATCATGTCTAAAAACCGGCCAAATGCGAGTCGGACTCGCGCACGTAGGTTTCCGTACCACTATACATCTAAATAAATGTTTTCTTTATTCTTTATTATGTTGGAGTTGATTGAATGAAAGGTAAAATGCAGTTTACGATTTATAACGTATTAAAAATAAACTCATTATTAGATCTCGTTCAAACCAATTTTCGGTGGAAGTTTGCATGTTAATGTACATCATAATATACACACTCCACGCACAATGGACCAAATGAGAGTCTAAGTGCGGAAAAATGAGTCCACTTTCCATTCCATTCCATACATCATATATTATTTTTACATTTATCATTTCCTTATTTTAGAAGTTACGGAGCGGGGACACACATATTTTGCACTTTGGAAACGTCTCTCGCGCAAACTATTCAGTATAGAAAAAAAAATATGATCAATAAATCAACATCAATATTATTTTTGAAGACCTATCCATAGATACCAAACACGTATGGGTTTGATGAAACAAAATTAAGTTTCAGTTCTAAGTAGGGGAACCCCAAAAAATTATTGCTTTTCTTTTTTTGTATGAAAATCTTAATGCGGTTCACTGAATACATCTACTTACCAAGTTTCCACAGCATAGCTCTTATAGTTACGGAAAAAAGTGGCTGTGACATACGGACGGACAGACATGACGAATCCATAAGGGTTCCGTTTTTTGCCATTCGGCTACGGAACCCTAAAAATGCCAATATGTTTTAAAAAGATGAGCGATGATTCTCCATAATCTGATACGAGAGAATACAAAAGCCACAATGACATAACCTTTCTCATTCTATGGCGGTATAATCATAGAATCACCCGCTATTTGTTAGACAAAAATTTATTACTTGCACTTTTCCCCCTCGCAAGGGAGTTAAGCTCCATGTCATGACATACCAACCCCTATTTTTTTATTGACAACGACGTCTTATTATCAGTTTCTTGTTAACGCCTGATGTACAGAGTCATACAAGGGTTTGTTTTTGCAAAACCAGTTGCCGAAATTAATTGTTGAAGGAAGAGATCGTTAAAAATGAGATTCGTGGTTTTTGACTAACAAAACGCTAGCGTATGACCTAGACCACAGTATAGTATAATATAGTGCAGTTGATAGATTGCTAAAAGACTAATATGAGCAAAGGGCAAACTAATAATGTAGTCCGTCATCAGTTTCAAAAATGTATTATTGCTTGCAATAAAAACTAAAATAATGAAAATACAAATAAAATGGTAAAAGCTAGATGTAAATAATCAGCAATAAATAGCACCGAATGACATAAATTCGCTTAATACATGTCCATAGCAATCTGAAATTGAATTTATGAGAGCCTCCTGTAATTGACACGAATGGCCACTACCGATATGAGATTTTATTGTTTTTTAATAATGACGTAGACTAAGCCAGTATCGCTTATGCTTTTAAATATCTAGAACTGTAAAAGTTGGAAACATATTTAAATATGCAAATTACGGATCGTATCATCTGCTTGTATTGTATTAACTTTATTTCAAACAACACGAATAGCATTATTGTATTGTATTTTAGTAATTACTGCGAATTAACATCGAATTCCGACACGATCAAAGGATGGTTTTCCAAATATAAGTTATACAGCAAAGACTTACCTTGATCGTTCCAAGGACAGCTTACACCTTAAAGCTCACAACATAACACGAATATAGTTCACGAAATATTCCAATTATTTCACATTTAATTTTATACAAGCGATCTCGAAAAGTCGCACGCGCCGGCGGCAGATCTCAACAGCTATTGCTTAACGTTTTGATGACATTTGTCAAACGACAAATAGTTTCTAGTAGATAAGGGACACGCGCGTCGATACATCGGTAAGTGTTTCATCTTCAGTCTATGCCTCAAAACCCCAAATTGGGCAAGTAATTGCTGTCTACATATAAAAATATTTAGATACTTGAATTCGAAAAAACATCCAATAAATCGTGTAAGAACAATTACAATACGCGACGTTAGGTATATTGATAACGATGCATTTATACTTTACTATTTTGAAGTAAGTCAATGCTTCAATATTATTATTTCGTAGGAAGGTTCTTATTAGTATGATATCCACCTAAAATTTGTAAAATAATAATTTATCTATCTCGTATAGAATTAATAAATTGATTAAATCAAACTTTTGATATGGTCACTCGGCGAACCAATTTTTAAAAAAAAAGTGTTTTCACAGTCAGTATTATGTATTTATAATTTAAATTCTCAATAATTATTAATCCCTACTTGATCCACTCAAGAATGAAAAGATTTCACCGAAATAAACCTACTAATATACTACCAACGTTTCAACTCTCGCAACATAAACTCTTGGAAAATTCAAGAAACTCGGTATTTGGAGTAAAACTTCAGTGGAGTTTAAAACATCATCTGCTTTATTTATGTATTTGAATGAATGCTCAAGCCGCCTGAGTCACACAACATTTGAACTTTGAATAAATAAAGATTTTATACAAGTTGCTGCTTGCAGCTCCGCCCGCGTGGTAGGTATTTCGATAAAAAGTAGCCTATAACTTTTCCCAGGTCATGAACTACTTCCATACCAATTTTGATCAAGATTGGTTAAGTAGTTTAGCCGTGAATGAGTAACAAATAGACAGAGTTACTTTCTTATTTAGAACAGCTATTGCCCGCGACTTCGTCCGGGTGGAATTCGTTTTAATAAGTAGTAGTAGCTGCTCGCTGTTTCGCGTTAAACGTTACTGCCCCGCTTCTATGGAGTTTAGCGTAATGTTAAATGTAAAAAAACCGTAATGGATAGTTATCCTATTAAACATAAAAAGAATTATTAAAATACAATCGGTAGTACCCGAGATTAGCGCTAACAAACAAACGAACTAAACATTGTTATATTGACATTAAAAACAGACACTTCAACTTTATTAATTTGTATTGATATTATAGTCTACATATAAAATATATATTATATAGTAAAGAGTAAGTATACAGAGTGTATTTTTGAAACGGGGCAGTAAGGGCAAGTACCTTAACCGTTGCAGTTACAGCAAAACGTTCTTAAAAGACCTTCCCTAACTTTTTGGGACATTTTGAACTGCATTCACAGATTTTGTAAAAAACTTACAGTTAGCAAAAAAAAAATGCAACAAGTTCAATTTTTTTTTTTATGCCAATCGATTCTATTTCATGTGGGGATCAAAAAACTCTATGGGACCATTTTAGCTTTCAGTACTAGAAAAGACAGAAATCGCCAAAAACGTTTCCCATACATTTCGGCAACAGAAACGAATTTCTACGATGGTCTAACTTTTTGTTATGGCCTGGAAGTGGGTAGAATTGACTGTAAAGTAAATAAAAAGAATTTTTACCCTCAAATTTCGAATTTGATTCGAAAATCTGTGTGTTATACTTAGTTTCAGCTGAGAAACTTCGTATGAGTTATTAATTAAGGATTTTCGCTAAAATGTCTTCTAATCGTGAAAAAATTGACTTATTAGAAGCGTATTTTGAAAGAACCCTGCAATTCCAGGTTTTTCAAAAGATTTGTAATAACCTTTCTTGTTGGCACATGCCGCAACGCATACTTATTGCGGTACCACACTAATGCAGCTCCCGCATTTCGATTATTGACAAAATACGCTTCTAATAAGTCAATTTTTTGAATACTATGGGTACTAAAATATCTGATACTAATACATAAATACTTATTTTTTTGTTAATACATACTTATTTTACATAGAAAAACCCAGACCAAGACAAACCTCCATGTTCATGCACACAAAGATTTGTCTTGAAATATATCGAGTGAACGGTGCTTTCAATCACGCTGGTGTTGTGGGTTCGATCCCCACATGGGACAAATCTTTGTGTGATTCGCAAAGATTTGTTCTGACTCTGGATGTGATATGTGTGTGTGAAATGTATTTTTGTGAACACCCCCGCGACACAGGAGTTATTCCTAGTGCGAGCGTCGCGTCGTTGTATAAAACCAAAAATTTTTTTTTAAAAAATTTGTTCACAAAAGTAAAATAATTTGTCATACAACGCGTTTATAAGTCTGCCAGATCAATTTTGGAATTTGGTATCTATGAAGATAAAGTCTAAATTAAATAAATATTGGAATTCTTCTTCTTCTTCTTTCGTGTCAATGGCTTTGTGTCTATTAATTTTTCATGGTACCAACTACAGAGCAATAACAACAGGGTCCTTATCACTCCCTATGGCAAACATTGGCTGCATGAATAGATTGGATCAGTCAATTGGTTTAAGCAGATTGTTCAAATGAACAGGCTGGCTGAATGTTGTTTTATTCAGAGCACCCACTGTTATGCTTTTGAACACTAAATCACGGGAGGTGATGCCACCAGACTTGTTAATATCTTAATCTGTCAATAATAACTTCGCATTATTAATCCTCTAATCAGAATAGTCCCCAAAGAGAGCCTGGGTTTTATTGGTGAAGTGAACATTTCAATTAACAACTGGATCCTAATTACTCCATACATGGCAAATATTGGCCAATAAACAGGCCAGCGTCTAGTTCATTAAAAGTAATTTTATTTTTTACTGAATGGTTTTTTTGTGTTTTTAATTAATTATGATTATTATATTTTTCGATGTATAATGGACCTATGTTGTCTTAAAAAAAAAAAAAAATATTCTTAACCGACTTAACAATTTTTTTATGTCTGTTCCCCGATTACTGGAAAACGCATGCAGCTGAGACTAGGTCACAATCTGATGATGGGATCCTAGAGAAATCGATGGTAACCCTCAAATTTCAATTCAATTTCAAAGCTTCTTTTTTGTTTTCATTTTTAAATACTCGTGACAAATAATTACTAGGTACCATTAAGAGGATTGCAGGATAGAAAATAAATGCTAAGAAAATACCTTGTTATGGCAAGCCAGCAGCAAACTATCGTAGACGGTGCGGTACAGTGATGTAGCAAAACTTCTACAAAGCTTGCTCGCCTGACACTTAACATCACATGGACCGCAAGTCTTGTTTGCTTCATTTCATACGTAGTTTAAACGTGTCGGAGAGAAACATTACTTGGCACCGTACGGTACATAGTATTTGTAGTGATAGAGCAACATTGTGGTATTTGTATCTTATAGTGTTGAGTGCACGGTTGGCGTAATGGTTTTAGCGGTCACCTCGCTGCTCTTCACTGCGCTGGTGTTTTGGGATTGATCCCCACACGGGCTAAATACTTATGTGATCCGCAAAGATTCGTTCCGATTCTGAGTGTGCTTTGTTTGTGTGGAATGTATGTGTGTAAAACCCTCGTGATACAATAATTATTCCTAGTGCGGAGGTCGCTTTGTATTTCGTGGATTGAGGTTTTCAAAATATTGTCAAAGTTCATGCAATAATCTTTTCAAAATATATAAAAACTAGCCAAGTGCAAGTCGGATTCAAACAGGAACAGGTCGGATGAAACAAATATTTAATTTGATAACGTTATTTGTCAACCCTTTATTTTGGGCATGTTAATTTTAATATGTGATTTCAATCAGTGTAATTAATTTGATCCTTAAATACGCAAATGAATGTTTACTCACAAACAATGATGATTGATATTAAACGTTGTTAATCTCGTTTATAAGTTCTGAATTCCGTCCCATTGTCAACGTATTATTGTCATGTCATTGGATATTAATAATAAAATGTTGGCTATCCACATATCTTTCAATTTTATACAAATTAAAATCGGATGTAATTTCAATGTACATATTTTTCTGCTTATTTATCATGGCATTATTGACATAAAATCACCAGTATAATTTTGGTAAAATATGCAGTATATTGATTTTTATCCTAACTTACAAAATACTGCGTGACTAGTTGTTTTTAATATAAGTAAGTCAGTTCTAATTTTTTACACAAAATTATTGAAATCACATGTCCAAACTGCCAAAGCGGGTTCAGTATGAAAAAGGAAAAGAAAAATGAACGTATTTTTGTACTTAAAAATCTTAATGATACCCAATGACGTAACAGCTCTTCAGGATAATCACAAAGCAAAAGATTTCTGCTCATTTATCTAAGGGTCTTATGCCTTTCTTAACGTTCTTTGTTTATTCCAAACCTACTTTGTTCTTGTATCTCAAGAGCTTATTTTCAACACCCTAAAATACATAATTTTATACGACTAAGGACCTTTTCTTTTATCGTGTCGCTTCTGACCATTTGACTGTGGACAAAAACAGCGTTCATTTGAATGTATAAAATTTTAATGACCGGAGTTTTTCTTTTATTGTGTTCTTCCAATATTCAAATGCTGAATTTAATAGTATGCTCGTCAGTTTTATTTCTTTAAGTTTTTGCTGCGGCGATACCGAATAAAGCAATCTGTGGTTTCATAAATGCGAAGCTTAGAACCGCATCCAAGATGGATTTGGCAAAACAGTATTTATGCCAGAAACTTAATAAAAAACCATTATCTTTTTCTTATAGAATAATAATTATTCCATTTAATTCAGTCTCATTTTCACTATGTGGGCAGTTGAGCGTATTTGTGGAAGCTTTTCAAACCCTAGCGTTTTAATTACCTTATTTCTTTTAGACCTTTTAGCTAAGCTTGTCTACGTTTAGGGTAGATTTACTTCAGTAGAGTTATGGATGGGATTTGAACGTTCACGGCCGCTTAAAACTCATTAGGCTGTGAATGTTGATTGGAGGTCATTTGGAACATTACGTATCCATTCGAGTTAAGTCTAGGTAGACGTTTTTGAGCTTCATCTGTATGACAAAACATAACATCACGCCTATATTACACAGATGGGTGTGGCAGAGGTGTACAACACTTACATTTCACCTGTTATGTTTAGGTCCCATGGGATAGAGCGTGAGCCTATCGGCATCCACCGTGTACAATTCCAACTCCGTGCTGCTATTGTGAATTTTACTTCACCCGACCCGGGAAACGAACTCGATACCTCGTGGTGAGAGTGCACATACGCTAACTACTAGACAATCGAGGCAATGCAGTAAATTAATATTTTATGTTTATAAATTAATGTTTTATTTTGAGTGGATATTAACGGCAAAAACAGATTGAGTCTAAAAATAAGTAATAAACTTTTGGGTAATAACATTTTTATAAAATAAAAGGATCGTATTGTGTGGCAGACATCACCATCAAATACAATTAGTTTCTGGTCAATGTTATGCTTTTATTTTATATTGTCTATTGAATGCGTTGGACATTGATGGGTTCTAAAAATCCATTTTTGTGACTAACAACAAAATTGTGAACTTGTTACTACTTCTGTGCCCTTTAACTCCCTACATCACCACCTACTTATAATATAAGGTTCCTATATCACTCAGCGACCGGACTAGTTTAATCATATCAATGACAATGTATATATTTAGAGAGCCTAACACTTAGCTAAATGTGCGCAATGATAGTCGATTTGCAAACCCGTGCTCGCAAACAGTTGTGGTAATTGCGTTTGAGGGATGAATTGGCACGCCTACTGAGGATTGTCTGTAATTGCTCATGGCTAAAGCTATTGGAGGACTCATGCCTTCAGTCCTCCAAATGAGCTTAACAGAATCCACATCAATGCTGAAATCATTCTCTTGAGGCTGTATTAATATTAGTGCTTAGACAACTGTGACCAGTTTCTCGCATTATAATGATTTCTCCACAATAGTCGTGAGTTGTTTGTTAGGCTTGGAACTAATATTGAGATTATTTTGACAGTAAACACTGACTGCCTCGTAAGTCTAGCAGTATAATTCGTGTATCGCGCACCGCAAGATTTCGGGTTCGATTCCTCGGTTCCTAAAAGTGGCGGAGTTGGATTTGTGCCTGGTGGATGGCGAAAGGTTCACTCTCTATCCCAACATTACAAGTGAAATGTGGGTGTTGTAGACCTCCACTACACCCTTTTGGGTACTCTAGGCGTTATGTTATATTATGTTATATAACCTCTGACTGGTACAAGTAGGGCTTGGAGCTTTTCCTGGATGCGCTACTACGATTTCGTAACACGCCTACGGGTGACAAAACTTTGTATTCAAAATATTTTTCTACAAACTATTTCATGGTACATATTCAGAGAATTTCTCTAGACTTAACTGTGTACGTAGAAAGTTTAAACTACTTTTAAGTAGTTTAAGCTTCGTACATAGTTTAACATATCCACAGCTCTTCCAACCGTAAACTTTAGCCTTAACAAAAGCATAATATTATATCATGTGAAGGGCCTGTATCACAATCTGCAATGAACGTCAGTTGTAGGATACAAATATAACACGAACAAATTAAGGTGACAATTGTTTCATTTTTGCATTGAAAATTGTCACTTCTATATTTGGTCAAGTTAATAATTGTTACTTGTTAAGTTTGTTTATGGTACTTGATTCTGAAATAGGCCCAAGTATGTGTATTCAATATGAATTTGATTTTTTTTTTTTTTTTTATACTACGCCCACAGCGAACGAACGTGTAGTCCACCTGATGGTAAGTGGAATACAGCCCATGGACATTAACAATCCACAAAAGCAGATTATAGATGCGTCGCTGCAGCTGAGGACTACGGTGTTATGCCTCATGTGCCAGTAATTCCAGGGCCTGATCTCACCACCAAACCGGAACTCAGTAATGGAAGCACTACTATTTGGCGGCAGGTGAGACGGTGGTGCTGCCGCCCTCGAGCTCATTCACCAGAGCTTTACCACCAGTGTATTTGATTGTTTTTCCTGCCTCATTCTCTCAGGTCTAGTGGTTAGCGTATGCGCCTCTCACCGCGAGGTCGTCTCAGGTTCAATTTCCTTGTCGGGCAAAAGTGTGTTATTAAGAATGTTCATTCTCAAATAGCAGCATGGACTTGAAATGCAATGCCCATCGGAGCTGGTACTTAGTTTGATTTTAATCTGATTTTAAACAGTTGGATTAAAATTAATCTAAGCCCCGGTTATTCAAATCATTGTAATTAGTATAATTTAGTTTTACTTATAATTTATTTTTATATCATTTGTTTGTAATATTTAATAAATGATTTGAATTTGAACTTGAAATTTTAAATTTGAAATTGTGCCCTGTGGATGGCTCACCCTCTATCCCATTGGACCTAAACATAACACACAGGTGAAGTGTGGATGCTATATACCTGGCCCACACCCTTCTGTGAAAAAACGGCGTGATGTTATGGTATGTTGTGGTTTTTTCATTCACTTTTTCATTTCAAGCAACCAACAACACATTATCGAGCCTCCACAGAAGAAGGTGGAAGAAATTTTTGTTCCAACGCTCCACCGTAAAAAAACCAACTGATTCTACAGTACAGAATAACAGCCTCTGTGGTTTTAACATTTCATTACTGAGCTTAACAAACAACGCCTCGTGCTGTTTTCAGATTCGATTCTACAATGAATTCATAACACATTCGGCATTTGGCTCGGAATTTAGGAATTTGGTGTTCAATTTCAGTGCAGACACGTTTTCATGTGACGTTTGTGGCAAATAAGCTTGTTGTCCATCTGATTGTTAGGATACAGCTCATGAATACCCTTACAGACAAAACCGCGAGAGAAAGCTAGTTTGTTTGATAGCGCTAATTATGGAAATTACTTAACGAATAATAATTATTATTTTTGTGTTTGATAGTCTTAACTGTCAAAAAAAAATTGTATATACTTAACATCACGCTAAACTCCACGGAAGCGGAGCAGTAAGAATTAACGCTAACCAAAGCGCGTTAGCAACTATTAGTTAATACAATGAATTCCACGCGAACGAAGTTGCGAGCAAATGCTAGAGTTCCAATATTTAAGACAAGTTCCATCCACGTGTCCTTTACGCAATAATTGCACAAATTAAACAACGAACTAGTAACTGTTAAAAAAAAGTAAAATATATTTAATTTCAGTGCAGACTTTTCATGCGACGTTTGTGGCAAATGAGCTTCTTGTCCATCTGATTGTTAGGATACAGCTCATGAATACCCTTAATATTGGAAGATGCATCGGCATATCAAGGATCTCGTGGCTAAGTCAAAAGCGCGCAGACCGATCGATTTTGCAAGTTAAGCAATGCTAACCGAGGTCGGCCGTGGGTGGGTGACTCTATTAAGTTAACGTAGTTTCCTCCGCACTTCGGAGAGCACGTTAAGCTCGATGATCGAATAAGATCTATACGGAACCTCAGAAACTGACCCTTATTATCCGAAACCTTATCCGGAATTGATGAACCAGAAATGAAATATTTGAACTGTGTAATTAATGGTATAGCGCATTAGATAAATCTTCGAGAAGTGGCCATATAGTACATACAATGGAACAAGTCAATCTGCGATGATAAACTGCGGGATAGATTAATCAATCGAGATAACACTGTAGCTGGCACTTGCCATAAATTATTGCAAACAACGCCTCGGTGCTGTAATCTATGTTAGTTTGATAAGATTGTAATCTTGTCTAGAGAATGTGTGGTTACATACAGGGAGTATGCAACATAGCGACATTTATTCAAACCACTGATCTAGACAGGATCAGGGTTTGTTTGCAATGGTTAAAAAAATAATAATATTGAGATTATTTCATTTAGTTTGAAAAATTCGGCAAACTTGAAAATTACCACGTCAAGAATCTGTGGATTCGATTAATATAGTTATGACGTATCCACCTTTAAGTTATATTGTTTTAACAATCTACTATAACCACTGTAGTTTCTGAATGGATATGCAGAAACTTACAGATTTCAATTCAGCAATGCTTTTTAAAATAATTTAATATATTTTCAGTTTGATTTTCATGTGGCCACCGCATTTACAAAATTACTGTGAGGTGCACTGCATATTTATCACACGTGATGTTTCGTGAGCCATACTGACAATTTTTTAGCAGAAGCTAGTAAAAAAGAAAGACAGCTAAATATCAAATTCTTTTAAACACTTATTTGTCTATTTATAAAAAAATATGTTGATTTGCTTTGGGAGGGTAGATTACGATGTTTATAAAATCTTACAAACTTGGAGCTTAGTGCCGATTTCACCAAACGTGTTGAACCAGGTTTAATGATGAACCTGGCTTAGAACCCTCTCTCATTCAATGTTTGAATGGGATGGAGAGATTGGCAACCGGTTTCAAAATTGAACTCGGGTCGGTGTAGTTATAAGGAGGTATAAATACATCATTTAAGAACATAAAAAAATCGTTCGCCTTATATTATGCTCCAGTTATAATAAGTAAGTTAGTGTAATTATATTGCTGGAGGTGAATCATACTGTCGTGGGAAAGAACTCTTAAGTTTAAAAAACTGGATTTTTCTTTTGTGAAGTCTGGCAACAGCATTTAATTAAAGAATGACTGCAGTTGTGCATATCGTTCAAATAATCTTACTTAAGCTCCTTTAGCTTAGAATGTATTATATACTAGCTGACCCGGCGAACTTCGTACCGCCTTAGCGTAAATTTGATGCACTACTTTATTTTGACCTATCTTATGTATGCGTACCTATTCAATTTGAACTGGAATCTATAATATCCTCCATATATATCCTATAGAGTATTAGAAAACTACAAAAAAAAATCAGCCAAATCGGTCCAGCCGTTTTCATGCTATATCGTGACAACGAAAAAAGGGTTTCATTTTTATATATATAGATTTATTTTTAAGTATAAATACATCAATAGATACAAATAAATAAAATTTAAGTGTCTGTTTTAATGTCAAAATAACAATGTTTTTTAGCTGATACATTTATTTGCAAGATACATATGCCTGAAATCCAGTTTTAAAATGTTTGTTTGTCTGTATGTCTGTTTGTACAGCTTATCTTCTAAACGGCTGGCCTGATTTTAAAAAACAGCAGCAAGAGCAAGTAACTGACTACAAGGCGCGTATCATAGGTTACTTTTTATTGATGTACCTACCACATAGACAAAACCGTGGGTAAAAGTTAGTTTGTTTGTTTGAGAGCGCTAGGTTTAGGAACTACTTAACGGATTATAATAATTATTTTTATATTTGATAGTCTTAACTCTCAAGAAACGTTTTTAGATACTTAGTATTACGCTAAACTCCACGGAAGCGGAGCTGAATTCCACGCGAACGAAGTTGCGGGCAAATGCTTGAGTTCCAATATTTAAGACAAGTACTCCATCCACGTGTCCTTTACGCAATATTTATACAAATTAAACAACGAACTAGTAACTGTTGAAAAAATAACAAATAATATTCTATCTAAAGATACGTAAAAAGCCTAAAATTGAATTATTAACGCTTAATCGCAAACCCACAGTCACAGAATTTATGTCTGTGAATGATAAAAACGACCTAAAGTCTTTAGGCACCGGTATTATCCCAGGCAGTTCGTAGTTAACTGATTTATTTATTGTTAGGGAAAATAACCTTTTTTGCTAGGAGGTTTAAACTCCCGTAGGTTTCTACTTATCCCTCTTCCCTGAAAAGTCTACCTTGGTTTATAAATTAACTATCTTCTACCGGCGGCCTCACCCGCGTGGAGTTTTGATAAAAAGTAGACTGTGGCCTTCCTCCATCTTGATCGGTTCAGTGAAAAAAGCAGAGTAACTTTAACTTTACTTATATGAAGTTAGGAATAGTATCGAGAAAGCAAATTTTACGACCAACAAGACGTGAAAATTATGTGGTATACATACATGCCAGGTAAATAATAATTAATTAGCTATTAACAAAGTCCTTCAATTTTGTAAGAGATATACACCTTTTTATATATGCTAATTTGAATCATGTTGCCTTAGCGTATCTATTTTTATACTGTTCGTGTTCTTCTTATATTTGTATGAATAGTGGAGGTGCACATTCGACACGTTATATAGCACTAACAAAATTATCTGTAGCTATGATGAAAAATAATTCAATTTTCCTAGAAGGTATTTTATGACATATTCCCTTGATGGTTGTAAAAAAAGAAACTGAGTAAATGTCACTCGTATATATACACATCATACTTCTTCGTTATAAAAGTCAGTGTATGTTACGTAGACACTTACATAAAACTGTAATACAACGCCCTCGTACATATCTGCGCAACACGAGCTAAAATACGTAAACTTTGCTAGGGCGCGTTCTTAAGCGCCCGAAGCTTTTAAGCTATATCGACCAACGTCACTCCATCTCTCAAATGTTTGTTAACAAAGTACGTTTTGTTTTAAAATTAAGCGTCTTAAACACCTCCTCAGTTCATCTTATTTTATTTCTTGTCTTATTTTTTAGACAAATCTCTAGTCCTTCCTCAGAAACGGAGTGCATTCACCTTTCTTTAATTAGCAATCATGTTTCATTATAACGAGATGATTCCATTTCCTCCTTCAAAATAATCATGCACATGTCTTAAACTAACAAGCCACGGCAACTAGAAACAATTTAACGCAGAGCGTCGGAGGCGCTGCAGTTATGAAGACATTAATTAAGCGGGAGGAGGAATTTTGAGGCGCGATACAAAGTGTATACAGCGTAAGGCAGGTGGTTCATAAGGCTGAGTAGTCACACCTGAACTGCCCTTCAGCCGTGTGGAAACGTTAACAGAACCACTTGGCGAGACGACTCGCTTTCACGACTCCAACAAACGAGCCATTTGCACACAAAGAGACGGACCACACATAACTTAGTACACATAAATTTACCTACTCTAGACTTGGTCAACGAGACTTCTTGTTGCCAACTACGTGCATACTCATTCTTACGTCCTTACTACGGCAGTTCGTAGTTCCACACTTAATTTTAAGTTACATAGCGATACTCGCAGACTTCTATAATTCACGATAGTATTGTGTATTCTCGCATTATTCTCGGCATTTATTCATCCGCGCGATCGAGGATTTTCTTCATTCATTTTCATTTCACCAAAAGTTTTCCCTCTTCAAATTAATGAAAAAAATATCTCCGGGTCGGTCGATGGTTTTAAAAGTAGGTATTTTTTCTTAATGAAAGGAGTTTTAAATACCATTCCGGTTTTATTTTATCGTCTTACTTTGTACGTAAGTATAAAATAATGAATTGATATATATTATCGAACTGGACGAAAATGAAAAGATTGTGATTAGGTCATTGATCACTATGTACGCAAAAGTAGTTCAATTGAAAATATTTTGGAATATTTCTACCCGTTGGCCCTACATATTTTTCTTTACTGTTATACCGAACGTTCGTGTTTTCACATAACTTCAAAATTCATTGGTGCGTGTTAAGAGCACAAACAAGATGCTTCGGACTTATAAGACATAAACCCTCCCAATTGAGTTCTACTGCGACTATGTACCTCCTATAATATAATTTTACGCAGCTAGTCTATATGTATAGAAATTAACTTTTAAATTATCACATTGCTTAAATAATACAGTAATGTTGATGGTAATAAACGCGTATCATGAGTATTATTATTTTATTGTATGCTTTATAAAATCGGCCGGTATAACCCGTTGCCGAAACGTCTAGCCAAAAGGTAAATAATATGCGTGATTCGCGTAATTTCCGTCAAATTTACTACATTATTATGTATAGACTAAAGACTAGATAAACCGCAGGCCAGACCTATAATCATTAATATTAATTCCTAGAACTGTGTTCCAGACATCCAGCCAGAGCATTGTTCGTAGAGTATAAATGAAATGAGATAATGACCGCGGGCGCCATTACAGGCGATCCCTTCTACGCCGGGTGTCAGGGACTTTGACTAAAATATGACCCTGCGGACCACTCCCGGATAAATAATTCGGTATTAAGAGCTCAGAAAATATCAAACCACATTAGCGAATTTAGGCGACGATTTAGAGCCCTCTTCATGTTTCAACTCCTGTTTATATTCCGTTACGTTTATTGTTTAACAAAGTGGATCGGATAAAATTTGACACATATTTTATTGTGTTACAGGAAAATGTCTTGAATTATTTATAAAATAATAAGCAGGTGATTTTTTATGCATAATAACGTGTCGGTCTTGTATTAGCAAGGTAATTTTAAAGTTTATTTTTGACCAACTTCTGATTTAAGTGTAAAGTAATGTCGATATTTTATATGGAGCCACTGCTATCTGATTCCCATTAAATTGAAAGTATTCCGAGCTAGAATAGTTGTAATGTTTTGATCGATTGTCATATAACAGCCTATACAAATATATGTGTATAAAGATAGCTAGTTTTATGAGAGCACGGAAAAATCTCACATACATAATACAATGCCTATTTATTTTTTCACAGATCGACACCAAATTGCATGGCTGATCCCAAATATACTTAGCTAGACATGCGCCATTTAAAAAAGCCAAGAGTTCCATTAAATATTACAAGGTTTACCTTTATATATCATGAGGCCAGGTTTATAAGCCCTCGTAACTTTTAATCCACTTGTAACACCTTAATACTACGTAGTCTGAAATGTATTCTGAAACCAAACAACGAGTAAATCACAACAACTCAAGATAAAAGTATGAGGACGACATTATGAAAGTTTTCATCAGATTAGAGGAGACAAACTGTGGAAATGACATCGTGATACTGTCGCTTTGTTTAGACTCTTCGCTCTGAACGAGGAAAACTACAGAACACCAATTACTACAGAATTAACCAATAGCATTTCAATCAAATCTATTAATGTGTTTAATGCCTATCTTTTGCACCATTGCTGTAAGCCTACTAATCCGTATTCCAAGTGCAATTATTTGGAGTAATAACGCCAAATCTGTGTCATTAGAGAAGTATGATATCTATGACTACAATCGTCAAAACTCGAGCGTATTCGCAAGACAAATTTGCACAATTAGAAATTTCCCTTAGCTTTATTAGAGAGGCGTACTAGTGCTTAATTTGAATTGCAAATCTCGAGTAATTATAAAACAATATTACTGCCGAAAAAGGATGGCAAATTTTTGACGCTTTTAACTAAAATAACATCGACTATGTCAATATTAAATTCAAATCTGTCTTGGCGTTATCAATATGCATGAACTGTTTTTTGGGTCGCTACTTTTCCTTATCGCAAAATCAAACTAAAAAAGAAATATTTGTCCCAAATCCACGTCTTGATAAAACAAAAAATATTGAGCGCCCCAATCGTAGAAATGAACTATATTGAGCAAACATTCAATAGCTGTGATTAAAAACATGAGGGATCGTAGTTTATACCAAAATAGATGATCGCATTCATTAAATACATTGTTCAAAAACAAATATTGATGACAAAATAACACATCCGGCAATAATAATTACAAGTAAAGTAATTAACTGAACCCAATACTTATAATATTATTATGTGGTTGGAAACAATGGGAATATCATTTAAGTACAGGAATTAACGAGCAATAAGCGACTCGAATTAGCAACCCGTACCATCTCCTCCAAGTACTATTAAACGTGGTTCTATCTCTATGGGTAAAATTAACTTTGGGCCTACGTCAGACCGCTCTCATACACTTTTTGCGATATCGCCCTTCTGAGGGTTAACCACTAAGAGCTAATTCACATTCTGTTAGTAACTGATTCGTTTAAAAGTGAGTGTACGGTTGGCGTAGTGGTTAAAACGGTCGCCTCGGCGCTTTCAACTACGCTAGTGTTGTGGGTTCCCACACGAGACGAATCTTTGTGTGATTGTGTATGTGAAATGTATGTTTGTAAACGTCGTTTTATTTTTTAAGAAAATAAAAATAAAGTTCTATTATTTTACTATGTCTATCTTAAGACATGTGTAAAAACATGATCCACGGTCTAATTTTGCAATAAATAGACTTTGAATAATATTTTCTAAGTACCACATTATTCAAATTTTATTTTGGATTATAAGTTTTCTTTACGTAAAGTCTGTGAGTTTTAAAAGATATTTGTAATCACATTTATCTCCACGTGCATATTCCACTTTTTATAGAAAATAAACTAACAGGCTGCCTTAGGTTTTAATTTGACATTCAAAATACACAGTAACATTGTGTTTACATTACATACATACAATAATAATATTCTGAGTTTATTAGTTTCTTCGTGTGCAGACAAATGCGGGGGAAGAGAGTTCAATAAACAGATGCAATCCCTTTCAGAAGTATAATGTATTTCACACTGTGTATAAATATATAATATCTATTTCAAACTATATATTAGGCTGGATTTCCCTCATTTGCCACTCAAAAACAGTCATCCAGTTATGACAATTCATCATACAGTAAGGGCTCTAATCCACGACCACGTTTTGGTACGATTGTTAATCTGTTTCTGACCCATTTTTTGTAGGGCGTGTGCGTAAGTGCATACATTTCCGAACCTATATCGTTACGAATCGGTCGTGGGCGAAAGCCCTTAGGTTCCAATTTTGAATCGCGTGTGATGGACAAAAAGATGGTGGTAGGTACGGCTCCCAGGTTGTAGCGATGGCCCTTTAGGTTCAAATTTTGAATTGCATGTGATTGACAAAAAGGTACGGCCCCCGGGTAGTAAGTATTTGTTCCTTATTTCTGACTAAAATCAGAATAGCATTAAAACTAAACAAAATGTTGCCTGCGTTTATGAAAGGTTTGCTTTCAAGAGCTGTAAAGCTTAATGAATTTATGATAATATACAGCAATTTAGGTATTTGTGTACTTAGGTATTTATGGAAGATATTTAAATATTTTTAAATATAATGAACAGTACTCTGCCTCACTGCCTCGATGGTTCAGTGGTTAGCGTATGCGTCTCTTTTCGCGAGGTCTCGGGTTCGTTTCCCAGGTTGGGCAAAGTGTTATTTGTGAACTTTCCTTTTGGAAATTCACAATAACACACGGAGTTAGAATTGTGCTCGGTGGATGGTGATAGGCTCACCCCCTATCCCATGCTACTTAAACAGGTGAAGTGTGGGTGTTGTTCACCTCTGCGACACCCTTCTGGATAATATGGGTGTGATGTTATGTTATGTTAGTAAAATGTAAATATGAATAAATTTTAAAATCTTTTTCTTCAATAATATTATTAAGTAGTTTTGGGTATGATTAATTTTGTATTTATTTTACGATATGAGACAACAAAATAGAAAGAAAACAAATGAATAATAGTTCTGTTAGTCTCCAAGAATTTAGCGACGAAAACTATTCATAGATAAAATAAAATAATTTTAGTAACGGTAAAGTAATACATAAAAATGAAATATATGTATCGACTGAATAAAAACATTCAGTGAACAGTGCCAAAAAACTTGAACTGCGGCAAAAACTCAACTAGCTTAGCATGAATGTCAAACTTACTTTTGTATTCAACAAAAGAATAAATAAATGCGAAATTGTCCCTCTTACCAAATGCTTAAGAACATTTTTGCACATAAAATCTTCAATAGTAATAGTTGTGACAACTATCTTGCAAGATTATGACACGATGTAACCACTACAGTTATGATATACCATCATGAAAGGCTTTTTAATGGTACAATGAAAATGGTAACAGCCCTATTAGGTCTCTTATAAAGAAAAAAAAGATAACATGATATTTTTCCTGTGAAAGTGAAATGGCTGACAAATGAAAGGTTCTGGGGTATCGAGGGAAATGATTAAGAATTCTCGAGGAAGAAATGGTAACACTCAAAATACGGGTGCAAATACGGGCAAGAATGGATACGTAACCGAACTGAGGTAAGTACACAAATAGGATTTAGCCGTGTACACATTTGGCCAGTCTGTTTATCCGAAATCGAGTAGAATAGATTTTCTTTTCGCGAACAATGTGAAATTTACTATAATTAGATTGGATTTTCCAAAGTTAACAAACCGCAACTATTGGATAATCCTAATTGCCAATTGTTGAATAAATTCCCAATATCTATTACCTATAATTGAGAACTAAGTTTAGTTAAAACTTGCGAATGTCACGAGCTGTTGTCACGAATGGATTTTATGTAAAACCAATTTAATTATGGAGATGGGAGGAATCCTTTTCATAAATAAACTTCTGGCAAAACAAGGATTGAAACTTCATTTCATCATTGAAAAGGAATTTCCCGAATATTGCAGAGTAGAGTTGAGACACATGTTAACAAATTATAATTAATATAATATAACATATTCTTGTATGTCTATCTTCAAACAGTTACAAATTCAAATTTTAAAATGGGTTTCATATTCATACAGCTAATCACTTCATATATAATTAGATTACTGTTAAATAACATATCTTCATAAGTACCTGCAATATAGGCGACGTGATGTGAAATTAATAGAACAATTTAATAGACACGAATTAACACGGCGACAAATTCAAACGTTCCAGTGGAATTCACAACATTGTTTATTTACTGGAATGTACATGGCTACATATTATATTACACATTGCCAGTATGAACTAGAAGCCTGTACAATTCGAGACCAGCTTATACTGAAAATGTATAACTTGATGTGTACACCCGTGTGAACCTACCACTCAAGCCATGGATATCGCTTCAAATTATTTACGACAACGTTGGATCAAATTATTTGGTAAAATGACAATTTGAAATGCCGGGTCACTTTCAACGTAAATATTTAACAAGGGACTTCCCATGGCAGAAACATAAGTAAGTATACAAATATCGGATAACAGAAAATTGAGAGATACTTATTCGTTTTATAAAAGATAATACAAATTTTGATAAAACCTTACATTGGTGTTGACGCTGGGGATTTTACTATCGCAATTCAGAATTTTATTTTTTCATTGGTATTGAAAATATCTGAAAAAACGTCGTATGACTTCTTTGTTCTCATCTGAAATGATTTCTTGACAAAAGAGTCTGTCAGACGCATAAAGATTTATCAAATCAATACCAAATATCACATAACAATACTTTAAACAATGACATAGCAAGATTTAAACCAAATCAATAACACAAAAGATTACAGTCATTGCACAAAACACATCATAGCTGTCCGTTTTTAATGTAGCAGAAATGCCTTCTTAATTGAATAGGTTTTTGTGTGTTTTTTTTTATATAAAATGATGTGTTCATAAACATACATTTCGTAGTATTTCGTACGTATGACCGGATGGTGGAGTGGGTAGTGTACCTGCCTGCGACGCCGAGGTCGCGGATTAAATTCCCAACAAATCTTTGTGTGCATGAGTTATCTTAGTCTGGAGGTTTCTATGTATAATATGTATGTATTTACAAAAGAAAAGTATAGAAAAATATGTATAAGTATCAGTTATACTAGTACCCATAATACAAGCTCAGCTTAGTTTAGGATTATATGGCGTTGTGTGTAAGTTGTGAGATTTGTAATATTTTAAAGCAAATTTTAGCTTTGCTATGCCTTTTTGTATTTCATATAATATTAAAATTGAAAAATTAAGGTTCGTACAGCTAAGGTATATATATATACCTATAACACTGGCACAAAAGAGTTGAGAAATTTCGAGTCCAGCAGCATGCGAACCCATAGCTGAATTGGCAAAGCACTTGGGGCGTATTCCCAGGGGGTGCAGGTTCGAATCCTGCTGGATTCTTAATTTTTCAAATTTAATATTATATAAAAGTTGTGAGATATTTATTTTTTTATTCCACCAACACAGAGCACACTACTATCACAATACTTTTGGTACTGTTTCATTTATTCTTATACCAGTCTAGATCTAAATTTATTTATTTTATAGAGCAGACTAGAACCTAACAATGCCGTATTCATTTCTGTTGATGATGACGATAACGACTGAGCCATAGAAATTAATTTAATTAATTAATTATAATGAGGAAAAAATTGACGATATAAATGAAAGCTGAGGGAAATACAGCCATATTAAAATGTATACATTTATACAGCTTAGCTGCAGCCATAAGCACCACTTCTAATAATAAGAGGATATTATCGGGTTGTCTACCGGGCGGATATTAGGTATAACAATCTAAACACGATCGTATTATTTAATTAAAATTAGAATTGCTCTATTGTATTTGTGCTGTGGCGACGTTTATATAACTGAGACATTCAATTTATTTCTTGAAATGTGGTCTGTTACAAGTATGGCTTCCCTTCGATTTGGACTGACACAAAGAAAAGTACTAAATAAATTGCGATTTTATTTCATCTAAAATAAGTTTTGCATTATTAGGATTTATATAATAAAGTTCCAAAAATAATCAATAGCCAAATAGTAGATTATTAACCAAGGGGAATAAGCAGTGTCTTCTTTCGCGGGTGACGATTTAAATCGCGAGCGTACCGACGGACTCAAGGTTTACTCCCGAGCGTAGCGAGGGTTTTAGAAATATAAATCACGAGCGAAGCGAGGGGTATAAGACGAGTTCTGAGTGTAGCGAGGAATTTAAGTTCACCCAATACTTTTCGTACCATTTGCGAAAAAAATATCAAGAGGATTGATAGATTAGATTATTGGATATTAGCTATCATTCTTAACGATAAACATTTTAATAAACTAAACAATAGGGATGATGACTCCCCCGTTCAAATTCAAATTCAAATCATTTATTTTCGTAGGCCCCAGGAGGCGCTTGAACACGTCAAAATATTACAAACAAATGATATAAAAATAAATTATAAGTAAAACTAAATTATACTAATTACAATGATTTGAATAACCGGGGCTAAGATTAATTTTAATCCAACTGTTTAAAATCAGATTAAAATCAAACCAAGTACCAGCTCCGATGGGTATTGCGTATATCCGTTAGTAATAAAATGAATACCTTATCAAAATATAGGTAAACAAACACCAAAATTCCTAGACTAATATTTTTTTGTCGGAAAAGCAAAGGCATCAAGCTCATACGGCCTCGTCGGTTTTCGTAATTTAATTTCATAACTGAATAATAAATGCGTATTCCTTTTTCAAAAAGATGTATAATGCTTTATATATATACAAACTCAATGGTGTAAACACAGATGTAGTTCAGTATAAATTTCGCTAAGTATTCCAAATTTAAATCACATTCTCCCCCTAGAGGATGAATGAAATTCTGTACAATTTCTTTCCCTGTTTTTAACAGATTAAAAATGACTATTGTTATGTTCGCTTTTTGTGGCATAGAATGTCACTTTTTTGAGCAAGTGGTACGAAAAAAGCATTAGATATCTTCCTACTCCAATGTCGATATAGATGCGATCGCTGGATATTGAGTTTCACAAGTTTCATCCAATTGGAAACTGTAATTCTCCTCCTCTATAGGAAACTCTATTACTCTATTCTGGACATTCAAAATATCGTTAGCTTCGGAAGCACTAATAGAGTAACATTCCAGACGAAACCGAAAGCACTAACAGAGACGTCACCTAACCAAATTACTACGGAACTCGAACGTCGCGATCCGATTGTCTCTGTACCTGACACACGCCATTACCGCTATCGACCTAACTAGAAGCTGTGTTATGTATGTCCTTCACAGCTCTTCCACTAATAGGGATTCTAGAAGTTGGCAGCGAAAAGCGGGAATTCGTTGCCAACTCGTTCACCTAGGTACCTCGCCGTGGTGGCTACCCCAAAACACGACAAGAAATTTAAATAACGTTCTAAACCGTTACAGCCGCCATATTTGTTACGTATTCAGTTATAAATATTTTGCGATATTTTAATTGACCTTTTTCGTTTTTTTCTACCATTAGTATTACTTGTACTTTTAGGATTAGCTGATGGCTCGCGGATTTGGTCTCAGCAGCGCAGCCAGTTACGCAACCGCGCCGCACTCCATGCACTTGACACCAGTGTCCAACAACGTTTGTTTATTAATTCTACGCAATTTACCGCGCTTTAACTCTATATAGTTCCAATGTAAAGCGAAAAGCATTCGTCAAGCGCTCATTATCCTATAAACATAATTACCAACATATGAGCAACATCTTGTCACATACAAAATTCTGTACTGACTTTTCAAATACGATGACAAAATTTAATAACAAAACTTACACGAAAATAAACAGAAAAATATACATTTCTAACTACCCATTATGCTTACCTGAACTTTTTACATCCGAACTTTTAACTAAACACTGAGAAAGCGAAGTGCGATAATTTCACTGAAAAGTAATTTCAGTCCAAGTCCGCTGTACGAGTACACGCACTTTTACCGAAACGGAAAGTTTATTTTATTGCATCGGCGCGGGTAGGCGAAAGTTGCAGCGGGCGGGCGAGCGAGTGGAGGTGTCGCACGCCGCCCGAGAAGTGGCGGGCAAGGGTGTGGGCGGGACGCGGGGCTCGAGGGGGGAACTCCTAGGACGCAGGCGCTGTTGTCGTCCGCGCCCGGACGCTGACGTCACACGAGATCCGCCACACTGCCGCCCGACTCAGATCCCAGTCCCGAGACTCCAGACTCCCGAGTAGTCCCGACGCCCCTCTTCGCGCGATCCGCTCTGCTCTCTGCCTACCGCTGGAGCCGTAAGCCCGTGACTCATACGACTGATACTACTACGAAGCGAGACCTGTATACTACGCGTAGATCAATAGCTTTTACTTAAAAGGTAAACAACCGATAGATACCTCACAGACAAACACAGCAAATTTTTATCGTTTCTTTACCAAGAATAATTAATTATTTTATGGTAACATAAATATTTAATCTACCTTCATTTTATTTTATGAGCCAACTAAATTAATATAAACATTCCTAAATGGTGCAAAAAAAATATTTATATTATTTATAAATTAAGCCATAAAAGACATTTCGGCAGTGTTGGTTCTTGAAAAGCTCTAAGCTGTATCAAATAACCCAAATAAAAAAAAATTGTCTTTGTCTTGCCATAATTAATTTGATGTTTGATAAATTTGGCTATTGTATTTCAATTAATCAAATACCTAACTAATTAGATTTAATTAGTTATATAATCTGTGTCTTACATAAAAGTTATGCATTTAAGAATAAAACGAATGCATAACATTCATTTTAAATCTCATATTGGGTTCATATGTCACAAAATAACGAAAGAAAATCGAATATTTCCATATTCACAGTAAAATAAAAGTAATATGGTTCGTCCCGAATCCTTCCAAATCAAATTATTATACCGAATCCCCGTATCAACATCAATCGTAAGTATCTGTTAAAGCAAAAATAAACTGAAAGAGGCTTCTATAAATATGTATAGTTATAAGTAAATAAGATTGTTCAAATACGTATGAATGTATACATATTTATATTAATAGTCTAGTCGACAAGTTGAAAATGGTACAAAATAGAGATACTGCTCTTATAATAATGTGCAATGCAAATGCGTGTATTTTCAGAGTTAAATTAAAATGATAAAAAATGAAGATGGAGTTCCGGGACTTAGAATTATTTATTGCAAATTTTTTCCTCCTTTAAAACCTTTTTTTGAAATTAAATATTAAAATTTTATTAAATATTGGCAAAGAACGAAATGCCATTTTTGGTTCATCTTTAATTGTTTATAACTTTTGCAATTTTTATGTGCTAATACACGCTTTTGGCACATTTTTTAGGCGTCATTCCGGATCCAATGAGCTAGAGCACATAATTTTAAGAGCAGTATCTCTATTTAGTACCATTTTCAATTTGTCGACTAGACTATAATATGTTTAGAATCGCAAAGAAACGAAACTTCAGAAAATCTACAGAGCCCCATAGGTTTGCATCATAGTGCGATTGTTATGAAGCGGCTCATTAACGGATTGGTGATACCAACTGTATACGTATATTCTAAGTAGAATAATATATCTTAGTCTTTATCTATATTATTATCATAGACATACAGCTTAATGTCGCATTTTTGATGATTTTTGACCAAGTTTGATTAAAATATTCATGGTGTGTCATCCAGAGGTATCCATTTCCTGAAATACTTTAATAAATTTGCTCTGATTTACAATAATAAAATTGACAGCCGCCTTTCGATCTGACATTTTATTCCTAAATGGCCGCCAACGCAGTGTTACCAACTATATCGTACAAATCAACCACTTGGTAAATTATTTTAAATCAATATTATGGGTAAAATAATCATAGACATAAGAAAGTTCGTTTGATTCTTTTAATTTATTGATTAACTGTAGGGAACGATAAAAATAGATGTATGTATGTACCTGATAAAGAATCGCGTCACCAATTTTTGAGATGTATATGGCGTAAACAATAGAATATTTTAATAGTTTAAGTTTTTATTACTTTAGTTTTCCAAGAATGTCAAAGGAACAAAACCGTAAACCAGTCTACGGTTGTTTCATACTAGAAATAAACATAAATAATCTGAGTTTCCACCACAAGTGGAATGTTTAATTTTTGTTTTATAACTATTCCTGGAACATCGTAATTATATAGTTCTTGTTCAACAACAACTGTTATTTCAGGGATACGGGCCTGGTGCCTTTAATACAAGTTGTTTTTAACAACTTTGCAAAGGTGCCGGTCACCACATAATGTGAGACTGTAATAATTTTAAGGGTTTGTAGTTTTATTAGTAATATTTTAAAACTATGTAATATTTCTGTAATTGTGGTGAAATAAACTTATTATTATTATTAAAAAAAAATATATAAATATATACAAATTGCTCCAGCTTGATTAAGTTACATTGTCGTTTTACTTGGTCTTAGTATGAAGTCTAAACTGAGACTTAGAGGTTGTATAGGAATATGAATTGCACGCTGAAATTATAGTGATTTTGGAAACTTCATAATTTTTTATAATTATTAGCCTCCTTTTACTCCTCCTTATCTATCTATGTCGTCGTCGTTGATTTAATAGATTTAATTAACTTTAAAAAACACGTATTGGCTGAATTATTCAACCCATTTTCTACAGTAAAATATAAAATGTGACGTTAGCTCATTTGCTTCTTACGGCCTTTGTGGATTCTTAATTAATGACTTGTGAGCTGATTGTTGACTAATAAAATGAAAATGTTACCACTGACCAATAAGTATGAATAGTATTATATGTATTGAAATATTTTCGTGTTCACTGAGTGCGTTCATAGAGGCCACTTATAAGTTATTAAGTTAAGGTTTTTGTTTTTTGTACTGGGTTACTCTTATGTTAACACTTAGATTAGTAAACTAGATATTTAAGCATATTGTTGTTATACACCCATTGCATTAGGTTGTATTTACCTGTGGCTATGATGGCTCTGTATTTATGTAAATAAATAAATAAATCAATATTGAAAAATATTATGTGGAAAGAAGAAGAGAGAGAAGAATTAGACAAAGAAGGGTTTTAGAAGGTACACATGCCGTCCTATATAAATGCGGTAACATTATTAATTACAATATCAGTGCTAATGACATTTTCCCAACATTCACATCCATCAAATGTTTTACTTCTAGGACTTTAAATTCACATAACATAACATCACGCCTATATTACCCAGAAGGGTGTGGCAGAGGTGTACAATACCAACATTTCACCTGTTATTTTTAGGTCTCATGGAATAGAGGATAAGCCTATCGCCATCCACCGGGCACAATTCCAACTCCGTGCTGCTGCCGACCCGGGAACCGAACCCGATACGCTAACTAGATCATCGAGGCAGTGCAGTACATTTATATTTTATGTATATGAATGCAGATAAATTTATATTTTATTTGGAATGGATATTAACGTAAAAAAGAGATTGTACTAAAAATAGGTAATAAACTATGTAACATTTTTATCTAGATTTACTTTACTCCAGTACTTTGCTTCTGAAGTTTCGTCAAAACACGAATTTATTACAACCTTACATAACATAAAAGAAGAACCAATTTATCCCACAACAAAATATCACTTCAGCAAATCGCACAAAGGAATAACAAAAATAAGTCTGTATTATTTATCTAACAGTTTCCATTAAGTTTGGGGATCCACAAAGAAATCTCTTATAACAGTTTTATTGCACAATTTCCTCCAGAATATATCTTAACTAGAAAAACTCCCTATTATGCGGTGTCACATAAAGAACAATGATATGAATTTGGTACAAAGTAGTGTATCGAGATATTTCATTAGGCATTGTAAGTGTTACCAATGATAATAATTAAATACTATATTAACATGTTCTATTAAAAAATATGTTCAATGAATGAAACATTAAAAGAATTCTTAATTATTTTTTCTTTAAGCATATTTATTCTTCGATAACCAACCACCCGTAAAATCTTTGCAGTTATTTTTGTTACACTTTATAAACATTGTCGCAAACTTGAGTAATGTTCAAATTCCACAGAGTACTCCCCAAAGGGAGACATTATAGGGTATCTTTTTACAACACATTATATTGGTGACACCAGCTGTAAATTTACACTAAAAATTATAAAACAATGAATACCACATTTTCAAAATTTACCATGTTTTTAAAGGTTATCTGTATTTCAAACAATGAAGTGTAGTGTCATACTATTAAGTCATTTCCATTGCACGCGTTACTAAGTATTAATTAAAATCCAAAAAGTGTAAATAATTAAAGCAAAATATTTTATAATAATAATAATAAGGCGCGCCGTATCGCACCTGAGTCGCAGCCAGTCTTGCTGCTCGTGTAACGAAATCTAATAAATTACTAATATCGATATTGAAATTAAAATCGGCAATTAATTTCAATAGTCTATCAATTTTGATTATGAGATTATGAATCAGAATTGAATAATAGAAATGAGACTAAAAAACAGAATATTTTTTTAGTCAGCTTGCTATGATGTTATTAAAGAAAGCTTAGGTTAATAATAGCAAGGAACATGAAAAATTAAAAATTGGCATTCCGAATAAAACGCAATAATTATATATTTTGTGACAGATAAATTAAACTTGTATGTTTTATGGAGTAATATTGGAAATAAAAGTCTATTATAGCTATGTCTTTCCCACGAGACCTTGAAATAACATTTCTATTAATAGTAACTGATTTTCTGTGAAGGATAATATCGTGCCTCAAAATTTCTTTTAAAATAGCTCTTTCCGTAGAAACCTATTGTATTACCTACAAGTAGATATGACCGTATGACTATTCATGATGAGTGATGGAAACCCAAATATTAACGACCATTTTTTTTGTAATTTTGTCATCAGGAAATTCTGTTACTAGAGTAAAACTATTTCATTCTTCTAAATTTAAAATAGGTTTTCGAAACCGACTACATAGAATGACCGCTAACCGATTTTCAGATGAATTTCATACATATTCATTATTTGCGCCTTTGTTCACGTTTCACTACCATTTAATTTGGCATGCGGTGTCGTTACGTATTTATAGGTACAATGAGATTAATTAAATATTGTGTAAAACCGATAACGACGAAAGTTATCCCTTTACAATTAACCCTTTTATTGCTTTTACTTCCATATTGCCAGCTCAGAGTATGAATAACTTTATACACTGCACTCCCGTGATCCCAAGAGAAATTCATATGAGTATAACCTTAACCACTAACATTCCTAGTATACACTGAAACATGATTACAAATACTACCACTTGAAAAAGTAATTCATCACGCTACTGAAAATATAGCGTATATACTTATATATGACCTGCGACTATTTTACCCAGAAGGGTGTAGCAGAGATGTGCAAAACCCACACTTCACCTGTTATGTTTAGGTCCCATGGGATAGGGGGTAAGCCTATCGCCATCCACCGGGCACAATTCCAACTCCGTGCTGCTATTGAGAATTACCTAACGGGATAATCCTAAATCTCATTAACATGTTATATTTTTGATACAATACCTGTTTTATAATAAGCTGCTGCCTGCGGCTCTGCCCACGTGGTGCCTAATATAATAAAATTGTTTATAACCTATTCATAAATGTTTACAAAAATAATATGAAAATTGAGCAAGTCATTTTTGAGGAATTCGATAGCAACAACGTTGACACTATTTTTATACACAATATAATGTTAAATCAGATATTGTTATGTTTTAATCTAAATTTCATGTATATATCAAATATAATGTGTAGTTTCAGGTAATTCATTTTTATATTAGTTGGACTGTTTCATAAAAGTGGCGACTGCGAGGGAAAAATATGACCTGCCTCTAAAAAAAGGCTCGGAAGATATTAGGCCCTGAATTTACAAGTAGTAGCAATCCTTGAATGTACCGATAGCGATGCATTGCTTTGTGATATTTATTGATTTTAGCTGATACTTTCCATCGACCGTAACTTCCAGCTCGACTATCATCGGCATCGATTACAATCGAATAAAAATCCACACTATTCTTGAATCTAATAAGACATGTACGAGTTGTATATTATAATAATAAGTATAACTAAGTATGTGAATTCGGATTTATGTTGTAAGTAAGGAATGGAGATAAAAAATTGCCTTGTCTTAAGAATGTTGATCTGAAGCCTCTTGACCTGAACGCATAACGAGGATTAATTGGGGCTTAGCGTCAACTTGGTAGGCTTCGAAATATGAGGGAACATTTTGACCCAAATGTATTGATGTGAAACTGCACCCTTATTAGGGATAATTTTTGAGTACTGAAGCTATTTCAAACACACAAATAAATGGGTATATTTATTTGCACTGAGATAAAATCTTTTCAAATCAAGTGGGGAATGATATCCTAATACTATGACGTAACTTTGCATATGTTTTTTTTTAAATATCTATTAAAGCCACCACTTTTCAAATATCATATTTGATTGTTTAAACCTATATTAGACGTGCAAACAGAGAAAGTTTCAGCTTTTACAAAACTACGTAAGTTGGGTGGCCACTGGCTTCATTCTAGTTTTTACTACTCACAGTAAGTACTATTTAACCAACTACGAAAGCGTTAAAACATGTTAAATTTAAATAAATTTGTGCTCACCACACGATTGAGCAAACTATTTGCGGCACGTGTGATTATTAGCGACTAGCGACCAAGCGCCGCGCGACAGACGCCCCAATGTGAATTCATTTGTGCATCGGATTGTCCAATACTCATTTAAGCTATAGACACATCATTGTCAAGCTTGCAAAACACTGGTTTACCATTGTAAAGGAACAACTTCCCAGAAACGACAACGACAATGTAAAAATGCCTTTATTAATCCATAGGATACACGGTTGTGTGTGCTAATTAAAATGTCTGGTATCCGTAAAACGAAATGAAACCCTTAACAATTTGATTTTTCTACGAACTAGAATTGTGAAAGGAAAACTAACTAGCTTACGTGTTATCGCTATTTGACGTTTATTCAATACGTTTATCTGAGAACTGAGAAAGAAACATTTCTGAACGTATATTCGTGTGTGAGTTGCTCACACACGAACATATTAAGTATTAACAAGATTTCTAAATAATTATGTGATCGGCTCTTTTATGACATGCATGCCTTAAAATATCCGATTTTCATATTTTATTTAGGTTGGTATTTTTTGGTTGTATTGTTGGTATTTTGTTTGAATATCATTCTTAGATAAACTAACTACAATAATAAAGTAGTTGGATTTAAGAACAATTTGCTTTAAGTACCTATGTTTTAATTCACACTGAACAAAACTAGGCCGTTCATACTCACTCTCCCCTAAATATAAATGAGCTATTATCCTCACACCTTGCTAGATATATCCATCCATCTCTAGACTACGTATTCGTCTCGACAGACACATTAAGCCGCAGGCCCCGGCGGCATCGATCCTTCCACTATATTAAGCCTGTCCGTCACTTTAATACAAGAAAGGTGGAGGTTTTAAGATAAAGACAACCCAAAATTATCACATACCCACCTGCCGTGGAAAGGATGAAATAAATTGAGTGGGTACCTTACCTATTGTAGGAGTATCTCATATTTTCAACCGTACCCAGACACAATAAGGTGACCGACCTCTGTGAAAAAAGAATGAAGTGTTTCGTAGTGGGTGTGAATGCGTCTGGTAAAAGTTTAATATCGGATTCTTCTGTGGAACTTTCTGCTACCAGATGATCGATCAGAAACTTCCACCGACTAAACAAATTCTGAGTAACCGCCTGTAACTCTCCGTGTGTTACCAACTCCTTTGTTTGTAAGTTTCTGTTGTGGTTTTAACTCTTATATTATGTACAAGCTTTTGCCCGCAGCTACATCTACGTGGATATATGCCTGATCCTACTGAACGGAATCGTATTAAACCGTGATAAGATTATTTATAGCGATATTCTCAAACTAGCAAACAAATCAATATACAAGCAGAAGGCACTACCTACTTCTGCGTCGTAGTACGAGATGTATGAATGTTATGAAAGTTAATAAAAGAGGTATCATAAAATATGGCTCCATTTACTACAAAAGCAGTTAAATATTAATTCTTTACCATAAAATAAGGCCTTTACTTAGTTTTTAACATAACATCACGCCTATATTACCCAGATAGGTGCGGCAGAGGTGTATAACACTTCACCTATTATGTTTAGGTCTCACGGGATAGGGGGTGAGCCTATCGCCATCCACCGGGCACAATTCCAACTCAGTGCTGGTATTGTGAATTTCCTGACAGAAAGTACTCAAATATGTGTGAGCGTATACGCTAACCACTAGACCATCGGGGATTTCATACCTTTACTACAAAATAAGACCTTTACCTAGTTTTTACCTTTCAAAATGATACATCCCAAATAGAAATCAGTTAATTGGAGCAGAAAGATTAACGCACGCAGTTCGTGAGGCAAATTTAGCGGTAATCTTAATGCCACATGCTTTAGGGATGACTGCTAATAAATTACAGATATTGCCACACTTTATCACACAAGTTCGTGAAAGTTCGGGCTTAAATCACTTTGGTAGTAAACAATGTGAACACAATACATAAAGAGGTTTTAATTGTTCTTTATCAACGGCCACAGCCTATATCTTAACTGTAAAGTACCTACAATTTATGTAAAGTACTCGATCCATCAACTGAAGTAACTATTGTTTTGCGTATAATATTCATACATTATATTTGAAACATTCTAGTTACGAAACCAACATTTCTCAGAATTGGTAAATACTTTTTTATTGATAAACAGAGCAAGCGGCACGTAAACTGGTGTATAATATCCATAATATATATATCTGTGTGGTTCATACGGTACACTAACTTATCTATAGAACGGACCACGGAGCTCTGATTACTGGAATCCAATCACGTCAAATATTAACAACGTATTAGTAAGCCCGTGAAATTGTTGTTTTGTAGCGCTAGCGCAAACCTTAATTGTATTGGTATTATATACCTACCTCCTTCATCTCATGCTTATGTAACAGTATGAATTTAAGTGCACTAGATGCTGAGTACAGCCGTTGAGTACCCCAATACGTTTAAAATAGAAGATGCGTTGCTATATCGATAAAAGTATAATCTCATTATCAGGCTGTTTTTCAGTTGTCAAGGTTAGTGAGAGATACATTATAACTTGAACGAATACAAAAGTGACACAATTCAAAAATAATACCGCACACAGCTGTCGCTTCAATTTGTTTGAGTTATGATTTATCCTTTGAGTAACGTTTACTTGACGATTGTAAAACATGCCATAAGTCTAGTCCTTACCTAACTATAGGACAACTATTTTACGAAAAGGCTAAGGTGAGATGGTTGTGCTTTATTTGAACTTTTACAATACCATAAAACTTTTTGTATTAGAAAATATCTGCAAAATTGTATTACTCTGCCAGTTTCAAAAGAAATAAACTTCCTTATCGCGGAGCCTTAAAAGCCGAAACTTTTCACATTATCATTGTTTAGAGGCAGCTAGCTTACGTGTGCTGAAACATACATAATTATGCTATTATAGACTCAACGCCCTCTATGCGTCACTCTCAGTGAATGCACTTACTTGAAAGTTTAATTTTCAACAAATTCGAATGTTACGGCCTCTACATTGAGCGAGTGCAAAGAGCTAGCGGACCGCGCTGTTTGTACTCAAAGTGCAGACCAAGGAAAGTAATTATTTGCGACTTACTTCTACAGATGGCGCTATAAAACCTCTACAAGATATTATCAAGCGATTAAATCAGACCAAATGGGTGCATTTTCTAGATTACTTTTATCTTAATATAGTTCTAAACTTTTATGGCATTGTGACGTCTAGCAGAGCATTCAGATATTTTAATAGGAATTAAAATTATGTACTAAATGGAAATGCACATAATTGTTAAAAGATATTTAATTAATGTAGGTGTCTTATTTAGCATAATCATCCTTCAAGTCGGATCGATTGTTATAAAAATTATAAAAGCAAATTAAAATCTTTTATTTTAATATAATTATGTGTTTTTTTATGTTATAAGCAAAAATTGTGTCATTTCAAACTTGTATATATATTGTTGAATGACATTAAAGTTTCACGAGTATAATAAATCAATATACTTATGTCTCCTATGCAAATTACACAGTCTCAAATCCAATAATGCAGATAACATATATATTAAAAAAAACTGGCTTCATAAAAACTTTTCAATGTATGTCGAATCTAAGCATTTGTTTGTGACATATATTTCTTGCTTCTATTTGCTTACCATAAGGCAACATTCGCGCATACCTAGTGATATTTAATAAGAAATACCAGTTCTAAAATATGTCTAACGTCATAACATACATAACTAACATAATACATATAAAATTGGAAAGAAACTTATACCCTCGCGACCTTGCCGCTCACTACATGCTCACAAAATAGCTATTTAAGATCTCGTGTTTCTAATCGACTCCGGTAACAGACAAATGCCAATATCACTCACACAATATACTCGTAGTTCCAGGAATTATGACAAATAAGGTTTTCCTGCCTCTTCTAAAATATCAAGAAATATATAAAACAGTTCAAGGATGTGACCTATATATATGTTATTCTTATGAAGAAATCCATGACTCCGAAAATTCCACATAATGACGTTATCTGAAACATCATATCTTCGTTTCCGAGAAAGAATATAATAAATAATAATATTAACAGAGAGGACATTCACAATTCTTATAAAATTCTGGATGTACCTATTTATAAATATGACATCGTGACGCAGCCGCCTAACAGTAATTCAGTACACTCTGGGACCCTGGGTGCAAAAGATCAACCCGAAAATTGGTCTTAGAAAATGTTACCGGCAATATCATGAATTTGCCGGCGATTTATTTATACACTCAGGGTTTTAAGATCTGGTACTGAATCACTGGAAAGTGGCTAACGATGTCATTTAACATACTTTACTCAAATTAATATCAGAGACTTACGTTGCTAATGTGTGCATGAAAGGAGCCTCCCCGAGTGACGTACAAATCGATTCCCTACGTCCGGCGCACCCTGGGCAATTCGCGAGTTCTCCAAAGCGAATTGGCTAATCCTTTCACCACGATGGCAAGTCAAATAAAATTTGACTCAGCCATCGACACGACGAGGATGATGATGTTGCTAATGTGTTACCCTTTATGAGAACTCTCCGGTGCCCCTCTGCATATTGCCATAGCACGTCCCCGGGGCGGCTTTCCCGCCCCGTCTGTTCGCGGTTCGAGACGGTACATGTAAAACATGATGTTATAGTGGTCTGTGGTAAAACGCCCAAAACATAAATAACATCATAACTGTTAAATTCGTCTATAATTTGACTTACAATCAAACATTATGTCAAATCGCATTCCATTTTATAGAAATAATCAAACTCAATAAAGTGAAATCAATTATGGCACAAATAAACTCATCATTTGTTGTATTTGCCTCATTAGTCTTTTTATAAAATTGAAATACAAAATGAAACATGAATTTAGTAAAATGACTCGGGCGTTAACACTTTTTAACCATTATATCGTTCGTACTACGAAAAAAATTACGCTTCTTAAAATACTTAAGATAAAATAACTTCAATCTTCTTCTTCGTCTAGAACTCTAGACTTCACTTTTCGACTACATTTAGAATATAATAGAAAAACATAATAGAAAAACATTTATTCCAACAACAAGTACTTAGCAACAAAGCAGACAAAGCAGTTGAGGATACTGGAAGATAAAACATCAAATATTTTTTTACAAAGAGTAAAAGCTGTAAAACAGAATTGGAGACCCTTCTGGAAGGATCTACTGTTCAGTTTTAGCTAAGTGATGGTTATTTTGATTGACCAGACGGATAGACGAGTTTGATAGACAAACGATTGTATAATTAAACGCTATCTAAACCTATATATAGCGCATCTAATCCAGTATGTCTTACGAAACTAATTATATTTATTAAATTATTCTCATAGGTTATCACATCTTCTTTTGTTTTATGAAAATTAAATATATCTCCAGCTCCAATAGATTATTTATGATGTAACTTTATCTTTAAATAGTTTTAGAAGGCACATACTACCTATCTAACTTGAAATGATTAATTAATGCACTTTGTTTATATGGCATGTGACTACTGTTTGACCACTTAGACGTGTCTAATGATTCTTCATTAATCATCAATTCTGGTTATAGAAACTAGCTGCCAGTAAACAAATATCGTATGGGCTTCGTTTTTTGACCTGTTGTCCGTGACTTTATGTATCTTGATGTCGAATAAAAAGTATTCTAATTTGCCTTGGCATTCCATATTATGTGGTTTGAATGTTTTTTTATTATTCTTGGTCTTGTTTTATCTTCTGCTACCTGTAACAAAAATACACATATTCAAATTCTATGTCTTTGAAATCACCGAATATGTTATATTTCGGATTTATTGTATACATTCAGTTTTCACTTCAAGGCATTAAAATCTCAATATTACATCGAAATCAATTCTTATGTTATAATAATATTTCCGTTATCATGATTTATATATTTTTTTGTACTTACCTGCAACATAATAAACAGAGGTTCACAATTTTGTCTTCTTTTTCGTCGTGTCGATGGCTGAGTCAAATTATTTTGACTAGCCATCGTGGTGAAAGTATAAGCCAATTCGCGAGTTCCCCAAAGCGAATTGGCTTATCCTTTCACCACGATGGCTAGGCCCAGGGTGGCCCAGGGTGCGCCGGACGTAGAGAATCGTTGTGTACGTCACTCGGGGCGACTCCTTTCATGCACCCCCACAAGGGTACAATCAAATACAAGTAGCAACTATCGGTAAAAAAAGAAAAACAATGTCACGGTTTCTTATGCAATAAAATTAAACAATGGTACATTTAAAAAAGATTTATTAATTTATGCGACTATTTCCGTTAATGATTTAAGCATTGCTAATTAAATGGTAAGTTTAGTAATATTAAGAACCATGAAAGGCAAAACGGAAGCTCCGTATCTTACATTTACCGAAAAAATATGATTGATATCAGCAATACCTACCTTTTAAGGTTTATGAATCGATTAATAATGTTACTTTAAAGCTTTGTTTGTTTTTCGTGGGAATATTTAATTTATTACACAGAAACACCTCGGTCTCAATTAATAACAGACTAACATTGTTTTATGAAATAGGTCCCAAAAGTGGAAAATCATTTTAGGGATACTACATTCATCCCAGCAGAAATTAAATTAACTTTAATTCAAAAAATAAAACTGATTTTGGCCGTGCTTGTCAATTACAAACACAATTAACAGAATATAAAATTAAATCTACCTACATTCATAAAAATAAAAGTATGCTAAAATGTTTTATAAGTTTAAATTCAAACGAGAATATTGTGGCTAATGGCATATACTAAATTGTGGTTGCACGCCTTGATATTTTATAATGTACATACTTTTCAATTGATGTTTGATATATTTTTTGACATTAGTCACAGGTCATAAAAAATAGCTCACTCAAATCTATACAATGATATTATATAGTATAGATTTCAGTCAGGTATTTTTATAACACAAAAAAACAATAATGCAAATGACACAATAGTAATAAAATTACATGATTTATGTCAAGTTTTATTTTATTGCCTTCTTTTATTTTGAACGCATATCAAGGTGTGGCTTAAGTGGTCACCTCCTTACTGATAACCAAGTGATGGAAGTCAAAGTTTTTTTAGTATCTATAAGTACAAAAGTACTATATTATTTTCGTAATCCAAGGCAAACTGATCCTGTCTCCGAAAAGTTATAAAAAAATATTCTGAGTAAATAATGCAAATGCTTCGCGATACTTTAGTACACTTGTACCTACTTGTAACAAAGAAATACAAAAATGCATAAACAAGAACTAAAATAACTAATTATTCTCGCTAATTCACATAACTACATAAACTTACAGTTATTCTGAAAACAAACAAAGCCAATGCAATACAATTCTTTATTGATAACTCAATGTTACATGTCAGTTTTTTTCATTTTCTTATAATATGTAACAAATATCATTATTAATAATAAATATCAAAATACATAAAATCAAATTAAATAATAAATAACATTAAAGTGTGTCCGAAACGAAAATAATTGATACTGACATAGACATTTCACTAATTACTATTAAATTTTTATGCCGCGAGCCAAACAATATGCAAAGCCAAGTACAAAAAATACCGCTGATAAGCGATTATTTACTTATATAAAGCTCAATTACTTGTTATAGAACTCACATTGCCTTCAACATGATTGCAGCTATTGATCGTGTCATTAAATATTAATACCATATAACTACTTACTGGTGTTACATAATTTATGGTTCATCAGCATTCAAATTTCTCTTTGAAAAAGAAGTGGTTTCATCGCCTGCGAATCTTAGACACTGTAATTCATTATGATGTTGTATTTCATATTATAATTCCCGCCATATTTCTGCACATTTTCATCTTCCATTTTGGCAAGTTGCCATAAGCAGTTTTCTGACAAAGGCTTGTAGATATGGCGAATTGAGTTTGATACTTAAGCCATATTCCATATTGAATAGCTACAAAAAGAACAACCTATTCAAAATATTCAGAGCTGAAACGAATATGAGTGAACTCAATAATAAAGTTTTTATCAGAGCGTTGCGTCTGTAATTAAAGATTGCATTGAAATTCAGAGTTCTTTACATAACTGTAATAGCATCAACATTTTGAAGGCACTCATTCTACTTTAGGCAGTAAATCAGCACTGCAAATACGAGCGGCGCGGCGCCTCGCTGTCGAGTAAGAAATGTATTTTTCTGAGTAAACTTAGAAATAGAGCATACAAAGTTTTCAGAATAAGCAGTTGTTAGTACAACTCTAATAAATCTAGACTAGTGAATTTTGGAATCCAGTGAAACTTCAAACATACGCACTAAAATGCATAGATTATTTATTAGTATGTTTGTTTTACTGCTTTGATTTATTTCAGATAATTTATTCTAAAACTTTCTTTTAACTTGATTTATGGGTATAATGTTTACAAAATAAGCTTTGATAAGTTGCTTAAATTTATTCTTAAATTCAATTTAAGTGCGTTAGTGACATTCCAAAAGCTTTTTTTTTTATTTGACTTGTTTTTCAAGTGGTAACGGACCAAATCTACTACGCATATTAAATTTATACAGAATCATGATAATTATTCAATGCACGAGTCTATTTAATTTCAATACATGATCGTCCTCAAGAGAAGAGTTTGAAATATATTAATCGATGAAAAATGCCACACGAGGACTAGAACACAACACACATACACACATACACGCATACAACGCTTATACAAACACTCATATCCACTCCCACTCACACACACACTATCACTCACACACACACACTCACACACACACACACACACACATACACACACACACACACACACACACACACACACACACACACACACACACACACACCTACACACACACCTACACACACACACCTACACACACACACCTACACACACACACCTACACACACATAAACTCAAGGCAGAGTAGTACGCAATACGTCCTAAGTTATTTTTTTGAGCGTCGAACGCTATCTTCTGAGATACAGGCTACAACCTAGTTCAGAAGATAGAGTCACCATTTATTAGATAAATTTTACCACCAAACTAACTATGTACTGCCACACATAATATTGTATAATTTACCTATTAGTAAATTATTTGTATTATACATTATGCTACTACTGATGTTGTGAAATTGGTGAGAAATAAACATTTTTTCATTTTCATTTTCATTTCAACCACGAACTGAATCACATGTAAACCAGGCTACGCTTCAGGATTGTTTGTCTATCTTATCATTTGATTGCTAGACTTGCGAAGCTACCCTTGTGCTTAACCTTATTACTTATGATAAATAATATATTTTCTGCGCTACTAGACAATTACGTTTTAATGTACTTACAAAGCAAAATAATAAATTAATGCTGGGTACACTTGACCGATTTATCTCACGTTCAAATCCCACCCACTTAAACCAAATCTATTGTAGTAATCCGTAATAAGTGCAAGGTCTATAGATTAATTCGTTGACAATTTGCAACGGCCTATTGTTCGCAACTATCAATCTAATTCAGTTATCCAAGTGCCTGTTAATATGCAAATTAACTTGAATAGGCTTGTTTTGAATAAAACAACAGGATATCAAGCGGTAATGTATTTATAATATTCATTACTAAAGTGCTACTAAATTGAATATATTTTCGGCAACAAGGTCGCTGAAAAGTGCAATTCATTTATCATGAAATGACTGCCTCGATGGTCTAGTGGTTAGCGAATGCGCCTCTCACCGCGAGGTCTCCGGTTCGATAATTGATAACGCCGTCAGGATATTCACAATAGCAGCATGGAGTAAAAATTGAGCCTGTTGCGTGGCGATAGGCTCGCTCCCTATCCCATGGGACCTAAACATAACAGGTGTGGGTGTTGTACGCCTTTGCCACACCCTTCTGAGTAACATGTTATGTAAGTATGTATGAAAACTTATTTAAATATGGTTTGAAACGATAAATATTAGCTTTGCTGTATTCTGTTCGATATGCATATTGACTTTATAGATAGATAGATAGATAGATAGAGAAAACTTTATTTGCACATTAAATTTGTAACAAACATACAAAGAAATAGGTACTTAAAACTATAACGAACAAAGGGCGGCCTTATCGCTTGACGCGAACTCTTCCAGGCAACCTTAGGATGGACATAATAGAATGGATATTTGCGGTAGATTATTACATTGGATTTGTTGTTTATATAATATTAAAGTTGAAAAAATTAAGAATCCAGCAGGACTCAAACCTGCACCCTCTGGGTATACGTCCCAAGTGCTTTGCCAGTTCAGCTATGGATTCGTATGCTGCTAGACTCGAAATTAATCAACTCTTTTTACTTTTATGTTATATAAAATACAAAAAGGCATAGCAGAGCTATAATTTGCTTTAAAATATTACAAGTATGCATATTGACGTTTGAAATTAATAACATTTCGATACCCACGTTTAACTTTTATTTTGTTTTTACTTTGAGGAGCACTCTGAGGTATTTAAAGAGTTGTTAGGAAATCTAGACTTAAATTCATTGCACACGATTGAAATGAGGTTACATATAATATAGGTTTACCCAATACACCTACTAACGCTCACCAATGAATGAAGTTGTCCTTTGTCAGTGAAATTGATCACCTTTCAAAGTTAGCTAAAAGCCTTTATTATAAATAGGTTTAGTTCTTCTAAAAATAAGGACGACGTTTTGGTGTATGGTTCTCAATAGGCTGAACGAATGATAAATTGATTTTTTGCCTGGTGAAGCTAATTATCTCATTCCGACCATTGTCATTTCCTATACAATATTAATATTCGTTGATAAATTTGAGGTGTGGAACAATATAGCTGTGACCTTTGTCGTGTCATGCGGATTCATGCATGCGTTAGTGTGACTAAATCATTTACGGACTATCTTAGACTCAACTCACCTGAGTAAATGTCACGAACACTGACTAATGCAAGGATCTTGTAGATATCAGTATAAGTTCTCTGAACTAATGTTATAATTTAAGTATAATAGGACTCGCTTATCTGACTCATAGGTTTTACAAGTTTGCTGCACCTAAAGACGTAAACAAGAATCTATACGATAATTAATTTGGATTATTCATTCGTAAAAATCATGCTATTTGCCCAAGGCTTGTGAAGGTCGATATTTATAACAACAAGAGACAAAATACCTAGAGAAGACTCACTTTTGGCCTATTATTAATTCAAGTCTCAAGTAAAAGAAGGACTTTATACACCACAGTTCTAGTGTTTTGTCGATGGATTTATCGAGAAAAATAAATTACAGGACTTTTGTTCGACCAATAAAGCCTGCTTGCTGGCTTCTGTACTAACGAGACAACAACATTTCCCTAATACTATTCAAAGCTATGCAGGCAACATGCAAAATTTGAGGTGTCATCGCAACAGCCTGTCTGGTCTAAATGCTATATTTTCGTTATACATTTTGCTGAGTGCATACTAAGCTTTACATATTGGTATGTGCGATCTCTAAAAATAGCAAATCGTTATGTTTTGACTTTCATAATGACCTCACGGTCGTAGCAATGAACATTTGAACATAACTGATTTGTTCTTTAATGTAGTGGTTAAAGATAATAAAGCCACAGACTTTTTAATTACCAAAGCTATATAGAACGTGACTCGGTAATACATTTACGATAATAGGTATATTATGAACCACTAAAGAATTTAACTACATGTATTGTGCATAGTTTGATAAATTGGTTTGTGTCTACAATTTCTTATAAACTAGAGCTAGATTTTAAATAGGATGCTATAGCTGATGGGTACTAATACGTTTGGGATTTTGACGATACCACCGATATTAGGAAAACTGCCCTATCTTGCATATATACCAATGAGAAAAGTTTTATTAGAAATAAATCCCAAACGACATTGCAATGAAAAAGATGACTGTATACTGGTTCCACAGACAAACATGTTCATAATACATTACCATCCATAATAAAGATTTAAGTTGGACAAATACAAAAGTAATATGGGTTAAACTTTAATATTATTAAATTTTATCATATTTAAAAACCTTAAAGTTAAACACCTATTACGTTAGAATGAAAACACGGCGTTTGGGAGTCTTCCCTCAATACTAAAATTATTGTAAAACAACTTTTCTCTTCGCAAACTATTCGTTTCATGACCTATGAGAATGAGTCACATTAGTTTCTTAAAATACTTCATAAAAAATACCCTTTTACATACTATACATATTTTCTAGACCTAGTCCTGTTGGGGGATGCCCTTTTCATGTTAGAGGACACACCAAGTTCATTCACACGTTGCAGTTGTACTAAGACCTGCATTGTCATGTTGTTCCGCTATAAAAAATCCTTAGCTGGAATGTAAGCTGACGGAAGTACGTTCCTATTCCAAAATTGATGACTAATATTTTGTTAATTACAATCTGAACAGGATTCTATCAGTTTGTTCTGGGGAAAGAAGCCATGCTTCTTATTTATTTATCTAACCAAAGGTTTTTTACCTGCGTCAATGATTACTACTCCGCTCCCGTGAGTTACAGCGTAATATAACCTTCATAAATAAATAAATGAGCTATCCATTGCTAAAAGAATTCTTTAACTCGAAACAGAAATTCAGGAGTAGTAAAAGTATTTACTGACACAATATTACTATTTCATATTGCTTGATATCCATTGAGCGCAATCATATCGTTTATTATTGGGACGGACCGCCTTAAGCAGTGACCATGAAATGCTCATTAGAGGAGACATCCGATATTTTGGAGACATATTTTCCGTCGCTATCCGAAACGGCTATTGAGTTACGTCTTAGAGTCTCAGACTATTGTTGTGTGTCCAATCATGTGAAAAGTTAAATGACAAGAAAAAATATTATCCTGGATTATTTTGTCTACCTATATATCTACGTAGAAGATGACAATCGCTTTCTCAATAATTTTCTTTAGGAAAGTAAAGCAAATGCTAAAAATTCAACAGAAACTTATGCTGAAAGATATGACTTTATTGTTAAACCAGTTGCAGAATTTCAATATCTTACATTATCTGCAGGGAATATCAATTCTTTTTCAAACCACTTTCTCGTCGGTTGATCAAATACAAGAACTACATCTAAATTGGAATATTCATAATAATTATTTATGATAGCCTAGAAACAACCCAGCAAAGAATTTCGCAGTACAGTGAATGCCTGGCACCCGTCGAGTACACGTCACGGCGTTAGTTCGTGCCTACAATGACAGGTGGCGCAACTATCGTCTCCATGGCGCCACACACCTTCGGAATTTATTATGAACGGGTGGGCTTCCTCACGATAATACTTCGAAACGAATGATATATTTTATTAACATATCATTATCGGCTATTTAGCATCCGTGACCGATTCGCAATAACTCCATTAACAAAGGAGCGGTTTCTCGAACAGTAAAAATTATACCTGTATGGACTTACGAAACTATAATTACAAGTATAATAAGTGCGTATAACAATCAGGAAGCCGTAAGTCACATAAAAACTCGTACAAACGTAGACAGGAAACCCATTGAACGCCAGGCATTCGAGCTAGCAACTGGACGGGGAATGAAAACTTTATTCTATGTCATTGACTCGCTTTTGAACACGACAGTTAGCTTTGAAGAATGACAGAATTTGTGTTGAGTAAGCTCTTGAAAAATCACACGTTTATCATACTTGTAACGGTAATTGGCTCTTTAAATAACGATTTACGTTCGCAGATTACTTGCCACCAAGCATTTTGTTTAAAAACTACAAGCATAGGCTATGTCCAGTTTGAATTAGGCCAGCATTATTCGTATATGACAAAAATAACTTTATAACTTTAAACAATCGCAAACGTATAGCTCTGTGTCACTGGCGCCATTGATCGCAATCGAAATTGGCACAGACCCTAAAGGCAGCTATTTACGCTGAATTCACAAATAGAGAAGCCTCGTTTCACCTTTTGATATTATAGTTTGTTAGTCTACTTATAGCATTTACATTAATTACATCGGTCTTGATAAAATGGAATGACGTTCTGTTAATGAAAAATGTTGTATGTCGAGTATAAGATTACAAATGGAATAAGTAATATTTTTAATTTATCCTGTTTCTATAGGCACTAATTGATAGTGAAATATTTTATTACTAGATTTGTTCAATCAAGTTAATCAAGTGTACAAACTTAGGATAAAAGTACGTAACATGAACCCGTTTTAATTTATACAAGAAACATTATGGCCATAAAAACTTGTATGAGAGCTTGTTATGTTCAAGCTGTATAATATGAATAAAATTGTTTTATTGATAATAATCAACAAACATTTATACTTTTCCTGCCTTACGCTTTGTTAAATTATGTACAGAAATTCAATGAGCAATAAACTCTAATCCCCGTTCCTTCAGTTGCAGACTTAAGTTTAGGTTTATTGTACCATCTTGTTTATCGGTCATATCATCTCCAATACTTTTAGCATAATAAAATTTATAAATGCTTTTATGAAAAATTCAGAAAATACAATTTGTGTTTTATACTAAAACTATATGATTACTCCGAGATCAATTCACTTGATTTTAAAATGTTGTTCCATAAATAGCAGTATTTTTCTTTATGTTAAATAAAACCAAGTTTTTAAATTATATCTAAAGTGATAATAAAACACATTATATAAGACATATATTAAGCAAACATATCGCGAACTTGAGAGGGCCATTAATCATTTAATATAGGATTCAGATTTTCTTCTCAAGATTCATAAGATCTGTGACCCTTGCGAATTGTCACGATGTCACCGACGAGTTCACTTACCGTTAGGTATTGAGATGGCTCTTATCTTTGCACATACATCAGACCAGTTTTGTGACAAGTTCTCAGCTCGAGTGTCTCAATACTTTAGTGCTTTTTACATACACTTCTTAAGCCATATTTTCATACTAACGTAATATGGGTTTAACTTTAATATTATTACGTTTTATCCAACAAACATGCATTTTAGTGCTTTAGATATGATTTGTCTATAAAGATAGATAAAAACGTATTAATATTGAAGTTAAACTCATATTACTTTTGTATGGAAAGCAGTCAAGCTACTGTTCCCAAAATTCCAAATATTAAAATATTGGTGATATTATTTATTGTCAGTCAGTATGTAAATACATTGACATTGATTAAGATAGAATTGATCGAATAAATATTTCTTAAAACTCAGACTTGTGTTAATAATTTTATGATATTCGAAATGAGGAAATTACCAAGGTATCTTAATAAACGAATAGATCTGATAGATTGCTAGACCCAAATTAAATGTGCTATGATATAAATCGTCTAATTTGTTATTCTCTAGGCATCCTGATCGACGTTTTTATGTCTACAATTAAGTTTTTACGCTCGTGCAATCAGGTGCATTTTGATAAATTAACTGAGAAGTTAGCTGGTAACATTTAGTAATAGTTAACAGCCTTGATATCTTGATCAGTCGCTCACCATCTATATTATTATATTATTTTTTTGTTATTTTATTTTACAATCTCCGTACAAAGAGCAACCTGCTAGGCAAACCAAACTGAGATGGTCTTATTTAAACCAGACGCTCCTAACTACCGAAATGCAATCCATTTGGATAGCCTCGACCTTCACATGTTTTGAGGCTTCTTCAAATAGTTAAAGTAGGCCAAACCATATAATCCTTTTTTGATTGCCAATAGACCAAATTAATTACGTAATGAGATATCAGATCGTGTATATGAAATAAAATTTGTTAGTGAAATTGCCAATCGATCTATATATCTATGAATTTCTTAATCGACGCGGGCGTATCAAGTGTATCAGATATATTTGGTTGCGTACGAGGCCATAGAGAACACGACCCGCTTGGCTCTACTCTCCTCCCAGGCATAGACAATTCTATTGATGCAAACCCTTGAGCGTTACAACACCTAGTCCTTAGCATTTTGGCGCTAAACACAAACTATAACCTAATAGCTATGTGATTAACCTCGGCAGGAGTTAAATATGTCAACAATAATGCTCTTAGACTTATTCATTACACATTCACACCTATGCCGCTATTCGTAATCTAACCGTATTGTGATCAAGTAAAGGTTCGGTTATAAGTTCAGAAGTTGTAGCGTACCTAATAAACGTAATTATCATCGTATTCATCCAATGCTGTAATGTATTTATGTATATTACGTATAGTATACACTGTTGGTAATACCACATTGTCAGATTTACAGAAAGCTCGGTCGTAATATAATCCGAATAATAAGTATCATTCATAAACAAGAACTCTAGTAGGAAACACGTTTTTCTTATCGACAGAAATTGCGTGCACTGAAGAATATTCAACAGGATTATGCGACTATGTTGCATCGAAATGAATAATATCCATACTGCATAGGCAATAAACTCATATTGAGTTGGCAACAGCCACCTTTCAGCTCAAGGTTGAAAATTGATATTTTAATTCACGTGACATTGCTCACGAATGCAAATGAATTCTAGTCTCTAGAGACCGAGATATATTATTTTCATCGATTAATTTATGAATGCAACTTATCTAAAAGTCATATTAAGTAATTTCATTGCACTAGAATGTTAGTTTACTTCATAATAAGTAACACATTGCATGCAAGAATAATGCTTGATGACCTGATAATCATCGCTTTGCCGTTACTTCCATTCGCCTCGCCACGCAAGGAAATAAAGCAATACTCGCCTAAAATTTCAATGAACCGAGACGGATATTTTGCATAGCAATAATTTAATCTTGCACAAATATTATGTATTCCTAGGCGCGCGGCAAAAATAAATTTTCCGAATGGTGTGTTATGGAGGAAGAGTGAGACCTCTGTTTTTCTCTTTCGTGGTCATGTAAATAGTGAAACGGGTGGCGCGACGGTCGCAAGGTCCCTCGACCGGAGTGGCTAGAGCCGCAGGCGCAAGCACGCGGCAAGTCTCGTAAGTAAAAGTAACTTTTAACAATACCTTGGCGGCGCTTGCGCGCTGCGTACGTCAGTTTCGCCAACTCCTACCGCGCGCCACCACATATCGCTCTTTTTCTTTTTCGGGCATCGAAACCGTAGCCAGTGTCTTTTCGTCGATTAAAAAAGTTTTCCGCTACGTGTTAAGTTGGGACATTTTTACGGTGACTTACATTGGATTTTTACTGTGATTTGTTTAATACTTTTGTGTATTTTTTAAGACGACGCAAAAGTTCAATAACGTTAATGAGAATTTGAATATTTTGTAGTTGTTGTACTTGCCGGCAATATTGGATGTTACGCTCACTTGAACGTAAGTTATTTTTGCATTTGTTTGGTATTTTAAGTTAACCTTCTAAGTTTTATTGGTTGTTAATTCCGCTTATTTTACGTAGTTTTTCCTTGTTATATTGGCGGGTTTCATTTCCCCTCGCGAGTTAATTTTCGATGCGTGTGTACTGGGTTGGTCGTACGATATTCTTACATATTTATTAATGAGGTGATGAAAGTGGTCGTGCGTTTCCCGCCAGTGACTGCTATGTGGTCACCCGGCTAGTCGGTGAGCGAGTGATTAAATCAACTTGCAATCGGATCAAAGAACTGGTTTTAAACTTATTGTAGACACGTGTCGCCGACCAACATAGATGTATAACTTTATAGGCTTAATAAATAGTCGTAATCATTAGAAACCCAAAACTCTAAGCGATAAATTGGTTATTTGCTTAGGCTCTGCATCGTCCTCAATCAAGTTTTCACATCCTTCTAATACGCCGGTTTTAACAGGTTCTATATAAATAAGTATTACGTTCTTAACCAATATTAGTTGCTTAATGACGTTAGCAGTATCGATGGCAATTCTTGTTTTTACATGCTATTACTTTTGTACAAAAGACTTTACATATAAATACACGACGAAGCAATTCATAATCGCATTGGCATGCATGGGTTACGTATCAATCAAGATGCATTTATTTCATCGAATAAATTCGCATTGTTTGGTTGGAAAATTCGTATAAATACATATTGGACACAATCGAAATTTTAATAGTGTTTTTATTACGACTTGTATATTAGCAAATAAGGTTATTTTGAAATGGCAGTGACAGGTAAATAGAGCGTTATGACAACACAAAAAACAGGGCAAAATACTAATGAATAAAGAATCGAACTTACATTTGCACGTTCAAAATTAACAAGAAAATTTGCTAACTTTTTTACAATAAAATAACTAGTACTTATTTTTATCTTTCTTAAGAAAATATCAGTCCTTTTAGATTACGCTAAGTAGATAATATAGCTACCTTAAGTGATATTGTTTTATTGGTTTCAAAATGTAAACCAAAGAGCTGATTGCTAAGTAAGATTAGGTTACAATTATCCTGTTATTATTAATTATTATTCCTTCATTCAATATTGTTTTACAACCTACTAGTACCAAACACTTTTATTAACATCTGCTTTGGATAGCCTTACCACTCCAATCTACGTAATATGGCGTCTTATACAGGATGGATGCGACCTAGCCACATATTATTGAAACCACAGCTTCCATACCGTACGTCATTTCCACCAAAACAAATTTACATTTTTTTTTTTACTCAACGGGTTGAAATGTATATTGACCACGTATGGAAGCTGTAGTTTCAATGCGCCATGTCGCATCTACTCTATATAAGTCACTGCAATAAAAGGAAAACTATGTAATGTCACCAATAAGGACAGAACAATATAAGTTTAACATAGACACAAAAGACTAAACATGGTTATTATCTAACGAAATATTAAATATGAAATATCGAAATTAATCGCTACAACAAATTAACATGGTAAATATCTCGTGATATCTAATATTTCGTAAGGCAAAAATACTATGAAGAGGCACCAATGGTGGATCATTGGCACCATAATAACACAAAAAATATCTATATATATAAAAGAAAGTCGTGTTAGTTACACCATTTATAACTCAAGAACGGCTGAACCGATTTAGCTGAAAATTGGTGGGGAGGTAGCTTAGAACCGGGAGAAGGACATAGGATACTTTTAAAATATTTTCGAGGGCAACATTTTATCGAGGGCGAAGCCGCGCGGGGCAGCTAGTTAATTATAATAACAGTATTTTTGACAGTTTTATGTTTTGCACTGTTGATTTAACAGATTACCAAAACTGTCAGAATTGACAACCATGGTATGGTATCGACGTATCGACCATTCTGTTACTATTGAATTAGCCAACTTGGAGTCCAGCTGGTTCAGAAGCAGGCAAAAGATCAGCAGACCTCAGGGATTTTAAACTATCGAAAGTCCGCCATAATTGCCTCTTGTACATTTCAATCACGACGCCTCCATACACGACTATTTTGCTTTCTACATCTATTTGCAATGCAATAGGTACGAACATTACGAACCACATTTAACTGCGGTGCCGTTTTAGGAATTATTTTCCCTTATAAATATACAATGATTGCTCTATCGGCTATATAAGCTATTATATTAACAAGATCATTGTAGATCGATTATGCTTAACATTTCCTTGTTTGCAATGCATCCGTGTAGGTAAACATAGTTATTACTGCATTTATGTATAGTATAGTTTTCAACTAGGTAGAGCTTTTATAGACAAATTACGGTTCGTATACGCCAGGAACCCATGTATTAATTCTGATAGTGAGTTTCAGGAAGAGTTCAGGTGATGGTTAGAGTACATTGTGTATTTTTTTATATATATCATTTGTCATATTTTCTGGCAACAATAGATAGATAGATAGATAGATAAAACTTTATTTGTGCATACAACATAGGATATACGAGTACATTTTGAACAAAAGTTTAAATGACAATACATGCACAAAGGGCGGCCTTATCGCTTAACGCGATTTCTTCCAGGCAACCTTTGGATGGACATGTTAAAGATTTACAGAATGGTAGTTTAAGACAGAAATGAAGAAGGATTATCTCAACAATATGTTGAGCTGTGGCCTTTTAGGCACCATCATAGTTTAGGATATCTGATACATGAACTTGGTTGCAACTTGCAAGTCTATAAAGTCACTGTATTAGTATTCTGTATTTATTTTTATTTTTTTGTTCCTCAATTCAACTTTTGTTTTGACTAAACTACTTAATTTATTTTTGGTGTTCAAATAAATATTTTTTACTTTACTTTACTAATGTTCTTTTCCACACTTATTCCGTTTGTGTCGTCGTCGTGTGCTTTATAAATCTCCGTACTCACATGCTGTTTTACTGAATCCAACACTACTTAAGATCCTCCACAAATTCAGTGCGAAGAAATCCGTTTTTTTTATTGAGCCTTGCGGTCCACATCCACATGTCTCACAGTTTTACTCGCCTTGGAGTAAAACTATCGAGAAAAACCGTACGTAACTACAAGGCATAAGAAAAAGTCTCGACTGCTTTTAATTTGAACGAGATTTTGACCAGGAAACGGCAATTTATATATTTGGCTGCCCAAAATTCTGTGTAATTAATTATTACATCCACCATTAAATGTCACAGTTTCGATCTTGTTACACAACTTTCAAACAACTAATTTCCTGAAATACGTCAATTACGTTGACGACTGAGATGGTAACACACTTCTGCCTACCTCTTCGGCAAGTTATAAGCGGAATGTTATATTATATTGGGCTCAATGATGGGAATGTGAGCTCAAACGTTTAAAATCGAGTCACGTAGCAGAAAAAACATTTAGATTTTATACGCAATACCCACATTCCTTACCATTTGCATTCACAAGAACCGTCCCAGTCATAAAACATTATTGCTCGCATTTAAAACCTTGAAGCCACATATTGATTTTCTTCTAATGTCATGGATGATGTAGTCATTCACTTCCAGTACTAAAACAAGTCTATGCAGGTACTTAAAACAGTATTTGACATCAACTGATCGATGAACATAATTGACGATCGGATGGCGGAGTGGGTAGTGTACCTGCCTGCGACGCCGAGGTCGTGGGTTCGATTCCCTCTTGAGACAAATCTTTGTGTGCATGAACATGGAGGTTTGTCTTAGTGTGTGGGTGTTTCTATGTATAATAAGTATGTATTTACAAAAGAAAAGTATATATGTATTAGTATCAGTTATTCTAGTATCCATAGTACAAGCTCTGCTTAGTTTGGGACTAGATGGCGTTGTGTGTGAGTTGTAATTTATATTTATTTATTTATAATAATAAAACCAAAAATTGAGGTTTGATCACAATATACCGTCTTTCACTCTTTGAAATGATAAAAAGTACAAATTGTTGGTCAAGTGGTTAGTGTGTACGGTCTCGGGATCGATTCCAAGGTCAAGCAAAGATGTTATTTGGGCTTTTGCCGTCATTCTTAATAGCATCACAGTGTTGGAATTGTCGTAGCAGCCCTATAGTTGGTCATAGACTCACCCCCTATCACCCCCTAAAATGAAGAATTGTGGGTTTTATACACTTCTACCACACCCATAAAGGCGTGATGTTATGGAAAAAGAACACCATGTTACGTTTTAGTTGTTGGTTGTAGCCTCTAGTTGCTTTTGAGACCCATACATTTTTCTAGCCTCATTTAAATCCAATCAAAACTTCAAGATCGTCTTAAAATACACTGCAATCATGCTCTTTTGTACTCATACCGCAAGCATTAAACGCCTTTTGCATCCAGTCGCATTTCAAAATATCGGTAAAGCTTAAATCTGATGAAATTGTATTTGTATCAATGTGAGGAAACAGCTTGTAAAATATCATTCGCAAATTATGTCGACTGGTTTTGGTACTTAAGGAATATGAGATTAATGCATTATCCATAAAGGTATTAATAGAATGTTATTTCAATTAAAGCAATCAATCAGAGCTGTTACGACCTCAGGCCATGGCGCAACTAATATCGCGCGCATAGCATTCCGCTTCATTGAACACTTTCCACGACCCCCTTAGAGAAACGCTGAAAACACTACCCGAAAACTTCATAAAAGAACCTTGATTTCACTGCCTATCCAATGCTTGTAAAAAAACTTTATAATAATAAACATTTCATGAAATAATTAGCCAATTTTGTCAGGCACGTTCCTAAAGTGCCCTGAAAAGGTTTTTGTAGAATGACATTGGTAGTGACTCTATTGTGGTAAATTAAATCTAATTGAATTATAACCCAACTCTTTCCATTTAGATCAGAAAAAGCGCATTCTGTAATATTTGTTTTTTAGCGACGAGGTAGCTATTTGACCTACTACATCATACTTTATGAACGGTTTATTTTTAAATAATTTATACTTTTCCTTTGTTTAAATAAACGATTTTATGTTTTGTTTTTCAGTGCCTTTTGACGAAATGTTTTTAAGATTTCGTACCCAAAAGGTAAAAACGGAACCCTGTTTTTTTTGTTCGTTTCTGCTCTATATTACTCACCAGGTTGTAACTCGTGGCCCGTGATAGCTACCGTTACCTTAGCTAGTACTTGAAATATTCACAAAATATTTAATAATATAATATATTATTAAATATTTATTAATTTTAAAAATAAATAGTGAAATTAAATTATATAAGGGGCCTCCCATACATAGACATGTTTTTTCTTGCCGTTTTTAATCGATAATAGTAAGGAAACGTAAGCGATCCGACTCGTAGTTGGCCGGTTTTTTGTGCATTCTTCTACATTAAAATGTATCTTCTATTTACACTATATTTACCTGTCAGGGCTGTCAGTCAATCAATCAAGCATTCAAAAACTTTCATATATACGTATTCAGTAGTGGATACTGAATATATGAACGATTTTAGACTTTCACTGTTTAATCTTTAAGAAGTTTTAGATTATATCCACGTTTACTCTCTACAGGCTTTTTTGAAAACCTTTCTCACTATTTGATGTCATCGCATCTAGTCCATTTTTCCTTCAACCCATAACGCTCTGCGTCTATCAGTCACAGTCCGATTTTATAATACACATGTAGCAAACGGTATAATAAGATTCATAGTACGTAACATGACAATACGTCTCACTGTACTGCAATATGTGTTTTCTGTCAGCAACATTGGATAACGAGGTGTTTCGACAGGTGTTTAGTATTCGACCAACACATGACCTCGCGTTGGCTCTCTAATGTCTGATGACTTTGAATCATCCCGGCCTTCAGCTTTTTGTTATCATAAATTACTTTTTAAACAACTTTTTCTGACAATTAAAATCGACCTTTCGTTTTGTGTTATTCATCCCAATAAGCTTTGAATTAGTGAGTAAATAAGTAATGATGTATAAATAAAACATTATTGTAATCGCTCATAATACAACTATTATTAAATACCAAAATGAATACTTAAAATAGACATAATAATATCATAATCTCTCGTCTCGGAGTCGATGCCCGGGTCGAGTAAAGTGTTATTTGTGAACTTTCCTTCAGAAAATTTACAATAGCAGCACGGAGTTGGAATAGTGCTCGGTGGATGGCGATAGGCTCACCTCCTATCCCTTGGGACCTAAATATAACAGCTAAAGTGTAGGTGTTGTACACCTCTGCCACACCCTTCTGGGTAATATAGGCGTGATGTTATGTTATAAATTATTATAAAAATATCTATAGATGAATGCTATTAATAAATGTTGATTACTTATCTCCTTTTAAATTGTCGTGTTAATAAAGAACTTCTTAATAATTGTAAAAATTGTAAATATTCAATTATTTACAAAAAAATGTAAATATTCAATTATTTATAAAAAAATGTAAATATTCAATTATTTATACAAAACAACGACTTTATTGCTTCGTTTTTCCTCTTTTGAAATAAATACAAATTGATACCTAATTTATTTGTTATTTTTGCAGTTATAGAAGCACCGTATCAAATTGTTAATTAAAAAGCTAGATTAGAAACATTACTAATTAAACGGGTCATTTAGTGAATTACCAAAAAACAGAATATAACTAGTTAGGTAGGACCACTAATTAACATGTTTGTGTTAGCTTTAAAAACTTGTATTTCTTGATTTAATTGCTTAAGAATAAAAACAATTAGTTAAGTCACGATTATTTGACATTCTTATGACCTATTGTGCAGCTCTTTATCTAGTCAGGTCTAATCTTTCAACGCACTTAAACATATTTACCTTTATTGCGGCTCATTCTGAACCTTACAGACAAAGAATCTCTTAGATAGAGTAACAGAGAAATAAATATGATTCACGTTTAACGGTGGTATACGTGCAGTCTAGTCGTGCAATAACGAACATGATCAAAAATTACATGTTAAACACCTATCTGTGCTAAATTATACTTACTAAGTCATTGAGAGAGTCAGTATTTGTTATCTATAGCGTCAATGATTGTAATTTTGTATGACGTACGACTTACCATCATGCACAATACTCAATTCTTTATTGCATGTCGACAACAAGCAAATTTACTGCACAAAACGGAATCGAAGTTTACCTACTCTAAAAGGTATTCAATGTCCACAAGCATCTAAAAATCCTAAAAGATTGCAGATGCGAATCATAATTGAAGGTTTTTATATAATAATGGATTCACCACACCAGAAATGTCAGGGTCTAACATCACCAACAAACCGGCACCTATCTATTAGTACTATATGGTGAGCGTGTCCCTAACCACATTATCGAAGGCTCTAACATTCTTTATTTTTATTCTACGCAAGTGTTATAAAATTGGCAGTTTGAAGGTCGTCGGGTCGCGGAAGACACCCCGCGATGCGCCCACTCGACTGTAGCTGACGCAAGCACGGCTATGAAGCAACTCCAACGTTACGTGCTTGCATGCCGTTGTCCGTACGACGACCTATTTAACGCATAACCCGTTTAAAAAGCAGTATAGTGACGTAGAAGTGGGCCTTGGCCCTTTTACTTAGCTCTACTTTTAGGGTATCGTTTTACCTCCACACTAACCCGTCACTAAATGTGGGGTAAATGAGCTCGTAAAACGAGGCCTCGCCGTCTCACATGTATCCTGTCAAAACAGGCACTGCTAGTATTTCTGTATTCCAACTCTTATGTATAGACACTTGCTTTGAGAAAATATCGTAATCTTTTGAGGCCTGTGATGTAAATATCACTATCTTACTATCAAACAATGAGGACAAACCAGTTATCACATCCGACGTCAACTTGTCAAATATTCCTTTCGCCAAAACAATGCGGAAACCTCGATAGTTCTGATCCAAATGTTCTAATTTGCAATTTTAGGCATTTACTCGCATTTTTCTGTCCACCGATTCGAGCTACGTGATCGCCGATCGTAAAATCACTTTACATAATTCGTCTGTTTTAGAACACGCCATCTTACATAAAAACTCATTTTCCAGCGATACCGTTGATTTCTGCAACGTATTATCAAAGTTGATCATAGATCGAGGTTGCAATAAGAAGTGAGATTACAAAGATCCTCTATTAAATAGTTGCTCACTCGAGAATTGCTGTCCCATTTTTGATGGCACAACAGTCAGCTCGAGTACCTGTAATTATGCTGAAATGAAACCACGAGGAATTGCCTCTTGTCTCCGCTGTTATTTCTACCAGTAAAAATTAATTGTTTTTGTTTGGACATTCTCTTATGTCTGTCGTATAATTCGATTCATTAAACTGACAGTTACCCTAGCATAATATAAATGGACGGTAACAGGTTAAATACACAGGATGTCCCAAAAATCAACGATAACAATGAGGGGCTAATTTTTTTTGTTTATATCTGTGCCGTAAGTTTTTTTAACAACCATATTAGTGGTCAAATAACACCAACTACCTCAGGGTAGGCATTTTCGGTACTGTGACTAAACTTTAATTTTTATTTGTACTTACTGTTTTGGCATCACAAAACACTAAGTACAAATAAAAAAAAGCCATGTTAATTACTTTTTAAAGAAAAAATCATCGAACAACAGATTTAAAAGCAAAATATAGAAATATAAAAGAAAAAATGTATTTTAATTTTTTGTCATCCGACTTGACTCGTCGTACAGCAAAAATGTATAATACGACTAGTTTCTGGAACGGTAACCGGACTGTTTAAAATGCAAAGGAGATGATTTATAAATTCATAAATCTGCTGTTGTGATTGAACAGTCGAATGCACAAATAATGATTGCATTATTATTATTTGCTATTAATAGCCGGTGCAGCGATAAGCAATCACGGGGCGGTTGCTCAGGCGACGGAGATGCGCGGTTCGTCGACCCACACCGTGTGTAAATACTCCAGCGGTGACGCCGCATGCATGCCACCTACATTCTCCGTTTAAATTGAAAACCAATGTCGTTACAAAAAAGTCTATTTTACTTAATCACCCACCATAGAATTTCGCTTTATTGGCAAATTTGTCATTTGCCTCTCTACTTTGTTGCTTTGCTATAACAAAATCACTATACTATTTCACGGACTTATTCTATAGAAACTTTGTTCAGGGCCGTAAACTCTTAAATAAATAGTGAAAGTGATCACGGTTCGCAATTTTTGCGCTTATATAGTTTTAACGTTACATTTCTACAAAATTTTTGTCCACTCAAAATCCATTCGCGAGTAAAGAAATATATCAACGGTGCATCTGACCTCTAAAGTCGTTCGCTTATAAGAAACTTATTGAAACTTTGTCACGGTACTTTTTTTCCTTGACTGTTGTTAAGGAAAAAGGTGAAGATAAATCTTAGGAGTTGATACCTTTTGGTTTTTACAAGACATTTAAACAGACTTTGTTTTGTAAAAAAAAAAAGCAAAACCTGCTTGAGCTGTCTAATTTTTGTCAAAAAAAGTTAATCTGGTATAAGTGTGAATAGGATGTGTCCGGCAGTTGCAGTGGTTACATACGTCATGCCTCATGATCCGCACTCTATAGATAACGAGGCGTTGCGTAGCTAATTGTTCAGGTGTCCAGGTGATAAGTTATCGACATCGCCGCGAGTCACGACTGCGCTGATGACATCTTCAACTTTCTATCATCAACTGCTTCAATCAACAAATGACATTCGCAAATCTCTCAATCTATTGGTAACTATCAACGGCTCGTTTGACAAAAATCTTAATCTTAATCCTAATAAATGGGTTGAGCTGACAAGCAAAGTTATAAATAACACGAGTGTCAATAAAGCCGATCGTAGCCGACTTGATTTAGTACAATAAATTATCGGGTAATATTGTTGGTAAGTGTTTGTAGTTATTTGTTGCAAAAGAGTGATTAACACAGACGTATTTGAACGGATATCTAGCTTGACACAACTGCTAGCTTGCACCTTTGACCTTGCACGTGCCCCTTTCAAAATAGCACCGCATTCCTTAGTGTAACGCCGAGGTATTCACGCGACCCGCCATTGCTATTGTTCCTCCACTTAAACTTTACACATCGGAATTCTTGACATATTTACTCATTCGCCTTCCGCAGCACCTCCATTTAGAACTTCTAAAAGGTCTGCACTTAAACAAAGACAATGTAAAATTAAAATCATGAAACTGAATTGAAGTGCATTAAAGTGGTCCTTCTCATCAATTTGCAAAATTCCACAGACAAATAAAACTGATAATCTGTCTGCGTTTTGATTGAGTGTTGATTTTTTTTGAGGGTCCCAAACTAAGCCAAGTGGTACTCAAACTTCAACTGGCCAATGTTAATACACAATAAACGGCCGTGCCCGTACAAGTCGTGTACAGGTAGGCGTATCTAAAATGTTATTCAACTTGACGCAATAATAGACTGCCGGATTTAATAGCTGTATCGTGACGGTAGGCTTCCGCCAGGTGTCACAAAAAGTAAAAATTCAGTGGCGAACAGAAGTTAAAAAAGTCGTGACTGGTTTCCAGTGAAATTCGTAGCAAGCGACTGTACTCAACCTGACGATTATTTTTAAACCTTACAGCACTGTCTTTGCCATTAAGTCTGTAATGTTTTTTGCGAGAACAAAACCCGGTAGACTTGTTAACTAGATTTATCGTCAACGCTTATTAAACGCGAATTCGTAATTTTCTTCAAGAATAGCTTTAAAGACACTTGACCTTTTTAGACGAGTCACATTGACTTTTAACAGAATTAAAAAAATAAACAAATGAGTTTAAATAGCAGTCATCAAGTACACCGACTGATTGTCGCACAGGTTATTAGGTTGTTTCTTTCGTAAAACTAATGGACCGGTCCAAAAACGATTAACTCACAATTTACGTAGGTATAGATTAGAATAAATATGATGAAATCATATCAGTAAGGCAATATTTAAATAGTAGTTGAACCATAAATCACTTATACGGGAACATCCTTTATAACTACTTTCGTGAGAGCCAGGTGTGAAATTTTGAATAAAAAACCGTGCAAGAAACTCTAGATTGTGTAAATCCATAATTTCTTGCGTGTTTGGTTGCGCAAATATTACAGAAATGATTGTAAAAATGCTTAAAATATCAGGAAACATCAAAAATTACATCAACCGCGAAATAGTTCGGCAATACTCCGCAATACAGTTTAATCGATTCTTAGAATCATCAGTACACGTACAAACGTTGTAACAAGTGCATTTATATAATAACAGTTTTATTCAACAAATAAACAATGAGTGCCAGTAAATGCGGCGATAGTCGAGTGGGAGACCGCAGGACTGCAAAGTCAAAGGTCTTGGGTTCGAACCCACGGCACACATTCATATTCGTTTATCGCTCGCTAACGGTGAAAGAAAACATCGTGAGGAAACCTGCATGCCTATGAGTGCCTTAAAAGTGCTCGAGGGTGTGTGAAGTCCACCAATCCGCACTTGGCCAGCAAGGTGGACTATGGCCTTACCCTTCTCATCATGAGAAAAGGCCCGAGCCCAGCAGTGGGACATGTATTAGATACAGGGCTGCTATTATTATTATTATTAAACAATGAGTTTAAAAAACATGCTGTAAATACAGTAACTATGGAAGCACTGCCTTTAAATGCACAGAAAAGTGTTGCGTGCTTCATTAATTGCTCGAAACTAGTAATTGACTGATCATGTTTACATTTTGCAACGGAATTTACACAACCATATTTAATTTTTAATGTACTCAGTTCCGGTTAAGTTCAATAACTACACATAATTGATTAAGCCTCGGCGTATCTCCGAGGTGTTTGGACAATTATGTGTTTAATTGTATATTAAAACAATGCGTACTTACGAATCGTACGGGCTTTGCGAGAATTCCTGACTGAGCACTCGTAAAACGTAAATATTCAAATTATATATATTATTGTGATAGTGGTTCCTTCGTCGGCTATATCCCATTTAAAAATACGCAATTTGTACTTCTAAAACGTGTTTCCATCTCCAAGTACTTCACTAAATCAGCAATATCCATTTATATAATTAAGAGTACAGATAGCCATAGCACATACCCTGACTAATACAATGAATGGGCATGTGCAGAAAAACAGTTATCTACTTCGATAGTTATTTTATAAACATTTTTATAACGAGATAACGCAAATATAGTTTTTGCCCAGTAAAACGCACGTTACGAGGTAGCCTGGCTTCCGCTTCGCTGGTATCAGCAGACCACTTATCAAATGCTGTAACTACAGCATTACGTGTAACCAATATTTTTTGTAGGGCGGTCCACGTACAGATTGCTAGTAACTGGATTTCGTAACTTTATGGTTACACATAGCCAACTTTTTGTAATTAATTATTATATTTAATTTTAACAAAAAATAATGTCACAGTAAACCTAAAATTATTTATACTTCGAATAGTAGATATGATATTCCATTAGGATAATTCTAAATGATCAAATGTTCATTAACCCCATGCACTCGAAATATGAAATGAAATCAAGGACATGAATATCCTTACTAATATTATAAATGCGAAAGTTTGTGAGTATGGATGTATGGATGTTTGTTACTCTTTCACGCCAAAACTACCGGGTCGATTTCGATGAAATTTTGCACACATGTAGCTTATAGTCTGGATTAACATATAGGCTACTTTTAATTGACATACCACGCGGGCGGAGCCGCGGGCGGAAGCTAGTACAGAATAATTATGAATTATAAGTTATAACAAACAGATAGATACTTCACTCGTGTCAGCTGACATAAAAAGGTTTTGTAACATAATTACTTAGCACAAGGTAACATGTTGAATAAATATCCAAAAGTTTCACACAAAAGCTTATGTAATTTTTGACGCGGAGACGTCTTTATAAACCACGTAATATCTAAAGGAGCATTGAACAATAAAGAGTTTAATTTGTTAATTCAAAAGTATCTCGTTCTAGCAACGGATACTTTAATTTTCGTATCTATCAGAATTAAGTAGGTAAAAAATGTACAATCCCTAACTAAAACGACTTCTTTTTTTAACAGGAACGAGGCATAAATGTACTCAATCGATGTACCCATTTCTATTTGCATAAAGTGGCGTATTATTTAGCATATATCAAACACATTCCATCAACGGACGATTTCGCAAAGCCAGCGCGAACATTACAAAGCGCCGCATAAATTGTCGGCTTTACGCATTTTGTAACTGACGAGTAAAAATATTTTGAAGTATTACAAATTATGTTTGACATTATCTTGACGTGACCATGACAATAGAGAAGCCACTGTTTGGCTGCGAATGAGACCCACTTTGTGACTGTGAATGACCAGCTGCTTTTACAAGTCGACTGGCTATTAGTTATTATTCATATGACACTAAAAGTTCAACTGCTCTAAATAACCTTTTAGTTCACTCAGCACATTTACCAGTATTTTTAGGTTCGTATTTTAGTAATGATTTACATTAGGTGACCTAATTTCTTAGGATGGTTTTACACGGTCTGCCATTTCAACTTCCGATTGATAGAAATCGAAATAACAAATCCGTAACAGATTCATATCCTGCAATTACACGAATCATCGTCTCCGTTCTGTACATGTATACGTTGTAGGTAGCACAGTTGTTCTATTATTTTTAGGGGCATATTTTGATGGAAACAAACTATCATGGCATTTTTTTTTCATCCCATAGCTATAACTTCAAATATTTGTATTAGAATAATAAATAAAGCCTGTAAGCTAATTCTAATAAGTTTTGAGTTAGTTTCAAGCCGAAGCCATTAATGGCCGTTGCCTTTTCTTAACGAAATTAGAAGTTATTGGAGAATACATAAATAAATTAGATATGAAGCTATTAACATAAATTATGTTTGACCTATCTTATAAACCTGTGTAAGGCGCTTATTTGATTTGAATTACTTGCTTGGAATCTGATCTAAACGTAAATGTGAAGTGTTTAATTACACAGTATGATTAGTGTGTCCTTACAAATTATGGGCAGTGTAGACTTAGTGAATCGTCTCTAGTATTTAGAATGGGTACTTCGTGCTCTCGTAATATCGCTAAATTAAGTTTTGATAAGTTTATACATAGCTTGAGTGTAGAAAATTTAGACTAGACCATGTATTTTCTCTGTGAAAACGAAAATAAACTAGCAAAAAGTTGGTGACTGTTGGCAATTCAAGCTCCTTTTGAGAAGGCCTGATCTAAAGTAATCTAGCATAATATCAAACTGCTAATAATGAACGCATAATAAATCCAATCCTTACAAATCCAGCAAGCGTATGCTTAGCTAAATGCCATAATGACACGAGTCGTGAAATGCGTGACGGCATCACCAGACCTCGGTATATGTAAAGGCCTATATCTTCGTTAGGTAACCGAAGATGCCGTGGACGATCGCACACGTAGCCGTCGTCAGTAAATGCCACCATATTTCCCACAGCCACCGTTCTGCGCCCATTGTATGTCTAGTTCAATAATTAAGCCCGCGATCTAAAGCAGATGTTCACGCAAACTTCGCGGATTAGGTGTCGAACTATTTCGACAGCTATTATCCAACAAGTTTCTTAAGTATGGGTATTTGACCTATTACAATGGTAATTGTAGAATTTTGTAAATCCCCAACGCAAATGTCGGAATGTTATTGAAGGTGGCGATGTGGCTGACACTGAACGGATATTACTTTTATGTTTCGTAGACATTTGTGTGAATCTTTTAACTTATACTGAGACAACCTTATAGAGCCCAGCAGAAGGTTTTTAGTACATATTTCTGAGACACTGGGTGCAAAAAATCACCAGGCAGTTAATGATTTTTCTGAGGAAACTTTTAATATTTCGCATTTTTCTACTGATTATGGAAGAGTTGCAATCTTCCGGTCCACTTTGGGTTTTTTCCAATGAAATTGTTGCCCATTTGTAAAATTAACCAATTAAACATTTTTGCACCTACAACTTCAAAATCATGTTCCTAATAATTTAAAAGTGTTTTCGCAAGCTTATGCTCACAAATTAGCAATTTCCTTAGGATGTGTAAAAAAATTCAACGACCGATTTTCCGATGGCTTCATCACGATGTTATTTACCAAATGGCTGCAGTCTCTTAGATTAGGTATCTAGTACATGAGTTAGTTAGTTGTTAGGTTATTGTAAATGTTTCTGTTAGTTAGATTATTAATGTATATTGGTTAAAAATGTTATGAATAGTGTAGTTTTCAAAAAAGTTCGGTTAGTTAGTCATTCAAAGAAATCCAAAATTGACCTCATTTGAAGTCGCATCCACATATTTGTTACATTACCGCAATGCATTACGATTCGTGACATCACGCCGGCAAACCAAAGCACATTTAATATGTGCAGTTCAATAAATCCACGATGACGATTAAGCAATGCGTGCGAGGCCTGCCAAGGCAATTGAGTGAAAACATTGTTTTGTAAGAATGCGCCCAGTTAAGGAAATTGTCCCACCAGGAAAACTATAAACGTAATTACAATGGAATGTACTGTCAACCAGTAAGTGATCGATTTCCATTCAAATATATTTGCTTTCTATATATAGAAAAAAAATACACTTCTTGTGAGAACAGTTCTCAATCTCAACGGTTGAAGTCAAGTCTCTTTCTAGCATGAAATCAAAAAAGGATATATCTTACCTCAAAGGACAGATTTATTTCTCATATATGGGATAGCTCTTAATTAAATGTATCTGCAACAAATTGCAAAATATTTTACTCTAACCAACAAAATAAATACATTTCTAATTTTAACTCTTTGCAAGAAAATAAGGTCCATAAATTACATGAGGTGTTTTTTTTTAATTTTCTGCCCCTTCCTCCCTCCCTGGTGAGATGTCGTGAGATTTTATTCAACTCCCTCTTCCATCCCCCAATCTCACGTGAGATTTGGTTTGAACAAATATGGTGGTTTGACAGTCAGTAAATGTATAACGTCGAAGTATGAATAAAATTATTTGCTTTCGAACGAATTAGTGAATGCTCTTAATCGTATTACGATTACGCTTAAGATTAAATCTTGAGCATGTAGAATCTGGATTAAATGGACCAAAATAGTATTTTTGTTTTTGTTTCAATTACAAAAAAAATTGCGTGATATCTGCCGAGACACCCCCTCTCTCCAACGTAAGATTAGATGAGATTTGACTCAACCCCCTCCCCCTTTTAAACACCTCACGTAATTTATAGACGCCCCCAAATATAAAACAATCGAAAAAAAAAAGGTGATGAGGCAAGTGAGTAATCTGAAATTGTGATAGGGTTCGGCATAAGACGCTAGCTAGCTTGTCTGAAATACTGATTGCGTAGCTAGCCATCACTTGAACTTGACCGGTTTTTATGTAACTGATGAAGCACTGAGTTTACAGTACATCTTGTGTCGAGTGAAGAATTTCATCAAGTTGTTAAGTAATAATCGTAAATACTTGTCAAGAATAAACATTAGGCATTTAAATAGTAAGTTAACGATACGTTCGATTGAGAACTTCTTCAATCTCCATTCAAAATAATTTTAAAATACAGTTAGTAAAAAGCAATTTTTATAATAACTGCAATCGCTACTGGTGTTACACGTCGAAAATGCTATTGTTCGATTTCGAAATGCGGAAACTTCAAGATTGTAGCACCTACCGAATTGAGCAAAGTACAGCCTTAATCTTGTTTCGTCAAGGCTCCAAGGCCTCCTAACAATGAGGATGAAACGTGCAAATAACATGAATTACAATTCGTTTCGCTATTGGAGTGCACATACACTAGCAAGCAAGCTCACACATGAACTGGTTCAATGACCATTAAAGAATTTCAACATCTTGAATTGGTGACTTGACTGACTTGAAGAGGTTTAGTAAATGACCTTGAGGGAATGTGAAAGACCTTTGAACCTGGTAGAAGTGCTGATTTCGGTGAGCATCTGCAAATGTTGGCCCAATAGCCTCAACTTAAAGTTGAGTAGACTTTCATGTGGCTACATTGTATAAAAAAACTTATTCTGATTAAAATAATATTCCTATCATCAGCTGACTAGGTCAGGATAATTATGTATTTAAAATCCTGGAGTTGTAAAAATATTTAAATGCAAAAAAATTGCTTCTTAAAATCATTCGATGAAAAAAAATCATCGGAAATTTCAAGTTTGACTGAGAAATTAATTCAAATTCAAATTCAAATTCAAATCATTTATTTTCATAGGCCCCAGGAGGCGCTTGAACACGTCAAAACATTACAAAAAATGATATAAAAGTAAATAATAAATAATACTAAATTATACTAATTACAATGATTTGAATAACCGGGGCTCAGATTAATTTTAATCAAACTGTTTAGAATCGAATTAAAATCAATCTAAGTACCAGCTCCGATGGGTATTGCATTATGAGAAGAGCTGGTGAGAAACTCATGTGCACCATCTTTTAAAATGAAAAATATAACAATATAAAAGTACATAAAAAAAATCACATAAGAAGAGCAATTCATTTCCAAATACTATTATCATTTATGTAGTCTGAAATACTATAGTAAGCTTTTTGTCATAATTTAGTTTTAACATATTTTTTAAATTTACCTATTGATAATTCTATTGCGTCTAAAGGAAGTTTATTGTAAAAGCGTATACATTGACCTGGAAACGAGTTAGAGATTTTATGGAGCCTAGTAGTGGGCACAGCGAGTTTGTTTTTGTTCCTTAGATTTAATTTATGGAGATCACTATTTTTCTTAAATTTCGTTTGGTTTTTGTGAACGTACATTAAATTTTCGTAAATGTATTGAGAATGTAACGTCATAATATGTATCTCTTTAAATTTATTTCTTAGTGTCTCCTTCGGACTCATCATATAGATAGCTCGAATAGCTCGTTTCTGGAGCACAAATATTGAATCTATATCCGCGGCACTACCCCAAAGCAATAAACCATATGACATTATACTGTGAAAATAGCTAAAATAAACTAAACGCGCAGTGTCAACATCGGTCAGTTGACGAATTGTTTTTACGGCGTAAGCTGCTGAGCTGAGTCTACCAGACAACGTTTCTATATGTGGGCCCCATTGTAATTTAGAGTCTAATGTTATACCAAGAAAGACAACCTTATTGACCATTTCCAATTCCTCATTGTCCATCACCACATTAGTTTTGACTTGCTTAACATTTTTTGTAAAAAATCTAATATATTTTGTTTTACTACCATTTAAAAGCAAGTTATTAATTGCAAATATATTGGGATAGTTTAGGTTTATGGTAACGTAACTTTTACTAAATTAATCGGCAAAGTCGCGGAAAACTAAAATTTTCTTCGTTATGAGTTTCTAGTCAACATTTTAGCATCGAAGGTTTCAGGCGATTTCAGGCTTCGACGCGATGTCAATTACACCCAGTATGTAATGATTTGAAGAGCAAATACGAAGAACAAGGTATATTAATTGAACGTGCCACATTAAAAACTTCTGTAATCGGTTATTAACCTTGACCGCAGTTACTATTATGACATCGTTATTGAAACAATGTGGCACAAGTATGCCCCACTATATTCAAAAGCGAGTGTGTTTCAATAGAAGCCGTTGACTCTTTTTGCAATTATAACTTGAAGTATTATTTAGCACGAGAAACTCTTAATTGTACACCATAAGAAATTACAAGAAACGGTACATTTTAAAAGAAACTGTACAAAAGGCAGTCTTATCACTTAGGGTGATATCCTACAGTCAACCATAGGATGAACTCCAAAAGAAAAGGAAAAATAATTGAAATGGTGGATTTTATGGTAATCATCATATTGTGATTTAAATAAATTTATATTGCCCTTGTCTTTATTCCTTATTATTGGTCCAACAATTATACATACATGCTTTCAAAAAACTGATTCATCCTTCGGCAATTAAGCAAATTAAAAAAGCTCTGATTACCTAATGAAGTCTAATGTGCAAAATAATTTTGACAAAGACCTATATTTATACAACTACGGGCACGAAACAACAAGTGTTTGTCGCCATTGAATAGAACGGCTTTTTATGTAACTGCATTTTAGGTTCTGTGCAGCAATATTGTGTGCTTGTTCGATCACGGTGGGTGAACAATTATTGCATTATGTGATTGGTTATTATTTGGCAGGCGAGGTCGCTGCAGGCGTGAGGCATACGACCCCGCGGCATGCCTTGAGACTAGCTTTTTGTACTGCCCAACAATTGTTTGGTCACCTAGCAAAAAACAATTTCGCTTTAATTTTTGTCTCTATATCTTTGAGATCAATGATGTATGCTAGATACAAATCTTTTAATTACTCGACCTCGTTTCCTTTTGACGATTTGACAACTTTCACGTAGTCACGAGGCAGTTATATCTACACCACCCACTTAACGAACACGGTCGCTTAGAAATGAATTCAAAAGGACAAAAAATATATTGTTAGTTATTTTCTGTTCCGTCGATGCGTGTACAGCGCAAGCGACATTAAGCCAACCGGTTAGATGGCATTCGGCGAGTTATCAACTTTAACATTATATCACCTTAATGATATGACCCAACCTCTTTCGCCACAGCCCAATAAGAAAACCAGATTTTTGCTAATCACACGATCAGTCCCATAGACGAGTTGGTTAGTTGGCATTTTCCGAGTGCCTGCCAAAAAGTCGGCTAAGCAGACCTATTATGTAAGTTATGTGACCTTTCAAAGGATTTCGTCGTCTTTAACGACGTATATAATTTTTGTAGACTCGCTTTTGCTCGCGACTTTGCCCGCGTGGAATTCGTTATATTGAGTAAAAAACTGCTGCCGCGATTAACTCGCGTATAACCTTACTGCCCTGCACTCGTGGAGTTTAGCGTAATGTTATCTTTAAAAAACATTTATTGATAGTTAGACTTTCAAACATAAAAATATTTTTTTATTTATTTGTATTGATGATACTGATGATAGCTGTGCTTGGGACTTGTGAATTCGATATTTCAATGCCAAAATTGAGGCACTTAACTCATATATTTTTAACCCCAAATTTACCTCCTTAGGTACGGTTAATTTACTTCATTTTAAGTTATGTGCAGAATTTCATGCATTTGCCTTCAAAATTGACGAACCTGCTAAATGAACTTAAAGTCGCAATTTACCCCTTTGAAAATGAAATACGAAGACAAAACATTAGCAGTTTTTAAGTTAGACCTTCAGTTATACAACTGCGAAAAATGCATCCGATTCCATGCAGTAGTGTTTGCGTAATGCTGTAGAAATAAACAGATAAACAGATAGACAAACAAAAATTCTAAAAATATGTTTTGGCTTCTACTTCTATATATAAACCCCTTTTTTCTTAAATATCATCAATGTTCAGACATGGAAATATTACAATTTTATTATATGTATATATATATATAGAACGCGCGATATCTATCCTTTAAGAATTTTGCCATTCTGTAAATAAATAGGCATATCTGATTTCAATTGTTAGCTGGCAGCATGAACATTAGACAAATTTTATTGGTAATGTAAAGTAATCAAATAATATAGGACAGTCGTGAATAACTTTGCTAGTTATTATATTCTTGGTTTGACCTTCGATAAGGTCATAGGTTACTCCGTGACCTACAAAGACGTCGGGCAGGTTGTACAGTGGGCCAAGCAATTAGGTACGCGGGGCAAAAACTTCTAAGAGATATTGAAAACTGACTGCAATAACTATATAATAATAATAACCACTATTTAGATATTCACACTCACATTCACACACATACACACTCACATAAACTCAACCAAAAAAAAGGCAGAGTAGTACGCAATACGTCCTAAGTTAGTTATTTTGATTGAAAGCTATCTTCTGAGATACAGGCTACAACCTAGTTCAGAAGATAGAGTCTCTATTTATCAGATTAAATTTTACCACCAAACTAACTATGTACTGCAACACATAATATTGTATAATTTACCTTTTAGTAAGTTATTTGTATTATACTACTACTGATATCAATGTGAAATTGGTGAGAAATAAACATTTTTTCATTTTTCATTTTCATATGTGTAACTCACTTATTCATTTATTTATTTATTTTATTTTATTCGGAAAACAAACAATTATAAAATATCTACATTAATTACAACATAAACATCTGCTGACGATTTACAAGTTTTCGCATTTAAATATTTAAATATGCTTATCTTTAGAGGTTCCTGATAGCACCTATCTGCCCTATGACTTTAATTTGACCGAATATAAAAGTGACAGAAAAAACATTCGAATAAAGAACACATGTGTCATTTTCATTCATGAGTGTTCTGGGCTTATCCTGCCTAAAAAGTCAAAAAAATAACCTACAAAAATATTGAGCCACATCAAACTTGTATAATTAAACGGAAGCCGGTCCCGTGATGCTTACACAATATTTACCAATCACGTCCAAACTTGGTGGTTTCTGGGCGGCTTAGCGCATTCCATTAGTATTATTTAACCAAGAGTAATTAGCCCATTAACATGTTTATTGCAACTGCTATAATTTCCAAAAAAGATTGAGAATACTAATTTATCGGTAAAAGGTTAAATATTCTCTCCAAATAAGCTGTAGCTAGAATACGTTTGTTGTCATATCTATATAACAAGGCACTGTAAACTACAGAATAATTCGCTAAAGTTATAGGTACCTACACCTTTAGCGAGTGTTATGCACTATCCCGATAAACACGAAAGCAAATAATGGAATTTTTCAATGTCCGATAGAGAAATATTATTATGAATAAGTGGAACGTAGCTGTCTTTAAAAGTTTGCCAATTTACAATGTTCCCATCAAACTTAGGGATTTCCAATTTAGGTAATTTTACTTGAGCAACAGATGAATGTCGGCTAGACCCAGCGCCGGGCCCCGACGTAGTATAGTACTCGCGCTCGGGCCGAGACTATCGGCGAACTCGACCGCCGCCGCATAATCTAGCTCATCAAATGATAACAAAGGCTGATTATCATAACAATACATGTTCCGGATCGAACTTTAATTTCAATTTGTTATACTTTTCATGCGAGTCAATATAACTATCCCTAATTTTTCTATCGACTTGTATCTAGCTTTAAACGTAGATAGGTATCTTAGATTTATTTTGACCGACACTTTGAGCCATATCATAAATAATCTGCATATTTCTAAACTCATATTCACGTCTCTTTAGACACGGCTGTAACTCAGCTTCCATCTTGTTTTAGTTTGGGTATTATTTATTATTACTTTATTACGTATAATTACCACCAACAATAAGTACCTAGACACTAGTTCTCAACGGCAACCGGCAATAATATACCAATATGAAGCTATTTAGTTATTTATAAGTAGTTAGTATGTAATACACAACATTTAAAAAGAACGCTGCGAAACCTATGATAGGTAGGTACGTACCGTACACGGTATTATTATTAGATAGGTACAGAATTGGCGAATATAATGGTTGTTCCTTGTGAATCTGTATAATAGGTAAATTATAATGGTATAAATTACAGTATATTCGAGCACATCCAACACAAGGAAACATCCAAAGCCCACTGCCAGTGCCAGGGAATACAGTGACTCTGACCAGCGAATGCAAACGAACTAAATGTAAATGTATAATTATTTTTTGATAAATGCAATTAATCTAACTAACCATTAAGCACAATTATCTTTTATTTTACAAAAAGTAGGTAGGTAGGTACCTATTTTATATCACAAATATTGGCTGTTATGAACGCCGGGCGCGGCCGCTGATGGCGAGCGGCGCGGCGCGTGTCTCAACTCAAAGTACCTACTTTTATTAAAGTACGAAAAAACAATGAATTTGTGGTTATTTTAGCCACTTAAATGTTTATTCACTGAATGTTATTGTGAATTTTAACAAGATTTACGTTAATTGACTAGTAAATACTTGATTTTAAAGAAGTTACGTGAGTTTTTGATCCTCACAGGAGGCACCAATTAAATGAATGAAACTCGTTGAAGGAGCCTCGGCATTTCCCTGACAACTGGCTTGGATTAGAACTGTGGCTCCCAGCGGTAGAATACAAACCGACACTAACCTGGAATGGTGGCAGGACGGTTGAAGGTTGACGCTCGTTGGCAACGACGGGGTTTCTTCTTGAGAGGAACCGGCCGGTTTCCAGGACTTACGAACCCGTTTTCCACTTATCACTAGTCACCGCGATACTTGACACCACTAATTATCAGTCCATAATCTCCTAACGAGGGTTTTTTATGATTATTTTGGGAGCGCGCGTAAAATGTGCACGCGGTACTTTCGAAGCGAAAATTTGAAGTAGTTCTTTTTCTTTCCGCGGCGCGCATGACGCGTCTCGGTGACGGTCAAGCTATTGGCGCCAAATTTAAATTAGGAAGTGGTATAACATTGGTTGGAAAAATATAAAAGGAATGGTTTGATGTCCGTCCATATATAATATATTATTATAATGTATATAATAATAGTCATGGCTCAGACAAAAACGAATATAGACACGCAATGAACGCAAATATCTATGCATAAGGCTGTCAAAACTCGCAGAGGGGGGGGGGGGGGGTTAGTTAGATTGTTCCGCACTGTGTCAAATCATAGGTTTTGACAACTTGTTTTGCGGGGCTCTTTGTTGCGGTCTTGCAGTTAGTGTATTTACTTAACTAACATAGTAATATTGCCGCTTGTTTAATATAAAAAAAGTGTGTACAGACTGTGCTGCACAAGACTCAAACAAACTGAGTGTGACGGAAGCACGACTACTCCACGTATTTCATAAATAATATTATATACTGATATACCATACCAAGATTTTCATGATAGCATAGTCACACACCGCCGTGCCGCCCGTGACAAAAACATCAACAAGCCCTGCAATTTCCGCACCAAAAAACTTTGAGCAAAAATGAGAAGTATTTGATAAGATCATAACGATTCAATTTTCTTATTTCGTTTTCTTTGCTAATCACGATTGTTAGATTGAAGGCGTGATGATGAGATGTTTGTTTGTGTAATGGCATGAGCAGAAATTAAGTGCCTGATGGCCAAAAACTGTTTGATACTCCTTTTAAAAAGGTAGAGGCTACCTTGTTGATTTTAGTTGTGATTTGATGTGATCTTCTTACTCGTTATCTCTTTGTGTGACATAGTCTTAATTTGCGTTCCAGGACATGAATCGCCGGGTGCATGGGTGTCACGTCGGAGAGCTATGACGTGAGGTGGCGCCGCACAATGCCGGCGGGCTCACGACCTGCCACCGACTAGCCGACACGGCCTCATTGCGCTTTTTGTAGATATTGAGGTAAGCCAATCATGCCATTATGAAACCCTCTATTATTCCCTATACTTACTTACGCATTATTAGAATTGCTGCAAGTAATTAATCTGCCACTATCGCTGCAGCAATTAGGTAACATATCAATTTCATACCCACTTTTTACTCTGCAAACGACACTGAGTTACGCCATGTATCAGTGTGCAAACAAATATTTGATTAAGCGTTTATTGACAAATCTGTGTCGTACAAAGGACTAAGACAAACAAATCTTGGTGTGCACAGAAGGTGAGGAACGATACGCGCGCGAAGCACTGCTGCTAGGATTTCCCAGACGGCTCCTGCTATCGTCTTAGGTCAAACAAAACGTTCGCCCCCATTTTTCTGAGAGAAACTCTAATACGTTTGTGTGCCAAGGCCACCGGACAAATTGATATTACATCTAGAGAGAGTTTGCGGCACAGGCCTGTACTTGCAAATTCGCAGTTTGTCACGTTTTTATGCGACTGCAGCTTTATTTATTAAGTATTTTCTTACAAGCTTTGAGCGCTTCACTGTCACTCTTGCGACATACTTTTCAGTTAAATGAAGACAGAACCTTGAAATTACATTTTTATATGGTTTTTAATTGTAACGAACAATATTGTGAATACCTAGGTAGCAGTTGCAAGTTGATAGGTCAACGAGCCGGAGGCGCCGTCGCCGGTCTAAAATTAGCTTCATTTACTGATGTCTTTTGATAAGAACCATCCTCTACAATGGGTAGTGACAAGTGTCTGTCATGTCATGCAATTAATTAAGCCGAAGTCAATACACCGTTCAGACTTGAGACACTATGTATCGCTACGAAGTTGAGCTAATGTATGTAAAAATTAAGCTTATGCTCAGCGTTTTCGTGTGTAGTGTAAAGATGCATTTTTGATCAATGTGATGCGATTCGTTCCAAAATCTGTGAACGTGGATGACAGTGAACCACGCAAAAAAGACTGGTTAAACACGCATTTTATGAAACTGACTTTCTGTTGTCTCTGTTTTTTTGTGATATCATACACCACAAACCCACACCGCTAACAAGCGGCCTTACTTCCACTTTAAGTGAATTGAATCGTTACCGCTAATGTCACAACACTGCACGTAACGTTTTGTGAAATTATAAAACAAACTTTATTTATTATACTATTGCCAGCTGCTTATTGACCCGTTTACTTGTCACGTATTAGTTTACAATGTACCTAGAATATTCACTAATAAGATCCATAATGTAACCAAACAACAGCTTGTTATAATCCTAATTGGCTTTTTAGTCCGTAGCAATACACAAATATTTATTATGTAATACACGACTGTTGGCATTTATCATAATTGCACTAAGTAACTCACTGTTTACTACACTTTACTCGTAAAGTAACATGCATTGGTACTATATGCTCAATTATCTAAACCTCTAACAGATATACTTTGCTTAAGATATAAAATGATTTCGTCCATAATTTTACAGATTAACATTTTGTAACTGTTTGTCGGTTACGCTTCGTTTAAGCTTATTAAATGTTCATACAATACAAAACAATAATTCTATTCTATTGCAAACGATTGCGATATTATTACGATCGATACTCATCAAAGTCATCAATCATGTCTGGTCGCAACGTACCATTGATCGCTAATGACTCCGCGGATGGTACATCAGACATTCAAAATCATATTGTCACGACCTACTTTACAGAATTTACAGTCACAATGTTTGTAGAATACTGAGTCGAAGGAATCCGTAATTCGGTTTCGATTTGTCTCGCTGCTTACATACGTACACTGACTATGCACTTACGTCAAGTACTGAAATATTCTTAGCTATATATAGGATTCCAGCCTATTGCTTTAGCACTCAGCTATCCGAGCCCCGCTGCAAATCCACGAATATTTTGACAGTATGCGTCGTCTTCCCGGACGCCTCACGTCATCTATTGTACCTACATATATGTAGGTAGCAACCAATTTGACTGATGTTACAATCAACACAAATGCTGTATCGATAAACACGATCGGTTTTTTCAATATCTTATTTATTTTTCGACTACTTTTAGTATTAGATTGCTAATCATGGTTAAATGCTATATATAAATCAATTAGAAATATTCATAATTAATAATAATAATAATATAATAATAATATTCTTTATTGACATAATAGATTAACAATTTGTAATAGAATCTCTGACACCTACGCTAGTAAAAACTATTTATAATTATTTTGTCCATTGTTTTTCGTTCTATCACGTTTTACTTCCTTATAAATCGATTGTTAAATTTAATATCAACTTTCTCGATTCTTTAAATATAAACGATAACAATCTTATTTACAAACTTATTAAAAATAGCCACTTGTGTAATTTTATTACCGTTGTATACGTGCGGTTATTAAAATGTTTCATACAAAAAAGTAGTTACTTTAAAATGATTTAATAAATAATAATATTATTATGACAAATACAGAGCTATAATTACATTTCATGTATTACTGAATAAAGCAATTTCATTGGTGCAATGGATTTGTTTAATTGTCTTTAAGTATAGGACTAAAATATGTAACAAAATTATTTTTGATTTTGAGTCCGAGTGGTTGTACAGGTAGTAAATACACTTGTCGTTTATTTCAATGACAGCTCAACAATATTACGGTAGACAAATTAGTACAAGGCTCTTGGCTTACTTACACACTTATCTTGATGCTTTCACCGTTCTGAAAGTGGCGATAGCCGAGTTTTTGCGACGTAAAACGTTGAACTGGCTCATCAACTCCTTACTGTGGTGTTGATGGATCGATCATCGCAAGCTTGAGGCCAACCGCAGAACATCTCATTCAAAAATGAATTCTGGCACGTATCCTACTTTCATTAGCAACATTAATGTATAAAGGCGTATTGACTTTTAAATAAAATACTTTTCAAAACTTGCGAGTAAAACGCGCATTTAATTTAGTGTTTTTCAAGTTACATCGTAGCTGCTTAATCAGCATACATATTATTATAATCAGAGTGTTATCTATGTTTATAACTGCATTTTATCTCATATTATTTTCTTAATGGATAGCTGAATTAGTGTATTTAAACAAATAAGGCAATTGATAACGTGTAGAAATAGAAAGCCAATTTAGTTCAAGAAAATAAAGCAAATGTTAACATTCATAATTCACTTTTTCTTGGGAAATCTTTAATGATTGTGAAAATTTTTTAGCTTCAACTTGTTTCCACTTTCATTACCTTGCTACGAAACTACTTTCAAAGGATGTAGTTAGCGACACTGAAAATTATTACACAAGAAATGCCATCAATATTCTAAGAAAAACCAAAGCAATAAATTTTCTTTCTCTCGTTTTAATAGTAGACATACAAGCCTATGCACTAGTACTAGAAAATGGGTTGTTCTAAACTGCTAAGCTCAGGTAGAATTATATTTCGGTGCATATCTAATAATATGGTGACTGCCGGATGCAGTCCATAAAAAAAGTGGAACGGGAAACTAGAATAGTTAACTATTTATTACCTTTGATAATAATAATAATAACTAATTATATATTGTAGACATGGGTCTTAATCGCGTATATATTTTTAGTTAGCGAGGGTAGATGACAAAACCCTCGCTTCAGGGAGACGACCCTGAGCCTTCACTAGTCGGCTCATGACCACGATCGGTGTGATTCGATCGAAACTGTCGAACAAAAAGGTATTTATGCCTTTAAAAATATTTACGTGATTAAAACCCGTGTCTATAATATATAACTATGTGTACAAATTGCGAAAGTTTAAAATCATTAAGAATAATTATTATGGTAAAGATCATTTATTTATGTATCCTACAGGAGCATTGTATGTTTTAGTTCGCGGATAGAAGTCAAATTTTTTTACCTTTCACTGAGTTATTTATATTTATTGAAAAAGATTAGAGTTGATGAGCCAGTTAATTTTTTTTTTGTCATTTATTTTTAGGTTAGTAGAAATGTTGTTTTTTTATTTTAAAATAATGAATAAATTAGAGTTAATGTAGATATATCCATACGTTTTGAATAAATTGTTGTCTTGAATCAATAAAGCCAGCCCGATACGTGACTTTGTCCCTACCTTTTTACGTCCACCTATAAGAAAATGTAGTAACTTCGTAGTTTGACAACATCTTTCATATCTGAAAAGAAGCAAAAGAGCTATAGCACCAATACATTGAAATGACACACTTAGTAAAACTAATACTACTATAGAAATCCAATAAGAGAACAATTTGATTTCCAATGAGTAATGTGTGCGGTATTTGGATAATAGGATGTAGTTAAGAAAACTACATCCTTTAATCGTACTGTGAATAATCATTATTTAATTAGGAATTTGATTCTATACGGCTATAATAAGTGGTAGTATTAGGCTGTATTCAATTTGAATTATTATAAAATCAAATTAATTTAGTGAAACCGCAGTCTCCTTGTGCGTTAATGACTTACCTTCTAGTACTTATGGGTGCGCTTTGTTGCCCATGCATATTTTTTCATAAACTTGTATATCCGAATTGTCCCTCAACATTTTTCTTCATCATTACTTTTCATCCTAATGATCGAGACTCCTTATCATTTTTATTCATATATTTGTTTATTCTAAATTTCGTCGTAGTTAAGAGCGTGTATTCCTTTTCAAAATGTAACTGTCAATTTTTGTAGTGTTTTGGGAATATTTCGTAAAAACTGAATGAAAGTATGATTTTATTCAACTAACTTTTTAGAATGTGGGCTTTAAAAGGTAAATATGACAATTACATTTAATAACTAAAGCATACTTTTCTATTGTAAAGATAATACAATTATAATAAAACCAAAGGACTATGAAGTATAGATTGGACTCTAAGTACAATCGCTAAGTACTTATTTGACTTTTAATCATTGGAAACATGCGGATATCAAGCAGTCAACTTTCGATGCAACAAGTCTCTTTGTCTCGTTAGTTTCATTTTTAATTAAATATAAAATAAATAAACCTTATATACCTGCAACCAATCTAGATACTTTAGTAGGATACATTCCCAGTGAGTGGAAAGAAACTTCAGTGCTGGAGTCTGCCTGTCTGTTCACTTACCTTTAAATTAGTCCTCTACAAAAATGCTGCAACATAAGTTACGTAGTATTACTGAATATTGTATATTATATCCTGTGATATGGATGGAATGTTATAACCATTAAATCCCAAGATAGGCAAGTTATCAAAGCATATTAAACAGAACGTCGGAATAAACTGTGCATGTGCACACTAGTTAGCACGAGTACTGTGATAGTAAGATTGACAGGTAACAAACCAGCCGGCGCGAACGTATGGCCTTGGAGGCTCGATTGTAAGTGCGCTACCGGAACTCACACATGCTGCGCCGTCCTTAATATTTACTATCATATCTCAAGTATTGCATAATGTTTATTTCTAAAAAAAACTGTAACAAAGGAAAACGGCAAAAGAAAAGAAAATAGTTGTCTTTGATCGTAATTGTCTCAGATGTAAAATATAGTTAAATTGTTCAGAAAGTGGATAAATATTTTGTCATTTATTTTCCGCTGTATTCTTGTGGCGGGCGGGACTCGCACATAATAAATGTCCTCTGTTGTTCCTCTACAGTCTACTTTACACAATACTCATAACTATATTTTGCATGAACCGCAGTCCGTTATTTCATTATCATCAAAAAGGATACCGCACGATTTTGAAACATTATATTTTTGAATTACCGACGAACAATGTTAATGACTTTGGATTATAGCCGACTTTCCCATAAACATATCAATTTGAAACCTACATTGGAAAGAAATTCTTACGAAAAGCTCTATATTGAATTAACCTTACGAAAGTAGGTATATTTAAGTGAACTGAAACGTTGCCAAACGCTAAGTTGGTGAAAAGAAATGTGGCGGGCAGTTGCCGACGGCCTTGACAACGTCAACTGTCCTGGCAACCTTGAGATTAACATTTTATTCCGAAGACGATATAGCAACACAAATTCGTTTCGTGTATTATACGGATAACATAATATTTACTAGTTGGCTCATCGACAGAAATGTACGACATTTAGGTTGCTTTATTAGGTAGTAGTCATTTAAAAGTTCAGTCTCTTTGCAATTTTCTAATAAGAAGACTCAACATTCTGTTTACCACTTAGCCACCAAGATACCTGCTAAAATGTTGAAAGTCAAATTCTTTTCAGATTTGAATTGAAAGTATTGTGGTGACCTCATAGTGGAAAATCATCCATCAATCTCCTAAATGAGATCAAAAAGTTTAACTGCGTGACCGTAAATATTACTTCACAACTACTTCGATCACTATTTAGCTAGCATTACAAGTCTCTAATGAAGGATTTTCTCGCCTCGCATCTCGTGTATCTAAGAAATTCAAGTGCTAAGTATTTTTTACGCAACCAAGATTAAAGGTGAAACATTCCTGTCGTCAGGATGTTACAAATTATTAGAAAATATCGCAAGTTGCAAACGTGTGTAATTAATTATAATTTTGAGATTAAATGTATTCATTTTGTATGAAGGCATTTAGTTAAAGGTCTGTTGAAGTGATGCCGCTAGCGAAGCGACCGGAGAAGTGTAACGAAATGTCAAGGACGCAGCGAAGCGAAGCTAAAAGCTGTTTGTTTTATTGAAGAATGCTTAATAATATATTGTTTTTAAATGCTAATACTTTACACAATTATTAATATTAATGAAGAATGTCATATTCACATTTAAAGACGAGCTCGTGGGTATTCGCAGCGCGGCGTGGATCAATCGATCTTCGGATTTAGCAATGCTTGCCGCGGTTAGCTCTTAGCCTCGGGATTCGGGATGACAATTAGGCCCTACCAGCCCAATCTTAGACGCAGCAGTCGCAACGGGTAGTAAAGTCACTAGTGAGGTGAACAAAAGTTTCAATTAATCTAACCAAGAATATACAATATTGTATCGTCTGAAGATGATCTGCGAAGGTCAAATAGAATCAGTTTCACTTACGGTACTTACTATTTCTATTCACGCCTAACTGGCTACATCAGAAATTAAACAAGTTATGAACGAGTGTTGGGCAATGTATATTTAAATTTCAGAGGAGAAAGAAGAGTCAAATCACAAACAGCAAATATCAATATCCAATAATAGAATAGCCTTTAAACTAATCCGAATACCAAATCTATCGGAATTGCATAGTATTGAATTCACGAGTATTAACCGAGAATAAGGCATTACTGCTGCAAATTAACCTCATTAGCTGAAATTAGTTCCTTTGAATAAGGAACACTTTTGCTCTTAATTAATATTGAAGCTCTTGTTTTGACCAACATTTGTTTTGTAACAACATATCTATTCACATGTAGTTTAATAGTTATTTATGGTACAAGTGAGAAAAAGTTTATATTTCTGTTGTGAGTGCCAATTTTAAATCTTGATCTTGCGAAGTAGTCTTGAATTAAATCACGAGCGTAGCGAGTGATTCTAATAAAGACTACTTCGCAAGTGGGAGATTTAAGAGGTCACGAACTGGAAATTAAATTTTTCTTACGCGTTACATACAAAACTTTTCACCTCTTCCAGTGAGAAAATATTAAGATTTAAATAAACTCGATTGCTTAACTTTGGATAATTCTATGTAATACGACAGTAGAGAATACCGATTCAGAATGCGTTTTAGCGCCATCTGAAAGTCGCCACTTATTAAATATGTCGAATGCTTTCAAAAACTTCTCCCGTGATTTTTCTGGTAAAAAGCAAACTTCTGTGTGTACTAGCTTCTAACTTGCTTCTACTAGCAAGTTGTTTCAACTATTCTGAAGTTCCACAAAGTTCTTTATCACTTGATTCACGTTTTTTTTGTTAAAAATTGTAGTCAACAATTAAACATAAACTGAAAAGAATTTAAAGTTCCCTGCGATGAATGACACTGACACAGACACACTTTTTTTTGACACACTATGTATAGAGTCTAATATTAAATACTTAATTTATATTAAATTTAATGGTTAATCACGAATATAAAAACATTAAAATACTCAATAAGCGTGTATTCATATAATTTAAAATAATTAAAACGTATCGTTTGTAGTTTTTAAATAAAATTGATGTCAAACAACAAAACAGCCACCATGTAGGTTATAACCTACATAGTGGCTGTTTTGTTTTTATTAGCGCCTATTCATTGGAAGGATTTAGTGTTTCGAAATTTAAATCACTTTGCCTCACTAGTGAGTAATAAGCGTTATTACTCACTGAATTCTCGCAAGCAAACGATCTTTTTCGTGCTCGTGTGGTGAAAATATTATTTATTTATCGTTAGTCTTGAAGAATAAATAAAAATACCCGATAATCACGATACTTGATGTAAATCAGTCCGGAAGTGTGTTCAAATGAATGGGACATTATTATATCGGTTTAGATCAAGTTACAAAATATTTAATGTACCTATTTCGTGTTTCATGTTATTGATACAATAAAAAAATATCGTATTCGTATCGTTTGAATATCCAAATAAAGACGATGTTCCGGCTAAATATTAGTACATTTGCCACATTTAGCTAAGCCAAATACTCAGGTAGCGTTCAATTAAAACAAATCCCAAAATTTTAAAACCTTGCTCCACAATCCCTTACACGGCAATCAGGTGGGTAGACGTGAATTTGCTGACTGCTACCGTACCGTGTGACGTCATACCACTTATGTTAAATTATCACCATTCGGCATATAGTAACGACCACATAATTACCACTTTAACCACACACATGCCACACACTAGATATATTCGATCACACCAAACCACAGTTCAAATATCAGGGCCAATGTCAATCTATGCAAATTTTATCTGTGCTCGAACATTGTGAGGCTGAACTTTAACTCGTTTTTATAACCATGTTTTTATGTAGCTTACTACTTTTAGTCAGGTTAAAAGGGGGCGAGGGTGATGCTTACCTTAATCTAAATGAGGTTTTTATCATTTAATATAATTTAAAAAAATAGGTTGAGTCTTAAAAACATGACATATTCAAAATAGAAGCGCCAATGTTTCTATTCTTGCTTACTGGGTAATTGGGTATGAAATGTCGTCTATTGTGACAAACTATCACCGCAATTCACAGCTAAACACAAGATAGAAAACTGTGCGTCTATTAGTTGTGAGAAAAACTACTACTTTTTATTTCTCATTCAACGTCACGATGAAAGTAAAAGTGGCTTGCATAAGTTGGATCCGCTTTATTCTTGAAGTGGTTCTATCTAAATATTGCCAAGAAAATGCTTAGAAATTTAATTAGCGTCTTTTATACTGAAGTCCGTATAGACCATGGAGGTTGCAAATAGCTAATTTACAACTAGAAAGGCATAAATATCAAGAAAGCGTTGTCAAATATTTGCAACTATAAATGTACCTATTAATGTCAAAAAATCACCTATGAAAGTCAAAAATAAAACATAATTTCCGAATTTATATGTGTGGGTGGCGACACGCTGACGTTTCATATAAAATAGACAGCTAAGCCGTTCTATCTATTTCTGCTGAGATTACACAGATATTTTCTAAATCTAATTCCGTGAGTCTAAATGTATCTATCGGTGAAAATACCTGAGGTTATATTAACGTTTTGTAATCTATTCTTGATTGTTTGGAGTAGGTATATAATGTATTAATTTATTTAAAATCGATGCTAGGAATTCCATTACATAAATATAGACGTGATTATTGATCCTTAGAGGAAATTGATACCAGTTCATTAAATTGCAAGGAAAATAGCTAGGATTTAGATTGGTTTACGTAATACTGTTACGCAGCGTAGGCCTAATAGTGCGAAGCCAGACAATTTATGATAATGATAGACAAATATTCATATTATATTCTATTTGGTACAGCCTTAGTCTAGGTGCTACGAGTTAGACTGCTGTAGATGTCTTGATCTCAGCTCTTGATTGGTTGGAGAAAATTTTATTCAATATTACGACTAAAATATTAACTAGATTAGGTTAAGATCTTTGTTAGGTGCGATTGCGTAACAGTTAAAACGTGACTGTAATACTTTTTGCTTCTAATGTTACATTTTGTTATGATATATTTATAATTGTTGTATCTTAAACCGTTTTTGTTTTTAAACTTTAGTATTTTTTGTAGGATAACCCTAATAATAATGCAGCCCTGTATCTAATACATGTCCCACTGCTGGGCTCGAGCCTTTTCTTTTGACGAGAAGGGTTAGGCCATAGGCTACCTTGCTGGCCAAGTATGGATTGGTAGACTTCAAACCCCCTCGAGCACTATTATACTCTTAGGCATGCAGTTTTCCTTACGGTGTTCCCTTCAGCGATACTTCATATTACAAATATACACATATCTTCGAAAAGACGAATCTTAACGATTTATTGACAGAGATATGTGCCGTGGGTTCGAACAAGAGACCTTTGACTTAGCAGTCCTACGGTCTCCCACTCGGGTATATATAATCCTAATTTCGAGCAAATCACTTTACTAGTATATATTTTAAGTGCCATAATGTCAGTACAGAACGGTCGGTGTTTATACTGTGGTACAAGATCCATTTGCATTATTTTGCATGCAAGACGTAGCCACTATAAGCTTCGTATCTAGGTCTTTGTGGTGGACTTGGGATTCCGCCTGAATTCCACAGAGCACTTGATACATCGACGGTACTTTAGTACCACTGTCTAGAATGTTATAAACAGCAGACTTTACAAGCTTTTATTGCAAAAGCTATATTTGTTGGTTTAAACAATTAATTTAAAGAAAAGGTTGGAAGTTCTTGGCGTATTCTTCTTTTTGTCGTTAAAATATTTTTATAAGATAAAATAAATAATAATTTATTCACTACAAACATGGTAATATGTGGTGATAGTATAAGTATGCACATACATGTTTCATAGCTTTGGCATGCAATTATATTATTGTTTAAGTAAGTAGGTACAATCCAAATTGACAGCTGTTAAATCTGTATCTTTAGCACAAAATATAAATTAAATGTCAAGAATCTTAGAACCACATCTCATTATACCACTCTCTCACATAAATTAAACATTATTTTATATAATATTAAAGTTGAAAAAATAAGAATGCAGCAGGACTCGAACCTGCACCCCCTGGGTATACGCCCTAAGTGCTATGCCAATTCAGCTATGGATTCGTATGCTGCTAGACTCGAAAAAAAAAAAGAAATTTATACAAAAAGGCATAGCAAAGCTAAAATTTGCTTTAAAATATTACAAGTATTTAAACATTATTATTCAGCTTATGGTATTATTAGCGATGGTCTACTGGTTAGAGTATACACATCTCACCGCGAGTTCTCGGGTCCGATTATCGGGTCGGCCATATTGTTATTTGTGAACTTTCCGTCAAGAAATATAGGCATGTTATGTTATGTTTTACGTAAAGATACAATTATAGAATAGTTAGTTAGATTTACATTCCAAAAAGTAAAGACACTGTAAAAAACACGCTCTATTTACAATTTAAATAATTTATTTATATTTAAATATGTACTTGAAAAATGGAAAATGAAAAAAAAAATATTTCTCACCAATTTCACATTGATATCAGTAGTAGTATAATACAAATAACTTACTAAAAGGTAAATTATGCAATATTTTGTGTGGCAATACATAGTTAGTTTGGTGGTAAAATTTAATCTGATAAATGGTGACTCTATCTTCTGAACTAGGTTGTAGCCTGTATCGCAGACTTGGATCGCATAATATAACAAATATAATATATTTAATACATTTGTTATTATGAGCACTCAATATCAATGTGAACTGTTAGGAATTTTATGACACCTTACCTGTAAATTTGTAAATAGTTATTTGTTATTTTTTATTTTTATTAACTTATATATAAATAATTAATTTAATATTAATTAGAAAATTTATATTATTGTAAATAATTGTAAAATTGTAATAATAAACGAATATCTGAACTTTATTTTCGTTAGGATACCAAATCCAATGTTATTTATAGTTAATTCGATACGATCCTAGGTCTTTACAAGCAAAATTTATGCTCTATTTTTCTGTAGCATTAAATTTCAGTAAAAAAAATGGAATGACTCGTTTTTTGCGACCTATTTGATAATTTAATCTTCGGTTACTGACCTAAAAGTCATTGAATAATCCTAGAGTACGATCGAGCAGCTTTATTTTTTTGTTTTCATTGTAATTTTATATAAGTGACTGTGATAAACAAAATAACTTTATTTAATTTAAATATTATGGAAAAAATGTACGTGTTTATTTGTATTTTGTGAGCACAATTATCATATTTAGACCTGGCTAAAATATCATATTGGGTTCGAACCCACGGCACACACCTTTGTCAATAAATCGTAAAGATTCGTCTTTTCGAGTATATGTGTGTATTTATCACATACATTATCGCTTGCTAACGGTGAAGAAAACATCGGGAGGAAACCTGCATTCCTGAGAGTTCCTAAAAAGTGCTCGAGGGCATGTGAAGTCTACCAATCCGCACTTGGCCAGTGTGGTAGACTATGGCCTAACCCTTCTCAGCATGAGAAGAGGCCCGAACACAGCAGTGGGACTTGTATTAGATACAGGGCTGCTATTATTATTATTTTAAAATATCATATATTTGATGACCTTGACCCAAAATGGTTACCCAAACTGACAATCAGATAATTTAATTCCGATAATTCGTAAATATATTTAAAGCATTAAATAAATTACCATTTGGATTTAGTCACCATGTATTCAATATTTAGAGCGGATTAATCTAATGTAATGATGAATTTAATATGCTTTCAATTAAAATTTCATTAGTTTCAGCATTATTGAAATGCTAACGTGGACATTAAAATAAATTTATTATTATATAGTTTAGAATGAAAGGCATGAAATTTTGAATAACCTTGATGGGTTATTCAAAATTTCACGCCTCAAATTCGATAGTTATAAATTAAACTACCAATTTAAATATTAAACCAATAAAGTTTTGGACATGAGTTTTTTAATAGACAAACTTCATAACATTTTTTTAACTGTTTTCGAAAACAAAGTGAAATTTAACTAACGGCTTGTATCACAACCTAATTTACTAAGCGAATTAAAACTTGCCCAAATATAAAAGTGATATATTTCAAATTGAAAATCAAACACAGCTATCACTATACTTTGTTTGTGTTATCTTTTGACTAAAATTTACTTGACAATTATGAAACAGACCCTAAATCTAAAATTAAATACAGGCTACAATTAAAATATGGACCTATTAATTAGACCAGAAAATTTTGATAATCATAATACTCACCAACCGGCACATTTCCAATTACGTAACGTTCCGAATTTCTAGCTTACCTAATGTAAGTGATATCGTTACAAATACATGTTGTTATTATTTTGTAATGATAGGGCGGTATACCTACTCTATTATTTTACTTGTACGCACATTAACAATACGGTGTTCTTTCAACATCGCTATCTTTACTAGTATCGTATTAAGTGCTAATTAAATAACAATTATCTCCATCTCTATAGAAATATGTGCCAACAATGTTGTAGCAAAGGCATACCATTGATGATTGGTACTGTCGACGACAGAAGTCATTTAGATTTTTAACTTTTTATACTTACTTGTGATTTGTTGATGATTACATGTAACTTATAAGGTATAACTAATGATTTCATTTCTTATATGATAAATCTTTGACTTTATGCAACGGCTTTATGCTCCATCTTAATTGCACAAACAGTTTGTGCAAACAGGTTTATGTGCGATTACAAATGTATGAAAATTTCAATGTGCAGAACTGAGATTGAGCGTGTAGCCAAAACGAAATTTATGCGCAAATTGTTTATTCAAGTAAAATAAAGCGTGAAGCCGATACCTTAGCTTTGCTGGCTAGCTTCTGAAATGAATCTTTGACATGAGTTTTAGATTCATTTAAAACATAGATAATATTCCAAATTTGGCATATAATTAGGAAGCATTGTTTGCGTGCATTCGTAAGATAAAGCTTAAAGCTTTTGGTAGAGTCGATAAAATTAAAATAAATAATTATTCTTATTTGGACTATATTAAACTAAGTTTACGAGCGTGTTATAATTCCATTGTATGTAATAACTGTCGTTGACTGTACGTGGTTACAATTTTTGATACAATTTTACGTAATTGACGCGTTGGATGTAAACGAGGCGCGAGTAAGCGAGTAAAAGCGGGCTGAGTGCGTTGCGCAACTTGGCCCGCGCCGCTTTGCGGGCCGTCACGCGCCGCCCGAACTGCACCAGAGGTGGTGGACCTGCTGCTGGTACTAATTAATTCAGCCTTTAATCTGCACTTTTCATCGATGATATCACAATACTAATATACAATACTAAAATGCTCAAAAATAACATCAGCCTGTTAATTCGTCCTGTCGCGATGTCGCCACATGACCTAGATGTTTGACCGCTCTTAGCCTTGTCTAAAACCTCGAATAATACGCACTTTTTTAACCTCTCGATTAAATCTCATAAAACTTGGTAGTATTTCCGGGACACCTAGAGCAATTAAAAACCATAGACAATTGGTCTTGCTTAGGTAAATGTGTTATTAAAAATAAAGCTTTAATAAAAATGTTGCCTGTAAATTTTTATCGGACGAATCAAATATCAGTTCTTGATTCTTGAAGTACTTTCGTCCAACTTGACCGCCTTACTCATCAACCAATTGCATTTATTCTTGCTTTTTACTAGCAATTGCGACTTATCCCACATGTATTGAGGAAGTTCCTGACTTCCCGCCAACATATCTTCATCTTCTTTGTAAGTCAGAACGTATCAAAGGGTTAATTAAAAGGAAGTAGGTCATTAAACTTTGAGACAAGTCGTGCGGTTACTGTTTGTCACTATTGCAACTATTGCACGCCAGAATTAACATGAATCATGAATATCATGATGCAGGAAAATGTTATTAAATATTAAACGTGGTAAAACTATAAGCTAGTGGCAAAACTTTATTTTTCTCAAAAAACTGTTATTCTTGTATTTTGTGCAAATTTTTGCCTGATTAGTTTCTCCAAAAACATTAGGATCATACATTATTTTTTATTTTACTAACTGAATTCGGCTCCGGTCTACATAGCACAAAAAAAAATAACCGGTATCGAACTGGCAAACTGTAAAAACTTTTTGTGCCTCGAAACCAATTTCCTTGTTTAAGTTTTTTCACAAAGAAAGGAAACAATATTTTCTTTTTGATTCAGTTTTTTCTTGTACGAATAAATGTTCATCTTAGCTCGTGCAGCCTGGGCATATTATAGGTATCCATGTAGAGAATAAATGACCCAGCAAAGCCTTTTATTGACAACACTATTTTTATACACAGCTCATGTGATTCTACAATATTTTTTTCTATTGCAATAAAAACAATAAACATAAGATTATAAAATTAGCATCTCCATTGTAAGGTTTGTGCGCACATGAGTAATCTTCATCTTCACAGTCGACGGGCCCATCTACAAATAGGCAATTTATCTGTCAATCTACGCATATGCATGATGTAAAACAGCCTTGAATATTAGAATAAGGTTCTACGGTGCCCTTGGGTGCGGAGCTGCAATGATTTGCAGTCAGCGCACTACGCATCCACCCACTTCTCAATGTTCTCATCCAATGAATGAATCATAGAAATTCCATTGATGTACACATGAAAGCGCTTGTATTTTGCGATACACATTTTATTCGATTTTTATTGATGTCACTGGTGGCACAATCGTTTTATGAGGCCCTTTGAAGGTTACGTTAACAATATCAATTTATGGAATATATGTCTAAAATATCTATTTTTAACGGCTTTTTGAAAGATTTTGAAAACCGGTCGTATAGAGCCCGCGCCATCAAATGCATCTTGGGTAGACTAAGAAAGAATAGTATAATACTTTTTCCCTGATCAACGAAAAGAAGAAAGATTTGCGCGATACTTGAGATAGATAATAAGGTTTATTGTTTTTTTAGTTTTTGTGTGTATGTGTTTTTTACAACTTATAAACGGCTGCAAACACCTGCAGATACTTAGCTGTAACTGGTCTCTATATTCAAAATCGGTAACATTAAAACGTTAATGCTGTGTTCTGGCTGTTTAGCAGAAAACATTTAAATGACTTTAAGTAGTACATTGATTTTGTACGAAATTGGCGAGTATAAACAAGCACAATTATCTTAATTCCTGGTATCGGCCATTACATGCCAATTTACTTATTTACTAAATTGTAACGGAAATCCATTTAGGTAAATACAGCTGCAGATAAACTCTTAGGCCCAGTAGTTATTATCGAACAAACAAGATTGTTAAAACCCGGAAGCAGGGTTACATTACAGCCGTAAATGTATATGGGTCTATGATTAGAAACCGAATCTCGTACAATGAAACTGATTGCGCTCTCGTCAGCGCGTTTGTTCTGCTCATGTTCTCAAGTAGATTTCGATTGATGCGTTACTTTCACCATTGTTTGTGTAACCGTAGCGCCACCAGCTTCAAACCACGCCCCACATATCGCCCGCACATTGTCTCTGCTGATTTGACAATCCAAGACTACCCTTACCCTACTTATTAAAAACCCAAAATAACAATGCGATAAACTCAACCAGCAACTGGCACTGACCGTACCGGAATACGACAGTTTCTTTATCTCATTTTATATCTGTTTTCTTGTAAAGGCTTCATAAATTTCCTTTAGTTTGACCTGAGTGTTAGTTTCTCACACACATTTATTCTATTATTACTACCCATTAGGTATTTCCTGTCAACTAAATGTATGTTTGTTGTCCAAATAACGTTCTTGGCTACAAATATGGGCCTAAATTTATATCTTTCTGGCAGGTTTAGCAAAAAAAATTGTTCGAACGCGGCTAAAATATAAAATTATAATTAACTTTGAGCATGTTCGAAGTGGATTGTTTTGGACTGGTGACCTATCACTACGTAACAGTTTTCCTGCAATGTGTGCACTCATTCACGATCAGTTGCATGTGCAGTAAATGTGGAGTACAGGCATGCCTTAACAATTTGCACGTCATCCATTGTCCACGAAGTCGTGGGCGAGGGAGTCATCCGCCATCGCGGCATCCATCGTGTGGCATGGCATTGTAGTACTTTGAGTGCGGAAGTCGTGGCGGTACAGTAACATCACGTAGCGTGCGCGCGAAGCCTACTCGTCCATGAAGTTTCCTACAGCAAAATTGTAACATTAATTATATCATATGACGTCTTTTTATTGCATTTTTACTTTTTATACGCGCTCGCAATGTCGCATATTACCACCGCCGCCGTAATTAGACAAGTAATAAGTACTTATAACATGAAATGACATATAGTAGAAAGTAAATCCTGCAGTCACAAGAATACAAAGACTGTGACATGTTGCGTCACCATCATGCTCCGTGACAATTCATTTCTTTTGATTCGTGTACCACTCCGGTATGCTGTCATTCGAAAAATGATAACTTCATTAATTTATTGAGAAATTATTGTTCGTGATACAAGTGACCTTCCCTTCGGTGGGCCATAAATTAATATGTAGGTATCAAGTCGTTAATTCTGACGACTTCTTAACCTGTCAGCCGAATGCCAAGCAAGTAAATAATGGAATGAGATACGTGATAAACACTAGCAACGATTGTCTGCGGTTTGATCTAATAGATCACTATCTTTAATAAAAATTACAACAATAATGTTCTATACTGAAGGACGTCCAAACTATCTGTCGTGATTAACATCTCATTTAAAGATTTTAATTAAAATTTAACATCTGTTCATTAATGCTTTTGAATTTAAGAAACGTATCATATCTTGTTATAAATGATAATATTTTGCATTAATTACGAACTATCCTCGATTTATGACCATAAGGTACATATTTAAGTACAAGTACAAGGGTAAGACGAGTTTGTACCTCGTAAATAAAAGATTAGCGTATGGCCACGAAACCATAGGTCATGGGAACGATTTCCGTTGAGTTACGAACATCACGCCGAATATTGAATGACAAAACTTTTAATTACTACCTACTATAGCTATTCATTTTCTGTGTCTGTTTGTAGCCGACCAGTACCAAATGTTACGATAAATGATTACAGAAATGGTGGGCTTTTATGAAACAATGACATTTAAATTATAGGTAATTAACAAGGCGTGAAAACATAATTATTTGTAAGCAATCACTACATAGTATAAAACAAAGTCGCCTTTTCTGTCCCTATGTGCGCTTAAATCTTTAAAACTACGCAACGGATTTTGATGCGGTTTTTTCCAATAGATAGAGTGATTCAAGAGGAAGGTTTTTATGTATAATACATGCATAGAAAGGGAGAATTGTTTTACTCCAAATTTAACGCGTGCGGGCCACGGGCAGTAATGAATAAATCAAACTACTGGATCGATTTTAATCATTTTTTCAGTGAGTGACATAGGCTATATATTACATACCCGTGCGAATCCGGAGCGGGCCGCTGTGTTTTTATATACAACGTTCACAGTTTTTCTGTAGTGTATTTAGTATCAGCATTGTACCCGTGCGAAGCCGGGGCGGGTCGCTAGTGATTTATAAAAAATTTAATCAAGTAAACAATTGTTGAAACATTATTAGCTAATACAGGATACATTGACATTATTAAAGTTTAAAATATATAAATAACTCTAAAAAATAAACGTAAAAAAAAACTATTGTGATTCTAAAAATCGTTGTTATTAAAAATCCACCGGGGAAGAACCATCATAAATAATAAATAGGCAGATTATGCAAATTTTTAACAAGAAACAAGATATTTTGCATGATAATATTTAAGCGTAAAAAATGATAACATTTTATTTAATATATAATACTGTAGCTATGATTTTATTTTAAAATATGGTCACGATACTTTGGTTATGGATACAAGCAACAAAACCCAGTACGATGATTAGAATTTAAAACTTTTTTCGTATCAAGCTCATTTTAGAACCACACAACGTCATTGAGAACTTGAGTGCAGTTTTTAAGAACTCGCTTAGGGTTTCATGACTTACATTAGCAATATTATCACTTGCACTCATCTAATATTACGTTCTTAATATTGTACATATTTTATAAGTTCAATTTTAGTCTATTTTTAAAACCTTAGTAAGCTTATGAAAAACCCGTTTTGCAAAAATTGAGTAAGGAAATACATTACCTGCATATTTTTTGTGCTATTAGGATAGCAGAATAATATGCAAATTGCATTGCAAATTGGTTAAAACCTTGTCACATTTCTGTTGTATTCAGTAAATTGCGACTAGGTTAGGCAGTGTCATAAATGCAAGGCCTGCGCGATGGAACCTTACCTCTTTAACTGTCTTAAAGGTGAATATTGTGTACAAGATACCAGGCAATCATAGAGTGAGAGAAAGCATAATAATGTCAACCTGACGCAATCATTTCAAACGGATTACACAATTTTCTACCGATATATTTTTTTTTCCTTATTAATCCCGTTTTCTCTTATGTCATGAGCTTTAGAGATAAGTTAAAGGTTGCAATATTATGGCGGAAAACCTCATTTTCATTTTTAAAACATTCTTTCCGGCCGAATAAAAACTTTTAAACCACCCCTCTATAACAGTTGGCTTAATTTTTTTTTAATGATGTAGAATTACCAAACACTTTTTTATGAATGACAATTTCATTATATTAGATAAAAACAAATACTATTAAAATAAAGTTTTTGGCGGGAGCGGAGGGTTTCCAATTATACAAACCTCACTAGGTATTACTTAATCTTCTATATTTTAATTGTTTGTATAAAAGCCTCCTTTACTTTAAATTTTCAAACGACACTAAAATCAAGTTTTAGCTTCGGTTTAAGTTTAAGCTTCATACACAAGCTACAATCATTTTAGCTAAACTTTTTTTGTTATAAAGAGGTAATGTTATATTCTTTCTATTATATAATTTAAAGTTAGAGGTGTGGATATAATGTAGTATTTACGAAATCAATGACAACTGCTAGCGTCCCTTTTCATATTACAAGCAATATTCAAAAGAAAAACAGCTATGATGGTCATAAAAAATGTTATTTGTCTTATCTTAATATAATATGCTCGTACTGATCAAATCCACAAAAACCTTTCTTATCTATGTATTATACGAACGAAATAGCCTGCCAAAAGATTTCACTTTATGATATTTAATTCAATTATACTGTCCTACAAATTTTATTACTAAAAAGATATCCGAGAAATAAAGGAATATAATATAAAAACTTTGAAATTGTTAGATGTAGGACAATACTTGGCGACTATAAAGTTATGAAAGTAAATGTATCCAAGTTACGTAAAACATGAACCTATATCTTTACTTGTTATGTCCAAACAGTTTCTACGATTCCATTTCTAGATAGTGACATGCTAATTATTTTAGACTTTTAAGCTAGACCTGTGCATATAAAATCAAGAATAATAAAATATTTTGTTTTGTTCCATTTTATCCTCATAGATGTAACCTACTGTAACCAGATCCGGGTTATCACTTAAGTGAATAAAAACTGAACTCCGGCCTACAACACTGTGTAAATACCATTTAGATTTTGTGGTTTTAAGCAATGCCTTAGACGAACAAATATCAATAGAAAAGTTATGAGTCATAAAATGTCAAAATCGTAGCTTCTAACCAAGAATTAAATTTTATATAGATAATATTAATATTGAAAAATTAAGAATCCAGCAGGACTCGAACCTGCACCCCCTGGGTATACGCCCCAAGTGCTTTGCCAATTCAGCTATAGATTCTTATGCTGTTAGACTCGAAATTTCTCAACTCTTTGTGCCAGCGTCATAGGTTGAAAACGAAAGGACTAACCTTACTTGGTTTTAGCGGCACCTATGCTATGAGTGATTAGTCACTTAGTCACATACAGTAAGTTTGAATTAAGATCAACACAATTCTGTCGAGAGATGACGCATTTTTATCAAATACTTTTAATATAAAATACAAAAAGGCATAGCAAAGCTAAAATTTGCTTTAAAATATAACAATTAAATTGATGGCATATTTGATCAGTAGATGGTAGCTCCTTAGTTTATTTAAGTTCCAACTTTATTTAAGTACTAATTATTAATAAAATATTATAATCCGTCATTCTATAAGCCCTATCTGACTAGTTTATACGCAGACCTACATAAAAATATCAACGGTCCCATGTTGAATTAATAACCGTCACCGGTGCGAGGTATAAAATGACATTTAACAAAAATAAACTTTGGTACAATTTTGTTGTCTCATAAAAATAATGTAATCCGTAAAAGGTCTGATTTAAAGATTAATAAGCCCGTGATAATCTTAAAAGATTTATGGGCTGTTTAACCTCAAATAATTCTTGAATGTTTGTATAGATTTGGAAGAGATAAGCTAATATAAATCAAGCAATAGTATTCTATTAAGTGTGGTATTAAGACGAGGCTTTCCAACTAGGGTAAATGTGTGGTATAAAGGTCGAAGTAGGAGTTAGTTACGCGTAAATTGAATAACTGCCAATGTAGATTATTGTAAAAAGCTCATTTTGTTTTTCCACGATTGAATTCTAAAAAGGTGTCTCTTAAATTAATGTGATTTTGACGAGAGAGGCATACGCTAACCACTAGACCATCGTGGCAGTTTAGAACGACGTAATATAATAATTTCCGATTCTTCAAATACATAGTTTCGAAAAATGTCCCTTTAAGTTGAGGACATACGTAGGCAAGTGCAACACGTCTTGGTATTGCTCAGTGAGGTCAAATGTCTGACACGGTCTTCTCCTAAAATATTATATAACCGTAAGCGGACGCATGGGAACTTTTCTGTTGAAACTGCTTCTAGAATCTAAATGCCAACAGAATAACATGTACGAAACGACTAAGTACATTAAGTATAATAATTGGCAATTGAGCAGGAAGATTATTTTTGAATGTATGTTTTATGTGTGGGGTATGTACGCACAATCTTTATTTTGCGGTACTAATGCGAGTTAAAATTAATTTTTTTTTATGCGCCAATATTATTTTCATAGATTACATAATTCTTATTGAATTATGCTCCGTGGAATGTCTTACACATACAACAAATTACTTGCTATTTGCAATCAAAGTTCACGGTCACCTCGGCGCGTCTGATGCGCACGAAAGCTTACGGCTTTTGTTAATTTAATTCGTGTCACGGCGCTCAACTAGGATCTAGTCACTCTTTCTATGAATTTACTATCTAAATAGTATTTTTACATTCAAATTATTCTGAGATGAAGCCATTTTTTGCACCATTTCTTTCGTTACCTATTTCTTATGAAACCAGTTTTTTTGATATTTCTAAAACTTATAGAAATGTCAACTTATAAAAACTGGTTGCGTGAAGTTATTCCCCGAATAGAGATTGTAGTAAATTATTTCTGAGGTTAGTATTATTAACAAAATTATTTCATCGTGGCAAAAAAAAACTAAAAAAAAAAACTCATTCTAATAGTCACAGACTAAGTAAAATCTAACTACTTTTCCTAATTCGTCTTCGCAAAAGTGAAACAATTATGTGATGACATTAATGCAATTATTCAATCAAGATTATGAACGTCTGTGAATTGAGGAATACACTTGACAAACAAACAAAAAAGCCATGAATCGCAGAGGAAGCGTCGCGGAATGCGACGGAGGCGTACAATGGAAGTGCTCTCGGTACCGACGATAGCGGGATTCCTCATGAATTAAAGATTAAGGCTAAACTAAAACTTGCCGTGGGTATAGTTTTACTTCGGTCATATATTCGGAATACAAGTTGGCTTAGTTACAATGCCAATATAAAGCCGACTTTTTGCTGATAAAATTAATTTCCATACCCTAGTTGACCTTGGGGTCGTTGGAGACAATTTGAGTATTAATAGCTATCGAAATTGATGGGTGAATCAAACCTTAAACAAGTACATATTTTGCAAAGATTTAAATAATAAGACTACTAGCTAGGGCTACCTCTACCTTAGGGCTTGTACACAAAACTGCGATGCGTCGTCGCATCGTAAAAATCTGCGATCTGGTGCGACGCATCGCAAGATTTTGCGAATTGATTCGCATAAATTCGCATCGTCAATTCCCTACATTCAGTTCGGTCACTCTTGCCGCATGAAATCGCTTTTTGCATTGCGAATTCGCATCGCACCGATTCGCAGTTATGTGTACAAGCCCTTACTACCAAGAAACCAATTTTTGTCTATAAAAAATATTATAATATTTTATCTTTACCGTGTCCATGGAGATGAGTTTGGGTCCATACCCTATCTTCTACTTTATTAAACGAAATAAATTTTATGTATTTTCTCGTGTACCAAATAGATAAAAAATCTTTACGCCCGCTGCTTTATCAAAGGAGCAGCAGCATTAATATTTTTCCTCTTATCTCGTGTGTTTCTCCATTGAAGTCATCCAGAATGCACTCCATTTTCTGCCTAGTAGTGTCACAAATCGACCTTCACGCTAATCAATTGAGTCCTAACATTATAAAGTACCCGCACCGTTCACTCATCTCTGTCATGAAGAGGAACGCGTGCGATGACGCGTGTTTCTTCGACCTTCGTCCCACATTCCGAGGTGTAGTCATCCAGGATACGCACTATTTGCCAACTCGTTACGGGACGACGACCCCAGAAGCAACAAACAATCTCTTGTAGTATTAACTAACCTGGGGTCAAGAATTTGAGAATTGGTGTGAGCAAGGTCATTAGGTAGCAGGAAAAGGAAACGAAATATTTAACGGAATTGCAATGTAGTCTTTTTCTGTCGTTCTCAGCACAAGCACGAAGTCTGGGGTTGTGCGCTGTACATTGCGATAGACGCACTCCCTGTCACATGGGACTTAAGAATTGCTGATGAAGTGGGTCTTAACCATCTCTATCACACCCGTCTGTGTTGTATATGCGTTTGTATGTACATATATATCTTCCAAGCCTTTTTCCCAATAACATTGGGGTTGGCTTCTCGTCTAACGAATTCAGCTGAATATCAGTATTTTACGTGGAGCGACTGTCATCAGATCTCCACAACCCAATAAGAGGTAATACGGTACTCTTTGTTAGACTAGTTATAAGACTTTTTTGACTCCCCGTAACGAATGCCATAGACATTCAAATGGCAACCGGGACCGACTGCTAACGTGCTCTGCAGCTATGTATATGTTTGTAAATTTGTATCTTAATTTCTCAAAAAAAAACTCAATCTCTATTTTTATTTATGTTTCATTATAACTCGTCATGCGCCGGTAACAAAGTTTATATCAAACTTTGCCATCAATACTATGGTATATAAGGCAAAGTTGCGTATGGTAGTTAAATCAATTATATCACAAACTTTACCCGCAGTTTAGTACCTCGTAATCATGGTAAAATTATAACTACAAGTATCTGAGTAAGTGAGTATGTAAGACAGTTGTTCTACTTTCATTTCCACTCTGCTTGTTATGAATAGTTAATTTCCACGAGATGTACATACTGATTGCGTAACAATAAATGTAGCTATCATAATACGGTTATTTTCTGTACAGGCTGTTCTAAAATAAAACTTGTAAATCTTAAGCGGATGGTCTATGTGCGTCATAATTACCTCTTTGAAAAAAGATCTATTTGCATCTATTGTTAGTTGGGCTTTTTTGTTATAACTTTCTGTCTATGTGCCCGTTTCTGCTTAGTTTTTATAGACTTTTCATTGAAGATACCTAAATTAGGTTCAGCATTTAATATTATAAACAGTATAAACTATATCTCTTTCCAATCCAAATCGCAAATATGCCGCAACATTTGGTGTTGGATGGTTTAAATTATATGACTCGTTGTTTTATATTCCGTGACACATATTACTGTAATGTTAGTGAAGTCTTAGACGTCCCTGTATACTATTGTTATAAATTGTCTCATATCCTGTGAACATGATTTGCGTAGACGTACGCAGCAAGTGAGTCACCGTCAATCGCTTCGACCAACCTGCTGTTTACTGCTCTCCTAGTATATAAACATTACCAACATGTGTATTGTCACCAACTATAATAGGACAGACGACGGGCCGCTCACGTTTCTACATTCAGCTGTGCCTTTCAGTGCTCCGTCACAACATATTACGAAAACTAGACCAGACAGGTACGTAAGGACTTTTACGAGCCCTGATACAATTGCATGTGACCTTAAAGAGACATTTCAAAACGTTAGCAGATGTGATTTAAGATGCGTTAACAATGAAATACCTTAGTTCCATAAACGTACAACAATTGAGCTTACGAACTAGCGTAGGCGAGAACGCTTCTCTGTAATTGATAAGGATTATCATGTCGTGAATCAGGCGGGATAAGTACTTATACACAAGTGGTAGTTTAACTGTCCCGATATGGAACAGGTAATATTCACCGGGCGTGTCGACATAGGTCACAATTATTAACTTAATTGTCTTAAGCGAGTAGGCGACCCATTGTTCGTGCTTTTATTACGAATGTCTGTAATACAGACTCTGTATCTCATGTGCCATCTAACCACTGACTCAAACTTATTCCTTATTTATACAACATTAATTTCGTCATAATACGAGACCTCAATTTTGATCTCCAAAAACTGGACCACTGACTTTTGACATTGCAAAAGCGATCAAAATATCGTCGATCAAAGGTCTTACTTAAGCCGAGGCCGCCGCAATAATATTTTTGAAATCAACGATATCAATCATTCTATTAAAAGAGGTAGGTGTGGTTTAACTATTATTTAACGATTAGATGTGTTAAAATGTTTGTGTTTCTCGGCTTAATGCAATAAATTTTCCAATCAATGTTAGGTATACCTTTAGGCTGTATCACCATGTTTATCGAATTAGATCACTTGATGACATTTGCATGTAATAATTTATCGTGTAGAAAGGATCTATTAAAGTAGGTTATATTAAAATATGCTTGTTCGTGAGTAACTGCCATCGGATGTCAGTACACAGATGATGTCGTTTGTTGTTAGAGCCCAACGGCTATCAGAGTGACATAAAGTCTTGCGAGGACTCTGTATACGGCGAAGGCGATCATTACATAACACTTATTGCAGCTAAACCTATTACGTAGTGAATTGAAGAAAAACGTCTTATTGTTAATCAATGTGTGGTCTTACATGAGCGAGTGCAATATTCTAAAAAGGTTTTTTATCGATATCGAAATGCGTAGTTGTTGAAGCGTGAGGCGTATTTTACGTGGAAATGTGGTGTTTATTAGTATAGTTAGCACAATGTTCGGCAAAGTGTTGGCTTGGCTACCAGTGCTTGGACGCGTCGTCGATTCTCGACATACTTGATGACATAACGGACTGCGACGAACTCGTCGGCGACTAGGCGGTGAGGCCTACACCATTGAATACAAATACACAGAAATACCAGATGGGATGTTTTAATTGACCATGTTTTATTGTGTTCGAGTACCATTTTCATGATTCTTTTTGATTTAATAACAAGCAATAAATGTTTTTAACTTATACCAATTAATGATTTATTTTAAAAACTCCCTGCTAAAAATGGTTTTATTTTTAGCTTGCCGTCAATATAAAATAATCAGAATTTAAAAGCAAAATATTTGCTGTGACTCAACAAAACAAGTCTTTTCATACTTGTAATGGCGTCCATCCGAGCTTTACGGGCTTCACACACGACAGCTATTGTAATGATATACATAAATGTATGGGTCAATTTCAACAAGTGGTGTTTTTTGTACCTTATCGGTGAACTTTTTTATTTATAGCTTTTTTGGATATTTTTTAGATTTATTGTAATCTATATGATACTTAATGTCCCCAATTTTACGCACATGATCGTATCATTTAAGACTGAAGAGAAATTTGAGTTTGAATTTGGGTTGTCACCGATACGATAAGCTGACCACCGATTAGTTTTCTGTACACCGATATGAAATGCTTGAACACCGAAAAGGTGTGCTTATCCACCGATATGGTAAATCTGACCACCTTTGCACCATTGTTTCGTCAATAACTTTGTTATATTCCGGTTACATCATAAATCAAGGGTCTTGTCTCATAGCACTTTTTTTTTAACTTTATTTTATTTATTTTTCTAACAAATTTAATACCTATTTTAATGAAATCAATATTTTTTTGTTTTTTAATCCATATTTTAAATTAAATCAATTTGCTTTTACACTTATTTTTTGAATACTGATTTATATATTAAATACAAAAATCTATAAAAAAAATATGACATCGTATTAATTTGAATATTTATTATCGTCTTATGATTTATATTGATTATTTAATATTTAACTTAAATGATTACACTATTATTTAGCAGTTTTATAGTTTAATCATTCAAAAACTAATTAATTATTACTTACTTATTTGATTTCAAAATTTATTATTATTTATATTATTTTTTATATCAATTTTGTGTTTTTTAAAGTTTGTAAACAGCTTTTATTTATTTATATTATGGTGTATCCTTTCTTTTCAACTCTTTAAATTCAACGGATATTAATTATAGTTAAATTTACTTTAGCGTACGGCACTCGTGGGCTGCAGCTGAAAATCAGCGTTAGGTGACTGTATTTCATTGCAGTCGCTTAGCATTATGCTAAGCTGCTGGCCTTTTGGTACAGACTGTATAACTGTATTTGATTGTATTTCCTGTATTGTTTATTTTATGTTTTGTGCCAATAAAAAATTTCTTTCTTTCTTTCTTTTCTTTCTTTACATCAGAGTTTTATACCTTATTTGAAAGCTTATGAAAATTTTTATGTCTTTAGGGTTCCTTACCCAAAGGAAATGGAACCCTTTTACGGAGACTTCGCTGTCCGTCCGTCCGTCCGAACGTCCGTCTGTCTCCAGGATATATCTCAAGAACCGTAATAGCGAGGACGTTGAAATTTTCACAGATAATGTATAATTATTGCCGCTATAACAAATACTTAAAGCTAAATAAAATAAATATTTAAGATCGAGAGTACCGAACACAATGTGTCAAAAGTTCAATTGTGCGATGCTTTTACCATCGATGCTTTATAGATGCAATAGTATATCGGTCTTCAAAATTTACTGTTTGTCCCTAATTCGATTATAAAATGTCTTTTTTTTAATACTATGTTTAATGTAGACAATATTTTGCATCTATTTTAAATTTGCGTATATTTTTGCGACAGGCGTTCTGGCTATGAAAATTACGCAATCTACTTTAACTATGCCCACACCACGATCGGTCTAGAAAATTTGAATTTTTCTGGGTACAAACAAACAAAGGTATTTAACATCGTACAATTTCACTATCGACACAGTGCGTTCGGTATTGTAAAAATCGCGACTTTCGAAAACTCGTATTTTCTATTCCTAACGAAATTACTGATATCAATAAAATGTTTAGAAGCAAAATAAATGACACAGGGTCCACCGATGTGATGAACCGACCCACCGACTCGATAAAATGATCCACCGATACGATTAAGAAACCACCGATGTCTTAAAACTGTTAATACACAAAAAAATAGTACACTGAGCAGATAAATTATACACCGATAATGTTTTTTCACCGATCAGGTGGAAAATTGTCGTATCGGTGGGTAAAATGACCACCGATTCCACCGATAACGGTACAGCGACGAGATAAATTGCACACTTTCTTTAAAATTTCTAATGAACTATAATAACTAGGACAAATTGAACTACAGCCAATAAAGCTAATTCAGTTACTTTCTCTATATGGATCAAACAAATATAAAATAACAACATATTACAATATAAAAAATCATTCTCCGATAAGATAAAATATTTGTCGCCTAGCAATTTTCATGGTGTACTTACGTTTTTTGCGGGCAAATGCAGCGATGTAGAAAGCGTCCGTCTTCACTGCGTATTAGGGCAGTACTAACATGAAATAATAATCAGGGAGGGGACACTGTCGGACTTGCCTATGTAAAGTTATGTCTAAATTACTTTTTGGCACCGAAAAGCCAAGAATTTCTGGGACAAGTACGTTTGTGCCTCTCATTAATAAATATGGTTAGTTAAATAATAGAATATGCTATTTATCAATGATGAAACTAATATCCTACGAAATAGGGTAGGTTGTAACCTTAATTTACTAATATTCATTAACTTATAAGCCATTTTGTTTGTAAAAAAAGTACTGGGACAGCACCGACAAGCGAAAATTTGGACTTTAGGAATTTTTTTCTACCCTTAAATTTCATCCTAGCCCAGTAATATTTTTGCCCCCACCCTATATTGACCTATATAATACTATAAAAATCAATTTAATACAATATTCTTCTTTTCAAATACGAATTTCAACGAGGACAGAAAAAAAAGTCGTTTGGGAAATCGACCCGTATATATTATATTTTCATCAATAACGAAAGTCTAAAAATATACATTATATTATAGCTGCTGTGTGTTTTCACCTGTCAATTTTTATGAAAAGATGTAATTAAATGTATCGAGTATTCGAGATGTATCGGGATGTAAAAACGTTTTTATCTTTTTATAAGAATTATTTTAATTCATTTAACGAATCGAATACTTATCAGTTATAATACAATAATATACACACTTACAATAACTATAAAATACATTTTTATATTATTGCTGCCGTATGTGAACTGCTTGAATCATATTTTAAATAATAAATGTGCTGCAGGCGATAAGTATGACCGCTCTTATTACAAACTTAGCCTTTTGAGATTACCTGTTTAGTGGCCACGTGGTCCGTTACATCGCTTGCACCGTTCATGCATAGCTTTTTGTTGTCGGTACGTAACACATAATACCATAGCCAATAGATAGGGCGTGTTGTGCAAACCTAAACTTATAACATTAACTCACGACCGACAATCGTGATTCGATTTCGGTCACATCTATTTTAATCGATTTAATTGCAGGAATTCAAGATCGATTAATCGATCGAATTAATCGATCTAGGGTATGACCTGGCGACCTTGGTGGTATTTCTTCTAATTTACATGTTATATGACTGTTATTGGATTTACATAATTTAAAGACGTGAATCAATAATTTAGCATGCATAATTACTAGAACAATGCGTGACGAGTATTTTTGGAATTATATTTTTTACTTACCTACCTTACCGCCTTGGACTTGGACTACTCCTTGGTAATCGTATGCGCCTGTCACCGCGACGTCTTGGGTTCCATTCCTGGGACGGGCAAAGTGTTATTTAGGTTCTCCCGTCAGGAAGTAAGTTGGATTTGTCCCTGGTGGATGGCCTAACAGACCTAAACATAACAGGTGAAGTGTGGGTTTATTTATAAAAAAGCTAACTAGTAAATTGCTTATACAAATTACAAATATTCTTGTAAACCTCCTTCAGCTAAGCTTAATTCGCTTGTCCGTGGCGTAATGACCAGGATTCGAACCCACGACCTCTCGATCGTAACTCCGATGCCTAATCCATTGCGCCACGGCCGCTCAAGTCGTGAGTGTTACACACCTCTGCCACACCTTTCTGGATTAAACAGATGTAATTTTAGGTTATGTGTTACGGTATTAATTTTTATTAGAATATAGTGAAAATTTCACGCAAAATTTTTCTTTCCCAGTTAAATGTGACAGAAATAAACTTGTTTGCAGTTGCCTGCGGCCCATGGTCAAACACATGGCATATTATTGTAGAATAAACACAAATAGTAGAGCCTGTTGTACTACCGTATTCCAGTTTGTTAGTAAAGAAAACCATGCTATTGCAAAAGGAACCATACTATCGTAGTTATTTTCAATGGTAATCTGTAGTTGTCTGTGAGCTGTAGAAACAACCTACATCGTTAGGTAACTGTAAATTAGTTTTAGCGTCATAATTTTCGACAAAAAGGTCTTTCTAAGGGTAGACTAGAGGTCCCAGAGTAATTGGGAAAAGGATCGGCGAATGACGGCCTTCTTCGTTTCCATTGGTCCCGGACCGCGGGCATTCGCTTGTAAATGGAACGTTATGTTTTAACTAGACCAACTAAAGGTGCTCCCAGAAAGGTGCTAGAAAAATACAGCTGTGTGTGTGTAGTGTTTTTTCTTACCAAAGTAAATGCATGTACAAAATTAAATGTAATCTATACTCTGTACCAAAATCAGAGTGAATGTCAAATTCGAATTGCAATTTGCAGCTCGATTTTTGTCTCTCTGACATTGGCACAGAGTATACTAATTACTATATTATTCAACATCATTTAGCTGCAATAGTCAAAACATCTGTTCAACGAATTGTTTCTCTAATTGCACTCACGATATAGATAAGCCATCAGCATTTTGTTACAATTGTTTTAATAATGTTCTTAGTAAATCATTCACGCCTGGATTATGAAATAAGTTTCTATAACAAAATACAGTTAATTGGTATTACGTAGCAAAACATCACGCAACGCCCTGACGGGTGTAGCAGAGGTGTTTAACATACACACTTCAACAGCTGTGTTTAAGGCTATCCATTGGCCACAAATCTAACTACGTACTGCTGCTGCTACTACGTAATTCCTACCTTTTCTCGACACAAAAATCGAACCTGAGACCGTGCAATCAAGGCGCATCCGCTATCCACTACACCAACGAGGTAATTGTTACAATTGTTTTAGTAATGCTCTTAGTAAATCATTCATGCCTGGATTATGAAATAAGTTTCCAGTTACAAAATACAGGTAATTGGTATTACATAGTTGTATCATAATATAGTGTAGACACTTTCTTTACGATATTTCATTATCGAGGCAAACAGGAAGACTTCTCGGGTCTAATTGATGGTAGATCTTGACGTAGACTTTGACGTGATAAAATGAATCGATTCATAAAATAAACCAATAATCTTAAAAATGGTTTGACCGATTTGGCTAATTTATTTATTTTAAAACTTAATGTACAACATCGCACATAGGCGGACTTAATGCCATAGGCATTCTCTACCAGTCAACCTTTGGGTGATGCTGAGAGTGGGGTAGTAGGTGCAAAAGTGGAAGTTTTAAGAGAAGAGCAGAATAATAATATAATTATGAGTACACATAGGTACTTAACTTAAATAGTAAATCGCTAATCTTTGCTGTAAAATGTTTGTGATAGTCTCAATAAATTTAGTACGGAAATAAACATTGGATACTTTTGAGTAAAATTTAAAACTGAAATTGTTCTTTTACAAGGGTGTTTCGTAGTTAACCGCGAAACTTGAACTTAATGCAATCAGGCAGTGTTTTCAGTTTCACTCCACTCCTTTTCGCTCCGCCTTGGCGGCCGGCCAGCTACATAGAATTATATTCAAAAATGTGATTTGCCGCTCCTCTCCTCTTTTTCCGCTTGATCCATATCAAACAAAGCGGAGCAGGGAGAAGATGTGGCAATAACAAAATCTTAGGTTATACAAGACACAGCTCATCTCCACGAGACCGAACATTAGAGATGGTTAAATTTAAATGCATTTAAATTTGATGTAGATGTTGCACTTCTTGTACTAAATTATTGGCATTTATAGTAAAACCGACTAGTCGGCACAAGCACAACTCTAATGCGTTTATCATACTTATTACCTAATTTATTTAAAAAATGAATCAAGTGTTATTCTAAAAAAAAAATAAAGCTACCCCCTTCCTAACTACCCCCTACTTAAAATGTACCCAATTACTTATAGTATCTAGATGCAAAACATTCTGTGAAAATAAGTTAACGCTATTATGAAACCACTCTTGACAAATAATTATGATTAACTTCACAATAACAACGGCATATTAAATAAGAGGCATTCCTTAAACGCACAATGTGCTAAAAGCCACAAATCTTAAAAATTAGCAACACTGCGCATGCGCGTTTCTACATTAAAATGAAAATAATGAGAAATAAACTAAAAGAGAACGGCAATAACTGTAAAACATTTTCAAATATTACCATATAGGCTGTTCAAATCACGCAATCATTTAGCCACCGGTGTTTTGCACTTTACGTACAGGCGGGTTCCGATCAACCTATACATTTCCTCTAACTGGCCTCGCATAACACGGGGAGCCTTTACAACGTGCAGACCATCATATACTGGCAATTTAAAGGTTGATCGGTCGCCGTCCGTACAATAAACTGTATTTAGTGCCCAGAGGGATTATTGTATTTAGGTCACGTTACATTCATTCCCCTTAGAAGGAAATAACATCGATATATTTAGACTTAACAGTCTACTTCGTTAAATAATCGTGTTACGCAAAAGTAGAAGGTATTTGAAAATTATGCACTATAAACAATGAGATTTGTTGTACACCATATTTTTGTTGTGAGTGTACTTATATTATTGTATTTTATTTGTTGAGCTTTTTTGGATAAGCTCAATCAAAGAGGTTGCGTTCAATGGAGTATCATCATTGCTTGAATTCGCCGTCAAATATAATATTTAAGTTTGACCGTTTTGAATGTGTTGATAATGAAGTAACCTAAATTACTAGCAAAGGAGGTTGAACATTTATTCCTCTAATTATCCACGTACGGTGACATATGGAATAAATTATTTGCTATATTTTCGTATTAATAAGAAAACATCGATTTTATGTTTACTTAGTGTTCGTATAAATGAAGATTGTGTTAGTATAAATGAAAACGTTCAGGTAAATTCATAAATACATTGAAACATTTAAAATCCATGCCCATATAAACTTCAAAGATAAACTTAAACAAAACAAGTAATTTCAATAATGCTAATGTATTCTAGTCTAGTATTTCTTATTTAATGTGATATAATATTTGACTAATTTTAATGCAATGATTTGACGATGTACTTATGTTGAGTACTTTTTTATGATGTTTTAATTTGAGTGTATCTTTAATGTATGCAATTTGTTTTTATATGGCTTTATTATTTTCTTTCTTTTACTGTATAACTTGCATTTAAGCGTCTTGGTTATTAACTGTAAGCTTATAATGTGTAAATAAATGAAAATTGAAAGCAACACCAAATTTAAATGGGCAACACATCAGCTGCTTATCTTATCGGGTACAAATATCTCAAATACTATCTATAATCTGTCGCGTGGCTTACAATGGGCATGCCTAATTGTGCTTCCGGCTAGCACTACATGCTTACGCATAATAATAAACTGCATTAGCCAATGGCCATATAATCAAAAGACTGGTTGTGGCGACATATCTCTAGATTGTTTTAGGCCGGTGAGATATAGTTTTAAGAAACACCGTACGGTTTTAAGCAGTGTACAGACAAGCCTCGCATTTTAATTATGCTAAGGCGGTATTACAGTACCGTAAAAGGATATCATTAGTTTACAAAAATGTGAAATAATTTTCGTAATGTCGTAAAAACTTGCGCGCCAAAACAGGATTAATTGTATATACAGGGTGTAAATAACAGCGTGACGGAGCCGCCAACGTACTAGTAATTCAGTGCATGATTCAATTAAACCGAGTGCAAAAAAAATGTCTTTTTCCCCCGATCAAGGCTCTTTGCGACCCTCTAGAAGTCGTGCCCGCAGATTGAAAGCAATGCCCTGGACTATCCCAAAACATTTGCAATTTTGGGATATTCCAATGAAAAGATCAGGGTCTCACAATCTTGTTCTGAATCACTGATAAGCAGCTCCTTCACGGTGTCAATTACAGCCTGTATTAGTACCAGTTTAGTATACCTGTAAGATGGCCTGTGATTCCCTTAAATGGCAATAACCCCCGTTAAGTATATACGTGGTCAGGTTACAGACGCTTTGTTTAAATATGTGACCTAAAACTAGCGACCCAATGGACTAACAAGACCTAGACGGAGATGAAGACACGAATACGTAGGTATTTCTGTAAATGTATTCGTTTTACCGGACGTGGACAGCGTCCGGCGGAAATAGATGTTGCTCTGTACAGTTTATTTTCTTATATTGTGTGTATTACTTTCTTTTGTATGTTATTGGATAGGATGTGAATTAAAATGTTTACTGGGTTGTAAGGACGTTTGAAAAATAGCACTTGGTCGTTTTCTTTTTAAGTTTAAAATAGTATGGAATTGCAAATACTAGATGGCCGTGGTAATCGGATTACTAGATGATATTTAGCAGGTGATTAAAATATGCAGGTCGAAAAATTGTTCTTTGTTGTATGAAAACTGTGAGCAAATCTCGATTTTGCTTCTAGTCAATTAATCGAGCAGAACTCGATTTAACTTTGGGTTTTGCTCTCGCTCGAAGCAAAGTTAAGATTTGCTCACTGCTCGCCTTTTACGAGCTGCTGAGGGGAAAAGTAACCGTGTATTTAGTCTCTCACTACGCCAAGATTCTAAAAATGAATCATTCCCTTATTCGGTACTCAAAATTAGCACTTGAAGAAAATATGAACTTTGCTCTCTTGTCGCACAAATGACTATTGTGAGGTTTAATCTTCGAATCTTTTACACAAATCAAGGAATCGCAACTAGACTGCCCACAAAGGTAACCGTATCCAAGTCCAGAGTAATGATCGTCTAGTATGATAGTACATCTGGTATTTGTATTTCGACGGGTCCTAAGTAGACTAGTGCAAGTACAAACACACAACTTTGAGGAAGACTGCTGCTAGTCTCTTACACGCTGAACCCGGTTTATGATCTCTCTGACCTGTTCAGACGTTAAGTGAGATATATAGATCGAAAACGTTTACCGTGTGCTGAAACTGGTCTACCTCAAAATTGAGTTTTAACACTTGCACTAGTCTACGTAGAACCTGTCGATTTATTGGTCTGTTCTGCGGTATGTTCAAAGTTGCGTACTCTGCACAAAGCCTTATCGTTTCTGTGATTCGTAGTGCTCTAGTTTCGTGCCGGTCCAGTGGCCGTCTCACTGCTTACATCAAGGAAACCACGCCCTAGGACAATCTGACACAACTGCTCATTGCAACAGCTTTCACGGTATCGAATAACGCTCAACGTATTATGTCGCCAATACCAGCTAGTACAAATCACTGGTTTAGTTAAATATTTTTATTATTGGAGAGGAAGTCTAAAAGGAGGCATTATCTTTCTCGCGATTTAAGACAGTCATTATTTTTACTGGAGCAGTTACTGTTATTTTACGTCAGTATACCTATTACCAATACTTATCGATCGGCATACCTACATACATACCTACCGATCTGGTAATAGATAATCCTATCAGGAAATTTTCAGTTACAGCACTCACGCTCAATCTCGATCAGGAATATAGACGATAGTAGGAACAAAACCTGTTGGATATAATCTAAACATAACATACGAAATGTGCCGGCCTGCCTGACCCTCTTAGGAAGTAAATGCCTGAAATAACGTTAAACCTATTCATAATAAAATATCACGTTCCTAGATCATACAATCGATGATATTATCTTAACGATTTCATCGCCCTATATTCCAACACTTAAAATGTATAACCTACACAATGAGGCAAATCGTGACGGCACTCAAAATCCATTCACAGCCGAATTCTTAGTACAGAAATAGCTAAAAAAGATCAGATCTAAATCTGAGTGCCGAAATATAATGGTCCGATTCTACTCTTCTTATTTCATAATCGATATTCTTAACAGTATCGATACTTTGATATAAATAAACGTATAGTTGTTACGAATTAAATACGAGTTACATCACAATAATCGACTCGTTAATGGTTTTATTAGTAAAAAGGGATAAGTTAAAGTCGAAAGTACTTTCTATTACGTACGAAGCAAGCACGCTTTGTGCATTAAGCTTATAGTTAATTAATGTTGATAAGTCAAGCTCAGGCTGATAGGCGTTCATGTAATAAATAATAAATGAACTGTCAAAATCTCCTATTTGAATGATTAGCTAAACTTGTCACCTTTATCGGAACTCGGAATTTTATTGCCAAGCTCTTTTTTTCTTGTTTAGTCAAAAATCTTGCTTGTAATGTTATTTCTTCAAAGACCTTGACATTTCATTAGCGTTTTTGTCATACCTACTTGTGCAGGTGATTCCAACGACAGAGCTAAGTTGGTTTCAAAGTCTTCTAAAATTTGCTTCATTATATAGCAGAATCGACATTTATCAGGTGATAACATGTTCGTTAACATCTGATAAATGTTGATTCTGAAATCCTCTGACCATAGTGGACTGGGCTACCAGCCCTAAAATATGAAAACTAGATAGTCTAATAGACCAAATTTCGCCTCGTCGGTTACGTGTTATAAATTTAGTATTTTTTCATTAATGTGACTAATAATGTAATAAATTCATAAAATGTACAGTTTACTTAGTATATTAAAACACTTTCTTATCTCATTACAGTTTTTAGGAGTGGCTACTTTTGACAATTTTATCGTTAATTGTCTTGAGAGAATTGTGATAAATTGTTATACAATTCACATAACGCAAAGTTTATGTAACGATTGGGCATGTACTTGTTGTCAATAACCATTAACCATGGTTATTTTATAGCTATCTACATACCCTCTAGTCAATAATTTAACTAAAAAGTAGAACATTGAGATCGAATTGCCTTACCAACCTTTATAATTATCATCTTATGTAATTTTTGATGAGGCATATCGGAACAATTCATTGTGGATGTCTAATTGCGAATGTCGCAACGCAATTGTTCCGAAGCGATGCGCGTGCGAACACTTCGACCTGCCATTCTACCATCTTGCCATCTTTGTTTAGTTTACACCTCTGTCTTGTATAAGGTAGAAGAAATTGGCTTCCACTAGCTAATCTCAACATTTATTAAAAACTTGTTGAGTTTTGCCCAAGTAATTATGAGAGAAATGAGTGAAGCGTCCCATTTCTGTCAGCGTGTACAAGTTGATATGGACATTTCTGAACGTATGACGGTAGCAGAGGTGTTTTCAAACTATTTTTATGAAATCTCATATATAAAATTCAACCCACCTCTTCAAATAAGATTTACCGACTTAACTAAAAAGTGTTATCAGATGTAAACAATCATTTACAAAACATATGCGCAACATACGCATAATTCTCTGATGCAGCGATAACAATTACCACCAAATTCAATGGAAATGGTGCATTTCTTCTAGTGGCATGAAATGTCTCTCATATATTATTTTTAATATAGTCATAATATAAATAGGAACAATGAAATTTACAATTAAATTGCTTTGGTTCCAGATGCGGCGGCAGGCTCGGATCTCAGGTGGCGGCGCGCTTGTTGTGCGCACCGCCTCTGCCTTACAAGGTTTACAAATCATTTTATATTAACCCAAACCCCGGCAAAACTTCTACAGTATCCTCCCTAATGTCAGGAACACTTGGTCTTGGTCTGCACTTAAGATACCTTCCATTTTCATCAAATGAGCGTAACAGTACCGCAAGTCGTAGCCCAAAAATCGATATAATTCAATTTTAAAAAGAGTTAAATTTACTGCTCAAGCATTAAATGAAAAAAAATTAAGTAAATAAAATGAGGTAAAAGTGTCAAATATTACTCTTTTGAACTCAAATAAAATCGAATCACTTACAGTGTCTTTAATCTTAAATGATGAAAAACAGTCTGCAACACCTTAAAACACCGCTCTCTCTTATCCTGCTTATTTTTTTTGGTTTGCTTACTCGAGTAACTCTACTTGATTCACATTAATTAATAATTTTGGCATATCTTTTTCTTATTTTTCTTCAACACCTGGCAACATAATTATTTAAGACGTGAGATAAAACAAAGATAATCAACTACCAAATTATGTAATGTTACCTAATTTACATTCACAAATTGAATTACATTTTTATTACACACATAGAGATACTTTTTAATTTAATAATCTTGAGATATAAATATTTTAAGCCATGGAGGACATTATACATTAGAATCAGTAGTTACTCAGTTATTTGTATCGTTATAATGACAACCTTGTATTTTATATGATTCCAGTTTGGCTGTGGATGCTGATATTCATATTCCAGAATGAGTTTCGATTATCCAGATCGATTGAACCAGGTGTAAGTATTAAATATCACTAATTTTATTTCACGATGTGCAGCAAACAGGCGTTTAATCCACGTAAGTAGTCTGTTGACTACTTTGCACATTCACTATCTACAAAATACTTGACATGTGATTTTAGGGTTCAATGAAAATAACTGTTTCTGAATATATATTTTTTTAAACTGAAATTTAGCTTATCGGCCAACACTAGTTTGATAGTAAAGTGCTGAGCAATACAAGTCATTGAAGGCGATTTCAAAACAGATGTTCTTTTTAAAAATAACTTACTTCCACTACTGGTCTAACTTACACTATTGACCTCCTTTACAAAATCCTTCACAAAATGTAACGGTCACTTAAAAGCACAAAATAATATCGCGTTCAATTTTAAAAAAGAAACAAGAAATCGATTATGCCTGAACAATATCAGCCTAGCCTTTGCCAAAAAGATTTTGCTCTATCGATTGTATTGTGTGTTTCAGTATTTGGACTTCGACAACTTGCCCGAAACGAACTTCACGTGCGAGGGCAAGGTCATCGGTGGGTACTACGCTGACCTCGAGGCCTCGTGTCAGATGTTTCACGTCTGCACGGTGGGCCAGCACGAGGAGCCCATGGACATTAAGTTCCTTTGTCTCAATGGCACTGTCTTCGATCAGGTAAGTTTACATTTTATGCAGGTTATCATAATTATTATTAACGATTTTCTAATTTGGGCAGTCATCAAGTTATAAAAACATTTATACCAATCAACCCATTTATAGGCTACATCAACTCTTTTTACTTCAAAACATATTAAAATACGGCTTAAATGTTTTCCTCCAAATATTTGCATTGAAAAAGTGTTATGTATTTCATGGTATATTTATTTCAAAGATACTTGATTGTGTATACATTTTATTGTATATTTATTTGCACGATACTTGGTTCCATTGAGTGACGTCATTAATAGACAGACACACCTCAAAACACTAAGTTTAAGTATAAATAATTTCTACCTTGCAACTGTCCAAATTATGAGTTAATTAGTCATAAAATTATTGAATGTAAACAATTTATATAAACTTAATGAACTATTTATATCATTACAGGAGACAAGAGTGTGTGAGAGAGTAGATGAAGTAGATTGTACAAAGTCTGAAAAGTTCTACAGTTTAAATTTAGAGTTATATGGTAGCACATCGCCACCGACCATACAGCCAGACCAACAGAAACCTCAAGCTCAACCAACTGAACAGTCACATCAGCAGACCAAACCAAGCCAGGAGCCCGATCCCTCAGTAGATGATATCCCAACAACAACTCAAGATAAAGCACAGGGACATTCAACAGATGCCACAGACTCCACAGATGATCCTATCCAGGATATTAAACGAGATGAACCTAAACTTCCATCACCAGCTCAACCCACTCATCCACCAATAACTTATGGATTAGATAATGAGGAACTTACTGAAGGTATCTATCATATTTATAGTAAGGTTTTGCTTATAGTTTTAAGATCAAGCTGAACTATTTCATTCGACGATTAGATGGTGGTTTTACTTTTAAGGTTAGATGAAGCCCATAAAAATATTTTTCACAAAAACAGCGTTTTTTATACCGTGATTTGAATTGATTCACATGCATTAACAACAGTGAGTAATTTGAATTAACACGTGGGTTGAAAACTGGTGTGCTTCAGTCTATGTATAAAAAAAACTGACTGGCAGAACTTAATGTTGTTCGATTAATTTCATTATTTTGATTGAGAGCGACAAAATGAAATAATGGTTGAGTCTTGCTGTGTATGAAAGTTAAAAATAATTACATGTATACTCATATATACAAAAATATACCAGAAATATATTAGCGACATTATAATTTAAACTGCTTCTTTCCAAATTTCAGAGTACCAAGATGAAGATGACGAAGCTGACTACGAAGACTACGTACATCATCCAACGACCACTACCACTACCACCACAACACAGCGAACAACCACAAAACCGACCACGACCACGACTACAACCACCACTCCTAGACCACGAACGTCTATTGTATCATCCACTTCACCACGTCTGCCGTCACCAATATCACACTTATTATCTTCACCCACACCGATACTATCTTCGTTATCACCACCTTCACCTTCATTTGCTCCATCCTTACCTTCCGCTCCGTCTGCTCTTTCAGGATTCTCAGCTCCTTCTGCCCCATCCGCACCTTCAGCGCCATCAGCTCCATCTTCACCAACTCTAGATCCATCCCTTCTCTCACCACAAGAATTTATCTACAGACATCGAGGGCCAGGATCTGAAGCTATATCGTTTCAACGTCAAAGTTTCCGGCCAGCAGATGGTGTTTATATAACACACGCACCGCCGTCACCCCAACAGTTTGATCACTTCCCGTATGAGTCATCGAGAACTGCTCCAAGACCAGCGGCACTGCGGCCTGCACCCTTCGTACAACGACCTCAACCATCACCGTTTCGGGCGACGACCTTAGATCCTCGTGACCAACTATTACGGCCAGGACCTACATCTCAATCTTCTGAAAGACACGAAACATCTGTGAAGCAACAAAATAGGCCACAATCCTACTCACAGTCGCTGCCAGCTCAGCGACCGTTGCCCTTTAATCCATTCTACTATGACCGAAAAAGAAGTGATGACTCAGTCCCAGGCACGGAATCTTCTTTGTCAGCGCGATCCGTCGCACCGCCAAGAACAACACAAAAACCTCAGATAAAATTAAAGAGTCCTCCTAGAGTTATAGTCACAGCGAGTGCATCAGTTAGTGATAGTAATGGAAAAAAGTTGAATTACACTGTCGGTAATGTCGTAAGCGCAGTTAAACCAATTGTACCAATAAATTACGATGACTATAAAGAATCTGATCTTATCTTCGATCCATTCTTTCTTGATGTGCCAAAACTACAAAAGCGAAGAAAAACTAGATCTAATAAAATTAGAACTGTATTTACAGTTCCGTCAACGGCAACGGTGGCTTCTAAATTATTGTTAGAGAATACAGCAGCCACTTCGTCACCGGTGACATCACGAGCGACGACAACACTTCGAGTGTCTAGTACGCCAGCGATCACAACAACGACTGCAGCTTGGAATCCGAACGATTACGTCGACGACAACTACGAGCCTCACGCTTACATTCCACCAATACCACCACTCGCGGTTTTAGTGCCTCATGAGCTTACTAAGTATAAGAAACATGATAGACAATCTAAGAACGCTTTAGTTGAGGACAAGACTCAGAGACCCAGTGCTGGTAACACTGAGCAGTCAATGCCGACGACGTCGACGTCTGCTGAGCAGACAACCTCTAGTCAAAAAGCGGGCTCGGGTCGGGCCGCCCCCGTCTCACCGCCGTCCCCGCCGCTCCTTGAAGCGCCCGCCTGCGCCATCTCGCGCTCTACTGACTGTCGGACTCGTGCCTAATTAAATTAGCTCACTTTATACGATAAATAGATAAATGCATAGTTACATATTTAGATAGGTAGAAAATTTAAACAATTTTTCGGGCGCATAAGTGAATTCAAAGTGCACGGATTTTTTAAGTAAAAAAAAACTGAACAATTTTAGTCTCGAAAGTTATAGTGTTCTATAAGAAAATCGTTTGATTAAGCTCCCTCCGGACCGTCTCGCAACTGAGTGCGCCGACTCAAAGAAGTCTACATCGTATGAAAACTTAATAGACTTAAATAATTATAATTCGTAAATGAAAATTACGATGTGTTACAGGGAGTCAGTGTGCAAGTCTCGTGTGTGAAACCAGTTCGAAGGAAGCTTTAGTATTTATATGTTTTCTAATTATTATAAACAATGTAAATATGTACGAATTTCAATTTATTGATATGATTATTGTATTTTTAAATTTTTCACGTTTTTATAAGTACTATTGATATTTATAAAGAAAACCTTGTAAATATCGTGAAATATACTGGTGTTTCTATAATGAATTATTTTTTATTTATTTACCTGTTTAATACTAAGTTATCCAAATAATTTTATTGAATTCAATTACCATTATTTAATTTTCAGTCATTCATAAAATCTAAAAATGAACGTAAATAATTATCCATAGATTTATTTGTACTACGAACTAGATAACACATTCTGAGTAGAATCTTTATTAACCCCATCCATATTCAATTATATATCGAGCATAAAAGCAGGTGGCATACCTGATATTTGTAAATGCGCTTGTTTTACATAACCGAGTTCGGTACATTAATTGGCTAATCGCGCACTACGATATAAAGTCGTTGCGAATAATTAATAACAAATATCGTAAATCTGCAATCGCCACCGCCTCCATAATATTCACCAATAATATACCTAACTACTTAGTCACTTCGCGTTTACCCATCCGCCCGGTCGCTGCACACACGCCGCACGCCAGCAAAACACGACACGATTTATATTATAATAAAATTATATCTAATTTAAAATCAAACCGCTTTGCCTTTCAACGCTATTAACTTTTTTTTTGTGGCTGTAATTCAAAATGACAAAATGACAGCCATAGATGACAAATTAATCTATAACGTTGTTGGATAAATCATAACACTACAACCATCCAGATTGTTAACCTTTTATTTTAGAAGATATTTTCCAATTTGGTTACAACAACATTCTATCATCATGGCGCAACAGAGTCATAGTACTGCCGAGATTATGAATGTTAGGGAAATGATTGACTTCGCATTTGGCGATCTAAACGTAAGTACAAGTTGTGATTTCTGGTCCTATCACCGAAATCTTAGTTGTAATGTCCTTTGTAACCTGCCATTTATGGAGAAAAATATCTTGTTCTATATACCACTTAGGGGGCAAAATGCTGATGGTAAGTTGTTACCGTTGTCTATGAACCCTTGCAATACCAGTGGCATCGCTCTTTAATGTCGCCGAAAATATAAGCACTTCGGCAAGAACCTCATTTCAGATTTGAGCGTACGCTGAGGAAATTCCTTAACAACCAAACATTCGAACAATGTGATAGGTTTTAAAGTGATGGCAAAAGCCCATTCTTCACAAACCAATCATAATATTGCTTACATTTTAGGCAAACACAGTCAATTTCAAATTGATACAAACGGTGCTATACCTCTTAGCGAGACAACTAAGACTTTTAGAGAGACGTGTCGAGGTTTCAATTCCCCATGGCCTCATAGAATCTAAACCCAGTACTTTGAAAGTTACGGAGGTGAAGATCCATGCCGCGAAAAGTTCTAAAGTGGACATACATGGAGGTAAAGATTTCACTATCCTCTGGAAGTAATAATCAAAGCACTCGCGAGCAACTAAATTAATTTAACTTCTTTTTGCCAATGTCTTACAGATAAAAGTCCTAGTTCCTCTATGAAAGATTTGCCAAAGCAGGGTAAAGGGAAAAAGAAAGATAAAGAAAAACAATCCGCTATTAAAATGTCCCTAAGCAAAGAACGGCAGGGCAACGCTAAGGTGAGATGAAGTTTTTCACCGTCGAGTTTATATGGTTATATTATTTATTATTTTACTGTATCTTAGTATATATAGTTAGCAAAATATTGTAATCATTTGATTAGTTGTATAACCTGGGTAACCTATATATTCTCCAGCCGTACGTAAGAGAAGTGCAAAAAGTGATGCAAGATGATATCAGCCTAAAAGAAGTTGAGCTTCGTGTGTTTCATCAGGTGCAATTCTGTAATAATCGTCACAGGACCTGATTTTGTTTTTATGAGTTTTCTTTTTATTTTGTTTCTTTTTAGCGCTGAAGCTTCCATTATTTGAGGTAAGGTCTGCTTAAATATTTAAATCTACATTCAAGTTGACGACAGGTAGATTAAACACAATTTATATCAAGAACGAAATGAAGTTCAGTTGTGTATTTAAGTTTCACTGGAAAATGTAATTAGATAACTGAACTTAAGCTTTAAACCAGACATTTTTTAATTTAAACAAAGTCAAGAAAAAAACACAGCTAAAATCATTTTTAATTTGAGCTCAACGCAGAGCTACGGCTTTCGATTTCTCTGTCCCGTTCAAAGTTTCAAACATTTAATGAGTGAGAGCGAGAGACAGAGATCGAATACGAGGTTGAAAGTTAACCGTGGTTTAAGAAGTTTGATGTAATTGGGGCCTAATTATTCATCGCACAGAACCCCATCAGGGTGCGTTGATTGGTAGGGCAAAACCAAGATTAACGTTGATTGAAAATAACTAGCCTAGCCCGGTATATAAAAAAGCAATTACAGTTTTTCGTAAAACTAAATCATATGAAAGATTAGCTTATGCTCAAAATAGCAGATTATATATTGCTAATCATAATAAATTACTTATTTAATTATAGAGAGCTGATTCTTATGAACAACCTAACGAGTCACCATCACCGATGGCTTCTATTGGTAAGTTCTGATCGTTAAATTAATTTTACAATTTAGTTAGATCCATGTACCTATGTCCTTTATTCCTATAGACGAAGTTAAACTTCTAGTGGGTGTAAGTTAACTGCAGATGGCTGTGCTGCAGTTTGCTCTCGAAAATCAACCAATCGACGACGGTTCAAGCTATCCATACCCAGTGCGTTGACTGGGGATGTATGGTTTGAACCTCCAAAACTGCCCCTAATTAGGGCCAGGCTAATAATTACTGACTACAATATACTTCCCATAATTGAATTTCAATTATAATATACTTAGCCCCATTTTCAGAGGTATTAGCTAAACCTTATTGGCAGGATACACACATAAATAAAAGTGGCAGTTGTGTTCTTTCTTCAAGTGTAACTTGTGTCACTCTTATATTCGGTCAGTTTTTACTTTGTTAGACGTATAAGATTTATGCTGATAATTTTGTTTTGCTTTTGCAGAAGAGTTTGAAAAGCTACTAGTCGGTAAGGTTGTGAAAATACTGTAATGTATTAATTAAATGTATTAATTTATATAAATTTGTTGCTTTTCGTATTTCGAAATGTCATTTATCTCATGTAGAAGACAGGCTTAATCTTTACGTAGGTAAAATCTGGAGATTCATTTAACTATTTTCATCTTTTTGTATTTATTTACACATCTAATATCTGCTAGATTAATATTATGCATCATCTTTCAAAAAAATAAATAGTCGATTACTATTGGGCGGTTAAGTCTTACGCTACTAATATAAGTGGCGTCACCATCTACAACTCTAGCTAATCAGTTTTCTTTTCTTTTATAAAACAGTTGAAAGAGTACCAAGTGGCACCGAAGGCGCTGGTACAGATGGTAAGTAATTTTATCGATTAGTGACCGAAAATAAAGACCGCGATTTCATAAACATAATGTAATTATTTTACCAGAATCCAGTAGGTGTTTTTATAAATACCCTGTATGAATAGATAACCATTTGTACCATTCCAATGATTCAGTTGGTCAAACCCGGAAGATATCAGTAGTTACCCAAGAAGATTTTTTGAAGCTAGCCGAAGCAGTCGCGGAGCTTCAAAAGCAATTTGGACCTATAGGAAAAGCAGAATTCCCCGAAAATGCTAAACTAATGGAAGAACTTCGGAAATGTGCTTCACTGACGGATGCTATGGCAGCATTGCAGTTATCGGCTCGCCTTGAAGCTACTGAGAAAGCTCTTGGGCATATAATCGGCATTATTACTACGGTTGCCAGCGGCACGCCAGGCGTTGTAATAGATGTAAGTTTTACACCTAACGTCGCTTTACTGCAGATATTAATATTGGTAAGGTTAATTATGATTTAAGAACCAATTAATTATAATTGAGGTAGGTAGGTTCCAACCACATAAATATATAATAAAATTACATTTATATTATTATGAGTAACCATGCCATCCTGCAAATATTTAAAGACAAAAAATATTTTTGTAGCCGGACACTAGGAAAATTCTTGCTCAAATTACGGGCGTTGAAATAAAAGAATCTGAACGACCTCCATTTGAGTTGACAGTACAGCCGCAGGAAGTTGTTCCAGAGCAGCGAGAAGACTGTGTTACCTACTCAGACTTGAGGTGACAAAGGTTTTTAATGTTTTTTTATTATTTAATTACCTGAACTAAAAATTGAAAATTTTAGTTCAAACAACAACAATATTAGCGAGCGTTTATTCTTGTCTGCCTTGATAAATATTTCCAGCGATCAACTGCAGAAGCTGAACGATGAAATGATGGCAGAAATAGCAGGTGTTACCACCCGTAACACTGCCAATGCCGAGAGAGCCCTTAAAGTTGCTACTAACCTAGGTAAATATAAATACCAGTTTAGTCGCATCGAACCATCGTAAAATTCCAAAAGATCAATAAAATCAAATTACCTCAATAAGTTGTTTCCTAAGTAAGTTTACACCCGATTTCACTAGTTCGTGATAAAGTTTTATAGTAAACCGTCTGATAACTTTATACGAATTTGTTATTTTATCTGTTATACAAGTTCCGGAACTTAATAAGGATTTATCAGAGATCTGGCCCTTAAAAAGATAAAAGCTTCAATATGTTTGATGTACAGAAAAGAAACTGGACTTAACATTGGATGTGGGCCCACGCTTGTCCAGCTTGGAAACTCTTGTCTATAATTATGTGGAACAAATAAATGCACTAGACACAGGCTTGTCCTCGCAGGTAAAATAAACTGATCAAATTATTATCACACGAAATGGAGTGTCATAAGAAATTCCATCAGAATTATGAGAAAGTGTGTAAGAAGTTACAAATCAACAACAAAAATATTTGCTCAACATATCATACTAAAATCATATTGATTGGATAATGATAGGTTAGTACATCTATCTGAATTAAGAAAAAGTTTTATATTATCATTGAAACTCATTCCCCATCTGTTTTATTGCTATAGATGACCCACTACCAAGAACAACTGACACAAATGCAACACGAACTAGATGTTGGGTTGGAAACTATGGCGGAAAATATAGCCAACACAGGTGGAGACGCAATAGGTAGGTGCAGAAGCAAGTAAATGATTCTCAGTTTTCAAAACTTGGGAAATGTATTTGGTATACTTCTTTACGTTGAAGAAGCAGAAAGCCAGTGGTGTTGATTATTTACGAATTGACGAGGATTTTGACCATTTTTATATTATAGCGGTGGCTGAACTGAATAACAGTTTCATGGGTCTTCAAACGGATTTCGAAACTATTAACTATCGGCAAAGAGATTTAAAAGAAACCCAGGATAACCTAAGCATTGATCTAGTGGTAAGTTTTTTTAATTTTAATTAGGAAAATAAGACTCCTTGGTGGTTCAAACGTGGCAATGACTGATCTAAAATGCGGTGCCTTCTGACAAAATAACAAGTATTTGCTGACAGCCTGCACTAAGAAATTGTTAGTCAATAACTGATAATGCTAAGATCTAAAGTTGCTTTGCCTTGTTATTTAAATGTGATGTTATGTAACGAGGACTATCGCGTATGAATTTGGCGCTAGGAATGCTTGTGTAGCGTTGCTATGCTGTCATTGAGTTTATAAGTGTATATAAAGGCACAATTCTTTAAGTTGTTCTGAAGGCAAACGTTTTACGAGCGGCCGAGAACGCATTTGTGCATAAACCACGGTACGTATCGACGTTTTAAAGAACTGTGCCTCTATAAAAACGTTTTAACTCAATGGTTGGGATAAATCTATGTCTTTCAACAAACTTTGACAGACCTTACTCTACAATGCGCCACCTAGTCAGTCTTAAAACGATAGCCCTCATTGAACTTAGTAAACTACACTTCAAACTCAACTGTCTCAATAATCTGTGCCTTCTCATTTTTGTACAGAAATTATGGAAACAGTTAGAAATGTTACAAGATACGAAGGCAGATCGCGATGAAGTGACTGATGCTCTTCGAGATAAGGCTGGTATTGACGCTCTGAATGGTATCGTTTCCCTGGAACAATTCGATGCCGTTAGAGGTGATCTCGAGAAAAGAATTGCTTCGGCCTATGATAAATTTAACAACCAAGAAATTGTCTGGCAAGTGAGTATGACTATAATATATGTTTTATAGAGTCGTTTCAACACGTGTTGATAAAATTAATTGGTACTTAACATGATACGGCCCAATTAGACATAATGTTCTGCTAACTTTCATTACAGAAAGCTATAGATGACCTACTCAGAGAACTCAGTGAAAAGGGGGATCTCATTCAATTGTATTCCCTTAATGATGAAATCAACAAATACTTCAATGCAATGTTAAACCGCATTAAAACTATTGAAGATATTGTTGGAGAGCCAAAAGCTGCAGCAACAAACAAAAAGCTGTTTAGAGATACTTGCTGCATTTCTTGTGCTACTCCTGCTACAATGGAAATTGTTCCACCTTTACCACTGCCAATATTACCAAGATTTAGTGACAAATACAAGGCAAAAGATGATGATGGCAAACCCAAGGGAGATGGGGATAATAAACTATGCTATCCTGGCTACCCTATACCACATCCAACGGACCCCAGGTATGTAAATACATAAGATCATTGAGATTATCTTTAAATACATATATGCATTGAAATATTTATATGATTTGCTCAAGTTTCTTGCGAGGTATAAGTAGGCATCGGAAATAAGCAATTTCTTATTCCCATCCTCCTAGTTTAGACTCAAAACATGTAGACATGATGTTGCTACAATTAAAATTAAATTCACAGATCGCAAATATGTCGGCGATACTGTGGTGGATCGCACACATTAATTCCAAGTGGTGGTCCCTCTAGAATACCTCCTGGAACGATTATAACACCAATGAACGCTTCAACTCAAGGGACAGGCGGAAAGGTATAATATCTGCAGTTTGTTACACGTATATGGTCTCTTCAAAGCAAAAAAGTAGATACATAGTTATCTCATGTGTAAGCGTACACCACCGTAGCCCGCATCATCGCTTACCATCAGGTAAGATCGTGGTAAAATGCGTGCCTATCCACTATTAAAAATAATAATACGCTTAAATAGTGTTTTTACGATAAAAATAATTATGCTGTTTTTTTTAACATAAAATTACATCATCATCGCCTATATTACCCAAAAGGGTGTGGCAAATGTGTACAACACCCACATTTCAGGGGCCTATCGCCCTCCACCGGGCACAATTTCAAAGCCGTGCTTCTATTGAGAATTGCCTGAATACGCTAGCCATCGAGGCAGTCTGTAATATTTTCTATTTCCCATAAAATAATATAATGTACTTTTTTCATCACATTCTAATTTCAGCTGGACAAGATAGGCGATACAAATGAAAATGTGCCATGTATACCATGTAACAGATTGCCTTCAGAACCCAAAGGATCTAAACTGCCGGCAGTTGACGAAAAACAAGGTAGGAAAAAGCTAGGAAGCTAATTTCATTTAGCTATAAATACTTTATGACCAAATTGTGGATTCCAAAAAATATTCTGTTTTGCAGGTGTGAAGGATGGTTCTTTGAAGGTTGCAACCTCAGCGCAACGTATGGATAATGACTAAATGCCTCAGTCATGAAACTTTATTAATTAAATGTTGAAGTTATTAAATTTTCAATTTGCACGATAAATAATTTATTTATTTACAATATAAATGTACATAAAAATAAAAAAATACACACCTTTAGTTTTTTAACTACTTAGTCCATACAATGTTCAATTCTGAAGAACTTTCGATAGTCATGATACTTTTTTTTTTTATTAACGCTATCCTTACATCTTAAGGTAGTTTTTACCACGATTAGAAAATTTCGTGTAGAACATTTTTAATTTACTAGATTTTTTTGAAAATCATACTTTAACATATGAAAATTACAAACTGCTTTTAAAAAGGTATAAAACTATATTACCATTTTAGAATAATCTTAAAAATAGCTTATTTCCTGCTAGCTACATGTTTTAGCTATATACACACCAAATTTGATTCGATTTTATCTAATCATTTTCACTTTAGAGAGGTTTACATGACTCATAGTGGCGATTTTACGAAAAAACTTTAAAAAATCATAACTTTTAAACTATTGATTTTCGCGGAACATATGTTGCGTTTAAATCAATCATTGGCCGGACCTACATCTGTGAAAATTCTTTGGACTACTATAAACGGGCCACCCTGTATATACAAGTTAATAAAAAAAATAAAAATCATAACTATTAACAAATTTGTAGGTAAGGTGTCATAATCTGATAGCTATCTCATCATAATATCTCAATCATAATTATCATCATTAATCAATAGTTAGAACATCCCTATTGTCAATGTCTTTGATGTATGTCACTTGTCAAAAACTGATTAATTTGACGTGTCTTTTGTCAACCCAACGAAAAGAAAAGCAATATTGTTTTCATTCTAGTTGAAATAAAGGTTATGATGAGAATTTGGATTGAATAATTCAATACGTTATAAGGTAAATAATATATTTTACAAAAATATTCTAATCAATCTTGTTCCTAACCTAAAATAATACTGAACCTTGTTGCAGAATAGGTAGATTTTGCAAGTATGCATAAAATATTGGAGTTTCAAGCTGTAGTGTTGGCCGCTGGAAGAGGTTCCCGGTTGCCAGATGTTGGTGGATCGGTGTCCAAGTGTCTCCTGCCCGTAGGGCCGTACCCTGTGCTGTGGTACTCATTGAACTTACTTGAGAATATTGGATTTCAAGGTATGTGTTATTGCATCATTAATTTGTATTTTGCTTCAACAATAGGAACATAACTGAGATACACCATGACTGTATCAGTAATTCAAGAACATGTTGTCATCTGTCATTGATACTTTTTGGGAAGTCTTTTTTTAATAATTAGCCTTGAGAAGGCATACCAGCTATTTTACTGCCTACAAAACAGTCTGGTTTTGGTTATTAAATCAAATTCAATCCAGACTTAACATTACTACTTAATTAAAATGCATGTCTGCATAACTAGTTTATTTATTCTGCCTATAATTTATTTATATAACAATCACAATTTGTTTTTTCAGAGGTCTTGGTGGTTGTACTTGATGAAGATAAATCTAACATTCTTAATGCATTAGAAAGCTGTCCTCTGAAAATCAAATATGAACTCATTGTCATACCGTCAGACGAGGATTGGGGTACAGCAAATTCCCTGAAACATATCAGTAACAGGGTGACTACAGATTTACTGTTAGTCTCGGGTGATCTAATCACTAACATTAATCTAAATGAAGTCCTGAATTTACATAGAAAATATGATGCCGCACTTACATCTTTGTTTTTCAATAATGGCCCTGAAGAATGGATTGAACTCCCAGGTCCTAAGTCAAAAGTTAAACCAGACAGAGATTTGGTGTGTATAGACAAAGAAACTCAGAGACTCGTCTTCTTAGCCAGTGCCAGCGACTTTGAGGAAACTGTGACCATACCTAGAATACTCATAAAGAAATATGATTCAATAAGCATGCACAGTAGATTGTTAGACGCACATGTATATGTGATGAAACATTGGGTACTGCAGTACCTTGTGGAATCAGACAAGTTTACATCTGTCAAAGGAGAGCTTATACCGCATATTGTGAAGAAGCAGTTGTCTAAGCCAAAAAATGCAGCTGAAAAGAAAGGCACATCAGAGAAAAATATGGAAATCACAAAAGATATTTTTGACTTTGCAGTTGAGAATGGTTATGAAAGTAAGATAAGAGAGATGACTGCTTTCAATGACCACAAGTTGGGCAGTAAAGGCATCTTCTACAATGATTTGCTGAGATGCTATGCTCATATTCCAAATAAAAATACTTTTGGCGTTAGAGTAAATACACTTTCATCTTTTTATTTGGCGAATAGTAAGGTGGGTAATTTTTTGGTTTTGTATCTTTTTCCAAACAGGTATTTTTTTTAAATGAACAACTTATTCTTAACACAAAATTCATCACTTTTTTTTAATTAAGCCTCTTTATTTTACTAAACCATAATATATGATGCAACATTACTTGATATAATACTAATATGAAAAAGTTTTTTTTTTTTTTAATCATTGTATTTTGCTACCATGCATAAATTATTGTGGAATATTAAAAATTAACAATATCAATCACACAAATGTTTCCATTTAATTGTTTTTATAACTCCTTAATGATGCTTATCCTAAAACAAACTTACTTGAAATGTTACAGATACTGTCAAAATGGGCGGAGCTGACTGGATCACCTCTATCTGAAAGATTCCACCCAAACAGTGAAGTTAAAACGAAACAAATTGATGAAACTTGTACTGTAGGAGATAAGAGTATTGTCAGTGAGAAGACATCTATCAAAAGCACTTTTATTGGAGCCAATTGCACTATTGAGAACAAAGTGAGACTGTCCAACTGTATACTCATGAATAATGTCACTATTAAAGAAGGGTGTGTATCTAATACCTATTAAATAATACATAATAATAGCAGCCCTGTATCTAATACATGTGCGGCTTTGGGCTCTGCTCATGATCAGAATCGTTAGGCCATAGTCTCACACCCTCAAGCATGTCTGGCACTCTCAGGCATGCTGACTTTGAAACTAGATGGCGCTAGCAGTTGATTTGGTCACATATTTTTTTGCTTCTGGAAAATTTTAAAATTACTTAGTTGAATAGGCTTTTTATTGTGCTTTAGATTTTTATTATCATATTATGATTATTATCTTTATTGTTTACACAGGCTCGTATTAAGGAAACCTTAAAGGTTTTTTATTCTGGACCTATGACATCACCATTAGATCCTCTTGGGGATGTCACAGGAACTTTGATAAGACAGTGTGCTAAGGGTATCAAAAGTTCTTAGTAACCATGAACCCACCAATCGAATAGTGAAGTAAAATTTTAATATTTTATTTGCGGTTATTTTCGCAATGCATGACCTTTTGTGATTTCATAATGTGTACTATTGTACCATCATTAGTGAGGTCAGTGCGTTTACGCTTTTCGGCTCTACATTCAAATTGTGGATATTTTGTAATACGTTAAGGGGCCTGCGGAGCATGGTTTTCTCATACAAACTGAATTCCACAATCATTTATGATTCCAGATTATTTACTAAATACAATTGTGTTATTAACATTTAGACAGTATTAATCTTGGTATTTGTTAAAAAAACATTTAAAATATCAACATAAATCGAAAATTTTGCAAATTGCTTTTCACAAATGATTACAGCTAAACATCATATTATAATATTATTAAAAACATTGATATGTGAATTTTAAAGGAATCGAAACATACAAGAAATGGAAATAAATATAAAATTTTAATTATATTTTTTTCGGAAGCCTAGATTAATTTTATTTGCGTTTACATTTTGAACAACCAGTAGTTCGGTATCGAAGGGAATAATGTAAGCGCGCATTCGCCAAACAGGGATAGCACTACTCCGCCTGATATTTGCACTTCCTTCGATTGGTAAAAATAGAATAACCAATAGAATCATACTTGTAATATTTAAAGCAAATTTTAGCTTTGATATGCCTTTTTGTATTTTATATAATATTAAAGTTGAAAAATTAAGAATCCAGCAGGACTCGAACCTGCACCCCCTGGGTATACGCCCCAAGTGCTTTGCCAATTCAGCTATGGATTCGTATGCTGCCGGACTCGATTTTCTCAACTCTTTTTGTGCCAGCCGAATCGAGTCCGGCAGCATACGAATCCATAGCTGAATTGGCAAAGCACTTGGGGCGTATACCCAGGGGGTGCAGGTTCGAGTCCTGCTGGATTCTTAATTTTTCAACTTTAATATTATATACAATAGAATCATATTGCTACAACAAGTAAAAACGTAATTAATATTACTAGGTAAAATCATTTTTTATTATAATCAAGAGCGCTGCACTTATTTACCTGGAGGTGCCACAAGTTTAAATACAAGTTCCTGTGATACCCGCAGGGAGTGTCATGGGTCCGGAATGAGATTTTTAAGCATTGGGCAGTTGCAGCTGGTCCAGTTAGGCCAGCATTTATTGATTACTAGCACAATATGCGTATTATGGTATTCCTCTGATGTACCAATACTTTTTTTCTTTAATAATGTTTCTAAACAAGTAGATACTTCATAAAGATTACAATCTAGTCTAGATATAAAATTAGAGATTAATGAGTAATTTAATTTTGACCTAAGCTTCTAAATTAATTTAGTACCAACACTTATGCAGACTTTTATGAACTTTATTTTATTTCTTTTTATTTACCACTTAATATTATTTCTCAATTATAAAATAATGTTCCAGCTGCGTCCTCCAAGACTGCGTAGTCTACACCGGCGCTACGGTGGATACGGGTTGTAACCTCCAGCACTGCTTGGTCGGACCTCACCACGAGGTTGCTCCAGCAACCAACAGCAACCATCAGCTACACGCCGAAACTACCGACAATATGATCACGCTCGGGTAACGTGCCAATGTACCTATAAATAAATGATTTATGTAATTATAAACTTTTAGTTTTTTTCTCAATAATAATATCATACAAACCATAGAACTACGCCCGGTAGATTACTGGCACATGAGGCATAACACCGTAGTCCTCAGCTGCAGCGACGCATCTATAATCTGCTTTTGTGGATTGTTGATGTCCATGGGCTATACTCCACTTACCATCAGGTGGACTACATGTTCGTTCGCTGTGGGCGTAGTTTAAAAAAAAAAAAATAATATAGATATTTTTTTATTGTACTATTACTACACTGACGGACACATAAACTGCGTCAAATCTTAGGATTACTTTAAAATTAATAGTTTTAGTTTTCTTAGATTTTTTCTATTGATAAAGTGAAGACCGTTCAATATAATAATTGCAAAAAAACTAAATTTAATAATAGAACTGCAATAAAATTGATTATTATGGCTTGGAAACGATAATATACGCAATCTCACCGATTTTCGTGGTAAAGTTTTAAATTGTTTTTTTTCGGTTCGTAATTAGTTAATGTTACCAATAGAACGTTAAGGTAGACTTGTCTTACAGGCCATCTCAGGGAATTAATTATTTTCGATCTAGGAAAAGTTTTTTTTTATTTATTTAACTTTTTGCACACAAAAATAGTACATAAGCGGACTTAATGCCTGATGGCATTCTCTTACAGTCAACCTAGGGTGATGCAGAAATGAGCATAGGTCGGTGCAATTCAGAAAGATAAGTAATGATTAACTGGCAAAGTTGGGTACCAAAATTCACTCACCTAGTTTCGATTATGTTATGCAAATTTACTTCCCTCTATAAAAAATAGGCATCCTGACTGAGGTCCGTAATAATTTACTTACAATTAAAATTTGCGAAATAGCATCGCAGTTTATTATAATGTTGCACACATGACCGTGAAGACCCTTTTACATAATATTGTTGCTTATACGCTCATATCCGACGATGGCCAGAAAATTACAGAAAGTATGTAATACGGCCGCGCGGTTTCCTGAGGATTGCATTGAGTTATTAAAGTAATGTTGTAGTATGCATAATAATGCGGATAGAAACGTTCGTTAAGATCGAGGCGATAGACTAATGGCCTATACTGGACTTTGAATCGGAAAGCGAGGACGGTCGTGGAACTACATTTTTTTTATTTTAATGATCTATTAAGTGCGCGTGTGGTGTACCTGTTTGCTGCGGAAACAACTACATGTCTACATAAACATATGAAAAAATTACGACTGTATTCCCCAGAATTGTTTTACAAAGATATTAGATATAACACACACACACTTCACCAATTATATTTAATACCTATGGGATAGGCGGTGATCCTATCACCATCTACCGCCACATTTCAGTCTTCATGCGCCTACTGAAAAATCCTGATGAATAAACCCCAAATAACACTTTTGCTCGACCTAGGGATCGAACTCGAGACCTCATGATCAGCCACTTACGCTAACCACTAGATGACCAAAACAATGAGATACCTTACTTGTTCGATAATAACCAATTATCTGAAGTATTAACCTTTGATCCTGTACTCGGGGTCGAAGCGTTGGCGGGGAAAAAAAGTTATTTTCCTCAGAAAACCCTGCAAATCAGTGTCGCCCGAGGGGAGCTGGCACATGCCAATTATAGCCAGTCCGACCCTGACAAAAATAGGAAATATCTAGCCGTAATGTAGAATGTCTCAGTCTGAACTACAGTACATAGGTATCGCATGTGTTATTATACTAAAATAGGTCAATAAACAGAGCCCGAGCTTATAGTTTTAGATAGGGTGTTGGAGACATTGGATGTACATAGTTTATATCTAGGTACTCATTGCATCTCTCATGGGATATTTATTACGTGACAATGGCTGTTGACACTCCAAGGCTTGCGGATAAATGCTTGAGATTCGTTTCCCGTTCCCAGCACTTATTATAAAATGCAACAAATTACGTAACTCATAATATTATTCTAATGTCATGATGGTGACATAAAAATGCTTCCAGTTTTTGGAACACGAGAACAAAAGGGTTAAAATATCTAATTACGTACATACCTACTGATATGCGGAATAAGGCATTCACCTTACATTTGATTAGCACTTTGAAATAGTTATCTTCGTGTCCTACCTACTTACTATACATAGATACGCAGTCGATCGAATTATAAAGTGTAGATGCGGCATAGCACCATATTGAATTCACAGATTCTAGCTGAAAAAACTGAATAAGCTCGAAACAGGATGATGAACAAAACACAAATGATCTCAATGTTCAATTTGTTCGAAAAACATGCGCGTTACATAAATGGTAGATATGAACACTGATCATGCCTAGGAACTGGTTTCAATTTATATCACTATGTCTTATCCACCCCGTATAAAAAAATAAGAATAAAATTTTGGGTTTTTTATTACCTGCCAATATTTCATTGCCTGTAGAGAGAGAGTGTTTCTTTTGCAAGCCCGTTTATAAAAGTCCTACCATTAATTTAATTATACATGTTTTGCTATTTATTTTCGTCACAATGACCTGTGTCGGTAAAAAGAGTGACAGTGTGACTTAAAGCATTCATCTACAACCTGAGCTGTTACCTAACTAACTAATTAATTAATTACAGTGTTAGACACACGTTGCAGACCATGCGATGGACGTCTGAAAATTATAACTAGTAATTATCCATTCACCCATGTCAACTGAAACCAACCAACTGGTTTTAATGCTTTTTAACCGACTTCAAAAAAAGAGGAGGTTCTCAATTTATCTGATTTTTTTTCCTTTTTTTATGCTTGTTACCTCATAACTTTCAACAATTCTTTTTTAATTTGAAAGCTGGTGCTTCTCGTGTGGTCCCATTGCAATTGGGTCCAGTTCTGACAATGGCACCCATGAGAAAAAAACCATATAAGTGTAAAATTATTGTAATTAGTCGGTTTTTTTTTGGAAAATTATTAATATCGTCAGTTTTGCATGAATCAATAATATTCTAATCAATACTAATACTCATACTTATTTTTATATACATTACTCTTTTTCAACCGGTTATAGATTCACCATGATTCCAAAAGTCATCTTTATTTTCACGGTTAATGGTGCGGCAATCTGCAGAATTCATTAATTAGTAAGTTAACAGCTCAGCCTATAGATGAACGCGTTTTTAGTCACTGTCCAAAATTATCAGCCTAGACTAACTCGATTGCAAACCGCGTGGTTACCGCGTGTGAGAACGTAAATAATACCATTGTAATTATAATCGCATCTTCTTATATTATATGAGCGAATTTTTAGACTTCTTCAACATCATTTGATTAGTGCCATAGACAACTGGCTATTAAAGTATTATTAGGTTTGATTTATGTTGACCTGACCTCTCGTAATTATCTGTAATGTAATAGCAGTTGCCTAGACGCTTTCTTTAGTTAAATCTGTTTTCTAATGACGCTTCGGCATGAAATCTAGACGTGGACGAAAGAAACGATCTGAATGGTGCAACGAGTCGTAGCCAGTGTTGTAATGTTGCGCAAAGGGCAGTACACATTCTGAAACTTGATTGGCAGAAATTGTATGATGAGATGTGAATATTTTGTAAATTAATGTAAACAGTTCAATGTAGAGAAATGGCGAAGAAAATCAGTACAAAGTAGTACTTGCTGAAAAAAATAAGTTTTAAAACTATATTTTCTTGTTTAGTAAACAAGAAAATATTTCAGATATGAAAAAACTAATAATTGTAATTATGAGAAATGCATTGGTATAAAAATGGTTAAGGTAGAGCCGTGGTCGCACCTTTTACGTATTTGGGTTATAGTTTTCAAACTTATTTTTTTATTTATTACTTTTCCGTTTTAAATGTTTTTTTTGTCTTAAACTTAACATAATTATATACATATTTGTCATGTGCTTGCCAAATACGTCATGATTATTTCCAAATTTTTATGTGGTTAGAATCTGAATTTGTTTAACTCTGTTAATTTTTTTTTTTTTAATTTTCAGTTATAATAATATAACCGATGTCTGCCGGCCTATTCTTACAAATATAAAAATAACCTAACCTGACCTAAAATCCGTTCAGTAGTTTAGAATCTACGGTAAAACATACAAACATAGACTGCCAAAATCATCACCCTTCCTTTTGGCTTCGCCGTAGTTGGGTAAAAAAAGTGAGTGCTGAGATGATTGCGGAATACCAATAATTTTGGCTAAGGAAATGATATGCAAACGTCTGCATCAACCATCTGATGAATACAGGCTCGCTAGTTATTTCGATTATATAAAACAGGTTCACGCACAAAGTTGTATCACACATTTAGATACGGAGGTACAGGAAGAAACCAAAATCCGCAACTTTTTGATTCGACACATAGCAATTAAATATGCAGATTCGTCTATGGATGGAATCAAAATGGAATTAGACACTAATTACTGACAGGTGTGTTGCAATCGTAACATAACTCCTACATGGATATCTATGTAGAGTTATATAAAATCTCTATATTACATCAGATAGTCCTGCCTCTCTGATAAAAGCTTACGAAGTAACAGAAATCGAGGTTGAAATCAAACATTTACGACTGTGATAGCAATCACGAAAATATGTGCGCTGAAGACATAACAATAACTGAGTATTAAAAAGATAGTCAGAAAACATATCAACCTAATATTGAAAGTTACTACTAGGTATGCCTCGAAATAAACATCTTTTCTTTTAGCGCGCCCACGCGACATGTAAAGAACCTTAATGCTAAATTTAATTCGTTTTTAGCCCTATCGGTTTAGGCTCTGCATGAATGAATCAGTCAGTCGAGCGAACAATTATATTATAAGTATCTATTATGATCCTTATGAACCTTTTAATCTCCTGTTTTTCGTGCAAAAATATCTCGGCGCCAATGCATTAAACAAAGAACTACAAAATGATGAGGTAAAACTACTGTTTTACCTCATCATTTTGTAGGTAGGTATTGTAGGTACAGTGTATATTATTAATTTATTATGTTAACATAAACATAGTTTAAAATGTAAACAACTAGCGACGCGGCTGCGACCCGTCACTTAAGTCAGTCGTGAATACAAACAGTTTGCGTGAACACATATCATCTATTATTTATATTCCAATTACTTTCCTCAACAAAATACCAAAGTAAAACCTATATTGGTGACCCCTGTAAACTGTGCTATTTAATAATAGTTAGTTTTTGGTATTTTGGGCAATGGCTACTCCAGTAAACTCAGGAGTCAACACACCAGTGATACAAGCACAGGCGCCGAACAATGAGCCACATATCGAGGATGTGTCGGCGTTGGCTAGTATTACGGTTTCCTCGCGTGTTCCTGATTTTTGGGCGGACCAACCGCGACTCTGGTTCGTTTAATTTGAGGCAGTTGTAGCAAATCAGAGATTGAGTGAGGCTGCAAAACAAAACTTGGTCATAACGAAGCTGAACAAAAGTGCTATTCAACAAGTAAGTGATTTACTTTTGGCCCCAGCGGAGACTAAAAAGTACGACACGCTGAAAGACAGACTACTACAAGTTTTCGAAGAATCAGAGACTCGCCAGTTCCAGAAACTACTTGGTGAAATGGAGCTGGGAAATCAAAAGCCATCACAACTCTTGCGGCGAATGAGGGATTTGGCACGAGCAAAAATGCCAGACTTGACCCTGCAAATTATGTGGAACAGTCACCTGCCGGCGGCAGTTCAGGCGGTACTGGCGGTCACAGAAGTCAAGGAGTTGGACAATCTGGCGGTGGTAGCTGACAAGGTGATGGAGGCGAACCGTCCAGCAGAAGTGGCGGCGGTGACGTCAAACCCCACCCCCAGGGACACCAGCGTGACGACGGATTTAGCAGCGGCAGTACAAAAACTTAGCCTCGAGGTTGCAGAGCTACGACGTGGTAGGCAATTTCAACGTCGTACCGGGAATATACAATCAAGTTCACACTCTAGAAATGTAAGTAGAAGTCGGAAAGATCCTAATTGGCTGTGCTATTATCACTACAAATTTAGATCTAAATCTACTAAGTGTGTGGAGCCGTGTAATTGGAAAACTTCAAAGGACAATGCGAAGCCGACGGAAAACTAGCGGCGATACAGCCTGTGGCGGAGGTTTGTATCAATACCTATAATCGCCTATGTGTGTTAGATAGTAATAGTAGACTTAAGTTTTTGATTGACACGGGTGCAAATGTGTCGGTAATTCCGGTTGCTAAAATTAATTCTAAAAAACTCGAAAGCGATAGTTACAAGTTGTATGCGGCTAATGGTAGCGAGATACAAACTTACGGTGTACGTAGTTTAGTTTTAAATCTTGGTTTAAGAAGAGCTTTCCGATGGACCTTCATTGTTGCGGCTGTTAAACAACCGATAATAGGGGCAGATTTTTTAACCCATTATAAGTTGTTAGTTGATTTAAGCGCGCGGAAGTTAATCGATCAAGTTACTCGTTTAAATGTTATCGCTTCAGTTGTGTGCCATGACGTATGTGAGTCATTAATTCAAACAACAATAAATGGTAATGTGTGGCATAAATTACTATCAAAATACCCAGACATTACCAGACCGGTATCTTTCAAAGAAGTTCCTAAACATTCGGTGTGCCATTATATTGAAACCTCAGGACCACCGGTATACGCTAAGGCAAGGCCACTACCACCGGATAGATTTTAAAAAGTTAAGGCTGAATTTCAGAATATGTTAGAATTAGGAATTTGTCGACCCTCCAAAAGCCCTTGGGCGAGCCCGCTTCACGTGGTACCCAAGAAAAATGGAGATATTAGACCGTGTGGGGATTATAGGCGGCTTAATGCAATAACAAAGCCGGATCGTTATCCCATTCCACGAATAAATGATTTTAAGTATTTAATTGCAGGTAATAAGACTGTATTCAGTAAGTTAGATTTAAATAGAGCATATCATTTTATACCTGTAGCCCTTGAAGATATCGAAAAAACTGCAATCATTACTCCTTTCGGATTATTCGAATTCCCACGTATGACTTTTGGTTTGCGGAACGCAGCGCAATCGTTCCAGAGATTTATGGATACGGTAGTTCTTAATGGTTTTGATTTCGTATATAATTATATTGACGATTTGTGCATAGCATCGGAATCCGAAGAAATTCATAAAAAGCATTTAAATGCGGTATTTCAAAGGTTTAACGAATTTGGTGTCACAATTAACATTTCCAAATGTGTGTTTGGAGTATCAAAATTAAACTTTTTAGGTTATGAGGTGTCAACAGACGGTATTCGTCCACTCGATGATAAGGTACAGGCAATTGTAAATTTTCCGAAACCTGAAAATATCGAACAATTGCGTCGTTTTCTCGGTATGGTCAATTTCTATCGTTCGCATATACCTAATGCAGTGGATAGTCAGGCAGAGTTAAATAGTTATCTGCATAATAGCAAAAAGCGCGACAAAACCGTGATAAAATGGACTGATAAGGCCATCGAGGCATTCGAGAAATGTAAGGTGAGCTTAAAAAGCGCCGTTACATTGTCGTATCCAATGTCTGATGCTAATTTATCTTTGATGTGTGATGCTTCAAATACTAGCGTAGGCGCGGTTTTACAGCAACAAATAGATACCAATTGGAAACCACTTGGATATTTTTCTAAAAAATTATCACCTACGGAAATGAAATACTCTACTTATGATCGTGAATTATTGGCTATATATATGGCAATAAGACATTTTAAACATTTAGTGGAAGGTCGGGCATTAACGATATTCACAGATCATAAACCTATCGTATACGCATTCAGTAAAGTAAATAGCGATAAAGAAAGTCCTAGACGTATTCGTCAACTTTCCTACATAAGCGAATTCAGTACTGACATTCGGTATATCAGCGGTGATCAAAACGCTTTATCTCGGATAGAGACAGTAAGTTGTCCCACGATACTAGATTATGCGGCATTAGCAGAAACCCAATCTAGTGACGTATACTTACGAGAGGCATTGCAAGTAACAGATAGTAATTTACAGTTTAAACAATTTTACTTACCAGGTTGTGATAAACAAGTATATTGTGATATTTCATCGAATAGAATTAGGCCATATTTAACTGAAAATTTTAGATTAATCGCATTCCATTCAATTCATGACCTTAGCCACCCTGGAATTAAATGTACTAAACAGATGGTTAAACAAAAGTTCTTTTGGCCGAATATGGATAGAGATGTTACCAAATGGGCTAGAACTTGTCCTATTTGTCAAAAAGTAAAAATCAATAGACATACTGTTTCCGGTGTAGGTAGTTTTGAACGGGCTGAACGTTTTCAGCACCTACACATTGACATAGTCGGACCTTTAACGATATCACCTGATGGTTATAGATATTGCGTAACTCTTATAGATCGGACAACGGGTTGGCCAGAAGCCGTTCCTGTTAAAAATATAACAGAGGAGACCGTGGCTAGAGTAGTTTTTGAATGCTGGATCTCACGTTTTGGATGCCCTTCAAAGCTAACAAGCGACCAGGGTAGACAATTTGAGAGTGATTTGTTTAAAAACCTTATGAAATATTTAGGTATACATAAAATACGCACAAGTCCGTATAATCCAAAAAGCAACGGCGTCATTGAGCGTTGGCATAGAGCACTAAAAGTATCCCTTATGGCACGTTTACAAGATGACAAGTCTTGGGTGGACGAGCTTCCGATCGCATTATTAGGACTGCGTGCAGCTATCAGAAGTGATAGCGGAGTAAGCGCAGCGGAATTGACCTACGGTAAAACGATTCGATTGCCGGGTGATTTTTATGATGAAAGTAAAATATGCATGTCGGACTCGGAATATTTACAGGTACTTAGAGATTCTATAAATAAATTGAAACCACGACCACCATGTCATAGTAATTCACGTTCGCTATTCATATCCAACGAGCTTAATACGTGTAAAAGTGTGTTCGTTAGAATTGATTTAATGCGTAAGTGTCTTCAACCACCATATGACGGTCCATACAATGTCGTAAAAAGACAAGGAAAGACTTTCACTATCAAGGTAGGCGATAAAGAAAAGTGTATTTCCATAGACAGGCTGAAACCTGCCTATGTAATTGATAGCGATTGTAAAAACTCTACCGACAAAAAATTTAATTTGGATTGTAACTTAAACGATGAACAAAGCGCAGCGACAAAGGTTAGTCATAACAAAACAACGCGTTTTGGCCGAGTAATCAAAACACCATTGAGATTCGTAGAATAAACAACATAAGTAGCGTTTGACACAAAGGAATTATTATAACACTTTTAGTTAAAAACACTTTTATTGTTTTGTTTAAATATACTTTTGTGTAAGCTATTCATAGGTTTCGAAATGTTTATTGTTTATTTTAAATATACTTTTGTATAAGCTAATCATAGGTTAAGACATTTTTATTGTTTATTTATATAAGAAAAGCTTATGTGTATTTTTTTTGTGAACAACGCTTTCGTTGAGTAGCAGTTTGTTTAGCTCTCACAAAGCGCTTGAGATTAAGCAGGCGGCAACCGCATTTATCTACAAATAAAGTGTTTTAAGCAATGATATTATAGAACTATAGATATGTTACGTTCATAGAAATTACGATTTAAATCCGTTCCGAGCTATTCCAAATTGCACACATTGACAAATGTCCGCAGCGCACGCATCCTTATCGCTCTAACGTCAAAACAATATCGCTTTCTCTTTCTTAACTTGAACATGGCGCATGGCGTCTGGCACGTGACTGCGCTCGACGCAGGCCACACGCAAACTAAACACAAGACGTCCCAATTGGGACGTATTTGAGTATTCACAGCGCGAGCGCTTATAACATATCTGCTTTTGTTTTTATATAATATCATTGGTTTTAAGAAAATATGTTAGCTTTACCCTTTAATTACTTATAAAATATTTGTTAGTTTTTTTTTGTTAAAAAAAGGGGGGAATGGTGTAGGTACAGTGTATATTATTAATTTATTATGTTAACATAAACATAGTTTAAAATGTAAACAACTAGCGACGCGGCTGCGACCCGTCACTTAAGTCAGTCGTGAATACAAACAGTTTGCGTGAACACGTATCATCTATTATTTATATTCCAATTACCTTTCTCTACAAAATAACCAAAGATAAACCTATAGGTATGCTAAAAGCTCGGCAATAAATAGTAGTTAGGTAAAACTACATAATTTCATTTCCAATCGCGTGTCACCATCCGATATCTGTAATTACGAAATTTTAGTGTCCAAAGTGATTGGATTGTTCGGATACAAACCGAAGCATGCTTAATCTTATTGGATGTAAAACGAAAAATACGACTGTCGCAAATCTAGACAACTACTGCTGACTGTTATGCAAGGTGATAACAAATTCTAACTAGACTGTCAGCCTTCAAGTACGAATATGACATAGAGATTAAGATACATGAATTAGAAAAATAATATATAAAAAAAAGCTCGAAGAAGAAAAAAGCAGCGGTAGCCTATTAAGCCAGTAAGTATTCGGGTATTCATTATACTTTCGCGGGCTTAGTCATCATCTCTATTCCTTTTACATTAAATGTTGTCACTTTACACACAAAATTGTTAAAGCATTTTTTTCTTTGTACCTATCCTTTTTACCGTCCCTGTTGTTTAATTTTCATGAAACCATTTTCATAAACGCTATCAAACAAGTTCATAACGTTGCATACAAGCTAGAAAACGACGACGTCACGTCTATGTAGCTGTGTATTTGAAGCGTTTGGGCAAGTCTATGTGAATTTAAAATTGTATTATCTCAGGAAGTTTATGTGATATCAAAGTTATTCTTTTAATAATGTTTCTTATATTCATACCTATTGACATTGGTCAATTTCAAATGCGATTTGGATCAAAACTTGTGGCGTAGCATTTTATTATGGACTTGCTTTGAAAATGCATAAAATTAAAATAAGCCTTGCATAATCTTTAAGTTGGAATAACTGTGATTACATTAGGTCGTAGTATTCAATTATTGAACGCTGGTCTAGGTACAATGCATCTTTCGTACTTTCGTTTTCGTAACAGCCATTACATAGTGCAATAGTATAATATCAATAAATAACAAGATATGAGTATATATTATCAAGTGATCGCGATTTCAAAATAATTATTACCGCCTTAATAACTCAGTGGGTACACGACTTATGCACTAAATCATGAGAGAAAGTTTAATACATTCTATAAGAGAATACCAATTAAAAGTCAGAGAAGCACTTGTACGTTCAAATTAATTACGCCATGGATTTTAGGTAATTAAATGTTTGTTTTTAAACTTTCGCGATTTGAGAACATTAAAAAAAAAAATACCTATGCCCGACGTTGCGAAATGACTTGCATCACTTGTGGTCACGAGCCGACTGATGAAGCTCAGCGTCGTCTCCGTGAAGCGCGGATATTGTCCATTACCCTCACTTGATGACCTGACCGGTAATTCGACACACAACACTAAGGGTATCGTCGTCGAAACATCGAGAAATAGGTATTTATTAGAGTTGCCGCGAATAGTGTTTATAGCGAATAGTCGAATACCGAATAATCGCCATTCACTTTGGCGAATAGTCGAATAACTCGACATTACTATTCGACATATAAAAAAAAAAAATAACCCATTAAAAATATTTCTAATTTATAACAAAAATCACGAGTTTCACATATGCACCTATATCAGAAGTGATACCTAGCACTGTTTCATTAAACGTGCAGAAAAAAATATTTTTTTGCACCACAATCTGCCTCTGTTGGATTTTAAATATTAATTAAAAGGCCTTACTAATTTAATTTCATGAATATGATAGGCACAGGCACATATTACAGATAATAATTGATATTGTGTATTGTTTTATTAAGGAAAATAATTAAAAAAATAATTATTTTTAACTCATTAGTTCTTTTGTTCGTTAAAAGTTCGCCGAATGCCGAATAATACTAGCTATTATTCGGTATTCGACGAATATCAAATAAATGACGAGTAATGCCGAATACCGAATAATAGCGAGTATTCGCGGCAACTCTAGTATTTATTTACTTTTATAATGATTAGACCCATTGTCTATTTTTGAAAAATTTAATTTTGATGATTATACATATTATTATACCTACTCTCCGTCTTCTTGGTGTTGCTTCACTAAAGTGAATTGCAAAATCAATTATTATTTTATTGAACTAGTAAATGGCAGAATAAAAGCCATGATCTAAAAGTTTGACCTAACAAAATTTTGCAATTTTTTATCTTTAGTGGCGCCACTTCATTAGATTGTTGCAAACACATTGCGTGCGAACGGGTCAGGCTAGACGGATAATGGGCACCAATGTGTAGAAGGTAAGGTATTATATAATACATAAACGCCAAGAAGCGTTATTATTTAATATCCATGAAGACTCCGAATTGCATTTAATATGCAATGAAATGCTTAATATTAAGAAGTATAAGAAGTACCTAATCCAAATATGCATTCTTTTTAAACCTATAATGAAATTATCCTATAGAAAAACTTTACTAGTGTAATATATTTCAGCACTACAGCCAAAATCGATATAATTTGTTCAGTCTTAGCTTACTTAGTCATTATATGTATTAACACTCAGTATAAAGCAATATTTACCAGTAATTTGCGTTACCTAACCTATTATTTGTATTGCTATAGTTGATATTGAGAATGTAGCTTTAATAATAAAGTGCAAATCAATATATAAATATTATATGCTATTACTCAGATAAAATTTTGAAGCTTTATAAACAGATTTAAATAAGTTTTTTTTATCGAGAATGACGTCCATATAATAAGTTAACATAATACGATGTAAGTACTTGGTCGCCGAAAACATTTCAAATACCTGCAAAAAGTACTACTTACTGAAATATCCTAATACTACTATTATAAATAAATGTTAAAGTTTGTGAGAACATACATAATTATATTCGCTAGTGTTACTCTTAAAAAAAAACAATCTCTTGAGAATTTTAATTTATTTTAATTTCTCCAATTCGCTAACAAACTCTTAGTATTATAATGCATGATTAAATGTTTTTTATTAATTTAAATAGAGATGTTTCAGATAAATTATATGAGTTCAGACAACAAAGTTGATCATTCGGTATGTTTTGTCTTCTTGTTGTATCCACACACTGCCATGTATCATTCTTTTATAATGGCTTAGGTTGAAATGGATTTAACGATGGAATTCTTGGGAATACTCTATGCGTACATAGAAAATTGACAAAAAATAACAAGTTTTAATACGATTTTATTGTTTATTACTTCATTTTTACATTCGATAAAACGACACTCTCGAACGTTGTTTTAATTTCGACATCAGACAAAGGAAGCTATAGTCCGCAATAAATTCAATAAACAGATTGTGATAAATGTACAAATAACTTATATCGATTGCTATTACATATTTAGTGTCGAAAGTGATGATTTATGTTATTGAAATGGCAATTACCCACCATACATACTACGCTGCCAACAGATACCGATAATCATTTTTATGCCGATAAGAACTATTAATCAATGACATAAGCATAACTAAGTATACTATACAGGGTGTAAATGACATCGTGATAGAGCCGCTTAACAGGTTTAGTTGATGATCCTGAGAAACTGGATCCTAAAAATGTTCAACGAGAAATGCATGATTAAACTAAAGAAAAAAAACGTTTTCGGCAATTTTCCGACTGTTTATATTAAAGAGTAACGTTATCTTAGAACCATCCTTATACACTTACAATTTCTCAGATTACTTTGACATATTGAGAGAAAATAATCACACTTTGAGCTTCAAAATAATGCTCTTAATCACTAAAAAGTTTTTCGCAAGCTTATTATCAATTTGTGTTTTAATAAATTGTAAAATATTTTCAAGACCGATTTCCAGATGTGTGGAAACTTGTAATGATTTTTTGCACCTAGGATGTGTATGTACTTAATTACTAATTAGTGGCGCAGTCACGATCTTATTTACACCTAGTATAAAATAAAGCTGTTGTTTACTTTCTTTTGTAGTCTACATCATTTGTCCGTCTACACAATTACTCTGCGCCATAGTGAGTACCTGTAAAGTTGTGTACCTAGATTTCAATCGATATAGGAACTTCAAAAAACATAAATACTATCGAATCAGTTAATGATTCTTAGATGGCTAATACCTGTCAGGTCTGATTTTTGAGGTGCTTCATAAGTAGGTACAATCAGAGATATATTCAGCAAATTAAGTATATTGGCGAACAATAGCTTGGAACAAAAAAAGCAACCAATACTGAAAACTCGTTAGGTCAACAGGTAAAGAGAAGCATCTTTAAAATAATCATAGTGATACCTAACTTTGAACACATATTATTATAAATTTAAATTGATAGATAGAGCAAGGACATATCTAAAAATGGAAATTCGGTACATTTCTATTGAACTGCGACAACAACTGACTTTTATTTCACTTCTGCTAAAGTAGTCGCATCTCTCGATGACAACAACAAAGCTCATTAACAATACGTTGTCGTTGGAACTGATCAGGCAACTCTCAAGACCACAACAAGACGTTTATGGCAGCCTAAATGGCTTTAGGTGCAGGTTGATGGTAGGTGTAATGAAAGTGGTGCGGCGTCTGCAGCCGGTCTGGAAGCCCCGCACTGCGCTCCGCCTCCGACCGCAGCAACACTCCGGCGCATGCGCAACCCGCCAGCCAGTCCACACAGTACTTTCCCGTACCGCGCACGCGTATTCGACGTTACAACACTCAACACTCGGAAACGCTCCGAAATTACGTGATTCCATTTAAAGCCATTCCCATTCAGTGAAGCTATTTTTTGGCTGATGTATGTTATAAAATCTATTGAGTAACAGGCTACCGATCAGTTATACAAGTCGTTGTTTATGTGAGCTTCGTGCAGAAACAGACTTGAAGTGAGATAGTTGAAAGAAAAGCGGAAGATAGGGGTGAACGGGTGAGAAGAAAATTATAGACTCTCGGGTAAGTTTAAATAAATATGTGTACTTATTTGTTACAACCCTACCGTTATTTGAAAATACATGCTTCGTGGTTGTATGAAAGTAATACCATAACACGTTCGGTAATTACACACAAGCAGTGTACACACCTGAATGCGGAATTTCAATAAATGCAACCTGCTCGTTACATGTTCTAGATGTTACAGCAATCAACTGTTTACTAACAATTAGATGAAACAATGAACTGGTAAAAACTGAATCGAAAGAAGTCATAAGAAAGACAACAACGAACCGGAAAACGACTTCACTTTCTTTGGAGACATTTTCTTTTACATCCTAAGTATATGAAGCAATTGAAAGCAACTGAAACAATTGAAACTTAGAGTACGGATTAAGTATATGAATTTATTTCTCTGTGTTATTACACGACTTGTACCTTTTATTACTTTTGGGGAAACAGTACAAAAAATTGCTGTCATAGACATCGGACTATTGTGTGTCCATTGTAAATCGTAAGTTATATGCCCACTACTGCTAATGGTTGTATACATACCTCTAAAACATAAACAAATACCTTGAATATTAAATACTTTTCGACAACTATAGCCGTCGGCATAAACTGTCAATAATTAATTAAATAACACCGACACTTAACATGATAATTATAATTTGTAACAACAATACACATAACAACGAAAATTAAACCAGATCACGAGTCCAATGTCAAAGTAAAAGAAAAAATGTTATGTCAACATAATTAGGTGGTTTTCAAGGAAACGCTTCCGAGATCGTAACATCGAAAAAAGTACAGCTACGCCTGAATGAGAACCGCAATGAATTTCCTACGTAATCGCTAAAACTATTCTTCATAAATCGACCACATTGCGAAAAGTTTTCACGCAAATCTTGTAGACATTAAATTTGTGGTGTCTGTCAAACCCTTGATAAAACTTTCACAACTTCATTTAATTGTATAATTAAAATATTGAAGCGAATAAGTAGTAGATACATATATAGTGTATCTATAGATTATTTCTTTTTAATAATGGACTAAAGGATAACCTGGGTAACATTTTATTTGATTATGGTTGACATGTTTATATCTAAACCCAACTGAAATAATAAATTCATACTGCGTCTTCTACGACTCAAACAATGATGTCAGTCAAACTACTATTTTAAAATATCGGTTTTTTATGAGTCTTGTGTTGTTTACGTATTCAAAATGTGTGTCACTTACGTTTTAAATGATGTTTGCAGTAGGTCAACTTAATGCCAAAACATGAGCACTTACGTTATTCAAGAGCTTAAGCCAATAAAATTGTAAATAAACAACTTGATCGAGTTTGAAAATTAAGTAATAAAAATACCACAGTAATAATATACTGAAAAATTATTGAGTGTCAAATCGGAAAGTCCTTGTCATAAGTCGACGTACGATTGATTATAATATGTCTCCATAAAATTGTAAATAGGTTCCTGTATTGCAGGAAGTACACTTAAATAATAAATACACGTCTAAATGGCCATTAACGTCATTAAATCTTATTCCCTATCTTTCATAGCTAACTAAAACCTATTGCAAGATTACATCGTACATTTAATTCAGAAGAGGAAGGAATTATTTAAAAGAGGAAGTAGTACTAAGATCGTTTCGATCCGGGATCCCTTGAAAATCAATGGATCGTTATCGTTATCGGCTGTTACTCAATATCTGTTGTCGTGAGCCTTGGCGGTATGTGCTACGTACGCCACACACGTGCGATGCATTAAGCAAGTAGATACCGATGCCGGGCCCAGGTGACTTGCTTGCAAAACGCATCGCTTTCTATTCACTAGAACCTTCGAAAAACACAAAACTGCTATAATTATAATATACCAGTTAATAAATAGGTGTTAATATGTGATTAATGTATGCGGAATTTCACACGCAAACAACGTAACAATTTACGGATGAACTATGTGTCAACTTTTTGACTGCATCGTATATTAACTTTATAAGTTAATAGGTCGATGTTTTTTTCTCGCTAGCAGTTTATGGTCTTAATTTATGCAAATAGCCATTCAAATGGTTCAAAAATCTCTTGACTCGTACGTAATTATCCATGAATCATCAACATTGAATTTCCAGGTTATCTGTGGTATATCCCTGGTTACTATGAATATGGTTATTTCTGTCTATTTTAAGCTCCTACACTTTCTTATCTCCAATTCTGATAAGGAAAGCTGGTGCCAAGGAAAATAGTGAGCCATTAACAATTCGTAATTCTTACGAACAGATTAAATGAAGATATGTACGTGAGACGAGTCAACTCTATCTTGAAGCTGCATGCAATTGTACCGTCAGGTACTTGGCGTACCTGCCTCTGATTAAGAATAAGTTTTCTTCGCCATAACATAGGTGTGTTTTGTAATAGGATTTTATGTTCTGGCCATCTATATGTAGACAATCTTGCTTAATTATGCCAAAATAATGCTTCTATCGCAACTTTTCAATTATACCTATTTCTAGCAACGTCGGAGAACGTGATCTTTCACAACTATGTTCAGTAATTTTAAATTTCGTTGGTGAGGGCGATGTATAAATGTACACAAAACATGTTACATGTTACTGAAGATCTTTTAAAAGAAAACAGTAAACAAAACGTGAATGTGTAGAGTACAGTTAAATATGTCTTTAACTGTACTGAACACACTCACGTTTTGTTTAACTACATGTAATTTATCTCATTGGCCATCCATGATTGAATGATAGGTAACAACACCGCTCTGCTCCATAATTATTAGTCGGTGTATAACTAGAAGCTGCCACGACAGTTATTAGAAAGCTGAGAACAATTGATTACTGTTGACGCTCATCAATTATTTCCTGTGATTTTATCTCGATTTTAAAACGAGATTAACATGCAATTGTTTTTATTTATTCATCCTGTACATCTGCTTTCTTTTAGTCATGAAATCATCCGCGCTTCATTTTTTATTAAGATGACACTGCGATATTTATTAAAACCACGGTAAGCATTTCCAAAGTTGAAAAGTTTTTTCGAAAAACGTGTTTTCGTTTTCGTAGTAATTATTTAACCTTTGGAAAATATTAGTCATCGCATACAGCCTGTGTAATACATAATACCACACAATGTAGTTTGATTGACAAAGTTTCACATGGATGTAGAGTCAACAAAAACACATTGCTTCACTGTAGGCTGAGATCAACGACCGTCGTCATTATAACCCAATAGAACATGAATAACAGACGGCCCATTTCTGTCAATAGCTACACTAGCCAAATAAAGTTTATGTAGCTTCCGTGTCAGTGCTGTTACACCTCTCGACGCGTTGATGTCTTTTATAGGGGAAAGATGATAATTAACTTATACTTAATTAACTGGTGTAAAATGAACTTATTTAATTTTATTCAAGAATAATATAAAGTAACTATTTTAATGACAAAATAATATTATTCATTTATTTTACTTTTATTTATTTATTTATTTATTACCTATCTTTTACCTATATTATTGTCTCTGCCTGCGTCGCGTCCCTAACGGACAGATCGCAGGATTAATTCATCTCAAGTTGATTCATCTCAACTAAATATTATGCTTCCAGCTTATTCAGTCTTTTTTAAGCAAATTAGTCACATGTCAATTCGCGGGTTAAAAGTGTTTTTTTATACTGTAGACACGTACTCCATATCACCAAATCGTAAACATGACGAACGTCGATCAACGGACAAAACATGTTTGCCGCGGTTATGTAACTGTTTGTTTATATGATTATGCTATGCATTTCTAAATAGCAATTCTTCAAGGAGAAAAATATACAGAGTAAGTAGTAAAATATGCGATATTATTACAACGTATTATAATAACCTGGTATTTCGTTAAAGACCTAGGCAGAAATATATTTCAGGCATATTAAATAGATACTATTATTTAGCTATGTATAATGTAATAGAAAGTTATCAATATAGATGCATCTTCAGAACACCATTGTGCAGAAACGCTACTTGAATATTTTGTCGGATAGAGATCTATTTGCCCCACCCAGGCTTGATGCAACTAATACCAAGATCGATTGGTACAAACATTATTGCTTCCGAAGCTTTTTGCCCTTCTAATGTAGTTTTAAATACCTTCTGATTAATAGGAAGCCAATAAAGTGTGAAAGTTCAATCGAATTGCACAACGGTTGGTACGGCAGCTGCATTGCAGTGCAGTGGGTGAATATGTAAATGGTTGCACAACGATCAGATCATTACGTCCCTGGGTTTAGAGCCTCGCTTCTGCGTTTGTTTGCTAACACTAAGACGAAAGATAAAACCGTGTTACTGGATCGAATTTCAAACGTATTTCACAAGCGAAAAGTTCGCAGGCTGTGATCACATAATGTGCTCTAATGCCTAGAATATATGTAATATATTTTTCATTTGGACATGTTTACAAATATGCTGTTGCGGCAGCTGCTAAATATTTATTTACATTTTGAATATGGTCAAACAAAACTTTGTAAATCAATTTATTATCTAAATTCTGCAGTAATAGTAAGGCGCTGTATAACTAATGATAAAATTATATTTTAAAACTCAAATCCTATAATATTAGCAAACCACTTAATTAGCATAAATTAAGACAAGCAGATAAATAATTTAAAACATGTTTCCATCGAGACTTAAATAAAAGTAAAACTACCACGAAAAAACTAGAAACTTTCAATCATAACGACCTGCTGCCAAAACGAAGTACAAAAGTGATCATATTTTCTAAATAATATACAGGGTGTATTTTTGAAACGGGGCAGTAAGGGCAAGTACCTTAACCGTTGCAGTTACAGCAAAACGTTCTTAAAAGACCTTCCCTAACTTTTTGGGACATTTTGAACTGCATTCACAGATTTTGTAAAAAACTTACAGTTAGCAAAAAAAATGCAAAAGTTCAATTTTTTTTTTTTTATGCCAATCGATTCTATTTCATGTGGGGATCAAAAAACTCTATGGGGATCATTTTAGCTTTCAGTACTAGAAAAGACAGAAATCGCCAAAAACGTTTCCCATACATTTCGGCAACAGAAACGAATTTCTACGATGGTCTAACTTTTTGTTATGGCCTGGAAGTGGGTAGAATTGACTGTAAAGTAAATAAAAAGAATTTTTACCCTCAAATTTCGAATTTGATTCGAAAATCTGTGTGTTATACTTAGTTTCAGCTGAGAAACTTCGTATGAGTTATTAATTAAGGATTTTCGCTAAAATGTCTTCTAATCGTGAAAAAATTGACTTATTAGAAGCGTATTTTGAAAGAACCCTGCAATTCCAGGTTTTTTAGGTTGGTGTTGTGAGTTCGATCGGGACAAATCCTTGTGTGATTCGCAAAGATTTGTTCTGACTCTGGTTGTGCTTTGTATGTTTGTATGTACCCCCGCGACACAGGAGTTATTCCTAGAGCAGGCGTCGTAATAAAAAAAGCAATATTACATCTAGATATCCAGCGAAAGATTTACGAGTTTCTAAAAACATTAATATATATATATTATACATAATGCTTACTTCAATATTTCTCGAGGTTGTGCCAAGACTTCTTATTGCGACTTAGTTGCAAATCTCTAGTTGAGTACCAGTTTGCTATTTCGTGGTACAAATAAAACGAATCATTTTATTCTAGAAAACGTTTGATGATGTTCTAAATATCTAATTGTAGTTCTGAATACAAATGAAGGCACAAGGCTGAGTGGAAGATTGCCTATTTTTACATAATGCTGAACCAACCAGATTAAGTCTGCCACTGACTGCTCTTTGGCTCGAGTGCTCCAGAAATGCAGTAAACCAACAAAAATGCTGAAATATCGTGAAGCAAGGAACACAAGCATAAGATCCTAATTTAGTAACCGACAACCCAGCATACTCTGCTAAGGCCGTAACAAAAACGATGTAACGTGGCATATGCAGAAATATACACACTACACAGCATACCAGCTGATTGATGGCCAAGTAGCATGAACAGTTCAGCGCTTTTTTGCTATTATTCATGTGACCGTATCCCACTAAAATCAAAAAATCATTACAACGATTTTATTATAATTTATCTACCAGTTTGGTTGTAAGGTCACACCCTATAAATATTCACAGGAGACATAATATCGAAATCGGTGTAACTTCGCATACATTTTGGTGACGCCTAATTTGCATTTACTATTGACCATCACTCCAACTCCAAGTTTTGCCATACTTAAATCGCCCTAAATGCAACCGCCTGCTTCTAATATAAACCTTTTTTACCATTTAATATCCGTTAATAACTGAAAAAGTTTCACATTGTGGTAAATAGATTTATTGTGGTGACAATATAAAATGAATGACTCCACAATTATAATTGAATCAATCAATGGAAAAATATTTGTAACGCAAATCACAAACGTGATAAGAAAGAACAAACTACTTCACCCTTCCTGCCTTGCAAGTATCTACGATTTCTACACAATGCTGCAATGTGAACTCGATGGAACTTAATAGATCGAACGATACTCACTAACAAATAGAGTTATTGTTTCGTTATTTGTAGAGCTGATCAGATATTGTTATTTGTCACAATAATATTGCAAGATTTTCATAAATGTGAACGGCACGTGTTATACTCGATATTAGTAAGTATCGATTTTGTTACTACTACATTGAAAATAGGGAATCTTTTTTTCAGTATAATTATTGCGTAAGTTAGTAGCTATTGACCGCGTGGGATTCGTTGAACCTCGCAGTTTATCCAACTGTGCCAGTTACTGCCTGATCCAGTGCATTTGTCGCCGATTCATAAAAAATCCACCGCCATCTATTGCGTTCTTGAAGTAAGCTTTCTGATTTAGACACAATTGCTAAAACTGTTTAAGAAATTCATTTATTTTATTTGAATATGAAGTATAAGAAATTTCGTGTTTCAAACTTCAAGTATGATTGAGTTCTATTCAGCCATAGTTAATCTTTATTTTACCCTCTTACGAGTAGGATGCCCCAAAATTTGTCACAAAACAAAAACTATATACATACATGTCCAAATAAGTGACAAAAATATGTCCAAATAATATGGGTTTAACATAAATATTATAAAGTTCTTAACTATATTTATAGACAAATCATAAACACTAAAATGCATGTTTGTTGGCGTCCACCGATTAATCAATAAAACAGAATGGTCACGAACAAACGTGCATTTTAGTATTTTAGACATGTTTTCTATAAAAAAAGATTATAATTTAATATTAATTAGAAATTTTATTTTATTGTAAATAATTGTTAAATAAAGTAAGAAAAAAAAAAGATTGAAACTTAATAATATTAAAGTTACACCCATATTACGTTAGTATGAAACAAGGCGTTCGGGACTCTACTCAGATTTGATGAATTTATCATAATATGTTTTGTTAAAGTTTTCATTCGATATTTTTGCAATCTAACATAGTTTTATACTAATATCGTCTATAAATTCAGTGCTACTTTCTACATTTTTACTAAAAACGGTGCAGCAAGGCTAACAGGCATTTTGCTAAATTGCCTTAGAGATTTAGAATATTAAAATGAATATCGTTCACCTACATGCAATGCAAGCATTTAACCTTGGCATCGATCGCCATTGAATTAATACTTACGTTTTGAGTCGGCCTGCAGACTATCAATTTCATTGTATTGACACACGAACTCGCCACACTCCGAGTACAATTAAAATAGCCATAAACCATGAAAAGTAAATTCTCAGTTATTCTCGTTTAAACCACTCTACATTGATGAAATATGATGATGATTAAAGTAACTGAATATTTAAAAAAGGTAGACGGCAAAAGCACAGTATAGGTAGTAGGTTAACTTCATAGAAATGGGCCGCTGACGGTTTAAATGTCCGTTCCGAGCACCTTGTACGCAAGCTCATGTAATCTCAGGGGAATCTTGGGGGTCAGCCGCACGCTTCAAGCAGTACACCGCACGCTCGCTTGCATTAAATTTTGCTTGCATTCAATTGTAAAGTGACTAACTTACGCATCAACGAGAGTAGGCAATTAACTCGCCGCGCGGCCCTTCTTAAACTACTAATCTTTACTATGACGGAAGGGGCTTTGTTTAATTCTATGCATTAGATAGAGATGGGAACGATTGATATTGATATGGACAGTTAGCTGACTTCGGACTCTTGCTCTTTGCTCTCGCTGTTCAGCGCAGCCCATAATCTTTTTTTGGTCTACAATAAAATGTATCGATTTTTAACTATTTTTTTTTACAGTGTTTTCTAAGTTTTTATTTAAGTAGGTTTTCTAAGTTACTTTCATCTCTTTGGTCAAATACTAGATAGTTACCAACAGCGGACTTCGGTGCCTATGACAAGTGCCCCTTTGATACTCTCCTAAATCATGTTTCCCAAAAAAATACAAATAGATTTACCACAAATATTACATATCAATTGACAGGATTTAATTGATATTGAAATTAATATAAGCGATGTGCGCTTCGCCTAATAGTCTATTATTTCGCAATATAAAACAGCGGTTTGATACCGCGATGCAAACAATATGACATTAGTTTTACTACTCACTACGCTCAATAGATTATTATTTGTAAAGGGCGTATTATAATTATAATTGAATATTGTTTACGACTATTAGTCCGTAGAACGGTCAATCGGAAATCCCATAGAGTAATTTTTTAAACTATTTAGAATTATAGTAATGAGAAAATAAAATCTGAAGGCTCGCGGGTCTCGGTTTGATCACGAAATTTGTTTTTTTTCTAATTAGCTTTTAGTTATTTGTTAATCAAATACTTAATTTACATCTCGAATTAATGAGATGCATACTAGCATACATTTTCATTTGTTGTTATGACGACGTAAAATAGAAAGAAAAGTACTATTTTTAAATTGTAACCGCAAGACTAGATAAATAAATGGGGTGCGGTCTATTTGGTAGAAACTTGATACTCCGAAACCTATTTGGGATAACTGACTTCGCAGAAACTTCTTTAGTCGATCATTTATTAGGCATAAAAAATATTTGACATAAATATTTTTAGGCATAATGTGCTTATGACCGAATTTAGAATGGCATACATTTAAGATAGTAGAATTTTTATTGGCATATTTACCTTTGGCATAGGTAAAATTTTGTATAATTTCATTTAGCATAACGTTCATTTAGAGTACAGATTATTTGGCATAATTTGACTAGGCATACTATGAAGATCATAGAATTTCAATTAGAATAATATAGATTGGGTTACTTTCTTCTTTAAAAATGCGTAGGTTAGGTTAGGGTGGAACTGTGACCTCTTATGAAATGAACATGCTCTCATGGGCAAGGATATAAAAACCAAATAATTATCATTAAATCAACTTTTATTTATTACAATTACTAAAAAAATAAATAAAAGATGATTCTTGCTGTAAGCATTATGCGAAATGATGGTTCTACTTTTAAATAGTTATGGATAAGAAATATATGCCAAAAGATGAATCTGGTTTTGAACTTTCTGTGATTATACATTGTGATTATTATGGATATCAAAATTATGCGTACAGATGATTCTGACTTACAGAATTATGGGTTCCAATGTATGCTAAATGAGTTTATGACAAACGATATTCTGCGAAAAGAGGTTTATGCTATTAGTTGTAATGCAATATAAAATTATTACTTAAAAAGTTCTACTATAATAGGTGTACCCAAATAAATGTACATACTATGATTGACACTTTCTACACCTACCAACAAAACAATATGCAATAAAAACTTTTCCCACGTAAATTTACAAGTATAATCTCTCTTCAGATGTTATTTACTAGCAGCAAAAACATTGAGTTTTTTTAATCGTTTTTTTATCGCATTACATCATTTACTTAAAGGGTAAAAAGTATGGTTATCTTTTGTCATCGAGCTACTCTATTATTCGACTGTACTTTCGAGCTCGTCTCTCGTCCCATAATTGTTTGACAGAGGTACACCTCTAAAATGTTTACTGAACCTACTTTTACTTAAATAAATCGTAAATTAATCCAACATAACTACGTGAAATCAATTACTTCTTGAATAGAGTATCCATCTCTAGACTATTTGCTTCGTTGTTTAGATTTAGACTGAATTAACTTTTGTGTTAGTATAAAATGCTACCGAACGATATCAAACCACCAGCTTGCGAGCAAACGATCAGCAAGGTGAAGAAACCTTTAATGCGGTCAGGCTGTACGAATGAATGGCCACTTGGTGATATACCCGACCCCAATAACTCTAGTCTAGACTCGAGAGTTTTCTAGAGTATTAAGTAAATTATCAGTAAAGTTAAACAATCTTTATATATATCGATATCTATCTTTGAGCATTTCAAGGGTCCATTGAATATAGAGCGTCCAGTAACCTTACGACCCACCTATGCTCGTGAAGTTCTACACGCGCAACAGCGTTTAGTAATGTAATTGTTGTCAGCTATCATGGGGGGAAAATGCCGTGCGTTAACCTGCAACTAGAGCTCAGGATTATGCCATGGTGTGAAGTACAAAATTCAATTGTACTTGATGAGAGAGGTGCATGTTATTACAGCTCTCTTTTTTATTATAAAGGAAGGCGGAAGAAGGTATTTTTATATTGCATATTAAATCAACCAATAAGTATACACATCCTGTTTGAATCGTGCAATGATCTAATGGTGATATCATTGCTTACTTAACTACAGGTTGAAGCCATAGTCTTAGTGCTCACAAAAACGCCAAATCACAGACAATGACCCACGTGTTGACATTACATAACACTGATTAAACAAACAACAAAACGAAATAATTCGTCTTTCAATAAGAATAATTTAAAAAGACATTATCAATGTGGAGCAGCCATTCGTCTCGTTGTTCGTTTTCGTGTTAGACCTCGAAAACCGCGGCCTAATGACCAGCGCATTACCGACCGACCTCAATATGTTCATGACATAACAACTATAACAGTTACGTTGTATGAGTTCTAGTCCGATGCTCCCAAACTATTGTGTCTCATAATACCCTTGCAGTACAAAGTACATATTGCAATAGTTTCTTGTTGTTGCATGAAGAGACAATTTTATAATGATTACTTCGGGACATGCAAATGTTAATTTGTGGTCTCGAATTGCGCTCGTGTTGCCTTTGTTATCTAAGTTTGATCACGACTGGAGTCGACAACAAATATCAAGTCATTCTCAGTATTAAATTAATTCATGTGCGATAAAGCCTACAGAATATTAGCATTATAGTTTGCAGATTAGGTCGCCTCACGTTGATGTAATTAGGTTCTTTAAGGTGACATATAACATTTGCTCAGTAAATATGATTTCTTAAGTCTATCTTGGTGTAAAATATAGTTGATTTTAATTTTGCTCGTAGAATTGTGAAGAAACATCCTACATTTAAGGTGAGCGATAATTTTAAAGGTAAACGTTCTGCTGGCGCTGTTAACTGCAGCTGCGACACTGACACCAAATACTTCCACTATTATTATTTTGTCACTAATTCCATGTTAAATATGGTTGCTTAACTGACATGTTAATAGAATGTAAGATTTATATAGCTTTTAACAAGATGCCCGTAGTTCCCCATATGCTAATTCAAGGACACATCGATATTGGCATATTTAATTAAGTATAGACGCACAGAAATTTAAGTATGTAAATATTGTCATAGGCAAATCAAAAGTGGTTTCTCGTAATATCTGAGGAGAACTTTTTATTATACTTTACATATTTTGATGCTTAAAAGGTAATTTTTTTAATTCTACAGATCGTTTACGTGCAACTGGCTTTTGGCAAGCCGTCGCCGATTACCTGGTGGTAAGTTACCTTAATTATCTTTAAAATCTTTAAATGTTTTGCTACTTTGATAGACTACACGTTGCTAAGATGCAGCTGTGGACCTAGCATAAAAATCGTGAGATGCTGTCGCATTTTTGTATAAGGAAACATGACAAAAACGCGTCATCATATATCTTAAGCTTGGTCTCTAGCCTATGAAGAACTTTTGCTCATTAGTTTGTTTAGAAAAGTAATACCGTCTCTACTGATATGGTACAGACAGCAATCGTAATAAATAACAGTGACAAGGTTGTAAGTGTAAGCCGTTAGATGCGTTGATAAATCGCGAGGATTATCAGACCGTGGCTCGCATAGCAATGATCGGAGTTTCAGCTCCAACGCCTGTTGCATGGCAAATGGCACAACTGGCAGTATTGACGGTATTATTATTGCTTCCAGTACTAATTGGTGACGCACTTCCTTGCTGCGGTGTGACAGTTTTGTAATTAACTGTTTCTCGAAGATTCGTAATTATGTGTGTAGATAATTTTTTTTTTTCTGTCTTGTTGTTCAAGCGGTATGCGACTGCTGGTAATGAGGTTTCAGGTTTGGTTCCCAAGTCGATGCAAAAGTGTTATTTGGGATTTCTTTTAAGAAACTTCACAGCAGTAGCTAAAAATCTGGTGTTTAGTATGAGATGGTGATGGTGATAAGCTCACCCTCCATCACGTCGGAACTAAAAATAACTTAGCGATGAGATGTGTGTGTTATTTACCTATAAAAACATTCTAGGTATTATTGGCGTGATGTTACTAAGTGACCACAAAAGACAACCGCCATTTTAGTCCAATTTCGGCAGTGCCCGCCAAGAAAAAAAAAAAGATTATCATTATTAGAACTTGATCTCTTTTTTTATGGCACCACAACTGTGGGATCATTATCCTTTGAAGTTAAAAACACATTTACGGTAACATAAACTTTAAAAAATTAAGGGTTTAGCTTGATTTGAAACTTATACCATATATAATATTAAAGTTGAAAAAATTAAGAATCCAGCATGATTCGAACCTGCACCCACTGGGTAAACGCCCCAATTGCTTTGCTAATCCAACCATGGATTCATATGCTGCTAGACTCGAAATTTCTCAACTCTTTATGTGCAAGTGTTTTACCATATCCAATAACGCAGTTTAAGTTTTTATTAAAATCAGCCGGGTTCCTTTGAGTATTTTTCTCTATTTCAAATTCACGACAGATCACCAAATTGTATAGTGGTAGACAGCTACCTTTGAGTTTTCTAATCAATTATCAAGCTAAAACCCTTTGTTATTTAGAGTTTGTGTTACCATTTTACTGGTGGTAGAGTTCTTTTGAATGAGCTCGAGGGCGGCAGCACCGCCGTCTCAACTTTAACCTGCCGCCAAATAGTAGTGCTTCCATTACTGTGTTCCGGTTTGGTGGTGAGATCAGGCCCTGAAATTACTGGCACATGAGGCATAACACCGTAGTCCTGCAGCGACGCATCTATAATCTGCTTTTGTGGATTGTTGAAGTCCATGGGCTGTACTCCACGTACCATCAGGTGGACTACACTTTGTTCGCTGCAGACGTAGTATAAAAAAAAAGAAAAAAAAATTGCACGCAATACGGCGTTTTTTGAACTTAAGTAAAATCGAGGTTAATGGCCCACGGTTTTCGTGCAATAATATAAAATGCTCAGGGGGTCAAGTTCTAATTTTAATAGATTGTATTTTTTTTGTTCTTGGCCGGCCCTTTCGAATTTGAACCAAGAATGTCTGGACGTGGCGGATGTCTTTTAAGCTTACCAGTTCTAGCAACTGGCTGTTCCCACTGTGGTTGGAAAGATATTTTGTTGTTTTTAATAGGAACCAACTTAATATTTTTGCAATACACAGTACACAGTTTAAAAACATAACATAACACAACCTAATTGTATTGTTTGTCAGTATAGCTTCAATGATTCGTAATTCACAAATACAACTTCCGAGCCTTTGTTAATTTCCGGCATATGCGGTGTAACCGTGCACGAGATGATAAGTACATACATAACTACAACACGCCCACAAAAGTTGCAGATGCGTCTCAACATAGAAGAACTATGATTTCAGACCTGTAATTTCAGTGTACCTTAGAGCTATACAAAGCACGCCTAAATTATAGTAGGGTGCAGTTATTAGTTCACGGTCGGCGTACTGGTTAAAGCGGCCGCCTCGCCACTTCCAACTGCGCTGGTGTTACAGGTTCGATCCCCACACGGTACAAATTCTTTGTGCGCAAAGATATGTTCTAACTCAGGGTGTGTATGAAATGTATGTTTGTGAACATCCCCGCGACACAATAGTTGTTCCTAATGCGGCCGTCGTTTAAAAAAAGAAAAAAAAGATTGTATAACACCTACATTTCACCTATTATATTTAGGTCCCAAGTGATAGGGGTGAGCCTATCGTCATCCACCAGACACTGCTGCTATGGAGAATTTCCTTACGGACTATATTAAACTTGTGTTGCATTTGCATAAGACGATAAGTGAATTTATTTCATAACAAGTAATTCTTGATCATTAAGAATAGTAACATTTTGCTATATTATATACTACTCTTTAACATCTGTTTCAGAAATAAGAATGAGTAATTGAACATGTGGATATATATATCGAGTGAAATAATATGTGGCGCATAGGTGCTGAATCGCGTTGAGGCGGCGGAGCGGATCAGGGAGGACTCACTCCTGGCTGATCCGCTCCGCCGCCGGCGAGCTGGGCGGCGAAGGCGCGCGTACGCCGCGAGCCTAATGCCGCCCTAAGCGAGGCCGCGGGCGGTGGAGGGGGTTTTCCGCCGCCCGCTGATGCCTTCCGCGACGGAGTGACGCCCTGGGTGTGCCCGGGGCGTCGCTACGAGAGTAGGACTGAGTAGAGTCGGATCGCCGCGGCGAGCCCCGTGGATGTAAGATCGATCCGGGGCTCGCCGACCCACCATCTTTCGGCGACGAGGGCACACCGCGGGGTTTTAGTGGGTATTCTGTGCCGTTTAACATCGTAGGCACGGGAGTCCCACATAGCCACTCTGCCCGTCCCCCCACGGGTGGGGTGGTATGCGTAAAAGCATTTCCCCGCGAAAAAAAAAAAAAAAAAAAAAAAAAAGGTGCTGAATCGCGATAACGGAGTGTTCACAGAGAGTATACATATATACCACTTCCAATATGCTACCGTTGGACAGCTGTCCGCCAGGCAATACCACCGAGCCTGGTCGGAGGATCCTCCCTTGGTGGTGGAGGAACATAACACCCTGTTCCTCTACAAATATAATAAAGTAAAGGGCGAAATTATATCCTAATTGATAGAGATTTGATAATTATTAATTAACAAATCATTTAATTACAATGAATTCCTAGTTATGAATCACTTGTATAATAAACAGGTGATTCATAAATAATTCTAAACACGAATTCCACAGTCGTCTTCCGTCTGTAAACGTCTATAATTTACTTAGAATGTATATCTATGCCAGTTTTCTATCGCCTCTTTAATAATGCATCAAAACCTAACCTCCAACCTGAGAGCTATCTGCAATAATCAATTTTCTAATAACTTTCATCGCGTCAAAGAAATTGTACACGGTAGCCGGTGAAGGAGCCAACGAGACCGTCTCTCAAGAGAAAACAAATACTTTCGCTGCCTGTCAACTGACCTAGTCCTATACAACAAACACTCGAGCATGGTTGTACTATACTTACTTACTACCTATACATATTTATTTGTAACATGAAATCAAAGCAGTCACCGAAGCTGTAGGTATTATTTACAATCGTTAAGACATAGGCCTTTGAGTGACTAAGATACTATAATCAACACCCTTATCATGATTAATGTTTATTGTGATTTAATAATGTGCCAAAATTTGTACAAAAATTGACATTTGAATCGGATTCAATCCTAATCAACATGAATCGTAATATGGCGGCTGGAGTTGGTTGTTCACATCCATCACAAAAGTGATAAGAATTAATGTGTATTCTATAGTTTTCAACATTGTATAGAACTTATATACTTTTTTTTTTCATTAGATAGAACGCCAGAGGCAATTACACTGTCCAATGCTGCCAATAACAAGGCTAAATACACACATTCACTCACACAAGTACACCCAGTCTCAGAACAAATCTTTGCTAATCTCACAAATATTTGTCCCATGTGGGGATCGAAGCCACAACACCAGTGCAGTGAAGAGCGGCAAGGCGATCGCTTAAACCACTACACCACACGTGCAGACAAACTTGTACTTGATCAATCGTATCTGTCTCGCTTGCTGAACCATTAGGAGACGATGCAGTGAGCGTATGTTCTAACTGTAATTTATTGAACCAACTAGATGTAGAGAAAGATTTATAAACGTGCTTTGAGGAAAAAGTTACATGGGAAATACATTACACAGAATACATATAGCGGCTATTTGGAAGTTAAATATAATTGGTAATCAAACCGATAAGAGAAAAGAAAGTCGGTAGTTAGTGCGAAACTGCAAAGGATTGCCAAAAGTGGTGAGATCTCGTATCAGCGGCCTTAATTCACTTCAGTAGGTCGGTGAGATAAAACAGAAGTACCTAATAACTTTACGTTCTTCACATCATTTCAGACATGTTAGGAGCTTACAAGAGGTTAGGTATGGAAAAGGGGGACGGGAAAATTTGGCCTGCTTGAAGCAAACGTGTAGTAAGAAAGTAATATAATTAGTTCAAAATTATTCCACTGCTAACATACAAACTATTAGTCATTGTATGTTTGACATCGTTAGCCAGTTTGGCATTACCAACTAAGCCGAGGATAAGCATCTATGTCGCATTAATATTAACTACATTCCACACTATCAGTACATTCATTAGTACCACATTTCATGTGTTATTCATCCTTAAGTCACTGACATTCTTCCATTACGTAACTATTAGTATCCTGCACATTCTTTTCAACAGCTAAAGTCTTTCCTTAGAACATGTTTAATAAAACAACAAGAAAAAGAAATTTCCCCGTGTCGTAAACATGCAAATGAGTTCGTATTGTGAAAACAATACACGTCTATGTTTTTAAGATTTCTTAGAGTTCAATGAGACTATTTGTATGTAGCTTCATAGATGTACTTTTTGCAAGCAATGAAGCAATACATCGATCTTTATTGGAAACTTAATCGTTTGAAATTCATAATCGTTCGTACCGACGCAATCGATAGTACAATAAAGGCTATCTAACTTTTAATTACGCCCGTGTATACTTACGCTAATAAAATTAACTAACAACGTTTGTTTCTTAAAACTGGTCATTCAATTAAAAAAACATTAACTTCTTTACAATAAGATAAAAATCTTACGTGCATTTCTTTTAAAATAAATAAATATGTATAAACATTAACTCAATAACTATTTATATGTATACCTATAGAAACGCCAATGCCGAAAACTTTCTATTAAAATAAAAGATAAATAGATAAATAATTTAACTGTAAAAAAATATATTTAAAAAGTGTAACCCTGACTTGCAATATCTAAATATATTTTTATATACTTACTACCTGCCTCGGTGGTTTAGCGGTTAGCGTATGCGCTTCTCGCAAAGGCAAAGTGTTATTTCTGAACTTTTTCGTCAGGCAACTCACAATAGCAGCACGGAGTTGGAATTGTGCCCGGTGGATGGCGATAGGCTCCCCCTATCCAATATCCTAAACATAACAGGTGAAATGTGGGTGTTGTACACATTTCTGGGTTATATACGCGTGGTGTTATGTTATGTTATGTTATGTTTATATTCATTAAATATATTTAGAAAAGGTAAATCTGGGCTTATACTGTACTGAATACAAGATATATAATTCTTACATAAAATCACATTGACCCGTTTTATTACCTACGCACAAAGTTTCTAACTCATTGGCGCTATAAGTATAAGCCCTAGGTTGGTGCGCATAGGATGGTATTGTAAAATGGCATCCGGATTTCAGCTAAATATTCGTAAAACACGGTACGGTATGTGCTTATGCAAAAAATTGAAATCCATATAAAATTAACAATAGATAAGTGTTATCTTAACCCCTTTTTAACACCAAGAATAAAAAGAATCATGACATTATTTAAAAGACAATCTATGAAATACGAGAGATTTATGGGGCTTTATACTTCCTGATCCAAATCCACATACAATCTGTAAAATTAATATGTCGCAATCACAATAAGCTGTGGCTACACGAAGTATTATTATTTATTTTATACTAATTAAAAGTGATTGTTTTACTAATTAAAATGTTTAATAATCTTCTATGAAACGTAATGTAAGCAACTTGACCTCATGGCATAGTGTTCTTAAAAGAGATTCGATGACGTCACCAAGGTCAATGCTCTGTTGACTTTCCACGATGCACTCCGCACTCAGTCAGCTCTCACAGCCTCACTTCACATGTAATCAATCAATATCGCTTTTCTAACTATAAAGATATCACTGGTACTTTATTGAGAACTTGCTTTGCAAATGCACAATAACAATGTCTTGCTGCAATATTTCTAATGGGTACTGCTAAGGAGTGGCTAGGTGCGACTCTGTTTCTAGTTATTTGTCTTTGTACAATTTGTTGTTTACAATGTTTACAAACAGATTAAATTTTGTAGCATGTTATGATGTTGTAAAAGATAAGAAATGTACGAGAAATCGCAATAAAATGCAATATCTCCAAGTTCTTGGAAATATCTACTTCTATTTAAGAGAACTTATAGTTCAAATAAATTGGTGAGTAGTGAAAATTCCTTTATCTGATTAGTTTTTAAAATATCTCATTCGCTACTATGTCTGCGTTCTTTTTATTTCGCATTGATATAAAGTCAGCTTAAATAACATTGCTGGATTTATTGTATTGTTACTGGAGTTATAAATAGATAGATAGAAAATACTTTATTTCTACATAATTTCTATAACATGAAAAACTTAAGAGGTAACAACAAAAAGAAAAATAAAAGAAAAATGTACAAAGGGCGGTCTTATCGCTTAAAGCGATTTTATTCAGGCAATGTTATGTTAGGAACCACTCACTTTCTTGTTTCACTTGTAAGAGGAAAATTTGTAAAATATTTTCTTATTGAAATTCTATCGGCGATAAATTAATGTTAAGAGTTAATGCGGTAACTTTTGTTTGTATTAAGTTGTCTTTCATTATTATTCCTTCCGGACTTTCATTTTTACTATGTTATCGTAGTACTTCTAGTTATTGTGATTAAGAAAACTCTCGAGGACATGCTTAATTAAGGTCTTCGGATACACAGACAAATTATTTTATACAGATCAGTTGGAACATTAGAACTTTCCTTTCCAAAGGAGGAAGCACTACCATTAAATTTCTAAAATTACCTTTCGTCAAATCATCAATATTAAAGCTTACACTACTAGGTGCGGTAGTTGCTGCTTAAACCTGTGATTTAAATTTTCACCAAGTTTTGGCGTATTTAATTCAGATGAAGAGCTGCCTTACGATTGGTTCAAATATCTACCTTCAATTTATAGTAATCTTGGTGAGATTAAATTTTCGCTATCATCGATCTTAATGGTGACTTAGCATTATTGCCTACCTGTAATTACTGGTATTGGAGATATGGCATCTCAATTACCTAGACTGTCTGAAGAATCTTTAAATGTAATGTTTTTAAAGGCATCAATCATTTTTAGCCTTTCGTTATTTGTACGGATTTATTAACAAGGATAATTTCTGACCCGCGGATATTTTTTTAATTTCTTTCACGTATAACTAGCATGATAAGCTTGGTCTTCATTACAGAGCAAATAAGTAAATGTGGCCACCACTCATTATAGTGTGCATTGGGCTGCACACATTTCCATAGTGCAAATATACAATGATCTAAAAATTAAATGTTGTTATTTACCAGGTTTACTGCCAACTGAATTGATTACGTTAATTAAACGCATTTTAATTCAAATGACGAATTGAAACAGGATATAGAATATTAGATGTTAAAATAACTGTGAAAGATTATTCAGAATACTGCGGCAGTAACATCAGTTAAGGTTTTGGTTCTTTGACCGCAGCTTAAGTGACATTTGTCTCTTAACCTTTATGCACCAATATCTCTGTACCACCCTAAGGGTCGACTGGTAGAGAATGCCTTTGGCATTTAGTCCGCCTATGACACAAATTTTGTGCAAGAAGTTTTAACAAAAAAATGGTCAATAAAAAAACAATCTCATCAGTGAAAATCTAAATGCGAAAAACGACACAACTGTTACGACAATTCAACAAATAATAACGAAAGTGAATTAATCATATTTCAAAGCCACGCGTATCAAGTACCAAGTCTATTGACCCCAGACAGTTTACCGAATTTCAATCAACGACCAAAAAAAAAACACACACATTCGGTAATACGAGAGCAGTCAAAAACTGATATAAAGACCATCAATCAATATACATTGTCAGAAGAAATGTTCGATGTATTTTTTAAACTAAATGTACTTATTTAGGTGAACAAGCGTAACTAGAGTTGAATACTCGCTCGGCTGGAACTTTTTCTATTCAATTAGCTATTACGTTATCCGCTAAGTAACTTACACTATCATTATTATAGTTTAGATATTCTTGAAAACTTGCATCGTCTCCTGTGTCCACTTTCTCGCCACATTCCCTTATCTTTATTATGATTTCAGTGTAGATAATTTAAATAAATTGATTCGACATCCGTGGTCTGAATGGCCCTGTGAATGATTGGTTAAATTACTTTTATGCTAACAATTGAACACCCACGAAGTGAGGTAATACCTTGCACTATACATTCCTTTTTTTTTTATTATTTGAATGATATTCAATCAGAGAGACGCAAGTTTATTATTCAACCGTACCAGTCGCCACTGTTAAGCCTACGCGCTATTTTCTACTCGTACCTTTTACCAGTTCGAATGTTAAATAGTCAGTCATAAAGCAAAGGAGAAAATGTTTTGAACTTCAATTTCTTGTAGTACTTACCTGTTAAGATAGGATGAAAACAATTGTATTATACATATACATTATATTACAAAATAAAAATAATAGTGACACAATTATAAAGTGCCTTCTAAAGAAGATAAGATACCCACTAACTATTAAGTTCCTATGTTGAAATCCGTGTTGTCACTTAGGCCTGATCGAAAACCAGCGTCAGACTTGAGTCTGACAGAATGCTGAATCAGGACCCGTTTGGTGCAACTGCGGGCATAATGTTAAATATTCTTTTGTTCCATTCTTTTTGTATATTGTTATTTATCTGTGCCCCGCTTATAGTAATTAAATAAATTTATTTTCTTTCCTTCTTTCTTTTTAAATAATATTCTGCTCGATTGTTTACTGTTGTTGACATTCATTCATAAATAATAGCTACAAGCCTTAATAATAAATAAATTGTATTGTGTAATACCACCTCACACTTGCACTTAAGCTATCAAAGTTACGAAAACAATTGTAGATACAAAATGTGCGATTACTTTCGCGTGTTGAATGTTAGCACATTAATATTGCAAACGGCTTTTTGCTTACGACTCCTATTGTCTATGCCGATTGTTTCTCGTAGCTATAGCTGTATAATAGTACACTACCTACAACTAAAGGAGTAGCGTAATGCATCTACTTAATTGATAAGTATCTTAGCTACTATTGTAGAATCTGCAACTCATGTGCAGTCTTGGAAGTTATGCGACCTTGGGCCGTATTACGACGATCTATTACCACTCAAATGCTTTTCAGTTTTGACAGTTCATCAAACAAAAACGTCACAAGACCTCTTAAATAACATTAGTATTTTTAGAGATAGTGAAACTGCTACTCTTTTTTAAATTGCTTTTCTTCGTGGCAACTTTGAATAGAGTCATTAAACTTTGAATACTTTTACACATACACTATCAGTTACAGTATACCATCAAGAGATCGTAAGCTCGTTTTACAAACGAACGGATGTACCATTCTAAAAATAGATTTAAAAACGTCAAAGCTTGTCTATTTTATCCATTATTTAATCTGACTGTAAGCCGAGCTGATTAGAAATACAATCTCAATTATAAGATCATAGCTTAGGCTATGGGTGCTTATGTAATGAATAAAAGGCAATGAAGCTGGCACGGTGAGAATGATCTCATACTTTCTCCATACAGAGCAAGTTTTTAATGCCATTGACTTAATCCTTCTATAAAAAATATAATTAACAGTGCAGTTTCTAACATGTTTTGTTTTTATTGCGACAAATGTTTTAATTGTCGAGAAACAAAACACTGCTATTCTTGTACGCACTTACATAATAATTAGTAAGTGAACTAGTACTTTCATGTTCAATGATTTTCTCAGCATTTATTAATTTGTAACGTATACTTATGAAGATGTCTTACAACAAAGCATGATACATACATCGATACATAATATAATATTCTGATGTTGAGAAAAGTTAGGTTTAAATTTCACACACCTTCAAAATGCTAAGATTTCCTCAGGATTTACCCTAGCGACTTCTAAAGGACTTTTTTAACAAAAATCCCATATTATTTTATAGCGTTTAGCTATGCTTAGCAAATTGTTTAAAAAAAATGGGACCGGCGGGATTTGAACCTGCGACCTTTGCATACCGGGCAGCCACTTTAACCACTCACAGAAATTTAGGCTCCTGGCAAGAGACGACCGTACAGGTGTAAAATATACTTTCAATATCGAGGACGAAATCATTGGTAGGTATTATTTAAAACCCCTTGTAGTATGAAACGAAACAATGACATATTATTATGAGAGTAAAGTTAAGTAAAACTAATAACTGTATTGATGACTCTTTGTACTGATATGATCTTATCACTTTTCTAAATAGATGTATAAATCTAACTATAAGGCTATGACGTATGCCAACAACGAAATCATTAGGTTTGACCTGCTGGTCATTGACCCAAACGTTTAAAATTAGATTAGTACAAAAAAGAATGAATATTTATTTATTTTTAATTAGTCACCTTTGCTCATGATATTTCGACTCGATGACGTAGCTATTAACATAGTATATACTCATTTAAAGTGCAATAAGACAAAAAAAAATGAGGTTTTTAGTCAATAACTACGTCAAAGTCGAATTTTGACTCCAAGTCAAGGGTGCAGGCAGCAAATAACCAACAGAGATAAATATTTTTTACATTTACAACCAAAAGCTCAATTCTAAGTTTCTGTTAAAATGATAACAGAAGATTACGTGACGATTACTGTAACGAATATAATATAAATAATAATAGTTTAAACATAAATCTAATCTTATTGTATCAAAAAATATCAATTTCGTATAAAAAAGAAATCCGGCAGGATACTTGTAGTACGTACTTATCTTACTGTTTGGCTTCTATGAACTCTATGAAATTAATTAAATTAATGATACTTAAATATATTGTGTCATATATTGACTCTTCACGTGACCAGAAGGCTGGCTTCCACCTTGGTCAAAGGATCAGCATTGCCATCCATCGTGGCAAAATTATAATTATTATTTTGACATTTTCTTATCTTTTTTGTACATAGTTAGGTATTTCTCTAATTTACTATAGTTTATTAAACGAATTGTAAAAAGATCAATAAACACTTTTTGTGTCATACAAAAAATCCCCTTGCGTGTTCGTAACAATACAGATTTCTTTACGCATATTTTCACTCCACACTTTAAATAACAATACTCTAGAGATTTTCCCGTCCTACATATTTTATTTTACAAGTAGGGTACAATTTTAAAACCTCTCACGAATGCTTACCTAAGTAGACATCATTGAAAAATAGAATGGCAGTGTGACAAGTTAAAAACATCCATAATTGATCCTGTTTTAAATGCAGAAAATTTAACAGCTGTCGGGCAGTGTTCTTTGCGATATTCCGTCAGACAGTCCTCAATAGCAGCACAGAGTTTGATTTGGGCCCGTTGGATGGCAATAGGCTCACCTCCTAACACATGGGACCTAAATATTACAGGTGAAATTTGGGTGTTGTACACCTCTGCCACATCGATCTAGGTAATATGGGTGTGATGTTATGTTCTATTATGTAAGTTAAAAGTTTTAAGTATACTCAGTGTTTTAAAAAGTGGTAGATCAAATGCTATATTATATATTAGCTACCCGTAAAAATATTCGTAGTTTTAAAATCTCCGTAAATTTACATTTCAGAAGATACCCAATCATTTATTTAAAAATTGGAATTCCGAGAAATAATTCATTTATAATTTATTTATTATAATAAAAATGTATTATAAAAAAATATAATTGTTACACATTTCTTACGAATAACACAAACTTGATCAACTAGGTATGGTTGCACAATATCAATCGGCAAACACAGCATTCACAACAAACATTTGGATATTTGTAAAAACAAAAATAACATAGGTAGATTCTATATTTAAGGGACAATTTTTTCATGCAGCATGCATTATTAAATAAACTTAAGGCTAACATATTGATTTAATTTAAATGGCACAGTTTTATTATATAAACATGCTAAAAGAAATTAGTTCTGTTGTGAACCTGACTCTTAAATCTAACAAGGTTGGTACTAAGAATATCAATTTGAATGTCGAACTTATTATAAAGTCTACTGAGTCTTGGTATTGGAGAGTTGAAGCCGAAGACCGTACTGCGAGATGGTGGGTACAGTAGATTTACCGGATTCTAGACAAGAGCTAAGGGCAGTTGATAATATTATTTACTAGTTTATAAAGAAAAATAGGTCTAGTGATTCTCTTCGTGTTTCCAGCGATATGATATTGAAGGTCCGTAATCGCTCGGTGTAACTTCGCATTCATATTTTTATATTCAGTGACAGAAGAGCCCAGCACAGGTATACCCGCTCAAACTTTGGAATATTACTTAATAGATAAGTGTGGTGTTGGATGCAACTGCACCGGCTTCAAGCTTTCTCTCTGCCTGTGACCTCATTCGTTAACGAGCGTGCAGAGCGATATCGACCCAAGCCTGGCCTCATTTTAATAAACCCCTTCCACGCATCCGTGGTCTCACATGTACACAGATAATTAATATAAAATACCTCAGAAAAGTCTTTGTTTTTGTATTTGTAATAATATTTACTTAAACTACATCAACAACCGTTTATACGAGTAATTTTAGGAGATATAATAAATTTGTGTCAAGTACGTAATAATAACACTCAAAACTGTTAAATCGTGTAGAGAAAGTTAGTTATCGCTTATCAGCACGATTCCTGTGTATATCCATAATTATTATATAATGTTTGTTGTTTGGTTAAACGGGTGACAATATAAGTATTAAATATAACCTGCAAGTTATAAATTCAGTTGCACAAATATCCTTCGCTTTATAGATTGCATAGTTTAATTTAAACTTTTTTGTTTGACATAATCGAAATTCAATTTCATAACATAACATCACGCCTATATTACCCAGAAGGATGTGGCAGAGGTGTACAACACCCACACTTCACCTGTTATGATTAGGTCGCATGGGATAGGGGTTGAGCTAATCGCCATCCACTGGGCACAATTCCAACTCCGAGCTGCTATTGTGAATTTCCTGAGTAAAATAAAGTTCACAAATAACACTTTGCCTAACCCGGGAATCTAACCCGAGACCTCGAGGTGAGAGGCGCATACGCTAACCACTGGACCATCGAGGCAGTTATTGATGAAATATGGCAATTGTTTGAATATTTAAAACTATGAACCTATATTACACTAGTCTTGATGTGCATTTACATGAATAATTACGTATCATTAAAATCATTCAACTCTCATATTTATTTTTTTTTATTTTTTGTACAATACGAATTTATCAACGGTGCCGAATTTTTCTCATAATACCCGGTACTATATTGATAAATAGTACAAGAATAAAATTGCATGAAATATATTTTCGTAAAATTGTAGCATGATTAACGTAATCGTATTGTTATATAAACAGCTATATACCTAAGAAGTAAAAATTACATAAACCACATAATTATAATCATCAACGCCATATTAAAAAAATAAAGGCAGTATAATATATTAAGATTTGTTTATCAATCTTTTTTGAGAAATATTCAGTGTGAATTTACTGAAACATAATTATGTAAATTTTATTTTCGCGCTCTATTATATGCCTCGTTACATTTTAAAATATAATATATAATAATAGCATTTAGCATCTTTTATTAAAAAAAATGTTTGCAATGTATCATTATAACATTTATTAAATTTTAATGGCAAGTAATAAAATAGATTTAGTTCCGGTAGTATATCTTAATTTTCTTTGTCAATCGTCAATTACAATTAAGGAATCATACATCTATACATATAATAAAGAGGATTGTTTTATTTGTACCCAATAGGCTCCGAAACAACAGCACTGATCTTGATGCAAATTAGTGTAAATATATGTAATATTTTTAAAGCAAATTTTAGCTTTGCTATGCCTTTCTTTTTTTGTATTTTATATTATATTGAAGTTGAAAAATTAAAAATCCAGCAGGACTCGAACCTGCACCCCGGGGTATACGCTCGAAGTGCTTTGTCAACTCTTTTGTGCCAGCGTTATAGGTATATATATACCTTAGCTAGACGAACCTTACTTGGTTTTAGCGCCACCTATGCGATGAGTGATAAGTCACTTAGTCACATACAGTAAGTTTGAATTAAGATCAACACTATTACTGTCGAGAGATGACGCATTTTTATCAAATACTTGTAATATTTTTAAAGCAAAAAGTGTAAATTTAGTTTAAGACCCGATAAAAAACATGGGCTTCTATTTAACGACGTACTATGATAGCGGAGCCGCAGTCGAAAGCTAGTATATTACACAAAAGCACGTGCAATACCTCATCGTCATCGTGACATGAATATACCGACGTGCTCTCAAAGTGGAATGCAATATATACTTATCCAAACATAAAAATGATGTAAGAAACATGTGTAATATTTTGTAGCGAACTGTAAATAGATTTAAGAGGGCAATTCTCAGTCTCGTCAAGTGGTATGCTATTATATATAGTAGGGGAGACCACAATGCTAAACGGGGATTTATTCGAGCGTCGTAAAGACCTATTGGGTTGCAAAGCTTAGATGATAAGAAGAAAAAAATGTTATATGATATATACCTTTTCATCGGTGGGGGAAGCGGCTATAGATTTTTAAATATGTAAAAAAAACTGTTGCATGGACATCCTCGAGCGCGTCAGATATTGATAGCATCAATGCTCTACGTATTTTTAACAATGAACGTATGTTAATCTGATCGTTTGCATGATGCGGGTGGTTGTATGTAAGGGTTGAAAATGAAAAAAAAATAAAAATAATCGAGCGCGTCAGTAATGGGCTCCTCTACCAATATATATATATACCTAAACATAAATATAAAGAGACATGACATAATAAACGTATGTAACATTTTGTGGCTTTCTGTTAATAGATTTAAGATGGCAATTTAGCCTGTCATACTGGTACCCAATCAAATATTATAATAATAATCACACTGCTGGGCACGGGCCTCTTCTCATGATAAGAAGGATAAGGCCATAGTCAACTACGCTGGCCAAGTGCGAGTTGGTCAATCAAATCATCATCATCATCATATCAGCCCATCGACGTCCACTGTTGGACATAGACCTCACATAATTTCCGCCACAGCTCGCGGTTTTGGGCCGCCTGAAGCCAACGGCTCCCCGCGATCTAAACCAGATCATCCATCCATGGCTGGGGGGCGACCCACGCTGCGTCTGCCTGTTCGTGCTGTCAATCAAATATTATAATAATTTTGTTGTGATTGACATATTTTTTTGAATTCTACAAACAGATTTTATTGCCCCAATTGTAGTTTTGGAAAGAAAATACAAGGTGCTTATTTAAACTACAATAAAATTATATAATCCATAATATTATCTACCTTTGTTTGTAAAATATCCATCCAGTGTCGAATAACCGTAATAATTATTTATTACTTAGTATCTACTAAGTTGATAAATTGACACATTATCGACTAACCGTCCGACTACTGGACGTACTTAAAAGTATTAATTAGTCAATTAACAGGATTATGCAAAGACTTAATAAAATTATGTAATAATTAACTGTATTTTTTTGAAGAAATTTTTACTTTGTTTTAAGTTATATGATTTATATGAGATTTTCGTCTCGGTTCAATTTAGCATAATTTAACAATAATCACTTAGCTCATTAAAATAAGAAAAAGTTTGACCGTAAATACAAAATTTAACGAAGTTGTAATTTTAAAGGAATTTGAGCTCGAAAAAGAAATATTCTGAAAATACGAATATAATCAGACTATTAATGTACTGGTTTAAGCTTTTGTGCTATACAAGGTGTCTCATGTGTTCAAGAAAATCTGTAAAAAAAAATAATAATGGTACTCCTTACCTATTGTAGACATAGTTATGTTTTTGAGACCTTGACGTTACCATTCTATACAATGAACTGCCGACTTGTCTGCTACGACAATGATATTCAAAAATATCCTATGCATAAAAAGAAATTATAATGATAATATATAATAAAGTAGAATTGTTATTTATAGAATCTTGTTGAACAATTTATTTTGATTAATCGTTCTGGATCAACCTGTATACCAAGTGACAGTGACCGCATTGACAAATGCAAGAGGAGAAAGTGTCGAGTGTATTGTTTTATCTCTGTCACACTTATTGCAAATCTCATACAATACCTTTATGACAACGTGTTACACCAATGTACGGTGGAGTTCATTAATATGTTGGCAGCTGACGACCGGATGGTGGAGTGGGTAGTGTACCTGCCTGCGACGCCGAGGTCGCGGGTTCGATTCCCGCTTAAGACAAATCTTTGTGGTCATGAAGATGGGGGTTTGTCTTAGTCTGGGAAACACATAGGGTGTTTCCCAGACTAAGAGTAGTAATACGCTTCTAATAAGTCAATTTTTTCACGATTAGAAGACATTTTAGCGAAAATCCTTAATTAATAACTCATACGAAGTTTCTCAGCTGAAACTAAGTATAACACACAGATTTTCGAATCAAATTCGAAATTTGAGGGTAAAAATTCTTTTTATTTACTTTACAGTCAATTCTACCCACTTCCAGGCCATAACAAAAAGTTAGACCATCGTAGAAATTCATATCTGTTGCCGAAATGTATGGGAAACGTTTTTGGCGATTTCTGTCTTTTCTAGTACTGAAAGCTAAAATGGTCCCATAGAGTTTTTTGATCCCCACATGAAATAGTATCGATTGGCATAAAAAAAAAAATTTGAACTTTTTGCATTTTTTTTGCTAACTGTAAGTTTTTACAAAATCTGTGAATGCAGTTTAAAATGTCCCAAAAAGTTAGGGAAGGTCTTTTAAGAACGTTTTGCTGTAACTTCAACGGTTAAGGTACTTGCCCTTACTGCCCCGTTTCAAAAATACACCCTGTATATGTATTATTATCAGTTATTCTAGTACCCATAGTACAAGATCTACTTAGTTTAGGACTAGTTGGCGTTGTGTGTTAGTAGTGAGATATTTATGAGATATTTAGCTCTGAACTTTACACTACAGAAAACAAGTTTAAAAACTGTATTAATAAATTCGACTGTACCAATATAAATGGCAATAAACGTTTGGCTCCAGTCTCTATGGATGTGGGTCAATTATTGCATTGCACCCAATTTATACTGTCTGCACCTCTGTGTAAAGATCTGTCTAAAGATTTGGTAACGCTTGTCTTTTATTAAGATCTTTTAATGATATGAATTGATGCTACGATATCGGGGTTAATATAGATTTTATACAAAAATACAGATTAAGAAATACCGTTTTTATTTAAATGTGGCAGAGTTTTCGTGATCAAGGTCGTGGGAATGAATAACCCTTGTAATGAATCACTGAGTATATAACCGATATAATGTTTCATCCAGAATGCACTTGCCATTATAGTTAGAGTGGGAGTTAGAGGTAGTGTCTACTACTAACTGAAAATGTGACAAATATGCCATGTTTTTTGCTATTTCGGAAAAGTGTAGTACCGAAGTCCCGTCATTTTTAGGGTTCCGTAGTACCTACAAGGAACCCTTATAGTTTCGCCATGTCCGTCTGTCTGTCCACGGCATAGCGACGAAACCCTTGGTGCTAGAAAACTGAAATTTTGCATAAACATGTATGTTAACTAAACAAAGAAAGTCGTAGAGTAAAATTTGGAAAAATATTTTTTTTTCAGGTAGCTCCCCTACATGTAAAGTAGGGATGTTTTTTTTTTTGTCGCCTACCCCATAGTGTGGGGTATTGTTAGATAGGACTTTTAAAAACGTTTAGGGGTTGCTAAGACAGTTTTTTGATTCAGGAATCCGTTTGCGAGATAATTAACTTTAAAGAGCAAATTTTTGTTCGAGTAGGGCGTCCCCCCCCCTCTAAAAGCTAAACTACTGGATCCTAAAATCTGAAAAAAATTGTGTCGGTAGTACATGTAATGAACTTTAAAGGAAAACTATAGCGGATAAGTTCACTTCATTAGTTCAAGAGGAATAGGGGTCCGAAATGTCAGATGCAGTTACTCAGAATATTTCGTTCAAAATTCTTGAAACATAAATAAACATACATAATACATATATAAAATCACGCCTTTATCCCACGGGGGTAGGCAGAGACGATGGAACGCCATGTGCTTCGCTCCTTACATACTTCTTTCGCTTCCTTAACATTCATACATCTCGTCATACGTGCTAGCTGGTTTCGTGTACTACAAACATTTCCTATCTGAAGGACGCTATTTATCTGGTTACTTTAACTTAAATAGTTCTAGAGTAATTGGGGTCCAAAGTGTAAAATGCAGTTACTTAGAATAATTCGTGCAAATTACAAAAACCTTTGAAAGTAATGACTTGTATGAAGATGTTACTTGTATAATACAGATAGTAAATCCCTTTTAAGTCGAAATATGTTGTTACGACTAGCTACGGAAGTCTACTGCGCGTGGCCCGACACGCACTTGGCCGGTTTTATAACATTAATAAGAGCAGCCCTGTATCTAATACATGTCCCACTGCTGGGCTCAGGCCTCTTCTCATGATAAGAAGGGTCAGGCCATAGTCCACCACGCGGTTCGAACCTGAGACCATTGACTTAGCAGTTCTACGGTCTCCCACCAGGCTCTGGCTGGTTAAGAACATTACCTGATATTATTATGTCATATGGTACATGTGAAGTAAAAACGCAGCGCAATTCCTGCGAGCGTTGATGTCTTCTGTTAGCGCAACCGCAACGTACAACGACCAACTAGAATATTACTTTTTATTTGAATTGTATGGACCAATACATGTCATGGACCAATAATATGTATATCATCATGCATGCACAGAAGAAATGATACTAATTAAAACCAATCATAAACCAAAAGTGATAAAAGATCATTGACGTAAAACGTTGGAAAACATCGATCATTTACCTTTATCGTTTAGGAAATAAAAGCGGCGCCGGAAAGTATTGGTCAATTCATATTAAGAATTTATGACTTCCTGTACCTATTTATGTCTGGAGGTATTTTAATATTTAAGCCAAAATAAATTATGTTTTATTTAAAATATTTCAGAGACATAAACGACATATATATTAAACAAAATGTATGTCAGGGCCGTTCTGATCGGTAGCAATCAATGTTATTACATGAAATAAATAATGAATCGTTTTGAAAAGTCACGACACAAGGGTATGTAACTTTACCAACAAAACGGTACACAGCAAGTTAAAGTAGATTTAATCTACAGCTAATGTAGAGGTGGTGTTTCTCCATCAGATTTGTTAACAGAAAGCCTCCTCTCTAAATTGAGTAAGAATTATTGCTTTTAAAACAATTTGAATCAAACCTATATTCTTGTGATAAAGTGCTCTATATTGCGACACCCGCATAGTGCACCCGACGAGCACTTATTTGGTTTTCGCTTATCTATCAGTTAGTGCTGTTTGTACTTAAGCACTAAACTATAATAAAGAACACTAATGTAGATAAATGAATATGGAGCGCTAAGAAAATCCGTATTTAAATGTAAAGATTTACAATTCAGTTCACGGTATTTCCTCAACGCGAAGAAACAAAGCGTGATGTCAACGACTCGACTCTTGCGCATGGATCTGTGACAGTTGACTTTAATTGATCCACTACATTGAATACCTCTTTCTCCTCCTCCTTATGTACCCTTGTCATACAGGGTAGATGTGACAAAGCGACACAGATTGAAACCACTATATCTAGATATGATCAGTGAAACAGAATGCAAAGTTTTGTTAATAATAATGCATGTTTGATGGTTTTGAGTTTTTGAGTCAATCTTTTGTTATTGTTATTAACTTGTATAGATCATCAATCAAACATTTATTTTGTTTAAAGTTAAATTCATGACTTATTATTATTATTATATATTTAATTATAATCTTAAATTACTGAACAAATAGTGGTTTAACCCAGCTACGCACAGTCATTAAACACAATTCAGACAATTCCAATACTTCAAAAATGCAAGTTAAACAAACCTACATTTTCGTAGAAATTCCTGCAAGTCTGGCTTTACTGGTTTATACTACACACTACTATATTCCAGTAGATATACATCTACGTTTATATTACCCCGTAACCCCGATCAACTAGCGAGAACCGATCGCGGGGAATAGGTTAATGTGGTACTTTGTACGGTACACCTTTACTTGTTTATTTACGACTATTTACTCGATTATTCCAAGTAACTAGGAAATATTTTATCTTAATATTACGGAGGTTTGTACTGTACTCTAAAGCCTGATTTACATTACGAAACTAGTTGCATCTTCTTCTTCGTCGTGTCGATGGCTGAGTCAAATTTTATTTTGACTTGCCATCGTGGTGAAAGGATTAGCCAATTCGCTTTGGAGAACTCGCGAATACGACACTCGGGGAGGCTCCATTCATTGCATGAAATTAATGCATGCATAGTAAAAGTTGATGTTGCACACTCATGTACGGTCACACATTTATACAAACACACACACACGCACGCATACACACACCCAAACACACACACGCACACAAACGCGCACGGAAATATCGCACCAATACATACAATTTATTTCTCTCTTTTAATCAATTGGTCTCTCTTTTTGTTTTCTTTTTAATACAGTAGACTGACACAGTCCACTTACGACATGTTATCTATAATAAATTGTAATCCTGGACTGGAAACTACCTCTTATAATACAGGTATACCCTAGCTTAAGAGGTAGAAATCATCTCTTGTACAGAATCTGAAACATAAACTGTGTATGTTTACTCTTAATCTTTGCAAACTCTGTATGTTTTTTAACTTGAATAAAGATTTTTATTATTTTATTATTATTATGTTTGCACGTGATGTTGATGAAACGTTACATCCACGATTTTACCGTGTACAAGACAACTTATGATGAGGAGCCTGTCTATATTTATGTAATTTCTGCATAAAACCAATAAATTGCAGCATACTTTTTTAGTTTACAGTTGGCATTTATAATATCAATATTTTGAGTAACTCAATGAAACTTAAAATTGTGAAAGCAATGTGCATTCGCTGACCCCGACATTCAGCAAACTTTAATACTATAGGTGAAACTGACACACCTGATCATTAATGCTCATAAAAACTAATTTAATTTAATTATCTTTATTACATGTTTTATGATTATGTAATTAATTCTCACAATATAAAAATAAAATTAACATTTACTGTTTTATGCCAAATCAAATAATTTCCAGTAGAAGATTAACAATTACCCAGGATGATATTAAATTTGACAATACATATTATTAATAAACTGTTTTTTTTTGTTTACGAAAAAACATAACGAAATTGCTGAAGGTTACTTGCAAACAAACTGGTCCTTTTTCACTTTAATTATCTAGCATTTTTTGGACAATACATAATCAATTTTACTTATAAATGCATGCATGCATACATATATTATCTAACTGTTGAACTTGATCTCTTACGTTTTAAAATTTGATCAATTTAGCTCTCATTGACTAAATATTATGAGAAGGAGGACCAACATGAATTAGCAACTTCTAAAAAATACTTGAATTGGTGTCAAGATACATTAAATAGTATTTATTAGTGTTATTAGGTAAAGTCTGGATTTACCTACCTACTTAAAATTTTATGTCTCTCTTCAAACATTAGAAGTGCAGTCACGAGTGTCACCACGTATTATGTGTGTGAGAAAAAAATGCACGTAGAACTGGTCTCAGCGCACCGATACATTCTCCGAAATTCCTACGGTTGAACGATTTTAATTGGTGAAAGGACCCAATCTTTTGAAATAATTTTCAATGCTGAATAAATAAAATAAACGCCCATTTACACGATGCGTTTTGCAAGACAATTTTATTCTAATGCATTGTTATAAAAACAGAGATTGCACAATCGCAGTGAGTGAAGGTCCTTAAGGTTCCAAAAAATTCTCTTCAATCGCCCTCAAACAAAAGTTCGCAGTAGTTTTTTTTTTAACAGTAATTCTGGTTAAAACATTTCTAACCGGCTAGGCTATTACAAACGTATTGATTTTACATAATTCCTTACATTGTAACGTAAATCGGTTCCTTAATTGAACTATCCGCTACCATGCAAATAGAGCGGCGTTACGTGCCTCACATATTAATTAAACAATCCAATCGGAACATTTTAATTTGTACTTTTGTTACTGTAAAAGGGAATCATGAATTGGTATATAAATCAAACAAACTGATTACGGTGGAATTACAACAAACTAATCGCTCCGTAACATCTATACAATTAATTTCATTGTAACTGCAATGTTTAACTAAATAGTAAGTCTTCTGCAATATCTTGTAATTGTTACCCAAACGCCATCAGTCTTATTTGTACAAAACAAAACTAAACCTTCATATTTTTATGATCTTAAAGGATGGCTTTGTTAAAAAGAAATATAGACCAATATTTTAAATTTAATTATTGAATTTTAAGGAACCTTTAAAACAGCTCGCCCCAGGACCTTTTAACAGCATCGATATAATAATTCAACAACTTTTTTATATTATGTATAAAATTATTAAAACGTCACTACCTATTGACATTCATTAATTAAATACGTTTTTTTGGTCATCATAATAAAACACGATCGGTGTTTAATATGTATTTATATACATATCTACTAAAGAGTATCTTGTCAGATGCTGTACTGAAAGTAAAAATTCTCTTACTATAAAACAGAAACAGTGCAGTTTAAAGTTCGGAAATCAAGCCTTTATAATGAGCAGTAGCACTTATAGGTACGAATCAATCCAAAAGCCTTCTTACCAAATTATCGCGGGTAACAGGCAACGTAACATCTTCGTCATAATTCTCGCTAGCTTGTTAATATGTACGAGTAACTATTGACAGCCGCCAGCTGATTCCTTTACGTAACCGGCCGCGGTGTCAAGGTCATATTATTATTTACGATGATAAACACATTGCCCAAAACGATTGCTAATCGATATGACAGCGCAAGAATGAAGAACTCTAGCCTAGATGAAGCAAGTCAACGTTTTTAGGTCTTGTTTGTTTCATGACGATTGCAAGGCATTTCTATTTATTATATTTTTATTATTATTTATTTATTTATTATTATTTATTTTTATTTTTTTTATTTCTATTTCTAGGCATTTTTATTCTAACTTAATCAAATCTTCTGCTTTTTTATCTGTAACTTTTTTTGACAGTTATAAAAACCTTATTTCTACCTGTTGACCTATATGGAAGTATAAATATATAATGGAGTTATAAATATATAATACAAATTTCGAGGTTTCAATTTATTATTTTATACATATAAAATAATAAATTGAAACCTCGAAATTTGTATTATATATTTATTTATAAAATAATATAAAAATAATATAATATAAAATAATAAATTGAAACCTCGAAATTTGTATTATATATTTATAACTCCATTATATATTTATACTTCCATACATAGAGTACATAAAAAAAGCAGGAGAGAATGTCACATAGAAAATGATTGAAGCACCAAAATGGCAGCGGTCTGTTTATGTGTGCGTGTGTTAGGGGTTACCAGCCATGAGAAATATTACCCACATTTTTACAATAATTTAAATAAATATTTTAGAGGTTTAGTTCTTATATTTTTTTATTTGCTGCTTTTTACCATCAAACATGATATGGGTAGTTTTATACTACCGTGGCCAAAAACCAAACAATATAAAACAACTTTATGATTGAATTTCGAAACAAAGTTGATTTTATATTTCTAGCAGTCGATGCGGGCCTGCAGCTGGAAGTTGTTTGTTTTTATTAAGGGAATATGTACAAAATTCGTTGCTCTGGGCACTCCTGACGCAAGGCAGCGAAGATGCTTTAGTGCAGCTACCCAGTTTTTGGAAAATATTTTAAAATTACGACTCCTACGGCGCTTCCTGATTCTTAGATGGTGAAGATGCTTTAGTGATATACAGGGTGTCCCAGTTTAGGACCTGGAGCCGAAATTGGATAGTAGGGTAAGTTATGGCAGTTATCAAAAAAACAAAAATTCTCCATTACATAAACTATCAGAAAGTGCTTGAAAACGTCAACAAAATGTACAAACCAAATAAAATATCTAAGTTAAACTAAACCAACAATCACGAAGCTTAGATTCACTTACATGCGATTTTTCAATATTTCAAATAAATATTGGCAAATAAAAATAAAGAAAAAAATAATAATAAACTAAACTAAGAAATAAAAACTTTTAGATTAAAGTACTGGTATTTATTAATTTAATACTTTATTTAAAACAATATACTATTGTTTTACCTTTTTTGGTACGGCAAAGCTGACAATGCGAATAAGTCCACCTTTTGTTTTATATACATAAATCAATTTCCTCGAAGTGTATACTGCAGACTACACTATATTTTGATGGATACCAACTGTTATAATTTCTGCAGTTTCTAATTATTTTTATCCAATAATTTTTCCATGCGTCGTTTGCAGCAGGAAATCTATAAAACATAGAATAATAATTTATACTAAATGTATTATACTACTAAAAAATATTTACCCAAATTCAGGGTAAATGAAAATATTTATTGACTGTCAACACTGATCGTTTTGGTATAATTTTTTACGAAAACAATATAATTTCGGCAATAAGCTGAATATATTACTTGCTTACCTATGAAAAATGATCCCCTGGTTTTTTTTTTATCGAGGCGCTATGGTTTCGGCAGCTTTTCACAACACAAGACGGCATTTTTAATTATTTTACTTGAACATCCGAGCAACAGCACAGTCCAAAGCGTAATGGCGGGCGATTGACTTACTATTGCGTCAATGTGTGTGTTCTGTGTGTACGTGTGACTTACTATGGGTGCTTCAGTAAGTGTTTCAAGAGACGGAGTCCTGCCTTTTTTTATGTAGTCAATGCTTCCATATAGGTCAACAGGTAGAAATAAGGTTTTTATAACTGTCAAAAAAAGTTACAGATAAAAAAGCAGAAGATTTGATTAAGTTAGAATAAAAATGCCTAGAAATAGAAATAAAAAAAATAATAATTCACTTCATCACCTCGAAATTTGAAAATTTAAAACTTAGGACTGAGTGTGAGAATACCTAACGTACAAGATGGATGTAAGACAATTAACCTCTGGTCTAACCCTTCGCGAATGATAAACCGCATCATAACGTATGGTATAACGTTACATAACTTGCATAAGGCAATTGCATCAACTCGATGCAACATTTAGAACTAAGACCACAAGAGGTCAACCATTGCTATTCCGAGCTCTAGAATGCCTTTGCTTTGGATGGTTTCAACATTGTGACAAAGTGACGAAACTTCGACAACTTAAGGCACTCAATTACCAATACGAGGGTGTAGACTTAATGCTATATCGGTGTGCCAACATTACTTTGTACATACATATACATAGGTATGTAAGTAAGAGGTCAAAGGCACTAAGCAACGACAAGTGTAGTACACTTGCTCATCGATGGGGACCAATTTAATTATTCGTTTCCATGGCTTTGCCCCGGCTTGAACATGTATGTTTGAACGTTTTTTGTATTGTGCAATAATCTTTGTATCTGAAGTAGGTAGCGTGTTTTATTTTATTTTATTTAGAAGGTACAAATACAGATGACAAATTTAACACTTCCTACATTATTATGTTTTACATGAAATAAAAAAAAATTGACGCCCAATTATATCTGTACACACTTCAATTAAATAGCTCCAACAAGAAAGGTAGTACGTTAAACATAGAACAAAAGGAATTTAACAACTAAACTATAAGATAAAATTTAGTTTATAACTATGAAGATTCCAAATTACACAATGATGATTTAAATTTACTGAGTACGTCCTGAAAATATCTGTTTGAGAGCATACTAAATAATACTTTTTACACATTCTTATTAGTGGATTATTCTGTGAAACATTATTATTACAAGCAGGAACACTTAATAGTGTTACAAACACTATCAATGACAGAGACAAAATATATCCAAACATTCAAATCAAACGCCAGTATTAAATATCGCCTTATGGTATTGTGCCAACTAAAACATAAAGCACAGCCAAATAAAAAAAAGTCATAAAACGGCTATAGCTATTAAACACCATTTATCTACGTAATACTTTTCAAATTGATGAGTAAACGATATTTACCCAATAGCCAGATATCAGTAACTGTACCGAAGCGATTCGATATGCAAACGAGTGTTACATGCAACGATGGCTCGACCGAAAAAACCAGCCACTGGCGTAACCAAGTAAACAATACGACAGATTGACCCACTATGCGCACTGAGACTACAAATTACAAACGTGCCGAGTCAAGCACACTTGAATTTCATATGTTTTTACTCGAATACGCGATTCGGATACGGATAAAATATTCGAATACCTGTAATTGTCCGGTTCCAATACGTCACTAGTCAAACTTTAGAGAGTTGTTGGCTTCAGCCAACATTATTGAAACTTCATCATAGCCGACAGTTTCGTACCTATATAAAAAGTAGATATGCGCTGAAACACGTTGAGAATTTATTCGCTGAAAGTGTGGTAGTCACAAGCTCTCATATTACCGTTTCTTATATTCAATCGTTTGTGGTTAGACAGTAAATAGACCGCAAAACGAATTTTAGGAATGTCTTGGAAGATGTTTTTAGAATTCAATAAATCACCTTCCATATTCTGGCTCGGTATTTTGGGAATACTAAAATTCTTATAGATACTTCTGATACCGTACAGCTCTAGTGCAAATACAGTGAATCGTAAACTAACCCGAGATAGTCAATCTCTCTGAGCTCAGCATACAGAACGATCTCGGTCTAACCCACTGAGCTATCTACCGTTCTACGTATTGCAACAGTTGGGCTTCTTCTTCTTCGTCGTGTCGATGGCTGAGTCAAATTTTATTGGTCCAATAAGTGGCCACTGTTATGGCGCTCTCGTCGACGTTCATGAGCGCCTCTCTTGTGCAGGTGGCAGGGCATTTTGGACAGTCAGTAAGGTGGTCGAGGTTTTGACTTGCCAACGTGGTGAAAGGATTAGCCAATTCGCTTTTAAGAACTCGCGAATTGCCCAGGGTGCGCCGGACGTAGGGAATTGTTGTGTACGTCACTCGGGGAGGAGTTGGGCTTAGATCGATCGATTATTACGTATTTCCTACATTATACCATGTTTGCACGTAAAGATTATATTTACGAGATAAATAATGTTGTTTTGTATCAGGTAATATAGCTTTCATTAAGTTACTGAAGGAAGACAGCAATATCTGCCTCAAAATTATATTAAAGGAAGTAATTGCCATTTGTATGACTTTTATGAACGCCAAGTAATAATAATTCGGCATTCCGGTGCTTAGACTCTAAAATTACATGTACAGTGGCTGTAATATCAAAGTCTTTCAAAATCTCAGTACGATAAAAACAATATTCACAGTCTTTTTTTTATCATTTGTTTACCACAAGCTTGTTTGCTTTGCCATATAAACCAAACAAAAACATAGCAATACTTATAAAAACCACAAAAAATTAAGCACGTAACGGTTTGAAAACTTTACGCACGAGTTCAAACCATGAATCGTTTACAAATATTCAATTTGTTTGTGGGTTATGGGTTGCATTCACCGCGGCAATTTACATTGACCACAAAATTGCATGTAGGTCAACAAGATTCGACCAGAAGAAGGTCAGCGTGTATTTATGTATGTAACATAAGCATTGACAATTGCAAAAATGTTATTCAATCAAAACATTGCATTACGTTGAGAGATATCCTCATTACTGAGTTGTTTATGTTTTTTATTGTAATTAAGGTGGGTCTGTTTTGTGGATTGAATGTTGAAATGGTCAGACGCTAACGCGGCGCCGCGAATGCATCAGTTATTTACGATTGATTTTTACGATTTTCACCTGATTGCTGAAAGTAAGGCAATGTTATTGAGGTGCGGCATGTATTTTAAATAAATACGTATACATGCATTTTTTATTGCACAAAATTTTTATTGTTAAATCTTTTTAAATAAATATAAATAATTATTTTAATTCCGTTGTGGCGAGGCTGTCACACGTAACCTACCAACGGTACCTTGAAGTTTCCAACTAGTGCCTTGGAAATTTTACTACGTTTTAGCTAATGACCATACCCTGTCTATTACACGGCTTAAGCACTTAAAGGAATATTTTTTTTATTTTATTGCCAGCGCTGGCAGACAACCGGCTCATCTGATGTTAAATGATAACCGTTGCTCATGTAATTTGACATCACTAAGGGTAGGCGAAGCCGCTGCGTACCGTGAAAGGATTTATCTGTTTAAACCTCGTTTAAAAAAGGACATGTTGTAGCGCAGAAGGTAGTTCGTTCCAGAGCTTGAAAATTCGTGGAAGAAATGATGGCTGGAAACGGACTGGATGGAATCGTGTCGAGGATCTCAATACTGCCAAAAAGGGCGCTACAACAAAAGGGTAATCTTCGCAGTGAACGCGCACACTTGTGTTTTTGTGGGCTTGAATTGGACAAGGTTGGGCCCACCCCATTCAGGGATCTGCCCGATAGCGTCTTCAATTATAGACACAAGTTGTCACCGCCTTTCATGTAATGAATCCCGAGAGACATTCTGATGGCTCGTGTACTGCCATCCGCGTAACAATGCATTTTTTTTTAATACAAAGATAAACAACGGTGGAGAGAGCACGGAACCTTGGGGTACGCTAGTTAGCACTCTTAGTTTCGGATGGGTGCTGTCTACAACGGATTTAATCCTTCGACCATCCAAAAAAGCTGGCGATCCACTTGCAGAGTCCCTCGGGGATTCCATATGATGTTAGCTTCATCAGAAGGGCTCGATGTCAGACCCTATCAAATGCCTTAGCAATATCAAGGCCAATGGCGAGAGCCTCATCTTTGCCTTTCAATGCATTTGCCCAGCGGTGTATCAAATACCCTAAAAGATCACGAGCCGTCACGTCCGTGACGGAGATCCGTCCGTGAGATGACATTTGTATAATAAATTATTTTCAAAATGAACATTCCTTGTAGCAATGCACACTATCCCCAATTAGTATTTATATAAATAAAAAGAATTTCAAAACACGTTTATCACTGGTTACAATCAGGGCTTACATGTGCAAATATTACATTCACGGTTCTATTAACTACAAAGAATTATTACAGAGTTTAACCCAATAAATAACATTACGTGGGAGGTAACTTTTCATCGTCCCATCAACTTACATAAAGTTGCCATAAGTCGGCTGACATTAGAGTTATATCAGAGTTAGCAGGTTAAGGTACAATGCGTTCGCGCAGCATTGCATCACGCGGTGCCATTTCCGCGCTTGCCGACTGCATGGCCACAAAGTATACTGGTATAGAAGATTTATTTTGAACATGGTCAATCATGGTTCAATCACAACTAATATACATGTACCTATCTTTCTTTTACTGAAATGACGCTTGACGAACAAACTTGAGATTCATCAGAATCAGAATCCTCTTAATGCCAAAAACAAAATACCCCTGGGGTTAAGTTTTTGTAAAATTATATTATCAGTCTATGATTTTTGCAATATTAAAACTTATCTCCGATCTCTTTAGACATGCTAGAAAACGCACTAGCCAGAAATCATCTATTAGGAAAGGGATGTGCTAACAAGGCTCTCATAATAATTAAAGGTTGAAATTTCGAGAGCGGTCCCAAAAGTACCCGACCTAATAAAAAAATACATAAAAATATTGCTAACTTCATATTTATTTTTCGATATAGTTCGATACACGCATGGCTATTTTACCAGACTCCACTTCTTCATTTTTAAAAAGTCAGTGGCGTCTTAGATGTGAAAAAAATAACCATGAATTGAACCATGTTTTGTTTATTTTATTTTTGGTTGTGAATCAATGCTAACGTTTATTTATATGTAAGGTCAAGTACTTTTGGGAATATTACAACTTTATTGTACTACTTTTTGCATTTATTGGTAACAAGTCCCTCCGCGCAGCTTTGCCCGTGTACTGCATTGATAAAATGTACCCTATGTTACTTAGGCATAATGTAGCCTTCTAATGGTGAAGAAGATTTTGAAACCAGCCGATTAGTTTTTGAGTTAAATCTTATCTTTCGAACAAAACATCAAACTTTGCCTTTTCTTAGTATTTTAGATGAAAACGAGGTGCATCTGTTTAATAGGTATATAATATAAAACCCATTTGGTTTTCTGTAGCTACAGATCTTTGTGGCTCGACTCTAGCTGTGCGGGAAGTGCCAAATTGCGTTATATTTATTTTTATTTGTGCTCTCGATGGCGAATCGGCTTTTTCATCAAATCTTTGATGACTTGCTTGTAATCTTCCGGTTGTATTATCTTACAACACAATCGGTAACAATTCCCGTGCTAATGACAAGTGAAAGTCAATTCATCTAGCTACAACAACGATTGCTTATTAAAAGTATTTATCTTATCTGCTCGAATAAAAATTACAATATTTTTTTTTCTTACTCTGAAATACTAAAGTTACCAGAAATATTTTTATTCATTTCTGGTTGGGTATATCGTAAATTATAATATTCAAATCATTATTAAAGCAATTTTCTATAATGAGGGTACCGTTCCATCTAAAATGTTTAGCAAATCACGGAATTACTTTCAAATATTCAATCGTTAAATTACATAAATAACTTTTACCAGGTATACATCGAAAGATACTTAATTAATATTACACATTCTAAATGGCTATAGCGCAGGGGAACCAAACTATGGACCGCGGTGGATATATATTATGGCGTGCGCTGTAGAAGGTAGTAAGGAACGCCGCAAAACGCGATGTATATTTGGATATAAACCTAGAAGTGCCCATACATTTTTATACCTAAATTCATGGCGAAAACCAACACTATTGTACCTTAGAGGCAGATCAAAAGTGCACCGCGAACGAAAAGGTTTGAGAACCCTTATTTATTAGACAACGGGTCAAAAGGTAATTTAAAAGGGTTTACAAAAACTTACGCAGACGTTGTAGAGCCATGAGAACGTTAAATTTAACATGGTCATGATCTTGACATTCAGGATTTAATGATGAATTTCTCTTAGGTTCAGAGCCCGATTTGGCAAGCTTATTAAACTAAATAAATTATTATTAAAAATGATATCACTAATAACCCATAAGAGTGTGGTAAAGGTGTGTAACACCCGCATTACACTTGTTCTATTTAGGTCTCATGTGAGCTTATCGCCATCTATCGGGAATAATTCCAACTTTTTAGACAGAATAATCCCAAATAACCCTTTTTCTCCACCTTGGAATCGAACCTGAGACCTCGCGGACCAACTAGAGATTTATTAATTTAAAAGAATAATTAAACAATGTAGCAAATAATGCAACGAATGTTATTGCTGTGTGCAATCATAACAAAGCGAGCACCGCATTTATTACTCCTCACTACCGTTACGGGCAATGAGTCGTGGCGTGCATACTTTAATATACACAATTTCGTAACAGTCCTCTAACTCATATAGTCCGTCGCCTTGAACGGACTGTCGTACATAGAAGTTCGTTGAAAATTCATCTGGGAGCAGTGAGACTGTTAGTACTACGAACAAGTAAAGAAGTTGGCGTAAACAAAACTAGAACACAGCTTACACGCGTGGCTTTATTAATATAAAAATATACATGGTGCAAATGACATGGTGACGAAACCGCTTACTAGCGATTCCAAAGTCACAGAGAGAGTCAGAGCGGTTTTGTCACTATGTCATTCTCATGATTCTGGGACCCGGGGTACATAAATTTTCCACACATCGGAAAATCGGTCTTGGAAAAAAATCAAATTCAATTATCATATGAAATTTCTAAAAGTTCATACATTTGTATAATCAATTTAATTTAAAATTAATACAATACAATTTAAAAATATAAATTAATTAAAAAAAATGGAATCTGTTTCCAATGTCAAAATAACAATGTTTTTTGAACTGATATACTCGTAGTTATGCCTAAAATACAGTTTTGAGAAATTTTATCTCATTGTATATCTGTTTGTATCGGTTAATCTTCTTAATATTTAATCTTTTTTAAGGCGCTCTCAGGTACACAGATTCCCTCACAATGATTTCTTTTACCGTTAGCGTATATTTTTTGACATCGATATAGAAACAAAATCAATCAATCTTCCAAAACATTTTATTTGAATAAGAGTTTCATGATTGAATATGATTAATACGTAAAGCCTACTGAAATTCAAAATTGATTAAACAGTTTAAAATGTATTGTACTATATCATGGTTTTTAACTGAATCCCTAAAAGAAGGCGGTTCTATGTTTGACGCGTATATTGTTTTTATGTTTGTCTTGAGATGTCCATAATAATCTACATAATATAAGTTGTTTTTTGTACCTGTCCTTCTAACTGTGTTTGATAAGCAGTCTTAAACAAGAATGATTCATGATAAAGATACTTTAAAAACTTCAATAAAACTTATTAAAATAGCATTAAATAATGCAAAAAAAACGGTTAAATTGTTCTTGAAGTGTGCTCATAAATAGCAATTGGAAGAAAATGATCAGCACATACTTCAATATACAAAGCATTTTTTAAGGTGTTTTGAATTCGGTTTATTTACTTTTTCAGAGAAGCTCTTTAGTGTTACATAAATTGTATCAAAGTAGCCTTCCGACCCTTCACTAAAATCGCAAGAATAAAAGTCTAAGGTCAGGATTCAAACCCATTTCCCAATAACAATACTAAAAAATCGTCTTCATCCCACGAATAAACTAAAATGGGCGAGTGTCAAAATTGCACTGATGATTTTTTAACTCAAGGTCTGGTGGTGAAATAGGTCTCGTCCATATATTATCATTTCCTATATGGAAAGCGGTGAAGGTCAATGTAGAAATAAATCAGTAGACTTTATGGTTGGGCAAAAGTAGCCTTCGATGTGAAGGCAGTTGAACCACAGTACAGACAGTAAGTTATCTTCGAACAAAGGTACATCGCGCCGTTTGTATGTACGCGTAGCGCTTGCCACGCCCCGGGTTCATGTACGTACGCACGCACACTACGCCGCTCGGCAAGTTTCTCGGTCAGTGGTAGTGCGGGCCGTGCCATTACTGTGAGCGGTCGCTGTTTGTTTAAAAAATTAGGTACGGTTACGCGCTGCACTGCAAAATGTCTTCGCGAGTCAATAGATATTATTGTGAAGTTTATGGTTGTTCAAACGTTTGTACTGTGTTAATCTTAAGGTAAATTTTAGATTAGTAAACTAGATGATTAAGTATATTGTAGTTATACATCAATTGCATTAGGTTATGTTTACCTGTAATGATGGCTCTGTATTTATGTAAATAAATAAATAAAAATAAAAAAATAAAAAAATGTTGAGAAAATTCTCGAGGTTTTAGGTATTTTAACCGACTTCAAAAAAAGGAGGTTCTCATTTTAGTTAGCAGGAGTTAAGAGATAGGAGGAGCATAAATAATTAGCATTTAATTTTACAGTTTAGATTTTTTTTCATTTTTCTATGTCTGTTCTAGTACCAGTATGTATGCACACATTGTTTTTACTCCTTTTCCTTTCTGCTTTAAGTGTAAGAGATTGCAACCTTATATACTACGGATAGTTTTATTAATATAATATTGGTCTATTTAACAAAGAATTTAATTTCATAGTATTATTCTCTCCATAACCATTTCTAGTCATTGTATTTTGGTTGGTATAACTTACACATAACAATTATTGTCAATAAACAAACAAAATTGTATGAATTATTTGAAAAGATGGTGATCATGAGTTTCTCACCAGCTCTTCTCATGATGCAATACGAGCTGTAATTCGCTGTACGAGCCAATACTGCTCGTACAGCGAATTACACTGTAAACAAAAAACAGTCGTTTACGTTAGTCGCTACCAAATAAGTGGAACGCATAAACGTGTGTTTGGTGAACATATATTGTTTATAAACGTGACTCACAACTACTAAACGTAACAACAATTAACATTAGAAATTAACTATAACTTTACTATTAACAATAAACTATTTAACCTGAAGTGATTTTGGTGTTACTACAAGCTACCTTTTCACAACAATAACTTACATACAATCGAGATAGCGGGGTTACAGTCAACGACGAGATAGCCCCAACACCCATCGGAGCTGGTACTTGGATTGATTTTAATTCAAACCTCAAAGTTGAATTGAAATCAATCTAAGCTCCGGTGATTCAAATCATTTTGTTGCAATTAATATTATAATTTAATTAGCTTAAGTTTTATTTTAATTTCATTTATTTGAACGTTGATGTTTGTTTTGACGTGTTCAAGCACCTTTTAGGGCCCATGGAAATAAATGATTTGGCTTTGACTTGACATAAATAAATGCTTTGTTTTGTAAAAAAACGTCTTTTTTATAATTAAAAAAATGATTTCTGTACAGGTAATTTAAAATATCAATCTGACAAGTGACAACCCTACGCCTCGAGCAAGTTTAGGTATCGTGCGCTCCTAAACGCCGGGAGTTGGCGTACTTATTAATTTTACTATGGTTGAACTACAATGGCGCTATAATCATAATTTAAAAATATTAATACAAACAGTGTGTTTGGTACATAATTTGTCAAATTGAATTGGCTAAAAGGTCAGCTATAGTTTTAGCACCCTGAACTCACTTCTCTCCTCACGAGTTTTTAGGGTTCCGTAGTACCTACAAGGAAACCTTATAGTTTCGCCATGTCCGTCTGTCTGTCCACGGCTTAGCGACGAAACCGTTGCTGCTAGAAAACTGAAATTTTGCATAAACATGTATGTTAACTACATACATGTTTATGCATACATGTAGGGGAGCTTTTTTCAGGTAGCTCCCCTACATGTATAGTAGGGATGTTTTTTTTTTTTTTGTCGCCTACCCCATAGTGTGGGGTATTGTTAGATAGGACTTTTAAAAACGTTTAGGGGTTGCTAAGACAGTTTTTTGATTTAGGGATCCGTTTGCGAGATAATTAACTTTAAAGAGCAAATTTTTGTTCGAGTAGGGCGTCCCCCCCCCCCTCTAAAAGCTAAACTACTGGATCCTAAAATCTGAAAAAAATTGTGTCGGTAGTACATGTAACGAACTTTAAAGGAAAACTATAGCGGATAAGTTCACTTCATTAGTTCAAGAGGAATAGGGGTCCGAAATGTCAGATGCAGTTACTCAGAATATTTCGTTCAAAATTCTTGAAACATAAATAAACATACATAATACATATATAAAATCACGCCTTTATCCCACGGAGGTAGGCAGAGACGATGGAACGCCATGTGCTTCGCTCCTTACATACTTCTTTCGCTTCCTCAACATTCATACATCTCGTCATACGTGCTAGCTGGTTTCGTGTACTACAAACATTTCCTTTCTGAAGGACGCCATTTAGTTAAAAAGTAAAATTAAAAATATTTTTCTATGGAACCCTACTGCGCGTGGCCCGACACGCACTTGGCCGGTTTTTAATTTACAGATTATTTTTTTTTAGAAAAATACACCATATTAACAAAAATAGCTGATGCTGTATCAGCTATTTTTGTTCACACACATTTTGTACAAGTTTTAATGTTTACAAATCTGTTCCTCCATTGAATTGAAAAAATATTTTACAAATAACACATACTCTCCTTTTTATTTACGGACAAATTTTCGAGCACCTAAAAAATAAACAGATTTAAAAAAAAGTTAAATGAATATTCCATTTTGGATGAAAATTCATTATTCTATTACTTTGTAACGGTATGCAACATAAGTACTTTGAAAAGCAAAAAACTACTCAACTACTTCTTAGCCAATTCGATTTGGGCAACGATGTAAGTACCAAACCGTCGTTGTCAAACCAAAATCTGCTATGTGCAGAAATCATAGCATCCTTTATAATTTAATTTAAGCCAAATAAAACTTATTTATTACTTCCTCGGTGGCCCTGTGCGTAGTGAGCGCGAATTATGACTTTGAAGCGTTTACAATAAAAAATAATAAACCGACTTCAAAAAACATTAATAAAACTTAATAAAAAGCATTTAATAACGCAAAAAGATATTTTGTTATTTAATGCTTTTTATTATGTTTTATTGAGGATTTTTAAAGTCATTTATTTTTCAATACCTACATGTTTTTTTTTTCTGTGGAGTATCTTTATCATGAATCATTTTCGTTTAAGACGGTTTGTCCAGCAGTTAGAAGGTCGAGTACAATAAACGATTTATCTTATGTAGATTATTTTGTTACTCTTAACTTCTTATATAAATTAATATACTTGAGTAGTATTCAACGTCTCGCCTTATCTGTGTATACCTTGAAAACAGCTAGACGGTCTTAAGGTGCCTAAATTTAAAGAATTATCCTCGAACTCCTTACCGTTGAGGAGTTGTACCTTCCGGCATCAGCACAGCTACATAGGATGCTGACTGCTTGATGCAAATGTCTGTTAAATATACTATAAGAACCTACAAAACAAAAAAAACTATCCTACCAAATAGATTTCATCATAAATAACATAGGTATGGCTTCTTATAAATCTTATATTCGAACTGTCCAAAGCTGCAAGTTCCAGTTGTTTCCAAGTTGATTCGAATCTTCTATAACACCAACAACCCTCCACCAGTACAGAACCACATAATACCACCGGACACTACCCATTGCATAAGAATTAGAACAGTGGGTATGCACTTCCGCGTCCGGCGAAGCATGGCAACCGCGCCGCATTGCAAAGGAAGCAATCGCTACTCGCAATCTACGTCCCTGGAAATTACTACACAGGAACTTCTTGGACGGGGAAGTGTGCTTTAAGCAGCCGTGGCGCAATGGATAAGACATCGGTCTTACGATGGATTAGTCGTGGGATCGAATTCCAGCCAATACACCACAGACGTAAACTTCTTTCGAACACAAGCAAATTAAGCTTAGCCTTAGCTAGCTAAGCCTTATCGAGAATACTAGTAAATTGTATCGGCAAATTACTAGTAAACTTTAATGAATAATAAACAAATCACAGTCCTTTCCAAAAAGTAGAACTGAAATGGTAATGAATGAAAAGAAGATCATGAATCAAATTAGTGTTTTTAAATAAATATCGCTTAGTCGCATCCACTCTGTAACCTACATAATAAAAAAAGATTACTTGTTTTTTTTATCACAAATTCAAGAAATTATCGGTGTTTTCTAATTTATTTAAATGTGATGTGTGGTCAACGGTTTCAATTCCTACATACAATGTTAATTGTATGCTAATTAAAGTGTTAATTGTATATTGAAAATGTGCCGTAAGCTTGTTAATTGCCTTCGACAGCTAGTATTTCCCATTTTAATATATATTTATTACTTATTGATACAAATACAAAAGCAGAGTGAAAACGATTGTGATGTATTCGACGTATTTAATTGTACATAGGTATGTACATAACATATAGTTAGTACAAATAGGTGTGTAAAAGCAAATATTTTTAACGGCCATCTAACTTTTAAGTAAATAAACTTAAACGACTCTGACCACTCCTGTATTTATGATAAGAGCGTTATAAAAACAGAAGGCGGTTGTTGGTTAGGCTCTTAAACATTTTAAAGTCATGCAACATTGCCAGATTCGTTGTGTATGGACTTTTTACTATACTTTAACTCCTTAAAATCGATACTCCACTTTGGTAAAAGTGACTTGTGATCACTTTTTGCGTTATAAAAATTGAAGTTTTTTTAATAGAATAGTTCATTTGTAAGTCTTTACTTGCGTATATAGACGTGATACTGTGTGCGAGCTGAAGACCAATTAACTAACCTCTATTTGAAGTTGTGAAGAAAGTTTTACATCATACTGATCGTATTTCATATAAATGTTTGCTATTAGGCACGTGTCAATATCAACACACAGACAGTTTAATTAATATGTAATGGCAAAAGGAAGTAAACCTTTCTAAATAATGAAAGATACAGCCCATTTTCATTCAACATTAACATAGCAGGCAAGCTTTGAATTCTTAGTTTTTAGTTGTTACAAGTTTAAAGACAATGGTTGTACGAAGACAAAAGTTTTCACACATAACAATATTTTCATTGACTTTTTTGTGATATCCCTTGTATAAAATATAGCTGTAAAATTTAACGTGTAATTTCTTCTGTTTCAGATGTTCAGGTAGCATGCTCCGGCTTCACCTGATTGACAGACATCTTCGCGTGATGCTGTGGTGCATTCTCCTCGGTCTGCAGCCAGCCTTCGCTGGTATACTGGATCCCTTCAACTGGGCAAGATCCGACCGCATTGAAGTCAATATCCCTTGGCTACCATGTACGTATAAATAAACTTGTTTTCCTCATACCATCTTATTTTTATTTGATCAGAAACCTTAAGCCGTAAAAATTGTTGTGCAATGGGTTTGGATACTGATTCCGGACCAAACGGTTTTAAGGTATTTTGTAAAGTTAAAATACATTTTTTTTCAATAATTCTCTTCTTTAAATTATCGTTTGTCTATACCTAATTTAAATTATTTTGGAATTCGCCTTTGTTTTTCTATAAAAAGGGCATTTACACACACGTTAAGAATTTTTTACATATACTTACTTACTTACATTCGTGCACTATGATATCCGCACTGAGCCATAATTTAAATTAATCAATAAAATATTTTTAGAGGGATATTTTACCAGATTTTTTATTAACACAATTTTGGAAAACTATTAATATTTAACAATTTAGATCCATGCTGAATGTTCACAAATCTGCAACCGATGTGGTTTAAATTACTTATAATGTTTTTTATCGATTTAGTCGAAAACGAGACCAGATGCTATGATGAGCTAGGATGCTTGAACATCACCAGGAGTTGGTATCACCTTATTCATAGACCCTTCAATGTTTTCCCGCTGCCTAGAGTTGTGATTAATACAAGGTATTTATAAACTTATTTCATTTTTAGAACCACCAAAAGTCGACAAGACATTTTTTTTATGTAAACTAAAATTTAAATTTCAGGTTTATCTTGTATACAAAGAAGAATCCAACTGATGGCCAGCTCCTTAACGTGAACGTGAATAAAACTATAGTAAAATCAAACTATAGTCCTCACAAACCAACTAAGATGATCATTCACGGATTCATCGATACTCCACTTTCCAACTGGGTTCGTACAAAATATAATTTTCTAGAATATTATGTTTTTAACTAGTAACCGCGTATTCACCTGCATGGTTCTTCAATAAAAAAAAACTTTTAATACATGTTGGTCAACCAAGCCTATGTGTTCAATGATGTATTTAATTTCTATTTGATAAAATTTAATTTAATTTTTCGTGAAAGAGAACTTACATTTATACATCCATCTTCACAAATTGCCGCTCTTATACATCGTATCAATAGTAGAGAAATTTGAATTAGTTTACTGTGCATTAACCTTGATGTGTCTCGCCTTTAGGTCAGTGAGATGAAAGATGAGCTGGTGAAAGCGGGAGACTTTAATGTGGTTGTGGTGGACTGGGCTGGAGGGAGCCTGCCGCTCTACACACAAGCCACGGCAAATACCCGACTGGTGGGACTTGAGGTTGCTCATTTCATTAAAACTTTGCAGGTAAGTTTTTTACATGGAATAAAATGTATCGCCGAGATCTTTGTATAAAAAATGAGAATTTAAACTAATAATCGAGATAAATATTATAATAAAATGAAAATCAGATTTTCATGTGACTACGCCATTAAATTCATCAATTACCTTTTTTTATACCAGATTTTATTTTTGTATTAATAGTTATGCCCGCGACTAAGACCGCGTAAAATTCGATATGTCCATTTCCTACAAAATTGAGTATCTTCTCTCATACACTTTCTACCCCAGATATACGCTCTTGGGGAGTGGAATTATCAAAAATCTAACCAATTTTTAATTAAATTTTGTGCAATGTCCTTCAAAATGTACCAACTTCACACATACAACTTACAACCCTTAATTCACCCCTTAGGAATTAATATTTCCAAAAAATCTATCTTACAGTTCATAAAGGTAATGGAAGCAACCTAAATGCAGAATTTCATGCATTATCTTTTAAAATTGACGAATTTCCCATATAAACTCACATCCTCTTATTTACCCTCTTAAGGATAAAATTAAAAGATAAAACATAGATATAAAACCGCATCCAATCCCACTCAGTAGGTTTTGCGTGATGCGCTTACAAACATACAGACAAACAGATAAGATAAGTTTTCGCTTTTACTACCGTTACTGTTATTAAACGACGAGGTCCAAATATTGATCTAGCCTAAATCAATATTATGTCCAATTGCCCACATGTTGTAAAACAGGAAATGTAATATTTAAAATATATGTTACAGAAAGATCACGGCTTGAATCCGTTGGATGTGCACATCATTGGGCATTCCTTAGGCGCCCACACGGCTGGCTATGCGGGTGAAAAAGTGCCAGTGAGTATGACACTATCACCACATTGTTTACAGAATAAGGAAACGTCATGTAATCATATTTAGATATCATATTGTCCTTGATTTAGCCTCTCGTTCCATAGGGCATAGGAAGAATTACAGGCCTGGACCCCGCTGAGCCGTACTTCCAAGGGATGCCTACGCAAGTGCGTTTGGATCCGACTGACGCTCAGCTGGTCGACGTCATACATACTGATGGAAAGAGCATTTTCTTATTAGGTAATGCTTTGAACGTAACTCTCAGTGTTTCCATAATACCTGCACGTATGCTTTTTATAATCCATACCGCACAATCGTTTTCATATATTCGTAGTAATAATACAATGTGGAGCCCAAGTGTGAGATTTAGAATACTATCACGATTGATAGAATACATAATAATAAAATCAAAAGACATATGAAAAAAGAAACATTTAGAAACTGTTTTTTTATTCTCAAACGTTATAGTAACGATTAAACCTGTAACTTGGGCTTCTAGTGTTAATAAATGAGCTTATTTGCTTCATTATTAAATAAAAGTACTAACCCGTATGTAACTAATATGTATGTATTATGTAAATATGCATCATACCGCTTCCTCGCTTGTCAATTCATCATTGAATTCATTGATGTATATATATTATATTTTTTATATATTATACGCGTGATATGGTAACTAATTAATCGACATATTTATTTCACATGTGCGACAGATTTTGTGTTTATGGCAGGATATGGGATGTCGCAACCCGTGGGACATTTAGATTTTTATCCGAACAATGGGAAGGAGCAACCTGGTTGTGACCTCACTGAAGGTCCGCTTGTACCTCTGACGCTTGTCAAACAAGGACTTGAAGAGGCATCTAGAGTACTCGTAGCCTGCAACCATGTCAGAGCAATTAAGCTTTTCACAGAATCTATCAATGGAAAGTGTTCTTATATTGGTAAGGAAACCCAATCTGTAAATAGTGAGTGTTGGTTTAGACATGCCAAATGTTCGCTTTAGAGCATGACGATGAGCACTTTAATCATCTTTCAGGCGCATTCAAATGAGGGTTGTATTCGCTAATATCTGAGCAAATGGTATGACAAATCATATGAAAAATATTGGGCGAGTCTAAATCAGCATCCTGCTTGTAAATATGATGCTTCAGCTACCTGCTCTACATGATTTATAATTCCCTTACAGTACATTATATTATTACTTCTGTCACTTTATTTCAACTACTAGAAAATTTAAACATTTTCAGGTCATCAATGTCCATCATACCAACACTTTTTAGAAGGAAAATGTTTCCACTGTGGTCACGGCTGTGCTGTTATGGGGTACGAATCAAATTATTTACAATCATACATCACCTACGCGTGTATAAATTCGGATTTTGTCATTTCCGCCCTTATTTTTGAACTACGGATTCACTAGACTCGACTCGACTAAAATACGATCACTGTACATATAGCCACACATCAAGTTGTACATTTCCAATATAACGTGGTTTTGCCTTCCCCTGCGATGCTATGTATGGCCGTAGTACGAAATAAATGTATATAGTTATTATTCGCATATTTATTGTAATTTGTTTTATAGATTCCATGCAGACAGTTCCCCGGGACTGATCACGAACAAAAACAACCAGTCTGAAAATGAAGTATACCCGTCAGAGGAGCATGACACCATTGGAGCCAAGTATTTCCTAAACACGGGAAAAGAACTTCCCTTCTGCCGTATGTAGTATTTTACCTAAGTAGTTAATTTTATGTATTTGTTTATTTTATTCATTTGTTTATGATAAATATTGATTTTAAATTTACTTATCCTACTTATAAAAAGTTTCCAGATCCCTTGGAGTTTTATACAGTTTATAAGGTATCAATCATACAGCAAGGATTGTTTTGTCTGACAAGTCTGTTTAAAGTGAAATATGTGCTATTTTGATAAACTGCAGGCTATCCAATCTTATATTTTTATTTAAATTAAGTCACTTGTAAAGTATATTTACAAAATTAATTGTAAATCTATTTGTATACAAGGTGTAAATCACATTGTGACGAAACCGCTTACCTTCAGTTACATGATTCTGAGATCCTGGGTACAAAAAAAAACACCGGAAAATGTATTATATTATTCGAGTATTTTTTTTTAGGTTTTCACGTTTTGATTCAACTAATTATGGAAGAGTAACCTTATCCTTGACAAACCCAATACATAATGCTATAAACCGGGCAACTTTGGTATTTTTCGATGGAAAATTTGCCTATTTGTAGATTTTTTCTATCTTGCACATGCAGCTTCAAAATCATGTTTACTCAAAGTTATTAAGAACATGATTCTAAGTGTTTTCTCGAGCTCATTCGTTCTCATTCAATTTGAGATTTTCTTATGACGTGTAAAATGTTACCAAGACTGATTGACCTGCAGACAAATTCTTTGCCTGCAGGGTTTCAAAATCATGTACTGAATCATTGGTTGGCGGCGGGATTTTCTTAACTTTGTATCTACTTCTGAGATTCGTATTTTTTTAATTGATTTGACCTTTGTTTGTATTTAGAACTATGTGAATGGCTTTGTTACTATTTTATTTATTTAATTTGTTATGTTACTCTCAAAACGCATTGTAATGGACATTGTACAGAACTATTAGCTAAATTCTTGTTGTTCTCATTTCAGAAAGACATTATAGAGTAGCTATTCAGTTAGCCAATCCCAAAGGTGCAGAATCATGGGTTCAGGTACGATACACTTTAATCTATCAATACTTAATTTTCTCTCTCTGAAACTACAGGCCTAATTTTGATGAAAATTGGTGTGAATAACATAAGCTATTTTTTATCAATGCAGAAAGCAGGCAAAGCCGCGCGTCAATGCTAGACTGGACTAAAGAGATTACAATATCTTTTATTGTATTTGTATTGTGTTTCTAAAAAATCTATCGATTTATAAGACTCTGAAGTTATACTTATTGTCTCTAGGGCTTCCTGAAGGTGACTTTGATGTCGGACCGGGGTGTAATAAGAGGAATGGACTTAACACCCAGTAATTATGTCAAGTAAGTTAATACGTACCGTCAGGCCGGAGGACTGCGAAGTTAAAGGTCTCGGGTTCGAACTCACGGCACACACCTCTGTCAATAAATCGTTAAAATTCGTCTTTTCGAATTATTATATTACAAATCAATAAATTTCTTGGCCTTTGCTTTACAAATAATATGCATTTATTGTACAAATTATCCTTCCTGATCAATTGCTCTATCTAAAATAAAAATTCATTGTGTAGTTTCTATAAGCGAGCACACAGCAGGTGCGACTTCATTTTATACTAGTTAAAGAAGAAATAGCCTCATCTAGTTCTATTTTCGGCAGACATGAGCGCAGTGGTCGACAACATTGCGATCAGTAGTACCTTGCACACAGCTTATAAATGTCGCTTAGTTCCATCAACCATGTGTGTACGCTTTTTATAATGAATTTTAAAAAACTGTATTTTTTTTCAGATTAGAACATGGGAGTAGCTATACAATAGTAGTGACACATCCAACTGACTTGGGGGGTAAAGTGAGAAAGGTAATTATCGTTTAATTTTATTTACATCCTTAAATATAAATGATATAGCTGTGTATCAAATTTTCTCACTTTGAACAATAGTAAAACAAAATAAAATACTAGCAAATTTTAACAAAAAGTTTCAACAATCAAGATGTATTATTGAATAATGCTATGTTTGCAGGTGGAGTTATCGTGGGAGTACGACATGAATGTACTGGAGCCGCGATCCCTGTGCATACTGTGGTGCAACGACCGGCTGTACGTCAAGTCAGTCCTCGTCGATCAAATGGAACTGCCCAGCAGAGGGTAAGAAGTCAAATTTAATAATGCTGCTATACTTGATTCTAGAGAAAAAATGAATACATTTTATGAAAGGAAACACGCGGCATACAGGTTGTAATAGGCAAGAACCATTACATGAAAGTATTAACGCACAGAACTGATGATAGGTAATAAATCGTTACATTGACTGCATTCTTCATTACAGGAAACGAAACGTTGACTTCAGCACGAAGCTATGCACGCCGAAGCGTGAATTTGCTGAAATCCCCAACCGAGGATCTGCCAGCTTCTACGACAACTGTGGCAGGTAGCCGTGCCATACAATCCAAGTGGACCTTTGAAAATTGACTTTACAGTCTATGAACTTAGACTCGGAGAAAAAGCTTTAAGTGAAAAGTGAAGTATCAGACCTGAACAAATCTTTTATTGACATAAAAGTATCAGTGATACTTCGTGATAGTGAAATTGCAGGGTGAAGTGAACGACTAATTACTTTTGAGACGTGACTTTTCAATCGTCAAATAAAAAGTATCCATAAAATTTTACGGTAGATAGATCTTAATCAGGTGGCACAGCGCCGCGCCGTCTTGGCCAAATTTTAATAAATCGATGCAAGCAAAACTTTCTTTTGAAGTTTAAAAAGAAGGTTATTTTTTTAACAACATTTCAAATTTTCTTACCTATTATGCCATATAATATAATCGATATATTTTATGCCAAAATTAGCCAAAACGACATACACACATACTCACATGAATTTTTAACTAGTGTTACAAGTTTTTTTTTATTAGACGATTGAAAAATCATCTGATATTATTGTTTTAAAATAAGTTATCGTTTGAATTGTGTTTCTTAGTGAACATGAAGGCCAAATTCTACATGCTTCGGTATGCCACGAAAAAAAAAGTTTTATCGACATATTTATCATAGGTTTATGTTGGTTGTTTTATTTAAATGTATATACTTTTTATGTACTCACTATAATCTACAGAGAGCTCAGTAAATGACCAATCAACTATGTAAGTAGGTTTTAGATATAATGAAAAAAACGGAATACTCAACTGAACGCCTGTTATTTTGATGTAGTTCGTAGTGAATTGTAAATACTTGAAATTTGTATTTATATTTTTGTAAGGATATAAGACAAGAAAAGAAAAATATAGCAGCATTTTTTAATCAGCTCGTTGTTATTTAGATGGTCGAAGATCTAGGATACATTCTACATCTTACAAGAATATTTATTTATGAATTTGTTTAATTTCCTTTTAGGTATGTACTGTCACTGTCTGATATTGTAAAATGTGTGTACCTATGCTAAGTAGTTACTTGTTGTATTACAAATAGATTTGTATGTGATTAGATGTAGGTACCTACACACTACAGTACCAAGTTTTTTTTTTATCTAGACAAGTTCGTTAATCTACGACGCCGCGACGTTAATACATGCAAATACCTACTACTTGAATTGAACAGTAGGTAATCTAAATGCATTGTTTTAAATTACATATTATATTATAACTTGTAACTGCTAAGTACATGCTGATAGTAATAACTGATGACAAATACAAAACAGTACAACTTATTCTTAGATTTGTTGTAGGTAGTCATGAAGATATTTTAGTCTTCAAGATTTGCTACCCAATAGTAAACCTGTAAGGACTTCCTAGCACTTAACCAATTGGCTTTTTTTAAATAGTACCGAAATTCGGTACGGTCGGAAATTCGGAAATGTTTTAATTCCCGACATTTTGTAATCGAGTAGGTATTGGTATTGGCATATATAAAAAGATCATCCTTAACTTCTCAAGAACTTACAACTCTACTGAGAAGTAAGAGTAAGGTAATAAATATGTATAAAGTTTGTTCTAAATATATATTTATTTAAAATAACTTACCTAAATATGTACTGTAAAAAAATATTAAACAAAATTGTTCTTTGAAAGATCTATGAAGGGAACTATGTATGTAATGTCGAACTCAAGAAATAAGTTAGTTAGTGGTTGATTCAGGGCTTTTATTGTTCTAAGGGCTGATTCAACCAAAATTATTGAACCGAGTTTATGGTTGAACTCTGTTAAACGTTGTTTTATGTTTTCGATCTCTCTCGCTCGTTTAAACATTGAACGAGAGAAAGATCGACAACAAAGTAACTACAGCAATAAACTCAGTTCAATAAGTTAAGTGAAATCGACTCTAAGCGTGCGTACCTACACTATACGTACAGGGTGCCCAGGGCGGATGCTACATAGCTACATTTATTGAAATCACCGCTTCCAAACATGGTCAGTATTAATTTCCACCCATTAAAAAATATGATTCAGAAGAAACATAATCCGAATAAATGTACCTAATGCATAAGGCAAACAAGAAATATTATTCTGACCACCTCTAGAATCAGTGGTTTTAATAAATGTCGATATGTTGCATCCATTTTCTATAACCCCAATCATATCATCCAACTCGAGTTACTAATACAACTAGGAAGACTAATTATTAAAGACAGTTTTATTACCTTGAATTTGAGCTTTGAAGTATAAATACTCATAACATCATCATCAAAGTCACACATCAACTTAAATCGACCGACCATTCTAAAATAAATTCGTTTATTTTAAAAATTGTTTTATTTACCTTTTGTACTTATGTTAATTTATATTCTTCGATCATCATTATAATTGCCTTGTAATCTTTAAACTGTCTATGACACACAGATATTATAGTCAATTAAATCTTTAACGAACGAAGGATAAGATATCAGTTCACGAACTTAACCATATAAAAAAGTACCTACTCTGTGAACTTAACTGTCTCTACTGCTGGGTCCACACCGAGCCAACGAACGACCAACGAAGGCTAGGGATGTGATAAAGTTATTCGCATCACCTATATACATTACGTTTCATTCGATTTGAATTTGTGTGTAGCTTATGTTTGAATGTGTATTGGACCAAGTAAACGATGAAGACTGACGGGACTCGCGAATAATCCACTCGAAATGGCATCAATAGTTAAAAATAAGTAATTGCCACTTGATTATTAACTTATGTAAGTTATTAATAATCGAATAAACACTAATCGATATATGTCAAGCGAATAATTTTGTAACATCCTTAGCCGTTCGTTGGCCTTCGTTGGTCAGGTGTGGACCCAGCATACGACACTGGCTAAAAGTTACAACAAATAGCCATAAAAAAAAACTTAACTGTCAAACTCAACTGACAGTGACGTGACGTGATAATGACATTAATGACAAAACCAGGCAAACTTTAAGAAACTAAACTCAATTTGCCAATTTTGCCAAATTGTGTCAGTTTTTCTGAGAGTCATAGTGACGATATAAGGAAGTCTTGACCCTTGGCCTATCGTAAAGTTAGTGAACTAGTAAAAACAAATAGCTCTAAAATGCAGATGTTTTAAACTACCATATTGGTTAAGACACGAAAATGTCGTCAAAGACATCAAAGTTAGTTTTGTTGTTATCATGTTCTCTAACCCTTGGAACTGTAGGCTATGTTCATATAAAACAACAAACCGACAGGTAACTATCATCTGACTAAGCATTGCTTAAAATTTTAATGTATAACTTCTACTAACAGACCTAAGAAACCTGATTTCATTTTAATTTATATAAAAATAAGCCTTCTGTTTATTTGTCCCCTTTCAGAGAAACAATATTACTTTCAAAGCACAGAGTATGTAGCTAACTAGGAGGAATTTGTACATTTGTGGTTTAATGGCTGGATTCCAACCCACAACCACTAGATTGCAAATCCAATATCTTATCCATTTCTATATGTTACTTAGCAATATATTTCTGATTCCAGAGAAAAAATGCATGAAGGAGTGATAAAAGATATGGCTAGACAACAAAGACGGAAAATTGAAAACTTATATGTACTGGAGAAACAGAAGGAACTAACAAAACAATTAAAAAAGGAATTAGAAAGCTAGGTGAAAATAATAAACAGTGCAGTGATGTCGAGTTAAATTATATTTATTTTGTACATTATCAACTACAATGCTAAATAAACTAGAATGTAAATAAAAATATAGAACCAACTCATTGTTTCTTTTCCTTTAACCAATGCTCTAACATTACATCTTTAAGGTTTAAATCTACACCTGTTGGCATCTTCTTGTCTGCTCTATCTTCAAACCCATCTATCTTCAGCTTTTCTTTGGCCACCGCAGCCAAACATTCAAATGTCCTCGGTTCCCAGCATGCTAAGTCAGAAAGAGATTTACGATCTAGCAAAATATTTGCTCTATCTAAACCCTCCTTCAATGTGAACTGTGTTATATTATGCTGTTCACAAGCTGCAGTAATTCTTGTGTTCCACAAATCAATCATGTCTTGCTTCTTTAGCTTTCTAGCTTTGGTTGCATAAACTAAGGCTCTGTGGACATTGCGTACTGCAACAGAGTAACAGTTCCTACGACGACCAATATAATGAGCAGCTAGTCTGAAAATCCTCCTCTTTCTCCAAAACTCATCTGGACCTCTAGCACGAACCCAATTTGCAACTGTTAAAAACACCATGTCCTGAAAGATTACAATTTTAATATGTATAACTTTTGTACTCCACATGTCACGCATATAAAATTCTGAATCCACAACTGTACTTACGAAAACTAAGTAATATTATTATTGGATTTAAAGATAGTGGATCAAACCTGAGGGATCAAATTATGTTATTAATAAAAATTTGAGGTTAGTTCTTTTTACCTACGCTAGTGTTGTAGCTTCATTGATTAAACATTCCATAATTTCGATACCACGATTATAAATCGTTTATCGCGTATCCAACCAAGGGCATATTAATTTATTTAACAAAATCATGGTCAGATTTTTTTAAACTATTAAATTGCACATTATTTTTACTACAATAGTACGAGAGCCCACGACCAAAATTTATGTCTCATAGCAATACGGCCAAAACCGCATCAAATCGATAGATACGATTATCCTGAACTTGAAAATACCAATATCAGACATTTTCCGCGTAGCGTTTGATCTGACCGAATTTTCAAAATTGTCTAAGAATTTTACCGAACTGCATCATAGCAATATGACGTCTAATTTGCAGACTGTAGTTGAATGATAGTTCTGAGATACCGGAAACATATTTTTCAGACGTTAGTGGTGTAGCGCAAACCCGTAAAATCAATTAAAAAATTTAAAAATGAGACAAAAAAAATGTCTCATAGCAATACGTCTGAAAATCTTTTTTATTAGTAAATTTTGGTTATTTGATGCGAACAAAACAATTTTTTCAGACGGAAATGTGAACGCATTAAATTTTGAGACCGTTTTGAAAATGTTAACAAATTTTACCGATCGGTATCATAGCAATATGTCTGAAAATTGTTGGACATGATAAAATAAGTTGTCCACATGTGCAAAAAATTTATAACAGACAAATTAAGTGTAGCACCTTCTCTATCAGACAACTTTTCGATACTCAGATATAATTTAAAAATCGTATTGAAGCATCTTGAATTTTCTGTTACAAACCAATGAATACGTTGCGACCCTGAATTTATTAGATGATAATTAACAAAGAATTTACCCGAAACCGTAACATTGAAGTTGAAGGACTGAAATAAATCGCACAAAAGGAAACTGGGATGAAGTTGAAAAAAAACTACTAACTACTACTACAACTAAGTGAGCGTCGTTCCAACGTTTGGAGCAGCTGGCGAGTGAGCTGTATAATAGTAAGAAAGGGGCAGGAGCGTAACAAGCGCTGAGGCTGTTGAAATTAAATACTGATTGATTTGATAGTTTTGGTTTTATTTAAAGCACACTTGAGTAACTTTTACAAAAGAAATAAGTAATGACATCTGTCATCTGTCAAAGTACATATAATAGACAAGGGAGATTCTTGAATATCTATGAAGGCTGTAAATTTAAAAAAACATTTAACAGAGGCGTCGGCCAGGCGACTCCGAAACGTTATTTTCGTTTTTGGGAGTATATGCTACACTCAAAGTGTCTGAAAACAGGTTTTTGGTAATCATGGCAGCAATACGAAAAGTTGAAATTTTTTTTATCCGTATTGCTATGATACAGGTCGACTAAATTTGTTGACATTTTCAAAAATGCGCTCAGGCTATATGCTACGCGCAATATGTCTGAAAACAAACTTTTTCTTAATACAATTATAAAATCTATGTACATTTTCACTATCAGACGTATTGCTATAATACCGACTGTCTTTTTTTTTGACACAGCAGAAATGGCCTCCCACGCAGTTGCTACACTTTCGACCGTTACTACACACCTAGTCGGGTACAGAACCATACAATCTAACGATTTTATAGGGTTTTTGCCGTATTGCTATGAGACATGGGTTTGGTCGTGGGCTCTCGTACTACAAGTATTATTACTAAGGCGCTGTCTCCACGAGCGTGAGAATCGCGACGAATCCGCCCTTATATCGTCGGAGAATCTCCACGAACGAGCGATAATTCCGCCGCGTATCTTCGCGAGTCGTAACGGAATCGCAGCGTTTCCGCGGCGACTCGTGACGGTATCGCCGCGTTTCCTTGACGACGCGTTGTAAAAGAAAGAATTCAGTTACGTTTGACAGCTCGCCCGCTGCGCGCTCGTCGCGAGAGCGCGGCGAGCCCGCTGCTAGAAGCGACGGGCTAGCGACGATTTGACGTTTCGCACGCTCGTTGCCATTCGTCGCATCGCGGCGATAATATCGCCGTGTGGAGATGGCTCCATAGAGAGTGTATAGAAATACGTGGCACGACGATAATATCGCCGCGATTCACTCGCTCGTGGAGACAGCGCCTTACAGCTTTTCAAAAAAAGAGTAGAAAATAATAGAGGCGACACAGTGCCATTTGTATGGCAACAAAATTACAAATTAACCAATCAGCCCATCTAGAGCATGTAGACTCCGGAATTCTGGAAATCTGGATCAAATTGACTGATTTTTCAGTTCCGCTAGTGACAGACATAATTCTGATATTCTATATTATTTTCTCTGATGAAGGAATAATAAGGATATGCTGTAAAAAAATGTTAAATAAAAAGTCTAAATCTGAGCTAATAAGGATAGTGTCATCTTTGTCTAGCATATGTTATTAAAGAGAGATAACTGTATAATTATGTTCTTCTTTGTTGCAATTTCATTTGTAATTTTATTTGCGTGGTCGATCCGCCATTTTAGTCTGCCGTTGTTGACTGCTGTATTTGGTTTGCGAGTGAACAATTTCGTCTAGTTTAGTGAAATTATTACAGACTAGCTGACCCGTGCCCACTTCGTTGGGCATAATGTTCAAAAATATATATCTTTCATAGTTAAGGCAGCGTTCGTAAGAAACGTTTTCATTCGAATGTTTTTTCGCCGATTCACTTTGCAAAACGGACTACCATGTAAAAGCCTTTTTATTTTTCGGTTTTTTATATGTATAACCTATGACACTCAGCAATAATGTGTCTTTCTATTCGTGAAAGAAGATTCCCGACATTCCGATTAACGAATTCGGAGTTTCCGATTAACGAATTCCATGAGGAATTTTTGCCATCATGTCGACGCAGTAGGTATCGACTGAACAAATCTCGGTAGTAATGTAAAGTATTGAAACGATTCTCTATGATCATAAGTCTGTGTGCATAGAACTGCATACAGGAAACTGTTTTGTTTTGTGCGGAACCTTGTTAATATCTACACAAAACAAACTTAATACCTACCTATAACCTAAATTAATATCTACATGAAACTAACTTAATACCTATAACCTAATTTAATATCTAGGTACATGAAACAAACTTAATGCCTATCTATAACCTAAATTAAATGAAAACTATATAAACATAAAAGATTTTTTTTTTAATGTACCGAAAATAAAATTAATGAATGTCGAAAGTGTGTTACGAAAAATTCAATTTTGGGGACGTCCGCTGCGTAAAGAGTACCTACCTCTCAGATGTAAAAGAAAGGTCACGCCTCCTTCTTCCGAAGTGAGCACGAACGCGAACCGAAATAAGCCGAAACCATCGCGCGCCGCTGCCGCGCTGCTGTGGCCTTCACGTATAACGATGAGTTTTTCTCCGATTCTCTTTACAAAACGGACTACCACGTAAAAACCTTTTAATTTTTCGGTTTTTTATATAGCCTATGACACTCAGCGATAATATGGCTTTCTATTAGTGAAAGAATTTTTAAAATCAGTGCAGTAGATTCCGAGATTACCCCTGACAATTTAACAAACACACAAACTTTACCTCTTTATAATATTATAGTATAGATTAGTATTAGTATTAGTATATTAGTATTAGTATAGATAACAATTCAAGATGCCTAATAAATGCAGTGTAGTGGGATGTGGTGCAAAAAAAAGTATAAATCAACAAAATCTTACGTTTCACCGGTGAGTTACCAAAGATTTGGTTATACCTCGTAAAATAAACAAACTATATGAAATTAACGAAGTTTCCTATTGATATTATGTTTATCCGTCTTCTTTTTGTGCGTATTATTTAAATGCATCAGATTATGAGCCTTAAATTCCGTATTTTAGTCTCAATAACTTTTGTTTGTTTTGAATGTAGTGTTGTAATCAAACATCTTACCGATGTTTTATAAAATACTATAATAAATGTATTTTGTTGTACACAGATTACCTAAAAACGAAAATAGAAAAAGAATTTGGTTGGAAGCCATAGGACAAGAAAATTTAAGAACAAATGTTAAAGATATTCATATTTGTTCACTACATTTTAATGAAAGTGCATTTAACAAGACTCTTGAAATTATAAGACTCAGAGATGATGCAGTGCCATGTCTGTTTCAAAAAGTAAGTACCTATTTAGTATATTTTGTAATTTAAAACAAATACATAATTCTGAACAATCCACGCAGCATTACCCTATCATTATCAAGTCATCAGAGAGCTACTACACAAGGCATTGGGTACTATTCAACAGATATTTATTGATTACATCCAGTTAAGTTTTCTCTACTTCGTAAACATAATAGTTATCATTAATCAATGTTTCGTTATTACTATAATTTCAGGATCAATCTTCAGATCAGCACCAACCTTCATCGTCAAATAGTGCTGAATATTCCTCAGGCAACCAGCATAGTTTGGTATGTGATATTTCCAATTAATTCAAATATTGCAAGAATATAAAATAATGCTTACAGAATTGATTAAACATAATATGGTTGATATTATTGTTTTAGGGTGATGTATTCAAAGTAGTCCACCAGTTACAAGAAAAAGTTTTAAGGCAGAAGAAAAAAATTAAATGCCTCAATGAAACTGTCCGTCGACAAAAAATCAAAATTTCAACACTTCAAGAAATCATTATAGACCTTAAGAAAGCAAACAGTTTTCATGTGTAACCATTACACATGAAAACTGTATAGCATGGAACAATGCAGGTATCTAAAACAAAGGCAATACCTACGAGGAAGCGATAAGTACTGGGTGGCGCAAAAGTACTGGCACTAAAGAAAATACTTTTTTTTTTTTTATATGAGATTTTCTGTCATTCTGTTGTTGATAATTGTGTAGTGAACAAATGTAAAATACACTGAAAATAAACATGGACCGTTTTACTCCCCAAGAACGTGGAATAATTGTGTCAATGTTCTTACGGAATAATTCATCAGTGATAAGAACACAACGTGAATTTCGTCGACGATTTCCCCACCGTCCGGCACCGATTGGTCGCACAATTCGACGCTTTACTGCCAGCGCGTCATAAACCTCAACCTTGAAGAGGATGATTTTCCTTCAAAATTGGTTATGAGTGACGAAGCGCATTTCCATCTCTCAGGGCATGTCAATAAGCAGAATACTCGGTTCTGGGGCACTGATAATCCGCGCATTATTCAAGAAACACCTCTACACCCACTAAAAGTTACTGTATGGTGTGGCATCTGTGTTGACAGAGTGATCGGACCCTATTTTTTCGAAGACGCTGGAGGCAATGCGATAACTGTCACTGGAGAACGCTACAGAACCATGTTACGTGAGTTTTTGATACCCAGTTTGGACGAATTGGGGCTGGAGCACATCTGGTTTCAACAAGACGGCGCTACGGCACACACAGCGCGCGACACTATGGACTTAGTGAGGGACGCTTTTCCAGACCGAGTTATCTCTCGTTTTGGCGATTTGCCTTGGCCTGCAAGATCACCCGATCTGACCAGTCCAGACTTCTTTCTTTGGGGTTTTTTGAAATCTCGGGTGTATGTGAACAAGCCACAGACTCTCGCAGCTCTAAAAGAAAACATTCGTCAAGAAATAACGAACATATCGCAGGAAGTGTTACGGCAAGTTATGCAAAATGTCATAAATAGGGCTCAAATGTGTATCAACTCTGGAGGTCACCATTTAAAAGACATCATCTTTAAATCCTAATGGTACGAAATTTAATGGCACAAATATACATTTAAAAAAATCTAAATCTAGTTTTCTAATTTAGAAAAAATGTTATAGCTGAACCAAATAGGGTCTTTACTTTTGCGCCACCCAGTATTTGTTAATGTTAATGAAAAGTGTTGTGCAAACCTAAATGAATTCACGTTTCAAATAATGTTGGTAAAAAAAATACTGAGAAATTGTCTTTTCGAAATTATCCAAAATTATTTTATTCCGCAACGAATGAAAAAATTACAGGCTGCATGAATTTAGTTATATTGGTTTTATTTATCCTGAATCCCCCTAACATCCTGATACTTCTACTGACTTCAGAATTATAAAACAATTAAGTATTTAATAATTTCTATTTAACTAAATGAAAAAACGTATTAATTTGTACGAAGTAAATTTATTTTTTGCATTTTAGTTTACCTACTTTTTGAAGTCGGTTTTTTTTTTGTTAAAAATTATTTTATTTTACGATTTTAAGTGATGGGTAGACCGAGCAGTTTCTCAAATGAGGAGACGACGGTTACTTGAGACGGAAAACTTATTAATAATAATCCCCGTACTCCTATCCGTTGAGGAGTTGTACCTTCCAGCATCAGCTCAGCAACTTAGAATGCAAATATCCAAGTAGTTTTAGGTAATATACGAAAAACAATTTAAAAGCCTTTGAAATTTGAGGGTTACCCATGATTTCTCTAGGATCCCATCATCAAATCATGACCTCATATTATGAATATACATATATAAGTAATATTCAACGTCTCGCCTCATCTGTGTATAACTTGAAAGAATACAGTAAACGACCTCAAAGAGCCTATATTTAAAGAATTATCCCCGTACTCTTAACCGTTGAGGAAAAAACAACCGAATTGAGAACCTCCTCCTTTTTTTGAAATCGGTTAAAAACCAGTCAATCCTCTGAATATCATCAATAATTTATTTTGTGCAGCGAGCCTTAGAAACGAATTCTAATATCTATTTTCGGTGGAAGTTTGTATGGTAATGTACAGTCGGCTCCTTATTTACAGACAAAATAGCCATATAATATAGTACCGTATAAACTGATCAATGATATTAGTACATACAAAGTGTTCATGTTAAATAAATCACCCATCTTGCACAAATATATCCGAACCGTCAAATATATGAGTGCATTCAGTCTCAGTAACAAACACAGCGCCAATGATTTAGAAGCATACAAAGTATTCAAAAATATACTTAACTGTCAAATCCAATTTCAAATAATGTCAAATTATTTTGGCTTGCGTATTTTTAAGCATTTCAAAAACATTTAATACATTGGTAAAGAGTTCGTTTTCTACATGTAATTGCTTCATATTTTTGAATACTTTGAAAGCTTTGAATCCATTGGCAGTAGTGTTTGCTACTATGATTTCGACACTTTGAATACACTCATGTATTTGACAGTGTCCATGTTCCGATATATTTGTGCAAGATGGGCGATTTATTTAATTAGAAGACTTTGATTGTACTGATATCATTACCTAATCAGTTTAGGCGCTCTTATATATCTGGATATTTTGTCTGTGACTATATATAAGGAGCCGACTGTACATCATACATTATTTTTACATTTATCGACATTTTTCCACTTTGGAAGCGTCTCTCGCGCAAGTTGACCTATCCATACACACGTATGGGTCTGATGAAAAAAATTGTTTTCAGTTCTAAGTATGGGGAAACCCAAAAATTTATTGTTTTTTTCTTAATGCGGTTCACCGAATACATCTACTTACCAAGTTTCCACAGTATAGCTCTTATAGTTACGGAAAAAGTGGCTGTGACATACGGACGGACAGACGGACAGACATGATGAATCTATAAGGGTTCCGTTTTTTGCCATTCGGATACGGAACCTTAAAAAGGTCTGCCAGTATAATACGGTCTCACATCGCATATTATTATATAGTGTGTGTGTTATATCCTGCCAATAAGATTTATGTGACACCTGTGAAATTGGGACAGTATAGATTGAAGTCGAACACACTACTGAATAGGAATATGGTTAATTGTTTCATGAGAATCTGTATGTATTAATTTTAAAGTATTAATAAAATTGTATTATTTTAGTTAACCAGAATAAAAAAAACTGGATGTAACTTATTAAAAGTATATCATTTTAATATTTATATTAAACTACATACAGCTTGCCAAACTTGTCTAGTCACGATAACTTTTTTGCTGGCTGACATGTCATTGATGGCATTGTCAATGTATTGAAATTTAATTTAAACAAAGCTCCACGATTGGTTTACGGTTTCGAAGAATTCAAATTGGGTTGGGTAGATTAATTAATTTGAAAATTTGTCACCCCCATTATTTTCTACTCTCTTTTGACAAGCTGTAGTTACACTTCTATTACATAAAATAAAAAGATAAATTATGATTAAGTATAAGTTAACAAAAGTCATTAGTTAATCATCATCCGATTTTTCTCCATGTCGATGGCTTTCAGGATGTTCGTTATATACTTTCGGGTAACTTCTGAAATTGAAATAATTATTTTGCACTGAGTAATAAATTATGTTAACTCTTTAAGGGTAAATTTTATCGACCGAATTCAACACTTTTCAGTTCATTGAGATTTTTTTGGGAGGAACCTAGTTACGGTTATTTGATCAAGTCTGATTAACTGCATAGGTACTTATCCTTATATCGTAGATTTGATCACTTCGTGAAATGTTCGAGAATTTCGTGAATTGGTCGCATTTCATGAAATGTTTCACTGTCTATTGGCCAGATCATTCCAACTCAACGTTGAACGTTTGGCCGGATCGTGAAGTGATGTGCGGACTTTCTACCTGTAGGTCTCCACTTGTGTATTATGCTTTGGCGTAAGTAGTCGCTGCTCAGTCCTCTCAAATTCGTCACTATCATCAGGATTCAATTGTAATGAACTTGTTGCACTAAAATTGTCTTTAGCCGACATAATATGTCTCACGTTAAACAACTTAAGACGTGATCTGTGACAACTTTCTTCAGTAGAATTTATCCTTATTTGTCTTAGTATCACTACCTGCACAGTAAAAAGAAAAAATACGGTAATTAATTACCAAATTATATCATCTAAATATAAGGTAATCAAAAACTAAAGCCGCCGCCACATTGCGGACAAAAATGGAACTATTTTCAGCACAGTCATAACTGGCTAAGCGAATCAATATAATTAAGACCAAATACACACATATTCCTAAAATTATGAAACTATATTTCATCGAATGAATTAGAATCATTTATACAATGCTAGCTTTCGCCTGTGTCGGATACGATTATTCTACACAAATCCAACTTTAGAAAGTCAGGTTTTTAGAAACAGAAACGTATTTAAGATTTTTTTTTTAAATTGAAAAAACGCTCTTAAAAATAAACCAAACTAAAAAGTAGAAAATAAATAATAGTTTAAAAATACTTAAAAAACACGCTCTAAATAGAAAACCAAACTAAAAAACCGGCCAAGTGCGTGTCGGGCCACGCGCAGTAGGGTTCCGTAGCTAGTCGTAACAACATATTTCGACTTAAAAGGGATTTACTATCTGTATTAAACAAGTAACATCTTCATACAAGTCATTACTTTCAAAGGTTTTTGTAATTTGCACGAATTATTCTAAGTAACTGCATTTTACACTTTGGACCCCAATTACTCTAGAACTAATTAAGTTAAAGTAACCGCTATAGTTTTCATGAAAAGTTGATAAAGGCGTGATTTTATATATGTATTATGTATGTTTATTTATGTTTCAAAAATTTTGAACGAAATATTCTGAGTAACTGCATCTGACATTTCGGACCCCTATTCCTCTTGAACTAATGAAGTGAACTTATCCGCTATAGTTTTCCTTTAAAGTTCATTACATGTACTACCGACACAATTTTTTTCAGATTTTGGGATCCAGTAGTTTAGCTTTTAGAGGGGGGGGGACGCTCTACTCGAACAAAAATTTGCTCTTTAAAGTTAATTATCTCGCAAACGGATCTCTAAATCAAAAAACTGTCTTAGCAATCCCGAAACGTTTTTAAAAGTCCTATCTAACAATACCCTACACTATGGGGTAGGCGACAAAAAAAAAACATCCCTACTTTACATGTAGGGGAGCTACCCGAAAAAAAAATATTTTTCCAAATTTTATTCTACGACTTTCTTTGTATAGTTAACATACATGTTTATGCAAAATTTCAGTTTTCTAGCACCAACGGTTTCGTCGCTATGCCTCGGACAGACGACGGACGGACAGACGGACATGGCGAAACTATAAGGGTTCCTTGTAGGTACTACGGAACCCTAAAAATAGAAAATATTTCTTTTATTTCAAAAAAAGCGTGTGCCGGAATATAGGTCTACAAGCACCCACCTCAACAATGCAGACAGAAAAGAACAAAATAATATGGATTATCATAGATGTCATTATGATGGTGTTTAACATTTTAATGCAACCCCCTGTGTGGATAGACCTAGTGCCCAATTCTAAAAGGTAATTCGATACACATGATCCACTTTTACAGCAGCTGAAACAAATAAGTGTAGTTATTAGTTACGTAGGTAGGTGAAGATAAATTCAAAAATCTCGACGGATTTGTATAGTTAGCTGCAAATGAAAGGCCACACTTGAGTACGGTGCTCATCGTTTGGTCGAACAGCCATCTTTAAACCTGCCGAGATCATTGTTTTTATCTATAGATTACGACTACATTACCTTATATAACTAAGGTAACTAACTGTTCAATTTCATTACCTACAATTTTATTAAAATTATATAGAATCACAGATAATTGGATGTTATAAATCCGAACCTGAGTGGCACGCTGTCAGTAACCGGCTTCATCTCTGAACTCTCATCTCGATTGCTTCGACTGTTTTGCGAAGGATCCCATTCAAAATCTTGTATTTTATCATACCATTCGTAATCAAACCAGTCTCGAAACGAATCACGCTGTAAAGTAGAACCGTACTTATCTAAAGAAGTTTAAAGAACGTCTGCCTCATGATCTCGACCGCTCACTATGATCTCCGGGGTTCTATTTATCGGGCAAAATTTGGGAATTTGCCGTAATATAAAGAAATTCTCCATAGTAGTAGTGAGTCTAGAAATATGGCGGTAGATAGCGATAGGCTCACCATCCTACCACGTATAGGACCTTGTGTTTTAGTTGGTGAAATGTAGACCGCTTACTACGGCCCTCAGCGCCCTCACTTACCAGAATGCCACCGTACGCTTACTCACGCCTTTTGGACCGGGCCTAAACATAACAGGTGAAATGATGGTGTTATACCCCTCTTGACACTTCCATCTTGACGTTTGGGTAATATTGACGTGATGTTATGTTATATAACAATTAAACATAACAGAAACGCGGTATATTAATATCAAAATACAAATAACGAAACAGAAATGCCTACCCCACAGCATCTTAAAGACCATTGTAAATTGTCGACAAAATGTTTATATTTTGGGACCGTTCGATAATGACTCATACAACTGGCTAAGCGGGCAGCTGTCGCTGGTTTAAACGTGGATAGCTTCAAGATGCAAAGCGCTACTCCTACGGCATTGATTGCTATTATGCTTAAAATGCAGAGATACAGCGGACAACAAATCACCTGATTTCTTTGACTGGAAAATAAAAAGAAAATTAAGTAAAATTAATTGTCAGTCAAGTCTGTTTATAGATATTGATTTTCAATTGATTTGTATATATAACAAATCCCACAATACAATTTAATGAAGGATAGAGGCGTAAATGTTCTCAAACAATACGAGATCATTTGGATTGTTATTATAAACTATTAAGAAAAGGCCCACTCTCTTTTTGTGGTTAGGTAGATAAGTTGAGTACCGCGTAAAATTTTGACCATGACCAAATCAACGCCTGTAGTTTTACTAATTTCCGCCCTAGTGGTACGACGATAAAAAGTCGCCTATATGATACCTTATCCACTAATCCAGGCTATAAGATACATGTGTGCAAATTTTATCAAAATCAATCCAGTATTTTTTGCGGGACTGTGGAACAAACACCCACACATCTTTACAACCTTTCGCATGTATAATTTAATTAAATTAAAGCGACCATACTCAATCCTCTTGCCCTCTGCTATACAACACATAATGGTAATGTTAGTAGGCAGCAGCATTATTCCAGAAAGTAACAGGATTCCGTTGATATTATCCGTGCCAGTTAGTATCAACATATCACCAACATCTGTAATCACAGGTACCTTCTAATCATATAAGTACGCTGAGAAACTGTAAAGGGAATTAATAATGTCGATTCTATATGGGAATACATACATGTTATTATTATTAAAAGAAAAATGACGCCCGCACTAGAAATAACTCCCGTGTCGCGGGGGTGTTCACAAACATACATTTCACACATACAAAGCACACCCAGAGTCAGAACAAATATTTCACACGAAGATTTATCCCATGTCAAATTCAAATTCAAATCATTTATATTCATAGGCCGCAGGAGGTGCTTGAACACGTCAAAAAATTATAAATAATACTAAAATTATACTAATTACAATGATTTGAATGGGTGCGCCAAAGTTCACCTAAAGTTTCAACTCCGATAATTGGAAATCCGAAAATGTTCTTCCTAACATTTTTCATCCTAACAATTACAATTCCTAACTACTCTGTCACTAATGTTCATAATTCGAAGCATTCAACTTCCTAATGTCGGTAGCAATAAACATCTATTGTACTTTTATTAGTTTTCCTATATTTTTTCAGCATAACCATCTTTTACACTATTATTCAAAGTCATAATCTTTACTGTCTTAATCTTTAGCTTTTATTTTGTGTAATCTGATTGTTACACAAAATAAAAGCTATAGTTATAGCATAGGTCAATTATGGGTAAAGTAGTAGGTTAGGTTAGGTTAGAACTGCGACCATAACACAGAATCAATCTGTTTTTAAAATAGGTGTAGTACTATTTTTACAAATTTGCAACAGTTCTTAAATAGGTGCTCACTATGAAATATGTTAGTGAACATATTTTGGTGCACATTCAGTATATTTGGTGGAACAAAGGCAAAATTAGTTAAATTATATGGGAATAAATTGAAGCACTTTTAAATACCATTCATTATGTTTAGGGATAAAAGCGTTCTGATAACAAAAGTAGGAGTTTAAATGTATTTACATTACTGATATTAGTAATAACAATTTTCGGAAACATGAGTGTTATGAACAACACCGGTAGCACTACAAATGGTATGAATAAAAACTTTAGGATGAAAAATTTTAGGAAGAGTGATCATTCGGATTACAAATCGTTAGGAAGAACAATTTCGGGTAAAGAACTTTAGGTGAGCCAATATGGACCCGATTTGAATAACCGGGGCTTAGATTAATTTTAATCAAACTGTTTAGAATCAAATTAAAATCAATCCAAGTACCAGCTCCGATGGGTATTGCATTATGAGAAGAGCTGGTGAGAAACTCATGTGCACCATCTTTTAAAGTGAAAAATATAACAATAAATATACATATAAAAGTCACATAAGAAGAGCAATTAATTTCCAAATACTATTATCATTTATGTAGTCTGAAATACTGTAGTAAGCTTTTTGACATAATCTAATTTTAACATATTTTTCATGTGGAGATCGAACCCAAAACAACAGCGCAGTTGAAAACAGGCGACCGCTTTAACCACTACGCCAACCGTGCACTCAATATGTGAATAATATTTGGTAAAGTATCGAAGTCAGGCGTTTATTGGCAGTCAGCATCAGCAGCCTTTGAACCCGAAGTATCGAAGTGGTACTTACACATGAATAACGCTAAGGACCAGAGTATAGAAAATACGGATGCAAGCCACAAGTAACAAACGCCCCACACCACGAACGGGTGATTAACATTTTTACTGCTTGTACACATGGTAAGGCTATTTAGCTTCCAGTTTAATAGAATAAGTATAACTAAAACTATGTAAAATTAATAATAAATAATATCAATAATTGTTCAATAAATTGTACATTTATCAACATGACTCAATTTGTCAGTCATATTTTTGTTGTCAGTTGTGGTTTGTTTATGACAATGTTTAATTAATAGGCTTCTATGAAATAGGTTCAATGCACGCTCTCTGGGTTTGTTAATATTTAGTTTTTTTTTAATTAGAATATTCCATGTCTATGCTCAGTATCATCATCATCAGCTCGTTGCAGAAATGAGTATGCAAAACGTTTTTTTTATAATAAATAAATTTTGTTGATTGTATGTTCAAAAAGATAATTAAAAACTCCATTGAGAAATTCCTGAACTAGGCATCAATGAAAAGAAATGAAAGAGTGATTTAAAATTTTATTCTTTTAACAAGTTTAACAATTATATGTATGCAGATTAAGGAACATATTTCATAATATGTTTAAATAGATATAATAGAATATTACAATATTACTAACATTAATAACAGTAAAATGTTACAAAATGTACAAATGAGTAAACAAATTACATCATTGTTGTAAATAACACTGAGCGTGTGCTCAGATTACATTACATTTGTTGATTGACAACAAAATAAATGTAATAAAATTAAATATGTACAAGACTAGAAATAATAACAAATATACATACATAGTATTTTATTATTTATCAAATAAAAATTAACTTAATAAACAACGAATATTAATGCAACTAAAATTAAATCGGAAGACATTTATTTAGAGACTGCATGATATTAAGCCACGATTTCAAAAACAACGTATTAAACCGACGCTTAACGCTGACCTACTTACTGTTTTAGATCTCTCTGTCCCGTTCTAACATTTTTAATTAAAAGACATTTTTTTTTAATTTGCTGCCTCCAAATCGTGAACGGCACTTTAAAGAAACAAATGAATATATTTACGTGGACAGTTACATTTTAGCACTCGGCAATCTGTTAAAAAGAAAAAAATAGGCTTGGGTAAGGTTTTTTATAGGTACACAGTTTCTTTACAATTCATTATTTTATAAAATTACAATTTTATTATAATTATCAATATTACCTATCAAAAAGCTTCGCGCCCGAAATTCAGTAGCAATTTTCTTCAACCGATTGTTTGTAACAATACAGATACGTACGGGCTTATCAGTTATTTTAAATGTATATTGGGAGTCTGACAATCACTGTTGTTTAGTAATAAAATAACGCAAATCTTATCAATATCATAAAGATTATACTTCGAGTATTATAAATGTTGTTTCTATTTTTATTGGTTGCATACCCTTTGCAAAAATGCCATGATATTACATGCAAATATAAATCACATTGAGACACTACTTTTAAGCCTGTCCAAGCCAGTCTGTGTGACTGACTAGTAATGTAGGTAAATATTGTCAATATTAATTAATAAACTTTTGTGCGATTGATTTATCGATAAAAAGAAACTCATGACACTAGATTTACAGTTGTAGCAATTTTTATGAAGATCACAAAAAACAATAAGATATGAGTCAGTCAAAATATTACGGTCACAGTTACTTTTTAAACTGTTTATTACCTCATAACTTTCGACTGGGCGCGGGCGGAGTGATTTTAATGATTATTATTTTATTTGAAAGCCGGTGCTTTCCGTGGGGGTCTACTTCTGACACTGGTACCCATGAGAAAACCATAGAAGTCCAAAATTATTGTAATTGAAGTTGGTTTCTTTTTGGAAAATTATATATTTAGCGTTTATAAAATTAATCAGAATTATTTCAATTTTAGCACCAGTAGGTTTTATAACTTAAATAAATGCTATTGTTACGTTTTCCCGTATTGGCTCGATACGTCACATATCACAATAATGCGATAAGATTGCAGGGGTCAAAAACAACGGTCGGCAAAAACCAGAGTAACCCGTATTTTCTTAGCAATAAACTTTAGTGGATTTAATAAATGCATAATAAATATATTTGTATTAGTAAGTTTATATTATTATAAAGATATTCATTTTGAGCTTGTAAAATAATCTTATTATAAATATTAAGATTTTAAAATATTGTTCTTACTAAATAAGTACAAACATTGTCTTAAACACGATAAAGGCACTCAAGTTTCTTAGTAGATTCAGTTTTTTCTTATAACATACCTCGATAACTATATTATTCTGAGTCTGGCTTAAAGACATCGGCCATTTTCTTCAAATTGGGCGAGACGTTGAATTCGCATCCAGTTGTAGCAATAATGTGTTCTACAGTAACTCCTTCAGCCAATTCAGTGAGCGTGAAACCACCGTTTTCTTTGTCAATTACCATAACACACTGTAAAAAAAAAAAGGTGAGATTATTTTCTATTGTAATGTGGAGAATAAAAAGTAGGGTGTTCTACAAGCCGTGTCTTTTAGAACCCAGCTTGTTTTGAAGAATCATTTATTTATTTAACACTTTATGCACAATTAGTACAGAGGCGGACTTAATGCCAAAGGCATTCTCCAACAGTGAACCTAGGCTGATGCAGAGATGTGACATGGTAGGTGCACTTGTGATGATAGTAAGAACTATAAATAACTTACAAAACTTATAAAATAAATAAATAAGTATAAAATGATAACATCTATATATATAAAAATGAAACCCATTTTCCGTTGTCACGACATAGCATGAAAACGGCTTGACCGATTTGGCTGTTATTTTTTTTTTAGTTTTCTAATACTCTGTCCGAGGTTCTTACGAAAAAAATTAATAAAAAAAATATATATATATATATTAATAAATTTTCTGTAAAAATATAAGTGAAATTATGAACCCTACGGAATAAACACTATTATGAAAATATATATTTTGTTTTTTATTTAATAAAATTAGTGAAGTCTTTCTCAGGTATGACGAGACCAGGGAAATAGGTATTCATTTTTGTATGGAGGATATCATAGATTCCAGTTCAAATTGAATAGGTACGCATACATAAGATAGGTCAGCTATACAAAATAAAGTAGTGCATCAAATTTACGCTAAGGCGGTACGAAGTTCGCCGGGTCAGCTAGTACACTATAAATCAAATACAATATTATTTATCATACTTAACTACATTAGATCAATGAACTACATACATATTACATATATATATAATAGATTTTTGTTTCTTTTTTTTTCATAGAAACATTAGATGATAAATATAAAATCATATACAGCGTGATAATCTAGTGATGTGACTAGGTTCCCACGCTTTTATTAATGATATCATACTTATTGACGCAAACATAACGTTTTTGAAAAGATCGTCAGTCATTACAGGATTGGTTTCGCAATGCCGTGTGGTATACCAATAATAAGGTGCAATGTTTCATACCATAAAAACTTCTTAAACTGACCTTCTCGGTGATGACCATATCAACACAGTTCTTTCCAGTCAATGGCAGGTTGCATTCGGGTAGTAGTTTGTGTCCACCATTCTTGGCACTGTGCTCCATGGTGACTACCACCTTGGTGCCAGGAGCTGACACTAAGTCCATAGCACCACCCATTCCCTTTACCATTTTGCCCTGAAAGTCGAAAGTTATTTTTGTTTAATTCGCTTGTCAAGGTTATCTGATATGATGCTGATTATAAACAATCAAATCCAATAATGTTATTATATTTTGACAGCAAAATTGAGTTATAATTTATACTTCCTAGTGATAGTAATGTTACTTTAATTATTATATTTGGTTAATACCGGAATCATCCAGTTGGCTAAGTCACCATTTCGGGAAACCTGCATTGCACCAAGCATAGTCAAGTCAATGTGACCACCGCGGATCATTGCGAAACTATCGTCAGATCCAAAGAATGACGCGCCTGAAAATATGAAAGCGAAATTAAAAATATTTTTAATTAAAACAGACATAGTTAGAAGACTTAAAAGGACGAAACCTTTTGAGCTAGTTCAGTGAAATGAGTGCTTCAAGTGGTTTAGTGCTACTATAAAAGAACACAAGAACAAAGTGTCATGGACATAATTATTCTTAGCATAAATTAATTTAGTAGCTTAGGTCAAAATTAAATTACTTATTAGTCTCTAATGTTCTATCTAGACTAGATGTAATCTTTATGACGTATCTAATTGTTTAAAGACATAATTAAAACAAAAATTAAAACTAAATTACTGATGTTATAAAATATGAGAAGGCGGTAACAAGTTCATACTGCAATAAACAATATAACTACAACAGAAATCTGACTTTAATTAGCTTCTTAGTGTTCTAATTGTAAAATTTTGTTAAAATCATAGCAAGCATGTTTGTTTATAAAACTATGTTTACTAAAACTATTTATTATATAAGTTACCAATATTACATAGAGGAGAGATTTTATTTTTTTGTTTGTTTGTTACTCTAGAACTCAAAAACTAATAGACCATCAAGAAAAGTTTAGTAATTCAAATCAAAAACTCTTCAAATCAAAAATACACATAATAATATAATATTCAAATAATTACCTGGAAGCACAGTGACCGTCTCTTTTCCAGCATTAATAAGATCAGGATCCACTTGCTCTTCAGTTGGGAATTCACCAAGACCTAAGATCCCATTTTCCGACTGTAGAAATACTTGCATGTTTTGTGGAATATAATTACTAGCCAACATGGGCATGCCTGAAATCAAGAGTTTATTTGAAAATGTTCAGCAAATAAAGTAATTAGACATTATTATGAAAATATGCCCAAAAACACATACCTATTCCAAGATTGGCATGCATTCCATCTTTGAATTCCAAAGCTGCTCTTTTTATTATCCTCTCTCTAGGTGAGTCTGAGTTACCAGCCTTGGCAGGCTTCTTGACAGTTTTTCTTTCAATTCTCTTCTCATACTTTTCTCCTACTATCACTCTACTCACGAATACCGATGGTACATGCACAAAATCTGGATCAATTTCATCTACAATTTCTTCAACTTCTGCAATAGTAATTTTGGCTGCCCTGCACATTGGTGGATTGAAGTTGCGGGCACTCTTCCTGAAGATCAAGTTGCCATGTCTATCAGCTTTCCAAGCTTTTACAAGTGCATAATCACCAGTGATGGCTTCTTCCATGATGTAATTAATTCCATTGAATTGTTGTACCAATCTAGGTGAACTTGGGATTTCAACCTTAAAGTAAAATATTTTTTTAAATTTCAGATTAGAGAGAAATTACTGAGATAATGATGTCAACAATTTTTAAAGCATGTTTTTTACTTTTCCATCCTTAGTATATTTGATAGGTGATCCTCCTTCTTGTATCAGTGTACCAAACCCGGTGGGTGTGAAAAAAGCTGGTATCCCAGCGCCACCTGCTCGGATTCTCTCAGCCAGTGTGCCTTGTGGTGTGAGTTCAACCTGCATTATTAATCAATATATTTATTATATTATATCTTATTGAAATAATATCTATTCAATATTCATGCTTGGTAGCTTATTCAAGTAGCCAATTTTCTTTGACAAAATTCAAAATACAAAATACGAACTTCACAAAATCAACTTTGATTTTGTGAATTTTGTATTTTTGTAAACCTTCAAATTTCTTCACTTTTTGTAAACCTTACAAATTTCTATCTCACCTCTAATTCTCCACTAAGAAATTGTCTTTCAAATTCTGCATTCTCACCAACATAGGATGAGATCATTCTTTTCACTTGTTTACTTTTTAATAAAACACCAAGGCCAAAGCCATCAACACCTGAAAAGTAAATTGATTTATTGTCTGTACCTATCTAATCTTTTTGACTTGTATTGAATGAGACATAATATTGTGTTCTCTTATAATATTAAGAAACATCCAATGTATTCCTCAGTAATGATACATGATATTTATCAACATAGCACTAGCAAATATAAGTTGAGTTTAAAGTTAGAAATGTTAACACTTAATATAAATAATAGCCCACTATTGGTGTTTACATTTAAAGTAAATCCCAAAGTGTGGGTGCCTTTTATACATTTTATCTTATGCCTGCGGCCCTGTCCATGGAGTATATTGATAAAAATATGCTTCAAGCTAAAAATTCAAACCACGGTACAAACATGCAGCATTATGAATGTCAGGAGAATAGGGCAGGATAAGATATGCTTTACCAGAGAGTCTACAGTATTTTTAAAATTGTATTTTGAAGTTTTTACGACAACGCACATTTCAACTGTCCAGCTATTGCATTGGGATTTAGTAGCCTTGGCTTGGTGACTTACGGTAAAACAAAGGGGACTCTTCAGGCAAATGATTTGCCATTTAGGCTTAAACATATTATGCATTGGAGAGATCTATATACCAGCAGTTTGGGTTCTGTGTTGATACTAAGTCATTCAGGACACTGCCTTTTAAATATGTAGATAATAAATAATAAAATAATCTTGGTGAAATATTTGCACAAACAAGAATTGTTTACTGCTAGTAGGTAAACCTGTTTCTTGTTTTTCATATCATTTAATAATAAAATTAATTATTCTAAATTAATTCTAACCTGCATTATTAGAAACCACAGTCAGGCCTTTTACTCCCTTTTTATTGACAGCCGCAATAAGATTTTCTGGAATACCGCATAATCCAAAGCCTCCTACTAAAAGTTTAGAGCCATCCGGGATGTCATTAATAGCTTCATTTACATTTTCATAAATTTTGCTTCGAGATGTGCTGTAGCTGGCACATGAGAATATCTGGAAAATATAGGTATACTTAAATACATCTCATTTTATGTAGGTAAATAATAGTAAGTTAGTGCTTACATTCAAGATTGTCAAACTAAGCTAACAATAATAAGCGAACTATAGATGCGTAACTGGTAATATTCATTAGCTCAAGATGTAGTGAGATAATATTAGTCACCCCATACTTATCCCTGATATCATAATAAACAGCCTAGCCATTCATTCATATCTAGTTGACTTGACATGGCTTAAAACGAAAGTGAGATAGGTATGCTTTAGCACAAACTTACCTTGGTAATAGTGTATCCTTGCTTTGAATAAACATTTGATTTAAGCACGAAATATCTGCCTAATATTGACGCTGCCATGCTTCTAGACACACACAGTTCAAATTCCAATAAAGATACAATTAATTGACTTCAATAATATTTTTACGAACACTTCGCGACCGGCGCGGCGTCGCACGCAAATGAATTTTTAGAATTACGTAAAATAGCAGTGTCACGATCACGATCGTACAACTTTATTATTGTTAATACGTTACGTGTACTTATAGTTTTGCATGTTATACATATATTTATTTAAATATTTCTTGTTATCGAACACAAACACAAAAAGAAGTTATTTGATAGTTGTTGTACTTTTATCTTTTCTTTTCATACACAACCCAATATGTTACGTTTTACGCTATCGTTACTAACCGCGATAAACAGAAATGATACTGACTGACTGTATCTTTTGTTTGAGTTGTTTATCTCACAATCTCGAGGTCAACGGGGACCAGTAATTATACGCGAAATGTTAATAATATTAACCTGATAAACATATTTTGCAATCATATATCCAGCTTTCATTATTTATGTAAATGTATAAAATTTATAAAACCGAGCGACAAGTCCCAGACTGGTAAGTAACTGGTAATTCATTAAAATCTGGTTTGACTTGAATTTTAAGCCAGCAAAATTCTGCAGAACAATGTCGGCGTTTTGACTAAAGAAGAATGTTGGTTCTTATCGTTCTATGAATGTATAGTTAAATTGGATAACTTTAAACATTTTAACAGTTTTTTATAAAATACAATCTTATTATAATTTAGTTCCCCTTATTTTATTGTATAAAAAGTGTTCTTTCAAATTATATTATCTAACATGTACATAGCACAATCAATTTACATATTATTAAAAAAACAAAAAACCCGACTGCTTAAAAAAAAGAACTGAGAAGATAAAAACAAGTAGGTATAGCATTATCTACATTAAATTCATTAACAACAAATATAATATGTCAAACTAAATTCTTTATGATGTTGCAGGCGGTGACAAACGAAGTTATTATTGTTTGTCCCCGCCTGCAACATAATAAAGAATTTAGATTTTTTATATCTATTAATTTGTAGAAATCAAATCTTTTTGAGATCAATGAGCCTTAATCGTGAGTTAAACTATCAAATGCAAAAACAATTATTCAAATTCGACCGTCAGTTTCCAAGATTAGCGTGAGCGAACATACAAACTAACTTCCACCAACTTCGGGCGGGCGAGCGTGCCGATATATAAATTGGTAAATTGTGTTTAATCAGTAATATAAATGTGATAAGAAGTATATATTTTTGAAACGGTCTTTTCATGGCCTTTTATTTGATACCCATATTACTATGATGAAAAGGAAATCCATACCTCCCCCCCTTTTTTTTCATTTGCCGGCGCCATTTTGAAAATTTATATAGCCTATGTCACTATCAACTGTTTCGACGAATTCAACGACACCTCATTTGTCAAAATCCGTCTAGCCGTTTGGGCTGAAGGGCGTGCCAAAGAAATAGACATACATACATACCATACATACGCTCGAAAAACATAACCCTCCTTCTGACGCAGTCTGGTAAAAATACAATAAAATTATAAATCGGGGCAAACATCTTGAGCAAACGACCTTGAATGCGCAGAAACGAATTTTGGGTCTCTTTGGTTACGAGGCTGAGGCGCAGGGGACGTACCTGCGCGTGATTGGTTGATCAGTCGACCCTTGCCCCGCGCACCGCGTCTTCGTTCCGCTCTCTCCCGAATACACGTGCGTGCAGTGAAGTGCTCACTTTTGTGCTCTGTTATAAATCGTTAGTTGTTGTTGTTATTTGTTGAGTTAAAAGCGGATTTTATCACTGAATATTATCGGCGATTTTGCCAATATTAAAAACCGAGTTAACTATTGTTTTAAATCGTAAGAAGTTCAACAAAACATGCCGACAAGCATTGTTTTCGATTTAACTATTGTTTAAGTAATGAGAAATTTGACAACACAATGCACGACATAATGACGACATACAAAATGTTGCACATGTCGTCTATTGTTTATATTTTGGCTATTGCCTGCCACTGCACTCACACAAATACAATTGTCTATACATAATACAATATCCCGAAATAAACAGTAATTGTAATAAATAAAATAGGTAATTCTAAAATCTCGACGTAACTAATCATATTTATAGCAATATTTTGCTCGTAAGTGTACGATGCGCAAACTTTCCCCTACCACGTCACCTAATGCTCAAGAAGTTTGCCCATAATTGTACCCGAAATTTGCCCAAACAAACAGTTCAAAGTTATACTGGGATCGGGTTCTTTGAATATAGGTACATTTTTTAGGGTCAAAAATACATTATTATTCAAATATTTTAACATTTTGCCCTAAATTAAATGACGCGTTTTTATTTAAAAAAAAACCCTATTTACTTTATTCTAGAAATGAAACAAGGTGAGAACCAATTTGGTAGACAAATAATTATCTATTATTTTATAATTATTTATAACATCATGATAAAGTAGGAAAAATAGTAAAACACAATAAATTGTATGTTTATTTGACTATCGAATTAGGTCAAAATCGCAAGTACTACTTGCATTTTATTAGTACATACCTAATTATTATAGTTTGCAAGCTACCAAGTCCATTTGAACCTCAAGGTTGGCAGTGGACGGCAAACGCGGGGTGTACATAGAAAGTATACAGGGTTATTGGGTAAGTCGACCTAGATCCGTTAAGAGGTGGTAGTTCCCATCATTTCTGACTGATCTGACTATGAAACACCCCACCCTAAACCTAACCGTTTTCGAGATATTGGACTTAGAAGGTTTTTTTAAAAAATATCCCGATTTCTTAACTATAGCCTATTTTTTTTGTATCCTATGCCTTTTATTTTTTTTTAATTCTGATTTTTGTGTGCCAGATAAGTTTGTTTATAATTCTCAACCCAAAAAGTGCAAGTATCTGAACCAATGGGATCGTAGTAGACGATTGATACCGTAAAAAAGTAATTAATTTGAAAAAAAAAAATTGTTTCTTTTAGTAATATTTAAAAAAAAATCTATGGCGTTAGTTCTGCAGATGTTTTAAATAATATCTACGTTCCATTAGCTATCCAACAAGGTATCACAACACAAGCTAGGGTCTTATCACAATTCATAGAAAAAAAATCGATAAAAGGCTCTCAGGTAGCAGTACAAATTTGGGTTCTTTGGTCCTATTGTTCTTCCACGGAGCTGTGGTGCGTGCGAGCGGGACAAACTGACCAGGTGCAAGCGAGATAAAATAATCCCGGCCAATTTGTTGTTATTGTTTCGTTTTAGTCTGCTTCCGTGATTCGTCCGTAGTAGATGCGATATTCTTACCCGACTTGGCTTGTATTTCTGGACTGTTTCCTACAAATTGTGACTGTGCTTGTTAACTGGACTTTGAATTGTGCTTCTGAATTGGAACTGTTGAAGATGGCAACCTTCACGAACGAGGAATACGCGGATATTCTACTTTGTTATGGGTACTGCAATGGTGTTTCTGCACGAGCTCGTGACGAATACATTGCACGTTATCCTGGCCGCCGAATACCGGATGTCACTGTCTTTGACGGCGCTTACCGGCGACTCAGAGAGACTGGCTCTGTTTTAAGGCGTCGAGCAGACCTAGGCCGACCACGGATCATTGTTGATGATGAAGATGAAGATAATCAAATAGTTCAACGGTTTAGAGCGGATCCAACTACTTCAACTAATGCTGTTGCCCGAGAACTTGGACTCTCGCAGTGGAAAGTGTGGTTTACGGTGAATACTGCAGGCCTCTACCCCTATCACTACACGCCAGTACATGTTATCGAAGAGGGAGATCCAGTGAGGAGGTTAGACTTTTGTAGATTTATGCTTCATGGAGATTTAGAAGACCCAGCATTTTTAAAACAAATCTTGTGGACAGATGAATCAAAATTTGATAAAGATGGAATTACAAATTACCACAACGCTCATTATTGGGCCCCAAAAGCGCAAAAAAATCCTAACCAGAAGAGGACAAAAGCCGCACAAAGAAGATTTAGTTTAAATGTCTGGATGGGAATCATAGCAAACAAATTAATTGGGCCCTTCTTTCTACCTGATAATTTAAACGGAGAATTTTACGAACATTTTCTAAGAGAAGAGTTACCAAATTTATTAGAGGATTTACCCCTAAATCTGATTAGAAACATGAAGTTCCAACACGACGGTTGCCCTGCACATTACAGAAGAGGGGTCAGGGAATGGCTAGACAACGAGTATCCTAATAGGTGGATCGGAAGAGGTGGACCCATACCGTGGCCAGCAAGAAGTCCTGACCTGACTCCCATGGATTTTTATGTGTGGGGACACATGAAGACATTAGTCTACAATGAGAATAATCCAATTGAAACTATTGACATATTAAGACAGAAGATTATTGAGGCTGCTGACGAAATTCGAAGAGACTTAACGACTGTAGTAGTTAAAAGCGGACTAAGACACCGAATGAGAGTGTGTGTGCGAAACAGAGGCGGCCATGTAGAACAAGATTTATAAATTTAAATAAATGTTGTTCAATAATTATTTGTATTGTTTTATTTCGTTTCCTGGCCCAAAAGAGAAGTTTAATCTTAAGTACCATTGTTTTTTTTTACTACCTGGGAGCCTTTTATCGATTTTTTTTCTATGAATTGTGATAAGACCCTAGCTTGTGATACCTTGTTGGATAGCTAATGGAACGTAGATATTATTTAAAATATCTGCAGAACTAACGCCATAGATTTTTTTTTAAATATTACTAAAAGAAACAATTTTTTTTTTCAAATTAATTACTTTTTTACGGTATCAATCGTCTACTACGATCCCATTGGTTCAGATACTTGCACTTTTTGGGTTGAGAATTATAAACAAACTTATCTGGCACACAAAAATCAGAATTAAAAAAAAATAAAAGGCATAGGATACAAAAAAAATAGGCTATAGTTAAGAAATCGGGATATTTTTTAAAAAAACCTTCTAAGTCCAATATCTCGAAAACGGTTAGGTTTAGGGTGGGGTGTTTCATAGTCAGATCAGTCAGAAATGATGGGAACTACCACCTCTTAACGGATCTAGGTCGACTTACTCAATAACCCTGTATAAAGAAGTTTAAAATACTATAATCTGTGTACAAAAAAAAAAAAAAAAATGTACATACTTCAGTAACTATCTACATTACAACCATGGGCGTAATTTTAAGGGATGAGATAGAACTAGTTATTTTTGGAATAAAAGCTTTGAGTCTATCGCCAAAATCGGTTATGCGTATGAAATTATGTTGTATGCAAAATGTGTCGCAAATTTTGCGCTCTACAATTCCTTAGTAAATTTTAACTACGTCGAAGCGACAGAAACTGAGAGACCTTGAATAGCTTACGACGCAGACACCAGATATTATGAGTATTGTAATGCCGATATAAAAATGAATAAAATAACAATATTAATTAACTAAAGATTGTTTATTTGTGACAAACCTTACTTCCATGCAACTGTAGGCTTTTTCTGCAAGATGAAAGGCGATGACTGACTGTAACTGTATGTAATTAGGCTGAGAATTATCACAATGAAGGGTAGGAACTAGGAACAGAGACCTTTTATCTCTAAGGCAAATTAGTAGTGCATAGGGGCTCCAATTTCAAAGGATGCGCGTACAGAAATAAAATACCTACTGAGACTGGAATATTTTTTTTTTATTCATGTTGATTGCAGCGACCTAAAAATGATCATCCGCCATAGGTCCCCAGGGGCGCCGACGGATGCGGAAAGGGGCGTTCTCGTATTGAATCAGCCAGCACCGCGAAGAAAATGTAATCATCCATTTCATAAATTACAATATAATTATAATGTCTTAGCTGAGTAACAGCTAAGGCATTATTCCTAGATCTACCAGCAATTTTTTTAAATATCATACATACGTATTCAATTTTTAATTTAAGGAATGCAATGGTTTATGTAATGTAAGCTTCAAGTTTTTTTCTTTATACGACATAATACGACGTAGCGAACGGACGCGTAGTTACCACATAACTAACCAATCAAAATCATCAACAACAAATAAAACGATAAATAAATAAAAATACAGAAAATATTTATTTAAGTATATTATTAATATTAGATGTACTGAACTCAAAAAGTAATCTTTAGTTATTATAACAAACGTAAATATTTTTATCTAATGACTGTACAAATAAGAAATTAATACTCATATTCATATTCATATTCATTTATTCCACAGAAATAGGGTACATACATAATGGTCTTAAAAAATAATTTTGGCCAACCTATTTTGCCATAAGTAGGCGTGTGAATTTTGATTGCATAGGTCATAAATAAATATTACAGAAGCTTACAATAAAATCAGATTAACAATAAAAATTATAGTATATACAGACAATTATTATCATTATTATTATATTATTACATTATTACATTATAAATAAGTTTTGTCATCAAAATATTCCCGGATCGAATAATAACTTTTGTTTGTAAGAAATTTTTGGAGCTCTCTTTTAAATGGCAGTTGTTCATTCATGTTTCTTATAGATACTGGCAGTTTGTTATATATGAGGGGTGCTCTACACAGTACACTTCTATGCATCATTGCAGTTTTGCATGGCACAGCACATAGCTTACCCACATGACGTTTTCTGTCTCGTTCAATAAATAGGTCCATGTTTTGTTTAACGAATACTGCACACTCATATATGTATATGCAAGGAAAGGTCATCAAACCATGTTTTTTAAAGAAGGGCTTGCAAGAGTCTGTTGGTCTGATACCAAACATTGTTCGTATACAGCGTTTTTGTGCTTTAAACACCAAAAGCCAGTTACACGAGTTGCCCCAAAAGATAACACCATATCGCAATGTAGAAGATATGTTACCTTGGTATGCTGTTATGAGTGTATCCCTATTTGTAATATTTTTAAGTTTATATAAACCATAAGCAGATTGGCTAACTTTGTTACAAACATGTTCTATATGTGCTTTCCAGTTAAGTCTTTGGTCTAGGTGCAAACCTAGAAATTTAGTTTTAGATTCTTCTGTTATTGCAATACTCATATAATTTATACTAATTAAATTGTTTGTGTGAGGTGTTGGTCTCTGTTTAAAGTTAATGAATTTAGTTTTGTCAAAGTTAATTTTTAAATTATGTAATGTCAGCCAGTTTATAATTGATGTCAAAGAGTTATTTACATTAGATTCAAGAGATGTCAAATTAGAATTAGAATAAAGCACAGTACAGTCATCCGCAAACAATGTCATTTTGTCACTTATACTGTTTGGTAAATCGTTAATGTATATGATAAAAAGTAAGGGTCCCAACACACTGCCTTGAGGTACACCAAATGTTATTTTTCTAACATCTGATTGATATGTAGTCTCTATTTTTGATTTTTGACATAAATTTACTATCTGTGTAACCTGTTCCCTCTCAGTGAGATAGGATTCTAAAAGTTTATAGGCATTGCCCCTTATTCCACATTGGTTTAGCTTCATTAGAAGAATGTCATGTCTAACGTGGTCAAAAGCCTTTGACATATCCATAAACAGTCCGACTACTGGTTTCCCTTTATCCATATTATGCATAACAGATTGTAAAAAGTCATAAATAGCAATATTAATGTTTCTGTTTTAAATTAAATTTGTTTTAAATTAATTTATAATTAAATATACTATAGTAAACAACTTCATTCTTGCACGGTTTTTTTAGTTGGTAATAAGTAATTTAATTTTAAATCTAAATTATAATTATACTTAAATTACTTATTACCATCTTAAAATTATTAAGTAAAAAGAAACGTTATTTTGAAAATGGAACCAATTTATAGCCATTTTAGTGTACAACCATCAACGAAAGTGAAGAAATGTTTATAAAGCGCCTCGGCAAACATTGCTATATATACCAACTAGAGTTTAAATTTCCTTTACATTCGACAACAAACATGAACCTTATGAACATACACTTAAGGCACCCTCGACGGCCTCGATTTGAGAATATAGAAGCCGCAAGTTGTATAAATGTACCAATATATTTAAGTAAATTTCATGACATCTGCAATTTCCTTTATTTTTTTTACTTTACAGAATTTTACCGTTTATAACAACCCAATGCAGAATTTTACTAAAAGCTCAGCCACCAGATGTCGCTCAGATGGAACAAGTTTAGTACTGTCAATTAGTTCCACAGACAAACAGGATAATTTCCATAAATTTTGGCCCATCACTTGAGCGACATCTGGTGGTTGAGATTTTAGTAAACTTTTTCAATACATAAATGTTGTTAAAAAAATAAGTATAAGTCCATCTACCGGGCAGATTCCTAAGTCCATGCTGGTACTTCAAATTATCAGACGGAAAAATCTCAAATAACATTTTTGATCGATCAAGGAATCAAATCCGACACCATGTTATGAGAGGTCACATACGCTAGCTACTAGACCAACAAAGTAGTTATATAGTACTGGCTACGTTGTTTTGGCACAGCATCTGATTTTTCATTTGAGTTACGAAACCGCCAAATGATAAAGACAGTCAAATAATATGTAGGGTTTCGTACTTGAAAATGAAAAAACGGCACTCCTAATATGATTACGTGGTTGTCTGTCCGTCTGTCTACCTGTACTTATAATACGCATCAAATGAGAACAGATTTTCTTTTTTCCATTCGCCTAAATTTGATCTTAATTTTCGATCACATTGGTTGCTTTCGAAAAATTTCGTTCACAATACAAATTAAACACATTTAAAATGGTCGAGAAAACTGCTCTCATTTAATTTGGATAGTAGTGACGCGTATTTTCAAACAGTAACAGTTACGTACTACTACAAAAACGATAAATTATGTCTTAAAATACAATAAATATGTTTTAGGCAAATTGACATAAGTAAGGACACACGGACAAAATGTAAGGTCAATAACATCTGGCTTACACAATACTTTGTAGAAATTTAAAACATTTAAATGCAATACAATTAATTGTATAATGTTTATACTAATAAAATATTTGTACCCATTTGTACTGCTTAAGACATTTCAAATTCAGTAATATTTAAAGGAAAACATTAGTTCATTTTTCATTCATGAATGTATTAAAATAGCTGACTTTTACGACGCAACATGTTAATTATTGAATTTACGAAATCTAATTTGTATCTAAGTAATTCAACATAGTATTTTTTAAACTTTCACGTTGCACTACGGGAGTTAACGCGATCATGGCATATTTTTTAATAATATACTTACGACCACGGCCAGTGTAACTTGTTTGCCGAAACGTAACGGCCAAGAAAGATAAATACTTATTATACTCCATGATCGCGTTAATTCCCCTTTAGATTTTTGTAAACGTTCTATGCAGTACTTGCATAATATACTCTTGAAAAAGTTATCATATCACGGCTTCCTAGTTCTAGATACTTAATATCTTAAAAACATAACGTTAATGATACAGTAAATGTCTTATAATATCTCCCTTTACTCTTCCTTTTATCTTTAATAATGACTACCTACTAATCTATCTAATATCTAGGGTGTACCTACACAACATTTGTACACTTGTTTTTAACATATCAACATAGTTCAAATCAGTTAATGCTCGAGGCTTAACTTTGCTTGAATAATAAAATTGTTTTTAGTATGCTTTGCTCTTGGATAATCACATTTTAATAATCATTGTTAGTGAGGCATTCAAACAAACCGAATCTGTAATGTTTTAACTTTTGATCACATCCACCAACTTCAATATTTATGCTGCCTTTGACGGTATATGTATAATATCGTCAAAGCTTGCTAAGTATTTCTGGTAAATTTTATTATAACGCGCAAAACGGAATGTCCTATAATGCCTACTGACAAAAAGAATACTAAGGACTTAGTAAATGCCTAAAAGGTAAAATATGTAGTTTTGGCTGTTTTATCAAAGTAATTGTGTTAGACTATGTTTAATCTAGTGACTATAATTCTTTGTAAATATATTATTATGTTTCTATTTCGTGTAAACATTGTTCACTTTGACACCTACATACATACCTACTCTATAAACTTCCTTTAACATGTACTTATCTCGTATATCTTCCAATAAATGTATTTGTACTCTATGTACTATGTAGGCATAGAACTATACCTTATCAATGCTTGACCTGCGGCAACAGCTCTTACAATTCTTGAAACACTGACTAACAAACTTTATAACCAATAAAGTAATATAGAAAATGTAAATATTTATTTTTTATTTACACCAGGTTTAGTCAGGCACAGCACAAAACGAAACTGCCGTTCATACGTTACTGATGTCTAATACACACGTATACAGCTATTTAATTTGTAAGAAAAAGTGCGCATAGACTATTTCTTTTCTGTTAAACTAATTTTGTTCACGTCTAGTATGTTCATATTATTTAATAATAAATAAATAACGCTGTGAGCGGTCTCTATAAACGGTATGACGTTTTAAGTATTATTGTCACTGAATACCAAAGGGCTGGCTGAGACAGAGCGGTCAATACAGCTGGTCCTTTGTGTTAGGCACATATTGTCTGTGACACATAGTGACACAATACGCCTTTGCTATATACAATAATAATATATGTTTAAAAGATTTAAACAGTCATGTTGTTTGATATAGAATTTAAGGCACCTTTAGTTAACAGCACCTATCAACACTGCCACTTTATAAAATAAAAAAGGTGTTAAGTTTATTTGTAAAGTCCAAAATAACACGCACCATAAGATTCATATGTTATTTTTATAGCAGGGAACTTTTAAGTATTATTAGAAATCATCTTAAAGGAAGCACTTATACAATCTATAAATAAGATAACGTTCTAGCTGAGTCTACCAGATCTAGCGTCAGTGATTACTCCCCATAGTTCGATTATAAATTCGTCTGTGAAGCCGAATTCTTGTAGGTCACTATTGTCTATGGCGTCTGCTAACTGCATGGAGTTTGGCTTCCCTTCGGAGAGGTCCCACATCTGCGTGGCGAGTTCTGCATCATTGATGCCCATGAAAGACTCCAATAAACTGTTGATCTTCTCGATGCCAACTTTAGATGTCTCATCATGCTGAAAATTACAAAATTACTCAATTAGATCAATTTTTACCAGAGTTTTTATGGGAAAAGCTGTGGCTGACTGTTTTCAGTTTTTGCTATTCCTATCGCAGACAACGTTGATTAATGTAATTAATATCTTATTATTATAGAGTAGGTAATTGCTATAATATCATTATGCTATTTATTTTGGAATGTTAAGTACTGCACTGCCATCCTGCGTCGATTACCAAACACAAATCCCTTAGTGCATCTAGTCTAGTCATCATCCTTATTAGTACCTACCTGACTTATATTTTATTGTACTAGCTTCTACGCGCGGTTCCGACCGCGTAGTACGTCGATAATAAGTAGCCTATATATTATTCCTAGAGTCTTGAACTATCTCCACGCCAATAAATCATTAAGATCGGTCCAGTAGAATCGAAGATATTTGGAAACAAACAATAAGATCTTTCCTCTTTATATATTAGACAGAGATAGATAGAATCAGGGGCCCTACCCTTGACTTCAATCCCAATCTCAATCCAATTCCAATCCGATCCAGTTTCAATCCCAATCTGAATATAGTTGGTACTCTTGAACCAAATTGTGATCGGATTTGAAACCGAGTTCAAGATCGAGAAACACGAAATGTCATGGGGTGACCATATGATTAAAAATAATAACTACCAAAAATAAATATTTTTAAAAATTACAAAATTCATTTAAAATTTCATATTTTATATTCTTGCTAAACTTAATTAATACAAAACACGTTTTAAACTTATATTAAGTTATTTACTAGTGTAATTCAACGATATTACTGAAGTAAGAGTGGTCAATAGACAACGTCATTGTGTTTCATATACTGTCAAAAAAGTCCGCCAAATTTGAATTGACTTGCCAAGCTCATAAGTATTATATTATTATTTTATTACTATCAGTGAGTTTTAAGTTAAAAGCAAAATGGTTTATCAAGCTTTATTTACTCCTACATCTACAGAAGCGCGTCATATCCTAAGTTAAATAGGGGATATGAGATTTCAAAATAACCAGCTATAATATTGTAATAATTACCAATCATTTTAATACTTGTAGTAAAATTTTTGTTATTTGTTGGCTCATTAGTACCATAATTACTTAATTCCTATTAAAATTAATAGTCAGACGATTAAAAAAATATTAAATAGTATTCTAAGCCATGCTATTCTAAGGTCTATTAGTGTCCAGTTTAGAATAGCAAAGCAGATATCTCAAGTCAAACAAACGGTCTGAAGGTTGTTAATGCATTATAATTATATCTTTTATTTGTTATTAATTTAGTATCCAAAATAAAATATTTAGTAATTACATTCTTTTATTTTGTTACTGAAATAATATTCTATACGTTTTATTATAATAAACTAGCTTTTAAAGAAATGAAAATAATATGTGCCTTAATATAATACCAAAATATATGAACTAATATGGTTTAACACATATATTGCAAAGTTCATTACAAACCAACTATGCTATCATTACTACTAAATGAAGTCTTTGCAAGTTTTATCTCAAGTGATTGATAATACATACCTAGTAAAATTATTTTCTTAATCATTTTTTACTTTTTTATGATATATATGTAATATTAGGAATGCCTATGTTGTACTCAGTTATAATATATACCTGAGCCCAACAACATGGAGATCTCAGATTAGATGTTCATATTATGCAAATAAAAGGTATTTCATATATGGTATTGGATATTTATTAAGTACAGGAGTATCAGGAGCCACCCCACATTCATCTGGCAGGCATACAAATTGGTCCTCTGTCAGTACTGCGACAGTCCTCAATGTGGTTCTGACCCACTTTTGGTGCTTGGTTGCATGTTGTGTAAAACACAACAAGCATTGATTATTAGAGATGCTTTCTCTGGATGATAGTGCAGGACTCTATGACTGAAAATATATCTCCATCTGTTCTTTAAGATTCTTATTGTACATTCAACTGTTGCATTTTGATGCAGCTTGCTATAATTTGCTTCGGGTAAGTCCGGAGGGGCATGTTGTATGGGGTCATCATATATTTCCTTTGAGAGTATCCAGAATAACCTGGCAAGGAGATAATGATTATGATGTTTTCATTTTATATGCTTTACCACTAGATTAAAAAAATAGACTTAAAAAGTTGAAAAAAAACTGTAAATTAAACATTAAAATACCTAGTCAAAATACTCCTTTGCCAGATTCATCAAATTTAAAAGATGTTCATTAACAGGGTGTTGGTTCCACATGCATAAGCTGTCATGTGAAGCACCCCCAAAGAGGAGTCAACACTTAATATATTTTTATCTGCATCACAAATCTACAAAAGAAATAAAGATATTATAGTTATTTCATTATGCCAAAATTCAGTGCCTACACTTATAATAAGTAATATGTTGATTGCAAATCATTTAGAAAGATAGAATGTAAGTTTAAAAACTTACTATTAGAACATTCCATAATGGTTATGTTTACTATTATAATATCTCTCCTCTTTCAGTGATGGTCTTATAATTGCCACATGAGTGCCATCTATACACCCTGCAACTGCTGGAATTGTAAACTTTTCATAAAATCTGAAACAAATATTTTATTTGGCTCATTTAAGACTCTATTATGAATAACTTAGGTTATAGCAAATATAATTGAACAATTATAATAATGTATTCAGAAAATAAATTCCTTCTTATAATCAAACCTCGCTTTTGACATATTTCTGGGAACTTCAGCCACTTCCGCAGAATAGTATTACTATTAAAAGCTTCTGTCACTTGCGTTAGTGCTCTAGAGATAGATTGTTGGGACATCATAGTACCTTGAGTCCCACTTACTAGGCCCTGATACGCCTGTGGCCTAAAATGATAGTGCCACTAAAATCTAAAATCAAAACACTTATTAAAATTATATTCTAAATGCATTTACGTGATACTACAGTGACAAAGTGTTAATCAAACCTTATATTTATATAAATAATAGTAGGCCTGTTTCTAATACATGTTTCACTACTGAGCTTGGGCTTCTTCTCATGATGAGAAGGGTTAGGCCATAATCCACTATGCTGGCCAAGTGCGGATTGGTTGACTTCACACTCACTCGAGAACTTTTTAGGCACTCTCAGGCAAACAAGTTTCCTCACGATGTTGTTCCTTCACCGTTAACAAGTGATATGATAAATACACACCTTATATTTAGTTGTAATATATCTGCGACGAGTAGGCTGATGCATTAAGGGCTACAAATCGTGATAATTTTCTTCAGAAACTGCCTTAATAACCCTTTAATTTTGTTTAGATTCGGTGTCACTCATGGCGAATGCGATGCCGGTGTAACGCGCAATTCTTCTTAAACTTCGCCTTTACCTTACATCAAATACATGGCTACTATCCAGTATATCGTTTATAAGTGCTAAACGTGCCATTATTTTTACTTTATTCACTTTGTAAAGTATTAAAAACTATCACAACATGTGAACTCGATTCCGTAAAAGTTGCGTTTTTGTAACTTTGAGATTTGGCTCGATAACTCGATCCCCAAGTCGATATGTCAATGTCAAAATACCGTCAAGAGTGCCAAAAAGTGATGCGATCGAGTTAAGTCGATTTCGTTTAGTTCCAAAAAAATCCACTTAATTCGATTCTAATCGTGCGTTAGTGTTGCGTTCAAGAGTGCCAAATGTACGAATCTCGATCCCAATCTCAAATCCCGAACACGATCGAGCGTCAAGGGTAGGGCCCCAGATATGAATGCGGAAATAGCCCGTTGTATGTTTTTCTATATATATTGAATTTGTAAAATTATAACGATCATTTTATTAGAAGTAGGTACCTACCACAAGTTTTTATTTTAATTAAAATGCAATTCTATTGTTAAACGTAAGAATTAAATCATTTTGCGTTCAGCGTAATTTTCTATTGCATTATCTGCAGAGAACTAGGTTTTACATGATTATATATGTACTTGTGATACTTCTATTACATCAATGACCACTATAAATTTTATTGTGCGATGATTATTTTATTATCTAACAATAAAATGTTAATTATATTACTGATTCAAAGTACAGTCACATATAAAGGTGTTACGGGATTGTAATTATTTGTATTTTTAATTGTTCGTAAATGATTGATTTTAAATCGATATGTTTTCAACTACAGGAACACAACAGGAATACTTTTTCCGAAATGTCGAATGTTTGCAATCTGGCTATGCGGTCATTTTGTCTTCAAAACTCCCTAAAGAACTTTGTCTCTATAAAAACGTATAAGTTCAATGGTTGGGATATATTACTCTACGGTGGCGCCACCTGATGAGACGAAAACGATAGCCCTCATTGTAAATGAAAACCTCGTTGCAAATACGTCATCGTGATTTTTAACAAAATAAAGTATGACAATCGATTTTGGTAAAATCGTGCTGCCGAAGTGTCATTGTTGTATTACTAACGACTGTTAACCTCGATTTTATCGATAAAAAATAAAAGTTAATTTGCAATTTTGTAAATGTCAAGGCATTTATATATAGGCTATAAATATTATTAAGAGTAACAGTGTACGGTCTGCTGAGTCTTTTACTGTCATTATAAAAATGAATTTATTAAGATGAAATGAGATTCATTTTCTTTGTTACGAACGATGACCTCATTTGCCATGACAAATCTATTGGCATTTCATAGGGATTGTTATTTTGTCGAAGGCCGCATTTTCCTCCTTATTGAGGAGGATATTATTTAAACAAATACAGTAAAACTATTAACTTACGTCATTTTCTATCGTGGCTTGGCCATTTGCTTTGAACCGGAGTGTTTCCCTTCCTGATCCAAAGTTTTGTTTCTTGCCGGCTTTTGCACCACTTGACTTAGGGCCGATACTTCCAAACCCACTCTTGAGGGGTTCCACCAGTCTAATCGTGAAGGTGCTTCCTTTAGGAATGTCTTTTAATATCTTGGCAACTTCGTAATGCCTTTTGCCAACCATATTATCTCCGTCGAGCTTCTCAATGTGGTCTCCAACCTGAATTTGAAATGGACAAAGTTAATGATACAATAGTTTGTTTCCCGTGCATTTCTTAACAAGGCCAATGACCCCTGACACACTCAGTCATCGACTTTATTAAAGCTCTATTGTAAAGGAATTTAAAGTTAACTGATGAATAAAAAAAAAATTGCTTGCACTTGAGACCATTTTGTGGTTATTTATTTAAGTTAGTTAGTACTGGTTAGTAAATTTTTTGAACTGAAAATGCTCTCGTCTCTCAATTTCCTTCTACTGTGATAGTACCTACCTAATATTAACAGACTATAGTCCTACTACTTTATGGTTCTGTAGTACCTACATGTTACCCTTATAGTATTGCGTGTGGCCCGACACACACTTGGCCGGTTTTCTGTTTTCTTTTAAATTTACGTTCATTTGGCGCGTACGTACGACGAGCTCAGTAAAATCACTAAACCAGACCAAGTAGATAGCCTTGGCAAATCGATTTCTCGTTCCAAAAATCTTTATCTACCTACGAATATATAATATACCTATTACGTCAGATGTATGTAGGCCCAGCCATTTATAAATATTAAAACACATACGCACCAAAATGTTATGTGGGTCATTGAACTTTATAAGCATGGCCAGATCTACGAGAACGAGAATGGTGCTATTTTTACTGAATAAATAACTTCATTTAAAGAATCTTCAACTATCTATACTTAAATTACTTTGTTACTGTAATGATATGATGTATGAAACAGTAAATTTAGTAGATACTGAGAGAATGGACCTAGAGCAACCGAAGTTACGAGTTACGTAATCTAACTAAACACCTTTGTGTATGTTCTATGTTGCATCACTAAGTTCATTCATTAACTAATTAGACCTCTAGAATCATTTACTAAATAGTGAGAGTTATCTTATTATGACATAAGTAGGTACCATTTACCTACTTACGTTGAAAGTAACTTAACTAACTCCATTACCGTAATAGGTAACTCAATTAAATTAAGCAAAAAATATAAATAGTAATAACCTCGAGATATAGGTAACTAACTTTATAAACTGTTGAACGTTTAAAGTAGGTAGGTACTAATTTTCGAAAAGGTATTTAATTTACATAGCTTGTTATTGGTATTTGTGATTTCTAATGCATATTTCTTAATTTATGGATGTTAGGTTTAAATCTTGAGGAATTAATTTGTTACTAATACATTTTGGGATATTGAACGTGTATCTCGTGATTTTTGTTTGATATTGCCAAGATCTCAATGTTGCTGTTGGAGGCAGGGCTCCAAGGTTCAATTCCGTATGTCTATACAGGTTTAAGTATTTCTTATAAATTGCCATTTTACTTTCGTTGGACGGATACATTTTCCTCCCATAGTCAGTACGAACTTCTCAACTTTGTTTCAAGTTGTTTCCTCTTATTCCAGACGTGTTATTGCCACGTCATTCTCCTATCCAAATGCATTCCTAAGTAAGTGGCACTATAATCACAATAAAATTGCAGAATTGGGGCAATTTAGTGTGACGGGTCGCCTCTTGTGAGTGAAATGTGACATGAAAAGATTTAAAATTGTTCACCTTTATCCTCCTAGGCTATACCTATAATATTTTCTACTATGATCATGTAGTGGTAGTTGTTTGGCCATTTATTATTAAAACTACGTGGGTGGGATCATATTTATGCAGATTATAATTTTTGTTCGTTATAGCTCGAATGATGATCTTCTAAAAATATCAAAACTGTTCAGCGAATACCTATAGTATTTTAACGTGATAAGCCGATGTTTTTCAGTGCCGTAGGTATATAGAGGTATATTAGATACATAACACATTATGTACTACAATGTCTACAACCATCAGTAAGTTCAAAAGTAGGTATATTTTATTCATTGTTTGTAGATATTAATCATGTGCAACTGTTGATAGCTTGATAGGCATGGAGCGGAAGGCAGCTCTATATTTGTAAACAAGGCAATGTGTACAGCTGCATAATTTAATTACTGACGGGATGCTAATAGTTTATGAAATACCATATTAGTTAACGAGTACGGTTACTCATCAACTGGGAGCAACTGGCTAATGACTGGAAATGTTTATGAGCTTAGCAATAGTTAAACGATTCCGCAATCTTGATTGCATATCTAATGAATGAGCTATATTTTACCTACCGTCTATTCTGAATTGGACAAAGTAAACAAAAACGATTGTAGAAAGGATTTAATGAGGACTTCGAAGAATTCGATAAGATAAGCAGGTGGTTGTCGGTAACTGTCGTAACTGAGTAGCCTGGGAAAGTCATAACAATAAAAAGTTGGTATCTAATAATTATAACTAGCTTGGTTTGTTCTCACCCATCATTATTTCCTTCCCCCATTGAAATGCCGACTGTTCAGTGCTTAGATCTCGAAATTTCAATAAAATTCCACTAAAAAGTGATTGTGTAAAGATATATATATCTATGAAGGTTAGCTACGTAAATGGGGCGGTGTGCCTGACCTTGCCAGAAACCTTGTGCCTTACAGCCCCTCTTTTTCCAGAAACAGGTTATATCACATCATTTACCAGTTTGATTTTATTATACAATAAGACAAGATATTCTGTATCTTGGTATCAAGGCCACTAGCCGGAATGTCGAGAAAAAAAGATGAATGAGTACCTCAATGTGTGGTATCCTCGCTACTATAGAGCCTTCTTTTATCCTTTTTATAAAAGCGTATCCAGCGCCATTGTCAGTAATCGTCAATCCAAGTGCGTCTTCTGTTTTCACAATTTCTATCTCCTTTGGTCGTCCTTTCCTATGTGCAAAAATAAAATCTTCTAATCCTATTTGTCCGCCTAAAAGTTTTTTCATGTCTACTTTGTGGGTATTTAGTGTGCAGAACAGTATCTGAAACCAAACAAATTCTCCATTAGTCTATAGGATAGGTATAGGTACACAGTTGTTGGTAAGTTATTACGTACTTATTGTAATGCCACTAACCTAATTAGGCACGCCTTATTTAGATGCGTGACCAAGAGCGATTCATATTACTGACCGTTGACTTAGATTGATGGCATAAGAAATTACAAGAATTTCATTCTGATCAAGAAAATACCATAAATTTGTCTTAAATTATAATGCCAACAAGATTTTCACGTAATTCATTAACTTAATATTAAGTGATGGTGTGCAATATAAACCCGCACTTGAATTTGCTGCGTGCGACCCATTTCACTGCGAGAGAAGCCCTATGTTCAGAAGTGGGATTAAATACTACAAGAATAACAGCTATCCGATGTGTCTCATGTGTCGCACGCACCCATTTCCGATTCGACTCCCGAAGTTGTCCATTATCCCCTACCCTACCATTATCTATGCATGCAGTGAGCCGCCCCGCCACGACTAATCGACTTGGAGTCGCAATGTAGTTAATATTGTTGAAAAAGCGGGTGTATATTCCATTTGTGAACTTTATAGGTACACTAGACCTATGACGCGGGAAAAACCGTGGCTAACATGAGTAAACTAATTATACACCATGGTAAAGATAAAATTATGTTGGTTATCAATTACTCGAATTTTTGGGCAATTTATTTATTCATAAGTGAATAATAATGTAGATCACTAAATCAAACAAGCTCAATATGTGCATGTATCGATATGAAAGCGTAATAAAATTATTGCTTATCAGATTGTCGATGACTAACAGAGCGGTTTATAATCACTGCAAATATGTACTAAGACTCTGATGGTAAGTGGAGTACAGCCCATGGACATCAACAATCTACAAAAGTAGATTATAGATGCGTCGCTGCAGCTGAGGACTACGGTGTTATGCCTCATGTGCCAGTAATTTCAATGTTGGAATGCGTGCGCTTTGGAGTATAAGAAAACGAAGTACCTATTATCAGAAAAGTTGATTCAAGACACATTTAATAAATATTTCCTTTGAAGTTGTAAAAGTCGATAAGGTTGACAATTGTTGATAGAACAAGCTAATTTAGACTTTAGTGTTTTAAAATGTCTATACAAAAATAGTATTATGATTATGAATCTACTCTGTTGATGGTATACATAGTATTTGCTGGTCTGAAATTTACACACCAAAATTTACCAAAACTTCCAAATAACTAAAAGGTTATATCAAAACTATCTAATAACTACCAAATTTAACCACAAACATACAAAAACTACCAAACTGCTAAAAGTGACTAAAATCAACCAAAACTTACAAATCCATCAAAAGCCTACCAAAAACTATCGAAAAAACCAAAATCCACTTATTACAAAAAAAAACATCAAGCTAACAAAATAAATCATAAAATGGGATAAATAGACTTCGCCTTCGTAGCGTAGGGAGTTTTCATTCCGCTGCACACTTTCATCCGTTCATCATTCATACTTTCTGTGATATAGTTATCTCATAGGAATAGGTATCTCACCATCATGTGAGATCGTGGTCAAACGCGTGCCTATCCACCATAACAAAAATAAAACGACGAATTTACCATAGATTATTTATTTGTATTAGATTATTTATAGGTACGCCTCGTCGCAGTACAGAGAGAACATTGTGTAGGACAGATAGATATCCCTCGTTAATTAGGTAGTAGTGGTTTAACTACATAATCGTTTATATTTTGCACTGTCATGTACACCGCATCGGTGTATAAGTGCAAAATGGTCGCATGACAAGATGCGTTGTCGCTGCAGGTATCAGGGGCCCTACCCTTGACGCTCGATCGTGTTCGGGATTTGAGATTGGGATCGAGATTCGTACATTTGGCACTCTTGAACGCAACACTAACGCACGATTAGAATCGAATTAAGTGGATTTTTTTGGAACTAAACGAAATCGACTTAACTCGATCGCATCACTTTTTGGCACTCTTGACGGTATTTTGACATTGACATATCGACTTGGGGATCGAGTTATCGAGCCAAATCTCAAAGTTACAAAAACGCAACTTTTACGGAATCGAGTTCACATGTTGTGATAGTTTTTAATACTTTACAAAGTGAATAAAGTAAAAATAATGGCACGTTTAGCACTTATAAACGATATACTGGATAGTAGCCATGTATTTGATGTAAGGTAAAGGCGAAGTTTAAGAAGAATTGCGCGTTACACCGGCATCGCATTCGCCATGAGTGACACCGAATCTAAACAAAATTAAAGGGTTATTAAGGCAGTTTCTGAAGAAAATTATCACGATTTGTAGCCCTTAAGAGGAAACTCCCGGTATGGAATTCTCATACAAAATGAGTATGGTTGTATCTTTTACATTTTTCATCACAATGTTATAATTTTTGCACAGTCAATTTAAAACATGATTATCTATGTTCCTTCGATTTCAAATTATCTTTAGTCTGCCTATTTTAAAAATTAGAGGCATCCAAACATCCGTAGTTTTGAACGGCCTGACAAATGCGACTTTTTTAGTATTATACAACAGATTATTACAAGTTTTCGAAACGAAGGACCCTCGTAAATATAATGTACTTTCTATTTTATCAATAATTATCATCAAAGTACCTCATTTTCATTCATCAAATACCATATTACAAATTAAAGAAAATTACAATATCTATCTCAACTCATTGAAGGGGGGTGAGGCAGCCATTCGTTAGCTACTCGGAAGTGAAGGAGGGGTGCCAGTGAGATACCGAACCAAGCCGAGATATGACATACCATAGTCTACCGACCAGAGAGTATGCAATGAACTGCATTGAACCTTTTTTGACATTCACGACTGCAACAAGTTATAGTCCGAGATCTACCTGCAGAATCTTTTCGTTCTTTATAAACATAATTGAATTATATTTTTATGTAAATAATCATTTAGGGACTGAGCTGTATACATGGCATATGGGTTAAAAGTACCAAAGTCTAAACGAATTACAGAAATAAAAACAGTTAGTTGAAAACAATGATTGTTTTTTGCATTAATAACTTATTAATAGTTATTTATATATTATTTCAAAAGACAATTGTATACAATTGTACTATTGTGACAAAGTGTAAATGTTAAAACGATTGACTGTTAAAATGTGTAAATGATGAGGCTGATCATAATCTGTTTTTTTATTTTTATCACGTCCCTAATCACCCCATACTTTCAAGGGCTGTTATAAATTAATAGTCAGCTATATATGCCGAGCAGAGTATTAGTATCTATAGAAACATGTCACATTATCTTTGAAAAGACAACGTTTAATTTGTCTTGTTAATTTATCATTGAGTTGGAGTAATAATAATAATCGTTAAATGCTTTCGAACCTAAAACCTTCTACATGCATAATAATAACTATGCAGATACAATATTCATTTAAAATGCATAGCTCTTGGCCTAATTACAGTGTCATTCATTGCAATTCGCTTGTGTCATATGTCACACTTGTATTTTATAATGTTGATTATAATATTTAAATAGTTTCTCTGGACTTAAATATGGGTAAACAATCTTTACATTGTGTATTGTTAATTATTTACATAGTAAATATATCATTATATCTACGAATACATAAATTGTAATGTCATTATATCGTGCATGTCATTTTTGTTCTTTTATATGTACAATCAAACACATAACCGTTTCAGCAAATTTGAACAAAAATAAGATAAATATATTTACAGCATATAAACCGCATAGTAATAAAGATTTTTGTCATTTGAGTTTGTGCTGAGGTAAATTATTTACATTTCTGTATTTTTAGTGAATCGCAGAATGAAAAGAAGAGACTTGGCCTATTTGTCAGCTTATACTTCACGAGAGCGAAAAATGAATAAGGTTAAACGTAAAATAGAGCTGAAGAAAGTAATTATTATTAGATAAACAACGAATGCCATGTTGCAGAATAATGCAATTCTTTTATCACTGTCTCAAGAGAAACGCAATTTGCTAAATATTAGAGCAATATTATTAAATATTATTATTATATACCCTAAATAATACAGTATCATTTCTAAAACTTTGTTTTATTATTTAAATAAAGAAAACACTCAGAATCAAGAGTTAAACGGTACTATCACTATTATATTATAGTACTAATGTTTTGATGCAATTACATACTATCGACATACTACGTGGGTGCAGTCGCAGAAGAAACTAGTGATATTATAAATCCCAAAGTAACTTTGAATGTCTGTCGGTCTGTTGTTCCTGCAAAATAAAATCGTTTAATCGATCTTGATGAGTGTTAATGTTTTTTTGTTGACAAAGTCCGCTTAATTAAGCGGCCGTGGCGCAATGGATAAGGCATCGGTCTTACGATCGAGAGGTCGTGGGTTCGAATCCTGGCCATTACACCACGGACGTAAAACTTCCTCTTATATCAAGCGAATTAAGCTTAGCTGGAGGGGGTTAACAAGAATACTAGTAATTTGTATTTGCAAATTGCTAGTAAGCTTTTTTTTTAAAAAAAAAAAGTCTAAACACGCAAAGTTTAATTGATATCAAATTTGTGTCTATAGCCTCTATTTTCATGCGTGGGCGTCGGGCAAGGCTTGACGCCTTGCCGCCTTGACGCGAACTCAAATTGGACGTATTGCGAAAGCGACAATAATTACCCTTGCTGTAAACCTCATGGCAATTTTGAACTCGACTGTACATCATCATCAAAATCAAACTGAATACGGACGCCAAAATTAAATCATGTTGCAGAATAAGGACGCGCTATATCCTTAGGCTCAACTCACATCGACTAGCTAGCTTCATATTTATCTGTAATCTGTGACGTAGACACAGAAGCACTGCGTCGTCGCGTTGCGTCCAGTTTATTTGGCCTATTTAGCACAAGATAGATGTAGACAAATTGTATGGATAAATGCAAATGAACCTGAAAAGCAACAACATAAACAAAATCAGCTTTTTAAGTTCATTAAAATCATGATTATTTTAAATTGCTGGGCTTATCTTTAATATATTTCCAGCAGGCCCACATAATGAAGATATGTATAAATATAAATATTATTATGTAAAAAAACCGGCCAAGTGCGTGTCGGGCCACGCGCAGTAGGCTTCCGTAGCTAGTTGTAACAACATATTTCGACTTAAAAGGGATTTACTATCTGTATTAAACAAGTAACATCTTCATACAAGTCATTACTTTCAAAGGTTTTTGTAATTTGCACGAATTATTCTAAGTAACTGCATTTTACACTTTGGACTCCAATTACTCTAGAACTAATTAAGTTAACCAGATAAATAGCGTCCTTCAGATAGGAAATGTTTGTAGTACACGAAACCAGCTAGCACGTATGACGAGATGTATGAATGTTAAGGAAGCGAAAGAAGTATGTAAGGAGCGAAGCACATGGCCTTCCATCGTCTCTGCCTACCCCCGTGGGATAAAGGCGTGATTTTATATATGTATTATGTATGTTTATTTATGTTTCAAGAATTTTGAACGAAATATTCTGAGTAACTGCATCTGACATTTCGGACCCCTATTCCTCTTGAACTAATGAAGTGAACTTATCCGCTATAGTTTTCCTTTAAAGTTCATTACATGTACTACCGACACAATTTTTTTCAGATTTTAGGATCCAGTAGTTTAGCTTTTAGAGGGGGGGGACGCCCTACTCGAACAAAAATTTGCTCTTTAAAGTTAATTATCTCGCAAACGGATCCCTAAAACAAAAAACTGTCTTAGCAACTCCTAAACGTTTTTAAAAGTCCTATCTAACAATACCCCACACTATGGGGTAGGCGACAAAAAAAAAAACATCCCTACTTTACATGGGAGCTACCTGAAAAAAAATTTTTTTCCAAATTTTACTCTACGACTTTCTTTGTTTAGTTAACATACATGTTTATGCAAAATTTCAGTTTTCTAGCACCAACGGTTTCGTCGCTATGCCGTGGACAGACGGACAGACGGACATGGCGAAACTATAAGGGTTCCTTGTAGGTACTACGGAACCCTAAAAAACCGATGGCGTAAAACGCGACGTTAAATCTTTTATCTCTTTTAGTTGCCTGCCCGCCTGTTAAAACAGCGTCGTAAGTTCTTAGTCTGAATTATGCCTAAAGGTATAGAATATCTATATTTAGTAGATTTTTAGTCGACTAGTTGGTCGACTAGTGCATAATGCAACTGACTGTGGAACAATAAACATCCCTGTTCCACATACAAATCTCGCCATGGTTACCATAGCAACAAAATTTTGTTGAAAATCGGCAGACTTATCAAACAACAAATCCTGGGTATTGAACCGTTGAGTAACAACTGAACATCAACATGTATTTTCACTCACACATTTATATATAAGACCGATAGAGACAGCAATACCTTTATATGTGTGCAGAGTCTACCCTTAATGCATCAGCCTACTCGTCGCAGATATATTACAACTAAATATAAGGTGTGTATTTATCATATCACTTGTTAACGGTGAAGGAACAACATCGTGAGGAAACTTGTTTGCCTGAGAGTGCCTAAAAAGTTCTCGAGTGAGTGTGAAGTCAACCAATCCGCACTTGGCCAGCATAGTGGATTATGGCCTAACCCTTCTCATCATGAGAAGAAGCCCAAGCTCAGTAGTGAAACATGTATTAGAAACAGGCCTACTATTATTTATATAAATATAAGGTTTGATTAACACTTTGTCACTGTAGTATCACGTAAATGCATTTAGAATATAATTTTAATAAGTGTTTTGATTTTAGATTTTAGTGGCACTATCATTTTAGGCCACAGGCGTATCAGGGCCTAGTAAGTGGGACTCAAGGTACTATGATGTCCCAACAATCTATCTCTAGAGCACTAACGCAAGTGACAGAAGCTTTTAATAGTAATACTATTCTGCGGAAGTGGCTGAAGTTCCCAGAAATATGTCAAAAGCGAGGTTTGATTATAAGAAGGAATTTATTTTCTGAATACATTATTATAATTGTTCAATTATATTTGCTATAACCTAAGTTATTCATAATAGAGTCTTAAATGAGCCAAATAAAATATTTGTTTCAGATTTTATGAAAAGTTTACAATTCCAGCAGTTGCAGGGTGTATAGATGGCACTCATGTGGCAATTATAAGACCATCACTGAAAGAGGAGAGATATTATAATAGTAAACATAACCATTATGGAATGTTCTAATAGTAAGTTTTTAAACTTACATTCTATCTTTCTAAATGATTTGCAATCAACATATTACTTATTATAAGTGTAGGCACTGAATTTTGGCATAATGAAATAACTATAATATCTTTATTTCTTTTGTAGATTTGTGATGCAGATAAAAATATATTAAGTGTTGACTCCTCTTTGGGGGTGCTTCACATGACAGCTTATGCATGTGGAACCAACACCCTGTTAATGAACATCTTTTAAATTTGATGAATCTGGCAAAGGAGTATTTTGACTAGGTATTTTAATGTTTAATTTACAGTTTTTTTTCAACTTTTTAAGTCTATTTTTTTAATCTAGTGGTAAAGCATATAAAATGAAAACATCATAATCATTATCTCCTTGCCAGGTTATTCTGGATACTCTCAAAGGAAATATATGATGACCCCATACAACATGCCCCTCCGGACTTACCCGAAGCAAATTATAGCAAGCTGCATCAAAATGCAACAGTTGAATGTACAATAAGAATCTTAAAGAACAGATGGAGATATATTTTCAGTCATAGAGTCCTGCACTATCATCCAGAGAAAGCATCTCTAATAATCAATGCTTGTTGTGTTTTACACAACATGCAACCAAGCACCAAAAGTGGGTCAGAACCACATTGAGGACTGTCGCAGTACTGACAGAGGACCAATTTGTATGCCTGCCAGATGAATGTGGGGTGGCTCCTGATACTCCTGTACTTAATAAATATCCAATACCATATATGAAATACCTTTTATTTGCATAATATGAACATCTAATCTGAGATCTCCATGTTGTTGGGCTCAGGTATATATTATAACTGAGTACAACATAGGCATTCCTAATATTACATATATATCATAAAAAAGTAAAAAATGATTAAGAAAATAATTTTACTAGGTATGTATTATCAATCACTTGAGATAAAACTTGCAAAGACTTCATTTAGTAGTAATGATAGCATAGTTGGTTTGTAATGAACTTTGCAATATATGTGTTAAACCATATTAGTTCATATATTTTGGTATTATATTAAGGCACATATTATTTTCATTTCTTTAAAAGCTAGTTTATTATAATAAAACGTATAGAATATTATTTCAGTAACAAAATAAAAGAATGTAATTACTAAATATTTTATTTTGGATACTAAATTAATAACAAATAAAAGATATAATTATAATGCATTAACAACCTTCAGACCGTTTGTTTGACTTGAGATATCTGCTTTGCTATTCTAAACTGGACACTAATAGACCTTAGAATAGCATGGCTTAGAATACTATTTAATATTTTTTTAATCGTCTGACTATTAATTTTAATAGGAATTAAGTAATTATGGTACTAATGAGCCAACAAATAACAAAAATTTTACTACAAGTATTAAAATGATTGGTAATTATTACAATATTATAGCTGGTTATTTTGAAATCTCATATCCCCTATTTAACTTAGGATATGACGCGCTTCTGTAGATGTAGGAGTAAATAAAGCTTGATAAACCATTTTGCTTTTAACTTAAAACTCACTGATAGTAATAAAATAATAATATAATACTTATGAGCTTGGCAAGTCAATTCAAATTTGGCGGACTTTTTTGACAGTATATGAAACACAATGACGTTGTCTATTGACCACTCTTACTTCAGTAATATCGTTGAATTACACTAGTAAATAACTTAATATAAGTTTAAAACGTGTTTTGTATTAATTAAGTTTAGCAAGAATATAAAATATGAAATTTTAAATGAATTTTGTAATTTTTAAAAATATTTATTTTTGGTAGTTATTATTTTTAATCATATGGTCACCCCATGACATTTCGTGTTTCTCGATCTTGAACTCGGTTTCAAATCCGATCACAATTTGGTTCAAGAGTACCAACTATATTCAGATTGGGATTGAAACTGGATCGGATTGGAATTGGATTGAGATTGGGATTGAAGTCAAGGGTAGGGCCCCAGGTATTATGACCGCACGCCGTACTGCGGTCCTTGACCCACGTAGTGTGCCATCGCACATATGCGCCGGCCAAGCGTGTCTGCACTCACTTGCCTCGTCCCTAGTGTTGCCAGGTTGCCCAATCATTGGAAACATTAGGATTGCACCCAATTTCAGAACTTTCGCGACCCCAATAATGTATACTTTTATTATCTTAAAGGCTAGTGTACAATATTAAAGTTTCATGGAAACCATAATATTGCGTGTGTGCGACTAGCCTAACTTAATTTGCATAAATACCATTTTTCATCTTATGGGGTATCCCTAAAAGCTAAATTACTTAGTAGCCATTTGGTATTGTTTCTCATTAACCAAGCGTGGGAAAAGAGATAGGTACTCGGGCATTGTGCCGAGATAGAAACATTTCTTTGTTATTTAATAATGGTTGCGTCTTTCTTGCATATCCATTGCAACTTGGAACAATTTTTTGTAAGTAATTTTCCTGATTTTGCCCAATGACACCTGGTAACACCATTCGTTTGTATCACACGAGAGACTGCGCCCCTGAGCTGATCTACTTCCTGGCTGGCTCAGTGCTCAGTGCTCAGCCGTGCGTACATCCGCACACTGTGACATTTCATACATTCCACATCAGCGTGACCATTTGTGGCAGGTTCCTGCCATTTTGGCAGGATTGACCTCTCGTTTTAGACTCTGGCATGATTAGTTGACGTTTTAAAAAACTGGCAGTTTTTGGCAGTATTGGGTATAGAAAATAAATTTATAAAATTTACTTATGTTTCTGAAATGTTTATGTCGATATTAAGTTGCTACTTGAAAAATAGTTACATTAAAAACACAGACCCACTTCTTATAGATACTAGATCTGACGTATTTTTTTTGTCAACAAAGATGTTGTACTTAGGTGTTAACGTTAGTAGAGAAATTACTCGCCTAGCAGGAGACAGCACCCTAAAAAGTGAATACAAACGTTACTCGAGCGTATGCAGTCTTTTTTGGTTGAACTTTCAAGTCAACTAAAAACACGTTTGCCATTAAATAACCTCTTTAAAGATTTACAGTTTTTGTCTCCTCAACACGTTGTGTATAAAGACTTCAGTTCAAATAGCAAATATAGTAAATCAGTTTCCTAATCTTGCTAATGAAGAACAAATTCAGCAAATTGATGACGAGTAGAATCTGGTGGGAGCAGTAACTCGAATTCGATTTTAAGTGTTAACAATTTTTGGGGTGCTATCGGCAAATGCGAAATAGTAAAGGAGATTTAAAATATCCAAACATTGCAATTTTTTGGATATTTTAAATAAATTTAATCAAAACAAAAACGCGGAACCGATTCATAAATAAACATGTAGCATCTATCCTGCACGTTAAACAAGGCATTGGTGATTATGGCAGTTGCATTGAATTTAAACCAACCAAAGAGATGTTAAATCGAGTTAATAAATCCATGTACAAAGATGAAGAAAATGAAGAATATGATGCTAATTCTAATATTTGATTTAAATAAAATAAAAATAAAGCATATTTGTGTGTATTTTTACTTTTATTGCTTTATTACAACAATAATTTAAAGTTGGCAATATTTTGGCATTTTTACAACATACTATGGCAGGATTTGGCAGGTTTTTAACCAAAGTAAGGCAGGATCTGTACTTTATAGATGGTCACACTGTTCCACATACACTTACACACAATCAACACAAGGTACACCAACAAACAACTTGTTGGCATTATTTTGATTGTTGATGTTTCTAGTGATCAAATAAAGTATCCAATTACGTCAGCTATCTCGCCTTATTGAATCAAGTTAATTAACTAATGATTACATGACATGTGTAAAACATATTAATATGATTAAGTATATTATTATGACGTTATCACTAATAAATTGATTTAGAATTTCGCAATCCGGTAAGGCAATACGTTATTGATGTAACGTAGAGATATATTATTAGATAAACATAGGTACGTTTAATTATTCGTTCATTTATATATTTGTATAGGCTATACATACATAATTATGTACATACCTTACCTATTTATACCAAAACTTCACTAAGTCTATTGAAATTATTATAGTCTACTTGGGTGCATGGCAGGAGCTTCCCCGAGTGACGTACACGATTTAATACGTCCGGCGCACCCTGGGCAACTCGCGAGTTTGCCAAAGAAAATTGGCTAATCCTTTCACCACTATGGCAAGTCAAATATAATTTGACTCAGCCATCGACACGACGAAGAAGAAGACTAAGTATAAATCTAAGCAATCCTAATATATCTAATTGGTTTTTATATAGCATTTAGCCATACTTATCAATCTAATACTAAGAAATAGTCTTACCGTTTTTGGACTTAAAGCGGGGTTTGAACCCGCGACCTTAGGATTCCGTCCTAACCCTCTCCTATCTGAGCTATCGAAGCCACATTCCAAATCCACTAATCTTTTGACTGTAAGATGCATATCTTTCCGGATGTCTCGTGTCATCTACTGTACCCTACCAACATATTAGAAGGTAGCAACCAACATGATTGATCTTGCCTTGTCGAGGGTGGCATAATCAATGTGATTAAACTATAATAAATAAAGATTAAAAAAAAAAAGATTGATGTTACAGTCAATACAAATATTGTATCGATTATTTTTTAATATTAGAACCTAATTAATATTGTATCAGTTTTGATATATTTTAGTTGGTAGATGAATCCATATTTTTGTTCATCACCCACATGATATAAATTTGCCATTCCATTTTGGCGAGAACGTGACACTTAGCGCTTATCGCCGGTAAACGGAAACAACTCCAGTCCAAACCGCGGAATGTGAAGTATTAAAATTAATAACATATTATTCCAGAAAAAAATATTATTTATGTGTCGTTAGCCTCACCCCCTATCCCATGGGACCTATACGTAACAGGTGAAGAGTGGGTGTTGTGCACCTCTGCCACACCCTTCTGGGTAATATAGGCGTGGTGTTATGTTATGTAGAACTACATAACATAACATCACGCCTATGGTACGCCTATGGCACGGTAATATAGGCGTGATGTTATGTTATGTAGAACTACATAACATAACATCACGCCTATGGTACGCCTATGGCACGGTAATATAGGCGTGATGTTATGTTATGTAGTTCTACATAACATAACATCACGCCTATGGTACGCCTATATTACCCAGAAGGGTGTGGCAGAGGTGCACAACACCCACTTTTCACCTGTTACGTATAGGTCCCATGGGATAGGGGGTGAGTCTAACGACACATAAATAATATTTTTTTCTGGAATAATATGACAAAGCGATACAACAAACTTCGATGACAATACTTAGGTATGTTGTGGTTGTAAATGTTGTGTATCACAAAACAATATTAGAGACGCATCATGTATTTGTTTTCTAGCCTATTTGTCAAAGAATAAATTTTTGCAAGGACTTTTTAATTTAACAAGTGCCCATTTTGGTTCTCTATGTTTTCGCATAATTTTACTTGCCATACCTGAAGGTATGTAAAGTAAAATTATGCATAATAGATAATTATACTATTTGGCATAATAATAGTTGGGCATAATATGAATTTAGCATAACTTTTTTGGCATAATTTTCGAAAGAAAAAGTAAGATTTGAAATGTTTGTGGTCACATAACAATTAATAAATTTTTTTCATTATATATTATCGAATAAAATTGTTGGCGGCTAAGGCCAAAGGGCCATCCCGCCGCACCCAGTCCCTAATAACTTTTACTATAAAAATAATCCTAAGCTAATAAGATATTATGCGAAAAATCATTATGCCGAATTATAGTAATGATAAATTAAATAGTATGCCAAGTGGCTATTATGCCAAAATAAAAAATGCTTAACGTGTTATGTCAAATTAAATTATGCCAAAAAATACTATGTGAAAAAAGGGATTCGCCCCATTTTTATGAATAATTTACTGAAAACGTCCAATCCTCGTTCTCAATACTTTTCTCATCCTCAAATACCACATGGGCGTTAAAAATATTATTATACACATGTGCGCTCTTATGTCGCGTCTTCCGTCCCTTTGACACCTCGCGGCCCAAGGCACGTGCCTATTTTGCCATAGAGATAGAAAACGGCCCGTGTCCGTTCTATTCTACCGCTGATTAATAATGTAGGTTATCTTATGTTCCTAGAGCTTTTTTAATTTGTTCTATGTACACATCACTACATAGTATAAAACAAAGTCGCCTTTTCTGTCCCTATGTGCGCTTAAATCTTTAAAACTACGCAACGGATTTTGATGCGGTTTTTTTTAATGAATAGAGTGATTCAAGAGGAAGGTTTTTATGTATCACTACATAGTATAAAACAAAGTCACCTTTTCTGTCCCTATATCCCTATGTGCGCTTAAATCTTTAAAACTACGCAACGGATTTTGATGCGGTTTTTTTTAATGAATGGAGTGATTCAAGAGGAAGGTTTTTACGTATAATACATGCATTATTATAGTAGAGAAAAGCCGAGAAATTTAAAGATTAGTAATGTGATGTCGTAACAAACATATTTTTCTGCGCTTACATTGCAAACGCTGGCTAAACCTTACGAGATAGATCAAATTTATGTACTACGTAATTGTATATCTTGAAAAGATGAATAAAAAAATCCGCGACAGCATATGTTTATCTCCTAAAGATAACCCACAGTAACCATTTTTATCTTTTACATATTACAAAAAAAATATGGGTTATTTACCAAGCTATTTTAAACGATACAGTATCATTACTTATCCAATTAAATACATTAGATACGTTGTGCATTTTATGTAGATCAAAATTGCCCTTTACAGCATGTGATTTAAATGAATATTTTCGAAGATATTACAGATTTAAAAATTGCGGGACGTAGAGTTTGCGGCGGTATCGGCCGGTCGGGGTGGCGCGGGAGCGAGCCTGTTCAGAGGGACAGAGAATCGTCAATAGAGCGTGAGGCTCGACTCAGTCAGCTTCGGGATAAAAATAGAGCTGAGAAATGTAAAAAGTAAATAAGTAAAAATGTTGTGTATGAATATTCCAAAGATAGCAGGAAATCTTCATGGTACAGGGAAAGGGGAATTGTTTTACTCCTAATAAAACGCGTGCGGGCCACGGGTAGTAATGAATAAATCAAAACTACTGGATCGATTTTAATCATTTTTTCAGTGAGTGACATAGGCTATAATATATTATTATTATATACCCGTGCGAATCCGGAGCGGGCCGCTGTGTTTATATACAACGTTCACAGTTTTTCTGTAGTGTATTTAGTATCAGCATTGTACCCGTGCGAAGCCGGGGCGGGTTGCTAGTGAGTAAATAAAAGGTAATAATAATATGTATATAGGACGACCGGATGGCGGAGTGGGTGGTACCTGCCTGCGACGCCGAGGTCGCGGGTTCGATTCCCGCTTAAGACAAATCTTAGTGTGCATGAAAGTTTGTCTTAGTCTGGGTGTTTCTATGTATAATAAGTATTTATTTACAAAAGAAAAGTATATATATGTATTAGTAACAGTTATTCTAGTACCCATAGTACAAGCTCTGCTTAGTTTGGGACTAGATGGCTTTGTGTGTAAGTTATCTATATATATAAAAATGAAACCCGTTTTTCGTTGTCACGACATAGCATGCAAACGGCTTGACCGATTTGGCTGATTCTTTTTTTTGTAGTTTTCTAATACTCTGTACAAGGATCTTACGGAAAAAAAAAATTATATGGAGGATATTATAGATTCCAGTTCAAATTGAATAGGTACGCATACATAAGATAGGTCAGCTATACAAAATAAAGTAGTGCATCAAATTTACGCTAAGGCGGTACGAAGTTCGCCGGATGGTTATTGATAATGAAATAAATTAAATACAATTTTGGTTTGCAATTTCACCAAAAGTGATGTTCAAGCGTCACATATAAAATGAGCAGTCATCATAAATATTAGAAAGAATAGAAAGTTAATGGCTCGCTGAAACATAGATATTATTATGAATGACCCTCATTGCACGAATTGCATCGTGATATTTGCCATGCAAACTTATTTTATCAGAAAGTAGAATATTCACGTACATAATTATCTATTTTTTTTTAAAGTTGTTACAAAAATTATTAATTATGTTTGGCCTAAGGCATACAAATACAAATATTTAGATTCTAATTATATAAATAAAGCATACATTTAAAATTAGAAATAAAAATGTCCCCAAGTTTATTAACTTTGCCTAATATTTTAGTTATTAAGGTATTCATTTATTGTGTATTATCCCTTCTTTATTAAAATGTCATAAAGTGATTTTTTAAATGTTTTTCTATTATTTCTAGTATGGTCGTCGGTAAATGATTGTATAATCTAGGGGCCATAGATCAATTGCCATACCCAACATATTTTTAAAATTTTTAATTACCATCTTTAAATATGCCAATTTATTTGGGAATAACTAGCATCCGTCTGCGTGATATGTTTGATGATAAAATAGATTAGGTTACTTAGGAATAATCTAGCATTCTGATGGTGAAAAATGTTTGTAATCGTTCTCGTAGTTTTTGTGTTAATTCGTAATAACCCAACAAAAATGGAATCTTTCCACTTTATAATATAAGTTAAGATAGAACATCGATTATGTAAGGCACAGCACGATGGCTTTTTGAATTACAACAAAAGATAAAGAGGCTGCTTGTTGGTATGGTTTACGTAACACATTATCTATCATACAATTTATAGTTTTTGTTGTTACACGTTGGTTTGCATAGCTCACAGATTACCTGAAACAGTTTAAACTCTATTATGTCTCTTCATTTTCCCAGCAGACCTTGAACGAAAGCCTTGAGCGTTTTCACGAGTCGTGAACCGTGAAATACCAGGAAATTAGCGTCCATGCCATTTTCGTGGCTAACCTTTTAGCCACGAAGCATCGATGGACTAAAGCTGACACTGACCGACCACGATGCGACGTCGCTGAATTGATTAGGATTGATAGTACAATCACTTATTTTAATATATTGATAAAGGTTGGAATTCGGCTATGAATACAATATTTTAGGTGATTTCGGATAAAGATACGGATAAAAAGAATCCTATTTATTTTTAAAGCTGTGCGTGACGAACGGATTTAATGAGGGATATCTAATTGAATAACCTCAATAAACACTCAGAATATGGTAGCATCCGGAAAAGAACCAAAAAGATTGATCTCCAATGAGGTCTTGAGGTTTTTAACCGACTTCAATAAAGGAGGCGGTTCTCAATTCGTCTGTATTTTTTTTTACGATTCTTTTTTTTATAATTAAAACCTGGCTTCCCGTGTGGCATTGGCACCCATGAGAAAACCATAAAGCATTGAAGTCGGTTTTTTTTGGAAAATTATTTAAAGAACGATCTCCTCGATGACCTAGAGACACTCTTGATAATCAGTCTCTACTGATGGGGTATTGTGGGATAATCTAAAAGTAACGAGTGGCATGATTATTTAGTTACTTCTTTTCAGACCCCCCAATACCTTATACAATAACCCTATACCGATGATGATATATGAATAATTTTAATTTAATAATAACTGTATGAATCTGTGTTATTTGAGAAATAAATGATTGAATTGAATATACCATAGAATCCAGTTCTTTTATTGGTAAGAAATTAAAGTAAACAAACTCTTTTGTTAAAGTGCACTCCATAGGCAGCGCGGCTGCTTAAAATCATAACATAGTAACTCCTTCCAACAAAAATGTTCAGGAGAGCCAAAAACGGGTCGGCTACTTTGATTCGTTCGCCTAAAGAAACCAGAACAGATAGCGATTTGGATGTTTGGCAAAAAGTTGTGCTATATTGTTGACATTTTAGGTTGTAATACTCGTAATCGTTTTGGAGTATAGTTGCACTTGAATCTCTCATACTTTATTTTTATTTGTAAATTTACCCAAATATGACTGTAAGAACAATATCAAAACATATTACTAAGTCTGCTTGCTAGGTTATCAATTTGAATTTCTATGGTAAACGTAAAGACTTAACAAATTCATTATACATTAATAGTATATATAAGATTAAAAATAATACAAAAGTACCGTTCATATGAATGCAGATTTTGATTAAAAAGGTCTTTCAAATAGAGCGGGTCCATGTTAATAATCTGTGGCGGCCATTTTGTTTTGGCGGCATCTTTCAAATCAATTTTTTCTTATTCAGTCACTGATGCCAAATCACCATGGCAAGTCACACGGTTGAGCAGCACTGCATGTGCAAATGATAAAACTTTATTATCAAAATGAGTGTTCTTTAGTGTACTACGCAAAAGTGTTAGTGCAAAAAAAATATCTTTAGCGATGAGGCACTTTTTGGATTAATGGTTTTGTTAATAAGCGATATTGCCGTATGGGATGGGATGACCACCACCCACACATGTGGCTCACCAGGTGGCAATGCATCCACAAAAAGTTACTGTTCGGTACATATTTTAGTCTGGCGGCGTCATTGGTCCATACATCTTCGAAAACAACCTTGGCGAGGCCATCACCGTCAACGGCGAGCGCTACAGATCAATGATAAACAGTTTCTTTTGGCTTGTATTAAGCAATATGTACGTGAACAACATATGGTTCCAGCAAGATGGCGCTATTTGCCACACAGCGAACGACGTTATTTTTTACCTGCATTCGTTTTTGACTTACAAAGCACGCACTACACGCCTGGACCGATAAAATTGCTTGTAACTCATTTTATTCTTTTTTAACCCAGAAAATGCACCCCCTTGCACCGGTGACACTGGACTTACTAAACGAAATTACATTGATTTTACAATTGACGCCAAATTCACAACATAGCAAGTAGGTATTTAAAATTCATAACTTAGTAAGTCGCTTGAGCTGCTAGGGTTTTAAATTTGTATTCTGACATACTATGTTTAGAATTTGTACTTCAAGGAAATTTTCGTAATCATGCCAAATTGCTTAGACTTGCTAAATGTTATTTTTAAAATTACGTATGAAACTGGGTGTTTTAAGGTTTACATCCTTTCTATACTGTTTAGTAAGTCGAAAAATGACAAAAACCGCTTTTTTCTAAAATCACCTGTTACTAGGTTTTGAATTTGGGCAGCCGAGCTGTCCGTTAGTGCGCATGCCAGGTCAGATCTAGATTCCTTAGTTAAGTTAGACCCTCAGCTCACCGTTAAGCTCCATGCTCGTAGTATGCGGCTGACATAATACCAAGAATACCTTGGCTGTTGGACCGGGACCATGGAGCCGGTTTCCATACAGGCGGGTCGATGATTGAGAAACGGTATTTCAGTCAGCCCTACGGCTACATTTTGATAAACTTCGTATTTAGGATTTCCTAACTTTCCTATAAGATAACAATAGAAGTCTATTATAGTTTCAAAATACATAATGTGTCATGGACGTGCTGCCTAAATGTAGAATGCAATCTTCATTTAACTTTCAATGCTAGACTGAAATCTACGTAGTTAGAGCAGTTTCTGCAAGAGCGAACAGAAATGTCATTGTTATCTTTTCAAATATTGTTTATTATTTGAATGACCTTTCATATAAGTAGGGTTTACAAGCAGACGGCATTGAACTTTAATGCAACCTTCACAACTTGAAGGTCGAAGGGAGTAAGAACCTATCCTACACCTATACATTCATAGACAGGTAAGATCACGCCATTATTTCCTAGAAGGGTGTGGCAGAGGTGTACAACACCTACATTTCACGTGTTATGTTTAGATCCCATGGGATAGGGAGTGAGCCTAGAGCCATCCGAACGGCACAATTCTAACACCGTGCTGCTATTTTGAATTTCCTCACGGAAAGTTCACAAATAACACTTTGCCCGACACGGGAATTGAACTCGAGACCTCATAGACAGGTATATAAATATATGTATTGTAATTCGATTGTTTTGGTTAGTTGCCGCGCTTATCTTTGGAATCTTATCAGAATGAACTCATTGAATTTTATCTGCCGAAAGGAAACGTTACTTGATTATGATCAATTTGAATAATTATATTGCAATTAATGAATCAATAAAAATAGTTTTATTTACGTATCGTCTATTTTCCATTGAAACCATTAACATTATCTCAATACAAAAACATTTATTTTTGTACCTACTAAAAATACCTACCTACAAATACTCATATCATACCACAATATATTGATATTGTTTATACCTACCTCAAATTCAGCTTATAAACTATGCTCATATTATACATGCGACAATACCGATATGAAAAGTAAATTGTAATGTTGAATAATGAATTTTACGACTTAGTTAAGTAAGCAATACCTACCTATCTAGGTACATAAAAATAAATAGACCAAATAGTATCCATCAAAAGTGAGAGCACCTAGGCTTTGAATATAAAAGGAATTCTCAAGTAATACCATTCCAATTTCCAACATACTCGTACATACAAATGCAGAGAAACCTCACGAGAAATCGATTTGTTTCTATAAGTGACGAATAGAAATACGCACGTGTCTTTATGTCGTTTAACATCACTGTGGGATAAAACAGGGTGTGGAAAAAATTGAGACCCTAATAAAAAGATTATCATGGGCTTTTTAAAATTCGCAAAATCGCATATATGTATACCTACCTTCTTATTATTTAACTAAAACTGTAAATTAGTCAAGGGACTTTTCACAACAGTAGAAGCTAAATCATGTTTTTTTAAAATTTTATCTGGTATGTATGTTCGTAAGCGCGTCTTGCAAAACTGCGCCATGTAATTGAATGTGGTTATCACACTTGTGGGCTGGTGGTCTAACTTAAAAACTGGTATATGTTTCATCTTTGTATTTTACTTCTAAGGGTGTAAATTAGGGAGTGTGTATTTATATGGGTGGTTCGTCAATTTAGCCAGAAATTACATGAAATTACAATTATATAATTGAGCAAAGGTTTGGTACTACAGGACATAAAACAACTTAAATGAACTGTAAAATAGAATTTGCACGTTCACCGCCCTCTATCGGAAAAACCGTTCAGCGTATAAAATTATGTTGTATAAAATAAGTCGTAAATTTTGTACACTACAATTTCTTTGTATACTTTACCATCTTCGGAGCAATAGAAACTGAGATAATCGCGAAAAACTGATTTTGGGACATTTGACCTTGAATAACTTACAATGCCGACACGAGATTTTATGAGAGTTTTGACATAGTAAAAATAAATGTTTTGAGACAACATTAGGAACGCTTCAGTGAAGGTATATATACCAAAATCAAGCTTAGTATCTCTAACTCCTTTTCACCTTGTCTGGTGTGTTTAAATTGCTGGCCTATTAATCTATACTAATATTATAAAGAGGTAAAGTTTGTGTGTTTGTTAAATTGTCAGGGGTAATCTCGGAATCTACTGCACCGATTTTAAAAATTCTTTCACTAATAGAAAGCCACATTATCGCTGAGTGGCATAGGCTATATAAAAAACCGAAAAATTAAAAGGTTTTTACGTGGTAGTCCGTTTTGTAAAGAGAATCGGAGAAAAACTCATCGTTATACGTGAAGGCCACAGCAGCGCGGCATCGGCGCGCGATGGATTCGGCTTATTTCGGTTCGCGTTCGTGCTCACTTCGGAAGAAGGAGGCGTGACCTTCCTTTTACATCTGAGAGGTAGGTACCCGCGCGGCTCATTCGCGCGGTCGGCTCTTTACGCAGCGGACGTCCCCAAAATTGAATTTTTCGTATCACACTTATACTAATATTATAAAGAGGTAAAGTTTGTGTGTTTGTTAAATTGTCAGGGGTAATCTCGGAATCTACTGCACCGATTTTAAAAATTCTTTCACTAATAGAAAGCCACATTATCGCTGAGTGGCATAGGCTATATAAAAAACCGAAAAATTAAAAGGTTTTTACGTGGTAGTCCGTTTTGTAAAGAGAATCGGAGAAAAACTCATCGTTATACGTGAAGGCCACAGCAGCGCGGCATCGGCGCGCGATGGATTCGGCTTATTTCGGTTCGCGTTCGTGCTCACTTCGGAAGAAGGAGGCGTGACCTTCCTTTTACATCTGAGAGGTAGGTACCCGCGCGGCTCATTCGCGCGGTCGGCTCTTTACGCAGCGGACGTCCCCAAAATTGAATTTTTCGTATCACACTTTCGACATTCATTAATTTTATTTTCGGTACAATAAAAAAAAATCTTTTAAGTTTATATAGTTTTCATTTAATTTAGGTTATAGATAGGCATTAAGTTTGTTTCATGTAGATATTAATTTAGGTTATAGGTAGGTATTAAGTTTGTTTTGTGTAGATATTAATTTAGGTTATAGGTAGGTATTAAGTTAGTTTCATGTAGATATTAATTTAGGTTATAGGTAGGTATTAAGTTTGTTTCGTGTAGATATTAATTTATTTCTTACGAACGCTGCCTTAACTATGAAAGATATATATTTTTGAACAGTATGCCCAACGAAGTGGGCACGGGTCAGCTATAGGAATAATAAAGAGGGACCTCATGTTTCATTCACCTTCTATCGTGAAAACTGTAAAGGACAATACGATATGGAATGATGCTGAATTACTCCCTAGCAAGCATCGCTAAGCTTTCGGTCACTAACAATCAATAATTTCCATATAAGTAGACAGCCAATTATGAGGTGTGTCTATATAATTTATACTTATTCTGCCGCATAGTGTAGCTAAAACCACCTAATTAACTACTAGTTTCCGCGCGTGACTCCGCCTGCGTGGTACCTACGTCGATAAACAGTAGGTTATGACTTATGACTTTTTTCAGTTCTTGAACCATTTCCATTTCAGTTCAGCAGTTAAGTCGTGAAGACGTAACGTTCAGATATATAGACCGACAGAGTTACTGTCGAATTAATAAAAGGATTATCGCCTATAATATGTCTTTTAAGTACAGTGGCAGTGGTCAGTTTGCAGTATATCAACGCTTTTGAGCTTATATACATTTCTGTCAGATAACTTATCGTAAGCTAGTAACCGTAGGAGTCTGCCCATAGTAACTAATATAATAATAATAATTTCATTTTTACATATTAACTAATTAAAGATTGAATAAAACCTCAGTTGATTGAAATGATATACGTTTTCGATTATTTTAGAACTGCATACCTAGTTGCTTCTTATTTTTATTTGTGTATTACTCCTTTATTGTAAGTTTTTTCATTATTTGTTTCTGTTTTATTTTTAGCTATCTTTTGCCTTCTACCTACATAATACAGATATGCCGACTAGTCGGCCACAATTTGTTTGTGTGCCGCAGTTGCAAAATGCAAGGATGGTGTAAGAAAGAAGACATACGAATGTGTGGCCACACTCAATGACTAATGGTTAAATCATGCTGTTACGAGGAATTTCGAAAAAAAACCCAATAGGTTTAATAAGTTGGTTGCCCGTCTCGTAATCAAATTGTCTTGTTTTAAAAAGAAACGGGTTTATCGAGGCAACTTAGCTTCATTTCCATCAAGTTTCGTATTTTAATCACGCTGTATAAAGATCACAGAAACGAAACAGAAAGTTATGTCTTGTTATCTAAATTTACTCAGCGACTGTCCATGAAATACTCGTGACTGCATAATTAGGTAATTATGTGTAGGTACCTACTCTTCTTATAGATACAGGATGTTGAACATTATATTATGCCTATATGGGCTGAAATATTCACACTGTTTACCCTCTCGTGAGTCGTGACACCAATAACTTATTAATCATCACAATAATACCCAATGACTAAGACTTATTCATAAAGATTTTGCTTTCAATACTTTGCAGTTCGTATATACAGAGTTAACACAACTTAAACAATTATTATGTACTTAAGTAAAAATTTATCAAACAATACACTTACGTCGTCTGGTGGAAATTCGTAGCATTCTGCTATCTTCTGATACAATTCTTTGACGTTAGAAAAGCCCGAAATGAGACCAAGGGGACTTCCATGTGCTTGTTGACAGTGAAACACCAACTGCGACTTCTGTCCATTATTATTGTCCACTCCGTTTGATTGCTGAACAGTATCCTCCACGGGAGGCTGTGGCACTGGAGGTGGCGCGTATTTAGGCGCCTTCTTCTTAAACAACGACATGGTAAAAGAGCACTACGTAACGGTAATAAGATTTCCTTTAGCACGAACGTCAGTGCGCACACATTCTCTAACCGTGCACAATACAATTTTAATCACTTCACAGTCGCTTATCTTGAGAGAACTTTAAAATATATCGTCGCGTCATAGCACATGATAAGTTATCACTGAATAGCGATATTGGGTATGATTGTGGCGTATAATCGGGAGTAGAGTCGGAACGCGGCGCGGCACAGAGCGCGCGCGATACAAGCAAACAAACGACTGACTTACTTTCCGCTGCCTGCTCAATGCTGTGACGGCCGCAGCCGACGGGTTCGGCCTGACGGACGACGACGCGAGTACGCGACCGTGCGCCTCATGTCTGCCATTGGTTATATTATACGTCATCAGTTGATAATATAACAGATGCGGCAGGTTCTTTTCGAGTTTTAACGGTCTGAGAAGCACACGGTTAATATTTGAAAACTATATAAGTATCTAAGTAATATCAATATTCTATGGTTACATAGATGAGTCTAATACACCGAGCCACTTTTGTAAATGTAAATCCCTGGCAACTGTGTGATTCATTGTAAATGAATTGAGACTGAGATTAGGGCATGCAGAACCGGATCCTGTTCCGGATTTTCAGATGCCAGGTTCTAGAACGGCACTAGAACCGGGTAGAACCGGTTCCGGATAACAAATAGTAAATAACACATAATTTAATAGATATAACAAAATAAATAATGTAAAATACAAAATCGTATGGAGTAAGGTCCCGCTAAACACAAATTTTCCCCTTTTTTTATTTAATTGTGACATTTTAATTACAAAATTACAAATTATCAAGCTAATGGCTTCGTTTCAAATCCGCTCACCAAGTACATGATTCTGAGACTCCTGGTGCTTAAAATTTTCATCGGGAAATGCCACACATCGGCATTTTGAAAAATTACACACTTTACCTTGAGTTACTTCAAACTTAACTATTTGGATTTTTTACGTTTTAGTCGTAAAAAATCCAAATAGTTAAACATAACACTCATTGTGTATGAAATCGTTGTGCAGCAACCGATTATTAGTAAAAAAACAAGAACCGGGGAACCGGTTCTACTGCTTTCAGAACCGGATCTACACAAGCCTTAAAATACCCAGGGTATACCCGGTTCTCACAGAACCGTAAAGCATAGTTTATAAATACCTATGCTTATTTTTGCTAATTTTCACATTTGAACCCTTTTTGTATTTGTGAAAACACTAATAGAGATTGAACTCTCAGAACGCCTGATATTTTATTATGATATCATAATTAACACACTTCTAAGGTTTGCTTTATTTTTCCATACGGTACCGTATACCTGATTCCACCTGGCCTGCTATTAACGAACTATGTTCGCGAGGACACTCTCTAGGAGTTAGTTAGCAACCATTGCTTATTTTTAATTCTTCACAACTTTTTCGTTCAAATGAAGTATAAATTTTTTAGAAATATGTATAGCTAAAATTCACAAAAGTAAGGTAATTTATGTTAATTATAACACTCAATTTCATTTATAGAAGCTAGAGGTAGCATGAAGGTCATGTTTTGGACTCAAATAGCACCAGATTTTAATATTTAAGCACGTATTTGAAAGGGAAAAGCGTCTGCAATGCTTCACTCTTTGTGTACTCTGAGACTTCACTATTTCCAAACTTATTGGCATCAGCTGACGGCCTTTCTACTGCTGCACACGCTGCAGCTGATTGAGGTTTTCGCACTCTTAATATTTTCAAAAGTCACCTCCCTAAATTTCATGGGACGCGACGATCTATATTTTTATTGTAAGTATTTAATTACACGACAGTAACCGAACCGATGCATATTCCTTTCTCCACGTAGCAGCTGAGGATTATTGTATTGCTCAGTCAATATGCACTCAAATACTCTCAATTATTTTTGTTATAGTTTCAGATGGCGTACTATTACTTTTATAAGCTTCAGTAATACGTATTTGTATTTGGACTTGCAGTGAGATTTTCTCTTCTTCAACCTCTTAGCTAACTTTATGCCGAAATTAACCATGCGGGTGAAATTTAGTTTGTAAATTTCCATAATTTGTTTCTTAGTTGGATAGTCGATTTAAGAACAAAGGTTATGAAATATATAACATCACACTACCATTAATAAAAATGTCGCGCGGATCGTTGCGTTGTAGTCAGCGAATGTGAAGAGCAGCTAGCATAAAATCACGCCTACATTATCCAGAAGAATGTGGTAGAGGTGTAAACACACTTCATCTGTTAAGTTTAGGTAACAGGTAGGGCGTGCAAAACCGGAAGGTCTTCAAAACCGGTTTTGAAATCCAGTTTTGAGAGCCCAAAACCGAAAACCGGTGTTAGCCCCGGTTTTGGCAACAATTTTCTAATGATTATATAGTAGAATTTTACCAAGAAAACCAATTCCTAGATACTCACAAATTCTAAAAATAAAACGAATTGTACGATATATCTCTTTTTAATCAATTATTTATGCCAACCAATATCAAATATACCACATTAATAGTTTGGATAACATGAACTTAAAATAAGATGAAGATTATCTAATTGAGATCAAATCAACAACAAGTCAGTTTGGGTACATATAGTAGCAACCTAACAATTCTACCATCAAGAATAATATATTTTCAACATACAAATCACATTACACACCATCATCATTATTATGAAACTAAGCACAGCCACAATTACCATACCTACTATTACCTACGTCTCAATTTCTTTAAACTCGCTCTTTAATTACAAACTAACAACATAACAAGTTAACAACAACATTATTATAGGATTCATATTAGACTATAAAACGAGATCAAAAATCAACTGTGTACGTAACTACGTACAGTGTGCAGTGTGTGCACCATATCGGCGAGTGTATTTGGGCAACAAACAACGCGGGTGGGTAGGCGGGACGGGACGCGGGGGACGCGGGTCGCAGCGCAGCGCAGTTGAGCGCAGTAGTCACGTGACTCACGTGACGTGAGTCACACCACGTCGCGGGTGCAAGGGTCGCGGACGCAGAGGGAGAAGTGTAAGTGGTAAAGGTTGTGTATGGAAATTTGATGAGTGCGTTCGAAAAAGTTCATTTAAATCAAAATGTAAATATATAATTCAATAACGAAAAAACCGGTGGTAGCCCCGGTTTTGTCTGTCAAAACCGGTTTTGTAAAATTAGTAAATGTCTTCCGGTTTCCGGTTTTTAGCAAAACCGGTTAACCGGTTTTGCACGCCCTAGTAACAGGTGATAGGCGGTGAGCTTATCGCCATCCAGCGGGCACAGTTCTAACTTTACTACTATTTAAGAATTTCTTAACAGAAAAACCCATATCAGTTTATCTCGACCCAGAGCTCGTGGACAGAGTCGCATACACTAACCACAAGACCAACGAGGCTGTATGTTCATTCTACAGGCGCACATATATAATGGTCTTTGAGATACACGAATTCGCAAAACGTTACTCCAGCGGGAAACGCAATATCTCGAAAACCTGAAGACGCACAAATTATATTTATGGCGCACAAATATAAGCTCTCTGCCCATGTATATGTATTTTATATCTCCGATGATTGGTCTAGAATTTTCTTGCTAGAACAACGTTACTCCAGCAGGAAGATTGATTTTAATTCGATTCTAAACAGTTTGATTAAAATTAATCTGAGCCCCGGTTATTCAAATCATTGTAATTAGTATAATTTAGTATTATTTATTATTTACTTTTATATCATTTTTTGTAATGTTTTGACGTGTTCAAGCGCCTCCTGGGGCCTATGAAAATAAATGATTTGAATTTGAAGAAATCGTTTTTACGTTTTTTTTTCAAAACTACAAGACGCACAAATTTTTCCTTTGTTCCCGTTGTGTCACACCATTTTGTGTAACACTGTTACCCATTGGTAAAAAAATTACCGATTAGTAACACTGTTACTCAAAGCCACATTTTTTTTCCCTTTGAGTGACAGTGTTACTCAACAGAACGCTGTGTGCCCGTTTAGTAACACCTTTTTGTGTAAAATCATTGTTCATATACATCGTGAGTTAATACGCGGTGGGACCACAACAATCTAGACTCAATAATTTTAGCCTGTTGTCTGCAACCTATTACGTAAATAATAGGGGTTATTTATCGAAAACAAAATGCGCCAAAGAGTTTTTTTTTCAATAATGAGTCAATAAAACCATAGAAATCAAAAATATATTATTTGATAAGTAAAACCATTTAGAGTATTTTTAATGTCACTGAAAACACACAAATAATAATATTTTCACCACACCAGCACGAAAAAGATTGCTTGCTTGCCAGAATTCAGTGAGTAAAAACCGTTTTTACTCACTAGTGAGGCAAAGTGATTCAAATTTCGAAACATAAAATCATTCTAACGAATAGGCGCTGAAAAAAAAACAAAGCAGCCACCATGTAGGTTAGTAATAGACATTGACATCAATTTTATTAAATAACTACAAACGATACGTTTTAATTATTTTAAATTATATAAATATACGCTTATTTAGTATTGTCATGGTTTTATATTCGTGATTAAATTAATTAAAATCGGGTACTTAATATTAGACTCTATGAATAAATGTTACGGAACGAATTTCCGAACGAACGATTTAAAAAAAAAGTCTGTGTCAGTCATCGCGGGCAACTATAAATTGTTTTCAGTTTATGTTTAATTGTTTGGAACTTTTTAACAAAAAAATAGTGAATCCAGTGATGAAGAACTTTGTAGAACTCCAAAAGAGTTGCGACAACTTGCTTCTAACACAGAAATTCGCTTTTTTACCAGAAAAACGTGAAAAGTATTTGAAATTGTACAACATATTTTATTAGTGGCGACTTACAAAAGGCCCTAAAACGCATTCTGAATGGTATCACTGTCGTATTTCATGGAATTATTCCAGGTTAAGCAATCGAGTACGTGTTTATTTAAATCTCATTATTTTCTCACTGGAAGAGGTGAAAAGTTTTGTATGTAACGCGTAAGAAAAATTTAATTTCCAGTTCGTGACCTCTTAAAATATTTTGCTTGCGAAGTAGTCTTTATTAAAATCACTCGCTACGCTCGTGATTCAATTTAAGACTACTTCGCAAGCTCAAGATTTAAAATTGGCACTCAAAACAGAAATATAAACTTTTTCTCACTTGTACCATAAATAACTATTATACACATAAGTCATTGCAGAAATCATAATCAAATTTATACCTGTAGGTACCTATACTTTTTTCGTTTTCGTATCTTAAATCATAATTGAAGAATGCTACATACCTCCTCCTAAAATTAATAATATGAAAATATGTCTGTAGGCGTTATTTAAAAATATCACAGTAAATCATAATCTTAATTGAAATGTCAGTTCCAAAAAGATTCTGTGTGCTATTGTGTAATTACCATAATCAAACTTGAATCGTAGATTAATACTCTTTCAATGCCGCAAAATCTCTAGAACGTGGCCAACTGTCACAGAACCTTCTATTAATTCGAGCTGTGCTTCTTGTATGAACTCATCATTGATTACAGTGTTCCGAGACCGTTTTCTTTTTGGCGTCACATTATTCTTTTTTTGAATATTACGCACAGTGTAAAGCGAGGAATCTTCTTTAAGCACGTGCAATAGTTGTATCAAATTTGGTGCTTTTTTTCCAACGGCTTTATTTAGTTTGTTATGCCACCCTTCCAGAAAGTTGGTGGTACGATGAGTATCTCCATATACACACCACACTTTTATAAAATCATCGCGTAACCACTGTTTCTCCATGTATTTGATGAATTTTTTGATTTGTATATCTTCGCCAATACCATATCTCTTGTAAATGTAAGCCCATCCCTCCAGAATTTTTTCTTCGGGTAACAATGGTAAAACAGCACAGAGCCCTACCAGCCGCATTTGTTTTGGATTCAGTCTGTCCAGCTCTTTACCTTTTTTAAAAATTGCTTTATTATAGTGAAAATAACAACCTTTTATAATAGCCGAAGAAAAAACGGGTTTGACGCATTTGGTGCACTTCTCAACTTGTACACCATGCTCAAATGGTGCACTTAGCAACTGGTGCACTTCTCATATGGTACACTTCGCAACTGGTGCACTTCTCATATGGTGCACTTCGCAATTGGTGCATTTCTCAATCGGTGCACTTCGCAAAAGGAGCACTTTTTTAGATGACTGGAGATTATCTTAAAATGAAAGAATCTTTGGTTTTACGCAGGTATAATCAACAACTAACATCCTTTCAAGTAGGTACACACACTTACTTAAACTTAAATAATTTTCAATATTAATATAAAAAAGTCACTCAAAAGTAATAACAATATGAATAACAAACAAATAACAAATATGACAGAAAGATTTCCTTAACTCAAAATAATTATAATAATGACAAAGTGATTATGCTATATTAAACAAACAGGGTAGGTGTTTTTATTTTGTAGAACGGTAACCCAATATGCATGCGATATAAAAATAAATGAGGGTAGTTAGAACAAAAACACAACTGTCAAGACCAGTGGCGGCTGGTAGGTAATCGAACTGGTGGTTCACTTTACTTGCTCACTAAGTATTAGGATTAGGGAATGCTTTGGATATTGCTTCTATAATCAGAATCTAGCTGATTACGAATGTTGACCGTGCCTAACACAGACGAACTCATCACATTTTGTAGGTGTACTTGCGAAGAATCATGTTTTTTTTATTTTTCACTCAAATGCGTCAAATCCTTAATTGCAGTTTCTGTCCAAATCGATTCGCCGCCAAAAATAATGCAAGGAAAACAAAAGAATGCATTAGGACGCTCACATCCACACAGCCATTTCTTTCTATTATACATTTCACTTTTAAAACTTCGCGTAAATGCTTTATTTTTCGATTTGCACTCTTGTAACTATAAGTCGACTTTATTTTGAAAAGTTTTGTTAATATAATCAATGTTTAAACTCATTTTCAATCACAACACACACTGTATTCACTGTACAGAATAGAAAAAAAACATAAAACAATTACCGCGTCACAGATACAGAGAAATTAATGATAACGAGAGAGTGTCAAATCAAATGTCACTGTCGTTTCCCGCCGAACGGACGAGGCCGACCGCGCGGCCGGCCGGCGATTTTCGGCGATCCTCGGGGGCTCTCGGCAATCTTCGGTTCGCTCGTGCGGCGCTCGAAAACCGACTTATTACTCGGTACTTTTCTATGAACTATCTTTTATTTCACGCGTCGCGCGTATTAGCTCACAGTTCATACAAGTTGTATTAGCAGTCCTCGTGCGCTCGCCGTAGCGCACGAGCAGGTAAAAGAAGTCTTAATAGATAAGCAAGGCGCTTTTATTTTTCGTCAATCGTTATAATCGGATTTTTTCTTTTGTTATATTATGTTTTAGTAGGTATGTATGTTTAAGAAAAAATATTAAAATGGTAATTTTAAACAAAAGATGAAGAATTATAATGTAATTTTTAAATCTTTGAAATTGGTGGTTCAGCGCACGAGCGCACTTAAGGTACAGCCGCCACTGGTCAAGACTACGGCAGCAAGAAATTTAGTTAACCGATGGTTTTATTCAGTGTGTTGTTTTGTGTTTTATTAAACATTTAAGTTGAAATTATATGCACATATTTTTATTGTATAGATAATCAATACGAGTTTTAGTGTTCATGATGGATGAAGAGGACGTTCGATTTGATACAAATCAAAGGGGTAATATTACTCTTATATGCGGTGAACATATACACAATAAAAAGAAGACCAATAAAAGGACTACTTTGTGGACATGTGCAAACAGGAAACATTGCAATGGTTCAGTTACCTATGATGTAACAAGGAAAATTGTTATAAGAAAATCTGCACATACTTGTGATGGGCAAGACAATACTACAAATAAAATACATAATCATATATCGTTTTTAAAAAGGCCGTATGCAATGATTTTAGGCCAGTCCAAAAAATATTTGAGGAGAATGATGCAAAGTTACGCAGCATTGTTGAAAATAACCTTGTTACATCATAGGTAACTGAACCATTGCAATGTTTCCTGTTTGCACATGTCCACAAAGTAGTCCTTTTATTGGTCTTCTTTTTATTGTGTATATGTTCACCGCATATAAGAGTAATATTACCCCTTTGATTTGTATCAAATCGAACGTCCTCTTCATCCATCATGAACACTAAAACTCGTATTGATTATCTATACAATAAAAATATGTGCATATAATTTCAACTTAAATGTTTAATAAAACACAAAACAACACACTGAATAAAACCATCGGTTAACTAAATTTCTTGCTGCCGTAGTCTTGACAGTTGTGTTTTTGTTCTAACTACCCTCATTTATTTTTATATCGCATGCATATTGGGTTACCGTTCTACAAAATAAAAACACCTAATAAAAGTACTTGAAAATTGTATGTTTGTTTAATATAGCATAATCACTTTGTCATTATTATAATTATTTTGAGTTAAGGAAATCTTTCTGTCATATTTGTTATTTGTTTGTTATTCATATTGTTATTACTTTTGAGTGACTTTTTTATATTAATATTGAAAATTATTTAAGTTTAAGTAAGTGTGTGTACCTACTTGAAAGGATGTTAGTTGTTGATTATACCTGCGTAAAACCAAAGATTCTTTCATTTTAAGATAATCTCCAGTCATCTAAAAAAGTGCTCCTTTTGCGAAGTGCACCGATTGAGAAATGCACCAATTGCGAAGTGCACCATATGAGAAGTGCACCAGTTGCGAAGTGTACCATATGAGAAGTGCACCAGTTGCTAAGTGCACCATTTGAGCATGGTGTACAAGTTGAGAAGTGCACCAAATGCGTCAAACCCGAAAAAACGATACCAATAGCCTTCATCATTGCTTTTTCGTAGTCCACTTTAAATGTAGTAGGGAGCCAATTAGGTATTTGGGATAGTATAAGTCTAAATAAGATGACGTAAGTAGATGTAGTCCGGTCACTTAACAAAGCATATACCAAAGGTATAATGTTTGTGTGGTCGACATTGCTACCTATATCTCCATGTATCGTGTACAACTCAGCAAATGGAGTGGGACAACTTCTAAAAGTGCCATCACCAAAAAATTCTGTTAATTCACTCATGGTTTGCCTCGATTCCAGTGCAGAAAATACCAAAATTCGTTTGTTATCGTCTAAATAATCGGCTAATATTGTTTATAATGTATATAACTATTGTAAGATATGTGTAAATACATAGAGTACATAAAAAAAGCAGGAGAGAATGTCACATAGAAAATGATTGAAGCACCAAAATGGCAGCGGTCTGTTTATGTGTGCGTGTGTTAGGGGTTACCAGCCATGAGAAATATTACCCACATTTTTACAATAATTTAAATAAATATTTTAGAGGTTTAGTTCTTATATTTTTTTATTTGCTGCTTTTTACCATCAAACATGATATGGGTAGTTTTATACTACCGTGGCCAAAAACCAAACAATATAAAACAACTTTATGATTGAATTTCGAAACAAAGTTGATTTTATATTTCTAGCAGTCGATGCGGGCCTGCAGCTGGAAGTTGTTTGTTTTTATTAAGGGAATATGTACAAAATTCGTTGCTCTGGGCACTCCTGACGCAAGGCAGCGAAGATGCTTTAGTGCAGCTACCCAGTTTTTGGAAAATATTTTAAAATTACGACTCCTACGGCGCTTCCTGATTCTTAGATGGTGAAGATGCTTTAGTGATATACAGGGTGTCCCAGTTTAGGACCTGGAGCCGAAATTGGATAGTAGGGTAAGTTATGGCAGTTATCAAAAAAACAAAAATTCTCCATTACATAAACTATCAGAAAGTGCTTGAAAACGTCAACAAAATGTACAAACCAAATAAAATATCTAAGTTAAACTAAACCAACAATCACGAAGCTTAGATTCACTTACATGCGATTTTTCAATATTTCAAATAAATATTGGCAAATAAAAAATAAAGAAAAAAATAATAATAAACTTAACTAAGAAATAAAAAGTTTTAGATTAAAGTACTGGTATTTATTAATTTAATACTTTATTTAAAACAATATACTATTGTTTTACCTTTTTTGGTACGGCAAAGCTGACAATGCGAATAAGTCCACCTTTTGTTTTATAAACATAAATCAATTTCCTCGAAGTGTATACTGCAGACTACACTATATTTTGATGGATACCAACTGTTATCATTTCTGCAGTTTCTAATTATTTTTATCCAATAATTTTTCCATGCGTCGTTTGCAGCAGGAAATCTATAAAACATAGAATAATAATTTATACTAAATGTATTATACTACTAAAAAATATTTACCCAAATTCAGGGTAAATGAAAACATTTATTGACTGTCAACACTGATAGTTTTGGTATATTTTTTTACGAAAACAATATAATTTCGGCAATAAGCTGAATATATTACTTGCTTACCTATGAAAAATGATCCCCTGGTTTTTTTTTATCGAGGCGCTATGGTTTCGGCAGCTTTTCACAACACAAGACGACATTTTTAATTATTTTACTTGAACATCCGAGCAACAGCACAGTCCAAAGCGTAATGGCGGGCGATTGACTTACTATTGTGTCAATGTGTGTGTTCTGTGTGTACGTGTGACTTACTATGGGTGCTTCAGTAAGTGTTTCAAGAGACGGAGTCCTGCCTTTTTTTATGTAGTCAATGTGTAAATATTAAAATTAGGATATCTCTGTTTTTGTAAATATTAGCTATAAGACTTATTTCAATTTTTGTAGCCCGCCTATCGGGGCCAATTGTAAAACTTAACCTAATCATATTAGTTGCCGAGTAACCTGGCATAGGTACACACGGCCACAAATCGAACAGATACGAACCCGCGCGATCCTTGGTTATGAAGCAGCGTCTAATACTACTAAACCAAACAGGTCGTCCTACTTCATTATTTTATTTCTGAACAAAGCAATTTCTCGTTTAAATTACTTGATAAGTAGGTAGGTACTTACTTTTATTCTCATAAGCTCTTTGCATATCTTTCGTTTTATGCACGTCCATACTGTCAATCCACTATTGTGTTTTCTTCTGACATAGTATTGATGTCCACCACGCAAAAGAATAGTGCCTCCTTTTCTTTTAATAAACACAAACTCATGATCACTACATGAACTTCTACCAGCAATTCCCGACATATCCGACACACGACGCAAAAACTAAATCAGTAGGTATCTGTTTTCGAATTAGTGTGACAGTGGTTGTACTTATCAAAAAATATATTTTTAATTTCTATGGTTTTATTGACTCATTATTGAACAATAAACTCCTTGGCGCATTTTGTTTTCGATAAATAACCCCTATTATTTACGTGATAGGTTGCAGACAACAGGCTAAAATTATTGAGTCTAGATTGTTGTGGTCCCACCGCGTATTAAGTCACGATGTATATGAACAATGATTTTACACAAAAAGGTGTTACTAAACGGGCACACAGCGTTCTGTTGAGTAACACTGTCACTCAAAGGGAAAAAAAAATGTGGCTTTGAGTAACAGTGTTACTAATCGGTAATTTTTTTACCAATGGGTAACAGTGTTACACAAAATGGTGTGACACAACGGGAACAAAGGAAATTTTTTATGCGGCGCACATTTACAGCAGATTGCGCACTAATTATACGTTCTACTCATATCACTCTAGGTGACACTTTCTTGCTGGCGTAACGTACACGCTGGGAGTCTCATTTATTTATTTATTGTGGTACAAGAAACAATTCCACCACATTAGGTTTGGTAATTAATTTACCAAAACTTTAAAACACAGCAACACTAGCAACACTTTCAACACCAATCGCAGTTCAGTGGATAAGCAACCTAAAAAGGAACATTTAATTTGAAATGAAAGATACATGTGTTTTTAGATTTTATTAGTTAAGCGAAAATCTACGACGAGGCTACAGCTTTCTTAGGGGTAGGTTTGCCCTCCTTGAAGCCGTTGCGGAAACGCCTCCTCACGATTTTAAGGTGACGCATGCGGCCGGTTCCGGTGGTCTTCCTGCGCTTAGCCTTCACTGACCAGTGGTCTGAAAATAACAAATTAATACAAATCAGTACATAAAAAACTTAAGAAAATTTAGTGAGGGATATTAAAATATGTAACACTATCCATGCCACCATGGATAGTGTTTCTTATTTACTCAAAGAAATGTATTTAATTATTATCAATAAACATAATATATTTAATTATTTTTCAAAATTTAAAGGAATCAATTACAGTTGACATCTCTACATTATACAAAGAGATACCGAGACAATGAATATCACTTCAATCTGTGTTGAATGAGCATGTTCTTTAGGTAACAGTTTCCATCCACTTCACCTTGACTTTATAGCCTAATTTAAATCAAAATTTTTATGCCTATTCTAATATTATGTAGTTAAAAAGAAGCTTTTCCACGAAGGCCTCCCAAATATTAAATTAAGTTTTCAATGTTTTAGGTGATATAATTTACATAAAATAAATAATATACAGAAACTTAAATCATTAGCTCTCAAAAACTTATGTTGAAAGATTTCATGTATGGAGCTTTGCAAGAAACTTGAATCACAAAAGGATAGAGATTTTACAAACAAGGCAAGGATTGGAAAATTTACAGGTATACACCGGTACGGTACTGGTATACCTCTACCATTTTCAATCCCTGCTAGTAGGCACTTAGTCTAGATGTGAGTAAATTTTGATTATAAACCTTCATATTGTGACAAAATAACACAAAGTTCTGTTTAATTTATTTATATTTATTTGAATTATTGAATGGGATTATAATATGCGTGAATGCTACAATACTAACATAGCTATTTAAGACCTTTGTTACTAACATTATATGGACAATTTAAAGTCTGAAATAAATGCATTTTATTTATTTTATTAATTAAGCAATTTTCTTAACTACATATTGTATTTAAGGATCTTTTGTCTAAGGTGCTCATACTTGGATTTTGTTGACAGTGCTTTTGTAACATGACTTAAAATCAATATCAGTGAGTAATCTTTGCCACTATAACATTATAATAGGTAGCCAGCATTATGCTGAAAAAGCCTATCATAGAAAGATATAAAAGAGAAATTGAATGTTAAACTTGAAGGAAGGCCAAGGTTTATAAAGCTTAAGTATAAATATAAATGAATTAATAAATTTGGATTTTATTTTATATTAGATAGAACGCCAGAAGCAATTACACTATCCAATGGTCCCAATGACAAGGCCAAATACACACATTCACTCACACAAGCACACCCAGTCTCAGAACAAATATTTGTGAATCACACAAAGATTTGTCCCATGTAGGGATCGAACCCACAACACCAGTGCAGTGGAGAGTGGCGAGGCAACCGCTTAAACCAATAAGTAAACAATTGATACTGTTGTAACAGCTTTATTATTAAAAATACGGGTTACTCACGTTATTTTAGCCGGGATAACAGCCCAGTTGATGAATCTACGTATTAGATTCGAAACTAGTCGGCATATCCCGGCTAAATTAACGTGAGTAACCCGTATTTTCAATAATAATGTCTTCACCTCACGTCGGTTTTAATAATATTATTGTTGTATCAGCTGGATACATTGTATAGAAATCTTCTCTTGTTCATAATTTTATTATTAATAAGTCAACTAAATGTCTTTATCTATAAAATAAATGATAAATCAGTAATAAGCTATAACTGCATTTACCAATTGAGATATGAGTTAACTTTTTGGGTCAAATGAACTAATAACAGTTTTGTTGCACATCTAGTTTTAAGGGAATTAGAAATAATGTAAGTTATTAAGGGAATTTAAGGAAACACCAGTGTCCATTGATAATGTATCACATGTCAATAGGATATGGATAGTGTCATTTTGAGTCATTGTACACAAGCACTGCCTACAACATCCAAGTATGAGCAACTTTTTTTTTTTTTTTTATTCTGCCCACAGCGAACGATGGTAAGTGGAGTACAGCCCATGGACATCAACAATCCACAAAAGCAGATTATAGATGCGTCGCTGCAGCTGAGGACTACAGTGTTATGCCTCATGTGCCAGTAATTTCATGGCCTAATCTCACCACCAAACCGGAACACAGTAATGTAAGCACTACTATTTGGCGGCAGGTTAAAGGTGAGACGGTGGTGCTGCCGCCCTCGAGCTCATTCACAAGAGCTCTACCAACAGCAACTGAGGCAAAAGATGTTTAAACAACATGTAGTCGATAAAATTGCTTATTTTAATTTTACTCACATACACTGAAACCTACCATAGAATACCATAACAACCTAAAATTTAAGCCACCATCACAGATAGATTTATTTTTATAATTTTAATGAATTTTTAAGTTCTGCACACACTGAGAGTTAAATAACACAATAAATGAAAAAATATATTACATTTTAACGTAATTAGCCCAATTGTTACTTAAAAATAGAAAATAAACACATGTGTAGTGTGGTAGTAGATCTGTCATTGACATTTAAATTGACTAAAATAATATTGTAATGACTTATAACAAATATATAGTAATAATGCCATCATCTAATCGTGTAATAGGTAACAAATCAGAACCTAAAACAATGAAACAACAAAGTCTTAGAATATAGTAAACAAGGCCGGCATGAATGGTACTTACAGGAACGCAGCTTAGCTGCAGGGTATCCGCACTGTGCACATTTGGATTTCTGGATGTGGTACGATGATCTACCACACCTTCTGCACAAGGTGTGTGTCTTATTACGACGCTTACCAAAGCTTGACGTACCCTTCGTCTGAAATACACATTAAAGGTTATGTTAAAATCTTGCGTGCATTTCACTAATATATGTCATATCCATTCTATATCGTTAAATCACAGTTTAAAAAACAATTTAAGGAACAAAATGTTCATTAAATATTGAGATTATTTAGGATAAAAATTACAAAAACTAATAGCCTACCATCTTGTCACAATTTGACAAGCCAAGAGAATACAATACTGTCAAAATAGGATAATGACACTTCTTAGAGTTACCAGTTTATTGAAGTGTTTTTTTACGGAAAAGCTACTAGTGTAAAAAACTTAAAATGTGCAAAAATAGTCGATTTGGTAACAAGGTCTGTTAATGTAGGGGCTCAAGCAGGAAAGAAATATCGGTATTAAACACAATGGTTATTTTATTTTAATTAAAACATCTATGGCGTAATTTACAGCAATGCATCAGTGTCTATCAAATTCAAATTCAAATTCAAATCATTTATTTTCATAGGCCCCAGGAGCTAGAACACGTCAAAACATTACAAAAAATGATATAAATTTAAATAATAAATAATACTAAATTATACTAATTACAATGATTTGAATAACCGGGGCTCAGATTAATTTTAATCAAACTGTTTAGAATCGAATTAAAATCAATCTAAGTACCAGCTCCGATGGGTATTCAAATAATCGTTTTAATAATTTGAACCCCTAAAGTACTTAATTGTCTAAGTTACCAATACGATCATCAACACCCTTCCTCAACAAGAACAACCAAAGTAGCGAGTTACAGACACTATTTAAATAAATTATTAAAATATATATTAATATTAAACCCTTAAAAATATATCAAATAATATTTATAATTATTGTTTTTGATATACGTCGCAGGAGACAGCTTTATGAGGTCTTTAAAAAAAGTAAATTTAGAGATATTTTAACTAGCAATATAACTTAGTATTTTCTATCAAGTATGTGGTATTTTTAAACTCAGTATTTTAAATCAAGAATCAATAATCGACTACACTGAAAGGTTTCACATTTTTGTAATTGTTATATTTAATTTAATAAATTTTAAACAATTAGCATTTGCACAGTGTGTGAACAGAGGGCCCACCAACAAAAACGTAAAGTTTACAATATTTACCACTATTTGTGATCTTTCTTTAGGTTTTAAATTTTTCCTTGTATTTTTTTCTAAAGATTAGCTTATTAATATTTAATGTTCCATGTTATTATCTATTAAGAGATAAATTTATGTGGTCCCTCAGGGACCACAGAAAGACGTTTGTATTTTTTTATTATCTATTCACATTAGGTTTTTTAATGTTGTGTAGATTTATTCATGTTTTAATATATTATTATATATTCTTAAAATATGGGTTTAGGAAATCCAGATCAACCACACTAGTTGTATATAAATATGTACAAATGGTACTCCAACACATAAATGACAAAGAATGTTTAATATGAATTTTGAATTCTACCAACTTTTGCATCATGTTCTGCCACTTTGGCAAAATTTGATGTGACAACTGACAACACTGTTGGCAAGCAAATTAGCGAATCTAGTAATGTAATGTGTAATCTGTGTTGTGTTCTGTCAGTTCTATGTTAACGAAGCAAAGATAATGTAATACTACGTACGTAGATTAACAAAGCAATCAAGTCAAGTCAGTCATTGTCTGTTAAAATTTCAGAATATTGTAATGTGAATTAATTTTACTTTATTAAAGTGCTGCTATTTTATTAGACCCTAAAACACAAGCAAAGTATCTTATCCACTGAATACTTGTGCATATTATTATCATTCAAGAGGTTAACGGTATGGTATAGTTTTTGGTAATATTTACCCATTATCTACAAACATTGTATTTATTCTATAAAATCGTGAAAATTTTAATCTAGCTTTTCTTAAAGTATAAATTCTTTCAACAGACCTGAAATTGAAATAACTCTGTAAAAATTACATTTACTATAGTATATTATTTTAAACATTTTAGATCTGAGAATATGGAACTGCTAGATGTTATGAAAAACCTAACAATAAAGCCAACATCTAGTGAAAGTGAACAGCAATTATTCAAATCCATAGCTGCAGATATAGATGATGTCCCCACTGAAATAATTCTTGTTGAGTATACTGATAAAACATTACTCATTGTTTCACAATATCAGAAGATTGGCAGTATGCTAATGATACAGAAGGACCAAGTTAATTGTCATTTAGGTACTAATGATATTTATTCAACAAAAGTTATTTTTGGTGCTACAGGAGAAGAACTACAAGTTGCAGCGAGGTACTTAGCAGAAGCAATTAAAATATCAAAGCCATTGTGCATTTTCATAAATCTTAAATCATATGACATAGAGACAGTAAAAGCTTGCAAAGATATAATCTTGGATTTAAAAAGTGAATCTGGTAATCCAGAGCTTTAAGATGGCCACAACCAATGTTAAAAGATTTAAAACTGTACATAAATATTATGGACAACTAGTTCTGGGCCCACCAGGTGCTGGGAAAACTACATACTGTTGGAAAATGTCAGACCTCTTGAAAAAACTTGGAAGAAATGTTTTAATTGTAAACTTAGATCCTGCTAATGATTCAATGTCCTACACACCAGACATTGATATAAGAGACCTCATTAATCTTGAAGATGTGATGGCTGAACAAAATCTAGGACCTAATGGTGCTCTGCTGTTTTGCATAGAGTATCTGGAGAAAAATGTAGATTGGCTATTGAACCAAATAAACAGTGAAAATAATACTAACTTCATATTTGACTTACCTGGACAGGTGGAACTCTACTGTCATCATAAAAGTTTGAGCAATATTTTTTCAGCACTAGCCAATGCGGGCAACATCCAATTATGTGTGGTACATTTGATAGATTCTCATCACTGTTCTGATGCTGGTAAATTTATAGCAGCTTTGATGTTATCACTGAGTGCTATGTTAAAAATTGGTCTGCCTCATGTGAACTTACTTACAAAAGCAGATTTATTGAAAAAACACATGGACAAATTACAGTTTGGAATAGATTTCTACACAGAAGTGTTAGATTTGAATTATTTGCTTGATTGTCTAGATACCGACAGTTTTACCAGTAAATACAAAAAGTTAAATGGTGCATTTGTATCTATAATTGAAGATTACAGTTTGGTTACATTTAAACTGGTTAATTTATTTAAGGAAGAAAGTTTACTGAATGTAAGGAATTTAGTGGATAAGTCTAGTGGATATGTATTCAAGGCCGAAGAGGGTCGCCATATAAATAGTATGTTGGCTTGTGCTATGGGTGTAGGAGAACAGGTTGTTTATGATGCAGACTTTGAATAAAATTATTTTTGTACAAATGTGTATGTATTTACTAGCTATTAAATGAAAAATAAAAATTACTTCAATTTCAGGTCTGGTTTTAATAATTAGTTTGGTTTAAGTGCAAAAATATGTGTGCGTCAGAATGGCTAATTGTCTGTGGCGTTGGTCTATGAGAGTTGATTCGAAAATTGCTACATATAATAAATAATTGCTACATAGGATATATATATTGAAATCAAATATTTTTTTTGACCAGCCAGCCTGACGTTCGGTTGGCTGGTCACCTAGTTTAAAGTCAAGCATACAGAGTTTATCAAAATGTATTGCGTCAATAATTGCTACATATTTACTTCATTTCTCTAATTTAGTTGTAACTTCAAACACGTGTTAAATAAAGAATGTAGCAATTATTTAAATTATCCCAAGTAAAAGTACCTGATAATATAATAAAGGCAAATACTTAGTTCTTCCTCTCTTTATCGTCACAAACATCATCATCTTATCAGGCACTTTATCTTGGGATAATTTAAATAATTGCTACATTCATTATTTAACATAATATGTTTGAAGTTACAACTAAATTAGAGAAATGAAGTAAATATGTAGCAATTATTGACGCAATACATTTTGGAAAACTCTGTACGCTTGACTTTAAACTAGGAGGTGACCAGCCAACCAAACGTCAGACTGGCTGGTCAAAAAAATATTTGATTTCTAAATATATATCCTATGTAGCTATTATGTAGCAATTTTCGAATTAACTCTCATAGACCAACGCCACAGACAACCAGCCATTCTGACGCACACAAAAATATCCTATTTTTAAGATACCACATCCAGAAAATATGTCCCAAAAGTACATCAAACTGGTACAAAGTATATGAATCCTGGTAAATTTTAAAATGGGATGCTTTTCTCTTGTTAAATATTTTACAAGAAGGTTTACACCAACCCATATACATTTTTTTTTTAAAACATTGATAATTCTCAGGTAACAATTAGAACGATGTCTAAGAGCGCAAGAGAAATATTCAACAAGCTAATAGAGACGGAAGCAGCTATTGACCAATTACTCAATGACAAGAAATACATCCAAGTTCGGCTGCTTCATCAATACAATGACATCAAAGATGCCACTCAGGTGGTGATAAATCACATTGCAAATTTAGAAGAAACTACTATAACTAATGTGCATAAACGATTACAACTAGAGGATTGAAATAAAATACCATTTTATAGTAATGGAACGTTTTATTTGAAGACAAATACAACTCTTTACAATTTAAATTTCTTCCAATATTTTTGTGTTCACAAACAAAGTAATGAACGATTTTAAATTTTAACATTGCAGGTTAATGTACGTAGGTTCTTAAGTTATAAGTGTTTTCAAAAAGCCACGGTTCCACATTTGCTACTTCAATTACGAAAAATGTATGTTTTACATGACAAGTATTCTAATATATTTTGATTATTATATGTTGATAATCATGACCATTGTCAGCAAACAAATTTTAAAATGTAGATAGTAAATGGTATCATATTGCTGAGAATAATCTAAAACTATAGTGAATAATGGATTTAAAAAGAGAAAAATAAAATCTACTTCTTCCTTTGAATCATATCTAGTTTTAAAGGATGTGATAATGTTTAGCATAGCATGAAAATGGAGATTAACAAAGGTATTTTACAAAAGAATGCTATTTAACATTCATACGAATACCTTTCAGTGATGAACTTGAACATTAAATCTGAAAACATTATCTCCCATATTATAAGATTATTATCTTTTACATGCTTTTACCATTGTTATACATAATTATTAAACAAATCAAAATACATTGAAGTTAAAATTCTAAACGCTAACATGGTGTCTATTTAATAAGCAAGCAATAATTATATAAATGTTTAAATGTATAATATAAAGTGCACATCGCGCAGGGCGACCGCTAGCGAATACTTTGCATAGTGAGCGTGCACTTGCGCACGCGCGTGTGACGCTCTGTGGGCACTCGCCCTCGCCGACGCGACACGGCAGCGTCTGAAGTCAGAGGCGTTACTTTCTTTGCGTTTAGTCATTGGAACAGCGTTGTGGCTGCTGCATGGGTGCACTGCACTCATGTTCTGATCATGTGTTGATTGTTTCTATTCAATCAATTATATGTTATTGTAGCAACATATTTTGTATTTTGTTCTGGCCTGGGTTTTAAAGCGTTCAAAATTGTAAAGTCTTCATTTAGTTCCATTTTCGAGTGGCGTGAACTGCGCAATTACTGTGGTAGGATCTGAATGGAATGTAACTTTACGTAACCAATTGCGAGTTTTTTTTTCACCATTCGAATACATTAGTAAGACTGTCCTTATTACTCCTTATATCCTTGTTTACTCATTCCGGCTAAATTTAAGTATAACAATATAACAAATTTACAAAAATACATATAAATTGAAGAACATTCGCAATGTTGAAGTTTCCAAAAATGCATATAAATATATCACTAATAACAAACCTACGATTTCCTATGGAAATAATACCCTATATTAGGTGAAAAATCAAAATGCGAATGCTCGTTCAGTTTCAATAAACGTTTATCGTTAGACTTAAATCTATGAGTTTCAGACTCGTTTCAGGCAGTCCCATACTTCAAAGCACCAAGAATCATTCAATAAATGCAACTTTTATTCTCACATATCGTTTCACTTGCCATAGTCTAGTCGATGGAACATTCAACAATATACATAATATAAATCGTAGTACCCAGTCCTGTAGCCTGTTAAAAGCTTAGATCGTATAAAGAGATCGACGATACAAGGGTCGGCCATGTTTTATTTTAACACAACAATCTCACTCACACCAATAACGCCTAAATAATGACTTATGAAATCCCAAAAACAAGTCTGAAAACATATTGGTTTAGTCTATGCAATCGAAGAATTAAATTCTTTTTCCTGTACTTTGGAAGTGTAAAATAGTTGTTGCAATCAATTTATGCATTTAGCACAATAACTCCAAGCTTAATTTTAATTGGATTTCATAGACCAAACCATCTTAAAAGTAAAAAATAATGATTTGGTAAATTGTAAATATACTATGTGTAAATAAATAATATTGACTCAGTACATCATAATATATGCTTAATTAAAAACAAAACATATTACATACTAAGTCATCTCACTTTTCAATAAAACATGACTTAACAATCAACAGGTCAATTTAGTAATATATAATTATACTTTAAATATCACTTGTCAAATAATGGGTGCTTAAAGTTCATATTATTCTGGCAGATGCAGCTACCTCAGATAATAGAACCATTTATGTCCCTTTGGTCACTTTATTCCTTTAGAAATATAGATCTTGGTGTTCAGGTTATACCGTTTCAGTACTGTTGGTCTTTATCATACAGTACAAAATAACCAGTATAGTTGTTGTCTTAATAGGGTTAATCGAGGCCTGTAATGGGCCTCAATATTACGTCACTTGTCTTTAACAATATTATTAATTGTACACTTATTGTGTCAATTAAAGTAATACAAAATCAGTCTCAAAATAGGGAAGTCTTTTAGATCTTCAGGCACGTATACTTTATAACAGTTGGATATTTACCATCCAAGCAATAACAAACTCTTAAATAGATTCGGTTATTATTCCACCAAAAATACGTGCTAAAACAATCTGATTCCAATGTTATTTCCCAACAAGTATGTGTATTTGTATCAACACAGGTATTACTGTGTTTTATCGTTATTTACTAATACAGTTTTAAATCATATAATAAGTTACAATTATTTTTGTATAACTGAGTTAGCAAGCTTTCCTTAAAAGATTTGTAAAACATTATTAACTAATAAAATACACAAGAGAACTAAACTAAGTTGATTAAAATAAAATACCAAAGACAGAGAAAAAAATAACATGAAGTTACCTTAAGAAAGAATACTTTAGTTTGAAACTGGTGCATCACCTTGACCAATGTGTTCCATTTCAGAATTGTGGCTTTGCTCCGCCACCTAAAATACACCATTAAGTTAAACGAAAATGTTATCTAAAATTTGTCATGTGTCAGGGAAAGGAAAAAATGTAGGAAAGCTTTGATGTAAATACATTATTGAGTTGTCGTTATTGTGTGGTTTTGCTGTAATTTATTCAGCAGTCACCTTATTTGAATCAAGTGGCCCGTTTGTCTCCAACATTTGAGCAAGCTCAGCTTTCTGGTTAGATGCCTTCTTCTTTCCTTTACCCATATTTTTCTTGGCATTTTTAGCAGTCTTTAGTTTCTGAGGTTGGGCACCTGGAACATAATAATAAATTTTCATTAATAAAGGATTGTGACACTTCAAGCTCTATTCTACAATAAACAGGTCAGATTCCACCATGAGAATGCCCGGGATTTCGTGTTGTTTTCTTAATATGGATATATATGTCTTTAAATCTCAAGATTCCACCGCCAGTTTTCGCAATCCCAATCTTTATCTTGTTGTATGAAATGACGGTTCTAAATGTCAGAAACGGATAGAAGCTCAGAAAAGTGCCAATTTATTAGTTTTTAGAGACGAGTCTCCCCTACTTGAAAATTAGATCTTTAAAGTACATTATCTCACAAACTGATCTCTAAATCAAAAAATTGTCTTAGCAACCTAACAGTGTTCAACATTGAGCGAAAGCAAAGAAAATCATCCCCACTTAACATGTAGAGGAAGGGGGTACCCGAAAAAAATATTAAGTTAAAATTTTATTTTACCAATTTTTTGGTCTAGTAATCATACATATCCATGAGCATTTTTAGCTTTCTGGCACTAACAGTTCCCACAGTCAAAAGCATGATAGAAGCCCGCATTCCGGAAGGTTTAATCCATATTAATATAATGATTAAATGTTTGTTTGTCAATTACTCAAGAGTGCCTAAATTGAAAGGGTTGAAGAAGTATGCTTGTCATGTGGTCCATGGTCACTTGGACACGATCTGGTAATAGGATCTTAAAGGAATCGAGGGTATCCCTCAAATATTATTGGCTTCTATATTCTTTTTCGTATATGTATTACCTAAAGCTAATCGGATATTTGCATAATATAGAGATCAGCATCTTATATTGCTGAGCTGATGGTTGAAGGTACAACTCCTCAATGGTTAGGAGAACGAAGATTTTATTTTAAATATTTGCACTAAGGCGTTTTCTGAATTCTTTAAAGTGACTTCAAGACTTATTTACATATTTTGACTTTTAATGTATTTTGAAGTCAGTTTTTTTGCGTACTTTATTGCTGAGGAAGTCTCATTTAGATCTTAGAAAATATAAGCTTGAGAGAATTAAGAGTAGCTACACTTACACTTAAGTCTTCTGAGATTAAAAAATAAATATTAATAATATTAGCCATACCATCAGCATCAGTTTCCGGAGTAGAATTCTCCTCCTGTGGGCTACCGTCTTCTAAGTGGCCACCCATATCATCAGATCTCACAGTTTTCCTGTAAGCACATATTTCAAAATTTAGTAAGAAAGTTTACCTTAAAACACGTTTGTATTTGAACAAAATTTGTGTCTCCAATTAGTTAGTGCGGATATGATAGTACTCAGAACAGTATAAGACTGCCTCTTTAAAAGGTGGTTTCTTTAATGTATGTTCTATTGGTGACCTTCGCGCCAATCTTTACGGTATGTCCCTATTTGCTTCATTATATTTAGAAAATGAATCTTACCCATTAACCGTGAGCGTAGCAGGCTTGGCAGGTTCGTCCTGGTCGCGACGCGAGCGCCGGGCGCCGCGGCCGGACCCTGCGGCGCCGCGACCGCGACCACGCCCGCGACCGCCGCGACCTCCACGCCAGCCGCGGCCGCCGTATGCGTTGCGTGGAGGGGGGGTGTAGCCTACGTAGCTAACCTGCAAAACGACGAAAGTAAAATAAAATACATAAAAACAGACTTCCTTTTTAATCGACTTCAAAAAATTAGGAGGAGTTTATCAATTTATGTATTTATTTTTCCATGTTTGTAGGCCGTTTAGTCGGGAAACGCCTGGACTGAATTGAGATTTCTTTTCCGAAAGAGTATACTTGTTATGTGGGGGGACCACATCCTACAGAAGTCAAGGGCAACCCCAAATTTTAAAGGCTACTCAGATATATGCATCTAGCACACAGCATTCCATGTTGCTGAGCTGATACTGAAAGGTACAATTCCTCAACCGTAAGAAGTACAGAGATAACTCTGTAAATATATATATTGAATATTAATATATGTATTTTTTTAAGTTATACACAGATGAGGCGAGACATTTTAGTGCATTTTTTGTAATTAAAGTTGGTTCCATTTTTGTTAAATTATTACTGATACAACACAAAGAACAAAAACTATAGATATATATAAGAAACTTTTTTTTTTTTTTAGAGGATTGGTAGCAAGAATTCTAGTAATTTATGTTTACAAATTATATCTATTCTTGTTAACCTCCTCTAACTAAGCTTAATTAGCTTGTGTTAGGAGACAGTTCCCCCCCACCAACGGGTCCCGCGTTGTCGTCGCGGTGGGGCTTAGTACCCGTGGCGCCCCCGAGCCACGGCGAAGCCAAGTGGACCCCAGAGGGGGGCTGCTCTTCGGGCTTTGGCTGGAAGTCCATGTGGGAGCAGCCCATGTTGCAGGGCTCTTATGGGGGGGCTCTGCAACAGGAGGGCCTGCGGTGTCGGCGTGAGTCGGCACTGCGGCCGAGGAGTTGCGGGGCCGCGGCGGGAGAGGACTGTCGGTGTTCCGTTGCCGCTTTCCCTGCCTTCCGCGGTCCCGGCGGGGCCGCAGCCGTCAGTACTGCGGCGTGGTGGGCGGTGGGACGAACATCTGTCTCACCGCGGAGGGCCAGGCCGTCAGATACGAAAGTGTCTGACGGCTTTGCACGCGGCCCTCGGTGCCGGTCCCCCCACATTTTGGGGCCATGAGGGGCCTGCCTCGGCGGGCAGGGCCGGGCTGCGGTGTTGGCGCAAGCTGGCACTGTGGCCCGGTGGTTTACGGGGCCGCGGCGGGTAGGAGTGTCGGTGCGCGCGTCGTTTTCGATGCCCCGCATTCCCTGCCTTCCGCGGTCCCGGCGGGGCCGCAGCCGTTGAACTGCGGCGTGGTGGGCGGCGGGACCGACCACCTGTCTCGCCGCGAGAGGACCAGGCCGTCGGACATGGGGAATGTCCGATGGCTTTGCACGCGGTCCTCGCGCTGGTCGGTGGCTTGCGCCAGCCCCCTCTTTGGGGGCCATGAGGGGCCCGCTTCGGCGGGTATCGCCGGGAGGGTCGTGGACGTAAAGGCTGCGCCAGATTCCCATGACCCTCCCATCAAGGCGAGTGCGGGAGCACCGTGGGGTTTTAGTGGGTATTCCCGTGCCGTTTACCATCTTTGGCACGGGCGAGTCCCACATAACCACTCTGCCCTTCCCCGGGGTGGGGTGGTATGCGTAAATGCATTTCCCCACGTAAAAAAAAAAAAAAAAAAAAAAAAGGAGACAGTTCCCGACCATGGTGTAATGGTCAGAATTCGAACCCACAGCTTCTCGATTCCGTGACCGATGGCTCATCCACGCCACGGCCGCTTGATATTGACGATGCACATTAGACAATAAGATAACTCACCTGAGGGTACCTGGGCGTGCGCGCGGGGTAGCTGCCGCCGCCCCACTGGCCCACCACGACGCCGGCGATCTCCAGCCGCGCGCCGCGCCCCCGGCCGCGCGCCCAGCCGCCCAGCCCGCCCACCACGCCCGCCACCAGCGGCAGCGGCGGCATCGCGAACTCCACCTCCAAGCCCTCCAGGATTGCCTTGCGCATGCGTTCCACCTAACACAACATAACATTCAAGTAAACGTTGGTCTTCTTTAAATCTTTCGGCTATCGTCGAAATTAAATGACAGTGTGAAACCTTCACTGGGTTATTAATTTCAAGGCATCCAGTCCAAAAATATCACTTAAAAGTCAATCCATGTTTCGAACGAGTTAACACTCCATATGCGAACTGCCAAAGAATGGAACGCTTTACCAGTCTTTGTATTCTGCATGAGTACAATCTGGGTTTCTATAAAGCAAGAGTTAATAGCTGTCCCTTAGGAGAGCGTGCTGCACCGTCCGTCGCTCACCTTGACGACGGTGTCGAGGTGGTTGTCGCAGAGCTGCGCCAGGTGCTTGCAGTGGCTGGCCCGCAGCAGGTTGCGCTGCAGCAGCTTGCCGTCGAAGTACAGCCACGGCGCCGCCACGAGCCACGGCACGGGCGCGCCGCACGCGTCGTTGGCCAGCAGCGCCGCCTCCGCGCCCGCCATCACCAACGCACCCAGTTGTACTCCGCGACAATTTATACCGGTAACCTAAAAATATCACATAGAATTCATACCGGTATATATCTCCATTCATATCTGCAAATACGTACAATACCATTGTTAGCAGGCCTATACGTGTCTGTAGATGTGAATCGAGCTTGAGAGTAATAAAACAATATTCCCTTTAATACCCAGTACTGACATTTTTTACACTTACGGTCATTTCTTGCAAATGCAATGCATTCATGAGATCGTTAGAGAAAGCTGTAGCCAGAAATGCGTCCAGTTCTTGTCTCCTCAAAATTTGAATTTGAGAAGTCATGATAAACCTGGAAAATAAGATTACAAAATTTTAAATATGTTGTGTATTTAACGTATAGTCTTGTGATGTCGAAAAAGACAATATTTTTTTTTCTTACCTTAGCACAGTAGCTAGTATGAGCAAATGTTGGGGCACATACGAAGTATTTAACATGAGCGGAGTATCAGACCGCAAGCAAGAGAGGAAAGCTCTCATTCGACGGCATTTGTCATCTTGTGCGGTTCTAAAACGAAATAATAAAATTAAGTCCTGAAATTGAAAAAGACCAACCGACTTAAAATAAGATTAATAATATGTTTTGATTATAATATAATAGTTCTAATAACATTTTCTTTAACAAATTGATAGAAGTAATAAATTAACTTTCCAGATTCATTAAAATATTTGGCTTGTTAGACATATAGACTGAAAAACCGGCATTTTATGCTATTCAGACGGCATTTAGCCCTATAAAGTTATCCATATTGTGACAAACATCTTGTTCTACAATATTATAAAGCTCACCCGAACCAAAGCCTTTGTACAGTGGGTACAGGCCACTCCAGTACCACTCCCGACACAATTTCCGGGCTCTTCCCAGGGTTCACACGGGAGTATATCCATTCAGAAATCTGCACTGTACAAGGACGATCCACGCTCGAAGTGGAGCTTGTTGATCCTTCTTCTGGAAATACAACTTAGGTCAGTACTCAACAAAAAGCCAGATAAATATATAATAATTTATCTTCAGCCTGTCATATAGGATAGACCAATGAATCATTACTTTTAGTACAGTACATTAAATCTACTAGACTAGTTCGGAAGTTGAATACATACCCTAACTAAGATGAAGAACGTGAGTAGGTTTAAAATTAGCTTGACATTTTGCCTACAATTTACATGTCATATAAACATTACCACACAAAAAATAAAATACTATGCCTTTCGTGTCCGTATACCCACCAGGGCCCTACGTCTATTCCGATTGAAAGCTAATGCATATCGTTCGTCGTATTCGGTACTTTCCGAAATGTTTAAGTATAAAAATAGTACCGTAAAGGCTACAGAGAAATCTTGAATTTCTTTCAGCGTATTGCCAGCAGGGCCCTTTTCAGTTTTTAGGGTCAAGACCAATTTTACTTATTATCCCGTTTAGCGGTGTTTTAGTACCGTCGAAATACCTTGGTTTTATTTAAAAATAATTATTAATTCATGAGGAATATACCTTCAAAACTTTTGTCAAGCCAGCAGGGCCCTTTTTTGTTTGTACACTTTCAGACCAAATAGTTATATTTTTTATTAGCATTTTAATAGTACTTTTCAAATAACTTTACATATAGTTCGAAAAGTTTTTATTTTGGCAGATAATTTGCTTTAAAACTTATACCACGGCGGTCTCGCCGTTGGCCACGAAAAATGACGCGGACTGTAGTACTGCTGTGAATGACTACACCCTTTTTTTTTCTTTTCTTTTTTTTAAAAACCCGCACTAGGAATAACTCCTGTGTCGCATCTGTCAATGTAGTACTAGAGTCCGCGCCAAAAATCATGGCCGAAGGTTAGTAAGAACTGAAAGTAAGTATTAATGACCAATAGTGTCTGAAATATTAATAAAATGGACAAATTATTCTTCATGCTATTTGCCAAAGGCCAGTTGTCAAAATAAGCACGGCGCTGATCTGCCATGATTGGTGGCAAGCACTGTAGTGCTAAAATATTATGGCTATCGTGATATACATTTTAAAGCAAATTATCTGCCAAAATAAAAACTTTTCGAACTATATGTAAAGTTATTTGAAAAGTACTATTAAAATGCTAATAAAAAATATAACTATTTGGTCTGAAAGTGTACAAACAAAAAAGGGCCCTGCTGGCTTGACAAAAGTTTTGAAGGTATATTCCTCATGAATTAATAATTATTTTTAAATAAAACCAAGGTATTTCGACGGTACTAAAACACCGCTAAACGGGATAATAAGTAAAATTGGTCTTGACCCTAAAAACTGAAAAGGGCCCTGCTGGCAATACGCTGAAAGAAATTCAAGATTTCTCTGTAGCCTTTACGGTACTATTTTTATACTTAAACATTTCGGAAAGTACCGAATACGACGAACGATATGCATTAGCTTTCAATCGGAATAGACGTAGGGCCCTGGTGGGTATACGGACACATGCCTTTCTAGTAACAAATGCCTCTTGGCAGCCTTAGAGCACTGCATTATTATGGCACCATCATTGTAGTGCATTGCAGTTAGAAGTATCTAGTAGCAGTATAATTAAATCCAAGTATAGATCTCATCAAAACTATTGGTTCTCGACACATCTTACTTATACAACCCATAAAATATAACCTGACCTAACTAAAAAATTACAAGTTACTAAACTTGAAAACAGTAGATTCCTGCCAATAAGGATTATCTTACTTGTGAAATTAAAGCTAAGAGTGATACCAGTGTTAGTATATCAATGAGCAGACAATATTTGTAACACTTGTTAAATATAATATTACCAGCAACTGATTTAGTTACCTTTAGCTTTCTGTGCCATAAAGCGGTGATGATGCATGTTATACAGAATAGCATACACATTCTGCCTGATAGGTCTGAAGAAATGGTGTATGGAAGGTATTTCGCGGTGATTGTCGTCTTCCATGAGCACTGGCAGGGTGACCTGTCGGTGTGTGAGGATGGAGAGCATCTGAGGGTGCATGAGGCCGCGGGCGTGGCGCTCGGCGCACGTGCGGAGCACCTCGGCGGGCGCCGCCGGGCAGTTGTCTTCGCTCTGGGCGTATCGTGTAGACTGACGACCCTGAAACATTTACGGCCCCTTTAAACTATAAAAAAGATGTTAAATTAGAAATTGTCAGGCAAGTAGTCTATTAATAATGCTACGAGCACTATGTTGTTGTAGAATAAGAAATAATAAGAATAACTATAAAACTGCTGAATAATGTTTTTTTTTTCTAAGTTCAGTGCACAATAAAATGATAAACAAACACCTTGTGCTGCAATATTTTTCTGTTAGAAATTGTTAATAATGAGCAAACAGAGACACAAAAGCTGCATGTAAAAAGGAGTAACTTATACACACATACATAAAATGTTGGTTGAGAAAGAGTAGCAGTAATCTAATAATCGAAAGAAACATTAAATTATATGATGTAAATATCTTCACTACTTGCCTGACGCAACACATAGACAAGAACACCATTTCTAAAAGCATTTATCAACCCTCATCAAAGTAGAGGAGTTAAAATGTGCTCATCAAACATGATTCAGACCTCTTTAGCAGTAGTTGGCAGATTGTCGGATTTGTCGGCGGCGGCGGCCGACTGCTGCTTCGCTGACGCCGCGTCGCCGGACTCGAGCGATATCGCCGCGAGCCCCTGGTGAATCACGCTCGTCGTTTCTTCCATATTAAAGTCTGCGTTCATTGACGCATTTGCTGTAGCCAATTTGTAATCTTCCAAGCCTTTTTGCTGCAATTTATCGAGTTTGCAGTGTTCTAACTATCTGAAGTGCTTAGTGTAAAACAATAATACATACAATAAAAAATAATAAATAAAATTGGACAAATTGGGTAGAAAGGAAAATAAACTTAATGACTGATTAAACAAAAGAGGTCACTTGCACTTAGACAATGTTTATAAAAATTTCGAAACAAGTTATCATGCAACACAGATGTTGACAAATCAAATGCCAATGGATGCCAATGGTGGTGATGACAATGTAAAAGGCGTGGATGACTATAGCAATACATTTAACAATCTTTATAAATAAATATAAACCTCATGTTCCGATGACTCAGTAGCCAGTTTGGTAGTATCTAATTCTACTGAAGTAGACTGTGGGCTTGTGTCAAGCTTCTGTCCCTTTTTGGTAGTTTTTGGACGCCGACCTAGAAGAAAGAAAATATTAATACTCAACCACAATTGATTGGCCTCTACCAGGAGGGAGGGGCAGGGGGGTGGTATAGTTGTTCAAACAGCTGCTTTAATATAATTCTGGCTACAGCCCCACCTTAGATCACACTTGAAAATCTGTATAACAATATCAAGGGTCAGAAGAAATCCTAGTTGCCTTACCAGAAGCAGTCCTGTACTTCAAAAATCCATCCTTAGTTCCATTCAAGTAATATTGCACAGCTTGTTTGAGTTTGGCAGCACGGAGATCATTTAGGTCACCAAATACATCAATGCATGCAGCATCCACATCAGATGAAGGCAATTCTTTCACATACTGGCATACAGCCTTCACAAAAGTTTCAGGAGGAACCTGTTGCTGAAATTTGAAACTCAGGTTATTATATTTGGCTTTGGTTATTGATGAAAAATTACGAAACCCAGTTATAGACAATGGATTTAAACAAGTTTGTTTTTTTTTCCACTTATGATTTTATTTTTACTTCCTGTAACATCTTAAGCGGTGACAATTTTTTCTTCTTCTCTACTCTATCATGGTGTGGTATTAATGGATTTAGATTGATCTTATAAAACCTATAATGTCTTGTGCTTTATTTAAGCATAAGCAAACATGGGACAAATGTATGTTCATTTCAAAACATAAGTACTCTGTTAATAAAATGGATACATACCTTCTTTTGAGTGATTCCCAAACGCTTGTAAAAGTCAGTGAGACTCTGCTCTGAGAGGATAGTTCCACCAAGTAGAGCAGCCATAAGGCAGAGCCGATCCTGCGGCACATCCAATACTTGGGGTAGCTCATGGACCATGTACTCCTTGGTCTCTAATGATGACTGTAAATAAAACATCATAGTGAAAGGAACAGCCAAACAGTAGTGAATACACATATATCATCTTATATCCTACCTTTTTCAGAACCATAAAGAGGAGAAAAGAGTTTCTCTACCTGTAAAACATTTTACAGTTTTAAAAAGCTTACCCTGTATGTCAGCTTGAGTTGAGATGAGCTGAAGTATCTTGGTGGTTGGAATACTAAGTATTCTCCTGAGCAGCCAACAAGACCAGCATAAGTTTTTTCACGGCACAGTCCAACCACTTCTTGGCAATGGTCATCAGAAGATACCATCTAAAATAAGATAATAAAACTAATATATTTCAGACAAACAGTTATTTATTATTACATAATTTATCAGACTTACATACACTATTGTATCTTGAACACAACAACATTATGATGGAGCAGCACAATAATTAAAAAAATATACTTACAATGGGAATATTAAGGTATCGAAGTGCTGTACGGAGACATGAATGCAATCCCATTGGTGGCACCCACCAGACTTTGGGAGGAGGAGTACCCTTTGTAACAATGTGACGGAGTACCTGCAGAAGACCACACAATGCATAAATTTTTTAAAAATGTTTCTGTTTGTTTAAAGTCTTTGATTAACTATTTACAACTGTATTTATTAATTTGGCATGTTCTTTGGCAAGGAGCAAAAATTATAAACCATGATCAGTAGGATTTAACTAAGATATTTTACTTATACAACTTACTTGATATGAATATCAAATATTAGGATATTTACTAATAAAACATACTAATAAATATTAAATATTGTACTAACAGAATTGACTCTCTGTCGGTAAGTAGCTTGGGTCTGTATCCAATGGTGAGGCAATGCCGGAGGAGTGGGATGAGCTCCATTAAAGCACACACACAAAGCCACTTGGTGTTCAGCTAAAGCCTGAGCAAGTGTGGTCAAGAATTGTACACAACGGGCCCACTGGCCACCACATGCCCAATCTGCAAAGGTTTCAAAATGTGAGATGTTGTATTAATCACTCCCAGATTTTTATAGTTCAATACTGCAGTTCAAGTAAACCTGTTATGTTTATATTTTTTTAATTGTATCCAGTGGATGGCAATAGAATCACCCCCCATCCCATGGGACCTAAACATAACAGGTTCTTCTTCTTTGTTTAATATTTTCCCATTACATTAGAGATTTGAACTTTGAATACTTGACCTTTGCACATTCAACATGAGTAATAGATTCTTAAATTTTGCTGTTGATTAATTATTGTTAAAAATTAAAAACCAATACATTGCACTTGTTTAATTAATTGATAGAAATAAGAGGAATCAATTTCGAAACAAGAATTAGCATCCAAAATTATTCTTGTTATTGTTTTGATTAGTGAAACAATTTATGATGAGGGATAGCTTTAATAAATGCAAAAACTTTAGGATTTATCAATCAATAATGTAATGGTGTGTCATGGTTCAACATAGAGAAAAAGTGCACAACAAAATATGTGTAATATTACCTGAAAAGTATCCTCCGTACAGCCGGTCCAAGCATCCTTCGGCGTCAAGAACTAAACGGAACCCACCAGCATGGTTTCTAGCGATTCGAAATAAATCAACGCCTACTCCCTCGTTCTCTAAAAACGTTTGAAGGTCTTGAATACCCATGGTTCGAACGTAATGTTCGGCGAAATAATTGAAATCGAACACGTTCGTAGCGATGAAATTGTTACCCTGAAAGAGAAAAATTATATCGAATAAGAAGGTAAGTAGAAGTAGTCTTACATATTCGAAAATTATTATTTTATGGAAAGATACCGCAAAAACACAAATACTTTACAATTTTAAGCAAATTTACCAAAAATAAGTTCTAAATATGCCCTAAATGTGTAGGATACGAAAGTTACCGGCACGAAGATAACGAAGGTCAAATTCGTTAAGACCAATTATTAATTCTACACAAAAAGCATTATATTTAAGCGAATTGAAACTTTGAGAATAACGAAAAGAAGAAAATACTGCCCAACCTTATTACAAAACCATACCAACAGAGAATTTACGATAGGCGTAAAGTAAAAACGGAAGCCATTTGTAATTTTTTTATTTTTTATTAATAGAATTGTCAAAGAGAACGAGCCAGCATGAATTCGTACCATAATCGACTAAAGTCACTAATTGATAGTCGATTTAATACATGTCGTAAAAAAAAAATACATCTTAACTTTCTGTTAGTTTTAGCCAAGTAGCGCTACTTTGTGTTGAGAATGCGATACATCAAGACAAACATACATTTAATATAATAGTAGCGCTAATATATCAGAAGAGCGATACAAATTATCGAGCTAAAGTGGAGCATTCCTTGTTGTTTGTTTCAGGCACCCGCAATGATAAGTTGGTAATGTAATTATCTGTCAATGTAAATTTTTCATTGCTGTGTGCGCGGAAACTGCGATAGGAATTTCACAATTTGTATTGGTTTGATTGATGCATGCACTAGGGGCGTTGTAAATTTCATTCAACTGAGAAAAGAAAAACAGAAGACACTGCAGAAAGGGGAAAGATGATGAAAAATTAATATGAAAATCTTTTCCAAATCTTAGACCGATAATATTAAGCTGTGAAATAAGTGTTATTGTTATTTAAAATGATATAAAGTGAATTGCTCACTAGTATTATTACTATTGGCATTTAGAATTTCTTTGAAGGGATTTATTATTCCTAAAAATAAGTAATGCCGGAGCAAAGTAATGATTATCGTGTCGTAGTTTTTGGTGCGGGTGGTGTTGGTAAAAGTTCCCTTGTGCTCAGATTCGTCAAAGGTACATTTAGGGAATCCTACATACCGACAATCGAAGATACGTATAGACAGGTAAGAATTTTACAAATATTGTTATACTCAGCCTTTGTATGCAGAAGTCTTGTCTTTTGAATTCTTGTCGTATTTATCAAAGCTACACTATTATAATTTCATTCCAAAAACTGAGTAAACATTGTCCAGCATTTACACATATTGTGCCAAATTTCATAGATATTCAATCTCTTGATGTTAAGATAGTTACAGCAGATATGTTGCAGGATATGTGTGTAATCAAAGTATTATATACAATTTCTAGGAAATATATAATTCTGAGATCATTTCGGAAATGTGTTAAAATATAATTATACAAATAATTTAAACACATTTGTATGTTCTTCTCAGTGTTTCAATAGTAAAGTACCATGTAGGCTTGCCACAGCTTTCTAAACTATCCTATCCAAATTGGTTTACCCAAAATCATAGTAGTTAATCAAATAGGTACCCTTTCTTGCTTCTATTAATCAACACTTTAGGTTGAACCTAAGAATCTATATTTAATGGAATAAGACAGAAAGGAAAAAAGTTTTGGGTGATTATTTTTTACACATTTCCTCTATCTTTTTGGCAATCTATACCATTCCTAAAGTACAATTATGACATATCCTGTTACAGGTATAAATTAATGTTATACAAGCCTTTATTGCTAATATTCATTAATTACAATTTCTTTAAAGTCGCACACATCACTTAGCCCACATCAGTGTGTAGCAGTTACAACATATGCCAATATTTATTGTGAGACGACAATAAGTATTTATTTGCAATATTAATCTGTAGCGTTATAGTGTTGTGTCAACTTGTGTTTTGATGCCGTCTCGTAAAGTGGGGAATTGTCCACATGGATAAAAGTGACTTTCAGTCAACACATTGCAACTTATATGCACTTATGTCAAACATTTATTAGTTTCGTTTATTCTAAACTTTAAAATTTCTATGAAGGAGTAAATTCTTAGGTAGGCTTCAATTTTTCTTATATGGAACAACCTTTAGGGGTATATTTTGGCAATTTTTCTTTATTGAGATTATCTATTATGGCATCTCATATGTAGAACTCAACTGCTTTGAAATTTTGCCAAGGACGAGTTGGGAGGGTGCCAATGGGATTATAGATATTCATAATGCAAAGAATATTTGTCTATGTGTTCACATATTCCTCACTGGTAGAACTGGTACACATCTATAGAAAGAAAGCTGTATTAAAATCTAGGTCATATATTATTTGTACTAAATTTAAGAAATCATCAGAATCCATTCAGTAATTTTGTGTTTAAGAGTAACAAACATTACATCCACACATGCTGTAAATTTTCCCATATAATTAAACTAGTTTTGCAGATACTTGACTATGTTTTTTCTATTGCAGGTGATAAGCAGTAATAAAACAATATGTACATTACAAATAACAGATACAACAGGCTCACACCAGTTTCCTGCCATGCAAAGGCTATCAATAAGCAAGGTAAACATTAATTATTGGTCCAGTAGTTAAGCTGTTGAAGCGTAATAGATAGACTATTGCTTTAATAATGCTAGGAAGAATTTTTAAGACTTTGAATAAGCACTATAATAGTCGCAAACAACCTCTGTGGCCTCAGATTAAGATCTGAGAGTTTTAACAGGAATTAAAAAATGGCCAAGTGCGAGTTGGACTCGTGCACATAGGGTTCCATACCCACGATGTATGCCACTATACATCTAAATAAATGTTTTTCTTTATTCTTTATTATATTGGAGTTGATTGAATGAAAGGTAAAATGCAGTGAACGATATAATAACGTATTAAAAAAAAACCAATTATTAGATCTCGTTCAAACCAATTTTCGGTGGAAGTTTGCATGGTAATGTACATCATATATTATTTTTACATTTATCATTCCCTTATTTTAGAAGTTACGGGGGGGAGGACACATTTTTCCACTTTGGAAGCGTCTCTCGCGCAAACTATTCAGTTTAGAAAAAAATTATATTAGAAACCTCAATATCATTTTTGAAGACCTATCCATAGATACCCCATAGATCATCCATAGATAGATACACATATGGGTTTAATGAAAAAAAATTGAGTTTCAGTTCTAAGTATGGGAAACCCCAAAAATTTATTGTTTTTTTCTATTTTTGTATGAAAATCTTAATGCGGTTCGCCAAATACATCTCTACTTACCAAGTTTCCACAGTATAGCTCTTATAGTTACGGAAAAAAGTGGCTATGACATACGGATGGACAGACATGACGAATCCATAAGGGTTCCGTTTTTTGCCATTCGGCTACGGAACCCTAAAAAGGTCTGAGTTATATGAGAATATAAGGATTCTTGTTGACAACCAATGATCCTGACCATGACTGTGACAAATATTTTACAGTAAATTTATATTTTAATAATTCAGCTTTACTTAGTCTTATTATTTAAGAATAGTCCACTTGCTTTAAAAGTATTCGCTTGATAACTACTAATTCACTTCATTCAATTCAAAGCACGCCATTTTCCAGTTTTATACCTTAGTTTTGAATCACTGTTAATACCCAGTTCACACTGCTCAGGGTCACTGATTATCGGGTGGGTGAGAGCCCTAATAGCAACATAAAATGTTATCCATAAAATCATGTGCACTATCCATTTATTTCAGGGGCATGCATTTATATTGGTCTATTCTGTGAGTAGTCGACAATCTTTAGAAGAACTCAAGCCAATATGGCAAACAATAAAAGAAATAAAAGGTTCAGAGCTGCCAACTATACCAGTGATGCTGGCGGGTAACAAATGTGATGAAACTCCTGAGATCAGAGAAGTGTCGGCAACAGAAGGACAAGCACAAGCTCAAATGTGGGGTATCTCTTTCATGGAGACATCTGCCAAGACAAATCACAATGTCACACAACTATTCCAGGTTAGTGAATAAAACATACTTAAATATGTTATTAATTTATTAATATGTTTCCATCCACAGCTCCATGTGTGGTAGATTGATAAAATAATAAATAAAATAAATATTTCACAACTCACACACATCGCCATCTAGTCCCATACTAAGCAGAGCTTGTAATCAGTGGCGTAACTATACCATCTGGGGCCCGTGGCAAATTCTTTTGATGGGGCCCTAATCAGTAAAAATCGTCACGTTGTACCCAGTTAAATTTTAATAAACTTCTAGTTTTTCAGCGTACTCAATTAGACGTTGTATATGTCCCACTAATGTCCATAGGCCTCCTCTCTTATGCGAGAGGGAATGGTCTGTAGTCCCCATGCTAGCCCAATGCGTATTGGAGACTTCTTATTCATCTATATTAGTTTTGAAAATGATCGTCACAGGAATTATAAGAAATAACATTAACACATTAATGCAGTGCCTACTTCAGGAAAGCTGCTGGACATAAAATGATCTTTATTATTAATAAATCAACAAGGTCTCTAATACAAGAAGATTTTTCTATTTCGCCTCTGAAGGTGGATCGAAAACTGAGAGTGTCTTTGGCAAATGATTCAGATATATGTTTTTTATATATCTCAATAAATTCAAGAGCTTTTTTTAATAGAGCAGTGTCATTTAAAACTTTTAAAGTGAAAGGCTACAAAACACTGAAATTTGAAACTATAATATGTCATTTATTCATTTATTGGAAGGAAACGCGATTACAGTTGTATTTGCTTCCATTTTTAAATTTTTAAATTCAATTCAAAATTCAAAACTTTATTGCATTCCACAAAGTATTTATAGGTGGTAAGGTTTAACATTAATATGATTCATTGTGGACCCTGTCGGGCACAGCAAAATAGAAAAGAGGGTGATAGTCTTATTATTCAACAATTATTATGATTACCTCTGACGACCCAATAACTTAATCATTCATATATTCATTAATAGAGTAGTAGCATTTTTCTACTAAAAAATGTTTTAATTTAATAATAAATGCAGATGCCGTTTCTTGTGATTTTATTTCTGCCGGAAGATGGTTGTATATTTTTATTGACATGACTTGAGGGCTGTTCGAGTGCATGTGTAACTTAGAGGCTGGAAGCTTCAGCAGGTTTCGTGGACGAAGGGCGTATTTGGATTGCTGTTCGTCTCTTTTTGAATAAAATTCCGGATATTTGCGCGTAAATTTACATATTTCCAAAATATACATACAAGGAATAGTCAAGATCTTGAGTTTCTTAAAATGAGGTTTACAGCTTTCTGTCACTTCTATATTTACCATTATACGAACCAGTTTTTTTTGTAATATAAATAGACTGGGCGCGTCAGTACTATTGCCCCATAGGATTATACCGTAGTTAAGCCATGAATGCGCATACGCATAGTAAGTTACAAGAGCAGTTTCAATATTTGAATTTTTGTTAACTTCGCGAAGTGCGTAAGAGAATTTTGAAAGTTTCGAACAGATTTTTTGAACGTGGGCTTTCCAATTTATTTGCGAGTCTATGCTTATTCCTAAAAGGTTAAAAGTGTTAACTGCTTCTATTGTTTTATCCCGATACTTGAAATCAATTTTTAAATTCGATTACTTGAAATAAATTCATGTTGATACATTTCCAATTCTTCTAGACAAATTTTAAAACGTTTTTAGGCATTTGAAAGGTCGGTGGCTTTAGACTGAAGTGCTTTAGAGCTTTAGTAAGTAGGATCTTGTAATGGAAAACCAATAACATAATAACATTGTAGTTTTCGATCTTCTTTTTGAGTAAAAATTCTTCATTTCTTAGCATCTGATTATCAATTTAACAGAATTGTTTTCGTTAGCGCTTTTTGGACTTCAACAAACCGTTGTTGAAGTCCAAAAAACAATTCTTTAATTGTTAAACTTTTAAAGCAAAAACGGCATCATAACGCCCTGCCCATCTAGTAGGGTTGAAGTTGAAGACTCACTTTCTTTATTAGATATAAAACTTGATAAATTATTACATCTTTTGATGCTATGCCCAAAAGAAATATAAATTTGTTGAACTATTTAAAAAAAAATGCATTTCAATAACCTCCTCATTCCTCCGTGCATCATTAAGTACTAGATTTAAATTATAAGCAGTATAGTGAACATATATTATACGGCATTTGACTCGACATCTTTTATGAGTTTTTGTCCTCGACACTTATTTAGAGGAATATTTTTGTCATTTATGGATTAAATAATTCATCAGAATAAGATCAAGGAGCCTAGAAAGTACATGGCGCCAAAAAGATTTTTTTTTTTAGAAAATATTTTTGAGCTCGCGGCCTCTTGGGTCGGGGGCCCGTGGCATTTTGCCAGCCCTGCCACCCTATTGTTACGCCACTGCTTGTAATATGGGTACTAGAATAACTGATACAAATACATATATACTGTTATTTTGTAAATACATACTTATTATACATAGAAACACCCAGACAATAAATACAGCCTGTAATTTTCTTGGAGTCATCAGTTTTGTGATCAGACCAGTAGCTTCGAAGCTTATTCAGTACAAACGAAAACAACTTTCTATAATATAATATCAGTATAAATAAAATATTTTTTTGCAAAACTAGGTCTTACTAAATAATTGTGAATGTAAAAAATAATTATGACCAAAGCCTGTAAATAATGATGATGTTGTGTGCATAAATGCAGAAATAGGTCACTGTTCTGCAGATTATTGTGTTATCTGAATGGGACAATCACATTGTGGATGTTCCATTGTGATACTATTTACCACAACAACAGAACTGACATTTTGACATTCTGATTGTGAAATGATGCAAATACAAACAAGGGAGATAATCTTGCACAGATTTACCTTGATTGAATAGGAATCTGGCTTTTACTGTTGTTACCTCAATATATAGCCTGAGATCCAACCGTTTAATTTTGCAGGTGTAAGTTTTTTTCAATAATTACCTAATTTTAATGAATTGTCAGAAACTTCGACTAAAACAGACCTCAAATGTGGCAGAAACCAAGTTAGTGCTGCAGTTTGTTAATTGTTTTAGGTTCAGGAAACCTTGCAGATTAAATCTGATAACTGTCATAACTTATACTGTTAGTTTTGCCGAAATCGGGTAATGAAGTATTCATTACCCGATTTCGGCTTGACATCCTGGAATTGGGACATTCAGTATTTAAAGTCTACTGTATGGATCTCTAATATGTTTGTTACACAAATGTTTGTGCTTTGGTTCTATTCTGTGGTTTTGGCAAGCATGGCAAAAAATTATTAGTTGTGGTTCAAAATGTTTAATATTTATTAGTTTTATGGTTAAAATATAATTAATTCTACATTAGCTTGCCGAAGATAAAACACTCTGGCCGAAAAAAATAATTTTCGATCAGTATTTTAGAAAAAACGTGAAAACCTAACACGTTTTTACATTGGCTGTGTTTTGACTAAACGAAACAAAATATACGCTCGCGTCAGGCGTGTGCGTATATTTGCCTAGTCGATTATTGTGCTCCGACCGCTGGTATATCAATGAATAAAAAATATGCAATGTAATAGTCCCAGGCATGAGATAATTTTGAAAAGCGTTTGAAGGTCATAATTAAAAACAAACGAGGAAGCCAACTTCAGAAGTTTGCTTTAATAATATATCAGGAGTTCTATAGACCAAAACTTGACTATTAGCTGAACGAAATAGATCCTGAATGCTGCAGATTGCGATAGATTTTGAATTTAAGTTTAAAAGTGTATCTTTATGATTTCAGGAACTATTAAATATGGAGAAAAACAGAAATGTATCCCTGCAAGTAGATGGTAAAGGCAAGAAAAAGAAAGACAAAGTGGCGAAAGAGGGCGGCGAAGCATCTTCGAGTGGAAGAGAGAAATGTCTTGTTATGTAAATACTACACCGAAATCATAATTATGTAATACCATCATTACAATAATTCTTAGCCATTTTGATCCTAGTCATAATACCCATGACCCAATCAAACTTGGATGAATTTAGAAGATAGGTATTACCTGAATCACATTTAAAAGCAAAAAGTAGTATTATAATTACAATGCCTTTTAATATTATTAGTTCCCATTGTGATGGAGCTTAGAATCATCAATCATACATATTAATTTGCTAAAAGTAAGTTAATCATAATTAAATAATGACTGACATAACAAGAGACGAGAAATGTTCCGTAATGTTAGTGTGAAAATACAACGAAATGAGTCTCTACGACCTTACTGTTAATCAATTATATATATAAATACTGATTTGAGTTATACAATGTGTTATCTATTAATATATAAATATAATATGTTATTTTAGATTGAGTTATATATTTTGTTGAAAAGTTATTGTGATATTTAAAGGTTTCAGTGAATAATTTGACAAAGTTGACAGCAAGTCATGGTATCTTCACATATTTTACACTATCCTAATGATCAATCATACAATTGTAATGATGAATTTTCACCAAGGTTACAGCATATGTGTTTGTGAAACCATGCATCAAGTCCGTCATGTCATGAAGGATAGGTATGCGATAATATTATACCTTAAGGCACGCAATATACAGAGTCATTTCGAATAAGAGCTCAAGGGGTGATCCCTTGTATAAAAAACACTGACACTTGTTGGGTTGATTATAAACAAAACATTTTAAAATTCATACGCTTTTAAATGCAGTATAAATTAAACTGATATAACTTTTGAAAGGACATTTACAAAGCAGTGAAAACTTGTTTAATTTTTTGTATTTCTTGGATTAAAGTTACCACATTAAGAAAATACAAATACTTAAATATCTCAAGAACTGTGTTCACTTCCGCCTATGTGTGTTGATACATAAGGTGGTTGCAAATGAGCTGAACTATCACTCCTTACAAGGTTGTGTTCTCATTCGAAATCCCCCTGTATTATTATATAACATCAGACTTTACTTATTCATTACATTATTTATTGTGTGTGAAGCTCAGTCGAAATTAAATAGCAAGCGATATTTTGAGGTACAAAATATATCGTAAGATTTTAAGGTATAATATTATCGTATCCTCACTGTGTGATTGCAGGCGAATTGCCTGGATAAATGTAAATGAATCTAGAAAGCTTTTTTTAAGGATATGTTGTAGAGGAAGGTTTAAAGTGTATACCTTGAATTTTTCGAGCTTGATTTGTTATGAGATTTAAGAGAAGAACGCAACAAAAACGTCTCCTTTTCATTTTGATATCACCACTACAAATTACGGTAGGTGTCATTTTTTGGTATTTAATTATATAACGCAAAAAGGCTACATAATGTCACATTTAATTGTACAATAACAGGAATCCGAGGGGATTAGCAAAAAAAAAAAAGCACTTTCCAATTTGGCGGCGGAAGCTCATAGGAATTTGTTGAGAATGTTAATATTTCGAAATATCTACGAACGTAAATAATATTTTTGTGTCGTCATACAATTTCCTTGAAAACTTTACCAACCTGTAGGAAATTGACCTTTTAAATTTGTACTGGGTACAAAGAAAATATCAGGCTTCGTCGCTTTTATTCAAATTGCCCCCAGTTATGAAGCCACAAAAACTCGGTAAAAAGTTTATTTCTTTGTTTCGTAAGAGTCACGTTTCGTTTAGAATCCGATAAAATGTGTACTAAAAACTGATCAATTCACCTAATATTATCATATCAGTGTCTATGTACTCGTTACACTATGTACGTTTACAAGTATAATGTATTTCCAAAAAAACACTATTTTTTAAATTGTCATGTTAAATTAGTTGTTTGGTGAACATAATATTCTCGTTATGCTATATTGGGTTAAAAAGAAAAAAAAGCTATCCGACTTATTACCGTCAAATTAGCTCTCATCTAATTAAAAGTTACAGCTGATTTAAAGTTTCAGGGTATGCTTTTGTAAACTGCCTCTAAAGATGAATTTACACCAAACAAACATGGAGCTCATAGAAATCTTAATAATAAGGCAATAGAAATGTCAAAGACGCGTGACCTTGTCGCCGCGCATCTGTCAAGTCAAACACAAGTGCGAGTTGAGGAATTGTCATCTTAATGTCATCGCAAAAAGAATAATTTTGTTTGCAGGAATACAAGCGCATTTGTCTAATCGAACACAAGTGCGAGTTGAGGAATTGTCGTCTTAATGTCATCGCCAAAAAGAATAATTTTGTTTGCAGGAATACAAAAAGTGGTATTTGAAAACCGGCGACATGCGTCCTAGTGTTAAAAGATAGTCGATAGCATTTCTATTGACTAGTTATTAAGATTTCTATGATGGAGCTAGAGCTAGAACAAAAACATTATTCCGTGATCACTAAGTCTAAATGAATGTTCTAGCGTTTTCACCAAAAGATCCATGAGCAAAATGGGAACCATGAACTTGTGACATTTCGAGTCTAACAGCGATATTTTAATGCGAAGAAGACGTAATGATCTTGCAGCCGGATCTCGGACTAGTTTTCTATAGAATGTTTGTGAACAAAGAGAGAACAAAGAATGCTCTCATTCGGTTTACATTAAAAGAATTTGATATACTGAGCATAGAACGAGCATTGTCTTGTTAGATGTAAATCTGCCCTTAAACATATCCAAACATCAGCTTTCTAGGTTAATTTGCTCTTATGATTGCTTTAAATGACTGTTCTATTTTATAACTATGTAAATAGTTTAAAAAAATAAGTGGTCTAAAAGTCAAATCATTACTCCAATCAAAGAACATTTTTCACTAACACTTTTCTGACCAAAGTGTTAGTAGCCGTTAGGCTTTTTTTTAGGTTTTAATCTAATTAAAGCCTCAATTTATTAGGATTACCACATGGAATAAACAGTGTGCAAAATATTGAGCACTGAATAATTTGAGTTGTCTGAAATACATTTGTGGCGCTGACTGACGCCACGGACAAAGGCACTCCAGGGAGAAGTTTAGTTTATATCAAAAGTAGACATTGTTAATACAAGCTCATCTAGTCAAAAATTACAATAATTTCATTATATATACATTCCATTCAACTGTATAATGCAACAAATGGTCTCACAATGACATTGTCTATGAAATATCATTATATTAATTAAAATTATGGTTAATTTTAAAACTTATTTTAGTATCTAGTCATAAAATGATAATGGTTAAAATCGAATCCTTATCTAGTCATTATATTTAAATATAGCGGTCGCTAGTTATAAATGCACTTTATTTAATATCATTCACTTACATATCCAACTATTAGATTTGTTCATAATATAAAATATCTAGTCGATTACCAAATACAATATGTATTATAAAATGCTGAAACGCCTACATTTAAAGTGGATTAGATCTTATAAATGCAGCAGCTGAGTGTAAAATAAATAAAATAAATAAATAAATAGTCATGTACTAATGTACATGTCTATAAAATAATTATGTTTAGTTTTATCGTGTCGTAGCTGTTGCTAGAAGTATTTTGTACTTGAGAAGCCATGAGCGCTCAAAGCATTGTTGTTTTTTTAAGCTTTTATTTATTATTACCAATATCTCACAATGCTGAAAATTCCTATAACAAGGATATAAATTAACGTGAGCTATTGGAGCTAGCGCCAATGTAGAATGCCATAATAATGTGATATATTGCATCAGTGCAAATTCTCACACTTGACAAATTGTGCTCATTATGTATTATGGTATTTATGGTACTTAATTTATTATGTCATTGTTATTATTTTCGTCAGGTTTATCAAGAAATGCAAATATAACCTATCATTATTATGCATGTATAACAAAATATAACAATTTAAATGTACGACGCAATAGGATTTTCGATATCTATCAGTTTAAATGGACCTATTTATAATGTCATTTTAATATGCACATAAGTTGATAATTATATTTGCACGTTTTAATTACGAATATTTGCTTATTGGCAGAATCTACAAAATATCGTATTTATAGAGATAAAATTGTTAAACACTGAATTGTTATAGCTGGACCAATGTTGTTTCGTGTTGATTGATGTAAGTTTACAGTGTACATACTTATCTACCTTCTTTCAAATCTTGAAATGTTATCTTTCCTTGTTTCTACACTGACTCTTTATTAAAATTAGCGGCACATTTATTGTTAAAGTACTGCTGCTTGCTACACATATTTATGTGGGCTAACTATTTAATTAGAGTATGTTTTGTAAATGATAGCATTATTCTATCAAGTGCTAATGAGATTTACCATCGAATTTCATATCTAAAAACCAGCAGTTAAAAGCACCACCAGTCGCTTTCTTATTAATATTTATTTTGTCTTTCGAGTTGTGTTTTACGATGGTTATTCGATGTATGCGATTGCTGTAGAGCTATACGGAATTAAGTTTAAAATCGCTCACGAATATACTGCATTTGAAAGCTTTTATTCAACCACAACGATCTTTTATACTCTTGCTACTTAAGTACATGTTGAAGTACTATAAATATAGTTGCTATTTTTATTATAAATGAACTTCAGCTTTAAAAGTTATAAAATCTCACCTTGCCTTACCTTTTGAGATAGGCACTTAACAAAAGTTGTGGAAGAAACGCAAAAGGTGAGAACTGTGCAAAAGTATGTTAAGGTATCTAACTTTATTTAAATAGCTCACCTAATCTTTTATCTTTCTAAGACTTCACGAAAATACATGACTATATACTGTCATATCTGAAGTAGTCTAGAAATCTGATAATCGTAATCAAAGCATTACCTTTTGTCTAAAAATTGGTTAAATAGAGCTGTATAAAACTTCTAACTAGGTCTATTGCTATTAATTAGATATCTATCTACTAAATAATGAATAAGTAAATCCTTTAACATTCCTTTTTCTAGTTGTAGGTACGTACCTAATATTAATTTTAAAGACACAGGACAAGTACAGATTTAGAAACTAGTGCTGGTAGCTAGATTTAGTAAAATTCTATAATCAACGAAGGATCAACATAGTGTAATCAAAATAGTGTTTTATATTAAAAACATCAAAATTGTGTCAAAAACGTATTAATTAAAAGCTCTCAACGACAAAAAACACTTGCTTACACGAAAAATATTCAAACGGTGTACAAACTGTATGTTGAATGCAACTTCCTCTTTCTAATCTTATCTTAATTAATCCTAAGGTCAAGTGACCTCGTTATAAGTCACGAAAACAGCTTTTTGTAAGCCATATTGCATTACCCATTTGTAGGTGTGTTTGTTTGGTTGAATAACATTTGTGAAGCACAGATATACTATAGATCCACACCCGCGATTCGGCAATGCAATAAAAGAAGCCCAGTCATGGCAATGTAAAGATTTATATTATAGCTTGATGAATGATAAACATCTCAATACTAATTGCCATAAAAATTGTCTAAAGACCACACATGTCATGTATTTTTTTGACAGCCATAATCAGCTATAATGTATATTTTTATAACTATGAGAGTGATACGAAAATGTTCATTTTGTATCTTGATATATCTCAATACCTTTTTGTATTTTAAAAGGTATATTTATTATTACAGCTGCAGTGTGATGGGCTTATGGCTTTAAAATATTTAAACAAGCTGCCCGATGTATGACACGGCAATAAGTAATTTAATAAGTAGGTAATAGAATTAATTATCAACATACCATTTGCATTTTTAACCGATTTATGACAAATTACGAAGAAAGCTCTAATCCAAAGTTATAAAAATATTGCTTATGTAGAAAGTAATACTATATTTATGGTTTTTAAATTTGCACATTCACATTTAATAATAGAGCAAAATGGTTGCAGCTTATTAATAAAAAATCATTTAAATTTACCAGTCTTTAAAAATCTCCTAAACTGTAATGTTGAGTCCCAATTGCTTTGTTTAAATTATAGTAATAATAATTACTAGGGTAGTTGGATAGAAGCGCCTCAATTGAATCCATGTTAAAGATTGGTCAGGGTAGGTCAGAGTAGTTGAACGATGTGCATTGTGAGTCCTCTGGTCACCCTGATGAGTGTTAATGTTCTAGTTGTATTGTACATAATTATATTGTTTTGTTGAATGTTATTTATACTGAGGTTGCGAATGTTTATTGACCAATAGCAGTATAGATTTTAAGCGTCTATTTAAAATCAGAACTAGAATTTGCTTAACATCTCTTTACTAACTACAGTCAATATTTTAATTTATGCTTAGTTGAATGAACTGAATGATTCCAATTACTTATGAATTAAATACCATTTTAAATTGATCTTGTGACACTTCTCACTAAGGCATCACGAAAATAAAAATGTCGAAAGTATAAAATGTTTTTATTTATAACCTAATATTTTGTACAACTTATAATTAAGCATTTTATTATACACATACATATTATTAACAGGAAACACGAAATATTACATTAGAACATGATTTTATGATGATTCCCAATAACAATAAATAATTCGTTTTAAAATTGTACATCACTCAAAAGTTAATTTTTGTAGGAATTATAAGTATAAAGTAACTTAAAGTATAACTAAACATTTGTATAGTTATAGCAACAACTGTAATGTTTGAGTTAAGATGTCAGAGCAGAGATTAAGGAAAAATATTGTGCATATAACACAACTTTGTATCAATACAGACTTACTTATTTTTCAGTTGAGCTTTTAAGTCTGGGATTCGACCAAATGTTATCACAGTTATTTGACAAGAAATAGAAACTTTATAGAAAGCCATAACACAGTTTGGTCTTAATGATCTCCATCTCCACTACCAAGATGCTGTCTTTTTCTTAAATTATCGTTATTATTATACCCTGATGAACATAGACTAGGCAGGCGTCCTGTACTAGAAGATCTTTTTATTTTTGGCAGACTAGTATTAATAGGCAACGTATTTTGCCGACTTTGTGCATTAGTTAACGCTAATGAACAGACATTTAAAATTCTATCTAATCTGTCTCCACTTATTCTATCTGTGTCTCCAACTCTTTGATTCGGCTGAGGTTCAGAAGAGTTGTTAGAAAATAAGGATCTTCTATTTTGTTTTACACCAATGCTGACAATACCAAGAAAGTTTAAATTGAATGGAATGTTAAATATGAAGTTGAAAACGACCATTACCAGTAGGTAAATCAATGAAATGTTTATGGCGACTATCAAAAATCCATATACAATCTTGTTAAACGGGAACCACAGCCCATCTGAAAATGTAAGAAAACACAATTAAGTCACAAAGACATGTCTTAAAGTAATTAAAATTGAAAAAGATTTAAAAAAAAAAAATTACGGTAGCATTCAACCTACTTGAAAAAACAATATAATAAAAAAAAACAAACTTAGGTATATAAATAAGTATAAGAAGGATAGGATATGATATAATGTTTTAATTGATGCGTACATACCTGTGATATCAAGTAAGGTCAGCTTTACAGTAGAATTTATGGCAAGTACAGGTTCAGAAATCAATGATGTGAACATCCTGATGGCTATTTTCAATGGATTCATGTGCTTCATGAATAAAATTGGATCAGGTGCTGGAACTGTACACTCATTTGTCCAAAAGTACCATTTACAGGTGTTCACAGCTGACACAAACTTGTCATATTCTTGCTTTTCAGCTTCCTGAAACATTAATAATTTATTATTTTTAAACAATGGAATAATAACAAAAATATAATGGATAACAGATATAAACTATACTTATTAACTCACCTTGTAAGATATAATGACTTCATAGATGTATAAAACAAAAAATATGATTATAAATATGTGTTTATGGGATATATACTGCCAAAGCCAGATCAGTGCTCCAACTGCTCCTAATATACCAAACAGCCAAGTGAAGTATGTCTGAAAAAAATAGTGATGCAATCCTCAATAGAGTTATAAAATATATAATAATAGCAGCCCTGTATCTAATACATGTCCCACTGCTGGGCTCGGGCCTCTTCTCATGATAAGAAGGGTTAGGCCATAGTCCACCACGCTGGCCAAGTGCGGATTGGTAGACTTCACACACCCTCGAGCACATATTAGGCACTCTCAGGCATGTAGGTTACCTCACTATGTTTTCCTTCACCTTATGCAAGGGATTAATTCAATATTGGGGTCAGTTACAAGTACTCTTTGATTTTCTTTTGTTTTATTTTATTCAGAATTTGTAAATAATGATAAATATTATGATTTATTACTTGATCTGCTTATTTTGCTATATATCACCCTTAATCAGCGGTTTTTTGTTTTCGTGCACACAAATTATAATCCTGTTCAAATACAACTTTAACAATCTTAAAGATACAGAAATTCCCATAGAGCTGAAAATTGGTATGCAGGTTTAGAACGCCAACCATATCTGGAAAAGAAAATTAACCATCAAAGGTCACTAAAATTGTTTATTATGTTTTTCAGCACAATGGTAACTTATGATCATATCATTTACCTATAAAAAGTAACTGTTGTGTGCATTTGGTTAAATTGAATAATCACTTAGGCCATTGTGCTACCTTACAGCTCCACTTCCATAAAGTTTAGTGTAGTGTTAGATATCTTTCAACCTTTCTTACTAATTAGACAACCAAATCCAAAATAAAATATTTTGACCATTCATTCCAGAGATTGGTGTTATCAAACTAACAAACAAACCAACTACCCTGCTTGTGCCCCACAGCCATATTGTAATGATCCAGGCAACATTTAAAATGGTAATGAAACTATTTTATTCATAAATTGATTTATCTTTTAAACTATGGCTTTGAGGGCAAAAGATGGTGGTAGAGTTCTTGTGAATGAGCTCGAGGGTGGCAGCACCACTGTCTGACCTGACCTTAACCTGCCGCCAAATAGTAGTGCTTCCATTACTGTGTTCCGATTTGGTGGTGAGATCAGGCCCTGAAATTACTGGCACATGAGGCATAACACCGTAGTCCTCAGCTGCAGCGACGCATCTATAATCTGCTTTTGTGGATTGTTGATGTCCATGGGCTGTACTCCACTTACCATCAGGTGGACTACATGTTCGATCGCTGTGGGCGAAGTATAAAAAAAAAATGTTGGTTGTTGTTTTTGTTTGTTGTTTTGTTGCACCTGAACTTAGTGATTGTATTTGTCATTTAATGCATTTGAATACACACAAAGGCAGTGAAATGCATTGGGATAAATGTGTGGAGTGTCTATGATGGTATTAGAGATCTATTATTAGAACTTTGAACCCTGATTACTATATTATCATTTGTCTTAATCATACTTTCAATTAAATATTATAAAAATAAATCTATTGAAATACCTTATATTCAGCGAGGTAAATCTGAATGTAATCACTCCAAGCCATTGCAATTTGGTCTGTGATTGTTGGCTTGTAGATAGCTTCTTCAACATAGCCCACAGCTCGCCTGAACATAACGTCAGATAGGGTAGGTTCTGATTTAAGACATTCTGATAATTCGCTCCACTTATCTTCTTCGAATTTCATTTGAAGTGATATATCAATGCTACCATCTTCACTCTATAAATTATAAGAATATGTTAAAGGTTTAAGAATTAGTCTCTAGGTGTAGGTTTTAATTTTGTATATGAATAAAAACCATGAAACATACAAACCTTGACTTTGCCACTTTTTAATATTATAGCTAACAATCTTTTAAACCACCATTCCCCAAAGGTGTATTTGGTTTCAGTTTGTTTTTCTTTCTTTACCGTAGTAACCCTTAGATCAGGTGGTAAATCAGTTTCTTCTATTTTAGCCGGCACTTGTATATTCTCATGGTGCCAAGGGTCTGGTCCGGCTTGTAAGTTACCTTTGCAGACAGTTATACAAAACCATAACATAATAACGAATAATATTCTGTAGTTCTTCATTTTCTCAAGATTAAAGCAACGTATTATGATGTCACTATTTTAAATTTTAAACAATAGCTCGGGATCTCACTCAGCAAACAAGGTTACATTATGACATTCAAACTTTCAAAGACAATGTTGACATGACATTGACGGCATTGACAGCTGTTTTTGTCGATTTTCGGCATTAAAAACAGCTGCTTATACATTTTTTTAAATTTCTGGTGATGAGGCGACAAGATGTTTTAGGCAAGAAAGAAGGATCGGTAATTTTTTGGTAGTTTTGTACTGTTGTATTTAGTCGATTAATTAGAGTACAACACTAGGGAATGACAGGATTCACATCTCATGCTGGGTCCACACCTGACCAACGAAGGCCAACGAACGGCTAAGGATTAGAGATGGCAATAACGACTCAATTCGAGTAATCAATGCCGCGTAATATTATTACTGAATATTCATTACTGAAAACAGCTGTTCGTTTTCCGTTATTGAAATCTGTAGACTGCAAAACAACAGTTTTTAGTAATGAATGTCACAATGAGAACTAGACAAAAATGAGAAATATTATAATAATGTGTAACATTTACGAAACAAGTAGCAATAATCAATAAACTTCCCTTCATACTTTGTTACAGGCTTAGGACTGTCAGAATAAGAATGAATATTATAATAAAAAAACCTTTCTTTGACTGGTAAAAATAACCAAATATAAAATATTGTCAAAAGTTAAAATACCTAAACTACTATTTTTACAACAATATTTTTTACAGTTTTATTACAATAAGGACACTATACAAGTTATAAAACACAAAAATACTCTATTATTTACACGTAAATAAACACCGCAAAATTGCATTCGCGATCGCGATAATGACCGTGCCGCTAGGAAACAACCCAAAACTGCAATGAAATGCAAAAATTATAGTAAATAATGTTACCGAAATTTTCGAAATTTCGGTAACATTATTCCAAAACAACTGTTGTCGATCGGTACTGTTTTTATAAAACTCCACTCTAAAATTAACATTATTTCACGCTTGTTAAAGACCAAAATCGTAATCAACATTACTGACGTACTTGACCACACCCACAGCGCTCTATCTCTTTCTTATACTTATTGGTTGGTATAAAGCTGTCTTCTTCACACGCATCGCGAGTCCTGCTGCCGTGCCGGGAAGACCGAGCTCGAGAATCGCTTACGCGACTAAATCGCGGAGGTAAAAAACGAATAATCTATCAATAATGAATAATGAAACAGTCAAATAATGATATCTTGGACAATGAATTATCCATTACGTTTTTATATTTCATTGCGTAATTTGCTGTTGCGATAATGACCATCTCTACAGGATGTTACAAAATTATTCGCTTGACATATATCGATTAGTGTTTATTCGATTATTAATAACTTACATAAGTTAATAATCAAGTGGCAATTACTTATTTTTAACTATTGATGCCATTTTGAGTGGATTATTCGCGAGTCCCGTCAGTCTTCATCGTTTACTTGGTCCAATACACATTCAAACATAAGCTACACACAAATTCAAATCGAATGAAACGTAATGTATATAGGTGATGCGAATAACTTTATCACATCCCTAGCCTTCGTTGGTCGTTCGTTGGCTCGGTGTGGACCCAGCATCATAATAGTCAAAACAGCAAAGATGGTTTCTCTGTCTACGCAAAACAGAGATAATAGATGTCCAGATGTTATATGAGAAAAATTACGGTTTATTTTTTCCCAACGACCAGCGCACCCTGGACATAAGCCAAAACGGATTTCGTCGAAATAAATAAATCATGCTCAAACCGAGTACTTAGGCTCACACAGCACATAGAGGACAGCTATGAGAACAAACAAATTACAAAGGCGGCATTTCAGGATCTTTCGGCAACAAATACCACGGTAAATATTAGGAACCTGCTCCTCATAGTCGAAGAGTTTACCAAAGATAGGAGTACTGTCAACATACTGCGCGATCTATTGCAAAACCGGTATTTCCAGGTCCTACTTCACCAATCAAAAAGTAGGTGGCGTTGTAAAAAAAATAGCCTACCTCAGGAAAGTGTACTGTCACCCATGCTATTTAACATTAAATTTATACTAACGACCAACCGAAGTGTCAAAACTTGAAATGATCGCTCTCTTTATGTAGATGACCTAGCTTTGACAGCCCATGGATCCACATTTGAGGAGGTCGAGCAACACCTGACAACAGTGCTGGAGGAACTGAGTAGCGAGTACAAAAGTAATACCTTGAGACCCAACCCATCCAAGACACAGGCCTGCGCATTCCACCTGCACAACGTCGAAAAATCAATCCAAGAAAGCTATGTCCGACACACTCTTTATTAAGTTTTAATAATAAACAACGTGAATCATTATGAATGTAAGACTATATTATTATTATAAGAAATATATTTTACAAGATGTTTTAAGTGACATATTATTTTAAGTATGAAAAATAATAGAACAATTGCTAAGCAACAAGTTTAGACATTGACAACCATCCTTATTATGATGTTGACCAAAGAGTGCAAATGCATCAAGGAGTCTCAACTTTACACCCTCCCAACTTTTTCAAAATTGAGGTATTTTATTAAGACCAATTTTGCCGCTTAGATTTTGCAGTCTAGGACCATAAAGTGGCTTGGTTAACATGTCAGCAAGCTGCAGTTCTGAAGACACTTGCTTCACTTCAAGAACCTCATCAGTCACACATTCTCTTACAAAGAAGTGCTTTATTCTGATATGTTTAGTACGCTTGTGGTACTCATACTTAGGGTTCTGCGATAGCTTGATTGCTGACTCATTGTCAAGGTAAAGTGTAGGCTTGTTTAACTTCATCAAATCTTTGAATAAACTGTCCAGCCATATCAATTCTTGAGAAGCCTCACTGGCTGCGATTATTTCAGCTTCGGTAGAAGAAATCGATACCATGCTTTGGAGTTGAGATCGCCAGCTTATAGCAGCTCCTGCGAATAAGCACACTGTACCAGATGTTGACCTGCCTGTAGTTTGGTCACCAGCAAAGTCCGAATCAGAATAGCAGATTATTTTATCATCTGTGTTCTTCGAGTATATTAAACCTTGGTCGCTAGTACCCTTTAGGTACCTGAAGATACGTTTGACAAGTGCAACGTCATTGGTTGTTGGCTTCTCGAGGTTTCTCGATGCTATTCCCACTGCATAGGAAATGTCAGGTCTTGTTCCTACAGCCAAGTAAGTAAGTGAGCCTACGGCCTGCCTGTAAGGAAAGTTAGGATCAGCTTGTGTCCTAATATCCCCACCTATGTGTTCTTTAATAATAGGCGTCGGTACAGACTTGCTGTTGTTCATTTTAAATTTTTCTAAAACTTTCTTTATGTAGGACGTCTGACAAAGTGTGATTTGATCGTCTTTTCTGTTGATCTCTATCCCCAGAAAGTATGTAGCTGGAGACGTTCTGATCTTCAAGCGTTTCTGTAACTCGTCAATAAACTCGGTTTCAGCTTCTTTCGTGTTGCTAGCTACGAGTCCGTCGTCAACATATAACGCTATTAGGACTGTTTTTGAATCTTTGGTTCTAGAATAAAGGCAAGGATCCGCTTCAGACTGTTTGAAACCTGATGTTATTAAGAAGTTATTTATGCAGGTATTCCAGCAGCGCGGAGCCTGCTTTAGTCCATATAAGCTTCGTTTTAAACGGCAAACACGGTTGGTACCGTCGTTGAAACCTTCCGGTTGCTTCATATATATATTTTCTTCAACTGTTCCATTTAGGAATGCAGTAGTGACATCAAATTGTAACAGTCTTAAATTTTGTTTGGCTGCTGTTGCAAGGAGAGCTCTAATAGTACTCAGTCGAGCTACAGGACTGAATGTTTTATCAAAGTCAATTCCTGGTTGTTGTGAAAAACCTTTGATAACCAGTCGTGCTTTGAAGCGTTCAATACTTCCGTCAGGTTTGGTTTTCACTTTATATACCCATTTGCATGGTAAGGCTTTTCTATCTTTTGGTAATTGGACTAACTCCCATGTTTCATTCTCATGGAGAGCAGAAATCTCATTTAGCATTGCTTCTAGCCATTCGTTTTTGTTTGAAGAGTTAAGTGCCTCTTTGTACGAAGTTGGTTCTTTCATTTTTATGATGTCATCTGCAGCTGCCAGCACAAAGTTATCAAATTTGTGAGGCGGGCGTAATAGTGATCTATCTCGAAGTGTTCGTGCTACAACAGGTTCAGGTCTTTCAGGTTCATCAGGCTCGTTATCAGAAACAAGTTCTTCGTTATCCTGAAGGACTACATGTTCTTGGTCATTAGATGTGCTTTCAATTTCGTTCTGTTGTATAGGATCTTCATATACACTATCGTTTGGATCATCAACAATCACATCCTCATAATTTTCAAAATTATTTCGGATTGAAGGCTGTAATTGAGGTGTTAATTCAATTTCAATCTCTGTTTGTGGTAATGCTGATGGTTTATTTTCAGTAATGTTATTATAGAAGTTACTTTTTAGAATTTTAACATCTTTAGAAATTACAGTCTTGTGTTCTGTTGGAATATAGACCTTATAAGCTTTGCATATTTCGGAGTAGCCTACAAATACACCTGGTGTGGCTTTTGGTGCAAATTTGTGTCCTTTAGGACCTTTTTTCAGTATAAAGGCTTTAGAACCGAACGGGTGTAGGTGGTTCACACTAGGCTTTCTTAGTACCCATCTTTCAAATGATGTTTGATTTTCAATGGCACTGTTGATACTTCTGTTGGCTAAGTAGTTTGCTGTATTTACAGCTTCACCCCATAGATGAATCGGTGCTTTAGCATCAATAATCATAGCTCTAGCCTTTTCCACAAGCGTCCGATTTCTCCGTTCTGCAAGACCATTTTGTTCAGGCGTGTAGGGCGCCGATAAACGTTGTGCAATCCCGTTTGCCTTCAAATAATTATTGAATTCTTGGTTGATGAATTCTGTACCATTATCTGTTTGTAGAAATTTTATTTTATTCCCAGTAAAGTTTTCCATTTCTTGTTTATACTCTTTAAACTTCTCAAGTACTTGATTTTTATGTTTTAGAAAATATACGCAGCCATATCTGCTGTAATCGTCTGTGAACGTTACAAAGTATTTGTTGTTTCCAGTGCTAGGCGTTTTGATTGGACCACATACGTCGCTGTGTACAATTTCTAATCGTTGAGTAGTTCTTGGCGTTGTTCTTTGTTTGGGAGATGGAGTTCTGGTCATTTTCGCCTGTATGCAAGGTTCGCAGTCAGGCATGGACTCCTCTTTGTTGAAATTTAATCCAATAATTGATTCGTTTTTCAGAGCCAGTTGTAGGTATCTTTCATTCATATGTCCCATTTTTCTATGCCAATCTACAATGGAATTTTCTTGGGATGTCACCAGGCTTGTATCTGGTGTTTCGTTGGAATTGTTTTGAATCTGTGTCTTGACATAGTACAGATTGTTTTTCTTTTCAGCTGTCATTAATGTTTTTCCTTTTTTAGTTATTGTAGCTTTGTTTCCATTAAAAGTTACAGTTGCACCGTTTTGTGTCATCTTAGATACGGATAGGAGATTCGCTGTCAGATTCGGCACGTACAGTGTTTCCAAGAGGTTTACTGTTCCATATTCGCTAGTTGCGACTTTGACTGTACCTCGTCCTTCAATCTCCGCTGTTTGATCCTTCGATGCTAAATTTAATTTACGGGAATCTCTCTTCAACATTGTAAAGAAGTCTCTTCTAAATGTCATGTGAGATGTACACCCACTGTCCAAGACCCAGTCCTTGCGTTCATTTTTGTTTAACAAGAGACATTCTTCGGCATGGCGTGTTGTTTCGTTATCAGTTTTTGATGTTTTCTTTTTATCTTTGTTTTTGTTTTTGAACCAGCAGCTAGAACATATTTTGTGTGAGCTCTTTTTAAATTGTACTCCTTTTTGTTTACAAATTTTGCAGGAATTAGCAAAGAAACTCGTAGTTGGTTCTGTTTGAGCTTGGTGACGTGCTTCGCTTTCTTCAACGATTTTAACTTTAAGCTCTTCTGGTTTAGGAAGTGTGTCTCTACTTTCAATTGCTACTCTAAAGTTCTCGTACTGTGGCGAGAGACTATAAAGCATCATAATTGATAGTAAATCATTGTTGATATCAATCTGCATATCAGCTAGTTTGTCTACTATATCCATAAATTTGTTAAGGTGTTCTCGCACATCATTGCCTTCTAGTTTAGTTAGTATTAACTGTTTTAGAAGTGACGCTTTACGTGCAGGACCTTTGCTTGCAAATATTTCCTTCAGTTTGTCCCATATTGCTTTAGCCGTCTTACACTGTTTAATTAGTTTAAGTTCAGAAGGTGCGATTAGGAGGATTAGGGTTGATTTTGCCTCTGCTTCTTTTTCTAAAGCTTCCTCAGTTGCTGCAGCTGTTAATTGGTTTTTAACATACTTCCACAGCTTTTCTTTGACAAGGAATGCTTGAGCTTGAATCGCCCAAGTGTCGTAATTTTCTTTATCAAGTGGTTCTATTCGTACCTTAGACATTGTTTTTATTTTTCTTTACGCTCTGCTACCATATTAAGTTTTAATAATAAACAACGTGAATCATTATGAATGTAAGACTATATTATTATTATAAGAAATATATTTTACAAGATGTTATAAGTGACATATTATTTTAAGTATGAAAAATAATAGAACAATTGCTAAGCAACAAGTTTAGACATTGACAACCATCCTTATTATGATGTTGACCAAAGAGTGCAAATGCATCAAGGAGTCTCAACTTTACACTCTTCATGGCCATAATCCGCATCAAACAATTTCTCTATAGATAATCTAAACAAGGCCACAGATAACGCCCTTAACGTTGCCACAATTTGTGTGCATTAATTGGATAAGAAGAAGAAGAATTGGACTGGCAAATTTCATAGAAAATTGTACCCGAGCTGGGTAAAAGCTGTCAAAACCCATGCATTTCTAAACTTTGACGTATATTTTATGTAGAACGCGCAGCTCTGCTTTCGCAGTCGAAAAAATGTCATATAAAACTACAAGCGTAAAATGTATGCTCTCTGATTTTACTATGAGTAATGCCAATCCAATGCCAAGTATTACATTATCGTTGGGTAATGGAAGGAAAATGAGTGATGGTTTTGACAAATGACATTGACACAAGTGACACATTTATATTTTGTCGACTAAGAAACATAACCTCAAATTTCTAACTATTTCACAGAGTAACTATTTGTTTATTTACGGCAGCGTAAAGTTCCAAAACTTAGGGTCTTTGGTTGGACCGTAGAAAGTGTCTGTTTTTGAAATGTCGTCAATAGATTTTGACCCAGCTATAAAACTGTGTCTGAAATACTTGCATTCTAGTTCAATAGATTCAACTGAACAACTGCGGTTAACTTTGGATGATCATGTTCGTCAGACTTATGGGAGTGCCAAAACCCTGGGTAATGTTTTGCCCAAGAAATATTTAAACGAAGAGAAAATAGAGTCTCCAAGAATTAAACATAAAGGCGAGAAGTTATCGACTGCTAAGACTGTTGCTTTGCCTCAACAAAGTCCTCAGCAGATTCAAATTCCGGAGCGTGAGAATGATGATGGATCTGTTATGGATGGAGAGTTATCTTTAGATCTGTTGGAAGAAGACTTGACGTGTGCAGTTTGCAGACAGATATCTGTGCAAGCAGGCAATCGTTTAGTAGAATGTGACGTTTGCTGTGCACTGTATCATCAGGTAAGGCTGCATCTTGTCTTTACGTACAGATTATATAACTGTTTTATGTTTTATCTTAATAATATTAATTACTGCATTTTCCAAATACTAAAATTCTAAATGCAGCTCTTATTGTATTTAAATGAAGATGCTAAATGTTGCTGTTTTTTTTCCAGGACTGCCACAAGCCTGTAATCAGCGACAGCGACATAGCATCCGGCTGGCAATGTGCCTCATGTATCTCTAACCAAATTGCAGCCACTTATTCAAAGGCTACACCTGCAAAATCTCCATCCCATGTCTCGGGGTCTACAACTCCAGTTAAAATATCTTCTAGTAGCTCATCATCGTCATCTCCTTCAAAGGTGGTAACTCCAAACATTAATATTATTTCTGCTGACAAGAGGCTGCAGACTATGAAAAAAAAGGCAGCTAAGCAACATGAAAAGAAGAAGAGCTCAAAATAGTAGTCTATATCCATGCTTACTGTTAATAAAATATGATATTAAAGTAGAATGATTTTACCACCATCACCATGTATACGCATCACGATTTGTATTGAAACCAAGCGTGCCGACTTTTTAATACCTATTGTGACGTCACAGCCGAAATTTAGTGACGGGAAATCCAAACCGATTCAAAGACACCGATGCCGCCGATGCCCATCCGCCCAGTACGATTCAAACAGCCGTCCGCTATGATTTTCTCTAACAAAAGACGCGCGTGGACTGAAGTTAGCGGCGACCAACCTTGACGCTTGGTCGGGTTTCGGACACGCGGAGTACATGCATTTGCATTATCTATGTAGATCTATATCTGTGGCTTTTACCCTATCAAGTTGTTAAGTAAGCTAAAGATTTTTCAATTTAATAAGTATGTTGCATGTAAAAGTCTTATCACAGTATACTGCGACATAGCCATTGATGCAGTGCATGAATATTTTTGTGATGATGTAAGTTAATTAGGTATAGAAATGTTATAAATATATAATTAGTTGTAATAACTGAGTATTATTTACTATATGTCCCTTGATATCCTTTCTTGCTGCTGAGTTGTTGTATGTGAATAACTTATGAATGAAAACTTATTATTTTCTAAATTTAATTTTGTTAATACCATACCATATAATATAAGACCATTTAAAGAATGTTTTTGCTTAAAAAACATCACAGATATAAATGTTTACAATACAGAACAAATATGATGAAAACTGATGTTTATTCTGTAAAAAAAGTAAAATTCAATTATCTTAGACTTCGATTTATGTCGATATATATAATACCCTGTTTACCAACAAATACCCTGATTAATACTGCCTTTATGTTATAACAGAATAGTATTTAGTAAATGCGCTTGAATCACAAATAATTGCGGCATTCCGTTTGTATGGAAAAATCATACTCCGCCTAATCCTTAAATTCGAATAAATAGCACCTGTATTTTTATGGAAACAATCGGTGGCGTCAATAATAAAGATCAAACCTCCCTAACACATATGGTAGGTTAAATATAAGGAAAACCATATCTATTAACTATTAACTAGTATATATATATAATATTAACTAGTATATATATATATATTAACTAGTAGTATTCCTAAGCCATCAGTAAATTGGTTAAAAATTGCTAAAGTACAATTTTAAAAATTCTATCTTCTCTGTATGATATGGATGTAATAATGCAGGTATGTAATAAATAGAAACGGCTGTAACCCAAAGGATAAAGTAGACTCAGGATTATCTAATTTCCTCTGGGAGTTTACAAGAATACCTGCCTATTCAAATCGTGTTCTAAAAAAATTTCACAAACGATCAAGTCCTCGGCACAGGGCATCAAAAGGGCCGGCTGTACGAATCGTACCGTGCATGACTTGCATCCCCCACATGGACCTGACGCCTGTTTGACGCCTGTCTTAAGTCCGGAAAGTTCCCTGATTGCTAGAAGACGGGGAGGCTGGTGAGCCTATTAAAGCCGGGGCGACCGGGAATCAAACGAAAACTTATATTCTAGACGTGGTCAGTGTTCCAAAATTATATCATTCAATTTGTTCGGAATACGTGATAATTATTATTGATATTTTTTTTGCAAACCAGTGGAAATGAACATCGACGGTCCGACCGACCACGTCGCCGGCAGAATTATTTTCAGATGGGTGTATCTTCTACCGATATTACGCAATGCTTCTTCCGTCGGGTGTCACCACACCACACACCCGACGGAAGAAGCATTGCGTAATATCGGTCTTCATATTTCTAAATCACGTCTTCATATTTCTAAATCCTAGAAGGGTACAAGCCCCTCCCCCTTCCTTGCATCCCCCTTGGTAGTCTAATTCTCAATAAAGTAAGATATAAGGATAATAATAATATTACCTACTAACACCTTGTATGTGACTGAACTACAATGTTAACCTACATTAAGCCCATAGAAATCTTAATAATAAGGCAATAGAAATGTCAAAGACGCGTGACCTTGTCGCCGCGCATCTGTCAAGTCAAACACAAGTGCGAGTTGAGGAATTGTCGTCTTAATGTCATCGCAAAAAGAATAATTTTGTTTGTAGGAATACAAGCGCATGAGTCTAATCGAACATAAGTGCGAGTTGAGGAATTGTCGTCTTTATGTCATCGCCAAAAATAATAATTTTGTTTGCAGGAATACAAAAAGTGGTATTTGAAAAACGGCGACATGCGTCCCAGTGTTAAAAGATAGTCGATAGCATTTCTATTGACTAGTTATTAAGATTTCTATGATTAAGCCCCTAAGCGCTTTCGTTAAAACTTGGCACCAGCGCCAGCGTCCAAGTTTGGTGATTTAATAACGTACTTTTATGTAAACTCTATGTAGTTAGGTGTGTTAATACATTTACTGTTGCTTGTTTAAATGAAACACAATCATAAAGGATCAGCTTCCGATGTTTTTCCAAGCTTGTAACCAATCCTAACCGCAGTGCTTTCCTATTGGCCGATCTCAGCAAAGGGCGGGTCGGGAAGAGCGGGATGTTGCGGGATCATTTCAAAAGGAATCACCAACTTAGATTTTGTTTCTAAGATAATGGAGTTTATGTTCGCATGGTACTTCAAAGATTTTTGGAGTTGTTACGCCTCCTGTTTTCACATGGATTTATCATCTTCAGCGTTTAGTTTTCATAACGATATTAGTTTCAGGGCGGAGTGTAATGTGGGCGGGCGAGCTTTCCTTAGCAGATCGAGTTCAGTTAATTAAGTGAATCAGTGTTAAATGTGACACAGTTTTTGCTCCGAAAAAGATATTTTTGCGTGCCTCAATCTTTTGTTACTTTTGAATGTTACAATAAAAATATCTACCTAGTTTTATTTTGCATTATGTAAGTAGAGTCTGTAACAAAATTGTCTGCTAATTTTACTGTACAATATGTTGTAGTTTTAAAATATTTTTTGCAATTTGATTTAATTTGCAGACAGAGGAAAGTGCCATATTATTAAGTCAATATTATTGAATTTTATATTGAAGTCATCGTATCATGAACGCGGGTCGCGCGCGGGTGCCCAAGTGCGCTCGCTGCAGGAACCATGGCCTGATCTCCAGCCTCCGAGGACATAAGAAGGCTTGTGCCTATCGCCTCTGCCAGTGCCCTAAGTGTGGCCTGATTAAGGAACGACAACGGATTATGGCAGCTCAAGTAAGTGTTTTAATATACACCAATGAATATGACCATTAAAACTTGAGCAAGTGTTTCATCCTTATAGATATTTATTTTGAGAGCTTCAATTATTATGTTTTTTGTTATTATTTTAGCACAACGAGAATTACTCGTATTTTATTCGAATTTGTAGGAATGTAGGTATATCTATCATAACTAGGATGGCTTTGTGACAATTTAAGAAAGGTCGGCAATATAAATCTACATTGCCCGATAATAGTGTAACTATTTAAACATTAAATAATAATCTTATTTAATTTTAATGCTTAATAAAAAATATTCTTACTAAGTACTCTTACTCTCTTGCGTGGAGATTTTATTTATTTATTATTTGTTTGATATTTCCAAGTTATTTAATTCAAAATTGACGAATTTGGCCTCTTAATTCAACCTATTGAAGAGTGAATTTAAAAAAAAGTTTCTTATTATTAATTTAATTCATTTAACAAACCTATATGTGCAGAATTTAATAAAATTTCTTTAAAAAATAATTTTATTATTATAATTATAATTATAAAATTACAATAATACCTACCTAATTCGGATGAATTAAATTCAAATTCAAATTCAAATCATTTATTTTCATAGGCCCGAGGCGCTTGAACACGGAGTGTTGATAAAGATAAAGATTTAGATAAAGATTTAGATTTAGATTTGTTTGCCAAAAGTAACAGTCAATTAAAAAAAAACTTGTGTTAATGTTTCTTCCGCTCTTAACTTTAAAATTCTACTTAGGTCTATTTCTTGCTTTTATTAATTGTTATAATGTCTTAATGTATTCCTACTTTATTATCTTTATTATCTGTGCAAACTTTTAATTGGCCTTCATTTTCACATTATCTCTTTCTGTTATATCATATTAGCTGTAAGTTTTCCTAACATTGTAAAATAAAATAAAATAAACACGTCAAAACATTACAAAAAATGATATAAAAATAAATCATAAATAATACTAATTACAATGATTTGGGATTATGGGTTGTAATTTTAACACGGTCTTCTAATATCCAGTTGGGTAATCAGAATAAATAAAAACGATAGAAGATTAACAAAGGTATTATTATATTATTATTAACAATTTACAATCAATATCTCAGAAATTAAGTTAAATGGTAGGCTCAACGCGAAGATAGGTAGGATATCTTCCCCTTCCATCCCCTTAGAGAGTGATTTTACAAAAAAAAAATTGCTTCCATTTAATTTCTTGCTAAATTGACTAGCCGTCCAAATAAACTCACACCCCGTATTTACTTCCTTAGGCGTCAAATACAAAGATGAAACATTTACCAATTTTATGTTTAACCACCAGCCATACAACTGTAAAAATCGCATATAATTTTATGCAGTAGTTTTTGCATGATGCCTACATACAGATAGACAGACAAAAATATGTTTTTGCTTCTACTCCTGCTTCCTACTTTTTTTTAAATATCTCCTGAAGCCAGCACTATCCAAATGCCATATTTCGAGTTCGTTTTAACGTCTATTAGAGGCACAAACAGAAAAACTGTCAGCTTTTATTAAATAACGTAAGTCGGGTGGCCAATGGCTCTTAGGCTATAGCTTATATGCATGTTGGTCTAGGAATTGACGCTATAACTTACTTGTTGTAAGTACATACAGACAGTACCTTGGTAAAAGATGCATAAAATACGGTTTCAAGTGTGTGGTGAATCTACATGTTTGTCAGTCAAACTGATTGACACTCAAATATAAAAAGTAATAGTTTAAAAAAACTAAAAAACACGTTTTTAAAGTACTTCTACCTAAAAAGTGAAAAATAATTCCTAATATAAGCTGAAAATAGTAATTAACAAATAATACTAGTATTATTGTGAAAAAGCGTGGGGCGCTCTGTGCCATCTTTTTCGTCTATCGAGCAACCATTTTTCACTTTTTAGTTAGAAGTACTTTAAAAACGTGTTTTTTTAGTGTTTTTAAACTATTATTTATTTTCTACTTTTTAGTTTGGTTTATTTATAAGAGCGTTCTTTTTTAATTTTTTTTTTTTTATTTTTTTTTTATCGACTTATTGCATTGTCATCAATCTTTGACAGGTGTGCAAAATTTGAATGAAATCTGTCCGTTTAAAGTGGGCCAAAATCGAGTCCAAAGGAGTCGGTTACATACATACATATATGGTAGGGGAGCCCACTATGCTAAATGGGGATTTATTCGAGCGTCGTAGAGACCTATTGGGTTGCAAGGCTTAGATGATAAGAAGAAAAAAATGTAGAAATGTAGGCATCACGCAGCTGCACGTATTAAACTTTATCGACTTTTTGTTATTTCGGCTTGCGGAAATCGTCAGATTATATATTTTTATTATTCTTGAATTATATCCTTCAAAATAAAAAAAAAATTACCTACGCTCGAGAATGTCAAGATGACTTTTTTTTTTACAACTTTGCTGCCCTCCCCTTTCTTTGCGTCACTCTCAAATTGTCAGATTAGTGGAATATACACTTTTTAGGATGTAATTAACTCACCCTACTTTAATCTGACGCGCTCGAGAATTTCTGATGATCAATTTTTTTTTACTAATCTGATCCTGTATCCTTCACGGGCGGCCGTATATATGGGCCTCATGTTTGGTGGAGGTACTTAACCGGGTACAAGGTATCCCCCTGTATATTAATCTGCCGCGCTTTATACTTATTTAATAGATATAGCAGTCCTTATTAGTCATAATTTACAAAGAACAATAACAGATAACTAATACATAAATATACCTACAGTATTAAAGGAAGAAATAATTAAAATTTAGAAAATGTATAAACTTTAAATAGTGCCTTTGGTTTTGTGGAGTCGTTAGAAAAATTCTACAGGACGAATATAATCACAAAGAATCCAATCCCCAACATGAACTCCACTTGGTTTAGGCCCGTGGTTTTCATGAAAACCAACCGAAATTCTTAAAATTTTGAGTAAACGTAGAAAAACTACAAACACAAAATAATATAATTATAATCGCAATTATACATACTATTTGATGTCTGAATAAACGAATATCTCATTTTTTTTCGTGTTATGTAAACCCGACTGCAACGGTTGTGATGTTACAGACACTTGGCATACAACGATGCAACGGACATAATGGATATTATTTTATTTTACTAGTAATGGTTTTAAATATTAATGTATTAAATAATAGTTATTTATGCAACTGTTCTATAATGAGGGGTATTAAAACACGAGCGTGGGTTTATCACACGAGGCGAAGCCGAGTGTGATAATAGTATCACATGAGTGTTTTAATACCTAATTATAACAGTTGCATACAAGACTTTATCTACACCCATGATATGAATCCTCTATAAATGTTCTGAAACCATAGGGTATTAGGGTACAGTGTTGTAAGAACTCTATGTAAATTCATGGAAAGTTTAATTAGTGAGTATCTAATACAAAAAAACTATGTATAGGTAATAATATAATTATTTATTGTAATAATTATTTACATTTTGGATCGTACAATTATTAAATAGTTATTTATGGTACAAGTGAGAAAAAGTTTATATTTCTGTTGTGAGTGCCAATTTTAAATCTTGAGCTTGCGAAGTAGTCTTAAATTGAATCACGAGCATAGCGAGTGATTCTAATAAAGACTACTTCGCAAGCGAAAGATTTTAAGAGGTCACGAACTGGAAATTAAATTTTTCTCACGCGTTACAATACAAAACTTTTCACCTCTTCCAGTGAGAAAATATTAAGATTTATATAAACTCGTACTCGATTGCTTAACCTGAAATAATTACATGAAATACGGCAGTAATACCGATTCATAATGCGTTTTAGGGCCTTTAGAAAGTCGCCACTAATTAAATATCTCGTACGCTTTCAAATACTTTTCACGTGAATTTTCTGGTAAAAAAGCAAACTTCTGTGTTAGAAGCAAGTTACCGCAACTCTTTTGGAGTTCCACAAAGTTCTTCATCACTGGATTCACTATTTTTTTGTTAAAAAGTTCCAGTAAACAATTAAACATAAACTGAAAAGAATTTATAGTTGCCCGCGATGACTGACACAGACACAGACTTTTTTTTTTAAATCGTGCGTTCGGAAATTCGTTCCGTAACACTTATTTATAGTCTAATATTAAGTACCCGATTTTAATTAATTTAATGGTTAATCACGAATATAAAACCATGAAAATACTAAATAAGCGTGTATTTATATAATTTAAATAATTAAAACGTATCGTTTGTAGTGTTTAAATAAAATTGATGTCAATGTTTATTACTAACCTACATGGTGACTGTTTTGTTTTTTTTTTTGTGCCTATTCATTGGAAGGATTTAGTGTTTCGAAATTTGAATCACTTTGCCTCACTAGTGAGTAATAAGCGTTATTACTCACTGAATTCTCGCAAGCAAACGATCTTTTTCGTGCTGGTGTGGTGAAAAAGTATTTTTTCAATACTATTATTGAACAAAAATGGCGGGATACGACGTCAATTCAAAAATTCGAAAAGTTTTTATTTAAATTACGGCGCTGTGGTAGTGAAACGCGCGTGCATGACATGTTCTTTTTTTGAAATTCATAAAGATGCCATGAGAATGTGGCTGTTCGATGAGTAAAAAAGGAGTTGCATAATGAATTTCAGTACAACATTATAACACCCGTTTGGGTGTTATAATGGTTATTATGACACTGGCTGTTTTAATGTTGGCAATTAGCAAACTGTTTCAAGAACGTTTATAGAGGATTTATAGCATGGGTGTAGATAATATTATTATAATTATGTTAATGGTTTGAAAAAGTATTTGTTGCCTATTCACACAATACTTTTATTTCAAAGCCATTTTTATTTATTAACTTGTTCGTGTTCAAAAGCTTTACTGACGGCTAATACGGTTTTAAAGCGACTTCTACAGTTTGTCTGCGGTTGAAGATGTGTAAAAGCACGGGCTCAAACTATCTAATAATTAGATACCCGTTTTTGAACTATTTCATTATAATTCTAGAAGTGATTTTTCTATCTCCTCTAATAATTACGTCGCGTGTCGGCGGATTTTTAAATACCCGATAAAAGCTAAATATTGCTTCAACCGCAGACCATAACTAAGTAAAAAGATAGAAAATTGTCGATCTTCTCTTCCCTTTGTTTGTACTGACTACGCATACGCATCGTTTTGGTTAAATTTTCTCATCCCACTTCTCCTTACCTCGCCTCTTATAACCCCCTTTTATCTGTTCATAGCTAGCTGTTGCTTATCAATCACTAATAGATACCAGTAATACTAAACTAAAAACTAAACAATAAATCCGAATAAGCTAAGAAATTCCTCAGCCGTCTCAGCATACCATAATGAGAACAAAAATAACACAATTTAGATGCGTTAATGTGTTTTAATGTAGTGAAATCGAGAACAGCTAATGCAGTGTCTCGGTTTATTTGAACAAGTGGCACGTGTTTACGGCAGCCGCCGGATGGACCATCGATCGGTTTACACAGTAATGCATCGCTGTCGATGTCCTACCACTTGCACCACAATAATCTGGTATCGCCAGATTAGTCAGATAATGAACACCATGTTTGTTTTTGAAAGAGTTTGATTTATGCGTCATACTATGTTATTTTTGGACTTGTTAGTACTTGAATAAGTAGTTATTTTTTTATGAGGCTTTTATTCTACAAGAATATGTCAGTCCTATAATTACTTAAACCTATATTAAATCTAGGTTATTATTGTGGTCGAGGTATCAGAAGATCTTAAACGCTTAAACAATTTACACAACTCATGAGCAGCATTTGAGGTTGGATTGCCTAAGATATTTATATAAACAAAACATGCTTATTTTTAATTTTGTCGTAATTTTAGTTGTCTTTTTTTACTCGACTGTCAAGGAAGGGTTATGATTTTTAAACGTATCTTGTTTGTTTGTCAAAACAATTGCATTGCAATTACACCTTTGTCTTTTCTTTCTTCCTAACTGTAGTGTACAATCGGCGTCCCAGCTCAATAAATCCAATAGTACCTATTTATTCAATAGATATTCCAGTCATGCTCTTATTTGATTTATCCAGAGATTGAGTTTTGTTTACTTTTTCAATGAAGACGAGATATCCCCGAGCTACTGCGCTTGGCTCCCAGCTGGTCGGTCGGTCCCGAGGGTCGCCGCTTACACCAAACACAAACATACAGTGTTTGTCATTGATTTTCCGCTAAATTAATTTGATAGTATTACATTTCCTGACCAGACTGTAACGTGATAATAAAATGGATCCTCTTACTTACTTGTTTATTTTCGGGTAGGTACCGTTTTATTTTCATCAATGCAGTTACGGATTAATGAAAAGGTTGAGCGGTTGAGACTCTGTCATATAATAAATGAGCTAGAGAAACAGTATCGTCTTGTTTTAGTTAAAGTTATTAATATTTATATTATTTTAACTTAAGAAAGTTAAAATTTAAGTAAAGAACAGTTTGATTAATATTATTAGTTTTGTCACCAGGTTGCTTTGAAACGACAGCAAGCAGCTGAAGACAAAATAGCGTTGCATCTGGCTTCAGTAGAAAGTGGGACTGCCCTGGAAGCTCTTCCACCGGGCAGGATTTATGGCATGAGAGTTACTGGACCATGTCCAAGCCCAGGACCCGAACCTGATTCTGTTGCTGATGATCATACTGTACGTTAAATATACTCAAGATCTCGGTTACCCTTCATCTTCCTTTCCAAACAATTTGAGCAAATTTCTCATGCATGTAAATTGTAATTTGTGCAAATAAGATTGAGTGTGTAGCCTGCACCAAAATTAAGAAACCCTTCTCTTGGCTGTAATTTCTGCATAAATAATGAATAATTCATGGTGGGTGTTTTGTATGAACATTGTCTTTTTGCTTCAGCCGATCCACATCGATAGTGAAACCAGTGACTCGATGCCAGATTGCTGCAATGTTGAACCTGATTCTGCTGGCCAATCGTCCACAACGTCCTCATTGCGGTACGTACACCTTAACTACTAGAGGTAGTGCTTACTTTCAACCTGCCACCAAATAGTAGTATTTCTATGTGTTGCGGTGTTTAGGGCACACTAAGTTTTTTTTGTATTGCCTGAAGAATTACCATTATTAGGGCTTATTAAATAATGACCGCTGCTAAATACGTGCCTAGTGGTCTTTAACAGTACTAGTGCCAAACCGTTGCCCAACGTATTCGCATTATTTCGAGGATGTTCATATTACCACTTATCATTACATGAATTGGTGACTATTACTCTTATGGTTTATTCGTCAATAAATTTTAACCTTTACAAAGATTTCAAGGATTTCTTCCTTTTCCTTCAGGGTGGGTGAAGAGAGTTCAGAAGGAGAAAGCGTGAGCTCAGCTGGGTTAGAGATGCTTCGCAAGTTGTTCCCTGGAAAGAAGCGCTCGGTCCTGGAGCTGGTGCTGCGACGATGCAACCACGATTTATTACGAGCCGTTGAACATTTCAATGCTACGCAAGTTAGTAGACTGCAACTTATTTTTTTAAAGTTGAAAATAATTGTATAATTTATTTTAGATGTAATACCGATGCATTATATATTATACATACACATGGTTCATCTATCTTGGTTGATGAACGTATTCAGAACTAAGTATTCGTAATTTTTTGAGTTTATTTTTTGGTCCAAGCTTATTATCAGTAGTAGCCCAAGTGGAATATAAATCTTTATTTGAGATATATATCGATCAACTTTTTACAGACTCAACGGGACAAGGTACCAGGCGCCACTTCAGGCACCACAGGCTTAGAAGCATCAGTATCGAGTTCAGCGGAGTTCGAGTCAAGATGGTCAGCCTTTCGTCCCGTGGGACCTCGCGCGCCGATTCTACCAGCACTAGTGATGGGCCGGGTGTGCGGCTCCGAATGGCTCGTGCCTTTGCCCGCATTGCCTGCACTCTCTGCCCCGTTCCTTCTGCCCTTTCAACACCCCCATGGCCCACCAGCTCCTTGCACTCCGGATTGCAGGCAATGCAATCATCATTAATGCTATAAACTCGTTTAAGTGATATTTAATTCGTTGTATTGATTACTTTCTGCCAATTACGTGGTGACGGAATATTGTCGTCAAAGAATTTGTAAGCCTATTGTGTATTTAAATTATTGTTATTATATTAAATTGTATGTTAAAATGTTTGCTTTTCTTTTAAACTATCAAGCGACCTGTCTCTTCCTCGGTCTACTACTCCCTACTCTACTATATCTAATTACAAAAAAAACAACGAACACGTAAGTTTCGCGTTAACAAAATATCAATTTGATTCATTATAATTGCCTTCTTCTTCCTGCCTCATCCCATTTTATTTGGAGTCGGCGCAAAAAGTTATAATAAGAACAAATTATACGTGGGAACGTTCTGTTGACATTACCAAATCTCTAGCTATCACGATAATGAAGATTTAGAGCTTATGTGGAGACGAGAAGCTACAAATAGGATCATACGAACACCAGCTTTGTTTGCCAGTTTTATTAAGTAAAATGAGTTACGTGTATCGTACTAGTTTGTATTAAATTAAGCTGTCTTATATACTCAACACATGCTGAAGAGGAACAACTTTCTTTTTTGGTTGTCTTGATGGTTAGTGGCAACTGCAGTCAATAAACTAGAAACACTGTATGATCCAAGGACTAAAATATTATGCAAGCCCCTTTGCCAGTAATTTTGTGGTCCAATGATTTTATTTCACCATGTGACTGACGAACAGCTTTGTCCAAATATACATGCTGTCCCACGGACATGCCACATGGAGAGCAAGTATCTTAATTATGGTAGATAGAAGATTTTACTCAAAGAAGACTTAATTTTATTTTAAGAAACAATACAAAATGCATTCAAAGGTTTCTAAAAATGAGCTTTTTATGGTTTATAAAACATGTTGAAATATTTACAGCTCAAAACAATGGGATAAGACGTCTTAATAGCAATACCTAGTAGTCCTAGTAGTCACACTATTGCAATGCAACATGATTTTGTAAATATTATTTTTGCTATAACAACAGGGTAATAAGTAAACGTCTAGTATATTATAGTAATTAGGTAGGTATACATATCTAATTAATAAACATACTTGCGTTCAAAATGACGTTTCTCATAGGCATTATGCTGTTTAATTTACATACAATACAGAACAACCCATTGTCAAGTTGTTCGATTTATTTTAGAAGTTCATTTGCTTTATATAAAAGTATATAACCTAAAGTATAAAAATGTATCTATACATTTTATTGGTTTTTATATTTCTAAATGTAGTGTGTGACATTAATTATGTGATAAGAACTATTGTCTCCGTGTTGAGTGGAAGGTTTTATCAACGAAAATACTCTTTGAATGAAACTACTACTGTTTATGGTAAGTTGGACTTTGAACGTTTTATAAATTGCATAACATAACATCACGCCTATATAAGAGTGGCAGAGGTGTACAATACCTACATTTCACCTGTTATGTTCAAGATATCATGGCACAGGGGGTGAGCCTATCACTAGCCACCGGGCACAATCCCAACTCCTTGCTTCTATTGAGATTTGCCTCACGTAATGTTCACAAATAACACTTTGTCAATTTTAATAAAAAGAATGGTATATATAATTTGGTAGTCAGCATACACTTATCGTTGAAATTGACATAAAATAGCTCTATGTAGGTAACCTATTTTAGTTTTAATGCATTTCATACACGGTAACTTTAATGTAAAGATAAATATTACATACAAATCGTCAAGATGTTAAAATATGCATTATAGCCGTGATAAGATGTAATGAGATTATCATGCTATACCTAATATAAATCTTTACATAATGCTTAATAGAAGAAGTAGATAAGAACAGATAGTGACATATAATATTATTTCACATTTTATTCTCCTCTACAGGTATCTGTACATTTCAAGACTGCGATATATCACTGAAGAACATCAGGGTAGCCAGGTTACTAAGAGATCTGGACTTTGCACGATACCATTTTTATGAGAGAACTGGAATTTATCAAAGAAGTCAAGAGTTGAAAATTAAGTCTTTACAAGGTTGTACTCTTACGATAACTGATAATCCAGTGCCATTGTTTGGACTTTACAAAATTAATACGAAGGTAAATATCATCTCTTTATGATACTTAGTTGATAAGTTAATATGCAAAGACATATTGTTTCTATTTAGAATAATGTAATGTCAAAAAATATATATTAGAGAATTTACTGTAATTTATGTTTAGACATAGGTACATAAACAACGAAGATATTATTACAACCTTGGGTATACTTGCTATTTAAAGCAGCCATAAAATTAAAAGACTTTCTAGACAGAAGTGCCCAAGTGTCGCATGTTCAAATCCAGCCGGTCCGATCATTTTTTCATCTGTTTCTTAGTATAATTTGTTAAGATAAATGCTCTAAAAATAATCAATAAGAAGAAGTGTCCAAGTTACAATTATTTACTATACCTGAATGTTTAGTAATATAAAGATAGTCTTTTATTTGAAATACACTTTTACTTCTTGCTCTTATCAACCCTATCTTATTCCTTATTCAGCTTATTTACTGGGACGACCGCTCATTATTTCTGGAGCATGAAGTGATAACGCTATGGGATGGCAAGATCCGGTCCATCTTGCTATCTCGTCAGCATGCCATAGGAAAAAATGGAGACTCCACCGAGGCGCTTTTGGATGGTCTGCCTGGATCGAATGTTAAGCTCATCTGCCCTGAGTATATACAGCATTGGCTACGGAGCATGCAAATATCTAGTTCAAAATTACAGAAAAGTACTAAATAAATAAATAATTACGTATTTATTTATTATTTACACAACATACAGTTGTCCTTACAGGCTAACCCAAATGCGACAATGATGTTAAAATGTAGGCAAAATGTGTAGTGTCACTCTCTGGAATTCCGCCAAAGTAGTAAATAACCTTATACTACCAGATCACTGCAGTTTGGCTATACATCCGAAGCAGCTGAGGGTTTTGACAGTTTCATTTTAATAGTATGCTTTAAAGGGTTCCGTTCCCAAAGGGTAACAACTGAACCCTACTAAGACTTCGCTGTCTGTCTGTCCGTCTGTCACCAGGCTGTATCTCATGAACCGTTTTGGGCAGACAATTGAAATTTTTACAAATGATGTAAAACAGTTGCCGCTATTACAACAAATACTAAAAATCAAATTAAATAAATATTTAAATGGGCCTTCCGTACAACTAACCTGATTTTGATGCACGTTTATGCTCTATCTCATGAACTGTGATGGCTAGATAGTAGAAATTTCCACAAATGTTGTACGTAAATAACTGTTGCCGCTATAATAAAAGATACTAAAAATCGAGTATAATAAAAATATTTTAGACACCCGTACAAAATCGTGTTTATGTGTTCGTTTTAGCTCGATATTGATACCGGTAACCGAAATACTTGCTGCTTGAAAAAGTCACAAAATAGTTAGTAAAAATGTAATATAATTAATTTAATTAAAGTGGGTTTTGTGTTCTTTTTATTGGTATGTTTAACAATATATTTTTTTATCTACTGCTGCTGCTGAATGTTATAAAAGAGGTCAAAGTTCGGTTACCGGTTGGTCGGCTCTGCATAATAATATGTTTTTCCTAACGCCGGGTGTTTGTGAGATATATCATGCCACATGTTCGCTCTAGGTGATGACCATGACTTCATCGTGTTGTCAAATGGTCAGTGACTCCTCTTGAGCGTCCGACTTGAACTTGTAGCACCTGTACCTTGCATCTCGTACTATCACAGGCAGGAAACTAACAGTTTAGAACTACTGTCTCTTTCTTAAATTATTATACAGTCATAAGTAAAATAAGGATAGTGGACAGGTAGTATACCTGTCCTTGTTGTTCAGTATGTTTATTACTTATATGACTATACATTTATCAGACAAGTTAGTGTTAGTTCGACTGTTTGAATGATACTACGGTCTTTAGTTAAGAATACTTAAGTTATTTAATAATGTATTGTATTATCGTAACTATTATAGCACTAGCGTACGTATTTTGGGATGTGAATTACTTCCTAAGGATAGCCTTCACCATAGGAATTGGGAGACTATTCCATAAGAAATGTGGAGTTAACGACACCACCACAATTTACGGTGAGTTATTTAATTTAATCATCTCATTACCTTTACGTGTTTAGAATAATGAATGAATAAGCAATAATTTGTGGTTTTGCTGGCTTTTAAATTATAACCTAAAATAATGTGAAATTGATGATATTTTAAGAAATAAGTGAGTTGTTTGCGAGAAGGTTCTAATTACTCTGGTATTTTTATTCGTGACGTATATAATAAGAATCAACGCGGTGTCACAGAATAAGAACCTACCTATAATACTATAGGTAGATTCTTATTCTGTTTTATATCTTATTCTTATTAGTTAACAACTTGTTCTTATTCTTATTAGTTAACAAGTTCGTGTTAAACATATTTAAATACGTAGCAAACTAAGTTGTCCCGTAAATACTTGACCATTCATGATGACATTCAAACAGGATTTTTTCTCTGTTAGTAAACCCAATGTCTATATCATGAAAGTATGGCTGGTATGTTTATTAATAATACAAAGTACGAATGAAGATTAGTAATAGCTATTTCGTAAACCATAATATGTAAAAATGTATTAATATAACTATAGCTTGATGACTAAGCTGATTTCATATACCAGGTCGTGTTTTTAGGGTTCCGTAGCCGAATGGCAAAAAACGGAACTCTTATAGATTCGTCATGTCTGTCCGTCTGTCCGTCCGTATGTCACAGCCACTTTTTCCCGTAACTATAAGAGTTATACTGTGGAAACTAGGTAAGTAGATGTATTCGGTGAACCGCATTAAGATTTTCATACAAAAATAGAAAAAAAAAACAATTTTTGGGGCTTCCCATACTTAGAACTGAAACTATTTCTTTTTATCAAACCCATAGGTGTGGGATCTATGGATAGGTCTTCAAAAATGATATTAAGGTTTCTAATATATTTTTTTTCTAAACTGAATAGTTTGCGCGAGAAGCGCTTTCAAAGTGGAAAAATGTGTATCCACCCCGTAACTTCTAAAATAAGAGAATGATAAAAATAAAAATAATATATATGATGTGCAAACCATGCAATTACCATGCAAACTTCCACCGAAAATTGGTTTGAACGAGATCTGATATATAGTTTTTTTTTAATACGTTATAAATCGTAAACCGCATTTTACCTTTCATCTAATCAACTCCGAAAAAGAAAACATTTATTTAGATGTATAGTGGCACGGAACCCTACGAGCGCGAGTCCGACTCGCACTTGGCCGGTCTTTTTCTTACGTGATGTGCATAAAATTAAAATAGAACGCAAATATAGCACAAAAAGAACCTAAAGTTTACCTACTTGTAACCCGACGGATGCAATTGCAGACCATTTATTTTAATCGTATTGTGTTTATCAAGGTTAGTTTAATCCCAAATTTAATTTATATATAAAATAAATTAACTTTAATTTGATAGTCAAATAAGTAGGAATAATAGGAAGGTCACCTTTTTTTACTGCAATGCACCTCTGGGTCGGGCGTTCCGGTACGCGATCGTACATTAAAAATGTTTAAAAGATTCAGAACCAATATAGCGGCTAGAACCTTTTTTTGTATCTACATCGTATAATACAATGAATTACAATACATAGTTATATAATCACTAGTTTTTACGCAAATAGAACTAGGTAACATAAAACAATAGTGATAATTTAAGTTTGTTTTATGTGAAATCGGAACATGCAAATCTCCTATCAATGACTCCAGGTTTCTGCACAACGCAAGACGTTGACATCTTCCTCCAGCACATGAACAACGCGCGGTACGTCCGCGAGCTGGACTTCGCGCGGTTCCACTTCTACGACCGCACCGGCATCTACACCAACATCAAGGCAGTGGATGGTCATGCACTCCAGGGAGCTTCCAGCATACGTTATCGGAGAACTATCCCTATATTCACGCCTTACAAGGTTGAAACCAAGGTCAGTAAGTTTTAGTACAACATTAATTGCTGATGGTCTTGTTGTTCAACCGATGGTAAGCAGGGGCGTATTTAAAAATTCTGCGCCCTGGGCCAGCAGGGTTCGGCGCCCCTACCTAAGAGACTTGAAACACAGATTAGACAGATTTCGTCAATTCCGCTTCTATATTTAAAATAGCCAAGCTATTTACACGTTCTTCACTTAAACGAGAACGAAGATAATTTTTTATTCGTTTTAGTGCGGAGAATGAGCGTTCCGCACTGCAATTCGTCACTGCCGTACACAAAAAACATACGTAACGCAATTGCATTGTATGGAAAAGCGTCCTCTAAGTTTTTGTCCTTACAAAATGAATAAAGTTGCCTTAGGCTCATTTTGTTTTTATTTGAATGCAAAAAAAAAATTAAGAGCACGCATTCATCTAAAAGATCTTCTGCTAAATCGATTGGGTACGCATCTAGTAGTTTTGAAGCACTAATTCTGATTTCCGCTTCAGTCATAATGCCTAATTGCCCAAAAAATGCAAAGTAGGCGGTTATACTATCATAGGCAGTTTTACGTCTCCTTAACTCGCCTAATAATTGGTCGCAAATTGGATAGAAGGTATTGACCCTGAAATGGTCGCGACCATGTAATACCACTTCTCCCTCGCGGCACTCGTCGTCTCGCTTTTTACGCTTTAGTAATCTCTTCTCATGGTAGTTCTGGGAGCATTTTTTTTTTTGCAGACTTCAAAACTGTTAAAAGATTGCCTTTGTTTTTCGACGAAAAGAATATTACTGACTCATAAAGTTGAGAAACGACCTCTACGTCCGAGTCAACTACTTGAAGAGTTTTGGAAACAATGTTAAATTCTTTTAATAATAATCCCCAAAATTCAGACAATATGGCCGTTTCAAAACTATTAATTTGGGTTAATAGGCCTGCAGCCTCATTTTTGACTAAGGTCTTTTTGTGGCCAGCGTTGCTTTTAACTGCTTCAAGAGCTGCTAAAATTTCAGTCCAATTCCTATTGAGGCTGGTACAAGCATCGTCCCTTGCTGACCACCGGGTCAGTGACAAAGATTTTACTGTGATATTATCAGCCTTAACCAAAAATGAGTGCAGAATTTTTGCACGCTCTGTTGATGCAGTAAAAAATACGTATCTATTTTGGAGAAGCCCAAAAAACTTTGTGGCCTCTTGGCAACATTCAGCGGCTGATGAACCGATCAAATTCAGAGAATGTGCAGCGCAAGGTACGAATGTTGCATACGGACATTTCTGTTTAATTTTTGCTTGTAGGCCATTATACTGACCAGATATGTTACTAGCATTGTCATAGGATTGACCTCTACAATTTTTTATGTCAATATTATGTGAGTCAAAGGTCTCCATGATGGCTAGTAACATGTATTCTGCTTTGTGGCCAGTGTTAGGCAAAAAGCAAAGAAATCTCTGGTTCTGCATTATCTCGAACATATCTTAAAATTAAAGATAGCTGATCGATGTGTGTAATATCAGGAGTAGAATCTACACTAAAAGAAAAATATTTAGCTTTTTAAGTTCTTGTATTATCGTCGATGTAACTTTTGCTCCCATAATTTTAATGAATTTTCGTAGGTTGCAAAAGAAAAATATGGGGTATTGCCTTTCCCAGGATTACCGAAATTTTGTGTGTTTGGCAAAAACGGATCAAACTCAGAAATTGCTTCTATAGGCTGACCGTTTAACTGAGTCCTCGCCTGCGCGGTACAGGGGCGCGGGGGTATGACGACAAAGGGGACTGAAACAGGTGCGGGCGGTGGGCAAATTTTTGTAATTGTTCATTTCGTTCGCTACATGGGTAGCGATCGCATGTGTTGACTGTTGCAGACACCTTGTGAGAGGTACACATGTAATAACTATCTCAAGATGAATTGAAAAATCTTCGGACATAAAGTAAACAGTCCGTGCAAGCAAATGGCTTTTAATGTATACGAATATTTTAGAAAAAAGAAACTGGACCCAAAAAAAGTTTTGACTTTCTTACGATTTAATTATATGTTTAGATAACAAATAGTATAATATTTTATTCCCAATTATTTTATTTACGTACATAAGTTCATTAAAATTTTGTATCTTCTTAACCTATTTTTCATTTTATAAATCACTATTTCTTTTTTCCGATGATGTCACATATCTTAGGAAATATCTTGGTGCATTTCATCTCCTGTATATTTCATTAAGTGCTTCCACCGCCCGCACCTGTTTCAGTCCCCTTTGTCGTTATACCCCCGCACCCATGTACCGCGCAGGCGAGGACTCAGTTAAACGGTCAGCCTATAATAGCATCATAAAATTTCCGTTATTTGTGGTTCCAAATGTATCTGTCTTGCCACGAAACGAAAGCCCACGCGTAGCTAGGGATTTTACAGCCTCAACTACTCGTAGCATCACATTACGCCAGGAATCGAGGGGCGCCGCGAGGCGCCCCTCGGCTGGCGCCCTGGGCCATGGCCCACTTGGCCCTAGGGTAAATACGCCCCTGATGGTAAGTGGTATAAGCTGGACTTCGCACGGTTCCACTTCTATAATCGTACAGGCATCTACAAAAGCATCTAAAGCTGACGACGGTCTTGCACTGCACGGTGTTTCGCCAGCATACGTTATAGGAGAACTACTACTATGATATTTAAAGTCTACAACATGGATGTCTCTAGCTTTTGGTCCTGGGGGGAGAGAGTATTTCAGAACATATTTTGTTAACTTATGTCAACTGCAGTATGTATGTACTTACATACATTACAGACATACGACATCCAAAGAGAGGGGCAATTGCCCTCTCCTGCCCCTCCCTGCGGACGTCCATTGCTTATATATAAGGTTAAAACTTAGGTCAGTATGTTTTGTTATGCTCAGCCGTAGTACCGAACTCCTTAAGATTGCAGACGATTCGCCACATCAGAGGACAATGATATTTTGTCCATTGTACATTGTACCTAAGGTTTTAGAATATAATCTCGCTTCATCAGAAATGCACTAGGTACCTCTCTCACGTATCTAACTAAGATTATAATCGCTATACCCAAGGGTTATACATGCATGAAGTTATGTATGAATTGAATAAATGCAGACAAAGCTGCAGTGTCTCGAGGCCGAGGGAAGAAACTTTCAATGAAGTATTATCGGATAAGTAGATACGTATTTGGGTATAGAATCTACATTTATTTTAATTCATAATACAAAAGAGGTGGGTAGCCTAACTGTGATTCTTCTTACAATTACTGACAACATCTACTCTGATAAATTAATAGACCGGCAGTGGAACTTATCAATAGCAGCAACAATTTTGTCTACATTATTAAATAAATGCTGCTGAAATTCGTTGATTATTATGTGTTAACCATGTCATATACCACGCAAAGCAACTTTCAAAACTAGCGCGTCTTTATTAATTACAACACATATTGCTACTGCACATATAAAATAAGAATGATAATAAACGTGATCTACAAAATGGATTATGTCGATAAGCTTTTTTATCATATAACTCCTTTTCGTTCAAAATGCTTGCTACATTAAATCCAAACTTTATTTCAATCGTCCACCGAAAAATTAAGATTAATATTCTATCCTACGACCTATAAGGTGGTTCAATTCATTGAGTTGACCTCAAAAAAGAAAAATAAGGCTTGTGGTATTTCCTCGTTGTAACAACCCTGTTTCTCTCTTTTACAGTTGGTCTACTGGGAAGACAAAACCCTATTCATCGAACAGAAGTTCATCACCTTAAACGACGGTTTCGTCCGCGCCATCGTCATGTCTCGCCAGAATCTGATCAACATAGATGCTCAGACACTATTCAAGGGCATCCCCGGAAATGACCAGAAACCAGAATGCCCAGAAGAGATCAAACATTGGCTTCAAGCTATCGAAATTTCAAGCGCTAGACTGAGGAAGAAGGATTAAATTCAAGTTTTGATCTATTATTGTGCCAGAGACGAAGAAATACTCTCTTAGCTAAAAACAATACCAGCAAGATATATCACGATAGACGTCATCGATTATATTTAAAGTGAACCGTATCACCGGAGTACCCGAATGTGTTGTGATTTGATCTTTCCCCTGCGGTGATTGCCCCTGATATATTGTTCTATACTTTAACGATATAAGAATTCACTGAAATGAAATTAACACGTTTATTTGCGTAACTCAAATTTATAAAATATGTTGAAACTGTATAATGCATATTAAAATTGATGGTTGCGGTTATTAAAGCGATTGTTTTTGTTTAAAATACGTTTAAAGTTTCCGATAAAACAGCTGGTGACATCAAGAGCGGTGTTAGACAGATGTATCGTGTTACATCGGTGCGGCATGCGGCACTCTCGCGCTGTCGCCCCAGCCCCAGCGTGGACGGCTAATGTTACTGTGCATACAACCTGCATTATAAACACGACTTTACAGATTTGTGATATATTTAATTTCGCCACATATGAATTTGCATCTTCTCACTTGTTGTTTTAGGGTTTATTATAATTTTGTACTCGATAGTTTTCTTTTTAAATCTTGTTGTGATGATTTTTTGTTTCGTAAAAAAGGTTTAACGAAATTGACAGCATCCAGCTAATCTTGCTTTTTTTCTACTTACGAGCGATGATGCTATTTTACTTGTTAAAGTGTTAATTATATTTTGTTGAATACTTCATTTATTTTTTCAAAACGACTTATCAGTATTTAATATTTTCCTACTCAAATCCGTCAAACAAGCCGTCGTTTTAACAGACGAAATATAACGGAGAAGGTCTTCAATTCGGCCGTGTTATATGTTTGACTTTATCATATTTGTTAAATATTATTTTGTATTAGTTGTTGCCCGCGAATTTGTCTGCATCGGTGATTCCGGGATAAAAGTCATGCTGAAAATCACTCAAATCCGTTTAGTGCTTTCGGCAGTAAAAGTGTTTAAGACACAGACAGTGCCAGTTTTTAAGAGAAGAAAGAAGAAGAAGAAGAAGCTTTAAGGCGCTTTCACCAGTCAAGATTAACGTGCTCAACGTACTGTTCATAATCTCTGTGTTCCGTTAAATTATTGACTGAGAGAATGAGATTGAGAAAGCCAGCTGCTTTACCGTAACATTGGGTTAAGAACTGTAGTAAAATAAAAAAAAAAACTCTTTTAATATGCAGAGGCACTTATTGGAATACATTCTCAGTCGTATATCAGTATATACTTATTTTGTAATAGACACAATATTTGATTCTTTTGTGCCGGTTGGTGGTATCCAGTAGTAACCACGTAATCGTCTTCGGTATGTGTGAAGCGGCGTCAGTTTTTTTCGGAGCTCCTTAATTAGCCGACGCCGCCGAGGAAGCTTCCGACCACACACACTTTGTACAACGGCCTTGTGGTCTTGATCGTGGTTAAGTGAAAATTTTGTCAACATGTGAATACATACAAATTTATGTGTCGTCATATAGGTATATCTACGGTTTGAATGGACATGCTCAGCTTCCTTCTCAAGTGTCAATATCACGTCAATATTAAATATTAGGTTGGAATGTGCCTTGGTCAAATTAAAGAAACTGAAAGCATATAAACATAAATGTCACTATGATGGTTGGTGTTTACATAAGACGTTGCGATCATGAGCTATCAGTCAACATTCAACATCGATTACCTTCGAGGAAATTCATAAAGTAAATATTGCGACAGTCATTGTAAACATGGATGCAGGCTTTTATTTGCTAAACGACTTTTAATATTATATTATGTTGATGATACTAGATAGGTACTACAGAAACTAGAATGCGTGAGATATAATGTCGACATAGCAAATATTCCTTTCTAGAATTTGTGGTAGAGGTTTTATGAAGAAGCTAAAAAGTACCACTGTCGGTCTCATTTACTAAGTACCGATTTCACTAACATGATTAACTCTAAGCAATAGCTTTTGATCTCCATGTCCCGAACAAACATTGAATAAAAGAGAAAGATGTAAATACGGGTATGGTTAAATCGGTAATAATAAATAAAAAAAACCAAATATGTATATATAAAATCAATTGTATGAAATTAGTGGGGCAAATATCAAAACTTGTTATTGCCAGTATAATCAAAGGTGGCGCTAACCGCGTGTGTCTTGTCGCACAGCAATAACAAAATATCCATTAGCTTTAGTGGTTTCTGTTAAGCGCAGTCAACTCATACCAAATATAATCCATTTTTTCAACCGTCTTAAAAGAGAGTTATGTTTTCAGGTGCAGCTCTGCAGTCAACATTTATTTATTTAAAAAAGATAAGGTTTATTTGAGAGTTAATATATGGGCAGTATACTGTTTCGTTCTAGATAAGTGGTTGTATAATGATTGACCCTAATTGATAAAGAAATGATTTCGCATATTACGCTATAGTTAAATATTTACATTACTAACCTAACTACAATATAATATTTAAAACTCTATCAAAACTCTAAAATTTTATCTTTAGTAAGTGACACTGAACATTGATGTTATGTAAGTATGTACGTAATTATTATAAGACTTACATCATTTAAGAGCTTACATGTAACTCCGTCATACCATATCTCACATCAATGTACATTATATGAGTAGGTACCTACAAAAATAAAGATAGATGCACATCAAAAGGTGTAACTATTTAAAACAAATAGATAGAAATATTATAGTGATAAAGCTTCTGTATAACGAAACCAATAGCCAGGCATTTTTACTGAAAGCCTAATTATCAGAAATACCTCGGATGATGAGCCATAATGTATGAAAATAAGTTCGTTTGTCTATGAAACCATTTACTAAACTCCTCCATTACTATCATTTAAATTAATACAAAGAGAGACGACAGGGAATTGTCAACAGGAAATTATCATAAAACGCTCCCTTTTATTATTTACCATAGATTACATAAGCAATATTTTTTATAGGTGAACGATATCCAAACAGATTTTGCAACGTTAAGTTAATCATAATCGAAGGGTTCTGTATTGTATAACTTACGAAGATATTTATTTATTTATTTTTTAGGTAGGTAGATCTAAATCTGTGTAGGTAGATCTAAATCTTTTAACTAGTGTTATAAATAGAACTGATTTGATGTTTTTTGATTGTTTATTACGATATCGCTAAAAAACTAAAGGACCAATTTAAAAAAAATATCTTTACTAATTGAATGCTAGATTATTCTTGAATAACATAGACTATGTTTCATCGAAGTTATTATTGTTGTATGAATCATCTACGGGTTAATAGGATTATGACAGATTTAAGAAATTTATTACAATATCCACAAAATGTTCTCTATCATAAAAATAATTTGTAAATGGTCTTAGTCTTGCTAAGGAATCCTAAAATATTGCAGACTTGTTACAATATAATCATACATACGTAAAGACATAATGAATGTTAATTATAATAGGAGTTATATTGCGTACTGTTACTAGAAAAATACAAGATGTTGTTTCCGTCGGCGCACCTTCTACCTTTAGAGATATTACTAAATAATATTTTAAATACATATTTGGCTACATCGGATTGCATTACGTTCTTTCTGGACACACCAATGTCATTTCAGTCACCTGTACGTTTTATGTATGTTATTCCTGTTGAAGAAAGCCTCGTGGATCAGGTATTAAATGTGTCTGACATAGGTTGCTCGGACTATGTTGTCGGCATGAAAGAACCTCAAAAGTTTCTAACTGCGTTTGATAGAGTTGTTCACATAGGAATAGTTCGGCGATTCAACAGAAAGATAATAATTCTGCCCCATGAAGAGAATTTAGATGACGTCAACTTGCCATCAAAAGTGTTTGCCATGAAAGGAAGTGGCTATGTTACTGATATCTTAATGATTTCACAATATGAGACTGAAGAAGATTGCACCACATTTGATTTGATTACCCATAAGTTCATTGGTGCAGATGAAGAAGTAAATGAGCCACTGTACTTAGACCGCTGGAATTCTTGCACGGAAGAGTTTGATAATAAGGTCGATTTATTTCCCTTTGATATGACAAATATGCAAGGCAAAACTTTGAAAGTGGCTGGTTTTACCTACAAACCTTACATTTTGTTGGATCTAGATCCTGACATAGAACCACTTGGAGAAGATGGTATTGAAATTAGATTAATTCATGAATTTTGCAGGTAAAATGAGTCGATTTTTAAATGAAAATTTAAATTATTTCGGTTATATTAGTATTATATTAAGATAATATCACATTTTAGGTGGATTAATTGCACTATTCAATTGGTACGGGAAGATGAAGATCAGTGGGGAGATGTCTATGAAAATGAAACTGGAGGTATTGGTATTCTTGGAAGTATCGTGGAGGATCGCGCAGATTTGGGCATCAGTGAGTACTTTTTTTTTTTTTTTTTTTATACAATGCAATAATGTCTACAATCAAGTGGGTGAAGTGCACTGTCCTCCTAGCTAGATTATTAAATAATCTGTGTTAAGGAGTAACAGTCTCTTTTCCCTCTTAAAATGATAATAATTATGATGATCCGTATACATAAATTCAAGCTTTTAGATTGTTCAATAGATTCTTGGTTTGTATATCTGTCTGTCCACGTTTATTTCTTAAATTCGTGTGTGTGTGTGTGTGTTTGCGCGTGTGTGTGTGTGTGTGTGTGTGTGCGTGGGTGTGTGTATGCGTGTGCGTATGTGGGATTATATTATGATTGTGATCCAGATTGATGTGAATATATGTATTAAGTATGAAAGTAGTTAGTTGTGTTACGTTAAGTATGATTCTGTTTCCTCATAGGTCTTGTTTTGGAGAATTGACTTTACAGCTTCTTTGATATTATGGTGTGACAGTGCATGTATGGGTCGAGATGCACTTATTTTATTATATAAAGATGGGCCCAGAAAAAAGAAAAATCGTTTAGCAAAAGTTGTATGTACAGGGGGTAGTGGAAAGACTTTGTCTTTTCGTCTTTTATTAATTGTTGTGGAGGGGGCGGTACGATGTTGTTGTAGCACCGTTTGTTGTATGAACAGTTGCCGCACACTTAAAACATTGACACTTTCGTATAATTCAGTCGTTCGATATAAAATGGGTTTAAAAGTTGCCACTTTCAGTACTGCTCTATGTGCGATTTCAAGGGGTTTCAATGTGGTTTTAGCTGTACCACCCCAGCTCGAGATACAGTACGTAATGATCGATCGGCAAAGGGCAAAATAAACTTGGCGTACAACAGGCGGATTTGTAACATATCTTAATTTTTTAAATATATAAATAAGTTTACGTACTCAAGAAGTGAGAGAATTGATATGTGCTTTAAAATTAAGGTTTTTATCAATGATTACCCCTAAATACTTGAGACTGTATTAGTTGGTTGCACGTGTGGGCTTTTATACCTATTAGTGGTTTGGGTCGGGCGGTTACACTGATTGAAAAATTAATAAACTTGGTTTTCTGAATGTTAAGAGTAAGTGAGTTGAATTGGAGCCAGTTTAGGACTGTGTTAAAACCGCTTTGGGCATGATTTTCAAGTTCAGACCATGTGCTTGCGAAGAAAGTTAGAGCAGTGTCATCTGCATATGACGTTATTCTGGCGTTGGGAATTTTAATATTGCACAGGTCGTTAATAAACACTAGAAACAGCGTTGGGCCCAGAATACTGCCCTGTGGGTTGCGTTGGGCCCAGAATATTAAGACTTAAAATGACAAGATTTATGAGGGTAAACGTTTAAATGATATTACAAAAATGCTTTTCAGCTGCGTTGTATCCGTGGTATGAAGAATGGAGAGTTATGGACTTTTCCTCGGCTGTTGTACGAACTGCTGTTTCGTGTGTAGCTCCTGCTCCGAGGTACTTCATAATTTAAATTAAAGAAAAAAAAAGAAAAGTGTTTTGGTACTGCCAGTTACAGTTTCACACGGCACGATTTAATAGATTGATTTTGGACTTGGACCTTCAAGGTTTAAAAGGCTGTTATAAAATTTCCTTTGTTTATCATACAGACTACTCTCAAGTTGGGAGATGCCGCTGATGCCTTTCACGTGGTATTCATGGCTTGCAGTTATTCTCACGTTTTTTTACGCATCAATGGGTCTTATTGTAGCGGAGGGCTTTTCGGCTAACTCTCATCCTTTTTTCACTGTCTTCGGCATGTTGGTTGCACAAAATGCACAAGTAAGTCTTGAATAATACAGATTTTAATAATATCTCGTCATGTCTAATGGAAAACTTAGAAGAAGAATTTTTAGACATTCAGAAGTGAGATTGATTCAGAGTGTGCAGAAGGTCGCAGGTTCAAATCCTGCCGGTCCCATTTTTTTTCAACTGTTTCTTAGTATAGTTTGCTAAGCTGAATGCTATAAAAAAACTCAATATGAAATTCATAATGTTTAGTATATTATTGGAAGTAACTAAAGTTTACTTTGATCAACCTAATTGTCCTTTAATTTTATTAAAAAAAATTGATATTTTAAACGCGGCAAACTGTACTTTTTTTTAACATGAGAGTAATGAAAAATAAAGACAATACATATTATAAAAATATATTATTTTCGACAGTCTTCATCGGAATCCGCAAACTGGAAGATCCGCAGCGTCATTGGTTGGCTTCTAATCGTTGGTTTAATCCTGGGCTGTGCGTATGGAGCTGGTCTGGCGTCCACATTCACTGTGCCTAGATATGAACCATCTATAGATACTATGAAAGACATCGTGGATAGAAATATGGAATGGGGTGGAACACATATTGCTTGGACCTATTCGCTTGCTACATCGACCGATGTAAGAACATTTTAAGCTTGTGACTGTCATAAAAAAATCATGTGATAGAATTAAAAAAAAAAACACTCACATGCCCGTGTCCTTTTATTATTTTGAGGTGTGTTTTAAATTTACGTGTTTACTTAACAATTATCGATCTTCGCCATGTGGATTATACAGCATCATTGCGACATCTTACAACTATATTATTGTCACCATAAGATTAGTTAAAATTTCCTCTGTATCGTTTTGTAATGCGTCTCTAATTTACAGCCATTAGTTATACAACTGGTAAGCCAGTTTAGAACATTAGAATTTGAAGAATTGGAAAGAAAAAGTTATACAAGGAGTATGGCATACAGCCTGGAAAAACTCCCTGGAGGTAAATATAATACCATCTTCTGTTGCTTTTTTAGTTTTTTTAGTGATGTTTGTTTAGTTCTTTTAGAATTTAATTAACTAAAATTAAGTAAAAATAATACAGGATATCATTAGCTTCTTATAACTTCAACCTTATTACGATCTTTAGTGATACCTAATTATCCGAATGAGAACCTATAGAAATAAAGTTTTTTTTGCATGTTTGTTTGTACCCCAAATTCTTCTAAACTATAGGACCGAATTTAATAAAAATTGGTGTGGAGATGGTGAAAGTCCCCAGAAATAATATAGGCCTATTATCGACTTACTACGCGGGCGGAGCCGCAAACGGAAGCTAGTATCCAATAAAAGAAAATTTGTTTAAAATATATTCGGTCGAATTCAGAACCGTCCAGCACCGTTTTTTTTCGTCAGTTATGGATAACATTAAATTGGCTATTAAAACACTTAATTCATAACATTGTCTTAATTACACAGGTACGTTTGCTATAGGCGAGTACGTAACCGAAGAGGCAATGTTGGACATGATGCTTATGGTGGAGGACTTCTACTTTGAGCTGACGGTGATTATGCTGCGGAAAAGCTCACCTTACACAGAGAAAGTCAGCGCGTTGGTCGGGCGACTCCACCAGTCTGGTTTACTGCTTGCATGGGAATCGCAGGTTAATTGTACTTAAAATAAAAAGACACTTAATTACTTATTTATTATCGACTTAAAAACAATCAGAAGAATGTTACAAATAAAGTTAATAGAAAAAAACTTACTACCGTAATCTCCTCAATAATATGTACCTATTATGTAGTTTGAATTAACACTGTCTAATCTGTCTTTGTCTAGCTATGTGCTACATTGCAGCACATTCTATAGCCTCTGCTACAGTATAACATAGTGGAAATTATACAACTGATTCTGAAAAACATAATTACATTCCATACGCGCCGAGATATTTGTTTACGTATTAATTGCATTTGAGCCATTCCATATGAAATCCACAAATGAAACAACCACAAAATTGACGTAGTTTAAACTTTGAATGGGCCTCTGCCAACAAAAAAATAAACTGTAGTGTTTAGCTTTTCGGACACCCCAAAGATTAACATATTTTTTTTTATTTAAAAATGCACCCTCAGCACGCTCATTTGTTGATTTAATGTGGAATGGCTTATTTTAAGCTTTAAATATTGTCAATGATTTGCTACATTGTAGCACATGCTATTGCGTAGCATTGTTGAAGTTTTATAGCTGCTTCTCAAATAAAACCCTATGCCGACATATTTGTTAAGAAATTTATTGCGATTTAAAACTCAAATAAATTTTCATGACCATTTTCAGGTCGCATTGAAATATATGAATTACAAGGTGCAGCAAGAGGTCAGACTTTCCCGATCTAAAAGCGATGATGTTACGAAACCGCTAAGCCTTGGTAATGTTGTGGTAAGTATTAATCAAAATATAATGGAATCATTCATCGAGATGTGATTCATGTGTTGGAGTAAACACAAAATTATTTTTGCGACTGATGCAGGATATATATTGGAATACGGAAGTCCGGGTTTAACTTAATGGTGTTACTTATTTCTCTCTCTTCTCTCGATACCTAATATATGATCAGAAAGAGTCCTGACGCAGGACGACGGTGTTTTAATAACCGTCTCTTCCGGGAACCACTGAGAAATTCTTGACTTTATACGGGAATCACAAATTCAAATTCAAATTCAAATCATTTATTTTCATAGGCCCCAGGAGGCGCTTGAACACGTCAAAACATTACAAAAAATGATATATAAATAAAATAATACTAAATTATACTAATTACAATGATTTGAATAACCGGGGCTTAGATTAATTTTAATCAAATTGTTTAAATTCAAATTAAACAATGCGGACTCTATCAATCCGTAGTCCCATGTTATCACTAGCAGACAAAATCGTGTATCACTTTATCATCACTCAGAACGAAATACTTAAATGTAATGTCATATATTCAATTACTAACCTTCTTTTCAGGGTGTCTTCATGATGTATGGAACAGGTATCGCTGTTTCAACGATAATATTCGTGTTAGAACTTTTAGTGCATCATCGAAAGAAAAAGATCTTATAAAGGAAAGAACGTTAACTAGACATAATATTCTCTCAAATCAATGCAATTTACTTACACTTTCTCATACAATCTTTAATTAGCACCTGTTTTAATGCTTATAGTAAACAAACTTATATGAAATAATTGTAGAACGCTTTGATAACGCATATTACCAATATAATTTATGATTATATATAGCAGCCATTAAAATGATTTAACAACAACTTTTAACCCAATCCTTTTGAAATATAAATCTATCATAATTATATTAATTTAAAATATGTGTACCTACTTTACAATGTACAAAACACTACAAGACACTTGATATAAAAGAGTCATTCCATTATTTAAATTATTAGAATCGGTTGAACCACCACAATCACTAATAATACATTTTCTTTGAAACCATTTTGTGATAGGAATTAATGATAGCAAACAAACGTAAAAACAACGGTACGAAAAACTAATATTTAGAGATTATAAAATGCCCTTTTTGAATGTATAAGTGAGTAATTACAAATGTTGACTGTTTCAGCAAGTTCAATATTTGCAACTTCAGTTTAAAATACTAAAAATCAGCCAATGGGTTCAGTATACCTAGTTCTATGTTTGTCAGATTTTGCCAAGAACATTTTGCTACAAGAGATTTAATCGATATGTACTTGAAGAGAAATATAAATTATTAATTATTATTTCCTTTAAGCATAAAACCTATGATTCTTTTTCACATGAGTCTGCATAAAAATGTTCCATCATATCTACATAAGTATCGCTGATATTTAATTATTCCAAGTGCATTAGATATGTTAACTACATACTTAGGTGTAGTAAAATTAAGATTTTAGTTTGTTTGTAGCTAGTTATAGAGACAGACCAATTAATTACAGTAACAAAGTTACACATCAATTATATAAGATTAAATTGATGTATAACTTTGTAACTGTTCCTACCTAAAGGTATGGAACCCTTTAACCAAGGAATTCTAAAATTCACTGTCTGTTTGAATACACTTTGCCTAGTAGACAAAAACTACAGGCGAAGCTGCAATTTCCATTCTTAACAGACCGATATCAGAACAACATCATGATGTTTTCAACTACGCACTTGTTGCCTTTAGAGCTATTATTAAACACACTTATAAAACAATATCTAGCAACGTCATATTGTATTACTTTCTTTTCGGATAAACTCTTGACATTTGATTCACCAATTGGTTTCACTTACTTCATTCCTGATGACGAAAATCTCGTAGACCAAGTACTAAATGTGTCAGAAATGGGTTGTTCAGACTATGTTGTGTACATGAAAGAACCTGAAAAATTTATGAGTGCGTTTGAGAGTGTTATTCATATTGGGAATGTTAGAAGAAGTGACAGGAAGATCATCATATTGCCGTATGATGAAAATTCCAATGATACTTATTTGGCATCAAATATGTTTGCTATGAAAGGCAGTCGTTTTGTAGCTAGTATGTTAATGGTTGCATATTATAAAATTGATCCAGAATGCATCGTATTTGATTTAATTACCCACAAGTTCATCGGTGCTGATGAACAAGTCAATGATCCACATTACTTAGACCGATGGAATTCGTGTTCTCAAGAGTTTGATAATCAAGTTAATTTATTTCCTTATGATATGAGAAATCTACAAGGAAAGACAGTAAAAGTGGCATGTTTTACCTACAAACCTTATGCTTTATTAGATATAGACACTGCAATTGAACCACTTGGTAGGGATGGTGTTGAAGTTAGAATTGCTGATGAACTTTGCAGGTAAGATCCGTACATTAGTCATCCATATCTGAATAAATTGATTCTTATAATTGTGTATTTTTCTAAATGTAGGTGGATAAATTGTACTCTAGAAATAGTAAATGAAGATGTAGACCAATGGGGCGAAATATACGAAAATGAAACTGGAGGAATTGGTATTATTGGAAGTGTTTTAGAGGATCGCGCCGACTTGGGCTTAGGTAAATAGAAAAAATAAATTGTGTATAAAGACGTTTTCGTAAATGTGCTTGTAACTTGCTTTAGTTTGAGTTGTGCGTGTTTTATGGGTGCTGACCTCAATTTTTCAATTCTTTTTTAATAAAATATCATTTATAATCTGCAGTTCTCATTTTGCTCTGTATCTGTATTTACCAATTTTCGTTAATTTTTAATTTTTAGTTTATTTTTCTTGTATGATTGGTTCTAATATTTCTTTGTTTTTTTTTCTTGTGAGCGTTGATCTTTTGTGTTGTTCTTTCTGACAGGGACTAGCTGAAAATCAGTGCTGTGCATTGCGCGCAGTAAATACTGAGCTAGATCCCTTGCTGCACATTTTCTGTGTACCTACTATTTATATTTTCTGTAAACTGTTTTTATTTTTTCTAATGTAAGATAATGTATGGTGAATAAATGGTTTAAATGTTATCTCTCAATACAAGTAGTCCACAGAAAAGGTATCAATTCTAGTTTACTGGCCAATATATACATGAAATAGCGTGAAGCGTAAAATTATAATTCATTAATACTTTGATAAAATATTATTTCAGCTGCACTGTATTCCTGGTATGAAGAATGGAGAGTGTTAGATTTTTCCGCAGCTGGAGTAAGAACTGCAATAACGTGCGTTGCACCAGCGCCGAGGTAGGTTTAATAATACAACATAATTCAATTAATTTATAATATTAAAGTTGTATAATTAAGAATTCAGCAGGAATCGAACCTGCACCCCCTGGGCATACGCCCCAAGTGCTTTGCCAATTCAGCCATAGATTCGTATGCTGCTAGACTCGAAATTTCTCAACTCTTTTTGTGCTAGTTTCATAGATATGTACATATACATATATACCTTAGCTAGACGAACCTTACTTTGTTTTTCAACTTTAATATTATAAAAAATACAAAAAGGCATAGCAAAGCTAAAATTTGCTTTAAATATTACAAATTCAATTACTGACCGAATGCCGGGAACATGCTCGTATTTATGGACGATTCAAAATAATGAAACTCTTTTTTTATTAAACTTCCAAAAGGTTTTTTTTTTGTATTTGCAGATTACTTTCGAGTTGGGAGATGCCATTAATGCCTTTTACTTGGTATTCGTGGTATGCGGTGATCGTCACGTTCTTTTACGCCTCGATCGGTCTTTTTCTAGCGGAAGGATTTTCTCCAAAGTCTCAGCCTTTCTTCACGGTCTTTGGCATGCTGATTGCACAGGTAAACGGACCTTAAAAAGACAATTATAATTTTTCTTATAAGAAATCTATTATTATATAATTGGCCTGATTTTAGTTGGGTGCACTCACAGCCTTTTTGTACTCTTTTGGTATTATCCAGTGAAATATAATGTTAAAACATTAAAATTGGTTGCGTAAGAAAGTTCGTTCGTTCATTCCATAGAAGGAGTAATCCCGTTGATATTTTGTAAAGGTCAAAAGTGTGCATTTCCTCATACTACACTTAATTGAAATTAAGATTGTGAAATCCTAGCAAAATTTTCTGTATACAGTCTCAATCTGAAACTGGCAATTGGAAGATTAGAAGCGTCACCGGGTGGCTCCTTATAGTTGGATTGATACTTGGCTGTGCGTATGGAGCAGGTCTGGCGTCTACATTCACTGTACCCAGATATGAACCATCCATTGACACGGTGCAAGACATAGTGGATCGAAAGATGGAATGGGGAGCTACGCATGATGCCTGGATATTTTCGCTAACATTGTCAACTGAAGTAAGAATATTATCATTGAATATAATGGACATATTTAATTTTTTTATTGAATGAAGTCCAACTTAATTTAATCAAGTGTTCGATTTTTAGTCTTCTTCTAATTTATTTCCTAATTTCCCCCCCCAGAAATCCATTGACGCATCTTTATGGCATACATTTCTTGTTTTTCATTATATTAAGCAATATGCATGTTATTTATTAATGACTGCCAAATATAAATGTCATAACCTGATTAAAAGGATTATTTCAGCCTTTAGTAAAGCAATTGGTGAGTCAGTTTCGAACCTATCCAGCTGAGGAGTTGAAAAGAAGGAGTTTCACAAGAAAAATGGCGTTTAGTATCGAGAAGCTGCCGGCAGGTAAATTATCTATTTATTAAGAAATAATATAACATAACTTTGTTTCAAGAAATAAAATAAATAATATAACTTTATTCTGATATAATAAAATTAGATAACTTTGTTCTGATATTATTTCTACCATATAACTAGCAGTAATCTGAAAAATTATCACTCAAGATATCAAGATTGCAAGAAATTTGTAATTAACTTCTTGGCGTGGTTAATTCAGATGCATTTTGATACCCACTTTCAAGACTTACAATCAATACTACATTAAAGTCTACAGCGGGCTATGGAGCGAGCTATGCTCAGAGTTTTATTTGAAGGGTACAATTTGTTAAGAGGTCATCCGACAAAGAACCAAAGTAACCGACTTAGCACGCAAAATAAGTCGCTGAAGTGGAAATGGGATGGTCACGTCTGCCGAAGGACCGACAGTCGTTGGAGCAAATAAGTTCTGGAATAGCTCTGTCACTCACCGCGTCTCGGCAACCGTAAGGTAGGACACTCCCTGTCAGGTGGACTGACGACCTAAAGAAGGTCGCTGTAGGTGACTGGATGTGGTAGGCGGAGGAACAGGTGTTGTGGCGCAAGTTGGGAGAGGCCTATGTCTAGCAGTGGACTATGAGAGGCTTAATGATGATGATGAATACATTATATGGCAAATGATCCTCATATGTTTGTTCCTGCTGACAGGTAATTTCGCGATCGGCGAGTATGTGACGCAAGAAGCTGTGTTGGACATGATGATCATGCTGGAAGATTTCTACTACGAACAGTGCGTCATCATGATGAGGAAGAGTTCCCCTTACACGGAATCTGTCAATACATTGGTAGGAAGACTCCATCAGTCAGGTCTGCTTCTAGCTTGGGAAACGCAGGTGATTCAATATTAAGCAATATTTTATCCGAGATGTCTATGACTATATTTTTGATAAACCATTAAACACAGTTATAATCTCATAACCATGTAATAAGCCAAAGTCTTCCAACAAATACACAGAAACCGCTATTTGTCACCGGTATCACCGTAGCCGAAATTGTCAAGGCACACACAGAATTGGTTTTTTGAGTTCATTACGTTTTTATAATTTCTTTAAGGTTGCATTGAAACATCTGGATTACAAGGTGCAACTAGAAGTCAGACTATCTCGATCTAAAAATGATGGAGATGTGACGAAGCCCCTGAGCGTTAGTAATGTCGTGGTAAGTATGAATATTAATATTACAAATACACCATAAATAAGATAATTTAATATTTACATATTGCAAAATGCCAAAACTGTCGAAAAAAACAAGATGATGCCAGCATTTTGGGAACGTTGCCCACTGGCGGCCGTCTATTAGAATAGGTTTGTAGTTAGTAATTTTAGTTTTAAATAGTTTATTTTTAGGAAAGGTTAGCGTATATTTATTTTCTTGTTTGACTCATGGATAATATAATATTATAATATAGTCTGTCTGTCTGTATGTTCGTATGCGCATTACGTAAAAAACTACTGCGTGGTATTGGATGCAGTTTTCTCAGTTGCGTACTAGGAGGTCTAACTTAAAAACTGGTATAATGTTTTATATTTGTATTTTAACCCAAAGGGAGAGATATTAGGGGTGTAAGTTTATATGGGAGGTTCGTCAATTATAAATGAATGAAATTCTGCACAAAATAGCATGTAGTATTCTGTAGAAAATAGCATGGCAATATCGAATTTCACCCGTATGAAGTCACGGGCAAAAGGAAGTTTCTTATAATATTTTTCTAGAGACGAAAGTTTGAAATTATGCTTGCCTTTCATTTATTAATTATTTTTACATACCTAATTTTAAATTGGTTACAGGGAGTCTTCATGATGTATGGAGCCGGTGTTATTATTTCAACTATTATTTTTTTGGGAGAACTTTTAATGTACCGTCGGCGTAAAACAAAGAAAACTATTGAAATGATCAATTAATCTATTTTACGATGTAATCCGCATTTATTATTAAACATTAAACAATATTAGGAATTCATTATTAAACAAATAGGAAAAAAAGCGCGTAATTATTACACCTGAATCCGATAAACATTATGACATAAAGCATTTATCCTTTCTTTTTGGCAAAAATAATATTAAAAAAGAAGGCGTGCTATAAGGGATAAGGAAAACAGAACAAATCCTTTCTATTCTACTTCATCTAGGCATAACGAGAATTAAACTTTTTTTTCGATCCCAAAATTATATTTTAGGAGTTAGCTACAATACTACAAAATAAAACAAAATAATATAAAATTATTATGCATCATTAGGACGTGGATAGCCGAGCTGCGTGTGGCGATACGGCGATACTGGCACTCGGCAACTAGGAGGGAGGGGCTAATACAAACGATCCACGTAATGCAAGTGGGGTCCGACCCCTCAATACAAGCAGTTAAACTGTTTACCACGGCAAAGATATAATTCCTTTTACTTAAAAAAATGACTTAAGAGTTATTATTATTGTTATGTATTAATTTATAATAAAAATAAAGCTGGCAGTATTAAGCAAAGCATTATGCTGAATGCCAGCTTTTTTTCTTAGTCGATTTTACTTAAATCGATTGTTGGGTAGACTTTTCGGCGCAGCCCTAGTGACCGTGTGCTCTGCGTCATAGCAAGGGGGTATTAGTCTGTGGTCATAGCTTCTACGTATGTGTGCGAGAGCTGGCGGGAAAATCGATCGATACTCGGTCTTGTTTAGTGTTTCTCTGGCGCGACGACCGACTGTACGATCAACTTCGTAAATGTGCCGTATTTGACGAACAAATTACAGAATCCTGCTATGTTTTATTACTTGTGTTTAGCTTTCCTATTAACGACTTCGGCTGAATTCGTTTGGAAGCACCATAACAATGAAGAAATACCAGTGGTTTTAGAAGAAGTTCACCAAAGATGCCCCAATATTTCGAGGGTTTATGCTCTCACTGAGCCTTCAGTTTGTGGAGTACCTTTGTATGTAATTGAGTTTTCGGATAATCCCGGGTTTCACCAGCCGTGTAAGTACTTAAATACAATGAATTCATTAGTAACATATTTATGTTTAATTCCTGCTGAGATTTTTTCGCAATACCCGCCATAATATTCAAAAAATATTTATTTAGGGCATTTTAAAATTGTCAACAACTGAAAATTTAAAGTATTATTTTATTATTGTAGATAAGCCAGAAGTGAAATATGTGGGTAACATACATGGAAACGAAGTCCTTGGACGTGAACTACTCTTGGGTCTGGCCGATTATCTCTGCAATCGTTATATTAGCGGTGATCGCAGAATTAGAGCACTACTACACTCGACGAGAATCCATTTGTTGCCATCAATGAACCCCGATGGATGGCAACTATCCACCGATACTGTAAGCGAAAACAAAACCTATCCTACATACTATGATTTGATATTAGGTGGAAAAAAATGAGGCCAACTGATGTTAAATTAATTTAAAATTAAAGTCGTTTGATGTCTTGTTTCATATTAAAAACGAGTCGGCCTTCGTTGAAGGCCATTATCTATAAAAACGGCATATAAATCATGTTAGTTATCTAATATTTATTTTATTTTAATTTAATTTCTATTTTCTTTATTCTGAGAATATTACAGGCGTCTATCTGTTGCCGTTATAAGCAGAGTAAAAATGAAACTTTTGTTGTATGTGAGCACGACTTAAATATATGTATTTCTTGCATATTATTATTTATTGTTATAACGGCAACAATTATACACCATCTTGTGATAATTTAACTGTTTAGCTATGACGGTTCATGAGATAAAGTCTTGTGGCAACGGAGAGCGTAGTATTTTCTCTTTTGGTACGGAACCCTAAAAATGAAAATGAAATGATTGTAAGTAGGTATATTTGATAAAACAGCTTCTAATTTGATACTTGTTGAGAAATATAAAAACGTTGGTAATGATAAGATTTTCTTTTGTTTTTACATTTCAAAATTTTTGCTATTGATAAATTTGGTCCTGAACACAACACTTCTGCACAAATAGAACTAAATTTTAATATACCTTAACAGGGGGGTGTAGACTACTTAATCGGTCGCACGAACAACCACTCGGTGGACCTGAACCGGAACTTTCCGGATTTGGACGCAATAACATTCGAGTATGAGCGGCAGGGCATCAACCAAAACAATCACTTGTTGAAGGATCTTACGCGGCTGGCCGCACCGGTAACAACTCTTATTTTCTTCTTCTTTAACAGCATAATCTTCTTATGCGTCTTTATGATGTACCAACTAAGTAATTGAAAGAAGGGCTGGCGGATCACAATTAGATTAAAAGGTCTTTCACTTTAACTTCACGTCTTGACACCACATTATCTCCTCATCGCCAGAAGAAGACCACTGAGTGGCAATTAGCCAGAAATCAGCCTTATACATGATTGAATTCCATAAGACGGCTAATTTCATATCACAAAATCTTAGTCTAATAACAACCCGTGTGTGCATTTATTAACGCCAGCTATAAGTTAGTGGTGAATAAAAAAATATTTAAGGTGCCAAACCAGGTGCCATTTGCCAAACCAGTTGGCAAATCTTCATGCCATTGCATTGTTAATATTATTGGCAAATCTGATCTTCTTTAAAATCTTTCCGGATATTCATAATTATTTAATGTTACATTGTTGTAAAGACGAATATGAAGATAAAACTAGTTGAGTAGTGTTACAAATAAAATTTGAATAATATTTGTAAGCATTGCAACCATTAAGGACGATTAAGATAATTATTGTCAAATTACTTTTAGTTGGAGCCTGAAACCCGTGCGGTGATGCGATGGATCATGTCAGTGCCATTCGTACTTAGTGCCGCCATGCATGGGGGTGACCTCGTCGCCAACTACCCTTACGACGAGAGCAGGAGCGGGGCTCCCGTGTCCGAGTACTCGGCCAGTCCTGATGATGACACCTTCAGGTAAGTTTAAGTTAAAAAAATATACTTGTTTTACAAATGTATCAATTATAAAACGTACAACCCTGTATTGATTTATAGCACTACACTCTTCAGCAAGATTAAGCCACTGTCAAATCCGACCATCCAATTAGCCTGTGCTTATCCATTGCTGATTAAAGGCCTTTGAAGCCATATAGGATCTTATCAAGCTTCGTAGCTTGGGATTATTTAGTAAACGTACACATTGGGTAACACTAAAATATTCTCATTCCTATTTAATTGCCTCTTGAGTGAAAGTGAACTTCCTCATAACTACGTTACTACTACTAACTAGAATCTCCACTTATGGTATGATTGGACCCTGCCATTAAAGACACAAGAGCATAACATCCTCACAATCCTTTTAAGTATCTTGTATACCTACGTAATCCATAATTATTATATGAAGAGGACAATTGTTATAAGTAGAGGAGAGTGCGATATGCTAAAGTTAAAGTTTCAACGGACGGCTTAAAGTTAATATCAAAAAGTGTCCTCTCAAGGCCTAAAACTATCTCCATAACATATTAATAAATAGCCATCAAGATCGGCTTATCAGTAAAAGTTCAAAGAATAACGAATCAGAAGACCTACTTAACTTTGACTTCCAGCCTGAGCTACTGCCACATTTATACATCGACTAATTTACTATCCGGTACTTTAAGATCATCTGCCACTTCTATTTGTTAATCAAGTTTCTTTTTAAAGGGATTTGGCCACGGCATACGCTGACGCCCACGCCGATATGGCTTCGGTAAACCGTCGAGGTTGCCACGTCACCAGTGCAGAGGACTCTAACACATACAACTTTGGCAAGCAAGGCGGAGTAACCAACGGAGCGGCTTGGTACAGTCTCAAGGGAGGTGAGTATCAGAATTATTCAACAAAAAATTTTGTTAGAAAATCAATAGGCCACTCAAATCTATCCACCAGAGCGGGGAACTGATTGGATGGATAGACCTTGTTGGACTGGTAGAAGAATAACTTGATCCAATTTTTGTGTTACGAACAAGAATTTAATATTTTTATGTTATTTTATAAGTTTTGCGATATGTCATTTGTCACTTATGCTAATAAAAACAAATCTTAGAATATAATAGGTTAATATGCGTTTCTAACATTTTAAAATTAAAGAAATTAGCATGCATTTACGCATATTCCGTGCCGTGATTTAACACAAAATTTAATTATAATGAACATGAATAATGTTTAAATGCGATTGTTAACGCTTCGCCTGTTTCGAATGCATTAAGATTAAAAGTTAAAATTAGTACCGGTCGCTAAGTTAATGTGAAGACAAAATGTCAAGTTATTTATCCTTTCGAAAACCTACGATTTGTTATAGAGGAAAGGCAAAAAGCAGGAAGTTAACGCAATGGATCACTTAACTATAACTTATAGTAGTGAGTGGCATTTAAAGGAGGTTGGCCATGAGACGCGGATGGCTTAGCAATGCTAATTTTATCTGCATTGTTCACTGATTTTAATGGTAACACTTGACGGACAAGTTTGTTTGTTGAAATAGATTCGGTGACTACGTAAAAACCCAGAAATATTAGCGAAATAAACACTGGTCTGGTTAGCATTTGTCCACGATTCGTGAGTCTACATATCAGCATATCTTATCTGGAGTTTAAAGAAAGGAAGGTTGGGTGGCGGCAATCGTGAACCCATTGAGACATAGCCAATGGTTTCTTCCTTTCGTTACCCCTGGCAAATAGCTAAGAAACTTAAGAAGAAGAAATATTAACTTACTGACTGTTGAGGAAGTGTATGCATATCTGACTAGTAAAATGACAATATAAATCTAATTACTTAGTCGAATTAATAATAAATAAATTAGGCAGTCTGTTCATATGCTTTCTTTCTCTAATCACGGACAATGTGAAACTAATTGTTATAACACTGTAGATTGAATTTGCAACAAACGTAACGTTTATTTACATTTCGGGTAGTGACCCGGTTTTCATAAGGATGGATGTACTGAAAGATCTATTGTATGTGTGACACAATGTAGCACCGTAATACAATAGTATGTATAAAATAATATGCATTTGGGATCTATACAGCCAAATAAATTTGAGACAAATAATAGAATTGGCTTAAAGGAAAAATATAGCTTGCAAAATGGTAGTGATAATTTTCCAGTCATCATTTAAACTTTTTAACAGTCATCATTTTAAAGGACCTAAAGTGCAATTCAGAGTAAAAAAGTCCTTTGATTTGGCAACATATTAAATTTTGCGTCTAACCTCCATCTTCACTTTTAGCCATTGGGTTTTCCTTTGGTCATTCCTTCAGTATTGTCCTAAAATGTTTTATATTTACCAGGTATGCAAGACTTCAACTATCTTGCAACAAACGCTTTTGAAATCACTCTGGAGCTGGGTTGTGACAAGTTTACTTCCGAAGGTGATTTGACAAAAGAATGGGAAAGGAATCGCGAGGCCCTACTGGCGTATCTGTGGAAGGCACACATCGGCATCAAAGGCATAGTGACTGATGACTCTGGCTTCATACAAAATGCTATAATCTCCGTCGTCAACATCACGGGCCCCGTGCCAAGACCGATCCGGCACGATGTTACCACAGGTGAGTTTTACCTCGTTATTAACTCTGTGGTTTTACTGTACTTTTGTGTAGGTATAAGTAGCTAATTGGATTTACTAAATACCACATCATGTTACATTTACGTAGAACGTTTTAATTTGTTTTGGATATTAGCTGTGACAAATTTTAGCAGTTAAGGAGGAAAAATTCAAAATGTTTAAGTGTAAATAACGCAATTTTCAGCTGATAAGTGTTTTTAAGTGTAGGTAATGATTTTTTTTTATCACAGCATATTTTTATTTATATGATGACTATTCATTACAAACATTAACTCATTATACATAATACACATTTCAGTTTAGTACGCCATTTTAACTTACAAAAATGTTAAACCTTGGATTTTGGCTATTATTTTCAGTTCCGGCAGATAAAATTGCTGTATTAGTTTTTTTGATGGTCTCATATGAATACATTTTTTTCCATTTTTTCTTGACGGAATTTAATCTCAACATTAATGTTCCATGATAAATATAATTGGGCAAAATATGGCAGTTTTTTCTATTATTAAATAAACTTAGAACATCGTACTTAAGAACAGCAGCACCCGGCAAGGAAATTAATAGTTGTTTGCATTTAGCTGAGTAAATTGAGACTGATTGGTGTAACTAAGAGTTTCCTACTGCCGCCGACATCTTGGCTCATTTGAAATTGTTTGTGCAGGGGACTGTTTATTTGAGTGACCGTTTAATAACGTGTATCTTTAGATTGCTTTTTCTTCTTTCTCTTATTCTGGAGCCTACATAAATGTATTTTATGCCTCAGCACTAATCTGCAGGTATTAATGCTTCGGTTGGCATATTTATTTAGATAATGAGTTAATTAATATAATGTAGGAATATTCTATGTAGTGATAATAACAATATATATTGAATAAACCTATTTAGTTAGGTACTAACTTGTTATCAGTCTTATAAACTATAACATGCTCTATGAATCACAGAGCATTTATCATAGCTTGTTGATATTTATGAACACGGTCATGTACAGTGGGCCAACGAGTTAGCTATGCAGGGCACAAACTTCAAGTCATAGTAAAGACTTACTAAACCAGTCGTGGATAAGTGAGTTATATATCTAAATAGTAGGTATACTACACTTATTAAATATGTAGTTCACACATGCATAACTATTGCAGTCAGTTTTCACTATGGCGGCGCGGCGGCGTAGAAGTTTTTGCCCTGCATACCTAATTGCTTGGCCCACTGTACCGTTGACTATTGTATTTATCTGTCATTATTCCGGATTGTGTTCTATTTGTTTAAAATCGACCGTAGTCGATCGATTTGCTTTCTAGATACTATACTATTGCAGTATTCTTACTCCTAACAAGCACCTGATAACCTATTTAAGTCGGGTCACATTTGCGTCTTGATAAATCTAGGTTGATACAATTTTCTACTAGAGTCCAACGCTAATAGGCTTTGAAAGAAAATGCACCCATTACGATGACGATGATAACCGGATGGCGGAGTGGGTACGTAACCTGCCTGCAACGCCGAGGTCGCGGGATCGATTCCCGCTTAAGACATATCTTTGTGTGCATGAATATGGGGGTTTGTCTTAGTCTGGGTGTTTCTATGTATAATAAGTATGTATTTACAAAAGTAAGTATACATGTATAAGTATCAGTTATTCTAGTACCCATAGTACAAGCTCTGCTTTTATTTATTTATAAGATAATGTCTTCTAGATATTTATTAGCTTTTTATTTTGATGCACTGCGTCTGGTTTTTGGCATCTAGCAGTGGCTTTTGTATGCAATCGAATGTACGCACAATTGTATTGTATTAGCGTTGTTACTGTAGATTACATAACATCTATTGTGAAAATAGGCTCCCCGTGCGGTGGAATACAAAACATTATACTTCTTGAATTGAGAATTAGCTTATGAGCTCACGAGACACAACATACCTAATATGTATATATTCAAGATGATACTTTAGTGCATAAATATAGATAAAGCACAACATTTGTAAGCCTAAAAATGACGATTGATGCCAGAAAAAGTTCTTTGTGATTAATCTCAATTAAATTTGCTCATATACCATAGAGTAACATGCATAACCTAGGCTTGTTGAAAAAGTATCGATACATTAATACTAAATATCCTATATCAAAATTTGTATCGAAAACGGTTTATTTTAAGCGTGCGACTAAAACTGATTTGTATCCTAAGGCCTCAGAATCAAGTACTGAATCACTTGTAAGCGGCTTTTCAACCTTTAAGAACTAGGTTTTTTCTACGTTAAAATCCGATATATCGATATGTCCACGCTGATATTGGTATGTTTATAAATATCGACACATCGACAAATCGATATTTTTCACAGTTCCGACATCCCTATCTGTGACCATGGGGTTGCACATCCTATTAAAAAAAAACTATCCATTCCCCCGACATATTTATCGACGAGTGCTGATAAAACATAAAACCCTATTAGGACATCATTTGTTATTAAACCAATCGATTGTTCGATAATGTCCATCAAACCATTTCCTATAAAATTGCAGTGTTTTTAAACGAGATTATTTATATTATAACAATATATTATGCTCATTTACGACTATTAACAGTACAATAACTTAATCTTTTAGGAAAATATTTCAGTACTTTTTATTATAACGTTCTTGGCCAGTAGCTTCTGCTACGAATAGTATGAAAATAGTATAGCTGAGATCAGAACTTAAATCACTAGATATTTTCTTAAAATATGAATTAGTAAAGTCTCAAGCCTACCTATTATCGTAATATTTTTATCTGTATCACCTTCACGCCATAGATATGAATACATTATATAGTTGAGAGATATGAATACATTATATAGTTGAGAGATATGAATACATTATATAGTTGAGAGATATGAATACATTATATAGTTGAGTAGATTACACCTTACCATACGATTAGGTTACCCATCCATTAAATTATAAATATCTGACATAGTTTTAATATTGTGCGCGTTTCAGTGTCCTATAAATGAATATGATTGTACCTAAGTGTATTAACGTATACTACTCGCAATATTGATACTAATTTAATAGGTACATGCATAACATAATAATATTATACATATAGTAGTAATGTTAGTATAATAATATGTTATAATAATATATAGTATCTGTATTTAGACGTACATCAATCGTTGTCAATCATTTATCGTATCGTAACTAATAATATTTAATACATGTAATGTCATGCATCATATTATGCATTAAAAACAAACTTTGTTAAAAAAACCAATGATGAATACATTATTTTACATTAAAACCTATTTATATGATTGTGATCTTGCAGGACAATTTTCTACCTTGTATAGTTTGATTGTGGAAATAATTGTCCGTTCCGATATATCATTATCCTCTTTAAATGTTCTAAAATTGATGCTTGGATGCTTTCGATATTGAATCAGTCAGATCAGTCAGTCATATCTTGGGTGCATGAAAGGAGTGTCCCCGACTGACGTACACAACGATTCCCTATTTCCTGCGAAACCTGGGCAATTCGCGAGTTCTCCAAAGCGAATTGGCTAATCCTTTCACGACGATAGCAAGTCAAAATAAAATTTGACTCAGCCATCGACACGACGAAGAAGAAGAAGAAGTCAGTCATACAGATTTTTATATATTTTTTCGTTATGCAGGTTCGTACGGTGACTACTACCGTTTGCTAACTCCTGGCCACTACGAGGTGACTGCTAACCACCCCGGGTACTTCCCGGTGTCGCGGGTGGTGACGGTTCCGCACCACCAGACCGTCGCTCATATCGTCAACTTCAAACTGGAGGTACGTTCATCAGGTTCAATGTACGATATTGCATCTGCCTGCAGAATCGTTAGCGATGTATGTCGAAAAAGACTAACTATATTATAACGTTTGCAATATCCTCAATTGTCTTTTTTCTCGATTTTCATGTAAATTGCTTTCGTTTAGTAGTGAAAACGTAACAAATTAATGAAGAAATTAACTTACGTATTTATATAAAATTAGATACTATACTCTATGTACCAAAAAAGACAGACCAAAATCAAGAACATTTCTTTGTGAATTACATTTTAGAGCTCAATTTTTGTCTCTGATTTTGGTACAGATCATCTGTTAGTTAAGATTTTAATAAGTATTTAAATGTATGGCATTCATTAATTAATTAAAATATCTGCTTGTTTTTTTTTTTATATTTTTTCGTGTCGATATAATTCCAGTTTCGATTAGATACAAATAAAACAAGTTAACTTTAGACTAGAAACATCTGGTTGTAACTAGAGCACATCCAAGTGTTATGAACTAAAAATACGTATAAAGAGTACGTAACGTAAAAATATCAATTTTTAAATTTCTTTATTTGTATGCGTATTACGATCCAGTTGGTATACACCAACTGAATTTCAAAAATATGCGGACAAAGTCCGCGGGCAAAGCTAGTTAATACACGAAGTACTGTCTGTTTGTCTGTGACTCTACGGAGCGCTCACTCGGCTTTTGTATGAATCGCGGTAACGAAACCATATCTCGTTTAAAACTGCGACAACGCCATCTAGAGAGCGAGGTGGAAACTTATGGCACAATTTGTTTTAAAATAAATGTTTTCTAACTTATTAAATCATTTATTTGTAAACATTTCTATAATGATAATTTAGTTTTTTTATTTTATTTTAAATTAACATACTATAAATTTTAAAATCCAAATTAATCTCTATAAGAAAAAGATTCAATAACTGCTGAACATTTATTGTAACGTGAACTATAGAAAGATGAATTTAATTTTTTATGTACTTTCATAAAACAACAATTTGTATTTAGATTAATCGGCCCATGTTGTTTTCTATAGCCTTGTTTGACATTTAATATGAATCAAGTGGGCGTAAAGGCGTCAGAGCCATAATATGAAGCTTTAATCAGCTCGTGACGTCAATGCGATGCGATGAACGCCAGTACCAATTACTTACGATCGAATAAGTTTCAATGAATATGACGTAAACTGTCCAATATATAATGTGTTGATTAAATTAACAGGTCTTTAATTATTATAGAACATAATTTGTTTGTAGGTAAAGAAGACAATTTTACCAATTGTCCCCGGAATTAATGTTGGTGAATAACACTAGAATATCAAAAGTATAACTAAACTAATAAGTAATCTTTAAAAATTAGTATTAATTAAATTTATAGATGCTAATAAGTTTTATATGAGTTGTGGCCAAATGTATGGTCCAGATCAGGTTTGGCTTTCTACGTAGAAGATTATTCTTATTAGCGTTTTATTCCTAAATCTGACATTTAAATCGTTATTAATAGCTCTGATTTATAAACCGTGTTTGAGGATCTTGTTCTTCATAGTTTGAGGTTTGAAGATGTTGAAGCTCAGATAGGCATTTTTGAAAAGAGAAAATACATTCCAGTAAAATAAAACAAACAAATAATTTGAAATTCTTTCGATGTCTTATAGAAGTACTTTATGATAATAATATATTTTTTAAATTTTCAGCCAACAACGAGCTGGTTCGACGATGAGACTTCCTTTGGGCTGTACCCTCACGGACTGCGCGACGGTCAGCCTCGCATCTACAAGCGATCGATCTACGAACAAGTCGCAAAATCAATGCTGGAACGAAAATAAAAGTAATACAAATTGTAAACGTGTGGCAAAAAGGCATTTCTCCGACACTTTTTATTTATTAAAAATCTTATTATAATTCAGTGAGACATCAATCTTTCATTAGTAAAAAAGATCAAGACAGATAAAAAAAAAAACAAACAAGAATACCACCTGGAGATTGTTTTATTATATTTTGAAGTATACATCTTATTATTTTCCCTTTTCAGTGAGATGTCCGTTTGCTTTGAAATTAGAACGATTGAATTAGGGGAATTTTCCATAAACATGATTTTATGACGTGAAGTACTTACTCTTGTTCTATTGCGTCATGCAATTGGTGTTTGATAAAACAAAACGGATGGATCATAAATATCTGAATGTAAATTTTGACATAAGAGGCAGCGTATTTGTATAAAGTCGTTTGTGCCATAAACCTCGTCAAGAAACTGGGATTTCAAGTTAAGATGTTAAAATGCTAACACTTTTAAAAATAAGGACTTCTTTCGCTAGCGTTGTTACCAGCTCATGTGAAATTAGATCTAACTTGTCAACTGAATGTGTTAGTGAACGTTACTAGTTGCCCTATTTAGACCCTTGAATACAGCCTAAAGGCTATCTAACTAGAGCTATACTTCTTCTATACTAACATTTCTGGTAAATGTCCAAATGTTTTGTTAGGAGAAGAGAAGGTAACGATTGCAGAGTATTTTGATGAGCTTTTAAAGTTCGCTGTTATAAGAGATCTGCGAGTTGTGGGAGAAGAACAAACGAGGTGGTTGCGATTCACTTTGCTAGAATAATATTCTTGTTGTTTCGAACATGATCGTACTGCCTCATTGGTTGGATTTATTCTCTTTTCACAACTCCTGTATCTAGAGAAGATTGCATCAAATTCTGGTCAAGATACAATAAGGTCCAGTGGTAAAAGAATGTCAAAATATTTATAAGACAAATTTTCTATGCTCAATGTTCTGTTACGATCTTTACAAGCTTTTTTGAAAATGATAATAATGTGAACGTTTGTTTAGAGTTTCGTGAACATCCAGACATTTATAAAATTAGTCTTATACTCCCAGCGGCTAAATTTTGTGTCTATGTTCAAGAGACTATAAAAAACGAACATTCGAAGTACCAGCAATGGAAGTTAACACAAAATATTTTCTGACTTTTTAAATTTTAATGCCATGTTGCACTCTGAATAGGAACTGTCTAGTCCAATTTTGTAGTCCTTTCAAGTGTAATTTAGATACAATTTTCGATTATTATATTACTATATACCTATTTCAGTAGACATTAACATATTTAATCATTACAACCACAATATATAATAGCCTATGTATGTATCGTATATAAGCTGTCATATTGAATTATTATACTTCATACTGTGATTTCTTTACATGTGAATTTTTATTAATTTTGGTTTCTATTGCACTTATAATATCGAGCTAATTATGGGTATGTATTTAATAACAATATCGGACTATAATATATTATATGGACAAGTGTAAAACTGCTGTAACCTTGTTTCTTCTAAGATTAATGTTAGATTCACCAATAAAATAATATGATCTATAAATGTGCAATAATTATTACTGACTTGTTATTGATTTGCTCCTTTTCAGTGATGGGCTTCGGTGGTTCATTAGTGTCTGTTTTTAATCGAAATTTAATTATACTTAAAGCTTCGGTACGTTCGTCGCTAAAAAAAAAATAAGGTACAGTCGACAATAGTAAAACATATCCAGGGTATAAAATAAATACCAAATATTGTGTTAAAAGAATTTATTGGTGTCACACATAAAATACATGAGTTCAAAACTTAAGTAAACACAAAACAGAAATCTAATTAACGTCCACCTTTTAGAATTCTGCACACATACACACACGCACACACAAACAAGCTACTAGTTTAATTATTTATTACATATTTTTCTTAAATCGAATTTATGTACACAAAATATTAATATTGATTACTTGATTGTAATAACTCAGGAAGGTACAATAATACACTTTACGTAATACTTCACACTTATAAATAAGAATTACATTTAGGTAATATACACTTCTAAACTAAATTAATTCACAGTGATGATGTGGTACTTGTTTTCACTTCTTAAACTAGTTTCAACTTAAATTGAAATTATTGTTCTATGGATGTAGTCAGTACTTGATAGTTTAGCATGATTATAATGTGCCATACATTCTCAGGGTTGTAGTACCTACTCGTACTATATCGTTTATTCTGCTAGATCTGAAACGTTTTGCGTAAATCAATAAAATTTAGATATTTTTTTTAAATTAAGAGCCTTTGTTATTTTTTTAAATTACAAATTGATGCATTTACTGTTGCCATTTCTCTCAGACTTCAGACTAAAATTGATGGTATCTTATTTTAATGATTGGTTTAGGTAGGGCTCTTATACTTAACGAATTGTTACTTTTTATAAAAATAACTACAAAAATACAGATGTTTTAATATTATTCCATTTTAATAAATTGTGCGTCACAAAATTAGGTAAATGCTTATAAAAATACTTTCAAAATAAATGTAAAAACACAACCTTACGCATACTAGATTTAGGTATACTTATCGTACAGCTTAACATTGTCTATTACACTACAGCTCAAAAAGCTCTATCTAGTGAATTTAAATAATTGACACGTGAATTTGGACGGATTCGTTGTATCGCTCAGGTAATTAAATTGAACAAATAATTATAATTATAGATGGGATGTCTCCAAAGAAAAGTACATGTTAAAAAAAGGTTGGCATATTCAGTTCCGACGCATTCAGATTATTATCTATGCCCACACTGCTAAACCTGGACCCCTGTTTCCCTAAAACGTTTTTTTATTTTTTTCATTACTCTTTTTTTTTAAATTGCATTGGCGCACGTTCTAAAAGATATGTAATAAGTATGACAAACTTTTTAATAACTTATAGTGCCAACCTTTTTCGCACTCAGTTGGAAGCATCCAATATAGTCTACACCTTACACACACAAAGGTACATGCATAAAAATGGCACAAGTTAAATTCATCAGCTGAAGAGTTGGACGCAATCTTCAAGGTAACATTATCTTGCCTACTTTATTGAATATATTAATTGTGAACAAAGCACCATTTTAGTATCATTGCATTATTTTCGGCCTATAAATTACCGTTATTTTGAGAGGATATTCAAATAAATTCTTTAGACGGTTTTGTTTGCCAATTCTTTTAAGATCCTCCTTAAATTTAATTGTAAATAATGATTAAGAATTGAAATTTTTAATAGAAATTAAATTCGTAAGTTAATTAATTCGCCGATTGACAATACGTCACTTTCGTATAATAGACTTCTCTTCGAAATATAATATCGTTATTGTCTTCGTTCTTATCACTGGGACATGGAGTGAAGATTCCAATTTCTGAAAATTATAAAAAAAAGTTATTAGAAGATGTTCACCTGACGCTATGGTACTTTTGATTTTGATCACTAACACACTAACAGTAACTACAGTCCACGAATATGCATCGCTATAACTGTGGCGCTAGCTTACTTTCCTCTACTTTATGTTATTATTATATCATTATTTAGAAAACTGTAACGTGAAAGGTACCTTTTTAGTATATAATAATAGCAGCCCTGTATCTAATACATGCCCCACTGCTAGGCTCGGGCCTCTTCTCATGATGAGAAGGGTTAGGCCATAGTCCACCACGCTGGCCAAGTGCGGGTTGGTAGACTTTACATGACCTCGAGTACTTTTTAGGCACTCCCAGGCATGCAGGTTTCCTTCACCGTTAGCGAGCGTTCTATGATAAATACACATAATATATGTCTTCGAAAAGACGAATCTTAACGATATATTGACAGAGGTGTGTGCCGTGGGTTCGAACCCGAGACCTTCGACTTGGCAGTCCTACGGTCTCCCACTCCGCTATCGCTGCTGTTTAGTATAAGCATTGCTAAAGTAAGTGATCGAAGGACCTTACCCTTTCATTTATACCTGATTAATGTCGGTTTCTGTGTATGCCCGAGTGGCGGCTGCCCGGCCTTGATTGCACGATCGCGTAGTGGTCACTGTTGTCCGAGACCGACCTATAACAAACAGGATTATATTCTAAATGTTAACCGGAATACAATGAAATGTCACTGTTGCGACACTGAGATAACTTTACATAAGTTGTTCGGTAACTTGTCTACCGAGTAATATATTTATTGTAACGTGAAAGTTGCTGGCCTAGTAGGTATATTTTTAGTTATAAACATCTGTGTACCTACAGCAGAATAAAATCACTCAGCGATCAGATACAACTTATGTTACTGTTTTGTAAAGTAACATAAGTTAAAAGTTATCCTTTATGGATAACTTTTTTTCAATGACTTGTCTTATCAAAATTATGATAATTTCAAGTTTCTGTCAGATACAAAATAAAATGATAGATGCATGAAGATCTTATTTTAAAGTAAAGACTGAAGGTTTGCACTAAACATAATGATCTGAGTTCAAACATTGGACGAGGGAGAGAGAGAGACAGAGATAGCGAAAATATATTAATCCGAGTTCAGCAAACTCAGTTCAATGCAACCTTAAAGTTAAGCGTACCTCGCTGAATGTATTGTCGAGGACGGGTACCGGCTTCCATATTGACTGCCATGCCAGCTTCTGTATGGATCATAGTCTTCCACCACTGATGGATCCTTCTCAATCACCTTTAAAAACACATTCAACACTATAAATATAACTGAACATATTTTTAAACCTATTAGTGACTGTTCTTTTCAATGAGATCCTACACTAAATGGTATTAAAATTTTAAGATATTATTATTAAAACCGACGTGAGGTGAAGACATTATTATTGAGAATACGGATTACTCACGTTATTTTAGCCGGGATATGCCGACTAGTTTCGAATCTATTACGTAGGTTCATCAACTGGGCAATTAATCGCGTTTCGTCGTCGTCGCGCGACGTCTCGCACTGACGAGTAACCAGTAATCTTTAATAATTATGTCTTCACCTATAGTTATAAGATTATTTATAAGACCACCACAGTTATAAGATTATTTTTGTATTTTGTACTTATATTTTCTTCAAGCCACAATATCGCTAGTATTATTTAAACATTGTCAAGGTTTAGTACCCTTTACCATCAATGTAATGATATTGAATACAGGGCGTACTAAGCATTACTGACAAGCATATCCTCATGGTAAGAAGAGTTTCGCGATCCATTAATTTAATTATTATATTATAAGTTATTTCTGTAAATCTTTTACACTAATGTCCATCCAAAGGTTGCCTGGAAGAAATCGCGTTAAGCGATAAGGCCGCCCTTTGTGCATAATATATTGAAATTGAAACTTTCGTACAAAATGTATTTCCTATGTCTTATGCACAAATAAAGTTTTTATCTATCTTATCTATCTATCATTAAAATAACAATCATCCAAAGCTATTACATGATCCACTTACATCAGTCCTTGCACAGGAGCACGTCATGGCAGTGCACAGGAAGCAGTTGACGAGCAGCATTACCAGGAACATGACTCCGAGCGCAATCGCCAGGTACAACAGCCAAAGCGGTCGCACGCTGCCATCCGAGCACGATAATGCTGCCACTGAAATAATATATAATGTATTATCACATATATACCAACATTTCACAATTTTGATACCGTATATCAGGAAACAAATTTAAATGAGGCAATGAATAATTTCATCACATCGATTCAACACCTAATTCAAGACAGCTCAATAAAAAGATTGATTCCTAGGAATAAAATAACAATCAAACCCTGGATAACTATCGGTCTACTGCGATGCATACGTAACAGAGATAGGATGCATAAAAAAGTTAAACTAAACCCTATTGATAACATATTAAAGGTTACATATATTAGATACAGAAACTTCTGCAACAATCTGCTTAAAAAACTCAAAAAACAATATGAAACTGATCAACTGGCTATGTGTAAAAACAACTCTAAAAAGCTGTGGACTACTATTAAAACTATAACAAATACAAATACTAAAAATCAACAACCTATAGAATTACTTACTAACAACAATCTTGAACCTAAAGAAGCATTAAATAACATAAATGAATACTTTTCGCGAATTGGTAAAGAGCTAGCCGAAGGAATTCCATCTAATCTCCAGAAGTTCAAAGTTTTAAAACATCCACCATTACAGTCGTTTGCGCTTCTTTTGACAGATAAGGAAGAAGTTGAAAAAACAATATTATTGTTAAAGAGCGACTGCTCACCAGGCTGGGATGGAATTAGTGCTAAGGTGCTCAAGAACTTATCTTCTATTGTAACACCCATTCTCTCTAATCTAATAAACCGAAGCTTCGAGGAAGGTGTCTTTCCAAATATACTAAAAAAGGCAATCTTGCGTCCTGTACATAAAACGGGAGACAGAGACTGTGTCAACAATTATAGGCCAATTGCTATTTTAACATCTATATCAAAGGTATTCGAACGTATTATCAATAAAAGAATAGTTAATTATCTCGAATCAGATAACCTTATATCTAACGCTCAGTATGGTTTTAGATCTGGACGTTCGACAAATAGTGCAATACTAGATTACACTACATTTGTGGTAAATCAATTAGATAGTAAGAATAAATGTCTTACGATATTCTTAGATCTTGCAAAGGCTTTTGACACAGTCTCTGCACCCCGTCTGATACAAAAACTTGAGGACCTTGGCATTAGAGGTACACCACTTTCGCTGATTACTGACTATCTAAAAAATAGAACTCAATGCGTAAAAATTGGTGAATTTTCTAGTGACGATTATCCCATAGAGTACGGCGTGCCGCAAGGCAGTATAATTGGCCCGACATTATTCTTATGTTATATAAATGAACTGTGTGCGCTAAAAATCCCGAATTGCCGTATATCTGCGTATGCGGATGATACTACTTTGACTTTTTCAGCAAGTACGTGGAAGGATCTATTTAATTTGGCTCAATCAGGTTTTAACACCGTATGTCACTGGCTTGCGTCGAACTTTCTTACTCTAAATGAAGACAAAACCAGCTATATAACGTTTTCAATTAAAAGTCCTACTGAAATGGGTTATGCCAATGCGGACATCATCGCTCATAAGTGTAATTTTCCACCAAACCCAACATGTGGATGTCATAAAATAAGTGCAACAAAAACTATTAAATATCTTGGTATTATTATAGACTCAAAACTAACTTTTGAACACCACATTACTTCCGTATCCCAAAAAATACGAAAATTAACTTACATCTTCAAGCAACTGCGCGAGGTAGTTGATATCAAAACAATTAAAATGATATATTATGCATTGGCACAATCTGTAATGACCTATTGCATAAACTCATGGGGTGGTGCATGTAAGACTAGGCTAATAATGCTCGAAAGAGCACAAAGAATGATACTGAAAATTTGTTTAAGTAAACCTAGACTATATCCCACTAAGCAACTTTACGAACTGGCTGAGACCTTAACTGTACGTCAGCTTTACATACTATTCACAGTGCTTCACAAACACTCCCAGACATCTAGTACAAATATAAGATCTATAGCTCACTCTAAAAGAGACTACGCAGTATGGGCAAAACCTACAGTTAATACGACTTTTGCACAAAGATTCTTTGACTTTCGCAGCTGCTTACTGTATAATAGACTAAATAGAATACTTAACATATCAAACTGTTTAAAAAACGAATGTAAATCTAAATTGACCAAATATCTACAAAAAATGGACTACAGCGACACTGAGAGTATGTTTGGTATAATAGTATAGACATTGGCTACAAATCCTTCTTATTACAATTACACATACACTCACTCACACACACACACACACACACACACACACACACACACATACACACACACAAACACACGCACACGCATGCGTGCGCCATTATTATTCCACGAAATACCTACCTTATATAACGTATATTGTTACTAGTTTGGAAAAAATTTATTACAATCTGATGTATGGGGGGCCTGGTGCTCTAAGATACAGGCTTCGGCTTAGTTTGGACACCAGATCGCCCACAAATTACATATAATATGTCACACCAAACTGTTATTGAAATAAGAAACTGTAAATCTTGTAATTTGTGGAGATGAATAAATAAATTATTATTATTATTATTATCACTTTTATTATGACATATAATGTAGCAACGGACATGCAGTTCTTTCAACTTTCTTCTTCAGCTTCAAAACTTTCAGCTTTAAAATATATAAAAAATAAAAATAAATAAGTAATAAATATTTCACAACTTACACACAACGCCATCTTGTCCCAATTTATGCAGAGCTTGTACTATGGGTACTAGAATAACTGATACTAATACATATATACCTTATTTTTGTAAATACATACTTATTATACATAGAAACACCCAGACGAAGACAAACCCCATGTTTATGCACACAAAGATTTGTCTTAAGCGAGAATCGAACCCGCGACTTTGGCGTCGCAGGACCTGAGAGTGGCCTGGTGTGACCCACTCTTATTATGATGCAAGTCGGCCGCCCAACTCTATAATTGTAAGTGGCAACTATAGCATATGAACATCCAAATATTCCACTATCTAATAGAGATTTTAAATGCTTTTTTCAATTTGCGCCAGTATCAGTAATTTCAGGGGTAAAATAAGATATTCGTAATAGGTTTGTTTATCTATCCTTGCTTTGTTTATCTGGTTGGCAACGGGTTACTGATCAATGAACTCTAAATTAATGTTCATTAAATAATCTGGATTATTTGAAGTATATAGCTGGAACCTTGTTGACCTTAGATACTCCGGAAAAAAAAACCTTTCCGTATGTATTAGATTACTACATGAATAGTAAACGTATGGAGAACTGTTACTGTTTTCACACACGTCATCGATTTGTCCAACACAATTATAAATTCATTTGCGTCTGTATATCCGCGCAGTACTAAGATGGACTCTAGGGCAACGGAACCACTACTTGATCTGTATTAACCAAGATCTTCAATCTTTAGAAAGATTAAGGAGTGGCAATATTTACCAGTACTGTCGTTAGGATCGAGGACGAAGATGCCAGTGGATGCGGTGACCGTGCTCTCCTCGTCTCCCTTCTCAAAGCGCGACTCCGTGCTGCAGTCTATTGCTGAACATGTGCCTGAAATAATACATAACGAATTAATGGACTTTTTAGTTTGGCTTCAAGTGGCGGTGACCGAGCAAAGTTTCGAATCAGTATTCTGGATAATAATTATCATTGCTTTAATATTGAATAATATGTGACCAAACGTTGTCTTGCAATATAAAACAAGACAAATGATGCCATAACTTAACTAAAAAGTTCGATGCATTTCTATTTTCTCCCCAAGCTTATGACATACAAATATAAAATCATGTCTTTACCCCAAGGGGGTAAAAGGCAGGGACGATGATAGATTTCTAAGCTTATGAGAAAATGACAAATGTCAAGATTTTGTGAGAAAAGCACTAAATTAAGTTTTGTTGGGTTGTGACAGAATTAGGGCCATTGTCTTGTTTAACAAATAAATGTTAATATTCCGTTTCAAAATTTACCTTTACAAACGGCTATATCGCACTGGAAGTTGACCTGCGAGGAATCATGAAACCGGAACATGGATGCTATGGCCAGCTCGGCCACTCCACTCTCCGACCTTACCACTACTGATTGTTGCTTCACTGGACATCTGTCAACAACCACAGCATAGCTTAGTAAATAGTTACAATTTTAGCTTTAAGAATATGTATGTGTGTAATGTGTTTTAGCGGAGAATATGTAGCGAGTAGCGAACTTTAACGTGTTGAGACCTTTCTTCAGGTAATCTTACACATCTAATTGATTATTTTTATAGCATTTACCTATGCTTAGCAAATTATTTTAAGAAATAAATAACGTACGCGTCAATTCTTTACAACATTTGTGCTGAATGTAACTTCGCCAAGTTGGTTTGTATCCTACTTATGATAGGAACAAATGGATGAACGTGGCGTCACGAAATGACGTATCATACACTTGAGAAATTTAGGGTTCTGGTAAGAGGCGACCGTAGTAGATTTGAGTTTCGCATTATTTTTTTTGGAGCTATTACACGGATAAGCTAGTTTTTTATGTATCTGTAATTGATGAGGAACGTGTAACTTACCCTCTATTATCCAGCAGGTATACAGTATTATTTCGCATGTTGAACGCAAAGCAGTTTTTCAATCTTATGCCGTGAGTGCCTGAAACACAAAATTCCCCTAAATTAATAAAGATGTCTCAAGACTATGCCAAAAACATTCATGCGTGGTAATTCATCAAGAAGATAGTTGTAAACCAAATAAGTGAAGAGTATTTTAAGTAAATAGCTATATCTAGCTAACGTTTGAGAAAACTTGAATGCTATGTCCTCAACTGTAGCTATTAGTTTATATCTGTTTGCATTGTTATCCTAGAATAGCTTGATCAAGGCGCTTTGCAGAAGTAGCGATTTAGTGCCGAAAACTTTCCTTTGAATAGTTGATAGTTAACTTTTTTGTATTTATACAAAATTATTTATTAATCTTTTATTTTAATTTACATAAATATAAATTTTCTAATTAATTAAAATTAAATATTTATATACAGAAGTATATAATGTTATAGAATTCCTCCGCATCGACCTCGACTGCAGGGAACGTGTTCAGCAGGTTGACGGCATTTCCACGTTGAATGGCAATGCTGATTCTTTGAGCCAAGTAAAAGCCAGCCTTCTGATCAAATGAAGCGTCGATTAACCGCTTAGAAAAATCTTTAAATAATAAGCGGGCACTCAGATTCCATGAACCTAGCGTCTCGACACCTAACAGCGCAAATATGTAATCTCCTGAAAGATTATTATACTTGCGCCGCTTCAGTTCTTCTTCTTACTCTTTCGTGTCGATGGCTGCAGTCATATTCTCATGGTGTTGACTTGCCGCTTCAGTGTCTGATAGTGATAGTTAGCCAAGTTACTACATCTGCAAAGCGCCTGATTATCTCATGTTTAATCAAATAACTTGAGAATTCATTTCTCAGCGAGTCCATTACTGAATCAGATATAAAATATAGTAAAAGCCTTACCATCAGGTTTGGTGATCTCAGCTCTGAGCGTGTATGGTAGACCAAACGCTGCGTTCATTACCTTCCGTCCTTGTGAGTCCAACATCCTCAAGGATACAAGGGAAGTTTCGTTTCTGAAATCAAATACATTAAATTGATTTATTGAGGAGCATAAATAATCCAATTATTTAAAGGGTCGTATTTTAGCATGTATTTGTTATTTTAAGGCGAAACAATGGCTTGACTATATTCTATACAAAAGTAATATGGGTTTAACTTTAATATTTTTATGTTGTTATCAATTATTATGGACAAATCATATCTAAAAAAAATCTAAAATGCATGTTCAATGGCGCCTATTTTTCAAAAATATTATTTAAATTTTTCAGTTTGTATGTACCTAACTCAATTAATGATTTAAACAATTTTGACAAAATGACCACGAAAAAACATGCATTTTAGTGTTTTAGAAATGATATATATATAAAAAAATATAAAACTTAATATGAAGTAATACCCATATTAAGTTAGTATGATAACATGGCGCTCGGGAGTCTACACTTAAATAATAAAAATAAGACGTATCTAAGCATGCGGCCTTAAAAGTGAATACTCAGTTCAAGGATTTTCATTATCATTATAATATGACAAAAAATTGTATTTTTGAATGTGCGTACATACAAAAATACTTTTGCGTACTTATACTTTATTTGTCCTGCAAAAGACATTAAAGGGTTCACCCAAGCAACGAAGTCGAATGCTACACAGTCTGGGAGGGAATTTATAACGTTATGCTCAAAATTGAATCTGCATCGTTACATGCGTTACAGGCGGTCTGGTTCTGGGATAATCTTAAAGATTCACCTTTTTATCATTTTCTTAAGCAAGAAAGTTTTCCTTTTACTGGTATGCTATGATATGGAAGAAAATCGGCTTTGTTTACGTCTAAGGCTTCGAAGTGGGCTTATGGGATTACGTTTATAGGGCGGCAAGTGGTGCCGTTTGTCTGTACCCTGATAGGGGTGCGGTCACTAATCTGTCGAGCTTAGGATTAGAGCTTGGGACCCTTTACTAAAACTGCGTTATGGAATCTTATAAATCATTTTATAAATAAATATAAATAATAAAATAAATAAATAAATATCTGAGACCTCTCGACATAATATGTGTACTAATTTGGGTTTTAAGCCCGTTACTTAATATTTTATTAATAAAAATCTGATTATTACATTGTCTTTCTAGATACAAATTATTGTTTGTTTGATAAATAATACAAAAATACGATTTTTTAATTTTACAAAAGTAATAATACATTACACACACTTTAGATTAGTCTTAAACCGTGCACTAATTAATATAAAACCCTTGAAAATCACCATATTTAATGGATGTACTTGGCGGTTACCTACATAACATATTAATTTTAATACAAATTGTCCTGACGACTACTAATTATATGTACTTAGTTATCAATCATGTCGCACTTGAACAGTGCAACTATTTTGCATGACATATGAAAGGACGTGCAGCTAAGTAGTATACACACAGGGATGAGAAGACATGAGAACCTGGTCTTTTTCATATTGCCTCAGCTTTGGTAATTCATCAGGCTCCCAGTTTTGAATCTATCTATACTGGGATCATCAGTTCGTAGACCAAAAAATTACGATTAAGGGGGAACAACCGGTATCGTATTCTTATTATTTAGTAACAACTGAACATCAACACGTATTTTCACACACACACAATTATATATTACACCGATAAAGACCACCATACCTTCATATGTGTGCGATTGTATATCCTTAAGGTATGGTTAGACCTTCCACAACAAGCATGTTAATATTCTTTAAGGATAGGCATAAGATAAGGAACCATCTATGTGTCTTCTAATTAACTTGCCTTTTTGTATTCTCAGGTGTTTCCAATGTAAATGCAATTATGTTTTCCTGATTTATGTATAGTATTAATATAATAAGCGGTCGGATTAAGCATCCGTCTTACAATCGTGGGTTCGAATCCTGGCCATATCACCACGGACGTAAACTTCCTCCGAGCACAAGCGAATTAAGCTTATCTGAAGGGGGTTAGCAATAATACTAGTAATTAGTGTTTTCAAAATACCTTGCATTTCTGAAGCCTGCCTTCCCGCAAGTGATAACGTAGAACTTGTCGTCAGCCAACTCCAAAGTCCGGTGCACTCGGACTGCTAGTGGCAGCGACCGTTCGTCCGTGCGCTGAAAATGTACAAAATAAATCATTAACTTAACTTAAATACTGTACCGTATGTATTAGAGAGTATGTGATAATAGGAGAACCCGTTAGATTTCATTGATTGTTATATCAAGGTAAATCTTTACGACCAACGATGTCCATATACTACACAGATTAGGACAGTTTTTAAAACATTAGCCTTAACCGTTAAAGTTGCAAGTTACATTAATTTGCAGTTTTCTTTTTCTTTTTGTACATAGTTAGGTATTGCATAAATTTAATTAAACATATTTCTTATAAATATGATAATTGTATAATGAATGTAATATGATATGTAAGATGAAGAAATTAATTTTGTTGGTAGATTCATAACGAATAAGAAAAAAATAATAATTTGAAGTTACCTTCAACAATAAAAAACTTTGATTCAATAAGTATAAGTACGAGGCGTAGATTTTGTCCTACGCAGTTCCAGTAAGCGCTTGAGGAAAAGTAAAAACAAGTTAATAGTTCGGGTTTTTAATGTTTACGTTTTGATCAGGTATTGAAGGTTGTATGTATTATTTATCATGCTACTTATAATATTTAAAACATTTTTGACATTCATCTCGACCACGAGTCCTGTGACATAACTTTTACGTAAATTCATTCGTTAAGCAGCTTGCGGTTACTCATCTATAATCTATACTTATAATTAAGACTGTTGAGGGTCTAATTCTGTACATAAAAAATAAGTTTTTTTTTTAAGGGGTTTCTACTATCGTGAAACAAAAACATTAAAAAAAAAATCGTCTGTCTGTATCATGAAAACGTTTACCGACGAAAGTACTGAACGTATTCCTTTAAAATGGGTGTAGTCCTTACAATGTTTCGACATTTTAACAAACTTTTATTCCGAAAGTAACTACGCTGGTGGAACCGCAGACGAAAGTAAGTTTGTTTCTTTCAATACGCTAATTTCAGGCAGTATTGCTCGGATTTGCATAATTATGTTTTGTTGGATAGCCTATTTGTTATTAGATATAAACAATACGCAACTATCAATAGAAGCGGAGCAGCAGTAAAATTTGACGCAAAAAGGAGCGGAGCAGTAAGTAACCTATACACGGGTAAAAACGTGGTAAGTAATCATACTAAATAAATGATTTGATTTGATATATTTATATGCAAGACTTGGAAACTGATTGATCACTTAGGTATTACCACGCGCGATTTGTGTGCGTGGGCATAGCAATGCCAGTAGCGTTTTGTTAGCAAGGAACTTGCACAAGGTGACAATAAATCTAGAGAATACTACAAAGCAACTAGTAAGTAACAAGATAATAATACTAGTGTAATAGATGATTGATTTAATTTTGACTGCTAAATTCTGCTAACGCCATGAAACTTTGATTTTCCTAGAATTTCATTAATAGATATTATATACTTAATATATATAATAATATCTCGCAACTTACACACAACGCCATCTAGTCCCAAACTAAGCAGAGCTTGTACTATGGGTACTAGAATAACTGATACTAATACATAAATACTTTTCTTTTTGTAAATACATACTTATTATACATAGAAACACCTAGACTAAAACAATCCTCCATGTTCATGCAGGCAGGTACACTAGCCACTCCGCCATCTTGTCGTCTTATATATGTATATGATATGACTTCAACTTTCACAGATTCGGTAGTGAATCTATGCAAATGTTTTTCTTATTATTTGCTGGCAATACTCACATTATTCCAAAACACGCCGCAGTACTGTGGGGAGCCCTGCGCGGCCATCAGGTTGATGTCGAAGCTCAGAGACTCCGTGCCGTTGCCCAGCCCCATGCATGCAGGCGTTCTGTAATGTGCAAAGAAACAAAAACATCTTGGGAATCTATATAGGTAAGTTATGTGTTCTATCTCTATAATGAACAATCTAAGTTATCTCATTAGATTAGGGTAATCTATGTTAAGCAAAATAATAGGAGCCTCCCCGAGTGACGTACTCCACGATTCCCTACGTTCAGCGCGCCCTGGGCAATTTGCGTGTTCTTCAAAGTGAATTGGCTAATCCTTTCACCACTATGGCAAGTTCAAATAAAATTTGACTCAGCCATCGACACGACGAAAAAAAGCAAAATAAGTTTTATTGTAGCTATAACTTAAGTATATAAATAAGTCAATGACTAGATGGTATTGTGGACTAGATAGTATGTATATACATTATCTTTTAATGAATACATAATGAGGTAGGTTCCAGAAATATTCAGTTAAATAATGTTATGGTAAATAACACTAAAAATGTTAAAATAGACCTGGACACTTCCATCATTTCATAATTAATTTAATGTAATGTAAGAAGAAAACATTTTATGAACATATATTTGTGCAAAAGGTAAATGCAAACAATTCTACACTTATAGTATAGTAAAGTAAAGCGAGTAACACAGCGGAAATTCGATTTCTGTTAAGAACACAAGAAAGTGCGAAGCCTCCACAAAATAATATACCTTTCTACAAAAAAGCGCTTAAGACGAAACCTTCGGAGTTATTCATGAGCGCATTTATCTTTAGGTTAAGCCGAAAAAATAAATTGATTTCCATTTCTAAGGTAACTTTTGGTTATGTAAAAAGCTTAACTTGTTTAGCGGAGAAAAGATTTCAACAAAAATATTTGAATCCGATTAATAATGCTCCGGATAGATAAAAGGGTTTATACAAATTGTACTTATCACCTGAATAAGTATACTTAAACATATATGTATATATAAAACCAGTTTTGTATGTATTATGAAACCATCTATAGTTTTATTGTTAGAACTCAAGGCGTTAAAACTAATAGACTGTATAAAACAGCTTCATGTATATTCAATCGCGTTTGCAGACAATGCAATAGCGTGGGTGAAATTACAGGCCTGAATGGATGAATCACCTGAATTCTCTGGCATGCACGACGCCATGGAAGGGCTGGTTGAAGGACACGTTGATGGCCATGATACCAGTCTTGCACGTCGCCGTCACCACCGGCGAGAAGTCACCCGTGCTCTCCGCATTCTGCAAAAAAAGGAACAAATGTTGCAGTCAATCTTAAAAGAAAAAACGGATGTTTCCACATCGTAGATTCGTAGTATTGTAGTATCAAATAAAAAATTAATCGATCATTTGTATTTCGATCTCAATCCTCCCTAGTTTGATATTCGATATAAATGATGTTACCTGCAGCTAACTCTCTTAAAAAAATCTTAAGTATTTCTAACGTCATTGTTCAGTATTACCTTTATGTCGGTAAGTAAGTAAGTTGTATAAAAACTGAATGATGAAGCTAGTATAGTTCTGTTGCATCACGATTGTCGCAATTACGAGCAGCACATTATCATAATAATGGCGCTGCATCAATCGAAGCTCAGTTCACGAGCACCGATGAACACTCAAGATAACTAGATACTATAAATAACGTGATTGAAGAATAAAAGTACGTTTAGTCGTTAACGCGAAGAAAAAATTATTAAGTCAATGAGTGCAGTTAATTCATTACATATAGCATGTTCGGGTAACTCATAAGGAACGATATACAAGGACTTCCTGTAGTCATCGTTACCGTCAGCCTGCCATGTACGGCGGTGCACGCAACCACCGGCATGCTGGGTTCGCATTGTTTCTTTGATTTATATGTTCACAATGGCCGCGGCCTTAAAGTGGTCGCCATCATTAGGGTGACTTATTGCCGGAAAAATGGATGAAAGGAAAGCTAGGGAACATGGAACCGCTTTACCGTTAAGCTCCATATTGCGGCGATTAGCTTCATAATTCATACATCCAGTTATTACTAGAGCAAACCGTTCGTAGCTGTAACATTCAATTAATAGTGACGCTTATTCAATGTTACACAGATGTAACCACGTTTTATATAGTAGGTACTTTCGAGTTGTTTGACCTTTCCATAGATGAAGAGTTCTAAAGAACATTTTTGCAATTAATTACGAATTATAGACATTGAGGAACGTAAATTATATAATACTCAAATAAAACCTTTGATTGTGACCTCAAATATGTTTCCGTGGTTGTAGACAAATAAAGCAACAAACCGTTACGACACGGGCACCATAATGTAAAATCTCCGTCAACAAATCTCTTTGTATGTTGCTCTGAGGACCGACGGAGTGCGGCGCGGTTTTATGTCAGGGCTGTCGAAAGCTCCAATACGACAATTACTTTCTGATGTCTTTTGTTGCCTTTTGATTACCATTCTCGTCTGCGGTTTCATAATAATGAGGCTTATATTTTGCTTGCTGTCCTATAAACAAATTATTCCTTTTAATACTTTTGATCGGCGATTTGTTAAATCACATAAGTAAAATTATCTTAGAAGCTAATAATAAGAATAAGAGCCTTTTTGATTGCACTTATTATGAACATCAAATAGATAGGGAAAAATATAATTACTTTTTGCTAAACAAATAGAATTAATAAGTGTAACAAGCAATGTATCTCAGGTTCCTCCCTCCTAAAAAAATGTAGTGCGTGCGTTGAATTCTTTTTCACGTGAGCAAAACAGAGCCACGCATATTTAGTTAATACTTACAAGTATCAATAAAATTGTAAGTAAACTGTGTGAAATTTCCTTTTGTTGGAAGACACATAAACCAGTAGAGTGTTTACGTATTCCATAAACAAAAAACAACGCATTTACCTACGCGAGTTGAGTGCTATTAACTTTTCACTATCGCGCCTTATTTTGTCGTCTGGAAACTGAGACCACCTTAGAAGATAGTTTACAAGAATTTACATAAAGCAGGTATAATTATTTAATGTCTTAGGGAGTGAAGGAAGTTTTGTATCTCAAAGTATGAAGTCGACGGCGAGACGGTCGTCGGTCGGCCATGCAAACCAAGCTTCAAGGGTCGCGCCCTCAGGGCGGCGGGCCCGCACGATCTATCCACACGACCTGCTTGATAGCTTCCTAGAATTATCTCTGCCGGTAAAATTTACTGATATGGAGTGCAGAACTTTGTTATTATTATAATATTTATACAAGGATGGTTGATGGTTACTGATTTAAAATATCATTTTCAATTTCTAGTTCGAAAATTTACATGCATCAGACAGATAGCCACTTTTTGATGCAGATGATGTATTTTGGATTTAATGAACTGCACTGTGATTAAAGCTATGACTTCTATTACAATTCAATACTTAGTTAATGTAGCATAAAATAAAGGTCAACACATTTTTCTTTGTCAACATTTTATAGAAATTTCTTTACGATGTTTAGCAGGATAGAGCTGTTTGTATTTAACATTAACAGCAAGTAATCCGTCTTCTATTAAAACGGTGAACTATTCATAAACCATCTTTTTTGCCGTTTAACATCATCATATAAAGACTTCAATAAATGTCTCGTGATCATAATGTTTGATTTCCTGTACGGGGCAGGTATTTATCGTAATTATTGTCAGACAGATGTATAATTTCTTTGCATGGCGTGCTATTGAGTATGCCTCTACTTATGTCATAATGTTTTTGATAGCTATTAGTGAAGTGATAATTCTGTATCAAATTGTATGTATTTTCGCAGTATGTATAAGAATAGGGTCTATGTCTTTTGAAAGATGCTTAGAGGCATTGACCATTAATCAATAGTGTATATGGACGTTAGAAACACCGAAGGGCTTTCTCTGGAGACTTAAAAGGATGATTGCATTGATCGCAGTTGTTTGCAATCCTCACGATCCGCCTTTGGTTCTCGCAGCTAGACATTTATAGAATTTAGAGACAGATTGTTCAACCAATCGGCAAAAACAAAGTTAACATCAATTGTCTTGTTCATAGCATTGTCTTCAAGGTGAATTCTATGTAACGTCTGAATCGTTGACGTTAAAACCAATTACCATTAAAATAGAAACATATTTTTTTTACGGTGGTGGTTATTGGATGGCCAAAATATTATTGTTATGTATATTGTACCAAGAGACCTTTGAAAATAAAATCGATACGGCATTAATATAATTATAATTATCCACTGTAAGTTAAATCTATTGATTTAAAACATGTGACGAATTCCTGTTTACGTTAGCTGTCAGTGTATACATTTTTAAATCTGTAGTTTTTGTAAAGCTTGTAAACACAATACATTGTAAACTTATATTTACTATACGTCATAAATAATCCACGTACCTAGTAAAAAATACAATTACGCCACATTTGCGATCACAGCTTCATATGGCTTTACAAATATTATTGTATTACCTTGTAATCAATATTAAAGTATAGCTTTACCAATATGGATACAGATTAACAGTGGTTGATTGACGAAATTATAAATCAAAAAAATTTACGAAAAATGGTTGATTGACGAAATTATTAATGTATAAATTCAATTTGATTGCCTTGCCTTAACCACAAAAGCGCTCACGGCGACAATCGACCGAGGAATATTATCGTTATTTCAGAACACAGATGCCTCCTTACCTAACTTAACAAGTCTAGTCCATTTGGCTGACATTCTATTTGCATAAACTTCTCTAGAGGGTTCTTACCTGGGAAAGCGTAGGATAAAAGCCCGGTTCACCTAATGGCAAAGGTTGACGTATCTGAAGGTCTGTGTGTTATTTCAGAAATTTTCGTTGCTATTGTAGACATTGTGGGTAAAGAGACTATCATAAGTAAAACCTGTTGGCTAGTCTGCTGATCAAATAGTTAGTTGATTTAAGTATATCTACTCTAAAATAGTTCTTTTCTAGTAATATGGAGGCATACATTGAACTAATAAGTAGTTGTTTTTCTTTTGAGCGTGCTAATTTTATAGATATAGCAATGCAATATGTTACACGTACTTTTTAATGTACACTTAGTTTCGTTTGAACGAGCCTCTAGGTAGAACCTTCACACATTTCCTTTAGGGCATCCCACGCTGCCTACGCTGTCGCTTCCTGTACTTTGGTATTCACTCATTATTATTTGTTTACGATAGCCTTATGAATGGTTTGGGCAAGATTTGTTGTCAACCTATTGACTAATAGTCGCCTAGTGACATACCAAATATGCACCATGATATACCGTGAAATTTATACTTGCAAATCCATACTGTATTTTGCCAACATCTGGTATAGTTCTGGTAAGATCTATGGGGCATACACTACTAATAGTACTAAGTTATTGATATCTTGATTATCTCTGTCTTTAGTGCAGCATAAAGATTTTTGATCTATATTTGGTAAAAGTTGTGCAAATATTTACACTTCTTTGTATCAATTACATGTACCAAAACAAAGTATGTATATTGAATAGGTAATAAGGTTCAAACGCATAGTGCTTGCATCGCCAGTGGTCGTAAAATACCTCGGCAATTGTCAATGATGTTGGCGAGCTGGGGTCAACGGACGAGTGACCGCCGGGACTTGGCTCATTTTGACGTCGTTTTCTTAAACATTGAGAAACAATATGCACTATATTTTGCCTAGTTTTCGTATACAGATATAGATAGCACAGTTTACAGTATTTCTCATGGTAACTGGCACTTACAGCTCAAAGATAAAAAGAAAAAAAAAACATTTGTACAACTTAGAAATAGGAAATAATACTCGCGTAAATTTTCTCTAGTTAGATGGCTGCTGTAGCCGGTTTCACAATGTCCGCAAGTGTTTTATTTAATTTTTATTTGCTTACGTTCGCATAAACATACTTGGCGCCAAATAGTCGAGGTTGCCTTATTGCGTGCTAGTTTGATGGAAAAATTGCAATGCGTAATTAAGCACGTGGCATAACATCGTAGAGACCTAGATCTTATTTGTAATGACTATGTGTTTACCGGATTCGGGGTTTAATGGGGTAATTAACAAAATATAAATTGCGTCGTTATTTTCTTAATTTAGATTATTTGTGCAGGTAGGCAATATACAGCTTCACTTCAACTTTTCACCAGCGAATTTACACATAATTATTTAAAAGATAATCATGTAGGTAATAATAATAGAGCAACGGTACTAACGTCTATTAGCCAGTTTATAATAGTTGTATTGTTGTCGTAAATACCACCCGGTTTTGAATAGAAATCCAGTCAAACTGGTGTTTTGTCTATTCTATACTCATTATTGGCTTAGAAAAGCTTGATGTTTTAAATGTTTATTTTTATCATACATTTGCCTCAAGTAAAAATAAACGAGATGTTCATAGCGTGCCGAATCTACCTAAACGCATTAGGAAGGTAGATGGTGAAAAAATATTGTAGCCTACAACTATGAAACGTGGGGACTTACCTACTAATCGATAAATGAATTGACTGTTTTCAGCAGGGACAAGTAGCAGTAACTCATAAGTTACCTATGCTTTTCTTTGTATAAAAGTAAGGAATACAAGTAATATTTAATTTAAGATCTAAATTATACTAGTCTTAAAGCTTAATCAAAACTTAATAAGTTAATTAACTTAACTTATAAGTTTAGATTAAGCTATTATTCTAGTTTAATTTAAGATTTGTCAAGTATATATTCTGTAAATTCAAAATATATACTAAATAACCTACCCTATAGTGGATGAAGTGATGACACAAAAAGTGTGTACTTACGTACACACTTAAAATGAAATCGCATTTCGCGGCTTATGTTCTTAAGTCGTAAATGTTGGCGAGACGAGTCGGCCACAATGGGACATATTGCGGATTTGCGGATTTGCGGATTATTACTTAGTGGTTGTATGCCTCGCTAGTGCGACTCAATGAACATGTCACCACGGAGTTCAACTTCTTATTACGATATTGCTGTAATGAACTATTGACCTACTATATTGTAATGGATTGTCGTTTGCTTTTAGGATTAATCAACTTAATTTAAATAAAAGAATAAAAAAATAAAGTTTTTGTAATCAGCAGATTTTCTAATACGTATTTTTAGCATTTATGTTTGTAACAGATTAACCATCTAAACATAATTTTGGCTAACCGTCACTATTGATAACAAAAATGAAACTACTACATAGTAACTATCTTACTAGTAAGTACTTTCAAAAAGAACAATTTCCAATGACAAGAGCTCTTTGCGAGCCTTAGCTTTAATCACAGCTGCTTTTGTGATCAGGCAGTTGCTTTGTGAAATAATGGTCAGCAGCATTAGGATATGATTAAAGTTCATACGGTTTACAGATTAAAGCCTTAGGTTAGCTTGAATACATCCATATTTGGTCATAAGTAGATGATTTACCTAAACCATGTTCATAATAATAATGACTCATTACTGGAAATTCTAGAACTTTATGTAAGTATGTCGTATGTCCATCTTGAAGTATACAACGGAATAAACTGAACCGGAACTATGCAGATTATTGCAGATGTATTCATCAACTGTCGTCTAGGATGACGAAGCAATGCAGATTTTTAATAGGCACACATTACTATGTATAATTCATTTTGTACTTCGTACTAGGACCTGCTTAGTAACCTATGCTTACTGTATTGCGTATGATAAATGAGTAAGTCACGAGTGGATTGAATTACAGTGACTGGAACAGTAGGCACTCCACTCCGCATTCCTGACATGGACCCTTTATAATCGAGTAAAGTGCCTGTTAGCCATTTCATATTTTAGATACTTTAAGTGAGCTGTGTATGTCAAGAATGCTGATTTAGAAATTACTACTTCTCGGTCAACGTGGTGTGCTTTTCAACAGTAGTAAAAAAAATATAACGTTTACGTTTCAGGACAAAACGGCCCTATATAAGTACTGGTTTGATATGTAGGTATGTACTTAATTTCTTTTTTATAACGTCAATTTTAATTTATTTATTATGGTATTTTTGAAAATGTTTATAAATCCCCTAATATTAGATCATAGAACGCAATTTTCTTGTATAAATACCTTACTGCAATATTATATTAATAACAAACCTTTCATGGTTTCAACAAAATCAATTATATCTGATTTAAATTTCTGTCTGGGGTCACATCCTGAGTTGAAACTCTAAACCTACTTCAAATAGCGAAAACATTGGATAAATCATACTAAGTTATACAGTTTCTCTCTGCCCTTTATAAGGCTATGGAAGCTAAGTTATAAATATGTATAGGTATATTGAAATGTATATACAGAGGCTATACAATATAATAACAAAATTGAAGAGTTTGTTCATTCGAACGCAAAAATTCCTAAAACCTTTAATTGGATTTAGAATATATTTTTAGATAAAAAACGTCACACGCTATCTGTACCTATATATAAAGAGAAAATATTTTTTGTTTGTTTGTACTCAAAAATCTTCGACTACTGGACCGATATTAATTAAAATTGGTGTGGAGTAAGTTCAGGACCCCAGAAAGAACATAGGCCGCTTTTTTCAACGTACCACGCGGGCGGGGCTGCGCGTCGAACCTAGTTTTATAATATTAACGATTACCACAAAAAAAAAAACTGTGGCAAACTTGTTGTAAGTTATTCTAATGCTTTAAACTTACTTATTGTAAATACGTTTGATATCGACTGCAGAGTACCAGGTATTGACCTTCGAGGTTTTGGCTATTGTAACCACGTAACGGTTCCAGATACTTCACTCGTATTTCGGTCACCATCGAGTATCTGATGCGGTATATATTTGTCATAATGCAATCAATTTCGTTTGGAAACCATATTTATGATTGGTATACTTTTGCATTCAGATTTTTTTATGTGATAAAAAATTCTTTGGCCATAAGAAATGTTTTAATTTGATAAAGTTTTAACTATTTTTTTTCCATGCTAGAATAAAAAAAATATATATTTTTATTTTTATTATTTGATGATTAAATTATTACGTTTCTAGGAAAAAGTGATTCATATAATATCGTTGAAATTTTATATGTGTGATACTTGTTCCCAGTTTTTTTTTCCACACATCAACTCAAAAAAAATACTGAGTACCTATAGTGAATAAACAGAATTGAGATCGTTGCTGGTCTATTTCCATCACTTCCCTGTTACATTATGTTCAAGTACAAGAGCTTGTACGTGTGATACTTCGCTTCAATTATAGCAGTAGTACATTAACAGGCTAATCTACTGCGTACGTGGTATGCATTGTAGTCACCTAATTTGCTTACCGTCTGCCACAAAATGATTAACGACCTTTGTTATTAATTGATAGGCTGGTTTTTCATTTACAGATCACTGAAAATGATTTATTACCCACACAAAATTAACACGGTTTGTTGAGATGAAAATAAAAATTAAATCTTTTAGAAAATTAAGGGCTATTCAACTACTAATGATATTAAAATGGGAATGCTTATTCCGAGTTCCAGGTGTGATTGTCGGCTTTCAGTGTAGTCCCGTAAGGCTGGTCACTGGCCAGTGAAATAAGGAATGATTGCCGTATTACCTCCACGGACTGAGCAAGACTAATGACGGTAGAATAAGGCTTGAGTAGGATCAGCGGGTTTTTTGCCTTCCATTTGTACTCGTTGAGCGATTAATTTTCGGTTGACTACGTGTATTTAGACACGTAGTTTTACAGGTATTATTTATTTGCTTTACTTTCCTGATGGTAGTGAACTTAACTAAAGAATTTCTCTTAATAAAATATACTGCAGGGAGTGCAGGTGTATGTGTGCTTACTCTATCGAATAATAAATAAAATAGTAGTATGTTTGGGATCAACTTAAAGTCAAGTAATCAAGCGTAGCTTTTTCCCACAAACAAATCCTTATTATAGTTCATAGAAGAAACATATTGTATTACAAAAAGAAAATAGGCAAATAAACTAATGGAACTTTTGAATTATGTAATTATATCAAGGGTATGTTGGTACTGCGAAATAACTTAATGATAGCCATCGCCTAATGTACTAATTACATTTATTACTGTGCGATAGTACATGTATTTAATTTGTAAGTGTTATGAAAACGTAACGGTTATTATATTTCGGAAAACTCAAAAGGATTGATCTTACCGACGGATCTCAACAAAGATAAACGATATTAATATCTTCATTTGATATCTTAAAGTGGTGAGGCTCTGTTACTTAAACATAGTATAGCAATCCAGGATTCACATACACACAATTTAAATACAATAAAATTTATGTCGCTTAAAATTAATTTAGGAAGTTCAATTGCCTTTTTCGACTAGCTTATGTATGGCTGTGGAAAATTTTTATTTATTTTTCTATTTAGAAATGGCATGTAGCAAGCACGGCTTTTGAAACTGTGCCCGGTAGGTAGGTCGCAAAAAGCTCGCTTCTTATTTATGTCTGAAAATCTACGCTTGACCTTTTGTTACATTGTCTTTTAGTTCTGTTACATTGTTTTAGTTACTAGCTATTGCCCGCGGCTTCAACTCCAACTTTATCCCCTATGGGAGTGAAATTTCCAAAACATCTATTTTAACCTTCGTGCAGAATTTCGTGCATATTCTTTTAAAATTTACTAACTGCCCATATAAACATTCCACACCTAAATTACCCCTTTTGGAATAAAATTCAAAGATAAAACAATACCGGTTTTTAAGTTACACCTTCAGATGCAGTTATTGTGTGATGCGCGTATGAACAAACAGGCAGACAGACATACAAAAAATCCAAAAGATATGTTTTCTTTTACTGGCCTCTACTGCTGATATAAAGATCCCTCGAAAAATTTTATTTTAAATTGCTTCAGTGTACAGACATGGCAATTTCTTATTTTTTTAATTGTATAGAAGGTATAAATGTAACACTAGCCAGCAAAAATATTTAAGTGTGTACGCAAATTTATCACGCGTTGTAAATTAAGTTATTATACGTTACACTCTTCCTAGATGAGTAGGAAAACGGTAATACAGAACCGTTTGTTTCAAATTGATGGGTTGCGTTAATGGGCGTTATGTTATCGATGACTGGATAATTTTTTCATAGATACCATTAAACCTCTATATTTGCTCACTACAAGTACCGTAAGCATAATTGGCGACGTCGGTAATGGAACTAGAAGTGGCCGTAAATAAAGAAATTCATCCTCTATTATGGTAATATAATTAGGTGCACCATTACCTGTGTCGGTTACATTCTCCCGGCGAGTCCGCGACTTTATCGTGATTGGAACTGAACAGTTCTGGGGCCGTCATTAGATAGCTGATAGTCTCTGCTTTGGTTACGAACAACTGTACTTAAAACAGGCGGAGGCGAATTAAAACAGTACTATTAATGTTGTAATAACTTTGGTTTAGATTGCGTTATTGACGTGAATAATGCGCTAACATGATTTTAAATTGATAACTGTAATAGTTTTTGAATGATGACAAGGCAATAACTTAGATAAACTTAATCAGTTTTAAATACTCAATATTCGGGCAACGTGTGTAAATTATTTCATTTGAATGAATGTTAGGGTACAAAGTTAGCATAGGCTATCAGGCTTGTAGTTTTTGATTGAATATAATCTAACCATTATCCATTAGATCATAATTTAATTACACGTTGAACTGTCACTTTCAATAAATACAAAACGAGATCAGTGATTACCATCAGCATCATAGGCCTTTACTACAAAATTATATAAAACAAACAGCATCTCTATGGCAACTTTAACTATTGCCAAATAGCGCAATGCAGGAACATATGCGCGTTCCACATGTTTGGTACTGAAACCGAGGATCGATGTGGTAGGGTCAGTAAATTGATCCTCTCATCTTTATGTCCCTTCGTCCGTTTGTCAGCTAAGACCTTAAACCTTAAGATTTTTGCTATTTATACCATTATACCAATACTATTGCTCAAGCATTACAATAACGTGTCAGTCCTACAAACTCTTGAATAAGATCATTATTTTTTTATTATTGACGACATGATGGCGGAGTGAGTAGTGTACCTGCCGACGTCGTGGGTTCGATTCCCACTTAAGACAAATCTTTGTGTGCATGAACATGGGGGTTTGTCTTAGTCTGGGTGTTTCTATGTATAATATGTATGTATTTACAAAAAAAAAGTATGTATGTATTAGTATCAGTTATTCTAGTACCCATAGTACAAGCTCTGCTTAGTTTGGGACTAGATGGCTTTGTGTTTGAGTTGTGAAATATTTATTTATTTATTTATTTACCAAAGCGTTACAAAACCTATAAAAAACTCAATCACAACTAAATTGACATAACATAGTTCATGAAAAAGCGCACATAATTGGCACGAACGTTATATAAGAGTATCGACTTATAGTTCTCATTCCCATATGTATCGTATTTGATGCAACAGTGGGCCGACCGGTTCCAGTGGCCCCAATATCTGTTCGCATACGTCACCATCTGTGGGTTGTAGAAGTGCTTAATTCACGCAATATATTTCGCGGCCTTCACTTTTTGTTCTGGCTTGAGCTGCAATGTGCTAGCGTCAGTGTGAATCATGCTCTCGTAGTCAAATGAAGTTTATTAAATTCTGCCATCTGAGATTTTCTACAGCTTTGCGTTAAGCTTATGCTGTTCATAGCTAGCTAGAATTAACACCATGTGGGTAGTCCCGGCAATAACATAAGTTGCGACCTTGTCAAAGACCTATGTCCAATCTCTGGTTGGATCGGTGTATGTCTATTCCAGATTCACAGCCAGTAAAGAAGTATTTCAGTGAAAACTGTCATAATACACAGAACTGTAGTAAAACTCATCGACCACGTTTTTTTCGATTTCGAGAAGATAATTCATTTTGGATTAGGATAATATTGTAAATAAAGTTTTTAATCAACTTTTTATTACACGTATTCTTAGCTCCTATACAATATTTAATAATCATTTTTAATCTAAGAATTATAGGCTAAAATGACTTCACATAATATCATTAACTTTGTGTTGTCATTCGCCTACACAAAGCCAATCGCTTGATCGAAATTCGTGCTCTATTTTTAAGTCGCCATGTATACCGGTCGTGACATTGGCGAATCTTGTCAGATTATAGACGAAACCGGAGAGGCAACAACAACTACCTCTTCAATTTAATATCAATATTATAAGATCCATTCATGGAAAACATTTTCTTAAAAAAATAGAATAGAATCAATTGAAGCCACCTGCTTTAATTAATTTGCCTTTGGATGTACCATTTGTATTGAGTCTAGTTTTATTTCAACAAGATTTCAAACGTGTTTGGCATCCAATAAGGTTAATTTGAATACTTAAATCATTATAAGCACGTTCTAGCTATAAATTGGTTATCGATGTGTAGTTATAGCTTTTCTAATATTCTGATGACTCTAAAAGGACACAATCTTTATTTATTTATAGGGTTCTTGTGTATGACCTAGAGAATTTGACTTGGCATGAATTTTATTTTCTACCTCCCGATTTTATTGTTAGTTTGAACCCTTAAATTACACCCACAGGGAAACTAATATCATTCCTCTGGTGTTGAAATTAATCTAAAGCTCTTTTTTATGGTAAAGTTTGAGTGAAAACCTCGTTTTAAATTCGCTTAATAGTTGTTTAGCTATTCAAGCACCGAGGCGGCCTTTTTTGTTAGGTTGGAATCCAGTTTGCGACATCCGCTGCACAAAAACTCAATAGCCAAAGCATGGTGGTTACAAATTTACGAGTTAATCAACTAAGCAATAATTTTTTACTTTTCCTAGTCCTACTTACCTACTCTGTATGTCCCATAAAGCGATAATTATGTTGTCCGACAATAGAAGAAGTAGGCAATCAATTTCTATCAAATTACGACTTCCCACGGAAATGGTATTGTCTGTATTACTTACGTTTACCGTCAAGTAGGAAGTGGTCAATGATGATTGCCACTGGTGGCAGCCAATCGGTGCGAATAATGACGGACCATTAGGTCACACCGCCCATAATGTGCCAACCAGGAATCGACAATATTGCAGAAACCACCAAGCAAATATGTATAAGTATGTACTTAGTGTTGCAAAACTGATGTGAAGATTGATCGTTATGGATGTCAGGATATTTCGACACTAACTTGTTGTTTATATAAATGGTTGTTAGTAATTGATAGAACTGTTGTCTTGTAGGTCATTAGATTGCTAATATAGCTGAAATGGACAATGCTGATGGATTGGAGTATTCTCGCAATGTAATATTTCTACGATTAGAGATTTTAGTAGTTACAGTAATTATTTGCTGAAACCTGTATAAACCTACTAAATATAACACTTCAAAACTTTTCGAGGCATACCTACCCATTTTATACGCAGAAATATATTTTATACAATAATAAATTTTAATTCTACATTTTATTCCTTATGTTTCTTAAAGTTTGTTACAGAGAAGGCTAACAAAAATAATTGTGCATATTTATATATTATTTTTGGTGTAAACATAAGATGTGAATAGACTTAAAATTTTAATATTAACAATTGCATAACGATAGCTTTAAGACGTCTTGTTTGAAGTAAATCGTCACTTGTCTGTTTGTTCGCCGTGACCTTCGTGACTCGTACCATGAACCATTTATGCAAATCCGAGATTCATCGAAAAACACTGTATCTGACCACAATGTGCTTGTGCACGTCAAAAATATTCGTCAGGCTTTTTGTAACCTGTCACCAGCTAAAGATTTGAAACGAAGACAATGTGTCACAGATACGCCTGCAAATCTACAGATTAACTTGAGAACAAAAATAACTTCGACAAGGCATGACGTAACGCGCCGATCGTGACCAATCTCGGGGATATCTCATGTTATTTACACATTAGCAGTCTTTTCAGTTTCCTGACAAATATTGATAACAAAGCTGAACTAAACACAAGGTTTTTTTAAAAAACAATGTCCTCGTTTTGAAAATGATGAGTTGAGAGAGATGAATAAAATTGTACGTAGCTTGCCAGGAAATTGCAAAACATTACGAATTTGATAGATAAAAAGGATGATGTTACGCTTTATTATACCAAACGGGGTTTGCGAGCGCATTGTATACTTCCGCGAGCGTGTTATCGAGTGTCGATCGGGCCGGGGGCAATCAGAGCGTTGCCTGCACAGCACAGCGCATGTGCGTAGCGAATGTCTTAGCATCCACGGAATATGTTATCCACCAAAATAGTCTACGAGGTTTGAAACTATCAGATAAACGAGAACATGTAACAGCGTGGGAATGTGCGTTATTTTATTATGATGTCCGTGCAACTTTTTCATATTTTATTTGGCAACCGTGAAATGCCCTAATAATTTTGTAAATTATATCACATTTTGTTATGTATTTGGTTAAGTGAGTTATGATGACGTAAGGCATGAATTAAACAAGGTAATGAGCGAAGGAAGAAGCGACCTCGGCCGGTGTCGTGGAGGCCGCGGCGCACCTCCACTGCACTAGTCGAATCATTTAGCCCAATCACGCGAACTTAATGTATTTTAAAGTACTAACAAGTGGCTCGTTATTATCACTATTTTCTTTTCTATGAATGAGATGTCGTTAGGTTTTAGGGACAAGTAGTTATACCGTGCAATTACGCTGCAAATTCGTAAACAACTGTTATCATTTATCATTATTATGGGTACTGCGGGATTGCGTTCATTTTGTTAACTATAGGAAATTACCAAGACGGTGTGTGTCAATGTGCCCTTTCCAGATAATTACGGAAAATGTGTATAATTACCGCAATAACTATTATATTATAATACTTTAATTAGAAAACATACAATCATTCTTAAGTATTTACAATCTCAATACATGTGTCGGTAAAGAAATATGTATTTTTGGTTACAGAAGTAGTTAGGAGACAAAAATTCTCAAAGCATCTGTACAAACAAAACTCACTTTGAAAGTCAATTGTTACGGAAATCGAATCCAACGAACTAAAATACAAAAACTGTAAGCAGTTGTTGTATTTATATTCTATCATGCTAAATGTGCTATTTGTAGCTAATTAGAATTTATAAAACAGTGTTATCATTATTCCTTTCAGTTTCATACAAATTATCAGTAGTGAGTCAACGAGTGCAATTCAGTTATGTATATTCTAATTAGTTGTATTATTACACAACCAGTTATATTTAAATTTAAGTCTAACTAATACGTAAACTAAATTTTAAGTGCGCGCCAAAAACCTCACCGCGTGTCTCTTGACTACTAGTGGATAGCGCCAGATGAAGAGACGGTGCACTCTAGGCCAGGAGATGGTGTTTTCTGGGAGTTATCGACGCGTGGTGCAGTGTAGCGGTGATCTCAGGGAACCTTAACCCGTGGAAAATTCTGGCATGGCATACAACCGTGTCTCCCTCTTATCAGCAGAGGACACAGTGGAGGACAAAGGGAGAGCTTTTCCCTACCACTGATACGAGTTTAGTCCTCTAACCGCATCAAGATTTAGTAGGACAAGGCGACTCTTTGGTGTGCGAGGAGATACCTTTAACTACACCGAACCCCCTAACGGTTTGGTATATGGTCAGGTATACCGAACAACAAAAAGGTTTAATACATACCTATTTGCCGCTAACACACTTTTGGAAAGTAAATAGTTTCGTGTTTTGACTAAGTCCAAAATGTTAAACATGCTACTCTTTTCTATCCTTACTTGGAAGTAAGTAAGTATTATGGATACTATAACATTATTAATACGAAATTAACTCTGCCTATCAGTCTATTATGCTTTCACTTGATAAAAATTGGTATGGAGATAAATCAAGACCTGACAAAGGTCATAGGCTTTTATCGACATAACACGTGGGCATAGCCACGCGCGGACACAAGTATTACACTTTACCATGAATTAAACGAATGGCAATAGAATTAAATTAATTCAATACCACCAACACATATACCCGTAGGTGTACCTTCATAAACTCTCCGCGTATGTGTCAGAATGTCAGTTAATTGTGAATCGCCTTGAGTGCGCCATAATTATGCGATGCACGGCTGTTTCATGTCCCCTCGTTGTTGTCCGTGTGTGATGTGCGGTGCTAACTATACTATAACTCTAGAAGTTGTGAATGTTGTATAGTTTACCATTACAGATAACGTTTTATTGTTGCTCTACTATGAGTTATCGAAAACTGGCTATAATTTCTAGCTGATTTGAGTATTTATTTAGGTTATATCAAAAGTTGCAAGTTTGTTGAATGGATTTGTTGTTATTGAGCAAAATTTGTTGACTCTGCCTTCAGTATTTAATAAGAGGATAACAAGAATCGTAAAATAACAGTTCGTGTATGACAATATTTTATTGTTATACGACGTTTAATTAATAGCCAAATAATAACTTCTGCCGGGAGTAGCATCCTTAAATAACTTACTGCTGGATACAAAACTAGGCGGTAAAAATAGTGCTAGTACCCATTTTATTCTATGCGTAACCGCTAAGGTCAGTTTAAGTTCATAGAATTGATGTTGAGCAATTTACGTTATCGCTAGCGAGTACATCTGAGTAAAGCTCATGGTAGATTCACTATATGACATCACTATAACGTAACGTACTGACGTAAACCTACTTTTGTAGTTGTTTCATCGTCGAATGATAACAAATGCAAGCTATGTTACATCTTTATGTCTATTTTATGGAGAGATGGTAGTTTATTACGATGAATATCTACGATTGGGTGGAATAAAATTTCGTATTATTATATAATATTACCCTGTATCTGTTTAACACACCTATATTTTAGCCATTCTTTTTTATTTTTTTGTACTACACCCACAGCGAACGGACGAGTAGTCCACCTGATTGTAAGTAGAGTACAGCCCATGGACATCAACAATCCACAAAAGCAGATTATAGATGCGTCGCTGCAGCTGAGAATAGTAATTTCAGGGCCTAATCTCACCACCAAACCGGAACACAGTAATGGAAGCACTACTATTTGGCGGCAGGTTAAAGGTGAGACGGTGGTGCTGCCGCCCTCGAGCTCATTCACAAGCTTTACCACTGTAAAATTCGCCACATGTTTAGGTTGTTTGTGTTTTTAATCCTAAGATACTGACTTATTAACTTCATGGAAATAATATTAAATGACTGCTCCCCGTGTTTATCCCGCCCAAAGATATTAAAGATATGTCCTAGCAATATCCCAAAAATGTATGATATTAAGGATTTTTTATATCTGAATTTAAGTATCTATACTTATTAGTCAGAAAGGCTTAAGTTAGTTAAATTTAATGCACAAGCTAAATTAAAAAAAAAAACATAAAAAAAGGAAAAAGGTCGCAACAAGAAATTGTATTGTAAAGCCCAAAGTTAACCTTCGGGCCTTGTAACCTATTATCATAGAGCTATTATGTTCGAATATAAGATGAACACAAACATTGCTACACCAAATTAAGTATTCATTCAAAGTTACTAGGTTTATCTCCAATCAGATGACTTTGCAGATAAAAGTACAAAGGAAACAATATCTTACTCTTTTGTATAATAATAATAGCAGTCCTGTATCTAATACATGTCCCACTGCTGGGTTTGGGCATCTTCTCATGATAAGAAGGGTTTGGGCCTCTTCTCATGATGAGAAGGGTTAGGCCATAGTCCACCACGCTGGCCAAGTGCGGATTGGTAGAATTCACACACCCTCGAGCACTTTTTAGGCACTCTCAGGCCTGCAGATTTCCTCACGATGTTTTCCTTCACTCTTTTGTACCCAGTAATTATTTTTTATTGCGTCCTTTTTTAACGCCCGTGCTATTCACTGTTATGAATTTCAAGCTCCATTTTATAATTGTATCCGCAGTTACGGATTGTTTATGCTAGTGCATAACTAGAATTCTAGTGCTATATTTATTATATAATAAACGGTGTTGCATGCCTGCATGTTTACTAACTACATAGTGTATTTATAATATTCCTATGTAACAGCTTTATACCTGCCTGATAGTCAAATGAGGTAGACGGAAAGAGGTCAGTAGATAATTAATCAAGTTCAAGATCCTATAATCTACAAAATGTAGCTCTCTTGCACATAAATCTCAAATGAAACAAAATTAATAAAAAACCGGCCAAGTGCGTGTCGGGCCACGCGCAGTAGGGTTCCATAGCTAGTCGTAACAACATATTTCGACTTAAAAGGGATTTACTATCTGTATTAAACAAGTAACATCTTCATACAAGTCATTACTTTCAAAGGTTTTTGTAATTTACACGAATTATTCTAAGTAACTGCATTGTACACTTTGGACCCCAATTACTCTAGAACTAATTAAGTTAAAGTAACCGCTATAGTTTTCATGAAAAGTTTATTACATATACTACCACCGTGATTTTTTTCAGATTTTTTAAGCTATCGGTTTAGCTTTTAGAGGGGGGTGGGCCGCCCTACTCGTTCAAAAATTTGCTCTTCAAAGTTAATTATCTCGCAAACGGATCCCTAAATCAAAAAACTGTATTAGCAACCCCATTATGTTTTTAAAGACCTATCTAACGATACCCCACACTATGGGGTAGGCGACAGAAAAAATATCGTCCCCACTTAGGCTTCGAAACTACTTGACCGATTATAGCTCGTGGCTAAGTCGAAGCCGCGCGGACCGATCGATCTTGCAGGTTAGGCAATGCTAACCCCGGTCGGCCGTTGGATAGGTGACTTTCTTAATGTTTGTAGTACACGAAACCAGCTAGCACGTATGACAAGATGTATGAATGTTGGGGAAGCGAAAGAAGTATGTAAGGAGCGAAGCACATGGTTAAAAGTTAATTATCTCGCAAACGGATCTCTAAATCAAAAAAACTGTCTTAGCAACCCCTAAACGTTTTTAAAAGTCCTATCTAACAATACCCCACACTATGGGGTAGGCGACAAAAAAAAAACATCCCTACTTTACATGTAGGGGAGCTACCCGAAAAAAAATATTTTTCCAAATTTTATTCTACGACTTTCTTTGTATAGTTAACATATATGTTTATGCAAAATTTCAGTTTTCTAGCACCAACGGTTTCGTCGCTATGCCTCGGACAGACGGACGGACAGACGGACATGGCGAAACTATAAGGGTTCCTTGTAGGTACTACGGAACCCTAAAAAGTTTTCAAAATTAAATTCACATGAACAATTTTAGATGATTTTCCAAAATTTGCAAAATGACAGAATTTGCAGATGCACGTACATATAGCAATGAAATGTAGTTTTTTCATAAATCTTTCTAATCACCAAATAAATTATACTAAGTTTGGGTCAGGAATTTTATTTTGAGTTATATATAGCCAGGTGATAACTAGAGCAAAAATCTTACTGGATTTTATAAAGACATCATGTATATTAACAGTTAATTCTACGGCTATATGGTATATAAAGTCTGTTTTTAAAAATAATGATTCACTGTACCAATGAAATGAATATCTGTACGTACGTACTATGACTCAATAACACGAATTGACTCACTACTGCTTTCCATGAATGAGCAATTATCTTGGACCTTTGGTATTCAACACCTGAGACTTATATCTGTCTGTTTCTTACCGTACTTAGGTAAAGGACAAATGTATATGAATGGTTTGACCTATAAGGTTGTTAATTTGTTTAATTAAGTATCTGATTTAGTACAAAAATATTTAGAATGGATAAGGTAAAAAATCATGTTACCATTTGCGTATAATTATCGCTTATACATTAAAGGGCAGTTGTTTGACGACAACAAAAGTTAGAAGTATCCTTCTAGCCATCAAAATCCTGTTTATTTTCTTTAGATTCCTTCATCAAATATCGTCTATTATTATGTTGTTTAGGTAATTCCAATCGAGTAAGTAATTGCCTGGATGTAGGATTTCCTATTAAGAAACGTCGAGATATTGCGTTCAGATAACGTCGAAAAAACCATGTCTGATCCTTTAGGAAATAAATTCTTAGAATACAAAAAATTTTTTTAACGATTTAGTTAGTTTGCCTTCACGAAATAGTTGTGCACTTGAAACTACGAGGTATAAAATATGTATTTCGGAATTTTTACCCGAGTTGGTAGTTTTGATTTTTATTTTCGCAGCCAGCAACAATGTGATATGAAACATTGATTGAGTTGGAGTTGACCAACTCCGACGGTGCTAACTTAATTTAGAAGATGAGACAAACTTCTGTCGTCAAATTTTATTTAAGAGCAATGGCCTTACATCCTTTAATGCCTTAAATCGCTAATATCAGTGTTGGCACTAGTTGGCAATTTGGCGTGGGATGCGTAGGCCCGGTGACCTTGCGCCCGCACCAGCGTGGCAGCATCGGCATTGGCGTGCCAGCATTGCCAGCCATGCCTAATACGGCCTAAACTCCACACAGGACCTGTTTTACATACGCGTAATCCGTGCATCGGTACCTATTCATGCTTGTTTGTTTTATCACTTTGTACAGTTTGTACTTGTGATGGATTACCTCGTCCCCAATCCCAATTTTGTTGTTAAGCTAGTCTATAATACAAGTTATATTGAGTAGGTTCGTATAGAGTATTGAGATAAAATTGTGAATAAAAATGGATGGCAGTATCAATGATAATATTTTGCGTAAGTGTTTAGACACTTACCAATTAGAGAAATTGAACTATTTAAATAAATTGATATTATATTTTTATTTTACCAACTTCAAAATCTAAAACATTCTCATAGTAGTATTGGTCTGTATCGAAGACAGTTCCAAGACTTAGTTCTAACCGTTGTCTAAGTCAAGCTCAAGATGTGTCCTACATACTTACAATTTAAAACGAAGGGTATACAAGATATAATTGTGCTATCTATTCAAATCCTTACCAATTTTGGACGAAAGTTTCTCTACACGAGTCCAAAATTGGTAAAGATTTGACACACTAGTCGCCCAAGTTACAGTTTTTATCGCACATAATGTTTATTTAGTTACGGTCAAGGCTTTGCTTTGGGTACTCATACTTAGGCCTTGTTTTTATAGGCCAGTCTCATTACTTCATTATTTTAACGTTCAAGTTAATCAAAACATGGCCCTTTTGTGCAACTATGAAAGGAAAGACATTAGGTAAAGTTGCAGAAGCATTGAGTTAAGCTGTAGTATTAGTAAAGTGGGTTAATACACATTTTGGACCCGGTTCTAATGCAAATCTTGTGTATTGTTGCGTCAACTGCAGACCAGTGGTCAGTTGCTTATTATGAACTAAGTATTGGTTACCAAACCATTTGTTTTGCCTTGAGTACAGTTACAAATGAATTATATGCTTCGGATTAGATAGTGCCAATGTATCTATCATTAATATTATGATGCTGAGTAGAATCATACTTATTGTTATTTGTTGCAGTTGTGAAGTTCGCAGCTTGATTTGATAGGCTGGAGTTATGGTTATGTGTTTATGATAGTAATCTCGTAAGTTTATTTTGTTGTTAGCTAGTTCTACGGTGGTTATGTTTACTTCTGCATTTGTGATTGAAAAGTGATAAAATCCTTAGTATTGGAAAGAAAGTAAATGTTACCTACATTTGACTAGCTTTTATCGGACTTTAACGTTTTGCCACAAAAGATCAGGAAGGATTTATATCTTTTTTCCGAGGACAGATATTTTCTTGTTGGTATTGGTATAAATAAATACTTAATGTGCCTAACTTATTGTACTACCTGGTATATACTGGTAAATTAATAAATGTTCTTTAGCAAGGTTACTTATTTTAACATCAAAGGCCTGCATCGTCTTTAGCCTATGCTTCAGTGCAAATGACTGCAGCTCTATGTATAGATATTATGTAGGTACTTATTATTATAAAAGTTTTAGTGACTATTGTCAAAAGGTAAATCCTTTTATAATCATGATGTATTTAAGATCGCCTTCAATTTACAACCCTTCTCTTGATGCCCTATTTTTAGAAGTATGAATAAGTACTATCGCGGTTTTTGGATTATGTTTTGCATTATGAGTAAGTTAATTACTATACACCTTCTTATTATGTGATTAATCTTAATCTTAGGCAAAGTGCTAACCTTAGGTTCTAAAGGAATATAAAAACCCTCTTATAATATCCTTCTATGCCCTCTAAAAAATAGTTTGCGATTTGTTAATTTGTGGTTTAGCCAGCTCCGCATGTTTGAGTCAATTTTGAAACCGGTTTATGTAAAATAGATAGATGATAAGGAATTTTAAACTTCCATTGTATAATACATTTACATTCATCGTTTAAGTATTTATAATTTAAAATAAACATATCTCAGGACACGATGTTTTATAATAAAACAATGACACACAGCGGTGTATGAACAGGTTGTATTTATACAGCCGGCAGCTGACCAACCTTCCTCTAACTCATTTACATTATACATTCATCACATACCTTCGTATGTTACCTATATGCTGCAGTACATACATACAACACATATATACCAACCTATATTTATTTGTAGTATTTGATTAAACACATAAATATGTCGCAAACTCTTTGATGCGTCCAAATGTGGGTTACGATGCGTTGAGTTACGTTGTAAGTACATAATACTATATTACAGCAGTTAGCTACGTAATACAACTAGACCGTGCTAACTACACTGCCAATTGATCTCGGTATGTTCAAGGAATAAGTTACCTTATCAAAGGAAATAAACATAACAAAATTATTAATGTAAGAAGGAAATTGCGCTAATTATAGTACCTTGCTTTTTGCTAGTACAAGTCATTAAACAAAAATGATTACAATCATGTACTATGTATTTTATTAAGTGTAGAGCCATAAGTTTAAGTTATCAAGGCTATGGTAATAGGCTGGTTTGAAACCGCTTTCGTTAGTCGGTCAGGCCATTAGGTAATATTTCTCGTTCGGATCTGGTTACCCATATTTTATGATATAACTTTTGAGATAACGAGATCTCAAGCTTAGGGGTAATGTTGTGAATAATTTATTATGACGCGGTTCTACGAATATTACTAGTTGTTTCAAAACGTCATTTTAATAATATTTAAACTTGTTTGGGCCGCCAAGTTTAAAAGTCGTTTAGATTCTAATTTTGAGACAACTACGAGCTTGTTTTTTTTTATTATTCTATTGTTATTTGACTACAAAGATGTATAAAGACTGAAAAAAACCTGTAGAAGAACAGTCAGTCCTCGGAACCGGGTTATTTATAGTGTAGAACTGTAGAGTATTGGTAAATCATGGGACTTTGCTAGACTGGTTATAAAATTTACCTGTGCATGAGCTGCGGCCAGCAGGGCGCTGGCAAAGAGGGTGTACACTGACCACATAGCCATTGTTGTCACTTGTAAGTCAGACGGGTTCACTTGTCCGTTTGACAGTTGCGCGTGTATCAGCGCGGCATGGCGGACCGGTCTGCGCGCGGCGCGGAGTAACACTGCGTCGGCTCGAGCCCACACTTCACACAGACTTTACTTTCTGTGGACGGCTGTGTTCACACCGAAGCCTTCTGGGCGTATCGGAGCAGCTGACGTAGTGTCGAGCGAGCCTCAACTGAACCTTATATTTTTTATACCAATAAGCTGATAAATAAATATACATTCTATAAGTAATTACAGTAGCTCATTAGTACCGGCAAGATCAGGTATCTCGTAGCACGTATGCGTTGTTGTTTTGAACTTTACCCAATGGTTTAATGAAAAAGCGTTATATTTTATGTTCATAACAAATGAAGGCATATTGGTTGCATTTTTATTCTTGAATTACGATCTCTAGATAGATTTTAGTATGCTCAACAAAGTCGAAGAGGTATTTAGTAGATTCATAAACTTGATAAGTGGATCAAATTGATGTACTCTCGATTTATTGATCAACGTAGAATTGGTTGGTTACTATAATCGTAGGTAAGTATGTTAGTTTAAAAATATAGTCACAGGCTGTAAAGTATAAAAGCCTTTTTTAAATTATGTTGTACATTTTCGGGTTAGTGCAACTCTACATTTTAAAAAAGGCAAGAAAAAAATCACAGTTAAAAAGAGAATTCAAAAATATATTTGTGTTTAAATCATTTGCGCTATATTCATTTATGAAGACGATTCAATAAATTGATCTTTCATACAGCTCCAGTGTGAACATTTGGTGGCTACGCAACGTTGCGTCGGCGGCGGCCGCGCGCGGTCGCGGCGGCCGGCGTTACGACACACGCCCACACCTGCACGCCTTACCTGCACGCACACATGCACAAAGGTCCAGGTATGCCACCAAAACACAAAAAGGATAGGTCCAGCAGACTCACTTGTGGGATGAACTAAAGTAGAGCCGTAACTGCTACGACTATGCGGATGTAGCAATTTTGCAAAACTTGTAGCTTTGTTACATGCAAGCTACGGTCACGCGCTCTCGATCATGCATGTCATTCGATAATGCATAACATTTTTTTTTTCGTGCTGGAAACAGAATACTGTGGCCCTAAAAAATGCAGCTGAAGTGCTTTTAGGCTTATTGGACTAAATTTACTCTTGAACGTCAAAATAACATTCACAAATCAACTAGAACATGTGGTTCATTGTTGAAAATTAAGTATTTTTGTAAAAGCAGAAGAAACATACGTATAAAAAGTTTGCCAAATGTAGAAAACATGTGCATTATTTAAATCTTTTGAGCACTCAGTAGATCTCAAATGAACCTTCTGTGCAGATAGTTTATTCTGATCAAGATCCAGCCGATAATACTCCAGACTATCTTTTTATTTTTCGCATTCGCATGCGACTGGGGTTAAGCAGAAAAACGTTGGAGAAGCTTTATGTATCTCGTAAAATGTTAAACGGAGCATTGCCATAAAGATATATAGTATTGTTTTAAAGAGATATTGTTATAGCAATATTATTGCTACGGGATCGGCGATACACCCTGTTTCGTAGCTCTTATGTTAGAATTAAACGCGCGCGCACCTTTTAACACTTATCATGATATTTTTGAATGCCTCTTTGTTCTATTAGGACTGTTCACACAGTTCTGTTGTTTGGAATTAGTATTATGTGGCCCTTTTTATCTGAAATTAAGATAGACGATAGATAGATAGCGATAGGGTCATCCTTTATGACATGGGATCTAAACATTAGGTGAAATGTGAATATAATATATATATATATATATATAATGAACAAAAATATAACATAATGAATACGTGTAATGTTATGATGTGTTGTTGGATCGACCCCGGTATGTCGTAGCCCTAATATTAGAATTCAATGTGCGTGCACCTTTTTACACTTATCGAAATATTTTACCGCCTCTTTGGTATAGTGTAAACATGTAAAACTGTTCCCCGTGACATCTCGGGTTCGATTCCTAGGTAAAGAATTAAATAAATAAATAAATATTTCACAACTCACACACAACGCCATCTAGTCCCAAACTAAGCAGAGCTTGTACTATGGGTACTAGAATAACTGATACTAATACATATATACTTTTCTTTTGTAAATACATACTTATTATACATAGAAACACCCAGACTAAGACAAACCCCCATGTTCATGCACACAAAGATTTGTCTTAAGTGGGAATCGAACCCACGACCTCGGCGTCGCAGGCAGGTACACTACCCACTCCGCCATCCGGTCGTCATTTGTGTTAAGATAGACTTTTGAATCATCGTGTTGTCAGCAGTATGGAGTTGAGTCTGGCGTTGAGTCTGGTAGACAGCGATAAGTCGTCCCCTACCACGGGGGATCTAAGGTTCCTATCTGAGTGACAAGTGTGACCTGACGCGATGCGATACCATTCAAGCATATAGCAACTGTCGCGTCTCATTGCATGCAATGTTTGGATTGCGTCGAAACGCCGTCGAACTTGTCGCTTAACTAGGACAACCGTGAATTCAAATTCAAATTCAAATTCAAATTCAAATCATTTATTTTCATAGGCCCCAGGAGGCGCTTGAACACGTCAAAACATTAAAAAAAATGACATAAAAGTAAATAATAAATAATACTACATTATACTAATTACAATGATTTGAATAACCGGGGCTCAGATTAATTTTAATCAAACTGTTTAGAATCGAATTAAAATCAATCCAAGTACCAGCTCCGATGGGTATTGCATTATGAGAAGAGCTGGTGAGAAACTCATGTGCACCATCTTTTAAAATGAAAAATATAACAATATAAAAGTACATAAAAAAAATCACATAAGAAGAGCAATTCATTTCCAAATACTATTATCATTTATGTAGTCTGAAATACTATAGTAAGCTTTTTGACATAATTTAGTTTTAACATATTTTTTAAATTTACCTATTGATAATTCTATTGCGTCTAAAGGAAGTTTATTGTAAAAGCGTATACATTGACCTGGAAACGAGTTAGAGATTTTATGGAGCCTAGTAGTGGGCACAGCGAGTTTGTTTTTGTTCCTTAGATTTAATTTATGGAGATCACTATTTTTCTTAAATTTCGTTTGGTTTTTGTGAACGTACATTAAATTTTCGTAAATGTATTGAGAATGTAACGTCATAATATGTATCTCTTTAAATTTATTTCTTAGTGTCTCCTTGGGACTCATCATATAGATAGCTCGAATAGCTCGTTTCTGGAGCACAAATATTGAATCTATATCCGCGGCACTACCCCAAAGCAATAAACCATATGACATTATACTGTGAAAATAGCTAAAATAAACTAAACGCGCAGTGTCAACATCGGTCAGTTGACGAATTGTTTTTACGGCGTAAGCTGCTGAGCTGAGTCTACCAGACAACGTTTCTATATGTGGGACCCATTGTAATTTAGAGTCTAATGTTATACCAAGAAAGACAACCTTATTGACCATTTCCAATTCCTCATTGTCCATCACCACACTAGTTTTGACTTGCTTAACATTTTTTGTAAAAAATCTAATATATTTTGTTTTACTACCATTTAAAAGCAAGTTATTAGCACTAAACCAGTTCACTATCTTTGATAAAGCATTGTTTACATCGTCAATTACTGATTGTTGTCTTTTTACCTTAAAAACTAAAGAAGTGTCATCCGCAAACAATACTATCTCATGATTATCCTTAACAAGATGAGGTAAATCATTAATATACAAGAGAAACAGGAAAGGCCCTAAAATAGAGCCTTGTGGCACCCCCATTGCTACAGCTGATCCATGTGAACGCTTTCCATTGACATCTACTCTCTGAATCCTATCGCTTAGATATGAAGTAAGAAGATCCAGAGCGATGCCTCTTATACCGTAGTGGTGTAACTTCTTGACTAGAGTTTCATGCTGCACACAATCAAAAGCCTTAGATAAGTCACAAAACACCCCATAGGCATCCCGCGACTCTTCCCAAGCCTCAAATATGCATTCCAGTAATTTTACCCCAGCATCACATGTTGACCGTCCGCGAGTGAAACCGAATTGTTTAGTGTGCAACAGATTGTTTTCATTAAAATATTTAAGTAACTGCGCGAGAATTAATTTTTCAAAAATTTTACTAAACGTAGGTAGCACCGATATTGGTCTGAAGTTTGTGGGGTCTAATGTACTACCTGATTTAAACAATGGAATGACTTTACTTAATTTCATTAAGTCAGGAAACACACCACAATCAATACATCTATTAAATATCACGATTAAATCAGGTGCAATAATGTCAATCAACGAATTTATAATATGTACAGAAATGCCCCATAGATCAGCCGTTTTCTTAATATTAATTGATTTAAACGCGGCTTTAAAATCAGACAAATTAACATGGTGAAAATCGAAATTATTGTAAAACTCAGGCACATTATCTTTAAGTAACGACTCGGCAACGGAGGAGGAAGAGCCTAAAGCACTAGTTAGAGAGAAAATAAGAAATGCATCGAACCCTACTGGGCAATACTGATATAATGTTATGTTGTGTTACGGGATCGGCGATAAGCCCTGATAACGTTAGGGCTACCCCATATGGCCCTTTTATTAGAATTCAACGCGCGTGCGCCTTCTCACACTATTATTTTAATTTATGTTGGGATTTTCATTTGTCTGCACGTGTGGTGTAGTGTTTTAAGCGGTCGCCTCGCCGCTCTCCACTGCACTGGTGTTGTGGGTTCGATCCCCACATGGGACAAATCTATGTGTAATTCGCAAAGACTTGTTCTGAGACTGGATGTGCTTGTGTGAGTGAATGTGTGTATTTGGCCTTGTCATTGGGACCATTAGATAGTGTAATTGCTTCTCGTTCTATGTCATGTAAAAAATCCAAATTTATCTTTATTTATCTTTAATTTAGTAAATATTTATTATCAACACGGAGTTGACTCGGGTATTGTGGCCGATGGACTTATTCTCGTCTCTTAACATATGAAAATTAAACTTTAGACATTTTTCTTATAAAATCTTTACCATGTATGCTAAACGTGACAAATTTTACAACATAGATTAAACAACTAAAAAAATATTTTTATTGCTAAAATATTATTTATACACAAATAAGGATAAACACTTTGGTTATAAAACACAACACCTGAAACGATGGAGCGACCCGGCGCCGACCCTCCGCTTATTCCTCGCGTAGCATATTGTAACGTCTAATGTTAGAATTAAACGCGCGCGCACCTTTTCGTACTTATAATAATAATAACAGTGACATGACGTAATTATTTAATTAAATTGACATCTTATTCTATATTATTATTATAGTTTTACTTTTTGCTTCTTTAATTTTGTAATGTATAATTTTAATTTAATTATTTTTTAATGATTATTAAAATAATCATTAAAAAATAATTTATAACCACGTTATGATGTTTGCATGCCTAGTAGGTAGAACAAAGAGGAGAAAAATATTGTTTTTTTTACACCTTTATTGTACCTTTGTTCAGTAAATAAAGTTATTCTATTCTATTGTATTCTATTCTATTCTAAAAAGTCGTCTAATATAATAATATTAGCCCTGTATCTAATACATGTCCCACAGCTGGGCTTGGGCCTCTTTATGATAAGAATGGTACGGCCATATGTATACGTTGACCAAATGCGGATCGGTAGACTTCACTGAGTACTTTTTAGGCAGTCTCAGGCATGCAGGTTTCCTCATGATGTTTTCCTTCACCGTTAGCGAGCGATAATTTATATGATTAATTCACTCATATCTTTGAAAAGACGAATCTTAAAGATTTATTGACTTATTTATACATAGTCCTACGGTCTCCCACTCGGCTATCGCTGTTTTTTTCATACTTACTTTATTATATTTTGTTTTGCACGTTTTTGTGACCTCCACTATAATTATTTTAAAGCGATAAGTGTTCATTACAATACAATTGTTAGTCATTCATCTTAGAACGACTTGACGCCATTTATGTATATTTTAGATGTGTGACGAAACTAATGTTGTTGAACTTCCTGAAAAATAATTGTTGGTTTGGTAAACATAATTTAAATGTTGAGTCAGCCATCTACAAGTATTTGTATTTAATTATTATTATTTTTAATTAACTCACAGTGATTACGTATCATATTAATATTTTTAACGATAAAATAAACTAAGATAAAACGCTGGCGCGATGTCTTGGACACCTTTCTGGAAGACCCGCAGGTTAAAGCTCTGGAGAGGGAAGATTGAAGTCTTTGGGGGAGACCTTTGCCCAACAATGGGACAATATAGGTTAAAAAAAAAGAAAATAAACCAAGATTGTAAACATGAAAACTATTATCAAAAAAATCTGACACATATTTGAAATAATATTATTATTATGTAATTCCTCCATAGTTTAGTAGTCAGCGTATGCGCCTCTCACTGCGAGGTCTCGGGTTCGATTCCCAGGTCAATCACACAAAACAGCATGGAGTTGGAATTGTGCCCGGTGGATGACGATAGGCTTACCCCCTATCCCATCTGGCCTCAACAGAACAGGTGAAAGGTGTTGTACACCTCTGCCAAACCCTACCGGATAATATAGGCGCGATGTTATGTTATGCTATGTACCTTTTTTACCATGTCGAGTAAATATCTATTTTAAAAAATGATTAATATAGGTTCTCCTATTTACCCACTAAATTATAATAGATGACGAAATGTTGAAGCTAATAAATGTGAATATTTCACATCTGATGCCAGTAGAGTACGAGTATCATTAATTTAATTGTTTGCGCAACTTTTTATTACCCTAAGTAACCTACTAAAATTTTAAATAATAGAATCGTCATTCACAAAGAACAACAGGATATTATATTAAGCAATAAAAAGTTTGGAGGTTTAAAAATACACATTACGGTCAAGGCTGGACCGCCATCTACCGGCAGGCACAGTGAAACGTGGAAAGGTTCTTGGTGGATGTTTGAGAGAGGTATAGATGTCACTAGTGTGGCGAGGGCAAGTTGCCGCCCAAAATCAATATCGGGGCTGGCGTGCGCCGTCCCGCCGATTTTCCATCAGTGTTTCAGCAGGCACCCCTACTGCCATTTCATACAGTTAACGCGCAACCAGTGCACTCTAAGCGGATTCCACGTATCATCGGACTTTTCCTAGTAATCTGTGAGTATTCATTCAAAATCTTCTATTAAAATTAATGAAAATTACTTAAATAAGTAGCAAACACTTTTTCAGGCAGGCGTTCATTCATAAATGTTCAGTTATAGGGCGACTAGGTTGAACGTATTACGACACCGTCAGCTTACAGTGGGTATATGGGACGGGTTTTGACCTCGAAGGGCGGAACTAAATGTTGCCAAACGTATTAAAACTGGATATATACGTACATTTATAGTATACAAAATTGTATATGACCTTTGGATTATTCAAGCTGATTTTAGAGATATTTAGTATAACATTTTAGTTGGGTGTCGACTTAAAAATGTACCTAAAAGGTGATACCAACTTTCATAACTATTTGTGGTGTAAATTGCAAACTTTTCATTCATAATTCATACTCTGATAATATTTTCAGTTATAAAATTACAAACCGTCGATATTTTAATATGATTGCCACTAAGCTATTTAAAAGAAGTAATTAGACGACTAATTGCAAAAGAACCTACTAATAAGGTTGAGTGTTAAGCAGTTTAGATTTTCATGTAATTATGTAAATTGCTATTAACGTAATTACGCTAACACGGAGCCGAAGTAAAATTTTTAAGAAGGTAAAAAAATATAGTATAAAATAAGCCGCCCCTTTAAAGTAGGTTACGGGATGGAATCTTCAACTGTTGCCATTAACGATTTGGGGTACGAAAACTGAGATATAGGGTTATTGAGACATTTTACATTCGGGAATCGTTAAGTTTCGTGATTCCATTAATGTTTGGTTTCGACAAACGACTGGCAGCTTAAAGCGTTTAAACAATTTTGCGTGGGTAGATATTGAGTAGTTTGTAGATAGTTCAAATATCTAACTAAATGCCAACTATCCCATCCGCTAAACTTTGTTGGATAGCTAATACAAAATTGATTATACACTAGATAATCTGATGAATTTAGTGCCGATTTAACCAGCTCAACTTTAACGCTAGGCTACAGCTTTCTATATCTCTGTCCCGTACAAAAAAATTATAAGAGAGTGAGATGTAAGTATAGGTTTAATAATAAAAATGAATAAGAAGTTTGGTGTTAAACGGCTTGAGTGTCACCAAAACTGTGTTTTTTTTCAAACCATCCTGTATTCAAGTCAATTACATCGGTCAAACCATTATCGGGGTTTATTTTTATCCGTGTTCCATAGATCAAGCCAATAACCGTCTTTAACTGCTTAATTCCAAAAATATGCCTCAAAGAATAATAGTCATCGTGATGAATAACAAATAATACGCTCAAAACGCTGTTTCGAGAAAAATATGAGTAAAAGCTTTTTCTGTTTTCTGAAGCAGAAAACAGTTTTATTTGCTACATGAATTATGTTAGCATGCATAGAAAAACATAACCAATAGACTCGCTCTGAGCACCCTAGAGAAATAGCGATTCAATGAGCGAAAGTTATTTTATGCTGCCGTGGGACGGAAAAGAAAAGTGATTTTTATGTAGAATATATAGTAGCTTTTTTATTATTTTATGCTTGTTTTACGATTTATTAGCTCTTGACACTTATATTTGTTCATTCAAAATAGTTTTCTAAAAAGACGCGTCAACAGCTATATAAATGCGTTTTAACAGCAAAAATGAATGCGATTTACCGATATAAGTAGCGCAAATACATAGGCATTTTTAATATTAAAACTACATTAATATAAGTTTTAATTTTTAAAGAAATCTTATCGTAACAGTCCATGGTGGATAGATCGTTTAGTAGGCAATTACCCGCGGTGCCCCGAACTAGACTCGTTTCATTTTATTGGACTGGTCAGCGGAGACTACGGGTAGCAGCCGCATGAGACGACACATTTTACATCTTTAATAGCAGCATTGGAAACGAGTTGAGTCCAATAGATTTTATGCTTAAAAGCCGTTTCTATTCAACGCTACTTTGTCAAAAAATATTTTCCGAAAACCCTATCGTAATAGTTGATGCTAGATAGATCGTTAAGTAAACAATTACCCAGTGCCCGAACTACTTGTTTCACTCCGGGTGGCAGCTGCATGACATAACACATTCTACATCTTAAATAACAACATTAAAAACGTGCTGAGTCCAAAATAATGTTCCAAAAAAAAACAGACTTCAATTACAATCATGGGTGCCATTGTCAGATCTGGAGCAAATTGAAATAGGACCACACGGGAAACACCAGCTTTCAAAAAAAAGAAGAATAATCATTAAAGTCGCTTCACCCAGTCGAAAGTTTCATAACTTTAACAAAAAAAAAAACAGACGAATTAAGACCTCCTCCTTTTTTGAAGTCGGTTAAAGAATACGCTTTAAAGCCATTGCGATACAAAGTCTACTCTATCAAAAAAGTAGGAAAACTAAAAAGCAAAAAATAAACTTACTTCGCACAAAATAATACGTTTTTTCATTTAGTTAAATAGAAATTATTAAATAATTATTTTATAATTCTGAAGTCGGTGCCAAGTAAAACAACCTTTCTACAATATCAAATTAAAGGCACCGACTTCAGAATTATAAAATAATTATTTAATAATTTCTATTTAACTAAATGAAAAAACGTATTATTTTGTGCGAAGTAAGTTTATTTTTTGCTTTTTAGTTTTCCTACTTTTTGAAGTCGGTTTTTTTTTTATTAAAAATTATTTTATTTTATGATTTTAAGTGATGGGTAGACCGAGCAAGAATGTTTCTCTAATGAGGAGACGACGGTTACTTGAGACGGAAAACTTATTATAATAAACAAGAATTAAATCCTTTCTCCTGACTATTGAGGGTCACGACCTTCCATCATCAGTTCATTTGACACAATAACTAGCAGTAGGAATATCCGTACAGTAGTGAAAGAATTATCCTTTAACTCCTAACTATTGAGGAGTTGACCTTCCATCATCAGCTCAACCACATAAAATTATTGCGACCAAGCGTAAATCTTGGCCTCGATTATTAAAATATGATGGTTGCTCCCGATTTATCTGGGATCCCATCATCAGATCATGACATGCTAACAATGGGACCACCTTTGAAATATCTCCGTTCCAACAGTTCACTTGACATCATAACTAGCAGTCTGAATATGTGTACAGTAGTGAAAGAATTATCCTTAAACTCCTAACCATTAAAGAGTTGACCTTCCATCATCAGCTCAGCCACATAAAAATACGTAAATACTGGTGTAGCTTTGAAAAACACACTAAAAACATTACATGTGCCTATAAAATTCGAGGGTTGCCCTCGATTTCTCTGAGATCCCATCATCAGATCACGACACGCTGACAATGGGACCCCTTTGGAATCATCTCCTGTCCATCAAAAAAAGAATCATCAAAATCAGTTCATAAACGACGGAGATATCCGTGAACAAACATAAAAAAAGCAACATATATACGAATCGAATTGAGAACCTCCTCCTTTTTTAGAAGTCGGTTAAAAAGAGGTTTGTTCTTTACAGAAAACCTTATCCTAGTAGTCGGTGCTGGATAGACCGTTTAGTAAGCAATTACCCAGAGTCCCAAACTACCTACTCGTTTCATTTTATTGGATCAGGCACTCCGGAGGGCAGCCGCGTGAGACAACACATTCTACATTTTTGATGACAGCATTGGAATTGGCAACGTACTGTGTATACTATATTTTTATTGTAGTTATACATAGTTATGAGAAATCCTTGACTATTCTATATTAATATTAAGAGTCTCTTTCTCTATTTGAAATCACTCATCTGAATATAACCGTTTTCGTTTAACTCAAAATTATACGAGCTTCTGAAAGTTTTGAGTTGTCTAAAGGCGACCGTGTTAATTTGCAATGTTTTGTGCGTTCATTTTGACTAACCTTGCTTCTAATTTATTTTCCTTTCCTTTATCTTTCTTGGATTCGGTAGGTGTTACTTTAAAACTGCCTTGAATGAAATCAAAGTCTTGAAAGGCATTTCAATTTTCATTGTATTTATATTATGTTCAGATTAGTAACGACACCGATTCTCGCAGCTCCTGCCATATAATGAATAGCAAAAACTGGTACACGCGATCATACCATTACTTATTCCGTTGTATTACACCCGATGCGATGTCAGCATGAAATATCGCTTCGTAACAGAGTATAACTTCATGTTTTCATGAAACACGAGTGTTTTTGGCTGAAAATGTAGTATTACCTATTGCCATAATGCCTATTGTTTGGCTGCCAATTTAATGCTGAATCACGTAGGCGGTTGTTTGTGATTGTGCCAGCATTAGGCACCCCGCTCCTGTTAATGCCTGAGATCGATCCTTGCGTAACACAACCACGTCACAGGATTGGCTACAAGCCAGGCTTAACTAACTATAGTCTGTTTGTATACGCGATTATCCGCTTTCAACCTCTTTATAATAAAATTTTTAGGTTAGGTAGGCTTTGGAACATTATAAACGAATACTTTACAATGGTTAGGTTCTAGCACGATCCGCAAAACAATACGTAGATATACAGAACCCCATAAAATATACCTTAAATAAATTAATGTGAAAAGATTACGCCAGTTTGGGTATATGTATTATTAGATACGGGTAGGAATGTAAAAGGAGCGTTTGAAAAGTCTGAACGATCCTTGTTACATTCCTGTCCGTTTTACCCCGGAGGTTACATTACAAATGAACGTGTGAAAATAAAACCTGAAACATGTTTATTTTGCATACATTATATTTTTTTTTGTTTTCTAATAATGTCTTCTAACGATCATGATCGTTGATTTTGCTGGAGAATGTTGTTGATTAATTTTCGCACGTCCATATGGCACATGTCCCGGAGGCATTCTCTAACTTTCCTTGCCATTCTGTAGCATGTTTACTACGCATTGCGGACACTTAGAAATAGTTTGGGGACTACATTTCTGTTTCATGAATTCTCTGTACATAATTGGGTTGTTCCCCAGAGCGTGTGACTATCTAATGCGTTTTGAACTGTTGTGTTAATTATCCGAATAAATAATGATCATCCTATAATATAACAATCGTCGTACACCAGGTATGTTCGCTACGGCTAATGTTGATTGCTTCCAAGCGATATTAAGAAAGCGAGTTGCCTCCCTGATGTGTCGCGTGCGGGATAGTCCCAACAGCCTCCTAAACTCCATATATAGAGGTAGACTGCCCAGTTGTGCATTACTGGAACAGCAAACATGTTGACGATAAAATAATAATATTTAATGGAAGATAATGAAAATTATATAAATAATTACAAGTATTATAATAGAAAATAATGACCAACATAGATCATAAGATAATTTTTACTAACAAGCTATAAATGTGAATCTGCAATAAAATAATAAACAAAAAAAAAATAGTACGATGCCGAAATAGGTAATGGCTGGCTAATGAGTGTTTCATATTAAGCTCAACTTTATACAATGATACCCGTATCAGGCTTTGAAACATATAAATCGCGAATGTAGTACTATGAGTAGTGCGTATCTTATCTTATCATTATCTGCCATAACACGTGGCTTAGTGTAATTTAACTTTAGAGATAATAAAACAAAACCACGAACGCGCTACCAAAGCACTGTGTCTATTTAAAAAGATTTATTTTACAACTTTTTCTCTCCATTAAGGCGATGTGTGTGCTGTAAAGGGTACTAACGTGCCCCTCGAGGATGTGCTTGATAAAATAGGACTGAAAGTCTTGCTCCTAACATAGAGCACAGTAAACCCTTCGCCTTAATATCCTCAGAGACATCCTACCGCGAAGCTGACGCGGCGGATGTGAAAATCGTGAAAAACTAATGAAACTGTAAAAGAGGTTTTAATGTTGGGGAAATTAGAATCGTCCGAATATAGGTAAGTGAATGGCCCAATAATGGGTTACGGGGCGGCGGCATTGCGTAACGGCCAGGCGGCATGGCTGCGGAGGGATGAGCTGGCGCGCCGCCAGAGAGTCGGCGACGTGACTCCTCCACCCACCTACTTACAGAAACAAAACCCGTCCAGTGAGAGTCCCACGTTGTGCCAAAAACTTACAAGCCATTTTTTCACGTGATACAATTTATGTTTTCAGCCGGTCGCGTTTAATTAGAAAGATATATTGCAGGTGGTCTGTTTTCTCGCATTTGGTATAGCAAGACATTTTTTTTGCCATGCTTTTTTTGTAATTTAGAGACAATATTGTTTCATGACTTTTTCATTGTCGATTAAAAAACTTATTTTGATTTAAACACTTTGAAGCACTCCACTCTAGGAGGCTACAGTCCTCATCGCGGAGAGAGCACCTGAGTGATCTCTTGTTTTAATTGTTTGCTCTCTGTTTGCGGTGTCTGTCTCACTAAAATTAACATACAAAATACATTAGTTATGGTTTTTGTAGGCAATCATCATGTTTATGGCAACTTGGTTCATTAATGATGTAGGCCACTCAGCCCTTCACTTCACTTTACCGTGCACTGAAGTGAAGAATAGGAAAAATCGTCAGTATTCGATTACCATTAGAATATTGCACAACTAGATTATTAAAATATAGTATATCTATTATTATAACAAACACTAAAATGCATGTTGTATGGCGTCCATTTTTTCAAAATTTTTATAACATTTTTTTAGTTTGTATGAAACTCTATTGATGCCTAAAACAATTTTGTCAAAATGGCCACGAACAAACATGCATTTTAGGGTTTAAGATATGATTTTTATATAAAATACATAAAAACTTAATAATATTAAAGATAAACCTATATTACGTTAGTTTTATTACTATGCAAATAAAGTAAGAAGTATAATACTAGGCACTAGTAACCATATTTCTGTTATTCATTACATAGATGAATGAAAAATATAATGTAAAATACAATGTATAAAACTTTAGGTTTATAGGAAAAATAGTTACGGCATATAAAGCCCTTCAATACATGAGTAGAGTCGGTCCTTTTATACATAAAGGTACGCACCCTAAATGTAATGAATAGTCCCTAAGATTTGTTGTTATTAACTATTATTAGGAGAGATACCAAGGCGAGTAATATAATATATGAGATTGGCTCATGTTCCCTGTCTTACATTTTTATTACAAGAACAAAAGATTGATGAACACATCGTTCGGTATCCAACCTTTTACAAGCCGTGTATTGTCCGTAATGTTGATCGTACATCGTGTCAAATGTAATGTTCTACGAGTGTAGGTAATAAAGAAAGAAAACACCGATTTATATTCTGGATGTAGGGCAACATTAAGCGAGCTTGAAAATATTATATCTTTTTAGACGCGTAATGTCGTGACTATACTGAAACTCCGATTTTATGTGTACTGTGCAGCTATTAACAGTTTTTATGACTTTTTATACACAAGTCCTATTTTATTTATTAAGATTATTATCAACTTAGTTATAGCTTGATGAACGAAATAGATTAAATTGTAACTTAAATGAAGAAATTTAAATCCATTCGGTAGCTAATACTTTTCATGGCAGTTGTCAAGAGGTTCGCGTTCTAATAAAGGAATCTAGTCATAAAAGGAGAAATATGAGCTCTCTCCAAATTGTAGCACGATGATGCACGTATTTAAAGTGGTTTTGAATTTCTGCTTTGCTGTTATAACTTCAAAAACCACTTAACTTTACAGTTCTGTCTACGTACGCGTTTTGGCTTCAGATAAAGCCAAGGAATAAATAATTCCAAGTGTCACGTACAAGGTTCATGACTCAAATTCAAATGGAAAGAAATGCTAATGATATCTCTTTCTGTGATGTGTTTTTGTGATAATTATTCGTGGATGTAGAATTTCAACGAAGTATTGATTTTTCAGGCGTCGTTTCTTGTCTGTTTTACTTATTCCTTTCCAACTAGAGGTCGTCTGGATGGCATCGCCTCGGTGAACTATAATTGCCGCATCTAAGTAACAAGACCACCCGTTTTGTTCGTAATTTGATACTTAATAAGTATCTTCCTATATATTTAATGTTATAAATTTGATATTAAATATCAATTTTAATTCAAAGTGATCTAAAAATCATTCACATCTCTGCTAATATTGTAATAGTGAAATGACTTAAGTAATCGCGATGAAAATTATTATAAATTACTTCAAATCCCCGGCAAAAAAAACAAGTTACCATGCAAGTATCAAATGAATACTACATTCATATTTCGTGTACATAAATTATTAATTTACAATTCTTCCATAACCGTCCAAATTAAGTACTTTTACATTTTTTGCCGATCGTTCAGAACATATAACATAGTTGACAGATTACACTGGCCGTGGTCGCAAGCAGACGGGTTCTAGCGCCGCGCCGTCTCCGTTCGTGAGGCCGATGATTCTCCGTCTACCCTCACTTCTTGGCTTTTTACATATACAGTCCAGTACACACTACACTGACCGTCCCGGATTCGCAGATTTCGCCAACTGCGAATCAAAGCGAGGTATTGCTTTTGTAAGCCTAAAAGGTAAACAATGTATGATCGCGTTAATTCCCGTTACTTTTACTTAATCATGCAACGTGTAAGTTTAAAAGTTATTATAACATAGTTATTTTAACTAAGTTCGTGTCTATACCTTTAAAAATGTTGATGTAATTTAACTTGTATATTAACTTTCTAAGATATTTTAAATGAAGCGGCCGTGGCGCAATTGATAAGGCATCGGTTCTTACGATCGAGAGGTCGTGGGTTCGATCCAGGCCATTACACCACGGACGTGAATTTCATCCTAACACAAGCAAATTAAGCTGCAATACTAGTAATTTGTATTTGCAAATGACTAGTTAGCTTGAATGTGAAGTTTGTTTTTTTTCAGACTCGGCTTTCGCTAACGAGAAACTAAGAAATGTAAGATATGAAAAATGACAAAAAACAAGACGAGCTTCTATTATATATAACTAACAATACAAGTACACCAAATCCGTGATTTTATCTCAGTCGAGTGCCATTCTTTAACTATTCTATTATTGCTTTCTTTTGTCGCAAGTTGTCTAGCTCTCACCTCGAGGTTAAAGGAAGAACAACAAGCATTTAATATAACCAAGATTAAGACGACAGATATGAAAGCGTATCTCAATGACTGACTGCCTCGATGGTCTAGTGGTTAGCATAATGCTCTCACCTCGAGGTCTCGGGTTCGATTTCCACGTCGGTCAAAGTGTTATTTGCGAACTTTCCGATAGGAAATTCACAATAGCAGCACGGAGTGGGAATTGTGCCCGGTGGATGGGGATAGGCTCACCCACCCCCTATCCTATCCTATCTATATATTATAAGGGAGCATTTCTTTTTCTTACTCATTTTCTAAAGATTAAATTGTTTCAGCATTCTTGCAATAACACTATTCATATAATTTGTTGTTACTACGTTTAACTTGACAAAGATGGCTTTAGAACAACGCCTGTGTTTTATGAGCGAAGACACTTAGATTTGCGGTGCGTTGTATTTACATTTTATATCTTGAGGATTCCTTTGAAACACTCTTTATGGTTTTCCGGCTGACGGAAATAAAGATATTGAACAAATCTTTTACCACGTATATCTAGATATATACAATCGAATTTCTTTAAAAAATCGAGTACAAATTTAACTTCATGACTATGAAAATCTCGGTGTTAGAATAAATTGCTGCAATAACTTATTTGTTCATCTCATTTACCTTACTGTTCTTAAATACTATACCTAATGCTACGTGTCTTAACAACTTTGGGTCAGAATAATTGAATAATTAAAGCTGTTGACCAGTCTAATTAAATAACTCTATTTATTGTTTTCCAAAGCTCTTGAGAAGGTAAATACCCATACCCATACAAAACATAATTAACTTTACGTAAAATTGTTAGTTTGTAACCATTTTACACAAATTATTTTATTTTAAATTGTGTCTTTTGGCAGCAGTAAGTTTCGAAAAGCCCTTATTCAGCAGCAAATGGTAATAGGTTTTACTAGGCATAAACCAGTGACATTTCGGTTAACCATTAAAGGTTAATGGCTCCCCACTTTATGACCCCGCATCTGTGTCATTAAAATAGTAGAATGATTGTATATGCACATTGAGTTTTCAAATCTTTTGTATCTTTTGTTGGCAGGCATTTCTTCACGTCTCACAAGCTGTTCGCATAGCCGCATTTATTCCATTAAGATTGTTGACATCTGTAATACTTGCCTGTAGATTTCCCGAGGTAAGTTTTCGTACATATTTACCTTATACCCCACATACATCGTACAAAAGAATAACGTTGGGTAAACATTTAATACACGAAGAAGGTAAACACAACTTTTTGCAAAGAGGTTTAGGTTGTTTTTGCAGTTTACGTGTATATTACAGGTTTTATTCCGTATTCAAGTAAATTCTGTTTTCCTTTACGAATACAAGAAAATCTCGTGTTTTAAGATCGAGGTTTGGCTCGGGTTATACTATTAATCCAGTCAAGGTATTCGCGTGACTATAAAACATTGTTACGAAATACTTCAATTTATTTATTGTGAAAGCATTTATGTAATAGAATTGTTTGATGTAGAATGTCTCATACACTAATGCGATTAGCTTTTATTGATCCTACTATTTACGGACCGATATTATTTGATGTATGTAGAAGAGGTGAAAAATTATATTTAGACGAATATTTTCTTATACAGTTTATCAAAGTATAGACTCTAGACTTTAAAAAAGTACTTCGATAAAAAGTAGCTTATATTATTTCTGAAGTCTTCAACTATCACCATACCACTTCGCATCAGATCGTTTCATTAGATTCGAAGATTTTCGGGTACAAACAATCAAACAAAAATATACTTTAAAAAAAAAAGGACGCCAGTACCAGGAATAACTCCTGTGTCACGGGGGTGTTCAAAAACATACATTTCACACACACATTCTTTCCCTTATATATTGGTACAGATTTGACTAATCGAGGTCACAAGGGGTGTTTGATGAAAAGCATTATCTTTATAGGCCATACTAGGGCAACTCATAAAGGAGAATAAATGTAGAGATAGTATAGCAAGCTTACAGATTCAAAGAAGTCACAATTAAAAACTTTGTTACATACAAAAGTTCAACTTCAAACAACAAAAAGTAATAAAAAGTTTAGCGAATATAAGTCACGAGTCATTTTCTTTTTGTACTTAGTCTTGTCTTAAAGTTGTCAAGCTCTTCGTAAGTGAGGAAGGGGTCGACTAGCACCTACTTAAGTTCCTCGAGGCTCTTTTGTTGTTCTTACGAGTGTTTGTCCTTAGCCTTACATACAATCAACTCATACTAAGTCAGGCTTAACTTAGTTGCGGAAAATTTGATTTAAAGCCATTTATTTACAAGATAAACCAAGAAATATACATGTTGTATCATAAATTAAGCTACTAACTGATAAATTACTTTATCTCAAACTAATAGATGACTGTCAGATAATATGACCCCCAGTATAATATGAGTTTATTGGGAAATATGTATGTATGTTCACAAAGTAACATGTTTTAAAAGTATTAGTATTTTTTTCTGTAAATTTAAGGTGGTTCATCAACTTTTCTAAGTAATTTTTATAGAAGCACTTCTATCATTCGTAGTGAATATTATTTGTTAAATAAGCAACTTGTCAAAATGATTTATTAATGAACTTTGGTCAATTCACACTGATGTGACCAAAGTTCATTAATAAATCATTTTGATTAATGTATATAGTATTTATGCTGTATGAAGTATTTCTAATACCGCTTCTTACAATATACTAAATATTTCGTGGTAGACTGGGGTTAGTGCCTTATAATCTTTTTCGTAGGTAATCTAATTCCAGCTAGAATGTCTGTGGATGCTCTCTGAAGAATTGTTATCTACACAATGCAATATCTTATCGCATTTTGAGATTGCTTTCATCACGTAATGCTGGCTAGAAATAATGATGGATGGCATTTAAGTAAAGCTATTAGATGATATATGGCGCTGTCGCTACCCTCTCTTGAGGCGGAAGTTTAATAAATCTCGAGGCAGGGTAATATTACTTACAGAAATCACAAAATGTAAAATTACTAAAAAGCTTTTACAGAGAGTAAAATGTTTAGACACTTTGAATTTGCCAGTAATTTTCTCGTTTATAAAAGGTTTTTAAAAAGGGTTTTCACTTAGTTTCTCTAAAAATATTCGAACATCCTTACTTACGTTACGGTTTCAGCACATTTCGAACGATTTTCAGTTACAGAATTATGTTTTAGTTAAGAATATATACCCATCCTACTATGTATGTAATATTTTAAATGTAATTGTTTATTTATTTATTTATTTATTTATTTATTTATTTATTTATTTAACTTCATATACAAGATTTGTATACAAGGCGGACTTAATGCCATAGGCATTCTCTACCAGTCTACCTTTGGGTGATGCAGAGATTAACAAGGCAGGTGAAGTTATAAAATATAGCGTTTGATTTGAAATAAAAGGTCCTAACAATCAATACAATTAATTAATACATAATGAAAATATGTGTATATATATATATATATATATATATATATATGCATAATATCTACATAACAAAATACTTAAATATAAGTAAATATTTAATAAATAAAATATATATAAATATATGAACTACTAATAATAAATATTATGGTGGCGATTCTTTTTTGTTGAGGAGAAGATTCCGAACCTTGATTTTAAAGGCGTATCGACTGGTGGCGGTCCTAATTTCGAGAGGGAGGGCATTCCAAAGAAGAATAGTTTATACGTACGAATTGCGACAAAATATGACACACATATATACAGAGGCATTTTTTTCGGCTTTGGCGGGTGGAAACTAGTTAAGCGTTTATTTATGATGCAGGGGGCGGCAAAATAGAGCGTTCGGGGTGCCCTGGGATCTGTGGCCCGCAGGCCGCGACCACATCAACCCTGTCTTTCTCAAGCTTTCGCACCTCTTTCACCTCTAATGTTAATTACCTGAAAAGAAGGTAAGTGTGCATGCGACATAACTCTCTGTGCGGATATACTCGTATCAATGTACTGTATTATGCATGTTTTAAACATTTTCTTTTAGCTTTCTTCAGCCCTTCATCGTGGAATGTATTGGTGTATATTGTACCCTTTGAAAGACGGTTGTCGACCAATTTCTTATAACTGAAACAACTATTCTGTAATTCCATTAAATATAAATATAACTTGTTACTAGATTCAGTCCATTAATGTAATCCTAAAGTATACTGAGAGTAGTATTGTATCTTTAGAATTCTTTCTAGATAGAAATACATAGTTCACGTTTAGTACTAGCAATCTGTGGAATACAAATTTCATAAAAATCTGAATGTACAGGCGAGTTTATAATTTAAGGATAAAACAAAATTTATGACACCGTAAAAGCCCGAACCGCTTCACCGCGCTGCTTCCACCCCTCTGTGGCACTCGACCCGAGACCTGACCCCCCTGTGTTCCGCTACCCGCGCGTCCGCCTCCGCCCCGCCCGCCGAATCTCCCTCGCCACCGTTCCACTTTACATGCCGTGTAGCACCACTCATCAGCCTCGAATATTTGTATGTGATCACACGAAATGCTGGTACTTGTTGGGACCTTTGTCTGCCAACAAATAACAGCCCCGAACTCCCCACATTCAGTGCATGGCGCTTTTATCTCTCGATGTCATTGTCGTGATTCGATGTTGCCGCTTAGAAAAAGCCGTCGTTACTGCTGGAATATTGTATATCGTTTAACAATAATGTTCACTCAGATACCAATAAAATAGGACTGTGAGCTTTTGAGCACGATACTAATACACAAAGCTAGATGGCAGTACTGACGCTGATTGGCAAGGCATTGATTGGTTAGGTGACAATGAGTGGCTACATTGTGTGTGTGTCGGTTTGTCCCTCCTCTGCGTGTCCCTGTACCGCGGCGCGGCGTGGCGGTGGCGTGCGGCGAGTAGCTCAGCGGAGGCGTTGCGCAGATTCAGCTCGGGGGATCTGCAGTCCGAGTGCGATGAGGGCGAGGTGGACCCGTACACCGGCCAGCCGGCCACCACCAGCCAGCCGAAGCCGCAGACTCAAAGGCCGGCCTCCCAGGGTAAGAAACTTCACTACTCCTTAACGTTTAATATAAATTGTTTGCCATGTTCTATTTAGGAATAAATTGTGGCTGATCCGTTTACTTAGGATTAATTTGTGTAAATTTACTACTAGCTTGGAATTCAGATCAAAGGCTTATGTTAATTTTTGCAAAGCCCATCAGGTACTAAAAACTTGTCAGGGTCTAATTCGAGATATTTGACTTGTGCACACTTGTGATTTTGAACACGTCTTTAGAAATATTTTCTTTAAAAGTATAATAATAATTTGTAAATGCTATAACAAGATGATTAATAATGTATTGCAAAAAATGAAATTACTTTCAATAGCCACCGGGGGCAGCATCGGCAGTGGGACGTCTGTCACGGCTGGTCCTCCACCTGCCCCATCGGCGACGGCCGCGGCTGCTGGTGGAGACTTGTCACTCAACCTGCGAGGCGGCTCCCGGGGCACGTCAGCCCCGTCGTCGCCTGCAAAGTCCCGCGAGTCGCTGCTCCAACGTGTGCAGTCCCTTACCGGTGCCGCAAGAGATCAAGGAGCGAATTTGCTAGGTAGGTCACTGATATTGATAGATAGGATACCACTTAAAATACCTACCATTCTTTATTTAAAAAACTGTTCAGTTTACTACTACAATATATTTGAAAGTGCCAATCTTGTGATCTACAAGCACATTTGCACAAATTATTACTCTATTAAATGGAATTAGATGAGATCCGTTTAAAAAGGGTGAATAGGAGCAAATATACCATAAGGTAATTAAATATTTAATAACTTAATGAAAATTCGGTTTACAGGCTAGCTTCTAATGGAACGTGAAGTGCTGTAGGTAATCTATTCTGTTCTCATAGCCAAGTGGATCTTAAAGGCTTTTTTTATCTAAAAGGTCAGTTGACTCGGTAGTGAAGAAAATAAAACATTTATTACGCTATGAGTCATAAATCTTATTTTTCTAGGACCCTGCTACATTTAACAAAGATTTTTTTCTTCTATAGAATCTTTGTGACCTTCATAAATGTGTAAGATTGTTTTAATAGGAAGCGTGACATCAGTGGCGTCTGTGGGTCGTGGATACAACCGAGACCGCTGCGTGACGCTTCTGGTAGTGGATGACCAGAACACCGACTGGTCCAAGTACTTCCGGGGCCGCCGTCTGCCCGGGGAATGGGATATCCGCGTCGAACAAGCTGAGTTTAGGGTAAGTATTATTATGGTATAAGACAGACCAAATCTCTAATACACTGACTGTATGATAGGTAAATCGGTTCAACCATTTAGAATATAAATTGGAACATTTTAACAAACATATCTACCAATATATTAATAAAATATATTATATATTTCCAATAATTTCTTAGTTCCGTTCAGGATAAATGTATAAAAATAATAATGCCGTGCCCATTTATTTTCATGAACATGATGAACATGATAAATAATTCAATCCAAGAGATATTTTTTCCTTGTACATCTTGTGGATAGGTACCTACATAAAATAATATTTATTCCACTCCACACCACAAGAATATATTATATATATATATATATACAACATATTTTCTAACAGAAGATTAGGCTCATGTTTAATACTTTTAACGGTATAACATGTTGCTTAATCACCTTATCATCCCATTAATATAATTATAGGTATACCGACCGGATGTTAAGCAATTTTAGTTGCCCTTGTAAATATGGAAAGAAACATTTACTTTTATAATTACACAGAAACGTAAATATTTTATTTTAAGGTTACATTTTGTAGGTACGAAGATTAATGGGGTTTCAAACGTAGATCGAACGTCAAGATAACGGAGCAAGGTAATAAAAATCGTAATGGTTACTCGGGTCAGAGGGCATTAGAATCAATTATGCAGAGGACCACGAAATAGGTGTTGTGGACCAAACTATTGTAATATTCACACGAGCAGCGTGTGTCAACTCGCCCTGTTTGCCGAGCTTTCCCTAACCTCATTAATAATTACGCCAGAACTTTTCTCTGCTGGAGTCGTGTAATCTTTCATAATACCCCAACTTATTAAATTATGGTGCTGATCCATCTAATTGGTTAAGGAAAGTGCGTCACTAGGAATTTACGAGCTAATATAGAAAGCTGATACTAATACTAAGAGTATTGAAAATAATATTGGACACATTTTCTTCCTTTTGGATTCATTTCTGGAGTGGGTTATTATTATGAGCTACTACTAAAAAAAATTGACTGTAAATATTTTCCAGTCCGTGTAAGGTCGCTATCTACTACGACTGGTTAAATTCTATTTCATTATTTTTAACTATTTTCCCTTTATTAGTTAATTATCGAATCAATTATGATGATTAATGAGATCTCCTGTACATCAAAGACATTTTTAGTACCAGTAAAAATATCGAACACGGAATTATAATAGGGACATTTATCCCCAAAATAAATACATGTTGCGGATTTTCATCACAATGGAAATTTATAATTAAATCAGGCTGTTTCTGCAATATTGTGAGACGCTGCTCACAGTTAATTTACTTAATAACTTTACTGTTCCTTTGTGCAGGAATTGACTGTGACAGCCAATTCTGACGGCTCCAATGTGTCCATGGCCGTTTATCGCGGCGGCACTAAAGTCACAAGATGTTTCAAGTAAGTATTCTAGCAAGTTGAAAATTATATTTCTTGCTACATTCTATTTCTGAAAGCGTCCGACTGCGGTACTCACTTAATTAAGAGATATTCAAACCTCATTAAAGTAAGTCTCTCGAGTATTCCTAAGAACAACATTGTAAATTTATTATGAAGAAGCGGCGTGAATAATAGGATTTACACAATTTTCTATAGAATCTATTTAGTAGTCCCAATAGAGCTGTTAAGGTATTAAAGTTGAGGCGATGAGATAATCTGAGGGAGAACTAACAAGATGTTATTTGTAGAGGCGGTGATGACTCAATGTACATAAAATATATGTAACAGCTTGTTTACAATGTATCACTGTGATTGGAACGTAGGTTGTGATTTACATAATAACAGATGACGTATATAGAACAAAGTTTGCTTACATTTGTGTGGGTATTCCGTCAATAGTTAGGTATATACAAACACAACTATGATCCGCTGAAACAGAATTATAATTATAGAGTAGGAAGTTCTGGCCATGTTATGATACGATAATATTACCTATAAACGCGAAGCTCGTCACAAATTGAACTTTAATGGTGTATGGTGGTGGTTTCTCTTTAAATAAAATATGTATAATAACGGTTTACTGTGTTGAAATTACTGAGGAAGTAACACCTATTAGAACTGTTTCAAAAGCTCATTAGAGTACTAAAAACTTTAGGAAGACTTCTACGCATGAAGTTGTCACTCATTAACATAAATAAAATATTAAGAAAAAAGAAAATAGATTTATATCTCTACCACATTTGGCAGTGGGGGACGCGTGACAATGACGCCTCCAGTTGGCTTATTGCTCTGAGGTTTACACACAATAAAGTACATCCTATCAAAATATTGTATTTATGTCATCAGGCCAGAGTTCGTGCTGGTGAGACAGAATGTGCGAGACGCGGGCGCAGACTTTCGCGCCTTACTCCTCGGACTCAAGTTCGGAGGAGTGCCTTCCATCAACAGTCTGAACTCTATCTATCACTTCCAGGTATTTTTTATAGTATACTACTACACCGTTAATCCTCAAACAAGATCTTTGATAGTAAAAGAAAAAGTACGACATATTTTTACATGCCCGCCGTATTATGTAGATGAATACTCAGTTTAAAACTTGACATATTTAAATGTTTTTTGCAGTTACTAGAAAAAAAAAACAGTTTTTGCAATTGTCACATCCTTACATCATAAAATATATCCAGTATCTTAGAGTGTAGTAGCCAGTCAGCTTGTGACGTCATTTTAATTTGAGGTAATGTGACAATAAAACTTTGCTTTCGACCCTATTTAACCCAAAGGGATAATATGCGGGTTCTCGCTCGCACCCCTTTAGATCATGATCGTTTATGATGACCAAAATATAACAACACCTTACATTCCCATTTCATATTTGCCCAGGATATTGATTCGGCAAATTGTATTATATCCTGCTTTGTTTGTTTAGGATCGGCCGTGGGTGTTTGGCCATTTACTTCAGCTTCAGCGACGCCTCGGCAGGGAGAACTTCCCTCTCATTGAGCAGACCTACTATCACAACCACACCGATATGGTAAGTACTTAGATAATTCGTTTTCTTCAACAGTTAAAAATATTGAAATGCAACAATCTTTTTTTTTAAGTGCATCAACAATGTTGGATCCAGTTTGTGTTCTCACTACTTTTAAACTTATAGTTAACAACGCAGCAGGATATTGCCATATCAATTTCATGTGGTAGTATACCTTCATGAATGAGAATTTCGATTACGTAGGTATATCCCGGATTTACCAGTCGATAACAATTGCTTGTTTAGGTTCAAATATTTAAAGTAAACACAATTGATTTCAAATTCTTTATTTTAACCTATATATCACTATCATTAGTTAATTTACAATCTTTAACTTACAAATAAATAATACAAAAATAACGTTACCACTACTTTTGTCAACGACAAAACAACAATTTAGAAGCGTCCATAGAAAAATCACAAAGTAACATTTGGGTGTAACCAATCAATAAATTCGTTACTTTTGCCAATAAAACTAATTTGACGTACACACGACATTCAACTAAATAACTTATAATGAGAAATGTTAAATTAATGTTTGGTTTAGTAACACTTATCAGCTGCATTGTGTCCGTATATACTCGTACGGTTAGATGGATGATTGCAATTTTTCGTGAGGACGTAATGAGATGTTCAAAAGGTACATAAAAGTAAGCATGTGTGAGTGCGCGGTGACTCAAGTCATGGTGGAGTTGAAGCGCTTCGTCTGCAGACACCTCGTGAGAGCGGGAGCCCTGCAACATAAACGGACGTGATGAGTGATAACAGTGTTCGTGCCAGACTACAAGTACAGTCAGCAACATAAATAGTTGAACACTTAAAAAAGAGCTAAGTTATTTATTTCTCAAAATCGTCATTATTTCATGATTTGATCAAAAAATCTTAGAGATACCAATAATGCGTGCATTATTTTAGTTCAGTAACATTTGTTGTAAAAATCCAAGTTAAATGGCAGTTTGAAAATGTTAAAGTGTTCAACGCCTTATGTTGCTGACTGTACAAGAAACTTCAAAGAGCTTTGTGTTCACGCGATTCCTCTCTACGGGATGTTGATTCACTCGCGTTTTATATTTCATCCTCGGTCTATTGTTGGTATTAATTACTCAGCTTTGTGTATCGCAAATAAATATTGGATACCAAAATGTATTTAGACGTAACAATAAAAAAAGAAAAATTATGTAACAGTTGCTTCAACATGTTTCAATCATTTTGTTTATGGTTTACAAATCAAACATGTGTATTGGTGCTTCGTAATTAAAAAAAATATTAACTAACCGTAACAATTTATAACCATAAACAATTTTCCTTTTATTGATTCCCATAGGATATAAGGAAAACAAAATCATATACATAAATCAACATGCCGTATAATATAAACTGAAACAACGAAGGTGTTTATTCCATTTTAATGTTGTTTGCAATGTGAAACCCATATAGAAGTTACGTATCCTTTGAATGTTTATGGAAGCTTTGAATAACAGGATGTAATAACTTGTATTGAATAAATCTCTTCGGTAGATGACTTAAATATTTATATAAGGACGGTAACAAACTAGGTCGGAATTCGACTGATGGTAAGTAATTACTGCCGACGGGTGCCTACGAAAAATTGTAGGTCTGTTCTTTTGCCGGGAGAATCGGACAAAGATAAATTGGTTTTTAAGAGAAAACACTTAAAAATTTGTCTTTAATTCTATTTACTTAGCCTTTTACATTCAAGATATTGTGATGATTGATGAAAGTGAGTTTAAACGCCGCGAATTTAGAGTAGAATTATTTTTGTAAGACAATTTTAAGTGCTTTGTGAAGTCTATGGAAGAAATATATTTTTATTTCATTTCATTTCATTACTAACTTAATCATAAGTTCGTAGGGAAAAAATAGTCGTAGCACTTCGTAGCCCCTACATTTATTTGTTTCTTGTAACCTAATGAGATTCCATTGGAATTGGTCTTGGAGATCGTGTCACGTCACGTAATATAGTTCAGCTGAAATGCCCTAGATCGCATTGCACGTAGCACTTGCGTAGCGTCACGCTCATGTTTGGTAACTTTGTTAGTGTCACGTCATTGTTTTGTTACTCAGTTCTCGGACACGAGTAATTGTAGGCTATAGTTCTACGATGTTTACAACGACCTTTAGTTAGTCGATGCCATGTTAGTATTAACATCATAGGTATATAACATGACAACTAGAAAGTTGCTATAATCGAAAGAGTCTACTATGTTTGCTACGTTTATAGTGTACAAAAGTAGTTTTCTGCTCGTAGATACATTCGTATTCAGTAATTGTGTCATATTATGTATAAATCTGCGATATTTTTATAAGATTTTAGTAACTAGTAAAACTTTACAACAGTGACTGTGTAACTTTAATAAGAAACTCATAAGTCGTAGCACACGCTATAACTCGTGGCACAAGGCGTAGTAGTTACTATACTGTTTCATGAAACCTGCATAATAATATACAAGCTGAATGCAGTTTTCATGAAACAGTATAAAACTCACCTAGTTTTACGACAGTGGCCAAGAACAACAATAAAAATAGCTACATGAATCGCGTTGCACTCGCCGTATATACGCTCCTGATTGGTAACTTTGTTGCTATTGCTTCATGTGCATTATTCTTTGAACCATAGCCTACCTACGTACCTAGACAACTACACCGGCAGTGTAGTAAAAATAAAGGCCTACAAGTAACTAACAACTAACGCTCATGATTGATAACTGGCTATCACAGCCAGATACCTTGTATAAGTTCGACTACGTATTATCGTAGCATTTATCTTGTTTTATGTAGTCAAACAATTTAAATAAAAGGTAAATAACAGTAAGATAGTTACCTAGTCCAGCGGCACCGGTGTTCGCGATCATGCAGACAGACCCCGTGTCGCTCGTAGCACTCTTCTCCGGCCGTCACGCATGTGTTTGGCGACTTTGTTCGCCGTCGATTCATGTTGACCTGCCATTAACAAATTATGTTAGTACATTCATTATGTAGAGAGAAATTGACGAGGAAATGTTTTATTTTCATATGGAAGTATCTATGTGAATATGGCGTATCATACTTGCACAATATTGTACATACATTAAGGCCTGTCTAGTCACTTTCGTCTGTAATGTAGGTATAACACGCCAGTAAAAGTTAATTAAAGTGTGCGGTGTCTAAATACCTATCAAATAACTTGATGCTAGCACGAATTTATGTCACACTATTTACATATGAAATGCAGATACAAACAGTGCCCTAGTTTTACAGCGCTATTTGCTTTCATTCCGAATCATTTTGAAAGTATATTTGGCAATGGTTCAGGAACAAATAAATGTTTCCGCTCCGGGAAGAGAGAAGAAAAGTCCTCGTAATAAATTGTATCAACGAAAAAGTTCCGGTTCCAGAACTCGCGCAAGACATCCCAACTTTGAAACATATACAACTTCGAACACACTTGATTTACATATCAATTCGACAAAGTTTTTAACCAATTTTAACTGCATCGAAATATTTTAAAAAATGTATGTTATTGTGGCAATATTAATATTTTCTTATTTAGGGGTTGGTTGGTCCACACACCATTAGTACAATCAGTAGTCAGTAATTTTATACCATCTGTTTTCTTACCATCGTCGCGTGCCAAACCATTGGGTTCCAGTGCGGCAGGCACACCAGCGATACTAAGAGCACGACGGATTATGTCATTAAGATATGGAGGTCGAGGTATACGACCTGTACCCCTGCTGCATGAAAATCCATGGTGTCCGAGGCAATCGACAGTTCCGCAGTGACAACGATGCGGGGAAACACACGACACACCAGTTTTATTTTAAGTTGTTACTTACTTTGCAAGTACAACCCTGTTTGTAGAGCAGGCGGAATCCCTTCCGCTGGCGAGGAGTGACGTCACGCCATTTACTGACGAACCCACAGAAATGGACATGAGCCTCTAGATGAACCACCCGACCTGGAATGTGAAACAAACAAACTTTTTATTGTTGAGAATTGTTTAAATTGTACAATAACATAACATCACGGCTATATTACCCGGAAGGGTGTTGCAGAGGTGTATAACATGGTAACATCTACGTTTCACCTGTCATGTTTAGGTTCCATTAGATGAGTACAGACAAAGATATACACATACTTTTAAAGTGAACCTTTGTAAAAAATAGTTTTCTAGCCTTAGCGCGTGGCTCCGCCCGCATTGCATGTAAATAAAACAGTCTATAAACTATAACCATACATACTAATTTTCATCAAGGTCGGTCCATTAGTTTTAACACAAAAGCGAAACAGACAGACAAAGTTACTCACGCATGTATAATATTAGTAAGGATTCATCAAACACGCATTTGAGAAACTTATTAAATAGAACTAACTAATTGAGAAGTTTTTGTTGAAACTTGTAAATTAATTACACGCATTCATATTCTTTAGGACTCATCTAAGAATATGCATATCTAATTAAGGGTGGTTACGAAATCAGCAAAGTTATCGCACTTTACACAGTAACACACATTCGTACGAAGGTAATTAGTGCTCACTAATGAAGCAAATAACTGTAAAGGGTAGTTACACACTGAAGTAAAATACGCAACTGAAGTTCGGTTCGGTTCATTCTCATTTTTTTTAAATATAGATTGAATTTATCTGTATTTTTATTAGTTATTTATGCAACTGTTCTATAATGAGGGGTATTAAAACACGAGTGTGGGTTTATCACACGAGGCGAAGCCGAGTGTGATAATAGTATCACATGAGTGTTTTAATACCTAATTATAACAGTTGCATACAATACTTTATCTACACCCATGATATGAATCCTCTATAAATGTTCTGAAACCATAGGGTATTGTACAGTGTTGTAAGAACTCTATGTAAATTCATGGAAAGTTTAATTAGTGAGTATCTAATACAAACTATGTATAGGTAATAATATAATTATTTATTGTAATAATTATTTACATTTTGGATCGTACAATTATTAAAATGTATTTGAATATTTGCACCTTGCTGAATGTTGGCAGATCCTGATGTACTCGGAATATTTATTTTTTTCAATAGTATTATTGAACAAAAATGACGATATACGATACGACGTCAATTAAAAAATTCGAATACGTTTTTATTTAAATTACGGCGCTCTGTGGTAGTGAAACGCGCGTGCATGACATGTTCTTTTTTTGAAATTCATAAAGATACCATGAGAATGTGGCTGTTCGATGAGTAAAAAAAGGAGTTGCATAATGAATTTCAGTACAACATTAGTACACCCGTTTGGGTGTTATAATGGTTATTATGACACTGGCTGTTTTAATGTTGGCAATAAGCTAACTGTTTCAAGAACGTTTATAGAGGATTTATAGCATGGGTGTAGATAAAAATAGTTCCTATTCACAATAAAACGCAACGTGCAATATCATAAAGTAAATTAAATATTAAGTAATGGTTTGGTTACTAAAAAATATCTGGGTAAACATTGTTTCACGGAACTTTTTTCATACTTAATAAAAACAAAACAATTATGCATTCAGCACCAGTCTCTTACAAGGCTTCAGCCAAGGCGGTGCCCCTATTTTGACATAATTATCAAAGGATTACCTAAATAATCCCTTACCCAAATAAGTCCTCGAGTGACGGCAAGTGATAACCTACCACAGAAGCTAATAAATGAAATAACAATAGGTAATGAACGCTACTGTAAGTGTGAAGCTACCCTAAGTCATTATATCTTACACTTGCCTTGACCTTATTTTATTACCCATTGCCAAACAGATCTTACGCATACAAAAACGCTGTTACCTAATAACCAATATCTATTCCTTAAACTGTAGGTAATATTGTACGCATCAAGGGTAGACTCCCGAGCACCGTGCTTTCATACTTACGTAATATGGGTTTAACTTTAATTTTACTAAGTTTTTATCTATTTTTATAAACTGATTTGTCTATAAAAATATATTAAAACTTTCATATTTTGCTGCCTATTTTTTCAAAATTGTTTTAATCATTAATTGAGTTTCATACAAATGAAAAAAATAAAACAATGATTTTGACAAAATGGGCGCCAACAAACATGGATTTTAGTTTTAGATATGATTTGTCTACAAAAATAGATAAAAACTTAAAAATATTAAAGTTAAACCAATATTTATTTTGTATGGAAAGAAGCAAAGCAATTGTGTCCGCTTTATGCAATAAATATTCTGAATGTTCGGACGCTGGCGTTTCGGACACTTGGGGTTAGTAACGGCCTCCGTCTATTTGCATTTGGGATGCTATTGATCTTCACTGGTTTGGGTAAACTGATGTTGTGTAAACGGGATCTCTCCATTGTTGGTCAGTTAACCACAAATTAAGGTTTATTATGTTCTGGCTGAACATAAAGGCAGGATTGGGTAAAGGATGTTTGAAATTGATATTCCAATTTGAACTTTATCTAATTAATGGGCTAATAAACATGGTGACCGATCCATAGTGAGTAAAATATAGGATACCTTATCAAAATATACATATAATACATATTTGTTTTCTCATGTAAGCGACGATTGTCTATTTGAAAAATAAAGTGTTTTTAAAGGTAAACATAAACCATATGCAAGAGTTTTTGGTAACATACTGTAAATGTAACTCATTTTACGATCATTTAGTTTCATGGCGAGTCTAAAAGTACGAAATTAAGTTACCCACACAATTTATAGCAAATTTTGTAATTGAAACCATTTTCATAACTAATTTCAATCAAAATTCATAAGCGTGACGTCACGAACGTTATTAATGTGAATTTAAAACAGAATTATCTCAATCAAGAAAATCAACGAATCATCAAGAATAAAAATTATTCATCATGCCTATTGTAAACGTAATATCTAAATCTAAGACAATATGAAAAAAAGAAACTTCATGCTATTTCCTTCTCTAGTCATCCCATCAAACTTGAGATAAATAAAACATGAAAGGAGGAAAGATAACTAAATTGAATCTTTTTGTTACATCCGCACTCGGTATGAAAGCGAATGCGCATCAATTTTCGCGACTCTCAACAACCAGCATAGGAAATAGGGTACGCCAATACAATCGCTTTCGTGCGAGACAATTCTCGCTATTTATAAACTTGGAAACCAATATACTGTGGCAGAATTTGTGCTTTAGGTAGACCGAAACATGGTAATAATAAATAGATTATATCAAAGAACGTTTGATTTGAGTTTTGCCAAGAATTTACGCGCCTTTTTTTCAGTAATGTTAAAAGTACTCGCTAATAGCAGCTAAAAGTATAATATTCAGCTTCTATAGTACAGTAAAATAGAATAAAAATTCTCAAGAATTCGTAAAAACCATCGCATCGAGCGGTCCGCACTTTTCTTTTGTGGTGAGTGTAAATTAATGCTTCGGCATAAAAATCGATAGAATCTTCGGGGTCACTGACCTGTAATAACGTAGGTTTCCCTCGGCAGTAGCTTCACTCCGCACAGCGACTCCTGGGACGGAGTTAATAATCGACCGGATTTCAGCGCCACTTCCGCTTTTGGCGTCGCCTGCAATAGAGGAACAGTTTCTATAGAATCCAACTTATATAACGTCGTATTTCGTTTATCTTTGAGTTCTAATGTGGCGCTAATTTAAACGTACGTACGTATTTAGGTTGTCAAGGGAATGGTGCAGTATAGCGGTTAAGAATATCTAAAATATTTCGAATATTTGTTTTGCGAATTCCATATAATTTCTGCCCATTTGTATACTTCCATGTCGGATATTGCAAAAGAAATGTGTATAGCATGTGTCACTAACAAAGACAATACAGATAAAGAGGTATATATATTATTAAAATTGTATTTTTTGAGGAATCTGATATACGACAGAACATCGCCTTGAAGAGTAAGTAGATACTTTTTCTTTTGAATGAAGACATTACAATTAATATACCCCAAATATTGATAGAATGATATCATCGTTTTATAAAATCAGTTTTTACTCACTTTGTATTTGTTTCGAATCTTCACTTTATATGCGTCGTAAAAATCTTTGCCTCGAAATATTTTTTGTACTCTGCCAACGATTACTGAAAATAACAAATCCATATTATTATTCCTGAACAATGGAACAAAAAACTCCATTAATTACTTTTATGATAATCCGACAAAGATAATTACGAATGAGGTATAATCTGAAACAGAACAATGTTCTCGCTCATTTTCTTTTCTAAGAATTTCTACTTAGCTAAGGATTAATACAAACAAGATGATTTAAATGCTTTATTTTTTGTGTTTCTGAGTTGATTGTTTTAAACGTAGAAGATAAAAAACGAAATGTAAACAGATTAAACTGTTTCGGTGAAATCTAGTTTCATTTTGAAATTACTATAATTTATTGTCATTACAAATTAAAACTTTTCTATTAGCCGCGAGTAAAATATTCGGCTTGCCAGTATTCCTCTATCAAAAATATAAGCTTCAGTGACATAATTTAGAGACGAAATAACAGCTAATTACTGCTTTTAAAAGCACTCAGTATGAATACTGCCTATTACAAGCGCTCCTAGTATTTAATCCTCTGGAGAACAATGGACGCTATATGTGCAGTGAAATTCATAATGGCTTTATAAAAGGGGCTTACCAAAATCGCTGTTACAAAAGTGTGTCTGAGGGTGAGCTGGTGCGCAAGAGCAGGCGTCCGCGAGGCGACAGCTCGCTGCCACCAGCGCCAGTGCCAACCACCTCGTCAGCATGCTATATCTGATGATCTGTAACAATGAAATGTAACTTGCAGGCGTGATTTATGACTCTAACAACTCCAAAATCTGTCGCAGCAACCTTCGGGAAGTCGTTAGATTCGCATTAATATTTTACGTCAACCTACAGATGTAAAAACAGCTATAGCTCACCATTGTCTCCGACCATTCATTGATCACGCAAATTATAAGATAAATATCATTAAATTGACAGTATCAGGACAATACCACAGTTTATGACTCGTACGCTTTATGAACATTTGTTTTTGTCAACCAACGACCCGTTTCGGCTTCCACAAAGTTTGGTGTATCTCGGTATAATCATGATGAACACAGGATAAAAGAACGTTTCGGCACTTTAATGCATCTAATTGGAATTCTTAATAAGATAATTCGGTCTTAGCTTCGTTTAAAATGTACAGACGATGTTTAATCCCGAATGTTTGCAGACAGAAATTCTGTCGAGGCCTTTTGGCGAGCGTTTGATTTCGCCGACGCAAACATTAAATATCTGACTTATATTTGTTTGTTTTTGTAAACTGGCTACACGTAGTGCATTACGTTTTAGTTACATTGAGAGAAATCTCAAACATATAGTCATATTATTACATAAATATAGATAGACTGGATAGATGACTATGAGCACGCCGTGTTCAATATAGGTACCTATAATAAACAAGATGGATAAGGCAATAAAATGTGATCTTTAAACACCCATAAAATATGAACGCGATCTTCGCCACAGATTTCAATAAGCCCATTGCAACAAGTCCATTATCGATATTGATCGATATTGCAATAAATTAAATAGAAAGCTGTTTATGAAAGCACTTTAATCTAATCTCGCAAGTGATATAAGACTTCACACTTTAAATTAATTACGTTTGCGAAGAAGCCCATCAATTTGTATCGCTTGCGCGGTGAGGCGAGAACATGTTACGGATAATTTATTAGCTTAACCACCTCTGGGCTACCACGAGATGATGCCGGTGACCTACATTACGTGCCAGCCTTGTTTTTGCTCCATTCATAATTTGTTGTTCTATAGCGACAATAAAAAAATTATAGCCGTACCTCTATTTTTGCATTCAAGAGAATAAAACACCGTCGCGTCGCCTCCATGTCATAACCTGGCGTTTATTCATACTTTGTATTAAGATTGTTAAAGTTTATCCGACGCGTGTAGAGAGCTCTACGGGTATTGTTACGAACACTTCTTTTACAAATTGTTGACATTAATCCGTTTTGGGAACATTACCTCACGGTCTTTTAATTCTTTTGTAAGAGTATTATCTGCATTTCAATGTTTGGAAATATAGCAGCTTATACGATGAGATGGTTCTAATATAGATAGCATCCCAAAATATTAAAATTCAATGGACTTAACGAAACTGCAAATCACTTAATGTTAACATGTTATTATGGGACGTTTTGATGGGTCCATTGAAGCGCTGATATATTTATTTAAGATGAAGATGATAATGATTTAAGTTGCATAATGCGTTGTTAGGCTTAGCCGGGAACAATAAGCCTGCTATTACGTGGTGGCGTGGGCGGCACACTCGTCGACTCAGCACGGAAATGCGCCTCACTTGATTGCCTTTGCCTCACGCGATATAACCTTTAAAATATTTAATTATTCTCGGACGTTAAATACCAAAATCAAAGAATTAATTAAATATGTAGTTATTAAACCATGTATTAATGTTAATTGGTCCATAAAAATGACAAGTTTTATTTATGTGCTTAGGCAATTTGCTGTTGTAATTTTACATGGTATTTGAATGTGATTTGATGGTGGGTTTATAGCGTAAAATTATTTACAATTTATTAATAAAAGTTAATAAGATGTGAGGAAAGATTCGTTTATCATAATTTGACTTCGATACATTGGTAAGAAGGTCAGATATCATTTTATTTAAAAATCTTACTTAATCCAAAAGTAAAGGTACTAAGTCAATATTAATCTATCTATTTGCCACCAATTTCCTTTTTGACTATGGAATAATAATATTTAAATAAGTCGATTACAGGGGTTTACCGTTTTGATAAATAGAAATTATAACAGGTCCCTTCCGTATTCTAAATAAATATTTACTTTGTATTCTGAAAAATATATTTTAAATTCACTCACATAGACTGCGAGAGGAACTTATTACGCACTGCACTCGGGTCCGCGGTATCCTGATGATTGCGTATTTATACAGTTGCCGTTCCTTTTGTACCCTACGAATTGAGATGAGTGCATAATCCGTCGTTTTATACTTCTATACAAATTATACGGATTTCGGATAAAATCACAGTGCGGAAATTTTATGGGGGCATTCCCATAGTCGCACCCGTGGATCCGGCCGCGGGCGTGTAACAATGCCTCATTTGTCAGGGGTCGTCGAGAAAACCAGCGTGCATGTTGACATTATTGGGTACTTGTTTACCTGCATCTACCATAAAATGCAGCGCGAGCACGTTTTTAAGTACCAAAATAATGTTGTACGGATTTTAAAAGACTTGCAATACTCTGGCGCAACTGTTTATAATTATTACCTCGACAAAAGAAAATATAGCAATACAACTTTCAAGTTTATTACGTATACAACCAAGTATGAAATTCATCTCAACATTTCGTGTAAGCAATATATTACAGCTATTATATAATAGAGCTTATTCGTCTTACAAATTGGTAACAATTAAATACGTTGTTAAATTAATTAAGATATTATATTAAATATTTCATTTCTTTAGTTTCTGCGGTATGAGAATAATAAAAGAAAAGCAAATTGTTTTTGGTTATATCATGTTTTTTCACGTGTAATAATTACTAATTGTCATTATTTAAAAAAATCCTTTAATTTGAACTTTATACAAATAAGACATATTACAAAAATGCTTTGTGTGTGCTTGCATTAGCGATATTTATATAATAAGGAGCTAAATGGTTTTATCTTTATCAAAATGGTAAGGTAACATTAAATTACAATAAAGATCACATCAGTAATTTTCATAATAGAATAAAATAATTGAAATAATTATCGAAATTATTGGTTTGAATGTATATTAATAATAGTATTATAATAATATGGAACTGTATTTTCGCCTCTAATTAAGACATAAACGCGTTTTTAAATAATTTGAATTTGCATTTACTACGATTCAATTATTTTTTTCAGATTTGATGTTATTTATTTACAGCACTACAGTTATTGAACACTGAATCGAGTATCTTTATCATAGTTTCGTATAAATTCAACTGGTTCTTAGTATAATATACTAAGCATTGCTGAATGCTATAAAATAATCAATAAAAAGTTCGTATGTCTTGATTTGTATATGTATGTTCTTAGCTTTATAATCAGCTTACTGTGTAACAAAAGGTTGTTTAATAATAAGGACTGTCAATGTTATTTCAATGTTATGCTTTTAAATATATTGCTACGACGACCGTACGTCAAACTATCAACAAGTTTTTGTGCCAGTTTTTTATCTAACACTAAAAAGGTGTAATAACATGACTGACAGGTGTTTTAATGGACAGATAGTGTTACGGTAGCAACATTGTGGAATAAATTGGAACAGATCCCTTCACGGAAACCGAGAATGACTAAGTACCTACATAACTGAGCTATCTGAACATGAGATCTCTGTAAACGAGTAACATTTGATATTTTATATAAATCATGTAAATACTAGGTCACTTGATCGTGTGTGATAGTAGACCAATAACACTACTTTATGGATGCGCTATTATTTTCCCATTACCTATTTTATTGGACAGAGAATCGTTAGAAATACAAAATTAATTTGGTCAAACTCAATCACAAGATATTTTTCCAATAACTTTAGCATCTAAGCACAAGCAGATAAGTATACGATTTACCTCTCGGCTTTCTTCCCTTCACCAGAAGACGAAAAGCTACTTTTCAATTAAATTACTAGATATTTTTTTTAGTGCGAGATAAACAAGATCATTAGCAAGATATTTTATTACAAGTGGGCGGTTTTTTACCTTTTACCTTTAAAACTTTTGCCTGGCTACAGCCCAGGGAACTTTTACAAATATTTAGTTAAAAAACAAATAGGCGCTGATTTTCCTTCAGTAAACAACGTATTTTATTTTTTTAATAAATAATTTCATGTAGGTAATTTTCTGTTGAAAACTCAGCAGATAAAATACCTACGGACCAAAACCTACAATGCTGTGAATCCCTTATAAATGTATTTTCCCGTAACGGCACTTCTTCAAAAGCATGACAAATGACATAACACAATGACCAAATACAATAACGAAATAAAGAGTTCCTTTGTAAACCTACAGCAATAAATTCTTACATTTACCTGTTATACTTTATATTATGTAGGCAGAAGTTGGCAACATTCTGTGGTTTCGGTCAGGGCGTGATCTGAATTGCGGTCTGCCGAAGTCAAATAGGGTGAAATAAGTTTTTTATTAGACGTTAGGTGGTCGAATACGTGGAATATTTATTTATGAGAAATGACTGATGTAACACCAATGCCTAATTACGGTTTATTCAATAGACTGCTAATTGGACGTGTCATGTCTTAGAAACGTGTTGGTAAATTAATCCATTCAGCTATTGCGTTTAACATTTATGTTCCAGTCTGAAGTCTATTAGAACTTAATACCTATTATATGCAGGGTTAAGGGTTCAAAGGCAGCACTTAATAAAGGTACGTAGAGCACCTATTATATTTTATGATACACTAGCTTTTGCCCGCAACTTTGTCCGCGTGGTTTTCATTGTATTAGGTAGTAGCGACTCCCGTACTTTAACACGCTTTCACAACCTTACTGCTCCGCTCCTGTGGTTAGTTATATAATTTCGTAATGTTCAATATTTTAAGATCTTTATCGAGAGTTAAAACTATCAAACACAAAAAAAGATCTAGATTCGACCAGTAGTTCTCGAGATTAGACGACTAACGACCGGATGACGACCGGATGGCGGAGTGGGTAGTGTACCTGCCTGCGACGCCGAGGTCGTGGGTTCGATTCCCACTTAAGACAAATCTTTGTGTGTATGAACATGGGGGTTTGTCTTAGTCTGGGTGTTTCTATGTATAATAAGTATGTATTTACAAAAAGAAAAGTATATATGTACATATTAGTATCAGTTATTCTAGTACCCATAGTACAAGCTCTGCTTAGTTTGGGACTAGATGGCGTTGTGTGTAAGTTGTGGAATATTTATTTATTATTTATTTATTAGCGCTATCAAACAAATGTCAAAAGAAGCAGTTACGCCTTGTAGTCAGTTTACCTGCCTCTCAAATTTTATTTAAACCTGTTCAGTCTTTTAGAATTTTAAAACTGTTTTTTAGGCAAAGGTATCGTGGAAACAATTATACCAGCTTGAAAAAATATTGTTATTTCGACATTAAAACAGACACTTTAATTTTATTTATTAATTCCTAATACTAACACCCGCTAGACATTTAATATACCATGAGTTTTTGTAGTTAGCTTAGCTTTATTTTAGTGTTATTTCGGATTAGTCGTCAAATATTTAGATGTGGAACTTTAATTTAAATTTTATAGGATTAGCCTATCTCTCACTTCTCAGCTTAAAATAAACATGAAGGTCGCCAATTTGGCATGACCCATATGACCCTTTTCAGCCGCCTCATTTAATAAGCTGAATAAATGATAGGCTGTATATCACATACGCATACTTTTACGTAGAAGAGCTTTTGTGAATGTGCTCAAAGTGGTATAGTCTACCGCAGAATTCTCGTATTATGGTTTAAAAATTGAAAGCAGGACTTAATTTTAAAATTTAATTTTAAATTATCCCGCTTCCAAGGCTGCTGCTATATGTCACTAAATATCATCGAAGTCTCGTATTGCGGTTTAAAATTGAATGCTTAGGACATAATTTTAAAATTTGGTGTAATCTTTAGCAAATGCTGAAGTATCCCGCTGCCGTGTGCAATACACTTATTATACAGACGAAAAAAAATGCTTAGGGTTACCATATGAAGTCTCTGAAGATTTTTTTTGAACTAGCTTCGTTTTAAAGTAGTTACTAACACAATGTAAACAATACAATTTGCAAACAGGGTGTGTATAAACGTTCACACACTACGTTGTGCACGATGTCATCGTCAATTACTGGCCATTATCAATTTATAACAAGCATCCTTGACGTCGTATGACAGCATGACAAGAACACTCCTGAGATATCAATCGATCGGTCAATCGACAATGTACCTGTATATCGACTATGGTATATGTACATGCTATCGACGGCGTTAATATGTCTATCTGATAGACAAAATTAAAAAAACAAAAAACCCGACTGCTTAAAAAAAAGAACTAAAAAGATAAAAACAAGTATAGCATTATCTACATTTAATTAAATTCATTAACAACAAATGAAATATGTCAAACTAAATTCTTTATGATGTTGTAGGCGGTGACAAACGAAGTTTTATAGTAGTAACAAAGTATTTTGTTTGTCCCCGCCTGCAACATCATAAAGAATTTAGTTTGACATATTTCATTTGTTGTTAATGAATTTAATGTAGATAATTCTATACTTGTTTTTATCTTTTTAGTTCTTTTTTTTAAGCAGTCGGGTTTTTTGTTTTTTTAATAATTATTTTTTATTTCACTCTTTTTAGTTCTTTTAACCGACATGTTTTGTATGTGTTTATATGTATTAATTTGTAGAAATCAAATCTCTTTGAGATCAATGAGCCTTAATCGTGAGTTAAACTATCAAATTCAAAAACAATTATTCAAATTCGACCGGCAGTTTCCAAGATTAGCGTGAGCGAACATACAAACTAACTTCCACCCACTTCGGACGCGCGAGCGTGCCGATATATAAATTGGTAAATTGTGTTTAATCAGTAATATAAATGTGATAAGAAGTATATATTTTTGAAATGGTCTTTTCATGGCCTTTTATTTGATACCCATATTACTATGATGAAAAGAAAATCCATACCTCCCCCCCTTTTTTTTCATTTGCCGGCGCCATTTTGAAAATTTATATAGCCTATGTCACTATCACTGTTTCGACGAATTCAACGACACCTCATTTGTCAAAATCCGTCTAGCCGTTTGGGCTGTAGGGCGTGCCAAAGAAATAGACATACATAAATACATACATACATACATACATACATACATACATACATACATACATACATACATACATACATACGCTCGAAAAACAAAACCCTCCTTCTGACGCAGTCATGTGTTTGATCTTATTTTACACGAATAAAATATTTATATCTGAAATGGTAAGGTGACATTACAAACGCAATTTTTTGATTATCGATATTTAATATCCATATTTAATCGATTTCCTTTACCATATCGATAAATTCACGTGACGCCTATAGTTAACTTTAACAAATCGTTGTGGAGCCACTGATTCATGAGTCGTGTCCCTCCAATTACATCAGTGTACATGTCAATCAATCTTCGGATTTGATCTATTCATATGTGTGATTTTTTCGATTTATTCATTTATTACGTGTCGACAAGGAGTTATGCGATTGATTACTGTTGTTAGTCTTTATGGACATATATTGAAATAACAATAACGTTTTGTTACGGATTGCTACAGTTACGTGGATATAACAAAGTTTTTCATTTATTTTTTCGTCTTAATTGATCAAAGGATTATGAGTAACATAAACATTGTTTATTAGATAATCTAAACTATTATAATTAATTTGACAACATTAGTATGCATATTACATAGTAATTTAAATTTAAATAAATAGGAATCTACACATACTGTTTATAGCGTTTTAGTATCAAAAGAATATTATATTTATGCTATTTTATACTAATATTTAATTTAATAGAAATAAAATCTACTCAATAAAGTAAAAGTCATGTAACTACGCAATTACTTGAAGTAGATTAATCGGATGAACATAATCAGGATTAGAAATCTCGACTTAATAATTAGTGTTAGCATATTCTCTACAGTCGAGAGACTTGACAGGTAAATTGATGGAAAATGCACCGTAGAAGTTTCTATGTCCGGTTGTTAGTTGTTGTAAAGGTATCCTAAGCTTTTTCTGCCCAACCTCAATGTCAATATCGACAGTGTTATTGACAGTTCGATACAGTTTATTGACGTGTGTGAAAAAGTCTTGGCTAGTAAATAGGATAGAGTAAGTTTTTAAGTCAATGTTGTGAGAGTAGATTCAACAAATTTCATAATTAAAACGTGGCAAAGTAAAATAAACCAACAAATTGAAGAGATAAATTACAAAATGCCAAGGGTCTAACCAAGGTTTACAAAATAACTGATCTGAAAATCTCAACATGCAGCATTCAAAGCCCTTTTTTACAGATTTCTAGATTCTGTTACGTTGGGTACGATAACGTGTGTTCTGGACGTAGTAACAATATTATCAAAGTTAATATAGACATAACAAAATACCTTTACTGATTGCATCTGATTATACACGGAATGGATACGTGATTTTTATTGTTATTAGAAGTACGCGATAAATGGATGATGCGTTGTCTGCGGTAAAGGTTAATGAGAAAAACAGATATTATTCAATTGTTCCGACAAATCTATTAGATTTCAAAGACCATAACTAAGATAGAAACTGTTCGTGTTTAATATCTATTTGTTTACGTTAGCTGAAATGTAATTGCTAGCATAAATAAATAGGTACAGTGTTGCAGAAATTCCTAATTTAAGCATAGAGTTGGCAGCGTTCCCAAATATGGCGTAAAGCACCTATCATTTAGGCATTTAAAAGCGTCGTTGACATACATACAAAGCAAACTCCGTTATTAAACAACTAAAACCTATTTTACTAATAAATAGTTCTATTCCCAATTCAATAGGCACTCTTTACAAGAGTTACGGGAATCATGTAATATTTCCAAACACTGCTTAACAGTTGTGTGCCAATTAATTTTTCCATTCCATGAATAATGTAGTTCAAACAACTCGTTTCGTGTTTCATACCTCACACCTAGATTTAGATACAATTGTATTTCGATACACGGAATAAACCATTTGCTGTCAAAATATTTAGACAGCGGTTATCCTCAGATGTACTTACAAAATACAAATTCATATCAACCCATCGACCACCGAGGAGGGTAAAAGAATCGTACAAACATTGAATAAGAGAGGGAATCTGAATGCGAAGTGTTGAACATAAAAGTAAATATGTTTTGTTCGATTGACGTTACACGACTCATCGGGTTTAAGAATTTATACGTTTTGTAAGAAAGTATTTACATAATTTGTTGCAAAAATCGTGTTACAAGTTCGTATTGGCTGATTATCGTAAAGTCATCCTTTTGAAATGGCACGAAGTAAGGCTGGTAATTTCTAAAGATAGTAACAAATTCTAATGCGAGATACTTATTGCAGCGCTGGTAGTGTCACTGCATTGATATGGTTATTGCCACACAGGATTAAAATGGACAATGTTGCATTTAAATGTCAACGAAAGATACAGTTTAGAAACGTTGTCTATATTTCAGTACTTATATTTTGCTTTAACGGAAATTTGCCACTGCACTTCATTTGATAGATACTTAATACTAATGCGTTGTAAGTATTAATCTATGAGCGTTTTATTCCACGCATTACATTAAAGGTTTAGACTAGTACTCGTAATAGTATTGTATCTGATAGTAAAACACATTTGACTCACAACAAGCAGATAAGAGAGACCGTAAAGACTAATGAATTGCAAGCCCAGGTGTCCGATTGCATCGTAATAAATTATTTATTAGAGGAAAGTCATTAATTAATTAACAGTACTTACTTTGTTGTTGCGCCAAGAGTGTCGAGTCATTACCTACTGCTAATGATTTTGTTACTTGAATTAGCTATCAAGATTGAAAATATCGTATTGGTAAGCATACAGCAGTACATTTAGCTATCAATGTCTAGCATTGGTTTCATTACAGTTTAATTGTATTTGAGAATAAATTACAAAAACGTAAGTACATAATGAAAATATTTACACGTTACACATGAAAATATTTTTTATTCACGATATAATAGGCTTAGATCCCGATCCCAGTTTTAATGATTATTACGAGTAAGTGGACAAACTTTAAGGGTCGCCGCCGAAAAGTTTGGGAGAGTTTGGTTTTTGGCAATGGTTTTACTCAATATTTTCATTTAAATTTTCATCCAGCACATGGCGGATTTTTAAATGTAAAATAAGATATTTGAGCCGTGAAAGGCTGTTGAAATGTGAAGTGGCCAAAGTATTGCTCGTAAAACCGGACAAGAAAGGAGTTTAATAAAGACATGGGACACCAGAATTATTTTGTCTCGAACCGATACCTTTCACATAAAAAGAAGATACCTACTCAATTTAAATAAAAATGTTTGTCTGCGGCCATTTGGTTGAAACCACACTTATTCCAAGTTGAAAGGGATGACTCAACTCTCTTTATCCTTTTTATTCAATACAAGATTAACCGCAGAAACCGACTGAATACAAAGCTCAATGAGATATCACAATTTACTATCTGATTCAGTTTGCGTCATTGTGTGCGATGTCAATCTGGAACCAAGAAACGTTTGACATCATTTGACACAAATTACCGTGACCGAGTTGCATTTTTGTTTTTATTTAGTGCCCTTTGGCAGCGGCGGGCTCAAAAGGTTAGACATAAAGAAAAATGTAAAAGATCACATCGTCGGCCCTTCATACACGATGCGGCCGCGATCTTATTTACTGCGTTGTTGCCGGCTGGTGCCTTAAATGTGAAAACGGTTTTAGTTTGCGTCATAAAAGATGTACTCTCATCAAAATGATGAAAGCGATCCTGTGTCAGCCCACACGAGACCACATAAACTGGAATTACTCGACAGACAACTTCCCCTTATTGTTGAACAAATGAAAGTATAGATGATAGGTGTGAGGTATTTGACTGTTAACTGCATCGGACTATGTAACTACTTAATGGTGTTTGCACGGCGGCCACAACAAATTAAAGATGGAGTATTCACTCGCTTGTTCATCAATACTCATTTTAAAACCATGTGCTACAAGCCAACATACTTTTTACATTTACGCTATTGAGCGGGTTTTTCAGGGATCCTAAACTGTAATTATCTTTCATCAGCAATAAACCCAAAGTTGTAAATAAGTGCAGCTGTAGTAAAAACAAGTTACTTCGCCAGCATTGACTAAATTTGATCAAAATGTCCTATAAACAGTTTCTCTTAGAAAGCGCCAGCATGTTAAGAGGACATTTCAACCCCAAATGGGTGGCTGTAATCACCTCGATCGTTGTTATCACCAATTCTATCCCGCTGTTGGGAGGCAAACTCATTTTGTTTGAGATTGTGTTCCGCGAACAAGGAGTAAAGCTCGTTCAAGTCTAAATGAACTGTTTCTATGCCCGTAAGTGGCCCGTAATTGTCGCGTAGGTGTATTTGGATGCTTAGTTGCTTTTTTTTCTTTTATAATAAGACGCCTATTATGCTAAGCGGTAAAGTCAAATTTGCATCATTACAGGTTCTATAAGTGCCTGTAATAACCTGGTACATAGTGTACTAACACCACAAAACAAAAAAAGCACAATACGTAAACGGTACGAGATATCTACTTTACCTACCACGAAGTCACTGCGCGTAATTGTTTATTTATAACGTGTTGTAGTATGATTATTTTAATAAAGTAAGTATGTACTTAATGTTTAAAAATATATTTTGTGAGGAAATTACGTTTTTATTATATCGCCAAGAGATCAATTTTACAACAAAACAAAATATTACATCAATTCTTTTTTTTTATTTAACCGATTGTCTTAATATTGTTGCATTCAATAAAAGTATCTATTTGTTTGCTGATTTTAAAAATAAATAACTTATTTCCATCCTATCCTATACGCTACGATATGTTTAACAAAATTTGTCAATTTTCTTGGAAATTGAATTTACATGACGTCAGGTTTTTAAATAAAACATATTATTATATTTTTTTATATCCAGCTCAATATCCCAAAACCTTTAAACGTTTAAATGCCCACTTTATTTTCTCTGCACGCTGTATACAGCATTAGCCTTGTAGAAAATGTTTGGAATAGGTGAGCAAGAGTGAAGTGTTTTGAGAGCTGAATTAACACTCAGTGGAGTTCGGGGCGTCGAGTGCAAATCTAGCTCGCAGTCGCGGTGACTGAGGAACGTTTGCACAACTATTAAAGGATAGACTCCCGAGCGCCGCATTTTCATATAACGTAATATAGGTTTTACTAGGATATTATTCAGTTTTTGTTTATTTTTATACACAAATTTTATACACACTTAATATTATTAAAGTTAAACTCTTGTATGGAAAACAGCCAAGCAATTATTCTCTTTTAAATACAAACACACCTTTTAATCGTCACTTCGTTGGGAAACAATGCAACATTCAAAATCTATTCCCCGCCATAGTAATCGAACATTTCTAAATATTAAATTACCTTGTGGAAAACTTATATACCTCAAAAGTGCTTAGATAGCTTTATAATTTTTCACCTAGATCAGACTCATTTATAAAGCAAGTGGTTAAAAATGGTATATTTTATTTTTCACAGCAGTTGAAAAGTTGTTCTTTGTAAGTATATTACGCTCTGTACAAAATGCAGTTGGTAAATATAATATCTTTATTTTGTTTACAAACTGCATTTTGTACTCAGCGAGTTAGAGCTAAAAAGCGTGAATTTGCACTTCTGTAGTTGGTGAAACCGCTCGAGGTAAACTAAAACTCTAAGCAAACGTCCCCCCATTCCACATTTTAGCATTTTACCACACGTTCATTTTTAGTCCAAAAATAACAATAAAATTAATCCACCTAAACGAGAAAAGAAACCCCGAGCACCAGCGAAATGGTTTTGTTAATTAAACGACAGTTTTAATTCATTTTCCTCGTCGCTGAAATTGTTTGAAATTCTCTTTTTCAGTTAGCCAGCAATAAAAGACTATTAATGTAAATTAAAGCAGTTTTTTGCAAACATGGGTTTCATCTGCCGAATAATAAAATCACGGACAAAATTAGACTACAGTTTGTGTACAGTTGCAATAAAATGCAATTGATCGTGACCTGATTTTGTGTCGCATTCAATCGATGAGAATACATACTCGTATGTACAACGTATAACATGCCCAGCTGTTTTAATAAATTGAATGTTTTTTTGCAACTGCGTGGAAATACCATCATACGGACTGCATTCATAATAGATTGAAAAAGTTACATAATTGCCAATATTACGAGTATTACAGCTTTTATTCGATATCGACAGAACCGCCGCGATTATCTTGCTAAGCTACCATCTACTCGTACCATAGTTAAGGGCAAGGGCAATTGCATGGCTAATGATGAAATTACTAAACCAATTTCGATATGATGTCTATAAAAATTATGAATACATCTTAAAATAATATTAAAGTTAAACCCATATTACGTTAGTATGAAAACAAGGCGCTCGGGAGTCTACACTTAATAATCTTTATTACAAACTAGCTTCTACGCGTGGCTCCGATCGCTTGGTACATCGACAAAAAGCCTATATTATTCCTGAGGTTTTGAGCTACTTACACCAATTTTTATTAAGATTCGAAGATTTTTGGGTACAAACAAACAAATGAAAAATGTTTCTCTCTTTATATATTGGTAAAGATTAAATACTAACACTTAAAACAATTAACTAAAATATTTATATACTTAGTCCCACCCACAGTATCCCGCTCTACAATCTGTTTTCCACTAATTTTACACAACCGCTCTATCGCCGTAGCGTCACGTTTGTTGATAGAGCTGGCCGAACGAATTTAAAAATTTAAAAATATAAAAAATAAAATCTGTCAAATAACAACATCACCTACGAGGTTTTAGCCGCAAGTTTTGAACAAGCCAGATAAGTAGTTATTATTGAATTCAAATTGTTTACCTTACTCATTGCTACCTACGAACTTAGAATATTAAAATAGAAGTGATATGTAAAATTTCTCGTAAAGTTTACATTGTGTTGTCACGTATAAGGGATATGAGTGTTTTGGTGTGTGGCCAACTCACGTATGACGGTGATGTGTTCTGCTTCAAGTCTTCAACGTTGATGCCGGCGCGAGACATTGTGAATGGCGTCTCTTCCCACCTGCCCCGAATAATTATTGCACTGCACTATAATAGCTGGATTGTCCGCTACACTTTATGTATTACACTGCATTGATAAATTATGACTGAAGATCGAAATTATTCTTATTTTTTTTATTGTACAGTCCGTTAATAAGGCGGATGGTGTGACTTAACCGGAACGTCGCGTCGAAATATAAAAAAATAATTTGTACATTAATTTAAGATCCTTGTCTTTTATTTATCTAGATTGTAAGTACAACATAGTCTTTAAGTAGATTTATTAAGTATATTTTTGGTGCACTGTACCACTTTTGAAATAAACTTATTCTATTCTATTTGCAATTATAATTCACTCCAGCAATAATTATTTTAATTCGATCAGACCGCCTGCTTCTACAGCTCGGTGTTGTTTGAGGAAGATTCACTTGAACTCATCATTTAATACAGCATTCACTGTGTTATCATTGTTTAAACCGCACTGCCAATTACTCAGAAATGTGAGCAAACAAAACAACCTGCTTAATAACAAATTATTTGGTTTCCGTATGAGTCATTTCGGCTTCTCTATTCTTGGGGCATTGGCTGACCCCGCGTCGAGCCTAACAGCCTATTACAACAGAACATGCGAACTTGACCGCCCACGTGCCAACGTTTTCATACAACGCTTAGACCTGGATATATTGAGATTGAGATAGTATATTATCCGAGTCTCCTTTTGTTGACGCATCCGTATTGCAAATATACGGCTATCCCCGAATGCTGGTGCAATTATTAACACGAATAATAGAGCAAATAGAAGAAACAAAGTGCATGAATATATGTTTTTCTCGTTACATACATACATAACATCACGCCTACATTACCCAAAAGGCTGTGGCAGAGGTGTACAACACCCACACTTCACTTGATATGTTTTGGTTCCATGGGATAGAGGGTGAGCTTATCGCCATTCACCGGGCACAATTTGAACTCCGTGTTGTGAATTCCCCGACGGAAAGTTCACAAATAACACTTTACCCGGCCCGGGAATCGAACCCGAGACCTTCCGGTAAGTGGTGCATATGCTAACCACTTGACCATCGAGGCAGTGAAAGGTTTTTTGTTTCACTGCACTACATAATCTTTGCATGAACCTAAAAATATGTCTAAAGATTAATGCTCCCATTACGGCGTTAAAAGCGTTCATCGGTCAAAATCAATCACACGGTCATTGTTTCCACAATATTAGTTACGAGTCCGTGTCGCCGGGCTATCGCGTCGACGTCCAACGTCGAGCTTTCACAACCGACAAAGTGTATCGATAGCGGTTCTCGATAACACCCTATCGATATCGGTGCTTTGATCGAACCATTACATCGATTTATGAGATGAGATCTCAAGGCGACACGTTGTAAATCTTTTTGCCAATTTCCACCGATCACAAGAATACCAACTCGAGATCGTTTGACCGTTTTTTGTTTTCACAACAGTTATTCTGTAATCGATATTGTCCTCGAAGTATCAGATTTATCTGTTACTTTGATCGCAATCTATTGGCCTCACTTGAATTGTAGAGGTATCTTCGTTATTTGTGAAAATATTAATTGGTCGTAAATGTGTGCTGTAACCAAGTTCGAACTGTAAGTTTTATTAAACAGTCGGTTTTACCGCGAATACTGTGCGGTTTGTATAATATAAAATGCCCTATAATTAAAATGAATTTGCATTGCATTCCTGCCTACACGCGGTTCATGGTTACAAATATTCTAAAAATATGAATGACAAATACTGAGTCATAATAATGCGATGTTCACGTTTGCATTTTGTCCATGAGGATGGGCGGTCTTGCTATGTGATACGTACCTACTTAGTATGCAGTTATAGGTATCTGCAGGCGAAAGCAGCCCGCGCTCTCGCACCGTTAATCTCGTGCTGCACTACGGCATCAAGGTTAACTTTCGCGGCTAGCCCCCGATCCCCGATGCCCGACCGACATCAAACTTGAATGCAACACGCAATAAGAATCATAAATGAGATCACGTCAGCTCTTAACAAAGATTGCAACATCTATGACCGTACCAATGTTTACATCACCTTATTCGAAAAGTTTACGATGTTGGAACAATCCATTACATAGTACTTCCACATAATCTTCTAATTTTATTGCGTTTCGGACATTACAGCTAACCAGATATCGTAACAAAGTACTATAGGGACACTTCACTTATTACGACGCTAATATTATTCCCAGATGGCAATCTCGTTTTATAGTGCAAACTTGCAATGAATAACAAATTCAAACTATTAATTCAGCGCTTTATAATTAGTTCAAGAAAACGTTTATACAAATACATTCAGTTTTAACACGTCTTTGACAAATGAATTTAATGTAGACCAGGATATATATCTAGCTACATAATAGCCAGTAATACACAGAGAGTAACTCTGACTAAAAAACCAATATGGAGACGCAATGGACTCAAATAGCTATGCAAATAATGCTGCCAAAACTCACGGGGAAGCGAGGGGGTAAATTTTACCGCGCTAGTGTCAAATCATAGTGTCACTAGTTTTATTTGAAGTGGATGATCGGCGGTCATTCACATTTGGCAGCGGGAGAAGCTTGACAATGACACCTCCGGTTGGCTTATTTCTCTGAGGCCAGCAATAATATACAACATGCCAAACTAACGCAAACCGAAGCTGAAACCTAAAACTAACTTTGGCGACTAGAACTCTTACTTACAATTAAATGAGCTGATTATTTTGTGGAAATTTGTAAAGTTTTCGCAAAATAGTTTCCCCGACGTGTTTTGTCTGTAAGCACGGTTTTCGACGGCAGAAAGACTGTGTCTCCACAGACTAAATTTATATAAATTCCATCATGAATTCTGATAGCTGTCAACCTGTAGCTTTCGGGACCTACTGTCCTTTCATGTCATGATGTGAAAAATATATACCTGCATCTGTAGTAAATGCATGAAATAATAGCTATTCTTTTATATCAGGTACTTGTCAGTCACATGCTATGTCTGTGAATGTAAATCGACCTTTAATTTAAACGCTTTCATTTACTTAATCTACATGGCAGTTGCTGGCGCCATGGCGCGTTTGACTAGTTTGTGAAGATAATAATAAAAACCTTATTACTCATGGACAGGCAAAAGTATGTCCTCGTCCACATTAGCATAAAGCCTCGGGCTATCGATACCTTCATGCTAATACCACATTATGCGGGAATTCGCCGAATATAGTCTACCCACACTCCACAAAAGGTAATACATACTTCAATGCCAATGATGTAGAAACGATAAGGCATATAAATTTTCCTTGATCTATTTTTATTAATGATAGACGAAGTATAATTAAAATATAATAACTTAAGGTAAAAAAAAAAAAAATTGATTATAATAATCCCTAAACCCAAAATCTTAATCTGTCTAGTGGTATGCGTATGCGTCTCTCACCGCGAGGTCTCGGATTCGATTCCCGGGTCGGGCAAAGTGTCATACGTGCTTGGTGGATGGCGAAAGGCTCTTATTCCATGGGACCTAAACATAATAGGTGAAGTGTGGGTGTTAATATATACGTGATGTTATGTTATGTATGTATGGGTAATAATCAGATATTAAACTCCGTCCGCCATCTACCATGACAAGTACGACGTATTTCGGTTAGATGATGGATAATGCAAGTACTGGTGCAGCACAGCGCTCAGAAATCGCCGCCTTCCATAAAAGCACTTTCCAGAAGCTTTTTCTTTTGTAAATATTCCGGTGAATCTACCCCTTTGCCACTTTTTTAAAATCTTCTTGAATTTTAAGTTAAATACTAAGCCGCAGCTGCCAGAAATACCTGTATGTACTCGTATCTTTCCTTCCTGCCCGAGTATAGTAAACCTCTTATCAAAGAGAAAAATCGTCTAAACATTCACGGACAAGCACAACCATCCCATTGAGAGCAAATATTACACAAACGTTACACATATTACGATGTTTCGTCTGTCAAACAGCGGATTCGTAGAAGTCCCTTATCGCGAGAATAGTGCGTCACTGGCGCAAATACTGAATGGACCATGATTCATATAAACTTATTATTAGCCCATTGCTGTATTTGAGTTATTTACTACGGGATTCTCACGCCCACTCGAGTTTTTAATTGAGTAAACCGTACGATGATAGAGGAACACTCCATTCATATAACGCTTACATTCGCTGAATGGTAAAAATACTGCTTATACAGAAAAAGTAAAAATACTGCTTATACCTACTTAAATTTCGGAGTATGTGTTTTTTTTCTATGAGTAAATCAAGCGTTACAAAAACCTTCAAAACGTGTATGTATACAGTTAGTTTTACAGGGGTGTAAACGACTGCTCCTGCCAAGATAACTGGCGGTTTACAGCGCCATTGTGCTTATTTAATTTATGTAGCAAAAACACAGTGGACATTTTAATGGCGATACGTAAATAACCATGATAAATTGACAAAAAGCCCGGCACTTGTTTTACTATGTAGGGCATGCGTAATTATTGTAAATGTAAATGGTAATTTAAGGCAACATTTTGTTCATATTTTTTGCTTGGTCTACAATCATACTCGCAGACACATCGATCAATATCGGAGTGAGACCGATAAATCAGCATCATTCAGGTGAACAAGTGGACAGCCTCGGAGCCACGACTGCGGTGACTCACGCAGTACATTAATACGGTGATCTGCCTAAAGGCTTTACGCATAAATTGAATAATTGCGACGCGTAGACAATGCAGGAACAAGTGAGACAGGACCCTATGAATAATACATGGAAGGTGGTACAAAAAGTGAGCGATACTGCTAAAGGATTAAGGGTATCATCGTGGACCACCTACCCAGTAGATTGTACAGAGGAAAAATATTTTTTTAATACACACCATATCTAAAGTTCATCCAAAAAGATCATATCGCATGGAATAGCATCACTTCTTATTGGTCGGATAAAACAGCGTAATATAATGAGTTTCTGAATGTGAATTCTGTTGTGTCTACTGGGTAGGTGGTCCATGAGAAACAGCGAAGATAGGACACCATATTATTTTTTATTTAATCGAAGCATTTCAGGGTGAGCGGCTGTTCCCAGACGATTGCAAAAAATTCAAAAAACTTGTTGCCTTTGTTCGTAGTCACCTGTTTATGGTAATGTCATCTATTTATGCAGACTTCTGGCGACCACTGAATTATAACGAATATAGTACCTGGAACAATAAATATAGGAATTACTCATTCAGTTTACACTTAGTGAAAACAGCACTATGAACAAACAAGTTAATTTATCTTTCTGTTTTAATCCCTATAAAAACCTGTGTCAGTGCTGTAAATGCGTGGTTGGTAGACTATCCGCATTCCAACTAGGCGGTTTGTGTGTGGTAATCTAAACAAACGATAAAACCTCAATGCCAATGTCAAAATTTACAGTTTTTGTTAGGCTGATCTATAAATTAAAAAATAACCGACCGCAGTACACTGTAATGTACACAGGACACCATGGCAGTATGGCAGTATGGCAGTGCCACATTCAGCACCCTTTTTAAATTGTTTATTTTTAATTACCATGTAAATGATGCTAAATAGACACATTTTGGTATATTCCAGTAAACAAAAAACAAAAGATGTAGATTCAAAAAATATTTTCCATTCGTAATAGATGGTCTCTGACTTAAAAACTCATTTATTTTTGAGATTATCTGTTGTTAAGCTTGACATAATATTAAAAAATAATGAATTCAAATATTTAAATTTATATTAAGCAATTTCACCCTCAACCTGAGTCTGGTTACGCGTTATTAATTTTACGTGAATTAAAGAATTTTTGAGATCATTTCTCGGTATAATATCAACTAATATGTACAGGAAAAGTGATACATTGGATTTTAATCTAAATTAAATTATTATAACAAAGATGGATGCAATGTACCAAAGATTTTTCTTATCCAGAAAACCTGTGTAATAGCATCTCACAAAGCTACAAAAAGTTGTAATAATCTTTTTCTCTCTGGCTTTGGAAGGGGGAAGTTAGCTCCTATAAGCCTTCAGACCTTTCGTTGGCTTGTATTTCCTTTATTAAACTGTTATTTGTGAGAGAGTGACAAAAAGGGGCGAGTAAATTCGTTTAGGATTTTAAAGGTATCTAATCATCATCCTAATCTTTAGAATTCAATTAGATTTTATTCAATTTGATCGGGAGCTTCCCTTTTACGAAATTGTAAAAACTAAGGTCGTAAGAGTAAGATTATTATTAAATTTATTTACTAAAGGACAATCGAGGAAGCAAATGAAAGAAACACATAAATATGAACGTGGGGCAAGATTTCTAGGATGATTTTACTCTATAAAAAAAAAATAGAAAGGAATAAAACTACTGGTACCAGGGGCTTTGTATTAATGATGTTAAAGCTTTTTGGATCGACTCCATTTCAAAACAAAAAATCACAAAAGCCTTATGTATAAAATGCGTCAAGAATAATCTAGAATCCGATAGGAATGATTCATATTTTATGGTATCTACTTTTGCTAAGTGAGGACTTACAATATGTATAACTTGATTGTACTCGTAACTTATCATATCAATCGGTCTCAATCTTTAGTTATAAGTAGTAGCTGATAAGTTATAATATACTTGAAATAAAATATTTATCCTTCCTACAAATACGAAGATTATCGGTAATCCAAAGATAACATTATAGACTTCTGATTGACCGAAGTACTCGTACCTATTGAATCTCTATATTCCCACGCGTATTTATTTACGACGAGTGCCTAGTACTCTTTGATAAATAATAATGCTTGACAATCTTGGTATGTAAAAAGCAGTCATCCATTAAAAATTGTCACATTGCAAAACCAATCCTCTCGCGAATTGATCGATTATAAGTACCTTACGAATCCATTTCAATGCAGTTTAATTTCTATCGTATTAAATTAATATTAGGATTACGCTTTTAAAAGCATATTTATGGTCGCTACTGGTCTAAATTTACTTAATATTCAACTCTTACTTAAGCCAGTTGTTACTTTACGAATAGATAAATTAAGTTTTGTGAAGTATTAATCCGTTAAAGTTTGCAACAACGGATTTGTTTATGGTATTCCAAATTTGGAAATAATCGGGTTTATTTACTTGGACTAAGCAAAACATGGCGCTAACCTAATCGACCTCTGTGTTTACGCAAGCCGTCTATTTTCATTGAATTTAAATTATAAACTATTTATAAGTATTGTAATGGTATGGCAAAATTTCATTAAAATATCGTACAAAAGCTTCCAGATAATTGCTAGCGCGTATTGTAGGCTGTAGCTGTAAAGTTGTAGAATTAGAGTTCACCAAAACACAATGTTATTTTGACAAAACTAAACTAAAATATCGTATTTGTTATATCATGACAGAATCGATAATTATCAGTTATGTTTGAAAATACTTAACTTAAATAAATGTTGATATTTGTGTACTTCAAGCAAAGCAGATTATCCCTAGATATGATGTAAAAGTGAAATAATCTATTCACGGTAGATAATACCACATAATTCTAGTGAAAAGAGGTACGAGTAGATAAGAAATAGTAAAGAAAATCTTTTTACCAAATTTCACTCTTACTGGATTATCTATCGGAGCAGATAAATTTCGCCCGTCACGTTTTAAGATTATAGGCAATCATAGCTATATAAACGTTAAATTAGATCAAACAGTTATTGCCCTCACATTGTTAATCATAGTTTAATCCTATCATGTATCATATTTATTACGTTTATTCGACCCAAAGCAATAGTATGGTTTAAGTGACCTCTTAAGTATGATGTGCCATCAATAATGTGTTGGAAGGATCTGGAATGCTATAACTTGTAAAACGGTGATCAATCATGCGGAGATTAAACGACTTCTGGGTTACCTACCTTTGCCCTTTATAAATTTATATGAATCTTACTTCTAGTTTTTATAATCTTACGACCTATATGTAATAAGATATTGAATAGTTTTTGTTAATATTAATAAGAATGGTTCCTCTCTCTGGTGCCCTAACCACCCTTGGTCCCTGTACCCGATGTCGCTCGGACATTGTTTTTTTTATATTTTTAAATCAATACAAATAAATAAAGTTGAACTGTCTGTTTATAATATTAATATAACAATGTTTTTTTATGCTGGTATTTGCACGATACTTTTACCTGCAATAGTTTTAATTTTTTTTGTCTGTCTGTATGTTTATTTGTATCGGCTACTCCTCGCAACGGCTGGACCAATTTTGATAAAAAAAATCGATGCAAGTAACTGAATACAAGGCGCGTAACACTACTACTACGGCTACTTTTTTGTTGATGTACCTACCACGCATACGAAACCGCGGGAGAGAGTTAGTTTATATTTTAATTGAACTTATCTATATATAAGCTAAATTTAATAAATATTTTTGTGTTTGATAGATATCTTAGAAGGTTTAAAGATATTTAACATTACTCTTAATGCCAGCGGAGCGGAGCAGTATCATTTATCGCGGGTCGCGATTAGAATACAGCGAATTCCATGCGGAGCAATTTGCGGATAAAAGCTATTTAAAAATAATATTTTTTATAATTTCAAAATGTAATTAATAAAAATGAGAATTAAATAAGGCAAAGTTTAATTAAATTAAATTAAAACAGTTAGAATAATTGGACTAAAAGTATATTATACACGAATTACAAAATCTGTTTATAAGCTTGTGTCGCAGTTTGTATAATTCTACAAATTACAAAGCGTATTACGTAATTTGAAAATAGGATTAGTAATAGAGGAAATAGGGAGTGCTTGAAACTGTGCGTTTACGTTTACAATTGCGTTCTTAAAGCAGCTATTTAAACATATGACGTCATCACATCACATGATATTTTATTAGTCTTTTAAATGCGCTACAAACGTCATAAATGTCTTTTGTATAGTTGCACTTCAGGGTTTACTCCCGAGCACCGTGGTTTTATACTAACGTAATATGGGTATAACTTTAATATTATACAATTTTTTACATAATATCACGCCTATATTACCCAGAAGGGTGTGCAAAGGTGTATAACACCCACATTTCACCTGTTATGTTTAGGGCCCTTAAGTTAAGTTTTTATTTAAATTTTATAGAAAACTCCATATCGAAAACACTGAAATGCATTTTTGTTCTGGGCCATTTTATCAATATTGTTTTAATCATTAATTTAGTTACATAAAAACTAAAAATATTTTTTTTATATGGACCCTAAAAACATGAATATTATTTAGTTGTAGTAAATAATATTAAAGCTAAACCTATATTACTTTGTATGTATGGAAAATAGCCAACCAATTATTCCCTCTTAAATCGTTAGTGAAACAGTTTACTGTACGATGCATGTGTCGCGTTACGTCTTTGCCTGTAAATCAAATGTTCAACAATCAGGCCGCTGTCCCACTCGTCCCAATAAAGATTTAAGCCGTGTGAGCCGTGGTCACTTACACTGGACAACTGTTACAAATTACAACGGTTTTGTAGGTTACCCGGTGAAGCTGCATCCCGAGTGGAGACATTTTCATTTGGTCAAACTAAAATGTGGTTTCATGAAATGAATTTAATTCCAAAGTAAACTGTTATTTCGTCAACACTCTACAGTTTGTATAATAATGTATTTGGCAATTACGACGATGAGTATTATACTAATCTGAAACTAAGATTAGAAACAAAGCGAATTGGGAGTGTTTGAATCCGAGCGCTTTTGGATGGATTTCTGCATTTGCTTATTGAGTTCTACGTAAAGCAGCTATTAAAATATATGACAACATCACACGTATATTTTAATAACCTTTTAAGGCCGCTATAAATGTTATGGAGTCTTATTTAAAATTGAACATTAATAGTTATTGTTAATGAAACAACAGTCGTTAACTACGCGATGCACATGTATCTATTTATTTATTTATTTTAAACTTTATGCACATCAATAAGTACAATGGCGGACTTAATGCCTAAGGCATTCTCTACCAGTCAACCATGAGGAGGTGCAGAGACAATAATGGTAGATGCTTTAGAATTTAAAAAAAAAAGAAAGTACAATCTATAAATTTACAATCCTAATTTAATGTTTATTCTAATAATTATATTTTAAACAGGATAATATATAATGTAAATATACTAAATATTACTATTACATAATATAAATAATATATAATATAATATATTAAATACATATAATCAGGTAATATACATAATTTAAACGTATATATATAATATAATATATAGGTACACGATATCATTTAATTTTTTAATGACTCTGCTGATGATTCTTTGTACAGAAGGTTCCGTACTCTAGCTTTGAATGCGTCCCGTGTAGTCGACATCCTGATCTCGAGAGGGAGTGCATTCCAGATAAGGATAGACTGAATATAGAAGGAAGAATGTACTAAACTAGAAGTATGAGAAGGACACAAGAGAAGGAGATTATTAGAAGATCTGAGATTCTTATCATGGCTAGAACAGAGATATTGAAAGTGTGGTTTTAAATAAGTAGGAGAATGAGGCGAGTTAAGAATAGAGTAAAGTGTAGTTAACGTACGCAGACTTCGACGCTGCCGAATAGGCAACCATCTTAACTGAGAACGATAGGAGGAGATGTGATCGTATTTACGAAGATTGAATATATGTATCGTGTCAGTATTAGCCAGAAAATCAAATTTTCAACAAACAGGCCGCTGTCTCCTGTCTTATTGGAATAACTTTAAGCTGTGTGAAGTAGAAATTACATTAAGGTTTATGGGTAACCGGTGAAAATTTACCGTTGCAATTAATATATGTTTGGTTATTTTTTTACACATAATAACGAAAAATTAAAATAAACAGAGACGATTTTTACTCACATTTGGAATGAAGACCGTAAAAAATGGAAAGTAAATACAATGGAAGTAAAGTTAAATCCTGCAATTTAAGAACTGGGTGGCTTCTATAATATTGTTAAATTGAGGTTTTCAGTTCAACCAACGAACTGAACTGAACTTTATATTGAGTTGGTGAGATAATGAAATGAACTTGACCAAATGGGACGTAACCTACTGAGTGTGAGCCGAGTATTGTACTTAAGCCAAGGCGAGCATTATCATTTTATATTTATTGATAACACAACGTTATTAATGCCTATTCATATTCATGTAATCCTCGATCATTTTATCTATTCCACCTGGCTGCGCTTTTCCGGCATGGGAGGTATAAATTAAATCAAGTTGTCAAAGGTCAAATCAGCATAATAAAGCGAGTGCCAATTATTTGCCTTCAAGCGAGACAGGGCGATCATATTATTTTGTAACAAAGGATAACAATTTAATTATAACATTCTGTCAATTTAACTTTATGACAGCTTTAATTATTGTATTAGCATTCGTTAAAATTCATACATGACATGTTAGATATAAAAATAAAATAAAAATATTTCTATAAACAAATTCAATTTGAGCAACATTTTATTGATTATATTTTCATCACGTACACAAAACTAGTATATAAGCGTTATATCATTACATTTTCCAAGTACATACTGAATATATTGATGTAAACAAGAATGTAAAACATATAAATATAAGTTTAGATAAACCTTACGCCACGTTAAGATAAACAAAAGCTCAATTCTAACTTTTTTTAAATTGATACAGCTAATCTTCAAGGTAGCAAAGATTTACAAAAATACCGCTGTCAAACAGAGAAGTGGACTAATTATCGTGACGCGACAAATTGAGTTAGAAGTGCCGAAGTGCACCGTAGATGTGTCTACGCCCTACGGTGCACTTCGGCACTTCTAACTCAATTTGACTTGATCGTCGCCTTTCGTAATATTGTATCAGTTAAGCAATTAGTGTCAATGCGATGTAAGCATACTGTGGTGTTCAAACGCACATAACATACCTAACCTTAAAAATCTTGCACTGCAAGACTGACTGCAAATAAGGCGCGACGTATCGCACTCTCTTGAAAATGCCTAAAAGTATAGGTGAAACCGCGGTCGACTAAAAAGACTAATATTACGCGACTAACACCCGTATTTCATAATTTGAATAATGTTACAAACTCACGTCAGTTTTACTAAAAAAAACCTTAAAAATTTTTGCAAGTAAAGCTACGCGTGTCGAATAAATACTGTTGAAAATCTTAGCTGCACGTCATGTTAGACAATTTCTACATCTAACTAAGTGAATCTTCTGCTTTACCACACATAGACTGTGTAGAAAGGCTGTCTGTAGTGATTGACACAGTGAGGCACGTTAACGAGCACTGTACAAAAAGGCGCTGTCGAACAGAGACGTGGACAAATTATCGTGGCGCGACAAATTGAGTTAGAAGTGTCGAAGTACGCCGTAGACATATAGCTTAATCATCGTCTAACTACGCAATAATTTAGCAGTAGAGCAACGTGAAGATTGTGTGTATACAACTGCATTTCTACTTTATAATTGTTTACACTTTGATACAGAAGAGCAATTGCAATAATCTAATACAATCTAGCATAATTCAAGTACACAATGTTATCATAACACATTTCTGTGAAACTGATTCACCACTAACGTATATATTAATTATTTAGACAAATGATAAAATTAAATGTAAAACAAGCAGATGTAGCTTGCTAAGTCTAGAGCTCATAGGTAATTAGTTAACGGTACTTCACTCGATCAAAGAAAATGCATCTACTGCCTTATCATTAGCAAAATACCTAGAAAGATAATGATGCATCAGTTTATCGTTAAAAGCAAGTCTGTTCAAGCCACTTTACCGTCCTGTTGACACACAACGTATTAAAGTTTGTTCCCAGTCAACATGCAATATGATAATGCACATTAAACTTCGCACAACAAGACCAGGTAGTCCAAAACATGTATAGTATATTCATTCGTAATGGATATTGATACTTTTAAGCCCTCTGACAGAATGATAAAATTTTATGAGCATCTACGCTAATTGTCATGACACTTTGTAAATCTGAAACCCTCGTAAATGTCAGAGTTGTCATTATGGACAATACACACCTTTTTTTATTTATTCTTGTAATCATGTACCATAGTGTGCATTACGCTTATCTATATCGTTAAACATAATGCAACTTGTATTTTAAGTGCGTCTGCACATTTAAACTGAATATATTCATGTAAATAACCAATTCTTTTATTTGCAGTTATAAATCTTTTGAAAGTCGTACCTGGTTTACATTATACCACTTTCAATCGTAAACATAGATTTTATATTCGATTCACTCAACAGGTATCGGTTGCATAATTTTAAAAATAGTTACCAAACTGCTGACATAAACCAGGATTTACGATCGTTCACGTCTTAAAAACATAGTTTAGTTTATGAATGCTCAAAACAATCAGAAATATATCCACGGCAAAATCCAGGTGGGCTTGAAAATAAAAACAGCTACTGGCCTTCGTCATATCGTATTTATGCCGGTGGTTGTGTGAGGAAAGTGAACGCGTTCTCCCTGGGAGTGACGCGACCTCACCTGTTCTCAAAAAGTCAATTTCAAGACTTATTACCCTTTGTTCCCGGACCCGCCTGTAAGGTGCTTGCGCGCTTTTATTGCGATTCTGCCATAATGTGATGACTGCAAACACGGTGGCAATTTAAATAGGTTTTGTTTGTGTTTTTAATTCTTGTCGACAGATGGAATGTTTAATCTATTTTTATTTTACGATAGAGTCGGTGTTGTCTTCACGATTGAAACCGGATCTAGTGCACCGATATGCAGCATTGGCTTCCTGTCATTTCTTTTGTCTCTGCAGACGTAGTGAGTTAGGTTTCACCAATTGGCAACGCTTTGCGTACACATTGGAATGTTGCAATATGTACGGTTCGGTTAGCTGCGTGCTAAACAAGCGAAGCGCGGCTTTCGACACGGGTGCAGTTAGCGGCCCTTCATATGGAGATGTCAGGCGCCGTGCGCGCCCATCGCTGCCTTATGGACACTTCAGACACTCGCAAACACCTTCGTAAAGCCGATGTGTTGTGAGTGCTCGTTCTGATTGTCCACTGAGGACAGCAGCTTTCAGATACCTTTAAAATATGAAATTGACATCGAAATAATTTGCAAAATCAGCTCGTTACTTTTCTTTTTTTATTGGAAAGATAAGACGTTTTACCGTATATTCAACTTGATGGCGAGCGAATCGGCGTGCGTATGGAGAGCCCATTACACTAACACCATACTTCACACGAGTTTCACCACATTCTTCAGTAACAAAGTGAACAATCGGTGACACTCTCTACTGCACGAACTCATTGAGAGTACCCGGAACAACCGTCGATTGTAAACTGGGAAGGAAACTACGGAAATGTTCACGTGAAGATTTATTCGTCAAAATGTCTTAAGCTAGGTTCAAATAAATCATCTTTAATCGAAATGCCCGTTTACATTTAATGTTAAATAAGTAGTTTGATACATAATATATATCATCTCATTTAGGTACCTAATAAATCTCGTAATTTATGGTTGAATTTAATTACATACGATACTGTGGTTATAAAAAGTAACAATATTTCGATACGGTAGTGCATTAGAATGGCTCTAGGTCATTAAAAATAGCAAAACATTGTAAATGCAATTCCGTAGATTTCAGTTTATTACAGTTTTTTTTATTACAAATAAGGTTTGAATTTGTAACGATTTAGTATTAAGGTTATTTTGATCGTATTCCTAGTAGCTACGTTTGTGTTCACATGGGCGCTTCTACCACAGAGCCTCAACTCTTGTTTAAATCAGATAGTTTAAGGTCTTGTTGTATGAACAGATAGACAGAGATCGTAAAATGACTTACAATTACTAGAACTATAAATAAAGGGTATCCACTACGTAAACAATGAGTCAGTCTGGTCTAGACTAGCGGTATTACTTGTAAAATCGATTCTGAACTTTCTCCGTAGCAAAAACAAACGCTCGTAGACCCTCTAACCAGTTTATCATAACAAATTAGCGTAATTTGTGCTTTAAACTTATCTGAGCACGCTACAAGCTACGTAGTTTTAAGGGATTAATTAAAGCTGCAGTGGAATAGGAGTTTGTTTTATTTGTTTACTGGATATGAATGTAATCCTAAAGGTTGGAGGATTTTTACAGGACTTAAGCACAGTAAAATAAATAAACGACGCAATCCACGTGAGACACAAATGTAGCGCTAAATTTTCAGAATTTCCCGAAGCTTGGTCATAATGTTCCGGTAATTATTGTCCAGGAATAACTTCGATGTGCAATAATGCGTTTCTAAATCGAGTGCTGTTATTTGCATAGATGATGCCCCGTCTAGGTCACTCAATGGAACCGGCCTCGACCTGTTTACCGCTCATGACACCTAATTTAGTTATTTAGAACAGTCATTCGAACAATCATTGAACGTACCGGGATTGAAACATTAATTAAAATACTGTTTAAATTATTCAACATCTCTGGTGAATCAATAAGCGTGAATCATAGCCGTTCAATTAATACCGAACAGAGGTCGTTAATCAAATATTTGTCTCGGGAATATTATATTAAAGCGCGATAAATAAAGGTGAAGTTAAGTTATGCGTTGGTTATTAAATTGGATTAATTATGACGCGATTAGCTCTGAGCATGGATATTATAAACACCCTTACAGTAGATTTAATTAAACAATTTTTGGAGCACGTGCTCACGTAATTTTCTAATGAAATTACTGCTTCTGTATGCAACGTGCATGTCTGAGAACCCAGTTACAAATTCTCTTTCATTTATGGGTCAACTCCCGAGCGCCGTGTTTTCATACTAAAGTAATATGGGTTTAAATTTAATATTCTTAAGATTTTATCTATTTTTATAGACAAATCATATCTTTAACACCAAAATGCATGTTTGTTCGTGGCCATTTTGTCGAAATTGTGTAAATCATGCATTAAGTATACAAATTAAAAAAAATAATAATTGAAGAGTGGGCGCCAACTAACATGGATTTTAATGTTTAATTTGTCTATAATCTATAATAATAGATAAAAACTTAATAATTAAAAAGGTTAACCCATATTACTTTTGTATGGAAAATAGCCAAGCAATTGTTTCCCTTTAAAGAGTACCACTTATATTTATATACAGACAAAAGTAATGTTGAAAAGGTTTTCCTTTTTGCAGTAAAATTTTAATGTGGATGTATTCTTTTAAATAGAGATGAGTAATAATTCCAGTATAAGTTTAATAGAAACTTCTCCATAGTCCAATTTATAATAATAATAAATTATATACTTAAATGAAGTCTATAAATATATTATGATGCTTTACGATATATTATATGGAAAATCTTAAAGAAAATTGAGCTCTCTATATCCAAAAGACTCGTGCTCGTTAAAACAGGATGACAACAAAAAATAAGAGACAAAGTTTTGAAGATCAGATTTCCTTGACAAAGAGGTACGCCAAATAAATTTTCCTTTCGTCTCCGCTTTCGAGGAAAATCGAGTATGTCTTTCGCAGGATACGCTATTAATGTATTCAGGCGGTAATTGATTATTCTGTTGTAAAACTCGTTAGTAATTATTATCTACTTTTACGACGGCTTTCCACGTTATTTTCTTACTTAACAAAAATGTGCGTATTATCTTTTTTAGCCTACTTATCTTTCAGGTTTTATTTAAATTCCAAAATGAGACAGCTCTCCTAAGCTTCTTAGTGAATAATTCTTAGTTTCTGTTTTTTTTGCATTTTATATTTATCTCAATGTTAAGACTAAACCTTACTGTCAACCTAGATAACTAACCAACTGAGGAATAGATTTTCATAATGTTGTGATATTACAAGTCAAAAAAATAATTTACTTCAAATAATCGCGTAATCTAGTTTAACTTTTAAATGATTGATTTCTTAGATGATATTATATATTAATGGTGCACGTTATCATGTAAGAACGTGTTCATGAGTAATTTTCTAAATAATAAAACTACCAATGTAAACTTAACAGTAATTTGTTGCTTTGCATGTTCTTTAAGGTAAAAATTAGGGGCCTACCTCCACGGCTAAATCTTTCTCTCTGACTCAATGGGATTCCCAATCGCCAACTTTTCGACACGAGTATTTCTACCCGTAGTGCCCATGCAAATGCAATCACCGCTCTGAAACGGTCTCGGTTAACGGTAATTCCTAGAACTGAAGCCGTTGATTACTTTGTGATTCACGAGAAATTCAACAATGCATGTTTTAAGTGAGCAAATAGAAACAAATGCCTACGTGTAAAGGATATTGTCAACAATGGGACAATAGCCAAGGGAAAATAGTATATCCAGAAACAAAGTCCATGCAGACTTGGATGCACTTAATTATGAATGTGCCACGTACTGGCCACTGGAGACCATTCCTGCTTAATTAAATTCAACTTTCATACAGTTCGGAATGATGGATGACTTTTTTGCCCCTTGACGTGCAAATTCCTGTTCACTTTATTCGTCGCCATTATCTTCTTTATAATAAAAACAAACATGGTCTGTCTGTATCAATTTTTGTTTTATTAATCTTCTGTTTTGCGAATAATTGGGGCTGGTTTTAAAAGTAGTGCGTCGAAGGACGATGTCTTTACATCTGGAAGTTTTTTATTCTTTAATGGACATGCGATGAGGCCCGCAACAAACATTATTGTGATAGCTCTTTGACTGCTCGTATCAGATACCATGTCATGTCTGAGGAATTGTGCCAACAAATCCCGAAATAACTTTTAGTATTAACATAAACAGTATTGAAAGTTCAACGTTTAATTTATAATTGTTGTATTCAGCTTCGTACATTCGTAACTAATGGAGCGTTTAGTTGAAAGGCAAAAAAAGATTGAAGATTGCGTACAAAAGGTTCATTTATATAAATAGTTGTGGCAATGGTTGTATTGATGTGCATTAATAGAGCTCATAGGCATCGTGCATGATTACCGGCACAATGCAGTCGTTTGTTATTTCTCGATTACCGTTTTGATAATGCATTTCAATTTATAGCATCATTGAGTACAGCGTCCTCGGACGTTGGCCAATTACCCCAGTTTCTGTTGATCCTTATATAGAGGTGCTTCAAAGACTGGATGGAAACTACACTATCGGCATATCTTCAAATATAGAAGTGTATGTATGTATGTATACGGGGCATACTAAAGACTCTGTATTTAAATATTTCCAATGCGCAGTTTGGTTAGATTTTATGACTGGAATATTATGATTGGCAACTATTTCGCAAAAAAAACTATTATTTGTTATGTTCGTGGCAATAAAACCTATTTCTGGTGCTCATTGTACTTGAATAATGCATGTTAATATGTGAAGTAATCTAAAAAAACTGTTATCTCACAAAATAAACAATAAAACTTGAGAACACGGAGATAAGTGCGAAATTACCCGTTAACTATAAATTAATCAATTTAATTAACATTTTATAGTAATAAATTTGATTTATTACATTTATATTGCGTAAAGAGAATATTAAATATAAATCATATGGCAAAGAAATGCCATCTGGACAATATTTTCTTTACAAATATCGATGAAACATGTGCGTTATAGTAAACAAACATGCAGATTTATTGATGAAGCGATAATTTCTCGATATAAATATGAATAATATAATGTTGACAGTGATTAGCCCGACATGCGGTCCTTATCATATTATTCTTATGCACCGGTGACTTGGTGACACATCCTGAGCTAGTCTCTTATCTGTAAAGACTTGTCAAGGTCGCTGGGGCAGTGGGAAACAAACATAGTGTAGGACTTAAGAAATAAGTACTGCAATAAAATTTGTTACGCAGATAAAGTTAATATAAGCTGCCTCGAAGGTCTAGTTGTTAGCGTATGCGCCTCTCACCAATCGAACCCAAAACCCGGGTCGGACGGAGTGTTATTTGTGAACTTTCCGTCAGGAAATTCACAATAGTGGCACGGAGTTGGAGTTGTGCCCGGTGGATGGCGATAGGCTCACCCCCTATCCAATAGCACCTAAACACAGGTGAAGTGTGGGTGTTATACACCTCTAACACACCCTTCTAGGTAATATAGGCGTAATATTATGTTATGTTGATGTTATCATATATTTTTAGGCCTAAGTTTTTATGTTCATATTTATTTTTAAAATAACTTTACTCTTGTATATATTATTCCAGTCCATTCCAGTTCCAGTAAATTTACATCAACTCTGCCTAACCCAGGCAGAGTTGATGTAAATTTACTGCCAAATTTTACCTGATAAGATAAACTTTATCTAATGAAATGCCTACTATTGCACAGTTCTAGCTCATGGTATGTCATGTGTCACTGGCCTAGTGTCATGGAAAACACTTAACACTACAGAGCCAAAAAAACATACAAATGCTTGAAATACTAGCTAGATTTATATTAACCATCATGCTATACCAGTTATTCTACGAGCGATTGGTTATAATACTAACTTACCGTTAATAGACCATGAAATACTATTTAATCTTACAAATTTATCACCGCACGTACTTTCCGACATGTGCACCTACGCTTGCTCATTTTAATATAGTCATCTTATACAATAAAGTTCGCTAACAAACCGTTCTAATGACTGCGTTGGATCAAATCATTTTACATAATACCGCAGCGGAAAAGAAAGTGAGCTTTTTCCTGTTTCAAACGAAGGCTTTTAATTGTGAGCTAAAGCGAGAGAGCAATTACTGTCGGCTAGCCGTTGTACCTGTATCGCTGATCGCTGTTGGTGGCCCACACTGTAATCACCGTGATTAGTGAACACCATTATTACAGCTCACCTTTCAGTTAGGACCCGAAAACACCGAACTTTACGAAACTTTATTGCTCGGTTCGCCTTTGTTTTGTTTTTGCATAAGAAACCAATTATTTTCGTGAAATTCTAATGTGAGCGTCGGGCCTGCCCTGCGGCTCACACGATGTCTCGGCACTCTTTTACGAGGCGTAAACATTGTAAGTTTATACCTCAATATGCCTGAATACATTTTAGAATGTACAAAAAATTGCCGACGTCGCTGTTGGGGCATTGTATCAAAAGGGGCGTTGTTCTGTATTACAATCCACTGCGTTTACTATATTGAATCTTAGTATCTTGATGCTTCCTTGGAACTTCCAATTGAATAAGTCATAAAGTTGTGTAGTTGAATGTACATTTCAATCGTTTTGTGTCGCCGCCTGGGTGGGATCGCCATGCATGCAGCGTGTTCGTTATCTTAGTACCGACCTAGCTAGGTGTATCATTCACGTGGGTGTCCATATATGCCATACATCCAATGGACAATAAAATCCGAATTTTATTGACATCGCAACAAAAATGCGTGACGAGGTGTATTCTCGTGACTACCGACGCTGTTTATCTGAAACGAGCGAACATAAACACTAACAGTTTACTCAACGGTTCTTGTAAGTTTCTTCATCTGATGTATCGTAAATTCATCATACGAGTACATTGAGCATAACTGCGCACGAAATACACATACAAAATATACTTTGCAAAGTTAAGAAAATTAACTGGAAAATCTAGTGCATCTTTTAATACTAAACTTATTCTTCTTGTTTTGGTAACAGTCATCTTGCTTGCCTATATCCTTCTACTTTTGTACTAGTATTATTGTATCCAAAAGATGACAAATAGATGGATTTTGTCTAACAATAAAATATTATTCCTTTCATACCCAAAATAAACAACCTTTCTCCCGGTCCGTATATTGATATCACACGCTTCATACGACAACTTTCTAAGAATTTCTCAGAAAAATGTGACTTCAAAGATCCGATGCGACCTTCTTTGCGTTTGACAGCAAGGCTTCCCATCTTCAAGAAATACGAGTATTTGAATGAGTTCTTTGTAATGCCAAGCCTTCGATTCGCTGACGAATGCTTATAATTACGAGCTGTTCTCAATATTATGTTCTATAATAAACGTGTATTGGTCAGAATAAATAGGCCAAGAATTTAGCATCGGCGATGCGCATAAGCAATCTGAGTCGTGGACTAATTATAGAGATGCTTGTCGCGATACCTGACGCCTGATCAACTATATCTCCTATGCTATAACATAACTGCAAGATGAGTTCAACTTGTGCAATATGTTAACCACGTGGTATATTTCTTGCTCATCTCAAATAATCAGAATACAAGTAAAATAAAACCCGAACACAATTCGAACCCAAGACCTGTCGATCGTAAAAAAGAATCAGATGCCTTATCTTAGAAATAATTTCACAAGTATTAAATACAGTGTGACCAGTGGTAAAAGTGCTATTTTTTTTAGCAATATTCACGTTCTCGCTACAAATGACATGAGCGCAAATACAAAAATATTTATCTAGTTGACTGTAAATCATGAAAATACCTATTTATGAACATGGATTTACCAAATTCATTGTAACTGAGAAGTTTATCATGGGTAAAGAGTTATTTTTAACCTTTACACCATTTCCGCTGGGATTTCCACTAGATAAGTCTGTAACGAATTGGGTAATTACTTACCTAGAATTCTAAAATAAGATTATCGCAATATTTTTTTAGGTCATTTCCTCATGGATTCCCGTTTGATAAAGACATTAAAATGAATTTGATAGTTACTTCCTTAGAAGTGGTACCTATATGCTAGTATACCTATACCTATTAAAATAAAAGAAAATATCAATCTGTTGTTAAAATTTGCCATCAGTCACAAAATTGCCAAACGAAAATTTTGTGCTTCAGATTTCGATGATAAACTTCTTCCATTACATTTCTTACGGAGTTTAGTATTTATTAATAAATCTTTTATAGGGCCTTACAATGCCTATCTTATTGTACCTTGCATTGTGATAATGTTAAACACACCCAGTCAAGAATAATTATAATATATCGTGAATTAAGATTCATGATCATAATTTTATTTTATTGTATGTCAGTCACGATCACATTTCGCAATCATGGCAGTTCTCGTTTCAATATTATAAAATATTTCTTCTACTTTTTGTAAATAACATCCTTAATTATATCCGTGTTCTGAAAGATACATTGTGTTTTAAACGGATTAAGTTCCTTTAATTTACTGGAATGTTTATTTTAAGAACAAATTACGCGCTCACATTTTTGGACATGCTACAATTTCGCTGACAGGGTAAGCCGAGGTGATGAAGAGTTCATTAAATAAAATGCGCATTTAAGAATAAAATATGCGCGTTTGTACAAAATTATGTATGTACACTTTTTAACTACGTGTAAAAGGAAATATATGTATATATTTATATATCATATATTTTATACCTACGTTCAGAATACTTTACAACTGCAATATTATGGAATCTGCTTTCTTGCAAGTGTACTTTGAACTTTTCAATTCTCTTAAATAGCATTTTAGTTGACTACAGAAATAACATTTCAACCTATTAGTATTTTAATATGTACATACGTGGCAGAAATGAAAAATAACTAAAAGCAAATTGAATGCTGTATTTATTTTGCTAAAAAAACATTAAAAGCCGCCAGTTTTAAAGCAAACTTTAAAAATAAATTGCATGTAACATAATATGAAAAATAATGTTCGCTAATTGTAGAGTGTGCACGATGCCTTACGATAACGCGTGAGTAACGAGCTTTTAAAAATCGTTTACTGCAAGTGTTCATCGCTGTACACTCTAAAAGAGCTTACACACTCCGTCCTATGCGAAAATGTCAGAAAATGCGAAAGACAATTTTTCACCTGAAAGTTACATACGATTCAAGACACTATGCAGATGTTTTGTGGCGATAAGTTTAGTCACACATTGAAAGAGTGACCGTAAGGGTATATTCATTTTTCTGCATACGTAAGTGTACATACATTTGTGAAAACCGTGAGTGTATAAATATTTTTCTGCACCACTCTTATACTTATAATTTGTTACTTAACATAATGAAGCTAACATTCAGATTTTAATCAAAGTCATTGTTTGTTCCTATTACGCCATTATCACAGTCGTGTATGCTCCAAATTGCAGATGTTCTAGATTTGTAAAATGAGACTGATTTAGCGTGTAAGCATTAAGTGTGTATACAAAAATAGCTTTTACTACTAGGTGATGGATTTAAAACGGCAAAACGCTACCGTTTTGATTTAAATATATACATATAAATCAAAACGGAACACCTTTAAATTAAAACAGTACCGTACCGTACCGGTATACCTTTAACGTTTTCAATCCCTGATGGTGATTGAATCAGATTCATGTGTCAAAATTTGTACCAGAATTGGTAATTTGAATCTGATTCAATTTCAACGAACATCAATCGTAATAAGGACGCATATTATTATATACATAATAATTTGTGGGGTATAGATATTGTGGTCTTATAATAACTTCGGCCCTTTTATTGAGAGTTCGTACCACGCAGTGCATAACCCCTCTAAGCGCTCTTAATTGAAACATTGCAGCTAACCCGTTTTTAGAAAGTTTTGGCTGTGCGCCAACAGCTGTTGTGTATCAAGTTTTGTGCCTACCCGGATTTTTAGTTCATAAAGGTCAAGGTTACAAAATGTAGGTGATTATTATTTAAGACAAGCTTCCGCCCGCGGCTCCGCCCGCGTGGTATGTCAATTAAAAGTAGCCTATATGTTAATCCAGACTATAAGCTACATGTGTGCAAAATTTCATCGAAATCGACCCGGTAGTTTTGGCGTGAAAGAGTAACAAACATCCATCCATACATCCATACTTACAAACTTTCGCCTTTATAATATTAGTAAGGATAGTCCTTCTTGACATCCGGTTGTAGTTTTCAGCAGTTTAAATTACTAAATGTCGTGCATTCTTTCCTTTCGTAACATTATTAGGTATGCAGAGAATATGAGTCGCATAATTCATAATTAAATTAATATAATAGATTGATAAAACGCCACTCGTGATAACAATAAGATATCTTTGATATATAACAATATCTTGCAATGTAAATGTTATAGCGCAAATATAGCTAAGTAATAAATTACTACATCTGCTCTCAATAACTATATTTTGGCGTGAAAAATTACTAGAATCCGGGAACAGAACATTAAAAACGATGTCCCTATTGTATGACATTGAATTTGTAGGCTCTCTGTCTGGGACGCCTACAGCATCCAATGCGCATAATCGTTTGCATGTTGATGTCCAGAAGTGCATTTACACGAATATGTGTAAAATATTTAGTCCCACCAGTTTACATAGTCGTAAATAACCGAATACATATAGTCCCGAGAGCATTTCCCGGTTTAACGACAGATAGTAAAGCCCACGGCGTTGACGCTGGCGGTAATCCAACGGGTTTATATTAATGGATGATTAATAGACTACGAGTCGGAAAGATTCATCATGCCTGGCGTCTGTTCCTGCCGAACTTCCCGAATTGCCCAACGAATTGTTTCGTAACGTTATAGCATTTTCAATTGTGATTCATTCCCAAGTTAGTGCAACGACACGATGACGACATCCATAAAAATTTACAAGACGAGGATGCGTACTTTGCAGAGCGTAGAGCAAATATTTTGCTCGTGACTTAAAGTTATGCATGCCATAGATGTAATACGAGTGACTGGATGTTTGTTCTCCTTGTCTGACTAATGCTTCAGTTTTGATGGAGTTAGGCGTAAGTGAGCTATGAGGTAAACACTGAAACTAAAATAAATCTTAACCTTGGCCGAGTGTACCACCTGGATTGGATCGTATTAATACCTGCTACGCATATTCGCCGGATGTTTATATGAAATATTGTTGCCAGATAAAAGTGGAAACTAGGTCCTAACATTTTAATGATGCCACATTTTTTTCAAGATATGCTATTGCATTGCGTGACGTGAAAACTCTTTAATGACCATGAAAATGTATTTATTATTTTATTTTGCGTCGATTTAGATTGTGGACTGACGAATTTATTATGCTGTCTTTAGATTTATACTTCTTCTAGTTCTCTAGGTTTAGAGATGTGCCTATGCTTGTTGGTGTTATTATAAATGTCAATAATCTAGGATAACAGGGACTACATAACTTGTGCCGCTTTGTAATATTCTGCATGTGTGGTGTTTTTTGTTTTTTTTATACTACGCCCACAGCGAACGAACGTGTAGTCCAACCTGATGGTAAGTGAAGTACAGCCCATGGACATCAACAATCCACAAAAGCAGATTATAGATGCGTCGTTGCAGCTCAGGACTACGGTGTTATGCCTCATGAGCCAGTAATTTCAGGGCCTGATCTCACCACCAAACCGGAACACAGTAATGGAAGCACTACTATTTGGCGGCAGGTTAAAGGTGAGACGGTGGTGCTGCCGCCCTCGAGCTCATTCACAAGAGCTCTGTGATAAACAATTCAAAGTTTTAAATGCATTTAAAATTTAACTGAATATAATGATCGCCGATTAGTCAGTCATTCGTCGCCTTATCGGCCTATGCCATTGTCGGCCCATCTCTAATTGGATTGTATGTCTATATTTAATACATTTTAACCAATGAAATAGCTTCCAGATTTGTTTTGTGCCCAGATATCCTACAGCTTACACTGTACTAATATTACATTACTAAAAGTTTGATTGATCGTAAAAAAGGGTTTGAAAGCCAGAATTTCATTTCAGGATTAGCATTTAGCAGATACAGAGACAATAAAATAGGTGGGCTTATTCGCTATTTGAGATTTTGGTTTCTTAACAAATAGTTTCTGTCAATTAGTAATTCTTTCACTCAAAACATGCATTTTTGACATAACGAAACCAAGGATTACTCTCCTGGTTACTTGCCTGATATTAATACTTACGCTTAAAAACTCATTTCGAAATAGCAAAAAATCAGAGTGCGTGTTATTAATAATGGCTTACGACAATAGGCAAAACTGAATGGAAATGACCAATTTGTAAATTATTAACTGATATTAAATTATTTCCTATTTAATAGGACGAGGAATATACAAATTTATCCACTTTTATTGTTGTGTTATAGTTTTATTAGAAGTAAAAATTATTTTGTTTTACAGTTTTTTACTGAGTTGTGGCGCGCACTCTATTAGTTAATGATGTTTTATCTGTGGTTGAAATAACTTGAGTCGTAATAAAAGGTTTAATGGTTTTATTAATAATAGCTAATCCATACATATAATAAAATTTAAAATTATAAATGCCTGTTGAACACATTTAAGAAAAATCAATAAGAGGAGACTAGAACAGCAGTAGAAGCCGAAACATATTTTTTGGATTTTTGTCTGCCTGTATAATTATGTTAATAATTATGCTCCTTACAAGTAAATAAAATAAATTTTGTAGATGAATTTGGGATAGATTTTTTCGAAATGTAAATCCCAAAGGGGGTAAATTAGGCAGGTTTCTCAATTTTGAAAGATATAATAACTCAGAAATATCGAACTTAACGGGGACGAAGCCACGGGCAGAAGCTATTTAACAATAAAATAATACTTTTTAAACTACATTTGAAATTGATGTAAAGAGTGAAATATAACTTCTACATTTTTAAAAATATATTTTTGCAGTGAAAAGACGCCATAAAATTGCTGACTGCCACTTAAAAAAAAAAGAAAAATATTTTTAGTATTAAAACAGAGGTGAAATTTGCGGCCGCTTACCGTGAGGTTTCGCCATGTAGCTATAAAGAGTATAAACACAAAATCATAAAAATTAAGTTTTTGGGCTTTCAATATTTAACTTGAACTACTTTTCCCGCCACCTCGTTTGCGTGGAATTCATTATATTAGTAATAGCTACGCCCACGTTTTGACCCGCATTAAACCTTACAGCTCCACTCCCGTGACGTTTAGCGTAATCTCAAATATCAGTTCAATATTCAGTAGATCGCGAGAATAAAATAATAAAATTAACGAACTGACTTTCCCTCGCGGATTTGTCTGCGTGGTAGCTAAATAAATTAAAACTGGATTTTATAAATAAGTATCGTTCATATAACTATAAATATTTTGGCATTAAAATAAAAACAGACAATTCAATTTTATTTATTTGTATTGATAAAAGCTTCTTGTTGACACCTACTAAAATGCATTTTTACTCTGTGGCAACTAATGTCTTTGACTGAAGAAAATTGCAACGTTTCATTACAACAAAAAGCATATAAATAGCTTTAAACTGAATTAAGAAAGTAACAAATTCAAACAATAAAACTCAAATTATTTAACTGATTATATCAAAAGAAAATTGTACATACTATAACAACAAACACAATATAAGTCATTATGGTAAGAGGTATTTTCGGAGAGATTTTCTCTTTCGTGTAAAACGAGTGCATAAAATTAAATAAAATCAGAATGGAACGCGATGTGATGGAAAAAAAAGTTATCCCTAATACAAAATAAAATATATCAAAGATCAAGATATTCTTTTAAGACAACTATAAAAACCATATATAAATGTGATTTTAACTCTTTGCTACTGCTATGTACTAGAAACAGTGAGTATGCGTTATAATTTCTACTTAGTCCTCCGTGACACGATGAAATTACATAAAATATCTCTCACATGTGTTGTAATGTTTTTTGTCTTTCAGGTACAATACACGAATATAGCACACCTATATTATAATAGTATTAAGATAAAGATGATAGCGGCGGGTGATTTCAGAGCTAAACATTTTTTAAGACTTAAGTTTCATAAGTGCAAGAACAGCGAACATTAGAAGAAATGTTCCTGAAATTCTGTGAAATAATAAAAATTTTCAAAACTTCTGATTTTTCTTTAATATATTCTTATTTCTCTTACATAATTATCATAGACATAGACACTACGTTACGTACATAAGAAATTATAAATGTAAACTCCAAATAAATTAATAATCGTGAATACAGAATGTAAGTAGTTACATTATCTGGTGCATAACCTGTATTGTCCCATTGTTGGGCAAAGGTCTCCACCATCCATGAAATGGAATGAATCAGGTTTTTCATTTTTTATTAAAGTATGTAACTAGATTTGACAACGTCGATAAAAAGCACTTACCCGTGTGCCAGAATTCATTAAAATTTGTTTAGTTTGGCAAGAAAGAGGAAGCCTACAACCTAGCTACATAATATTAATGTTTCAATATTTTGAAGATACATTATTTTCATTTAGTGCTTTTTATATCCGCGACTGGCATAATTCGTGCTACTTGTCATATTTATAAGTTTTCGTATGAAAAATCTCGAGATCTATGACTGAAAATAATATGACCTAAATTCTATTGCATTACGTATTTAATTAGTATTTTATGACATACATTAGTATTAAACAGTTATTGATTTGTTGTATAACGTTCTGAAGTAAAAAAACCTTTTAAATATCATTATTTTATCTCACCAAAGTACAAGAAATCACTGAGAAACTGCTCCATGACCAGTTTCCGATTTTGACATAAGAAATTGCGTTACTTGCCTGTAAAGCTGTCAAATCTGCAAGAGGATAGTAACTGGCAAGCTGTCAAATTTTTTGCCAAGCAGTTATCAACCGTATATGTATGGATATAAGGATGCACTAAATCCGAGATGAACCGGTTTCAAACGAAATTATTAATTGCTTTCGAAATCGACTGGAAATTAGTCACCTTTACGGAATAGCCATAAGGATATCAAAATTATAATTTTCAAAATCTTACTGCCACTCTTGCAACTACTTAACATAACAATTTAGTGTATGGTAATTCAATGTATTAACCTATCAGAAACCATTGTTTTAAAGATGTACAAAATTGATCACCGAGATAATGATTTTTATTGATTGATTAATGACCAATCGGCCTTGAGGATTATAATGACTGACCCCCATGGTGTACACAAGGTATAAAACAATTTTATTACCTTAAGATGGTACCTACACTCGTGGGCACCGTGTTTGCCGTGGTGACGTCATAGTACATTATCCACGCCCTGCAAGAACGGTCACCGTCTACGGGTGTGGCACATGTCTGGTACACGTCTACATTACATTATATTTAACATGCTTTCACTTGAACTATCGCCATACAAATTTTCAGCAAATTTGGTCCGGTAGATTTGGAGCTTATTAGGTACAAACGAACAAACAAACAATATAATATTTCCTTTTTACAATATTAGTAAACTTAGGAAGTTTAGTAAAGACTAAACTTTGGAAAACCTCTATTGTACACAGAATAACAAAAACCAAATGTGGCTCTATTAAGACACGCTTAATTAATAAATAATTACGTTAATAAACCTCGGCCTTGACTTTGTAATAAAATAGCAGTTTATTTTTAGCTTATTGTTTGCACACTCGCACTCTATTTAAAAAGATAATAAACTATTCATAAACACTAATTGTACCTCAAACGAGATCATATGGCATTTTATAACTTTAATAATAAGAAAAATCGAAAACAAACAAATGGGAAGACAGTTTTTGAACCATAAATATAAAAACATTGTGAGATTTTTCAAACTGCATATAACTAAAAAATCTTTCTTTTTTTACTTTGTGTACTTTGCATATAGATTTTTCAACGTGCACATCGTAGATCAGATCATCACGAACTGCCGAGATGAGATCGTTATCTACCACGAAATAAAGCACCACAAAACAAACATCATTAAAGTAGAGCGTATAAAAAATCATAACAATTTCCTTTTGAGTTTTATGTTAATATAGTTTACGCTGTAATACAATGTTAATATATGTATAGACCCATCAAGAAAAATGCCAAGTAAAATATTCACAATAAGTATCAGCACAGCCCGAGTACAAAAAAAATACATGCGCATAAAAAACGAGTGAGTCATTCTTACGCACGAGAACTTAATCGTTTCAGTTCAATTCATTGAGCTAATGAACCGTAGTAATTTTGGTGCACTGTGAAAAATGGCTGTCATTAATGCGGCTACTGGAATGTATGCACTCTAGTGATGCAATGAATACCACTTTTGCGAATACGAATATTATTCGGCGGACCTATCTCATATAACATCATGCCTTAATTACAGGATGGTGTGGAAGAGGTTCACATCAACCACACTTCACCTGTTATGTTTAGATCCGTCAGGTTGTAGTTAAATAGTGCCCACTATTGAACTCCATCCTGACAGAAAAATCCCAAATAACATTTTTGCCGCACCCGGGATTCGAACCCAAGTCCTCTCGGTAAGCGATACACAAATTATACCGTTAGAACAACGAGGTAGCTCAATGCAACATACCTAATAACAACATTGTGTAATTTAGTTTAGTAATTTGAAGCTATGGTCCTTTTATTGCTTCGACTTCTAATATTCATAAACTTGTTAAGCTGAAATCGGCATGGAATATATATATTAGTTGCATTACTATTGTTCATTATGTGTGCACTCGTACTATCGGCTGGTATGACGCCTTTCCCGAAATCGTCATCGGTCACGTTTATTTTGGGACTCAAAGCCGTAGGCACGAGTACGTATACCTACGTAGGTAGCTACCGCTATTGGTACAAAACAACTACAGACAAGAGGAAGCTACAAGTACGTAGGAACGTACAAACAACTACAACGACTGATGCATTTCTATGTAATCGAAACAATTCGGCACAGTTGTTCACAAAACACTTGATTGAAATTCTCCGGTCTTGTTCTTAGAGCTCGAGGAAAACGCAAGTTGTTGTTATTCAACGCATAACTGATTTTTAACTGCGTTTTTTCAAGGTAAATGTATATGTCTCAACTTTGAATATTATTATTGATGACTTCATTTAACATTTCTTGGGTTTACCTTTAATAATTCTACAAGTCTACCAATCCGCACTTGTCCAGCGTGGTGGACTATAGCCTAACCCTTTCTCATCATGAGAAGAGGCCCGAGTCCAGCAGTGGGACCTGTATTGGATACAGGGCTGGTATTATAATACAAGGTTGCAATATCGTTGACAAGCCACTTCTTTAACATAGTAAGTAAGTACCAAGTATTTGCATAAGTACAGTAATTATGACGAACCGATGACCTAACTAACAATCCCACTAATTAGATATGCACATTTCAATGAGCTTGTCGTATCAAATCAAAAATGCAATACTTATCTACAAGTATGCATTTAGTTTATTTACAAACAGTACAAAAATGCAGAACTTTTTATTTTATGGTTACAGATGTGACCTACTGTACAGTATGTTGATTTAAAAAACTTAACTTAAATTTTTATCACGTTTCTATTTCAATGAAAACGCATTTATCTTTTCGAGGATATCAAGTACAACCTTTAAGATCGTTACTCCAGATAAGTTCTAAATGTTATAATATTTTAAATCTTGGTAAAGAAACAATGAATTTAAAAAGAAGTTAACTTAACCTACTTATATTTACAAACTAATTTATTTAACAAAACTTCAAAATTTTATGGGTCATAGCTCAAGATAACACATTATGAATATGACTTTAAAATTAAAATTCAGCATCACGTTCGTGACTTTAGCAACGGGTGATGTTGACGTCACAAGTGCACGTTAGCCCTAAAGGCAGAGTTCCTAAAATTCTGTTTTAAAAATCGGATTTCCGGTTAATTTTGGACTTAAAAGGCAGTTTACTATCGGTTTTAAATAAGTAAAAACTTTATAAAAGTCACTATTTTCAAATATATTTGTATTATGTACGAACTATTTTAACTAAGTGCATTTTACAGCTAGCCGCTATAGTTTTCCTTATAAGTTTATTACATATATTACGTGTACCACCATGATTTTTTTAGATTTTTGGAGCTAACAGTTTAACTTTTTGAGCGAGGCGGCGCGGTGCCAGACTCGAACAAAAAATTGCTCTTTAAATGTAATGATCTCGTAAACAGATCTCCAAATAAAAAAAAATTATCTTAGCAATTCCTCAATGTTTTAAAAAGACCTATCTAACAATACCCCACTCTATGGGGTACCCCACGTTGCTTGTAGGAAAAAAAACATCTTTTTTTCAAAATTTAATTTTACCCGCTTTGTTGGCATAATTAATTTACATATTCATAAAAAAATTGGCTTTATAGCACTGACGGTTTCGACACTATGCCTCGGACATGGTGAAACGATAAGGGTTCCTTGGAGGACAAGGAAAAAAGGTTTGAAATAAAAAATATCTAAAAAATATACGCTATGCAGGCGTGGGTAATTGAAACAATGTTAATGAATAACAACATTACGGGACCTTCTCCTCTGATATTTTACCCGAGTCGTAAACCCTCGCCTTAAGTCACCGTTGTACTATAAACCGGGCACCTTACGTAATATAAGGGTTATTGCAAACCAGGTCACATAATAATGTCATTGTTTTATCAGTTGAATATTCACGTAATGCAAGTAGAGTGAAGTAACCCATTGTTGACTGACTCCCTGCCAAATTATAAGGCACGATACTGTAGATTTAATAAACAAGTGAGGCTAATAATATTGCTAGCAGGATGTTGGTGTACAATTATGCTTTTTTGTTGTATTTTAGCTTATATAGTGACTTTCATTTTCTTATATAGGTAAGGCGTTCAGGCCTAACTTGTGCCCCGCGTGTTACGTTACGTAGACTGAAAGTCTACGCCTCTCACCCGTTATATATTATGTAAACAAATAAAAAGTGTTTTAGTTAATTAGATACATGCATCTGTTCTAAATGCTAATAATATCATAAAAGGAAAAAATACTCTTTTGAAACTTACTTACTTTAGATTTTTGTAATCATCTTCACTGTGATGATGATTACAAAAATGGAATGTTTTACCCTATAATATATATATATAAAAGACGTCATCACACACTGGCGGTGTGCAATGTGCAAATACTAATTCAGCCACTAAGGGACTGGAAATTGTAATATTATGTTTACACATCGCTTCTACGTGAAGATATGCAGATGTTACACTTTGAAGGTTACTTGTATCTTGTATAATGAAGGAAACATGTGCACGCTAAAGCAATGTCATTTTATTCATTGCCGTACCTATATTGAAAATGTCTTAACCTGTGCCCCTAATTCTAAATTGTATCCGTGATACAAATAAATAAAATAGAAGTGTCTGTTTTTAATTTCAAAATAACAAATGTTTTTTTTAGTTGATATAGTTATTTGGACTATGCCTAAACTACGTTTAAAACGTTGGCACTAAAAACGTACAGCCATTTTTTTTGTGACGCCGTCGCCACATCATCATTAATCCTTCGAGCCGTTTCTGCAGCACTGGTGCCACGGTGGAAGTCGTACTCGTAAATAACGTGATATTTCAAATTTTCCATTTTGTAAACTGAATGACGTAAAGAAAAAAAACAAATTAATTATGATTTTAAAAGGACAAATGCATCAGTAAATAGCTGTTTGAATTCGAAATTGGAATTCTTAACCAAAGAGGAGATATTTGAGATCAAAGTGGCCAGAACGACAAATCGCCAATTTCATTATGTGGACCTAATAAAACGAATTCCACGCGAGTCGCGGACAAACGCTAGTTATTTTTTTAAATAACTAAGTGTGTTATGTATCGTGTGACATTGATTGATTATCTTAATTAACTTTTTGAATTGTTTCTGATAACGAATTGGTATTCATAAACTTGATAGCTTCTATTCGCGTTAATTTTCGTCCGTTTTCACCATAAATATGAAAAGTCAATTCACAGCCGTGAAATTATGAGTTTCGCGATCGTTTATAGGTTATTTTCAGGCAGGGGTTAACAAAAGCTTTGCCGGTTATTACAATAACGACTTTTGTTTCGCTGTTGGACGTTTCATTGGCCTGAATTTATTGCGATTACGACACCGAGCAGCCCGACGTGATATTATTAAACTGATCCTTCTGACATTTTATTAAATTCTTTGTCGATCTGTTCTACTTTCACTGATAGTGATCTTTCGCTTTAGTACTAACGTGTATGCCACTCAATACTTAAGAAAAGCTGTAAAAAGAGTAATTAAAGAGTAGTCCGTGAGAAGTGCAACACGCGGCGCGGACATAAACAAGTTAACGATGCTTTTGTGAGAATATCTACTTCCACAAAACTTGGTGTAAGTGCTAAAATGGATGAAAATACGATTCTGTTGAAAATTCCCTTTAGCACAGAATCGCATAAGTGAACTTTACCTTGTCTGACTAACTCGGACAAAATTTCAATATACAATCAAGCGGTCTATTGATTATTTTGTTATTCCTCTAAAGTTCTTCAAATGAGGTATTCTTCTTCTTTCGTGTCGATGGCTGCGGCTATATTCTATGAGCCCAGTGCGTGGCCACGCGGATAACATTTGCATCGGCTTTCATGAGTGAAGGAGTTATTAATAGTTTTATATAAGGTCAACCTTGCTGTTGCAAGCTTTCTTGCCGATACTTTTTCCCCCTCTGAAATAGTACAAAACGCTCTGGTACATAAATTCATCTGATTTTCTCGTCAGCATGATTGGACGTTAACAGTTTGCATGTTGACAGTTCAGAATTTAAAACGTACGCACGTTATGTGTATCAATGTTGTAATAGTATCGTGCACCAAACGTGCATCACTGTCGCCATGCGGTCGCCTAAATACCGCGCGTTTTCGATGAAGCGAAACTAATTCAGTTAAACTCCACTTGTCAACCAAACACCGCTTTTCATGTCACTGCTAGACTAGCAAATGTCACGTTGAATATAACTATTTTAAACACGTCGAAAATGCTTTAATAGTTCGTAAAATATTAAAGGCTTTTAAACGTTTGCCGCAACACATTGTTTCATTGATCTTTGAATATTCATTGAACAATCTATATAAGATTTGCTTTTGTTGTTACTAAGCATATTGCATCCAGCTGGCATTGGATTTATTAGGTTTTATGTAAAAGCTATTTATTTCTTACTTATGCTCATAACTAATATGGAGAACCTGGCTTGGTTCAGGTCTAGGAAAAACATGTAATTTTATTCACTTCGATGACTGATTGTATATATCAAAGGATAAATTGAGCATGTTTAAGATTAAAATGCAACGAAAACTTAGGTATGTTTGTTTAAAATAACTGCATTGCCATGGTCAACGAATATACTTTATCTCTTGAGACCCAAATTTTAAAGGTAGTAGAACCTTTACCTTAATCTATATACAGAACGCTCAATCTACTTTTTTTATGTCAGCTTTTAAATAGAGCTCAGAGAAATTAGCCAAGCGGAGGCGTCATTGTCGTCCTATATTTGCGTACATTTCGTGTCCATATTGTTTTTTTAGTCTGAGTAGTTATGTTATATATCACCACATAATATTTCTATGACCTTAAACATCTTGAACACATTTATCCCTTTCAATAACCGTTACTATATTTAGCGCCCAAGCTCTACGCTGTCAGTTAATCAATAAGTACTATGATTAAATCTTTATAATCAAACATCGTCGTCTATTCTACCGATTAATTCCATCCTGTTTAACGTTCTCATGTGTCAGACCACCCTGGCTGTGTTTGTATCCGTAGAATCAAATAAGGGACGTGTCATGATCGTCTGGAGTGAGCTTAAGCTAGGCATCTTGTATTACCGTTACCGCGATCGGGCGCCATCGCGCCGTTCTCCAACCACTGCCGGAGCACCGTGGCCCGCAATCCCGGCACCGTATCGTAATATTATAAATTGAATATTTATCACAATTCTAACATACTAGTAGAATGCAAGTTCCATATTAATATGCGACCAAGCTAAGAGAGTTCTCATTTTGTATGTCTATGTATGAATTTTTGCAACCTTCTGACTATCCTAAACACCCGTATTCGTAGTTCAATTAAATAGTTGAAAAATAAGTGGAATTTTAATCCATGATGTATATTCGTACCTACATTAAAAGTTGGTCTGGCAAACGATTTAAGCTCTAAGGCTCTGAAGGCTTTTTATAATGCTAGAGAAGCAGACACTTCGACGGAAAAGAGTTTTATGAAATCACAATCCGTAGTATATCTGGTGTAGTATACTTCAACTGTCAATTTTTTATTTGCAACACAACAATGACTGCCTAAATGAAGTGGTATAATATAACACATACCTACTAGCAACATAACACACTTCTACATCGCGTGTTGATATAATTTACGGAGAAATGCTATAATAATTTATGAGTTACATACTAAGACGTAGGTTGGACCGAATCGAATAAATTCCAAGAAATAAAAGTGTCTACATAAAATGAAACATTTTGTCGATAAGAGGTAGGAAATATGATTGTGAGGCGTGTGTTCCTCTAATAAAGGAATAAGAAAACGGAAAAATGAAGTGTCTGGCGGGAATAAGGTGGCGCCTCACGTCGGGGAATACATATAAATCGCCGGTTTACGTGGGCGGACACCATTGTCGGTTTCTACTGATAAACGCTAGAGATGACCTGCGCCCTCGAGGGAAACGTTATCGTGAGAAACTTGTCTACATAAAAGAAATCCGAAGTCAATAACGCATTTTTCATCTCTACTTGTCAATTTATTGTGTAGTACAAAGGTTAAAAATAAATACAAGTACCTATACATAATATTTATTTGGAACTATTTATTATTCATATTGCTAGCTTCAGGCAAAACGTCAATACATCCTTGTTGAAGTCTATCGAACGTTACTATTATTTTTATTGATGAATAAATTTTACACTTAAGTAAGTAAGAGAATTTAATAACTTATACTCCCAGTCACACAAAAGCAAGTTTTTTCTTTGATGAAAAACATGAATGTATCTGAATCGTTCGTATGGCATAAACTGCAGTAATGTTTTGATGGGATGTAAACTTGAATAGCGACAATTATAATTCGCTGAAATGGCCGGTGTCCCAGTTCGTGGACATAAAATGAACTAATGGACACTTCGGTGATAGCCCGCCCCACTGAATTGTCAATCATGACGCAATCACTTAGTATTAATTATTTTGCGTGATTTTACAATGAATATCATATTTGTAGAGAAATGGTGATTGAAATAGTAGTAAACAACAGTAAAGTAATAAGCAGCCTCCCTCAGTTAGACCACACCGCATTACCAAATAAGGTTGTTACGGTTGCCGGTTTCAGACAGTGTCTCCAGCGCAATAGTGAGATTGGACCGGTATAGCTACGCATTGATAGTGAATCGTAGAGCAAGTCTTATAAGGAACTCTGCAGAATACATCCGTTATGAAGAAAAGAAAGCCTAAAATGTGTTTGACAGCCCTGTTTATAGACAAACGGTGACTTTGTACAATAGAACAATTTTTCAAATTCGCAGATAGATCAAGATTTGTTTTGCTCTACCTCGATATAATGGCATCATTTCACGTTCGTCGTGGCTTTCACCCAGCATCTTTTACATTACGTAACTCTTCCTGGATTTCTCCAGTCATTAATCTTTGTCTGTCCTTACTGTTTTATGTCGTTCTATGTGAGTTTGTGGGTAGTGTCGCGCATACTCATTATTTCTTTGTATAGCTCCTACAACGTTGAAAGGCGAGCTACACAAATGCTTTTGTCACCTGCATTCAATAGATGGGCTCATTGTTTTCATTCCAGAGCAGTGTAATGTGAGCTTTGCTCGCTTGCGGCTGTGGCAACCTACGCGGGTGCAGAGTCCACATTATTCATATTTCTTTCTCCATACTATGTTTGTGAGGCAGGTTAAGGTTTGATAACAATTAGTAAGTCATTATCACTGAACGCGTATTTTTCTATCTAACTATAAAAACTTTTTAATTTATTAACTTTTTTTATTTACCAATTTTCGAAAAGAAAAGGTATAGTAGATATTCATCAGGCTTAGTATTTTTCGAAGTGACACGAAGTTCGGAAATGTCGATGCTCAATGTCAATAGTCTCGCCCTATTAGGCGAAATGTGGTACCTATATGATTTTCGGCTCAAACATTCTGGTAGATGATGTATTATGTATTCGCTTTACTGTTATATAAAATTCATATATTTCCTCCAAGTCGTTTAATGTCCGTGACCGCGAACGATAAATAGGTACCACGGCTTTTTAAATTAAGATAACAGTTTTATAGACTTCTAATAGAATTCGTGGCGTATTTCCTTATCTTTTCCATTTAAGTCAGTCGCTTTCTCGTTGCAACATTGCATAGACAACATCGGCGGTTCTCAATCACAAGTCGTGTTTGAACTTGGCCCGCGGTACGACACTGGGTCAATGAGGCGGGTTATGCGCCGCATTCCTCTAGGTATAAAGACAAATTAAAAGTCGGACTGACAACAAGAGTGCACCGAGATATGTGGGTGCATCCAGTACTACTAGTGTCCTTGCCGCCTTGTGAAACGATCAAGATTATTTTTATTGTTTTATTATCCTGCAAATAGACTTCCTGACTAGCTTAGTGGCAAATACAGACTAAACGTGCTGGACATAAATACAACAATGATATAATTTAATTTACGGATTTATACTTCACAAGAGCAAAAGCAATATCAATTTTAAGATATTTGCATTCTTATTCATTTCAACTAAACCACAACAAGAATATCTACATAACAAATAATATTCCACAAGTCATAATTCTAATTATTGATCGACCGCAATTATTTGTGGAACTATGGATCTATTCATCTATTCAAAAGCCTATGAATTATTATGTTTGCGTATGACTAATTACGTGTGAGGCGGCCTTACTATGAAATAAAATATGCCACAGGTTGTCATAGTAATAGTGGTAGAGAGTTAGGTACACGAAGCGGGGCTCATGATTAACATCTTCCGTGTGCAGGGTCAGCTTGAGGGGTTACGGGCTGACGTGGGCCCTGTGATTAGGGCTGCCTACACAACGGGTTTTCCCGAATCCGTCCTAGTTTGCAGCATCTATAATTCTCTACAAGAAGAAGGCCTTATAAAACCATGATACTTTAAGTACGGCATTATTAATAAACTATATTTTTTGTGATGCCAGTAATGAGTTTATACTGTTTAAGTATTTGAAAAATATTGCATAATTTGATTTGATTGAATTTAATTTATCTATATTAATTTGACAAACAATTGGACAGACAGAGCCCAAAACAGAGAATTGTGGTCGGGTATGGGGAGACCTTTGCTCAGCAGTGGGACATCATGGGTTAAAAAAAAAAGAAAAAAAAAAAAATTGACAAGTAGATTTCATACTGTCATCCTTATGCAGAGTGCATGGGTTAGTACTGACGACCCTACGACTCATCCTTCTGGCAATTTCTAGAAATTTCTATGTAACGGCTCTTGAGATATGTAATCTCGAGAATGATTGGATGTCTGATTGATAATAATGATTACAATTTTCATAAGAAGTTATTTGCTACTGTAGAATTAGCAATTAAAGTATGTATTTTGTTTTTTCTTACGATAGAGTTCAGTGAACGTTGTATAGGTACCTGTTAGTAAAAGTACCTTACCAGTTCTAAACGGCTAATTACAACAAATTACAAAATGAGAAGACACAATATGTAACACTACAGCAGAAGTAAAAGGACAAAATTAATATATCCTATCTTCTAACACAACAGTTTAAAACAATTCAGACCGGAAACAAACAATTCTCCGCACTATTTCTCTAAAGGTACTATAGAAACAAAACAGAACAAAACAAGTACTAGAACAGAGTACGATGATCTAAACGCCTAGTCAACCAATTCGCTTCAAGTGGCCATTATGTAATAAAATCGTTTGAATTAATCAATAGAGACAGTGGGTCCTGCCATATGCCACTACAATCGACTAACGACAGACTTCCTCCTGTATCGGCCTGCGACTCCTGGCAGGGGTGCCAAGTGATATACTGTGACAACTGCTCTACTTTCCAAGGGAAACGGTCGCAAATTTTGCTCAAATGAAATCTAGTTAACTTCTCATTATACCCAAGATTGTTCTATATCTAGGTAGATATAGTAGAAGTAAACTTGCAGCTAACTAGCTAGTCTAATTAAAACTAACAAACAAACTTTTTCTATCGAACTATTATGTCCTGTCTGAAATTCAAGCAAATGTTTTTTTTATATAGTAACCGCAAGTTAAAATTTAAACTTCGAACATTTTGTGGCCAAATTTGCAACTCGGTCCACTCGTTCCCTAGTGGTGCATTTACCAACAAAATTTCATAGACTTTTCATAGACCCGACAGATTTTATGCTGGCCAAGTTTCGCGAGTTTATCCTTTACAGGATGCCAGTATTTTTTTTTATTTGATAGTAGTATAAGTTTAAATCCCACCGGACCCTGTGGCCAACCCTGCGTTATATCAACCTGGATCCTGCATCCCGCGCCTTATTGTTGCAAACTTGCAATCGCCCGACATACTTAATAGCGATAAAAATAGACCGTCCACTTCTCACGATTATATACGCAAATAAATTACTTATATATTATATGGAAATCATTGTCAATATTGTCATTGACATCTCTATAAAGAGATAATGATGTTTGTACTAGTTATAACTTTTTAGGTGTTGTTGATCTTTTTTGGTATAAAAAAGTACTTGATGACACAGCCAATGATTACGTAATAGAATAAATTTAGAAATGCTTTTGTACCTGCTCAACTTGTAAATAATTCATAATTGATTTACCTATGTATGTAGGTATATAATTATGTGTCATATCTATTTATATTTTCGTCGTCACTTTAGTGTAAATAGCGTTATTAAAGTTCATTTTATAATAGAGCTATTATATGTAAATAATATAATTACTGGACCGATGTTTACTATTTTACAGTTGGCAGCGACTCTGTGGCACGATCAAAAGTTCAAGCCACCGCGGCACCGCCTGCAAGATTGTGCATTAAAAATTTAACTGCACTACATTGCTGTATCATAACATTGTTACTAGTTATATGGACACATTTGGGGACTTATTTGTAACTCATCGCATTTAAAATACGATTGACCAGTTTTACTAGTAAGAAAATATTGTCTTTTATGACTGAAAATAAAAGTTGTAATGTTATGGCTTTACAGTTGTAATCTACACCTAAATAGTTTTGCGGAGAATTTACCAGATGATTCTAAGACACAGTATAACATATATCACTGTATTTATATCATATATTGTTCGATATCTTTGTAATACATAATGGAAATACCTTGTCAGTCATTCGCAATAAATAAATATTAACATCACTTAACATTATTATGTCGCTCAATTGTCATAAATCTTCAATGCAACGGCATACATCAGCATGCAGTATTCCATTAAGATCAAGTACCTATGTAATAACTAACATATTAATTCCAAGAAATATCACCTGTTGTATAAAAATGAATTTCTAAACATGTGAAGTAAGGTTGCAGAAGGCCAGAAGTAGCTACCGAGGACGCTAACCAATCGCGAACCATGTTTACAAATGGATCACGTACTCGTACACTACTCGAGTAATATTCACTACCACAACTGTGCAAACTACGACCTGATAGAGTTACTCTTGATTGGGTTATTACCCTACGAGAAATTTCCTCCTATACGTCTCTGGGAAGTAAATTGAAATGGAGAATTAAGTGATGCATGACCCCAATAAATAATCCGAGGAATGTACACAGAGTTACAGCACACATATTTTAATCTCGCTTCCTAATCGCACGCGCTCCAATATTTTATAACATAATAATATATTTGATTTTATGATAGGTTGCAAATACGAATCGGTGCCAACTCGAGATGCACACACGCTTGTTCAATTGTGTAATTACGAACAGATTGTTTGTAACGCTTATTTTTAAAAGTAAACATCTTTCTGCATTGTGCAACGTCCCAACTGAAAATTGACACAAATAACAAACATACACTTCTTGTACGTGATCAAATATTATTTTAAGCTAGTGTTATTTACAACACTCATAAGGAATTTTGTCACGAACTTTAAATAAATTATAGTCTGTTAACTTTGAAAGAACATAGTTTTACATTCTAAGAAAATAAGCATTCCCGTTCCTTTACAACTTCCACACATAAAACGTATTGATTTATACATGTGTACAAGTAGCCTTCAAAATAAACATTAAATCATACGAGTAGCTCATAAAACAGTGTAAAACACGTCTGACCTAGTATTACTTCATCTCGTACCTTGAGATAAACTTAAACGCAAATTATATAACAATGCTGGCATTTTCCTAAAGAAAGCAGAAACATATCAGCAAGTAGTAAATATGTAAACAAATGCACCTGTGGGGTTTTCAGATGATCAGGTCAATTCATCCAATGAGAAGGCACATGTACTGCAAAGACACACCGTTCCCTGTGTAAAAATTGTTCAAACAAAATAGTAATGTGTCAATTAAATAATGATGTGTCGAGTACGCGCTCGCGCACCGGTTCGGTATGTGAGGCGACACGCGCTCCCCGTAGCGGACAATCAGTAACTGAACGTTTGGTAGAGTCGGACCAGTTATTATGCGCCCACTGATGCCATCAATAACTTCACCAACACGTGGGTCCAGCTATGTCGGACGCGGCGTCGTATCACACATGCACGGAGCTGCTTATCGGTGCATCGCCTGTAAAAAGCTCATGATTCATCAGAATTAGGTTTCACGTGTGACATCATCGCGCTATGCGACTCATGTAAACAATACGCCACTCAAGGATCTGCTTCAGAATTTGTGTTATTTACCGACAACCTATGTACCTGTCTGACGTCTGATACATGCATAAAGATCTCGTTGTAAATATTTGCCTTTACCAAGCCATGTGTGGAAAAGATTACTTGGAAATGAAAATTCCTAAGATATTTTTGCAGCTTATCTCGGCGGTTTACGCATTCAACTGGAATTAAGTGGAGACTCAGATGTAATCGCGTAAATTGGATCATCACGATCAAAAGATTCAATGTCAAAGTACTGATTTAAATATAAATACGTATAAGAAAATTATTTCTTACCTGACAGGCAATTATTGTAAATCGGGTTGTGGGCATGTTTAGGAAGCAAACTAAATTAAAAAGTTGTTTATAGAGTAACATATAGAAAGTTGTCCCATTACATAGTCGGTGGAGTTCCCTTTAAAGGCTAGCTGCTATATTTCACTAGAGTCTACCATAACTTTCCAGTGTGGTATTAACACCAAGAACTAGCATTACCATAAAATGCCACTTACTATAGAACACAACGTATACATAATGATATATTAATTATTTAATTGCTTCGGCAATTTTATAATTACTATGCAGTGCATTGATAAATATATTATTTAGACAGGCGTCAATTTAACAGCTGTATTAATGCATGTGACCGTATAAGGGGGCTCAGGTAGCTTTATGGGTGGCTGTTGACTTGCTAAGATTTATTTCTCTGTCCCTTCTCGGACAACGGTTAATAAAATAATGGAACCGATTGAGTGTTTTATTAAATACTTTAATGCGATGTGTAGGTGTGGTATTGAAAGTGGAAATGATAAAGGAAGTTAAGGTTTACTTGCGATTTTTTCATTCAAGTCGCTGTTTTATGTACAGTGAGCTACTAAAGCTGAACACTTCAAAAAATATTTCGAGAAATAAGTGACTTTGGAAATTTGTTTTTGTGCAGCTACTTCTGTTGTTAACTGTACCATAAAATATGACAAAGTAACTTTAGTACTTTGGTAGTTAGATAACTTTGTAGCTTAGGAAAAATTGCGGTTTGCCTTTGGACCGAAATTGGATATCAATATTTATTTACGGTACGAATGCGTCAATAAATATTTCGGGGTTGGGTTTCGTGATTGGCAGTAGTTCATAGTCACGTTTCGACTCTATGTCTAATCATGTCGACATGTGACATAGAGATCAAAACATTTCGGTTGTTTGGTTTATTTTGATTGAAGCTTACAAATATCTGACCGAATACAACCATGGCATTATTCTTGGTGGTATTTTTTTTAATTAGAGCAACACGAACAAATGTTTCTACTAAATAAATATCACGTAATAGTCAATTATGTTCTTATAACATTATACTTTCCTTGATATATTTACACCTTGTACTTTTTTATAGCAATACCTGTACTTGGTGAGTAGTATATTAAAAAATAAATAAATACAAGCAGTCAACCTGCTTCGAAGGGAGATATGAATCTTCGCCCTGTGAAGCTTGCAACTGAAATTTTCCTTCCAGCTACGTTCGTTAACTTAATTGTTTTCTTTCCAGACATTGCACTGTCTGGATCGTGTACCAAATATTTATTTTATATCTTTTAAGAGTTCGCGCTTCAGGCTACTTAAAAATTAAGTTACTTTGACAATATTTTTAATGAAAATTATGTAGGTGTTTCTATTTCTTTTTTAACTTGAATTAACGAAAAACAAGTTTCCTTAATTACTTTTTGAAAAGCCTCGCTCTATATGACATATTATTTATTATACGAGACATCATTCATTCTATTTTTCTTGATCTTATGAAATTCTTTACGTAAACTACGTGAAGCAATCTAAAAATTCAGGAAATAATAGTGTGATCGCTATGTTTTCCGGTAACTAGCAATACCATGATAATTGCAGCCATTACTGGTGTTTAGTAGCAAAAAATATAACATTTCCGGAAGATAGGACAGACTGTTGTAATAGCTAATATTTTCAGATCATTGTCTTATAGGAAATCATCAAAACATTCCAACTAATAAAAATACTACCATAGTCATATTGAATAACATCACTTCAACGCTCAAACGAATGTGTCCAACACTTCCTAATGGTTATTGGTAATTGCAGCTCATGGTCTATTGGATAACTTTGACTCCATTAATTTATTAAATAAATAAAATAATCGAAGTTTTCGAGATATTTAAAAAAAAAAAAAAAAAATTTACATTAGACAGAACGCCAGAAGCAATAAAATGGTCCCAATGACTAGGCCAAAACACACGTTCACTCACACAAGCACTCCCAGTCTCGGAACAAATCTTTGTGAATAACACAAAGATTGGTCCCGTTTGGTGATCGAACCGACAACACGAGTGCAGTGGAGAGCGGCTAGGCGACCGCTTAAACCACTACACCACACGTGCAGACAATATATGGGTTGTCTTTAGTGCCACACTGTTTTATGACAAGAAATTGTTTTTTTTTTTTTATTTACCCGAAGTACAAAATCATTTGCTTATACTTTATTTAACATATACAAAGGTACTCATATTATAATTTATTGTACACATCCAAAAATTAACATTAATATCCTAACTACAATTTCGTCAAATACTTGTAATATTTTAAATCAAATTTTAGCTCTGCTATGCCTTTTTGTATTTTGTTTCATATTATTTGCATACGAATCCATAGCTGAATTGGCAAAGCACTTGGGGCGTATACCCAGGGGGTGCAGGTTCGAGTCCTGCTGGATTCTTAATTTTTCAACTTTAATAAGATAAGATAAGATCATTTATTTTGCTAAAACATGGTACAACAAGGTCTTACAATTAAATAATGCTCAACATGTTTTTATCACATTTACATGACATGCAAAAAATTATCAATTCAATTTCAAATTAATTTAACATTATAATGTCCGATAATAAATAGAAACTAAAATATTACAATAAATGTCATAAAATTAGGATTAATAATAGAGAATACAAAATGTCAACAGGTAAAATGTCCAATAACTATTGAATAACAAAAAATTAAAAAAATTTATACAAATAAAAAAAATATAAAATTCTATATAGGCTTAAATTGATAACAAGAGCATATTATTGAACAATTCACAGTAACATTCCCCATTTCTCATAATCATAGCATATCATTCAAATAATCACATATATTGTAGTAGCATTTTTCAAGTAACAGATTTTTTAAGGACTTCTTAAATATATTTATGGGCAACTTTTTAATCTCATTTGGGATTTTATTAAAAATTACTGGACCCATGCATACTATGCTTTTGTGCAGTAGCGCTGTCTTAGAAGGATGCATTCAAAGCCTATAATTATCCCTTCGATTTCTTACAACACTGTCACATAAGCGTGGAAACAAGTTGCTATTAGTCTTTACAAATGTAGCTACTTCCATAATATAAAGAGATGGAAGTGTCAGAACTTTATGCTTAACAAACAACGGCCTGCAGCTATCAGTTTGTTTTATGCCAAACATTGCCCGTATACAGCGTTTTTGCATTTTAAAAACTACCTCATGATTAGTTGAATTTCCCCAGAATATCAATCCATACCTAAGGGCAGATTCAACGAAGCCATAATAAGCAGTTAGAATAGCGTCGGTATTTACTGTAGGTGCTAATTTGTACAGGGCATATGACGCGCTACTAATTATTTTTACTTAATCCATCAATGTGGTTTTTCCAGTTAAGTTGTTTGTCTATATTTAATCCAAGAAAGCGAACTGTGTCCGTTTCTTTTATGACATTTTTTTCATGTACTACAGAAATTTGAGGTCCTGTTTTTGATCTTTGGTTAAAGTGCATTATATTTGTCTTAGTTAAATTAATTCTCAAATTATTATTATCAAGCCAGGATATTACAGATGTTAATGAATTATTAATGTCAATATTATATTGTTTTATGTCCTTACAAGAAGCTATAGTTATGGTACTGTCATCGGCAAATAATGTTATAGGTAAATACAATTACAATACATTAATATTATACAATTTTGTCGTTAATATAATTTAAAAATACCTAACTATATATACATCAAATAAAAGAATAATATAACATTATTAAATAAAATAAATCTCGTAAAAAATGTAGTCATGTGTCAAAAAATATATCCGCTCGATGTCGACCGCAGGTATATAACTATATCGCACTCCGGTGCGAGACTGTCACTTATGCAAAAATGCAATTTTTCAGGAGAAGCATTTAAAACTTTGACATCTCAAAAAATACAGATTTATAAGAGTTAGACAAGATGAATAGTTTTTACTACAACATCAACTTTTAACTAACTTTTAAAACTAACGTTATCGCACTTAGTCGAGGGGTGCTTTGTGACAGTTATTACATATCTAACTCATTATTGCAATTTTTGCATAGGTAAGTGACAGTATATGTATATAAATGCTTATATTCATAAAAAACTGCGGTGGGATATACTTCTTGCGTTCCTATAGTATCACTAACGAAAGTTAAAATATTCTAACTACATTTTATAAAATCGTCTTACCTACAAAAATACCTTTTCAAAAAAGTATATAAGAAGCCTTTTGCCCTGTTTTAAGTCTAAAACTTTAGGTACACAGACCTCAAAAAGTTATTGGTTTCTAAGAAAGGTCTTAAGGTCTTAACTCAATCCGAAAACTCGGCACGACTCTGAGTTTTGAATTTGAAAGCGGCGACAAGTTTCACAACGTAAACGTAACGATCGTAATTCAGTTGGAATATTTTACCAACTAAATTGAGTCATCCGTGGAAGCTACAGAAGTTACTTTATGGAAAACTTTTACTTGACATACATGTGTAATTTATTTAGGACTATAATTTCCAATTTCTTTGAAATAATGATATATGTTGTAACTACATCTAAGTTTACCTGTTAATAAAATTAACCATTTTCGACGACATTTTCTACCAAAGATGTAGAAATGAGATTGTTTATGATTTTTACAACATATTTTGACTATTTATGTACCTACTATTGCTATTTATTCGTAACTTTATGATCACTACCACAGCTCTCTAACAGCTCCAGTAGCTCTAACAGTACCTTACTCATACAGTTCATCCATCTACTCGTATCTGGGTATCCGATCTTCCGGCTTTAGTTTACTTGTTAGAAGTTGCCTACCTATGTCGTGGACTCCATTCCTCGTCCAAATAACCTCGTTTTCAAGTTTGTCCTTCAAAGATTACATTGTTCAAGCACATTACATTACCTCTAGTACCCATTTTATCATAGGGCTCAATTAATTTTCTCGATGCGTGTAGCTCGCTTGTTTGTAGATTCGGGCTATCTCTTATCAATGTGGGTCGAGACAAGGTGCCGCAATATTTCCTTTTCGTGTGTACTTTAATGCATCCTTGCTAATGGAAACAAAAGGAAGAGAACGAACAATAAAATGTGATTTAAATATATCTGCAGTGGTATAAAAAAGCTTTTAAGATGTAGAGATTAACTGCACTGATTAATGCAATTGCATTTACAGAAGGTTGGATAAAAATGTAGAAAATCAGAAACATATATATGGAAATGATGGTTGTCTGGCTGTGAACGTCTGTTGCAGCAGTGGAAAATCAGAAACATTATAAGTAGAAATATTTTTTTTAAAACATGAGCCTATGTTCTGACAAATGTCTATAATAAAACATTGATGAATTGCCTAAAAAGTTAAATGATGGTGTAAAAGGACTGACCTAGATAAAAAAAAAAACCATACGTCTCATTGTATGGCTCTGAAATTTGGACAATGTAATAAAATCATCAAACTTCTGTCTGTACATTAAAGATATTTAAGAAAAATTAATACAAAATAACAGCAGTAGAAGCCAAAACCCATTTTTTTAGATTTTACGCCTTATCCAATTAACGCAATTGAGCTGGGCTAATGCTTTTTTTGTAAATGTATCTCTTATACTATACACTATCCATATAATATCAATAAGTATAATGAATGACCAAAATTTTCCTAATTTGAAAATGTATGAAAAGTTAACAGCGAAATTTAATTTTTATGAGTTGGCACGGGCACCCTTGATTCCCGCGAGCACCCACGACACGGAGCAGGTGACTGGTGACTATTAATCTCACGTACGAACTTGATTACCGTCACCAATGGTACTTTAATCGCTCCCATTTGGATCGTTTCCGTTCCAACGGGCTCGCTTAAATTCCACACAAAGTTATGAATCATCTATATTTTTACGATTCCTACGTTATTACGGCAATAATGTCGACTTTTAACATTATTCAAAAGTAGCGTATAGCGAGAGAAATTGTGAATCTTGACACGGGTATTGTTTTTGAAGCCCGATTAACGTAAATGTTATTATAACAAATATAAATGGAAATTACTGAAAAATCTTTTATCGTAAACAATTAATAATTGTATTTATAGTCTGCGGTATTTCCACCGTATTCAGGATGAAAAGTACTACTGGATAGGTAGCATCGCATCTAGAAACACTTTTTGGACGCATTGCCTGCTAAAATGTATTGTGTTAAATAACTCAAAACTCAAGTCAAGAGTTATGATGTCATGTTGTTTTATATTTACTTGTTTGTCCATTTGATATAGTATGTTAGTAAATACTTACAAGACTTAATAACTAGGTACATATACCTAGTTCGTCTATCGACCGCCACTCAGCTTAACCGCAAGTTCACTTTATTAATGAAAATGAATAATACATTAACTGCAGTAGTGGCAGTTTATTAATTAAACTAAGTATTATTCTAATTATTATTGTAATTTCCTGTTGGCTTCATGATTGTTTTCAAACCACTCTTCATTTGTTTGTAGGCATACGTTTCAGCCACCATAATGTTATTATAATGTTAATTAAGTATAATGACATAAGCATTTGTAAGTAAATATTTATATTACATTACATAATATTATAATCTTTACATAAGAAATAAAATATTATAATACATAAACAGCAACTCTTTCCCCAAATGTATTTATTGTCATGTTTAAATTGCTGATTACTACTGAGAAATAATTATTTAATAATTACCGTGTGGTGGATCAAAATGGCGCAATTTATTTAGCCAATGTCATTGAAAATAATTTTTTTTTTTTTTTTAAAAAAACCTTTTATTTTTACCTTACGGAGGAGTATGATCACTGTAAAACAACCAACCTTTCCATATTCGAAATAAGTTATTTTGTCCTATTTTGTTTTTTTACAATTGATCTGGATGCTACGAATAATAAAAGTAGTCTGGATGAAATGTCTCTACTGAGTTTTTTTTCTATTACAAGTTGTTTTCAAAAACTATCTCATATAGAATCTTATGATCTTGTATAATGAGTTAAAAAAATAAACACCAAAAGGATTCCTACGCCGAGTCTGGCGCCGTGTTTATGACTTCATTAGCACCTATTACCGAATGTACATAAAAACTGTAAGCTGCATTGTAAGAGGTAATCATCATGTACGTAATACGGCGATGAGCACATGCCTCACCTTGAACGGGGTCAACTACAGAGGCAGTCAGATCTAAATAACATTTCATAATCATTACGAGCAAATACACAACTCTAAATCACTTTACGTATGATAAATTAGGGGATAAATCAAAAGAAATTAATGTTAAAGAATTGTATTTAACACGTGCGCTGTCGACTGTCTATCGCAATCTTAACTTAAAAATCATTTTAATTCTAGAAAGCAGGAAAAAAATGTATAGTCGACTGTCTATCGCAATCTTAACTTAAAAATCATTTTAATTCTAGAAAGCAGGAAAAAAATGTATACGAGAAAATTTTAACTAAGAGACAAAATTACTAAGAGTACTTTATTTTATTTAAATCTTAAGCGGATTACTTAAAAACGGTTGATAAATTTCATTATTAAAATTTGCCATTAGAACAGCAAATATTTATCATTTCAGTTTTCTTGAACAAGGAAAGCAAAATTGTTATAAATAATAAATAATAATGGCAGCCCTATATCGAATATATGTCCCACTGCTGGGCTCGGGCCTCTTCTCATGATGAGAAGGGTTAGGCCACAGTCCACCACGCTGGCCAAGTGCGGATAGGTAGACTTCACACACCCTCGAGTACTTTTAGGCACTCTCAGGCAAGCAGGTTTCCTCACGATGTTTTCTTTCACGTTAGCGAGCGATAGTTTATATGATAAATACACACTAACTTCGAAAAGACAAATCTTAACGATTTATTGACAGAGGTGTGTGCCGTGGGATCGAACCCGAGACCTTCAACTTAATAGTCCTACGGTCTCCCATTCGGCTATCGCTACTTTTTATTTTGATATAATTAATTTTTAGTAACTTATTTTTCATCAGTTTACTAGTTCCTTCTCCTATTAAAATTTCGATACAGTATTCTTCCTCCAATTCCAATAGCAAGATTGTTACTTTTTACAAAAAGGTCTTATAATAGTTTACTGTTTGCAACTTACCACAGATTAGCACTACATAGACTTGCAAAAATTTTACCATGCTACAATTTATATGAAATGCGTCTGTGTGAATGAACTCTTGGCGGCTAAAATATCCAGAACGAAACAAGACAAGACAACAATCATAATTAATTTGACGATGATAATGACTTTGACAAGATTTATAGGCCCCATATCCAATAATAAACAAACATTTTCAATTAACTGTAATCCGTTTCGGTCACGACTAAAATTGGTTTGAAACATGACCTGATTGATCCTGGTCAAGTCATTAATGAATTTATAACAGGTGTATAACCACACATAGCCATTCAATTTCGTTGATGTAGTATCGATCACATAGAACTGATTTATGACCGTATTCATACAAGGCGGCGAGATAACATCAACTTCAAAGGCGGCAATTACCGTGATAAATGACAATTGTCTTGTCCTTTGAGGACAATAAATACTCCATCGGGCTCGTGCTATATTATTTCTCGCTGGTAATATGATCATTAACAACTATTGTCAGGGACCCTACATTGATATTTGAATTGAATTGCTTCCACAACTCCCACTGCACTATCGGCCAGATTGATCAGCAGATAACTCGTAGATAAAATGATGCCGCATTAATGATTGTCAGTCAACACTGGCGCCGTGAAATTCAATTACCAAGAGTCCTAAGAAGGTCTTTTGCAATCATCTCCTTGTTATTAAAGTGCATTTATATATACTTAGCTTCACATTACAAATATTTATTTCTAAATGTTACTCATCATCCGAGAGCGTTTTCTTAGCCATATTTGCTTATTACCACAAAACTGTGAGTAAAGGGCCTACGCAAATAAACGAACGGAAATGTAATCAAAGTGTAACATTGAATTCCTTAACTATGCGTCCGTCATGAGGCCGGGCTGGGACGCTCCATAAATAGTGTTATACACATAATGGTTAGATGAAGGTGTGCGTCATCGATACAAAGAAGGTAGCGTGTGTTGTTGAAGAGAACCATAGATGCCCACTCACCGGAGTCCACAAATTCCTTATGTATTTTCGTGCTCCAAGACTCAGAGACCGCATTGTTGTGTAATCTTTAAATTGGCTATGGCGTTCCGTAATTTAATTATTGTGCGGAAAATAAAAAGAAAATCTTGTTTCACTGCACAACCCTTAATGAAGAATAAATAAATAAATATATAACATAAAGGTGGTTGTTCAGTTTAACGTTGTGGCGCTAGAATTTCAACGAAACGACAGACATGAGTTACGAATTATAGTATTATCAGGGATGACATCCATATTGTCTTATTTTTGTAATTTCCTGTCGTTTATCGGATGGTTGGTCCAAGAATCGATTGGAGCACTTGACAGTAGTCGCCTTCGGCGCAGCGCGGTGACTCCTCGTCTCACCAAGCGTCGGCCGCTGCACAAACAACCACTAACAGTGATTGACACCACATTAATACAAGCCAGATGAAATGCAGATTTTCAGTAAAAGTGATCTCAGACGGATAAACGAGGAACGCAAAACAATTATAACTTTCGTAATAGATACGATAAGTTTTGACGCATACAAATTGTTATTTACGGCTTGAGAGTCTATTTCAAAATATACTTCGGTTTCAATGCTCATTTGTGTGGCGCCAAATTTCAATTATCTGAAATGTTTAATTAAAATATATTTCATTTCTAGAAGTACAGTATTAATAAACAAGTTTTTGGTGCATGAATGACACAAGTCTTCGTCGCTCTACGGTTGAACCTGAACTAAACAAAATTATAAGTAGTTACTACTAGAGATTTATTAGACAATAGAGGCGCTCGTGGCTAAGTCGAAGCCTCGTGGACCGATCGATAATGCAGGTTAAGCAATGTTAACCACGGTCGGCAATGTATGGGTGACCATCTTTAACATAACGAGATTTCTTCCGTGCCTCGGCGAGCACGTTAAGCCATCAACCCAGGTTGCCATTCAAACATCTATGGCAGTCGTTACGGGTAGTCAGGGTCCAGAACGTCTGACAACTAGTCTCACAAAGACTATAGTACTAACTCGTAATGAGTTGTGTAGGTATGACGGCAGTCGCTCCACGTAAAATACTGATATTGAGCTTAATCCGTTAGACTAGAAGCCAACCCCAAAGTATAAATTTGTCGACCCTAACTGGGAAAAGGCTTGGAAGATGACTACAATACATTTATTTATTCCCACTAAAAGTTACGATACCGCAAGCCAACATTAAGGCATATTGTTAAACTTAACGATAATGATAAATATTTGGCACGTAGTTTGGTGATTCCATTAAAGAGGATGATCCTATTGAATATTTTTTATGCTCCATCTAGGTTGTACCAAGCGACCCTTCCAGCTGCTTTAATGTTATGATTGTGGATGGATTTAAAAAGAAACAATTGCACTTTGACTCTTGAAGCTATAAGATAATATTATTATACTAGCTTTTACCCTCGACTTTGTCCGTGTGGAACTCGCTATATTTAGTAGTAGCTACTCCCGCATTAAACTAATTAAAATCTAATCATTAGTTCACGAGATTAGCGCAAACAAACAAACTAACCTTCTACCGCGGTTTCGTCTGCGTGGTAGGTACATCAATATAAAATAGCCTATGTTACGCGTCTTGTAGTCAGTTACCTGCATATTAAATTTAATCAAAATCGGTCTAGCCGTTTAGAAGATTACTCGATACAAACAGACAGACAGACAGACAAAAATTTTAAAAGCTGTATTTTAGGTATAGGTATCGTGCAAATAACTATATCAACTGAAAGAAACATTGTTATATTGACATTAAAAACAGACTTTTCAAATTTATTTATTTGTATTGAGTATTGATTGGTATATTATACAAAGAGATTGTAGATGATTATTTTTCAGACATATCTCTGGGTACATACATTGAGATACTTCTATAATTAATCTTGCAAATAAGTTATGACTGTTACAAGTATCTGTTAGCCCACTACTCAGTCTAGTTTTAATTTAGTCTCCAAGGTTTCCTAGCGTTTATTAACTAGGATTGGTTACGTAAGCCTTTAATACGATTACTGCGCTAATCCTCTCAGTCTTCAGTGAACACAGTTCGAGAAAATGCGTCCCACATTGCTGTTGTTTGTTCTTCTATAACTATAGAAATGCTTGTGTAATATCCTTATTTGTTCATAACTACGCGTACGGATATGTTACATACACCACTTCGTATAACAAACCACAACTTGGTATTGTTACCATTATTACCAAACATTTGCAGATCCGATGACATAATTATGGAACGTTTGTACAGAACCAAATACAGACGCAAAGCTTTGGCCTAAATTGACTCGTGCCGGCTTTTAAATGTAATCCCCGGTTTTTTGTGGATTTGCCCTGTCCGTAACGACTGCCATATACCTACCGTTAGGTCGACTGATTTGAAGATTTATGCTCTAACATACGCAAGTTGATGAACAACGTGGTTTTGTAATAAATCTGACACTATTTTGTTTAAAACCATAACTATCGAAGCTCAGTTATTTCAAACGAGTTCACAACGCAAATTATTTTAACCTTTTTTTTTAAGTTACCTGGGATGTCTGATGATTCGTGTAATTTAAATGTCACGCTTGAATAAGTATAGTTAAACTATATTGTTTAATAATGCCTGACCTACAAACACCCTTACAACGAACAACTTTGATATTATTATTAAATCGCTTGTATCAATATATATAAACGTATATTATGAAACTTACCCTTCAAAGGTGATAACAATACCCAGACAACAATGGGTAAGGTACTATAATTTTCAAACACATGTCTTACTATACAGTAAGTTGGTTCTATAAAACATATTAAAATGACGTCGTCATAGTACGGTATTGATTATTACGTATATATATATACGTTATTATTTGAAACAATCCCCTTTATAAATAACAAGTCTAACAAACAACTTAATAAGTTTTAATTGATCTAATTTGAGTGATCATAAGCTAAACTTAATCATTAGGCATGTATGTACAACTAGAACTTGAAATAAAATAAGTAAAGACCCTAATAAATCATCATATTATTATTCATTTAAAATAAATTCATCTTATAATTTAAAATAAAATTAAATACAGTCGATAATAATAATACAAACGTCAACAAATAATTTCTCAAGTCGGTTCAGACGTCTTCGAAAAATCGGCGAACAAAACATAGAAAAAAAATACATTCGAATTGTGTTGATTACTTCTTTGAATATTTAGGCCGTTTACTGTTTTTTATGTTATACACATATGAGGCGAGACGTTGAATATTACTTAAGCATTCTTTGTAATTGGAGTCTTTTATTGTTTTGTTAAATTATCCTATTTATTTTTGAAGGCGGTTGGAAAGATTGACAGTATGCCTAGAATAGTTTTCATAGTCAACCTTTTTTCAACTTAATTGTCCTATGCAATTATGTGTTTTTACCGGCAGAGTGAAAATCTTTCATTGAGCGAGAAACCACTGGCCACTTAAATAGCAAAATATTTTCAAAAAATGATTTGTATCGGATGGAAAGTAATTTAAGGGTCTAGAAGAAATTGATGATCCCTAAATAAGAAAACTAACTAAAAATATTAAATACAAAAAAAAATAACGTAAATTATTATTCACCCTTGTGGAGAGCTGATTTTACAATTTCAAAGTTAATATTGCAATATGAGCATATAATTCCACTTTTTCTACAGCCGTTTAGACAGTCAAAACTTTACCGCCAACATATTCACTGTAAACTAGTGTTATCAAACATAAATTGTAAAATTTTAGAATCAAAACATTTAAGTTTTAACATCGTTTACAAAAGTTTTATATTTTGAAGAAAAACTAAATTAGCTTTACGAAGAAGACTTTATTCTTCACCTATAGGTGAAGACTAACACCTAAAGACTTATTATAATAAGTCTTTAGCGTCATTTAACACATCGCTATTTTAAAAAAATATACTGAATTTAATCAGCCCTGCATTCATTATGCAGCAAACCACCTATATCGACTATCACAATCAAACAGAAATAGAAGCTGATTGTGCATTGAAACTGTGCCAATTTCTTCCACTTTTGCTATTCGGTAAACTTCAAACTTTAGCCTGAGGGCCATTGTGATTTAAACTTTACTACTAATAAAATTAAATGCCGCATCGACTTGGGCAAGCGAAGGCTTTTCACAAACTTTTTCTGACTTTATATAAAATAGGTTGATATGACTCACAAGTCATAACCTAATTATACAAAACACGTTTAAAAGATTCATTCTTTTGCAAATCGATCAGTTTTACGATTAAGCTTTATGTTTGTAAGGAATACAAAACCAGCTCATGAAATCATCATAAAGACGGTGTTAAAATAGTAAAAAGGTCACCAAATATTATCCGATAGTAGAGTTGAGTTTTATCATTGAGAATAAAAGCTTGGATAAAATCCTTATAATTTTAACTTGCAATCGATCGTGGTTTATTCGCTTTGATATAGCTTCAAATACTTGTCTCGAAAAGGGAGAAATAACGTTAAAAAAAAGAAAAAAAAATGTGAAGACCTGTAATATGTAATACCCTGAGACAGCCTTATGATTAGGGTTCGCGGCTTTTAGCCCATGTTCTGGTAATAATAAAAAAGTTAAGGTCTGACAAGGTCTTTTTAGGTTAATAATAAATTGTCACAAACACTTCTTCTATTCAAATCAGGCAGTCTGGCTTTAAGACCTATATAAGTACACAAGTCGGTTTTTCAACATTTCTATCTAGAGAACACTATAATATAGTGTTCTCTAGATAGAAATGTTGAAAAACCGACTTGTGTACTTGAAATTGAGATATATATATGAGATTATATATATTATATATATATATATATAAAATATGAGATTCGATCCCCACTTGAAAAAATACTTGATGTATTTTATTAACCGATTTCGAAAAGAAGGTTTTGTATTTTACTTACATACATACGGGTCGACCGTATGTATGTAAGTAACTTTGTATGTTCACAATTTTCTCGGCCACAACTGGTGCGATTTCGATGCGATTTTCAGTAGTTTACTTTTTATGGCTTAGGAAGTTACTTTTAAGTATATAATTTATTAGGATCTGATAAAGACCTTCGGTGACAGGCAATGACACTCTATTTAAAAACAAACAGCTATGATCCGAGTTTTGTCCAATCGTGTATATTATTTTCACCATTTCATAACATAACATCAAGCCTGTGTATGCTTTGAAGGATAAGCAGATGTATCGCGTACATCTTAATAGTGCCGAAACCTTCGTTGATTTGGATGGGATATTCTATAATTTCTATCAGCAAATCAAATCGATTACTTCAATCGTATTTCTAATAGCATTACTAACCAATAAAGAGACAAAAAAATTATAACTTACCGACTTCCAAAACTTAAAAGCATTTCAACCCTTTTTGTCCCACATTGCAATCTAGAAGCATCTTTTTTTGGGACACAATGTATAATATTTTATTTAGTATCAACAATGTATTCGCTTTCACCGTAATAACCTATACTTCGGTGTACAGATTAACAGTCACGATATGATCTAAGCGATGACAATGCACGGGTGATCGTTTCGTGCCCCGAACTATTAAGATCGTTATCACTTCCATAAAGTTAACTGAAGGCTATGGAACACTAGCACATATTGCATATTATTAACTCATAACAAACCTATAATTACAACCACGGCTTACACAATTCCCTTATAAATAGACCGTTGTTTTCGTGAGCTATGAGCTCGCTGCGCGGAATTTTCCCAAAGTCCATTTACGTAGTTCGTGAAAACAACGGATTATAAACTCAGGTTATAAATGGTTTCATGGTGTATATTAAACAATAATTTATATCAAAATAAAACAGATATAATAAATCATGGCAACGATTCTATAGAGTTACTATTTATTGCGTTGGCGCCTCTTGAATTGCGCGGTAAAGGAATGATGTGTTTATTATCTGGTCGTAATTTAGAACTCGTGGTTTAGAGGTAGCGCTAAAAGGCTAATATAAAAAACCGGCCAAGTGCGAGTCGGACTCGCGCACGAAGGGTTTCGTACCATTATCTATTAAAACTGCAAAAAAAGTCATGTCTGTTACATGGGCGCCTTAAATATTTATTTTAATTAAATTGAAGTATTTCTTTTTAAAGTAAATATATAACTAAATATTCTGTGATCATTTCAAGCGTCTACTTGATACCGTTATCAATATCAAGCAAAATAAAAATCACGTTGTTGTATGGAAGCCCCCCTTATACAGGGTGGCCCGTTTATAGTAGTCCAAAGAGTAGGTAAAAATACACACCTTTAGTTTTTTAACTACTTAGTGCATACAATGTTCAATTCTGAAGAACTTTCGATAGTCATGATACTTTTTTTTTATTAACGCTATCCTCACATCTTTAGGTAGTTTTTACCACGATTAGAAAATTTCGTGTAGAACATTTTTAATTTACTAGATTTTTTTGAAAATAATACTTTAACATATGAAAATTACAAACAGCTTTTAAAAAGGTATAAAACCATATTACCATTTAAGAATAATCTTAAAAATAGCTTATTTCCTGCTAGCTACATGTCTTAGCTACTAACACCCCAAAATTGATTCGATTTTATCCAATCATTTTCACTTTAGAGAAGTTTACATGACTCAAAGTAGCGATTTCACAAAAAAACTTTAAAAAATCATAACTTTTAAACTATTGATTTTCGCGGAACATATGTTGCGTTTAAATCAATCATTGGCCGGCCCTACATCTGTGAAAATTCTTTGGACTACTATAAACGGGCCACCCTGTATATTTATTTATTCGATTTTTAGTATTTTGTTGTTATAACGGCAACAGTTATACATCATCGATATAATTTTAAATGTCTAACTATCACAGTTCATGAGATAGAGCCTGGTGACAGACGGACCAACGTAAAGCGTAGAGTCTTAGTAACGTTTATACCCTTTAGGTACGTAACCCTAAAAAACAGTAGATTAATAGCTCAGTAGTCGACTTATATAGCTTTATAACTTATCTCTTTAAAGTTTGTCTGAATCTCATTAGTTGAACTGTCTCTGCACTGTACTAATATAACAAAGAAATTATTTGATAACAAAGAAAGATAGCGCACTGGATCCGGCAACGCTGATAGCACTTTTAATTAAGTGTAAATCTGGCGTTGGCGTAAAGATTTTCATGCTTGGTTAAATTATAATGCTTAAAGAATAAGTTTACCTATAGGTAGAGATTGATTATAACTGTTCCTATAGTCTATAGGAAATCTAATTTGCCACCAGCTCTGTCCTATAGGCTATAGAACAGAGCTAACAGCAAACTGTCGGTTGAGCACAATGGTCACGATAATGACGTGACACCATAATGACGTAAGCGTATCTTGTCGCAGGTCACGGCGCCCAAGTTCCCAGTGGTCATCAAGATAGGTCACGCGCACAGCGGCGTCGCTAAGGTGAAAGTGGACTCCTTGGCTGACTTCCAGGTAAGAACACTTCTCACGATTCCACGAAATAATGGCCTGATGCATTATTATGCATAATGCGATAGGGATTGCTTAAATTTCCCTCACGAATTATGAATATATATTTTTTCTGTACATTAATCTACACAAGGTATTGGACACTCCTAACCCAAATAAATGCATTGAAATAACTAGAAATTAAACTAACTACTACTTAGTATATACCTATAGTAGTCGTAGATTTTTACAATACTTAATGGTTATATAAAAAAAATCGTTGTTGCTTATAACTATTTTTAATTACCTAGTGTAATTTGTACAAAACCAATAGCAGTTCGTGAACATTGGCCAGTATATATACATTATGTAATTAAATAGATTTATTATACGTAATTTTCTATCTTTTTATTAGTTTTCAACCCGTTGCCCCTGTAGTGTGAAACCTAATTATAAGCAAATTTTCAATGCCTCACGTGGTTGCTCAATTCTTCACACACGGCCATTAAAATACACAACCGATGAGTAACAAGATTTAACTGTAAATCACCTATGAATAATACACAGTTTAATGAATCGTTTTATTTGTTTTCTAGGACATTGCAGGTGTTGTGGCAATGCTTGGCACCTACTGCACAGTGGAGCCGTACATCGACGCGAAATACGACATCCACATACAAAAGATCGGCACCAACTATAAAGCTTTTATGTAAGTATTTACCTAGTATTTATGATAGGCATTAGCAGCGCCTGCGGGAAACATCAAAGTAGTCTGCAAATCTGATTACAATCAAAATTATGCAGGCGTTCGGGCGTTTATTCTCATGTTGTGTTGAAATTTTCAGCCTCCTTACTACTTCTTTCAATTTACTGACGATGCAATTTTGTGTTCAACTGACGCTTTGATTAGGCTTTATTGTACCCAACTGCAGTTTCTATAAAATATACTATGCATACAGCTATAAAAACGTGGCCAGCCAGTATGATTTTTGCAGTAATTTTTTTTAGACCACTACAAGAATGCATACATTACAAAATGTTATTAACATTCTATTTAATTCTTTAATGGAATCTTATCTGTATAACACCAGAATAAGATCCCCAGGATGATGGCAAGCAGACACACTAATTACGTGTATTTAATAATGGATCCAAGTATGTGTGTTCTGTGATATCACCCATGGTACGAAACACTAACCTAGTGCTAATATTTTCCAGGCGCAAATCTATATCGGGAAATTGGAAAACCAATCAGGGATCTGCGATGCTCGAGGCTATCGGAATGAACGATAGATACAAGATGTGGATAGACGAGGTTCGTACTAATCTTATCTCATTTCGATTTGATGGACTTGATAGCTTTTACTCTGAGCTTTAATGTCATGTACCTATAAATTTCGGTATACTACCTAATCGCTCTGGCTCAGCATGGATATATGGATATTATTATTAATGTATGTGTTGTACAGTGGGCCAAGCAATTAGGTATGCAGGGCAAAAACTTCTACGCCATTGTGAGAACTGACTGCAATAGATATGCATGTGTGAATTACATATTTAATAGGTGTAATATATACACTATTTAGATATGTAACTCACTTATCCATAACTGGTGTTGTAAGTCTTTACTATGAATAAAGTTTTTGCCCTGCATACCTAACTCGTTGGCCCACTGCACATATAAACAATCCTGATTTTTTTTCTAAATAATTATTATTACTACTCATCAAAATCCGTAGTTTTGTTTTAATGATCTAAGTGTACAAACAGACGAATAGAGAGCTACTTTAATTTGTTCTTTGTAAAGATGATCTTTATCGTGTTAAGCCCATAAAATTGGGGTGCTCAGTTTCTAAAGTCAATTATCCTGCGTCAATTTAATTTGAACCAAATTAATTTAATTCTAAGAGCTTCCTGTCGCCCTTTTTTATTAAATTTTACGTTGTAATGGTAAAAAGATTTATCTAAAGAAACAGTTGCAAAAGTGGGGTCAGTACCACCCTTAGAAAAACCTTTTTTAAATGATTTTCACGGCTTGATTAAATATAAAGAGTAAATTATGGATAGTCTTTGATATTGCAGAAACACGATTGTGTGATTTATTTTATGTTTTCCTGGTAACTGATGTATTGTTATTTATCCATCATAAACTCTGTAAGGAGAAACATAGAGTAAATAATGTTTCGAATCGCTTTCTCAAGAACAATTTTTTATGATTATTAAATGTCATAACCACGATGTCTTTTTGGATATTAAAAATATCAGAGTGCTCGCCTAGCCTCGAGTGCTAGAGAACGCATACCGTTCTAGTTTCTAAAACTTCATAGTCTTAGAAGCTACTTCAAACCTTGAAAAGATTGATATACATGGAGGTTGGAGGTATTAAAATTAAAACAATGTTTTATTTACAGGTGAGCGAAATCTTCGGCGGACTCGAAGTGTGTGCATTGGAGCTTGTGGTTGGCAAGGATGGGCGGGAACACATAATAGAGCTGAATGACTCCGCCACTTCCTTTATGGGAGATTCACAGGAAGAAGACCGCCGCCATCTTGCAGAGCTGGTGCTTCAGCGTATGCAGGTACGAAAATAGGGGAGCTATACCATCAGTGCACAGAAAGTTATTACTTTTGATAAATCGTTTTATTTTGCCTTTATTATGCTTAACAGTCTCATTCAGTTCAGTCAGAAAACAACCGTTAGAGAATTAATCAAGATGATTAAGCAAATTTATTTTTGGACCTTGTGGCTAAGTCAAATTCGCGCAGACCGATCGATCTTGCAGGTTAAGCAATGATAACCGCGGTTGGCCGTGGATGGGTGATCATCTTAACATAACGCGTTTGCGTCCGTGCCTCAGCGAGCACGTTAAGCCGTCGGTCCCGGTTGCCATTTGAACATCTATGGCAGCCGTTGCGGGTGGGCAGAGGCCAGAAAGTCTGACAACTAGTCTAACAAAGAGTCTCGCATCAACACTTTTTTTTTTGTTTTTAATTTTATTGGGTTGTGGGGGTCTGATATTAGTTGTTCCACGTAAAAAAACACGGATATTCAGCTAATTCCGTTTGACTAGAAGCCGACCCTGACGATAAATAAATAAATAAATATTTCACAACTAACACACAACGCCATATAGTCCCAAACTAAGCAGAGCTTGTACTGTGGGTACTAGAATAACTGATACTAATACGATTGACTGATTTTGTGAATTTATCTGTCTATTTCTATGCGAGTCTGTGGTGTTCAATGGTGTTAATTATTATCATGTTTATGTGATCTTTACGACTTACCTCGGACAATTATCTAATGGGTTAGATGACTGATTGTCATCTTTATTAGACGAGTCGATTCAACTAGCCCATCCAATTTATGGCTCATGTAAAATGTACTAATTAATTGCAGTTTACACATTTATAACGACAATGTTGCGTTAATATACAACAGTAGTCATATATTGTATGAGTTTATTGTTGCTAACGTTAAGTTTCATTTGTTTATTTTACTGACTAACATTTTCATAATATATATTTTTATTTATATATTATTATTTCTTTCTATGCATAATGCTTATTCTTATGACATAATTTTTGTTATTATTGTTTAAATATTAAAATAATGACTATAATAATATAGTTAAGTCAAGTCGATTGGCTCTATAGTTAGATATATTGATAGCAAATATTAAACAACAATTTTTTTCTGCTCTTAGTATCTGAAACAAAAGTTAGGTCAGTCAGAATTTTGTTGCGATTCCTTAATAATTAACTAGAATATCAGTTACTCTTACATTTAACCTAACGTTTTTTTTAATTTCGTTTTCCAGGCCGTATGTCGTCCCGGTATCACTAAGACACAATCCCGGAGCTCGGTCTCAGGCAGTTCCGTCGCGGGTTCCCCCACAGAAGAGCGCGCACCGCCCCCGATGCCAGGCTCCGGACCTCCAAGCGTGCCCCCACCAGCGCCCCTAGCTTCTGCAGCCAGCATCGACCGCCCGCTGCCCCCCATACCTGCTGAACCATCACAACCACCACCGCCACCGCTCACCAGGCGTGACTCGCAGGGTAAATTAGGTACCCTTATTTTCGCCAAAATTTAATGCACGTTTTATATTAGATACTTCCCCTTTCTCCAAATTTTATTTTACTCATGGGCACGTAAATACGGTATCTTTCTTCAGTATATCCTTTTTTAAATATCTTTTCAGAAAAAATAGCTAAATTCTATTGGCTGCTTACAATCTCTTCACTATTTTGGTGAATATTAGATCTTTATAATATCAATACCCACAGTTTCTCAGTCATCCACGGTGTCTTCGGCATCTGCAGCGCCGAGCACCGCCAGCAGCAGCGCCCCGCCCGCCGGCCAGGCCCCGGGCTCGGCCTCCGGGCGCGGAGGCTTCGCTCGACAGGGCTCGCTCAGCGCCGCACTCACCGAAGACGCTGAGGACACCATGAAAAATCTACGCAAAACATTCGCCGGCATATTCGGTGATATGTAATTGCAAAACGTAACCACAAATCAATTATTCGGACAATAGACGATGTACTGACTTTATATACCCTTTTACACTAATGTTATCGACCTGAAACCGTTTACAAACAGACAACATGATCTGAATAAAAATAAATGTTACCGGCAATATAATATTCACTACACGTCTGTTGCCCGCAGCGTTAACCAGTAGATATTTATATATTTTACAGTGTAATCAGTATAGGTTTTACAAAAACGATGACATTAGAAAAAACAGGTCAAAAAGTCCAGAATTTGCTTCTGAAGGTGTCCCACTGAATATGTGTTTGTATCGAGTATGGAATTCAACGATCGGAACTCCCAGCCAGCGACACCTGTTCGTAGGGACCACCCCTCGAATCGAGTGTTTAGCGAACCGTGTACGAAACAGAATTTTAAGCATAGTTTAATGTATAATAACGATAGATTTTTACAATAAGTTTATTATAAATATGAAAATACGAATCAACTGAGCTGCATTGTGATGGAACCCGTTCGGTAGACGCCGTGCGTCGTCGAGCGTCGCCGCGCCTCGTGCGTAGTAGTGTTTCTGTCTGACTCCCTTCTACACTCGCTGCACCTTCTTAGGACATCAGTAATGCAATGTGGACGTTTTATATATCAAACACTGTTTATTCATAATTGTTATTGATTGACAAATAATTTATGGCAATAACTAGGATGAAGAAGTAAAAGAGCGATTTATATTATTTTCTTTGATGTGATTATCAGTTAGAAAACTGGCAATCTATTATAATATCATAGAAAAATTCGATGTAACCGTGATTCTGGCAATGAGGCATTTTATAAATATTCAAAATGAGATCATTTATCATCATCGTCCCGTTAGATCTAAAATTGTTGGCAATTGGGATATGAGCAATGCTATTGAAGACAATATTGTTAAACGCAAGAATTGATCCACATTTTATATAATATATATTATACCTTATTACTAGTTGTATTTCATAGTCTTAAGAATATCTCGTTATTACCTATTGTCTTCGTATGTGTGAAATCACGCTTCGTTTGTTCAATATTTATTTTTGAATGCTGTTTAGTCTGTTTTCCATATGTGCTACGGAAGATTTGTGTCATATATATAATTATAAAATTGTTATTATTCTTTTACGGAGACGTGATGGGATCGTTGTCAACGAAGTGCGATGAAACGTCATATCAGGATGACTCGATGTTCATCTTCGCAACTGCATTGTGCTTTCATGACTATTCAAAGTTTATATCTTTAGGCTACATTATAGTAATGTTACTTATTCTTTAGCTATTGCGATTAATCGTAGACATTCAATGTGTAGTAAAATTTATTTAAATCGCAATTTAGTAGATCATTCATAAATAAATAAATAGTAAATTTTAAGCGTTTTTATATAACAAACAGATAATATTATAACCAAAGCCCACTTGTTATCGTAGATTTTACAACGAAAATAGTTATATACGTATACAAATGTAAGTTAAACTCATTACTTTAAGGCAGTGGAATCAGGAGCAAGCGTTAAGTTTGAGCAAAACAATAGGTACCCACGTTTAGTTGATTTAACACTCATTAGTGTTTCTGTAACTATCCTTCGTTGTTGATGCCGGGCGCTGTCTGTGCCTGGTTCCTTTAGTATATCGTTTCCTCGTGTAAGTATGCACCAGTAGTTAGATCACGACACGAAATCCTTTAGATTCGATAGCCACGATCTAGGTTACGTGTAACTAATTACGTGTCTATAAATGCGCAATTAGATATTATGATTACTGTACAAGTACTATATAATGGATTTGTATTCCGATTCATTAGAATGGTGGGTGTTATGAATTATTTCCAACGACTCTACTTAGTCATGTTACTGTACCTTGTTTGGAATTAATTTGTCCTTATTTGTATAGTTTGAAGACTTTGTAATTTGTTGATTGTTAAGAGTATAAATATAACACTCAAATTAATATAAATGCTGTTGTTGTTGTTGCTAACAAGTTATACAATGTGTACTCAATATGGAAGAGATGGATACTCGTAAAAGATAGTCACGGTGGGGGATGCGACTTTACCACAAGGTTATCATCCCTTACCTATTTATCTTTTAATCGTGACTTAATCTTCTATAGGTTATATAAATGGACATGGCGTGCCACAACCTTAAACAACCCGACCGACAATTCATCCAAATAATTTAAACAAACTTGATACATAAAAAAACCAAACATTACAACAAATTGTCTTTTTCCTGAAAATTTCAAGGAAAATGGTATCTTTTGAATGGCACGTGGCAGCCATGTCCTTGTTCGGATGGAATATGTTAATGGAATTTGAATGCATGTTAATCTATATAATATAATAAATAAATACCTCTTTTGGTAAGTCAATACCGACCGTGGTAATTTTATTTACCCTTTTCCCGTAATAAAACAGGTAATAATGATTTTCGCATTTATTCGACAAGAATATATCTTTAAAAATGTAGTAGGTATCAAAAACATCGTCGAAATAAAAAATATTATTGAGTAGGAAACATTAAATTTCTAGGAAATTATATTATTGTATCATTTTTTTTTTTTTAACAAAACATTAAGCTAGCTAGCATCACAGTTTACCAAAACTGTATTAAATAAAAAGTTCATAAATTCGGTATAGTTTTTTGACAATATATTACAATTAATTAAAAAAGTATCTAAACAATAGTTCCAATAAAAAGTGCAGTACAAAATGGTAAAGGAAGATATAATATCAAATACAATCATTAGATAAAAATATCCAGACTAGTATTCTACGAACTTGAAATCAGGTAGCTTATCCTCACTATATCCAAACAGAGCAAATAATTCTTCACTCGTGAAAAAAAGAAGAATTTACATGGTTCTAATACTATTTAAACAGTTCATTATCTTGTACATTTATCTATGCAATGATTTACCAAATATCTACGTATAAAAAGTTCCCTAACATTATTTTTCTATCATAGTATTTCGTGACAGAATTTCAAATTTCAGGAACCAATATGAAACTATGATAATATTAATAAAAAAGGGCAAAGTGTGGCCTCTATTAATAGTTATTATTTTATTTTTTTATGCGGTACAGACTACACTTCAACCAATAACCAGTATAAGATGGCCTCGCTTCTCGTGCAATGCGAGACCAGTCTATACCGGCAATCTATAGGTTGATCGGTAGTGGTGTGTACATGCAAGAGACAACTAATCATAAAATGTGTGTGTGACTAAATATAAATTATTGATAAAATGAAAGGAGGATCAAAAGTAACCTTGGCAGTATTTAGGTGGTAAATTATATGAGATTAAAAATAAATGAATATGAGAAGCTAGATAGAAGCTGTGTAGATCCAGTTACAGTACATGCCAGCAGAAACGAGAAAAGTCATTAATAAATGAATAATAAAACGAAAAGTAGGATCAAAAGTTGAGTAGATCCATAATAGATACCAAAATTCATGGCTTCATGCTGCAGTCACGGTGCATGCGAAACTAATCATAAAATTAATTAAATTAATAAATACATTAATTAGAAAATAAATAAATAAGAAATTAAAATCTGACTCAATAGCTAGGTGGGTCCATGCCAGTGTTCAAGCTGTAGTTACGATACATGCCGGCGGCCGACAGGCGGTTGGTAAACGTTTGTCCAGCCGGGAAGAACACTGACGGAACTGAATGTATACCTGAAAAGGTTAGGGAAGTAAAATCAGACAGGAATTATGCCCATGACAGTGTTGAGGGTGAAGTTGATGAAATTGAAGGTAACTTTTCGTACTTGATTGCGACCCTCATGATGTTATTACAACTAACGACATCTGTAGAGTTACAGATGCGACTTTACTCATTCTATAGCTTTGTACTATGGTGGGTACGCTTCAAGAACTTATTGGGTATCGCTTGAATATATTTTTTTATGTATCTTAGGACGGATAACGATGTCTTTTTTTTCTAAAAATAAAACTCATGGAGAGTCACCATTCATTAACCGTCCGCTGAAAGCTAATGAGGTATTTATTCAAAAGATGGCGTGAGTATCCGATTATAACATGGCTGTTCATGTATTTAGTTATGAATTTTCAGGACTTCTTGATTTTCATCTTTATAACCTAACACAAGACAACTAGTCTTGCGATAAATTATAAAGATGGGCTGAAAGACTGCCAGCGCAGAATAGATAGGCATATCTATACATTTGTATTAGGTCATCTCAGTTTCAGGAACAAGGACCGAGGTCATTAATAACTAGCTGTACTCACTGCCAAGTTATGACTAATGGGTAGTGAAATAAAAGTAACATTAATTATTTCCAGGAGTTGAGCATTGCCTTACAACGTGGCAATGCTGCCAGCATTTTGGAACGTTGCCCACTGGTAGCGGTCTTTTAGACTAGGTTTGTACATAGTTTTAGATGTAGTCATTTAGTTAGGTTAATAGGAATTTTGTTTTCTTTTTTTATTTTTAATTATTAATTGAATAAAACATTCATTATTTCATGAAATAATTTATTGCCTTAATAAATAACAAACTTAATCATTACACTTTTATCATATTCTATGATATAATTAAAATAAAGTAGTACCTATAAGTTCATTAATAGCTATCAGTTATTTAATGGTTTATTTCGCCCATTCCTTGCTTTCATTAAAGCTATTAACGTTAAATAAAAAATATGGACTAAAATAACAACGTCAATGGCAACAGCCAATGAAATAAAACTTCTAAGCACACCTACTCATTTCTTAATTAAGAAAACAGAAGTTAAATTCTTATTAATTAAATAACTTGAAAATGTTAGTATTTTGTTTAGATACTTCTGTTAATCATGAATTTATTTATAAGTCGCAGGATCACTAGAAGTGTTGAGTGAGTAGTTACGATACATGCCGGCTTCTGCCAATCGATTCGAAAAGTCCTGACTCTTCGGGTAATACACGGTAGGAACAGAATGCACACCTATAATAATAAAAAAATATTGTACTTAATTTAAAATTACTTCCTTTTTTGAATGTTTTTGCCGTTTCGTTCACTCAATTGACTTGTTGATGTGATTTATATTTAGCTTCAAGGATTTGACTCACACATACTAACATGGCAAATAATTTTTAATTACATGGTTATACTGGATATAGTAAAATACATTTATTTTACGTCAATTTGTTAATTTATAACTATTGTTTTCAAAAAGAAAAAGTTATAATAATACTTAAGTTGAATTATTCTTGATCCGGCTTTTTGACTAAGATGATCTTAAATTTCATAAACACTTTCTAGAATAAAAATATAGGCTCTTGATTTCTAGCCTCCACATAAAAGAATAAAAACATTTAAAACAATACTGGGCCGGCAAAAGGACTAAAATGTATAAAGGTGTATAGATTTATGTAAATTAATAATTATTACCTGGGGGGTACCACCCATATTCACTGGCGGATGTTCGGTAGAACGGATGCTGGTTACTTTCTTGACATCCGTAGCCGTTGAACCAATCTGGAAATAATATTAACGTATAAAATACTTTTGTACTTTTTATTATTTTTATATTTAATTTGTGTAGCCTCGGGTCTGATTTGCATTGCGCGCGCACTCAATGCTTGCCTTAAGGAAAAATAAAAGATAATAATGAAAAATCTAGATACGTGAGAAAAATGTAATGTTAGATCATACATGAAAGTCTTTTAAGTCATACCCACCGTAAGTAAGCGTGGTACACAATGGTATTACTATTTTCATCACAAAAAAAACCGTTAAAAAATGTTACAATTTCAGTTGTTGTAATTTCTAAGTTGGATAGGGGGTGATATCTTGAGATCAACTTTGTAGGGTTGGTATTTGATCTAAAGAAATGTATGTTATTTGTTTGAAATTTAGTTCAGCTTCAGACGTAGGTATATCAATGTATTATCATCGACTATATCAAACAAATTATATTATCTAAAGAGCCTATTAATAAACTGTCAATATAAATTACGTCCATTACAGCTCTGGCGGCACAGTGACAAGTGGGTAACAACTGATATGCGACCCATATCATCCTGCCCCATAGAGATCCTGCACACGGCCCCGTTTTTTACTAACATAAATCATCAATATATTGTAGAAGACACATTTTAAAATTAAATAATTATTACGATAGCACTTACAAAAAATATATAGATCATACTGTTTTATAAACTAAATAAATATGCATCGGTTAGTCTTATCATGAATGAAGCGATTCCAAATATATTTTTATGTTGACAAAGCATTTCTGAAAGAGCCGTTAAATAAATTATTCTTCGTTCGTAATGAGGATGTAAACGCAAAGCTTATCGTAGATGTCGCTAGCGGCGGGATGGCCGCTGTCAAATCGTATACGCTTTGTTTACACTTTGTTTTGTGCTATTTTTTGTGTTTAAACCGTTTGAAACCGGTCCGCTATCGTTATTGACAACATGTACGGTACCTGGAAGCTCAAAGAATTAAAAGATGAGCTAAAAAAACGAGAAGGAAGGATAACTGGAAGAAAAGTAGATCACATTGAGTGGTAGGCCTAAAATATTTTTTATCAGTAGTATGCTCCAGATTTTGTTATTTTTTTAATTGTAACCTGTTAATTGTTGCTTGACTCTTGGTAGGAAAATTTACGAGAAATGGGAGAACATTACTTTAATGGTAAATGGTATTGTTACTTTTAGGTTAGAAACATATGATCCAAATCTAAAATTAACCTTCACAGTGATCTGATTTATGCCCATAATCAACAAATTGTTAATAATAACACACCAGTATAAGCTGACTCTCCAAAATAATCAGATTCTTGGAAATTATGCCGGCATAACCTGCTATACTTTGTCGCTACGCAATTTTGGCGACGTATAGCCTTTCCAACTCCTTTTTTATCTTTGGGAAATAAATGCACGCCGGTATTATTACATCCAAGAACAGCACACAGAGGCATTTTAAGAGTAAATTTAAATTTATAAACAATTGGTTACAAAATGTATTGAATTGATAATAATGCTAGTGATGTTCCTCGGCTGAGTTCATTATTGATTTAAAATAAAAGCCCGCATGCCTTTTTATAGAGTATTATGTAGGACAACGACCCGGTATTTTGTTACTCTCGGTCGGTACGTTTGTCAAATTATATAATTTCTTCTACTATGGGAACAACCGTAGTAAAATTGTCCTAATAATGACCTATGTTGTTCTTTACAAGTAACAGCTATATACATATTTTAGGTCTTCCTATATTTAGATCTATCAAAATAGAAGCTAGTACCCCAAACCCGATGCGATGTGCGTAATTGTTTGATGTCCCGTTACGACAGCGTGACGAGAAACGCCCGTATTGTAACCCTGATGTGCCCTGATATAGTAGTTCTACAGCACGATAAGGAACATCTACATTAAATATACGTGTAGACAACAAGTGTTAGAAAAATAATTAAGAAATGGAATTATTAAGATTTAAGGATATTCAGTTATTTCTTCATGTCACTCTCTGTGTTTGTACACTTTGTCTTACCCGTTAAGGATATTTTTGCTCTCTGTTACAAAGGTTTAAAATAATATAACAATAGTAGCCCTGTATCTAATATAAATCCAACTCGCTGCTGGGCTCGGGCTTTTTCACCTGATGAGAAGGCCTACCTCCATAGTCCACCACGCTGGCCAAGTGCGGATTGGTAAACTTCACACGACCTCGAGTACTTTTTTGGTATGCAGGTTTCGATGTTATCCTTCACCGTTAGCGAGTGATCATTTATATGATAAATACACACATATCTTCGAAAAGACGATTATTAACTATTCATTGAAAGAGTTCTGTGCCGTGGGTTCGAACCCGGGACATTTGACTTCGCAGTCCTACGGTCTGCCACTCGGCTATCGCTCAAAGGTTTGCTGGGAAAAATTCAATTCGAATTAAGCTCGCCTTTGAACATGGTAAATTTATTATATTATAATTTCTAATGTAATTTTATTGTGTAAATAATGACAAATTAATTTGGTACCTAAAAGTACACGAACTCGCTCATGGCAACAAGCGATTCAGTTAGCTGACGCCTGTTCTCTGATGAATAGTGATGAATAAGCCTCTCTTAAACACAACAAGCCGCGGTTGGCACTTCAGAGTACTCCAAACACTCAACAACGTGCTACAAACCTTTGACTTTTGAGCGGTTTATCTTGCTCACCGGCGCTCACCTCAACATGCTGTTGTTTGCTAATTGACTATCTCAAAATCCGAAACAGAATCAGCCTTTTAACAAAAATGTTTCTTGAAGTACAAAAATTGTGAACCAAAATAAAACCCACAAAATTTATTAAATGTGAATACTGATAATGTCAGAAAAGTAATAATTTATGTGCATTATTATACAGAAAAATATACGTGTAACTTGTACGTATTTTTTCCCTCGTTCTCGAAAAACGACGAAGCTCTGCCACTGGTCGCTGTTCACTTTGCAGAGAGCTATTGTTTAATTTGTCCACTCACGTGGTACAAAAATAAATAAGCAATCCATATTGAGAATAATTTAAGTTTAGGGTATAAAATGAATAAATATTGTAACGTATATTGTTATACGAGCCGTTACCCGCGACTTCCTCAATGAGCAAAAACTGCGTCGATGATCTACACGTGCACCTACACCATGCGCCTCTATCTATGTCAATAGGTCTACCCAATATTGCATCTGCGATTCGTGTGTGTGTGCGGAGTGCGGACTTTACATGCATGATGTTGGATCAAATATTGAATACAAAATGTCATAAATATAAATATATCCTTGTTTCGCGTCGCGTCGGGTGTTGACACAGAATCCATAGAATCATACAACTCTATACGATACTCAAATATTATCCTGCGTGTATGGACTGTGCGCTTTCAGTCGCGAAGTTATCTATGAAACTTTGGTATCGGAGATTTTGGTACGATTGTGGGAGAAGGGTCGTCTTTTGTAAGACTTTGACAATGTTTGTTGGTAAACAACGCATAAGAAACCACAGGCAAAGGTAGTGTTTTTGAAGAACAGTATAACTCGTTCAAACTGAAATTACTTACTTATTCGGATCGAGTACTGAATGAATGATTTTGATCCGATGTTTTGCGAAACTTTTTGATGAATTAATTAAAACTTATTCAAAGGAACGGGATCCCAACAAATTATTTTTGGTGATCATATTTTGAGAAAAAATTAAGAGGTATTCAGATACAATGACAAACAGATAGTGATGACTATTGCGTTATTAATAAATATTGATATCGATATTTCCTCTAGTCATTTAATTAATATTTGTAGAAATGGACCGACCTACTGCAAAAACCATATTTTGTGTAGAATACGAATGAATATAATGTTTTTCTAGGTGTTAAATGTATGCGTGTAGTGATTTTCCAAGTTATTTGAAAATTCTTATGTATATTTAGCTTGAATTTGTATTTCAAAATTTTGTAGTAGTTAAATACTAATACAAAGTACGCGATCTAAAATTAAATGTCTAGAAAATTAATATTAACGAAATTATAAATTACAAATAGATTACAATCGATAAATTAGACTGTCGTAAACACACGATCGCGTCACTATTCCCATAGACCGTAACTTGTATTGTGTTGGGTAAAAACTGCCCGAGCGGCAATTTTATTTGCCGCCCATTTGAAGTAAAAAAACCATAATACAAAGTGAAACTTACCATGTTATTTTCAATACGTATACTCGAAATAAGAATCGATTTAGAGTTATATTCTGCCTACCTTCGAATATATTTTTTTTATGACATTTCGTTTTCATAGCCATTACATTTCTTCATTTTTTTATAATTAATTTCTTACAGTCTTCATAAATTTTATTTAAATCTTTCCAATGGTGTTTTTAATATATTCGAATATTATGAATTGTTATTATTATTGCCACTTTTTTTTTAGGAAAGTTTCATTCTAGCGCTCCGTTTGGAAAAGGAAAGGTATTGCAAAATTTCCTGAACATTACCATTTCTGCATGCAACTTCGTATGCAGTATGCTGCAGCACAGTCCCACATGCTTTAAGGTTGTAGATAATGTTTTTAATAGTTTTTTTTATATTTTATACTTACGCGGATGCTCGAACCTTTTCGGTAGGTTACAAGTGATAAAGACATCCGAGGTTTTCAGTTCAGGTTTCTTAATTTCTTTCTGCAGGCTTTGACGATCCACACACGTAGCCGAACAAAATCCTGGCTCTTTAGACATCTGTACTGTTTCTTGTTTAGCTTGCTCGTTGTTCATTGTTTCAAAGATTTATATAATAGGAGTCAAACACGGCAACGAAGTATTGAAAATAAAAAGAAAATAATATCGTATTTAATTTCACTCCGACAGGACAATTGATCTTCAAACAATGGTGTTGCCTTGACTACTTGGATATTTGTTTGCCTTGGAGACGCCGTAAATTCACTTTGTTTAAAAGGAGGTTGAATTAATAACATATAACTTAACCTTCATAATATATTATCATATAACATCACGCCATACCCAGAAAGGTTTGGCATAGTCAAAGATAGCAGAAGAATATTGCCTCGCCCGAATATTGCAATTGGCCTCTCCCACTCCCATACCTGCATTATTTGGTAGCAATAATTAAGTTCGACTTCACAAAACAAGTAGCTGTATCTAAGGCCTAACGCGCAGTAGAAAGTTTATAAACTGAAAAGTGGAATGGATAATATCGTGGCGTGTGGCGTTACTTTAAGATGAGTGACCCACGACCGATAGTCGGTGACCGAATTCTTGTACTGACGCACATGTCCTACAAGAAAATCGGTCAAAAAATGACAGCGGGCCCGATTACCGGTTGTACAAGAACTCGGTCGTGGGTGAGAATCCTAAGGTAAAGCCACGACATTATACGAGTTATAAAGGTCATCTTGCAAAATGTTGTAGGGAGTCGTAATTTAATTAAAAACTCGCTTCTTTCTGATTAGAGGCCTATTTCGTACCTTGTCATATATTAAACTTTCTTAGGCCTTTGGTATGGATATAGATGCATACATGCTCGAGGTAATGAAATATCATACTCCAACACAAAAGTGACTCTACACCAAAGAAGATCATATTCTTACGAGGAAATTACTATTCCAATTATCTTTTAACCTTTTGTCTAGAACTTTTTTTTTATTGTTTACATTCGATAGAACGCCAGAAGCAATTGCACTATCCAATGGTCCCAATGACAAGGCCAAATACACACATTCACTTCCAGTCTCAGAACAAATGTTTGCGAATCACACAAAGATTTGTCTCATGTAGGACCAATGTTATATTATTGGGTCCATATTGGCTCACCTAAAGTTCTTTACCCGAAATTGTTCTTCCTAACGATTTGTAATCCGAATGATCACTCTTCCTAAAATTTTTCATCCTAAAGTTTTTATTCATACCATTTGTAGTGCTACCGGTGTTGTTCATAACACTCATGTTTCCGAAAATTGTTATTACTAATATCATTAATGTAAATACATTTAAACTCCTACTTTTTTTTATCAGAACGCTTTTATCCCTAAACATAATGGATGGTATTTAAAAGTGCTTCAATTTATTCCCATATAATTTAACTAATTTTGCCTTTGTTCCACCAAATATACTGAATGTGCACCAAAATATGTTCACTAACATATTTCATAGTGAGAACCTATTTAAGAACTGTTGCAAATTTGTAAAAATAGTACTACACCTATTTTAAAAACAGATTGATTCTAGCACTCGCCGACCGCTGCCGCGGCACGTTCGCTTCGCTCGCTCGGCTCGTGCTGTGTTATGGTCGCAGTTCTAACCTAACCTAACCTACTACTTTACCCATAATTGACCTATGCTATAAATAAAGCTTTTATTTTGTGTAACAATCAGATTACACAAAATAAAAGCTAAAGATTAAGACAGTAAAGATTATGACTTTGAATAATAGTGTTAAAGATGGTTATGCTGAAAAAATATAGGGAAACTAATAAAAGTACAATAGATGTTTATTGCTACCGACATTAGAAAGTTGAATGCTTCGAATTATGAACATTAGTGACAGAGTAGTTAGGAATTGTAATTGTTAGGATGAAAAATTTTAGGAAGAACATTTTCGGATTTCCAATTATCGGAGTTGAAACTTTAGGTGAACTTTGGCGCACCCTATATTATTATTCAGCTGTTTGATTAGACTTTAAAATTACGGGCATATAAGGCAATATTTAGCAGGTCCGCCTTATAGGTAAGCCATTGATATCGTATAAAAATCCTTGCAATTATCGTGGTCTATTTTATTTTATCAATTCCTTCCACAAAAACGTAACAATACCAATGCCCGTTGACCTTAGTCTCATTGGGCATGCATTCAAATGAATATATTACCCGTTATCACCACTATCGGAGCACCAACGCTGAACGAGTGGGTGCCTATCGCCCCGGCCGAACCCGACACTCCGACACGCATCAGCACTCATCGCTCAACTAGTAGCTGATTACTTTAAACTTTTTGTTTGTAATCGTGCAATAGTTAAACCCAAAAAGTGCTTGTTACAAGTTATACTTTAAAAAAAAGTAAGAGCTAATGTCACAACATTGAAACCTCGCTGTCAGTAATGTAAACGAATTTTCAAAACACGAAATTATCAAGAAATTTGCGTAATACTTATATTTTTGTACTAGTTTAAAATGCATACGATAAGTGTACAACAACCCATTAACTTGAAAGTTGTGAGATTCGAATTGGATTTTTCTTCGCTGGTAAATGAAAAACCTGTTTCTCAGAAGAGGCCGAAGAAAATTAGGATACCGAAGATCAACAACAAAAGGATATCTGCGATACCACCCCCGCCATTAATAAGAAATGCCTCTCAGGTAGGTATGCAAGCTTTTTTCAAAGGTAATGGAAAAATAAAAGTTATGTTGTTTGCGTGGTACTGACAGGGAATATTAGCGAGTTAACAATAATTTCGTATGACTCTCTGACAAGCCAGAAATTGAATTTCTAATACAGGTACAAGACAATTCGGTTAGGATTAATAATATATTTGTAACGTAATAACTTGTGTTGACTTATTACGTTTCAAAGTAGTTTTAACAACGTGTTTTATCATCTTTGTCTACCCCCGTGGGATAAAAGCGTGATTCCATGTATGTATCTATGTGTAACCGTTTTCTAAAATTAATTTACATCCAAGTAGGTAAGTTTCTACTGATAATCTTTCTGAAAGTCTTTTATTAAAGCCTTTTATTAAATAATGTATAGTTATAACATTTTCTGACAGAAACGAGATGTTAAGGATCTGATTGAAGAACTGCTAGATGAACTGTACACAGATCAGCGAGACTGGGGCAACCAAAGCACGATTGACGGCAGTCGCGGGTAAGCACTTAGTTACTAACACTCTCCACTTTAAAGTATACTTGACCGCTGTAAATATACGTGCATAATTATGTCTAATTATAACAAGTATGAATCACTATCATATGTTAAACTTGACTTCATTGCTTAAGTAGAGCATATATTTAATGGGTTCGGTTGAGCAGGTATTAAATTGTCTTGCAAATTAATGTTCTGCTTACCGTTTAGCGTAACATTTGTATTGGTCCAAAACATATTCTTTTCTAGCAAATTTAGTGCTAGACTGCCTCAGAAATCATTTTAATAAGCCTCATGTGTGATATAAGGCTGCAAAAAGCAAAAACTTATTTTGCGCCATGGGAGTCGTAAATGGCGACTACGTGAGGACGAAATACCTCCTCTGTGAGCATAATTTTACCTGTATCAAAGCTCGTTGCCAGCTATAATGTTTTTCATTTCTGGAATGTAGAAAACGAATTTGCACTAGATATTACAGCCTATTTATTTTTTAAAAAATTTTTCACAAATGGAAAATCTGACCTTGCAAAACTTATACACGTCATGATAAAATCAAAAATGTATGAGAATAAACCGCGAAAACAATTTTTAGTGATTTAGAATAAAAGTCTTGTTATGAAAGCCGAATCTATAACATCATCGTCTCCTCTATTTTTCTAGGTTTACTGGCAGATATGAACAGAAATTTAAAAAAATGGAAAATATTTTCTTTGGCAAATCTCAAAGTTGATCGGCAATAGAAAATGTATTCGGATAGTCTAGGGTTATGTTACTCTTCTATTATAGCAGTCATTTACAGAAAAGTAATGAATTTCCCGGTGAATAATTTCTCAGTTTCTTTTTGTCTCAGAATCTTGTACATCATCGTCACGATAGATAGATAGATAGATAAAAACTTTATTTGTGCATAAGACATAGGAAATACATTTTGTACGAAAGTTTCAATTACAATATATGCACAAAGGGCGGCCTTATCGCTTAACGCGATTTCTTCCAGGCAACCTTTGGATGGACATTAGTGTAAAAGATTTACAGAAGGTAGTTTTAGACAGCAACGAAAAAAGAGGAAAGAAATAATAATAGGTATAATACTAAAATAAGTTAATATGCTATTTTTATTATAATACATATGATATATAACAATATAATATAATAATATATACATATATATATATATATATATATACATAAACATATACTAATATAAATCCAATATAATACATACAGTTTCAAGGTGTATTATTTTGATAATGGTCGTAAAGCATTTTCTTGAAACAATACAAACTTTGCGCTTGTCTGATCGCAACAGGCAACGCATTCCACAAGCGAACGGATTCAACTGTGAAAGACTGGTCATAAAAATCTGTGGAATGCGTCGGCATATCCAGTCTTAGGTTTTCGGATGACCTTAGGAACTTTGAATGTGTGTCATGAATGAACTTGAAACGTTCTTTGAGATAAGTATTCATTCACGATGTCATTTACACCCTCGATTATAATATCAATCCTGAAAATAATGACCGTATAGAGGTATTGGGCACACCGTATTCGTAAATCTTACAACGATGAACAGGCTCCAGGCAAAAACATTGAAAAGTACAAAATAATAAAAAACTAGCATTTACTCCACAGTTATCGATTAAGGTCAAAATTAGCCTTACAAATGAAAAATTGTGTAGCAATGTCATACAAACTCGCTTGGTCAGCAACCTACTTTTGGATTTTGGATACCAAATCGGCATAAAAAGGTCTACACTTGAATGGAAAGATTATAAGTATTATTATCCAGGTTACATTTTATTCAGTTTAATAGATATAAGCTCCGAGACGTCAATTATAATCTGGATTGCCTCGAAGTTCTCGTGATCATTGATAACATAATGAATGACTACAGCCGCAATTTAATTAATAACATAGATTTACTGTCATTCATTACAAAACAGAGACATTAGTCATACATTTCTGCCTACAGTACTGTATACCCCTCAATCAGTTTGATGTATTCATTCTAGGTACCAGGAAATAGGTACAGGAAAACGTATTCAATGGAGACAATTAAGACATTCATGGCTTGGTGACTATAGCTAAATACTAGAGCAATTTCTGCCTGGATGTTGATTGTTTGTTTACACTCGCATAGTGCACCTTCTTGTATAGTTCTTGCAATTAATGAAGGCAGTTGGATTTTACTTTTGTTTAACTTGAATCTGTAGGTACGCGCATGCCAAAGTGTGTTGGAGACCAAATGAAACAAAAGGTCGACGAGTCGAGAGGGACAAGCTCCGTTGAGTACGCACAGACACGTTGCTATAGTGGTGTACATTTTATACTTCAACTATGAGTAAAGCCAACTGTCAGTCGAACTGCCTTCGTGAAATGCAAGAATGACATGAAATGATAGGAGTCACAGCGCATGATTTCGAGTATCTTTTTTTTTAACAACCATTTGAATACCCAGGTCCACATCAGCGGCATCACTCGCATCGTGCCAATCTAATTGTGGAGACAGACCAGACGCCATCGAACGGAGCTATTTGGAGGAATTAGGTAAAATAAAATTTGCAGGAGCATTTGACAAAATTGAATTGCGTTAGATACGAGTAAAAGTTACCTGATCCTTTTACACTGGCTGTATAGATACACGAATAAAATTTGTATGGGTATCATTTCGTCGGCATTTATTTTGGTTAGCCTGTTAACATAAAATGTATTGGTATAGATTTGTGGATTTGGATTGGCAGCGGGGCTTGGATGGTTGAGTGGTAAATCGATAGGCTGGAATTTAATGGTCGCGAGTTCGAATTCTGCATCAAGTCCAAAAAAAAATTCGGCTGTTCCTATTGTTAGATTGCTAAGCAATCAATTAAAAGATGTAAATAGGTACACATAAACAGATACTTTGAAGTATGTATGTCCATCGATTGTAGTATAAATAAAAACAATATCTTTCTGTTAACGAACGAAAGTTCTGATTGCCACAAATCACATTTTATTCACAACGTTAGAATAGAAGGCAATTAATATTAATTATTCAATCTGGCGAGAATCTTAAAATCAAATCTATTGAATAAATCTATGTTAATAAGACTGACGAGCTCTCGCGATCCGATATTTATTAACTTAAGTTGCTGATTACATCTAAGGAAATAACTCCAACAAATATTATTATGTCGAAAGAGTATGTGTATCTGTTATTTTCTCTTGCCAAAAAATATATATTTTGTAGCTTCCTCCCAGAAAATACATACCCGTGCCGCGGGCAAATATTCCAATTAAGAAAAAGCAAAATATTATGTTCTCTTAATTAATTGTAAATTGTACATGTTTCATTCCATTATACCCATCTTTACATACAACATAACCTTAGTTTGCTCTAGATTTTTTGGGAATATCAATATCAGTCATTAATATGGGCTATTGTCTTTTTAAGCTTTACAACTATTTCCATACCCACTTTCATCAAGATGTCTTGTTTAATTTTAGATCTAGACGAACTTTGGGTACAGAAATTGGAATGGGAGGAAAGACTGCAGGAAACCGGGGAGCGGTTGGCCAAATATGTGCGATATCGGGACAGACTGCGGCGCCAGCAAAAGAGACTCTGCGCGGCGTTCACCGTCCTTCTACGAAACATAAGTCAGTATATAGGTATTTTGACCTACACGCGATATGAAGAGAATAATAATATAAAAGTCTACCAGATAACTGTGTAATCACCGACAGATACTGGTCCTGCCTCCTGAGATAACTCCTGTTCTAGTATTCTTGGCGCCAATCTAGCCACTAAACTCGAACACATTAACAATACTGTTTAGCGGCTGGTTAAAGGTGAGGAGTGCTTACTCCATTGAGTTCGTGCACATAAGCTCTACCACAAGAGAACAAAGTTTTAACCTTCAACCGCTTTAGTGACGGAGGACCCTTACTTACTAAGTTACTGCGTTGCCATATAACTCGTCTAAGTTCTCGGAAGGTCACGGTTTTGTAAGGAACTTTAGATACAACATCGTTTAGTTAGGACTGTTTTAAATATTCATGTTACGTTATTAAGGCAGCTTGATGCCTAAAACTTTAGACCTACTGTAGAACATATCTGTGTATAAACAACACTAAAACACCTAGAATTTAAGCCCTTTACACTCGCTAAATTGACTGGAACGTAAACTTATATAAACCATACAGTCGTACGGAGATACAAAACCGGCTTCATTCAGGTAGCAGGCGCTGAGTCTTAATTTCGTCGATTACAAATTTCCTGCTCAAGACAATCCCCGAGGCATCTAACTTGTTGAAATGAACATCCCAAACTAAGTTACTTCCGATAATTACAGACAGTTTATTGATCAATATGACGATTGCTGTCAACATCATAAATGAAAATCGAGTTAACCAGACCAAAGCTAATATTAACTCAACATAAATTACCGCCGACAGTAAAGCCTTCTACAAACTGAACTTGACAGAAACATATTCCTGGAATAAACATAATTATAATAATAAACCAAATATTTTCATCAGCAAATCGGAAACAATTTTCGTGGCAGTTAGAAGATAGTTCAACACTAACGTATTTGCATTTACAAATTATTACTACAATAATTTGAATAAAGCACTAAATATAGACTAACGCAATTTCTAGGTAGTCAATATTATGACGATTTCATTCATAAAAGCTTAAAATAGGTTTACGCATATCAAAGCCAACTTCACCCGGTATGGGGTGCTTTTCCCGGCTATCTGTTTCCGAAACTGACGTACACAGCGGCGCTCAATCGATACGTAACGCACACAGACAACGCGCCGTGGACGCGCCCTCTGCGCATGCCCCAAGCCTGCTACCACGATACGCCGTCACCACACAATATGACAAGAGACTACATTCAGTCTGGCAATATCGCCAGTTTGAATAAATGTGAACGAAATCCGGGTATAGTGCGGTGGTACAGGGTTAGAAGCCCCGCCGCTTCGTTTCATGACTTTCCCAGTAAACATCACATCAGCTGGCCGACTACGCAGTCTCAAATGCTCTCGAGATATGGCTCTTAATTTTTCGCAGTTTAGTTATAATTCATTTATATTGTTTCATTCAAAAAAAGCATTTAGTCTTCGTTCTTAGCCCAGAATGTTTCGTCCGTATGCGTCTGCAGTGTTACTGCATCGAATTGAACCGTCAGGTCGTGAACTTGGTGCTTAGTGCAGTTGTGAAGATATGTGTTTATTGTCAAATGTGTACCACTCACAGGACAGATGAGTGCACTCCTAAACTCTCTCAGAAGCTTGGCAGGTGCATCGAAGGCTGGCACAGGTAAATGCACTGCTTTTATTTAAACTCCGACCTAAACAGGAAATATCCCCATGAAGCCTTTGGAGTTCCTCGGTTGTATCTTTGTTATAGCTACTTTATTGACGTTTCGTTTTATAATCTCATACACGATCCCAGTTTTACAACTCACGTTTATAATTTGTACAAATAAATTGTAGTAGTAAAGTCCACGAGGGCTCCTTTTTGTCTAGACGAAATTACTTTATTATGTAAATGTGTAGTTACGTATCGTTTTTGGCGGCTCTTGTGAATTTATTTTCAATGATAAACGTAAATCTTTTCGCAAACACGAATTAACAACACATTTTTGTGATATTGCAGTTCTTAATTAAATTATTGATCAGAATATTTTATTATGTTCATCAAAATAGATTTAGCTGTCAGTAGTGTCAGGACATAGCTGCTTTTGTGTATAAATATTGAAATCATATTAAGGAAAGAACGATACAAATCACTATAATGTTGGTAATGTTATGTCAGAAGTTGAAAATATTTTATCCCCTCTTCATTACCAAACAGTACTTAGTCTCATGTAACCTTTTAGAGTGGGAGAGTAAGAGATAAAAGATCGGGAAAACAGTTCATTGGCGTAAATGCCGCATGTGTTTTGAGTCTTCACAAACTAACAATAACTTTGGATGATTGCTCAATTATGCAGATTTCCTTTATACGTCTATATTTTAACTTGAACGATTGTATTATCTAATATGTTTTCTAACACTTCAAAAACGTTGGTGATGGATTGAATGCCGTGGATTATAATAAAAACCAGGCCGTTGAAAAAGTTCTGCAGTGTTCAAAGTAGGTTAGCAATGCTTGCTAAATAAAAGCGATATTCACAACTTTACTGAATCAATTAAAAGGATTAAAACTATTTAATAAAAACATATATTATTGCGATATTAAAACAAATATAATGTCATGATAACATGACAGTATTTTTTTTTTCAAGCGTTCATTCCCTAATAAATTAAAATGCTGAATTACTAGGCAATCACCTAGTAATTCAGCATTTTTTTTTTAGTTTGCAAGTATGTAATTGATCTTGTTATATCGATTGCCATATTTAAAGTAATAGATCATGCGTAAAGCTCATTAATTTGTGTCACCTCGGCTTAGGAATTATGTTGTGTCACATTTTGACTTAATAATTTTATTTTATTTACCAGTCGAGACGAGACAAAGACTAGGTTTTCTTTTTTTTTTAACGACGCCCGCACCAGAAATAACTCCTGTGTCGCGGGGATGTTTACAAACATACATTTCACACACACAAAGCACACACAAACAAATCTTTGCGGATCACACAAAGATTTGTCCCGAGTGGGGATCGAACCCACAACACCAGCGTAGATAAAATCGGCGAGGCGACTGCTTTAACCATTACGCCAACCGTGCACTCAATGCTCTAAGTATGTAATTATTCTGGTCTATATATATATAACATAGTCGATATTTGCTTATTACCTATAAAATGTTACTATTTGATCAGGCAACTGGACTGCAAAGTATTAGGTTTTCTCTGTGGCATGAATTGGAATCAACCTTGAATGCTCGAATGTAGTAACAGGGACAAAATTTCATCTAATTTCGTTTCCGTCGATAATGTGATCTGCGAAATGTCATGGGCAGAAGGAAATCAATAAATCGGAAGCTTGTTTTTGTGTTCTGTCTTGCTGGTTTGGTTCGTGGCTAAATCAAAACCTCGTGGACCGATCGATCTTCCGGTTAAAAAATGCTTACCCCGATCGGCCGTGGGGTGGGTGGTCATGGGTGACCATTTTTAACGGACGACTTCTGAAAAGGAAGAGGTTCTATATTCGAAGCGTATACTTTTTTTATGTACAGTGGGCCAAGCAATTAGGTATGCAGGGCAAAAACTTCTACGCCATACTGAAAACTGACTGCAATAGATATGCATGTGTGAATTACATATTTAATAAATGTAATATACCCACTATTTCGATAAATAACTCACTTATCCATAACTGGTGTAGTAAGTCTTTACTATGACATAGAAGTTTTTGCCCTGCATAGCTAACTCGTTGGCCCACTGTACGTCCAACGATTTCTTCGTCATTTGTAAACCGATTATAAAAATATTTTTTATTTGTGTGAGTGTACTTCCGGAACAGTCACCAAGTCAGGATCTGATGATGGAATCCCATAGAAGTTTAGTTTTCCTGGGCGGTGAAAAAATAAAATCACCAAATAACAAAAAGTATGTTAAATAGTTCTTGAAGTCCGCGCTCAGTAATAACAAATTAGAAAAAGGTCAAGCACTGACTTCAAGTACTACTTAGTAAAATAATAATCGCGTAATTTGGCTTTTTTTTTAAGTCGATTTTTTTTTATTAAAATATTTAAAATTACGCGTTATTTTTCGTGCCTAACGTAACACGTAAGCCGCCGGTCGCAGTTGTCATTTGAAGATCTATCTTCCAAACCCGACCACTAGTTCACAAAGAGAATCATATAGCTACATGTGACTAGAAACCGACATCAATATAATTGGGGAAAGGAGGCTTCTAAAATAATGAAATGTTTTTTTTTAGCTGGCGAGAGTGGTGCTCGATTCGGCGTAACGCCGGGCGGTGGCGACGGCCCCGGCGAGGGAGGGTACGCCGAGTGGCTCCATGCTATGCGTCTGGTGGCGCGCCTCCCCGCCGGTGTACCTCAGCACTTTCGGAGAAAGGTATGTGTCACATACTTAGTCTATGACGGTTTCCTAGTAACCGTTGTTTACTTTTGATACGTCATTCTGTAAAATAATTATTTCAATAAAAGATGTATAATATTCATTAGTATTTTAATATTTAACATTGGCGACGATGGCGGAAGTTAAAAAACTAAAGCGAACACGCGCCACCCTACGGGGTGTGCTTACAAGAAGTTTAAATACATTTACACAAGAAGATACTACATTTACAAATACAACTTACGAGGAACTACAATCACGGCTGGGGTCAGTCGATTCAATTTACAACAATTTGACAAACGTACAAAACCAAATAGACGAACTGGTTGAAGATGAGGATATAAATACAGAATCAGAATACAGGTATGAAATCATGGAGCTATACACAAAATTACGTGGCAAAATGTTAATGCTGCAAAAACAACTGCAGTCATCCCAAACTGAAACGTACACGATCAGTTCAACACCTAACCTACATAAAGACCATGGAAGGCCACCCAAGATAAATTTTCAACCTTTTCACGAAACGGAAACATTCAGCAATTTCACAAAACGACTTTCAACATTCTTTATGCTGCATAATATAGAGGATCCAAAAATAAAAGTTTACACGCTTCTTACAACTATTCCTCCAGAATTACATCAAAGAATGAATGATCTATGCTCTCCAGAAGATCCAATCAATAAGAATTTCGAAGAACTAACAAACTTATTAGACAACTTTTTAGATCCGAAACCGAGCATATGGGCATCACAACACAGATTCATTTCTCGCCTACAAAATTCAAATGAAACAGTAACAACATATGCATCCGAATTAAGAAGACTAGCCTCAAACTGTGCATTTATGTGCTCACATTGTAAAAAATCTTCCTTAGATGCTTTCCTGTCCCTTCAATTTATCAGAGGACTAAAAGACGGAGATGTACGTACAAAAATTTTACAAGAGAAGGAGGTTATACAATTTTCTGACTTGCTTCGCATGGCAACATCCATAGAAATGGGTAAATCAGAAAATGCAACCATTTCGTTGGTCACACACAATGCGTTAAATTATGAAGATCAAGTAAATAAGGTGTCAAAAGTTTACAAGAAATCACCTAATTCACCTAAAAGTAGACTACCAATTACAATACACGACCTTAATGGAAAATGTTTTCGTTGTGGCAAAGATGACCACAGAGCTAACAAATGTGGAGCCATTAAGAGTACATGCCAAAAGTGCCAAAAACAAGGACACTTAGCTCGAGTATGCTTACAAAGAAAAATCACCACAAATCAATTAGATGACTTATCAGAGAACTACATTACTGAATACATGGCTGACGATACCGCAAACATAAACATAATTAAGAGCGAAGTCACAGACAAGTTCATGATTACAATAGATATCGAAGATAAGAGAGTCAGCATGGAATTTGATACGGGTGCTGCTCTATCTACAATGTCACTGAAAGACTATAAAAAATTACAAATAAATAAGAAGATTTTTGACACAAACATTACATTAAGAACATACACAGGCGAAATTTTCAAAGCTGTTGGAGTAACTTACGTTAAATACAAATACAATAATAGATTACTCTACGGAAAATTATACATAATTGATAAAAATGTTGACCCAATTTTGGGGAGAAGCTGGATGAAAGAACTTAATATCAATCTGGCCGATATAAGAACTTTAACCTACGACAATGGAAATAAGCTTGACCAACTACTTAACGAATATGCATCATCTGTATTTAATTCAAACCTAGGTGAAATACCAAGAATCAGAGGTCATTTATCGCTTCAAGAAAACGCTCGTCCAATTTTCATTAAACCACGCCGAATACCATACGCATTAAAGGCCAAAGTTGATGAAGAAATTGACCGACTTGTAAAACAAGGTGTCATTACAAAAGTTGATCATTCTGATTGGGGAACACCAGTGGTACCGATTGTAAAACCAAACGGAAGCATAAGACTCTGTGCTGATTACAAGGTTACTTTGAACAAGGTAATTAAAGATGAAAAATATCCAATACCGATAGTCGAGGATATTCTTGCAGAGATGACGGGAGGACAAATTTTCTGTACGTTAGATATAACACAAGCCTACTTAAATTTAGTAATGGATGAAGAAAGTGCCTTTTTGCAAACTTTAAGTACACATAAAGGTACATACAAAGTTAATCGACTTATGTTCGGGGTGAAAGTCGCCCCAAGTATTTGGCAAAAATTTATGGACCAATTACTACAAGACCTCGATGGTGTAAAATGTTTTTTCGACGACATCATCATCCAGGGTAATACAGAGGATCAATTACTTAAAAGACTGAAACAGGTACTACAAAAGCTCAAGGAATCTAACCTAAGAGTCAATAAGGAAAAATGTCAATTCTTTAAAAGAAGCATCAATTACCTCGGTTACACGATCGACAAAGATGGTTTACATAAGAACATTGATAAGATTAAGGCCATCTCAAACGCAAAACGCCCAGAAAATGTTAACGAATTACGTACATTACTTGGTATGGCAAATTACTACAACAAATTTATTCCACACCTGGCTTCATTGACAAGCCCACTCAATGAACTTCTCAAAAAGGGGAAAAAGTTTTTATGGTCCACTGCATGTGAAAATAGCCTCGAAAATATTAAAAAGGAGATCCTTAGTGAAAGAGTTCTCATACATTTTGATCCTAATATGCCACTAATTCTAGCAACAGACGCATCCCCTACAGGTCTTGGTGCTGTAATAAGCCACAGACTTCCTGATGGAAAAGAACGTCCTATAGCTTTTGCTTCAAGATCACTAACAAGCAGTGAAAAGAACTACAGCCAAATCGACAAAGAAGCTACTGCAATTTACTGGGGACTTAAAAAGTTCTTTCATTACTGTTACGGCCGGAAGTTTACGTTAATAACAGACCACAAACCACTTACTTCTATATTTCATCCACAGAAAACTTTACCAACTTTGAGCGCTATGAGACTTTTCCATTACGCACATTTTCTCTCCGGTTTTGATTATAAAATTGAATACAGAAATACCACAGAACATTCAAATGCCGACTACCTTTCACGTTTTCCCATTGAAAAAGTTAACGACAAATGTATTGACCAACATTGCATATTCCAACTCAGGCAAATTAATACCTTAAACATAACACCAGTTAAGATTGCCAATGAAACAAGAGATGATCCTGAATTTCATAGTATAATACAAGCGCTTAAGCTAGGCAAACCGGTTAAACAATACGGTTATAAAGATTCCGAATTAAGTCTTCAAAACGATTGTATCCTGAAAGGTGCAAGAGTCATGATTCCACATAATTTGCGTGAAGAAGTATTAAACGAACTACACGAGGGTCATATTGGAATTCTTAAAATGAAATTAATTGCTAGAAGTTTTGTGTACTGGAAGAATATCGACCAAGATATTGAAAAGAAAGTAAAATCTTGTCGAATTTGTCGATTAGAACCGAATGAACCTCCAAAGACACCATTGCACCATTGGGAAGACCCGACAGGACCCTGGCAAAGAATACACATAGATTTCGCAGGACCTATTGCTGGATATCAATTATTCATTGTAGTTGATGCCTTTACTAAATGGGTAGAAATAATTCCAACTAAAACAACTACAAGCTCATTTGTGATCAAGAAACTGAAAGACATATTTTCTACATTTGGATCACCCTACACCATCGTGTCTGATGACGGCAGACAATTCGTATCCAATGAATTCAAAGACTTTTTAACAAACTACAACATAATACACAAAACTATAGCTCCTTTTCATCCCGCTACGAATGGACAGGCTGAACGTTATGTGCAAACGGTTAAACGTGTTTTACATAAATTAGCTGGGGAGAGAGACTGCTTATTGGATAATATTACGAAAACTAAAGCAGTCCTCAGATCTACACCTGGTCCCTCGGGCATTAGCCCGTACAATCTAATGTTCGGAAGAGAAATAAGAACTAAATTACATGCGATGACTCGGACTCTCTCTAAAGCAAAAGTCCCATCTTTGGAAGTTCCTGCAAGACTTCGAGAGTATAGACCCGGAGATAGAGTTCAGGTCAGGAATTATTCCATATCCGGAAAGAAGTGGGAATTCGGTACTGTATTACACCGGATTGGCAAGTTACATTATAAAGTGTACACCGACAGCGGACTCCGGTGGGTCCGGCATCTAGACCAGATACTTTCGGCTTCCTTAATTCTAAGGAATGACGAGGGAGACGTGTCACATACTTAGTCTATGACGGTTTCCTAGTAACCGTTGTTTACTTTTGATACGTCATTCTGTAAAATAATTATTTCAATAAAAGATGTATAATATTCATTAGTATTTTAATATTTAACAGTATGCAACATCCAATTACATCTATGTCTATTATATCTGAACTGGATGGACCTGGTAAAAAGCTTGACTTAAATGGCAATTCTAAGTTAGATACTTTATAAAGAATTCACATTTAATTGTGATGTTTTATAAAGTCCGCTGCTATAGTACGCATACATTTATCATCCACACTTGCGGTATATTACCTTTAGTACAGATTCACTAGTGACGTACCTACTTCACTTTCCTGACGGTCCATGTCTTAGCATAATTTTGCGACGGTGAAGATGTCGAAGTGGTTCTTTGGTGCATATCCTTTTTTTATTCAGGTATTTTTCGATATTTTCCTTAATCCATACTACTGAAAGATTCAGGTTTTCTACCCATTGTGACTATTTCCTCTATTATTTAGGATTCCTGACTGTGACGACCATAGTCATGGGATATGGTCACCATTTACTAAGCTATTTGTATCCCTAACATATCAAAATGTTACAGAGTATTATACGAAAAATATCTCTAATTTGATTGAGTACTCCTAATTGTGTTTGTCACTCGCAAAATCAATCACGCGCGCGCTGATATTAGATTTGGTATTATTGAATTTACAGACCTCGACTGGAAGGACTTGTTTACAGCTCAACTTCTAAAAACTGTAAACAATGTTAGGTACTTAGGCACCTTATTCGATAAACTATACCATGCAAATTTTATTAAACAAAGTAAAAGGTAGAAACGTTGCGACATAAATACAAGTCATTTGGGCAATATATATATATATATATGACAACATTTTTAGATTCTGGTTTAATTAACCTTTTATTTATATTTTAGATTTTTAGAGTAGTGAAAAGAAGAGCTAGACATTATATTATCAAATATCTTTTTAGAAAAACAGACAGCAATATATCACAAACTAAGTTATTGTTTCTAAAGTATACACAAATCTGGCAATGTCAGATATTTTCTTTGCGGACATAAGAAACTTCCAATAACCCGCTCTCTGTAGAATATAAAAGCCTCCGTAAATAAATTTCTTTTGACGTCATCTACATTTATAATAAGCCTTTCAAGATTACGTATCGTTGACTTTATGCAAAACAAAGTTATGCATGAGTAACTACATGATAAAAGAAAATGCTCTTAAGTATGTAAGATTTTCTTAATATAATAGATTTTCTTTATAAAGATATTTCATCTTTATTTTCTATTACTGAAATAAGTTGTTTATTAATTATTGTATCTATTATTTCGGTGTTCTTCCTTAGATCTCTAGATGTCTAATAATATTTTATGTTTATAAAAACGTGTATTTCTCTTGTACACAATTTACGCTACCTACACATTTTTTGCGCGTAGTAGCTCAAATAAGGCTCGTAAAGAAATTTTATTTTGTTATTATCTTGTTGGATTGCTTCCAAGATCCATAATTTCAATAATACTACAACTAAACAAGATACATTAAATATGTAAAAATAAATGAATACATAGAAATCACAAGCCTCAACGACCGAGGACATGTATCCTGGTATGCATTTCTCCATACGTATTCTTCTATTTTCATACAGGATAGACATAAATACACAACTACCTCGTTGGTTTAGAAGTTAACCTAAGCGATCGTTAAATTGATCTGAGGTCTGCCAAAAAGTATTGTTTTGCGATTTTTAGCAGTCTTATATTTTACCCAGTGGTTGGTGATAAGCTCACCTCATGGGACCTAAGCATAACACGTGCAGTATGGGTTTTACACACCTCTGACAGACCTTTCCAGGCATGATGTTAATTCATGTTTTTTTAAATATGAAACTCTGTAGAGGCTTTGAATTTCGTGTTCTTCTTCTTCTTCGTCGTGTCGATGGCTGAGTCAAATTTGATTGGTCCAATAAGGGGTCACTGTTATAGCGCTCTCGTCGGCGTTAATGAGCGCCTCTCTTGTGCAGGTGGTGAGGCATTTTGGACAGTCAGTAAGGTGGTCAAGGTTTTGACTTGCCATCGCGGTGAAAGGATTAGCCAATTCGCTTTTAAGATCTCGCGAATTGCCCAGGGTGCGCCGGACGTAGGGAATTGTTGTGTACGTCACTCGGGGAGGCTCCTTTCATGCACCCCAAATTCCGTGTTAGGTAAGTAATATATCCCATCAAAAAAAATGTTTAAAAAACTAAAAAACACGATTTATATAAATAGAAAACCAAACTAGAAAAAATAGAAAATAAATTTTAATAATTTTGAATTAAGAATAGTGTAAAAAAAATTAATCGAATTATTGCATTGTCATCGGTCTTCGACAAGTGTGCAAAATTTGAATGAAATCTGAACGTTCAAAGTGGGTCAAAATAGCGTCCAAAGGAGTCGGTTACATACAAACGAACAAACATACAAGTGAAGCTAATATAAAGCGTGTAAAAACATAAATGAGAACCAAATGTAATTTTATGTCTATAAAAAAATTAATATCTATGTGGGTGCCAAGTTGAAAGTGTAAGCAAATTCAAGCTGAACATAGTTTCTTTCAACAAATCAAATTTCAGAAAGGCTCATAGGTATTATATTATTATTAATCTACTATTTTAAGTACAAGTGAAGCGGCCGTGGCGCAATGGATAAGGCATCGGTCTTACGATCGAGAGGTCGTAGGTTCGAATCCTGGCCATTACACCACGGACGTGAACTTCCTCCTAACGCAAGCGAATTAAGCTTAACTGGAGGGGGTTAACAAGAATACTAGTAATTTGTATTTGCAAATTACTAGTAAACTTTGAAAAAAAAAAAAAAAGTACAGAACAGGACGAATTTAACCCATTTCCGTATGACTTAAGTTGGTCAGACAAATGTAATAAGCTAAAAGGTTTTATTAAATGTGCCAAATGTCAAGTATGTGGGTAAATAGGTTTACGTTATGGCTCATTACGGGCTCAAGAGTACCGCGGAATGGTTCGTTTAAATATATACGCATGCGTCGCTATAATTTTTTTTTTAAGTTTGCTGGCCGCTCCGTCGCGTGTAGGTAAATATGGGTCAGCATTGGAATCATACATCATCACGTTTTGTTTGCAGGATAATAGAGGATACGTATCACTATAATGATAATTATGAGTAGTGATAGAAATAGCAGCGGCCGTGGCGCAATGGATAAGGCATCGGTTTTACGATCGAAAGGTTGTGGGTTCGAATCCTTGCCATTACACCATGGACGTGAACTTCCTGCTAACACAACCGAATTAAGCTTAGCTGGAGGGGGTTAACAAGAATACTAGTAATTTGTATATGCAACTAAAATTTCAGTAAATAACATTTTTAAAATTTATTCGTGGGAAGCTCCCTTAAGTCTTTCTGTAATTAAGCACCGACAGATTTTGTCCGGAATTTTGACGCCTATATCTCTTACTTAAAGAACCGCTCATAAATAAAGGAAATAAGATACCTCACGTAACAAAATTTCGTATCTAATTTAATAATATTCTCGAGGAAAATATAAGTACGTTGTCATTTGCCTGGCGGCAACTGTTGCTGTCGGCTCTTGTAGCTATACAATACCAATGTACGAGTATATACGGTAATTGGTATATTGTATGGTGGATGTATAAAATATTTTCTATTTTCAGTACAGACATGTATCGGCACGGCATCTTTTTTCATCGGCGTTTTTTTTTTTTTTATTAAAAACATACGCCAATGAAAAAAGATGCCATGCCGATGCATGCCTGTTTTGAAAGAAGAAAACATTTAATACATCCATAGTAATACCAGGGTCATAGTCATACGTCCTCAGTCGTTGAGGCTTGTAACTTACAGACGAATTAAGATTTCTATTAATTAATTTATTTATATTATTATTTTTCACTATAGGCCCACAGAGGTCGACGTGAACACCCAAAGCCTCGTCCAAACAATAATAATATAGTTTGATTGCATTGATGTCAATTTACCAGGACTTTTCACCGTTGGCATTAATATATGGAATATAAAAAATAAAGCCATAAGAAACCGGTTATTTTGGTTCTTCCACAGCTATGGATCACACTAGCAAACCGGCACCTGACTGCTCGAGGCATCGACTGGCCATTAGCAGAACGCGCGTGTTTCAGAGGCACTGCCCAGCCCGATGACACTGAACTTGGCGCGCAAATATTAAAGGTAAGAATTTTATCCGCTACCCTATTGGAGGTCTGATATACATTTTGTTGCGTTTGGTTACACTGTAAGCAATATAATGATAACTGTACAATAATAAATAAATAGATATTCACGTGAAACTGGTTAAACTTCAAAACTATAGTTTTGCAATCTAAGGCTCTATGCAGACGTAGTATCTTAGTTACGGCAACTATCAACTTTTTAAAGGAAATTGCCAGTTCCTTGTTGCCGCAACTGGTAACTGTCAAAATTGTATTTGCTTGTTAATTGCAATAATTCAATTTATTGTATATGCTTGTTGTAAATTGTAAGTTGATAGGTAAGTTGCCACAACTAACTACTCGTAATACGTCTGCAAAGCAAAGTTTAAAATCAATAAAATATTTTTTTAATTAAATCTTTGTTTTGACAGGATTTACATCGCACTGGCTGTTCTCTGTTCTGTGGAACTGAAGGTCGAGAGAATCAAGCTATGCTTCGGAGAGTCCTGTTAGCTTATGCAAGGTAATAATCCTTAATTTTGTTGTACAGTTTGTCTTAATAATGCTACATAGAAACATGAGCAACATTAATTATTATAAGTTTTATAACTGCCCTGTTGGTCTACCTCTCGGGTACGATTCCCGGGTCAGGCAAAAATGTTATTTACGATTTTTCTGTCAGGAAATTCTCAATAGAAGCAAGGAGTTGGAACTGTGCCCGGTTGATTGCGATAGGCTCAACCCCTATCTCATGGGACCTAACATAACAGCCATAACAGGTGAAGGGTGGATGTTGTACACCTCTGCCACACCCATGTGCGTAATATAGTCGTGATGTTATGTTATGTATCTATAAATTAATGCTATTAATAATGTTGATAACTTAGCTTCTTTTAGGATGTCGTTTTATTAAAGAAATTTTACTTCAGATGGAACAAAGACGTTGGATACTGCCAAGGTTTTAATATGTTGGCTGCTATAATACTAGAAGTTATGGACAAGTCAGAATCGGATTCATTGAAGGTAATTATACTGACATCAACCTATGTATTTAAAATAAAAATCCCCTGTGTTGTACAACAGTCTGCTAAGGCCATATACAATTTTAGGTAGCATTTATTTTAAATTAACTCTCAACTAACTAACTATACAACTACATTTTAAATGAAGTCTTTGGACAAAAAGTGGACGTCGAAAAAAATGGCGATGCATTTTTGTTAACACATATATCTGAATGTAACGTACCCAACTAAAAGTAGGTGCGTTTATATCTTTTACTTTTTCTTTTACATGAAAAAAATATACTTGAAAAGACATCAACGAGTTTATGCATTTATAGATCTATTATGCATATATAGATCACAGCTTAAGTCTATCATTGTATATTTTATTTTAGGTGATGATATACTTAGTGGAAGCCGTGCTGCCAGAAGGTTACTTCGCCGACGATCTCCGAGGTCTGTCCGCTGACATGGCTGCGTTCAGAGACCTCCTCCGATTGCGCCTGCCTCGCCTCGCTCAGCACATGGATCACTTGCAAAGAGTATCTGACGGTAAGGACCAAATTGAACTGTACTTCCATATTTAGGAAATTAATAAAGGCCATTTGAAAACTCGACCGATCAACCGACTCGACAGCTATTCTTCATAACTAAAACTTAATAAATTTTAGTTTTGTTTTTTAGATATTTTATTTGTTGTAGTAATAGTTTATGAAATAAAGGATGTTTGACTTTGAAACAATTCTTTAATTTTTCTTAACCAATATATGTGCCTTACAGGCGCATTTGAATGCTGGGTTTTGTGGCGAATATGTATACTAAAACACTAATTATAAACTGAAGATGTATTTATTCAAAAGAGATAGGTACTTAAATTAATCTACTAAATGTTGATCACCACTAGAATCTCAATGCTTCGCGAACCATCTTGAATACTCTTGATGTCTCGACAAAGATCCGCGACATTCTTGACCCTTGTTGAACGTTCGTTAATGTTACACACTGTGATTCACTGTTTATTTACTTGTCCCGCACAGTACTATGAGTAATTTATATTTACCTATGGGTAAATGTACTGTAAATAGAGTAAAATCAAACATCTGCCGTTACTAAATATATTTACTTATGAATTTTAGGTGGTGGTGTAGAACCTCCCTTACCCGATGTCTTCACAATGCAATGGTTCCTCACTCTGTACGCGACCTGGTTACCCCGGGAATTCCTCTTGAGGATATGGGACCTAGTGCTCCTGGACGGGAATGAGATCCTACTGCTCACTGCACTGGCTATTTGGGATATGCTTCAGGAGTAAGTTTGCAAACTACTATCTTCTCTAAATACCCTGAATCAGGATTAATTCAGCTCTGATAGTAATAAAGCTTTCGTGTACAAACTTGAGGAAGGAAGCACCACAGTCTCACCTTTAACTTGGCGCCAAAAAGAAGTGCTTTGATCTATTTTAATAGTTGTATACAGTTTAAAGACATGGTGACAATCCGCTTACCAGTTTTTCGTTACATAGTAATTCTAACACCCTGGGTACAAAAACGGAAAATTAAAAAGTTGACCGGCAAATTACACCTATATATCCTCGACAATATATATCATATTGTCTTGGGTAAAGTTACACGTTTGTCACGATGTCATTTACACCCAGTATTTGGCTAGCTACAGTTGCTACTTTACCATCAGGTGGACTACTGTTTAAAATCCTATCACTGGTGGTAGAGCTCTTGTGAATGAGCTCGAGGGCGGCACCACCGTCTCACCTTTAACCTGCCGCCAAATAGTAGTGCTTCCATTACTGTGTTCCGGTTTGGTGGTGAGAACAGGCCCTGAAATTACTGGCACATGAGGCATAACACTGTAGTCCTCAGCTGCAGCGAGTTGATGTCCATAGGCTGTACTCCACTTACCATCAAGTGGAATCAAATCAAAAAAAAATCATTTTTTTTTAATTGAGGTTCAGTGCGTACAAATACATCCGATACAGCTTGCAGTCTACTTGCTTTTATGCGACTCTTTTTTTATTCTCTTTTCTGTCCGGATTCTGTCTTTAATAAACCACAGTGTAGCCAACTGTATCTTTTGTTATCAACCGGTTCAAGCTAAATGCAAAATATTTTTAATATTTGATTGTTTTTAATATTTGATTGTTTTCATTATTCCAAAACCTAAATACATAATACATAAAGTCATTTGCTGAGATACAAGTATAGTAAAATTCGTTATTGTGGGAGACTGGTGCCCAAGCTAAGCCGAGGCTTGTATTTCAGGTCACCAGTTACCACCCTGGCTTACAATTCACAATACTATTGTTACAAATATCTGTAGCATGGTAGTAAACAGTTATACAATTTTCGTGGTGTCGTTAGGGTTAATATAAGCGTAGTATGTGTTGTAGGGCGTATGTATGTGTGTTTGTGAGTGTAGTGTAATTGTTAGAGTGGGCGGAGAGTAAAAAGAGAGTGTGATGTTGAAAGTGTTAATTTAAATCGTAATTCTCTATTTTATAACAGTTATAAGTGACTCAGTCATCTCATAGTCTTGAGTAAGTAGCCACTCTGTTGTTTTTTTCTTACAGGCGAATTTGGTAAGGATATAGAGGGAAAGGGTTTTATTAATCTTGTTATAAAGAAAGCCTCCAAGAAAGCAGAAGAAGTGGTTAGTAAATTGTTTGGAAAGGAGGTTAGTAAAACGATTGACTGGGAGATGGCGCCGCGCTTCATGTGGAGCTGATTGGTGATAAGAGAGGAGAGCATGTTGTTTAGCAATGATGTGCAAGATACACAATTGCCGAACGGTTAAAACGCCGCATTTTTTATATAATTCGACTGTTGGATAATCGTATGGTAGGAAGAGCATAACTTTAATAACGGCCCTTTGAGCCCTCTCCAATATTATGAGTGTCGACTTATGTGTGCCACCCCACGTTGTGATACAATAAGTGATCAGAGACTGGCAGAGGGCAAAGTAGACCATCTTTCTTAGACTTTCATCCGCGACATGTCTAAGGTTCTTAAAGACAAACATCAGTTTGCGTATTCTATTGGCGAGCTTCAATGTGCGGATGAAAGCCCAAGCAAGAGTCAATCAATACTCCGAGATATTTTATGATGGAGGCTCTCTGTAGAACTACACATGAACACCTAGAGTTTTGTGGGACCGGGCATGAGTGTGCTGTTATGGAGTAGGCTAAAGATGATTGAAGACTAGCGCTTTTTATCGAGAACGGAATGTATTTGGTTTTTTCAGCATTTAGTGTGAGAGAATTACTTCTCAACCAATTTGACACCAGATTAAATCCCCATTGCGCTTGTTTAAAGACTTGCTCCCAAGTATTTGCGTGAAACAAGAGGGCGGTGTCGTCGGCGAAGGCATAAATATTGCCAGAAGGAAGGCTGATCTTGCACAGGTCATCAATATAAATGAGGAATAGAGTCGGTGAGAGAGCGCTTCCTTGAGGAACGCCGTGTCCTATTGACAATTCCTTACTAGAGAGCCCATTTATCCTAACAACCTGTGTGCGATCGCTGAGGTAATTGTGAAAAAGTTGTAGTTGATTTCCCCTTATTCCTATTCTTTCCATCTTCTCTACAAGGATGGAAATAGAAACGGTGTCGAACGCTTTGGCTAGGTCTAGGAACACGCCCAGAACTTTCTGACCCTCATCTAGTTTCCTGACTATATGATTGGTCAGCTCATGAACAGCGTCGCTGGTTGATTTACCCACGCGAAAACCATATTGAGATGAAGAAAGAATATTATTTTTTTCAAGGTATTTGGTTAGTCGGTTGTTCATGAGCCTCTCCAGAACCTTAGCCAGTGCGGGTAAGATAGCTATGGGGCGGTAATTTGTGATAAGATCTCTATTTCCCGCCTTGTAGATAGGATGTATAATGGCTTTTTTGAATATTTTCGGAAATATGCCAGAGGCAAATGATAGATTGCATATATACGTAAGGGGTGGGACGATAGTGTATTTATTTTGCTTAATAATGTTAACAGAAATATCATCCCAGCCCACCGCACAGCCATTTCGCAGTTCGTTTACCTGTTTGAGTACTTCACCCTCGTCTGTAGGAAGTAGAACCATGGAGTAAGAAGAGCTATGTGTTGCTACAATTGTTTTAACTTGGGGCATAGATATGTTTTCAGCGAGTTTTTTCCCAATGTTAACGAAGTAATCGTTAATGTTCTCTACCGCTTGGTCGGGCGAAGATGCCGTTGATAGTAAATGAGATGGGCTATCTCTAGCTGCGGACCCATTTGAAATGTTGTTGATAGCTCGCCATATTAGTTTGTTATTTTTCCCTGCGCTTAATATTTCTTTTCGGTGGTAATCCCTTTTCGTGTCTTTTAATATTTTGTTGCAAAAATTTCTATAGCGGACATATGAAATCTTTAATACTAAATCATCAGGCGTCTTTTTAAGTTTCTTGTGCATGTTGTCTCTATGCTTCATGCATCGAATTAGTCCCGGCGTAATCCAGGGCTTAATGATTTTCTTCCGATTTGATACTTTTATATATTTTGTATTCGAAACAATCACATGGCGTAAATGATTGACAAGAAAAATTGCCGCTAAATTAGGGTCACTTAACTTATAGATTTGGCTAAAGTCTACTTTTTTTAAATCTTCAGAAATTTTATCGTAATTGATTTTTTTTAGTGTTTGTTTAGAGTTGATTTTAGGATTTTTTGAGTGTAAATGGGATATATATAATATAATTGTGTCGTGGTCGGTGAGACTCGTATGGGCGACTAGTGCCTTTGCTGGCAGACTACTTTTTAAAATAAAGTGATCCAGGCAGGATGTTTGACGGGTGGGCAATGTGTGAGCTGGTAGTAGACCGAAGGATGCCATTAGTGAAAGATAGCTGTGTTTGAGAGGATCGTGTGAGTCCTCGGATATATTTATGTTTATATCTCCAGTGACAATTATGTTGGAGATGTTGTCTAGAAGCTTTAGTATTTTGTTTAGGGAAGATAAGAAGTTTGTAGTATCTTTTGTAGCTGGGGAGCGATAAATACAGAGTATAGCAGTGTGAGTGCCAATTTTCACTAGTAGACAATTGGCTTCAATCGTGTATGGTTCCTCGACAGTTGCATAGATGTTATTGCTGGTGTAAACAACTACGCCTTCATTTTGTGTTCTTTGAGTCTTAGTCATGTGGATATTGTAGCCAGGTAGAGACGGTAAACTACTAGTACCTAGAAGCCAGCACTCAACAAGGACAATCAGGTCCCAATGCACTCCAGTTCTGTGAAGGATTGTTTCAAATCCATGGATGTTTTTATTAATACTTCGAATATTTTGACTTATTATTTTCAAGCTGTTTTTAGGGTCGAAATCAGGTAGAATACAATTATCTAAGTCACAGTAAGAAGAGTCAGCTACAGATAAGGCGTCAATGGAGGTAAAATTGTGTAGTGTGCTATCGAATTTTAAGAAGGAAGAAATATACTACAAATATTCTCACTGGTATTAATTTTGTGCGTTGTTTCGTATATAATATTAAGAGGTTAAAGTAGTTAGTACGATGCAAAACTGATTTGTCCCTGATTGAATAATTTTTACAACAAGGGCTGAAAGGAAGGCGAATCACAATATAACTGTTACAATAAAATGAAAAATGGATATTTGTGTATTGTGTGGTGGTGTTGGTTGGTAGTGTGAGAGATATGTGGGTTATCTTATACCAGGCTATATTAGTATTATTACGACGACAAAATGCAAATAAATAATCAAAAATTATATGACATACTAAAACTATAACAAAAACAATGAAGAAATTTAAAATGAAAACATTATTACAATAAAAAGTTACAAGGAATTTAAGATAAATTAGAAAGATACATACATTGATTACATCTAGTCACGCAGCTCTTAGTTTATCTAAATCAACATCCGAATTGATGCGAATTTGCGGCTCGTTTACGTGCTTACGCAGATAAACGATCCCATGCGATGTCCAACAAAAAGAGTAAGCGTAATCTTTACTGAAAGATCTTGCCAGAGCATACAGTCTCTGAGCTTTGTACGTTAGTGTCTCGGCAATATAAAGTGGCTGGGCTTGCTGTTGCGGGTAAATGTGCTTGGTATTTAATTTTTCGGACTTTTTCTTGTTTCTATTGAAGTCCTTGGATCGTCGGATGATTTTCTCTTTTTCCATGACTGAGTTCATCTCTATATTGCATTATCAAGGGTAGAATAAAAGCCTTTTGTTGTAATCAATTCGTTATCAGCATCTGTAATAGATAAATATGATAAGTGTCACACATTGGTGCAGTTATTTTCCACTTTTAGTAAATGTGCACTTGAAGTGTAGGTCTCCTTCATTATAATATAAATTAATAAATAAATATTTCAGAACCCAGACACATCGCCATCTTGTCCCAAACTAAGCAGAATTATGGTATACTACTACTACTATAACTATAGATACTAGAATAACTGATACTAATACATATATACTTTTTCTTTTGTAAATACATACATATTATACATAGAAATATAAAATTGATGATAAACCATATTTAAATTGAAGGCTTGATTTAAATCACAGTGATCACGTGATGAGTTCTTTGCTAGACGTTGGACGGATAATGGTATGTTGAAGAAATAATCGTATAGCTATATGACGAGTTTATTGAGACTGATTTTACATTTCTTTTTTTCTTTTTATAAAAACAACGCCCGCATTAGGAATAACTCCTGTGTCGCGGGGGTCTTCACAAACATACATTTTACACACACACAAACATCATCATTTGTACATCAAACTAAAAAAAGTTGTCAGTAATAAACTTGGGTTAAAAAACTGAATCGGAGCTCCGCGATAGAAATAGAAATATTTTTTTTGCCATAAACATAGTTACATAGGTGGTATTACAGTAGTAGCAGGTAGTACAGCATGTTGTACCAAGTAATCAGTGTGCAAATTAATTATTATGCATATATTTAGTATTTCAGTATACATATATTATCAAAGTCAAAGTCGATGGAATAACTCACGTCAGACATTTTTATACGAGTAGCAGCCAAGCCGGTAATCAACTTGATTATAAGAACAAAATTATATGAAGCGTCTCTAATCAAAGAATTTCTTATCTTGCGGAAGTCATTAAAATAGACCACTTTTGATATTTTCATATGTAACCTAAATTATCTATTTTCATGATTATAGCCGTATTCTGTCAGCGCGTTCTGCGGATGAGTTTTACAGCTGCATGGGCGGTGGTGCGGGCGCAGTGTGGGAGGCTGGCGATTCCCTCGTGGTTAGAGTGGTAGCCTTCGGGTCTGCTCCTGAACTTCCCAGGCTACGAAGCTTGCACCGGTACCGAGTGGCACCACCAGCACCCCCTACATCAGCTCCAATATATCATCCACCCTTGCATTCTGCTGTATGTATTCAAAATTAGATTATTTTTAGTCGTAAGAAATGTTCAACTGTTTGGATTTATACAGGATGTTTTGTGCATCGTCTTTGACAGACGATGCACAAAACATTCTGTATAAATCTACTAAGACTGAATTGACTAAGAGGTAGTATCCTTAACTATAGCTTTAACAACCCTTACTCACTCTTCACCTCACCTGTTTATATAATTGAATTATTAAGATTAAAAAAAGTACTATTTTTAGCTTTCAAAATGGTGTTTAGGGTTCCGTAGTACCTCCAAGGAACACTTATAGTTTCGCCATATCCGTCTGTCTGTCTATCCGAGGCATAGCGTTGAAACCGTTAGAGCTAGAAAACTGAAATTTTGCGAAAAGAAGAGTAGGTGTTATTTGCAAATAATTCTCAACTTTCTTGAGAAAAGAACCCACAAACATTGAAAGTTTTCGAGATTTCGAGGGTATAACACCAATTCTTTGTATTTTAAATTTCGGTTGAAAAGCAGTTTATTTTCTGAAAAATCTTAAAATCAAAGAAACCTGGTGAGGTGAAAAGTGAGTTAGGGGTACTAAAACCATAGCGAATGTCCAAACACCCTCTATAGTAACGTTAAAACCGCAGATAAATTAACAATTATGTTAATAAATTATTTTCAAAAAAGAACAACCAACTTCAATTACCTACAAAATATGCACTAAAAAGTGAGAAATACTTAAATAATATTCAATGTCTCGCCTCATCTGTGTATAACTTAAAATAATACAGCAAACGCTCTTTAGGTGCCTAAATTTAAACAATTATCACCGTACTCCTAACCGTTGAGGAGTTGTACCTTTTTTAGATCTGAGTAGCTTTAAGTAATTACAAAAAACAATATAGAAGCCTTTAAAATTTTAGGGTTGCTCTCGATTTCTCTTGGATCCCATCATCAGGTGTGATCTGATGAAAATGGGACCACATGACATGTATATTCTTTCAGACAAAATAAAAATTGCTCAAATTGGTCTAAGCGTCTTCGAGTAATCGGCAAACAAACACAAAAAAATAAAAAAAAGGTATTTGAAGAAAACATTCTGGAACAAATAGGAATCTGCAGCAATTCATACAAGTCCTATATGAAACGGTTTCACAACTATCGCAATGTATATGTAATATCACCTTTCAGGTGCAGTCAATGACAAAACGTGGCCTTCGACTATTTTATTCTGAAGATGAAGGTGATTCAAGTGACGACGGGAACAAGATGGCATTAGCTACAGTACGTTGTCAAATTTATTTTCCCTTATTTCTTATTTCTTGATTATATTAATTTTTGTATAAGATATTTATTTAATAAAATCTTCTATTTATTATAGGTGGTACCCAGGCGAGAAGACCGATTGGCAGCGGGAGATAGACTTTCTTTAGATATTGGAGCTCTGAAAAGACAGTATGCAAGACTTCGAGAGCGACAGAGACAAGCACACGTCATTTTAGCAGCGGCTTGTGCTCGACACGCTGCAGGTATGAAAAATTAGCCAATAATAAATATAAATCTACGAACAGTCTAAATGTTTTTACATAAAATATATTTTCGTTTCAGTTGGTGTTTCAACTTCGCCAACTTCTCTCACAGTCAATAATCTTCTGTTGGGCAAGAGTGCTATTGTAAGCTCCAGAGGGAGAAGACTCGGTCCACCACCTGGAGCAATACCACCTTCAAGACAAACGTCAACACTAGATAAACTGGAACCCCAAACACAAGATAATTCAAGCGAAACTATAAGTTGGAATGAAGAAAAATCTCGAAAAACCCTAAGCAGGCGGAATTCCGTTAAGTGGAAAGATATCAAGAAAGAAAAGTTAAAACATAAGGAAAGAAGACCGTCCATTGACTTAGACGAGGCTGGCGATGGGATAATAGTTTCTGAGTATGAAGCTAGAGAAATGGTTGCTTCAGTGAGATCTCGTAGCTCTAGTGAAACATCCTCCTATTCTTCTCATAGTGCATCCAGTACAGACACAAGTCTTTGCGATGAGAATGAGCGGGGAAGTGAGTCTGATACAGAGTTACCAGACGATGATAAAGAAAAAAAGAAAAATAACGCTAAGAATAGCAAACTCCTAACTTCCCTTTTATTAAAAGAAACCAAAATAAGTACTTCGCCTACCTTAAAACCAACTTTAAAAGAATCACATGTGGCCCGCACGCCAGATATTCAAGTTTCGGCCAATCCAGTTGAAAAACCGATTGCCAAAGATATTGCAGATTATTTGGATTCTGCAGCTGGAGAACCTTTACGCACTTACATTGATGGATTTGAAACTAAACTAAACGATAGTTTAATTGTAAGTAGTGAACCAACTTTTAAACTGACTGATGTATCACCTTGTTCTCCTCAAATAACTACAGAAAGACACGAAGTTCTTCAGAGATTAAACAGATCACCATATGAGGAAAACTCTAGAAGTCGGGAACTCATAAGACCCACAAGCTTTACAAAGTCTCCTAAAAATTTTACTGAACTTAGTCCTATAGATTTATCACCGTGTAACTGTACCAATGATCATATATCTCCTTATGATTTTAATTTTCAGGCAAATTTCAAAAAACCATTAGTAAATGAACCACCAGTATATAGACCCCCTGACATTATCGATAGCTTTACGATGTATCCAAACTTTGTGCCTGATATAGATTTGTCTGATAAAAATATATCTGACATTGATAGTCCATCAAGAAGTCCAGGTGGTGAAAGTATAATAGTAAGTGAGGATGAACCTCCAATACCTTTAAAAATCGATAAGTACTTTGAACACAGTCCAGAGTTTTTTGGTGCTAGAGTTACAGACCCAAATAGCATAGATATTCCAAATCGTCGAGCAACAAAAAGACTTTCGCGGCTTCCCAAAAAACCAGATTCATTAACATTACAAAGTAATCATAATGATGAACTTTTAAAGGATGCAGTTGAGAGAGCGTCGTCACTGCCGCAAAGCCACAGCTTCTCAAACAAAATTGTTCTTGAAGACTATAAAGAAAGCGAGGATTTGTTTAGCAGCCCTAAACAGAAGACGCCTGAAATTATAAAAACGCAAAAGGAATCTTTTTCTCCTAAAGACTATATTATGCAAACAGGAAGGAAAAACAGTGAAAGAGCTTTACAAATTATTCAGGAAAACTCAAAAATATTAAGCAGAATATTAACAAAACAGCATACTAACGATGTGAATAGCAATGCCACCAAATATCAAGTCACACACAAAAGTGATGAAAACGTTCTCGAAACGCAAAGAAGTATTTACACTAAAACAATTCCTGAAAAAGCTAAACTAATTGACTCTCCGTTATTAAAAGAATCTACTTCTGATTCATTAATAGGTTATAGAAAAAGGCATGGCCATGAATCTGCAACTGAAAATAACGACTTCATACGCATTAGACCTATTTCTATAGACGATCCTTTTTCCCTAGAAATTCGAAATGCTGTAGCAAGAAGTGATGAATTTTCCATTAAAAATACCAAAAGTCCTAGTAGTGAATGTTTGGGTACTAGAACCGATATATATGGTTGGGAAAATAAAGGATTTTTAGTTAAAAGCTTATTAGAAAAATCGGAAAATTTCGAATACGAAAATCGAAGAAAAGCTAGTGATTTATCAAGTTATGGCGATACATCTAATAAGGAACTACAACCGGTAACGACGTCGGAATGGACCCGACATTCTTTTTCGGGCGAATCCAAACCATCGGTTACCTTACCATCTACAGAACCAAAAGATGCATCGACATACGAGCGACGTTTTATAACCGATGATTATAACTATCCATTGTCGAGCAAATATAACGACTTTGTTTTATCCGAAGCTAGTGATATATGTAGCAAAACGGTTAACCAAGGGCCTAAAGTTTGCGAAAATTTATCGAAGACTGATAACAGCCAAGTTAGTGACTTTGCTCATGTTGTGACTTCCTCTATTAGTTTTACTTACGAGCCATCTGTTGAAGACGATTCGCCGACTGGTGCAAAGAGTAACTCTAGTGATACTCTTTGTCAAATAACGTCTTTAGATCAAGTGTCCACACCAATATCACCTAAAATATTTCCTAACAGAGATACCCCAACGATGCCTAAAGATTACTCAGAGAAGAGTGACAGGACTAAAGTGGAGTCTGACGACACTTGTAGTGCTATTACTTCGCTCATTGAGACGGATACACTGTCCTCGTTGTCCTACCCCCGCAGTCCGTCGACGGGTTCATACCACCCATTCCCCACACGCCCCGTGCTCCGTATGCCGAAAGAACTTGGTGTGAGGTTAGGAATGTACCCAAAAGATGTTATCAGCTCCCCACCAAAATTAAAGGATAATGTGCCAATGTAAAATATACAAAGGTACCCAACCAGTTTTAAGACATTATTTCTAAGGTTGTCTAATTATAAAATTTTAATTTATTTTGAATAATTTGTTATGTGAAAATGGTTTTTATAGCAAATTTTCGCTTTAACTATCTTAAATATAAAAGAAATCACACCAATACCAATTTTAGATGTTTATATTGTTTATTATACTCTTATGGTTTAGATTTGTATTAAATTTGAAACTGTATCTGCTGCTAGTTTCAATTTTAGCGTTTTGTTTTGTTAAGCTTTGAAGCTAAAATGTTCGCGCTATGAATAATTACAGTTTCGGAATATTATACGTACAACTGAAATACGAAATGTTTCAGTAAATTATGTAAACGGGAAGTTTACAAGTTAATAATATTGTCATGAAATGTGAAACCTTTGGTATTTCAAATAGGAATTTGAGCTAGTAACAAAACAAACACGTTGCCTTGAATCAAATTTAATGTTATGCGTATTAAATAATCCTTCACAATATTAAAATATATGTACAATAATAAGGTAGATAGATTACTGTTTGAAGTCAATATATAATTTACGGCAATTACTTGTTTATATGGCTATAGAATAATATACTACGTATATAAATGCAATATGAAGAAGATTTTGTTGTTAGAAGATGATATTTTATTCTACAACAGTATTGAGAAAATATACATAATGCGACAGATGGCGTAATTGTTTTATTTTTCACATGCTTTTAAACAATAATATAATACAAAAAGTGTCAATCTCACAATATACAAACAATATAATAGTATATTCATACAATAATCTTAAGGAAGTAACATAAGTTAGTAGTGGAAGATATATATTAATCATTAATTTTAAATTTAATAATAATCAGATGACAACATACTAGATGTATTGTACTGCATTCATGCCATTATTGTGACCTACCTAGTTAATAATTATTATTTTTAGTTTAATAATTTATCTAGAAGTCGTCGAGCACCGGTGGGCAGGTACACACGAGATGTTTGTCTCCATACATGTCATCAATGCGACCCACTGTTGGCCAAATCTTCGTCTCGCCTTTAACGAATGACTGAAATAAAAATACCTTGATAATATTTTGAGATTTCGACAAAATATCGTTGCCAACATCTTATGACGGTTTTTATATATTCTATATGGCCGAGTCTTTTTGTAGACTATGGAAAATCCTAAAACATTGAAGCAATTTTAAGGCCTCTAAACTCATAATTCCAATGAACCTGTTTACTTATACTTATCCCCAATTCCTCCTTCTAAAACCGCGCTCAACGCTGAACCCGGATTACGATCTCTTTCTGTGATTCATTATTTGAACAGGACAGAGTAATCGAAAACGTTCGTTCAGCGTTAAACTCGGCCAGAGAACTGGTGCTTATTATGAGAGCTTCTCTTGAAGTAAAATAAACAAGGGGATAAGGATTTGTACTTACAGCAGGGAAAGCAGCTTGCTCTCGACTGTAAGGTCTGTTCCAATCTTCAGAAATTACTTCCTCTTGTGTGTGTGGCGCCATCTATAAACAAAAAGCAATTTTCATGACTATTTTTTGTGTATAAGTCTAGCTTTGTTGTGCTGAGCAGTGCTGAGCTAATCTGACATTATTTTTGTTATTATATGCCATTTTTAAAACGCACGAACCTTCAAAGGGTTTAGCCGTTTGTCAATGTTTCCATCCTCAATATCTTTGATTTCTTTCCTAATGGTGATGAGCGCTTCGCAGTATCGCTCCATCTCCTGTAGGTCTTCAGATTCTGTGGGCTCTATCATCAAAGTACCAGCTACGGGCCACGACATGGTCGGTGCGTGGAAACCTTGAATATAAAAATGTATGATAAATAAATTGAAATCGTGAAAAAAGTCGCAAATAAATAAATGTCACTATTAAAATTATTTGTGCAATTAAAAACCTGGAGTAAAAACACAATGACTGCCCTTTTTAATAGCATCAGATATTTAGAAAATTATTGAACAATGAGTGTTGCTTTCAGTGCCCCTAAAAACAATTGTCTTTCGCAACATGCTCAAGGACATCCTGTATAGCTGTTCATAATCTATTTTATTTATTACTCACCGAAGTCCATAAGCCTCTTGGCGATATCTCCAGGTTCAATATTAGCAGTCTTTTTCAAATCTCTTACATCAATAATAAACTCGTGGGCTACTAGTCCTCTCTCTCCTTTGTACAAAGTCTTGTAGTGTCCCTCCAGACGCTTGGACATGTAGTTAGCGTTGAGAATGGCTACTTGAGTCGCACGCCTTAGGCCTTTGGGACCCATCATCTGTTTACAGATCGAAAAAAATAGTTAGTTAACAAGTTATAGTTAGTTACCCCATCAGCCAATTAATACAATACAATTACAAAGCCTTGTATAATATTTAAGCATTAAATATGTGTCAATTTATTACCTTATTGCCGAAAAATACCTTCTATAAATAACTTCAAATTAATTAGTATAAATTTAAACCCAGTATTCTATCCTAAAAACTACACCAACGCCTTATACAAATATAAATGCATCAAGATAACAATTTACTAAAATAAGTACAAAATTCTTACTTTGATGTAGGCCCACGAGATGGGTAGGATAGCTGAGGACCCGTAGGGCGCTGCGCTGACAGAACCAAAACTGTGAGCTGCATCGCCAAGGTCTGCGAGAGGGTCCACTACTGGATGTGATGGCAAGAACGGCGCCAAGTGAGCTTTCCTATAACAAACATTTAAAAAAACATGACAAAATATAAATAAAACTATACAACAATTAGCTTTTTTAGGTAAAATTGTAAGATATTCGATGACGTAATAAAGTTAAATAAGTGTTATATCTTTACCATGACTTCTCTTATTTATTATGGTTTGGTCAGGCGTTTACTGGATTGAGTTACTTAACTTCGTGGCTCTATGGTAGCCAATGTTAAAAAATCCTAAGCAAATAAAAAAAGAATTTAGTATTTTAATTTTAATTAACGCTTTAAGCATTACACTACAAATATTTAATTTTAAAGATAATTACTATAACTGATAATTTGTTTACTAAGATTTTAAGTTTACCTGGAGTAGAAAAAGTGATAGGCATAATATTGATTCTTGGGGAATCCCCGTAATGTTTTTCAGGCAGTCCGCTGATTAAACAGAAATTTGATACGGTATTTTATGAAATATGAGAAGTTCTTGAGGCCCCTTCGTATTTAAAAAATCTATGCTGCAGTAAGTATTAGTAAAATATGAGTCTGTACAAAAGAATAATTTTTAGTAACTAATGTTAGTAATAATGATAGTTATAAATATTACATTCTATCTCTTTATCTTGGTATGGGCATGTAATTAGAAGAGATGTAATGAGGCATGTGACTAAAAAGTGAAAAAAGAAAAAAGTTTAAATTCGAAGCATGACAAGGAGCGGTAGGCCGAGGCAAAGATGGATGGAATGGAATGCGTTTAAGAAAATATAAAAGAAAAAGAAGCGAGTGATAGCAAAGCGGCTGACAGAGAAGAATGGAGGAAAATTAAATTTGCGCCGACCGCGACCCTAAATAAAGAAACTGGGAAGAAGAAGATCAAGTATCATACTCACACTGCAATAGGTCCCATACCAGGTCCACCACCACCGTGAGGAATACAGAAGGTTTTGTGCAAGTTCAGGTGAGATACATCGCTGCCATAGTCACCAGGGCGGCAAAGTCCCACCTAAAAATTATTTTAGCCTCTAACATACGAAGTAAAATATTCTATGCTACTTCTGGTGTCAAGCAAGGATTTTACTTCAAAATTTTAACAACTTGATTTTGTGACACCCAATCCCATGAGTTTAGGTTTGGCTCTAAAACGTGTAGGTAGCGCGTTTCTTCACAACTTTGGAAAATCGTCTTTCTTGATTTTAGTAAATTCAAGTATTTCATAAATTTGTTCTGAAGCTAGTGACCATACCTGAGCATTCATATTGGCTCCGTCCAAATACACTTGCCCTCCATGTTTGTGCACCAATTCGCACACGTCTGCTACACGCTCTTCGAAAACACCAAACGTGCTGGGGTACGTCAACATCAGGCAGGATATGCTTTTACTATGCTCTTCTACCTAGAATCATATGTACATATTATTTTAACTAAATACTTTACCCAATAACTTAGGTAATTATGCTTTTTAAAATATATTTTTGGTGTATTTAAGTTTTTAATGCTGATGAGCTCGTGGTCGAGTGATTGCAGATCTATTGGTCATCGGAGTTAGATACCGTAGCGGATGACCAACCATTCGTTACTACCGTGATTCAGAAAATTAATAATAAGGCTAATTACTTTTTCCTTCAAATGTGCCATATCGATATCTCCTGAAGGTGTGACCCGGATGGCACAGACGCGCATACCAGCCATGTGTGCAGAAGCAGGGTTTGTTCCATGCGCGCTCACAGGGATCAAGCAAATATTGCGACCAGTGTCTCCTCGGAACTCATGGTACCGCTTTATTGTACGCAACCCCGCGTATTCACCTTGAGCACCACTGTAATAAAAATATCCCGTCAACAATAGCATTAAGCCTTTAAGCTCTCGCTTTGAATGTTAACTGTAAAGTTTAGATTAAAATCGCAAGGATAAAAGGATGTCAAATTATAACTCGATCTCCTGACAGATTCTAAACCACTTCTTCACAGATTAGTATCTATGGAAATAGCCCGATGGCACAAAAATATTATCAAAGTCACGACTTGCCTATTGGGCTGGAATGAGACACGATCGTATCCCGTAACGGCACAAATATCCTGGGCCAGTTCCTCGAATAGTGTGTGATATCCTTCGCATTGGTCGAGGGGTGCGAATGGATGGATTTCTGTGAAATGCTTGAACGAACACGGCATCATCTCTGTTGTTGAGTTAAGTTTCATTGTGCAGGAACCCTGAAATTAAGGTTGCATTTTGATGATGTGATGTTTAGAAAATACCTATTAAAATGTAAGTCCTAATAGCATTATGTCATGAGCACGTGAATCTACCGTTAAGAAGAGAGAAAACGTTTCAATCTTATCAACAGCCACGTGAAAACGAATGTTCTATGATAAAGATAACAATAATTATTTATTTTTGTCAATAAATATCAGAAAGGTCAAATACTTCATAGCATCGTCTGTGATAAAAATCGAGTTATAAGTTTTCATCAATAATATATACCTAGTGTTGATTATTATCTTAGCTGAAACCTACATGAAACTACATAATTGATTTCTTTATGAAATTTAACTGCTCAACTCGCTTTTTTATCTTGAAAAAACAAAAGGGCTTACCAAAGGTATCATAGAATGTACAAGGGAAACGTCTTTGTTTTCAAGCCGTTTCATATACCGCACTATTCTTGATTCTGAATGGTGCATGTTGAATACAGGGTGGGTTAAGTATGGCGATGTTCTTCTGAAGGATCCTGTCTGGACGCTGCGTGCTCTGACGTCGTCTATTTTGATCACCTAGGACATTAAAACTCTTAATATAAGCCGTCAAGTATTGTATAATTGCTGTAGGATCTGTTGTTTTTACCTTTTCAACAGGTTTGCAATCAAATATCCACAAGAGATCATCAACATCTTCCATGGTTGTGGTTTCATCTAAAGCAACGCCCACAGCTCCGTCATCGAAATATCTTAGGTTGATTTGCTTTTGCCTTGCTCGGTCTTTGATGGCTGTGGCGTCGTGTTCAGATGATGGTACAACGTGAAGAGTATCGAAGTATACATCGTTGGATTGCTGGTGACCGCGCTGTCTTATTCCTTAAAATAATAAAGCAGGGATTGTATTTCATCCCAGTTAAAGGATTAAGGTAAAGCACTTACTATATAAATTTACATAACGTTAAAAGCAACTTACCGTGATCTAGGACAAGTGTGGCGTTATGTACTCGAGTGGCAATATCCCTTAATCCTTGAGGACCGTGATATACAGCATACATAGCAGACATATTAGCTAATAAGGCTTGAGCAGTGCAAATGTTAGACGTTGCTTTGTCTCTTCGAATATGCTGTTCTCGAGTTTGGAGAGCTAACCTGTAGGAACATCGAGATTCTCAACTTTAATACATGACAAACATCTGCATGTAAAACAATCTTAAGGTAATATTTTACCTGTAAGCGTCTCTACCAGTTGCGTCCCTAGTAACTCCAACCATACGGCCAGGCATAAGTCGAACAAGTTGGTGTTGTGCTGCAAAGAAGCCTGCATGAGGACCTCCATAGCCCAGCGGTACACCGAGACGCTGTGATGTTCCTACTGCCAATGCGGCACCGCATTCTGCTGGTGGTCTTAAGAGAGCGAGAGCAAGAAGGTCCGTGGCTACTACCACAAGAGTCTGTAAACAAAGACAAAAAACATAAACATGTACCATAGATACGAGTAGTAGGTGAAGTGTTAAGCCATGGTCAAACAATAACGCTAAGTGCGGATTGATGCATATTCAGTTAATAATAAAGAAAAAGGAATCTTACACCATGCTCATGCACTGCGGCTGCTAGTCCAGAGTAGTCATAGACCAGTCCCCTGGTGTCCGGGCATTGCAGGAGTACCGCAGAGATATCTCTCTGAGCGAAGTCAACCTGGCGCACATCTGGTACCACACTCACTTCTAAACCTAATGCATCCAGACGAGTCTGAACGACTGCTAGGGTTTGTGGATGCAGTCTTTCTGATACCACAAATTTTGTTCTTTTGTTGAGTCTGTGAATAATAATTTAATTTATTTTAAGTTCATTCTTATGTTTAGACTGAGGGCCACCATCCCCCACATTTATAATAATAAGTATGATACTTTTATCTCCTAAAGTCGAATCGAGTTGAAGTCAACATAATAAGCATATACTTAGGTACATGCTTATTATGTTGACTTCAACAACCCCCCGGAGCGTAGGTAATTACTGATTTCTTATCTCACAATCATGACCTTTGTATCGTTTTATCAGAACTCTTTGTGCGTGACAATTAAGATAATACGATATTTATTTAATACATACCTATGGCAGAGAGATAAACCTTCTGCAGCTGCAGTACCTTCATCAAGTAATGATGCATTAGCCACATCCAGTCCCGTGAGATCGGTGACCATGGTTTGATAGTTCAAGAGACTTTCCAATCTTCCCTGGGCTACTTCAGGTTGGTATGGGGTGTATTGAGTAGTCCTTCAAGAAAGGGGTTAAGTCAGAATAGATTCTTAGTCAAATTAAACTCTTGGTAACTAAATGATATTGAATATTGTCATCACGATCCTTACCAGCCAGGGTTCTCAAACATGTTCCGCATGATGGAATGTGGGACGCAGCAGTTGTGATACCCCATGCCAATGTAAGATCGCCATACTTGGTTCTTCTCAGATATTTTGCTTACCCTTTTAATGAGATCGTGTTCACCTAAGATAAGTAGAAATTAATTAATTTAACCTTAATAAAAAAAGTATACGAATTAAATACTTTCAACCAAGAACATAGATACAATTATCATGCCTTCATTGCCTTCTTGATAAAAAAAATCGCGTCCCTTTTTTTGTTAAGAATAGTGATGAACTATATTGGAAGGATGTTTTGAATTATAATTACGCCTTACTTGCTCGTCGTGTTAGTGTGTCATGGTTATTTATACAATTATATAGGTCATTAACTTACTTATTGGGTCACTAATATCCATTAGTCCCGGATATTTGATCTTGATCGGAACTGCATCGTTTGTCAATTGGTCTAAGCTCTAAAAAGAAAGTTATCCGAACTTTAAATTAAGCTTTTGAGCATCAATAAAAAAAAATTTCGAGAAGAGATAAATATAGGAAAATATTACCTTGTAACCGAGCAAATCCAACATAGTTACTATATCTTGATCCCTAGGTCCAATGTGCCTACTTGGAAAGTCTACGCGTTCGGGAAACAGGCTGTCCGATTTCGAACTCTGCGAAACACAACGCACACCGTTCTGCCAAAACTTCCCATTTTGATAATTCTTCTGCAGACTTTCGAAGGAGTTCTTAGAAACTAAACCACGTTTTATAAATCTATACATTTTAATTGTTAACTTATTCAACAACTAAAATATATTAACCATTTTATTGTGTGTCTTATGAAAGCGACAGTTATGGACTGATACAAGGGTCAAAGCATCTCATAAGTAGATAGATAACGATGAATAAGTAAATATCTCAATTAACTACGTACAGTACAAATGTAATAAGTCCGTCATACGATAGTAGCGTAATAGATATTGGGGTCATTATCATTGTTTTCTTGACATTATTGCGACAGCTGGAGATTACGGCGAATACCATTCTCAATAACATGAATTCTTTACTCTTGAAGGAGTACTTTCTTTTATACCTACTTGCTTCTTATATATATATATATATATATATATATATATATATATATTACTCTATTTTACATACGTAGGTTAGTGCTCAATGTGTAATTTAGGGGTTTTCCAAAATAATGTTTCAGTAACGGAGCGAGAATAGTACCTTTGGGATTCATGCACATAAGACCTGTGTAGGTAAAATAAGATAGCTAAGGATCTTAACGTAAAAGGTGAAGTGGGTGTTAGTACGTGTTTGACGCCTCAGTCTAACCCATCTAATATAAGAAACACAGGATAGGTAAACAGGCGTAATTCATATTCGTAGATCTTTCTGACTGGACGGCTTTGTGCCTGCAAGTGCTGTCAGTCGTTTTTGTTTACTGCTCCCGAGGTCGGGAACCCTAAAAATGTAAAATACATTGTCGTCAGTAGCTATGATAGGAAATATATTATAAACAGTCGGGAACTCCCCGGTCGTAAAGAAAAGTGTGAAAATTATGGCACAATCCGTTCTATGCAACAAAATATTCATTGAGCCATTTATAAATTATGAACCGAATGACTTTTTCGCAATTTGTCTATTATTATTATAATAGACGATTACGTATAATAAAACAATTACATTAGATTAGATTAAAAATTTAAGATTCATTTTGAAATGTTTTTTATTAATCATTTTTACTCGGTTCTTTCGTAAGAAACATCCAACATTTGTAGTGAGTCGGAACGCCTATGTCAAAAATCAAACGTCAGATTTTGATATTTTTGATACCTTGGGAAAATTTCAAAAGAAATACTGTAATTCTGTTTCTAAAAATATTTTAGTGAATTTGTGACCCTTTTTTGCACGAATAATATTCTAAACGGACACGTACATCTGTAATACATTATTTAACTTTTATATTCTTTATAACTCTTCAGTGTTTTGGTTGTGATAGTTTGGAAAGTGTTGCAATTAGTGTTTAAAATGACTTTATCAGAGTATGCCCACCTCAAACAAGCTGTAGTACTTTCGGCAGGTCGTGCTGAAAGACACAGCGAAATCTTGAGTGCTACAAAAGAGTTATTCAAGGATGAAATCAATTCCATCAGGAGATTTGAACAAATCAAGACAATAGGACAGCTACTGCATGTTCTGGAAATTCGAGATATATTAGCAGAAGATAATGTGGAATGTTTAAAAATGGTCGCTGTAAAGCTCCCTAATGCTAAAGAGATACTGAAAAAAATTACTGAGTATGAAAACTGTTATGTGCCGAGGGAATATGGAAACTACTATAGTGAGTCATACATACACATATTGTCGTAGACTTGATAAAGGGTTGGGTTTAGAAACGTGCTTATACTCTGCCAAGAATCGAAGGTTATATATTCTGCATCATCATCAGACTTAGTATTTTTGTCTTGCCAGAAAATCCAACATAATTGAAAACAAATAAAAATTGTGGATTTTTGAGGTAAGGGTGATGTAAATAGGGCCTTCACTTGGAATAAATTGGTTTGATTTTTAGGGATATGGTATAAGTCATGTATGGGTAAGTTAGAAGGTTGGATTAGCTTAGAACTGCAACTGCAAATGGATTATACTGTTTTAATGAAACCCTTTTTTTGCGACACTAAACCTTTTTAAATATGTTTTCATTTATTAATGCATCAATTATCAAAACTTTCCTTAATAAAATTTCCATAGTAAAAGTAAATTTTCACCTAAGTTACGGTGTTCTGGCAGGGGGGTGGGCTGGAGTTACTCCTCCTCCCTACCTGCTGTTACTGCCCACCCATTACCCCCTGATTCTAAGCTTTTACCTTGATATAAACTTTACGAAATACCTACTTATTTATGACAATAATCTAACTGCATTGATAGTCTATATGTTTGCCGTTAGCATACACGGGTTTGATTCAGGAGCTGAGCAAAGTTGTGAACTTTTGCTGTCTGGAAATTCACAATTGCAGCACAGAGTTGGAATTGTGTCTGGTAGATGGCGATAGGCTCACCCCCTATTCCATGGTATGTACAGTAAGAATCAGAAAGATGCTTTGCTTGACTTTCAAGGTAGTCAAGTCAAAATGATCAAAAAAACATCAATTCAATTTTATGTTAGTAAACTGGGTATTCAAGTGATCCAGAGTGGTGAAAACATCTAAACAATCAGTTGTCAATACCATGTTAGCTATCATAATGTAATGGTTAGTGATTTACGTGAATATAGTTATTTTATGTAAATAATTATAATATTTCAACCATACAAATAATAGTCTAAGGACGCGACGTAAACAAAACCTTCTAAAATCTTTTATTCTAAGAAACCAGACATCTGGTTGTTATGATAGTATTGCACGGTCCTAACAATAGTTTTACAGACAAAAGTCCGTAGTTAGACCGTCGCCGTACGTGCGTTATAAAAACAATACTATCTAAAGGACTTACTAATTTATTAGACACACTGACACAAATTTATTAGCTGGGCACACGTGTTTGGGAGTCTTTTCAACGAAGCTAGAACAAAAAACCATCATCTGGGAAAAACCCGAGAGATGAAGTGGCTCAGGGGTAGCGTCGGCGACTCAATGTTAAGGATTAAGAGGATCCCGAAGAGTTCGGTGCGACTAGTGAGAGAGTTTTCGTGAGTCGGTTTTTGGATACCAAAGAGTCCGGAGAGTTTTCGTGAGTCTTGTTTTGAAGTCGTTAGAAGTCCTACCTTAGTTAATAGTCAGTGACTGAAGCTTTAAGTTACAGCAGTAGCAGTACTCCACGTAAGTGTTTGAATTCGTGCAGCGCCAATGCTTAGTGAGTCGTTATCAACACTTGAGTGATAGGTATTACTTGTGCAATTATTTAAGTTAGACAATGGTAAGATTATAATATATGATTCCTCCATTCAATTAACATAATACTTAACGCGGGTCAGGGCGGAGAGAGGCACATCCGTCAAAGGCGATGTCGGACCTCCAGCGTTTGAGCAATCAACTTTTATAGATAAGTTAGTCATAACGCGTGTATACATAAGTGTAAAGTTAGGTGACTGTGGCTCAAACTTCTAGCCCCTTCCAGTCTCTGGTGTGCACCTCGCGCGTGAAAACGATAAGTGGTTAGACCTTGGTATGAGATACCGTCACGAATGCGGTTCGAATCGATAACATAACTTCAGCTGGAGATCGGAAAGAGCTGGCGGTGGATTGCCCTCTTCTTGTGAAATGGACGGACAGACGATAAGACTGACGTAGTTAGCTTTTCTCTAAAGCTAACTGCCTGCAAACAGTGTGTCGAGAGGCACTAGTGTGGGGGGCGTGCTAAACCAGTTTGTGCATTGAGTGCTATCAGATGTACGATGTGATGGAGTGTTTATAGGAAGATCAACAGCATGTAACAATTTGAATAGCTTAACGTAAATAAGTGACAGAGAGCCAATAACAGATCTTCACGTATAAACTTTTGAATATAAATCGAAATTTTGTGAACATCAAAAACAAAAGTACAAAAGTAAGCGTTTAAATTATTACACTAAAACTAAAACATAAAACACATAAAAGATCGCTATAAATATTTGTAAAAGAAGTCCTGACTGAGTATCCGTCTAGCCGGTCCAATTTTCGTATTAAATATATCAATATCTAAATATTTGCATAGTTTGTTAGTACTACTGCTCATTCGCCACAAAAATGCATTCTGACGATAATTCGTGGTCACCAAGGGGAGATGGATAGGATTGGTATTCCTTGCTGTCGTTCTAGGCACGTTAATAGACAATCGCGAGACAAGATCAGGGCTATCAACCGATCCGCTAAGTAACTTCACCAAGTAAGTGACGTCAGCTACTTCGCGTTCGTTTAGCTAGTGGCAGAATGTGGAACTTGGCGCAAAGCTTTAAATAATCCTCCGAGGAATATTTTAGTTGTAGCCGGTAGCACATATATTTTATGAATTTCTCCCGATATTTTCTAGCCGTATAATATGTGTCGTAACGGGGGTTCCACACTTGACTCGCATATTCAAGAGTACTGCGCACGAATGTGCAGTATAAAATTTTGAATGTTTTTGCATTTTTAAAATTCCTGGACATCCGCATTACAATATTATTCTTCTAACAAACACCATGTTTTACATGAACTGTTATAATTTTTACTTTCTTGAATCAGTCTTAAAGGGGAACTGGTGTTCCTAAATTGTAAATAGATTGTACTACTTGTTTCTGTAACTAATTGTAACTCGAAAATACTTTAAATATCAGCTTTACTGCCCCATAGTAGACCAATTTGATAAAACAATTGGATATTTGGATACCGGATAGTGGGTGGATAACCATATAAAATTCTCTTCTCTTTATTTTACAGTTTCTTCACAACATAGTAAAAAAGAAGAAGGGGAGAGTTTCATAGCAGTGAGCAGTAATCCTATAAGCAGTATGTCATCTAGGAAGAAACAAAGGATTTTTCAAACTATCATTGAAGACATTGGCAGCCACTGGCGTGACCTAGGCAGAAATCTTGACATCCGCGAAGTGGAAATAGATGACATTAACTTACAATACAAGACTGTTAATGAAAAGGCCTCTAAAATTATGAATATCTATGAATATAAGAAGGCAGATCCAGATAAATGGTTCTTTATCCTTTGTGAAGCTTTAGAAAAATCATATCGTAAAGATTTAGTAAGGGACTTACAAGCAATCATGACAATGAATATTTGACTCTGAAAACAACTCAAATATTATAACACTATTATTACATTTACAAATATAAGGGTAAAGTTATAATGTACAAAAGTCGAAAATAAATAAAAGAAGTTTAATTCAAATTAAATTTAATACTCTTAAAACGAATTCATAGTGTAATACATAAATCATTTATAACTATATTTTATATAGATTTTTTTTCTGATTTTACTCTTAATACTAATAAAACTTGTAAATTTACCAAACAGTTGTTTTACTCATTTAATGTCTTTATAAAAATTTACTTACTAAAATAGATTTCTTTATTCAGCTAAAGCTAATATAAAGGCACAATTATTGGCATCATGGAATGTGAATAGAATGTATTTTTAATAGACAGCCAACTCTATAATCACTTTTGAGATATTATGACTATATGATGCAAAAAGCAACAGCAATACATTAAAATGATAGTTTTATCAATTAAATGAACTGTACATCACTGTACTAGAATATGAGTTATGCATAAACAAAAAAATGTCTTAAACAATCTAAGAATGTATTTGCACTTACAAAATAAAAATAAAAAGTTGTCTAAAGAAACTGACACTATACTAGTGTCATGCTTAACATTGATTCGAGATTTGAGCAGTCACTTTTAAAAAAAATGGCACAAATCACACTTGTCTATCCTCAGGATGAAAATTCATTATACTAAGAAACAGTTGAAAAAGATATGGGACCGGCAGGATTTGAACCTGCGACCTTACTGCACACCGGGCAGCCGCTCTTAGCCATCCAGCTACGGTCGCCTCTTACCGGCACCCTAAATTTCTCAACTGTATGATACGTCATTTCGTGACGTCAAATCCTGCCGGTCCCATATCTTTTTCAACTGTTTCTTAGTATAATTTGCTAAGCATAGCTAAATGCTATAAAAATAATCAAAGTGAAAATTCATTATGTCTGAAAAACAATGAAGATTAGTGGACAAATGCGATATTTTTTTAAACAAGATTTTAACTACCATTTTCGATCAGCTCGTTACTACAAGGGCGAAAGTGTCACTTCTAATGACAATAAAGTAGTCTTTAATGACGCCCTTGTCCACTTAATCCTTATATTTAGGACTGTTTACTGCTTAGCTGCCCACGTGTAAGCGTTCTGGAAGAGTCTAAGCCAGGGCGAGGCGTCGCTGCCGGCGTTGGCTTGGCCGTCGTACGCGGGCGCGGGGCTCTGCCAGCGCAGCACGCAGCGCTCGGGGTGCGGCATCATGGCGACGTGGCGGCCGTCGCGGGAACGCACGCCCGCGATGCCCACTGAAATATACATTTCATTTAATTACAGTACACTCTTTTAAGGAATAATAATCCTACACAATCAGCATTAACTCCAAAACCCCGTGATGGAAACCCAGCAGCTATGACCTGTACTCATGAGCGTATAATAAATCAGTTTGTTGCTACTGAGAATTTGTTTTCTAGATTCATATTTCATTGAGCAGTAATGGTTCCAGGAGTGTTGAAGTCGACATCCTTATAAATATAAAAATTATAATAATCTTGTCCCAATCATAGCAAATCCATCTCTTAAGTTTTCACATTAAGGTATGGGAAAGAAATCGGATTAATAGCATAATCAAGAAGTATACTTACATGGGCTGCCATTAGGATTCATGGGGTACACCTCAGTTAGTTTTCCATCGTCGTCTACATACTGCATGGCGATTTGTCCACTCCTCTGCAGTTTGTCCATGAGGTGCGACTCCGATAGAGCGAATCGTCCTTCCCCGTGCGCTACCCACACCCCGAGCACGCTGTCTCCCATGCCTCGGAACCACACGTCGTTGTTGGCATTTTCCGAGATCTTCACCGCGCTCCAGCGACATTCGAACCTAAAACATGAAGTTTGTGTTATAGAACATGACATAGCACAGCGATTTCGCGTCAGAAAAATGAAAAAGTACTTAGTTCGTGTATGAAACCGCATACATACAAGTTGTCGTGCTTGTGGATAGCATAGTGCTTTGCCGATAGGATTTTAGCCCCTCATTTGGCGTGAGCTTTCATCGGGCGTGTGAACGACGCGTGCACGCCAAAAGCACGCTACACGGATTATTAGGATTTAGTATAAATACTCGATCACACTTTACTAAGTACCGTGTTATACACACCTTTCGGATGCATTATGATCTAAGAATATTTGAGTTTTGCCGCGTTTGTTTTCTTCGGGGTCCACCCATCCGAGCATAGCCATCAGCTGACAGCCATTGCATACTCCCAGCGAGAACGTGTCAGATCTATTCTTGAAGTTAGAGAATTGAGAACTAAGCGATTCGGAGAACATTATGCCTGCCGCCCAGCCTTTCGCTGATCCCAAGGTATCTGTGTAAAAATAAGTAAGTATTTCTGAATAAAATAGCAGTTCACCTGTGTCCAAGCAGTTCGCCTGTGGAATGCATTACCTTTGGAAGTGAGACGTGCTAAAACATTGCCTATTTTTAAAAAACACATCAGAGAACACTATTTATTGCAGTCACAAAGAGTTCCTTAGTTTGTCGATTGCTATAATCTTTTGAAATCTCTCATCTGCTTATATGATATATGTATTTATATAATTATGTATATATTGTATATATGCCTATTTTTAATATCATGTATTTATTGATATGAATATAATCGTACCAAGTGGTACATAGACTTAAGAATATTATCCTATCTTTTTTATTTTTACGCATACCATAGCTTTATTATTTTTCCTATGATTATTCTCCATGCCAGGTTGTGTGGAAGAAATTGCTCTAAGCAATAACACCGCCGTTTGTGCAACTAGTTTTAAGTGTGTTTTCTTTTGTACTTTTCTTTTGTTTTTTTATGGTGTACAATAAAGAGTATTTATTATTATTATTATTATTAAAATATACTAGCTATACTAGAATTATCAGCGCTGCGGTGCTTTTAGCGCTGCAGTATTGTGCTGAGATGCGTACCATTTCCGGCATTTTAAATATATTATTATTATTTTTTTTAGTTTTAGACGTTTTGCACTTATGTCAGAAAATGTAAATGATTTTTCTTTTTGTTTTTAGCTCTATAGTCTGGTAGCTTGAGCCATAGTTACGTAATACAATAAAGACATATTTTTCTACACAAGCACTGACTACAACAAGTAAACCATGCCGACATGTGGCGCTGATTTTGACGATTAAAAATAGATGTATAAAGTTTATTTTAGTACTTGTTTTAGGGCTCTGTATCAACTTCTTTTCAAGTTGTGACAGTGGAACTTACCAGCATAACTGAATCCTCCAGGGAACACCAGTCCTTGGAACGCGTCTAACGTTATCTTCTTGTTCTGCAAGTCGCTCATGGTCACATCAAATACGTCGAAGTTAGCCATCATCAGCGATGCTATCATTTCTCTATCGCCGTTAGTACCTATGATAAACAAAAAAAATACGGTAGAATAAAGGCCAAGCAAAGCAGTTGAAATTGGCATTAACCATGTGTTTTTTTTCTTTGTTATTAAACTTACTACTTTAAAAAAATAGTAGACTAACTTCATACAGTAGACAAAAGGCTAAAAGAGTTACACTTACCTTCTTCACGGAGAACAGCTACTTTGATGGAGTTTGTTTTCACTACAGCTAAAGTAGGGTCAAAGGTGACCTTGTATGTCACTCCTTTGCGTTTCTCAAGGCCTATAAACGAAAATATATTTTTATGGGCAAGAAAGAAAATATAGCCTTATGGACCTGAACCATAAATAAAAAGGGGTAGGTTACACACAGTAGGTACACCAGATTCAAAATTCCAATTCAAGATTTGTGCGGTTTGCTAGATGGCGATAGTATCTACTTGTGGCTTGTCAACCCTATCGCGCTACACCTGCACCGCTCACTGAATAGGTTTAGAGTATATAGAATCGTAAGGCAGAGAAATTAAAAGTGAATTTGCTAATAAATTAATCTTTGTAGATAGCTAAAGAAAAAGATGCTCCACTTTGGGACGAGCTAAACTGCACCACCAATAATTCGATATTTCTTTAAATTAGAAAATTTAATATTAATATATTTAATTAATTAATATAAAAAATCCTGCTTATTCTCTTTCTTCTCTGGCTATGAGAAGAGTCGCCAGTGATAATAACTATAATAATAAGAGAAAATGTTCTTTACCTTTCCATTCTTGCGTGACGACCTCAGAATTCGCTTGCAAACATTCAAGCTGATAGCTTGTCTCTTCCCACATTCTAAATACATTTATTAGGTTTGTATTTAATACAGTTGCGCTGTTCACTTTAATCACAACCTGAAAAAAAAAAAGCACCATTACAAAAGATTTTTGTGCTTGAAGAATACAATATTTTTACTTTAGAGCTTAGGGTCTATTTGCCGATGAGGAGTTAACAATCCCTTTGACTTTTTTTATTTGATAGAAATAAACCGTACCTGAGAATTCATGCCATATTTGCCAGTGGTACCAATCTGTTTAGCTTTCACTCCGTTTGAATTGTACTGTTCTAGAACATTCAATAGATTGCTAGGAGCCACTTCCAGGATAATGCCCAACTCTTCATTGAATAGTACTTGAATAGGTGATACATTTTGTTCCACTTGCATGTCTAAGTTTATTCCCCGTATGCCAGCGATGGCCATCTCCAAAGCTGTTGTAACAAAACCTCCTTCGCTAATGTCATGTCCCGATAGTAATTTTCCGTCTGCAATAAAATTATTATTTTCATAATTTCATTGTTCAGGAGCGATAACATTTTAATTAGTATTGCATTCAAGGTTAGGTTCCTCCTAGCATTTGAGTTAAGTTCTTCGAGATATGTAAATAAACAAACCTTTCAATAATTTCTGAGTGACCTTGAACATGGATTTGAGGACAGCTGGGTTGTCAAGATCGGCGGGAGAATCACCAAGTTGTTTGTAACATTGCGCCAGCGCTGAACCGCCAAGTCTGTAATAGAAAATTAGGTAAACTTACAAAAGTTTGGTTGTATGCGATAATTGTGATAAATACGCCGCCTTAAATTCTAATGACAGACAAACAAAAACACACAGCATGAAGTTAAAGCTAAGAAATCGAATAAATGAAGTGTACCAACCTGTACTTGCCGGGGCTGACAGGCACATGAACGAGGGCTGAACCTTCTTGCAAGAGTGCTGGTTCGATCTTAACTCGTACGTCCGGGCAAGGCGCATACGTTGATACTACCAAAGTGCCAGGTGACTTTACTGAAACCACAAATCACAAAGATGTTAAAGCAGGAAAAATACTAGTTGTCTAAATTATTGGGGTGATCTATGGGGTGCAGAGTAGACTCACGCTAACGGACTTCAGAGTCTCCTCTATGGACCTGTCTAGGACGGGGCTGATTCACTGAATGTCATCATTAAGGATCAATAAAAATGTTGCTAGACAATAACCTTTTTCTCCCGCAACGTGCGCGCACATAGACAGCGAGTCCTTGCCGCCGTCCACCGCCACGCCGATGGCACTCATGGCGTCGCACACAGCTCGACACGCTATCACCAAAGAACCGCCCTCCACGCCAGTCTTGCCGGCCCACATCCAGTTGCCTGAGCATTTCACGTCTTCGAGCTCTGATATACCCGCAAATACCTGTGAGACCATGCAAATTAATACTTATAGCTCTGTTTGCTGTTTCTTATAGCCATAGCCACCACTTGAATTTTTTTGCAGAAAAGTTGTATTCATTTACGAGTGTGTGATTACTTGTCACTTACCAAATTGGTAATAGCTTCTCCAAGCGACATACGAGCTCCGGCAGCAGGGTCGAGCAATCCCTTAACATTCTGTGTGCCAATGGAAGTGGCCGACCCCACCACGTCGAAGTACGACAGCGCGACGATGGCGCAGTCCGCCAAGGGAGTGTGCAGGGGACCCACGCATTGCTGCTGCGCGATCAAACCTGACACGCAACGGTCCACCTGGCAATCAAATGGTTATTGTTAGAAAACATTGCTGCTAATTAGATTTAATAATACCCACTGGTAAGACCATACATAATAATAGCAGCCCTGTATCTAATACATGTCCTACTGGGTTCGGGCATCTTCTCATGATAAGAAGGGTTAGGCCATAATCCACCACGCTGGCCAAGTGCGGATTGGTAGACTTCACATTCCCTCAAGCACTTTTTAGGCGCTCTCAGGTATGCAGGTTTTCTTACGATGTTTTCCTTAACCGTTAGCGACAATTTATATGATAAATACACACCTATCTTCGAAAAGACGAATATTAACGATTTATTGACATAGGTGTGTGCCGTGGGTTCGAACCCAAGACCTTTGACTTCGCAGACCTACGGTCTCCCGGTCGGCTATCGCTGCTATTAATGACCAGAGAGAGGTACATATATTATAATATATACACATGCATATAATCACGCCTTTAACCCACGGAGGAAGACAGTGACGATGACACTATGGAGACAATGGTGAGAGAATTTCATGTGTTCTATTTGGTAAGATTATCTAGTTGGCTGTAAAGAAGTTTAGATTTTGAACTTCTGCAAAAGGTGACCAATAAGGAGAGTTTTAATAGGTAATTATGTAAGTGTACTCCGCTGTTGGATACTTTATCACTTATACTATCAGGTGAGGTCACGATCCAACGCGAACATATCTTAAATAAATATTGATATTCCATCTAGGTACTAGTATGTTAAGTGGGAGATTTAATATAGAAACATCATTTGCAGTGTTGAAGCAACTCACTTTGTTTGTCAGGTATCTCTTGCTGGCCACATTGACGAGTCTCAACACCCTGTCTAGAGCATCATGGACCGTCACATTGTCTGGCAAAGACAACGGCTTTTTGGTTCTCTTCTCAGTCACCAAATCGAAGGTTTTCCTTGGCATATTTCCTAGAAACACGACATAAATTTGTTATGAAGAGCTACAAATAATGTTTTTGTTTGTAAGTTATTGCTGTAAGTTATTGCTTTTGTTTGTAACGACCGGATGGCGGAGTGGGTAGTGTACCTGCCTGCTACGCCGAGGTCGCGGGTTCGATTCCCGCTTAAGACAAATCTATGTGTGCATGAACATGGGGGTTATATAGTCTTAGTCTGGGTGTTTCTATGTATAATAGGTATGTATTTACAAAAGAAAAGTATATAATAATATGTATTAGTATGAGTTATTCTAGTACCCATAGTACAAGCTCTGCTTAGTTTGGGACTAGATGGCGTTGTGTGTAAGTTGGGGGATATTTTATTTATAATGAAGCTAAAGTGTCGGTGTTTTACACTCTGTACTCAATACTTTATTGCGTTTCAAAAATGTGTGTCTTAGGTGGTAAGTATTATATCTAGGAATATTGTGAACCCTGTCGGGCATAGCCGAGTAGGAGAGAGGACAATATGTAATGTTAAATAATAAAAACAAGTTTTTAATAAAAAAGAAGCATAACATTTTAAGCTGTCTAACCCTTCTGAAAAATGCAGGCATAATTTTATGTTGACATGCATATAGTTTATAGCGTCAATTAAAGTATAGGCCACAATATAGCTCTAAACAATAGCGCATGCGTAATTGAGTAGTAAAATTAAAATTGCCTTATCAAACATCGCTAATAAGCATAAATATGGTGCCGGTGATACGGTGTTGGCCTTTATTTTACGAGTATTATAATTTATAATGAGATTGGTATAATATCTATGACGTCAACATAAAATAATAACAGCTGACCTTATGAGCGACGATATTTTTCCATTGGCAGTAAACAAACTATGATGACATAAAGGTACAGAGGCAATCATAATATTTAATTTAATTCACCAAACACCAAGAATGATCTTTATGATAATTGGCATTATGATAGTAAAGGATCATAGAAGGAGATAGACTGTTATTTTTTAAAGCTGCGGTCAGTAGCTTTTAAAAAAATAAAAATGAAGTGCTTACCAAGTACAGCTTCTAGGTGTAAATCGTAGGGAATCTTAGCTTTAGTCTCAGGTTTGAGTCTCTCGTTTCTATCCAAGTATTTTTCAGTGTATGAGTCCTCGACAAGGCTCACAAAACCATCGCCAGTCACTTCACCCACGAAAGATACTGGACATCTTTCACGACGACAAATATCTGCAAATAAGTAAGTTTTGTAAATAATAGGTAAAGATAAAAGCAAAGATCTTGGCGGTTCTAAAGTTGGGCGCAAATGAAATGCCATTGGTCGATACTGGCCACGCCGAGTACTACAATACCGCCAAGATCTTTGATTTTATAATCTTTAGTACACATCTATATATATAAAAAAATTGAGAATTTACGATGTATGTACATTAAAGATATTTACGATAAATTAACAATAAGATGGATTTTTTTGAAATTCCACGCCCAAACTTAATTAAATAATAGGGTTAATTTGGGGTTGAAAGAATAAGAGGGAAGTTCCTTAATTGCGTAGAAAATAGCATGGAGACATTAAATTACACGCGGACGAAGTCAAAGACAAAGTTTGTTTACAGACATTAATTTAGCCCAGCCATTGAGAGTTTAAACATTCTTAAAGATTCAGAGAACACAGTTCTTTAGGATGTTTTGAAAACAAACATTTTAGTAAAAAAAATATTAAGAAGTACAAGCTAAATGCTTGTACTTCTTAATATTTTTTTTACTAAAATGTTTGTTTGCTCCTATTACAAATGGCAGTAATTTTTTCATCTCTTTTGTTGTCAAAGGGGCTTATGCACAAGTGCGTTCTCCGTTGCTTGTAAAAAGTGTCTTCAGAACGCCCTAGAGAACTGTGACACTACAGGTGTCTGTAGTGTCACAGTTCTCTAGGGCGTTACTATACTCAATGACATAAACACATAGCCAATCCACAAATAGTGACATTTGACATTTTGGAGACCTTAAAAGTAACTGGACAACTATATATAAACATACCTTCAAGAGTAGTTTTATTCTCCTTGGCACACAGCAGAGCATCGTTTTCCTGGTACTCAGCGCCCCATAGCTCTAGTGTAGTGATGGTTGGATCACCCAACTGGAACTCCTTGGTGAACACCACTGCACCTATGGGTTCTACCAGCTCTTTGAGTACGTTGCCGTTTCCACCGGCTCCTTGGTCGTGTATTGCTAGATGAGAAGAATAATTGAAACCAACATTATCAAGTTTCGAAAAGTGATATAAGCACGCTACAAGTTATTTTTGCGCCATAAGTAGAAATCTCAATAAATGAAAAACACTATAAGAAAGAATTCAACACTTACATTCAACAGGGTTAATATCTGCTTCCAAGCATCCTCTGACAACTCTGTTGAGACGGTTGCCCATTTCCGCATCACCTAAAAAAAAGAAACATAATATAAATAACACATATATATTTCAATTTAACTAAAGAAAGTTTCTGTTGATAGAAATAAATGTGGAACTCTAGGCCCTGTGATCTTTAAAAACAGAGGACATAGTAACAGTGAAGACGTGAACAATACCTCTTTGAACAGCACCAAAATCGAGATGGTCACGAGAGTCACCACCTTGAACAGCTACCGAAGACGCAGCACCGCCGCCCACACCAATACGGTATACTGGTCCGCCGATCTTCACAAGTAGCATACCTGCAAAATACCATGCATTTAAACCTCTTCCTACGTTAATAGAACACAATATTGAATACAGCCAGTTTAAACTTGGAATGATCTGCCTATATTCAATCCTGAGCTCTATTGAGAGAATTATAGAGCTCATACTATCAATCATTATTACATGTAAAGACTTTAAGAAAGAAATTGAATGTATCAAACCTTTTTCAGGCTTATTCTTTTTAATCATGCTGTGTGGCATGTATCCAATGCCAGCACTAAACATGATTGGCTTTACAAACTCCTCCCTCACATTGTCTCCATTCTTCAACCCATATGACTGCACAAATCCTGAGATAACTGGCTCTCCAAACTTGTTGCCATAGTCGGAAGCTCCATTACTAGCTTCAACTATGATTTGCAGAGGGCTGGCAAAGTTGCCAGGGTATTCCCAGTTCTTGTCTTCCCAAGGTAATTCATAGCCTGAAATGGAATGTAAACCTCAGTACCAATACAAGTAGAGATATGTGTTTTAAGTGACAAAGAAATTTAATTATAAGTCTATCAAAATCTAAAACATAAATGGGTCCAATCATACTAACCAGGTATATGCAGATTGCCAACACTGTATCCTGCAGTGCCAGCAATAGTATGACCACCCCGGCCAACTCCCTGGACATCCCTAATTCTTCCACCAGTACCAGTAGTGGCTCCACTGAATGGTGCCACTGCTGTAGGCATGTTGTGTGTCTCTGCAGTAAATATAATATCGGACTTGGTAACCTCTGCTACAATTTGTGAAGGATGCCTGACACTTGAGGGCCTGAGTCTCTTATGCTTGAAACCTATGATAGCACTGCAAATTTGAAATATTATTACAGAAACAATAAGCTAATATTCCTAAAAGCATAAGGTTTACAATTTGTGGACCTTACCAACTCTTTTACATTGTCTAAACTAATTGCACAAACCTGCTATTGTCGCCAAACTTAATAACATTGTTGTCATTTGATGTTTTTTGAGTTGAAGCCACCATATCAATCAAAGACTCATCAATTTCTTTGCCATCCAATAATATCTTTCCCTGAAAAAAATGTCCTTGGTAAATAAATTGCATAATTAGTTACATTGAAGCATGATCAATTGATAAAAATTTCAATACAATTTACCTTGAAGAACCAATGACGTGAATGTTCGCTATTGCTTTGAGCGAGGTCAAATAATTCAACACTAGTTGGATTCCTTTTTAATTTGTTTACAAAGAGGTCCATGTAGAAATCTATGTCCCAAGAGTCAAAAGCCAGGCCTAGAAAAATAATATGTACTGCTTAGTTAAATAATATTTCGAGCTCTGTTTTAACAAAGCAGAGATTATTTAAACACATCTCCTCTGATCTCTGCTTCGGTGGAAACCCAACCTAATAAAGCAGTAAATTTTTTAAATATTTAAGATTGGACATACCTAACTTTTGGTTGACTTTCTCCATAGCCGGTTTGCCTTCTTCAAGCAGAGGCACAACAAACCATGGCTCCAGGTCTTTTGGAAGCCCCTCATTGAAACTGTTCCTAGGTAGATTCTCTTTAGTGTAAATACATTGAGTCATCCTATCGTGGAGTGGTGCTGCCAAGGATTCATACTCCTTCCCAGTGATCTTTTTGGCCTTACTAAGAGTAATAAGGTACCGGGTTGAAACCTCAAGTCTGGTAACATCTCGCAAACCCACACTCTCACATATCTGAACAGAGTTACTGGAATCAGCTGTAGAGAAATTGAATCTGCAATTGAAAATACAATTAAAAGATCTACAATTGATTTTGTAAACTTTTTAAAATTAATATTTTTATGATAAAATAATATACTCTAGCAGCATAATAGCTACCTACCGTGGTCCAATTTCAATAACAATCTGATTTCCCTGCACATTTTTGAAAATAGTTTCATTTTTCAATGCATAAGGCTGCAGTGGTGAGCTCAGAAGCCACTTCAATATTTTAATCTGATTGATGTTTAGATAATCACAACCTTCACTTAATTCCACATGGTAACAAAGTTCAGTTGACAATTGCACTACATTGCTATCAACTTTATTTAACTTTTCTAGTATTTCTTTAGTCTTATGAGCACTGAATGCTTCCGAAGAAAAAAATCTCAAGAGCACCATATTGAATTATATCTATGCTGAACAATGTCCCAATTTAAACTGATTAAAGAATAAAGTTCATAGATAGCTTGTAAATATCTTACATCAATGTCAGAGTTCAACTGTTATCAATTGTTCCAATGTTATCTGAAATAGAGGCATACAACGTGAGCTTATGCAATTCTATTATTCAGTGTCTTACCATCAACTTAAATGGAGCAATAGCATTTGGGGGTCAATTAATGTGAACAATAATAAAAACTTTGAAATGTTATTTATACCTTGTCAATTAAATTTGAATTGCGAAGAATAATAGAATACTGTAAAAAGTTAGATAGTGAACTAAAAGTAAAAAAGTTTTTTTTATGAAAAAAAATCAAACGGAACTTTTTTCCTATTTTTATTTTACTTTGGCAAAAATAATGCCTATAGCGGATGAAGTAACCAAACAACACGTGCGGCAAATGCGTAGCGTTAAACTAGTAGAACTGTGAATAATGTTAATATTTATTACTTGGCTCTTATAGATTGGCGTAAGATTAGGATTGAAGAACACATAATTATTATAAAACTAAAGTTTTGTCAGTACATATTATATATATGAAGACAAACAAATAAATGGAACAAGATAAAAACATAATTGCACACAAGTACATTACCTTTTAATCCATGAAGTAGAAACAAGCTTATATTTATAAAAGCTGATTTCCAGCCTTCATCACAGCAGATTTCAAAACAAAAATAAAAGCATAAACAATTATTTTTCTATCTACCGCCGCCGAAGCTACAAAATATAAAATGACGTAAATTGTTATGACAGTTTTGACAACCTGAGAAATCGTGTGTCAACTGTACAATAGTGATGAGCTATGGACATCCTCAAAGAAATAATTGGACAATAAAACGTAGAAACCACATAAAACCTGTCAAATCGTACGTAAATTGAGGGCAATAATAAAATATGTCAATAATACATGACGGTAATTTGACAGATATACTTTTGCAAAAATCTGATTGTCACTACAATAATAATAATATTCTTTCATTGTCACCATGTTTCATGTGCCCATCGTTATCGAAAGATTGCATTGAATACTATGTCATCGTATATTGGATATTTTGATATGCCAGGCATATCATCAGATATTTTGATAGACAACATAAAATACATTCATTTACTTCCAAATCCATTGAAAACATTGCAAAGTTTTTAAACATATTACAATACTAGCTGTGACTCTGTGACTGACTGTGACCCACATGGTTTGTCAATATTTGCAGTAAAAATAATACGTCCTATTTCCAGAATTACTAGACGAACACATAAAAGTTCATAAAATTGATCTTGCCATTTCAAAAGAGATTGAATAACAGTGTGTAATACGAGACTTCATTCTTAAGGTTTTATTTTTATGGGTTTGTGGCGGCAATAGTAAACACACCACTCCCTTTCCTGAACAGTCGGTTAAGTACCGTTACGTTTACTCGTATTTTTCACGAGGAACCACTAAATTAAAACTTGGCCACCATGCTGCCTCGAAGACGCTAACAATGGGTTGCCCTCAGGGTTCGGTCATAGCTCCATACCTATGGAATCTAGGTTTTGATGACTTCCTTACCTTGCCTCTACCATCGGGCTGCTCGCTGACGGGATATGCCGATGACGGCCTTTTACTGTTACAATCTAACACTAGAGTAGGACTTGAACGTTTAGCTAACACTTGTCTAAATTTAATTTTGAAATGGGGGGAAAGAAATCGCTTATGCTTTGCGCCACAGAAAACTTTTCAACTACTTTTAAAAGGTAATCTAAAAACACCTCCTCGTATTAAATTTGATAACGTAACTATTAAAAATAAAGATTCTGTTTGTTACTTAGGCATAGTTCTTGAAAGAAACTTTTCGTTTGTAGAACATATTAGAGCTGTAGGGGAAAAGTCTAAAAATAGTTTTTACGCCTTGACAAGGATATCGACTGCGACATGGGGACTTTCTTTTAAAACCTTAAGAATCATTTACAGTGCTACTTATCTTGGTTCTATGTGTTATGGTGCGCCCGTATGGGCTGACAGGGCCACTGTCGGTGCTGTACGCCGCAAAATGCTTCAAAGTCAACGTCTCGCATTGATATTCTTGTGCAAGGCTTATAGGACAGTTAGCACCGAGGCTTTACCGGTACTGGCAGGTGTACTTCCGGTCGATCTCGAGGTCCAGAGACGCGCGGCAATGTATTATTCTAAGCGCGATGATCTCAATAACAGCTTTCTAGGACCTCGTGACCGCACAAAGATCACAAGACTATTTAATAATCCAACTGATGTCTATAACCACCTCATAGACGAATGGCAGCAACGCTGGGACACATCACCTAAGGGCCGTCACCTCTATCATTTCTTTCCATCCATTCGCGACAGACTTGCGAAACCATGGCTAGAGGTTAATCACTGTGTGGCTCAATTCCTGACGGGTCATGGCAATTTTAAGAGCAAACTATTTTCGTTTAAGCTAATCGATTCTCCATTCTGTACATGTTCTACATCTGAGCACGAACAAGCCGCCCACCATATCATCTGGGAGTGTAGTCTTTGGCACAACGAACGTAATGTTATGTTAAATAGCTTACAATTGACATCTGGAGTGGTATACTATGAGGATCTTGTATCGAAGAGAATAAATTTCCGTGCATTTAGCCGTTTCTGCCATACCTATAACAGCAATCAAATTTAGGCCCCATAATTTTGTCACTATCCCGGATAGACGACGTCACGGAATCAGTACATATTGACACAAATGCCTTCTATTTACGATTTGACAGGTTATATGAGGTTTCTATGCTTTAAGTAAGATTGTTTTGGAGCGTAAAGAGCAACAGTAAACATAAAAAGTAGCTTTTGCGCGTGACATCGTCCGCGTGAAATACGTTACATTAAGTAGTAGCTGCTCCCACGCTTTAACCCGTTAAACGTTAATGCCGCGCTTTCATGGAGTTTAGCGTAATGTTAAATATCTAAAGATCTTTATTAAAAGTTAGACTATCAAACACAAAAAGAATAATCAAAACTTGACCAGTAATTATTGATATTAGCACTATCAAACAAAAAAACTAACTTTCACCCGTGGTTTCGTCTGCGTACTCCTTGTAGTCAGTTATCTGCATCTAAAATTTTATCAATATTGATCTAGCCGTTAAGAAGATTAGCCGATACAAACAGACAGACATACAAACATTTTTAAACTGTATTTTAAGCAAGGTATCGAGCAAACAACTATATCAGCTTAAAAAAGCATTGTTATCTTGACGTGAAAAACAGACACTTCAATTTGATGATGATGTATTGATAAATCCTAAGAAATCATTGGTAAGACACAAGAACAAAGAAAATACAACTATTTCAAAACAATGGCGTGTACAGTGCCCGGCTTAGAAAGCAGACAGAAAGATGCTAATAACTAAACATATTCGGTATACTAGAACTTGTTAATGTTGGGCAAATATCGATAAACTTTTAAATGAATATGTTAAGTAACCATTATTATATTACATATACCTATAATTAGTATTATAAAAGTCTCGTGTCACAGTGTTAGTTCTAGAACTCCTCTTCTAATAAACAGCAGGACCAAATTTAATGAAATGTTATGTGTATTCTTAGTGGGTCTAAAAATAGAACGAATTAAAAAATATAATATTTATTGATCCCACATTATTCTAGACGTGGTCTGTGCTTATTTGCACCAGTAAAAAGATTTGGGCTCACTTCCGTTAGAATTAAATCAAATCGTTCAAATATCGGTCATTTTACAGCATGTTAGGCTTGTTAGTAGAAGACACGCCTAGCAGGAAAGCGTCAAGAGTAAGGGTCGACACACACCAAAAGCGCGTCGAAGCGCAGCGAATTGAAGCGCAGTTTCAGTGTCATATGAATTTTAACTTTATTTTCATACTTATAATACTTATTATCGCATGAGAAACTCAAACGAGTCGCGCGGATGCCCGCGGCGCCGCGGGAATTCCGGCGAATTCCATAGTAGTAGTAGCGTAGAGTTTCTCATGCGATAATAAGTATTATAGTAATGAAAATAAAGTTAAAATTCATATGACACTGAAACTGCGCTTCGCTTCGACTCGCTTTTGGTGTGTGTCGACCCTAGGGCTTTATTTTAATATAACATCTTAAATGGGATAGAAAATCGCATTGTCTCTTAAATGTTCTCCTATGTATGATTTTATATTCTAAGTTCTTGTTCTACTTGAGTTATTAACTTATTTCGTATTATCCGATTCTTGTTTTATTAATGCAATGGCGTATTGCAAAAGTATAATATTGTAAAATTACCTGTTCACTATTCAGCACATCACTACTTGACATGATCTGTGGTTTTCATAGAATCTTTCATTCATTCATTTTCATTTCCATTCGATGTGAGACTATCGTTTTTAAAATGGCGGTTGGTCACATTTTACTATAATCAATATTCTATTAGTTTTGTGAAAGCTATTGTGAAACATCTGATTATTTTTCAATGTTTTCTTGCAGAAAATATGGTTTTGCAGTTTTGGGCATTAGTTCTACGCTATAAGAGAATATAACAAGAACAAATTTGGCGTTATCCCGCCTCGGGATATCCTCCTCATCCTACGCTACGACGCCTCTATAGGCACCATCGTGTGAAATATTGATTAATTTAGTTACCCGTCAAAAATGATGATGTATACGGTAAGAATACTATTTAATTGAACTAATATAACTATAATTTGTAATTAATACTGTTTGCTAAAACAATTACATGTCTATGTTTCTCGCCTGTGTATTTATGTCGTATTGATATTGTGTTACGTATAAGTGGTACAAAGCTTTTGTTGGTCGACTATATTATGAAATGATGCTGCACAGTTTAACGTTATGTATAGACAGATTTAGTCAATAAAATATTAATGCTTCGTCAACTTATTTATTTTAAAACAAATTGAGGTTATAATGTCACATAACCCAATATTTCACAGATCTCATTTTGCATGCTTTTTAAACAATACAATTACTTAAATCACTAATGAAAATTCGTTGTATCTAAAACATGATACCGTGTTGCCCGTATTAACTCAGGTTAATCATTTTTTTTAATGGTCTATGGTTGTGACTCAATGTTCAGATTCCAACCAAGAACAAGTCAATTCATACTGTTTATTTAATACTCGCTTGTGCTCCTAGCACCGCCCGCGTGTTAGGTATGCTGTTAAAAAGTTTTAGTCTAAGTCCTTCCCCAGGTCCTGAACTAGAGATTGGTTCAGTAGTTAAGCTGAGAAAGCAAAACAGATAGATAGACAAAGTTATTTTCGCATTTATTATATCATTTAAGATGTAACATACCTTGCTTGTGCATTTTTGAGGACCATTGACTAGTGATTGATAGACATTGCCTTTTTCATCAAGCATCCATTTGAATTAGTAGTGTTTTGATTACCATCCCATAATATGATTATAGATAGAAAGAGATAGAGACAACTTTATTTGCACATGAAATATGTGACAAATATACAGAGAAATAAGAATTTAATAGTATAGGTAGGTACAAAGGACAACCTTATCACTTGACGCAATCTCCTCCATGCAAACTTAGGATGGACATTATAGAAGGGATATTTGCAGTAGTTTTACTGCATGGATTTGTTGATATATATATAATATTTTGATGATGTGAGCTATTATTGTAATTTATAAAGAATTATGGTTTTTGATTTTAGGGAACCAGCACGGAGCAGGACACTCGCTTCAGTGACAAGGAGAAGAAACTAATGAAGCAGATGAAGTTTGGAGATTGCTTAACTCAGCAGGTCTGTTTTAAATTTTTCTCAGAAACTGCTGGGCCAGTGGCATAACTATAGGGTGGCAAGGGTGACAAAATGCCACAAGCCCTGGCCTTAGGAGGCCTTGGGACCCAAGATGCAATAACCTCGAAAGAAACTAGACACAACTAAACCACATCCATTGGTTGTAAATAGATAAGTATTAGTATATTGGAATAGAAAAGGGCCTAACATAGTAAATCGCGAAAGACATTTTTTTCTTCCTGAAAATTTGTAATTCTAAGGTAAATAATGTTTGCATTTCAGTACTTAATCACTGCGGCTTGAATGTAACGATTTTTACTAGGGCCCCATCCAATATTTTTGGTACGGGCCCCCCATGGTAAAAATATTGTTATTCTGATGATTAATAAGAATATTGCCTATTAGGCAGGCTCATAGAAATCTTAATAACTAGTCAATAGAAATGCTATCGACTATCTTTTAACACTGGGACGCATGTCGCCGTTTTTCAAATACCACTTTTTGTATTCCTGCAAACAAAATTATTCTTTTTGGCGATGACATTAAGACGACAATTCCTCAACTCGCACTTGTGTTCCATTAGAGTCATGCGCTTGTATTCCTGCAAACAAAATTATTCTTTTTGCGATGACATTAAGACGACAATTCCTCAACTCGCACTTGTGTTTGACTAGACAGATGCGCGGCGACAAGGTCACGCGTCTTTGACATTTCTATTGCCTTATTATTAAGATTTCTATGGGCAGGCGGGTACATTTTATTTTCTATTGCTGCATCCATCCTATCTGAGTCAACTGACTCTCGACTTAGGTGGATGCTGAGAGGTAAGTTTGTATACATGGGCCATTTTAATCTGAGTAATAAACAAAAAATATTGTTTTGAACCTTAGCAAGTCACGCTAGAGTTTACCAGTGCATAAATAATGGATATAAATAATATGAAATAACTAATAGCAGAATCCCTGCAGGTGGACATGTCCAAGGTCAAGTTGGATGTGCTGAAGCCATGGATCACCCAGAAGATCACAGAAATTCTCAAGATGGAAGATGATGTAGTCATTGACTATGTCAACAACCAGCTTGAGGAGAAGGTGAGTTTTCTTTTGTTTTCATTATATTCATTAAATAGCAAAATGTAATCATTGCAGTTTCTTTACAGTTAGATTTTAGATTAGTATTGTTCAATAGGTTTGCAGAAAGCCTGTATTACTCATAACTGTGTCAAAGAAACTGCAATTGAAGAATAATGTCAAATGTATTGATTGCGTATGGCTATCATTTTTTTGGTCAACATCGACTAGAGCGCCGTCGAAGCTGCCCGAGTCGCGGACACCAGCAGATGCAGTCGACGGCCGCCGGCTCCGCTCTTTCGGATGCTGTTAGCATTGATAATCGGTATTTACGGGGAAATTAAATACTTACACCATGCTAACTCTAAAAGAACAAACGCAGTGGAGTTCCCTAGCTTGTGACATAAATGAGATAAAAATAATATGTAAAATGTACAAAAAGAGAATAGTTAAAGTCGTTAAGAGATGGATTTGACTCGAGGTATGGAAGTCCCGTCTTTTAGGCTTGCGTTCAGCATAATGTGGTTGTGTTCGCAAAACACTTACAGATGCAAGATGGATGAAAGAAGACGTCGCTGCGTCGCCGAGCGTCGCGGCGGCGGCGGAGCGCTGCACGCGGCGCCGGGGCGTGTCGGAGCCGGGCCGTCGTCGCTGGTCCTGCACCACCACTAATCAAAATTCTCTATACATGTACATAGCACTCACTTCCTTACCCGAGTCATATCTGTGCTAACTACTTCATTATAAATGTCATTTACGGCGCTCTTAACGGCTTTTTCATTTTTTTATTTTTTTTCTTAGTAATATTTTTTGTTAAAGTTGTAATTTAAAATCATATATATCAGTTTAAAACATAAAATAAAGAAGTCAAGGAAAATGTTAGGGTGTAAAAAGACGAAATCGAAAAAGATTACTAATATAAATAATTTTCTTTCCCGATCCTGTTTCCTCGCCTCCTAGTTCCCTTGTCCCAAGAAAATGCAGATCAACTTGACTGGATTCTTAAACGGCAAGAATGCTCGACTGTTCATGGGGGAACTATGGGAGTTGCTGCTGAGCGCTCAAGCCAGTGAGAACGGCATACCCGAGTCTTTCACACAGCAGAAGAAAGAAGAGATCAAGAAGAGAATGGTGAGTGCATTTGATAACTGAGATTAATGATTTTTGTTTGAATAATATTCGACAAGCCTTGGGAGCATCCAATTTAATTTTCATAGTTGAATGTATTCACCATATAAAAATAATAGGCGCGCGATATTAGTTTGTATTAATATTAATGCATGATACGTTTCCTTGTATGACATAATGATATCTAACATTTTCAGGAAGAACAGCAGAAGGACAAGGACAAAGACAAGGATCGTCGACGGTCGCGCACGAGGTCGCGGTCGCGTAGGCGCTCGCGTGAGAGAAGACGGTCGCGTTCTTCCAGGTCGCGCGACCGATCCGGCGATAGGAAGTAAGTTCACGCTTCCACATTACTGAGTTAGGGTCGACACACACCAGAAGAGCGGCGAAGGGCAGCGAAGCGCAGCGACCCGCTCGTTAGAGAAGGCGCGCGGATTCCCGCGACTGCTCGAGAAGTCGCTGGAATGCTCGAGAAGTCGCGGGACTCCGCGCGCCTTCTTGTTCCTGCCCGCGATGTATTTACGGGTCGCTCTCCTATGCGCAGTTCACTTTCAACAAAACTCGAGTAAACTTGTGTTTAAGCAGTGAAAATGGGTATTTTGGATTTAATTATTATTGCACATATAATTGAAGAAGAAGAGGAAGCGGCCGAAGAGATAAAGAGGAAAAGATTTATTTTTTTCATCCATTTCCATCACTTCTGTATTCGTTGCACTGCAAGGAGTGAATACGAATGCTCACGCGCAACAGACGCGCGCGGGGAGCGGGGCGAGGGGCGGGATATTGCCAGCGGCCGCTTGCGACTGCTCGAGCATTCTCGGGAATGCCCGCGACTTCTCGCGCAGTCGCACGGCTCCGTTTATGGAATTCGCTGGAATTCCCGCGGCGCCGCGGGCATCCGCGCGAATCGTTTGAGTTTCTCATGCGATAATAAGTATTATAGTAATGAAAATAAAGTTAAAATTCATATGACACTGAAACTGCGCTTCGATTCGCTGCCCTTCGCCGCTCTTTTGGTGTGTGTCGACCCTAATTGAGGGATGTTGCCGTAGTACTACGCCTAGAGCTCAAGTAGTGTAATCAAAACTATACCGCCACGAGAGAAGTAGTACAGTAGTATGACTCGCTCGTGATTTTACCCTTTAACAAATTGATAATTATCTATCTCCATACCATTCTCCCTGATTGATTAATTAGCAGGATTAAGAAATCAAACCATATAACTTCCAAAACAGTATTTAATAGAGATAGACAAAATAAAAAAAAATAACAATTCAACTCCTTCTTTCGATTAAATACTGCATTGTTCAACTACATAATTACAGTAGTATCTTTGCATTTATTTATCATGATTTTGTTGAAGGCATCGCAACGGAGGCAGTCCGCGTCGTTCCCGGCGGCGCAGTCGCGACAGACGCAGTCAGTCGAAGTCCTCGCATGCTGAAGAAGTCAAGACAGCTGAACCAAAGGGTAAGTAATATCAATGCCGTGATACTCATTCATGTTACCGACAGCGAAAAATACCGATGAGTCCATCGAGCTATGGTTATTTAAACATCAAATGCAATGAAGTCGGTCGATTTCGGTGTAATAACAACCTACTGCATTAATACATCGTCTTTGAATAGAACTGAACTTGAAACAAATAAAAGTTCCAGTGTTTATTATCACCGTAAATTAAAAAGAAACAAACAAAATGGTTTTTTTTTGGGTTGTGAAGATTATTTCGATGTAAGTATTTCTGAACACCATTTTTGTTAATTATTATTTATCTAATAATTATATATACTTAAGTAGAGTTCATCATATTTGAGACTTTTAGACCTCTTATGTGTAAAACACATGTGAGTTAATCAATATTTTAAGTCCGTCCGTATCCATATCTCATACAATTGAGAGAAATAATTTTCGAATAAAGTAAATCAATAGCGACACAAAAGACTTCATCATGACACATTTTGCCCTATCATGGTTTAAAAGTTTTAAAAGTTTTTTGGATTTTTTACATTAGATAGAACGCCAGAAGCAATTACACTATCCAATGGTCCCAATGACAAGGCCAAATATACACATTCACTCACACAAGCACACCCAGTCTCAGAACAAATAATTGCGAATCACACAAAGATTTGTCCCATGTGGGGATCGAACCCACAACACCAGTGCAGTGGAGAGCGGCGAGGCGACCGCTTAAACCACTACACCACACGTGCAGACATGTATGATAAATTGGAATAAACCAATACAGAAAAGTGATTTCCACAAAAGTGACACATGAGTTCCTAGTAATTGTGGTTTCCCTATTCAAAACATGGCTCACATGCTTTCGTGCCCGTTTTCTCCTTCTACATGTACCTGTAAAGATTTATGCAAGCCACAAGCAAGGGAGTGGAAGTTGCTACCTACTGGGCAAAAACAATATAAATAAAGAATGAGAAATTATAATGCCATTGATACATAAGAATAAGAAGAAGTTCCTAGCACAACTATGTATGTTATTTATCATCAGCATTATTATTTTTTTTATATTTGTTGTAGAAAACGGCAAGTCTCCTGAGAAGAAAGAAGAAATTGAAATCAAGGAGGAGCTGAACCAGAGCAGTGCAAATGACGTGAGCAAGGAGGAAGGCAAGGAAAACGTCTCCAAGGAAGAGAAAACTGAAGATGAAAGCCACAAGTCAAGATCAGCTTCACCTGAGAAGTAAGTAAATGTGTAACATTTTATAATCAGTGATACCTACTCAAATCTTCATAATAAATGAACATAATATTATGTAATTATATTGACCTCTTATACTAATGACTACTTTTTTTCTCCTAAATTAAAATTATAAAGAAGTGACGATTGTGCTCGTAAACTGAGATCGTGAGCGAGAATTGAAGCCATCAACCATATTGACGTATCAGCAAGCGTTAGAATTAAATAAACAATTAATTTCGTGGAAATGCATGACCTTAACTAAACTGCTAATTGATTATGTTTATAGCATTTAGCTATGCTTAGCAAATTAAACTAAGAAACAGTTGAAATAGATATGGGACCGGTATGTTGATTTGTATCCGACTTAAGATAGGAACAAATGGATGAACGTGACGTCACGAAATGACGTATCATACAGTTGACAAATTTAAGGGACGGGTAAGAGGCGACCGTAGCTGGATGGCTAAAGCGGCTGCCCGGTGCGCAGTAAGGTCGCAGGTTCAAATCCTGCCGGTCCCATATCTATTTCAACTGTTTCTTAGCTTAACTAAACTATTTTTTTATTTTAGGTCAGCAAATGACAAGCCAGCAGAAGATAAACCTGCAGAGAAAAGGCGTTCCGTAAGTGAACGACGATCCACATCTGTTTCGTCACGTAAGTAGTCATTTGCGTTATCTTTTTATTAATTTAGTTCTTTCAAACTTGTAATTTATTTTTAAAGCATCAGAGGTCATAGGCTCACATCTAGTTTTTATCTCTATGACTAGCTAATGATATGTACCTTTTAACAGCAGGTACTCTTTCGATCTTTATAAGATTATGACGGTAACATTTGTTTTCTTTTTAGGCGGCAGTGCCAAGAAGAGGGCGGCGTCGCACAAGAAGCGTCAATACCGTTCCAATCGAGACTCGTCTACCAGTGTGAGCCCCCGACGCAGTTCTCGTCGTGAAAGGTATTTTTTTTCTCTTACTTCTCTCTTTATGTCCTTAGATTGACAGATATTACGAAAGCAATTTGATTAATAAAGAATTAGATTTGTAAATAGTAAACTTGACTTTGTTTTCTAAAGGAGCAAGTCCCGTCGCCGCAGCAGCAGACGGCGGTCACTGGACCGGCGCGAGCGCGAGAGGGAACGCGAGCGAGAACGAGAAAGGGAGAGGGAACGACGCAGGCGAGAGAGAGAACGTCGAGAAAGGTGCAGTAGTATTCCCCATTTCCCATTCATTATGATGACGTATGTATAATAAGTACAATATAAATTATAAACATACTCCATGACCCACTTTAATTTCTAGAAAGTTGTGATATACATCCCTCTGCCATGATTTGATTAACCTCTTAGTTTTCTATCATGTTACAGGTCACGAGAACGTCGTCGTTCTTTAGAACGTCGCAGGCGCTCTGATTCACGGCCCCGAAGGCGCTCACGGGAAAGGTACATTTCTAAGTAGTCGTTGTTGAGTAATCGAAAATAGATTGTGAGTTCAGTCTGAATTCGTAAATTGTCTAAACACTTACTAATTTGGCGTGAAGCGCGTTTGTTCGTGAAACGTGTTCTTTAATGAAATATCGACACTATTTAATCCATTGATTTCATTTTGTAACAATAATGTTGTATATTGCTACAGGTCGCGTGACCGTCGTCGGTCGCGATCGCGGCGTCGCTCGCCGTCGCGTCGTCGCTCGGGCCGTCGCTCGCGAGACCGGCGCTCCAGGGACCGAAGACCATCCCTTCCATCAAGAGATCGCCGTTCACAAGACATATCTAGGTAAAACTACCTTGAACATGATAATATAACGGATACTTATAGGTTATTTATTATGTTAACTCTTTGCTAATTAGTGTAGAGGATACCAATTAGTGGCCTTAGCCCTCTATTTCATGCGACTCTAAAATACCCATGTATATGTTGAGTGTCCTGATTGAACTCGATTCCAATTCAATATGAATTAAATTTAATTGGAATCGCGTTAAATCGTAATAAGCCTGCTGTCTTACTATTAAAGTCTTTCTTCTTTGGTAATGTAAATTGAAAAGTTAACCTTTCAGCTTTAGCCGACAGTTGTAAAGCATTCTAATGAAGTATTTATTACAGGGAGAGGCGAGGATCCAAAGACCAAATCAAGGACACAAGATCAAGAGACAGGAAGTCACGCGACAGAAGATCCAGTGACTTAATCAAGGAACGATTAGAAAAATCCGTTTCGATTCCACGCAAAGGTGAGCTTTACCTTTTAGTAGACATATTATGTTGCATTTATTAATTCTTTATTGATTGTCTTGTGTAATTCTTGAATTATTGTTTGCTATTTTTAGAAAACCTAGAGAAGTTGCGTAAGAAGTCATCGGAACGTGTATCAATACCCCGCGAGCAGTCGAAGGAACGGATAGTTTCCAGTTCAAGTCGGGAATCTTCGGTTGCAAATGATAAGTCAGCCGTCCAAAATGATGATCGCGAACGAGAACGTGATCGGGGTGATCGTGAACGCGATCGTGAACGGGACCGCGAACGAGAACGTGACCGTGGTGATCGGGATCGTGAGCGAGATCGTGACCGCGAACGCGATCGCGATCGTGACCGCGACAATGCCAAATCTGGCCATTCGTCCGATGCTGAAGAGAAAGAAGATATTATTCCGATCCCTACATTGCGTGACTACTCTAAGAGCTTATCACGCACACCATCGCCATTTTTACGAAAACATGAAATTGACAGCAAGAAAGCTGAGAAATCAGGTGATGATGCATCTGGAAAGGAACAACATGAAGAAGAAACTAAAGCCAGGGACCTCAAAAAAGGAAAGCGTAAGGCACAACACTCCGAGTCAGAAAGCGAGAGTAGTGAGGAAGTTGCCAAGTCTAAGAGCAAATCAAAAGTCAAACGAAAGGATAAGGCTACTTCTAAAAGAGCTAAGAAAGCTAAAAAAGAAAGCTCTTCCAGTGACAGCGATTCAGAAGATAGTTCCTCTAGCGACTCTGAGGATGACCGGAAAAAGAAAAGTAAAAAGAATCCTAAAAAGAAGGTCGCGAAAAAATCTCGCAAGAAACGTGCTCGTTCGTCTAGCTCTGAATCTAGCTCTGAGGAAGAAGTTAAACATAAGAGTTCTAAGTCCAAGCAAAAGAACATTCCTGGAGAATCTGACGCTGACAAAAAGTCAAAGAAACGCAATAAAGACGCTAGCGCTGATCACTCACGGTCCGAAAAATCTGACGGTAAACAAAATAAATCAAAGAAAACTGAAAATTCTGAAGATTCGCACGAGGACAGTTCTGAAAGTGATGAAAAGACAAGCAAAAAGAAGGCAACTAAACGCACTTCATCTAGTTCAGAAAAAGACGTCAAGCGCGGCAAAAAAGTAGACACTGCTAAAGAGAGGGCAGCGTCACCTGAAGTTACAAAGAGTCGAAAATCAACAGATGATAAGGCAGGAAAAACAAAGCATACGGAAGAAGCAAAAACTAAAACATCTAGAGATGATACTGAAAAGAAAGCTAAAAAACGCGAGAAGGAGGATTCTTCCTCTGATAGCGATCAGGTATCAAAAAAGAAACCAAGAAAGAAAGTTTCTGAATCTGATTCCGAATCTGACAGTGACGAGCCTAAAAAGTCAAAGAAAGCTAAAAAACATAAGAAACACTCAAAGAAACATAAGAAGCACAAGAAACATAAAAAATCCTCTAAAAAGAAGGATGACTCCTCCGACAGTGAAGAGGCTGAGGAGGAGGAAGAAGAGGGAAAAGTGAATAACGAAGATTTGGAAAAGAAGCTTCGTGAGAGAGCACTGAAATCGATGAAAAAGCAAACGAGTGCGTCGGGGTCTGACTAGCGAATGTGTCGAGTCCAACGACACATGCTTACTGACTTTTAAAAGCTTCAGTGGCACATATTGTCTTTATTTTAATGTATGTTACGATTTTAAACATAAAATAGCGTGTATGAATTTAAGATTACTTGTATGTCACATTGTTAGTAATAAAGATTTTAAATGTGATTTCTAGTTTTTTCTGATGGTAAATTCATTATATTTCTCTCAATAACAATACATAAGGTAGATACAATAAATAAATAGTAATTTCCATTGCTAAGTCGCTCAGTTTTAATAGTTTGATTATTATAATAATATCAACTTTTAATAATAATCTTTACAATAGTAATCTCAATGCCCACGCTTTGATAGCTAAGACAGGACAGAGTCTGTCGGGGCAGCTAGCATAACTTAAGAAAACACATTATTTAGAATAAATAATAATTTATTAGGGTCATCATCATCATAAATACGGATAGCAGGATAAACGATTATACCTATATTAAAACTTTGGATGTACTTTGGTAACTTACTAAATATTTTTTTCTAGATCAGATTTATTTTCGAGAATAGCCTCTATATCCGGTGACTAGGCTAGGTGTGATGCCGCTGTTATAAATATTTCCGTAGCCAGGTCTTCTGTAGTAACCGTATCCTAAGTGGTTGTTACCGCCTTGATAATAGGGGTTGTTATAGCCGTAATAAGAGTTAAGTCCACCACTGCCGGCGTAGCCACCGTAACCCCCGTAGCCGCCATAGGATCCGCTGCCGGAGCCGCCGTAGGACCCGCTGCCGAAGCCACCTCTGTATCCACCGTACCTCGAGTAGTCTCCGTCGTTGTTGTTATATCCGTAAGGGCTATCGTACCCACTGTAGCCACCATATCTATCGTCTACCGATCCGTAGCCAGTGACTCCACCGTAGCCGCTTGAATAACCACGGCCATAGTCTGAATAACGATCAGGGTCTGTAACATACAATTTATATTAATATACTGCATTAACTGCATAGTGGCTGGATATACCTGAACAAAAAAGTAATTTCGGGTCCTGAATCTGCAACCGGGCAAGTCAATTTAATTTTGTGTAATAAATTGACTTGCCCGGTCCTGCACTAGAGAAAAATATCTGGGTGCATTAAATATATCTGATTGCCGGGTTATACTCTACCTATGAATTTAAGTATCCGATCCGAGCATAGCTTTCATTAAGATAAAATATATAACTTGCACAAAGACAAAGACTTATCTTTGTATTTATTCACGGCACGTTATTCGTGTCCATAGGTGGAATTGCATTGGCTCAATCATCATATCATACTCTCACACTAATAAGTCAAGTTTAAGCTCAAATAAGCAATTTCAGGTAAGTTTTCGGGCGGCTTCAGCTATTAGTTTCATTTCAGGAAGTATCTAAATACATAGACAAATAAAATTATAACGTATCAATACGTACAACCACTACTCGCGGCAGTTTTGAGGTCATCTTTTTCTGGGTCCAGGGTATGAGAGGCAGTTGCAGATTTTACGTTTCTAGCTGCTTCGTTTGAGGGAGCTGCGCATACATGCTCAATCAGCATTACTGCAGCCAAGACGATAGCTAGGCGCAGCGTCATCTGTGAAAAAAAAAATACACAATACTTATTACTTTATTCTAATCTAGCTGTTACCCGCGACTTCGTTCGCGTGGATTTCGATATAATTAACAAAAAGTGGTTAGCGTATATGTGACTCTCAGCGCGCCCGAGGTTTCGGGTTCGATTTCTGGGTCGAGCAAAAGTGCTATTCACTTTATGATATTTCGAGAATGAGGGCAGTAAAAGTGTCATTTGGGATTTTTCCGTAAGGCAATTCTTAAATAGCAGCACAAAGTTAGAAATTTGCCCACTTGATGGCGATAGTCTCACCGCCTATCACCTGTTTCTTTAACATAACAAATGAAATATGGGTGTTATCGGTTTCTACCACACCCTTCTCGACAATATAGGCAAGATGTTAGCTGCTCTACACATTTTTACCCGCGTTATAGGATACATCTGCTCCACTCGTCGCTGTTCTATTTTTTGATGATAGCGTAATGTTTTATAGTTTATAACCTTCGTCAATGAATGGGATATCCAACAAAAAAATTATTATGAAAATACGACTAATACTATCCGAGATTAGCTTTCGCCCGCTTTTCTGCCTGTGGTTAATTTCGGAATAAAAGTTTGCTTAAATGTTAACACATTGTAATTACTACACCCATTTCAAATTTTATTTGAATCCGTTCAGTACTTTCGGTGGTAAATGTGTTCGAGATGCAGACAGACAGAAAGCTTTTTAACAAAATACTTTCAATGTACAGAAATGATCCCTCTACTGTAGAGGGATCATTTCTGTAAATTGAAGATATTTACATGTACCTGTACTTATTATAAGTATGAATAACAGCTGTTAGGATTTTAATATACGAACCCTGACCCTCAAAACAATAATGACCACTTTGTTAGAGCTGAGTTATTCTCACGGAATCTTTAATAAGGCGCATGTGTAGATACATACTTATAACTACATGTAAATACCTAGTCAATGATTCTTTGTTGTAGTTCAAGTTCGAAGGCAGTATAGCTAGCGTCACACTACCTTATGTGTACAACTGTAGGTACAGCCAGTAATAGATAGATGAATAGGTATGATGTATGTCAAAATAGCAATTGACGTAGCGCCGATTGACTAAATTGACATAAATTTTATGCCGGACGAGGGACTAAGTCTTGTACGTTCCAAAATTAACCCTAATTGATATATTTTTGTACTGAAATCATTGCTTTTCATGTTTCCTGTATACATGTAAATCAATGATTCCAGTACAAAAATAAATGTAGGTAATCGTAAAGTGTCCAGACGAATGTTCCGTTTCTATTCGAGATATCAAAAATCTTTAAACTGTCATTCAACAAAGGAACCTACGTTTACCTAATAAGTAAAACTGCATCAATTACTTTTCTAAATAAAACGAGAAATGGCAATAAATGACGTGTTTGCACAAAGCTTCATAATGCATCATAATGCATTATGAAAACACTTTTCAGTGATTAATTACATGACTTAATCACTGAAAAGGTTTTCAAAAGCTTATTCTCATAACCTAGCTTTTTATTCGTTTTTGCACGAGTTATTTATGACGAGTATAATTTTTCCATGACCGATTAACAGATGAGTGGAAATTGCCGGTGAATTTTTTTTGTACGCAGTGTCTCAAAATTTTTATTTTACCTGCTTTGTCACGATGTCATATGAGTAGGTACATACAGTAAGACACTAGTCTATTATAATCTCGTCTGTCGTCATCCACCTGCCCTTACCTAAATAATGCCTTCTTGAGTTTAGATAAAACATACGCCCACAGCGCGTCCCTCTGATCAGCAGAGGGCACAGTGGTGGGGCAAGGGTGGGCTTGGTGGGACTGTGGGATACGATTCGGGTACGTTAAGGTAATTTCACCGCAGAATAAAAGAAAAAGAAAAGGTTACTACAGACGTCTTAAGTCCGCCATCTAATCTTAGAGATTAGGACGATTTCCGTCCCTGATTGTTCATAATGAGTTAGCCAGAGAGGCCTTTGTTCTACAAAATGTTTTGTTTAGGACAGCAAAGTAACCAATTTTCTAAGTCAATATATACATCTGTTTGTTAAACATTGCTAGCCCTATCGTTTACGAAAAGTTGGACAAACAATACAAATAGAACGGTTAGACGTATTGGCCGACTAGCTAACTTGTCTTACAACCATTTATTAAATCTGTTTGGGTACCTACTACTTGACTAAATGAATAGAGGAGAGAGAGAATAATTAACGTTGGCCTAACTTACTAAGACTTCGATATTTGTAGCTTTAAATATAATGGCCAATACATACACGTCATTTAGGTACTTTTGGCTTTTTAACCGACTTCCCAAAAAGGAGGAGGTTCTCAATTCGGCCGTATGTTTTTTTTTCTATGTATGTACATCGATTACGCCGCGGTTAATGGACGGATTCGCGTGATTCTCTTTTTGTTCGACGCGAAATAGCTGCCAGATGGTCCCATAAAAAATACTTTCAGTTTGGTCTAGTAGTTTTTATTTTTACACATTTCTATGTTGATGACTACTTTATAGACGAATCAAATTGTCAAAACTGGCAGGTCCAACAAAATTACTGCACAGTAGACCGGAGCCGTGCACGGTAGCATTTTATGTTGATGTCCATCCTCAGTCTAAAGTAATAGACAATTCATAACTTGAAAAAAAAAAAAAACTATTTTCAATTACAAAAATGCACCTCAAACTAAGAAATACATAAGTAATATCCAACGTCACACCACATCTGTGTATGACTTAAAATAATACAGTAAACGGTCTTAAGTTGCCTATAAGTAAAGAATTATCTCCTAACTCCTAACCATTGAGGAGTCATACCTTCCAGCATCAGCTAAGCAACAATAAATGCTGACTGCTAAATGCAATTATCTGAGTAGCTTTAGATAACAGACGAAATACAATATAGAATATTATAGTGTTTAAAATTTGAGGGTTGGTTTCTCTAGATATATCCTATTATCAGATCGTGACATGTAAATGGGACCACATGACAAGTATACTCTTTATTCAGACAAAAAAAGGATTTCTTAAATCCGTCCAGGCGTCTTCGATTAATCGGCAAACAGACATAAAAAAAAATACAACCGAATTGAGAACCTCCTCCTTTTTTTTTGAAGTCGGTTATTAAACTACAAGACCGCTTGCTGTATCCGTTTTATAAAAACAGTGTCTGTTTATTTTTATCCACGTTATTTCACGGTATGATTATAATTTATGTAACACACTAATCCTCCGTACCTACTTACATATTTTCTTACCGAGACGCGTTTATGATTTAACGTTAATTTGTGCTGTTATATATGCCATTATGTAATGTAACAGTCCAAGTAAAAGTAAATTAGCAGGCATAAAAAATAACACCTAGCATTTATAAAGATTATACGTCCTTGAAGCTGTTTGGGTACTTTCACTGAAGGCCTTTTATTATGAATGTATCGGAATGCAATTCAGATCCTATATCAAGTGATGTAGGATCTTGGCCAGTGCCTCTTAATCGAATACCTAGGTTGATTTATGAGGTTCGGGTAACGGTACCTACGGCGGACAGAGATATGGGTATGTATACATTATTTTCAGGAATACTCTCAAGATTGACAATACCTAATGACTGCCGTAACTAACACTGCTAACACATCTGTTGTTAAACTTTATCATCTATAACATAAAATTGAAAAATAAAAATGAAGTGCCTGTTTTTGATGTCAAAATAATGTTTGTTCAATGTTTTTTTCAGTTAATATTGTTTGAATTTGTCACAAAGTAATGTTTTTTAAGTTAACTAAAAAGTAAATAATTTTATATGATACCTAGCTAAAAATATATACCAATACCAATAAATACATAGTGCTAGAATGACCATGTTACGAGATTTTGTACAAATTGTTTGATAATTTTTATTCTCTTATTTTTCTCGTATTGCCTGTATTTGTTTTAGTTTAATGTTGCCATGAAAGGACGTTAGTTTTTATAAGCTAAAACATTATTTATGATACACCTTCCGAAATTATTTGACGGGTAATTGTCAATTTAGTACTGTGGGTAAGCCACAGTACTAAATTGACAATGATCTTTGTATATTTGCGCCACAATTATAACTCGGGACTGCAATGTAGTACCGAATGTAATTGAATTTGATTGTATGGCCATTGTGGGTTATGTATGGAAATGTTTACACAGGATTGTATGTAGTAGCATAACTTAGAGTAGCATATAATATAACGCCTGATTGAGAAGAGTAAGGCAGAAGTTATAACTAAGGAACTACTTGTGAAATTAACTTCGCATAACTTTTGATGTTAGTCTACGATGTTTATATTAAGCTAGTAAGAAAACGAATAATACTTTTGTCCGACAGAAGAATCAAAACCTTTAAATCGCCAACCGCAAATTGCAGCCTCCCTTGTTTAACATAAACTTCCTCACACAAATAAATACATGGGTAATTTTCTAAACTACATAACATGTTAATTCAGCTATGGATTCGTATGCTGCTAGACTCGAAGTTTCTCAACTCTTTTGTGCCAGCGTCATAGGCATAGCACTTGGGGCGTATACCCAGGGGGTGCAGGTTCGAGTCCTGCTGGCTTCTTAATTTTTCAGCTTTAATATTATATAAAATACAAAAAGGCATAGCAAAGCTAAAATTTGCTTTAAAATATTACAAGTACATAACTTGTTCATTCGCTTGTCAAATAACTATTGATATACTTAATATCCTTATTACGAGAGTTGAAACTATCAAGCATAAAAATTATTATTAGAAGTTGCTGAGATTTAACTAACTTTCTGCTGCGGTTGCGTGGTACATACATAATCCATAAAAAGTAGCCCATGTTACGCGCTTTGAAGTCCTGTGAGTAAAAAATGTATCAAAATCGATCCAGTCGTTTAGAAGATTAGCCGATACAAACAGACAGATAGACAAAAATGAAAAAGCTGGATTTAAGGCATATAGGTATCGAGCAAATAACTATACCAGCTTAAAAAATCATTGTCATTTTAAAATTAAAACAGACGCTTCAATCTTATTTATTTGTTTTGTTAATGGTATTTCGTGTTAGCATAATAAACTGCAATCATATTATTACTGAAATCAACCTTATTTTGGTATATGCTATTAGTCTAGTACAAATCTTTAATTAATACCAAGGTAAGTACCTAATATGCGATCATAATTTGTAGACTCTACTGATAGAGTTAGGTTTAAATTTTATAAAAATATGTCTCTAACTTGATTTAGATTTAGTGCGTTGGTCTCCACTTCATATTCTCCTAAAGTATGTAATATTAACTCAATTAAAATCATCTTAGTGTTGAACCCGCATAAAAGAATGTTACCGCGCCGGTGATATTTATTAAAATCAAAAAATATTTACAGACCTGTTTCACAATCGTCGAGTATGATAAATTAATTTGTGGTCCATGGAAGTGAAATGAAAATAAAATTACGAATTAAGTTTACTTGACGATTGTGAAGAAGGGCCTAAGAATAAATTTAATGCGTACCTAACTGCTTGATGGTAAAATGGTTCATGAAATTAAACCTTAAGTTTTAACCACACTAGTCAAAGACAGCCAAACGCTATGGAATGACAAATGTAACTTATTAAAATATTTAGTTTGATCTAGTTTGGTTTAAATTGTGGTCTCATCTTATTTTGTAACCTTTTTTAAAATAGAAAATACATATTAGATGTGTAAACAAATTAAATGAGAATAATTGCAAAATAATCTAAAACTTGCTTGAGTAAATTGGACGAAGAAACTAAGTAGAAGTAAAGTTAAATTGTAGAACATAAACTGCGAACATACATTATTAGGTTATTAAGGAAAAGCGAAATAGATTAACATAATAATACTTTATCAGAACCGTGACATTAAAATGTCGAGGTAATTTTCTTAGAGCATTTTAAGTGTCTTATAGGGATGATAGTGGATTAAAAAAGGGAACTGGGTACTCACGGTGACGTCAATTTCAGGACAGAGTAAGTAATTAAGTGTCACGAACAGCTTGTGGTAACACCGGCACTGGCGGTACTGTATGAGTAGAGATGCGCTCTGCGAACGCTCGCGTACGTCCCATGCCTTATAAAGCGTGGGAGTTGTCGTACCATTGACAATGCTCACCGGGGAGGTAATAAGTCTGTTTGTAGGCAACTCGTCCTTCCACCAAGAAGATGACGCATACCTACATAAACGTAACAATCATTATCACTATACATATAATGGTAGTACTATTTTCCCAGGAGTTATGGTCCCAAATGTACCACAATATGCGGAAGCCGATGAGAGTAACCCTGAATGCGAATCGCACTCGTTCGGACAATAACTGATTTAATATTCATATTTGCTGTAGACATAGTTTGCATCGTATGCTCATTATTTTGGTTTGTATATAAGTAAATTGTAAAATAATTTCCTAATGGTTTAATTCCTGCTGTATTCAATCTGTCAAAGAGGAAGTTAATGAAAATAAAAAAAAATCTGCGAGAAAATAAAATAATTTGGTTGCTATTCAAGAAACCGAGTGTCGATTACAAATTATACACCCCAAGTGCTGGGAATTTGAAATGAAAGGGTGTGTTGACATAATACTGAGCGCAATTAGGTCTAGGCTCTTCGCCTATTACATCAATATTGGAATAAAGACGACTGAAAATGTATGACATGACTTAGATCAATTAACAGAAACATACATGTTAAACCTACTAAATTCTATTTTATGCATTTCTGTATGATATCAGTACCATTCCAAATAACACTTGGCTCTAGAGAGTTGCGGTTCCCAAACTTTTTTGATAACGGAATCCTAGCAAAATATTTGACGGAGCCCTAAATGCTGGCGTGAGGTGGCATTTGATAAAAGGATCAAAGGTGGCAGGATGGAGGAAGACGTTATATTTCGAGAAGTCCCTACAGAAGCTTCGTGGAATCCCACGGCTCCGCGGTGCACACTTTGCGAATCGCTGCAATAAAGTAAAGCTCGACTTGCATGTTTGTTCACCTTAGATGTTACATTTTGGTACAACGTTGTTAATTGCATTGAGGAGTTGTAGTGGCTATGCTAACTAGTTACTTGGAATTCCGCCAGTCAGAACAGGAAGTCTAAATTGTACTGAAATTAAGTATGTATTTATTAAACGAAGGATATTATGAAGATGTTTTAAACCGCTACGATCTTTGTAGTGAACTGGCGTGTAGTGTACCTGATGGAAATTGGTTTTCTACGGTCCATGAACATCAACAATCCATAAAAGCAGATTGTAGATGCTTTGCTTCACCTGAGGACCACAGTTTTATGCCGCATGTGTCAGTAGTTTTAGAGCCTCATCTCACCACCAAACCGGAGTACATTGACGCAAGCACTACAGTTTGGCGACAGGTTTAAGGCAAGTCGGTGATACTGCCACCCTCGAGATCTGCCTCCGGTACTACCACATCTGGTTCATCATATTTATTTATGGTTCTTCTACCAGAAAATCACAGATAATCACATAGGTAGTTGTTAGATAATAATAATGACTTGAGTGAAATGTGTTTCTGCAGGTGATGGTATGCCACGGACGATTGACAGCATGAAGGTTCTCCGTTCAAGGCTGCAGGCTCATCTCTCACTTTTTTATTGATCGGATGTGTGATCATCAACCATTCACATTGTTTTGGCTTATCTTTTTATACACAACAGTACACAGCGGTACATCTGTCAGGAGATAGACGAATCGAGTATCTATTATTTGGTAGATTAATTAGTAATTATTATTATGGAGAGTCATTATTATGACTTGTAATTAACTCTTTCTTAACATTAAATGAATTAACCACTGTTAATACAATGTATTCGTCTCGTTAAGTAAGCAGCATAGTGATGATCTTAATATGATTCATTTTATGCAAACACAATATATCCTATAATAATAGCAGCCTTGTATCTAATACAGTCATATCCCACTGCTGGGCTCGGGCCTCTTCTCATGATAAGAAGGGTAAGGCCATAGTCCATCACGCTGGCTAAGTGCGGATTGGTAGACGCACTTTTAAGGCACTTTTAGGCATGCAGGTTTCTTCATGATATTTTCCCTTCACCGTTAGCGATCAATAAATTATATCACACATATCTTCGAAAAGACGAATCTTAACGATTTATTGACAGAGGTGACCTATTTAGATTTATTTGTGTCCTATACCTATTTTGTTTTATAATAGTAATAATCACTGCAACAAATCTCGAGTAAAGAGTACTACGATATTTTCCTTGACAAACCAAAGGAGTATGTTAGACTGAATTTATACTCATTCAATGTGACATGCATGCTAAAAGCGAGGTGTTGTCTGATCTGCCCGTTTAGGATCGTCTAATGATGTACTGATGTACTTAACTTGCCTCATAATTACAAAACACGTTTAAAGTGTCACACCTAAATGCACTAAAGTCAAACAAATAACGTCACTTGCAGGTTGGGGCTTTTGAGGCAATTTAACTTGGGGCAATCCGATGGTGCGATTATGTAAAGGAAACCATGGATTTCGAAATTTTAGTGGCTCCTTACCCTTATATAAACAAGGTCCGTACTTTACCTCAAGATAGAGTCGCCATACAATTCTAATATAAGATAGATGGTCTTGCATTCCACGGGCAGTCTATAGAATGTGAGACTCATCCGTGTAGTCACTGGGGCATTGGTTGAAAACCAGCGCTAAGCTTTAGTTTGGCATATGCTGAACCAATTCCCATTTAGGGCAATTTTTGCTTTGGGGCATACAGCCTTGTAAATTACTGTATTTTTTTTTTATTTGTCTTAACTGAATTTATGTGTGTCTCATTGTTTCTGTTGGACCTAAATAAATATTTTCATTTCATTTAATTTCATTTTAGACTAACTTATATTGGAAATTTATACCTTGATGTATAGCCAAGTGCATAAGTCGAGCCCGCATACGTGATGAAATCAGCAAGATATTAAAAACACCCTTAAAAGACATCAACGCGTTCACTCCCGTGTTGTAACGACAAAGTTTAAATGGATGATACCTTGAAATTATTTTGCGACACAACAAAAGGATGTTAAGTAAATTGCCTACTAACAACAAAGTTACTGTGGGTACAGGTAACACTAATGTGTGAGTGTGGAAACAGCCGAGTAAGCCTTAATTTAACCAAACTTTTACATAAAGTTTTAATAAACCCGTATTTCCGTCTCTCTCTCTTATTTAATGTTTAAAAAGGACAGAGATCGAAAACTGAAGCACATCGCGGTTTAATATGTTGGTAAAATCGACACTAAAACTTTTTAAAACAATACTTTGTCATACTCATTGCGATGAGAAATTTTAATAAACATTTAAAACTGGTTATATACACGTTTATTGAAATATCTCTCACATCACATTTTCAGTATAAGCAGGTCTCGAAGTAGGGGAAGCCTATATTGGAACTAGCTTTTATCCGCGACTTCGTTCGGATGAAATTTTATATTTCCATGCTATTTCCTAGAAAATTAAGAAATGTCTCCCAAAATTACCCCCTTAGAGAGTGGAATTTCTTAATCCAATTGGCTAATTTCTATAATGGTATGTGTTAATTTCCTTCCTTTTTTCTTTTTAATTAACGAATCATCGAATAAACTTAAACCCCTCTAATTTCCCCGTGTACGGACAAAATACATATATAAAACATACACTTTTTAAGTTAGACCTCAAGCTACACAACTGTGAAACCGGCATTCAATTCTATGCAGTAGTTTTTGCGTGATGCTCGTATAAACGTACAGATAGACAGTCAGGCAGACAAAAAAATAAAATATGAAATGTTTGCTGTGATAAAGACCCTTTGTATTAATGTTTCTTAAAGATCGTCGATGTACAGACACGGCACATTTTATTTTTCTATAGATTAACGGTTTGATGTGTAGTTGTGAGTATCTTATTACTGCAATAACGCTGACTTTTAATTAAAAGAAGAAACCTTATCGTACATGTTTTGACCCACATGAAACAGTATCCGTCAACGATTTCGAATTTTGTCTCCAAAAATCGTATACGACATTTTTATGAAATTAAGACAATGGTATTTACTCATTGTGGGTGGAACGATTAATATAATAACTGTACTTATTATATTACTAACCGATAGTCGGCTAGTCGACTAGACTATTCGGCTAATCTCTATTATATTATTATAAAATTGTAAATAAGCCGTGTGTGAAAATATCTAAAATAAAATTATACTTCAGTCTGTCTGGTTGTATGTTCGTATGAGCATCGTGCAAAAACTACTGCATGAAATTGGATGCGGTTTTTTCAGTTGTGTTAAGTATTGAGTCTAGAGATCTAACTTAAAAACTGGTATAATATGCTTTATCGTTGTATTTATCCGTAAAGGGGGTTAATGAGAGGGTGTAAATTGGATAATAATATAGATAGGTTTGTAAAATTTGAACGAAATTGCGAGTAATTATGCACATAATGTTAAGGGTTATAAGTTTAAATAGAAAATGTACTTAGTAATTTATAAAGAAATTGCACGAAATTGTGCACATAGGATATGTTTCTTACACAAAATGAAGTTTCCAAGGCCGATATTTTGGGATAGATTTTTTGGAAATGCAACTCCCAAAGTCCATAAACTAGGGATTGCTAGTGTATGAGAAAAAAAACTCAATTTTCAAGAGAATAGTATGGAAATATCGAATTCTACGTGGATGAAATAACGGGCAAAAGCTAACAGATAAATAAAAAATAATGTGACAAATACATACGCAACAAACAGCAAGAACTAACTTTTCTAGTAGAGACAGATGTAATAAAATAAAACAAGCTATCGCTCATAGGAATACTCTATAATTAACCTTATCTAATTTAGCCAGATAGAAACTACGCGCTGGTTTTATCTAGGAACTGTTGTATCTAGACCCGAATCCAGAAAATTAATCATACTAAAACAAAGCCTCAAAAATGAGCCTTTGTTTTATGTTGCCTTTAGGTTCTTACTTTTTGTCCGGCTTTTTGTCCGTATTATTTAAATCTTGTAGTTTGAGGTAAACAGTAATATTCAACTACGCATGGGCCATTACTGACTCAGAATTACTCAAAATTATACTTTTTGTCCAATTTGTGTGACAATTATGGTGGCTCGTAAGTATCTATAAACTCCAACTGTGTTGTGACGTTTAGTAGGTATGGTGGTCTCAGGCAAGGTCACTGACTTACTCACATATAAATTACATAACACTGGAAATGCCTTGAAATATGTGTATTGTCATCGCAGCGTAATTGCAAAATTATAAAAAAAGCAAATTATCAGTCTTTGAGTCCATCAATAGCTACTGTGACAAGTTCTCTCAATTTAAACAAACGAACATTTAAAAATACGAGTAAAGTATCAAAATAAGACTATATAAATAAGTAAATTTCTAGAAATTTTATACATGGGTGAATCTATTTTAAGAGTACATACCTACAAATGGAAAACTGCCAGCTAATATTAGGTAAACCTCTTTTAGGGAATTGAAAGCAAAGGTTCTATACTAGGTTCTCATAACATATAACATAATAATATTTTTTTATTATATTCCACACCTGTTCCACAATCTATTGTCCTTTACTTATTTTTGGTAGGAGTTATTTGTTGTGGATTGTCGTATATTTATAGAATGAAGTTATTTCGAAGCAATATCCCTCGTGGGATTCACAAAGCCTGGAATAGATTCCTTATTAATAACGGTTTGATAGAAATACATCTCTTTATTTTGTGTTCTTGACAAGTCATTGTCCGCGATTATGGTCACAGGCATTTTGGATATATACTTATGTTTCTTCGATGTTTTTTCTACGTTCCAGGGAGAGCTCCGTTAAAATCGGTGAAGAACATATTTAGAGTACTACAATAAAAATCTTTAGGTGGACTGACGGAATCCTATATGTTACTATGTTGTTCATTATAAGACATATCTCAGTGAATAAGAATTAAGGTTTAGTTAGGGTGTAAATTGTTTGTTAATGATATGTAACTAAATGTATTGATTTAGGAAAAAGTAAATGATTCACTGCTTTTAAAATCCAGTAAGTCTTGGTTTTCCTTAGATACTTTTATAAACTTCATAAATTCTAACCCACCTATTATATACTTACCTGACCTTATTATCAAAACCAAAATAAAGTATTAACCTGGTTTAGATAGCAAGTAGTAAGCTAAAATTATATTATTCTATGTATTCTTTGTTCTATTATTAATCAAATTCATATATATAGCATCCAACGAATGGAAACTAAATTGATTCTATTAAAGTTGTATGTTTGCTAAAATACCACAAGTAGATCTATATCTGATCTTGTTATTTTAAAACTCAATTTTACGTATGAAAGAGAAAAAGAGCTTCACAATTGTTTCTTATTACTTATCCAGGTGTTAATTTAATCAAGATATGGAGGTAATGTTTGAAACCGTATAAAATAACAAATTCTCATTAATTTTGTTGGTGAAAAAGGATGTCTTTTGAGAGACACTCGATGTTTCAGCAACCAAATATTGAGTTTCCTTTTTAAGCTCGAAATAGGTATAATCTCCGTATCATGAGGCTTTAAAAACGCACAAATAACACACAAAGCGTTTATTAATCCACAATATCACCGAATGATGGTATAGCATGCAGTTTAACTATAATATTCTAGATGGCTTTAACCAAAATTTTCATTATCAATACCTAGGTCTATGCCGAAGCCTTTAATTTCATATTAGAAATACAGATAAACTATTAAATACCTAAACATAGATTTTTTAAAATTGTTATGTTTTAATGTTTAAATTCAAAATGTCTTTGTAAATGTAGCGACTCGCCTACGGTTAGATAAACAAAATAAAAATAATGTCTAAAATAGTTTTAAGTACTTTGGTTATAATAAATAAACAAAAAAAAAAACAAGTTACGTTAACTGTTCTAAGGATTCTAGTCCAAAAACCATTTTGACTTTATGTCGGCATAAGCATAGCTGAACAGGCATATTTTTAACGTAACGACACTTACAAGCGCATGATTATTATGTTCTTCCAAGACAGGCATAAAGAATGACGCTCGTCATGGCTGTCTAAATGGTCCATGGTTTATGTGAGTCATCAAATTAATTATGTCGTACATGATACTATCTGTACGGTGATTGCCATTAAATTTAATATTTCCAGCAAACGCCTGTAATTTTGTTTGCCGTAATCCCAATTAAACCTCTTGAGTAAAATATTTTCTTTCATCATTCGCAACGTCTTTTAATATAAATTGTGACCAAACGATTGTATAGATACCTTCGGTACATCTTTTTATCATCAAAACATAGGTATATTCACTATTAATAGCTTAAGTTATAAATTTGATATATAATTCCGAGCGAATTTCAGGACCAGTTTTTCCACTTATTATAAGAACAGTTTTTAATAAACCTTTGTGAACATTAATATCCACACCTTTGTTGGTATCCTCATTCATTGATTTTCATTCATGAAAATTTTCAATATGCTGTTGGTGATTGACCAGTAACAAATAAAAGGGCCACTTTACATTGTTACATTAACAAATACGTATATTCGTATAGTTACAGTTCAAGTATTAAATTGTTATACAATCAATTAAAATCGCAGACTGTGGGAAATTTTATGATCTGCCACGTTTATAAAAATTCACATAATGATCGTGAAATGAATAAGTCAAAATGTACTGGCGCGTGGCACAAATTGGTGCTGGGCAAATTATTTTTAAAATACAGATGTTTTTATTAAACTATGAAAGTTTTCTAATTTTGCATTTTAAACACCAAGTATTTATTGCGGATAAGAAACGGACATAATAAGAATACCTTCTATACCTGTCTTACTTTTTCTTAAGATATATCTTAAAATGATCTACTTTACAGTAAAAAATATCTTACATCATGTTATCCCGATTGATTTCACGTAACAAAATTCAAAGCATTGCACGCGTGGTAAAAATAAATTTATCCGTATAGAGACCTGTTGGAGCAAGATTAATTAATGCCTCTAAGATTACAGAGAGATCCTATCAGGCCGAATGGTAGTAATATAATCTACCTGACAAATAGATTTCTACCTAATAACCATAATAAAGTCTGTCTTGTTTCAAGGAACAACAAAATAAACACACAGGATGTTATTTCATTGTCATTCAAGAGCATCAAATTGAGAACGAAGACGTATAAAAAAGTGTATTGTCATTGTCTGAAGTTGGTTTTCCCATGTTTATTGTACGAAAGCCCTACGAAGAGTAGGATAATGTCTAGAGGCTCGCGGTGACCCGTGACGACGCATTTAAGTCACGGCCGTGCTGCTACACAATACATGATACGTAACTTACTTATACTGTCTATTATGTACGTGTTCGAGAAACTTGAGATAAAGGAAACTCTGTATTTGTTTGGGGAGGGTATTTTTTCAACTGATGCTTATGTTGGTTTTGGAAGTGCGTCGAAGGAAGTATTGAGAGGTAGATACGCGAACGTCGGGCGTGTGGGCGCACTGGCTGCACACACATCACACGGCAGCAACACGCGACGCCGCGCGATGTGATGTGTGAGCAGCTAGCGCACCCACACGCCTGACGTTCGCGTATGCCTAAAGTGGGGCCTTCCGTCTTAGTTTATCTCGGTTAGTATCTAAAAAGATAGTAAGAGATAATCTTAAATCAATATTCCTGGGCAGCCGGGTTGACCGGGTTGGCCTGGTTCTCCTCTAAGTTTCTAAGTATTATATTTTTGAACAGTGAGGGAAAATTTAATTGAAACAAGGGATAATTCATAAAATATTTTTTATTATTTCTTTTGAAAGCGCGTCTCGTCAAATTCAACCAACAATATAAATGGCAACATTGAATTTAAAAATTATTGTTGTAAATATTACATACACAGGCGTATTGCGAAATAATAAAAATACATAATATTATGAGTATGTATGTTCTTAAATAATAATATACAATTGACTATAACCTATGACGTATAAGATATTTGTCGGTAATAAATATTGTGTTACGTCATCATAACAATTTTGAGAACGTCCAAGAATTTTTACAATCGGACAGTCTCAAAATTATTTCAGTGGAGCACATATACGTGCCTTATTAAACTACTTTAGTTTTTCTTCTCGCTAATACTAATTTCCTCATCTTTCTTTACATGTTCAATGTTTTCCTTAACCTCCTTTTCGTTCGTGTCGTCGAGTATTCGAGGATGTGCAGCTAAGGTGCGCATTTCCTTCTTAATGGGTTTGATTTGGTTTCTTAAGAGGTCGTCTAATTCTGTGATAGACCTTATTTCTTTGAGATCCTTCAAGCCGCCGCTGCTGCGTCTTCCATTAAATCTATTACCCAAGAATCTATAAGCATCTCGGCTCGCCTGACATTGAGCACAATTGTATGGCACTGGCACTGCCTGGGGGAAATTCTGCTGAGCGCTGTTCATATTCTGGCCGTTTCCGGGACAATACGGTACAAATAGCACTGGAATGTATCCAATAATACCGTATGGTGCATAGGCTGGGTATTGGCCGTTAGGATATCCTTGGGAAGGAGCTTGTGTATTCTGATGGCCCTGTCCTTGAGGTGACGTGCCATTTTGTCCTGGGTTTACTAAATAGCAAGGGCATGATCCGGGGCTCGGTACAATGGGTAGCGGGTATGGTATGACATATATGGGGAACGGTGGCATTTGACCTGGAGGGTAGGTTGCGGGGGGTTGAACACCAGTACCAGTAGGAGAGCCTTCAGAATCTGTAAAAAAATATACTTTATTAGTAAAAATCGAAACTATAGTTATACAGTTATGATGCATGAAATGGTATACTATTGATTTGGGATGGAAAAATAACAATTTATAATTCCGAAACATGCAGTGGTGAAGGTTTATTTATATTACAAGCTTGAAGCGATGTAGGACTTACGCGTTGCGTCGCACGTGCAATATTTTTGCACGCATTCCTAAGCCTCGTGTAAACGCGCTTTAAAATGCTGCCAAAATATTATTGAAGATGTAAAAGACTTCATGAATCGAAATTGTTTAATTACCTGGGTATCCTGGCTGTCCAGGGTGACCGGGATAGCTAGGCTGACTTGGGCCTCCTGGTTGGCCTGGTTGTCCTGGTTTGCCTGGATGTCCAGGTTGGCCTGGTTTTCCTGGTTCTCCGGGTTGACCGGGATATCCTGGCTGGCCGGTTTGACCTGGTTGTCCTGGGTAGCCGGGTTGGCCTGGTTCTCCGGGCTGGCCTGGTTGTCCTGGGTAGCCGGGTTGACCTGGCTGACCGGGTTGGCTTGGTTTGCCAGGCTGTCCTGGTTCTCCAGGTTTTCCGGGGTATCCTGGCTGACCGGGCTGGCCTGGTTTGCCTGGTTGTCCGGGGTAGCCGGGTTGGCCTGGTTCTCCGGGCTGGCCTGGTTGTCCTGGGTAGCCGGGTTGACCTGGTTGTCCTGGGTAACCTGGTTGTCCTGGTTCTCCGGGCTTGCCGGGGTATCCTGGCTGACCGGGTTGGCTTGGTTTGCCTGGTTGTCCGGGGTAACCGGGTTGGCCTGGTTGTCCTGGGTAGCCTGGCTGTCCTGGTTCTCCAGGCTGGCCTGGTTGTCCTGGGTTGCCTGGCTGTCCTGGTTCTCCGGGCTTGCCGGGGTATCCTGGCTGACCGGGTTGGCTTGGTTTGCCTGGTTGTCCAGGGTAGCCGGGTTGGCCTGGTTGTCCTGGGTAGCCTGGCTGTCCTGGTTCTCCAGGTTGACCTGGTTGTCCTGGTTCACCGGGCTTGCCGGGGTATCCTGGTCCTCCTGTTTGGCCTGGTTTTCCGGGGTAGCCGGGTTGGCCTGGTTCTCCGGGCTGTCCTGGTTGTCCTGGGTAGCCCGGTTGGCCTGGTTGTCCTGGGTAGCCTGGCTGTCCTGGTTCGCCGGGCTTTCCGGGGTATCCTGGCTGACCGGGTTGGCTTGGTTTGCCTGGTTGTCCAGGGTAGCCGGGTTGGCCTGGTTCTCCAGGTTGGCCTGGTTGTCCTGGGTAGCCGGGTTGGCCTGGTTCACCGGGCTTTCCGGGGTATCCTGGTCCTCCTGTTTGGCCTGGTTTGCCTGGTTGTCCGGGGTAGCCGGGTTGGCCTGGTTCTCCGGGCTGGCCTGGTTGTCCTGGGTAGCCTGGCTGTCCTGGTTCGCCGGGCTTTCCGGGGTATCCTGGCTGACCGGGTTGGCTTGGTTTGCCTGGTTGTCCAGGGTAGCCGGGTTGGCCTGGTTGGCCTGGGTAGCCTGGCTGTCCTGGTTCTCCAGGTTGGCCTGGTTGTCCTGGGTAGCCGGGTTGGCCTGGTTCACCGGGCTTTCCGGGGTATCCTGGTCCTCCTGTTTGGCCTGGTTGTCCGGGGTAGCCTGGTTGTCCTGGTTCACCGGGCATTCCGGGGTATCCTGGTCCACCTGTTTGGCCTGGTTTGCCTGGTTGTCCAGGGTAGCCGGGTTGGCCTGGTTCTCCGGGCTGACCTGGTTGTCCTGGGTAGCCTGGTTGGCCTGGTTGTCCTGGGTAGCCTGGCTGTCCGGGTTGGCTTGGTTTGCCTGGTTGTCCAGGGTAGCCAGGTTGGCCAGGTTGTCCTGGGTAGCCTGGTTGTCCTGGTTCACCGGGCTTTCCGGGGTATCCTGGTCCTCCTGTTTGGCCTGGTTTGCCTGGTTGTCCGGGGTAGCCGGGTTGGCCTGGTTCTCCGGGCTGGCCTGGTTGTCCTGGGTAGCCCGGTTGGCCTGGTTGTCCTGGGTAGCCTGGCTGTCCTGGTTCTCCGGGCTTTCCGGGGTATCCTGGCTGACCGGGTTGGCTTGGTTTGCCTGGTTGTCCAGGGTAGCCGGGTTGACCTGGTTGTCCTGGGTAGCCTGGCTGTCCTGGTTCTCCGGGTTGGCCTGGTTGTCCGGGGTAGCCTGGTTGTCCTGGTTCACCGGGCTTTCCGGGGTATCCTGGTCCTCCTGTTTGGCCTGGTTTGCCTGGTTGTCCGGGGTAGCCGGGTTGGCCTGGTTCTCCGGGCTGGCCTGGTTGTCCTGGGTAGCCCGGTTGGCCTGGTTGTCCTGGGTAGCCTGGCTGTCCTGGTTCGCCGGGCTTTCCGGGGTATCCTGGCTGACCGGGTTGGCTTGGTTTGCCTGGTTGTCCGGGGTAGCCGGGTTGGCCTGGTTCGCCGGGCTGGCCTGGTTGTCCTGGGTAGCCTGGCTGTCCTGGTTCTCCGGGCTTTCCGGGGTATTCTGGCTGACCGGGTTGGCTTGGTTTGCCTGGTTGTCCAGGGTAGCCGGGTTGACCTGGTTGTCCTGGGTAGCCTGGCTGTCCTGGTTCTCCGGGTTGGCCTGGTTGTCCTGGGTAGCCTGGTTGTCCTGGTTTGCCTGGTTGTCCGGGGTAGCCGGGTTGGCCTGGTTCTCCGGGCTGGCCTGGTTGTCCTGGGTAGCCCGGTTGGCCTGGTTGTCCTGGGTAGCCCGGTTGGCCTGCTTGTCCTGGGTAGCCTGGCTGTCCTGGTTCGCCGGGCTTTCCGGGGTATCCAGGCTGACCGGGTTGGCTTGGTTTGCCTGGTTGTCCAGGGTAGCTGGGTTGACCTGGTTGTCCTGGGTAGCCTGGCTGTCCTGGTTCTCCGGGTTGGCCTGGTTGTCCTGGGTAGCCTGGTTGTCCTGGTTCACCGGGCTTTCCGGGGTATCCTGGTCCTCCTGTTTGGCCTGGTTTGCCTGGTTGTCCGGGGTAGCCGGGTTGGCCTGGTTCTCCGGGCTGGCCTGGTTGTCCTGGGTAGCCCGGTTGGCCTGGTTGTCCTGGGTAGCCTGGCTGTCCTGGTTCTCCGGGCTTTCCTGGGTATCCTGGCTGACCGGGTTGGCTTGGTTTGCCTGGTTGTCCAGGGTAGCCGGGTTGGCCTGGTTGTCCTGGGTAGCCTGGTTGTCCTGGTTCTCCGGGTTTGCCTGGTTGTCCGGGGTAGCCGGGTTGGCTTGGTTGTCCTTTGTTGCGTAAAATAAGAATAATGTTATTGGTTATTTAATTAAGCTGTTTTATTCAGTTACTTAATTTCGTTACTGTAATGTTGCAATGAAAAATGTAATGTATAAGCGTTCTATTGTAGAATTAAGAGGTTAATTTTAGAGGTGAGGTAGTTATTTTCCAGAACATTTGTCGCGGGGTTGTAGAACTAAAGGGGAGAGAAGTCTTTGTTGCTACTAGAATACATTGTCACAAATAGTTCGATGATGTTTTCCAATAACAATGATATATTTTCAATTCGATACATTGCCTAGGCATGAATAGGCATAAATATAATTAAAATGGCAAATTAAGACAATGCCAATTGAAGTACAATGTCGTTAAAACAATTTTGATAACTCCTTACGGGGAGCGTCTGTGTGTAGAAGTAGTGTGATATTTTATGTTTAACACCTTCTAAAAATGCAATTCATGGTAAGGAATTTTGTCCTTTACTACGAATTTACTCTTTGCTCACTTCGCATCAAGAGTGATAGGTTAACAGAAGATGAGACAGTAATCTAGAATTAAAATCTGGTTGAATATTTTAAGAAGGTCTAAGCCAAAGTTTAAGTTAAGAAATGGTGTCTAAAAAAATAACATAATTTTTACTATTTTCATAATAACATTTTATAATATATTATAATGAATCAATCAACTTTTCCAAACCAAAAGATGAAATTGAAGGTTATAATCGTAATTTTAATTTGTTGCTTACCTGGATATCCAGGTTGGCCTGGCTGTCCAGGGTATCCTGGTTTGCCTGGTTGTCCGGGGTAGCCTGGTTGACCTTGCTGTCCTGGGTAGCCTGGCTGGCCTGGTTTGCCTGGTTGTCCTGGGTAGCCGGGCTGACCTGGTTCGCCAGGTTGGCCTGGTTGTCCTGGGTATCCTGGTTGGCCGGGTTGTCCTGGTTTGCCTGGTTGTCCTGGGTAGCCGGGCTGGCTTGGCTCGCCGGGCTGTCCTGGGTATCCTGGCTGGCCAGGTTGTCCTGGTTTCCCTGGTTGACCGGGGTAGCCTGGTTGACCTGGTTGTCCTGGGTATCCTGGTTGGCCGGGTTGTAGAGCTGTTTCAATAAATTAAATTAATTTATTGCATAATAATCTAATTTCACTATAAAGTTGCATTATAATTTTAGCGCTGCGATACTGTATAATGTAAAATTATGCTGAAGTATTGGGATGAGATGCGTACATTTAATTTAGTTATACCTAAAAATGAGTACTTTAAGACAATGATAGACACAGTAGTGTAAAGATTACGCGATATAATGATTCTTATTCTCATAATTTGCCTTATTAAGTCATTATAATTTTATGAAGAATTGAGAAGGATATTTTATAACTGTTTAAATGTATTGTATGATTGTTATTCAAATGATTATGTTCAAAAGTAAGATCAAAGTAAGAATATGTTACATAAATCGTGTACACTGACCTGGGCCTCCAGGACCGCCTGGGCCGCCGGGTCCACCGGGACTACCAGGTGTGCCTGGTGTACCGGGTGTGCCTGGTTGGCCTGGCTGACCGGGGTAGTATCCGCTGCCGGGGCCTGATGGACCTCCTGGACCACCTGGTGAGGATATCATGATAATATTAAATATTTTATTTATGACTTCGATGAACGTCTGTCGTCACCGCGTGGGGCATCGCAGAATATCAGCGCTTTGCGGTGTTTTGCAGCAATGCAAGCGCTGTAATGCATAAACGCTGAGCGATATAACGATTCCTGCACCGATATTCGTGACGGGTGTGACTTTGAATTTGTTATATTATTATTATTGTTTATTTTAAATTAGTTTTACTTTTTTCATTTAATTTCTGTTGCTTTTCTTTTCCTTTTTTACGGTGTATTTAGTTTTTAAGATTTATCTTGTATCGCAAGAGTATCTGTGCTTGAATAAAATTATATTTCTTTCTTAGTTTATTTTGTTGCTTTTTCAAAGGCGAAATAATCGCAAACACATGTAATAAAAAATAATTGATAAGTAAACAAGCCCATATTGTACCTACCGTACCTACTTGATTTGTAGTGACTACTATGAGGTTTATTGTCATTTTTAACGAGTCGAAAAGATAATAGTTATTTATGGTACAAGTGAGAAAAAGTTTATATTTCTGTTGTGAGTGCCAATTTTAAATCTTGAGCTTGCGAGCGAGTGATTCTAATAAAGACTGCTTCGCAAGCGAGAGATTTTAAGAGGTCACGAACAGGAAATTAAATTTTTCTCATGTTACATACAAAACTTTTCACCTCTTTCAGTGAGAAAATATTAAGATTTAAATAAACTCGCACTCGATTGCTTAACTTGGGATAATTCCATGAAATACGACAGTAATACCGATTAAGCATGCGTTATTTTTCTGGTAAAAAGCAAACTTCTGTGTTAGAAGCAAGTAGTCGCAACTTTCTCCACAAATTTCTTCATCACTGGATTCACTATTTTTTTTGTTCAAAAGTTCCATTAAACAATTAAACATAAACTGAAAAGAATTTATAGTTGCCCACGATGACTGACACAGACACAGACTTTTTCTTTTTTAAAATGCGTTCGGAAATTCGTTCCGTAACATTTATTTATAGAGTCTAATGTTAAGTACCTGATTTTAATTAATTTAATGGTCAATCACGAATATATAAACATTAAAATACTAATTATGCGTGTATTTATATAATTTAAAATAATTAAAACGTATCGTTTGTAGTTATTTAATAAAATTGATGTCAACGTTTATTACTAACCTACTGAAAAAAAAAAAGAAAGCAGCCACCATGGCTGCTTTGTTTCTTTTTCAGCGCCTATTCATCGGAAGGATTTTGTGTTTCGAAATTTGAATCACTTTGCCTGACTAGTGAGTAAAAACGGTTTTTACTCACTGAATTCTAGCATGCAGACGATCTTTTTCGTGCTGGTGTGGTGAGAAAAGATTTTATGCCGCTAGATGAGATGTCTATCTGAATACTATAAACCAAAAAATGTTTACAGAACCACTTTAATTTCAGGTAATAAATAAGTACGTTAAACCAACTAACCTGGTCCACCGGGGCCGCCTGGGCCGCCGGGTGTGCCTGGTGTTCCGGGTGTGCCGGGTTTGCCGGGTTGTCCAGGGTAGTAACCGTTTCCACCATCGGGTCCGTTAGGACCACCCGGTCCTCCTGGGCCACCTGGTCCTCCTGGGCCACCGGGTGTGCCTGGTGTTCCGGGTGTGCCAGGTTTGCCGGGTTGTCCTGGGTAGTAACCACTACCACCATCGGGTCCGTTAGGACCACCCGGTCCTCCTGGGCCACCTGGTCCTCCTGGGCCACCGGGTGTGCCTGGTGTGCCAGGTGTGCCGGGTTTGCCGGGTTGTCCAGGGTAGTAACCGCTTCCACCATCGGGTCCGTTAGGACCACCCGGTCCTCCTGGGCCACCTGGTCCTCCTGGGCCACCGGGTGTGCCTGGTGTGCCAGGTGTGCCGGGTTTGCCGGGTTGTCCAGGGTAGTAACCGCTTCCACCATCGGGTCCGTTAGGACCACCCGGTCCTCCTGGGCCACCTGGTCCTCCTGGGCCGCCGGGTGTGCCTGGTGTGCCGGGTGTGCCGGGTTTGCCGGGTTGTCCTGGGTAGTAACCGCTACCACCATCGGGTCCGTTAGGACCACCTGGTCCTCCTGGGCCACCTGGTCCTCCTGGGCCGCCGGGTGTGCCTGGTGTGCCGGGTGTGCCGGGTTTGCCGGGTTGTCCTGGATAGTAACCGCTACCACCATCAGGTCCGTTAGGACCACCCGGTCCTCCTGGGCCACCTGGTCCTCCTGGGCCGCCGGGTGTGCCTGGTGTGCCGGGTGTGCCGGGTTTTCCGGGTTGTCCAGGGTAGAAACCGCTTCCACCATCGGGTCCGTTAGGACCACCCGGTCCTCCTGGGCCACCTGGTCCACCTGGGCCGCCGGGTCCTCCTGGGCCGCCGGGTGTGCCGGGTGTGCTAGGTTTGCCGGGTTGTCCTGGGTAGTAACCGCTACCACCATCAGGTCCGTTAGGACCACCTGGTCCTCCTGGGCCACCTGGTCCTCCTGGGCCGCCGGGTGTGCCTGGAGTGCCGGGTGTGCCTGGTTGGCCTGGTTGTCCTGGGTAATAGCCACTGCCAGGGCCTGATGGTCCTCCTAGGCCTCCTATGATATCACATGACATGTTATTATTATACAATATTTGCTTTAAAAATAAATTGACGGTGTTTTAACTAAGCACTATCTTAACTTTGCTACACACATATTAAGGCCGTCACATTTTGTATTCCGTTGCAGAATACAATATAGAGTCAATAGACACTTGAATGAAATGGACGCTCTTAGATAAATTAAATTTTTGTGCGTCGAATTTTTAATTTACCTGGTCCTCCTGGGCCGCCTGGACCACCTGGTGTGCCTGGGGTTCCCGGAGTGCCAGAGGTTCCGGGTTTTCCTGGGTAATAACCACTGCCAGAGGGACCTCCTGGGCCGCTAGGGCCACCGGGACCGCCTGGACCACCTGGACCACCGGGTGAGCCTGGGGTGCCTGGGGTTCCGGAAGAACCTGGTTTGCCTGGGTAATAACCACTGCCTGTGCCTGGACCGCTTGGACCACCGGGGCCGCCTGGACCACCAGGGCCTCCTGGACCACCTTTAAAATTATTAAGAATCATATATTATTAAAATTGCATTTACATTTTCAATATATTGTGGTTTTAATGACGCAACCGTGAAATGCAGTAGAACGGTATTTTCATAACAGCTTGATACTAAATCATCATTTAAACAAGCCCACAAGTCCCAGCCTTGTGTCAGACGGGTTTAATGGCTCTCTTCCTATTAGAGCTGTTGCCATCAGAAAAAAGTAGAAGTAGGTAGAATGGCTAAGTTGTCTATTTTATATGAAACACCAGCGAGTCTCGACCCACTTATATAAATACAGAAGTTATGTATGCATTTTTGACTTTTATAAACCAGGTTCATTTTTGACATTTAGTCATTAATAGAAGCGAGATAGAAGCTGAATTTTGACTACGCTTTCTTTATATTTATGCCTCTCTAGTTGTAAAAGAGTTATTTACAACCTCTTTGGTTGTCATCATGGAAGTAGTGCTAACTAACGTTGTGTTGCTATTTCCAAACTTTGGTCATGTTATCGTGTCACGGCAGATGCTACAAAACGGCTAGTGGCAAAGAATAAAAAGGGACTAGTGGGCAAAAATCGCGACACTACACCGCTCTGATACAAGAGCGCTTTCATACTAATATCGCCAAGAGGTAGCTTAAAATCACGGCAATGTGTATACCTGTGATAATAGCCACTGCGTGGCGCTGAAAAATGTTGTTTAATAGGAGTTGAGTTCTTGTTTCCTTATTTCGTTGATATCAGTGAGTTCGTCTAACACATCAAAAAGCATTAATAAATGGAGAAATAATTCTTGATTTTACCTGGGGAGCCTGGAGAGCCTGGAGTACCTGGAGTGCCTGGTGAACCTGGTGTTCCTGGGTAATATCCGCCTATACCAACACAATGATTAGTTACACACAAATATTAGTATCAGTATTATTTTAGTATTGGTGCAGAAGCTTAATACGCACTACCTTATTTTAGGGAAAGCCCTTGCGAAGTTCTTTAGAAAATTTAAATTTAGAAAAGTTTAATCAAAATACAATTACCTATACAATTTGGTTGAATAAATAGCGTGTGATTGTTGGTACTGCGTTTAAACCTCAGCAGCCGTTTACAAAAAAAATACACATCACAGCAGTTTGATTTATGGACGCTGAATGATTAATGACTGTACCTACATCAAAGGATTTTGGGCGAGAAACCTACAGCGAGGTATTTTTTAGTTATTCTGCATCTGATTTGACACGATTCATTGTTTACAATTTTATTATTGAATTAATGAATTTGTAAATTTATGTGTCGCCTTCCAAAAAAGAATCTTGATTTTTCGACATTACTAAAAATATAATTAAAGCAATAAATTGTATTCATATTTTGTCTTATCAGACAGAACCAATGGCTTCTGGCAATGTAATATTTTCACCATTCAGCGAATAGATTTGTAAGCCACACTATGTATATTTGTTATAAAAATATATCAGGCGTTTCAGAGATCGGGCATTATAACGACTTTGAAGAATATTAACGCCTGAATGTATTCTAACGGCAAACATTTGATAGATGAATTAATTATGATAATTTATTGCCCACGACAGTTAGTAACACTTTTTATTTTAATATGTAGGTATCTTACCTGGTCCAGTAGGTTCTCCTGGGTAGTAACCACCTGAGCCTGAAAATTGTTAGACACACAAAACGTTAGGAAAAGCATGAAATGTGACGCAATCATGGAATAATGTTTCGGTTAATTAAATTATATTATTATGAATGAAAAATGCCTTTCTTTGGCTAAATAATACCCAAGAACTGTTGGACTACGTTTATCTAGTTTTAAGTGTTGAGCTGTTCACCTTATTGTTATAAATCGTACCTGTTCCGGGGTAGTAGCCTGGATAGCCTGGAGTGCCAGCAGTACCTGGTGTACCAGCTGTGCCTGGATAGCCTGGGGTGCCGGGTGTACCTGGACTACCGGAAGTACCTGGAGTTCCAGCAGATCCGGGAGTGCCTGGAGTGCCGGCCGAGCCACCGCTGCCTGGGTAGTAACCTCCACTGGAAGTGGGTGGGCCACCGGGACCGCCTGGGCCGCCTGGACCACCTATTAAGAAAAAAGATGATTTGAAACAATTTCTAATGCAAAATTAAAAATAAATAAATATTTCACAACTTACACACAACGCCATCTAGTCCCAAACTAAGGAGAGCTTGTACTATAGGTATTAGAATAACTAATACTAATACATATATACTTTTCTTTTGTAAATAAATACTTATTATACATAGAAACACCCAGACTAAGACAAACCCCCATGTTCATGCACACAAAGATTTGTCTTAAGCGGGAATCGAACCCGCGACCTCGGCGTCGCAGGCAGGTACACTACCCACTCCGCCATCCGGTCGTCTTTTTGAATTATGAGAAGAGTACTACCAAGGGACCTATTAGAGCGAAAAAGTATTATGTTTATGTCATTAAATTGAAAAGCAAAGACATAAGGTGTATCTCTATTACGTATTTTATATAATATACTTCTTCTATTTACATATAAATAATTATTCCTCTGTCTAATCTGCACCTACCTATGCTTATCTCTGCACCACCCTAGGTTGACTGTTAGAGAATGCCATAAGGCATTAAGTCCGCCTATGCACTATTTTTATGTGCAATAAGTTAAATAAATAAATAAAAAATAAGGTTAAAAAATATAATGTTAAGTCAAAGAGTTATTTGTCGTTAGAATGTATATGACTCCCTTGATACTCGTCACTGACGATAAATTTATAGTATGACAGTGAATCAGTACCTGGTCCGCCTGGAGAGCCTGGAGTTCCTGGAGAGCCAGGAGTGCCTGGAGTGCCGGGTGTGCCTGGGGTACCTTGCCCTGAAATTAAACAAACATTTGCAATTAGCACGTAATTAACGTATCAGTTGAATGACTATTAGATGTGTTCGGTATTTAATTTAGCTGATTTCACTATTCACTTCTCTGTATTTATTCATGTCGAATCCTTCATCTGCATCCATAACTAAGTCATGAATGCTTAACCCACATACGGTTATTACTCGATAGTATTATTCCAAGTCAGTTAAAACTTAACGTGACAAAGCTCGATAGAAAACAAATGAAAATGCCTTTGCTCTGAATGTGTTGACGATCTTTACGGTTTTATTCGATCAAGTAAAACCATATGTGAGTACGCAGTTTGATATTATTATTATCTGTGAGTATTCAAACTTTACTTACATTGTCCGCCTGGGCCGTATGGTCCGTTAGGTCCTGGAAAATAAATTAAGATGATTAAGGCATTATTTATTGCAAGAAGTGATTCAACGATTTATTAATTTTATTTAACTGTTTGTCGCATAATTTTGCATTACACATACCTAATACTGGATAAAACTGTATAGTGCATGGATGGGCATGATGCAAACTTAAATATGCGTCAAAAATGCTATTTAACATAACATCACGCCTGTATTAAGGGTGTGACAGAGTGTATATAACATTCACACTTCACCAGTCATGTTTAGGTGCCTTGTGCCCACCTACTATTGAGAATTTCCTGACGTAAAAATCCCTAATAATTTTCCCAACTCGGGAATCGAACCCGATATCTCGCGATGAGAGACTAGACCAACGAGGCAGTTTTATAATAACCTTTTTAAATTCACAGTATCAGTTTCTGAAATATTATAAATTCACCTTGTCCGGTTTGTGTGGGCTTGACGTTGCTACCGCTGCCGCTGCTGTCTACAGGCTTTGTGGGTTTGGGGGGTGGCGGTTTGGGCTTGGGCAAAGGCTTGGCGGGAATACCACCCGGGGTGCGACCGCAACCTTTGGGGAAGTACAGCTTCTTCCAAGGGATCAGCTGACCTGGCTGTGTGTTTACTGCTTGACCGTCCGTCCTGTAAAAGGTAGTTATATGTTTAGTTATAGGTAGAAGTATTAAGTTAATGCCAGTAGTTATAAGCCTACTCTGTCTTGTATATGTTAAACCATTTATACTGAGTGATACTATTTATGAGGACAACCCGTATGCTTCCTCTGTGTTTTTCTATGTATAATAAGTTTGTATTTACAAAAGAAAAGTATATATGTATTAGTATCAGTTATTCTAGTACCTTAGCTCTAGTACCTCTGCTTAGTTTGGGACTAGATGGCGTTGTATGTATAAAACCTATATTATTAAAAGACAAATTAACTGTATAACTGATAGAAATAAGCGCGGCAAAATAATATTGTGACTCTAAGACTAGGTCAACTGCATAAAAGGTAAGTAGGTACAGTAAGTATGAAGGCAAAAGCTAAGTTTTTTTTATGGTGGATGGGCACGTGTTTGACCACGATCTCACCTGATGGTAAGTGATGATGCGGTCTACGGTGGAGCACGCTTACCTATGAGATACCTATTAACCATGCGCAAACACAGACTTAAGTTGCAAAATTGATCAGATACTACAATAAGTTATTGTAGTATCTGATCAGAATCTGATCAGCTACTACAAGCTTATTAATTGTTATTGTGGTCTACTGTTATTGTCAATAACAGTAGACCACAATAACAATTAATAAGCTTTTAGTTAAATAGTAATGATGACAATAACTTACGCTTCATCGTATTCGTATTTCTCATCAGGGAAGACTTCGACGGCTTTCTCTGGCTCCACTACTCTGTAACCATGGCTGTCGGCTACGTAGTGAGTAGCGCGGAGGAAATTATCAGGATCGACGTATCCATAGCAACCGTAAGTGACTCCATCGGGGCCACGGTTCTCGTGGTGGAACTGGCCACCAGGACCCACATCGTACCCGAAACCATACGCACCTGAAACAAGAACACTTTGTTTAGTATATAATATTACAGCACTGCGATTTGTTTTATCCAAAAGTGATTGGCAGAGGTGTTTTAAAAGATTTCACAGACATATTTAGTTTAAGCTATCGCTATTTATCAGCCATATAAAAGATATTGTTGGACCTAGGAATAGAAGCCGAAATCTGATGATAGGCTAACAAGGCCCGGCTTGTTTGGATCATTCGAAAAATGCAATTAAATTGGGCAGTGTCCGCTCTGATATACGAGTAACAAGATTAAAACCTGTTTGTGCAATTCAAACTCAGGCAAAAACACTGAAAAAAGTTTGCAACGGAATAGTGTTTTTTTTGCCGTGACAAAGTTTTACAGCGTTTACGTCCAAAAGAAATAGGACATGAGGAATTCGAGTCATTTATCTTGCCAGACGGTGTCTATGATAAACGACAAAGTTTATTACTAAACGGAAAACTAATATCTGTAGTTTACTGTTAAAATCTCGCGAAAAATGGTCTGCATTGTTCACTCTTTTGGCAATCTGTCAACAAAGCTATTGCACTTCGATATCGTTTCCTTTTTTTAGTTCGACGCTGCAGTTTTTGATAAATCTTTTATGATATCGGATACAAAAAGCTCAAATTATTTGTCCAAAATGAATGTAAGAATAAATAGTGACATGACACGTGACATATAATTTTTATTTATTAATTTGTACCTCTCTTGTTTACAAAATTTTAAGTTGATTTCTTAAAATCGGCAAACTTATGTGTATCGAAAATAATATTATGTATCTACATAATATTTTGTCCTTTATCTCAAAACAACTCAATGAATGTAAAAAAATAGATCTACTAATTAAATTACCATAAAATTGTAACTCGTAAAAACTTACAGATATTTTTACGGCACCATCATCAAAAAACCGGCCAAGTGCGTGTCGGGCCACGCGCAATAGGGTTCCGTACCTAGTCCTAGTCCTAGTCGTAACAACATTAAACGTACCGATTACCGACAAATAGCCAAAATACCAACATTTTTTCGCCAGCAAAAATAACTTTGTTTTTAATAGTGTTTTATGGAATTTGTATCAATAACAAAGTTATAATTTGCGATTGCTGAAAAAGTGCTATATCTCAAAAACTGCCAACTGTATCTCATTCAAAACAATTTTGGTTGAAAGTTTTTATTAAGATCTATAATATATATTTTATTTTTCACTCCTGTGGTTTAAAAGTTAGAGGGGGGGGGACACTCACTTAAGCATTTTGAAAGTGTCTATCTTTGGAACGATTAACATTGAAAAAAAATGGTTCTAGAAACCTCAATGTAATTTTTAAAGACATATCTATAGACCCCACACGTATAGGTAGAATGAAAAAAAAAAAAAATCAGTTCAATGTATGGGGAGCCCCCCTCTAATAGGTATTAATATTTTTTTTTGTGTAAAAATCGTAAAGCGGTTAACAGAATACATCTACCTACTTAGTTTCAATTGTGTAGTCCTAATAGTTTCAGAATAAAGTGGCTGTAACATACGGACGGACGGACCGACAGACAGACAGACAGACAGACATGACGAATTTATAAGGGTTCCGTTTTTTGCCATTCGGCTACGGAACCCTAAAAAAAAACTGTGTACTGGACATGTATGTTTGAAACGAATACGATGCACGTGCTCTAGAGAAGTTACGCTAGTTAGATGGCCAATAAAACTACATTTCAGTCCAGTATTTCTCAAGGATATGATGTCATAGTTGATTTTATTAACATCACTAAAATTCTCTTGATTTATATAGAATTTTCTAAGAGGATCAATAATATAATTAATGATTACACTACACTGCCTGTTGTTGTTTAAACATGTACAAACGCCCGAAACCATCACGGTAACGATGGCTGTGTGTGATGTTCTCATTAAATTATGTTTTTAATATTCAACGTCATGTTATGTTATGTTCAGGATAAGTGTTGTTATAATTATGTTTGGTCTTAACAGGCCATTATTGTTCCGTTAATGTCGTGACAAATACGTAATACTATATTCCTTCTTTGTACGTACTTAATGACTTTAGTCGAAATTTTTAAACAGTTATAAAGATATGTTTGCGATAAAACAACGTTTTCTATTCTGATTCATCATTTCAGTGGCTCTACGTGCCTGACTAAATTTGGATGCAAAAGGTTACTGTTAAAAGTCAACAGTTAGTAGACTTTACGGTACATTTATGGTATTTGTCTTAAAACAGCAACGCCCCAAAACTGTGTAGGTGCCATAAAACAGGTTGTTAAAAATCTCCAAGCAATAAAACGGTTTATAGTATGCAGTTTCCTTCGCAAAATCCTTCTCGACTTGTATAAATAAATTAGTTGTGCACAGTGTGTGGGAATTCAATCCATTTGAGACATCTCATTAAAATTCATAATACAAATAACGACCAATTTAGTCCTGAGTAGTCCTGACCACCTGGGACAGTCCATTAAGTTTAAAACCGTAGGAGGTTTGTGGCATACCTACCTAACTAACTTATAGGGTAGGTACGTTAAGTTTTGTTATTAATGTTAAGAGGGCTTTAAATAAAGATTGAATTACATTATAATTTATCAAGTACATACTTAACCCTTGTTTCGTCGAATGACAAAAATGATTAATAATTGTTGTGTCAACAGGATTATTTATTACACAAATTATAGATCCTAAAATTTTACATTAATTTTAGTAGTCAATTTGCAAATTTTTTTAAAAGCATTCGATTCATAAAACAAATTTAGATAAGAATTAATTTTATTTTATTTCTCGTTTATTATGCTTATGAGTCATGTCATGACTAATCATGACTAAAACGTTTCCGTCCCTAGCATGTTAACCTGTCACATTTAAATAAAGCATTTATAGGCCCATGGATATGATGCCCGGTCATGACAGTCATTCCTTCACTATGGCATTGTCATTCCTTCACTATTGCATTTTCCCCTACAGTATAATTATCGTAGCAATAAGTTAGGTCCGATTGACCGTGACAGTTACCATTAGTCAAACAGAAACTAGTCCTTTCATAGATGCTAACAATCGGGATAGATGGTTCAATTATTATACTTGACAGTCGGATTGATGATTGAGGAGAGGTAATAGACATATAAAAAGAAGAATAGCCTCCAATCATGAACAGAATCGTTCAGACTAGGTACTTTGTTATATAATTATGATATTGTCTTGATTGAATAGAAGCAAAATAAAATGCAGGTTTACTACAAGAAATCAAGAATATTTTTTCTTCCTTTCACAAAGCTAATAACAACGAGAACTCTTTTCAGCTATTATTTATGTTGTGCAGACGAGCAAGTTATTTCTGAATAAAGAATTTTGTTCTAAAATATCTACTAGTACAAATATAAGGTTTTCTCTCGACAAACAACAACAAGCTCGTCTGATTATACGGTGCTAAACATTTCTACAATTGATTACAGCGTAGCGTCTCCCGTTGAAACTTCTGTCAGCTTTTACAGTCAGCAAGTTCAAATGTAAGTATAAATAGTTATTTGTGCAACAAGAGAGCAAAGTTCGTATTTTCTTTAAGTGCTAATTTTGAGTCCCGTGTAAGTGAAAATTCTCGAGCGTGATATTCAAAGCACTAAATGTTAAAAAACTTTGATCTCGTGTCGCACTGTTTCTTTCAGCAGCGCAAGAAAGCAAAACTCAACTCAAAAAGCTGAACTTATTTGTAGTAGTACTATAATTTGTACAATATCTTCTTATACTGATATACCTCACATGCGAAGCCGCGAATGGTACCTAGTATTTTATAAAACTTACTTGTGTCATAGTTGGTTTCATAATACTGTTTCTTCTCGTCATCTTCGATGTCTACGACGACTTCATTGTCCTGGTTGCCCTGGTATGGTCCGTACTGTCGAGCCTCTCTGGCTTCAGCAATCACCTCTGGGTCAGTCTTCGGTTCTGGCTTTGGAACTTCTTCAATCTTTTCTTTCTTTGAGACTACCTCACTGGCTTGGATTATTGCCAGTGCGGCCTGTGAACAAGAGAAAACATATATTACTAACAGGAATGGTTAAACCTTTAAGTAGTTTTAGTTCAGTTAATTGCCAAGATCAATGATATAAGTAGGCACATAAATTACCACATTAGGGCACATTACCCAGAAGACAATGCTTTATAAGTTTTATAAAAATGCACTAAATAAAAAGTTATACTGGTCTAAGAGTAAGACCAAGTCAGCGCTTGGCTTAGTCGTTGGGTGACAACGAGCTCAACTCGCAACTCTCAACTGTGTTAACTAGGGACCTGCCGACTTGCGTGCCGTAGGGGACTAGTTGTCTATTAAACAAATATCTTATTCAAACTATTCTCATAAGGTACATGCAAGAAGGTCATATTTGGAGGCCCATCATGTTTTTTAGAGGTCAAATTAATCGAGAGAAAAGCTGATAGTTTCAATAAATGTCGCTTTATCCCGTTTAAATATCTCCTAATTATATTCTTTTATCATGTTGATCATATGACCTTTGGTCGTATGTCATCTACATCGCAGACCTACCCAGAATTCTGAATGCTCTATGATATTCTAAATTACCTTAAATTATTCTGTGAAAATTAACTATGAACCCATCGTTTGCATATCTGCGTCATGGATTAAGATTTATGGTACTGTATAATTTCCTTTGAATGTCACTTAAGCAAATTGGTTTAGTTGGTATTTGTTTTGTGTGTGTGTCTTATGTGTGGAGTTTGTGATATTAATGTTGTTTATAACATTAAGTAATAACGTTTAAACTTTGTATATTACGACGTATATTATTTACAACTCCAACTTAACTCAAAAGTTTTAGTGATAGTTGTCGAAAAAGTGATGGAACATATATAAGCAAAATAAACTATTACTTATAGTAATAAGTAATAGTTTATTTCGGATAGTAATCCGAAGTCACTTTAAAGCCACTTCTTAATATGTCTTGTTTGATAAGCTATACCTACTTATAGAATGAAAACACTTAAAAGAAACTAGCATACATTTATTTTTCTAGTAGGAATTCAGATAAACTGCAAATATGTTGCCTAACGTTTGATCAGAGATATATGTGAATCATATTTACAATATTTCACCAATAGTAAGTACCCGTATCTGCATATTGACAATACGCATCAATGCGTCTCTTACTTGCGTAAGTGCAAGGACCGAGTTTGAGATGTTGCGCGATCGAACACAAATATTACTGTCTAGACTACTCTAGCTAGACACACCCTTTCCAGGTGATGCAGCTTACAATATTAGTATTTATTATCTTGATAAAAAATATGGCATAGGTATTATGCCATATAAGTTGAATATCCTAGTCCACCTGATGGTCCAGCCCATGGACATCAACAATCCACAAAAGCAGATTATAAATGCGTCGCTGCAGCTGAGGACTACGGTGTTATGGCTTATGTAATTTCAGGGCCTGACCCAAACCGGAACACAGTAATGGAAGCACTACTATTTGGCGGCAGGTTAAAGGTGAGACGGTGGTGTTGCCGCCCTCGAGCTCATTCACAAGAGCTCTACCACCAGTAACTTGCTATATATTAGGTATGGTGCCGTATATGGTATGAATCGTTATTGAATGTTTCAATGTGATATGATGAGACATAGAACAGTCTCGAATGTACTCAGTAAATGATCGTCGCTAAGATATTACAGGCAAAATTAAACCGATTATGTATCCACCCATCCCTTCATATAATATCGGCAAATCAATCGGCTATATTATACCTATTCCATGGTGACGACTTCGAACGACAAAGGTGAGTATGTACTTAAGTATGTGAGTACCCTGAAGGATAGATTACATTCCATCCTGCGAGAATTAATAGACTTTATCTATCCACAGCAACCCACTTCAGAAATTATGAAGGTCCTACCCGAATATCTATCTTATTACATATCTCAATTCTAATCGTAAAGGCATTGGATTTTGATCCCTCGTGTGTACTTATTTATTACGAAGTTGTTAAAAAACTGATAGCGCAAGACATTATTGTTTGCTCCTTGATTTGACACGAGGTGAGACGTGGTTGCGAAACATCAAGGAGTTACTTAGCTTGCTTCGTAAATACCAAATGGTAAATTGTGCTGCAAATTGTATGGATGAATACATTTGACGGCATATTGCAGTCTCCATCAGTCCTAGGCACATTGCGTTTATTGTATTATTCATATTAGAGCAAAGGTTGTCCGATCCTAACTTTTATATAAGTTTTGCATAGATAACTTTATGTTCACACAGTTGATAATATTGGCAAATAAATATTTTGCATAATGTAATTTTTATGGCTTTAGTATAATTTGTTAAAGGAGGACGTCAAGTCGATGCGTATAATATTGTGAAATATTGCAAATTGCAGTACCTAGTCAATGTTAGTATATTTGCATGGATTTCTTTGAACGGTGCTTTATGATATATTTAGAACATTAGATATTAAGGAAGACAAGACAACAACTCAAGGGCAATGCGGATGAGGATTTATTGACATGACCTAATTTGGCATTGAGTTGTCCTATCTAATGATTTTGTTTTGCGACCACTCAATTTTCGTAAACAAATCTGATGGCAGAGATAGCGATCAAGTCGGTCAAAGTAAAAGGATATTCAGTTAACGTCTGGGCTTTGTATAAATTCTTACTCTATTGTGAGGCCCGACACGTCCGGATAAACTTTTGCACAGTTCGTCAGTGTTCGTGACCGTAACCCCCAAAACTGTCGCCTTATGTTCCAATCTCACGTACAAACAAGACAAGAGTCAGAACCAAATTGTTTTTTGATCTGGCACATAAACGTGTAAGCATTTAAGGATTCGCAAGTCACGTCGCTTTTTAAAAAGAAAAATCGCAATACAATGGAGTTAACATGACATAGAAACCCCTTCACCTGATCCTGGCATGCCGTTGCCAGTAGTTCGGATAGCAAATAACTTTACAATGCAAGTTGATTCTAACTAGAAAAATAGAACAATAAATATATCATATCGATGTTTCAGGCCATGGCATTGCATGGGATGGATGACCCGAATTTGAATCTGTTTAGTTAATTGCGCTTTGTTTTATTTTAGTTTTGTATACAATATTTATGATGCTTTCCTCAAGCAAGTGGCTACATCCTATTAATGCATTCACGTATGAAATGTTTCATCGTTTACTCGTCTCGTTATCACAACATCTTTACGACCTGGCGGCTCATACTAGTTTTATTTCCAAGCGGATCTTCTAAGGCTCGTGCCTTCACGCGAGCCTTACAGAGATCCGCTCAATACCTAAAGTACTTATTATTATTTAAATTTTATCTCCGCAATTCATGTAAATATCGATTATATTATTAAATCCCTCTTGGCATTAAACAACGCTGATTATTTCATAAGCATCCGTTAATTTACGTTAGGTGTGTCAAACATTGTGCAATTTGTAATACTAATCATCTGTCATAAATGCTCTTCAGAAATCCTTGGAAGTGACAACTCTACTCAACTATGTAGAGGAGTTAAAATTAACACAAATTGAAGTGTTGTCCTCCAGATGACCCAATTTATTGTCAAATTTTTCAGCAATGGGTAAACTACTGTACTACGGCCCGGTGTATCTACAGCCTGTCTTGAAAAAGATTTGCATATTATATTGCAGCAAACGAATAAAGGTAGGTTTAGGGTATATGTGGTCCTTGACATAAAATATATAACGCTCCAACATGTGATGTGAGCATTCTAAATAAAAAGGGTTGCGGAAGACATAATATTATAAGTGTACTTATTTGTATAATATATGCATGTTCACCATTACTCATTTGAATATAGAATTAATTTAATAAACATTAATTTGGTAAAACTCGTTTTTTATATTAATTACTTATTTTCAACATTGAATAAAAAATATGACTATTAATCAATATAATATTGTTGTCATATGGCTACATTTTTTGTGGGCGAGTGAGGTTTGATCAAACATCAGTGTATACTGATGACTGACTATATTGCCAAATAGTATTATTTGGCAATACATATATAAATATAAACTAACTTTAGGGGATGCGGAAAATCCAACGTATTTCAGCACATTTCATTTCCGAATACGAAAAAAATATTTCCCATTGGTGGTTTTTATTGCCTTATTTTACAATGTGGAACATGATTCACATGAGATACGTGACGCCTTTAACAATGAATACAAGTATATTGTATTTCTGAGTTAGAATGTTGTAGTTTATGTATTTTTGTGTCACCGTTTTATCGTGACACAAATGGAAATGCCTTTTGGTCAAGTGGCCACAGCTCATTATGTATATTATGTCAAGGTGCGGTTGGTGACGCCACCGGTTATGTCACACACTCTCCGGCGACGGTGGATTCTAATCTAAGCGCTAAGTTAGAGAGCAAACTGTCGAAGGTCGCGTGCATCCGGAACGGTATGGCACCCAACGCGCGTCTATTTTATACCAATGACAAACAGTGAAAGTGATTGAACTCTAATAACCTCTGTTATCGCAACTTTTGATATCAATAGAGCAGTGATTGAACCTTTTCCACATAACCTACATTTTGTTGCATCTGTACGCGCCATCAAATTGCATAATGCCATTTATTTTTGCATTGTTGCTTCAATGACGATTGTAAGATAGTATTTTTCAAAACTTGGGACACAATGAATGGCGTAATGGCTAAGATATCAAAAACCTAGTTGTGATATCTCATATAACACACTTTTAGGCAATGATTAACAGGCAGGGCCAGGCGTTCTGATCGTCAATCAGAGGCTGACGGCATTTTTGTTCCAAGATGTCATTTTTTTATCCTTTGAACTTTATTAAATTTATGATATCATCCTCTCAAAGCATTTTTTTTGACCTTTCATTCTGAATTAGTGCCGTCAGTTTGATATATTGAGATTTCATCAATATTCAGATCATGAGGATATATTAAAACACCGAAGCCGAAAGCCGAAGAAGGTATCAAGAATAGATGTTTGAAATTAGTTTGTTCATCAATGAGACAATTAGAAATTTCATAACAGTCAAAGAGAGTGCAAGAGTAGTCGTGAGAATTGTCTGAGATTGCTTCATCCAGGGATCACGATAAGGCTACGACGCGACGGGTCGATGGCGAGCACACTTCAGACTTTGATTAGTCCATTTTCCAACATTGTTGTCTAGTCTAGCACAATCCGACCCAGTAACGGTGGGTGAACGAGGCTTAGAACAACCAAGTATCAGACGCCGCAGTGCATAGCGTGAGAACTAGAAAGAATTGGCCAACTGTCCCCATTATCTGATAAAACATTTTCAACTTTAGTTGTTAGAGCTTTAACGAAGCCGTATCAAGTTTTGTTTGTCCGGAGTTTGATAGCGCATCGATTTCATCTACATCGTTAAATTTCATAATAGTTTTCCATGAGACAAGCAGACGAGCGACGTCCTAATTGAATTGATATTTTAATCTAAATAAAAGGCGACCTATTGCAAAGTGTTGCAAAAGTTTCTTGTCATATGAAATTTATCATTAGATTGACACCGTAATACCACAGTATAAATATGTACAAACAGTACGGAAACTGCCTACAAACGTGCGAAACGGCACGCACACATAAACATGCACACCGACGAGACGCCTAAGCGGTTGTCGCGGTGTTCTCAGTAGCGAGTGCCGCTTAGGGGTCTCGTCGGTGTGCATGTTTATGTGTGCGTGCCGTTTTGCACGTTTGTAGGCAGTTTCCGTACTGTTTGTACATATGTATTTATACTGTGGTAATACCTTCATTTTTTAGTATTCATTTTATTTGTTTAGCCACGGAAGTCCTTTTACTTACACGGCTAACATTTATACATTAGACAAGTATAGTTATTACACGTCACTGTAGGTCAGCTATCTAAAGTTGTGTTAAGCTTTATGGGGCTTTATACTAGCAATGTTAATGTTATTCGATTTGACTAGAAAAAGCACCACAAAAATTAGTCAATATGCGAAATATTGACAATAATATTGTAGGTGTGCTGGTAGCCTTGGTCGGTATTATGATGAAATTATAAAGGTACATATTCTTTGTAACATGTCTACGATCAAGTGATTAAAATGTTTTCACGTTAGCTTAACTGAATTATAATTTTCCGTGAAATTGAATAAAGGGCTACAATATATTTGGGTAGCTTATGCATGTCAATTAAATAAATAATATATTGAATTTAAGATAATGTTTAAGTATGTTTATTTACCAGTAAGGAGTTGAATATTCACCAGCGTGTTAAAATCCTTTTAAAAGCTATGCTATGATAATTTGATTTGAAAATCATTCAATGTTTATTTTCTGAAATCATTTAGCACATTGAAATACTAAAAAGACTATGTGGAATCTGTATTATTATGTTTTGTGCGTGTAACTATAGTTTGATTCCTTACCAAGAATATTTGCATACATTTATTAATTTTAAATATATTTTGGTGTTAGTAAACAGCTTAGTACATATTTTAAATATTTGAACAAAATTAAGCATATTTTACAATCAGCAAATATCAATAAAAGCGTAAGTAAAAACGGCGCCGGGAGGCGAGCAATCCGGAAAAATCATACATCGATTTGCCTTTACCTTTGACATATAAACGTGATATAATCGTCAATTTTCCTCGGGGCTCAATCGGTATGGAATTACGATCAGTAAACAGATGCTCGACTATTTGAGTTAGGCGGCCTAAACCTTCAAACTGATATTTTCGAAAGGCTGCTCTAGTCTCAACAACAAAATCTTACGTCATGTCGTGACCCTAGCTTCGGATGTGCAGTGAGAATTGAGCATCCTCAACCTTTAATCTATTTGAAATCCTGCACACGACATTGCCTCATAACTCAATACATCGAGGCAACCGGTATCTTCATTTATTTAAAAGCATTGATGACTCACATTACGCATTCTAAATACGGATATTTACCGATGTGACGTTTTCTTGTTTTATTTACGTTCCAATAAAAACACTATACCATATGATGTCATTCAATAGATAAAATTATGCAAAAGTATTAAAAAAAACCGTCGCTTTAAAATGTTATCATTTTATTGTTGTTAGAAATAGTTTAAATGATAGTATGATGGGCAATATAGTTTAACGACGAAATACTTTTACCATCAACGTTGAAGGCCGTGACCTCCCATATTTTAAAATATTTTGAATGATGACCTTTTATAGGCAAATATGCATTTAAATAAGCTCACACGACATCATCTTTCATATAATATCTACAAAATCGAATAAAAAAACCATTATCAAGAGAACAACCCAATTTAGTGATATTTCAAAATTCGATCCAATCAATTAAAATTTCAACAAACAAAAAATTGCGTTGTGATTAAATAACAATAGGCTTATAAAATGGCTGCACGTTTTTGTATTTATTTTAGTGCACAAAATTGGACGAGTTTATTTTTTTTTTTGCAAATAATATTGGTGTTTGAAGTCACCGATGAAAAATAAGTAGCTTGTTGTGTTTATGAGATTATAGTGGATTATTAAGGACGCAACGGTGCGCTGTATTTTGAGATTGTATTTTTTTCCACCTGCCAAAGATTTTGACGGCATGATTGACAGGACAATGAGCTCTGATCTCCATCGTCCGGTACCAGAGTAACACCACGCCCAAACATAGGTTACATGATAAGACAATGTCAATGGCCTGCAGTTCTGTCCTGAATGTCGTTAACCCCTTTCTTGTTAGTTACATATTCATATGTTTACAATTTTCCCCTTATATATACTATAAGCCTGGAGAGGCTATATTGTCCGGATACGTTTTATCAACTTTATGGGGTGAAGAGACTAGAAAAGTTGGTATTCACTTTGAGAACAATGAGGTCAGTGTATATTCTTATTTATTCTTTTGTATTAAAATACGGTGTGTCAATAATATTTATTATATAACCAGAAAGTTGTGTTTGCGATTGTTATCATGTAACAACCGTTTCTTTTATTTTGTGTTTTGACAGTGGTACAAATCTGCAACTGTTAACTATGTTCACATTTTGTTTTATCGAAACATTACACTACACAACAAAAACAAAAACAAATATGAACGTTTATTTAAAATTTCAATGAACTATCGGAAATAGTTATAAATGTCAAATTGAATTATTGCATTAGTCGTGAGGTCACTCCATTAGTGGACGAGGAAGTTAATATCGTAGATAATCATGAAATAAGCAGCGAGAGTAAAGCTAAATCTAGCTACTCGATGAAGACTAGTACAGACGAAGTATGAATCAGTTTGCTATCGTCATACTATGAACACACTGCCACACATAAAGCTGTACATTTCCAGCATAAGGCTGTTCCCGCATTGTACAGGAAGCCTAATACTGTGCCTATATAATGCGAGACCATTTTATACTGGAAATGTAAGTTTAATGTGTGGCTGTGAACACTCATTGATCTCTTAACGGACCGGCATTGTCGCGGAGCGTGGAGTCGGGACTCCACGCTCCACTATCCTATCATTTGTTATGTAAATCAAACAATGTGTTGTAATGTTCAACTTAATGATGTCTCTATGTACAACGTCAATGAAACCAACCCACTTCTTTCCACTTTTGTCTTTTAATCTATTCACGAATCTTGCCTGAATGCCACTGAATAGGCTGGCTAAGCCGAACACAATGCAAAATTAATATTGCTTGTGGTTTCAGCTCAAATATTGATCTCTATTTGTTCCTCAGTGAGCAGATTTTGTTAACTCGCTAGGCTTTTCAGCTATGACTAACTGTGACAAGCAACTCGTATTACTATTCCATTCAAAGCGAATGCCTCCATATGTCTGGCTTTGAAAAGACGACGACGCGACAGTTCAAGTGAAAATAATACACCAAGAGATAAATTTCGTTTTAAAGTAAAAATACACATAGAAGGCAAAAGTAAAGATACATTAAATAAGTTTGAGTCAATTATTATTTTAGGCTGCTTTTGAACAAAAACTGCTCCTGTATTACAGGTTATTTCTGCTTGGTTGAATTCCATTAATCTGATTGCACAATAAACGCGGTATCGCTGCCAAAAATCAAGTGTTAATGGACAACGCGAGTATAAGGCGTGGGCCGAAACAACCCTAATTTGCTCATAAACTTGATGTCATCGCTCTCCCAAAGCACTGTCTTTGACAGCAGAGGGCATTCAACTTTTTTTGCTGGCGTAATCATAATGCCATCCTGATAGATGATATGCCGATCAATACCTTAAAGAGAATATGATGTTTATGCTCGATAGGATTGATACAATTGAATCGGTTTGAATGCCCGATCAATCAATTGCCAATAGTGATACTTTATTTGCAGTATTCAAAGCATCCTAAAATCTTCAATTTAATCAATTTATTACATCTGTTGCGGAATTTATTACCAAGACATTTTTAGATAACAAGGAAACTCTCAAAAAAATATTTTCTTAATTTTATTTCGTCCGTAATGTCCGCAACGAAGAAATCGCCTGAGTGAAGAAATTTAATTATTTTATGTTAAATAGGGATGAAAAAGTTATAAATGTTTATTTATTTTCCGTGAATTTCTTGGTAAGACTACAAATCTGGAGATCGAAATAATGATGGCCGAAGATCACGCAGGCGATATTAAGTATGCACTTAATTTAGGCCTTTTAATTATGGCTTTATTATGTACCAAACTTAAAAACATTTAAGGTCTATGGTGGTCTACGGTAACTATAGCGATTTTAAGAGAAACCCATTAAGAAACCGTTTCATTCGGTTTTTGGACGAAGCCTACAATTTAGGGGTTCTATGAGAGCAAACAATACTGACAGGAAGTGGTACCACGATCTTTCCTTGTTTAGAGAATTCGTTAATTAGTTTAAATGCCGTGAGAATAAAATTAATTGCTGACCACTTACTCAATGTCGGCCTAAATCTACATAATGGCCCATTGGCCCTTTATGGTAGGTAAACAAATTATATCTTCAAGGAAATATTTAGCATTTATTAGTTTTCAATTTCTTAAAAATCAGTAATCCACTTACAGAAGTTTTTAATTTGTGCTCCGTAACTTTTATTATACTTTATCCTTTCTCGTTCCGTCGATTGAAAGCTCAATTTAATTAATTTTTACGCTGACTTTAAGGTGATTTAATTAATTTGCTATATGTAATAAGTTTATTAAAATTACCAGTGTGATGAAAGGTCTTTTTAGAAATGGGAAAAAGCATAAATAGATTATCGCTAAGAGATTGAGTAACAAATTAAAATAATACATAAAAGTTTTTGACAAGGGGTAATAAATCTAACATGTCCTTTAACCTTATCAAGTTTAGTTTATATTTAATTTAATTCTCGTCATCACGTCATTTTGCAAATATTCGGACTTTTGCGGTTGTCGTTTAATTAGCTTCTCGTTTTATGTCCGTCACCATCGTAGTAATATTTATTAGTAAAGCTATTAGTTTATCGGCGATAAGTGTCTTAGTATACGCATAAGGTATTTGAATATTTCTTTGCGAGACGTTCAAGGATATTATCGTCTATAATTTCTTAAACTATTTATGAGTAATAGATATAAAACAGTACAATAAAACCATCCGATAATACTTGATTTTTTGCGACGAAAAAATATTTTTTTCGTGGTTTTTATGTCTGATTATGGAAAGGTCACGTTAGCCTAGACTACCCCAATAAATTTTCAATATCCCGATCAACTTTGGGATTTTCCGATGATACATTTTTCCATTTGCAAATTTCTCCGATCAAAAATTTTCAGACCTTTAAAATTCTGTTCTTAATTATTAGAAAGTATATTCTCATAGTATCATAATTTTTATATGACGTTTTAAAATTTTTCAAGACCTATTTCCGTGGTGTTGCAGCCGGGGTCTCAGAATCATGTACTAAATCCCTGGTAAACGGCTTCGTTACGATGTCATTTACACCTGTATAACACACTGGTTATATAATATGAGAAATATGTGATGAATATATCAATAAACATGTGATCAGATTGCGTGAATATATTCAGATGATTTAAATTCCAAATAGGCGTATTCTTTTTGTCAAGCGCCGACAAATATTATTGAATTAGTTTTTGACGTTGGTAAAGCGGTCACGTTGGGAACTCGTAAAATTAAATGTCCAAATGCTCATCCTGGTGTACAAAAGGTGTTAACATAATTCACTTTGAGATTAGTCATACAACTGTGGGTGTAAGAGCTATGTTATGACATTTATTTAGCGAGTCGAGTCTAAATAAGTCTATCTTAATTACTAACAATGATAAAAGGGTTTCTAAACTTGCACTAAGAACTGAATAAGTTTGTTATGGAAAACACAAAGAATAGGAACGAATAAAACTTGGTTTGGATCTCAAGCGCGATTTCAGTTGCAGCTTTAGCTTTAGTATCTACTTATTGTTTAACTAATAAAACAATAAGTAGATACTAAAGCAAACTAAATAATTTTATAAATAGTAATTTTTTAAAGCAAATAATACCTTTGCTGTGCCTTTTAGCGCCTGGGACGTTTATCCAGGGGGTGCAGGTTCAAGTCTTGCGGGATTCTTAATTTTTCAACTTTTATATTATATAAAGAAGTGGATATTTTTGCATTTGTTTATATCCTTTTAGTTACCTGATAGCTTTATGGATTTACAGATTATGATAACATTTATGTACTTTTTGAATCAGGAAATGAACAATATATTGAACCATGACAACCATTTTATAACATTTAACATGTTGTAACGTGCTTTGATAAACAAATAAAATTGTATCTTTACGAATGGTCTTATTATAACCATGACCTTTTTACCAAGAAACCACCAAATAATATTTATTGATGCGAAGATACACTTAAAAAAATAAAAAATATTGTTACTTGATTTTGAATAGCTTTTAATAGGTGTAGTAGTTTCAGAAAATGCTGCCTTGGTGGTTTACTAATTTAGTAATAGTTTCGGCATTTTATTTAATCCGCAAAAGGCTTGATTTACTTTTGCGGATAAATAAAATTTAATACTGGTATGTTATGTTAGTGTATTAAATGAAATGAAATACTACTCCACTTACAGTAAACTCCTTAGTAACATAATTTGAAGGATTTTACAGAACCCGCCAAGTTAAATAACTTTTGCCGTTGATTTCCGAGAAAAGTTTGTAAGTGCTTGATAGAGTTTCAGCGAGTGGCGGACCTATCACTAATCCTATTTTGGAACTATGTATTTGGGCTTACTCTAATATATAGACCTAGACTTCTTAGGCGCGGGTAAAGATAAATAAGAGCGTTTAGGAAGCGCGACCTTGATAGAAAATCAGAGGAAAATATAATATTTATGATTTAAATAGTTTTATAAGGTTTTAGGCTTACACTGCAAATTTTAATTTGTTTAGCAATTTATTAAAATATTTTTTTTATTAATTGTCAAAAAGGAAATGATTAAATATCATCAGTTATTTTAAAAAAGTTATTAGATTAACAAAGAATTTGATTTTACTGATATGATAACACTTTAGATTCTTTCTAATAACTTGATATTAATTTGTATAAACGGTTTTATTCTTACCTAACTATTTAAAATGCTAAAATGATTAAAAAATTCGTAAATGGGTTTTAAGAATTTACATTATAAAAATTTATAATCAAACAAGATACTTAATTAAAAGGTAGTATAAAATAATCAGTATGTTGGTTGTTATTTGGCCCATCATGGCTATCATGTCGATACATGTTATAACATTTTACAAGTTTCTTCTAAAAGGACATTCTGAGATAAAACCAAAATAACAACATCATAAATTTTACGCCTCAATATTGTGATTGAAATTTACGTATTTGTGTATTTATACAAGAAATAATTCCTTTTTAACTTTCAATAATTTTCTCAACAGTATTTGTAATAAATAAATATATTTTAAGATTTTTTCAAGTAATTTTTTTATCTTTCTTTTTAACAGTCTTCAAAAAATCTTTCTTATAAAAAATATGTATGTACACAGTTATTTCGATTAAACCTATATATTTTAATTCATAAAATAACATGCTTGACTTACCAAAAAATAAAATAATGTTCCCGGCCCCATGGCCTGGGATTTGGCCCGTCAGGCCTTGCCGAAGTCCTTGACTGTAGGCTGTCCCTTGACAACCTCAGTCCCGAATACACAACGCTAAGTCTGTACGACGCCGATCAAGCATGGGATATGCTTAAATTCGCTAACATCACCCGCTCTCCAACGGTCGGCTTTTAAAACTAAATTGTGCAAACTCAAAGATGCCCCTCTTATATTACCTCTTACGTTAACGTCGGATACCGCAACGTATTTGGCATATAGGTGTAGCACGGTTTACATGTGTGTGGGTGTATTTTGGCGGAGAAGCCTCCGATTATTCATGTGTGTGATTTCGGCGACATGAGTGATAACGATCCCTGCGTCTGTGTGCCGGCTGGCGTGTGCCCTTTTACAATATTTTAAACTAAGTAGAAACGTAAATCCCTTATCACTATAATTAATTTCTAAATTATCTCTTTGTTTCAACTTTCCATTACAGTGACTAATGACTTTAATAAATTTAATTTTGAGTGTTATGAATTTTATGAGTTCGATTTCACGATTTACAAGTGTGTAGATACATAGATATAACGTTTGGCGGTCAGTCTCTCCAAGGAGGTATTTAACATTCTTGTTGCGAGTACTTGTCATATCAGACAAATATAAAAATGGCTACTTGTAACTCATGCCGCGGCATACAAATAAGTTAATTAAGTTTTTAAAGTGTCAACTCAGTGTGAGCTCGATGGCAGATCCTTTTTGATGATAATTTGTAACAGATTATTTTCTCAGTTTCTCTTAAAACATTATCTTCTGTATTTTCTGGACTGTATTTACAAATTTTTTCGAGAGTAGGTACTCAAAGAAACGAAATTTCTTTCAGATTCTGTTCTTCGGTTTTCGAATAAAAGCTTAATGAGATTTTTCTACATAAATTAAGTATTTCGAATTTAGGCAATAGAAAGTTTGTTAAGAATATCAACTTGTCCTTATCCGATTTCCCGTTACGGTGAAAATAATAACGGAAGAATGTACTCTTATTTTCGGAGAATTTCGCAGTTTATTTTATTAATATATGTATATCACTGATCATTAGAATGAATCGGTATATTGAACTTGTATCTAGAAAAAACAAACACGTAAGCGATGTCGATATGGGCGGGCGGTATTCGCCGTCGCGTCACAGATGCATAGATAATAATAGTTTTATTAACTATTATTGTTTTTAAAATATAATCATAACATATATCATGTTGTTTAACTAAGTTTATTTTTGCTTTCTCTTTAATTCTCCCATTAAAACCATGTTCAGGTTTCTATAGGTATTAGGTACCTATACATATACTATGGAATTAATTATACACAGAAAACTCGTATCTACTTTAACTAATACGATTTAATATTATTTGCCATTTTTATTATTTAGTACCCCATAAAATACATATTTTATCCACACGTGGTTAGTGGGCTGCGGCTAAGTTTAGGTAACATGAGTTCACCAGCCTTCAAGAATAAAGAGTGGTTTATAAAATATACTTAAGCTGACTTGTGGTTTAAATGAATGTTGTCGAAATTTCTAAGAAACTTGGGAAGAATATGTCATAATGCTAACGTAACTTAAATTTCATACTTGCCTCATATATAATGTGTCGTTTATTTTTACATTTATTCCTAAGGGATGCCAAAAAGGCGTAGAAAAGATACGAAATTCACAGAATATGAGTTTCTGTTAACAATACCACCAAAATGTGTTGGTTTTGGTTATTTCACTTCGATAACCGCTTCTTTTAGACTTATAAATGTAGACACTAGAAATCTTTGCCTTTAATTAATTAAATCCATCCAGGTGATTGGATTGTACCGCTAAAATTTTCTTCTTTACTCTAAACATTCATTTTTTACACCATAAGGGTAAAGTAAAGTAACTTTATGTAAAAATAATTTCAATGTACTTTTTTTATCTATGTGTACATGGAACTCAACCTTTGAATAGATGCACTATCAAATGTACTATCTAATTATTGTACCATGATTTCACTGAAAAAGTACAAAGCTTAATAAAAATATTGTTATAATCACTATAGGCTTTATAAGCACTATGAGGGTTGCAAATGCAATGCAATATGGTTTGGTTATATAACGTAACCATCAAAAACATTGATGGGCATAAGAATTGAAAATTTCTGTATCGGTCATAATTACATACAGGTTTCATGTCCCGGTTATGTCAATTTAATTCATCGAACATTAATTTGACAGCTGAGGCTGACGTCGTTGCTCGGCCCATATCAATATAAAAACTTACTCACAATCATTGTTTCCATATTTATGAACAATGCTTGTTTTTTTACAATATTATTAAATGAGCTCCGTGAACCGTTGCATGCAAGTTCATTATTAAAAACTTTTTTTAAACCTGTTTCGACCCAAGACATCTGATACGCTGGACGATACCGTCATCACGCGACTTGACTCATTTATTTATTGAGTTAGGTAAATAAAATATTCAAAGTTATTTGTAATTATTGCAAAATGTATAGGTAATATTAATAGTTATTTATAAGTATTTCTCGTCAGGCCAGTATCATGTATGGACCATGCTGACCACTGCTATTAAAGTGAGATGGTTACTAGGTAGGTACTTCAATATATTTGCAAGGTAGTTTTCATGTCAATTTTATTAATTACCAGAAACTATGACTCTCAGGGAGATGACTAGCGCTAAATCCAATATTGAAATACATTATAAATGTCAGCATATCCATTTGTGGTCAGGTTCTGACAAACTATCTCCTATAGTAATACCTCTTTGATGAAAAACCCTCGCCATCCATTGATGTCCTCAGCATCTTACGCCAAAGAATAGAAGAAATATCACTATGAGTTTGTTCCATTAGCGTTTCCTTTGTCCAAAACGCTTCGCTTTATCCCAAAATACGCTGATTGCATTTTATGCAGTTTTAAGCAAGTGAAATGACTGACAATTGTTTGGAACTGGCACTTAGATTTACTTACATCTTATTTTTATTTAGCATGTAAGTGAATCTAAGCTTCGCGACTTTAGTCTAGCATTAAGAAATATTATTTGTACATTTTGATGTTTCAAAGTGCTTGTGGAACGAACCCTATGGTAGGTGAAAATTCACTCATGTAGGTATGTCATAGTTCCGGTGACCCGTCCAAAATGCGTGAGTCGGCTCACGGTGGTGTTTTAGTGGGCGAGGGCCCCATATAACCGCACTGTACGTCGCCGTCGTCTCCCCAAACGGAGCGGTATGCGGTCAGGAACATTTCAACACCTATAAAAAAAAGCTTTCGGGGGGTATTTGGTTACGTGGGCTTTTCAAATTGAGGTACAACCGCACGTAATGGATGTAGGTGTCCTGGATCAGTCATCTACGGAACTAAAATTAAAAAGATGGAGGGTAGTGCACTCGCCTGGCCGTATACCGTGACACCGTAAATTGCTTTAGTCTTCTTCTATGAGCTATAAGACATACCACTTGCAAGTCTTTATGGTGACAAATCTTGCAAAAATTTAGCTACCTGCTAAAACAATATTTGTGAATCAGGTTTTAATTTGATCGGAAAATTGAAAGTCAATAAACATTTTATTACAAAGCTTCTACTGCAAACTTTTAAGAGTCCTCCAATAAAATTGTTAATGTACTCTTAAAAGTTCAGAAATAAGATTAATTAAATAAGATTGCGATCTTAATTGAACAGTTGCTATCTGAAATGGTGTAAAAATCCACACTTCTGAGTTTCTTTCAATTTACATTTCAAAGTAAACATGGCTAATCAAGGAAACGAGCTGCCAAGATTGATAAATGATACTTATCAAACGACTTAATTAGCAAATTTTCTGCCAAGTACCTTCTTGATGTTTTTATTTTTATATTTATGTAGAATCTTACAGGTAGGGAAGGTTATTAAAAATGTAAGGCAACAAAATCTATCGGTTGATTGGGGTAGAGCTTCCACCTTTTACTTCAATCTTGAGTAAGGAGAAGGGACAATATCGTCCTAATTTCTGTTGTCAATCGTCTTTACCATCATATTATCTTTCACTAATTCGGATTGGATTACTGCGTGTTCCAGTTTAGTAGTGAAAATGAAAACAGACCCTTCCACAGAAAAAGAAAAGTTCTTGATTCTTGTCTTATACTGGTCCTTCGATGTTTGACACATTTTGTACTGTATAATATTAATAAAGTATTTGTTGTGATTTTATTGTTATATACATATTATTACACGATTATTTTTTTATCCCATTCAAATTTTATTTTATTTCTGCCTAAAAATAATTTTTATAAGTATTGTTAATATATCAAGAGGAATTTGATACATAATTATTTCATAAACAAGCAAACATCGCAGAGACCCGTAGACGGAGTATGTATTTTTTTTTCAAGTTTACCGAACAATCGTAACATTGAGATCATTTAATTTGTTAGGAAAACGTGAATGTCGCTATATTGCATCGACTCCGTATACCGGCGAATAAGGCACTTCCAGCTGCCGCCAATCTAGAACACTTACCAACTACCCACCTATTTCGTTAAGACAAGAGGGTATTATGATAATTTATTCCGACTTCTAAACCTTCATGAACTAAAGTAAAAAGCTACGAGGCTATGTGAAGAACTGAACTATTTTATTACCGCCTACTCCTTGAACTTTGCTCTATAAAGTTCTAAGGCGAGCCGTCAAATACCTATATACCTTTTATTTTTTATGCTCTCATAAACGTGAGAGTAAATAAAGTACGATTACAAACACATAAAAGCTTTAAATATTAGCATTCCTTCTCGATTCAAGCGGCTCAGACCGTCCTAAAAATTATGTGCTTATAAGGCGGACGCAACGTAACATTTATTTTTGGAGGCAGAACAAGATAGCGGTACATTTTGTAAAAAACACGGTAAAATTGGACCCACATTAATTCTTCGAAGGCACCAAAAGACAGGAATTGCAAGATTCAATAAATGGAAGATTTTTCCTGTGATCACGAGTTCAATGACCTCTCATCAGATTCCCCTTTTGTCAATGAGTTACGATAAATTACTTAAAAGGGAGATTGCGGTAACGAATAGCCTTTTATTAAAAAAAACTCCGCCGTGTGCCCCATAACAGCGCAACCGACTGTTTTCCCTGTAATTAAAGTGTAAAAAGTAAGATCTTATTTACATAGTCTTCGTTTGTATTCTTAAACTTATTATCTAATAAACTTGCCGGTTAATTACGCTGGTTTCAGGCCCACACTAAATTAAATGATACCTACACTATTGTATGCTAAATTCGCATAACACATCGCTATTTTTAGAACGTGTGTTTTCGTCTGTGTACCTGAATTTCTTTGAATGCTAAAAAGTAGGTAATTATTCTAAAGGCCTTAGAAAGTAAATCGGAATAGAATTTTAACGACTTAGATATTATTTACGAGGGCGACAGATTGTTTAATTTTATATTCTGGGCCTGCAGTAGCCCAAATTTATATGTTAGAAGTTGTGCCTTGTATGTAAAGGCTTTTAAACAACCTGCGTTTTAGGCACAAACGGTGAAAAGTAGGCAATAAACAGTAGGTGGAGACTTTAATACCTGTAAGTAGCTTACATGTCGTTGTTCTTACATTTAAAGTAAAGAATGAGGAACGTGCTGCAACTACCGTTACGATGCACAAATTGTTTATTTTGCTTGGCCGGGAAACCTGTATACAAAAGGTATTATTATTGCGAAACGTGCGCGGAAATGTGATATTTATTTTGTGACCAATGCGCCTAAAGCACTTGAGCTTCACCCACTTTTCGTGTGATTAGACTTTCTGTTTCGAATAACCTAATATTTTCGTATAATATAAGGAAGTTATTGGAAAATGATGGTATTATTTAGATTTTTATATTTCTAACAGCACTGGCAAGTGTTATAGGTATCCGAATTGGTTACAATATCCATGTTGTGAGAGCAAGTACAAGTTTAGTATAAGTTTAATTGATATGCCATTTGGCATTAACAGTTAGCCGGCACTACAACGCCTTTTTGGATACTACGTAAAAATATTATTTTAAATTATTATTATCCTAGATATAGCAAAATATTTGGGCTACATAATGATTTAACTGATATTTATTTAATATAAATAAACACATAATCAATGACGAATGAACAAATGACGCGTGATTCATTGCTTGGTCCTTAAAAACTATTTCTAGTACTAAGAATTATTCATAAAAACACGGCAGTGAAGCTTTTATCAACTTAAGTGTAACGAATTTAAACAGTGTAGAGTACAATGAATTTTAAGTTAAAGCTTTCTTTCTTATTCTCTTTTAAACTTCCTTTAGAAACAGCAAGTATCTACATGGTGCGGTGAAATCAAAAAGCATGTCATGACAGGATGATAGAATGTTGAAGGAGCGAAAAAGATGACACTATTATTTTATTATTCCATGGGGGTAGTATATCTTAAGACTTTATTTAGAGTTAGACTATTAAACACAACAAATATTAACAAGATTTAACAAATAGTTCTCGAGATTAGCACCATCAAACTAACAAACTAACTGTCACCCGCGGTTTCGTCAGTGTGGTAGGTCAATCAATAAAAAGTAGCATCTAAAATTTTAAGCACATCTATTGATCGTCGAAACACTAGATGTAGTATCTATACTTGCTAATGCATATCGCTCCTTTGCATCAAGTTATGCTTAACCAAACTTGTTAATGGGATTAGCATTTCCATCGCAACTCAAAGGGATTCCGATTTGGTTCAGGTAAGTGGAGTTATTGATGATAAAATTATGCAAAAAGTTTTGATAAACTCTTTTGAACTTTCTTGCGAAACAGGTACCCAATCTGCTTCCGCACAGAACCCATTTAAAAGTTTGCTCATTTAAAGCTAAATATATTGCGTGTGCGACGGGCAAGGTTACACAATGTCTTCCAGCGAGTTTATTTAATTTGAGTTGAAATCCAGAGAGCGAGGACAGCGACGATGTTGGGATTCTGCGGACTTAGTTGTCTGGAATCCTTTAGAACCTCTTGTTTGAGCTAAGTTTTAGACAAACGAAAATCTTGTTTATAGAACTAAAATTTAACGTGATCTTATACCAATTAGCACTGTAGTTAAAAATGACGTCATCTTAAGAGCCGACATTAAATTTTTCTCGTCTTTGTGTCTAGATTGATTTTTTAGTAGTAGCTCTATTTGTATGTAAATTGACTAAATAATTTTAGTCTCAATAGTGACCGATTTTATCGTTCCAGTAATTAATGACAAAAAAATAGGATGGTCTCTAGGCATTTTTCTTTGTCTGCTTTTTACGCATTTAGTTTATTTCGTGATATAAGTAATACTATGAAAATGCACACGCATAAATATTGATATTAGTCACGGGCAATTAGTTGATTTAATTTGTTTCAGGTATTTTTTACAACAGAGTATTAATTTTTAGGGTTCCGTAGTACCTACAAGGAACCCTTATAGTTTCGCCATGTCCGTCTGTCTGTCCACGGCATAGCGACGAAACCGTTGGTGCTAGAAAACTGAAATTTTGCATAAACATGTATGTTAACTAAACAAAGAAAGTCGTAGAGTAAAATTTGGAAAAAGATTTTTTTTTTCAGGTAGCTCCCCTACATGTAAAGTAGGGATGTTTTTTTTTTTGTCGCCTACCCCATAGTGTGGGGTATTGTTAGATAGGACTTTTAAAAACGTTTAGGGGTTGCTAAGACAGTTTTTTGATTTAGGGATCCGGTTGCGAGATAATTAACTTTAAAGAGCAAATTTTTGTTCGAGTAGGGCGTCCCCCCCCCTCTAAAAGCTAAACTACTGGATCCTAAAATCTGAAAAAAATTGTGTCGGTAGTACATGTAATGAACTTTAAAGGAAAACTATAGCGGATAAGTTCACTTCATTAGTTCAAGAGGAATAGGGGTCCGAAATGTCAGATGCAGTTACTCAGAATATTTCGTTCAAAATTCTTGAAACATAAATAAACATACATAATACATATATAAAATCACGCCTTTATCCCACGGGGGTAGGCAGAGACGATGGAACGCCATGTGCTTCGCTCCTTACATACTTCTTTCGCTTCCTTAACATTCATACATCTCGTCATACGTGCTAGCTGGTTTCGTGTACTACAAACATTTCCTATCTGAAGGACGCTATGTATCTGGTTACTTTAACTTAATTAGTTCTAGAGTAATTGGGGTCCAAAGTGTAAAATGCAGTTACTTAGAATAATTCGTGCAAATTACAAAAACCTTTGAAAGTAATGACTTGTATGAAGATGTTACTTGTTTAATACAGATAGTAAATCCCTTTTAAGTCGAAATATGTTGTTACGACTAGCTACGGAAGCCTACTGCGCGTGGCCCGACACGCACTTGGCCGGTTTTCTAAATTGGTATTTGTTATTTAAATACAATTTGGTTTTAAGTGAGACATGGCTTACTACCTATTTTATTATTATAGAATTGAAAAACGTCAAACATATTTATATTATTTACTGATCAGAATAGAGTAAAAGGTTTCACAGCAAACCATTTTTTTTCTTTTATATACCGAGTAATTTAGACTTATTTAAAGTTTTTAACAATGCAGCACTGAAGCTTTTATCTCTTTTATAACCCAAAGTTGTATTAAGAAAGTATATAATTTGTAATGTTAAGTTTAGACCTTTCTCAGGTATCGCTTTATATCACTGAACGTCACGATGTGAGATGTGAAAAGGGTACGGAGAATTTAAAGCAACGGTTCTGATAGCGTAATAGGCTTTTTGCTAATTTGGAGACCGCTTTAAAATAATCCTTGTCACTCATTCAGCCCATGCCGTTAATATTTCAAAAAGAGTAATGTTTTGTAATGCAAATTTAATGTTTCAGTTAACATTTTCAAAAGCACTCGAAAAACTCTTATGTTTAATGGCGTTGAACATAATCAAAATTTGTCAATATCATTCTGTCTAATTGTCTATGGCTCATCTGACTGCTGCGTACAAAGCAATTTGTGCAATATGTGCACTCTGCTTATAACGTCCACTAAAACCTCACATGACCCATCTCTATGCAAGGTAGGGTGTTACTCAAAGAGTATAAATGTGTTACTACTTACTCGTAGTCAAGCTCGTAGTAGAGCATGGCATATTTTTTAAACGTCAGTGAGTTTCATGCAATTGCTCGCTAGTTGACTAGAGGTTACGCTGCAAAATCCAGCAATTCAAGTGTAGACAGTGGCGCCTTTTTGTAGCAGTAGTAAAAACTCTCACCAAACTGTTTCTTGGTCAAAAGAAGCCGTGATCTAAGTACAATTTTCGTGACGTCACATGCTTGTGACCAATCACAGATAGTTTTTGCTACCTTGTAAATTATAAACTTCTTTATTTCCTTCGAGTTCATGTTTTTTTTGTTTAATTTTATTAAGAGCATTTCCTTTCAGGTTGCAATCATAAATAACCTGTGCAATTTATTGAAATCCTTTTTCAATTATTTATACTTACAATTTTATTATTTTCACTCAATAGAAACCCTCGCCTTAATAAACCGTCTCCGATCGGCGCGGGCGTTTGGCGAAACATCGGTATGCGAGCTCGTTTCTTCAAAGAAAATCAATTTACATTTGCCTTTTTTCGGTTAATTTATTCCCAAACGTTTATTTATAAATCAGATAAAAGAAAAGTATATAATTATGTATTAGTATCAGTTATTCTAGTACCCATATTACAAGCTTTGCTTAGTTTGGGACTAGATGGCGTTGTGTGTAAGTTGTGAGATATTTATTTATTTTTTATTTATTTATTTAGATATCTCTACATTTTAATACTTTGTTGCGTGACATAACTCTGGAAGGTAATTATGTCGAGATAGAACCTTAATATTAAAAGTTTTAATTAAAAGTTGTTATTGGAGAAATTAAGTTTAGAATTCTTGGTAAATATTTACGCAGAAATAAGTGGAATATTTTTAGATTTAATTTTTTTTCCTTTAGGTATAAAACTATTTATTAACTATTAGATAAATTAGGTAACTGAACTGGTAATTTTTGAGAGGTTTCTATATAATTTTTATTGCGTTATCATAAATCTACGAATACTTTAATAAAATATAATTATATATATATATACACTAATTGCCTTAGATGCAAAAAGCTCGTCGGCAATCTAGATATCTAACATAGCAGAACAAAGTTCCATGTAATAAAGTGATTCGTTTCAGTTGAGATATATGTTTTTGTTTATATAAAGCTTGTTTTTTTTAATAGAAAAAATGTCCGATGAATATTTAAAAAAAACCTACATCAGCGCGTTTAAAAAAATCTTCCTGTTTATGCAAGTCGTGTCGAACTCGACAATGCCGAAGTGGCGACGTGTGATATTTTTGAATAATGATTTGAATATAATTTGGTCAAGAGGGAACAATTGATTGGCTGTTTTCCATACAAAAGTAATATGTGATTAACTTTAATATCATTAAATTTTTGTCTATATTTATAAAGAAATCATATTTAAAACATTAGGATGCATGTTAAATGGCGCCCATTTTTCAATATTATAATTAACAAAATTCAGTTTGTATGTAACTCAATTTATGATTTAAAAAAAATACATAATAGCCACGAATAATCATGCATTTGAAAGTTTTAGATATGATTACTCTATAAAAAATATAAAAAATAATAATATTAAAGTTCAACCCATATTACGTTAGTATGCAAACACAGTGCTCGAGAGTCTACCCTCAAAGTACAATTCAATGTAAAAGATCCATATTGATTTGACATAAAAATAAAAACAAAATAACAATACAATAATTGACATTTGAAATTGATGACACGACAGCATGCTGGTATTTATTATGTAGTGTTTTACTAAAGTATCTAATGTTATTATCATTATAATCTAAATTTTTATTTATTCGCTGACTGAAAATTCAACTTTTAAAAAATGTTGTTTCCTTGTGGTACCTACTCTGGCGTGACCCGAAAAAGAAATCACAATCGATAAAAAATAAAGTTGTACTCTGGTCCGCTTACATTTAACAATATACTTTAGCTAATGTCTAATACTATACTAAATCTTATTTCAAATGTTTGAAGCTGAACATTTTCTCTTTAAAATAATGTTCTTTTCGCTAAGGTGAGTTTACCACTTACCATACAAAAAAAATCTTGTTTTGCAATTAACTTGAGGCTTAGCTTTAAATCTATCGTTTCTAGCAACATTGATTTTCACGGCCGAATTATAACTTAAGCAATCAAAATAAATCGTATCCCAAAAAAGACCATAAATTATGTCATTATGGGTAACATTAATTTAAGATAAACTTTATCAGAAGTGTTCGTGAGTGATAAATGAAAAGGCTGTTTCTAAAATTCCTTTCAAGACAAATACTTTGGTTATAATTTCGTCTCGCTGCCATCAACTTGATCAATTGCCATATAATTTTACTGCGAAATTATCATGAGGCGGCATTTATTGATACATTTCATTTTGGCATTCGCCGTAACATGTCAACTTGGAAGCGATAAATATTTATAATTTAAGGATCTCCAAGCTGATATTAAATTACTTTATGTAGAACAGATAATTATTTTTATCCGAATCGACACTACGCCATTCATTAAGACCAGCTCACGTCCCGTTGCGAGCAAGTTTTTAGTGTTTAAAAGATCGATTTATAGTGATAGAATTAAATTTTCTTAATTTCGCCGCTAGATTTCAGGGGTGAATGACCCATCATATGTGACAAAGAGGGTATCCACCTACATCTACGACTATTTTGCATTGTAAATTTTGCATATATATTTTTTGTTATGAATATTATGATTCCCTTATTTATGGTTTTTAATGTTTATTCGGTGGCGTTTAGTCATTAATTTAGCATTTTAACTGCGGGATCCAGGATGTAGACCGTTAACAATTTCGTTAAGACGAGATCCTAATCTAACAGGTAAATACAAAAACCACAGTGGTTCAGGTCGTTTTGCCACGTTATAAGTAGGACATGTAGAATTTTGCGAGCAGATAGTAGATTAGTACATTTTTTGTTCCGTTTATGTTTGTGGTTGAACTCTGTCACCTGTGTTGTGGTAGATATTTTAAGATGATCCTGGACTTGACATTGTCTTGCCTTTAAAGATGGCCAAGCTGGTTTTGAAGATACGTCAAAAAATTGTCTGGTCCAGTGTCATTTTGTGTGGTAGTGTGAAGCTTAAAAAGTAGGGTATTTATTTTGAGATCGTATATATTCTCTACTAGAACAAATCATTGATGTAGGAAGACAACAATTAAAATTCACGGTAGATATAAAAATTCTGTTTCCGTTCACAAAACTTGTAAAATAATTCCTCTAAATATTAACGGATTTCAACTTATTATTGACTATTTTTATAGCATTTAGCTATGCTTAGCAAATTATACTAAGAAACAGTTATGAAAATAATCAATAAGAAGTTGAAAGAAGGTACGCGTTTATTCTTTACAGAATTTGTGCTGAATGCAACTTTGCCATGTTGGTTTGTATCCTACCTAAGATAGGAACAAATAGATGAACGTGACGTCACGAAATGACATATAGTTGACAAATTTAGGGTTCTGGCAAGAGGCGACCGTAACTGGTTGGTTAAAGCGACTGCCCGGTGTGCAGAAGGTCGCAGGTTCAATTCCTGCCGCTCCCATATTTTTTTCAACTGGTCTAGTTTATTAACGGATTTGTAATATAATATTAACTAACACTTTTTATAAAATATTATGTATTTTTAGAACATCTTTGAAATATATAACTAACTTCATGGTGGCAAGCTTAGTATGCAATAATAATTAAATTAGTATACAAAGTAATGTATGTAAAGGTTCAAAAGAGGGCAGTAAGCCTCGGCGGCAAAATACCCGGCAAGGGACAAATATTTGGCTGACACCATTGATTTACCGGTCTGGCTGTTAATGTAAGGTGCATTTCGTTTCTCCTTACTTTGGTGGCGACGGACGTCAGCTGGTTTGAATTTTACAGGTTGGGAATGATACGTGATTCCAGGCAATTAATCTCATGTATTTGCAATTTTCGTTGGTGTGAAAAAAACACCACTTTTCTGATGTGTGGAAATTTTTGCTCCCAGCCAAGGGATCCGGGTGTACTGAATCACTGTTACGCAGTTTCGTCATGATGTCATTTACACCCTGTAGATGTAGAATAATGTAGACAACCGGTAGATACACCAAATAATTTAATTTGATATTCTTAATTTATGGTTAGGCCGTGAATATAAAAAAAAAATTAGGTAGTTCCGTTATGGTGTCGCCAAACTGATTATTAGATTGAATTAGTCTCTAATTCAATCTATTAATCGGTTTCAATTTAAAAAATAAAATATTTTAATAAATAAATTAGCTGTAGAACAGTGAAATTTTATACGCTATTTATAATTTTTGTTGCTGACAATGATAGATGTTAGGTGTCGCCTCCAAAGACCTGTTACGATCCATATAACGGTTATTGTATACAGGGTGGATGCGACATAGCGACATTTATTGAAACGACAGCTTCCATTATATGATCTGATTGGTCAGTATTCATTTTAAAAATATTGATGCAAAGAAAAAAACGTTTTGCGTAAATAAGTAATGATTTTTTCACCACACCAGCACGAAAAAGATTATTTACTTGCCAGAATTCAGTGAGTAAAAACCGTTTTTACTCACTAGTGAGGCAAAGTGATTCAAATTTCGAAACACAAAATCCTTCCAATGAATAGGCGCTGAAAAAAAACAATGCAGCCACCATGTAGGTTAGTAATAAACATTGACATCAATTTTATTAAATAACTACATATAATACGCTTTAATTATGTATTTTAAATTATATAAATACGCGCTTATTTAGTATTTTAATGGTTTTATATTCGTGATTGACCATTTAATTAATTAAAATCAGGTACTTAATACCTATTAGACTCTATAAATAAATGTTACGGAACGAATTTCCGAACGCACGATTTAAAAAAAAAAGTCTGTGTCTGTGTTAGTCATCGCGGGCAATTATAAATTCTTTTCAGTTTATGATTAATTGTTTACTGGCACTTTTTAACAAAAAAATAGTAAATCTAGTGATGAAGAACTTTGTGGAACTCCAAAAGAGTTGCGACAACCTGCTTCTAACACAGTTTGTTTTTTTACCAGAAAAATCACGGGAAAAGTATTTGAAAGCGTACGACATATTTAATTTGTGGCGACTTACAAAAGGCCCTAAAATGAATTCTGAATTGGTATTACTGTCGTATTTCATGGAATTATTCCATGTTAAGCAATCGAGTACGTGTTTATTTAAATCCTAATATTATTTCACTGTAAGAGGTGAAAAGTTTTGTATGTAACGCGTAAGAAAAATTTAATTTCCAGTTCGTGACCTCTTAAAATCTTTCGCTTGCGAAGTAGTCTTTATTAAATGACTCGTAGTCTTTATTAAATCGCTACGCTCGTGATTCAATTTAAGACTACTTCGCAAGCTCAAGATTTAAAATTGGCACTCACGACAGAAATATAAACTTTTTCTCACTTGTAGCATAAATAACTATTATTGTTTTTTTTAGCATTTGCAATGCTTAGCTAATGCTATGCTAAGAAACTGTTAAAAAAATATGGGCCCGGCAGGATTTGAACCGGCGACCTGCACACCGGACAGCCACTATGTCCAACCAGGATAAGAACAAATGGACGAACGTGACAGCACAAAATGATGTAACATATAGTTGAGAAATTTAAGGTCTTGTCTAGAGGCAACCGTAGCTGGTTGGTTACAGCGGCTGCCCTGTGTGCATAAGGTCACATGTTCAAATCCTACCGGTCCCGGTTTTTTTAATATTTATGTTTTTTTTTGTCTGCACGTGTGGTGTAGTGGTTTAAGCGGTCGCCTCGCCGCTCTCTACTGCACTGGTGTTGTGGGTTCGATCCCCACATGGTACAAATCTTTGTGTAATTCGCAAAGATTTGTTCTGAAACTAGGTGTGCTTGTGTGAGTGAATGAGTGTATTTGGCCTTGTCATTGGGACCATTGGATAGCGTAATTGCTTCTGGCGTTCTATCTAATGTAAAAAATCCAAATTTATCTTTATCTTTATCTTTAACTGTTTCTTAGTATAAATTTTATGATGAAAAAACGGTAGAAATTAACACTGAACGATCACGTCTAGAATCTGTGGTTTCAATAAATGACGCTATGTCGCAACCACCCTGTATATATTTGCTATTTATATCCTGTTAAGTTTTATTCGCAGTTGTATTATTTTTTTATTTAGTAAATTTATGTAAGTCGATACGATTAACCTTGGTCCCGTTGTAATGGTTATCAAATCATCGAAATAAATTTATTGTCATTTTGTTTTATAAATTTTCTATGAGGTGAAAGGTCACTTGCAAACTACAAATATTTTTATATTTATTTAATTTTGTTGATTTAAGAAATAATGGAACATTCGTATTGTATTAAGATGGGGTCAATGAATTGTTTATTTAATAAAGATGCAAGTTTTAGCAAGCATTTTTGTAGATATACTGTTTGTTTAGAAATGATTATTTTATTTGATAAGCTATTTGATTTGACTGATCAAACATGTGCATATAAAAACAAAACATATAAATATTGCAAAACTCAACCAAATCAGGAATCCTTTTGATTTTGTATTCTTCTGAGAGTCCTTATTGAGTTTAGTATAAAACTCCCATTTATTAGGCGAAATAATGGTGTACCAAATAAAAGGTCTTTGAAACACAATGACCCAAATAATTCAGTGAAATCCACTCATTCATCAGTCGAATTGTTCGGGAAGGGTATACCGGACAAGGGAATTTTAGAGATAAAAAAATCGGTCAAATGCGTGTCAAATGGAATTCTCACGTTTAGGGTTTCGTACTAAATGTCCTTGACAGTTATTAAAATTATGAAATACGGGTGTTACTCACGTAATGTTGGTCGCCTGAGTCGCAGCCAGTCTTGCGACTCAGGCGCGACGTATCGCACTCTCTTGATAATGCCTAGACATATAGGCGAAACCGCGGTCGACTAAACTGCCGCGCAAACTAAGAGTACAATAACTCGATTTTGGCAGTTTCGAGAAAAACGCGTTTAAAGTTTTGAATTTTGTTTTTCTTGTATATCATGAACCAATGACCGTATCATCATGAAACTGGTACCAATTGAAAGAGAAACAAATAAAGAACAAGATCAATATAATTGACCGTAAAAATATTAAGCTTATGACATTGAACATGAAAACTATATAACTAGGAATGTTCAAATAATCAACCTGTTATCACTAGTCATAAATACAATAACTACGTCAACTACACTCATCTTTAGCAAAGGTACTTATTGTAGTTTTAAGTTAAGAATCAATCTATCCTTACTTGTAATACATACAATAACTAATGTAGTTATTGTATTTATGACCAGTAATTAGTATTAATTATTAATACAATATTATTTAATGTTACTAATTGCCCTTTTTTTACCAAACCTACATACTGGAGTAGGTACTATGATGTAAATACAACTAATCAAGAAACCCAATGAAAAATATAATTTAAAACTTTGTTTATTTAGTATTTATTAAAAAAAACATAAATGTGCATTACAAAAAATATCGTTAACTTAAAAAAAATGGTATGAATCGATAAATAATCTTTAAATATTACTTTTTGTAATTAAACTTGTCTTTCCGACAATCACAACCTGTTTTTTAGGTAATCACAGCATAATATTGAATATTTTAAATTAAAATCTAATCAGAGATCACTTGCAAAGCCTTATAAAGTTATCATTTAAGGGTATCACTTATTGATGCTTACTTATATTTAACAATTTTGTTCACAATCAGTGTAAAAGGCACATAATATCACTTTGACAAACACTTAAAAATTTGCTTAAATAAATATAATAACACTGGTAAAAAGAGATCAGTATTTCTTAGTTCTCATTTTCAAGATGTAAATTGGGAAGGGTCCTTGTCGATTCTGCTAATGTGGCCCAGAAAAGTCTTCGGTTCTCAGGCATCAGAGGAACTAACTAAGAAATTATATCCTGCTTTCTTTCTTTGGCTATCCCTCGAGGCACGGACTTCGAAACAGCGTTATAAAAATGAGTACATATTATAAAAAAAATACCCACTGCCCTAAACAGCGACTGATATAGCTTACCCTTTAGACAGTCTTGGCAAGAAAAATATAATATTCAAATGGGAAAAGACATGTCAAAATAGTTTTGAAGAATTAAAACAGTGTTTGATAACTTCGCCAATTTTACAATATCCTAATTTATCCGAAAATAATATTTTTATCTTACCCACACCGACGCATCGGGGTATGCGTTGGTTAAGTAATCAAGACGGAAAACCAGTGGTTTATGCCAGTAGAAACTTAAATAAAGCCGAAAAGAATTACCCAACTATAGAAAAGGAGTTGCTTGCTATAGTTTGGGCGGTCATGCATTTTCGACCTTATTTTTATGGTCGTAAGTTTAAAATATGTACGGACCATAAACCTTTGGTTTATTTATATAATTTTAAAAGATCCATCTAGTAGACTATTAAAGTATCGGTTGATTCTAGATGAGTATGATTATGAAGTAAATTACGTGCCGAGTAAAGGAAATGTGGCTAAGAGTAAAGGTGAGGTGAAAGGGAGTGGAAAAAGTAAGGTTGATATAGTGCATAAGAATATAGAACTAAGCTATATTGTACGTTCGTACGTTCGACTGGTCGAAAGTTGTCGCGTGTTTCACTTCCTCTTACACCCGACAACCCCCCCGTTGCAAAGTCTTGACTTATAATAAATACAATAACTCGTAATGTTAATTCGGTTTTGGTTGTATTATAACTTTATTTTGCATGAGTTTACTCATCATAAATACAATAACTCTATTTATTTGTGAAGCATGAGTACATTATCTCTGTAAAAGGTTGGTATACACCAATCATAAGTACAATAAGTCTGAGATATTGTATTTATGACGAGCAACAAATATTAAAATTCAAGTCCTACATAATATCATAAGTGAAACAACTAAAAGTTATTGTACTTATCACAAGTAATGTACACACAATTAAAAGTGAATGTCACCACAAGTATGATTATTGTACTTTTCATTAGTAAATGAGTAAAAAAGAAATAGTTATTGTATTCTTGCTTACTGAAATTTCAGGTTCCTGAAGGTTTCATGAAAAGTCTCTTAGAGAGAATTGTAGATCTCGATTCGCTGATTCCGAATATGTATATAACTCAAAATCGACATGAGTCGAGTTATTGTACTCTTAGTTTGCGCGGCAGTAAATAGACCAACATTACGTGAGTAACACCCGTATTTAATAATTTTAATAATGTTACAAACTCACCTCAGTTTTAATAAAAATATCCTTGACAGTTTTTAAACCCTAAAATGAAATAGATCTTGTTATAGGTTGACCGCTTAACTGAGACTTCGCCTGCGGGGTACAGGGGCGCGGGGGTATGGCGACAAAGGGGAATGAAACAGCTGCGGGCGGTAGGCAAATTTTTGTGATTGTTCATTACGTTCGCTACATGGGTAGCGATCGCATGTGTTAACTGTTGCAGACACCTTGTGAGAGGTACACATGTAATGATAATCTCAAGATGAATCGAAAAATCTTCAGACATAAAGTAAACAGTTAGTGCAAGCAAATGGCTTTTAACGTATACATAAATTTTAGAAAAAAGAAACTGGACCCAAAAAAAGTTTTGACTTTCTTACGATTTAATTATATGTTTAGATAAAAAATAGTATAATAGTTTATTCTCAATTATTTTATTTACGTACATAAGTTTATTAAAATTTTGTATCTTCTTAACTATTTTTCATTTGATAAATCACTATTTCTTTTTTCCTATGATGTCACATATCTTAGGAAATATCTTGGTACATTTCATCTCCTGTATGTTTCATTAAGTGCCCCCACCGCCCGCAGCTGTTTCAGTCCCCGTTGTCGCCATACCCCCGCGCCCCTGTACCCCGTAGGCGAAGTCTCAGTTAAGCGGTCAGCCTATAACATAAACAAAGAAAGTAGCCATCTATCGTACGTTACTGAAAACTCCGTGGTGCTAGAATATCAAGACGGAAACTTTTGCCTGAGCCGGGAATTGAAGATTGAGACAAATATAATGCGATAAATGTACCAAAAATTTATATACAAGCGCCGGGATATGCCGACTAGTTTCGAATCTAGTACGATTAATCGCCCAGTTGATGAATCTACGTACTAGATTCGAAACTAGTCGGCATATACCGGCTAAAGTAACGTGAGTAACCCTTATTCTCACAACCACATTTCACCTGTTAGTTAAACATAACATAACATCACGCCTATGTTACCCAGAAAGGTGTGGTAGAGGTCTACTACAACCACACTTCACCTGTTACGGTTTAGGTCCCATGGTATAGTCGGTGAGCCTATCGCCATACCGTACACAATTCCAACTTCGTGCTGCTATTGTAAATTTCCTGACGGAAAGTCAACAAATAACATAATAACACCTAGAAAAGTAATAACTAAAAAATTAAATTAAACAAAAACTATCTGGCTATATTATAGTCAGATATTTTTTAATATTTTATTTTCAGAAATAAAATGTGTTCCAGATATTAAGAGTTACTTTAAGTTACGTTTAATTATATGCCCAAATATCACACCCCTCTAGATTATGTCCTTACCCAAAAATTTACTCAAGTGTGTCAAAAATTTATCGTAAGACAAACGTAGGGTGTACAAAACCCACACTTCACCTGTTATGTATATAGTTCCCATGGGATAGGGAGTGAACCTATCGCCATCCATCGGACACAATTCCAAATCCGTGCTGCTATTGAGAATTTACTGACGGAAAGTTTACAAATAACACTTTGTTCGACCCGGCAATCGAACCTGTATGGAGGATACATTTGTGAGGGTTTATTGCGATCATCTTTGGAATGCGTCAACTTAGAAACTTAAGCTTATGACAGCTTAAAGGAACCGTTGATCTACGTATTTGATATCAATTTCACTTTACGCGTTTTGGAGAAAAAGGGTTGTGACAGACGGACAAACGAATGATCTTATAAGGGTTTCATGAAGTACGAAACCCTAAAAATAAGCAATGCATGAAATTATTAGATGATAACTATACATGTAAACCATATCGACGCCCCCACCGAATAAAATGGTAACCGAAAATCGCTAACTTTACAGGAAAAATAAAAAACGTTATTTTCTCAATACTTCGCGTAATAAAAAAGCAATGGTATTGTGTTATATATCAAATGAAAGGTATATTTTTATATTCTCTAGCCAGTTATTTATACATTTAAATATATTAAACTTTAAAGAGTTATTTACAAAAATGTATATTGCCGAAAGTGTGTGTAAATATATTGATACTAATTATAAGATGATTAGGAGTAACTATAATTAACGTTTAATGTTCGGAGAGGTAGAGTTTTATTTATAATAAATATATTATAATATACAATAAGATAATATTATATTATATAATAAAATAATTGTATACAATAAAAACACATTTTAGTCGTCAACTAGTGTTACTGGGGAACTTTAATGCCCACCACCAGGAGTAACTGTTCCCGTACCAGCACACTAACCATGCTGGGATAGAGATGCGCAAACTCGCTTTGGCTTTAAATCTCACTCATCTGGTCTAAGGGTCCAGATGTTGACGGCCAAATAGCCCATTGTCTGGACCTTCTGCTGACTACCGACCCGGATCACTATGCAGTGTCAGTGTCGGCACCTTTAGGCAGCTCTGACAACTGTCTAGTGAAGTCTGTGGCGGTATATTCTTCACCCAACCTTAGCCCGAAAAGCACAAGGCGGTTATGGCGATATAAGTCAGCAGACTGGGATAGGATGCGCTCATTCTTTGCATCCTATTCGTGGTTGCCCATTTGCTTTTCTTCGGGTGATCCTTTAGCATGCGCGGACGCTATAACAGATGTGCTGCGCCAAGGTATGGAATATTTTAGTCCTTTTTCCGATGCAAGCACATCTAGCAAAGCACAGCCTTGGTTTGGAGCTGAGCGTGGACGTGCTGAAGCACGAAAACACGAGGCTTTCCTGATGCTCGAGACCGTAAAGCTAGCGACATACCGGATAAGAAGAAAGCCTATAACAGGGCAACCAAATCCAGCAAAAACGTTCTACGAAAGGCTCGATTTGACCATATTCGCCGCATTGGGTACAAACTTGCTACACACCCAACAGGGAGTAAATCGTTTTGGACCCTAGCAAAATCAGTCGAATGGAACTTCTGCCGCACCTCACTACCTCCACTGCTGAATCTTGATGGGTCACTTGCCCACACTGCTGAGGAGAAAGCGAACTTATTCGCTTCTTTATTCGCAGAATCTTAGCGGCTAGATATTACTGGCTCGTCCACTAGTTTGCGTGACTTCTATGTCGGATCTTCTATTCGCATACGTTAAACAAGCTCTTCTGAGCAAGCTACTGTCCTTCGGTCTACCCACTAGTCTCTGTGATTGGGTATCAGACTCCTTGAGGGACTGATCGATTCGGGTTGTCGTTAATAGCAGCTCGTCCGATCAAATGGCAATCAATGCCGGAGTCCCTCAGGGGTCCGTGCTCTCAGCAACGCTTGTCCTGCTTCACATAAACTACAACGGCACGACACAACGGTTGTTGAAAGCTATATACCCAACTCACGAGCTAGTGGTGTACAAATACAGTCGCTCAGAGAGGCAATGGTCGAACGTATGAACGTGTCTCTAAGGGAATCTTTAATTGGGGTAAAGCCAACTTAGTAACGTTCAATTCTAGTAAGAATCAGGCGTTCCATTCATCCTGACTCCTACTTTCTGAAATGTATCCCTTCCAATAACCAATCGCCTTGAGCTCCTCAGTATCTCACTAACTTTGAAACTTAATTTCAGCTCCTACATTGAGTTGAAAGCTCGACTAGCCGCCAAAAAGCTGGGCATCCTTAAGAAGGTGAGACAGTATTTTACACCGGGGCAGTTGCTTGACCTCTATCAAGCGTAGGTCCGGTCGTGTGTGGAGTACAGTTCTCATCTCTGAGACGGTTCAGCCAAATACCAGCTTGAGGCGCTCGAGTCAGTCGAGAGGATCAAGAGAATCATTTGCGATATCGATCTGACGGATACTCGACTACAAAGTCTGGGGCACCTTCGCTAGGTTGCCAGCCTATCGGTGTTTTATAGGATACATTTCGGAGAGTGTGCCGAGAAACTACACAACCTTATCCCTCAATCCCCGTTTCACCATCGGACTACAAATTAAACGGCACTCAAGCATCGCTCCACGGTGGATATTCTACTAATACGCACAAAGCCTTTCGCCTTTACATTTCTTATGCGAACTGCCAAAGAATAGAATGCCTTGCCCGAGTCTGTGGATGACTGACAACTTGGATCTCTTTAAAGAAAGAGTTAATAGGTATCTCATAGGTTAGCGTGCTCCTCATCATCACTTACCATCAGGTGAGATCGTGGTCATACAAGTGCCTATTCACCATAAAAAAAATTACAAATATAGCAACAGTAGACTTATTAATATCGAAATTATATTATTTTGTATTTTTTATTTCACGTACCCTTTCCTTATAATGTATATATTTCTGATAACTTTCTTCTAAAGAACGCTTACGATATTAAAAACTGAAATTTAAATATTGTGTGCCGTTTTACAAAATATATCAAATTAAAATTACCCACGAATAAAATGGTAAAAAGCTGTTGCCGAATTCATTACGTAGTATATTTACTAGAATATTATTGTTATCGCATATTACCGGATAATAGAGGTAGTCGGTAATTGGTAATGAGGTATAATATGTTTATTCGTGTACATAAATTGTGTGTGCCTTCCGCCGAATAAAACATATTTTCTTAATAACTTTGCTATAAACAACGCAAAAATTATGAAAAAATTCTATCAGATGTAACTAAGTCTGTAGTATTCAAATATGCAATAACATTTTTTTTACAGTAAAGTGACTTTGCCATAGTATTCGGTGGGGGCGTCGATATTCAGATTAACATTTATAAACTTGTTTATTTATTAGATAAAATTGATTTGTATATCACATAAAAAATATATATTATCGCATAAATATATGTATAAAAAATACAGATTGCAGTAAACATGTCAATGATATTCTATTATGCACATTTACATGACAAACGTGCCACAAAATTGGGTACTAAATTATGAAGCAAAACATTGCAAAGAAATAGTTGTAACTAGCTAATTTACTCGACTGATGTCAGTTAGTGTCAGAAATTTAACATGTACCACTCCCTAACGATGACAAAAGATTAATAGCATCTATAAAAGGCAGAAAGACCAAATTTTTACTTTGGTATTTTATTCCATTTTTTTTAAACGACAACATAATAACTCTTGCTAAACTTTTTTAAGTAATAGAAGGGTACAAGAATGTATTGATCACATTTTTCGCAGCGGGTTATTACATCAAAAGAAGGAATTTTACCGTTTTATATTTTATTCTTAGTAATAACAGGGTCACTTAAAAAATGTGTCAGTGATATATTTTTTTTGTTAGTAATTCGACGACATCATACTGGTGGTAGAGCTCTTGTGAATGAGCTCGAGGGCGGCAGCACCACCGTCTCACCTTTAACCTGCCGCCAAATAGTAGTGCTTCCATTACTGTGTTCCGGTTTGGTGGTGAGATCAGGCCATGAAATTACTGGCATAACACTGTAGTCCTCAGCTGCAGCGACGCATCTATAATCTGCTTTTGTGGATTGTTGATGTCCATGGGCTGTACTCCACTTACCATCAGGTGGACTACACGTTCGTTCTCTGTGGGCGTAGTATTAAAAAAAAAAAACATATTACTTATATCTTCGTTCAAAAATAAGGTAATATTTTGCTGCCTAACGTGAAAACAGCTCTTTAAAATCATTAGTGTGCTTAATATGCTTGACAAAAAGTTTACAGAGTTTACTAAACATATGGTATTTTAGGAATAATCAAGGTGTGCCTGAAATTATAATTAAATTAGCATTTAAGTAACATCCTCACATAAAATTACTGAGACAACCGCGTAAAGGTCATAAATCTGCATAGCTCTTGCTACTTGATAATAATATAATTTAATTGTAAACTTACATTGAATTTATATGTAGGCTTGAAATAACGAAAGTATGCTACCGAAAGTTTCGTGTTACATATTTGCATTTAAAATATTGTTTTTATTTGATTTTAAGTTCGAAAAACTCACTCATTTTAATTTATTATTGGGTTAAATGCTTTTATTTATATTTAAATATTTGTCACACCGATTATGAATAACTTGAGATATTTCATTTGCATAGTATTTTGTCCTTTCCAAAGCACCATAAAAATTCCTAACGGTGTTCTCTTAACACATCGATTCTTTTTCTGAATCACAGTAACAATGAAACGTATTTTATTTTATTAATATTGTTGGGTTCAACACAAAGAGAAGTCGGCCGGCTCGACATATTATGAAGAATTTATATGTATATACAAAGGCATCTAATTACAGCTCATAAAATATTGTTGCCATTTTTTTCGGGATTTACCCCAAACACGATGCAAATGTGTCATGATTTTATAATACGACTAGCTGACCCGTGCCCACTTCGTTGGGCATAATGTTCAAAAATATATATCTTTCATAGTTAAGGCAGCGTTCGTAAGAAACGTTTTCATTCAAATGTTTTTTCGCCGATTCACTTAGCAAAACGGACTACCATGTAAAAGCCTTTTTATTTTTCGGTTTTTTATATGTATAATACCTATAACCTAAATTAATATCTACACGAAACAAACTTAATACCTACCTATAACCTAAATTAATATCTACATGAAACTAACTTAATGCCTACCTATAACCTAAATTAATATCTACACAAAACTAACTTAATACCTACCTATAACCTAAATTAATATCTACATGAAACTAACTTAATACCTATAACCTAATTTAATATCTAGGTACATGAAACAAACTTAATGCCTATCTATAACCTAAATTAAATGAAAACTATATAAACATAAAAGATTTTTTTTTAATGTACCGAAAATAAAATTAATGAATGTCGAAAGTGTGTTACGAAAAATTCAATTTTGGGGACGTCCACTGCGTAAAGAGCCAACCGCGCGAATGAGCCGCGCGGGTACCTACCTCTCAGATGTAAAAGGAAGGTCACGCCTCCTTCTTGCGAAGTGAGCACGAACGCGAACCGAAATAAGCCGAAACCATCGCGCGCCGCTGCCGCGCTACTGTGGCCTTCACGTATAACGATGAGTTTTTCTCCGATTCTCTTTATAAAACGGACTACCACGTAAAAACCTTTTAATTTTTCGGTTTTTTATATAGCTTATGACACTCAGCGATAATGTGGCTTTCTATTAGTGAAAGAATTTTTAAAATCGGTGCAGTAGATTCCGAGATTACCCCTGACAATTTAACAAACACACAAACTTTACCTCTTTATAATATTAGTATAGATTATATAGCCTATGACACTCAGCGATAATGTGGCTTTCTATTAGTGAAAGAATTTTTAAAATCGGTGCAGTAGATTCCGAGATTACCCCTGACAATTTAACAAACACACAAACTTTACCTCTTTATAATATTATTATATTATATTATATATATATATATATATAATATATAATATATAATATATTAGTATTAGTATAGATAAGTGACTGGGCATAAAAATATACTAGATTGCATCGAAAAGCCACTTAGTATCTAAATTGCCCGCGTTTCTATAAACATACTAGCTTCCCCGGCAGTTTCACCCGCGCAGTACGTCGATAAAAAAATAATGTTGCCTATTTTCTGTATAAAAGTGTCTGACAGTGTTGTGACAGTGGAATTTGTCATCATTAGGGCGAATGTCGCACTACCTTACTCGCAATCAGGGCGCACCAGAATACCAGCGCTGTAGTGCTGATGTGCTGCAGTGCCTAGTATGCTGAGGTGTGTACCTTTTTTGGCACATCAATTTATTTTTTTATTATAAGTAGTTTTAGAAGTGATACTAAGCTTAAGATTTGCCAAAATAAACGTTTCATTCTTTCTTTCTATTTATTCTAGGTATTTCTGAAGTTTTGTACTATCCCCAAACCAATTTTTAATAAGATAGGACCAGTAGATTTTAAGATATTTGGGTACAAACAAATTAAAAATTCTTGCCTCTTTATAATATTAGTATTGAAGTATAGATAGACTAGCTTAGATCCGTCAAGGTGGTATATTGTGTGTTTTACGTCCGTAAAAATCTTTTTATTGGTGGCTGCTTAATTCTTTGGGTTTTTGACTATCTCCGTACCAATTATCCTCAAAAGTCCAGTCGATTCAGCAGCATCAGAAGTAAACAAACAAACTAAAATACTCTTTAAAGAAAATAGATTATTTAATTTGTTTTTCTGTTTCGTAATTGAATAAAAGTTCAATTCATATAAAACAATAAAGTAACTTTTTATCACATGACTCTTTTCAAACAAGGATGTTTGTTTTGAGACATACATACCTGCACATATACTAATATCTGAGTACATAAACGTAACCCACAAATGTACGAGTAATATTCCAATTAAGGCAGTCACAATTTAATCGTGATTTTCCCTAGTGTAATGGTAAAACGGCACTGCTCATAAGTAACGTTCATTATTTATGTTTTTTTGAAGCCTTGGAGGCACATGATGTGGATCTTTACAATTATCGCACTGTTGAAGAATTCTTAGTATATTCTTAAATGTATTTACATACAAGGGAGTTTGGTTTGCTTAACTTTTTAAAACATTCTGCTTGTATCATAATTATTTATTTTACATATACATTTTTTTTATATTTTTCTTAATTTTACGACATCCGCGTTAGAAATGAACAAAATAAAACATAATGCCTGCAAATAAGAGCCTAGTGACGGCATATAATGCCGTCATGTAGATACAAACTGTAGGGACTCTAGAACAAATTTTCAACTCTGATCGCGTTAACTCAAAACCGTAAAATGTGCTTTACTACGTTTATGCATAGTGCAGCAGCTTTGTATAATGGCACTTGAGGGCAATGAGGTTAAGTATGTTGGTTAATTATTGCAATTTATCACAAAGCTAACAAAGGGTCGTCCAACTAAAGACGCAGGTGTTGCTGTATTAAATCTACTTCACTTATACCGAGTCGGTGATTAAGCCACATCTTAGGAAGATTTGCGGAAGCGTCACCGCGACTGTATCTCCGAAAGCTGGGATATTAAGGAAGTAAGACTGCTCTCGACCTGTTTGCCCTTACTTGAGTGACAGGGTACAACAAATCCTACTATATTAAATGGACGATATCGAAAACGGCTCTAACGATTTTGAAGGAAATTTCAGAAAAGTGAGATATAGAGCCTTAGATTTATTTGAGATTTAAACAGGTTTAATGTTCGAGCAAATTTACATAGTAGTAGAAGAAATACAAATTTTGACTACAGTACAATTTACTTCATCAAAGTGGGCAAAAAAAATACATTATTGAAATATTAATATTAAAAAAGCACTCAATTTTCAAGGAAAAATGTGAGGATCTTGTAAAAAACTCGTCTTTTGTCCTGTTTTATTTGGGTTCGATGTTTTTTCCTGCACTGAATGATGCAATATACTCATAATTTCGATGTAAATAAAAAGTATGAGAAAAACCTAAAAAAATACCTTCACTTAAGTTTAAGTAGGTAGGTATGAGTAAATTAAGAAAGTACGCAACTTATAACTTAGACTAAAAGTTAGGCACTCACTAAGTTTTAAGCCCCTACATAGTTACGTACTGTACTTAAATATTATGTTAAGTATCCTATACCAACTTTTACTATGATTAAAAATAGATAATAAATATCAGCTTGCAAATTTTTGCAAGGCAGACAGACCTGTTTTTCTTATATTTATGAAATTAATTACATTATAGACACCGTTATTCTGACCATACCGACTGACTGACCACATGCTTGTTTATTGCAGTTACAGTTTGAAGATGCCTAACATACTAAAAAAATATAGATTTTATTTTATCGTTCTTTTTCGGTTCTCTATTTTTTTATTATCATTTTTTCGCATAATTTAACTTGTCATACCTTTATTTGGCATAATAATAGTTGCGCATAAATAATTTACGCATATTCATTAACACGCATACCATTTTTATTTACAAAAAAAACACATTTCAATGAAATGTAAATGCAAAAGAAAACTGTTTGAAATATGTATCATTGTATAAAAATAGGTTGGGGTGCGGCAGAGGTGGCACTTGGGCCAACCCAAAACCGCCAATCGTTTATTTTACTTTCGAAAAATAAAATTATGCGAAACCATAGAGACCTATTATTTAGAACACATTGCATCTAATCAATAAAAATAAAACCTTATTCGATCGCTAGGTATTGTAAATGTTTTCATATTGATATGTAAAATATTATAACAGCGATTGGAAATACTTTTTTTAAAATAAACTAAATCTGCTGTACCAGTTGCGATGAATTGAAAGCTTTTATAAAAAAAAAATTGTTCTATAGATTACCATTTCAAATACTACCTAATCTGGTTCAGATACGACTTAAACTACGTTGAAGGTTCAGAAATTCCCATAGAGCTGAATTTGTGTTAATGTTTGTTTGGAAAACCTTTATTATAGAATGTTGAAAACTCAAATCGATACCGTACTTGGAAAAAATGTATTAAACGTAAGCTTTATCACAAAATGATAGATCATATTATTAATTTTCTATATAAAAGGGTCTAGAATATTTTTCCAGTAAGTTCTGAGATAAAAAGATTTATGAATATAATAGTTTTTGTAAGCGAACAAGTTCTAATTAAATGAAATACATATAACAGTAAAATTAATATGGATAACCTGCCAAGTGCATGTCGAGCCACTCGCAATAGGGTTCCGTAGCTAGTCGTTTTAACATATACCTATGGACTTAAAAGGGGTTTACTTCCTGTGTTAAACAATAAAAATTATTGATGATTGATGATGAAATGATTTAAGACCAAAGAGGTAACAAAAAAATCAACCGTCGCGAATTTTGCCATAAACTGTTTTTCACATCGCCACGCCATCGCTGAAGACAATGTTAAAATTAAATCAGAAAATTCAAACACCACTGCTGTTCCAGAGATATTTTGGTCACTAGAATCAATAACTAATTAATTATTTACTAAATAAATCTGGTGTTTACACCATAATAATCAAATAAATATACCTCCACCCATTGACGTATAAAGTAAGGACACGGCTAACGCGCGATAAATGAACTGAACCTTTTTGGAGTCAATCAGACTACAAAAAGCGCATGGTGAAATTGTCTGTGGTTGGCTGCCTCCGTGAGCGGTCAAACACGACAAAATGCCTAATTGTGCACTGAAAAGTTGTACGAACTACCAAATTAAACATAACAAAAAAGATTATGGTATTACATATCACCGGTAAGTCACAAATATCTTATTATATCCACCTCTTTACATTATTTTATCAATTTTATTTGCTAAAATTTTTCGTTCCGACGCCATATTCATAAATCGTGAATATCCGCGTGACAATCATGACTTTGGAACTGCGCAACTGCGCTTAGTTGAACTATGCCGCGGGCGTTCAAGAGAATATTTTTGGTAATTTAAAAAAGTATTTGTTATGAATTGTCACATGGTAGTTCAATGCAGATGGCGTTACTGATCCTGCTATTCATAATGTCAAATTTGAAGGGCAATTTGTTCGGACAAGCCATTTCTATAGTATATATTTCTATGCCTCCACCATTATTATCTATTTGTGGCAGTTTTTTTTCTATGCATGTTTCGTTCGGAAATCGTTATTCAGATATTCTGGTAAAATAAAATTAACCTTACGTAATAAACAATAATGCGTATATTAATTAATTCATGCATTTAATTACTGTAATAAAACTATAACATGTAAAAATGTTCAATTCAATTCATTTATTTCGTAAAACATAGGTTACAAGGATGAAAAGTTCTTCTATGATTCGCCGAATGGCATACGAAAATTAAAACAATAATGTTAGTTCGACAGGCATTCAAATCAATATAGGATTACAATGTTATATTTTAAAAAGAGCTTAACAAATAAATTAATTGTATTAGATGCATGTCAAATAAGTAATAAAATGTCGATGTTATAATGGCAGTGATTTCAATAATTATAAGATTTTTCTACTGATAGATTTGGATATCACAACAATGTTAATTACCAATGTCGTCTAAAAATTCATTCATGGAGTACCTACCTTATCCGCCAAAAATTTAAAAGTTTGTGTTTGTATTCACTGGTATTTTTACACTTCCTAATTTCTTTAGGTAACTTATTATAAACTTTCGGAGCCATTGCATTATGTAGAAACGTTGTGTTCGATTTTAACAAGTGAAGTGTGTTTTTTTTCAATTTTTCATATAGGTGCATATTCGATTTTACGAACATGCTTACTTCAAAGATATATAAACATGGTAAAGTTAGTATTCTTAACTAGTTAAAGTAGGGTTTGCATGTATCCGTACGTTGTAATTTACAAATTGATCTAATGCATTTCTTTTGCGCTATAAAGACATCTTGCATATCTGTGGCATTGCCCCAGAATATTATTATAAAGCATACGAATATTGGTTGGCATACGAATATTGGTTAGCATACGAATATGTAATTTTGATATAGGTATTATAAAATATTTGTAGATTTTAATCAAAGATGTTAAATAAAACCTCTTTTGTTTGAAATGATTCATGTTACCTTTTTCTGTTTTTGAACTGCATGGTTCATGCATAGTTTCTCCATTATTTTATTTTTCCATTGCTATATTAATTGCAAGGATATTGTGTTTCGAAAAGCAGTAGATTTTGTATAGAATCAGGTCCCACCATGCAATAGATACATGTGAAATATTGTTGGATAGCTATTTTTGAAATGGACAAAAATAGCTATAGCGCTAATTTTAAATGTTAATCTTTTTGAACTATGCGTTCTCAAAAAGTAGCAACTAGTACCTACACACTAATATCGGGCTTTGCAAACAAGCCTTTTCGTGCTGGAGAGGTGAAAATAACCATTTATTTATGCTTAAAAAGCTTTCTTTGTAAAAACTTAGACTTGAAATAAACCATTTTAAAACCTGATAATTTCAAGAATAACTCTATTATTCATTTAAGCAGTTCATTATTTACATAAACTGGTTATTTTCGTCAATTGGTACAGAAAGGGATAATTATACCGTTCAAATAAATAACTGTTATCTTTTGACAAACACCACCTACGCAACAAATAAACACCCACCTTTAGAACTAAATTCATTAGGTATTTTACAAAGAAAATTTCAGCTTTAGATAGCTTTCATAGTAATGTATACATTTCAGCTTCATTAAATATTAAATTTGATATAACCCGAACTCAGTAATAATTTAACAATAACATGGGGTATTCTCTGTATTAGTAAAATTAGAAATTTCATTAGTAATAAAATGCCAGACATTGTTTTTTTTTTGACATCGAAAATAAGTTATTGTATTTGTTAGGCCCAAACAGACAGAAAATTATAGCTCTTTTTATTTTCTTTTTTTCTCTAGATAGCTAAATAAAACACCGTTTTTTCCTTCTTAACTAAAGACGGTGACCGCTCCTATTGAGGCCATGCTATGCCCGCGTTACTTAGGTACGCGTACTTTTGCAGCCTAATTACATTTAGGTACAATAAAAGCTGGACGGCCGCAGAAAAAATATTTTAAGATTTCAAGAAAAAAATAAGGTAATAATTTTTTTATACATTTATTAATTCTTCGTTAATTTATCTTTTACAATCATATCATCGATACCAACGTCAACATATTTTGTTGTTGCCAGAAGCATTGCATGAAGAAGTGACTTATCTTACTATGAAGATCAATACTTAGATTTTATAAATAGTTATAGTTCATAGTTGAATACTTACTTTTACATAAATGAGTGCTGTCCATCATTAATCCCATGCATGCGTTACTTAGACCGCGCTGGCAAACTATGGATAGATTTAAGGATGGGTAGTCCAAAAAAATCGGGTAAATGATTTAACATATTAATAAACCTCTCGAGAGTATCCAAATATTCATTTACGAGTACATTTCTGGACAATATTTGAGAATAACTTTATTTTTCATTTTAGAAACGGTTATGAAAACATTTTTATTTCTGCCAGTCAAGTTAAATGCTTGAACTTAACAAACCTTTTGATCACACTGTACTAGTGTGGGGTTCAATACTCGCACTGTCCACACATAGCAAATCTTTGTAATCCGCAAGGATTTGTTCCGAGTCTGGGTGTAGTTTGTGTCTGTGATTTGTACCGTATGTTTCCGAAAGCCCCTATAACAATATGGACTATTTTTACTATCTTTGAGAAAGTTGCAGGAGGCAGGCAGTGTTTTGTTAAAATATTTTATACTAGCTTTTGCCCGTGACTTCGTCCGCGTGGAATTCGTTGTATTAAGTAGTAACTTCTCCTACGCTTTGACCCTCGTTCAACCTCACTGCTCCGCTCCCGAAGAGTTTAGCGTAATGTTCAATATCTTAAGACCTTTATTAAGAGTTAGACTATAAAACTCAAAGGTAATTATACAAATTCGTTTCAATAGATAAAAATAATAAATAAAATATAATAGTATCTTAGCCATGTGCAGCGCACCTTAGTGAACTCCACTGCGGGTGCCGTAACCTACGACAAACTTATTATTTGCGGTTGGTACAGTAATCGGGTCTAGGGATCGAACCGCGCAATTAAGTTTGTTTTTATTGTATATACTTTTCCGGGATAAAAAGTACCCAGTGTGGTGCCCAGGATATTAAAGAATAATTATACCAAGTTTCATCGTAATCGAACCAGTAGTTGTTGCGTGATGCCTTAAACCTGAACAAACAGACAGACAGACAGACAAAAACATTTTAATCACATTTTTGGGTTCGGTGTCGGTCTATTCTTTTTTTGATATTATCAATGTACAGAAATTTTACTTTTACAGATTGATTATAAGTATAGTATTATATTGTTGCTAGTATGTCGCCGCTGTTGATATCAGACTCAATAATATTATTTCGAAGATCACTTTCTTCTATATGACTACTAAAATTTATTGGGTGTATTCAAATATTTTAAAACAAGAAAATATAGAAGGATTGTACAAATAAAATACTAAAGAAAGGTATTGTTCGTTTAAGCTCCTAGCTCAGTACCCGAGGCACGTTTGTCAACAACTCGACTATTACTGCGATTCGCCTTGTATGATAGATGTTGTCTTTCAGCGCTATATCAACGCTAGAATGAGAGTTGAATCGCAAACAATGTGAAAGGCTTGTTGTTCTTATATACTTTTTGAGTTACTTACTCTTGCTTCTAGTCTTTTCCGAAAGTATTTAGTCTCAATATCAGTACTTTTTTTTTTGTATTCTTTGAGGCAATCACGATGATGATGAAAAAAAATTAATAGATATAATTTTTTGAAATTAAAGTTTAATTAAAAAATCTATTTAAGTTTTTTCTCATTTTCTTGACATTTAAATAGATATTCTGCTACGGTAGAATAAGTTTATACTTTTCAATAGAATTATACTGTAAATAAATTTTCAAAGGTTGTTTTTCATTTTAATTCTTAAAAGGGTTTTTCCGCATTGGGCTATTAATATCTCTTTAGTATATAATTAATGAAAATCCGTAATAAATGTTTGAGTATAAATATAGTTATCATGTACGTGTTTATACCTTTAATGGATTGTGCAAAAATATGATGGTAAAAGGTCTTTTGACTGTTTACATAACCATATTATTAAACATACCTAAGTCTAATATCTAAAAAGTGATGTCATTATTGATCACTTATGAAGCAACCCACACACACATACCACGATATTTTTATCACACTTCAACAATAACATCATCTAGTACTTTTTAAAGTCCAGATCATGGTTATAGGTGACAACTGATCGTGGACGCAACGACACATTGTAGTTGCTTTGTAACACCTGAAAACTACGAAATTTTAAGTTGTTAATAAGCGATTTATTAATCCTTCCTAAATATAAAATGTTGTCATCTGTTGGCCTAAATTTTGTCATCTGTTGGATAAGCTGGAATGATAACACTTTTATTTGGTGAGCGAGACGGTGGAACTGTCTTGCCAAAGCTCATCCATAACAGCATTTGAATATAGGAATGATTTAGCAATTTATTCATACCTAGTTTTTATTAGGGCCCTGACTCGAAGAAAACGGAGACGGGACGAGCGGAGCGGACATGTGTTTTTAACCAATAGATTTTAGTTATTCACTGAGCGGAGATATATTATTTTTGTACGCAGAGATGTAGTCTTTTATTTGTGTACGTTTTGTAGTCAGCGCACATCTCCACCCTAGCCAGGAAACATCTTCGCAATAGCCCGCAAAGCTTCGGTGGATATACACTAGCTCAAAAACTTCTCTTTTCGTATCCGCTATAGACATCGCCGCAAATCTCCGCACTGGTGGAGTCTAGGCTTAATATGATATTGTCGTCTAGAAACGAGTAGTATAATAGATGAGTGATTGCATTCGTTTCGGAGACATGTACGATGATGGAGTAGGTACCTACTGTTTAATATTACATGGTGATGCGACCGGGGGCGTACTGCTTTTGTTTTATCATCCTTGTTTGAAATTGTCACAGATTGTATCGCGAATTCTGTCTTGAATATTAAAACACTATAGGTAGGTAACATTATAAACTTTCCAGCGAAGGATAACCGTAAATACGAGTTTAGTCATAAGTGATAATCGTTTGCGACAGTTAACCCTGTTAAACTGTCAGAACTCGTCTAACAACTAGACGATCCGATTGTATAGTTCTGTATATCTCTATCATTCCACGTAATGACACGTCCACCCATTGTACATAATGATATATAATAGCAGTGCGCTTCAAATATAGCCTCTGGTGTTTGAGGTCAAAATAACAATAAATTTGACACGAAGTAACTATCTTCAAAATGTGATCGCAATATGTTCCTTTTAAAGAAACGCCCATAAGCAATTTGTTTTCGTTAACGTCAGGACGTAAAATATAGAGATAGATATTTTATGAGAATAGACAAATAATATACACCATATTAACATTTTTTATTTTGGTAACGGTTAAAATAATAATTCAAAATTTAGTTTACTATACAAATAAACGCGCAAAGGAGTCCCAGAAGATCTTATCCAAGTATTTAAATGAACCGCAGATCAGATGTTTAACTAAGGACAATGACTCGTAAAAAATATCCAAACTGGGTTTTAATTGTGTACTTAAAAGGAATCCCTCTAATGAATTAAGAAATTGTGTTTGGACAGATTAATCCTATTTCCAAATATAAATAGACATGAGCTTCAACATTATTCATGTTTTAGGAGTTAGTACCCACGTCATTTAGGGATGGTTTGCACGTGTTGCGTGTCTCGTATCTAGTACCAAAGTTGAAGATAATATAATTTATGCGAGACGCCCACTAGAATAATAATAACTAGAGTCTATAAGTATAAATATATTGCACTAGTACTCTGAAGATATTTTTTTCATCACTGGTCGGCAATACTTTGCGCGTTAAATAATCTTTATAACCTGTAAATTTCGTAGCTAGATTGTGAACTAATTGAGTCTGCGTCATCTTCCAAGTGAATGATCTTTTCAACATTTTCGTTGAATGTCACCACTGATTTCCTTCGTTTAGGTACAGTGTCGCTCTTCTCTCCAAATTCATCTTCGTCGGAGTCTTCTGAATTTTTCAGTTTATCTATTGATTGTATAAATATGGGGGTATTTAAAACACCTATTTCTGGTGTCGGCAAATCAATAACTGACTCCAAGGCAGCTTCTTTCTTTGGCATCGCTTCAACGGTGACCGCCTCGATTGGGGCATTCAACATATCTTGAAGTCTCTTTTCACTTTTCTTCAGATCTTCTATGTTCAACCTTGGTTTGGGTGTTACGGGATTTGGCAGTTCTGCTATTGATTCATTCCTTGATACTATGCTGCTTTCGTCAGTAAATTCGTCGTAGTTTTTGTTTTTTCGCCTAAATAAAAAACATAGGTCAGTAACATAGATAGATAGATAGACACGTATAGATGGGTAACTGATAAGATAAGTGAGCGCTCGTCGCATGTTTGCGACATTTACGCCGTAGGTAATTAAAATTGCACTTTGTTTGTTCACAATAACTCGTTGTTCTGCAAATTTACTAATTAAGTAATTTTTCCTTAATTTTTTCTCTTAATATAAGTCTGTTCGTTATACTTTGTAACACATTGTGGATAGCTATAATTGGTCATTGTTTAGTAATGTTAGCTATGTAATATATTTGTAAACGACTGTTGTTATCCCGAATAAATAAATAATAGAATAAAGTAACTTTACGGTACAAAGAGATAGGCTTGTTTAGTAAAATAACTGACTACTTACCATCTAAGGAAGAACCAAATGGCTATGAGGACGATTATTATGAACAGTAAAACGCTAAGCACTATTGTGGCTACCAGCAAGCCAATATCACGTTCAGAAATGATAATCTCAGCAGGTTCCAGATGATCTTCTAGAGATATTGTGCTTATCACACTAGCGATGGCTGCATTATTGTTTATGTCTCTGAAAATTAAATTAATTTTATTACTTGTAGAGCTAATTTAACAAAGGTTATTTAAACATTTTGTGGCTCCATATGCCACAACGCTGCGTATTAGAGGACTAGTATAGAAAATATTTTGAATATTTTATGAACTGAATACAAATGGAAAATATGCTAAAATACTTACTCTGTTAGACGGTCAACGACAACAGGTACACTATTATCCATGCCATAAGTATAAAGTAATAATGAAGCGCCAGTTGAGCTATCACGGTTATTTTTAGAAGATTCTGCTTCATTTTGATTTCTGTCTTCAGATACAACTACAGATTTCAAAACTTTAACTTCGTAGCCGACCGCTTCGCTCAGCTTCAACAGTAGAGCTCTTTCGTCGCCGAGGAAGGCATCTTTAACTGTCACTACAACAATATTGTTTAGGTCTAGTAGTTTTACCTGAAAATAATAAATGGTGTCATAAACAAGGCTCACTATTATCAAAACATCGTTTTACGACTTTACGGTATCCGTTTAATTTTTATGATATAAGTTTTAAACTAAGGTCAATGACGGCGGAAATATATCTTATAAACAACCTTATAAAGTTAAAAATTATGTGTTTTTTATTTATTATATTTATTATGAGCTGCAGTTTGTTAATTAACAAAACGTCTCCATCGTATGAAGTGAGGTTGCGTGTATTACTTGTACAGGATGTTGTCCCATCCGGTATGTTATTTTGCCTCCGAGCAATGTTTTTTGGCGGCTCCCGACTCTTACATTGATTTGTTACCGTGTAGGTTTATCAGCCACAGCCGAGATAAATTCTTAATAAAATGTTTGGGTATCAATTTACCGAGAAGCAAATTCGTTTTTCCTTAACGTTAAAATGGAATCTAGAGATTAAAGAATTTATATTTGGAAATGGAATTCGATTATCAAGTATGACTTATATTTTCTACCTACACAGAATATGCACGTTTTTTTTTAAACTGTCGGTCTGTAACTCCTATAATAAAGATGTCTTATAAGTCAAGTTATTTCTTACTTTAAGGGTCTTACTTTTCTGAGGTTCAGGATTGTTCTCATCCGACTCATAAAATATAACCTAACCAAATTTGAAAGGGACACAAGTTACACTTGAAAAAAGAACAGAAGTCACTTGAATTTATGTGTGTTATACCTATGCTTATCTTGCCAATAAAGTTTAGCTAACTCCTGTTAAATTGGGGTTATAATAGCAGTTGATAATACCTAAAGCCTATTTTACATAACAAAACTAGTGACATAAAATTAATGCATGCATTGTGGAAGTCAATATTTACACGGTGAAATTGTAGATGTAATTAAAAGTCGCAACATTAATTTAATTGGCTAAAATGCAACCTACCCTGTGTAACCTCTTTTGTCCTGCAGTGTTTGCGTATATATTATACTCAAATTGTGTTTGTTTATCAAATATCATATACAATACATAACATATTAGCTATATAAAGGTTGCCGAATAAATTAGGCATTTACATTAAAAAAGTCACATATACAGTACCCATAATTAAAACATTTTAAGGCACGCGTTTGACCAAAATCTCACCTGATGGTAAGTGATGATGAGGTCTATGGTAGAGCACGCTTACCTATGAGATAGGTACCTATTTACTATTGCTTTGAAGAGACCATAATACAATGTTTAGTTAAAATATGATTGTCCTCTAGGTAAGACTACAAACAAATAGACTAAATCTAGTCGAACGTCGAACCCTACAATAAATATCTCACAACTTACACACAACGTCATCTACTTCCAAACTAAGCAGAGCTTGTAATATGGGTACTAGAATAACTGATACTAATACATATATTATATATTTTTCTTTTGTAAATACATAATTATTATACATAGAAACACCCAGACTAAGACAAACCCTCATGTTCATGCACACAAAGATTTGTCTTAAGCGGGAATCGAACCCGCGTCCTCGGCGTCGCGTCGCACTACTCACTCCGCCATCCGGTCGTCAAAGTAAAAAACAATATAGTAACAATGACAGAGCGTACAACTAGGAACCTAGCCCCTATAAACATTATTAGTCAGACTACTAGTGCAAGAGTATTCAATAATATTATTTGTATTCTTGCGATACAATGTGAACGTCAATATTAATTTAGTTCGATTAGTGACACAGTCGAAATGGAGTGTGTTAAATTCAAGATCGTGATAGTAGTAGGGGAGGCCATGGTGTTAAACGTGAAACTACTTGAGCGCGTCAGATTATGATAGGCAGATTCCTTACATCATTGGGTAGGCACTTCCATCAAAAGCCACCCCTTTATATCTGGGGTACCAAAGATCTTAAAAGCGTCAGAATATTTATTTATTTATTTATTTCAAGCACACACATTGTTATTACAGGTTACAGACCCAATACAGCAATGTAGCAATACAAAATAAAACATTTGTCACAATTTAGGATAGCTAAGGTAATCGAGTGTCACCTTTTCAAACTCCGCCAAAGAACATAAACAAATATCGATACGAGGTGAAACCTCATTTAAAATTGTTAATGCCCTAACCGTAGGAGAAAACTTCTGTAAATTGGTGCGTGATGCCGGCACTTTAAACACCTTAGTTCTTGGCGCCTGCCGCAGTCTTGTATTTGGTACAAGCAAATTTAATGATTCCAATACCTGTGGGTTTCTCAATTTACCTCGGAACACTAAAAATATATATTTAGCCAAGGCTAGGTCTCGCCTTACTTCCAACTTATAGTATCCAACCATCCCTAGAACAAAGAGGGTTGGATACATAAGTGGATAGAAGGGATACACACCATGCTGTCTTAAGTAAAGATATCTAGCAAATTTATTCTGCATTTTCTCCACCATCAAACTATATTTAGTTTCATGGGGGTTCCAGATAATAGCACTTGTCTCTAACCTACTTCGAACTAATGCGTTATACAAAGACTTTACCGCGTTAATGTTCTGAAAGTCCCTTGTCTCTCGCATTATAAACCCCAAGTTCTGATAGGCCCTCTTACAAATATTAACAATATGCTGTCGAAATAAAAGTTCGGCAGAAAATAAGACACCAAGGTCTCGCACCATCGTGACTCGCGGAATAACCTCCCCTTCCATCTTGTATTCATACCGCAGTGGTTCCAAAGCTCGAGTATAAGACATTATGTTGCATTTTGAAACATTAAAAAATAATTTATTTTCAATGCTCCATTCTACAACATTGGTGATGTCTTTCTGTAGGCGTTCGCAGTCGTGCAAGTTATTTACTTTAAATAACAACTTCAAATCATCTGCAAACAGAAGGCAGTTTGCATGCTTGATCACTTCGGGCAGATCATTGATCATGATGAGGAACTCCAATGGGCCCAAATTACTACCTTGACTTACTCCTGTAAGAGTGGGATAAGGATTCGAAGTGTATCCCGCATACTCTACAAACTGCTGTCGGTCTCCCAAATAGTTGGAGAAAAAGGATAACAGATCAGGAGTAAATCCGGCAATTGCAAATTTCCTTAACAAGACGTCATTATCGACACTATCAAACGCCTTCTGGAAGTCAAAATAGGCTACATCCAGTTGCGCTCCAGCCTCAGAATCGAGCACCGGAGCAGCTTGGTTCATGAAGCACAATAAGTTGGAGTTTGTGCTGTAGCCCGCCCTGAACCCGTGCTGTGCGTCATTAAGCTGTACACTGACCTGTGATGTTATAGTAGAGCACAACGCCATCTCGAAAACCTTTGCGAATGTCGATAATACCGCAACAGGCCTGTATTCTTTCACGTCCGAACTTGAGGACCCCTTCGGGACTGGAATTACTCGTGTTAATTTCCAACCATCTGGATAAACCGTCTCATTTAGACAGATATTAAATAGGTGCATAAGAGGCCGAGCTAGTACCATTCGACAGTCTTTCTCGATATATGGGGGTATGCCATCTGGGCCCACCGATCGTTTGGGCTTAAGTCGTGCTATGGCAGATCTTACCTCGCTTAGAGTTAACTGTCCCACCTGAATACGCGTTCCACGTTCAGGTGTCGCCTGTGCTGCTGTTGCTGCATTTAAATGTGGTTTTATATCACCATAAACGGACTGAAAATAATTGGCAAATGCTTGGGCACACTCGCTCTCTATTACGGGCATACCGTCTTGAACAATGCGCGTTTTGCTACGTTTCGAGCATTTCCGTCTAATAAAACTCCAAAAACTAGAAGGTTCTTTTAAAAATTGCATTTCTATACGATTCTGGTAATTTTTGTAAGCAGAATTAACTTTGTTTTTAACTTGTGACCTAAAGTAAGAGAACTTATCATACGCATCACTAGATTTATGTTTTTTATAAGTTTTATGCCAATATGGCAAGATAGGTTATTTTCTAGCTTAAAAAAGTTTTAAAAAAATCTGATGATTTGAGTTAGCAGTTCAAGAGTTAAAAGATCAACTTGCAAATTTCTCAAATAACAAAAAAAAACACTATCGACTACAATAAGTGTTAAATCAAATTATCATAAACATTTTAAAATTCATGTAAGTATTTATAACTGTTTTGTATGAGTGATAGCTTTTATAAAAAAATACATATTTAAAAACCTGTGGATGCTTCCCCTACCACTTATATAAAAAAAATAGATCCCAACGAGACGCTCGAGTCATTTCAAAAAGGTATTCTATGCGTCCCTTGCTATAAGGGTAAGACCGTGAGGCACATATATTACAAAGGCGTGCAGATTATCTCCTACATCTGTAGGAGATAATCTCACATTTATTCATCAGTAGCGAATGGAATGGAAGCATAGATAGCAAGCAGAAATGGAAATTTGTCATCTTCTCAATATGAATGGCTAGCCATGGTGACTACATACTATTTTATTGTGCAAAGACGGTTTTATCTTGTAAATAATTACCCATTACAACAAAAAAATCTTTAACAGGTAATGTTACACAGAAGGTTTTTTTTTACTATTTGAAGTTTCGAAAGTACCTTGTAACCGTAGGATAATTTTCAAGAAACTATTTACCAATAATTTATTTTTTAGACACGGATCTTAATCGCGTAAATATTTTAAAGGCATAAATACCTTTTTTGCTCGACAGTTTTGATTAAATCACACACCGATCGTGGTCACGAACGGACATGCTCAGCGTCGTCTCCGAGAAGCGAGGGTTTTGTCAAAAAAGGTCACTTAGCAAAAAAAGTATTCATGCCTTTAAAAATATTTACGCGGTTAAGACCCGTGTCCACAATATATAATTATGTACAGAAATCATTATTTACCAATAGTTGTATTTCACCGGTAAGTCCTTTTCCATTCTGGTCTCTCGCTTTCACAATGAGTCTTTGATCGTTTTGCAGTTGTGCTCCACTTCTCACATGTACAGATCCTGTGGTAGGCTCCACAGCCAACACATCTTCGTCACTCAAATACATCAGCGCTGCATTCTCGCCTATATCTGCATCTGTTGCCTATAATAAGTATAATAACAAAATAAAGATCAATAACCTACATTTAATTATATTCATTTGTAACCAGGTAATTGCCATTATGTATGTATAATTAGCTATAGTAAGGCCAACCAGACGAGATAAAAAATGTAAACAAATGTTCAGGGGTTCAAAACATTTTTATTTGAATAAATTAATATTGTTGTGGATTGGGTTGAGGTAAAGAAACCAGGCGAAAAGGAAATAAATTATATTAAGAAAATAGGAAATAAACTAAAGAAACACTAGATAACTAAAAGACTGACAAGGAACTTATATTGTCAAAAACATAAAAAAAATATAACATAAATATATTAAAACTAAGTAATAACAGCAAAAATCAAAAATAAAACTAACAGAAACGGAATAATAACAACAAAAAACCAAGCAAATACGAAGACGAAAAAATATGTATCACTTCCAACGCAATCCAAACAGGAATGAACTTGATCACAAAATGGCAGACCAAATGTTGACAACTGCGGTACTGACTGCTTTCCTGTACCACGAAACACACAACGACAGCTGTTGTCGATCAATTGACGTCAACTGCGCGTACGAATGATAAGGACAGAGGTAATAATCCCTCGCTATCGCAATGTAACTCAGTAACGGTCCGTTTGTTTACATTCTTTATCTCGTCTCGTTGGCTATACTATATATATATATATATATATATATATTAGTTATTCTAGAAACCTATTTTCTGGGTCTAAAAGCCGTACGTTTTGGCTTATCTTTACACTTTTCTTCACACTACTACACTTTCAAATACCGACGAAAAGTAAGAGGAATTAATACCTTTGTGTATATGTCAAAGGCCCGGTCCGGCTGCTTCGTTAAGACTTTGTACTCCTATGTCCAGTATACCCATTACCCTGTGTAATTATGTTTTTATAGTACATATAATTACGTGATATACTGTTTAGTCTGTATAAATCTACATTTTTATTCAATTGATTATTTGTTAATTTATGTAATATATTGTAACATATTATGGTGTTCTTAAGAAACGCCAAGATTACCAATATAAATATACTCGCGTCGTTCGACATAAATAGACATAGTTATTCGGCTATACGCACTTAATATGCTGCTAACAAATGCTAATAATAATAAAAACAAAATATGACCTCGAAAAAAATTACAGAACATTTGAAATTTATTTACCTATACATTCAAAGTTTACTAATTAGGTTCTTTGTGTAATGGAGATTTCAGATTCTTAGTTAAATTTCAACATCATTAGCGATTTATAATTAGCTATCATATCAACGTTATTAAGTATAACAAAAATCACGTTGAAAATGTTTAAGTAAACAGCATCCTTGTCATTAATAACGTTGGGTTAGGCGGCGATGAGTCACTCCAGCAGGACACTCTGTTTAATGTTCAAAGATAAAACTCTTTTCCAACATGAATCATGTTCCAACGTGGGAACTTGAAATATAAACGCAAGCAGTGGAGTTTACGACTGTCGTCGTTTATGTTGGAGATATACGATATATTTGCATAACAATCCTTAACCTACCTGTAACTCAGCCAAGGCTCGGGGTAATATTCTTTCTTCGAGTTCTCCAATGGGATATCCGACAGCGATTGGCTCAAGTTCTTTCCCGACGAAAATTGGAGCGTTGTCATTTATGTCGTTCACTATTAGGTTTACTAGACTTCTTCTAGCGTTGTATGGAATCGATTCTGTGAGAATCCATTTATTGGAACCGTAGTCATAAGGACCGAGCAAATCTGTTCTTAGAGAGCGTTTCGTGCGAGCAGCGTTATCATTTGCGCAATGTAATACTAGTTCCACTTGCACTTGAGAGAGAGCCATGAAGGCTATTGACTCATGTTCTCGGTCGATCGATCTTGCGTGGAGTCCGTTTGAGTCAACGTACAGCCAGTTCTGGTCAAGAGGCCAGCGGTTCGTAAGAGTGAAGTAGCAACCAGGGAACTGATTGTTGTTAAGTGTTACCAAGTTAAGATGAGACTGTTCCTCGTCTCTGTTTAATATAATAAGTGGTGGAACCACGATCTCGTCATCTCCACAAATTGTAACAGCTTTGACTGTCAAATATACCTGTGAAATAAATTGATTCTCAAACGTAGCACATAATTCGTGTGGGCGATTCGATCTAAAGTTTTGGCTTGGTGATAAATAAAGTTTATTGTTTGGTTTTGTCTATAAAGGAATTGGGTCTATAATTTATTGTTATTATGTAAGATTAATAATATAATAATATTATATGTTATCTGTTTAAATCGATTCATAACAAAACCCACGTTAAGGGGGGCCCGTGTGATAGGGGGTGCCAAGAGGCGCATATGTTAACCACTTGACCAACAAGGCAATGAACAATCCAAAGTAAAAAGTATGTCCTTCAAATTAATATAAGATAAAAGTTCAAATATTCAAGTAGTAAGTTGATGGGATACTAATATAGAGAGATTTATACCGTAGCCTTTCCCTGCGCTCGTGTAATAACCGTGGTAGCAATAACTGTGAAGGTGTACACCCCGCTGTTGGCTGCAGCAGACAGGTGCAATTCTCCCTCATTGTTGATAGAAACACGAGCTAGAAGATGAGCTGCAACAACGTAAACGGTAATATCAAACTCAGACTGTAAAATGTCACTGTTTCTTTGTCTACTTTAAAGTCACATATTTTAAAAATCAGGTTAAAACTAAATATTTTTGCAAACTCTTAAAGGTTTTTTTAGTAGTACTCGGTTAGGTTTGAAGCTAGTCAGATATAAATTAACTAGAATTAAATATCTTTATGGTCGTTACGCTCAAAGCAAATAAATGAAATGAAGAATATATTTAAGCTTCTCACTTTACCTTAGTTAGTGTTTTTCGTGCAACCTAACCAAAACGTGAAATTCCATTTAATCTTAAAAGGTGATTTATATTGTAACTTTAATCCTCCCGTGCTGCTAAGTGAAAATAGAATAGAATTTAACTTAGTCTTTACTCCTGATAAAGAACAACAAACACTTGGAAAGTAAAATTGCTTTTAAAGAATTTTAGGCGCTCCAACATTAACCGCCTGTAGGCGTTATCTGCTTCTTTTGATTTTTTGGCGATTTTCGAACAAGCTTCACAACACGGCTCCGACTACGCAGTGCGTCGATTAAATTAGCCTATGCCATAGAAATCTTAATAACTAGTCAATAGAAATGCTATCGACTATCTTTTAACACTGGGACGCATGTCGCCGGTTTTCAAATACCACTTTTTGTATTCCTGCAAACAAAATTATTCTTTTTGGCGATGACATTAAGACGACAATTCCTCAACTCGCACTTGTGTTCGATTAGACAAATGCGCTTGTATTCCTGCAAACAAAATTATTCTTTTTGCGATGACATTAAGACGACAATTCCTCAACTCGCACTTGTGTTTGACTTGACAGATGCGCGGCGACAAGGTCACGCGTCTTTGACATTTCTATTGCCTTATTATTAAGATTTCTATGGCCTATGCTATCCAGGCTATGTCTCTACAAAATTTCATTAAAATTGATCCAGTACTTTTTGTGTGACAGAGTAACGAGCACATTCACCCATATTCATAAACTTTTGCATTTATTGTATAGTAGAATATTATTTTTTTTCATGTCATTAATAAAATATTTTTACAGGAAATCCGGGTCTTCTCAGTGTTAGACATGTGAAGTAACATTATCATTTGTTATCGTAACGTTTTTGATTTAAATCTTAATTTTAATCTCGTGCTATCGTGACTGAGATGATCTTATCTGTTAGTTGTTGGTTGTAAAGTGAAAATATTTTTTTAACTTCAAATAACGAGTAATCTAAATATTAAGCAGAATGCGAAGCAGTGGCTACTACTGTTTTCGTCACATCAACTGTAAATATATTTAGGCCCAGTTCCAGAAGCGACAGATAAACCCTATTGGTAGGAAACGAATGTAACTCAAAAGCTGTGTTCTATTTTAAGAATACCTAACATTTTTGGCCCGCACTCTAATTATGACTGATGATGATTTTGATTGAATTACATTAATATAACAATTTTTCGTTCAAATTTTGATACATGAACAAAACACTCAGAAATCAACTGTAAAAATGTGTTATTGGGTGAATAAAACTTATCCGGCATTGGTGAATTGGGCGGGCTATAATTGCAAAGTACGTCTCGATAAATTGGATACAGCTTGGAATCAATTTAATCAATTTTATTTTCAAACATTTTAGTATTATACGAACTACTCCAAATAACTGCATTTTACAATTTGGGCCTCTGTTAATATTTTATTACAAAGTTAGTCGCTATAGTTTTCCTTAAAAGTTCATTATATACAACCATGTTTTTTAAGATTTGCGAGTTTAGCTTTTAAATTGCTCGCGAACAGTTGTCTAAATTAAAAAAAATATCTATTTAACCCCTTTATGTTTTTTAAAAACCTATCTAACGATACCCATATGGGGAAGTTGACGGAAAATAAAATGTCCCTTGTAGGTACTACATAATCTTAAAAACGGGATAACAATGGGCGTAAGCATATTACAGTTTCTCACCAGCTCTTCCCATGATGTAATACCCATCGAGCTGGTACTTGGATTGATTTTAATTAAAATCTCTTAGTTAAATAAAAGTCAATCTAAGCTCATTTGATTCAAATAATTTGAATGCAATTAGTATTATAATTTCATTAGTTAAGTTTTAATATACTTTACTTTTATATACTTTGTATTTTGATGTTTGTTTTGACGTGTTCAAGTGCCCTTTGGGCCCATGGAAATAAATGATTTGTTTTTTGATTTCTAATTACTTTTGGTATCGAGGAACATAGTTAACACATTTTACAAATCACAAATGCTTGACGAAATCAGATCAGCCATGAATTCGGTTTAAAAGTCGATAGTTACCATCTACCACATCTAGAGAATACGCAACTGCTTCGTCATTGTCTGCGGTGGCCAGCACTCGTCCTATGAGGCCTGTTTGCACAATCTCCACACTGAGGATGTATGATGAAGAGCTGAACGTCACTGAAGGTAAAACAGGCACATCTGTGAAAAAGAAATAGTATTGTATTATTATTATACCTAGATAAGTTAAGGTTCTCTTTTTTCGTACTTATTTTCTTTCTAAATTTTAAGGATTATGGGCAATACAGCTAACAATAGTTAGGTTTCAACAAAGTGTGCAGAAGTCGTAAGTAAGATGAATACAGCTATAACGAAAAATTTGTGACTCACAAATTATGCTACCGATGTTTAAAATGTTTCAAGCGCCACCCGTAGCAAAAAGACCACAAGAAAGGTTTGTAGTTTGTAGCAGTGTAAAATGCAAAATTTAGAATGCATTCTATAGGCAATCGTCCAAAGGATTTAGATACGTTGAGTCGACATAAAATGTTGCTCGCTGTCAACTAATTTTATGTTTTCAGAATTAATAAAGCCGATACTTTATCATAAATAGAACCTACTTATACAAACCCCATCACATCAAGAGTCCTAATTCAAGAGCAAGGCTGTTTCATATAGGTAAAAAACTATGATAAAGTAATGCTATTATCATCAATGGAAAATGTATGGTAGATGAACAAAAAATGAGAGTAGGTTATTAGTGTTATCAAAATTCAGAACAAATAAAAGATTAAAATGCTTTTTAAAAATCAAAAAATGAAACGAAGAAAGAAAAGGAAGTGTATAATAATTGCAAAAATCTAAACAGGACATGACAGATTGAAAAATAAATTTACGGTAAACTTGAAATAATTTCTTTTAAAAGTATTATTTTTGTATTTCATTGATTTCAATGATTTCAATTGATTTCAATCAAATCTGCCGACATGTAGTGTGCGATGTGAATTTGTCTTTTGAATAGTGTTTTGTTTTAACATACTTGATAATTCTATTTTAGTATATTCTATTGCTTATCTAAATATGTTTATAGTTAAAAGCACGAGTGTTAGTACACATAGGTATATTTTAGTGGCAGTTCATCAGATTTTTGCGATAAGCTGTATCATTTAGTTTTGTCGAAGCTTATTATTTTAATTCAAATGAGAACAAAGACTGTTATCCCTGCAAAAAACAAGCATTGTTCGTGTTGTATTATAGTGGGTTGAGTTGTTTAGTACTTTTGCATTACTATGTATTGAAATATACTATTTCAGCGAAAAGTAGCCATTAAAGCAACTAACTGACGGTACAGAATTTTCAAACAATCTCTGTTTGGGTCAATAGTCATTTTGCTTCCGAATGTTGTACCATTAATATGCGGTAATAATGAAATAGTGAAGACTTAAAATTAAGACAAACATATAATTATGTTTACATGTTATTGCTTTATAGGTATAAGATGACAAATCTTGCAATGTTAATCGCAGCCATATCTTCAAATCATCAAACGAAATGTTTTAGCTAATTTTATAACTATTAATAAATACCTGTATGCACCACGGTAAGCAGAAGTACAGCTGTTGCTCCAGATGCATGCATTTCAAGAACTACTTGAGTGACGTCATCAGGCAGAGTCAATGACCCAGATCTCTGCACTGACACCACACCATCCGATATGCTTGCCACGAACAAGCTGGCATATTCTAGAACAATGCAAGATTATACATAGACTAATATTCTTTTAATTTCTGGACTTTTACATAGTTATTGATAACCATATTATCAATAACTATGTTATCTCAATCAGTACGGATATTTATGAAGAGTAAATGTAGAAAACGATGAAATCTGGAAGCTCTTAATCCAAAGTATTACGAAATGCAAGATATCGTACTGAATTTGATATTTTTAAAGTGAAGAGACTGGAGTAACAATTTTCATCAAAAAAAATATATTTAATAAATAAACATTATACATAGGTGAATATAAAATAGATCAATAATTATTAATACACCCAATTTCAAAACAAAATAACGGACTAATTTGAAATAAAGTTTATACTTTGTAAATAGTTATGCCACTAACCTCCATGTAATTGTATATTAACTCCATCGCTATTGGATATTGAAATCAACTCATGCTGGACGGTATTGAGTTGAAAAATTCCTTCATAAACAAGCTTTCCGAATGACACATCGTCTCCAGTCTGCAAATCTGTTGAAAAAACAAATAAAACTCAGAAATCTAAAAAAAAATATCGTCTTTTTTTAAGACTACTAAGCTTAAACACTAAATAGATTTAAATGTATCAATAATAACGAAAACCACAGTATTAGCTGAAAAAAAAATAGTATTATAATATTTTTATCAACAGAATTCCTTATCCTTCAAGACAATAACAAGAAATAAAAGGATTAATCAAAAATATTATCTGCACTTTTCAGATATCTAATCAAAGATGTAATGATAAATAAAATTTTGAAATGATTTTCCATTCGTCGACTGATAAATCTTTGTTTTAGTTTTAAATAGATTTTTTTATAAATTCTTTGTCATTATTATTTCTAATAAACCTCAGAATTCTGCATAAAAAATAAAATTTTATTTGAAACTAAAACTTTAATAATTATATTTGAAACTTAACCATCTTCCAAAGATATGACAACAGTAGACCTCGCTGTGACACTGCCCGTTCGCTGCGCAGTTATAACGAAGACGAGCTTTCGGTTGTTTGCCAACACTGCAGCCGGGATAGCATTCGGAACCGACAACGTCACTGTATTTGCAGACTGCGACACTCTGAACCATTGCGATTGTTCTGAAAGGTGTGATTGATTAAGAGAAACCGACGATCTTTCGAATTATGCGATTCAACGTTCAACGTGCCAATTACCCTATTAGAATCGAAGATATGGCACAATCGACCATCTAAATACTGACCTCCTTCTAGACTAAATACGACGGCATCATCGTAGCCTTCTGTGAGGGTGATAATGGAGGTCACGCTTAGTCCGTCAGCTGTCGTATAGGATCCTGTATAATACGGGGCATTAAACACCAGCTGAGGTCGTTGGCTATCTTCAACAATTGCTTCGAGCACTATGGTGGCGTGTGCAGCGAGGGCATTGGGCGCTGTCGCTCGTATTTGCAGGCTTATTATACGGTTTGCTGGTATGGCTTGATCCGGGATTGCGGTAGGTAACGTTAGCCTTACGACGCCTGCTCCATCCGAGGATAGAACAAAGTGGCTGGACAGATCTGGAAACAGTGGAGACCAAATATAATATGTGTCTTTCAAGATCATAATAGTAGCACATAAACGAGTCGTTACCTCCGTGCAAGCTGAACACGACGTCTTGCGTGTAGCCTTCGCTAAGAGCTACCGTCGGTAATACTATCTGTGTGGCGTCTACAGATCCAACGTATGTAATTTGACCAAAACCAAGAAATGTGTTGATCGTGTCTTCTGGAAATACAAACACGAAAGTAATAAATTTTTCAAGCTACGTTAAATAAGGTTCAAACAATTTTTGTAATGTCGGTTCGATTGGATATTAACACGCGTATATTAGCTTCACCTGTATGTATGTAAGTATGTATGTATGTATGTATGTATGTATTTATGTATGTAACCGACTCCTTTGGACTCGATTTTGACCCACTTTTAACGGACAGATTTCATTAAAATTTTGCACACCTGTCAAAGATCGATGACAATGCAATAACTCGATAAAAAAAAATTAAAAAAATTTAAAACATTTTTTTTTTTTAAAACCAGACTTTAAAGTAGAAAATAAATAATAGTTTAAAAACTAAAAAAACATGCTTCTAAAGTACTTCTAACTAAAAAGTGAAAAATAATTTCTAATTTAAGCTGAAACAAGCGTGGGGCGCTCTGTGCCATATTTTTTGTCTATCGAGCAACCCACGCTTGTTTCAGCTTATATTAGGAATTATTTTTCACATTTTAGTTAGAAGTACTTTTAAAGCGTGTTTTTTTAGTTTTTTAATCTATTATTTAATTTTTAATGTCGTCACAAGCAAAGACCGCAAGCTCAGAATGTATTATAAGAATATCATCATTACGTCTGTAAACTTACCGTCACCCAGAGATATGACAACAGTAGACCTCGCTGTGACACTGCCCGTTCGCTGCGCAGTTATAACGAAGACGAGCTTTCGGTTGTTTGCCAACACTGCAGCCGGGATAGCATTCGGAACCGACAACGTCACTGTATTTGCAGACTGCGACACTCTGAACCATTGCGATTGTTCTGAAAGGTGTGATTGATTAAGAGAAACCGACGATCTTTCGAATTATGCGATTCAACGTTCAACGTGCCAATTACCCTATTAGAATCGAAGATATGGCACAATCGACCATCTAAATACTGACCTCCTTCTAGACTAAATACGACGGCATCATCGTAGCCTTCTGTGAGGGTGATAATGGAGGTCACGCTTAGTCCGTCAGCTGTCGTATAGGATCCTGTATAATACGGGGCATTAAACACCAGCTGAGGTCGTTGGCTATCTTCAACAATTGCTTCGAGCACTATGGTGGCGTGTGCAGCGAGGGCATTGGGCGCTGTCGCTCGTATTTGCAGGCTTATTATACGGTTTGCTGGTATGGCTTGATCCGGGATTGCGGTAGGTAACGTTAACCTTACGACGCCTGCTCCATCCGAGGATAGAACAAAGTGGCTGGACAGATCTGGAAACAGTGGAGACCAAATATAATATGTGTTTTTCAAGATCATAATAGTAGCACATAAACGAGTCGTTACCTCCGTGCAAGCTGAACACGACGTCTTGCGTGTAGCCTTCGCTAAGAGCTACCGTCGGTAATACTATCTGTGTAGCGTCTACAGATCCAACGTATGTAATTTGACCAAAACCAAGGAATGTGTTGATCGTGTCTTCTGGAAATACAAACAAGAAAGTAATAAATTTTAAAGCTACGTTAAATAAGGTTCAAACAATTTTTGTAATGTCGGTTCGATTGGATATTAACACGCGTATATTAGCTTCACCTGTATGTATGTATGTATGTATGTATGTATGTATGTATGTATGTATGTATGTATTTATGTATGTAACCGACTCCTTTGGACTCGATTTTGACCCACTTTAAACGGACAGATTTCATTAAAATTTTGCACACCTGTCAAAAATCGATGACAATGCAATATTTCGATAAAAAAAAATAAAAACATAAAAAAAAAAAAACCAAACTAAAGTAGAAAATAAATAAAGTTTTTTAAACTATTATTTAGTTAAATGTCGTCACAAGCAAAGACCGCAAGCTCAGAATGTATTATAAGAATATCATCATTACGTCTGTAAACTTACCGTCACCCAGAGATATGACAACAGTAGACCTCGCTGTGACACTGCCCGTTCGCTGCGCAGTTATAACGAAGACGAGCTTTCGGTTGTTTGCCAACACTGCAGCCGGGATAGCATTCGGAACCGACAACGTCACTGTATTTGCAGACTGCGACACTCTGAACCATTGCGATTGTTCTGAAAGGTGCGATTGATTAAGAGAAACCGACGATCTTTCGAATTATGCGATTCAACGTTCAACGTGCCAATTATCCTATTAGAATCGAAGATATGGCACAATCGACCATCTAAATACTGACCTCCTTCTAGACTAAATACGACGGCATCATCGTAGCCTTCTGCGAGGGTGATAGGGGAGGTCACGCTTAGTCCGTCAGCTGTCATGTAGGATCCTGTATAATACGGGGCATTAAACACCAGCTGAGGTCGTTGGCTATCTTCAACAATTGCTTCGAGCACTATGGTGGCGTGTGCAGCGAGGGCATTGGGCGCTGTCGCTCGTATTTGCAGGCTTATTATATGGTTTGCTGGTATGGCTTGATCCGGGATTGCGGTAGGTAACGTTAGCCTTACGACACCTGCTCCATCCGAGGATAGAACAAAGTGGCTGGACAGATCTGGAAACAGTGGAGACCAAATATAATATGTGTCTTTCATGATCATAATAGTAGCACATAAACGAGTCGTTACCTCCGTGCAAGCTGAACACGACGTCTTGCGTGTAGCCTTCGCTAAGAGCTACCGTCGGTAATACTATCTGTGTGGCGTCTACAGATCCAACGTATGTAATTTGACCAAAACCAAGGAATGTGTTGATCGTGTCTTCTGGAAATACAAACAAGAAAGTAATAAATTTTAAAGCTACGTTAAATAAGGTTCAAACAATTTTTGTAATGTCGGTTCGATTGGATATTAACACGCGTATATTAGCTTCACCTGAATGTATGTAAGTATGTATGTATGTATGTATGTATGTATGTATGTATGTATGTATTTATGTATGTAACCGACTCCTTTGGACTCGATTTTGACCCACTTTAAACGGACAGATTTCATTAAAATTTTGCACACCTGTCAAAAATCGATGACAATGCAATATTTCGATAAAAAAAATAAAAACATTAAAAAAAAAAAACCAAACTAAAGTAGAAAATAAATAAAGTTTTTTAAACTATTATTTAGTTTTAAATGTCGTCACAAGCAAAGACCGCAAGCTCAGAATGTATTATAAGAATATCATCATTACGTCTGTAAACTTACCGTCACCCAGAGATATGACAACAGTAGACCTCGCTGTGACACTGCCCGTTCGCTGCGCAGTTATAACGAAGACGAGCTTTCGGTTGTTTGCCAACACTGCAGCCGGGATAGCATTCGGAACCGACAACGTCACTGTATTTGCAGACTGCGACACTCTGAACCATTGCGATTGTTCTGAAAGGTGCGATTGATTAAGAGAAACCGACGATCTTTCGAATTATGCGATTCAACGTTCAACGTGCCAATTATCCTATTAGAATCGAAGATATGGCACAATCGACCATCTAAATACTGACCTCCTTCTAGACTAAATACGACGGCATCATCGTAGCCTTCTGCGAGGGTGATAGGGGAGGTCACGCTTAGTCCGTCAGCTGTCGTGTAGGATCCTGTATAATACGGGGCATTAAACACCAGCTGAGGTCGTTGGCTATCTTCAACAATTGCTTCGAGCACTATGGTGGCGTGTGCAGCGAGGGCATTGGGCGCTGTCGCTCGTATTTGCAGGCTTATTATACGGTTTGCTGGTATGGCTTGATCCGGGATTGCGGTAGGTAACGTTAGCCTTACGACACCTGCTCCATCCGAGGATAGAACAAAGTGGCTGGACAGATCTGGAAACAGTGGAGACCAAATATAATATGTGTCTTTCATGATCATAATAGTAGCACATAAACGAGTCGTTACCTCCGTGCAAGCTGAACACGACGTCTTGCGTGTAGCCTTCGCTAAGAGCTACCGTCGGTAATACTATCTGTGTGGCGTCTACAGATCCAACGTATGTAATTTGACCAAAACCAAGGAATGTGTTGATCGTGTCTTCTGGAAATACAAACAAGAAAGTAATAAATTTTAAAGCTACGTTAAATAAGGTTCAAACAATTTTTGTAATGTCGGTTCGATTGGATATTAACACGCGTATATTAGCTTCACCTGTATGTATGTAAGTATGTATGTATGTATGTATGTATGTATTTATGTATGTAACCGACTCCTTTGGACTCGATTTTGACCCACTTTAAACGGACAGATTTCATTAAAATTTTGCACACCTGTCAAAGATCGATGACAATGCAATAACTCGATAAAAAAAATTAAAAAAATTTAAAACATTTTTTTTTTTTTAAAACCAGACTTTAAAGTAGAAAATAAATAATAGTTTAAAAACTAAAAAAACATGCTTCTAAAGTACTTCTAACTAAAAAGTGAAAAATAATTTCTAATTTAAGCTGAAACAAGCGTGGGGCGCTCTGTGCCATATTTTTTGTCTATCGAGCAACCCACGCTTATATTAGGAATTATTTTTCACATTTTAGTTAGAAGTACTTTTAAAGCGTGTTTTTTTAGTTTTTTAAACTATTATTTAGTTTTAAATGTCGTCACAAGCAAAGACCGCAAGCTCAGAATGTATTATAAGAATATCATCATTACGTCTGTAAACTTACCGTCACCCAGAGATATGACAACAGTAGACCTCGCTGTGACACTGCCCGTTCGCTGCGCAGTTATAACGAAGACGAGCTTTCGGTTGTTTGCCAACACTGCAGCCGGGATAGCATTCGGAACCGACAACGTCACTGTATTTGCAGACTGCGACACTCTGAACCATTGCGATTGTTCTGAAAGGTGTGATTGATTAAGAGAAACCGACGATCTTTCGAATTATGCGATTCAACGTTCAACGTGCCAATTACCCTATTAGAATCGAAGATATGGCACAATCGACCATCTAAATACTGACCTCCTTCTAGACTAAATACGACGGCATCATCGTAGCCTTCTGCGAGGGTGATAATGGAGGTCACGCTTAGTCCGTCAGCTGTCGTATAGGATCCTGTATAATACGGGGCATTAAACACCAGCTGAGGTCGTTGGCTATCTTCAACAATTGCTTCGAGCACTATGGTGGCGTGTGCAGCGAGGGCATTGGGCGCTGTCGCTCGTATTTGCAGGCTTATTATACGGTTTGCTGGTATGGCTTGATCCGGGATTGCGGTAGGTAACGTTAACCTTACGACGCCTGCTCCATCCGAGGATAGAACAAAGTGGCTGGACAGATCTGGAAACAGTGGAGACCAAATATAATATGTGTTTTTCAAGATCATAATAGTAGCACATAAACGAGTCGTTACCTCCGTGCAAGCTGAACACGACGTCTTGCGTGTAGCCTTCGCTAAGAGCTACCGTCGGTAATACTATCTGTGTAGCGTCTACAGATCCAACGTATGTAATTTGACCAAAACCAAGGAATGTGTTGATCGTGTCTTCTGGAAATACAAACAAGAAAGTAATAAATTTTAAAGCTACGTTAAATAAGGTTCAAACAATTTTTGTAATGTCGGTTCGATTGGATATTAACACGCGTATATTAGCTTCACCTGTATGTATGTATGTGTGTATGTATGTATGTATGTATGCATGTATGTATTTATGTATGTAACCGACTCCTTTGGACTCGATTTTGACCCACTTTAAACGGACAGATTTCATTAAAATTTTGCACACCTGTCAAAAATCGATGACAATGCAATAACTCGATAAAAAAAAATAAAAACATTAAAAAAAAAAAACCAAACTAAAGTAGAAAATAAATAAAGTTTTTTAAACTATTATTTAGTTTTAAATGTCGTCACAAGCAAAGACCGCAAGCTCAGAATGTATTATAAGAATATCATCATTACGTCTGTAAACTTACCGTCACCCAGAGATATGACAACAGTAGACCTCGCTGTGACACTGCCCGTTCGCTGCGCAGTTATAACGAAGACGAGCTTTCGGTTGTTTGCCAACACTGCAGCCGGGATAGCATTCGGAACCGACAACGTCACTGTATTTGCAGACTGCAACACTCTGAACCATTGCGATTGTTCTGAAAGGTGCGATTGATTAAGAGAAACCGACGATCTTTCGAATTATGCGATTCAACGTTCAACGTGCCAATTATCCTATTAGAATCGAAGATATGGCACAATCGACCATCTAAATACTGACCTCCTTCTAGACTAAATACGACGGCATCATCGTAGCCTTCTGCGAGGGTGATAGGGGAGGTCACGCTTAGTCCGTCAGCTGTCGTGTAGGATCCTGTATAATACGGGGCATTAAACACCAGCTGAGGTCGTTGGCTATCTTCAACAATTGCTTCGAGCACTATGGTGGCGTGTGCAGCGAGGGCATTGGGCGCTGTCGCTCGTATTTGCAGGCTTATTATACGGTTTGCTGGTATGGCTTGATCCGGGATTGCGGTAGGTAACGTTAACCTTACGACACCTGCTCCATCCGAGGATAGAACAAAGTGGCTGGACAGATCTGGAAACAGTGGAGACCAAATATAATATGTGTCTTTCATGATCATAATAGTAGCACATAAACGAGTCGTTACCTCCGTGCAAGCTGAACACGACGTCTTGCGTGTAGCCTTCGCTAAGAGCTACCGTCGGTAATACTATCTGTGTGGCGTCTACAGATCCAACGTATGTAATTTGACCAAAACCAAGGAATGTGTTGATCGTGTCTTCTGGAAATACAAACAAGAAAGTAATAAATTTTAAAGCTACGTTAAATAAGGTTCAAACAATTTTTGTAATGTCGGTTCGATTGGATATTAACACGCGTATATTAGCTTCACCTGTATGTATGTAAGTATGTATGTATGTATGTATGTATGTATGTATGTATGTATTTATGTATGTAACCGACTCCTTTGGACTCGATTTTGACCCACTTTAAACGGACAGATTTCATTAAAATTTTGCACACCTGTCAAAAATCGATGACAATGCAATATTTCGATAAAAAAAATAAAAACATTAAAAAAAAAAAACCAAACTAAAGTAGAAAATAAATAAAGTTTTTTAAACTATTATTTAGTTTTAAATGTCGTCACAAGCAAAGACCGCAAGCTCAGAATGTATTATAAGAATATCATCATTACGTCTGTAAACTTACCGTCACCCAGAGATATGACAACAGTAGACCTCGCTGTGACACTGCCCGTTCGCTGCGCAGTTATAACGAAGACGAGCTTTCGGTTGTTTGCCAACACTGCAGCCGGGATAGCATTCGGAACCGACAACGTCACTGTATTTGCAGACTGCGACACTCTGAACCATTGCGATTGTTCTGAAAGGTGCGATTGATTAAGAGAAACCGACGATCTTTCGAATTATGCGATTCAACGTTCAACGTGCCAATTATCCTATTAGAATCGAAGATATGGCACAATCGACCATCTAAATACTGACCTCCTTCTAGACTAAATACGACGGCATCATCGTAGCCTTCTGCGAGGGTGATAGGGGAGGTCACGCTTAGTCCGTCAGCTGTCGTGTAGGATCCTGTATAATACGGGGCATTAAACACCAGCTGAGGTCGTTGGCTATCTTCAACAATTGCTTCGAGCACTATGGTGGCGTGTGCAGCGAGGGCATTGGGCGCTGTCGCTCGTATTTGCAGGCTTATTATACGGTTTGCTGGTATGGCTTGATCCGGGATTGCGGTAGGTAACGTTAGCCTTACGACACCTGCTCCATCCGAGGATAGAACAAAGTGGCTGGACAGATCTGGAAACAGTGGAGACCAAATATAATATGTGTCTTTCATGATCATAATAGTAGCACATAAACGAGTCGTTACCTCCGTGCAAGCTGAACACGACGTCTTGCGTGTAGCCTTCGCTAAGAGCTACCGTCGGTAATACTATCTGTGTGGCGTCTACAGATCCAACGTATGTAATTTGACCAAAACCAAGGAATGTGTTGATCGTGTCTTCTGGAAATACAAACAAGAAAGTAATAAATTTTAAAGCTACGTTAAATAAGGTTCAAACAATTTTTGTAATGTCGGTTCGATTGGATATTAACACGCGTATATTAGCTTCACCTGTATGTATGTAAGTATGTATGTATGTATGTATGTATGTATGTATGTATTTATGTATGTAACCGACTCCTTTGGACTCGATTTTGACCCACTTTAAACGGACAGATTTCATTAAAATTTTGCACACCTGTCAAAGATCGATGACAATGCAATAACTCGATAAAAAAAATTAAAAAAATTTAAAACATTTTTTTTTTTTTAAAACCAGACTTTAAAGTAGAAAATAAATAATAGTTTAAAAACTAAAAAAACATGCTTCTAAAGTACTTCTAACTAAAAAGTGAAAAATAATTTCTAATTTAAGCTGAAACAAGCGTGGGGCGCTCTGTGCCATATTTTTTGTCTATCGAGCAACCCACGCTTATATTAGGAATTATTTTTCACATTTTAGTTAGAAGTACTTTTAAAGCGTGTTTTTTTAGTTTTTTAAACTATTATTTAGTTTTAAATGTCGTCACAAGCAAAGACCGCAAGCTCAGAATGTATTATAAGAATATCATCATTACGTCTGTAAACTTACCGTCACCCAGAGATATGACAACAGTAGACCTCGCTGTGACACTGCCCGTTCGCTGCGCAGTTATAACGAAGACGAGCTTTCGGTTGTTTGCCAACACTGCAGCCGGGATAGCATTCGGAACCGACAACGTCACTGTATTTGCAGACTGCGACACTCTGAACCATTGCGATTGTTCTGAAAGGTGTGATTGATTAAGAGAAACCGACGATCTTTCGAATTATGCGATTCAACGTTCAACGTGCCAATTACCCTATTAGAATCGAAGATATGGCACAATCGACCATCTAAATACTGACCTCCTTCTAGACTAAATACGACGGCATCATCGTAGCCTTCTGCGAGGGTGATAATGGAGGTCACGCTTAGTCCGTCAGCTGTCGTATAGGATCCTGTATAATACGGGGCATTAAACACCAGCTGAGGTCGTTGGCTATCTTCAACAATTGCTTCGAGCACTATGGTGGCGTGTGCAGCGAGGGCATTGGGCGCTGTCGCTCGTATTTGCAGGCTTATTATACGGTTTGCTGGTATGGCTTGATCCGGGATTGCGGTAGGTAACGTTAACCTTACGACGCCTGCTCCATCCGAGGATAGAACAAAGTGGCTGGACAGATCTGGAAACAGTGGAGACCAAATATAATATGTGTTTTTCAAGATCATAATAGTAGCACATAAACGAGTCGTTACCTCCGTGCAAGCTGAACACGACGTCTTGCGTGTAGCCTTCGCTAAGAGCTACCGTCGGTAATACTATCTGTGTAGCGTCTACAGATCCAACGTATGTAATTTGACCAAAACCAAGGAATGTGTTGATCGTGTCTTCTGGAAATACAAACAAGAAAGTAATAAATTTTAAAGCTACGTTAAATAAGGTTCAAACAATTTTTGTAATGTCGGTTCGATTGGATATTAACACGCGTATATTAGCTTCACCTGTATGTATGTATGTGTGTATGTATGTATGTATGTATGCATGTATGTATTTATGTATGTAACCGACTCCTTTGGACTCGATTTTGACCCACTTTAAACGGACAGATTTCATTAAAATTTTGCACACCTGTCAAAAATCGATGACAATGCAATAACTCGATAAAAAAAAATAAAAACATTAAAAAAAAAAAACCAAACTAAAGTAGAAAATAAATAAAGTTTTTTAAACTATTATTTAGTTTTAAATGTCGTCACAAGCAAAGACCGCAAGCTCAGAATGTATTATAAGAATATCATCATTACGTCTGTAAACTTACCGTCACCCAGAGATATGACAACAGTAGACCTCGCTGTGACACTGCCCGTTCGCTGCGCAGTTATAACGAAGACGAGCTTTCGGTTGTTTGCCAACACTGCAGCCGGGATAGCATTCGGAACCGACAACGTCACTGTATTTGCAGACTGCAACACTCTGAACCATTGCGATTGTTCTGAAAGGTGCGATTGATTAAGAGAAACCGACGATCTTTCGAATTATGCGATTCAACGTTCAACGTGCCAATTATCCTATTAGAATCGAAGATATGGCACAATCGACCATCTAAATACTGACCTCCTTCTAGACTAAATACGACGGCATCATCGTAGCCTTCTGCGAGGGTGATAGGGGAGGTCACGCTTAGTCCGTCAGCTGTCGTGTAGGATCCTGTATAATACGGGGCATTAAACACCAGCTGAGGTCGTTGGCTATCTTCAACAATTGCTTCGAGCACTATGGTGGCGTGTGCAGCGAGGGCATTGGGCGCTGTCGCTCGTATTTGCAGGCTTATTATACGGTTTGCTGGTATGGCTTGATCCGGGATTGCGGTAGGTAACGTTAACCTTACGACACCTGCTCCATCCGAGGATAGAACAAAGTGGCTGGACAGATCTGGAAACAGTGGAGACCAAATATAATATGTGTCTTTCATGATCATAATAGTAGCACATAAACGAGTCGTTACCTCCGTGCAAGCTGAACACGACGTCTTGCGTGTAGCCTTCGCTAAGAGCTACCGTCGGTAATACTATCTGTGTGGCGTCTACAGATCCAACGTATGTAATTTGACCAAAACCAAGGAATGTGTTGATCGTGTCTTCTGGAAATACAAACAAGAAAGTAATAAATTTTAAAGCTACGTTAAATAAGGTTCAAACAATTTTTGTAATGTCGGTTCGATTGGATATTAACACGCGTATATTAGCTTCACCTGTATGTATGTATGTGTGTATGTATGTATGTATGTATGCATGTATGTATTTATGTATGTAACCGACTCCTTTGGACTCGATTTTGACCCACTTTAAACGGACAGATTTCATTAAAATTTTGCACACCTGTCAAAAATCGATGACAATGCAATAACTCGATAAAAAAAAATAAAAACATTAAAAAAAAAAAACCAAACTAAAGTAGAAAATAAATAAAGTTTTTTAAACTATTATTTAGTTTTAAATGTCGTCACAAGCAAAGACCGCAAGCTCAGAATGTATTATAAGAATATCATCATTACGTCTGTAAACTTACCGTCACCCAGAGATATGACAACAGTAGACCTCGCTGTGACACTGCCCGTTCGCTGCGCAGTTATAACGAAGACGAGCTTTCGGTTGTTTGCCAACACTGCAGCCGGGATAGCATTCGGAACCGACAACGTCACTGTATTTGCAGACTGCGACACTCTGAACCATTGCGATTGTTCTGAAAGGTGCGATTGATTAAGAGAAACCGACGATCTTTCGAATTATGCGATTCAACGTTCAACGTGCCAATTATCCTATTAGAATCGAAGATATGGCACAATCGACCATCTAAATACTGACCTCCTTCTAGACTAAATACGACGGCATCATCGTAGCCTTCTGCGAGGGTGATAGGGGAGGTCACGCTTAGTCCGTCAGCTGTCGTGTAGGATCCTGTATAATACGGGGCATTAAACACCAGCTGAGGTCGTTGGCTATCTTCAACAATTGCTTCGAGCACTATGGTGGCGTGTGCAGCGAGGGCATTGGGCGCTGTCGCTCGTATTTGCAGGCTTATTATACGGTTTGCTGGTATGGCTTGATCCGGGATTGCGGTAGGTAACGTTAGCCTTACGACACCTGCTCCATCCGAGGATAGAACAAAGTGGCTGGACAGATCTGGAAACAGTGGAGACCAAATATAATATGTGTCTTTCATGATCATAATAGTAGCACATAAACGAGTCGTTACCTCCGTGCAAGCTGAACACGACGTCTTGCGTGTAGCCTTCGCTAAGAGCTACCGTCGGTAATACTATCTGTGTGGCGTCTACAGATCCAACGTATGTAATTTGACCAAAACCAAGGAATGTGTTGATCGTGTCTTCTGGAAATACAAACAAGAAAGTAATAAATTTTAAAGCTACGTTAAATAAGGTTCAAATAATTTTTGTAATGTCGGATCGATTGGATATTTTTAAATGACGTCACAAGCAAAGACCGCAAGCTCAGAATGTATTATAAGAATATCATCATTACATCTGTAAACTTACCGTCACCCAGGGATATGACAACAGTAGACCTCGCTGTGACACTGCCCGTTCGCTGCGCAGTTATGACAAAGACGAGCTTTCGGTTGTTTGCCAACACTGCAGCCGGGATAGCATTCGGAACCGTCAACGTCACTGTATTTGCAGACTGCGACACTCTGAACCATTGCGATTGTTCTGAAAGGTGCGATTGATTATGTTACCGACATGGTCTTTTGTATTTTTTAATCTTGTAGGTACCTTTTACAATCCTGGATATGGTTGACCATTGTAGTACTTACCTTCTTTTTAATCAAATATTGTGCACGATTCAAAATCTTTACAAAGTGTTCTTGAATAATGCTTTTATTTGAAATAAGTCAGTAGACAAAAATTAAGCTTGCGTTTAGAAGCAAGCGTCAGCGTGAACACTTGGCGTATGTTTACATAATTCATTTATAAAAGATGCGCATGCATACGGGCACGATTACGCTTTCTTTATTGTATGAAAAAATTGCCATAACGCTGTGCTCTGCTCCCTCTGAACTAGGACCATTATCGGGCATATTTTTATTTTGTGTTAAGCCGATATTAGTAGTCCGATTTGCCGAATGGATTAAATTCGATTTCTCCGTTAGGAAGACTGCATGATACTATTATTAATGATTTGTTATATTGTTGTTACCTCCTTCCAACTGAAATACGACAGTTTCATCGTAGCCCACAGCCAACGAAATAGTTTCTACATTTAGCTCATCAGTTTGTTCCACATAAACTCCTTGATAATAAGGCTTTGTAAACACAAGAGACTGCGTTTCTTCTTTAACAAGACCAATGACAACACTCGTCCACGCGGAAACAGCCCTTCCTCTCCTTGCTTCTACTTCGAGGATTATGAAAGTTCCCTTAATTTCATCAATGGGTAAGGGATTAACAGAATTTAATGTTATTGATACATCGTTACCCGTGTTTCCTATAGTGAAGTGTCTTGAAAGTTCTGCAACAATAATGAAACATTTTTTTAAATTCGTTAAAAATAATTAAAGAACAATATTTTTCAAGAAAATATTGATTTAACATATTTACCTCCAGACAGCAAGAACTCGGTGCCAGGTTCATATCCCGAGGAAAGAATAATGCTTTCGACAGAGAAGACATTGTTTTCAATTACACCTTGATATGTATTTCGTACAAACCTCATTACAGCAGGCTCTGTTAATTCTGAAACAGTAATATACTCTTTAAAGCATGCCTAAGGATGATATTACATTTATCGAAGATCTTTTTCCATGAATTCATAAAACAATCACGAACAAAATCGAGATTAGTAGGTACGTTTGATTTAAGAAAGTGGTCAGACATATATTTTCATGTAGTTTTCACAATTAATCACTGTATGTCTGGTTTTGTACTGCATACATTGTCATTTCATAAAAATGAAATTCAAACCTTAAGTATATATATATGTTTTAATATAACATGAAATATTTTTTTCTAATTTGTATTCATGCTCACGAATCGAAGGCTTCGGAAATAATTATTATATTTGATGTAGGAAGGAATAGAAGCCAAGTAAGCTAAGGGATTTTGAAGTGCCTTTGCTCGTCTTTGTTACAAGACATTCCTTTTACAGTTGTTTGTTTTGTGTAAAGCAATTTTCTGTCTTATTACTTTTGTGACAATATAAAAAAATGGCATTCAGCTTGTAAATAATCTTCTGTGAATATTTTGTATTAATATCACAAAAGCCAACTTGTGTTCCACCAAATTGAGAGTCCATCTAGAATAGTACAATTTATTTCCTAGATATTATCAAGTTTGGTTATAATAATATGATAAGATACTGTTATCATTGGTACAAAAAGCATAATATTGTAAGCTTTTAGTGTGGCAAAGCAAATAGTACGTTTCTCATGGATATTTAGGTCCTGAAATTGCATTTAGAAATAGCGAGCCTCTCGATAAAAAAGTAAATATTTTTATTTTATCGACATACAACGGTACTCACCTGATGAAAATTGTATTGATATTGCCGCATTAGCTCCAACTGTTAAGGGTTTGTTGGCTAGAATATTGAATAATAGGACCTTTTCATCAAAAATGACGTCTGTAGGAATAGTCGATTGTAGTGTCACCACCACATTATTGCCAGTGTTGGATACTTGAAAATATTGAGCATGTTCTGAAACGATACAAAATCAAGATATTTTAATAATATCTATTACTAAGTATAGAAACGCTCTCATCAAACTTTAAACAGTTGCGTACCTCCTCGAAGTTCAAATGTGACATCATTCGCAAATCCTTGAGCCAAATTGATATTTTCTATATTAATTACCGAAGCACTCTGGTAATTGCCGTAGTAAACGTTACTGCTGAACACAGGTGTCGTTGTATCTTCCTTTATTATGTCCAGAAGGATAGTTGTAGTGGCTGTTATAGCGTTCAAACCAGATGCTTCCACTCTCAAAATTATGATATTGTTTTCTTGAATTACGGTCTCGGGAATCTGTGTTCGTAAAACGACTGTTAATTGATTCGCCACCGAATTGATTTGGAAATAAGTTGCGTGCTCTGAAATTATTAAAATGACAAGAATAGTGAATCTACTAATAGAGAACAAGGTATCATTTCAACCTAGGAGATTAAAAAAAATATCTATTCTGATTATATTCTACATAAATATACACTGAAAAAATAATTACTTATTATTATTTCGTTTTTTTTATTTTTATTTTATATAATATAACTAAGCTAGTTGTAAAAATATAATAAAATAATAAATAAGATGGAAATAAATTACCGTGTCCAAAATTAATATGTTATTGTAATAATTTTTAAACCTTTGCGTTGCATTTTCATTGAAAAGATTGAAATGTTAATTAATGCAACTAATTTTATTTACCTTTCAGTTCTTGACGTTTCGACAAGGTTGCACTTTGTCATGGTCGCAAGCAGACTGATGCAGCAGCGCCCCGGCTCCTTTCGTGAGGTTGATGATTTTTTGAACCCTCACTTTTGTTAATTTTTCGATGTACCTTCGCCACACACTACACTAATCGAGTCCAGTTTATGTGAGTTCGTTGATTGCAGGAATGGGCGAGTTTTTGTGATGTTTATCACTGGATTCCACGTTGGAGATAGTTTGAAACCCTGCTGCCGATTGATCCCTGTGTTTCCGTTTTTCAATCGCTACACGTACTACCCTCGTATAGAAGTGACGATCAGTGGAAAGCATTTGTGGACTTTGTAATTCAATCCAGTGATTGGTACCACCTTCCAGTAGGTTTTTGCGATCGTTAACTTCCTCATTCGCCGGTTCTTTGCAGCTGCGATGTGTTCTTTAACCCTTTCTGCTTTTGACCAAGCTTGTCAAAACGCCAAGCACCGAAAGGTGAATAAAATTAATCGCGTTAATTCCCGTTTAAATCATATCAATAAATATGTTATTTTAGTTAAAGTTAAAAAAATAAAGGATGAAAAACAGTTAAAACAACAAAATGTTCGCTTACCTCCCGTAACAGAAAAGACAACATTTTCATCATAGCCCGTGCTTAAATCAATAGGTTGAAGAGATAAAACGTTATCTTGTAAAATTCCTTTATACGAAGATTCTTCAAAACTCAGTTGTCTAGCTGTAATAAATAAAGTGAAAAAGAAGAAGAGGAAAATAATCTACAGTAATCCTATAAGAAAAGGGTAAAGGCATAAAGATTTATCATAAGGAAAATTAGTCTAAGAGGTAGCAACGTTTTTGAGAGAGAACTTCAGGTAGGCTAATTTTTAGATATTCTATCTCTCTCACTCTCCCGCACGTCATATGGACTATCTGGCTGGTGGAAGTGGTTGCATTCATCAGTGCGCATCCTACCTGCACAAGTAAAATATCGATTTTCTAAATCATTTTAAGAAGTTTTTTTTTTTGTTCATTATTCTTATTGAACTTTCCACAACGTAAATCTAATATTGCCAGACATTTTTGTTGCTGTTTAAACTGTGCCAGACGCTAATTTCGAATGAAAAAAATTTTTTTTTCAAAGTAATTCAGTATGGCTGAAATTTTTTTATAATATTATTTAAGTATCTAAAAACTTAAAATTAATTTGCCATACAATTATTCGGTTGTTAACCTTCAGCCAGACCGATTTAAAAGTGGAAAGTGATGTTGTATCATTTAGATTGGTCTAAAAATAGATGTCGAATAAATTATAGAGAAAGAATTAAGAAATAATGAATAAATGTGTGGATTAATGTAGTATCAAAATAATTATTAAATTGTTGAACAAAATTAAGATAATATCAATCTCAAGTTTGAAAATAAACAAAAACTATATATTTTAATTGATAATTGTATTACAAAAAACGGAGGCATCTTAATCATAATCATCATCATCATCTTCATCACTGCTGTCATTTTCATTGTCATCGTCGTCTTTTGGGTTGTCATCGTCTTTTAATAAGTTATTATCTGTAAAATAATGAAAAATTGAATAATCTTTCGGCAAAGAAATTTATTAGTATTTAATTTTTTTAGGGTTCCGTAGTACCTACAAGGAACCCTTATAGTTTCGCCATGTCCGTCTGTCTGTCCACGGCATAGCGACGAAACCGTTGGTGCTAGAAAACTGAAATTTTGCATAAACATGTATGTTAACTAAACAAAGAAAGTCGTAGAGTAAAATTTGGAAAAATATTTTTTTTTCAGGTAGCTCCCCTACATGTAAAGTAGGGATGTTTTTTTTTTGTCGCCTACTCCATAGTGTGGGGTATTGTTAGATAGGACTTTTAAAAACGTTTAGGGGTTGCTAAGATAGTTTTTTGATTTAGGGATCCGTTTGCGAGATAATTAACTTTAAAGAGCAAATTTTTGTTCGAGTAGGGCGTCCCCCCCTCTAAAAGCTAAACTACTGGATCCTAAAATCTGAAAAAAATTGTGTCGGTAGTACATGTAATGAACTTTAAAGGAAAACTATAGCGGATAAGTTCACTTCATTAGTTCAAGAGGAATAGGGGTCCGAAATGTCAGATGCAGTTACTCAGAATATTTCATTCAAAATTCTTGAAACATAAATAAACATACATAATACATATATAAAATCACGCCTTTATCCCACGGAGGTAGGCAGAGACGATGGAACGCCATGTGCTTCGCTCCTTACATACTTCTTTCGCTTCCTCAACATTCATACATCTCGTCATACGTGCTAGCTGGTTTCGTGTACTACAAACATTTCCTTTCTGAAGGACGCCATTTAGTTAAAAAGTAAAATTAAAAATATTTTTCTATGGAACCCTACTGCGCGTGGCCCGACACGCACTTATGGCCGTTTATGGTCATTTATGGTCCAGCCGGAAACTTGAGGTGATAGAGATGTCGGGTGTTTTAAATGAGCATTTCTCCAAAACTTTGTAACATAACGAACTCGTAGTAAATGCTGATACAATTCACTTTTGCATGGTGGTAGGCTTGATGGATCAAAGTTACGAGTTTTTTTTTCAAAATTATCATTTGGTTTTTTAGACCGATAAGTATTTGAAAACAGATTGAACCGAACTTCATTGACGTACCAAGAATCACGATCTCCGTAAATATGACAAATTAACTTTTCTAAGATCTTAAATGTCTCTTTCAGCAATTTAACAAAGCAACATTCACGTGTTGAAGAAGTCGTCGTTCATGAGCTTCAGCATACTGTTGTATTACACTGGCGACAAGGTTCACCTTCAGGTCACGATGGAGGTCCTCATTTCTGATATACCAGGGTGCATTCACGATTGCTCTTAATACTTTATTCTGGCATCTTTGAATTATTTGGATGTTACTTGGTTTGGTACAGCCCCAGAGCTGTACACCATAAGTCCACACTGGCATAAGGACTTGTTTATAAATAATTATTTTGTTATGCACTGACAATGGAATATTTACCCAGCAACCAGTACATTTTTTATAGCGAAGTTCCAGCTCACTGCGTTTCTTTTTGACTTGAGCCTTCCAGCGAAGTTTTGCGTCTAGTGTCATGCCAAGGTACTTGGCTGAGTTCGCATACGGTATTATATGATTATTTAGATATACCGGTTGATAGTTGGCCTTTTTGTTGGTGAAGTCTATATGTGTCGATTTGGATTGATTGAGTTTTATACGCCACATTTTTGTCGGCGTTTGTTAAAAATTACATTATTTTTATTTGGCTATCGATTATGTAGGTAATAAGCAGTAAATTTTACTAGGAAACATGATATCTAAGATTGATAATATTCATTGTATTTCCTTTTTTACTAAAATCGATGTCATGGTCCCTAAGAACAGATCTTTGCATCTCTTATAATAACAGACTTCCCCATACTGACCGTTATAAATGAGCCAACCTGTATAGAAATTTAAATCACTGTCACTAACAAGTTAAAATTTTATGACAATACTTCATGTTCCATTTAGTTTGCACCAAATTGGATGTCTTTTAGCGCTTTGGGTTACGATTTCTTGCGCTGACCCGAGGCCCATTTGATTTTACGTTAATGCACAAGTGATCATATTTGTATTATTGTATTTTCTAATTTCTTGTGTAATAAATAAACGTATTTCATGTTATCTATTTCTTGTTTTTTTTAATGCAACAGCGTCTTCACAATCTTCTTTAGGAAGACGAATTCCCTGAATATTAAAATATCTTATGTTATATTGACATAGTATGCAGTGCAATCTTTCGATATCGATAAGCACATCGACAATGAAGGCCATCACTATAGCAGTGACAATAAAAATTTTGCAAATGTGTTACTGTCAAATTGCCTTTATATTTCTTCTTGACATACATATGTTCTCTGCCGTACTCTTCCAACATGCCCAATAACTTTTCAATTTTAAATCGGTCTGGCTGAAGGTTAACAACCGAATAATTGTATGGCAAATTAATTTTAAGTTTTTAGATACTTAAATAATATTATAAAAAAATTTCAGCCATACTGAATTACTTTGAAAAAAAAATTTTTTTTCATTCGAAATTAGCGTCTGGCACAGTTTAAACAGCAACAAAAATGTCTGGCAATATGAGATTTACGTTGTGGAAAGTTCAATAAGAATAATGAAAAAAAAAAGAAACTTCTTAAAATGATTTAAAAAATCGATATTTTACCTATGCAGGTAGGATGCACACTGATGAACGCAACCACTACCACCAGCCAGATAGTCCATATGACGTGCGGGAGAGTGAGAGAGATAGCATATCTAAAAATTGGCCTACCTGAAATGCTTGTTTTCCTGACGTTGCTATCTCTCGTACTAAATAGCGTGAAAATAAAGTAAGAACAGACTTTGCAGTATACTCACCAGAATTCAGTAACAATACGTGTCGATCGTATATTAAGACTGTGGTTTTCGTTATTATCTTGTACGTAAATTATTATTTCTAAATGAATAATATTATTATTTTTATAAACACAATATTATTGACAATTTGTCGAATATACAAAACAGTTTTAGTATTTTATGTAGTTTTGTCTTGCCAATACTTATGATATTGTCAATATTATCGCGTAAGTAATGGGAAAGCATATGTACATATTAAATAATGGTATAATAGGTTTTAGTGTGGACACAAACCGACAAGTGACTGACTTACTAGTAGAAAGCGATCATTTGAAAAAACAAAGATATTAACACCAAACCATATTTTCCAACAATCACCCAGTAAAGTCAGATGCCGCAAGAAAGGTCATGATCGTAATAATTTGGATTTTGTATAAAACATTTCTATTGGCACTTTAATTTTGAAAAGTTCAATAGACACCGCTCCCTTAACTTTTTTTCTCAACATTAAAGTAGATAGTAATATGGATCGTCTTACTCAATTAGAAATATCACACTGGTTCTCTTTACTATAGCGAACAAAATAATGTTATTGCTGAATGTTTTGTAAAACATTCCAAGCTTGTTTTATAAAATCGTTTTCGTGGGTACTTGTGAAAATATCAGCTGAAGCATAAACGTAATAACTTAGCAAGGCACAGCCGTCTACGTAGCTTTGGCGTAGCTTGTAATAAAATCAGAACGGTCTCTTGTTTCTTTTTATTTACTGTCGTGAAAACTTGCTTGAAATAATCAGGTTTTATGTTATTACTCTAGCAACCCGTGACTTTTACTTAGCCGTTATTAATAGTCGGCCGTTAGATCTCGCAGCCATCAAGCTTTTATTCAAAAGCTTGATGGAAGTTTATTTTAAATCAATCGTAAGTAATATACAACGTAATAGCAACGATGACTGAAGTAAAGATGCGTAGTTCCATAGGTCCCTTTGTATACAAACTGACACATAGCGCGTTCCACTAGTGTGAAAATTAAAAGGAAAAAAGTTAAGAGCGACAGTGAACGCAGTGTCTCCAGTGAGTAAGTACGTACGAGAGCAAGCAAGACGAACGTATACTGCGTTCCACAAACGTGAAATTAAGAAAAATGAAATTTTGAAGAGCGCAGGTGAACGCACGTGTCCCCAGTGAAAAACGTTCGATAGCAAGAGAGACGGACGAAGAACTACTAATGGGGACGTGTCCCCACAGAAACCGAACCGGCTTTAAGGACTACACTTTTAGGTACGGTCCATTTTTAATGGTATTAGTCCCAAGTTGTCATTGTCAATGTCATACAAAAATAAAAAAGTAATATGGATTACAGGAGTTTTCTGCTTTTTTTGCGGCAGACCGCAAGTAATACGTTGTATATTTACTAACGATGCATTTAAAATAGGTTAAATTAAAAAGCAAGATTTATCGGCCGGAACTAAGGCTACTACGGAGTATTCTCAGATAAAATATTGTAAAAGCTTGGTTGTGAGCGATGTATAAATAAATAAATAATTATGTAACTTCTTACCCTATAATAATACCTATAGCAATAGCCAATCGGCTTGTAGAAGTATATTTGAGTTGCCTTATATTCTATAATTCATGAACTTAATAATTATGTGCGATACTTTTTCCAATAACTAATTCAATATGAGAGTTACACAGGAAAAATATTGGAACTGCCGTAACATGTTTATGGCAGTGCAAATATTTTTAAACCAAGCGACCGTTTTTTTATAAATATTGCACTGTAATCAATTTTCATTATAATTATATTTACCAGCAGGCAGGTCGATGATAATAACAGCGGTTGCTCCCACTGTCCTGGGTTTCGTAGCTTGTAGAGTTAACTCGATGCGCTGTAGGCTGAACATTTCAGGTGGAATGCCAGAAGTCGTCAATGTAACTACCAGGCCATTTGTACTTATTGTAAATAGGCTCCTGTGTTCTGTGAAAAATACACACACGTTATATATTTCACATGTTTTTTTTAAGGACATGGTCAAAATTCTAAGTATATTTTTATAATATTTTATTTACTTCAGGTTACATATTGATGTTTTTTTTTCTTATTAAAACGATGCCCTCGCTAGGAAAAACTCCTGCGTCGCGGGGGTGTTTTAAAACATAAATTTCATTCACAAAGAGCACATCCAGAGTCAGAAAAATCTTTGTGGATCACACAAAGATTTGTCCCATGTGGGGATCAAACCCATAACACCAGTTCAGTTGAAAGCAGCAAGGCGACCGCTTTAACCATTACGCCAACCGTGCACTCATTCAATTATTAATTAAGTTCAGTCTACACACTATTAATTCAACTTTGCAATAAGTTTTGACATCTTATACCATTACTCAATTATTTGAAAAGTAAAAATTATTCAATAAATTGTAAGTCATCATTATTCATTTTCCACTTATTTCTGACACCTAATAGGTCTTTGTATATAAGTAACACCGCCAGATAGCCGGTAGTCGTTTGGTTAATACCCAAGATATTGTAGTGCTATATCAACTTATCTCAGGCCGTTTTTTCGACATTTTGACCCTGTTCCGCGCTCTACAATAGTTTTGAAACAAATAAGATTAAGATTAAAAATCCAGAAAAATATACAAATAACTACAAAAACTAAACGTAAAACTCTTAATTAATAGTTCTACTATTTGAAAGTTTAAATTCGTGCAAACATATATTTCAAAAAAGTATTTACATTATTTATTTTTTCAAATATCCAAACACTTCGTATTCGGGCGCAAACAAAATACATTTATACCATATAATTCTATCAGTCCGGACCCTTACAAGTGAAAATCAATTTACCTCCTCCCAAAGACAAATCGACGGTTTCATCATAACCCTGATCGAATACAATTTGCTCAAGGGTCAACCCTGCTTCGGTATCATACGACCCTGAGTACATAGGCCTGTTGAATACGGGCGTCTCGTTGTCATCCTTTATTATCTCCAGAGTGACTACAGCCCCTGCTCTACTAAATTCTGTGGAAGCGACTATCTCAAGAGGAATCATATTGTTTTCGTTTATTACAGTATCAGTTAACGTCCCCATTGATATCGTGATCATGTTTCCTTGGATGGCTGGAGTGAAGAATGAAGCAAAGTCTGGAAAACATAAAGAAAACAATAAATAAACCCGCATCTGTAATTAGAACGGTGGGTAATATGCCGGTTCCTAAACAGCCATGAACCCAATTTGCACAATTGCAAATGTTACGAAAACTCCTAGATTTACATGTTTCCTACGTGCAATCTAAATACTGGGGCAGTATCTTCACTAATTTTAGAACAAACTTTCTCCATTACGTTGAAATAGTAATTCAGCTAGAGTTCCGAATTAATTAATATCACAAGTGCATTTGAAAGTTTCACAGGCACAGAACTTTACAATAGCTTAACCTGCTGCGTACGTTTAATTTGGCTAAATATTTCTCTTGAATTCATTTGACTGTATCATCTGCGAATACACAGGCTGATATTCATAAATTAGTCATGACAAGTTCATCAACCACTTAAACTCAAACGCCATTTAGACAATTGGTACGTATTAAAATTCAAATTTATGTGACACATTTTAAATTTGAAAGATCAGTGTTAACATAAGGTGAGCTTATACAATGTTCCAGATAAGATGCAGACAATAAAATGCGCGAGTAAACAAAAACCCCATTTAAATAATGTTGGCTAACTTACCACCGAGTATTTCGACGTTCACAAGTTCTCCCTCGTAGCCTTGAGTTAAAATTAGTTGTGGGACGCGAAGGGTATTGCTTTCGATGGTGCCCTCGTAATGAGCCCTTTGGAATTCCAGTGGCACCTCTGAAAATTGGTTTCTTTTTGTCAGTAATGAATAAGTTTAATCAAAATAATTTAAATAATCAATTATTCATAAGAATTTTAATATGAACTATGCGATCTTTACAAAAATATTTAATAAGACGTTTCATCTTTGTAGGTAATTGGAAGGAAAAAAAAAAGAACAACTTCCTGAAAATTTCGTTGTTTCTTTATAAAAATGATAAAAACTTTTATTTTGTTTGGTAACTTTTCTTAATTATCTTAAGAACACAGATAAATATTTCAAAGTGAAAACATCTTGAGATAAGGATAAGTTATTCAGTAGTTTATTCACCTTCAGGCAATCGTACAACAATAGCCGCTGAGTCCCCGCTTGTGTATTCCCTGTCGGCTCGTAAGACTAGAAAAATCTGTTTCTCCCTTAAAACATCTGCTGGCAACGGATTGTATACTGCCACCGATACTCGATTCCCATCTTTGGTCAACGCAAAATTGTCAGAAAAATCTGTGAAATGAAAATGTCAAAGAAATTCCTACGACGTAAATGCTTTAACGCTATCCTGAATTTCAACGGTACCAGTTTCAGCCTGTTTTATTTTCATTGAATCGTTTTGACTTCAACTTTGGTATAACAAATAATTGTACTTTAAAGCTAGAAGGTGAAAATTGAATTAGTAAGTAAGTCTATGTTTTATCTTTATTTATGTTTTGAAGATGAAGGTAAAATTAAGGAAAAACATCTTTTTTTTTTTTTAATACGATTCTCGCACAGTAACTCTTGTGTCGCGGGGGTAAACATACATTTCACACACACAGAGTAAATTACATTGAATGTAAGCATGCATTGAATGTAAGAATTACATTGCAAGTATGAATGATGATGTGTGTTTATCACTTATTATTGAAGCAAATAATTGTTCTAATGATACTACTTTAAAAAGTATTTATTTAATTAAATTATCATTATTAAAATAAATGTTTGAAGCCCATATTGTACCATGACATTTTTGCTTGTGAATTTTCCTTTTTACGATGTCTTTCACTAATCACGCCATGACATGAAACACAAAAGGATATCAGTTTCTACTTCAGGAACCTTCTAAAGGCTATTTTTTGATGTAACCGGAATTGGAATGATGAGGGATTACTTTTATGAACAAAATATCCTTCAACCTGCAAGCAAGGTTTGCATGTATTTTTTTTATTACACTTACCTCCAATCAGTCTGAATTGTACAAGTTCATCATAACCACGTTGTAACGATATTTCCTCTGCGAAAATAAGTTGATTGTCCTTGGTGTAGTCGGCGAGATAAAATGTTTGACTAAACACAGGTTCTTCCGGGAACTCAAATTCTGTGTCTCCGCTGATAGTGATTGTAGCAGTGGTGGTTATAGGAGGGTCAGCTGTGCGGTCAACGTCCTGCCAACATCGAAATTATTTTAGAAACGTCTTGAAAATACAAAAAACATAATTTATAACTTATTTAGTTTTTAGGAAACAAGTTAAGCTGCATTTCATTACTTTCTTATTTGATCTCACTTTAAACACTCATAACCAGAGGTCGGAATTAGGTAGAGTTGTTCATGTACTTACACTGATTTCATACAGCGAAAGAATAAAGTGGATATGCCTCAAATCCCGAGATTATTTTTAAGAGCAGAAAAAAAACACGTGATTTTTAAATAAAAAGTTATTTACTTTTACACAATTTAAACTACTGCACGCGCGACGTTGCCAAACTTATATCAATGACATCGGATGTCCGAAGTTGCAAAATTCCAATACGCGTGATGTTGCCACTTTTGTAGTTCGCACAACATACTCGTAGCTTGTGAGAACAAAAGAATACAATAGCGGAAATGCGGAGCACTCCCCGCTTAACGGAATGTACTAAATTTAATATTGTTGGCCACACGGGATTGTCCATTAGAAATCCCGGGAAGATCCACATTAATATTAACATTTCGATGCAAGTACATAAATAACTCTACCTAATTCCGACCTCTGCACATAACTTACGGAATAAGTTTATGTAGAAATCAGGATTTAAGGTTTCCTAGTGAGAAGCAATCGTATGAATGCTACCTTAATTAACTCGGTTTATGTTAGTATGAGTATTTTAAGCCATAAAATTACTTCTATCGAATCCTTATAAAGGCACATTATGAATTTTCTCGTAGGTAGGTGTAAAATAAGTACCTAATCAATTAGTTAACCTTTTACAAGTCAGAAATTTAAACTATAAGGGTAACTAGTACCTACAAGGAACACTTATAATTTCTTTATGTCTGTCTGAAACCGCTATACAAAGCTGAAATTTTAGTTAAATATTTATGGTAAGTATGCCAAGAATGTAGTAGAATAAAATCAGATCATAAATCCCTTTTAAAACCAAATATGTGGTAACGACTAACTACGGAACCCTAATGCACGCGTGACCCGACACGCAATTGGCCGGCTTTTTTTTTTTTTACTCAATAGTGGCAATTTATACGTCTTAATCGAAGTTTTTTATATAATAAATCACTATAAAAAATCAGGGTATCAATTTGTCAGTAGATTAAGATTAAGATGGATTTAAGACTATTGACACGGACAGAGTAAAGATATAGACACGGACGAGTGGTTTGTCACTTAGACATGGATGATAATGGATATCGAAGTAAGAATTCTACTCTATCTAGTATACGTTAAGACACGGTAAACCTAAAAATGTGAATTTCTTTTTATGTGGTTTTTGTTCGGAAATAGATGTAGAATCCAAAAACCGTACATTTATTTTGCTAGATTGGCGAAAAAAGGTCTTCTGAAATCTTTATAACAAAATCCAATGAACCGAATGAGTGGTGAAACGTAGTAGATCTGTTATTATTTAAAAAAAACTTGTAACTATTTAATTATCATCATCATACTAAAATAATCATAATATTATTAGAAACGACCCTGAATTTCACTTTACACTGGATTAATGAAAAGAAACTCAAAGGACTTGGAGGACACTGGCATAATGGAAAAATACTCAAAAAAATTGCAGTAATTATAATTATATCTACTAATACAATTATAAACTACTTATTTACCGTAGCAGTTATCCTCAAAGTGATAGGTTCTGGAATAGATCTGATGAACGTTTTAGTTTTCAAAATTCCGATAAACTGTTTAGGTGTATTTGAAGAGGCGTTTTCGTCATATTCAATCACGAGGTATGGGTTTTCTTCTATAGTGAACTCAATCTTCTCAGTTGTGAGATCGATATCTCTCACTGTTATGCCTTCATTACACCCTGGAATCATGGTCCCTGGTGCTATTGGTGTTGAGAGAGTATATACAAATTTGTTTGTAGGCTCTAGCGTAGATGATAAGAATATCGGCGGGTTATTATTGGTATCAGTCACGACGATCATTATTACCTGAAAACATCGTATAAGTTTATTATTGAGTTAATAAAGTTTATCTGAAACATGGCTTATTTACTGGGAAAATCCCTTATTGCACCACATATTCAGTTTATAAATAAATATCTCACAACTTACACACAACGCCATCTAGTCCCAAACTAAGCAGATCTTGTAATATGGGTACTAGAATAACTGATACTAATACATATATACTTTTCTTTTGTAAATATATACTTAGTATACATAGAAACATCCAGACTAGACAAAACCCCATGTTCATGCACACAAAGATTTGTATTAAGCGAGAATCGAACCCGCGACCTCGGTGTCGCAGGCAGGTACACTACCCACTCTGCTATCCGGTCGTCGAGTTAACTATTAAGGGTTTAGTAAACGTCTCATGTAGCAGATAATAAAGTATACAGCACCGTAGGTCTACCTCACCCTCACCGTAGCTAGTGAGTAAAGTGCTAAATTTTTTGAATTATTATAGCCAATGTTGTATCATTTGCACGACAGTAATAGCAGCCTTGTATCTAATACATGTCTCACTGCTGGGCTCAGGCCTCTTCTCATGATGAGAAGGGTTAGGCCATAGTCCAACACGCTGGCCAAGTGCGGATTTGTAGATTTCACACACCCTCGAGCACTTTTTAGGCACTCTCAGGCATGCAGGTTTCATGACGATGTTTACCTTCACCGTTAGCGAGCAATAATTCGAAAAGACGAATCTTAACGATTTATTGACAAAGGTGTGTGCCGTGGGTTCGAACCCCAGACCTTTGACTTCGCAGTCTTACGGTCTCCCACTCGGCTATCGCTGCTTGGCACGACAGTATCTTACATAAATTTTATAAGCGGTAATTGGTATAATATGTCTGAATAACATTGGCGATAACCGTTATCTAAGTGTTTTTTTTATTTATTTTGGCAAACATGTCTGATACCATCTTTTAAAAACAACATTACAAGCTCCTCCTTACTTGCGGTCTTATAAATATTCTTTTCTAAATTCAATACAAGCAAGCAAGTTTTACCCAACATTAATTTATTTATTTGTCTAAAAATATGAAAACAATATATTAGTTGGAATCAATCTCAACTTTTTGTTATATTGTGTTGTATTTTCGGCTTCAGTCGCATGGAATATATTTTGTTAGCGTCAGTTATTCAATCAAGAAAATAATCTGTTTCTGTTAAAAAAATAAGCGTGAAACTAGATCCATCCAGTCTTCATGTTATTGGATGGTGGAAATTGCTAGTATTATTTATTTAGTCTCTATTGAAATGTATTTACTTATATAAAAGGGTTGTTTACGCTAGCATCTGGAAGTTTTCCCTAAGGCTAGGATCTAAACATAACAACATAAGTGTGGGTTATACTCCTCTGCTAGAGCCTGCTGGGTAATATAGGCGTGATGTTATATTATATTGAATACTTACTAAAGTTTCAGATGAGCCTGTGCCACACCTGAAGTTGACAGTAACAGTAACCATTTCAGCAGTTTCTCTCTCTTCATATTGTCTAAATGCATCATTAGTAGCTATCACAAAACGATTATCAGAGAGGGTGACTGTAAAATATGGCCCAGCATTCAAACCTTCGTTGAAAGAAACACTGTTAATACCTGAAAATAACAAATATAATGTTTTGAGTTTCGAAAGGTGTAAAATTATTAAATAATGTTATAAAAAGTCTTTTTGACACAGAATAACAAAATGGCCAAATAAATTAAAAATTAAAGTAGGACTTCAACAGTCAATCTGTCTCGTGGTTGGTGGACCGAACATTGGCCTGTGATGTAATTGATTACTGGTCCAGATAGATTACTATGAGATCGCCTTAATACATAGATTTTAAATATTATATAGGATGGCCTGTTTATGTAGGTCGGAAGTCAGTTATAATAAGAGATACAAAAATCTGTTCATAGGAACCATGACATCGATTTTGGTAAATATACTTAGATTTACCTCAGGAATTGGGCCCGGTCGAATAAAAAATAAAACCTACATTATTTCTATTTGTATTTCGATTGTGTAGGAGATAAGCAGTAAATCTTTCTATCAAACATGATATCTTAAATGCATAATATCGTAGGCTCGAGGTGTGAGATAGCAAAACGGTTTTGATTTAAAGTGCTATGACAATGTGATTTTCTACGAAACATTAATTTCTTATTGATAGCGCCTACTAATTTTGACATTCTATAGCAACATCATAACAGTTTAGAACATTTTTGGCAGGCGTAATAATAAGTAGTGCATTACCTATTTTACAAAGTTCTTATATGTAAAGTAAGTAACCGGACCACGATAACTTCCTTTAGGTGCAATTTTACAGGTGACAGATGAACCACACAAATTTTATTTAAAATGAAAACTGTATTGTATTTTCAAGTCTAAATTGTGTCACTTTTGTATTCTGTCAAGATATATTTTATGAGGTCTTAAGCGGCTGAACCTGGTCCTGGTGAAACTGGACGGTATTTCTGAGGAATAGCTCAGATAATATAATAGTAATAGTGAAGTTAACACTCACTGTCAATAAATTCAGTATTTCGTTCGAAAACATTGCCGCTAAATATGTCATATATGCCCGTGCCCGTTCCTATGGTCCATTCCAATGAACTAATTCCTTCCATTGAACATCCTAAAATATTAATGCATTTATTAAAGTAATTTCAAATACAAGAGTATCAAAATAAATAAAAATGTTGAAGTAAACTCACCATTGCTTGAAATTACGTTGCACGCAATGCTTGAAATGAGTGTACATAAAATGAGAATTTCCTTTGCCCAATTTGTCATCTTGACGGTATTATATGCTTAATAATTGTCATACCTACAATTTTACAATTCGCTGTAAAATGATGACATCATAATAATATTCTTCCTAATTTCTTTACAATTCACTTACCGATAAAATTCACTCTTAGGTTCACTCACTCACAAATTAGAAAACAAAAAAAATATTTGAACTTTTATTTGGTTATAATATTGGAAACATAAACACAGGCAGATCAATAATAATACAAAGTCAACGTCAAATCACTAAAAATATGAACAAAGGACTGAATTTTGTGTATTGATAAATATCGATGAATTGGTGATGATTACAATATCTATTTTGGATATCTGCGCGGAACTGCTGATAAGGATATCATTATTACACTTTTATTGTAATTTCCCTAAAACATTTTTTGTACCTATATCAGGCACATAATAATATCATATAGTGCATTATAAGAATTAAAAACTTTAACGGTCAGGTTAGCAGAAAAAAAATACGAAAAAACGGCCATCACCGCACTCGAAATGCGCTTAAGGTTGGCAAATTTACTTTTTGAATCGTCAATTAGGCATTTTATTGTCTTTGTGATTATTATTAAAATACTTATTTGGTACTCATATTAAGTAAATTAGCGGTTTAACTGAAATCAATAAAAAGTTTAAAAATATACTAATATGGAAGTAAATGTAATAGATATTATAACCAACAATTCACCTACAAATACGGTTTGTGGGCGATGTGTTTACCCTTGATTTGACTACATTTTAGTTTCTGGTATATGAAGTATCAATTAGAGATGTACCGACTTGTTGGTCAACTAGTCGGTAAGTCAACTTGCCAGTTACGCCGACTAGTTGGCTGTGCTATAAATGCCAATTACCTAGTATTAGAAGTGTACATAACTTGTGCCGCTTTGTAATATACTGCATGTGGTGTTGCGACGAACACTACATAATAAAACTAGGTTTTAAATGCATAAACGATTTACAATCCTAATGTAATGATCGGCCTAGCCGACTAGTTGACCACTTTTCCAGTCGCCGAATAGTCGGCCAAACCCATAGTCCATCTCTAGTTTAATATACATAATCCGGCAGTCACAGAATTCAATACAGTACAATGATAGGTTCATCACTATGTATGATACCCCAAAAGCCACTAATTGAAATTTCAGAAATATTTAAACAACACTTAAAATATATTTAGAATGAGCTATATACTATAGTCAACTATGAAAGTAGTTATCAAAGTAGTTTTGTACCTATATAAAATAAAACTATTTTAACAAGTTATCAATTCTCTCAACTTGCTTCAATAAGGAGCCTCTCTATGGCATCTTTTTACTTTGAATTAACTTAATACGTTTCAGTGAGCTTAAGTATAATAAAGTGATTGTTAGCTACTTGTTCTCTGTCCTAATTTATCTGAAAGTCTTGAGAGCTAATAGGATATAATAAAAACATAATGACATAATTTGTTTGAATTTGAAGTTGTAATAAGTACTGGAGAAAAGTCTTTGTGCTTTTTACTTCAAGAAAGCTCGGTAATTTACTCAAGATTTAAGGCATTCCAATTATTTTAATTTTTAGCGTTGTAACTAAAGACTCTCCTACTCAATTAGATTAAAAACAAATTTTAATGTTAAAATTGCCGCTCCAGTTTAGGGCTTATAAATAAATTATCATTCAACAGTTACATATAATCTAGTTCCAAATTATTTAGCTAATAGGATATAATAAAAACATAATGACATAATTTGATTGAATTTGAAGTTGTAATAAGTACTGGAGAAAAGTCTTTGTGCTTTTTACTTCAAGAAAGCTCGGTAATTTACTCAAGATTTAAGGCATTCCAATTATTTTAATTTTTAGCGTTGTAACTAAAGACTGGGTACTGCTTGGCTCTGTTATATGATCTCGTGTGTTTAATAATTGAATATTACAGTAGATATCGACTCTTATGGGTAAGGTACACCAGTTCCATAAGTGTCGAATAGCCTATTGGAAACTAATAACAGATGTAATTAAAATTTTGTATAGGCATTTATAGAATCAGCTGGAGTAATAAAATTTATTAAAACTTTTCAGGATCTGGTAGAACTAATTCAAAGCATAGCAAAACATCCTCATTTGGCTAAGGTGTTGCATGGTAACCTACAGCAAATCTTTTTAAAGAAACTTATGAATTGTGATTAATTTTGAATCACTCAGATATTAGAGATTAAAAAAAAATTGCACCAATTTTTCGACGTCGCCCGAATTTACTAGAACGTCTTGAAATATTTTTTATTGAGAAGCTTAAAATTCATTGTTAAGAGTTTTTACAAGTTTCATTCATTTTTTGGATACTTTCTTGTTGCTAAAGTGTTCAAAGAAAATATGTTGATGTTATTGCTTTGATTGCTATTTCCTGCAATGTGATTTAACAGTTCAACATTGCAAATCACATTCCATACCTAAACACTTTTGTCATATTTTTTAGCAATGTAGATTATAATCGTTGTGTGTGACTCAAAACCCAAATAGTTCGAATAACGCTGTGACTAAACAATGTTATCTACCTTATCTTAATTTATTAACACGATAAAATATTTAATTTAAGCATTACCGCGACTACCATGTTTGTTTGATCTGACGTACACGAATAATCGTTTTCATTATCAGGGTTATCAATTGATATCGATAATAATAAACCCTGCACTAATATAAACTGTTTATTGATTACTATTTATTTGAATACAATACTTAATCTAAACGAATCCTTATAAATGTACTTTGATATAGAAATATTTTATACAAAGAAACAAACAGGTATATTACGCACATATTACATTGTTTGTAATATGAAGCCAGCTAATGCCACGCATCAATGGTAGTGACGTCATGGTTTTGCTCCATACTGTCTTGAGGTTTCCTATTTACTGAAACGTTAAGGGCCAATAAGTGTTGAATAGGCAACCGGGGTGAAAGGTTAACCATACTTGCCCATTGTCCAGCGCAAAGTTCAGGAAACTTCAGCTTCTTGAGAAAATGACCTTCGAGGTACCAAGGAGACACGCAAGTCGGTGAATAGTCCCAAATCTTCATTTCATTCAGACGCACCCATCTGAAATGAAAATTAATAAGCTAGACTTTAATTAAAACATAGGGATGAGTAAAAAAAGAAAGGCGGGTGTCTGATGACAGTTAAAAATCTTGATTGATGGTTTCGTTTTGTTACCAAACTAAAGTCAAAACCGTCACTCATTACCGACGGCCATAGACGGTACTAAATGTAAATTCCAATAGGCGTGATTAAACATTTTTTTAACGACGTCCGCACTTGTAATGACTCCTGTGTCGCGGGGGTGTTCAAAAACATATATTTCACACACACAAAGCACACCCAGAGTCAGAAAAAATCTTTGTGTATCTCACAAAGATTTGTCCCGTATGGAGTTCGAAGCGGCGAGATGTACCACTACGTTAACCGTGCACTCAAGGTACATTGTAAAGTACATTGAGGTATTATATTAAATTAATTATAACATTTACTATGGCTACCAATTATATAATTAGTAAAGTGAGTTAATAGTGCATTGAAATGACATGTAGTTGACTTGTGTTTATCAAATCTATTTAATTAGCATTTGATAACAGATATGCAATAGACCTTGATTACTATACCTCCAATGATATTATAGAACTATAGATATGTTACGTTCATAGAAATTACGATTTAAATCCGTTCCGAGCTATTCCAAATTGCACACATTGACAAATGTCCGCAGCGCACGCATCCTTATCGCTCTAACATCAAAACAATATCGCTTTCTCTTTCTTAACTTGAAAATGGCGCATGGCGTCTGGCACGTGACTGCGCTCGACGCAGGCCACACGCAAACTAAACACAAGACGTCCCAATTGGGACGTATTTGAGTATTCACAGCGCGAGCGCTTATAACATATCTGCTTTTGTTTTTATATAATATCATTGTATACCTCAGTATAATGCAATCAGATTTTATTATAATTTACAACGGTTTTCATGACTCTATATATTTGTTCATTTATTTATAAGACTTCATATACAAAAGTGTATATTGGCGGACTTAATGCCTCGGGCATTCTCTACCAGTCTACCTTTAGGTGGTGCAGAGATAGCAATGTTTATTCATATTAATGATATTAAGTCAAGTCACGAAGTTCACGAGCAGGATATTTTTTCGTGCACTTTAAGTGAATTCGCAAGAGTTTTATTATGTTAGAAAATAAGAAAGACATATTTTTTTTTTATTAAGTACTAATTTATGTACCTACATACTAGTGTTAGTGAGGTTAGGTTAAACTTAAAAAATAAGTGATTTAAGGTTAAGTTGATAGCTGCACTGTCGCATTAGGTTTATGGCCTGTAATGATAGTTGTAAGGTTGTAATAATAAATAAATAAATAAATAAATAAATGTTAATATTGTAGATAACCCTATCTCTTTTCCAGGGTCAGATCCCGCAGATTTATTGAAAGTAATTTGTAGTTGCGGCATCAGATTGAAATGAATATGTATGTGGGCTGACCTCAATCGAGTTACGAAAAGTACATAGATAGGGTTGTGGTACTTGTGGTCTTGTACTTAAGCTCAACACATATCACGCCTATATTACCCAGAAGGGTGTGGCAGAGGTGTACATTACCCACACTTCACCTGTTATGTTTAGGTCCCATGGGATAGGGGGTGAGTGTATCGCCATCCACCGGGCACAATTCCAATTCCGTGTTGTTATTGTGATATCCTGACGGAAAGTTCACAAATAACACTTTGCCCGAATCTGGAATCGGACCAAGACCTTGCGAGAGGCGCATACGCTAACCACTAGACTATCGAGACAGTTTAAAATTATTAAATGAAAAATAAAATATATACGATTTTGTATAAGGTGTCATAACAACACCCTAATTGTGTATGAAGAACGAATAATGTAATATATTTTATTTTAATAGAAACTATTTATATTTGTAGTTTTTATGTTCTCATAATGAAAGAGTTTCGGTATAAAAGGCAATGGAATGGAACCATAATTATATTATATTTACTAACTTGAATAACGAAAAATATTGAAAATTTACGAAAACGTTCCACAAAAATGCAAGTTACATTTTACTATAACAGTTATTTGTATTACGTGACTAGATTAAACAATGTCTTATCTTATCATTTGGTTATGGAATTTCGTATCAGACATAATATTATAACTATTACATTAGGATTATCACGATAGTTTTCCGGTCTTACACCATAAAGGTGAGTTAATGAATCAAGGACAGTGGCACCTAAACTTTTTGATGACGGAACCCTTTTCATAAGCAAAATATTTGACGAAGGGTCAATGCTACAGGGGTGTGGCACCTCACAAAAGACCCCGGACGGTTGCAGGGGGGAAGCAGGTCGTTACTTTTCGTGAAGCTCCTACAGAAGCATCGCGGTAACCCAGGGATCCGCGGAGCACACTTTGGGCACCGCTGATCTAGGGGACGATATGAAATCAATTTTATTAAACCACTACAATAGATATGAGAGAATAGTTCTAATCTTTTGAAAAATATTGAATTTGAACATTTTATCAACAGCACAAAGTCAACATTCATAGTGGTACGAGAAATCAGCAACGGCAACCAGAATTTAGTATAATAAAAATGAAGAAAACAATGTCAAAAATTTAATTCATCTAACTCCTTATACATAGCAAAAAATGTCTCTCTGTCAAAAATCGAATAGCTGCGCCTCGATATAAAAGATCATAGAATCGTTGCTCTCGATTCAAACTTTAAAACAACCGGCTCGGTTCGGCGCATGCCTATTGTATTCATGCGAACGGAAGAGAAGAAACTTTGTGGAACTCCGAGCTTGCACAATAAGAGGTATACTGCTAAGGTAATTGAGATTTTGCTATTATATTACGCTATCTTCACAGATATCGGTATGCAGCTGCTTCTCTAAACTTAAATTCGTTTTTCGTAGCGGTTAACCTAGACATTCTTATTATAGCCAACATTTCTACCTATTCGGTTCAATTCCGAGTATTTCCAAGCTGCATATTGCTAGATATTATTTTACGGGCGGCCTCCCCTACGGCACGATGAAGTACTTGTGCAAAGTTAGCGATACGTTCGCGAGTTTCACTACGGAAACGCTTCTGCATCTGAAGATAATGTCATTTAAATTTGAATACTTACGCCGAAATGTACAATGCATGACAGTCGCAGTGCCAAGGGTTGCCAGAGAGTTTCACGATCGCTAGCTTTGGAGTGTAGTCCAATGTTCTTGAAGGCAGCGAAGGAAACATGTTGTTGTCCAGGTGTCTGTAAGTTATCATTATCAATTAAAAACTTTGTGTTGTAATGATTGTAAACACGTTTTTAAGTTTATTGTTCTCCGTAATAACTTCTTCTTCTTCTAATACTTCATCTTTTAAATAATAAAAGTTCAATTTGAAAGATTTCACAAAATACTTTTTTATCAACAATACGATCATTTAATTAATAAAATGTTTTAACAATACATCTAATATGTGACTGTGATAATTGAATAATTAATTAGATACGACATAACAGGCAGTATAATATATCACAAAGAAAATAACGTTTAGTTTGCATACTTACACCGTAGTCAGGTTTTTCAAGAATGCAAATGTTTTGTAATGAACTTCAAACAGTTTATTTTCAGACAGCAAAAGCGCAGTAAGATTTTCTAATCCAAGGAAAGTAGTGACATTTAAGAAGCGCAATTTGTTCTTAGACAAGTCAAGCTTTTCCAAGCTGGTGCAATTTGAAAACGTGTTATCTGGTAGCTCGGTCAGAGCATTGTCTTTCAAGCCCAAATTGCGTAACAGATGAAGCGTTTCAAACTCAATACCGGATAACTGCAAAATAAAAATATTCTTAAAACTAAACAACCTATTTTAATTGATAAACATTTGGTACCCAACAAGACCATAGTACTTACGCTCATCAAATTATTACTGGATAAATCTAGAAAAGTCAAACAATCCAGTTTATAAAATAGGCGAGTTGGTATACTCTGTAATTTATTCCGTTCCAGCAACAATGTTTCCAATGCCTGTAAGTTCTCGAATGCATTTTCGCTTACATTACATATTTTGTTGTCCGACAGTTTTAATATCTGGAGTGTCTTCAGTGAAAAAGTGCCATTTTCTATTCGTTGTATATTATTGTTGGATAAATCCAATATTTGTAACGACTCGAGTCCCACAAAGCTGTCTGAAGGTATATACACAATGCGGTTATTTGAAATATCGATTGTTTCTAAAAAGGAGTTGTTTGCAAACAACTTTTCCGGCAGTGAATATAAGTAATTGTTTGATAAATCTACGTGGAAAAGTTTCTTTGTGCATCTAAAAGCGTCGACATCAATTTCTTCCAAATAATTTCGCTGAAGACGCCTGAAAATGGATTAATAATACCGGTGACCCAAGTTAAAACTATTTCACAGAGCACTTTATCACAAATAGCTACTCTTGCAGAGGGTAATCCTTGGTGAATTATTAGCCGAGGACAAAGAAAACTTAACCAAGAGATCCTTGTGTTGTTATTTATTACCCCTGGTTTATGCATTCATAACATGAAATTTTTTGAAATGGAATTTTTATTTGAAATTCTGATCTGTATACATTAATTGGTTTTATCAGGTGCCTTTTGCGTTTACTGAATAGATAAGAAGTAATGGCCGTTCTTGACACACTTTAAGGATTCATTAAATTTCTTTAAATTATTACAGGCAGACGACACCAATTAACTTAATCAACAATTTTATTAAAACAGGGTGTTAGTATAATCTCTAGCCGAGGCGTTTAATGCAATTTTTATTTGAGCTTGTTGCTTGACTTGACTGTACTAACAAACTTTGATACCTAAATGTTATCCCAGTAATAATTAAGATTGTTGTCGCTACGATATTACCAGTGATTCAGTACATGATCCTTGTGGCTTCGCGTCATGATGTTATTTACACTCTGTACTGTACATAACATGTGTAGCAAGCACCACCAAAAAATTAATAATTACCGGTGATTATTGATAATTTTTAATTATTAATAATCACCGTAACATACTCGTATATATGTTACGATAAATGTGATAAATTCTTTAGACCTGCTATGCCACTATGCCAGACCAACAAGGTGATACTCTAATACTTACAAAATCCTCAAATTGACTAGCGAGTCAAATATACCAGCTGGCAGATATTCCACACGGTTGTCGAACATGTCCAATTCTGCGAGCGAGCGCATGCCTTTGAATGTCGTCTTGTGCAACGTTCGTAGTTTGTTAGTGCCCAAGTCTCTGGAAATGATTAGCGTGACAATGTAATGATGGACGATTGAGGCAGCCTTCAGTCCTATAATGCTCCTTATTGTATGACAGATCATCATTCTTATATTCGGGAATAAAAACGCGGCATCAGGGAGCATCTTGTTATAAGGTAACAGTTTGATGAAAAATTACATTTACTATACACACAATTACTATTTCGGATGTATTTTCTGAAATTTAAATGCTAGGTGAATTTAAACTTGAATGTATTGAAATATCTATTCAAGATAAGTATTAAGGTGCATCTTGAGTGTCTAATATTGGTCTGATAGTAGACGCGAATTTAAGCTAAAATTATTTTTGTATGACGATTCTAAGTGCTTTGTGAAGCTAAGAAATATTTTCATTTCATTTCATTTCATATACAATTGTATAAATTTTATTTAAGTTTCATAGTATTTAAATTTTTCGTAATAACTAATTACAGCTGTAATTATGACATAAAAGAAACGTTTTTCTAATAGAATAAAGCAAATCTAACATTGTAATTAATAATTAAATAATTAATTTTATTTCAGAATGTTAAATAAATATCTCACAACTAACTAAGCAAAGCTTGTACTATGGGTACTAAAATAACTTATACTAATACACACGATGAGCATTCGCTAGGGCATTCTGATGCTTCCTTTGTTTATCGCGATAAAAATACAGTGATGGCAAAATAATAAAAATTCTAAACTCGCATCGTGTGACAGGGTCTTAATTGTAAACGGATGCCGACGCCATTTACAACTGATTTAATTAGAGGAGCAATGCCAAAACCAAATAAACAATTCAAATGGCCCCGAAGCCCAATTAAGCTGTTAAACTGCTGTAATCAGTGGCTAATGTTTGGGAAATAAACAAACGAAATTGTACTAACATATTAACCAAGTCGGCAGGTACGATGAGATCCGGCGTGAGCACGGTGAAACCAGCTCGCCAACAGTTAAGCGACCGTCGCGCCGAGTCGCACCGACAAGCACTTTTTGCGCATTGTCTCCAACGAGATTGGCCAAAGCTTACTGTCCATGCTGCAGACAAACTCAATTAAATTCTACTACATCCAATTACGTAAATCTTACTTTAATTGTAGAACAGGGAATTCGCTTGACGTTAACATTACTTCAATTTTAATACAATTTGAAAATTGTGATTGAGGTTAGACTCGCGAGCGTCGTGTTTTTATACTAACGTAATATAGGTTTAGCGTAGTATTATTATGATTTTATCTATATTAAAAGACAAATCATATCTTAAACACTAAAATGCATGTTTGTTCGTGGCCATTTCGTCAAAATTGTTTTAATCATTAATGGAGTAACATACAAACTGAAAAATCTAAAGTGGTCGCCAACAACCATTGCATTTTAGTGTTTTAGATATGATTTACCTACAATAATAGATAAACGCCTAATAATATTAAAGTTAAACCCACATTACCTTTGTATTTAAAACAGCCAAGCAATTGTTCCCTTTTAAGCTGAGTACCGTTTCTAGATTTTACGAATTACCTCGAACTAGTCTCAAGATAATACACCTCTTAGTTTACTCACAGAGTCTGTTATGTATTACTAAATATCTGCGATTATATAAAATCTGTCTAGACTTGTAAGTAAGTAATCCAAATTAGTTCTAAACTTTTATAAAATAAATCTTAGTTTTTTAAAGTTTTTCTAGGATTTTTGAGATTTAAAAGAACTGTTTTGTTTGGTTTTACATCAAAAGTCAATAACCAAGTTTCAATTCTATCTTTAGCATGTTCATAGTATCGTTCGTTTGACACACACGAAACATTTTTTTTAAAACCATGATATCTTGTTTCTGCATCAGTTTATCGTTTTTAGATACCTTCCTTGCATATTTTAGAAATGAACGGTCGGAAACGCTTATTGTTTCCACCTTATGCAAGAACTTACGCACCTGTTAATTTTACTTATCGCACCTCTATTTCAAAACCGCTATTGAACGAAAATTTGCCAGAATTGAGTTATTAATGCCATGCTATGCTATCTTAAAAAAAATTAAGCAATGCGATGAAATTAACAGAATCTGCAAAAACCCACCTCAATAAAAAAGGACATTTTTTTTCGTTACTTAGTACGTATTTTTTCTTGAATCGATATTGTGTTTATAAAAGAAGCATCATCTTTAATAATTATCCAAATAATCACACCTTCGAATGAACTGCCGCAGTCACAAGAGACTATGGCGTTCTAAAGGAAGTTCTAGCAAAAAAATAATTGTTAAATGACTTTGCATATTTGTTCCTTATTGGTTAAATTCAAATAAAAGATTATTTACTATTTTGCATCACATACAATCAATAAATATCTATCAATTAACCCCAAAAATGCGTTCCAATAACAACGCATTATTACTGTAATAAGGAATAAACAACTTATTTTTTTATATTTGCTCTGGTGTAAAATTGACTTTTGCCAGTTTATTACAGTTTTGTAATAAAGGTGAATAATGATTTAAAAATCAATGTTTACCAATTAGAGGAAGGGAATAATTTTAATATAATCTATTACGATTATAACTCACCACGATGGCGAGTCAAAATAAATTTTCACTCAGCCATCAACACGACGAAGAAGAATAAGAATATAATCTATTAAAAATAATGAAAACCTCAGTTAAGTTATTTAATTAGATCGGCATTGGCGGGTATTTTGCAGTTGTTACCAGAGAGTATGCATTGAACCTTATTTCCGATTGGCAACATTTTGTGTCTAGTTAATAGTTGTGTTTCAATCAAGGCCACAGAATATTGCTCGATGGCTATTCATGCCGTCATTTGTTTTAGATGTGGATGTGTGCCATTTCCGTGTATATCATTCACATCAAATGGGCTAATTCCCATCCTTTGAGTATATATATCTCATCATTTCTAAATGTAAAACCACTGTCAGTGTCAATTATCTACACAAAATTAACTTCACTTATATGACATATCCGTTATATATCATTCAAGTGAAGTTAATTTTGTGTGGAATAAAGGCGCGTTATACTTTTAAAATATGCAGGAATGATAGAAGACGTCCAATAACATCTAACCCAATCTCCTTCCGTCGGTAAGTAATGCAAAAACAATCGTATTTTTCCATTTTAAACCAGCAAATTCTGACATTTTATTACAATATCATCACGCAAATTTTTCGTGCTGCCAGTCTTATGATACTAAATGTGCCCATATTTCTGTTTTTATCTTTAACTAGCTGACCCCGCAAACTTCGTACCGCCTTAGCGTAAATTTGATGCACTACTTTATTTTGTATAGCTGATCTAGCTTATGTATGCGTACCTATTAAATTTGAACTGAAATCTATAATATCCTCCATAATTATAAAAATGAATACCTATTTCTCTGGTCTCGTCATACCTGAGAAGGACTTTACTAATTTTATTAAAGAAAAAACTAAATATATATTTTCATAATAGTGTTTATTCCGTAGGGTTCAATAATTTCCCTTATATTTTTACAGAAAATTTATTAATATATATTTTTTTTTTTCGTAAGAACCTTGTACAGGGTATTAGAAAACTACAAAAAAAAATCTGCCAAATCGGTCAAGCCGTTTTCATGCTACCTATGTCGTGACAACGGAAAATGGGTTTCATTTTTATATATATAGATAACAAATTTTACAGCTGTTTTCAATATTCTGGTTGTGGATTTACTTACGATATTTACTTGTAACAAAATTTGCTGCGAAGATTTTACGGGGTTGCTGCATATGGATAAACAAGCATAATTAAAACAAAAAAAATATATTTTCAAGTTCACTTTTTAAAAGATTATTTACATTTAGAATTAATCTATCTTTATAAATTGTTTTCAAATTCGATCAAAACAATAGATTCGATCAAATAAAAAGGTCTACGATTATATCGTATCTCACTACGATTATATGCCTCATGTGCCAATAATTAAATTTGTAAAATATTGCATAAATTATTTGATTTTATAAATGCAGCATTGTGTATTTTCCCCCATTTCATTGTGGTAATTTTAATTCCTGGTAACTCTCATTCGAACGTGACGTCATCGTAAAGCAATGGTTTAACGCACACAAGCTTGTCAAATTTCGACGTTTAAGTTGCATCGTTCGCTTCATGGTAGTCCCTACGACTCAGAGTTTTTCTTGTTACACTATTCCAAAATTGAGATCTACGAAGCATTTAAAACCAATGCTAGTACAGAACTAGTAACGGCATTGTACAACTCTGTTGGTAGTAGACTCTTTCATAAGATAATGTGAATTGTTTTACCCGGCTGCTCGATAGCGCGGAGCCTGCGATCCAGTTGTCTCCAGTAAATGTCTGTATTGCAGCCGCTCTTCGAAGGTTCCACTGCTCGGTTTCCTCGCGTAAACATTTCATACACGTCACATGCGCTTAGTTCACATGGTGCCTCAGCTGCCTGGAACACTGCCAATAAAATAAATGGCTGATATTAACCTGTACTTGGTATAGTGTGTAGGTACTGTGCTATGCATTTCCAGTATAAGGTGGTCTTGCAATGCATAGGCTTCCCGTACAATGCGAGACCAGCTAATATTGGACTTTCTGCTTGAAGTGTAGCCGTGCGTACGTGGGCTTTAAGGCGCGGGCCCACCGCGGCGCATGCTGTGCACGGGCAAGCGGCGCATTTTATCTGCGTGTATTAATTTGCTTGATAACGTGTGTCTACGTTTCCGCTGGAGTACACGAATATGACCCACGACTATGTATAGCGTCGCACGGCGCATGGAGAGACTACGCACGTGCCATTGCAATCCACTGAAAACTGCGCTGCGATAAGTGAGCTGTACATAGTCATGGTTCGACAGCGTTGAGCTATGTAACCGCCTATTCACGCAGCAAGGCACGCATGTATCAATGACGTCAATTCATGCGTAGCCTCTCTGTGGGTTGCAGTGGACACAACCGCATACATTTTCTTACAAAGTGAAGCTCAACACGTGCGTAGCCTCTCCATGCACCGCGGTGGGCCCGCGCCTTTACGAGAATTTATAAGTATGTCTAGCGTAGGTAGAGCTTCATTATGAAAATATACCCAAAAGTAAAGCGCACTAAACCGTATTTTTATCCTGAACCGTTTTAACGTTTTCTGCCACACGCTTCTACGTAGATAAGTGATATAAGAGAAGGAATGAGATGAATTTTACTTTGGAAATGCCAACAAAATATGTTCAAAGGGTGTTTACAATAAGATAATAAGAATAAGTAAAAAGAAAACTGCAAATAACCCTTGATTTTCAGTATGAAATACATAAAACTACTAAGATATATTGTGTTATCCAACAGCTTTTGTGAAATAGCGTTAAGTTTTATCGAAATAATTGCGGATGATAATCAAAAACTCCTTGTCCATTCATGGGTTATTGTATCATTCAATGTAAGTTTATTTCATACAATATGGCCTTAACCGAGACAATATCAAATCTGTCAAAGGCGAGACGCTGGCAAAATTATACCTAATATTACAGAGTAATAACTTACCTAATGATAGGTATTTGAATTCACTCTGATCACGTTACTTGTGCAGTTACTGCTACAAGAACCTTAATTTAATATTATTATACTAATGTAACATACAAACAATCATAAAATCATGCCTTTATCCCGTGGAAGAGCAAGATTCTGAGACCCTGGGTTCAATAATTTTTCGCCGGAAACTAGTGTGTGTGTGTGTGTGTGTACTGAGAGCCCACTTTTATTTTTGCGGATTTTTGCAGTTTAACTAACAATAGTGCTTAGTAAAAGTTGTGGAAATATTTGTTAAACGAATATTAGAGTTTGTAAAGACATAATTCAAAAGATATATCGCTTTGAGTGGGTCCCTCAGTTCATCACACACATAAGCTCCCAAATCTAGACCACAGATATATAATGAGTTCAACAACAAATTTTGGTTATAGACCTTTAGTTAAACATGAATAAACATCTACACAACATTAAAAAACCTAATGTGAATAGATAATAAAAAAATACATACGTCTTTCTGTGGTCCCTGAGGAACCACATAAATTTATCTCATATTTAATCGATTATAACAAATTACAAGTAAGATTTTAAAACTAAAGAAAGATCACAAATAGTGGTAAATATTGTAAACTTTACGTGTTTGTTGGTGGGTCCTCAGTTTACACACTATGCAAATGCTAATTGTTTAAAATATAATTAAATACAACATTGTCCCCTTTTTTTCCGACTGGTTATGATTAAGAGTCACGTTACCCTGGACTATCCCAATACATAACTGGGCTATTCGGTTTTTTTAACATTTGTGAATATTTCCATCACGCATTTAGGCATCTAAAGCTTCAAAATCATTTTTTCGATCACTGACAAGTGTTTTCGTAAGCTCATTCTCATAAATTTACGATTTTCTTATAAGAACGCGTAAATTATTTTTAAGACTATTTTCCGATGAGTGGAGCGATGTAAAATTTTTTCACTCGGGCTTCGTCACGATGTTATCAACACCCTATATACAATTCCTTGGAATCATATAAAATGCCTAAATGACTATAGGAAATCTGTTTAAAATTAAATGTAAACGGAAACTTCTTTCGGTCTAATTCTAATAAAAAATAGATACTTTTAGACTAAAAAAACAATATGGACGCGCAATGAACACAAATATCTATGCAAATAATAAATGAGCGTGCTTTTATGTGTATTACAAATTTATATTCGTACACCACGATTAGTGGTAAAATATAGCGCACATATAACATATATTTTAAGAACTCTGTAAGCTTCCTAGGTTCACAAATAAAGAATTATGATTATTATGATTAAGTGTTGATTAACAGACAACAATATTATAAGTGAAATGCGATCTTCTGTTAGACATTCAGAACACACTTATAACATGACATTGAATGCTAGGCAGTTTAGTAATACAGATAACGAATAATTAATCCGGCAGGTTCTATCGATTTCAATTTTTTTGAGTGGGTATAGGTACATATTTTCATTTAAGTGGTAGATATTATTTTATGAAAATTGTTTAATATTGTGAGTGCATTCGATATCCCCTATTAATTAAATATACTTGGGAAAAAACAACAAATTGCCAATACGCGATGGAGTAGACTTATGTAGAATGGATCAATGGAATGTGATAGTATCGCCTTTGAAAGCACGTACCTACCTAAATGAAAGCGAAAACAAATGTTTGTAGCTCAGCCTAATTTGCATGATTGCTTTCAGGTACGGTATTTCTAGTCCGGGAATTCGCATTTGTGCTATTTTTATTTTAAAGTAAACACACAACATTCATGATTGACTGTTTCATTGTACGCGTGATGAAATGTTGAAAACAATCTATTAACGCTTATAACTCAATAGCCAAATATTTAGTTAGCTTAGTGCCCGTTTATCTGTTTTATTTTAGTCCCTGAAAGCCTATTTTGAACTTATTTGACATATGAAATATCCAAAAATGTATTGAATTAACTATCCGAAATTGTATTAGCTGAGTAGAACTGGGTCTCGTAGACTTATCAGACTATTCAAAGTTGTGTATGGCCTAGATACTAAGTTAGTATTGACATAAACGTGCGCTAGGGGCTGATAAACTTAACTGTTTCAATACGACACGTGCCGTCCAATGTCGACAGAATCTAAGGCTCAACTTGTAGACATTAAAATCGCTGCATTATGTTTTACATACTATAGATCGGTAGACATCGTACATAAGTTATTGTTAATGGCAATGGTATGAAGAATACCAGTTTTCATATTGACATTATAAAAAGGTGAAATATTTATGCACAAAATACCTTCGTACATCAAGGTTCGCGAATGCGTCATTAAGCTCGAGAGACCAGAAAGGCTTTGTCGAAAACTATTATGTGAAGCTGAAGCGCCCTCGTTTGGTTTTTTCGCAACTTTTGAACCTTATCACAGAGATGGTAAGGTATAAAACTGCTTATACATTAATGAACTCGATTGTACTATAGATGGGCTCTTAATCATTTCAATGTTTTAGTTTTTAGCAAAACAGTATCATATTTAAAATTAATTTGTAAAGAACAAAAATAATGGTAGAACTGTGACAAAGGAGAATTTACTACGAAAGAAGAACAATCAAGGTTGATTGCAATTTTCTTGTTATGAGTTTAAATTAGTTTTGTTCCAGGTAATTCATTAATTAATGTAACTATGTTCAAAGAAAATAAACAGTTGCGTTCTCGTTAGAAGCTGATGTTATATACAGTTTGAATAATTTATTAATGAGAATCTCATTAAAATTTACTAGCTAGAAATATGTTTTAATTTTTTATCATTTTTAGAACTTATACTTTTTTTAACACGTATACATAATAATATTCTTCTTGAAGGCTATTTGCGCCGGATAGGTTATTTTAGTAGATGGTAGAGATAGTGAAATATTCACTTTTTCAGTTGATGGCTAACGTGAATAATATGTGTGTAAATAATAAGCAGATTACTTGAAAGTTACATTGCATAAAGTACTAATAACCTAACCTTAGGTCTAGCAGTAGGTTTTTTAAATACACTGGGAGGTTGAAAAACGTTTTTTTTTAATAGAGACTGGTTTGCGAGAAATTTAACTTTGAAGAGTATTTTTTTTCTTAAGTACGGCGCATCTCTCTCTAAAACTAAATTATTGTCTCGAAAAAACTGAAAGAATCATTTAATTTGCAGTTTTATTTGCAATAAAAAAAATAGGTATTTAAAAATTAAAAGAGTTGAATTTTCCATTGGATCGAACTATCGAATTCTCGTCTCGAATAAATGCTCCGATTCAAACATCGATGAAAATAGACAAGATTGTGAAAGAGCGTTCAACTCGACTTTTCGGATAATTTTGGGATTTATCGGATTTCGACAAATTGTACAGGATTGTACAATTTTTGGATCAAAAGGATTGTCCAAGGTACACAGTACACACAGTGTCCAATAAGAAATTCTGTTACGCCATAGCAGTATTATATTGAAGGGGATTTTTGTTCTGTTTTGTTAAGAAAATAAATGGTAGGTAATTATGGATCATCTGCAGCACTGTCAAAATTGAAGCTTCTATGAACAGTCGAGTTCACTAATACGTTGTCAGTTTTGAACCTTATTAAAAAGATAACCAGGTTCAAATGCTAAAATAAAAATGAACTTGACTGTACCCTTATGTACTAGAATACGTATGTTAGTTTCCTACACTAATGCATGCGAATATACGAAATAAAAGAACTTGGGTTGCCTTAGGACAAGCAGTGCAAGCCGTGCATTCACGATATTTTTCTCGTTCCGTTGGCGACACTAAAGAAAATAAAATCGCAGTGACTTAAATGCAGCTGCGTTGTGAATTCACATCTCTGGTTTATCTTAACAACATTGCTTTAGCACAAAAGTAAAGACACCTTTCTCGACAAACTGGCCAAATGAGCAATAAATTTCAATTCATGTTTATACCCTCTGGCCCTTTCTTGATTTATACATTAAATTGGCACGGTTATACATTAAAAAATAAATAGGCGCTTGATTTTGTTTGCGCCTGATATTTCCATTCCCTGATAGGCCATTTATAAATCAGGAGAGGGTTAATTTGTGAAGCGAATATTCCTATAGAAAAAATAGAGAATAGTCTTCAGCGTAGCTCTCTCTATAATAACCATAAATCTACAAACCTTTGCAAAAAATACACCGTATTAAAACTACTGAATCCGAATAAAGGGTAGGACCTTTATTCGGATTCAGTAGTAGTAGTTTTATTCTATCATCCAAATGTATTTCAGTTCATAAAGCAAAGGCTACAGAGAAACGACACGCTAGGCAGTTTGAGATCTGTCAAAAAGACAGATGTTTGAGCATCCAGTGTGAAGAAAACTATGAAAGATGTTACTACTACACAGAAAATATTGTAAACGATGAAGAAAATATATGTTATTATTTAAACAATAGATAGCTACTTACTTTATAGTTTCATAAAAATGTTGGAAGTTGAAACTTCTAACAATGTAATACTCTGTGGTAATAACATAATTTTATTATGGTTGCCATAGTTAGTTATTAAAAAAAGTGTATTCTTCTGTTCTGTCATGAAGATTGATATAATTTGGTTGTACATAGTTTTGCTTTAATAAATATTAAAACTATACATTATTTCATTTAATATTTCAACAGGTTATGGGCCCAGGCACTAACCCTATGAATTAATGAATAATGTATAGTAAAATACTGTAGTGCAAAAAGTAATAAAACCGGCATTCATCGTGGAAGCCATTTTGTGGTAGTCGGGAAGTCACGAAAAAATATTACTTGTTCGAAGTACTAGAACAAGGCAGGAAAGCCTACAGGAAGGGATAAACAATGGAGTCAATACAAAACAATCAAATTATGAAATTGGAAGGTTCGAGGAATTGGAACATATGGAAATTCCAAACATCAGTAGTACTACGGGGTCAAGGCCTCTACAGCATAGTAGATGGGACTATTAAGAAACCCGAGGAAGAAGAAAAACGCATTTGTTGGGAAGCTCAAGATGCGAAAGCACAAACGTTGCTAGTTCTAAGAATGTCAGAAGAAGTAATGCTACACGTCATCTCATGTGACACTTCTGCTAGTATGTGGCGAAAACTGCTAAGTGTCTACGAACAGAAATCTGAGACAAGCATTCATATCCTTCAACAAAGATTTTTCCAATTCAAGTACGATGAAGGTTCGGATATATCTCTATTTATATCAAAGATACAAGAGATGCAAAATCAGTTGAAACAGCTTGGCGAAGCAGTCTCTGATAAATTTGTCATCACAAAGATTCTAATGTCTTTACCGGAGGATTACAGACACTTCATCTCAGCATGGGAATCTGCTCCAGATGAGAAGCAGACTCTAGAAAACCTAGTCGCAAGATTATTAATAGAAGAAGAAAGAATGAAAGAAAAAGGCGGCAAAGCACAATTGTCGGAAGCCTTTGTGACTAAGAATGTAAACAAAAAAACTGTTAAATGTTTTAAGTGCAATAGACTGGGACATTACCAAAGTGAGTGCAGAAATAATAACAGTTCGGGTAGTGGTAATAGACCGAATAATAACAGTTCGGGGAGTGGTAGTAGACCGAATAACAGTTCGGGTAGTGGTATTAGACCGAAAAAAGAATGTTTTTACTGCAAAAAGTTAGGACATTTAAAAAGTGAATGTTGGTTTAACAAAAATAAGGACAAAGACAGTAAATCTGATAAAGCTTTTGTAATCGCGAGTGGACAATTTCAAAAATCGCAATGGCTAGTGGACACTGGGGCAAGCCAACATATGTGTCGAGACCGTAATCTCTATAAAACATATTACCCGTTAACAAATAAATCGGTGATAGTCGGCAACGGTGACACGATCAATGTGCACGGTCGCGGGACGATCGCGGTACAAGTCTATGACGGTAGACAGTGGATTGACAGAACCATAGAGAACGTTTTGTTTGTGCCGGAATTAAAAACAAACTTGTTCTCTGTCAGTTGCGTGACAGATCGAGGTTATGTAGTGAAAATAAACGATAATTTGTGCAAATTTTATAAACAAAACGAATTATGTGCGGTTGCTAATCGTGTTGGTGGTATGTACTTTATGGACATTCGTTGTAAGTGCGAAATAGCAAATGTAACTCAAGTGCCATTGAGTTTAAAAGAGTGGCATGAAAGACTAGTTCACCAAAACTTTCAACATGTAAAAACAGTGCTTAAAAACAATAATATTACCGTGAAAGACATTGCAGAAGATAAATGTGAAAGCTGCTTGCAAGGCAAAATACATCGCTTACCTTTTAATACTAGTGAAACAAAAACAACTAGGCCTTGTGAACTGGTACATGCAGATACATGCGGGCCTATGGAGGTACCGTCTGTAGGAGGTTCTAGATACTTCATTATCATTAAGGACGATTATTCCAATTATAGAACAGTGTATTTTGTGAAAGGGAAGGATGAAGTAAACAAATGTATAGAGAACTTCATAAATATAGCAGAAAATATAACAAATAATAAGATAAACTACTTCCGGAGTGACAATGGGTCTGAGTTCAGAAACAAAGAAATACAAGCCCTTTTTACCAAACATGGTATTATACATCAAACCACAGTAGTATATACTGCAGAACAAAATGGAAAGGCTGAGCGTGAAAATCGTACGTTAGTAGAAGCAGCAAGAACAATGTTGTGTGCAAAGAATTTACCAAAGAAACTATGGGCAGAAGCTGTACAAACAGCAGCATATGTTTTGAACCGTACTAGTAAAAGTAATGAGCTTGGAAAAACCCCATATGAGACATGGATGAATAAAAATTTTGATATAAATGAATTGAAAACTTTTGGTAAATCTGTTTTTGTCCATATTCCAAAGGAAAAGAGGCGCAAGTGGGACCCTAAAGGAGAAAAAGGACTCATGGTGGGTTATGGAGATAATGTTAAGGGATACAGAATATTTTTCCCAGAGAAAAACAGAGTGGAAATTAAAAGGGACATAGTTTTTCTAGAACAAGATGACAATAAGAAAGAACAGGCAGAACCGTTGGTCATGCTGGATTATGGTACCAATGAAATCGAGGTAGCTAGTCAGGATAAAGTATCTTATACAGAGAAAATTATAGAAGGAATAAATCAGCCTAATGAATGTTTAGAACTGGTAGAATCCAGTGAAGGTGAACAACTGGTAGAATCCAGTGAAGGAGAACAGTCCAGAAAGACGGAGGAGGCTGAAATTGAACTGTTTCCTAGACAGGCTGAAGAAGCTACAGAGAGTGATAGAAGCATATATCTGCCATGTTCTGGTAATGAGAGTTCTAGTAGTGGAGAGGATTGTAGCACAACACCATGTCGGAGAAGTACTCGTGTTAAAAAACAAACTTCTTTTTATACCTGTCATCATGTCTCTAATGATGCAAGTGATCCTAAGACATACCAAGAAGCTATGCAAAGACAGGATGCAAAAGAATGGCAAAAAGCCATAGAGAGAGAGTTGGCAACGCTGAATGAAAACAAAACTTGGGAATTCTGTGAAAAACCTGCTGGTGTAAAGACTGTAAGTAGCAAATGGGTTTTCAAAATTAAAAAATCGGATAATAGTTTCCAATATAAAGCTAGACTTGTAGCTAGGGGCTTTGAACAAAGTGATATTTTAAATCCATATGAAATTTATGCTCCGGTGGCTAATTTGACTACATTCAGGTTATTTGTATCAATTGCCACAAAGTTAAACTTACCTATTTACCAGATGGATGTTACAGGGGCATTTCTATATGGAAATATTAATGAGGAAGTCTATTTACAATTACCAGAAGGTGCATATAGTGGGGCAGAAAATATTGTAAAATTAAAAAAATCACTATATGGTTTAAAAAGTCACCTAAGTACTGGAATGATAAGTTTAACTCGGTGATAATAACACAAGGTTTTGTAAGATCCCAAAGTGATACTTGTTTGTATACAAAACATAGTGGTGATGCTAAAACCTATGTTTTATTGTATGTCGATGATTTGTTAATTTTTGGTAACAAAGATAGTGAAATATGTAACCTTAAAATGCTGTTAAATAGTGAATTTAGGATGAAAGATTTGGGATTGGTATCAAACTATCTGGGTATAAGGGTAACGCAGGATTTAAAAAATAGAGTTACTGTGTTAAGCCAAATAGAATACCTGAAAAGTGTTTTAAAAAAATTCAATATGTCAGATTGTAAAGAAATGTCTACTCCAATGGATTTGAACTTTAATGCTAAAATTCTAGAAGGAAATACTGATTCTGTAATTGATAAAAATATTGAAAAGACATGTAGGAATATCATAGGCAGTCTGTCATATGCAGCATTAGGAACTAGACCAGATATCTGTGTAGTTGTATCAATTTTGAGCAGATACCAGAATAAAGCCAATAATTTGTTGTTAGCAGCTCTAAAGAGAGTTCTAAGATATATAAAATACACTATTAACTATACCCTGGTATATAAATGCAATAATGATATGTTAACTGGATATTGTGATGCTAACTGGGGGGGAGATTTGAGAGATAGAAAATCAACAACTGGCTATTGTTTTATGTTTTCAAATTGTCTAATCTCATGGTCCTCAAAAAGGCAAATGAGTGTAAGTTTATCTTCCACAGAGTCTGAGTATATAGCAATAAGTATGGCAGCTGCTGATGCTTGCTGGCTTATACATTTATTAAATGATTTTAATATTGAAAAAGTTTGTCCTGTAGTCATGTATAGTGACAATCAGAGTGCCATAATGGTTGCTAATACTGACAGTGTTAAGAGACTTAAGCATATAGATATTAGATTCCATTATATAAAAGAATTAATTAAAAAGGGCACTTTGGTTCTGAAATACATAAAAACAGAAGATCAGACTGCAGATATGTTTACTAAAGCCCTAAATAAAAACTTGTTATTTAAGTTTATAAATAAGTGTTGTATTTATGAAAATGAATGTTAAGTTAATGTTTTGTCTTTTGCTTTCTGGTAGTAGAGTTAGATTATTTTTTTTTGTGTTATGTGAATTTTAAAGTACAAGTATTACTATGAAGGGCAGTTATGTGTTATTTAAGTTTAAGAACGCAAGTATTACCTTGAGGGGGGGTGTTGGAAGTTGAAACTTCTAACAATGTAATACTCTGTGGTAATAACATAATTTTATTATGGTTGCCATAGTTAGTTATTAAAAAAAGTGTATTCTTCTGTTCTGTCATGAAGATTGATATAATTTGGTTGTACATAGTTTTGCTTTAATAAATATTAAAACTATACATTATTTCATTTAATATTTCAACAAAAAATAATCAATATTTTTTTTAATCAATCATCCAGTAATTCAAAAATAAATTAAAATGTACGAATAAGTGATGATTTTGTTAGTAAACTGAAGTCGTGAGCGAGAATCAAAGACATGCAATAATCAACCGTTTTAACTAAGTATTATTTAATAAATATCTAATAAATATCAATTCAATTTAATCAATTTAATTCATTTATCACGAAATATATTTTTAGGCGTCTTAGTGTGAAATTTTGGGTAGATATAGCCTATTTAAAATAGCTTAGAATCTAAAATAAATAAGGTAAGTATTCACTGACTGAATTGTCATACGAAAGGTCAAATAAGCCGAATGGAGCGAGATGAGACCCCGATACTAAATGAATTTATTAATCAAATCAGAAATATTGCTGTAATACGAAGTTCTAAATATTGAAGAAATAATAGATAGTGTTTTACTGACACTCTATTAAAATATATTTGACGTCAAAATAAATCAAGCTATAGATATTGTTAAAAGGAAGGTTATATTTTCTAAAATATATTTAAACAAATTAAAATTACCTTTTATTTTCACTATGAAAGCCACAATAAACTGTAGTAACTTTCTGTTCATTGTTTTTGTTCACACCGGACTAGAGTTGAACTACCTACTTCAATGGAATGACTCTGTAGCTATTGTTTCATGTAGCTAAGTGTACTTTTGTTTTTTATGTAACACTGCGCAATTTAATTTCAAACGTCGCATTCACATTTAATTTTAACGTGAGCTCGAGCACTTTTTAATGTTTACGCAAAAAATATTCAGTCGAATGAAACCCGTTCACAGAATTTAATAATAAGTATTAGACTTTTAGATTCCTTTTTATTTTTACTTTTATGGCCTCCATGAAGCCTAAAGTCCCACTCCGGCCATGAATGAAAGTATAAAGAATCGCTGGAAAAAGCTAACGGTTACATAAACTGCGATAAACTCTGAAATGAGCAATTTAAATTCAGATAACTCGCTTCAGATGCAAAATATATAAATGGCAATAATGTTTGAGTTTTATGATTATTTTGTAATGATAACTTTATCTCAGTTAGAAAATAAATCTTTATTAGCTTTGTTATATTACTTTATTGGACATAAAAAGTGTTGAAAAAATTAAGTAAATCCTTTTTGGTAACTTATTATAATATTGTTAATTGGGTACATTGCTTTATTGCATAAACCATCCAGCATTTGATTACTGATAGATAGATACTCAATTAGCCAGTTAACTGAATTGATTGCGTCCGCTGTTCATATGCAGTGTGACCGGTTGTACGGTGAAGGCATTAAGGACGACAATATTAAAAACAATAAATTGAAAAGAACAATACAAAGTCACTAGAACACTTTTTTAATTTAATTAGTTTTAGAGCAATAATGCTTGACAAATTCCATTATGCAAAACAAAGCACTCAATCTTTCAAGCAATAGATGTTTTGTTACGCGTAACTTGGCTCCTTTAGCCTTTGAATTAAATTTGACTATATTAATACCTTTACCTTTAATTTGATGCTTTGAGTGCACTCTTACGTACGTAATTCGGCAAACGCTTGAGCGCCTACATGTCAAGTAGCGTTAAAATCGAGGAATGACGGAAACATTATTGCAATTAAATAATTTTGAATTAAAAGAGGGTATCGCTATATTTCTGGATGCATGAATGTTGGATGTTTCTGTTATAGCCAAGAGTACTGAAAGGTAGTGAAGTTTTATTTTTTGAGTTTGCCCTTTACATTTATTTTGTGAGAAACTTCGAAGCGCAAGGTAATTGTGTTACGATGAAACTTTGAGGTCCGATCTACTATTTTCAGAATCTTTGAAAAATGGGAACTTGTTTCAAAGCTAATTGTATGATAGTGACAGTTAAATTTTGTTCTGAGGATTTCAAGCGTTTAGCAACTGAGGATTTTGCATACGTTTTAAACTTATTTTAATTCAAAATATTATATTTATTGTACAGAGTATCAAATTGTAAAGACTTGAGTATACCTTAAGGAAAGAACTTTGGTATAGCGACCATAAATCAATGAGCAGTTGTTTAAAAGTCATTATTGCTTATTATTATTTGTTCAAAACTCTTATCTCTGGAAAATTTTTGTTTTAAGCAGTTTTTTAGGGTTCCGTAGTACCTACAAGGAACCCTTATAGTTTCGCCATGTCCGTCTGTCATAAAATATATATATTATGGGGATCAGGTCAGACAACAAAAACAAATGCACACACTTTTAAATAATTACAATTTATTATCTTACCACACCGTATTTATTCACCTTTATTTAAAAACACACACTTTACGCATTAACTATTTTCACTTAACCTTTACACTTCTAATCGAACCACAAGACTGCCCGCCATTTCCCTGACATCGTCCGATCACGACTCGTCACCCCACCACCGGAAACGAGTCGTGGTTGGTCGATGCTTAAACTTAATCAAACCAATGCAAATGATATCATAATAATTCAATTAAATTATAACTTTAAATAAGAACAATTTACAAATAGATAATTACCATTAATTATATTTATTACCAACTACTTCCTGTATATTTATTATTTCATTTGCCATTTCCAACACTTGGTCCAATTCAGTATCTATTTTCCAATCATAGATCAATTGAATAACAATGTAAATAATAAGTAAATGATAAATAACTATCTAAACCTAACAGCTCGGCCATCCTACTTCAAGCGAGTCCCCTCGCTGACATTTAAGTTAACTACTTATTTACTAAATCCAATCATACTTAATAGTAACCACACTCAGTAACAGAAACACTTCCTGACCTTTAATATATTTATGAATAACTGATGTAGGACATTTTAAACAACTTTCTTTATAATTAAAGACCATACTATATTTCATTAAAATTCATTAGATTACGATTGGCTTTTCAGAATTATTACAAAATTTATATTTGATACATTACACAATACATTAGATAAAATCTTTACCTTATCATTCAGAGAGGCACACAACCAGGTATTAATCATCGTTTTCCTAAGATTCACATTTCAAACCTCTAGTAAAATTTAACCAAGGATGGATCCTATCTATTTCCACTCCGGTCTCGTATCGTCAACCCCGCTTTCCAGTCAAAGGTGTCCTCAATCAAAAATCTGTCATTATCTAGCATGTTTTACCATTTACCATCGCGAGGTACTCCGCCCCTCCACTCGCACTAGATCGCCTCCACAAGCACACCCAGTCTCAAAACAAATCTTTGCGAATCACACAAAGATTTGTCCCATGTGGGGATCGAACCCACAACACTAGTGCAGTGGAGAGTGGCAAGGCAATTCCTTATATTGTGCCGCCGCTCTCCTCCGTCTGGCCTTGAAGACCCCGCCTAAATCCCATTGGTTCCATATCCCTCTCTCCGACCCGTGTCCCGGTTATCCTTATTTTGTCCCACCAAACCTTGCCCTCTTGTCAAGCATCTCTGTTAAAAGCTCGGCATAATCCTCTCTACTTGGAAAAGATTCAAGTAGTTTATTTTTCCATTTACCACGTATGCAACACCGAAGTCAAACCCCTGTATCAAGTTTACGCAACTTTTTGTTTTAAGCAGTTTTTTAGGGTTCCGTAGTACCTACAAGGAACCCTTATAGTTTCGCCATGTCCGTCTGTCATAAAATATATATATATATATAATAAATTTTGCATAAACATGTATGTTAACTATACAAAGAAAGTCGTAGAGTAAAATTTGGAAAAATATTTTTTTTTCGGGTAGCTAAAGTAGGGATGTTTTTTTTTTGTCGCCTACCCCATAGCGTGGGGTATTGTTAGATAGGACTTTTAAAAACGTTTAGGGGTTGCAAATACAGTTTTTTGATTTACAGATCCGTTTGCGAGAAAATTAACTTTAAAGAGCAAATTTTTGTTCGAGTAGAGCGTCCCCCCCCCTCTAAAAGCTAAACTACTGGATCCCAAAATCTGAAAAAAATTGTGTCGGTAGTACATGTAATGAACTTTAAAGGAAAACTATAGCGGATAAGTTCACTTCTTTAGTTCAAGAGGAATAGGGGTCCGAAATGTCAGATGCAGTTACTCAGAATATTTCGTTCAAAATTCTTGAAACATAAATAAACATACATAATACATATATAAAATCACGCCTTTATCCCACGGGGGTAGGCAGAGACGATGGAACGCCATGTGCTTCGCTCCTTACATACTTCTTTCGCTTCCTCAACATTCATACATCTCGTCATACGTGCTAGCTGGTTTCGTGTACTACAAACATTTCCTTTCTGAAGGACGCCATTTATCTGGTCCCTATATGTCTTTCGAGGATAAAATAAATAATAAAATAAATAATTTCGAGGATAACATAAATAAAATATATTAAAAATAATCATTACATATCTAGGTCATACATAAGATCATTATCAAGATTTTTATCTCAAGATAAATCCCTTTTAAGTCGAAATATGTTGTAACGGCTAGCTACGGAACCCTACTGCGCGTGGCCCGACACGCACTTGACCGGTTTTTTTCAATAAAAAACTTATTTTGAAATATAATATGGAAAAAGTTGTGTGATTGCTACCGATCGGTTAGGGATCTTGGTTTTTAGGACGTAGGCTTACAATTTATTAGATCAATGGTGTAACAAATACTTCAAACGCCTACATTACCCATTACCCATTAACATGTTGAATGCATTAATACTATAATTAATTCTGCACAAGCAGCCAATGCAATCTAGCCGGTCGTATGCATGTCATCTTAATCGATTTCTATGACATAAATTGGTGTCCCTTATGGCTTAACATTGCTTTGTGAAGGAACATCAAAGTGGGACTATGTGATGTGAGGCTCGTTATTGTTCAATTGTGTTAGCTACGGCAAGCTATCATAATAATATTCTGTTGAATAATCACTATATTGGAGTAGCTAAGACAACCATAACAACAAAAATTGAAGAGACCATTGTTGTGTTAAAAAAAGTGCATGGATATAATTTTTCGCTAAGTGTTTATTTTTTTGACATCTTTTACTATTTTAATTACTGTACGAAATAACTAGTTTCAGAGACTTGACGATCAATATTATTTTTTCAAGTACAGTTTCGATGGGGAGTTTTTAACATTACATATTTTATAATGGTATTCCGAACATTCACACCAATTTTAACCTCTATGGGAACTCTGTACCTTCAACGTTTTTAAAGACGTATTTGAACCGGATTATTAGTAAATATAAATTATCATTACCTCATCGGGTTCTTTCACGCTTCATTAAGACAAATTATTTTATGTAACGTGCAATAAGATAAGGCTGTTCTAGTTAAAGGAAACACGAGGATCATGCAAGTGCCGTAATTTATGGCGTAATGGGAGATGCTTCTCAAATCGCTCTTTATGCACTGCTGAAAATACAGAGTGTAGACTTTATGGATACGGAAAGTTAAATAAATCTTTGTAATATCTTTTTATAATAATTGCTAGGTCTCGTGCACATTGAAAACTTTCTGACGGAAAAATCCCAAGTCGCAAAGTGTTAACTTTTGCTCGACTCGGGCATCGAACGTGAGATCTCGCGGTTACTTAGGACGTATACGCTAACCACTGAATCAACGAGGCTGTCTGTTCTACTGTCTGTTGTGGACTGTTAATAACTGTAATGAGATTTAATCGTAGGACTTAGTAGATATAGTAGATGAATAGAACCACAACAGAGATATAATAAAGATCTAGTAGTTTATCTTCATAGAAACGTTAGGAATGCGTCATTTGCCTACGGCTCAGAATAAGTATGCAATAAAGGGACCAACAAAAGACGAGGATGCAGCGCTGTGACGAACGAATGCACAAAAAGAAAAAAAAACTGTACCAAAATTAGAGAAATAAAAATCGAGCTCCAAAATGTTATTCACAAAATGTAATAATTACATTTATTTCAACGTAAAGTAGGTAGGTACATGTGGGTAATATCGAGGCAAATTTTAATTATTAACTACAGTTAATTTCTAATTGATTTAATATGGCTCTGCCAAGCCATGCTCAGCAATCTAATGCTAAGAAGCAGTCGACAAAATGTTTCGACTTGAAGCGGTATTTGAACCCGCGACCTTTCCCGTATTTCCAGGATTCCGTCTTATCCCGTACCTGACCTGAGCGATCCGTTTTTTAGTATTTACATTATTTTCTTTTAGGTATAAACATCTTATTGAATTTTTTTTATATATTGACCATGTAAAAACAATTACAAAGCCGTGGCATTCTTTCTCTTAATTCCAACTCTAATAGATACAAACCCTTCATCATCATCCATCAAATACGGCAGCGTAGATATTTTATATAACCTTATTCACTTATATTATAAGCAAATACATCAGAGGTCGGGATCCTTTGTGTTCGACCAGACTAATTTATCATCACCATTTTGCAAAATACTGCCAAAATCATTAACCTTCTTTTTGGCTACGTCGTAGTGGTAAAAAAAACTGATTGACTAGAATGCCATAAATAACAGGTTAGATAAAAATTATATACACACACATGTAAACATTCCATCGATATTAGTATTGATTGCCACAATCTCATTGAAATTTCATTCCATAAGGATCTTCTGCCTACGCACAAAGTTATAGCATAGTTGCCAAGAAAGGCTAAAATCTCTTTGTTATTCGATATAATTCTCTAGTAAGACTATTTTGACTCGTGAGTGTTCGTTTTCTACAAACGATTACTTATATACAGATCTAAAGAGTTTGCACCTATCTGATATAACTTCTATTAGTTTTAATAGGCTACAATGTATTTAAACTACAAAGAAATTATAAATAAACTTTTGAAAACGATAACGGACCTAAAAGTACCCTAATAAGTTAGACAGATACATCATCTTCGATAAAGTTTCTTACTAAAAAAAAAACCGGTTCTGTACCACTATACATCTTAATAAATGTTTTCTTTATTCTTTATTATATTGGAGTTGATTGAATGAAAGGTAAAATGCGGTTTACGATTTATAACGTATTAAAAAAAAACTAATTATTAGATCTCGTTCAAACCAATTTTCAGTGGAAGTTTACATGGTAATGTACATTTTAATATTATTTATAAAGGAGCAGGTTCCCAATTCGATTGATTCTTTATTTTTTGTTTTTGCTTACCGATTACTCGATGACGTTTGGACCGATTTGAGAAGTTATTTTTGTCTCATAGAGTGTACTTGGCATGCAGTCCCAGTCTCATCAAGTGACGATCTGATTGTGGGATTCTAGAGGATAACCCTCAAAGCTACTCGGATATTTGCATCAAGCAGTTAGCATTTTATGTTGCTGAGCTGATGCTGGAAGGTACAACTCCTCAATGGTTAGGAGTACGCGGATAAATTCTTTAAATATAGGCACCTTAGTATATACATACAGTATTTTTTTCAAGTTATACACAGATAAGGCGAGACGTTAAGTATTTCTTACTTTTTGGTCCATTTTAAAATAAGGTTTCTTTTTTAATTATATTAGTGTTTATTAAATTTAATATACTGCCCAATGGTCTAGTGCTAAGCGTAAGCGTCTTTTACAGTGATGTTATGGGTTTTATTTTTGGGTCCGGCAAAGTGAACTTTCCGATAGGAAATTTACAATAGCACGGAGTCGGAATCGTGCCCGGTGGATGGCGATAGGCTCACTCCCTGTCCCAGGGGACCTAAATATAACAGGTGAAATGTGGGTATTGTACACCTCTGCCACACCCTTCTAGGTAATATAGGCGTGATGTTATGTATGTTTATTAGAGATAGATAATTGTTATATTTACCAACTAAAATAATAAATTATTGACATCATTTGATATATCACACCAGAAAAAGTGCAATATCAATACCAGCTACGTCTTTAAACTAATTGAGACTCTTGAAAACTATACTGTAAGATGATAATATTATTGCCAAGATATCAAACAGTATTTACGCAAACATAATACAAGCTTATTCAAGTATCAGCTTTGAAGTTGGCTCACCTATTGTAGTTCAAGTGATGTCAACTACAGGTCGAGGAAATGGAATCAGTTTGCGTTTTGAATATCCGTTGGAAATGCTACATTTTATACAATGAGATCAGTCAAGTGATTCTCAGATTTAATCTTTAGCCTATAGCTGGGTAATGGAGTTGTACAGGTACAGACGTAAATTGTAGCACTGAATAATACGTTTATTTGCCGTTCATTATAATAATATTTGACTGGTTTTAGTTTTGACAATTTTATCACGGGATTATTTATTTATTTATTTAGGTCAGCCAACGATTGCTTACACTAGTTATATTAAATTCTAAAAAACATTATGAAAATTAAAAATAAAATAATAAATAACCGGCCAAGTGCGAGTCTAACTCGCGCACGTAGGGTTTTGTATCACGATACTTTTAAATAAATGTTTTTCTTTATTATATTGGAGTTGATTGATATTGGAGTAAAATGCGGTTTCCGATTTATAAAGTATTAAAAAAAACTAATTATTAGATCTCGTTCAAACTAATTTTCGTTGGTAGTTTGCATGGTAATGTACATCATATATTATTTTTACATTTAGCATTCCCTTATTTTAGAAGTTACGGGGAGGGGGGGGGACACATACATTTTTCCACTTTGGAAGCTACTCTCGTGCGTGCAAACTATTCAGTTTAGAAAAAAAATATATTAGAAACCTCAATTTCATATTTGAAGACCTATACATAGATACCCCACTTGAGTTTTAGTTCTAAGGATGGGGAACCCCAAAAGTTTGTTTTTTTTCTATTTTTGTATGAAAATTTTAATGTAGTTCACCGAATACATCTACTTACCAAGTTTCCACAGTAAAGCTCTTATAGTTACGGAAAAAAGTGACTGTGACATACGGACGGACAGACGGACGGACAGACATGACGAATCCATAAATCCGTTTTTTGCCATTAGGCTACGGAACCCTAAAAAGGCAGATTAGATAACGATGAATAATTATAAAAATCGGATTACGGTACGAAAACGTCACTGAAGGTGACTAGTTTGTTCTTATAAAGGTGCTCCCGGACCGCAGCGATAATTACGCCTGTAGTGAAACATCTGTAGAAAAAAAATCAAATTTCGGATTGTATTTTATATAAACATTCAAATCTGTAACGTCATAACAGGTGGTGTGTAGTTGCTATACACCTATGCCATCTGGGAAATAATAATATTAGCGTGATTTAAGTTGTGTCGATTTCACAAACAATTATTTAATAATGGTTCTTGGAATCAATCTTTGACTTAGTCTGAAGCATGAAAAGTTCTTATCGTTGTGGATTGTATTAATCACGTGTAGCACAACTTTCACGAATTCCACTTAACGGAATATTATGCTTTCACAAGTATGATTGCAATTGGAGATGAAACACGTGTAGGTAATTAAAGCAACTATGGCTTTTAATGATGCGTAAATACACTAAGGGTGTTATGACACCGAAATCGATCGACGTCGATCGATTCATTTGACGTTTAAAGAGCCAATTGATTTTCGACGATGGATTAAATTGTGGCATTACATCCTAACACAATGACGTTATTGCTGTTACAAAAAAATTGTACTGAAATCTTGAGGAAAAAAAATTAACAGTTAATTAAAATAATGCTTTTTTTTGTTGTAAAGTCAGTTAGACATACAAAAATATAGGAACTTAATTGTAATTGTTTACTTACACAATACTTTTTCGAAATAAAATAAGGAAATAGTGTAATATCATTGACTATGCAACAGATATTAACTTAAAAGGCGTGGAGCATGAATGAAGGTCGTATCACTGTAGCTTCATTATTTTATCAGCAGTGCTTTTTGTTTGTGTAAAATATAGTTTAAGAGACTTTCACTGTGTACTGCAGTAATTTGAGAGTATGGTGAGATATTTCGATCATTGTAGTTAAAACTTATGTCAAGCATATCCTATATTTGAACATAATATTAAGCCTTAATAATAACCTTGGTTGAATAAATATCTTATTTGATCTATTTTAATTTCACTCTATCCTTCTTCAGACATTGTTACAGGTCACGGTATGAAAAGAAATTGTACTTTTTAAATACGAGTATCATTTTTTTGTTGCAAAGGTACAATTTATTTATAGCTTAGTTTTGCTTACTTTTCAGTCTACACTTTAGAGTTTCATACAATAATATTATACAGTTATTTCAAAGTTTTCAAATTACACGTGTCTCGCACGTGAAGTGAATACTTTGCACTCTGTTCTTCAATATCTGAACAATATTGAAACGTAGTCTGAAACTTGTACGGTGGGGAGATAACGACAGTTTTCAGACAGTCAGGTGATAAAACTACAACGTTTGCCACGTGATAAGCTTGTATATGCAGAGCTCTAGCAATTCTTATATTATGAAATATCAATAGAGAACATTATTCAAGGCGGTATGATCTAGTGAGCGCGAGCCAAACATTCTAAATTTGGTTGTAATATCCAAAATACCCATTGCCCATTTAGTCATTAGTTATTTTGTGAAAAATAGCTACGAACATTCGACATTTCAACGATCATGCATTTGAGTGTTTTAAATAATAAAATCATCATCAATCACAAAATCACTATCAAATTCAAAATGTATGGCGTATGCTCATTTGAAAATGGTCTAAACTTAATTTATTGATATAGATATTACAAGCTGACCCGACAGACGTTGTCCTGTCTTAACTATGCATACATTCTCTGTTTGCAGGCATTATGTCAATGTTATGTGAAACCCCATAAAGGTTCATTCAAAAAGGTAATGTCAAAAGCGCTAAGGTTACTAAAATGGCTATAAATAAATAGGAATTGGTGATAAGAGGGTAAAAATTAAGGGTTGTATGTATTTTTCAATGCCACATTATAGAAAAATAAAAACAAAACTTTTGTCCAAAAACTAAAAAAAAAATGTTTAGGGTGAACAACCCTTATCACTTAGGGAGAAGATTACTTACTTTACACTTAGAAAAATAGATAGTAGCCGATTCTCAGACCTATTGAATATGCATATAAAATTTTAAAAAAATCAGTAAAGCCGTTTCGGAGGAGTAAGCTTAGGTTACTAACATTGTGACACGAGAATTTTATATATAAGATTTAACATGCGTCAGATACATTAAGTGGCTATCTTGCAGTGTATATGAATCAGGGATATTTGCAATATTGTCACATAATCTGGAACATGTACGCCGCCCGTGAGATAAGGACAGCTTTTCAGACAGCCACGTGATAAATCTGCAACATTTTGTCAGTTGTTACTAGATAACTTTTTATTCCAACTACCTAAAATATCATATTTAATTCGGTTCAATACAGATATAAAGCGAGTGTGTAGTTTATGTAATATTGAGGTGTGAGCTGCTTTTACATTGTACGAGTTGCAACTTGCAAGTCTTCAGAAGTGATGAGTAAATATTTTCTATTATTTTAGGGATTTTTATGTCCCACAAGGACATGCATACAACGCCACTAGTGCGTTCCAGAGTTAAAACTAATACCCAAGAGTAATTAAATCCTAGGAATAAATACTTATTATTTTGACAAGTGTAACCAGTACTTAAGAGTTTATTTCTTAACTCTGGAACGAACAAGTGCAATGTCAATTCGCTTAAGAATAAAAGTAAAGAAATAATTAAGAAGTAAAGTAATACCACAGTCTAAGTTCTTACATTGCGGTATTACTTAGTTACACTAGTGAGCCCGTAGCTTTAGATAGGTATATATACAAATAGGTTTAACAACGAAGCCCTGTTTATCTTAAATTGCACTGGTAATTAGATTGTTAATTTAATTAGCTGATAAGTGATGATTAGTAATTAAATAATATAATAACAGGCCTAATATCAGTTACATTTTACCAAATTAATTTGGTTTGGTTAGACGGTACGCTGACCATAGTCAGAGTAAAATCGTTTGTTATAAATAATAAATATTTTGTTTATCAAGTTCTGTTTTCGTTTCAGGATAACATCTAGTCTATTCTTATCTAATATATAAAACTCTTTTAGATTTTTATATATCTTATTTGTATATTTAGATTTCCTTTTAGAACTCCTCTGCAATTTTTTTTCGAGTAGGTAACCTACGTCACTTGTAAGGTGGAGATTTTTTTTTTGTCTCCTGCCCCGTAATGTGTGGTATTTTAAAAAGGTTGAATTCAAAGAGAGGCCTCATAAACTAACTACTAGACTAACGACGCAGGTTTAGCTTTAAATATAAATAAATGTAAAATCAGAATCAAAATAAACATCACTGTGTCGGCTATAATAATATTACCATATCCAATGATATTATATAAAAACAAAAGCAGATATGTTATAAGCGCTCGCGCTGTGAATACTCAAATACGTCCCAATTGGGACGTCTTGTGTTTAGTTTGCGTGTGGCCTGCGTCGAGCGCAGTCACGTGCCAGACGCCATGCGCCATGTTCAAGTTAAGAAAGAGAAAGCGATATTGTTTTGACGTTAGAGCGATAAGGATGCGTGCGCTGCGGACATTTGTCAATGTGTGTGTGGAATAGCTCGGAACGGATTTAAATCGTAATTTCTATGAACGTAACATATCTAATCGTAATTTCTATGAACGTAACATATCTATAGTTCTATAATATCATTGACCATATCTCTCAATTCAGAGATATGCAAACATATGAAGCCTATATTTGGAACATTTCATTTGCTTACAGCCATTTCAGCAGAACCGTCACTTTAACAAATTAATGCTAAACAAGATGAAGCAAAATCGTACTGAAACTAATTTCCGCTCTTGATTCTAACATTTGCCTCTCAGTAAATTTATTCCATCAAACGCAGTAAACACCAAATAAAACATTAAATTAACCAAATCCTTTGGAAACATGACTATATAAACAAACTAATATTATATTATAATACAAGCTGTTACCCGCGACTTCATCTGCGTAGATTTCGATATAATTAACAAAATCTGCCTCGTTGGTGTATACGCCACTCCCCGCAAGGTCTCGGGTTCGGAGCAAAAGTGTGGTTTGGAATATTTCCGTCAGGAAATTCTTAAATAGCAGCATATAGTTGGAATTATGCTCGCTGGATGGCGATAGGATGGTTGGAGGATGTTATCTAAACATAACTGTTGAAATGTGGGTGTTATACACATCTGCCGCAACCTTTTAGATAATATAGGCGTGATTTTATGTTATTTTATGTAAGCTGCGGCAACGCTTTGACCCGCGTTATAGGTTACCTACTGCTCCGCTCCTTTTTGCGACATATTATACTGCTGCTCCGCTGCTGGAAGTTAGTCTGCCCGAGATTAAAATATTAAAAGAAACAAACTAATTTTCACCCTTGTTTCCGGCCGCGTAGTTAATTTCGGAGTAAAAGTTTTCTAAAATGTTAAAACATTGTAAGGACTACAGCAAGACTCTTGCCAAGTTTCATTAGAATCGGCTCAGTACTTTCGGAGGTACACAGACAGACAAAAAATTCGAACCTTCAGTATATAGTAAGAATAGCCTCCAATAAAAAAAATCAAAATAATAATATATTGGATGTACAGAATTGGACCCTCAACAATCTTATTATATGCGTAAATTATAAAGAAAAAGATTTTTATTTTTCGATTGATTGTAAAGTTTACTCAAAACAAATGGACTGTTTTAAAAAGGGTAGATTATGTTTGAATATATAGGCTTCGAGATACAACGCGGGTGAAGCCTTGCACGGAGGCTAGTCTGTAAATAAAAATATATACAAACCGTGTGTTTTCAGTTGCCACAACGAAAAATAAACTTTGAATGTGGTAACATCAGTCCTTTGTGAATTATTCTAAAAACTCTTGGAATGTGTATAGTATAAATATTCTACGCTCGCTATAGTTATTTGATATAACAAAGTTCGAAACATTAAGTCGCTTTATAGGATTATTTTGAGTTTGTCTAGTTAGCTCTTTGAAACAATCTCACCAACCACGCAGTTATAAAACTTTTACATTTACTAACTGAATCTCGCGGGTTCACTCGCTATACACGTTATTACTCTGATCCCGAAGATAATAGAGCTTTTCGGCAAAATGCACAGTGCCATCTATCGGTTTTCTAGGTAAACTCAACTCTTAACCTTAAACCTATACTTCACCCCCTTACGGGTCAAATTTAGAAAATTCCCGGTTTGGTTTTCATTTATTTTTATAATAAGCTAAATTAATAATAAAGCAAAATTTCTTCAAAAATGAAGAACTTCCATACTACCGTTCAACCCTCATTTTAACTCCTTAAAGGTGGAATTTCCAGAAATCCCATCTTAGTTCTCTACGTCATGTAAAATTTATGCAAAATTTCAAGTTTCTATCCCCAGCTGTTTTAGCTCCGCGTTGATGAATCATTCAGTCGGATGAACAATTATATTATATGTTTTGATATAGTAGGTGCATTCTTAGGCTAAGTAGAGTAGTTGCTAAACCTAATGAAGTCGGTTAAAAACTATGAAAATACTTTCTTTACCTATTTAGGGCATTATAACACCAATCGATCTAGAGTTATTTCAACGAGCAAGTGACCGAAGAGTCGATATCATTCGACTGTTTTAGCGAAGAACTAATCAATCGATGCATCGATCGGCGACGATATTAGTGATATATTAAACATATACGGTGGTGCTCAGTAGTTCATTATTATTACGACTCGTATTATCTACAAAATACTTATAAGCTCTGGTAAATAATTTATTTATTGGTATTTTCCAAACGTAAGCGACCTCTCACTGCAAGGTCTCAAGCTCGAGTCTCGGGTCGGGAAGTGTGTTATTTGATATTTTTTTCATAGCAACACGAAGTCTGCAATAGGCCGGTACATGGCGATAGACTCATTTTCTTAATATATTAAGAATAACCTGCTGTATCAGTTACAATGTGAGTATTATACACCCCTGTCACATCCTTCTAGGTAATTATAGGCGTGATGTTTATTTACTTTTTAATAAAATCCATTTAATAAAAATAACATGTTGCAATATCTACAAGAGTGAGTCTTTCATTAATAATTTTGAAGCCACGTAATATCCGCCAAGCCTTGTACTTGGCCGGCGTAATCTATTTCATTATGAGAAGAGGTCGGTGTCCAACAGCGAAATATCCTCCGCACAGCTGATAATATTAGGTAATATTAAATGTCTTTTCTGTCTAGAGTTGAGGCAATTTATCTTACTCCTACCACAAAACTATATGTTATTACGATAATATTACTAGACATAGATAGAAGAAAAACCACGCACGGCACACGCTTGCGCATTCTTCTTTGTGAGTACCGTAGGCGTTGTGTATCGCGTGATAAGCACACCTTCCACGGGTTTGCTTGTGTCATCGATTTTGTATTTGCTTTATGGCTTCACTTCGCATATTCGGTGCACTCCATCTGCCATTTTTATGTTATCTATGGTACAAGATATTGTACCTCGGAGAGCACGTGAAACTGTAGGTCCCGGTTGCCATTTGAACATCTATGGCAGTCGTTACTGGTAGTCAGAGGCCACAAAGTCTGTCAACAAGTACCTTGTACTAGGTTGTGGAGGTCTGATGCAGTCGCTCCACGTAAAATACTGATATTCAACTAAATCCATTAGACTTGAAGCCGACCCCAATGTCATTGGGAAAAGGCTCGAAAGATGATGACAAGAAATTCGAAAAAAAATCACCATCATTAATCACCTCTCCTAACTGATGAGTATAGGAATATTACAATCGTGTTAAACTCTTGACTACAACTTTAATGAAATCGGGTCTTCGGAATCATGCTAGCTCTTTGTCAGCAGGCAAAGGAAGAAACTTTATATAAGTTTAATTAATCAGACCCAAACTATAAGTCATTAGTGGTACCATCAACATGCTTTATCAATAAAGTTTTGAAGTCAACAATGTAGACTGAACAAAACAAGAGTCATATGGACCGTAAACATTCGTATTGGATGGCATACAGAATAATTTTACGAAAAAGGCTAAGGTGCCTTAAGGTGCCTTTATTTAAAGAAAAATATTACTCATAAACGATGGCTAAAAAAAATATTACTCATAAACGTTGACTTAAAAAAAAATATTACTCATAAACGTTGACTTAAAAAAAAATATTACTCATAAACGTTGGCTAAAAAAAATATTACTCATAAACGTTGACTTAAAAAAAAATATTACTCATAAACGTTGACTTAAAAAAAATATTACTCATAAACGTTGGCTAAAAAAAATATTACTCATAAACGTTGGCTAAAAAAAATATTACTCATAAACGTTGACTTAAAAAAAAATATTACTCATAAACGTTGACTTAAAAAAAAATATTACTCATAAACGTTGACTTAAAAAAAATATTACTCATAAACGTTGGCTAAAAAAAATATTACTCATAAACGTTGGCTAAAAAAAAATATTACTCATAAACGTTGACTTAAAAAAAAATATTACTCATAAACGTTGGCTAAAAAAAATATTACTACTCATAAACGTTGACTTAAAAAAAATATTACTCATAAACGTTGGCTAAAAAAAATATTACTCATAAACGTTGACTTAAAAAAAAATATTACTCATAAACGTTGGCTAAAAAAAATATTACTCATAAACGTTGACTTAAAAAAAAATATTACTCATAAACGTTGACTTAAAAAAAATATTACTCATAAACGTTGGCTAAAAAAAATATTACTCATAAACGTTGACTTAAAAAAAAATATTACTCATAAACGTTGGCTAAAAAAAAATATTACTCATAAACGTTGACTTAAAAAAAAATATTACTCATAAACGTTGGCTAAAAAAAATATTACTACTCATAAACGTTGACTTAAAAAAAATATTACTCATAAACATTGACTTAAAAAAAAATATTACTCATAAACGTTGACTTATAAAAAAATATTACTCAAAAACGTTGACTTAAAAAAAAATATTACTCATAAACGTTGGCTAAAAAAAATATTACTACTCATAAACGTTGACTTAAAAAAAAATATTACTCATAAACGTTGACTTAAAAAAAATATTACTCATAAACGTTGACTTAAAAAAAAATATTACTCATAAACGTTGACTTAAAAAAAATATTACTCATAAACGTTGGCTAAAAAAAATATTACTCATAAACGTTGACTTAAAAAAAAATATTACTCATAAACGTTGGCTAAAAAAAAATATTACTCATAAACGTTGACTTAAAAAAAAATATTACTCATAAACGTTGGCTAAAAAAAATATTACTACTCATAAACGTTGACTTAAAAAAAATATAACTCATAAACGTTGACTTAAAAAAAAATATTACTCATAAACGTTGACTTATAAAAAAATATTTCTCATAAACGTTGACTGAAAAAAAAATATTACTCATAAACGTTGGCTAAAAAAATAAATTTACCTACAAATAATTGTAAGGGATTATGATTACAATTGTATATCAGAAGTCTAGTACCCCGTAGTACATTATACGCTCGGTTTATTAGATGGTGTTTTAATGTATGTGGTAGAATAATATTGATAGACCGGTAAAAAAATACTTACTTAACTTTACCTGGAACAAACACATATTTTCCGTACTCATTCTTATGATTATTTATTATGTTGATACTCAACTCTTTAATACTTACTTTTAATTATTACTGAACCGATATTAATCAAAATTGGTATAAAGCTAAATAAGACTTGAGGATGGATAAAGGCTCCTTTTTATCGACATACTTACGGCAGAGCCGCGCGCAAGACCTAGTACTTTTTATTTTAATTCTTTAATATAAAATCTTTCCATTAGAACTCGACTTTATGGATAAACAAAACGCAACATTTTACTCTGCAATTGTCAGATATGATAATCCTTTCATAGCATATAATTACAGTCACTTCTATGTGCTTTGAAACATTTCTAGTATCTCATTTACGCCTTCAAGATAATAAAGTTGCATACAATATTTGCAAGTGAAAAGGCACTAGTCACGTCAGAGCTAATGATGCAATTTCCAACTCATTAATTAGCTAGATGGCTACCTAGAAATCATAATGTTTTGCCTATTGGGACTTTTGCGCATTTCATTTCTCTGGGATATAGAAAATGGATTTCCTAATTGCTTTCAATTTGTATAACCATTCAAAAATAAACAAAGTAATTTTGGTTGTATTGTATTACATATAAACTATTCGGTTTTTGTTTAAATACTTTACTTTTCAAGGAGATATCGAGTTTGGATATTTATTATTGTAATCAAAACCGTCTGGTTTATTGTATATGATTGTAGGTCGTATTATCTGGGCAAACATCCTAGTAGTTTATTCATTGTGGTGCTATCTACATGTACACGAGTTAATTAATATGTCCACACGGCTAAGTTGACAAATAACATTTTCATGAGCTGTGTAAGTCAGGGGTAGGTACGTAGATAGTACGCGGTGTCGTAGAATGCGCCGGTCGCCCGGTCTAACAAGCCCCATTCGGCTCCGACAACGCGACGCGGCGCGCCGCTTCCGTTGCGAACGCCTGAAACTTTCCCTCGCGCATTTTCCGTCGCAACTGTCGAACAAAAACTTGTAAATAAATAAAAATAATTTATGTGACGCAATTTAGCACGCTCTGTATTATAAAATATATTCTACGTTGGTGTACTCATACTTTTAGGATTAGCTATAAAGTTTTCTCGCTAAGTAATTTCATAATTCTAAGCAATCGTATAAGTTTCGAACTGTTAGCAGTATAAATTTAGATCTAGAAATATGGTGTTATTAATTTTATCACGTTAAATAAATGTTGAAGGTTGTTGAAAAACTGAAGTGATGTGATTAGAGTGTTTTAAGTAAATGTTGTGCTGTTTTCTGTGAGCACATATTTGACCGTGTCACTCAAAGTGAACCGATAAAAATATTCAGTGAAGTTGGCACTAGTAATTTCTACGTGAAGGCTAAAAAATCTGTAAGTGCGCAATGTCAACTTTGAGAGCGGGGACAAGCGTGCTAATCGTTCTGCAAACAAGCTGTAAAGCGGCGAGCTGTGCATTCCTTGTGTGTCGTGTGTGTTAACACAGTGTGTTAAGAAGGTTTCAGTGTACTAAGAACAAAGAAAACTGTCGTTATCAACGGCTACCATTCTGCTTCAACTACTAGCTTCGTCACTCTTCGCGATGGATACCAGGCAAGATATATAAACAAAATTAATTAAGTGATCTCATTGTGGATAAGACAGTGAAAGAAAAGACCATCGCTGTTAGGTCATTCTTGGCATTTATTTACGTTTACAGAGTATATACCCTATTTTTGTTTGTAAATTAAAGTTAAGAAAATAAAATAAATAATAGTTTAAAAAAACTAAAAAACACGCTTTTAAAGTACTTCTAACTAAAAAGTGAAAAATAATTCCTAATATAAGCTGAAAAAAGCGTGGGTTGCTCGATAGACGAAAAATATGGCACAGAGCGCCCCACGCTTTTTTCAGCTTATATTAGGAATTATTTTTCACTTTTTAGTTAGAAGTACTTTAAAAGCGTGTTTTTTAGTTTTTTTAAACTATTATTTATTTTCTACTTTTTAGTTTGGTTTATTTATAAGAGCGTTTTTTTTTTTTTTTTTTTTTTTTTTTTTATATTTTAAATTTTTTTTATCGAATTATTGCATTGTCATCGATCTTTGACAGGTGTGCAAAATTTGAATGAAATCTGTCCGTTTAAAGTGGGTCAAAATCGAGTCCAAAGGAGTCGGTTACATACAAACAAACAAACAAACAAACAAACATACAGGTGAAGCTAATATAAGCGTGTTAATAACACGTTAGCGACTTTTTTATTGTTCACAAACATTCTGTTAACCTTAATTGGAGTGCGATTCGTTAATTAACACTGTGACAAGTGAAAATATCCAGATGACGGCTAATCGAATCGAATTATAATCATTTTGATAGCGCCTTACGGAACGAGGATTCGGTAATTAATTATAGTATTAATTTCGTTGTTGTGGCTTCTTCGGGTTTACTTACATACCTATAAATAAATATAACAATACTTTAAGTAAGATATAAATCTGAAAGTTAAAGTGATTTATTGTTTACGCTTAAATTACTCTTAATTGTAACGAAAGTTTACTTGATTACCGGCTTTTTTGTAATAAATATAACAATTTATGAGAAGTTATCAATTTTATAAGGAGGCCTTGAGTAGAACGTAAATTTTTTTATAGGATAGTTATTGAGATACCTGTTTTACTCTTTGATTAATAACGAAGAATTTAATACTAATCAGTTTTTTCTTTGCATTCTTAAATAATTAGGACCCGTTCTTTTACCCGCTATGACGTCATATAAATGACAAAAAGTTTATTAAAAAAATGCCTGGTATATATATGTGTTACAACGGTGTGTACACTAAATAATACTTTTGTTTATTGATTTCAAAACATTGTAGAAAATATTGTAAAGACATTTTTAGTAGTATATAACAGCCCAAAAATATTCAAGTTGCTATATTAGAGGACCGTGATTATTGTTACGTAAACTAGGAAATCTTACTTTTAGATTATGCCTTACTATTTCGATACTTATACTTTTTCTTTAGCATGTAACTACTAATTTAAAAAGATAAACATTTATTACACAGCTCGACAAAAAATTAAATAAACGTCTTGCACCTGGGATTTACAAATCATATTATGATTCTGTTTGTATATGCAATATTAGATGATTTGACATCTAAAATATTTACTTTTAAAAGGATTATAGCTGTTTGAAAATTTTTGATATTTGTCCCCAATTTATGTATCTTACTTCGCATTATGTCTATTAAAATAGAAGTAATATGTCAGAAATAGTTTTTTACGTCGTTATCTATCTATATATATAAAAGAAAGTCGTGTTAGTTACACCATTTATAACTCAAGAACGGCTGAACCGATTTGGCTGAAAATTGGTGGGGAGGTAGCTTAGAACCGGGAGAAGGACATAGGATACTTTTAAAATATTTTCGAGGGCAAAATTTTATCGAGGGCGAAGCCGCGCGGGGCAGCTAGTTATGTATAAAACAATATTATGTTTGCCTATTACAGATACATTATGTTTTGACATGTTAAACCTGTACAAAATGGCTTCCAGAGGCTGTAAACGAGACGCTGACTCGTGGAATCATTTCAGACCCCCAAAGTAAAAATAAACCCTTGTTATATTTTCCCGCAGTTACTTGGCAATAAATTAAACAAACCCTGAAAAAGTTTTAAGATTTCATAGTTTTCTCATATAAAAGCGTTGAAAATTATGATTTGGAAATTTTGCATCATTTTATCTCTCTCGTATCTAAATATGCACAAGGTTTATTCTCATTTGGATACATTTAAGAATTATATAGAAGCTTATTCGAAAGACCAAGGGTAGCTTTTATCGAGACATTACGGACTTTGTGGGACGTTATCAATGCCACCTTTAAATAATGATAGGGATTAAATTTGGAGGTTGATGAGAAATTCTTCTGTTAAACCAGACAGGGAAAACAAAGACCAATTATTTAACTACATTTTGATTATATTTTAAGACAGAACTATCATATTTAGACAGCCGTTACCCTATAAGAAATAATTTTGTGTACTTCATGCATTTTATGCATGAAGTGAAATTACACATGGTTCTTGCATCTTTTTTAAACACGATTTCTTGTTCTAAATGTAGTTTCTAGCAATAAAAGCTAGGAATATGATTAAGATATCCTTGGCGCAAAAGAACTGTTGTCCTGTTTTATCAGCGAGTGGCTTTACTTAAAGTTAAAAGTAGTAAATAAATTGAAACGCATTTGCTTTAAGACATTCTTCATTGTCCTTTAATACCTGAATGCGTTATAACATCCATGGACAGCTTTGACCCTTCTAACCAAACATATATATAGCAATCATTTCAGAATTGTTTAATCGAACTGATTTAAAACAAATATTAAGTTATAACTATTAAATTAATAAGCATATTTAGATTTGTACGGTTTTCGATTTACAGATTTGATTACGTTAAAATAAATGGAAGAGTTGTAAAGAACTATCTAAGTGTGTGTAACACTTAGATAGTTCTTTACAACTCTTCCATTTATTTTAACTTAATTTTAGATTAACGTCATTTCTAAATCAATAAAATCAATAATAGTTTGATAGTAGATATACATTTCAGTATTGTACCTTGTACTGGCAATGTAGGTATAGTTTGATGTGAAAGCGTGTGTACACCCAGGTGGGACCATACCTACCTGCGGCTATAGCCAGTCTCCTATACTATACTATACGCAGTCTCCTTTAATACCAGATAATCCTACAAAGCTCGCACGACTTTCACGGAAAGCTCGGACTATTCTTACAAACAAACGAATTACAATCTTATCCTTTGAACTTTAATTGTATTTTTGTTCTGTGACTAAAATACAAAACGGGGTCAAACAAAACAAAAAAATGGCTTTGGTTTTGACTGGATATTTATTTACCAGAAACTTGGCTAAACAACAAAAATAAACAAGAGAACCGCAAATACAGAAACAATTTAAACGTAATACTGCAGTTTTAGTATAAGGTGTTCATTGTTTTATAGCGTTGATATTTCAAGACTTATAAAAATTCGCTATTATATAAAAATGTGAATCTTAAAAGACTTTGCAATTGGTTCTTATTAGCACTCCTTCGCTACGGTTTTCTTAACGAATCGAAACTAAAGTAAATAGTACAATTTTATTACCTTTATACCAATAAATCTAACCCAAGAGGCGACGACACTCAATCTATTACGATAAGCCTCCCAAATGAAATATATGTATATCATTACATTTGTCATTAATTGAGGAACATGAAATGCTATTGTTGCCAAAACAAAAACTTGTCGGTACTACCTAACGATCAATCAAAACATCGTGCTGAAACGTCTTAATCTCGCGAACGGATCGCATTATCAAAATCATCTTACATAATAATAACCCTTCTATATTTTTAAAGACCTATCCAAAAATACCATTTTACCTTTTCAAAGAAGCAATTGCGTTAAAAAGGACTAAGAGAAAAAACGAGCCGAAATGTCATCAAATTCGAATTACTACCAGGTTAAGTAACTAGGTCTTTCAGATCATTAATATAATATTCAATCATTAGTATATCGTTAAATTATATTGACTAATCATCATGCATGACACAATGCGTGTACATTATTCACAGTCGTCATTTTCCGTCCTGATGAACTACTTCGATAGAAAATCAATCAATAAACCGTTTAGTGGTTTACGTTTTATTTGTATACTCGTCACATGAATAGATAAACGCCTGATAGTTTTATGGAACGGTAATAAAGGTGCGCTTCGATACAGCAGCGATATTAGTTTTGTTACAATGCGGTTAGAATATAATTATAAACACTTCTGTGGTTACGTAGTAGTGTTTCTAATTATTTTTTTATAATTTAACAGAATATTATGCATTACTAAGCAAGAATAACACAATAGGTTTAGAAAATCACCAAAAAAATGCCATTATAAATATATTGTAGTATAGTAGGTCGTAATCGAAAGCTAATTAATGAAGTAGTATTAAATTTTTTTATATATAGGTATATAGGAAACTGATTAGTATATTGCTGATTTAACTATCCTTGCTCATATTATAGTACGAAAATTTGTGCATATGGATGTTTGTCACTCTTTCACGCAAGCACTACCGGGTAGATCCTGATGCAATTTTGCACACGTATTACTTGAATTATGACTTGAATTAACACATATAATACTTTTAATCGACATACCACGCGGGTAGAGGCGCGGGTGTAAACTATTTTTATAATAATTCTAAAATGAATAGTGAATGTGTAGGTGAGGATGTTTGTTACTCTTTTTCTCAAAAACTACCGGGTAGATCTTGATGAAATTTTGCACACGTATTACTTATGACTTGAATTACTCATATAATACTTTTAATCGTCATACCACGCGGGTGTAAGCTATAGTTATAATAATAATAATAAATAAATAGTGAATTCATTAAAATCCAAATGCGTAGGTATGCTCTATCCGGAAATAAAGTAGGATAGCAATATTATTATAACGAAACAAATTAAAATTAAAAGCTCCCTTATTTTTTTTTATTTCAGAAAAAATGAAGTAACCATTAATAAAAGCGGTATGAGGCAGTAGTTATTAGTAGAATAGGTTAGTAAGTTTCTAATTACTTCAGGTAGGCAGCATCATTGTCTTATTAGTAATCCGTTTGTGTTCGCCGGTTTATTTTTAAAATAAAGACTCCTAAAATATGTTGTATTAAAGCAAATTTTCAACTTTGCATTTTTATAGCAATAAAGCATTTTAATTCCCAAATCCGATTGAACAAAAATAAAACAGTTCATTAACTTTCCATTCACCATCATTGTCATCATCATCCTCCAGCGCTTATCCCAATTACTTGGGACCTTGTGTTTGTCTCAACCGAATCATTGAAATAAACAAAAAAAACCCGAAAATAAAATAGAAAGCTGCAAATTGTGTAATGTAAAAGGATATAAGATTCGAGTAATTTAGCGTTTAATTTTGTCTGAAAGGACACTGTTATTTTAATTGTCATTTTTATATTATTATATACCTTTTTGCCAATGTTCCAATGAGACATGAAACTATTTGCTAAATCATTTGAAGTTTGGACATTCACTTTTAAATTCTATATCATTTAATAATTTATTCTAAAGTAGAAAAACTATTCTCTATTCTCCCTAGTTTTGTTTCAAGCTCTATTCTCAATAATGAATAAATACAAAAGGTCAAACGCACAACACCAGGCAAGTAATAGCAGAAATTGCCATTAAATGTTCCGCTGAGGTAGCAGCTCTGTCATTCTTCACAACTCTTCAAACTAAGTATTCAAATTATTATAAAGAGCTCAGTGACTTTCTGCAATATTATATAGGACGGGCCATTTTGTTTTGCAAATAACAACACTTGATTTCTCAAAACCGTTATATGGGAGTGAGTGCAGGTAGCGGGAAATAGTACGTCGCTTCATGCATTTTTAGGCACAATAAAGCACTTAAAAAATATTTTAAAAATATAGTTAGTAAAAAAGTACGTTATATGTATGACGCCCGAATGGAACAAAGAACGCCGCCGCGTCAATGAGGTTCCTTGTGTTAATTCAATCAAAGCTTGGGTCAAAAAAGTCAATTTGAAATAAACAGAGCGGCCCTATCCAAAAAGAAGTGATGAGAAAATTTGGAACGAAAATAGAGGAAGAAAGAAAGAAAGGAACATTTATTTAAAAGAGGTTGCATAATCGATTGAAGGAGTGCCAACAGTGAGACGGGGCGCATATCTTTACGATATATTATTTAATAAATAGATCGCAACAATCATTTATCACGTAAAATAACTAATCAATACAATAACATTAGTAGTTATAGTTTTATTTATGTTTGAAATGTGCAAAAATTTATGGCCCACCCTGTACATCTAAAGTGGTCGACTTTATGAATTTTATTTGCCTTATTTTATTCATTGTTGAGCAGCGCCAGGTAATGAGTTGCCACAACGCAAGTGTCGTAAAACCTTCCCGAGTTCATGTAAATCTAGACACCTTATTTGCTTATTTTAATGTTAATGTAAGCTTACTTGTTGCCGGCTCATGAATATTATCAAAGAACAAAACATTTTTAGAAAGCATTTCTAGCGGTAGTTAAATCTGTGTCTAACCAGGTGTGGTTAAAGTACTAATAATTCAGAATATACCCAAAAAAATTTAAAGTATACTTTAATTGGTAGATTTCACAATCAACTACACATATAAGCTGACCCTAACAGGTCCAATTAAATGAGGTCGAAGGATCTTATAAAATTAAATTGCTGATTCACATCGTTTCAGTTCAAATGTCTGTTACATTGTTGAGACCAATTTAAAAAGCTTTCTATATAGAAATATTTCAGCAATATCGAAAATAATAAATCATTTAAGGAGAAGTACAGTTTTTGCGTGAAATATTTTCAATTACAGGGAACATATTTTTAGAAAATGTGTTAGATACATGTTAATTTATAAGCTTGTATGCCAGGGAGCGTAACGAAGGTGAGGTGTCAAAATAACTACTTGATAAGCCTTTTCGGAAGATCCCTTTACTTTCCTCTTTGTGTACATTAGAATAACTTTTATGTGCCAAAATCTTAGAGATTTTCAACTTTTCAAAGTCAGATTGTTAGTGATCCAGTTCAGTGAAACAGAAATCCCTTGTTAAACTGTTGGTTGAGCTCATAATTTCAATAGATGAGTACCGTTTAGGAGTCATTACTTTGGAATTTGAACAGATGTAGCGATTACTGTTCATCGTATTTTGTTAAATGGATGAATGCTTTTCAGTTTCAGTCGAACAGAGAATTGGTAGCACCGTGCCGCAACACTATTATTAATTAATTATAAATAATTAATTTGTTTATAAATAGCTTTCTTCTTTTTAGTAAGCACTAGAATAACAAAAAACAGCATTATGTTGAAAAAAATTAAGTTCATAAATTATAAAATACTGTTTGTTTGTTGATTTTTTTACTGAAACTTGTACATAAGCACATTAATCATTTTTTTACATCACGGTTTATTATAGTGTTGCAATCATAAATTTCATATTTACTCGTAAAATTGAAACTTAAAATGAGGTCTTCATTGATTTATGAAATAAAGATGTTATTGTTAATTTACCCCAATTTTTTCGACTGTGTAATTACGTACTGAAGAGAAAACAACGTTTGCTTTGTTCAAAATAAGAAACTAATTTTAAAATATTGTACAATTAATCATTTTAACGTCAAAATGAGTAGGAAAGTAGTCTTTATTTTGTTTGCGTTAAAGTTTTTTATCGCAAAACATTGAAATTCGTTTATTATTTTGAAGAAAGCATTAAACCGTGGTTTAAGTGAAACTATTTATAAAGCTGCGTGAGTTACTCTTATTAGGTTGCCCACACTAACTATTTATATTGAGGGAAATCTCTCGATCAGTGCAGTTCTTTTTTATTTTCCTTGTTCCTACTAATCGCTTTTGCCTTGACTTTGATGGTCGTTTAGCAAGTATTATCGATAGCGTCACTTATGTGTTCCGTGTTTAGTATAAACTGCTAGACCAAGTTATGCTTGCATAGTCAGTGGTATTTTACTTTCTATGCCAACTTCCCTGTTTCGTAGTAGACTAGTCAGTTTCAAAATCTTTTTAATTATAATTAATAATTTGGATTTTTTTACATTGTAAATAACGCCAGGAGCAATTACACTTTCCAATGATCCCAACGACAAAGCCAAATACACACATTCACTCACACAAGCACACCCAGTCTCAGAACAAATCTTTGCGAATCACACAAAGATTTATAAACACTATAATATTTTTTTGCGAATCACACAACGATTTGTCCCATGTGGGGATCGAACCCACAACACCAGTGCAGTAGAGAGCGGTGAGGCGACCGCTTAAACTACAACGCCGCACGTGCAGACAATAATAAATCATTACAGTAAATAGTTACAGATGAAGTTTACAATTTTCATCCTTCTTGTTTCGGTAACTCATTAAGGGCTGAAGCGGCGGAGAACATTTGTTCCAGCAGTCGCAGACAAAAACGGTTTTATCTGCCCGTTTTTGTTCATAGATACGGCCGCTGTAAACTTCTCATACTTCTAATGAATGGCACTTAATACAAAAAGTAATGACAAAGAGTTTCAACTCTGACATACATATTATGATCTACAAAAAATATAAAAAAATATAATGTTAAAATGCAAACACAAACACAAAGCAATATAATCTAAAAATATAAAAGCCCGCCTTATATTACTTTTCTATTCGTAGAACTGAGTCTACATCATTGTTTATACTTACCTTTGAGTTAAAGCCATGAAGAACAACTTTAAAATAAGAGAAATTGTTTAAAAGCTGTTTATTTATACTTGAGTTATATTCTTAAGGTGGCAGCAATATTAATATATAGCACGTTTAATATATTGTTGATTTTCTTGGAAAATTTTAATACCTGTGGAAAACTTCTACTTAAGTTTAATATAGAATATTTTGTTACATTTCTCAAGAATTTTGTCAAAATCACAATTGGCTTTTCAATCTTCATCAATTTCATAACACGAGCTTTTTGGTTACATTTCCGACAGCCGATTTTCATACATTCTTAATGAGGTTGTATGTATGTAACATTAATTTTATTAGGTCTTTATACATTTTCAAAGACAAATTAAATCTATGACACAATAAAATAAACCATCAAATTGAGAACCTCCTTCTTTTTGGCAGTTATTTTGTTCAAATCATTGCTTAATCTATCGGCTTGTACATAAGGCTATCAATTAAAATAGAAACAATCTTGATAAGATTGCTATGAACTAACATTCATTTTATTGTTTAAAATATGATATGTTTTTAAGAATAGATAAAGACTTACAATTTTAAAGTAACATCCCGATTACGGAAGTACTGGAAATAAAAACTCGATTGTTCCCTCTTTACATGACTGTATAAACGTATAATAGTGTAGGACGGTTAATATGGAGCGCTAATGATGCGACAACTTGATCACTAAAACCGCGATGTCAGTCAAATTAGTCACTGATATTGTGAAACGATATTTGCGTCATTCTAAACACAAGTCGGGTCGTGTGTGGAATATTGATCACATCTGTGGGATGGTTCAGCAAAATACCAGCACGAAGCGCTCGAGTCAGTCGAGAGGAGGGCCAAGAGAATAAACAACGATGACGATCTGACAAACGCTCGACTTTAAAGTCTGGAGCATCGTCGTAAGGTTGCCAGCTTATCGGTTTTAATAGAATACCTTTCGGAGAGTGTGCCGATAAATTGCACAACCTTATTTATCCGTCCTCATAACATCATCAGACTACCAGACAAACGGCACTCCGGCATTGCTTACTCAAATATGCTCGAAGCGTTTCGCTTTGACTTTCCTTACGCGAACTGCCAAAAAATAGAACGCCCTGCCCGAGTCAGTGTTATAAATCACCTGGGTGTCTTCAAAGCAAGAAATAATTGGTATCTCTTAGGTAAGCGCGCTCCGCCGTAGACCGCATCATCACTTACTATCAGGTGAGATCAAGGTCAAACGCGTGCCTGTCTATCATGAAAAAAATGTGGCTTTTGCCAACGTGAATTAATTCCATAGTTAAACTAAAATTTAACGGGAATTACCACGATCATGCAATACCTATTAACCTATTGCGTTTCCTAGCCTTAAATGTAAATATTGCATAATGGCCTTAATTCCTGTTGAATTTTAGTTTAATCATGCAACGCGAAAGTCCAAATGTCCATCAGTGCTAAGCGCCTAAATAACGTAATTTGGCAATAATTAATTGCTGCTTTATCATTACCACGACACGGTCAAATATTAAATTTAATAGGATCCATAATAATGTATGTTATATTTAGATCTTGACAATACATGCATACCTTGCACACATTAATAAAGTAATACCTTTCTCTCATGGTATTCCATTATTTTAGTCAAAAATCATAGGTACATTTTTGTAAATTGACTTTTCATGCCTTTTATATTCCATACAAATCAATCTTCCGAGTGTTTACCTAGTTCGGTCGGCTTCTGGTAGAACATTCACTTTTAGACCTATGTATAGGCGTTGGAACTAAACTAACACTCGTCGTGAACAGCTACTAGTATGTATAGAAATATCTTTACCAAATATTAATCCCTTAGTTTACTCAGGTCAGTGGTGGTTAAATTACAGATGATCATGGTGAAGTTCCGCACACAACTAATGTCTGTTGGTTCGTCTAACCGCAGACCGGAACGCTGTAGACTTGCCGGATACTGTATATCAGAGCACGAAACGTATCGATCTGCCGAAGTAATTTCCCAGCATCTAACACGCAAACACATTACCGTATCTGTTTATTTGTAATAACTCGTTGGCAGCCCATTTCATCAATTTACTGTTACTATCCGTCCGTTGAATGCCCACGCAGAATTTCGGGCATCATTCAACTAGTTTAATTGTACTGCATTGATGTTGATTAGTCATAACTTGTCATTTATGATTTTTACTGTGGACTACGTAATAAGACTTTTTTATTAATTAATTAAAGAAGCTAATTTACCTTCGTCTTACATTTACTTTAAAATCATTTTAAATTCTTAGTTTTCAGACTCAAATTTAATTTCAGACTTCATTATTATATGAATGTATGCATGTTTGTGCTAATTCGCTGAATGACAAGCTAAAAAAAACCCTGAAATGTTTTAGTATCATGTATCTAATTTAAAAAAAAAATTTCTGTATAACAAGGTAGACTATAAATCATAACGCAGTTATTTATGACCGTCTTAGATTGGTGTCGTCTTATCATAACAATATAATCCAGAAATAAACACACCGAGTTCATTAAACAGAGTTGTACTGTTTTTCCGTTGTGTGAGCCGTAGCGCGGGGTGTGTCTTTGTCGTCCAGAAATATAGGGCATGTTGAGGCAACTTTAATGCTTTTAAAACTGAACTGGAAATAGAAATGTTATTGCTTAGAAGTGCTTTCACTTTATGAACTCTTACTACTGCTACCTATGCTGCTAAATACTTTAATAAGCATTTATATTGCGTGAACTCTTGAAAGCGAGAAGAAAACTGCACACACATAATACAATTTATAATTATTTAGTTTTTTACCCGCGACTGTGCGCGTATATTTCGATATTTAGGAACTTTTCTTATATAGGTACTTGCTATCCATAATTTACAACGCCCTTTTTTAATTCTATTTGGAATTCTAAATCCAAATAGAATTAAAAGGATTAGGAACATAGGTGCGCCATTTCGTGCATTTTATCTTCATATGGGAAGTGTGTTAATTTTGAAAAATCTTTCCTAATTCACCCCTTTGATTCCTAAAAACTTTCGTACAGTTCATATACGTCATGTAAAATTATAATAATATATTAAATGTTCAGATGATCACAATATTTGAAATAAAAAAGTTTTCTTGAAATTCAGAGTTTTATGACCATAAACAATATCAAAACGTATTTTTACAACACTAAAAATTCCGGAAAAAATAAATCACAAAGTCAGAAAATGAAATGTTTGTGTTTGTTTTGGAGCTAATGTGAAAATAATATGTTTGGGGAAAAGAAATATACGTATAGCTTACAAAAACGTTTACAGACTGATATCATTTTCCTAAGCAAAGCAAGCATGAAAACTGGGTACTCAACAGTATATTATAAGAAAAAGGGGAATGAACTTTATCTATACTTCTATACTAATATTATAAAGAGGTAAAGTTTGTGTGTTTGTTAAATTGTCAGGGGTAATCTCGGAATCTACTGCACCGATTTTAAAAATTCTTTCACTAATAGAAAGCCACATTATCGCCGAGTGTCATAGGCTATATAAAAAACCGAAAAATTAAAAGGTTTTTACGTGGTAGTCCGTTTTGTAAAGAGAATCGGAGAAAAACTCATCGTTATACGTGAAGGCCACAGCAGCGCGGCAGCGGCGCGCGATGGTTTCGGCTTATTTCGGTTCGCGTTCGTGCTCACTTCGGAAGAAGGAGGCGTGACCTTCCTTTTACATCTGAGAGGTAGGTACCCGCGCGGCTCATTCGCGCGGTCGGCTCTTTACGCAGCGGACGTCCCCAAAATTGAATTTTTCGTAATACACTTTCGACATTCATTAATTTTATTTTCGGTACATTAAAAAAAAATTCTTTTATGTTTATATAGTTTTCATTTAATTTAGGTTATAGATAGGCATTAAGTTTGTTTCATGTACCTAGATATTAAATTAGGTTATAGCTATTAAGTTAGTTTCATGTAGATATTAATTTAGGTTATAGGTAGGTATTAAGTTTGTTTTGTGTAGATATTAATTTAGGTTATAGGTAGGTATTAAGTTAGTTTCATGTAGATATTAATTTAGGTTATAGGTAGGTATTAAGTTTGTTTTGTGTAGATATTAATTTAGGTTATAGGTATTAAGTTAGTTTCATGTAGATATTAATTTAGGTTATAGGTATTTAGTTTTTTGCAATTAGGTTAGGTTAGCTGAGAAGTTTTGAACAATTAAAATTATCCTGCGACTTGGTCCTCATGGAATTCGTTAATTGGAAACTCCGAATTCGTTAATCGGAATCTCGGGAATCTTCTTTCACGAATAGAAAGACACATTATTGCTGAGTGTCATAGGTTATACATATAAAAAACCGAAAAATAAAAAGGCTTTTACATGGTAGTCCGTTTTGCAAAGTGAATCGGCGAAAAAACATTCGAATGAAAACGTTTCTTACGAACGCTGCCTTAACTATGAAAGATAAATATTTTTGAACATTATGCCCAACGAAGTGGGCACGGGTCAGCTAGTAGTTCAATATATTTGCAGCTAGGGTTGCCAGATGTCCGGTATTTAAGCGTATAGTCCGTTATTTTCGAGGCCAGTCCGGTAAAAAATAAATGGTCATACCAGACAGAACAATGTCCGGTATTTTGAAGAAAGTCGGTACTACTGGTCACAAGCGCCTACAAAAGTAGGCATATGAAATCCCTCAAACGCAAAACTCGCGCGCGCTCCTCGCTCGCCGCTGTCTGTACTGTATGTGCGTTCGGGGGCTCTTACTTCACCACTGTATACCCGTCTCAAACTTGCTGCCTGCGTCCACCCCCACCCGAGCGCGCAAAATATTAGTATAAAAAAAAACGTATTCTTTGCGACCCTAGCATACCCCCTCCCCCCCCCTCTTTTTGGGGTTGTCCGGTATTTTTTCGCGACTCACCTGGCAACCCTATCAGCAGCATGTAGAGTGCGAAGTAATGTATGGTGCACTGGCAATATTTGTGTATCTTGCCGTCATATAAGATAAAATTGAGTAAACATTCGTATACTTTTCCTCATAATGTATGTAAACAATAAACAATTATATTAAATATTTTCATTGCTTCTGGACGTATTTCCACAGCAATCTGCTAGTTTTTATGTGTAAATGCTTTGAGATTCTTTAGGATCATACTTTTCATCAATGTGAGTCAGTAAATAACGTCTAAAATTACCATTGAGATAATATGCAACCACTACGGGAATAACACACTATAACTTCATAGAGATTATACATATTTTGTTGCCCATTTTGTAAAGGGAATTGCTATATTTAGCCCTCTTTCTCCGAATACCTCTACTTTAAATATTATTTGAAAAAAAAAACTTGATCCTCATTCAGAAAATTGAATTAAAAGCGCGACCCTGCCACTAAATGGCAATAAAAATGTAGATAAATGAAAATACTGGCAAGCTTGTTGTACGCTGTACAGAAGGTTACTTCAGTTCATTAACTATTTCGTACTGAAGATTTCTACGCTATGAATAACAAACAGCTCTTTTATACAAGTACTTTATAAAAATGTTAGAACCCTCACTATTTCACGACCATGACCCATTAAAAAAAAACTAAAATAAATTTAAATGTTGGAAAATATCGGAGGATCGGCCTGCTAATGCCAGGATAAAGCTGTGGCAGGAAAAAATCCCTCCGCCTGCCGGTTTTAAGACACAGGAGAGTCTACCCCCACAGGGCCGGATCCAGAGTTAGTGGGGCCCTGGGCTAATACCGCTTGGGGGCCCTACCTAATTACTAGAGATGTGCCATCTAGTCGGCCACTTCTGACTTCGTCGACTAGTCGGCCACTTTAAGGTTACCAATTAGTCGGCAATATACGCCAACTAGTCGGCTTTACTACGTAACTTAACATCACGCCTATATTACCCAGAAGGGTATGCAAGACGTGTAGAACACCCACACTTCACCTGTTATGTTTAGGTCCCATGGGAGCCTATCGCCATCCACTGGACACAATTCGGCTTTACTTTATATGCCGGATAACTTGATCACTATCTCTGAACAGATTAAAACATGATGTTTAGGACATGCCCATTTTAATGTTTCTTGTGAAGTCTAAAAAGTCTTGTGAAACCTAAGCAATAACTCTGTATAGACTATATACAGAGTTATTGCTTAGGTACTTGGCACCGACTTCAGAATTATAAAATAATTATTTATTAATTTCTATTTTACTAAATGAAAAAACGTATTATTTTGTGCGAAGTAAATTTATTTTTTGCTTTTTAGTTTACCTACTTTTTGAAGTCGGTTTTTTTTTTGTTAAAAATTATTTTATTTTACGATTTTAAGTGATGGGTAGACCAGAATATTTCTCGAATGAGGAGACGACGGTTACTTGAGACTGAAAACTAATTAATATTAATCCCCGTACTCCTAACCGTTGAGGAGTTGTACCTTCCAGCATCAGCTCAGCAACTTAAAATGCAAATATCCAAGTAGTTTTAGGTAATATACGAAAACAATATAGAAGCCTTTGAAATTTGAGGTTTACCCATGATTTCTCTAGGATCTCATCATCTAATCATGACCTCATATTATGAATATACATAAGTAATATTCAACGTCTCACCTCATCTGTGTATAACTTGAAAGAATACAGTAAACGGCCTCAAGGAGCCTATATTTAAAGAATTATCCCCGTACTCCTAACCGTTGAGGAGTTGTACCTTCCAGCATCAACTCAGCAACATAAAATGCTGACTACTAGATGCAAATATCCGAGTAACTTTAGATTATATATAAAAAAACAATATAGAAGCCTTTGAAATTTGAGGGTTGCCCTCGATTTCTCTAAGATCCCATCATCAGAACGTGACTTAAAAAAAATGGGACCACATGACAAGTATATCCTTTCAAACAAAAAAAGAATTTCTCAAATCGGTCCAGGCGTCTTCGAGTAATCGGCGAACAAACATAAAAAAAAAAAAAAACATACAACCGAATTGAGAACCTCCTCCTTTTTTTTTGAAGCTGCAACTGCTTTATTTGCAAAGAATTAGTTTATGTGTGTACCCGGAGTGGAAAGCTAGACAAGACTGTAGTGAAGTGTAGTGTAGATTATTTCAATAGATGAGACATCAATGGGTGCACATGGTAGCGCGCCCTCTGAATGCTTGTCAAAATGACTTTGAGGGCGCATCGGATTGGATGTCAATGACCCGCGCGAACGCGACGCGCGCGCGCCGCGTCGCCGCCGAGGGCCGGCCGGCATCCAATCCCATGCGTTGTTAGCCGTGGCGCCGCGCGCCTTCGCGTCCGTCCGTCGCACCGCGTCGTGTGCTCCGCTTACTAAAATCCAATAATTTCAAATCATAGAATCATGGATATAATTATCTTAATTTTATTATAATTGGTCCCATGCATAGATTATTTATATTTTATTTTATTCTATGTCCACGCTACGAATGAAAATGGTTGACTCGTTAAGATCAGCTGATACTACGGTCACAGTATAAATATGTACAAACAGTACGGAAACTGCCTACAAACGTGCGAAACGGCACGCACACATAAACATGCACACCGACGAGACGCCTAAGCGGTTGTCGCGGTGTTCTCAGTAGCGAGTGCCGCTTAGGGGTCTCGTCGGTGTGCATGTTTATGTGTGCGTGCCGTTTTGCACGTTTGTAGGCAGTTTCCGTACTGTTTGTACATATTTATACTGTGCTACGGTGATACATTGACCCATCAGAACGCCGCCGCCGCGCCGCGCCCTTATTTTTATCCGTTCGAGCCGAATTAAACTAATTATAATTCCTGTTTTAATTTGCACAAAGGTACATTATATAATAATCATACGTCAAACCTTTAGCACGCATCTATCACCGAAATATTCGGCAAACCAACTTTAGGTTCAGCGCGAGCGCAAGGTGTCGTTCTTTGGAACGTAAGATTTGGTGAATACTCTGTTCATCTTGCTCTAACCTATATAAAAAATACGGAAAAATAGACAAGGACGGGCAGTGACGCCACGTAGGCACCTGTTTTTTAAATAATTAATCACACTGCAGTAGTTTCGCGCGCGACTTTCACCGAAAGACACGCGCGCGTCGGACGGCTTGACGATTCGTTAATTCAATAAAACATGTTTTAGGTACCCTGGTGTTTTAGGTAACATGTGTAAGGAAGGATACAGTGCTTGTGTGTGCTATTTAATTACGACTCGATTATTTTAAGCGAATCAATGAAGAGATTTTTCGGCCATATTGAATGAATTTGAATGTGATGTGTTCCATTGGCAACTGGCAACTCAATGCCCATACATTTCAAGTGATAAGTGATAAAATATATAACATCACGCCTATATTACCTAGAAGGATGTGGCAGAGATGAACAACACCTACACCTACACTGCACCTGTTATGTTTACCTGGGGTGAGTAACCGTGCTACTATTGAGAATTTCCTAGTGGAAAGTTCACACATAACAATTGCCCCGACCCGGAATCAAACCCGAGACCTCGCGGTGAGCGATACACAAATTATACCGCTGAACCAACGAGGTAGTTTCAAGCAATTTCTATTTGAAAGTGATGAAAATTAAAGGGTGACACTGGAAAGCCGTATTTGTCGTAAGTTTATTGTTAATTTCTAATAACTTTTTGAATGGTAATATACCTACCTATTTGTTATATATTGTAAACTTTACATTATTGTGGAATTTAAATGTTTATGTGCAATTAATTTAACAGAAATAGAGAAATTGCAGCGCCTTTTCTGTATATTGTAGAATCTATATTTCTATAATTAGGTATGTATATAGGTAACTAAACTAAGTGTTGAAGTTACAAAATGTCGTCTCTTCTCTCTGTTTACTTTTTGCCCGCGTATCGTACCTATGCGTATCGCAAATTCAACACTTTTACATACATTTTGATTTATTATGCAGCGATAGATAAATTTGGTATATTTGGTCTTTGATTTGGTCGTAATAACAAGTTTTGAAAAAAGATAAAATAAAAATAACAAAACTTAAGTAAATATGGCGGGCGGTAGACTTACACTTTTAATCTCAAATGAAGAACCTATTAATTTATGAGTTATGAAGCGTTTATTACTTACCAATTCATCATTTTCATCGATAGGTACTACACAAAAACACACACAGGTCAGTATAATTTCGTCACTCGAAAGTCGAAATACGCGCCAAACCGCCCCGTGTTCGCGCGCGATCAACACGAACCGCGAACGAAATCGAAATTTATGTACCTACTTAGATCAGTGTTGCCACCTCAATTTTAGAAATGGGGCAGTTGAAGGAACTAAAAAGGGCTAGATCGGGCTGTCAACGTGAAAACTCAAAAAAAAACGAAAAACTCAAACTATTACAAAGTTCTATGAAAAACCTCAAATTACAAAGATGAACCTTAGGCGAATGACTTTCAATAAGGGAAAAATAAATGTTCTTTCATATTATTTTTATATTGCAAAAAACAATTGATATATCAACTTATGAAAAAATAGTGTTTTGATACACATCTTAAATTAGTCGGTTTATAAAAAGAAAACGATCCAGGAATTCCCCGCCGACTCTGTAGACTCCATGGGGAAGACTCGGACCGGCGCGGCGTAGAAATGCGGTATGTTGCCATAATCGAACAAATGGTATCAACGGATTATCTACAAACATCAATATCTATGACACAAATGTAAAAAGGGCTAAATAGCCCTTTCCGGGCTAAATAATTAAACAACGCGTTCACCTACAATAAAAAGTGCTAGATCTAGCCCCAAAAGGGCTAAGGTGGCAACACTAACTTTGATTTTCGTTGTCGGCCCTTTCGACGCCATTGTGATCTTGTCGTTCAGAAACGTCACTCAGAAAAAAAAAGTTTTTTGATTTTAGAACGCAGTTCGATCCGCGGTGCAAAATGAGATACACACGGCTACCGATCAATCTACACTTCCAGTATAAGCTGGTCTCGCATTGCACGGGAAGCTTATAACTGCTTATACAACGCGAGACCATCTATACAGGAAATGTATAGGTTGAACAATGTGTAGCCGAGTATAAATATTTTTTTAAATAAGGTCTATTTTTTACGATGAAGACTGGGGGCAGTGTGGGCCCTTTGAATCCCGGGGCCCTGGGCTGCAGCCCATTTAGCCCTAAGGTAGATCCGGCCATCCCCAGCATCCAATCTGCAGTGGTCCATATGGAAATCTTTGAATAGACTGAGATTGGCCAGGTTGGCCGCTGCAGAAAAATCTGGAAAAATGGGGAATTATTAGACCAGAACAAACGCAGTGCGATTGCGGTGCACCTCAGCAAACAATGAGTCACTTACTAGAGTGCCCCAATTGCCCTGATAGCTGCTCGTTGGATGACCTAAACAAGGCTGCAGAGAACGCTATTACCCTGGCCACGTACTGGGCTGGGGTTATATAAAACTTTGTCTATTGAAACGAAAAGAAGAAGAAGAAGATCACTCCGTTTATATATAAACTCAGTAGGTAATTTCAAAATTAAGACTCAGATATTATAATGCCGCTTATAAACCCTCATTGTGAAAAGCCGAGAGCCCTTACTTTGATTCACCACCTTCGCGCAAGAGATTAGACACACTGAGTCCGGACGAGGGCTCTCACCCTGTATTATGTAATGTACACTGTACAGACAGCGCAATATGTGATCAATAATATTATAGTTTATATAAGCAAATAGCCATAAATTTTAACTATTGAATATGTAGGCAGGAAATACACAATAGAACAGAATATTATTACAAACAATGCAAAACTGAATATCCAACGCCTAATCGGATTGGTGTTTGGATTATTAATTTATGTAGCCCCAATTTCACAGGTGTTAGATAAACCTTATTGGCAGGATAAGCATAACAAATATATTCAAATCGGATTATCTCAAAAAGCTTATTACAGTATTTTAGACTACATAAATGGTAATAGTATTTGGAAATGAACTGCTCTTTTTATGTGACTTTCAATATGAATGATAATTGTTATATTTTATTCATTTCATTTGAAAAAATTGTGCACATGAGTTTCTCACCAGCTCTTCTCATAATGCAATACCCATCGGAGCTGGTACTTAGTTTGATTTTAATCTGATTCTAAACAGTTGGATTAAAATTAATCTAAGCCCCGGTTATTCAAATCATTGTAATTAGTATAATTTAGTTTTACTTATAATTTATTTTGAATTTGAATTTGAAATATTCATTTATGTGCAATGTGCGATAAATGAAAGTGAAAGCCATGTGCTTTTCTAAGTGTAAATTGTGTCACTTTTAAATTCGGTCAGCTTATATTTTATGGATCGGATAACAACTATCCGGAACTATAGAAACTGGCCCGTGCTGTTAGTTTAATAAATAATATGTTGCAGCTGCTATATCGGACCGCTTACATGATAACGAGATGCCAAATTAGCTCGTATAGGATGTAAATATTGATGACGATAATATTTTGACTATCGTTAGTCTACTGTGTTTAGTATACTGGGTGTAAATTAATGGGTGATGAAGCCGTTTACCAGAGATACTGTACATAATTGTGTAATTTTATAAAAATCTACGAAAATTTACACACATCAGAAAACCGGCCTTCGAAAGAAAAAAATCACAAGTGTATGCCAGCTGTATTGAAAAAACTAGTAGTAATGAAAATGAAGCTAGGTGAACAAAATTTTTATCGGAAAATATGAAAAAAAAAACATCGAAAAACGCCAAACTTGACTGAGAAATTGCAACTGTATCTATATTAACGTTACTCTTCCACACATTAGCTGGAATTATCGCAAAAAAACTTGCAATAAAATTGCTCGTTCACATATACAGTTAAGCCCAATACGACATCGCATCGTTTCAAGGCTTCAAGGGCTACATATCAACCTATACATTTGTACTGAGGAAAAGTATAAGTTGATGTGTAGCGGTAGAAACGATCCCGCATCTTAGCACGATAAGACGTCCTATCGTGTTTATGTGTACGAACTCTCAGGGAATCATGTACTGAATCACTGGTAAGCGATTTCTGCACGATGTCATTTACACATAGTATATTATTATGTAGTTGCGTGTTAAATAGTTTTGCTACTCTCTTATATTATCAGTAGTAATCGTATGAATTAGGTATACGATTGTTCTTTCATAAAAATATTTGTTATGAGTTTATTCCGGTTAGTATTAATATTAAGTCTAGTAACCTAGATTAAATAGAGATAGAGATATCAAACGGAAAACCTTGTGACATTTAGGCATAATTAATTTAGTACTCGTTATCTTTCAAGTTTAAAAATTAATTTTTGTTATAAAATAATCCGCCTTCTTTCCAATCCGATTTGTGTCAGCCTGCAGCTTTCAAACTATTTAATTTCTGATAACATTACGCCTATATTACCCACAAGGGTGTGGCAGAGGAGTACAACACCCACATTTCATCTGTTATATTTAGGTGCCATGGGATAGGGGGTCAGGTCAGCATAGTTTATAATACCGGATTACATCTTTACAACTAACACTACACTAATATCCGCTTAGGTTTATCTAGAATTGTAGATCAGTATTTATTGTTATTAAATTATTATTTTTTTCACTACAGCATTAATTTTAGGATAGTTTTTAGTATCTGGTCAAATGTTTGATTTAATTATCACATAATAGTGTGCATTTTTACACATGATACACAAATATTAAATTATAATCTAATAAATAATCCTTGATAGTTAGTTTAAATTATTATCTGCAATTTATTTGTTAGTAATACTAAAAGTTATTATAAAACCGCCGATTGCGAATGCGGTGCCAATCTTCAAACTATGACTCACCTTATTTTATGCCCTTTATGTCCCACCACCTGCACCATAGATGACCACACCATAGAGGAGCGCCACCGATAATGCCAAATTTTGGGCATATAAAATTTAATATTTATGCATTTCCATGTGTTTTCCATTGACACGCAAAGAAAAAGACTATAAAACCAATTGCTATACTATGTACGAGTCACTTCCTATCCTAGAATGAATGAAGCGTTACAATCCATAGTTTTGTACACTATAATTCAGGTACCTGTGCCGTGAGCGATACCGCCATGGTTTACATTACTTCATCGTCATAGTTTCGAACCGAGCACGAGATAAATATTTGAATGGCGTGTTGGTACGCGGTAGTTGCATGCAATCTATCTGTTTGAGTGTGTTATCCGATTGCTGCCATAAAAATGCAGAATGCTATTTTTTCGTTCGATTCCCACATAAGACAAATCTTTGTGTGCATGAACATGGGGGTTTGTCTTAGTCTGGGTGTTTCTATGTATAATAAGTATGTATTTACAAAAGAAAAGTATATATATATATATATATATATGTGTATTAGTATCAGTTATTCTAGTACCCTTATTACAAGCTCTGCTTAGTTTGGGACTAGATGGCGTTGTGTGTGAGTTGTGAAATATTTATTTATTTATTATTTTATTTATTCCTGGTTGAGTAAGCATATTTTTTATAACTTTTATTGTAGTTTAGATTATTTTCAATTGCATTGAGTCTCCTTTAAGTAAATTTTTTAACCGACTTCTAAAAAAGGAGGAGGTTCTCAATTCGATTCGTATATATATATATGTTTGTTCACGGATATCTCCGTCGTTTATGAACTAATTTTGATGATTCTTTTTTTGTTAGACAGGAGATGATTCCAAAAGGGTACCATTGTCAGCATGTCGTGATCTGATGATGGGATCTCAGAGAAATCGAGGGCAACCCTCTAATTTTATAGGCACATGTAATGTTTTTAGTGTGTTTTTTTTTTAAAGCTACTCCAGTATATACGTATTTTTATGTAGCTGAACTGATGATGGCAGGTCAACTCCTCAATGGTTAGGAGTTAAAGGATAATTCTTTCACTACTGTACACATATTCAGACTGCTAGTTATGATGTCAAGTGAGCTGTTGGAACGGAGATATTTCAAAGGTGGTCCCATAGTCAGCATGTCATGATCTGATGATGGGATTCCAGAGAAATTGGGGGCAACCCTCATATTTTATTAATCGAGGCCAGGATTTACGCTTGGTCGCAATAATTTTATGTGGTTGAGCTGATGATGGAAGGAAAAAACCGACTTCAAAAAGTAGGTAAACTAAGAAGCAAAAAATAAATTTACTTCGCACAAATAATACGTTTTTTCATTTAGTTAAATAGAAATTATTAAATAATTATTTTTTAATTCTGAAGTCGGTGCCAAGTAAACAATTAATAACTGTATAGATAATATTAATCGTTCTAACAACTTTTATCTGACTGAATATTAGTTATATTTCACAAAATAATACGTTTTTTCGTGTGTTAAAAAATTAAGCTAGGTACAGGTCTGGCTAATTTCGAAATTCTAATCGTTTCACAAGATTCATTTCATTTAATTCATTTAAAAATAATTTAAAAATATGCTGTCCGGCTGCCATATCTATCATTTTATTTAAAAAATCAGCAGTAGATTTGGAGCGATTTAAATCTTTGTACCGTTTAAGAAAATAATATAGGTATTATATAAACACATTTAAATATTTTTACCGTACCTAATTAAAATTGTTTCAAGAAAGCTTTATAAACAATAAAAAATACTATCCAACATTATTTTTACCAGCTCAACACGGTATATCGGTAAACAGCCATTGAGTAATACGATCGTATTATAGTCATGAATAGGTATAAAAAGTTTGGCATATAAATTACAAAGTAAAAATATCAATTTAGTTTTTGGTGTTGATATAAATAAAACTACAAATTCTTACCCACATAAGATTTAAAACATAACAGGTAAAAAGAGGGTTTTATTAGTAGTATTATATTATCTGAGTTTTTATAAACCTTTGCCACACCCATCTCGGTAATTTAGAAATGATGTTAAGTCAAGTTATGTGATCAATTATTATTAATAATCTTGTAGTCTGAAGATGGCTTTCTGCTAATAATTCTAGCTGCAAATAACTCTAAGCAATGTTTTAAATACATTGATCTAGTTTTTAGGGTATGTCCGTCCGTATGACACAGCCACTTTTTGCCGTGACTATAAGAGCTTTACTGTGCAAACTTGGTAAGTAGATGTATTCGGTGAACCGCATTATTTATTATTCTAGCTAAGATAGAATTGATTTAAAACATAATTAAAACCCGACACTGAGATTGTTGAAGCTCAAATCACAGCTGTAGAGAAGTTACTTCGAATAAATTTTGTTCAAACAAATGTGTTAGATTGGTATACGGTGCTGTGTAAATTTAATTTTCTCGAGGTTCTTTTACCGCTGACTGCACGTAGTGCACGTTTAGCCACAGTACAAATTCTATGACAGTAATTTGGACCGCAAAAGGCAAGACTTGCACGCTCTGAATTTCTAACTGGCAGAATAGGATAGGAAAGGGGAGCGTACTGGCGACATTATCATTCTTTTTAACAAGATATTTAATGTCTATTCAGATCTCATTTACCAACTACATTTTATAAATTGGTTTCATTTTATTCAGTCGCTAACGTATAAAATAATTATAGCGTTTTGTCACGTCTTAGAAATGCATTTTTAGTAGTTTTATTTACAAAGTATATAGTTAACATTAAATGATAGGTGATGGTTTCCTGTTTATAACTCAGTGTTAGCTTATTTATGTTAGCTTATAATGTTACACTACTTATTACATTATTAATCAGATTTTTTGGATATTTTCTTTAGACGGACAAAAAAATTACACATAAATCATAAAATTGAACGAAAAGTTTGTCATTTTAAGTTCGTATACTTGAAAAAAATTCAATGGATTTCTGTGAAGGGAATTTTATGTCCAAGAGGGTTAAGGTAAAACAGTTTCCGTAAAAATATCAATAGTTGGCGTTACGCATATTTTCTAACTTGCAGGCACTAAGCAGAATAACGTTTGACCCGGGTAGAACTACGCCCCGGTCATAATATGTCTGTTAAAATTTGGTAAACATTATTTTCGTAAACCATTAATTCGAATAAAAAGAAGACAACGTTATATTTTCGCCAGCTTACATGACATTAATAAAACATAAAGCCACATACATATCCGGGCATTGAAAAGTAGCTCATCATGGCGCACACAAAGCTTTGTTCGAGCCATCACACCTTCATAATGATTGATACGCTCTCAACAGGCATGCTCATCTTTCCGCTACACTGCGTAATATTGGATAGCAATACTTGTTTTATCAAACGTGGTTCGAATACTAAAGTATGACCATCATTACTCACTTGACTGCGGACAACGAAAACGCATTAATCTTGAGAGAGAATCAATTGTAGTCATAATATTAGGACATAAATGCTGGAACAGATTTTTGAACATTGCGTTCTAGTTTGCCCCTTATATGGTGATTCGAAAGGCTATGAACACTCATGTTAGGTATGCATATCCATAAATAATACGTTTCTATTATTGTCCTATTATAGAACTTATGAATGACAGGCTATTTATCTACGTAAACCTCACGCAATGTAGCACTGCGGCGTTGAGTACCCATATGATTGTCAATTTTTTTTGTGAATACAGTAAAAGAAACAAAATAATTTTTGTAATGACCTGACGATTCCCAGGTGTTTAATAAACCTTATTGCCATAAGCATATAACCCACATAAATGAAAGTGACAGCTGTGTTCTTTTTTTTCAAGTGTAGGTAATTTGTGTCACTTTAAATTCGGTCAGGTTATATTTTATGGGTCGTATAAGATCTATTCGGAGCCTCAGAAACTGCTCATAGTATTTAGCTAAATGTCTACAAATCCCAAAAAATTACTTGAAGCCTCGTTTCTTAAGAAAAGTATAGCTTTGAAATAATTGTCATTTCTATAAAATCTTTATTCAGAGTAAGAATATGTTTCGCGAAATCTAAATAATCGTGTCACATTTTGATTTTTAGTAAGTTTTCCATGTTAAATTATGCGAAGTAATAGTATGCGTATAGAAGGAATCCCAACCAGCTTATACTAGAAATGTATGGGTTTGGATTATTAATTATGGATTGGTAGCCATGTGTACACGTGTTACGATTGATTTAATTAAGCTTTATTAGTTAACTTGAGTGTATTCGTATAAGAGTAGTAATTTATTCTGGTAGTATTTCCGAGACCAAATAACGAAACTCAACTATTATTTCTGTGAATTGGTATGTCATTTATTAACATGTGCCTCATTTGCTATTTTAACGTAAGTTGATTAGTAAGTAATAAATACTTTAGTACTACTGCTTTCAAGAATAAAGCTTAATTTATCTCAATTGTACCTTTGTATAAATTGTCCTGATTAAAAATTAGACAATGAAACGCGATTTAGAAAAAAAACACATTCGCATAGATATCAGTTCAACAATCTCCAATAGTTCAATATTTACATGAAATAATATTGTTAGATGCTTGATGAAGAATATTTTGTAAATGAAACATTTCAAATTTAGTGCCATAGGAACTTATGTTTAGCTAAATTATAGCTATCCAGCGATAAATCACATGTAGCTATTAGATATGTTGTACAATTATTGGTTATAGTGTAAACTAAGATCAGTACTTATATATAATGAAATTTAGGGATTTGTTTGTTTAAACGCGCTGATCTCGGAAGGTTGTGGTAGTATTCAGATAATTATTTTTGCATTATTCATCTTATTTTTAGTAAAGATTTTAGTATATTAGACATAACGCTCAGGAGCAAAACCGTAACTTTTAGGCAGGTAGCATTTTCTCGGTTTTGAGAACGAATAGCTCAAATCGGACTAACATTTGGCACTTAGTGTAATTTTTTTTTGTTCAAATTAAAGATATCTATCTAATGACATATCACAAGTAGCTATTGGACGGTGGGACCAAAATATTGCTTCTCCTTTGAAAAAAAAAGTAAAAATACAAAAGCGATCGCTTCAGTATAATTTTACATGATATCTGAAAATCCACACTTAGTACAATCCTGTCTCTGGAGCTCAATTCTATTTGATAATATGTAGTTTAAATGTAAATTTACCTTCATTTCGAGGTCTTTATCACACTGTAAAGGTTTTATTGTCAATAACAATGGCTATTACGCTCTATTATAATGAATAGTTAATTGTTTGGTGTCATTTTACAGCCTGGTTTAGTTAAATGAAATGTTTTTTTGTTTACAGTACGAGTAATTCCACACAAGATGATGAAGCAGACTGGCCGAGAAATTCTTCCTTAGACAGAGTTGAATACATCGGCCAAAATGGAACAAATTACACTTTTGGTATGTATTTATTTTAGTACTAGAATATAATTTTTGGGAAATTAAGCTGTTAAAAGAAGAACCTAAATTTTTTTTTAGCCAATTGTATTCACAGTCAAAGGGATTAATCATATAACTCACAAAGAAACCCTTTTATTAAAAACACGTTTCAAATCCTTTCGGCAATTTGAATTTTAGGTCAATTTCAATCTAAAGCCTTGTCTTTGTGCCAGTGTTACCTGGGCCTAGCTGGTATTTTCCAATAGTTAATAAAAATCCTCTCGCCTCTGTTGATCCACCTATAGCATATAAAGTCGGGCATAAATTACGTAAGCACAGAAGATAAATTGGATGCCAAGCGTTCGCTACGTTAACTGACACTTGATTCTACTACTTATCGACCTATTCTGATACGGATCTTATATGAACACTTATATTAATGAACTTATTTAAGAAAGTAGGTAATATTGATTCTGAAATTGCTGGTTATATTTACAAAGACATCACATTAAAATGTTTTGTTGTTATTTTGTTGGCAGAAGAGTTTTGATATTTAGATGTTAATTAAACTAAGTGATAGAAGATAAAAATAATAGATTGGCTTTGGAATATTATAGATACTCTAAGACGATAAATCTTCGATTAAATTGATCAACAAAGGACCAAATTGTTAAAAAATATGAATGTTATTATTAAGATTATTTTACGAACAATTATTAAATCATTTTGTAACTAAAGAATATCTGCAACTGAAGCAAAAAAGTAATCTAAAATAAAACAGTATTACCACGTCGAAGCCAAAACGTTTACACACACAATAGGTTCTGATGGTTTTGTCCATATCTTTATCTGAAAAGATTATTCGTTGGGTCTCAAGACAAAACAATACCTTTCGCGTTATAACAGATACAGACAATCTCGTTAAGTGTCAATAAGGATCACCTATTCAAGATTATAATTATGTTTTGTTATTACGATCTTCAAAGCGTTTATCATGCGTAATTATCCAGTAATGTTGTGTATTTAGGGTGCCGTATCCAAAGGGCTTTATAGCTCCCTTTATACGCCCATCCATTACGATGAAACTAGAGAGTGTAATGCGATCCCTTGACCATAAAAACGTAAGTCTCATGGTCATCTGTATACCCTAAACATGCTTAAAACAAGTATAATAAGTTATAACCTTCCTGGTGTTTCATCTAACATTGCAAAGTGAAATAAAATGTTATTGTTGTTTACACCCAAATAAACTTGCACTATACTAAGGCTAACGGGACGTAATTTTTTATAACTTAACGAATTAAAATCCAATTATCAGGTCATAAAGTTTAATTTCTATTGCAAATAAGACTGTCATGATGACTCTTTAAACAGCTTTATTATTCAGAATTCAATTTCAATTACATAGATATAGAATTTATAGAAATGTGATTTGTAATTAAGTGAATTTCAGCCATTTTGTAAACTTTTGTCATCGAAATATTACACATAGAAACCGAGAACACACATAAAAAGTAAAGTTACTTAATTGAGCCATTTTGGCTTACATACACATCAGATTTTTGTTTGTGTGCATGTCGGCCAAGCGACGCGAGATAAATTTTCCTTTGTGCGTGATTGGTTTTTAGCTTCACTTTAGGTGAAGCATTTGTTTGAAGACTGTATATCTAGGTGTCCTAAATCTATGGCTTTAGTAAAGTTCTGTTTATTAATGATCTCCACTTTGTTTCAGAAACGTTATACGACGTGCCGACGGGCATGATAGTATTGCTGTCGTTTTTGTACGGCTCAATATCGGTGTTGGCGGTCGTGGGCAATTTCCTGGTAATGTGGGTTGTGGCCACGTCCAGGCGAATGCAGAGCGTCACTAATTGCTACATCGCCAATTTAGCTTTAGCCGACATTGTCATAGGATTATTCGCAGTACCGTTTCAAGTAAGTACCTATCTATACTAGTATGTGAATGGCAGTTTCTTGGAGGACAAGGATGGGACTAGGCGCGACATACTGAAAAATTAATACTCATAATTTTTTTTTTTTAATTTTTAGATTTTTTACATTAGATAGAACGCCAAAAGCAATTACAATCCAATGACAAGGCCAAATACACACATTCACTCACACAAGCACACTCAGTCTCAGAACAAATCTTTGCAAATCACACAAAGATTTATCTCATGTGGGAATCGAACCCACAACACCAGCGTAGTGGAGAGCGGCGAGGTTACCGCTTAAACCACTGCACCACAACAATTCGACCATCATTCAAAGTTTTACAAGGAATAAAGACTAATGCAATAATTATGTAGATCAATATTATAAGGAGTTTTGTATGTCCAGATATGAGATTATTTACCTTATTCTACATGTAGTCATAAAACTGATCGGTTATTCCAGTATATTTTATATATCTAAATATATATACACACATTAATAATGTGTACCTATGTGATGACTTCATTGTCCTTAGAGCTATTTCATACATAGTATTATATATCTAGTAATAGGATCATTCTCTATACAGTTTCAAGTAAGTACTTATATTAGTGTCTTGATGCTAATTTGTATGTAGTGCACACAATAGGCAAGTGATAATTGGAAACGTCTACCTGAGATGGTCTGTGTCTCATTTTGTTCTGAATAAAGAAAACAATATGATTAGTACTATATCTTCAGGGTTTTATTATATTGACAAATATGTATTTATTTTTTATTTATTTATTTATTTATTTAATACTTTATTGTACACAAAAGATTACAAAGAAATATACATAAAATAGTAATTGAATACAAAAGGCGAGCTTAACTCAGTGCTTGAGTTCTCTTCCAGCAAACCTAGAGCAATAGAGGAGACGATGATGCCATAGAGGGCAAGATAAGTGTACAACTTTAGAGGAAAGTACCAAGACAAATATAACTAAATCCGCATACATATTTACATCCTAGTACATATAATATATACATATATAAATAACATAAACATAATATATATTATAAATATATAAAAATATACATACATATATATATTTATTCAATATCAATAAATGAAGAAAGAAAATTAAAAAGAGTTTTTCTTTTTTTTTATAACATAAAATAAAATACATAATATATTGTCATGTCAAATTGGTTTAAGATTTATCTTAGAATGAAAATGCTCTTTTACTTTTTGCTTAAATACCATAATAGATGGACTATCCCGTATTTTATGAGGAAGACTATTCCATAACCGCACTGCTTGAATAGAGAAGGATCTGTCATAACAACTTGAATAGTGTAATGGAGTGCGAAGAAGAAGAGAAGAGGAAGAACGGCAGGGTTTACCCCTGGGCACTAAGTACTCAAAGCGTTCACTTAGGTAAGAAGGAGAATTAGGATTGTGAAGGACGGAAAAAAGAAAAGACAGAATATGGAGGTCACGACGTTGCCGAATGGGTAACCACCCCACTTTTTTCCGGAATTCGGAAACATGATCATATTTCCGAAGACCGAAAATGAAGCGGATACCCAGATTCTGCAGACGTTCCAGTTTGTTAAGATGTTCCTCCTTTACATCTAGAAAACAGACATCAGCGTAGTCGATAAGTGGCAGAAGAAGGGACTGGGCAAGAGTAACTTTAGTTTGATATGGTAGGAATTTCTGGAGTCGTTTGAGAGACTGGAAAGAACAAAATACCCTTCGGCTTACCTCTGCGATGTGAACGTCCCATGATAGATTAGAGTCTATCATGACACCAAGATTTTTAACAGATTTTGTGAGCGGAATTGTAACAGAGTCATATCTAATAGGTGGTAAAGGCTGCTGGTTTAAAATGTTGCTCATATATCTGCCGCCAAGAATGACCGCCTGCGACTTTATTGGGTTAACCAAAAGTCCAAAAGACTTTGCCCATTTACTTATGCTAGCAAGGTCATTGTTGACAGCGTCAATAGCTATTGCGACATCGTTAACTTCGAAATGACGATACAGCTGCAAATCGTCTGCGTAGAGATGATACTGAGAAGTAAGGACCTTTGTGATGGCATTAATAAAAATGGAGAAAAGTAGAGGTGAAAGAACGCCACCTTGAGGAACACCCGCAGCCAGATCACACCATTCAGAATTGGTATCTTCATAGCGGACCGACTGCGAGCGACCCTGAAGGTAAGATTTGAACCATGTAGTTGCAGACGTAGAGACGTTAAGAGAGGATAGGATTGCAAGTAGGACGTCAAAATCAACAGAGTTGAAGGCACTGCTGAAATCCAATAAAACCAGGACCGTGAGCCGCTTGTTTTCCATAGCAAGACGCACATCATCAGTGATTTTCACCAATGCAGTAACGGTGCTATGGCCAGGACGGAACCCAGACTGGTATGGACTCAGCAGGCTGTTAGAATAGAGGTAAAGGGATAGCTGGTCATGGACAGTACTCTCTAGGATTTTGGACATAACAGGAAGAATGGATATCGGACGATACTGGGACAATGAGGTGGGATTGGTAACTTTGGGAAGCGGTAGAACATGTGCTTTCTTCCAGGGGGTGGGAAAGGAGTTAAAGCAGAGGGAATAATTGATTATGTGGGTAATAATAGGCAAAGTAGCAGTAAGGATCGGGAGAAACATTTGGATTTGAAGGCCATCATCTCCTACCGCTTTAGTGGATATGGACTGGATAGATTTCTTAACGTCTAGTTCTACAACCGGGTGAAAACAGAAGGCATTATTAAGTGGCCGAGGGAGATTGGAAAGGTGTGACAAGGTTGCAGTTTTGGTACTCTGATCAATGACAACCGGCGAGAGAGAAAAATGGGCATTTAATGCATTGATGTCTATGTCAGAGTTACCATTCGCAGAATTTTTGCCAATGCCTAGGGTTTTAAGGAATTGCCAAACTTGTGTAGATTTGAGGTTTTGGATTGAGCTGTGTATGTGGCGTCTTTTGGCATCTCTACACATTCGACTACAACGATTCCGAAGCATTTTGAACGTGTCCCAATTTATCTCGGTTGGATCCCTACGATATTTTGATTTAGCCTTGTCACGCTTTGACATAAAGGACTTGATCGCTGTTGTTAGCCAAGGCGCAGGAAGGTGTTCAGGAGTGTGTAAAATCTTAAAATATAACCTTCATTTACCCAATATTATAAAATAAATATTTTCTGATAATAAGTGGGTATTTTGTGCTGTGACTTAAGAAGAAAGAGCATATTATAAAAATAGGTTAATAATAGTCAGAGCGTTCCTGTAAGAATAAATATCTTGCACTCTCTCATGGATATTGAATGGAATAACTGTGAAATACTACCGAAAATCATCAAAGTTATTAAAAAATATTTATATTCAAGCCATAAGTATGCTAATACTCAAGTATGGTATATATATGTACCTACACCTTGTATAAAAGGTACCATGAAAATACCCTAAAAAGAGAAAAGGGAATATTTATAAAAAGAGATTTGCTTAAGTCGGAAAATAAAACAGCCATAATTCCTCATAATAATAACGTAACCCTACGTGCCCATCGGCTTTAATGGCAGATTTAATCATGTTCATTGACGTCGACATTTTTACTCCCCGGCGCCCACGGAACGAATAAAACATTTACAACCGTGAATGATGGATGCGAATCCAATAACAATCATTTTAATTTCTTTTTATTATCCTCTGCCCTTTTATTTTACCCAAAGTTATTGCCAACCTTGTTACGAGTTTCTGCTCTTGTATAATTTTGGTGAATTGGCTACGAGATTTCAGATGTTCAGAGCCGAACTATGTTATAATTGAAATGGCAACTACCAAAAGTAGACTTTCAAATATGGGTACGTTTTAAAAGAGATTTCTGATTGTATTCCGGTATTTGTTACGATAAACATACCTTGAATCGGATTTAAATGTTGTAAATTTAAAATATAAATAACCCAACGTTTGCCGGCTTTAAGACAAAATTATTTGGAGTTGGTTATTTTTTATTGACTTTGAACATTTGCTTAACATACAACTCAGGAAATACAAAAGACCTTTATTAAATGTCTTGGGATATATACATTACACGTTCCACGAAAAGCATTTTTTTGCCACACATAATAGTATACCTACCGATATTTTCTTTGTAACCAAATAATCTCATTTTGCTTGAAGATGGTTGAAAATAGAATAATATGATCATACACATATTTTATTCCATAAACAGATTACGCTCAGATGAGACTATGAGTACAAAAGTATATAATACGCTCAAGTAGTCCATATATCATTAATCCTTTTACAGGATATACGTGCAATACATACGACAATACCGTTACAGTACACAAGTTTCGCGAAGACGTTTTTTTCGTACGTACACAAAGGGCGGCTTGCTTTTATACTTCGGTACCAAGCCATGTTAGGCATACCAATTTTCTGATAGGTTCAGGTCAAAAGACGCTAGTCACAAATGCCTCTTACCATGTGGACATTTCCATTTCGTTATTGTATATGAGTGTAGATTTCGTGTTCAATGAGTACGAAAAACAAATTGCCAGTTATAATGTAAAGATCCACGGTATTTGATACATCGATGCTAAATAAATTGGCTATAGTTCTAGCACAACTAACTCACTTTTCACTTCACCAGTTATTTTTTAATTATTGAGATTTTTCAGAAAAAGTTTCATATTTATTTAATTGTTTTAAATCGCAGTATAAAGTTGACCCATAATTTATCTTTTAACGTTTTTACTTTTTACGGAGTTGGGATTGTGCCCGGTAGAGTCAGTCTCACCTTCACATGGGAGTAACAGGTGAAGTGTGGATGTTGTACACCTCTGCGTCAATCTTCTGGGTAATATAGGCGTGATGATATATTATGTTTGTTAAGTATATCGCTGTAAGGAAGCCGTCCGCCACGCAAAATTCATCGCACTATCGCACTTAGCACTCGTGTAGGTATATAGAAAGAAAGAAAGAAAGAAAGAAATAAGTATATGAAGCAGAGAAAGCTAAAAACCGTGTGAAGGGTCTAGTAAGTGAGTTTATGATCTATAAACTCTCATATCGTTGCGGCCCACACGTCATTATACTATAATAATATTTTTTGACGTAGGTGGGCAGATAGCGGAAAATACTTGATAAAAAATCCGGCCAAGTGTGTGTCGAGTCACGCGCGAAAGGGTTCGGTAATAAGTCGTTACAACATATTTGGACTTATTAAGGGATTTATTTTCAGTTTTAAACAAGTAAAATCTTCTTACAAGTTTTTCAAATGTTTTAGTATTATGTACGGACTTACCCAGGTAACTGAATTATACAATTTGGGCCTCTGTTACTCTTCAACTAACAAAGTCGGTATAGTTTCTCTTAAAAGTTCATTCATCACATATTTTACAACCATGACATATTCTGAATTTTTAAGCTAATGGTTCAGCTTTTACTGCGAGGCCAATGACTACAAAAAAAATATTTTTCAAAGTTTTATACGATCACTTTCTTGACATAGTTAAGATAGAAAAATACCCTTGCAAAATTTATACTTTCCAATACTAACGGGTTCGATGTTATGTATCGGACAAACGGACAGACGAACATGACGTAACTATGAGGGTTCCGTGTAGGTACTACGGAACCCTTAAAATGATATTTGAATTTAGCAGTATGCCTAATGCATTATTACGTTATTATTTCAAAATTTTATCAATATTTTGGTTTAACTTAAATAACATCAATGTTAATCACCTCATAAATATAAGCTTTGTTAAATGTTTTACACACAAAAGTGGTTGATATATTTGGTTGCATTACTGTTTTGAAAACACTGTGCTGGCCTTTTTAACAGTGAATACCTAAATGATTAAATACGAGGACTTCACCAAAACCTAATTTATCACAAAATTGCTCTAGTTAATTCATGGAAACGAATAGCGTTACATTGATCGCGATGAACTTTTGAAAGCTTTCAACTGTAATCACTGTTCGGTTTACAAATAATTAAATTTGACCCTATCATAGTGTATCAACATAAACCACTCTGATTTAATAATATACATTTAAGAACTGGTCAATATTCATTTGCTTATTGGTAAGTACCTACTCTATTGTAAGTACTTACCTACAAACAAGTGAATTTTTGTTAACAGAAGTGATTTCATGTGTAAAATTAATACAAAATTAAATATTTAGCATCAAAGTGAAAAGTTGAGCTTGTAACTGTATGCTATAGCATTAGCGGAGTATCTGTACTTAATTACATATCACAGAAAGATTGTTAATGTAAGGACGTGTTTTAAATTTAAAGTAAAAAATAATAGAATTAAATATATAGTTGAGTTTTGTTGCAAAATTCATGTTATTTAGTCGCTAAAACAAAATATATATAAAATGCCCTTTCTTAAAAAAAAACCATTAGCATTTTAATAAGTTTTCAGATTGTTTGGCAAAGCCATTATCAAATAATAGCTTCATGGTTGATAGATAGTCTGCCGAAACCTGCCCTAGTTATCCAAGATCCATTTCTTCCAAAACTATTTAACGCGACATTAACCGAAGATGGTTTACGTGGCGTGCCATTACGACACGCTTGGCAGATTGTTTTACCAGTATTCCAATATCCATAACATAAATGGAGAGCTCTTAAAGGAAATAATAAATTGAATTCATGAGATTACATAAATATCGTCGTATTATACCCACAATCGTAGCAATAGGACTAGATTCAACCGGTCAAAATCGAATTATAAAAGATAGAATATAGGAACTTTATGTAGAACTATGGCAAACGGAGCATGAAAATGGCATTTCAGTCTCAAAGCTGAAGCAATAAAGGTTTTAGTTATAATTTACATACAATCCAATCTAATAGCCTGGACTGAAGCCCAAAATTCTTCAGTTGGCTAACGGCGGCGCTTAGGTATTCTGTAGCGTGCCAAGCCGCTCATCAATTATGATCCTTACCTATCCATTTACAATATTTACTCTATAAGCAATATACGTGGTTATTTCACGAAATGGCTCTGGTTTTAGCGTGGAGATGCTGATAGCATCTGTCAACATTAATATTCACGATATTATCGCTGTTGCGCAGTCTTGTAATACCCTAATCGAGTAATATAAAGCTTAAAATCCCGCAGTTAATGCTTCATGCAAGATATATTGAGCTTTTAAATATGAATTCAAGTAATTGGATATATAACTCTATAGATAAGTTATACACTATCGAGGTAGGTGCTGTTTTAGCTTGGGTTTATAGTTATAGTTGTAGCAATTATGGTAAAATGATTTACTGACTGTATTTTGTTAGGACATAGAAGACACATCTACAATAAATTGAATCTTTGAAGTTTCAAGAAATTAATGCTAAAGAGATGAAAAGGAAAGTTCGAGCATTTTTATTATTGGAATGACATAAAGGTTAACACGACTGGGAACAAAGGGTTTGTTTGAAGTGGCATTCTATGAGTCAGGTCAAATTTATTGACAATCTAAAGAAGAAGAATTAAATTTTTCATGCTCTGACTGGTATTAACCTGTGTTGTGTATATCTTTGTTCACAGTTTCAAGCCGCATTACTGCAAAGGTGGCTGCTGCCGCACTTCATGTGTCCGTTCTGTCCGTTCGTGCAGGCCCTGAGTGTCAACGTCAGCGTGTTTACCCTCACCGCCATCGCTGTTGACAGGCACCGGGCCATTATCACACCACTCAGGTACCAAACACCTGTATTTTTTATCCTGTCCGCTCTTATGCCGGGTACTCACCGGCGCACCGTAACCAATGCAGATACTGTAACCAAAACAGCACAGTGTGTACTTGGTGAGCCACAGCCGCTCGCAAACCACGTGCAACGGTTACGGTTTAAGTGAGTACTCGGCTTAAAATGTCACTAAAAATGTAAAGAATTATCTACCAATAGGTGTAGTACCTACTCGTAGATAATTGTTTGTTGGTGCATATTATTGTATAAAGGAAATCGAGTGTATCACAAAATTATTCACAAGCGTTTAAGCTCCTGCTAATGAAACGCTGGTTCTTAACGCATAACATGTTTAATTCAATACTTATGAAAGATTTTACTTATGACTTTACTAAAAATTGTTTATTGTTAAATTTAATTAATTTCACAAAATTAAAATTTTAATTGTAATGTTTTTGGCTCAAACGCTTATTGTAATCCTACTGTGTATTAGCCACGGGAGCAGAAACGACGTCATTGTTTCTTAAATATAAAAGCCGGATCTTACCAACCCATCAGGCAAATGATTTTCCTGGTGAAGCCTGGTAATGGCTGAGCTGGGTTTTTTATTTAAATCAATGTAAGTCTTTTATTTCCTATTAAGGGAGTGGAAATACGCAATTCACTTTAATGTTGTCTTTTTCACAGCTTATTGTGTTTTACTTTGTTGCTTATGTTTTTAAATATTAGTTAACTAAAATTGTATGCGTAAGGATAAGAACAATTAAATATTGTTTGTTTTTTTAAATGGAGATGGATGGTACTTAATTGATTAACGATTCCTTAATCCGACACGCGCGACGCTCTGTTGCAAAAAATCTCTAGGGCGTTTGGAAATTAGCTTTACTAAAAGTTGATTAAAACACTTGAATTCTTACATGCCGGCATCACATTGGTAAAATTTTGTATAAATAAATAGAGATAACTGAATAAAATAAATATATTCTGAAAACGTTATTCTCCATATCTACGAATCAATTTGAATCAATCCAGATTTTTTGCGATTGCGAAGAGATCCTAAAATCTAGACTCCTATTTACACGTCCAATTTACACATCGAATATTCAGCCTATCTTATATTTTATGAGGTACACGTACTGAACTAAAAGAATTTTTACTATTCAGAAATTCAGTAAAAGCTGCTGCCAATTTTGTTGATAGCAGCATTTGGGTATATGCAGATTTTATGTAGAACCATTAAAATACCTTGTTCACGAATAAATTGTACGTTTCTTTATTGTTTAGTTTGTCACCTAGATGGAGATAACTGTAAAATCATTAAACATATTCACATTGTTTATTGTGCAAAATTTACTTGCGGAATAGTTTCACTTAAATTTTATGGCAATTAGATCATAAACTTCAACCTGCCTCCAAAAACATACGCTTTGCATTCTGTTAATTTTACAAATTAACAATGTGGTACTCAAAAACAACTGTAACACGCACAATCATCTTAGAGATTATGAACTATAAAATCCATGGGATTAAAGCCCCTAGGGATCTCGACCGAATATAAACTGGTTCATTAGAGAACAGCTTACGCGTGTAGGTCGTACGCCGAATGGTTTAACATTAAAGGTGCAATTCCATCGCGGCGCACGTAGATGTCAAGCACGAGTGTGAAGCTTCGCTATGCAAAAACCCCACGGACACGCTACGCACGAAATAACGAAAACATAGTTGTGAAACTAAGGGTCGCGCGGCCGTGTCTATATGGAAATCATTAAATCGCTTGAGAACTCGCTGCAGAAACAATTTAGAAAAACCGGCCAAGTGCGTGTCGGGCCACGCGCAGTAGGGTTCCGTAGCTAGTCGTAACAACATATTTCGACTTAAAAGGGATTTACTATCTGTATTAAACAAGTAACATCTTCATACAAGTCATTACTTTCAAAGGTTTTTGTAATTTGCACGAATTATTCTAAGTAACTGCATTTTATACTTTGGACCCCTATTCCTCTTGAACTAATGAAGTGAACTTATCTGCTATAGTTTTCCTTTAAAGTTCATTACATGTACTACCGACACAATTTTTTTCAGATTTTGGGATCTAGTAGTTTAGCTTTTAGAGGGGGGGGGGGACGCTCTACTCGAACAAAAATTTGCTCTTTAAAGTTAATTATCCCGCAAACGGATCTCTAAATCAAAAAACTGTCTTAGCAACTCTGAACGTTTTTAAAAGTCCTATCTAACAATTCCCCACATTATGGGGTAGGCGACAAAAAAAAAACATCCCTACTTTACATGTCCCCTACATGTAAAGTAGGGATGTTTTTTTTTTTTTTTTTTAAAAAGCTACCCGGAAAAAAAATATTTTTCCAAATTTTATTCTACGACTTTCTTTGTATAGTAAACATACATGTTTATGCAAAATTTCAGTTTTCTAGCACCAACGGTTTCGTCGCTATGCCTCGGACAGACGGACGGACAGACGGACATGGCGAAACTATAAGGGTTCCTTGTAGGTACTACGGAACCCTAAAAATGAGGGATAATAACAGACCAGACACAATGTGGCTGCGGTGCTTCCCAACAAACGATGCCACATCTACTGAATTGTCCTAATTGCCCTTACAGCTGCTTTATGCGTGAACTGTACGACGCTACAGAATGCGCAATTGGTGTGGCCACGCACTTAAGTTTGTAGTACCATTGATACGAAAGAAGAAGAAGAAGCGTACGCCGCGGTGGGATTGCGTCTTAAAACATCCTTTGGTGCTTAAAGAGCTTGTTTTATTTGTACTTACAAAGGCGGCGAAACCTTCCTTCGTGGTACTAAACAAATAATTTCGTGTTGTAATTACTTTTACGTAGTTAGTGAAACAAAACATGGGTCAATTAACCTTTTCACACGACATCTACTATTAAGGTTTTACCATGTGTCTAAATTTCCTTCTAAGTAATTACATTTTTAGTGTTCCTTATGTAGCATTACCCTACAAGGACGTTTCACCTTGTCCGTCTGTCTGTCCGAGGCATAGCGTCTAAACTGTTGGTACTAAAAGATTGCCTATATATGTTGTATGTTCTTTGTCGACATAGATAACATAACTATGCTGACAAAGTATTAAAAAAATAGGAGCGCAAATAAAACTAGATATAAAGCGGCATATAATAAGTATTGTGTTCTTTAGTGTGTTCACACAAAATCTATCACATTAAATATAAAGAAACATAGTTATAAAATAATCACATTATTAAATATCACTTTTATATATTTCTGTGGTCACAATCGTGTTACTTTATGAACAAAGGTGTCGATCATATTTAGACCTTTTTAAATAAAACGTGTGATCAGCGCGTTAATGGAGAAACTTCGCCGGTCGAAGTTAATATTCAATTCATTGTAGTAAAATAACCTTCGGACATCGTCACAATGTTTAGATGTATTCATGATTATGAATACACCGAAACATTTGACGTTTATATTTTTCACTAACTATAATATTGATGACGTCGGTTTCGTTGTAGCTATCAATAAGTAATATTATCTATGATATAAATATGTAACAAAAACATTTTTAGTCCATTACGTATTACAAGCATTTTTTCCAAATTTATGAAGGCTCCTAAACGTATTGATTTATTCACCTTTAGTCTTGATTGATATTAACGAAGGACTCGTATAGACGTTAAGTTGGATTTAATTTTATTTCTTATGAGAGGTTTATCTCTCAGCTTAGGGTACTACTACACCAAATCACTTGATGTCAATCGATTACACCGATAGATTGAAGCGGCTGTGGCGCAATGGATATGGTATCGGTCTTACGATCGAGAGGTCGTAGGTTTGAATCTTGGCCAATACACCACAAAAGTGAACTTTCACCTAGCACTAGCGAATGAAGCTTAGCTGGAAGGGCTTAACAAGAATAATAGTTATTTGTACTTGCAAATATCTAGTAAAATTTATGACAGAAAAAAAAGAAATAGATAAGTCTCAATAGAAACAAATCGAATGACGTCGGATTTCCTTTTGACGTTTTGCTATCGATCGACGATTGATTAATTGATGCGATGGTCGCAGTATTAAACCCCTTATACTGAGCGGAAAAAAATACAATGACAGATGGTTGAGTCGGTCTGTCTCTAAATTTCTATCACGATTTATAAAAGACTAGATGTTTTGTATTTCAAATAAAAAAAAAAGTAATCTTATTGTTAAAAACAAAAACAGTGAGGCATACTATAGGTTTGAATAGCATTGAATGTATTAGTTCTATGATAAATGTGGTTTCAAAGTCAATGTTACTGCCGCCGGCGAAGACAAACACGTCTACATTTTACGCTCCTATTCGTTAGTTGCGTTGCGTGTTTATTTACCCTTGATGATACGCAGGATCACGTGATTGGGTCAGCTAAATTAGAAATAAATCTAAGTTAATCGAGATTCAGAGGCATTTGGACGGCTTTACGGTGGTTAGGGCCTTTTTACGATGTTTACGGGCAAGTAGGAATAATTTGTCATTAGTTAAAAGATGTACTATATAACCTCTTGTTCTAATGAATTAATTATTACTACAAGGTAAAATATTTTTTGCATCAATTGCCAAATATACCCAATGATCATGAGTGTGCTTGTGTGATTAAATGAGTGTATTTGGCCTTGTAATTGGGACAATTGGAAAGTGTAATTGCTTCTGGCGTTCTATCTAATGTAAAAATAAAAATAAAATAAATAATCACTAAGATGTATGATACGTTTGAAAAGATTTTGATATGGGTCATGATGTTTAAATCTATAATTAAATAATTAAATGATGTTGATCATTTACTTACCTACTTTGTAAACACGTTCTTTGTATTTTGCCACTGTTTATCTAAAGGCAAATAAGATAACTGAATCAATGTTACGATTGTATTAATTCGAAAAGTAAGGTTAATTTTATGTTATACACACATTGCATTAGGTTGTATTTACCTGTAATGATGGCTCTGTATTTATGTAAATAAACGGAAGCATAATACCTACGTTAGTTTTAACAATTAAAATGCTTTGTGATTGTTTTGCTGCCGCTACAAAAGACTTTTATTTCACTTAAAACATAATTTAATAAAAGCATAACCTCCTTGATATTTAATTCTAGAAGAGACTTAATTTCTAGAATATTGCGCATCTTCTGAGAAGATTAATTTAAGGAATTTCACTTAAATATAATAAATTTTAACCTGGTTTGATATAGTTTCTTATTTATTAGAAAATATGAAGACAGACAAACTTTAACTCAATAAAGGTTCCTTTAAGAAAGCACAAAGGAAATATGAATAAGATACGGTAGCTGACATTTATATAGCTGTCCGGACATGTCACCTAAAAATGCGCTGTCCCTGTAAAATGCATAGAGATGTTGATTAGAGATCATTTGCGTCTTGTAGAAGGTTTCTTAAACATATAACGAAACAAACTATACATATAATTTGACGACCGGATCGCCGAGTGGGTAGTGTAACTGCCTGCGACGCTGAGGTCGTGGGTTCGATTCGCGCTCTAGACAAATGTTTGTTTCGATGTAAAACAAGTACGTACATACAAGAGAAAAGTACATAATATATGTATTAGTATCAGTTATTCTATTACAAGATCTGCTTAGTTTCGGACTAGAAGGCGTTATGTATATGTTGTGCGATATTTTTTTATGCATTTTATTTATATAAATGTTAAAGCTCACTCTGATAACAGCCAAACAATTATTATCTACCGAATAATATAAAAACTAAAAGAGATATCAATAATAATGTTGCGGTGCATTTACCTAAACGAACTTTCTTGTTTGATCTTGCTTATCTAAAAAGCAGATAAGATAAGTAAAACAGTGTTGCCATTGTATGTTTTAATGTTTGGGATGTTTTTATGTAGTGGGAGTAAACACTTTTAGTTTTGCTAACCATGAGTGTCTGAACATTATTTCATATATTTATTACTGTTAGAAGTTTTATTGAATATTTTGTTAAATAATCAAATCACAGAAGATTTGTATTTTCTTTTTTACTTTAAAAGTAAAAGTAGTAAAAGTAGCAAAAGTAATTTATATATTTTTTTGTAGTATTATATTAAAACGGTTTTTTTACAAACCCTGCTAGAATGCACAAAATAGTGCAATATATGGTAGCTTTATATGTGAACAAATAGATCAGATATTTATGTTCTCTTGATACCAACTATACATTAATGAAATCTTCATAATTTTAATGAATTTATTATGTACATATATTTTTATTCATTACATATATAACCAACTAAACATAAACTAACACTATTTACTATAACAACATAGGTGCTTGATCTGTGCTATTATTATGCGTGTTCTCGAGAGAAAATTTAAGTTTTAAGAAACTAGAAAAGCTTACAGAAATAATAATTAAATTGAGATTGAGTGAAATATTTTTCACCTCAGCATGTCAAATATTCGCTTGTTGTTGTATGAAAACTGTGAGCAAAACTTGATTTCGCTTTGGGCTTTGCCCTTGCTCGAAGCAAAGTTATGTATTGCTCACTGAAATAATTCGAAGCAAAATTTAGTTTTGCTCACTGTTTTAAGTTGCTGAGGTGAAAAGTTGTATGTATCGCACGACACGAGATCAAAGTTATTTGCATATTGTGCTTTTAAGTCCCTCGCTACGATCAAGATTCTTGTTTAGAATAACTCGCTACGCTCGTGATCGCTACGCTCGTTTAATCGGGACTCAAAATTTGCACTCGAACTAAATACGAATTCGCTCTATTGTTGCAACTAGAACAACTATTGAGAAATTATATTTACGTTTTTACGTTACTAGTCGTTTACATTTTAGCAAGAAATAGGTCGTTTACATATAATGAAAAGCGTTTTGACCATTAGGTAGTCGTTAGCTGAACTAACTTGACATCAAATAATAATAATAGTTCCTTAGACGCTAACGATGAAAGATTATGATAAGGAACCCTATCGGTATCCGGAGGATCGTTACGCCTACGAAGCCTTTGAAATTACGTCCGGAATGAAGACATTTATCGAACCAGTTTTATACCTCCTTTTTCTAACTGGTATAATACTCTTCGGTGCCTATAGGACATCGCTCATAAAACACTGGGGAAAGGATCCCCATGGGATTAATACATTCCGGCTTGCGTCATAAATGTCAAACTAAGATGGTGAATGTTCTCTGTTCTCACATGTTTCATTTTTACTTTTTGTGCGCATATATGAAAACCTATTTAACTATATTGCTACAGTAGGCGGATAAAATCTATCTTTGTGATGTCGCATATTATGACCAGCTGATGCGCCGAACAGGGCTCTTACTATTAAGGTCTAAAAAGACGGATTGCGTTCAAATGCTGGTAATTAAAAAGTGGTTTTATTGCATTTAGCTCATATGTACTAAAACTGCAAACGAAACGCTTAGCTTGAGTAATTAAAACTGCACACCAACTGCAACAGAGCTGCACGGTTGGTTAGGTTAACTGCAATGAAACTGTGTTACAACTACAGAATGCAGTTTGAATGCAGCCTTAATCTAAAATATAGTCTTACCATACACCATTGGTATGTGTATATACTGTATATATATACTGTGTATGAACCTGTAAGGGGAAGCCCCTTGCAGGTTCATGCACAGTATGATGACGAACTTAAAATATTATAACATCCTGTAATATTTTTAATGTCCACTGTGTTTCTTTGATTGTTTCAGCGCCCACACTTCTAAACGTGTTGCAAAAGTAATCATAGTGGTTATTTGGCTGCTGGCACTGTTTTTGGCTGCTCCTATGGCTATGTCTTGGGTAGTTATCATGGAAGATGAAATGGATCCAGGTATGGTATTAAGAAGTTATGAAAATACAATTTAGCTTGTCATAGATATATGAAAGTAGAGAAAGCATTAAAATGCCCTTTTTTATTTAAATACTAGCTGACCCGGCGAACTTCGTACCACCTTAGCGTAAATTTGATGCACTACTTTATTTTGTATAGCGGACCTATCTTATGTATGCGTACCTATTCAATTTGAACTGGAATCTACGATATCCCCCATATAAAAATGATACTTTTTTTTTTTTTTTAATTTTTTTTGCCGTAACAACCTTGTACAGAGTATTAGAAAACTACAAAAAAAAATATCAGCCAAATCGGTCAAGCCGTTTTCATGCCAAGTCGTGACAACGGAAAACGGGTTTCATTTTTATATATATAGATAGCAAAAATGATAAATATATGTACTGTCTATGTACACACGGCTACTGATTAACCTATACATTTCCAGTGACAACACAAAACCATATTATTATCATACTGAAAGTGTATAGGTTAGTGTGTAGCCGTCTGTTCCTCCCTATAAAAAAGCTATTAGGTTAAAAGCCGAATAAACGCCAACAATTTGTAAAAAAATTAATGTTTATCAATAACATGCCAGACTTGTTTAGATATTTTCAACAATGTCTAACAGAATCAAAGCTCTTACAGACAAATTCGTCGTAAACAAAGCTGTATATTAATGCCTCCTTTATAGGTTGAAGTAAACAATTTATTTGTTTTATACTTGCAGACATAACAATTTGGTCGGATAAGGGTTTTATTGAAACAAGTATAAACACGTTTTTATTTGTAATATTTTAAAGCAAGTTATAGCTTTGCTATATCTACCTTTTTGTATTTTATATAACATTAGGGTTGAAAAATTAAGACTCCAGCAGGACTCAAACCTGCACCCCCTGGGTAAGGCCCCAGGTACTTTGCCAATTCAGCCATGGATACGTATGCTGCTAGACTCGAAATTTCTCAACTCTTTTTGTGCCAGCGTTATAGGTATATATATACCTTAGCTAGGCGAAGCTTACTTGGTTTTAGCGCCACCTATGCGATGAGTGATAATAAGTCACGTTTTTATTTGTTCGCAGTTACCAAAATGTTGTACAAAAAGCCGTTCTGTGCACCCAGTGAATTTGGAAATCTATCATTGTCTATCTATAGACTAGTACTTTATATATTTCAGGTAAGTTTTATTGCTATTTTTTTTACTTCTTAACCTTTTAAATATTACAACATATTAACAACTGACCAGACTATCAATTTTTAAATGTTGTTGTGGAAACTTCGATTAGTTATTTTCTACTAGCTGATACTAGCTTAAATATTTTTTAATACCGTTCGTTTTGGTCAAAAATTTGTAATGATGAATGTTAAGTGAATAATTTTTCAAAGTCAACATAAAACAATTGTTATACGTGGACATTAAAAAATGGACTAACAGTAAAATATTACAGTAGCAAAAGATATTGTCGGTTTCATTTTAGTTTAAATACTTCAATAAGATTTTCCAGGATGAAATTATTACTAGGCTGGCAAACATGTAAAATTATATTAATTATTCGCTAAAATATTAAATAAGCAAAGAAATTTAAATTAACTTAGCTTAGCGTATTTACTTTGAACCAAGTTAATAAGGTTTTATATTGACGATGAAAAACATTACACAAAAGTAGAATTAATTAACATAGGAATACATTTCCAATGATTAAAGCAAGATCAATATGCTTTGAGTCGGTTATTTGCTTTCAAATTGCTAAAAGTTGTTTAAGCACTCGGCGTCGGTAAAGTAGTTTCACTTTTCAGTGAAGAAGTAAATTCAGTCGAGGTTATAAGTTACAATCAATATAGAATTGCATTAAATAACAAAAGGTTAAAAGTATTCAATCTAGTATAGGCAGGTAGGTAGGTAGATACACACATGATCCACGCTTATGGATACATAGACTGAATAAAATAACGACCAAGATTGACCATTTTATGGATTTTTTTAACAGAAGCAATATAAAAAAAATGTGTGTTAATGGTGTAACCAAACAATAACGACAATAAAAAAATAGTTTTTATTAATATCTTATGTTACTATAATATAAAGCTATTATGTATGTGACATTATTATAATCGCCCTCCGTATTAGGAATTCGGGATAACAATAATCTGATCACACTTCGAGAGGATTTTCACACGCAAAATTTGGGTGGGTGGGAATGCTTTCCTGCCTTACCCTCACTTATTAAAAGTAATAGGTAAAGACAGACGTGTTTAAACAAGAGTAAAGTCAGTTTCGCAATAATTAATTAAAATGGATTGAAGGCAATTAAGTTTTGACGTCCGAGGAAATATTCCACCGGGCGGCCGTAGAATTAATTGGATTATCCTATTGGATAAATTTGTATAAGTTTACACAGGGTACAAGAATATATGGCCGAATCCGGTACCAACCAGTGCCAGTTACTATGAAAATGTGACGTCACTCATAGGTCAGTCAGTCTCACACGTTACTTGACTGTCATCGTAGCGGTTCGACCTTATCTTTTTAGTTCATGTGTTCACTTATCTTTCAGTATGTAATCCCGTTGTTCGTGATTACATTTGCTTACGCTCATATGGCAATGAAGTTGTGGGGGGCTCGAGCACCCGGAAACGCACAAGAAACACGCGATGCCAATCACATGAGGAACAAGAAAAGGGTGAGTTGTTATTTATACTTTTGTCAAACTTTTTCAAATTAAACAGACAGGGGAATGAATTGCTAAGTCGGGTCCAGACGTTGGCGAACAATAGCAAGCAGTGAACACCAAACAACAAACGCTAGCGGGTGTTTGCCTGTTTTTGTTCGTGTTCGCTTGTGTTCGGGGTCGGTGCCGGTTTTCTTCACAAATCAAAATATGTCCAGCAAACAGTTTGCAATCTTCTTTGCATGTCAATGGAAAACACATGGATAAATATTTCATTATATTTAAATTTAAATGAAATACAGTTTGCAATGTCTCCACACGCTTGTGTTTGGCGTTTTCGATAAACAGCTAGCGTCTGGAGCTGGCATAACAACGTAAACATGCGGCACAAAAATCTTATTTTACGAAGAACAAAGGAAAAGAAAAGTAACTGCTTTTATAACTTTAAATATCTTGATTACAAAAATGATTAGTTTTTGTTTATTTTAGTTCGCCGTCCTAACGACTTTAACAGAAAAATAATAGCTATAATAGTAGTAAAGCAATCAGAATTTCATTAATTTTAATGTAATAGATTTGTGCGTGTATTACTATACTATGTACCTATCTACGTATTTGTTTCAAATGAATAGTATTCTCTTTTAAATACCTCAACAAACCAACAATAAAAACTTTGTAGGTTAGTCATTGAAAGGATAGATAAGATAAGAATGTATTTTTCCATCTCCACTTTTATATCACCACAATTACAAGATTTTACAGTATTTTATTACAATAACAGTTTGGTAGAGATAAAAAGTAATATATTTCAGTCTGCCAGATGGTCAGTAATTTTAAATCGTATGCAATTTAATTTAAGGTAAATATTTACACGTCCGAATGGCGTGAGGTAGTTAGTGCATATTATGTTGCACTGAATCCAATTGCTACCTTCACGCAGAATACTAAATGAGCTCTGCAATAAAATTGTATTCGTAGTTATATATCCTGTTTTTATTTTCTACTTGTAAGCTCAAGCCATAGATATTACGAGTTAGCTTATATTAATTTGGTTATTAGATACTGGTTATTCGACTTATAATCAATTTCTGTGAAATGTTTGATTTTTATTTTCTCTATTTTAAAAATGGCGCTCGCACTAGGAATAACTGATATGACTCTTTTCTCAATATTTTCACTAATTGACAATTTCTGAAACCAATTTCAAAACATAAACCAAAATAACCTTTTATTTTTCTTTCTTAGTTGTTTTAACAACATTTTTCTTGACATATTTTTCATGTTTTTATTACATTTAGGTACTTTAAAAGGAAAAGTACAGTAAATAATAAAACGTTAGTTTCGTTATTACTGAGAACTTAAAACAAATCACGTAGTAAAAGTGAAAATTATAGAATCTGTCCGGAATAAGCTGAAAGTAGGTGAAAAGTTTTAATCGTGTTTGGCATACAAATAACTTGTGAATGTTTGTTATATGTTTTAAAGAAGATTTTATCAGTGTTTGTGATAACTTTGTCACTGCAAAATGATATATTAGTAATACATTTTTTGTGTGCGTTACCCCAGCAAAATAATGTTGAAAATTGTAATTTTTATCTTACAGATTTTTAGTTGTCCATCTTCTGTAATTGTTGCGCACATTTTTAAATTTGTTGCACTTATAGTTTTTTAGTTATTTAAAAAAAACTAATCCTGCTGGGGTAACGTTACTGCAGCCAGACATTTTCCTTTTTAATGGGAATATTGAAATAAATATTAGCTATATAATTAGTTGTCTAAACGAGGTAAATGTTGCAAATAATTTTGTAATTTTTCTTTCTTCGGCTGCGAAGTTATTCGAGATCCTGCTGGAGTAACGTTTGTGGTTTTGCTGGATCTCTGAAACGGTCAAGCGGATTCTTATCATCTTTTGTACATGATCTTTTAAGAATTAGTTTTAATTTGTTGGGCAATAAAAAAATGAAATTAATGAACCGTTCAAAAGTTATTTAATGAAATATAAAAACACTTAAATAGGTTCTAACACCTTAAATAAGAACTTTAAAGACTTACTTTAAACGTTATTTTGTAGCTTATAACTGTCTTTAAATGTATGTGAAGTTTCATTAGTATCCTGTGTGTAATAAACAAGTTATGATCAATTCAGTTTACCGTCTCAATGCGCGTGGAGTTATTTGGCCACAGATAACCCTGTATGTGGATATATCAACTGAATGATACGTCAATAATTAGTTGCTTAGTTCAGTTATATACCTGCAAAATTTCAGCGCAGTACATACCATAATTTACGAGATAATAAATAAAAAGTCATTAGGAAGTGCAAGACCGTAGTAACCCGACCATGTTTAGGTGGTTACAAAAATGCGGCCGCGTAGTACATTATGGTATATTCTTAAATATGTAGGATAGTGTAACAAGTTTAGTACAGATGTGTACACAAGTGTTTTAAAAAACTATTATTATGTTTCTTAAAGAATATTTATTTACAGGTCCAGTACACAAATTCTGCAGAACTTTTTTACATTAATTTAACTTAAAAACAATAACAGATAAATATTATAGGTAGCAATTCTGCTTTTATGGCATTTTCCATTTTGTTTTATGATATGTATTCACATGTGCAATTGTGCATAATTTTAATACATACTTATCTAATAAGTAGCCGAAAGCCGAAATAATAATTATAATGTTTTCATAGTTCAGATATTATTATATTGTTATCTACTATTTAATCGGTATTTAACAGTGTACGCGTCTGTACCGAACTTGTAAGGTGTATGATACTAAACATTTTAGAAGATACCATAATGTACTACGCGGCCGCATTTTTGTAACCACCTAAACATGGCCGGGTTACCACGGTCATGTACTTCCTTATGACTTTTTATTTAATATCTCGTAAATTATTGTATGTACTGCGCTGAAATTTTGCAGGTATATAACTGACCTAAGCAACTAATTATTGACGTATCATTCAGTTGATATATCCACATACAGGGTTATCTGTGGCCAAATAACTCCACGCGCATTGAGACGGTAAACTGAATTGGTCATAACTTGTTAATTACACACAGGATACTAATAAAACTTCACATACATTTGAAGGCAGGCAAAAGCTACAAATAACGTTTAAAGTAAGTCTATAAAGTTCTTATTTAAGGTGTAAGGACATATTTAAGTGTTTTTATATTTCATTAAATAACTTTTGAACGGTTCATTAATTTCATTTTTTTATTGCCCAACAAATTAAAACTAATTCTTAAAAGATCATGGACAAAATATGATAAGAATCCGCTTGACCGTTTCAGAGATCCAGCAAAACCACAAACGTTACTCCAGCAGGATCTCGAATAACTTCGCAGCCGAAGAAAGAACAATTACAAAATAATTTGCAACATTTACCTCGTTTAGACAACTAATTATATAGCTAATATTTATTTCAATATTTCCCATTAAAAAGGAAAATGTCTGGCTGCAGTAACGTTACCCCAGCAGGAATCGTTTTTTTTAAATAACTAAAAAACTATAAGTGCAACAAATTTAAAAATGTGCGCAACAATTACAGAAGATGGACAACTAAAAATTTGTAAGATTAAAATTAAAATTTTCGACATTATTTTGCTGGGGTAACGCACACCATTTTTTTTATAAAATCAGATGGATACTCTAACAAAACCCGTGATTGAAATAATTATGATTAAATTATACCTACGTGCAAAATATATTATTATCTTTCATGACGTAAGTATTAGTCATTAGTAAACAAAAACATAGAGTAAACATTTTTTAATCCTTATTATAACTACAAAGAACGTATGTTTTCTGAATTTCCTTTAAGCCAAATATTAATTTGCCAGTTCAAATCCGAAACATAAAATTTCCTCATTAAGCTCTTATCGCAATTGCCGTAATTGATTAATCTTTCAATCAATCAAATTGGAAAGCTCGATATGAGTCAGTGAGGATAAGCATATAATGGTCCATTCATACAAATTGATTCCCGTGGACTTATACGATGTTGGATGGAAAACAAACGAAAATTCCTTAACACTGAATGTGTGGAGTGTGGGCGATGTCGTCAGTTTAACTCGATCGACCACTCCATTTACACATCTATTCATCTGAACCTTAAAAGCCTTATTAAAATATTTAAAAAAAAAATAAAATATCTCATCCTTAAAGTGTTTTTTGTTACTGTTCTAAAAACTGCGTGGCATGTAGTTTAAAATTAGAACAGGTAAAATGAAATGGTAAAAGTAACTTATCTAAAAACAGAAAAAATTAAAATATTTTTAATAAAAAAAAGAATCCGAAAACTATTTGATCAACTTTTTGCGTTATTTAGTGATTTTTGGACTTTTTTAAAGTCCGTTTTTTATTTTACAATAATAAACTTAGTTATTTTATGAATACGACTGCAATATCAAGGGAATGTAGGTGGACGTAGTTAATATGGTTTGCACCACAGATATAGATCTACATAGATAACGCAAGTATCACGATTTGTATTGAAACCAAGCGTGCCGACTTTTTAATACCTATTGTGACGTCACAGCCGAAATTTAGTGACGGGAAATCCAATCGGTTCAAAGACACTGGTGCCGCCGATGCCCATCCGCCCAGTACGATTCAAACGGCCGTCCGCTATGATTTTCCTCTAACAAAAGACGCGCGTGGACTGAAGTTAGCGGCGACCAACCTTGACGCTTGGTCGGGGTTCGGACACGCGAAGTACATGCATTTGCGTTATCTATGTAGATCTATATCTGTGGTTTGCACGGTACTTATTAATAAATCAATTAATCACGTATCGTAGCCATTAATGAAAGTTCTATTTTTAACGTTATCGTTTCGAAGCTCAATATGATCAATATTGTTCTTCGAATTAATCCCACGCAATATGTAATGCTTTATTGAAACGTGATAAAATTTAATCCCTTTGATTTCAAAAAAGTAATTATGATTTCAGCAAAAGTATATAGTTTATATTGTTACTAAAAAAAGTATGTCTCTCTGACGTTTATTTTACAATCAGATTTTGAGCTGGTCAAACAATCGAGTATCAAAGATCAATCGGGCTTGTAATATTAGTAGATCTCTATAGGTTTTAAAATGAACCGAATGAATATTTCATAATATAACATGTAAGCAGGCTAGATGTGTATAATTGCAACAGATACTGTCAGTCGCCACACTTGACAACCGCTTATCGTAAGCTGGTATTGCGTTAATATTAAAATTACTGATATTTTTATTACAATTTCACATGTAGACATGTTTTAACTATGAAGCAATGATATTATATAAAAACAAAAGCAGATATGTTATAAGCGCTCGCGCTGTGAATACTCAAATACGTCCCAATTGGGACGTCTTGTGTTTAGTTTGCGTGTGGCCTGCGTCGAGCGCAGTCACGTGCGTACCACTGAAGTGCAATCATTAAAACTATAGCTATCTCTTTCATTCTCTTTCATTTGCGTGCTATTTCGTATCTTTTGTTTTACTTATCAGTTACATTTGTCAATGTGTGCAATTTGGAATAGCTCGGAACGGATTTAAATCGTAATTTCTATGAACGTAACATATCTATAGTTCTATAATATCATTGCTATGAAGAATATTTTATATGGTACTTAGCTGAGGCTAACTGTGAACAAAAAACTGCTTTTGTTTTTTGGTAACGAATGCTAAATTTAAGATAAGTCTAAGTACGTTCTAAAGATCTCAGCCTAAAACTAAGTTAAGGTTAAGCTTAGACTTTGTCTGTGAGACAAAAATACAAAAATGGTGTTTCCACCTAGGTAAGTGAGCTAAGTCTAACTACGCTCTATAGATCTCAGCTCATACAACAGCCAAAACTATTCTGTTGTCGCCATGTTAAGCAGTAGAGGGATTTAAATTCTACGGCTTGGTATTTTGAAGAAACTTTGAACGTAAGAAGCAGTACCTATCGTGATAAATTACCCCATAAATTTTAAATAAGAGATATATTCACTGGTTAGGCAATAAATAAATCTACTATTGAAGTATTAAAAGTAAATCTTTATGTTTAAAGTTATCACAATTTATGTTTTTTTTCATTTTCCTTTGTTCAGCCTTATTCAGTCGTTTATGAATCAATCAATCTTCCGAGCCTTTTTCAATTATATTGGGTCGGCTTCTAGTCCAACGGATTTAGCTAAATATCAAAAAATTAAACAGCATATTCTCAAATCTACATTTCGCCCGCAAATCTGGCAAATGATAAAACTTTCACACGAAATCCAAATCATAGTTTATTTACGCAAACTTCACAACATTGCAGCACATCTTATTTCTTGTTTAATTGCAGGTGATAAAAATGCTGGTGCTCGTTGTGGCGCTGTTCGCATTATGCTGGCTTCCTCTGCAGAGCTATTTATTACTGCAATCATTCTTCCCGTCGATAAACGAGTGAGTATCTACCTGCGTTTCATTTCAAGTCTGATTTGCAAAAATCTTTTACAAGACTCTTAAATTATGTTCTTGATGTTAAAAATGCTTCAGAATAGACTAAGGTTTATTTCGTTTCAACTATTTGTTTTTGTTACAATTTGTATTTAATAGTTCTTCTTAACAAACTTACAAATTTAACAAATAATGGTCAGTTTAACGACGGTAAGGCAACACCTTTATTTGAGTAAGCTTTTATCCTTCTAAATAATGATCTCGAATTCTCGGTAGTCGACGATATAAACACAGGAGCATAGTGAATGTATGTTTTACTCATCTAACAAACTTAATCAGAATTATTGACAACTTACGAGTAGTTGTTTAAGAGGGAACTCCCGGTATGGAATTCTCATACAAAATGAGTCTGGTTGTATCTTTTACATTTTTCATCACAATGTTATAATTTTTGCACAGTCAATTTAAAACATGATTATCTATGTTCCTTCGATTTCAAATTATCTTTAGTCTGTCTATTTTAAAAATTATAGGCATCCAAACATCCGTAGTTTTGAACGGCCTGACAAATGCAACTTTTTTAGTATTATACAACAGATTATTACAAGTTTTCGAAACCAAGGACCCTCGTAAATATAATGTACTTTCTATTTTATCAATAATTATCATCAAAGTACCTCATTTTCATTCATCAAATACCATATTACAAATTAAAGAAAATTACAATATCTATCTCAACTCATTGAAGGGGGTGAGGCAGCCATTCGTTAGCTACTCGGAAGTGAAGGAGGGGTGCCAGTGAGATACCGAACCAAGCCGAGATATGACATACCATAGTCCACCGACCAGAGAGTATGCAATGAACTGCATTGAACCTTTTTTGACATTCACGACTGCAACAAGTTATAGTCCGAGATCTAGCTGCAGAATCTTTTCGTTCTTTATAAACATAATTGAATTATATTTTTATGTAAATAATCATTTAGGGACTGAGCTGTATTTATTTATTTATTTATTTATTTATTTATTTATTAATAAGCACAACCAACAGTATAATTACAGACACATTACATTACATTAACATTTTAAAGCTTATATTAGGTACGTAATTATGCCAATAACAGGTGTGCATAACGTTTAAATTTTAGCATTTGATAGAGATTACAAACGAGATTTAAAAATAACTAAATTAAAACTAAACTAAAGTAAAATAAGGCTAGATGGAACTTAGATTATTCAATTGAACCAGGAGGTGCCTGTAGGCACAATATGTCGTAGAAAAGATATCTATTTCCAAGGTTTCAGCTTTTTCGTTGTATAGGCGGGCCATGCGCGCCAGAGGGCTGTTATAGCTGGAGTTAATCGTGCAGGTGGGCACTTCGAAAGTACGTGGATATCGCTTTCCGCGATGGTTAATTCGGAAGTTAAAGTGTTCAATTAGTGGTGCGTCTATGGTTCCCGTAACAATTTTATATAATGCCAGTAAGTCAGTGACCTCTCGCCTGTCCTTTAAACTTAACATGTTGTAGTGCACCAATCTGTCTCTATAGTCCGGAATAGATTGACGAATACCATTCTTTATAGTCAAGTGTCTCACAAAACGTTGTTGAATCGATTCTACACGATCGACATGAATACAATAAGAAGGGGACCAGACAGTAGAGCAATACTCCAGCGTACTCCTTACCAACGCATTATATAGCAACATGAGACTACCACTGCAACGAAACGGTTTGGTCAAACGGAGAATGAAGCCAAGCATTTTATTAGCTTTTAGAGCTATTTTATCTACATGATAGCGAAAAGACAGTGACGTGTCATAATGTACCCCTAGGTCGCGCACAACTGAGACTCTAGTTAAGCATACATCATCTATTTTATATTGGAAGTCTATAAATTTTGATTTATTTGTGAACGTTATATACTGACATTTTTTTATATTAAGCGACATATTGTTATCCAAGCACCATTGCTGCAGGGTGTTTAAATCTTTTTGTAGCTTTGTGCAGTCAGCCAGTGTGATTATTCTATTATATATTTTATCATCGGCATAAGCCAGGCAGTCACAACATATCAAATCAAGGAGGTCATTAATAAAGACTAGGAATAACAGCGGCCCCAATTTTGATCCCTGAGGAACGCCGGAACTTGGTGTAAAGGGTTTAGATTCAAAACCTGCCAATGCTACTAGTTGAGATCTGTTTTGTAGATAGCTATCAAACCACCGTAGTAAACTTCCATGAATACCAGCCCGATTTAGTTTCAGAGAGAGTACAGAGTGATCCACGCGGTCAAATGCCTTTGCAAAATCAGTGTACACGGCAGCCACCTGCCCTCTAGCTTCAAATGTATCAGTAATAAAGGTGGTATACACTAAAAGATTGGAAACTGTTGATCGATTAGACATAAAACCGTGTTGGCGGGAGCTAAGTAAATGCCTAAGATGTGAATAAGTGATATTATAAATGAGACCCTCAAATATTTTTGCAAACTGGGATATAATACATATAGGTCTATAATTAGTAACATCATTTAAGCTTCCGGTTTTGTGTATCGGGACGGTATAGGAGATTTTCCATAAATCGGGAAATATGCCATTCTCTAGTGAACTATTATAGATTAAATGTAGCGGTGTAATAAGCGCGTTCATACATAAACGAATAAAAATTGGTGGTAATCCGTCGGGCCCGGCACCTTTGTTTAAATTTATCTTTTTGATGCTTTCTCTAATTTGGTTTTCAGAAATATATATTTTAGAAAGAGAATAGTTGGCGATTGCGTGAGTTACGTTAAGTGTATTTGACATCATCTTTATACATGGCATATGGGTTAAAAGTACCTACCAAAGTCTAGACGAATAACAGAAATAAAAACAGTTAGTTGAAAACAATGATTGTTTTTTGCATGAATAACTTATTAATAGTTATTTATATATTATTTCAAAAGACAATTGTATACAATTGTACTATTGTGACAAAGTGTAAATGTTAAAACGATTGACTGTTAAAATGTGTAAATGATGAGGCTGATCATAATCTGTTTTTTTTTATTTTTATCACGTCCCTAATCACCCCATACTTTCTAGGGCTGTTATAAATTAATAGTCAGCTATATATGCCGAGCAGAGTATTAGTATCTATAGAAACTTGTCACATTATCTTTGAAAAGACAACGTTTAATTGTCTTGTTAATTTATCATTGAGTTGGAGTAATAATAATAATCGTTAAATAACTACCGGCGATATATTATGAGGGACAGTACGGTGGATATTTGCCGTGCGTGCCACCGTCCAGGCGAGTCCCTCAGACATATTATCTCTGGTTGTTCTCGTCTTGCTAACGGCGAGTACTTGCACAGGCATAACCTTGTAGCCAGGATTATCCATCAACAACTTGCCCTGAAATACAGACTTGTAGATACTAAGGTGCCGTACTACAGGTATGTACCTGAGCCAGTTCTTGAAAATGGCCATGTCATTTTATACTGGGATCGATCCATCATCACAGACAGAACTATTATTGCTAATAGACCTGATATTGTGGAGGTGGACCGATCTGAACGCCTTGCAATAATTGTCTATATCACCATCCCGCATGACGAGAATCTCGTGAAGGCCGAAAAGGACAAACAAATAAAATATTTGGACTTGGCTCATGAGATTGTCGACATGTGGGAGGTGGACTCGGCTATTATTGTACCGATAGTCGTATCCGTAAACGGACTGATAGCAAAGTGTCTCGACAAACACCTAAAGAGACTCGCGTTGGGTGGCTGGATCAAGGGTCTGATGCAGAAGGCGGTACTACTGGAGACGGCACGCATTGTGAGGAGGTTCCTCTCTATGGAGCCCTAACCATCGGTAGTTTGGTCCCTGTACCCGATGCCGGTGGGGTACTATTTTTTATATTTTTAAATATTTTTTAGTACTTATATTTAAAAATGTAAAATTTTATACTTTTATATTTTTAAATGTACTTTACTTTTATAATTTATATTTAAACAATCATATAAAAAATGAGAAAAAGATTAAATGAGTGAAAATAATCGTTAAATGCTTTCGAACCTAAAACCTTCTACATGCATAATAATAACTATGCAGATACAATATTTATTTAAAATGCATAGCTCTTGGCCTAATTACAGTGTCATTCATTGCAATTCGCTTGTGTCATATCATATGTCACACTTGTATTTTATAATGTTGAATAGAATATTTAAATAGTTTCTCTGGACTTAAATATGGGTAAACAATCTTTACATTGTGTATTGTTAATTATTTACATAGTAAATATATCATTATATCTACGAATACTTAAATTGTAATGTCATTATATCGTGCATGTCATTTTTGTTCTTTCATATGTACAATCAAATTCATAACCGTTTCAGCAAATTTGAACAAAAATAAGATAAATATATTTACAGCATATAAACCGCATAGTAATAAAGATTTTTGTCATTTGAGTTTGTGCTGAGGAAAATATTTACATTTCTGTATTTTTAGTGAACCGCAGAATGAAAAGAAGAGACTTGGCCTATTTGTCAGCTTATACTTCACGAGAGCGAAAAATGAATAAGATTAAACGTAAAATAGAGCTGAAGAAAGTAAGAATTATTAGATAAATAACGAATGCCATGTTGCAGAATAATGCAATTCTTTTATCACTGTCTGAAGAGAAACGCAATGTGCTAAATATTAGAGCAATATTATTAAATATTTTTATTATATAACCTAAATAATACAGTATCATTTCTAAACTTTGTTTTATTATTTAAATAAAGAAAACACTCAGAATCAAGAGTTAAACGGTATTATCACTATTATATTATAGTACTAATGTTTTGATGCAATTACGTACTATCGACATACTACGTGGGTGCAGTCGCAGAAGAAACTAGTGATATTATAAATCCCAAAGTAACTTTGAATGTCTGTCGGTCTGTTGTTCCTGCAAAATAAAATCGTTTAATCGATCTTGATGAGTGTTAATGTTTTTTTTGTTGACAATGCCCGCTTAATTAAGCGGCCGTGGCGCAATGGATAAGGCATCGGTCTTACGATCGAGAGGTCGTGGGTTCGAATCCTGGCCATTACACCACGGACGTAAAACTTCCTCTTATCACAAGCGAATTAAGCTTAGCTGGAGGGGGTTAACAAGAATACGAGTAATTTGTATTTGCAAATTGCTAGTAAGCTTTTCAAAAAACAAAAAAAAGTCTAAACACGCAAAGTTTTATTGATATCAAATTTGTGTCTATAGCCTCTATTTTTATGCGTGGGCGTCGGGCAAGGCTTGACGCCTTGACGCCTTGACGCGAACTCAAATTGGACGTATTGCGAAAGCGACAATAATTACCCTTGCTGTAAACCTCATGGCAATTTTGAACTCGACTGTACATCATCATCAAAATCAAACTGAATACGGACGCCAAAATTAAATCATGTTACAGAATAAGGACGCGCTATATCCTTAGGCTCAACTCACATCGACTAGCTAGCCTCATATTTATCTGTATTCTGTGACGTAGACACAGAAACACTGCGTCGTCGCGTTGCGTCCAGTTTATATGGCTTATTTAGCACAAGATAGATGTAGAAAAATTGTATGGATAAATGCAAATGAACCTGAAAAGCAACAACATAAACAGATCAGCTTTTTAAGTTCATTACATCATGATTTTTTTTAATTGCTAGGCTAATCTTTAATATATTTCCAGCAGGCCCACATAATGAAGATATGTATAAATATAAATATTATTATGTAAAAAAAACCGATGGCGTAAAACGCGACGTGAAATCTTTTATCTCTTTTAGTTGCCTGCCCGCCTGTTAAAACAGCGTCGTAAGTTCTTAGTCTGAATTATGCCTAAAGGTATAGAATATCTATATTTAGTAGATTTTTAGTCGACTAGTTGGTCGACTAGTGCATAATGCAACTGACTGTGGAACAATAAACATCCCTGTTCCACATACAAATCTCGCCATTGTTACCATAGCAACAAAATTTTGTTGAATATCGGCAGACTTATCAAACAACAAATCCTAGGTATTGAACCGTTGAGTAACAACTGAACATCAACATGTATTTTCACTCACACATTTATATATAAGACCGATAGAGACAGCAATACCTTTATATGTGTGCAGAGTCTACCCTTAAGGTAAACAATTCTTAAGGAAAGTTCACCTTGGTCGAGATACATGGCGACGATGTGTACTTATTTGCTAATTGAAGTTAATCTGCTATGGTAGTAACCAAATTTCTTGGCGGTCATGTATTTAGCTGCGAAAATGCGTTGTCACTCGCTTTAGATTCACGCATTACGTATGTCTCTCTCGGGCCACCAATAAATTTGGCTTCAACTATACAATATATTTAGTACAATAATAAGGTCCACGAATATCTCTTTCAATAAAATACTGTATTACCATTTACCATATTATCGTACTGCTCAGCGATACACTTTATTGCCGTTGATTCCTTATGAATATGGATGTAGTAAATTCAGATTCAGTATTTCAACTTTATTAACATAAGCCTGATATTAAAACATATCATATTCGACTGGCGTGTGATAATATAACTATGTATTACATTCTACATTATATTTAAAAATTCATTCATTCATTTTAATTTATCGAAATCGGTATTGAAAGATCTGTTTTTAGATTTGACCAAAAATGAAATAGAACAAATAGTGTAGTAATCGCCTCGTCGCGCTCCAGTGTGCTATTTCCAGTGCTGTGGGTTCGATCCCAAATCTTTGTTTGATACGCAATGATTTTTTCTGAATCTACGTTTCGCTTCAACATTCCTTATTCGAATTGCCAAAGAATAGAACGCCCTGCCCGAATCTATCTCTCCGCATGAGCACAATATGGGTATCCTCAAAGCAAGAGTAAATAGGTTTTTCATCAGTTACCATCAGGCGATCGTGGTCAAAAGCGTCAGCCTATCAACCGAAAAAAAAAAATGTGTGTATGTGCTTAATCTATGTGAATTGTACGTCAGTTGTTATCGCAGATATAATATATGTTTCAGCTCTAAAGGTTGTTTGTCTTTTCAGGTATAAGTACATCAATGTACTTTTCTTCTGCTTTGACTGGCTAGCGATGAGCAACTCTTGCTACAATCCTTTCATCTACGCTATATACAATGTAAGTATTTAAAATATAAAACTTTTACGTTTCTTCAATAAACTAAATTTAACTTACGAAACTCCGTCCCAAAATCACGGATGAAATCGATTTATATAATAAAACAATAACTTCGTTACAGGAAAAATTCAAAAAGGAATTCAAACAACGTTTTACGTTCGGGAAAAAACCAAGCAGATTTGCAAACGACAGCTACGAGGTACGGCTTTACAAATCGAATTATTTTTTATTAGAATTTCGTTCACAGTAAATAACCAAAAAATAATTACAGGACGGACAATCGTATCGAACTCGGATTTTATCATTTCGATCAACCAACGAGAGGAGTGGCTATTCAACGAGAAAATCGATTAATATACCATCGGGAGATACCTTGAAAGTCCCTTCCAGAAATTCATGCCATTGCATGGGCAATCAAAACAGAGAAAACGGATTCAACAATTTCAAGACTGAAGACATGGAGGGCAATGGAAATGGCAGAAGATTCTTAAATATACGAATGAGTAATACAGATATCGGTAAAAGAAGGTTAGCTAAGAAACTGTCAAGCAGAGACGACATGCCTACAGGCGATGAAAGAGTCAGTGAACTGTACATATTTCCAAATAGCAACATCGTAGAATTCACAGACATATCATATGATGACAAAGTGTAAATACGTTGAGTTTCCATTACATTAAGTATTTATTAAGTCAAAACAGATGTGATAGAAATTATTATAAATAATGTGACTGTATATTAATGAAAATATAAATAATTATAATTTAAGACAGTTTTCTTGTTTTATTTCAGCGAAATGGTATGATCCCGTAGCTGAAAAACTGAGATCAGTATAACATCTTGCAGAAAAAATTTGGGCACACTAACTATAAAATTAATATATAAAATTTTGTTATCTATTTTTTTATCTCTGTCTGATATTTTCAGTTGTAACTAGACTTGGGAGCTATAGGCTATACTCTGTCCATTCCTTTATTTTCTTTTTGACAGATTACATTTAGGGATGCCTTCACACGTTACTGACTCGATTTGAAATCATAATCGATGTTGTCTAAGAAGAACTTTCAATCGATTAATTACATCGAAATGGTTTTAGTTCATTATTAATTATTCGTTTATTAGTAGTTTTTATTAGATGAAATAAATATACAAAATAATAATATAATAATAATGTCACATACTTAGTCTATGACGATTTCCTAGTTACCTTTTTTTACATTTTGATATGTCATTCCAAGATTTCGACTTAATTTCTTGCAAATAATTATTCATGGAATCATGATACTATTATTATATTCTTTTTTTTTTATAAGAAATACAGACAATACACATAAAAAAGCCAAATATTTTTTTTTTCATAATGATCGATTTATTTCATTTCACGATTTGATTTATAGTCTGTGGTTGTACAGTGAACTTCCCTAAAAAGTGTCGCTTGTCAATAAAGTACATTATTATTGTAATACATTAATCTGACAAAAAAAACGGTAATTCATAGGCGTGATCTGTCAAAAAGAAAATAAAGGAATGGACAGAGTATAGTTCGTCTATCACCAGTAAATGTGTGCACGAAAATATTTCGTTAGAACATATTATAAGACAAAAAAATATTTGCTTTGAGTTTTTAAGGCAAAACAACACAGTCATAAGACACTAGTCGGTGGGCAGATTCCTCAAATATCTTTCACAGACAGTGCTATGTCTAATATGAGATTTTTCTCAGAATTCTCAGATGAAAAAGTAATAAACATTCCAATGCTTTATCTGTCGGCAATAAAAACAGCGCTCACGTAAAAACGTGTGGTAGAAACGAGTAAACAGCACACAAGTGGGTAAAGGGGTACTTTAATGTAAACAAAGAAATACATACCTAGGTACAAATCGATACAAACACGACTAACTTTTGTCAAGTTAAAACACACACCCGGCAACTTTACTCGTAGCACACCAAATAAAGAATATAGTACTAATTTGGTTGAAAGCGTTCGTTGTTACGCGTAGCTATTTTTAATATTTTTATTTACAAACCTTTTAATTGGTTTCTTAAAAACATGTTTACAAGTCACTCTCGACGAATATTTGCAACCATACTAATGCTTTTACCGCTTATAAAAGGACGATTTTTTTTCTAAAAACTGTACACGCACAAAACATAAATCTAAATTTTCACTTCACTCGTCAAATATGCACGTTCTGAGCAAAATTGAGATCACCCGGTATGGATCAGCATTGGCAGCGGGTCGACGATCTTCCAAGTAGCCCTTCTTATCTTCTGCGACTTGCCGAGGAATTCTCACGTGGCAGCTCCTGTTTGCAACACCTAAGTAATATGAAAAACTGAGTAAGTATGGACTATTTAAAAGGAAAAAGAAGGTAGTACAGCTTTAGGCAGCGGCCTAACTGTGTTTGGGAGATTGCAGCGCGGAAAATCTTGGACAAATTGCTGTTAGTGCGGTCACCGACTTATCATAATAATGTTCCTAATAAATAACATAACATCACGCCTATACGATACTACACAGAAGGGTGTGGTAGAGGTGTACAACACCCACATTTTACCTGTTATGTTTAGGTTAAATAGGATAGGGGGTGAGCCTTTCGCCACCCACCGCGCATAATTCCAACTTCGTGCTGCTATTCGTCCGACCTGGGAATTGAAGTCGAGACCCCGCGGTGAGAGATGCATACGCTAACCACTAGACCATTGATGCAATGCCTGATATAAGTTTGCACGATATTTTCCAGTTAAGTGGTGAGATTGAGTACTGAGAGCACTGGTACACGGTTTCTTTTGGACTTTTGATGTTCATTGGCTGTAAAAACAGTTGTCATTTACCATTAAGTGGATTATACGCTCTTCATTTGAATACATCGCATGATAAAGTAAAAAGTAAAGTGCAAAAATAATCATTAATAAATAATAATTATAACAAATATATACAATGCTCAGTTTATTTTAATTCATATACAATATAGTCGTACCAAGAAAACCAGCGTTCAATTTACCTGGAATGTGGTACGAGTAGATACGCCCGAGAACAATCTACAAAAAGATTGTTGATGCGTTACTACACCAAAGAGCTACGCTGTTGCGCCTTTATGTTTCCCAGTAATTTTATTATTATGCTTCCCGGTAGTATTCGTGCCAGTAATTTCAAGGTTTACCTCTTTCACTGAACCGGAAAACGTAAATGTAATTGTTCGGCATGACACTTAATCTGACTTGGAAATTTGCATGTATCTGTGCACTAACTATTTGTGTCGGCAATAAAAGTATTTTTTGGCATAATAAATTATATTTGGCAAAACACGTTAAGTATTATGATATAATATTAATATATTAATAGTCACTTGACATACTATTTTAATTGCCATAGCTATCATTCTGCATAATGTTTTTTCGCATAATAGCTTATTAGGCATAATGTTTTTGGTATAATAGCTTATTAGGTATAATGCTTTTTCGCCTAATAGTTATCAGGTATAATGTTATTTAGCCTAACGGTTATTACAAACAATAGGTTAGAGTGGGGCGGTGCCCCTTCGCCGCCAACAGGTTTATTTGAAATAATATAATATTATAATAAAAAGTACTACTTGTATACTTAGAGTTGTAAGTCCAAGGTCTGTAAGGCGTATTTCAGTAATATATAGGTATTATTTCTTGTTCCACGCTATTAAAATTAAAGGACGCTGGCACAAAAGAGTTGAGAAATTTCGAGTCTAGCAGCATACGAATCCATAGCTGAATTGGCAAAGCACTTGGGGCGTATACCCAGGGGGTGCAGGTTCGAGTCCTGCTGGGTTCTTAATTTTTCAACTTTAATATTATATACAATACAAATTATAGGATTTGACAGCTCGCCATCATTTGGCAGAAGGGTCACATAATAACGCTTCCGGTTGGCTTATTTCTCTAAGGTTATAAGTGGAGCAATATTGTTTATTAATCTATTTAATTTCATTAAAGTTATGACATTATATTCCACGGACATTCATATTATTAAACACAAGCACAAATACGAGTAAGTGAACTGAATATGTTATTAGTATTAAACCAAAACATAACACTTTCATCTATTCATTTAGAAACATTATTTGCCAGCACGTGGTTGACATAAATTGAGAGTTGAGTCCTCACAGGACAAAGTCATAACACTCTCAAAGCTTAGAACTTCAACATTGAGTGAACTCTAATGTTTATTTCACTATCATGTTTTATGTTAGAAACGCGAACTATAAAAGGGTTAAATTTTAATTTATGCCTGAAGCTTTTATTTATATAATATAAATATAACATAATATTAATATGATATTGCCCTACCAGAACTTTGTCTTTGCAATATTAGGTACTTTATTTAGATACACATTGTCGAATGTTGCAATTTGTTCAAGTATCAATGTTTTATGTAATTTTGTTTTTTTTTAATCATGTACCTTTTTCAAATGTAACAAATTTTATTATTATTAACTTTTATTAAATTCAATTGCATGTTAGTTAGTTAAAACAGTTAATATAAATATAATGTTATCGCAGAATAAACTGTAAGTGCTGTGCACACCTTTAAGTGACAAGTTCACCTAGCATATGAATGCATAAGATTATCTTCCTAAAATGTACACGTGAATTGTCGTTGGAGTGCCATAAATAAATAAATAACATAACATCACGCCTATATTACTCAGATGGGTATGGCAGAGTTGTACAACACCCACTTTTCACCTGTGATAGGGGTGAGCTTATCGCCATCCACCGGGCCAATTTCAACCCCGTGCTGCTATTCTGAATTGTCTGCCGGAAAATTCATAAACACTATGCCCAACCCGGGAATCGAACCCGAGACCTCGTGGTGAGAGGCGCATACGCTAAACACTAGACCAGATATGGCGAACCATTGGCACGCGTGCCACAGATGGCACGCAGCATTACAAATTAGGCACGCAAAATCAAGAAATTCGTCGGAATGGACACGCCACGGCCACATTACTCTTTGTTTTACAAAACATATTATGCCAGACCAGAGATGGCGAACCATTGGCACGCGTGCCACAGATGGCACGCAGCATTACAAATTAGGCACGCAAAATCAAGAAATTCGTCGGAATGGACACGCCACGGCCACATTACTCTTTGTTTTACAAAACATATTATGGCACGTGCATCAATGGCATATGGCTCATGCCAACTCTCCGCTCATACGTTCCTTGACACTGTTCAATAACCGTATGACATCAAAATCGGAGTGTGATCTATTTGCTTCGTCTTGGATAGATGTACGTAGTGAAATATTTCTTTTTGTGAAACCTTAGATAAAGTTTAGCCATTGTAGTTATCTATTTATATAAAAGAAAGTCGTGTTAGTATAAAAGAAAGTCGTGTTAGTTACACCATTTATAACTCAAGAACGGCTGAACCGATTTGGCTGAAAATTGGTGGGGAGGTAGCATAGAACCGGGAGAAGGACATGGGCGAGGGCGAAGCCGCGCGGGGCAGCTAGTTACATATATAGCTTGTGTCTTGTAAAATTGTTTTCATTGTTTGTATTTTCTTCTATTAGATTATTGTCAAATATTATTTTATGTGTGTTTTTTTTCTTCTATGTATAACGTCTTGGTCTAAAACTGTAATGTTGTACATATGTATAAGTAAATAAATAAATAAATCAATAAAAATTTGCCATCCCTGCACTAGGTTATCGAGGCAGTTAATAAAAATAAAAAATAAAATATTATAGCGAAATGTAACTCTCCTGTTTTTAACGTCAATTATTAAGTCATAGTATAAAAGGGACCTATGTGCATCATTGCATGCTGTTCTTCGAAATAGATGAACTTTCCATATAAAATGTCAACCCCTAATTCAGCCCCTTACACGTAAATAAAAACCAACCAACACTTGTACCGGTTTGAAAGTAAGACCTCCAGATACACAGCTGTGCAAACAGCATTCAATTTGATGTAGTCGTTTTTGCTTGATGTCCGTACAAACATAGACAAACATTAAAAAAAACAGACTGTACATGTACAGTTACTGTAGAAACCAACTACAGTAACTGTACATGTACAGTCATGGCTTATTCACAATTTTATTATATTATGTAAACATAGATTAAAGGAACAGTTTCTATGAAAAGCTGAAACATTTCTGTAAATCTCGTTAGCGTTTGAATCTGTGCTGTTAAATAGAACAAAGGAACGATTGATTTCGACGCTCGCCAATGAAATGTAACAAATTCTATTTCCGAATATCCCTGTGATGCCTATTTTCAAAGATCATTGGATTTAATTTGACGAGGTGAAGAGATCTATTACAAATATCTTAATTCTTGATTTATTGGTGCGTATTGCCCCGTTTTATCTATATCGTGTATACCTTAGTGAAAATATTGTGTCGCAAACACAATTTTTTTTTTACATTTTACGTATGTTTTATTATTATGATTTTATTAAACTGAATTTAGCAGTTATTCAGTATATGATTTTGAGACCCCGGGTGCAAAAAAAAAAAAAAAAAAAAATTGATCTTGGATTTTTGTACACATCATAAGTAAATCGCAAACGTAAGCATAAGCGTATGGAGAACACTTTTCAATAGTTAAGAATATGATTTAATAGCGGTAGGTACAATAATATCCAAACGGTAAATTCAACAAATAGGCATTATTTTTATCAGAAATTATAATTTTAAGTCCAGAAGTAACTGTAAAATTTAAAATGTATTATGAAAGTTATAAAGTATCGTTACTCTTCCATAATCAGTCGAAAACTTGCGAAAAAAGGAAATTTTCCTTAGAAAAATTATAAATTTCCCCGTGCTTTTCTTTGCATCTAGGATCTCAAAAAAATGTACTGAATCCCTGGTCAGCGGCTTCGCTACAATGTCATTTACACCCTGTATTGTAATTAAATTGATTTAAGATCGTATATTGTATACTCTTAATATCTGCTATTCCGTTTATTTGTTTATGCCACTTATAAATTGTATGCTTTTGAAAGTAACTGAATACAATTTAATAATAATTATACATTTTAAAAACAACAAATTATTACTGAAACGAATGTTGTAATTTCATTTTGGATTTTATCTAAGTAGAGGTATTTGCCTTGATAGTCTAGTGGCTAGCGTATTCGCCTCTCACCGCGAGGTCACGGGTTCGATTCCCTGGTCGGGCAAAGTGTTATTCGTGAACTTTCCGTCAGTTCTGTTTTTTAAGATTTAATAAGGAACAGAAAGATGAGTCGTATAAGGATTTAAATGAGCCCATGAGCACCTTGGTAATCTCGCCACATATCGAAATATTGAGATCATGATTTCCTAGAGTCCAAACTGATGATTTTCATTCACGCAAACTGGCCTCAAAGTGGTATTTAAAATGCACTAAATGTGCTATAAGGGCCCATATAATAAATGAGTGAGGTCACAATGGTTCTTATGGTCTCAGTAGAGATTTATAGATAAATACCTGCAGTAAAATCTTTGACGTGCGGCAAGCCGTGCTTGCCCGTTAGCCGCTTCACGTTGTCCATGCCGTTGTTCGCATCGTATTCGTTCATATGAGCCCCGTGGCGACGCGACAACTTGTCAATAGCTCGCTCTATCACCCTGAAATATATGAAAATATTACAACCTAGCTTTAATATAAGTATCTAATTTAACATATTAAGTATTCAACCAGAACCTTAAAAATGCAATCATGCAGTGGTCGCTAAAAAAAGTTTTCCATAACACGTAAGGGTGTTATTCTATTACGCCTAAATCGATCAACGAGGATCGATAGTCGAACAACGCAGTGGTGCGTTCTGATTGGCTTTTTGTAACGTCAAATGAATTGTTCGACATCGATTGATTTAGATGTAAGACCCTCACTTCATCAAAACTGAAGGTTCTGCTGAACGTCAGCTAAACGCAACAATAAGACTTTCATCATTATCATCAAATAAACACTTAATATCACACTTATTCTCTTAACACCAAAACCAGTTTTCCAAATCTTTCTATGATACCGTCAGACGGTTTTATGACAGTAATTATCTCACTTTTAATAAAATTAAACTATGATGAATTTCGTGTGACATAATCTTATCAGTTGTAAAAGAGTGTAAATCATATTGTTAGTTGATGTATTACGTGTTATTATGGAACGATAAGATAAAATTCTTGGATTTAGGATAAAACAAAGAAAAAATCTAAGACCCGTTAAAAGATCATCTTTCAATAAACACTGCAGAGTAATCTCGACACGTGATACTAGTGCATAGTTGATAAGACAGGCTTTGGATTTCCACCAAATCATTGGAATTTTGACGTACAGACGGCTACATATCAACCTGTACGTTTCCATGAGATGAGATAGTCTCGAGTTGTATATAGGCTTCCCGAGGAATGCGAGACCAGGGGCTTACTCTTGAAATCAGTTCCAATCTCAATCTGGTTCCAATTTGAATCAGTTTCAATCCCAATTGTGATCGGATTTGAAACCGAGTGCATGATCGAGAAACACGAAATGACATGGGGTGACCATATTATTTAATACTAGCTGACCCGGCGAACTTCGTACCGCCTTAGCGTAAATTTGATGCACTACTTGAACTGAAATCTATAATATCCCCCATATAAAAATGAATACTTTTTTTTTTTTTTTTTTTTTTTAATTTTTTCGCCGTAACAACTTTGTACAGAGTATTAGAAAACTACAAAAAAAAATATTAGCCGAATCGGTCAAGCCGTTTTCATGCCAAGTCGTGACAACGGAATGTCATTATATGGGAAAATGGAATTGTCGTCTTACTCTATCTTACTCGCAATTTTTCCTTATTTGCTCACCGTTTAGACCTACCCTGGACTACGACAAACATTTTAAAACCAAAATCAGCTCAATCGGCCCAGCCGTTCTCGAGTTTTAATCAGACTAACGAACAACAATTCATTTTTATTTATATAGATGAAATGCTAATATTTTCCTTAAAAAAACCGACTTCAATTACAATTATTGCGATCGGGTTAGGTCGACTTTAAGTTACAAAAAAAACACAATTCTAAACGTGCGCTAGGGTTGCGTTCAAGAGTACCTACCAAATGTCAAAAGTTCGATTTCAATATCTTATCCTGAAAACACAATCGTGTGTCAAGAGGTGGTTGATCGGTAGCCATGTAAACAAATTAATAGCTATGTAATTATCCGCTAGTAATATAATAATAATATGCTGTATACACACTTGACTGGACGAACCGACGCCGACGCGGCGACGGTAGGCCGTTCGTTCAGAGGTGAGAGATAATGACCGAAATGTGCTCGCACTGTTTTGTTACTAAATAGCTGAATAGCAATAACTCGTTGTAAGCGTATGTGACTGATCACGGTTAGGTCTCAGGTTCGATTGCAGTGAGGCAAAATTACTAATTACGACTTTCCATCAAGATATTCATTGGTCCGAAACTTTAGCGCTTTAAAGTGAGTGTTATTAATATTACCTCTGCCATCCTCAGACATGGCTAATGTAGACGTGGTTTAAAGTAACTGTATCATTACACTTACAAAATGCCATCAGGTTCCCTCATATCTTTAGAGGAGAAGTAGCAGAACGTGCCATTTCCGGGCCAGTCGGGTACAGGCTGGGGTTCGAAGGAGGCCACCGTGCCGTACTCCTCGGCAAGCCGTGCGAGTATATACCGTGCCATCCATAAGTCATCCGCTGCTCTGATGCCAGGGCTTGGACCAATCTAGACAAGACAATACAGTGTAAATGTCATCGTGACAAAGCCGCTTACAAAAAGTTAGTACTAGAAAGCTGTGTCAAAAAAGTAGTAGAATAAAATATTGACTTTGTTTTTCGCGTACCTTTGTACAGGGAAACTGGGATTTTTTTTTTTTTTTTTTCATGTCCTACATAGTGTGGCGTATTAACATTATGGGAATTGGACATTCTGAACTTAAACGTTAGATCGTTTAAGTTCAGAATGTCCAATTCCCAAAATGTCCAACGGTTTCAAAATGTCCAATTCCCGAATTGTCCAATTCCCAAAATGTCCAATTCCCATAATGTCCAATTCCCATAATGTCCAATTCCCATAATGTCCAATTCCCAAAATGTCCAATTCCCAAAATGTCCTATCTACTATTACGAGTCTTTTGAGTCTCATAGCCGTTCTCTATCTTTCTTTTTCCGAGTGGACTTCTATTTATTTTAGGTAGGTAATAAACATTAAACAAATTACCAAATTAAACAATCATATTATTTATTTATTTACAAATAATACTTAAATCTTATAATGTCAAAGAGGAAAATTATAATGAAAAGATTTATTTAAATAAGCGAAGTCGTAAAAAAATTTAATATAGCGCCATCTAGTTATTTGATGAGTAACTGCGTGGTTTGTGTAAGATAAATAATGTAATGAATATGAATATGAATGAATAATGTAATGAATGTACAATATTATTTGTGGTTGCCAATGCTTTATACAGAAAGACGAATAAGATTTCTTTTAATTTTCAAATGACAATTATTGCAAAAACTAAACTACTACTACTACCACTCGGAAAAAGAAAGATAGAGAACGGCTATGAGACTCAAAAGACTCGTAATAGTAGATAGGACATTTTGGGAATTTGACATTTTGGGAATTGGACATTATGGGAATTGGACATTATGGGAATTGGACATTATGGGAATTGGACAATTCGGGAATTGGACATTTTGAAACCGTTGGACATTTTGGGAATTGGACATTCTGAACTTAAACGTTTTAAAAACAAAGAGGTTGGTAAGATGGTTGATTTAGAGAACCGTTTGCAGGATAATTTACATTAAAGAACACATTTTTGTTCGATTAGGGCGTTCTCGCTCTTAAAGCTAAACCGTAATTTGCTTGGTTTAAATTATTAAACCTGTTTTAAGTCCAGAATTATGTTGTTACAGCTGACTACGGAACCCGTAACAATAACTTGGCAGGTTTAGTATTTTTTTATTGCCTAGTCGATCCATTTGTAGTATGTATGAGTACTTTCCCTGAACTAATCAAAGATCTGAAAATTGTATTTAATTCAAGATTTTTTTTATTTTTTTTGACACATTCGTTATTACTATTACCTATACTTAATTATTTTTCTCTCGCTAACTTAGCATTTTAGTTGAACAGCGCTTTTGAACAGATTTTATTTCGAACTTTAAAGCTGAAAATTCTACTTCAAGCCACAGCCACGGCAAAGCGTGAATGGAATACTTTTATAGCTGTTTGTAAAATTCTTCAACTTTTTGTAAATTACTCGATAAATTACACAGTTGTGTAGTTTTAACTTTTTGTTTAAATGTTGTACAATTAAATTGTCAGGGTTAACTTAAATTCAACTAAGCATATATTTTAATATTTGTTTGAAGACATCTTTGGTAAATTTATTTATTATTTATTTACCTGGAAATTCCATTGTGATGGTGTAGTACCTGGGTTTGTACCATTTATCTTTATACCTGCATACAAGCAGCATCTAAAAAATAAAATTCTTTATACCTAAGTAAGGCAAGACACAAATAAAAACCGTAACTGTAAACAACTCTTCAGAATTAGACTACATTTACATCATATTAAATACATCCAAACATAAAACACTGTCAACAAAATTAATTATAAATAATACAAAAAATATTTATAAAGCTTGAACGATTAAATACAACCTTTAAAAAATATTGTATTATACAAACTCATCTTCGTCTTGTTTAGTTTAATTTGTAATAATAATATTATAAAGAAGAACAAATTGTTTGTTTGTATGTACCCAAAAATCTTCTGATCTACAGGACCGATCTGAATGAAAAGCTAGTCGGCAAAAAATACAAACACAAAATGACCACAAAACTGACTTCTATTCCCTATTCCTTTTCCGTTCATGCAGTGAGACTGTGGAACTTACTTCCTGCTGAAATTAGAGGCTGTCCCACTTTGAACTCATTCAAAAAGAGAGTTAAAGAACATTATCTGTCGTCTGCCTGTTAATTCCTTATGACATGATTTAATATCATAATTATATTTTTTATGTATATATTTATGTATATATATTATTTATTGTTATGTATGTATGATTTATTTAGTATAATATAATATAGTATGTATACGTGTATAACCTATCCTTTTGTTTATTTCTATCACACATTGTTTTATTTCTTTTTTTTCATAGTTATTACAATCTCCTCTAGCGGGTCTGCTGGAAGAAATTTCTTTAAGAAATAAGCAGTGCCTTTGTACTTGCTGTTGTTTGTATTGTGTTTGTCCTTCTAACCTTTCTTGTGTGTGTACATAAATTGTTAAATAAATAATAAATAAAAAGTACCTGTAAAAGGCCTCCATGAGATCTCTAGCAATAATTCTGTTGGCTCCTGTAGCGCAGTAGTAGGGGCCAGGCGGGGCTGGAAAACCCCCGGGTGGCCAGCCCAGCGGGCGGCCGTCGGTGGTCGTCAGAAAGAACTCTTGGTTGAAACCAAACCACGGTTCTTCTACTTCACCCTTTTCAACTAAACCTATGCACACTTTGCGGTAGTTGGTAGCTGTGTGAAGAACATGTTAATGAAATTAAATGATTTCGTAAGGGTGCAAAATCACATTGAGTTGTATAAATTGATTTCACTTAGAAAGAGGGGTTTATGGATGAGATGAGATGTTAATCACGTAACCTCCAAAAAAAATATATTTGTGTTTAATCGGGTAATATAATGCCGAATGAAACTTTTAGGCTTAACAAAGGGTCAATGAAAGAAGCCTCCCCGAGTGACGTACACAAAGATTCCTTAGGTCCTGCGCACCCTGGGCAGTTCGCGAGTTCTACAAAGCGAATTGGCTAATCCTTTCACCACCATGGCAAGTCAAAATAAAATTTGACTCAACCATCGACACGACGAAGAAGAAGCAGAAAGGGTCAATTTAATGTATAAAGAAGTAAACAAGACATTGTGATGTACAAGTAGCTTTTGCATTGGGAATAATAATTACTATTGAGAAGTAAAGCAGCCACTGACTGTCAACTGTGATATGAGTTTGAATCGTTATCGATAAGGTTTTTTTTATTTCAATGTAGAAAATGCTTCGTCATTTCTAGCACACTAACCAAGTTCTGGAATGGTGCCATCTATACAAAAACAATAGCGGAATACCTTTGCATATTCACGGACAAGCCTAGTGTAATGCAAATACGGAGTTAGCTGTTAAGGGTACTGTTTTGTGTGAGTTCCAAAGCTTTTCACGCCTGCGCCCACAAGCGTACGCCCGCAGGAATAAGATTATATACGGTAAGTGTCAAGCTTAAATACTTATATACAAAAGCGACTTTGTTTCCTGGCTTTCACAGTAACATAGCATAATTATAGTCAAATCTGTAGATATTTATTTATTTACAAATCATACATTCATAACATGAACCCTGTAAACATAATTTAATGTATAATAACTAATAACTAACACGATATAATGTTTTAGTGATATGTCCTACCGGCTAGTAGGGCCTATATAATCTCGAGTGCGAATTTATGATAACTAATACAACATCATAAAAATTATATCAACAAAAAAAAACGTACCTATGCAACTATGCTTTGCTTATCTGCTAGTTACTAGTTGGCTAGATATTTAAGACTATTTTTACATAATATAGGTACATAATATAACATCACGCCTATATTACCTAGAATGGTGTGACAGAGGTGTACAATACCTACATTTCACCTGTTATGTTTAGGTCCCATTGGATAGTGGGTAAGCCTATTACCATCCATAGGACACAATCCCAACTCCGTGCTGCTATTGTACATTTGCTGATGGAAAGTTCACAAATAATACTTTGCCCGGCCCGGGAATCAAACCCGAGAACTCGCGGTGAGAATCATCGTCATCATCAGATCATCGAGGCTAGACTATTGTTATGTCTAAAATATTTAAATAATGAAGGTAGAAGGGCCAACGAGTTAGGTTTGCAGGGCAAAAACTTCAAAGTGATAGTAAAGATTTACTACACCAGTTATGGATAAGTGAGTTTCATATCTAAATAGTAGGTATATTACACTTGTTAAATATGTAATTCACACATGCACATCTATTGCAGTCGGTTTTTACTATGGCATTAGAAGTTTTTGCCCTGCATACCTAATTGCTTGGCCCTCTGTACCTAATATTGTCTGAAAGAAACTTACCAGTTGGTTGATATTTGAACGTGTAGGTATCTGATAAGACAAGGATGTGACTGCCACGTCTAAACGGACAGTGGTAGAGGGCTTGCGGAAAGATAAACGTGTCGGAATTATCGTTCGAAGCTTGCGCCGTGTTGAACCCGTCGAAATACCAGATAGGCAGATCTGAAAAGTATAGTAAAATGGGCTAATTAACAAGATTTACAGCTCCAAGACTTTGAACATCACTCTACGATTTATTCCTTAAATTCCAGCACATTCATTGCCATTACACGTTTTTTATCTTGTGATTAAGCAAAAATAGGGTTTAGCTTTTTCATTCCTGTATTAACGTCGTATTTTACCGCAGTGGATTAACGGTGAGTGATAGCCTACACAAAACTGCGTTTATTAGAATGTATACATTGTTCAGTGACACTGTATACGCGACACAACAAATTTAAAATGTTGTGTTTGTGGCATTACTCCCTATTACCACAGTGCTATTACGCTGTATATTATGTTTTTATCTCAAATGTTTTAACAACCGGTGTATGTATGTTCTAATCTTGACAAACAGTTCTATAACAAATTTAGGCATCTTATATATTTAGACATCATCAATACAAATAAATAAAATTGAATTGTCTGTTTTTAATGTCAACATAACAATGTTTTTAGGGTTCCGTAGTACCTACAAGGAACCCTTATAGTTTCGCCATGTCCGTCTGTCTGTCCACGGCATAGCGACGAAACCGTTAGTGCTAGAAAACTGAAATTTTGCATAAACATGTATGTTAACTAAACAAAGAAAGTCGTAGAGTAAAATTTGGAAAAATATTTTTTTTTCAGGTAGCTCCCCTACATGTAAAGTAGGGATGATTTTTTTTTTTTGTCGCCTACCCCATAGTGTGGGGTATTGTTAGATAGGACTTTTAAAAACGTTTAGGGGTTGCTAAGACAGTTTTTTGATTTAGGGATCCGGTTGCGAGATAATTAACTTTAAAGAGCAAATTTTTGTTCGAGTAGGGCGTCCCCCCCCTCTAAAAGCTAAACTACTGGATCCTAAAATCTGAAAAAAATTGTATCGGTAGTACATGTAATGAACTTTAAAGGAAAACTATAGCGGATAAGTTCACTTCATTCGTTCAAGAGGAATAGGGGTCCGAAATGTCAGATGCAGTTACTCAGAATATTTCGTTCAAAATTCTTGAAACATAAATAAACATACATAATACATATATAAAATCACGCCTATATCCCACGGGGGTAGGCAGAGACGATGGAACGCCATGTGCTTCGCTCCTTGCATACTTCTTTCGCTTCCTTAACATTCATACATCTCGTCATACGTGCTAGCTGGTTTCGTGTACTACAAACATTTCCTATCTGAAGGACGCTATTTATCTGGTTACTTTTACTTAATTAGTTCTAGAGTAATTGGGGTCCAAAGTGTAAAATGCAGTTACTTAGAATAATTCGTGCAAATTACAAAAACCTTTGAAAGTAATGACTTGTATGAAGATGTTACTTGTTTAATACAGATAGTAAATCCCTTTTAAGTCGAAATATGTTGTTACGACTAGCTACGGAAGCCTACTGCGCGTGGCCCGACACGCACTTGGCCGGTTTTTTTCCAGTTGATATACTTAGTTATTTGTACGACACCTATACCAAAACTACAGTTTTTAAAATTTTTGTCTCTTTATCTGTCTGTCTGTTTGAATCGTATTTTTTTTTTAAATTTGACATTACGTTGAACTCCATGGAAGCGAGGCAAAAATGGATGAGCAGGTATGTACCTACTACTTAATATAATGAATTCCACGCGGACGAAGTCGCGGGCAACAGCTTGTAACGGAATAAAATGTATTAGGTATTTCAGATATCAAGCTCTTATGTCTTTAAAAGATGATTTTATTGCATATATCTAATAGTAAACTAGGTTGAAACTCATAGCATGATTAAAAACCTACTGGGTGTTTACTTATTGTTATGTGCCACAGTCTGTAACTAAACTGCTGCTAATTTATGTTGTGATGTATAGAATAATAGCAGTTTTAATGATTAATGCAAATAGTTACAGCCATTAAGGCTTCACTGTGGCACAATTTTCATTTCACTTTGTTTGATTATGTCAATAATATTATTATTCCATTTCGAATCTATAAAATATGTGAATCCATTTCCATTGTAAATTATAGTGGATATAAACTTGAGAAGTGCGGTTCAAAGCTCGAGAAAAACGTTAAATATATTTATGTATGCAGTATTCTTCATCGAACATTGAATGACGTATAAAATTTCCATTTGGCAAACTTATTTTAAATATTGCAAAGATGTAAGGAGTTCGTGGCAAAAATCTTGGCTCATCGATTTGCAGTTGGCATGAATGTCGCAAAAAATTACGTTGCAAATTTGTATCATACCTTTGTGTGTTTTGGGCACAAATTCGAAGGTTCGGTCTTTAGATCTTAGGTTGATGCCAGAGCCGTCGATCCACACGTAGCTGGCGAGGATGGCTTCGCACGGGACCTCCAAATCTTCGTACTTGCGCATCGCCGCCTTGTTCAACGCGAGTGGTACGGAATTCATTGTGATACCTGAAGTAAAATTATTGGTAATGTATCTAAACAGTTTCGTAGCTCTAGTAGTTAGTGTATACGGTTGCTAATGAGGAGGTCTCAGATTTTATTCCTGAGTCGAGAAAGTTTTTTTTAAGATTATTGCAGCACGCAATTTTTAATTGAGTCTGAAACTGTGCCCGGTAGACGATACTAACAAAAAGAGCGTAATAAAGGAGGTTAATACACGTCTGGTATACTCTTCTGAGTAACACAGGCGTGATGTTATGTTATCGATGATTAAGCTTCGGTTTCCTAGCATAGCGGTGTGGAATAATACGGTCGTAAAGATAACGGTACAAACACGTCACTAGAACGTTGCCTATGTAAATCAAATGTAGTGGTTTCCTAGAGAGCGGTGCTCGACCTAACGTATTACATATTAATCGTGTCACGGTAATAATATTACGGCCGCATTATTCCACACCGCTTTCCTAGGAAATCGAAGCTTTAGACGGGTATTGGTTGGTGGTATACCTTACCTCCTGGTTTGTACTGTGGAATGTCACTCATAATCTTCGCAACCAACCTGAAAACATACAGTTATTGCAACTATGTATGTTTTAGGATAAGCAAGTATGAAAACGACAAGGATAAAAATAAAAGCAAAAAATATCGTTTGATTTCTATGTTTGATGGCAATTTTTTTTATATGGCAGTATGTTTTTGCCTATTTTTAATATTTATTTACTTAACAATTCACTATGCAATTTGAATTAAAAAGAGAATTAAATAAACTAAAATTTTCATGACAATGTCAATTAGGCTTAATTATGTCAGTTGTCAAATTTCAATAAGTTTGTTTTTTTTTTGTTTCGTAAAGTTTTTATTGTAACATAGCACAGAGATTTTAGTTTGAACCAGAAGATAAAACAATCTCTAAGGGCTATTACCCACTACACTCGATTCTTTTCTTTAAAGTCCTTAATTGTTATCCATTAAAACAATCGACATAAGATTCGGACTGATCGATCGAAAAATCAGACATAGATGAAAATATTTGACAATATATTAAAAACTATTATGGACACGCAATAAACGCAAATAATGCTTCCAAAATCCGCGGGGAAGCGGGGGGTAACCAAATCATAGGATTTGCTAACTAGTTTTGTATAGCATATTTAATTTTGGCAGCGGGGGACGCCTGACAATGACACGTCCGCAGCTACGGTTGGATTATTGCTCTGAGACGCGATGCCAGTCCCCTATTGTCTACGACTTTTACGTACAATGTATCCGTGCACTATTCAAAATCCGTACTGTTTTTGATGCAATGTACGTAAAAGTCATAGGCAATAGTCTCAGATTAAATACTATATATATATATAGTATTTAATCTGAGGCAATAGTAAACTGCGGCGTCGGATAGTAGAGGAATCTCGCTGCCACTTATTGCCAAAGACCTTATACCGTATAAGGTCATTGCTTATTGCCGACTGAAATAGCTGGTACTCAATGTAAATGACCAATAGGGAGTGTAATAGACCAAATTTGCGTCACCCTATTGGTAAATACGTAAATACGCTTAGTTCTGGCTTTTGCCGTCAAAAGGTGCTGGCTGTCACTGAAGTATGCTTCTTTATGTCATTATTCCAAAGAGTATACTATACATTGTCCATTCCTTTATTTTCTTTTTGACAGATCACGCCTATGAATTACCGTTTTTTTTGTCAGATTAATGTACTACAATAATAATGTACTTTATTGACAAGCGGCACTTTTTAGGGAAGTTCACTGTTTGTAACAAACAACCACAGACTATAAATCAAATCGTAAATGAAATAAATCGATCACAATGAAAAAGAATAATTTGACTTTTTTTGTGTATTGTCTGTATTTTTACAAAAAAGAAGAATATAATAATAGTATCATGATTCCATGAATAATTATTTGCAAGAAATCAAGTCGAAATCTTGGAATTAAAAATGAAAATGTAAACAAAGGTAACTAGGAAGTCGTCATAGACTAAGTCTAAGACTAAATATATTAATTTCATCTAAAAAAACTACTAATAAACGAATAATTAATAATGAACTAAAACCATTTCGATGTAATTAATCGATTGAAAGTTCTTCGTAGACAACATCGATTATGATTTCAAATCGAATCAGTAACGTGTGAAGGCATCCCTAAATGTAATCTGTCAAAAAGAAAATAAAGAAATGGACAGAGTATAATATATTGGGGAACATTATTCTCAGGAGGGCCTTAAAATGTCAGAATACTCTAGCTTTTAAAGGGGTTGTAATATTGTCAAATAAATAAATTTACCTTTCTGTTAATAGTTTTGTGGTACTCTGCACAAATTATAAAGTATTATGCATAAAGATTTCGGGCGGCTTTATGTATCTGATCTTAACATTTAAAACAATGAATAACAAACAGATAAGTATTTTGTGTGAATTGCAGTCGAGTCTTAACACTTTTTAGAAGTCTACCAATGCACCATGTGTTTTCAACATATTTATCATGGCAAACTTATATTACTACTTGTTGTAATACAAATAGCTAATTACTTTGTGGATGGCAGCTTATCTCATAAAAATGTAGAATCTTACAAAAGTAGACATGATCCCACACGATTTCAATTATCTGATGTATTGTTACACAAACATGAATTAAAGCCTCGTACTGCATCAACTATAGCCCTTACAATCGTTAATAGTACGGATACATTTAAAAAGTGGCAAGTGGGCAGAGTAAGCCGTAAGCAGTATGAAATTATAAATATGCTCTGGAGGAAAAAGAAAGAATTTATCGATGTCGAGACAAGTACTTTTTATCTGGGTCACATAAGGTTTACTCAATCCTCAAATTTGAATCCAACATCAACGTTGTCAACTCCAAGTTACATTGAATTTTACTACTTGGACAGTATTGATCACATATCAAAAAACAAAAGATCACAACCATTTAGTTCGCAAGACGAAGCCAATGGTCACCCCGTATTTGCTTTGCGTATTAACGATGTCAACTATCAACACTCTTCACCTAAACGACAAGTATATTTAAATACTGAAAGCCCACACAAGTCGCAGGTATCATCTGCACACCCAGTAGTTATAAATAAACTACTAAGCATAGATTCATTTAACTCCACCATGCTGAAGAAAATCTGTAACAGATATTTGAACGAAATAGGGATGCAAAAAGAAATAAATGATGCCGAATCTTTGGATCTAATGCATGGCTGTTATACCAATAAGCAAAAAAGTATAGATGACGCAACATGTGCTCTTACAACAGGTGTTTCAACGGCGTCCAGTATTGATAAAAAAAAGAAAACGAGTTATCGCACTAATATAAATACTCATCAAGCAGAAGAATTATCTACCACTTTAAGTGACAGAATTAAATTCTTTGAAATATACGATAAAAATACTCCTTTACCTGACTATTATGATGGCCAATTTTTATATTTTGATTATGTGAAAGAACCAATCAAGGTAAATACTTTGAATAAACACATTGACACACAAAACAACACGAACAATAATGAAAAAATTCTATTAGAACACGTAGATCATGGCGTGAGTGCTAAGCGTTCTAGTAAGCAGAAAAAACATATCACCAATAATAATAATAATGCACTAGAAAATTCTAATTTGTACGATAAAAAAATTGATCTTGAAAACTTGAATGGTACGATATGGAATCCCGTGACGTTTAATATTACAACACAAAAGAATATTAGCAGAACCCGATACCAATTAATGGAATCACTTGTATCTAATATTAGAGAGGAAAATGTTCTTCCGAATGCATCAAGCAAGGTCGCACTGTGGAAGGATTATTCGTTTATGGCCTCCTACATATATGAGCCATCTCAGGTAATTACCAAAGAATGTAACATTAGGAAAAGAGATTAATATTTGACATCTATTCATTTCAGTAAATAGAATATTTTTACAAAACAAGTAAATAACTAATCGTAATATGATATTTTTTTCATGTCGTGTCTTAAAATATTAAAAACATACTAAGTGTAAATAATATCGTGACAAAACCGCTTACCTGATTCAATAATAAATGATTCTAAGCCAAAAAAAACACCAGAAACTTACATTTTCTCGGTTGAATTTGGCATAGTAACGCTACGCTAGAATATTCCAAGACATTTGCAATTTTTTGGTCAACTTTCGGGTCTTTCCAAAGATTTTTCTCATTTTGTAGAATTTTTCGATAAAAATTTTCGCACCTAGCTTCTAAACCATGTTCCTAATCACTGAAAAGTGTTTTTGCAAGCTGATTGTCATACATTTACGTATTTATTAGGTTAGGTTTTAAAGACTGATTTTCCGATGTATCATTGGTAAGCAGCTTCGACACGATGCAATTTACACCCAGTATAATCGCATCAATTAGTATTCGTGTTGATCGAATTATTTTATACGGGTACTCCGAAACTTTAAATAAAATATCCGTCTTATACCTTTGCAAAATAAGTACTTATTTCATTCAATTTTATTTCTAAAATATATGCTTGCTTTAACGTCCATAGGTACACTGTGACGCAGCTGGAATCGCCCCTCACTGGCTAGTGACAGCTGCATCGTGCTTATCTAGACATCAAATGATTCCTGGAGGGGAAGGTCCCTCTGCCTATGTAACCTACTGTGGAGACGCTTGGTGGAAATCTGAACGAATCGCTTACGTAAGGCTTAGCATTGTCCACCCACGCTACCAGAAACGTGATCAGAAACGGAAACATATGTATAATATTGGTATTTATTTCATAATTTGATTCAGGTAGATAAGTATAAGTATAATATCAATTTACTTGTTATTAAATTTACTTGTTATACCAAAAACGACACATGACGATGTGAAGAAGTAGTTTAAAAATCAGTTTTTTTGTATATTGCTATTTGAATATTGCTTTAAATATCTTCAAATATACCTACTCTTAAAAATACATTTCGTTACTTATAATTTTGAATTCACGTCCAAAATTTAAGTCTGCTCAATACTTTTGAAGTACTTAACTTTACTTTTGTAAAAATCGACCTTTACAACGGAGAAAAACGTTTTTAAAATATTTTGGGCTTTCATTTTGACAATAGCATTAATATAGACACTTTATAATTAAAAGAGAATTTCTGATGAACTCAAGTTTAATGAAATACACGATGACATCAAGCCAACGAAAAAAAAAATGGTGGACTTATAATTGCTACTGCTCAGTACCACAACGATCGAGTTTCGTTCGTAAAAAATGATACATCATTTGGCTAGAGTCAACAAAAGAAATAGAATTAATTAATTATTAATTTTAAACCTCAATATAAGTTACATCCTATGTTTCTGCTAAATGGATTAGACAACCGCATCTGCATCACGGAACACCAAAGTTTAATTAAAAGAGAAGTGTATTTGATTATCTGCAGAGAAAAGTTTCAAACTCAGTACCGTATTATATTTTTTGCTTAATTTGGACATTAAATCTAACATAATAAATGTTTCTGACATAAAATTCGAACGATTGACTGTTTGGGTTCGAAAAATAGTAATTTATAACTTTACTTCTTTTACTCATTGATATACCTACTAACATATAAAAAATACATATTTCAATATAAAAAAATCGTTATTATTATTTACTCATCTCGAACCAACAGTGTCTCGCAGTCCAAGGTATGGAACCGAAGCCTGAAGCCATCAGCGCAGAGTTATTATTGCTTGTATGTTTACCTTTCTTAATATTATAACTTTTTGTTTTTATAGGATTAGTGCAAGTAGCGGACTCTATGTCTACTTGCTTTCATTGGGAGCCTGTTCCTATAATGTCACACCGCTTCATAGCTGACCCGGAAGGTTCTACTGCTCATGCTGTGGGATGGGGCTTGGACAGGTAATGATTTCTATAAAGTTACGTCATTTTAACAAATTAATAAATCAATTCATATTTTACTGAGGAGATATAAATGGCTCATGACATGTGTTAAGTCAGTTTATAGAATAAATGAACCGAACAATAAATCTTTTAAAGTATCCAATTAACTTCCACTCATAGCGTCCCGTCTGTTATATTTATTTAACAAATTGCTTCCGTGCATGGTTCCGAGGTTTCAAACAAACTTCACACCAATTTTCATTATGATTGGTCCTGTAGATTCGAAGATTTTTAGGTACAAACAATTTATACCAACATACAAATATTTCCTCTTTATATTAGTGTCGATGTGTTTTTTGCTCTTTTACAGATATGATGTACAATATTCATCCGCTGATTTACCGAAGCACCCACTCATGATCTATGAAAGCCAAGTTTTCTCCAATTCCTGTCCAGGCAATCTTGGTTATATGTAAGAAATAATATATTACTACAAAACAAGGATTTCGTACCAACTTTCGTCTTTTGAGATGGATCTAGCAAAGATTATATTCGCTATGAAATGATTTCATTGTGGTACTTTAAAACAAACAATCTTCATTACTTTCATAGTATAAGTTTACAATACATTTACATCATATATTTATTTTATTATCAGAAATTAGATCCTGAAATAATACAAGTAGGTTTTCGAAATGTCACTAAACCCGTTGAAGCCATATTGAAGAATCTTTGATTTAATTCATCATACAGCACATGCAACATCTACCAAAAACCATCTCATCAGAAATGGACAACCAGTTGTTTTTGACATTCAAACACGGTGATAAATTGCTTTGGGTTTCAGTGAAATATTCATCTGAGGCCATACAAACCACAAAGCGGCATTTAACGATGATATAATTTAATGATATTTTGATAGGTTTTATTCAAATCGTTTAATTTCACAATCATCAATAAAATTACAATACATGTATTTTTTTTTATAATAATAATATATGTAGCTAACTCCATCTGATGTTAAGTGGTATCTACAGCTTATGAACATTAATTATACACAAAATCAGATTTTAGATGCGTTTTCGCCTGTAGATTCTTCACTTAGCCGAAATACAGTAGCGCAAGCACTATTATTCGACGGCAGGTTAACGATGAGGCGGTTGTGCATTTGCCTAAAGGTGAGTCTAGATTAAAACATTTACTTGTAACAGAACAACGAGCCGCTCTATGATATGTTCTAGTGTATCATCCTTTTACTGAACTGAAACTGAGTTTTTGCATGTATTCTGTATTGTACCATTCGTAAGAACGTTACATTACACAGACATGCTCGAGAAAATGTTGTAGTTTATACTCACCTTAAGGCTATGACAGACGGACAGCACTTAAACTGAACTAGACGGTTGTAATGCAGATTGAAACAGAATGAAGCTGTTTTTCTTCTTTTTTTACATTTATAGAACACCAGGAGCATTTGTACTAGCCTTTGGTCCTAATAACAAGGCCAAATACACACATTCACTCACACAAGCGCACCCATTACTACAGCCATAAATTTCAATGCACTTTTTATGCAGTCCATCAATAAAGACTTTTATATCACACCAACGCAGAAAGTACGTTATTGCAGTATGTTATACGCAGAATATCTATCAAAGAAAGTTAGTGTTTTGGGGCGAGTTCTGAACACTTTTCCTACTTTTCCGCCTGCTGCAGAGCGCAGTGGGAGAAAAGGAGAAATACTTCCTCTGCTACGAAGGCGAAGTCTTTTCTCTAATTTAATTATTATTTTGTTTATTTGTTGTTTGTGCTATTTTTGGTAGAGTTTTTTTTATCTTTGTAAGCGTAGTATAAAGCACTATGTAACACTTGGGAGAAAGTTAGATTTTTATCGGGTGAATTAAGACTCAAACTACACTTTCAATTAAATCGACTACTTCCATATCTTGGTGTACAATATACTTTTATATAATAGGAGAATTTAAAAATCTGGTTTAAATAAATACAGGCAAGCAATAAAGAAGGCCGAGGCAGATAAAATGAAAAATGTGTACTGTTTGTCCTTACCGCCATACTCGGGTGAAGACACCGACCCTATACATGGCAGCATGCTGCTTGTTGGAGGAAAACTATGTGCTTTATACATACAGGTTGGTATTTGTCACTATGTAATTTTGCCGCAGCATCTGGTTCTTTAAAAAGACAAATAAAATATAACAATATGTTTTTCTATTTGAGGAATCATCATTTTAAATTTTTAGTGACTTAGATCAAAAGTTAAGAAGTTACTTGTGATTACGACGTTTCCTTAAACTACAACTGTCCGAAATTCACATTATTTAAAAAAAGCTTTGAAGAAACTCGAAGATGGAAGCACAATCTTTGTCGATAATAGTTAAAACCCACTGTGCCCACCATAGAAATCTTAATAACTAGTCAATAGAAATGCTATCGACTATCTTTTAACACTGGGACGCATGTCGCCGTTTTTCAAATACCACTTTTTGTATTCCTACAAACAAAATTATTCTTTTTGGCGATGACATTAAGACGACAATTCCTCAACTCGCACTTGTGTTCGATTAGACTCATGCGCTTGTATTCCTGCAAACAAAATTATTCTTTTTGCGATGACATTAAGACGACAATTCCTCAACTCGCACTTGTGTTTGACTAGACAGATGCGCGGCGACAAGGTCACGCGTCTTTGACATTTCTATTGCCTTATTATTAAGATTTCTATGGTGCCCACACACAGTGACACAGTGGGTGTCACTATAATATGTATATATATATTGTATAATCTCAAAGTTTGAGGCTAGTTTAACATTGAGATCGGTCCGTGAAATAATTAGAAAAGCAGAATATAGGCTTTTGAGGTACCATTACCCAATAGTGTACGATTCTATATATATATACGGTCTTCTTCTTCTTCGTCGTGTCGATGGCTGAGTCAAATTTTATTTGGACTTGCCATCGTGGTGAAAGGATTAGCCAATTCGCTTTGGAGAACTCGCGAATTGCCCAGGGTGCGCCGGACGTAGGGAATCGTTGTGTACGTAACTCGAGGAGGCTCCTTTCATGCACCCCATATATACGGTAAAAGAACTTTTTAACTACATTCAATGTTTGGAAAAAAACAATGCTTAAAGTAAAATAAATGTGTTAAAAATGACCACTGTGCACATTATAACAGACTAGCCAATGATGCAGTAGGCCAAATAAAGTACCACAATTTTCATGATGGGATAATTGTTGATCTTTATAATTTTGAACCCTGCTGCCGATTAAGTTAAAGAACCTTAATAATATTATAAATTTAAATATTAGTCTGTTCGTCTGCGTATCTTCTCTGATAAATATAAGTCCTTTCTTACTTAATTGCTCTATAAATATAAATTACATAGTGCACCTTATACACCATGTTCTCTCTGTGCTATAATCCTTGTTATATATGACAACTATTATAGACGCAGAAATTACCATTGATAGTGTTGATAAGGCAGACATATACCCCGACTCACTTCGCGCGGGTACTATATGTGGCGGTCTCCGCTCATAAAAAATGACGGATGACATTGACAACGTCAAGAAGTGACACATTCGTCACAACTGTCAAAGAGCGTTGAATCGCGATAACGAAATGTTCACAGCAAGTGTTCATAAATACAACTTCCAATACGCTATCGTTGGACAGCTGTCCGCCAGGCAATACCACCGAGCCTGGTCAAAGGATCCTCTCTTTGTGGTGGGCAGAGTACATTAAGAAAAAGCCATTAAGCTTTCTTCACGATGCAGAATGTAAATGCTAATATAACGTAACGTGATTTACATTGGTGAAGGTATGACCGCTCTCTAGTCAGATTTGCATATAAATTACCACAGAAGCTGCATTAATTGAGAGTTACAGATTTCCTTTGTGGTTTTACTGAGGGAGTCTGTAAACTTCAACTATAAAACTATGACTTAATTACTAAATTTGGATAAAACATGAATTGAGGGCCTTTGAATTATCACAGGGATCTTATTTATAGAAAATATTACCCAAAGATTAATTCCAAAGATTATTTTAGATGTAGGACAGGGTGTCCAAAAAAAGTTCTAAAAAAATCCAACTTACAAATTTGAAACGCATAGCCTCTTTTTTTTTCAAAATACAAAATCATGCTCAAATATGTGATTTTATACTTGCTGAAGGGCAACCACATTCTTACCTCTAATCAGCCGCCAAGCACTAAAATGTTAATCTTTCTAGGAGGAGCGGCATCCTTCAGGTCAGCAGTGTGCGCAGTACACAGGCATTTGGCATTTGGGCCAATGGATACTGGAGACAGCGCATGAGCCAGATGATGGTGAATCTTTTGAGGTTTAATTTATTACGTTTTTGCCTGTGTTTTTTTTTTGCTTTATTGTTGTATCGTGTTTCGTGGCTTTGATATTAAACTTTATTTTTCAAAAAAAAGTGAGGTTATGTGCTTTTATTACATTTTCCTAATAGCCCATTTTTACTGTTAAGTTTTTGCATTCTAAATCAATGATCGGATAGAGCACATTATTCCTGATACACTAGCTCTGTCTCAACGCAAATACTATTTAACAGGCATATCTTCTTATATTATTTGGAGTTAATCGGTATATCTTATTGCCAGACAATGTTGCTTATAATATGCCGCAGCCATGCTTCAAAGGTCAGGTAAATCCAATATTTAACAAAGTTTCTGATTTTGTAACGAGAGGCAGGTGAGAGGGTTCCATAACTTTTATTTTATACGAACGTGTTTTATACTACCTACATTACCTTTGTCACTTTTGCGGCTTTGTTCCTCCTAATACAGGTTTCAACTGAAAAATAACACAAACAAAAGCTTTTAGCCTAAATTGTAAATCTCTAAGGGCCCTTAATGTCACGGTAATATTTAAAAGAATCTGAAAGGTTTAAATAAAGCTTTGAGGCAGTTTAACTAGTTCCCGATCAAGCTTCAGATAGTTAATTGCCAGGTAAATGAATACAAGTTTAACATTTAATGTGTCAGATAAGTGCCAAATAAGCTTATCAGAGCCTTATCAGACTCTGGTGAAACAGTCTTTTAGTAAAATAATTAACCATATTATCACTTACTTTTAACTTATCTGTGCATAAAATTTCAGCTGAAAAAAGACTACAGTTAACTGGTAATAAGGTTAAATGATCGTTTGTCTTATATGAAACTATTTCGATGATTTGTTGATAACCGAGCGATAAATTTTGTTGGTTCGTTCTTAAATGAGTGCCTAATACAACACCTTTGAGGAAAACGCCTACAAAAACAATACGATATAAATGTTTTTCGCTTCGGCTTCTGGAAATATATTGCTAATACTTTTTCACGCATATTGAGGGAACTATTCATTTTATATAAAAAAATAATAAAACATAGCATTACACCTATATTACCCAAAAAGCTTTTGCAGATGTGTATAACACCCGCATTTCAGGTATATTTTTCAACGTATCACTACATATCTCTCTATCTACGAAGTGTTTAATTACGTGGGTGTTAAAAGCTCTTAAGTCCCTTTTCATATTCATATTCGGTACAAAATCTGTGCTATTTTATACCTGTAACGTATGTATATAAGACTCTGCAGTATACAAATAAATGGCGCGAGAAGGTACATTTTTTTGCAGCATATCGACATAAGGATATTTGCCAAAACAGCTATTTTATGCAATCAATATTTTCCATACAGTAAAGTGCTGGGACTAAAAAATTTGGCAACTTACACAGACAACGGGTTAAGTTTAGTATAACATTAGTTTTGTACTATTCGGTAGAAAATGTGAATCTCATAAATGTAAGGGCGTAATTACGATGCCATCGATTGACTTTTATTCGATTTAGCGTGAGAAAATTTAGAACAATTTAACAACGGAAAAACTACTTAGTATTTTAAAAAAGCTAAACTAATATACAAATTGATAGCAGTTTTACTCTATGACGATAGAAAAATTAATAATATAATAAAATAAAAGAAAATATTGATTACAACCAGGCTTACAGGAGTCAATATTCCAGATGCATTATATTGTATCATTTTCCTGCCTTTTTGTCAATCACTCTGACGTAATATCATTTTTTCAAACATACCTGCTGCCGCCTCTATCGCCCACAGTTTTTAGTCATGGTATTTTTCCATAACCTTTCCGTCATTGTATCGCTGCGCCACCTCGCAAAGCCTTGCACGTGCTTTGATCTTTATTAAAAAATATTTTCCTCTAGCACGTGAATTACCTATTGTAGCACACACAAAGGCTTTACTTGCAATATTTTAGGATATAGCCATGATTACACCACTCTTTTAAACTTTCTTGGTATTTCTTTTCAACACACTTTAATTAACTCTGTTTTTTTTGTCATGTCTCTGATTCTTTTATGTGTGGCGGGAGTAAAAAAATATAATTAAGCATGTGAAGCAGCATGGTTATTAGGGCTACGGTATTCAATATTTATCATTATCTATATTTGTATGCACTATTTTTGCACAGTGTACAAAATAAAATTATTAACGTCGATAGCAGATAAACGCCAAACCGGCATCTTGTCACTACAATGCAAAACTTTAAATAACTTTATCTACACCCATGCTATAAATATAAATCCTCTATAAACGTTCTTGAAACAGTTAGCTTATTGCCAACATTAAAACAGCCAGTGTCATAATAACCATTATAACACCCAAACGGGTGTACTAATGTTGTACTGAAATTCATTATGCAACTCCTTTTTTACTCATCGAACAGCCACATTCTCATGGCATCTTTATGAATTTCAAAAAAAGAACATGTCACGCACGCGCGTTTCACTACCACAGCGCCGTAATTTAAATAAAAACTTATTCGAATTTTTAAATTGACGTCGTATCCCGCCATTTTTGTTCAATAATAGTATTATTACCTATACATAGTTTGTTTGTATTAGATACTCACTAATTAAACTTTCCATGAATTTACATAGAGTTCTTACAACACTGTACAATACCCTATGGTTTCAGAACATTTATAGAGGATTCATACAATACAATACAATACAATTCTTTATTAATAACTCAATGTTACATGTCAGTTTTTTACATTTTCTTATAATTATAATATGTCACAAAATAACGTCAAAAATAATACATTTTATAACATTAGTAACGTATACATAATTAATTAAATTAAAGATATAAATAATAAAGAATGAAGTACATTAGATAAGAAATTAAAGTAAGAATATTATAGTAATTTAATAAATAAAATTTAAAATTTACAAGGAAAAAATTTATCGTCAGAATAAATGATGTCTATGTCAATATTTAATCGATACATTTAAATGCATCAATCAATGAATTAAATTAAATTATTCCATTGGTAAGTCATAAAATTCGTCCAGACTGTAAAAAACTTCGTTCGATAACCAACTTCTAAGACGGTTCTTAAAAGTCCCAATGGAATGAGCATTCCTAACCCTTTCTGGCAATCTGTTAAACACTGAGGGACCCATGATGTATACAGATCTTTCAGACTTGCTTAATTTGTGCAGTGGTGTAACAAGACGATTATGGAGCTTATTGCTTCGTAACTCGCGCTGAGTGTTTAATCCCCTGCGCTGGAATTGATCTATGTTCCTATATGTGAACAGCGAGACTTGGTAAATAAGTTCACAAGGAAGTGTCAGAATCCCCAAGCTTTTAAAATACTCTCTGCATGAGACATCGTCAGCCACACCCACTATCGCACGCACAGCTCGTTTTTGTAGCACAAAGGCGCGTTGGACGTCAGCGGCGCGCGCCCACAGCTCAGTGCCGTATGTGAGCAAGCTGTGCACCGTTGCGAAGTAGCATGTGCGCGCTACGCCGCGCGAAGCCGTGCTCGCGAGCCTACGCAATGCAAAACACGCCCGACCCAGCTTTGAGCATAGCTCTTCTATATGGCCGTCCCACGCAAGGGTACTATCTATATAAAACCCTAATAGCCTTACTACAGACACCTGTTTGAGGGCAGTGTTACCGGCAGTTACCGCCAACGGCTGTTGAGTCTGACCGTTTAAATTAAATGTTAGGAATGACGTTTTCTCTCTGTTCAGTGCCAGCCCGTTAGCGCTGAACCAACGCTCTAGACGCTGAACTACGGCATTTAAGTTAGCCACCAGCTGTTGGTTAGTGGGTGCGGTAACTATTGCGGCTACGTCGTCCGCGTATAAATATATTTCAGCGTCATCGATGGCACCGGGTAGATCGTTCAGTAGTAAACTGAAGAGAGTGTTTGATAGACATGACCCCTGCGGTACACCCATAACACTCACCATTTCCTCTGACGTCACGCGACCGGCGTCACCTACAACTACCTGAGACCTATCTGACATAAACGAAGTGAGCATGGCTAGCATTGGTCCTCGAATACCATTAAATTGTAGCTTGTTTGCTACAAGCGTGTGGTCAGCGGTGTCGAAAGCCCGCGAGAGATCGCAGCATACAAGCGCAACACTCTGCCCGTCCTCACGCACGCGCGCGCGCTCATAATCATGGGTGTAGATAAAGTCTTGTATGCAACTGTTATAATTAGGTATTAAAACACTCATGTGATACTATACCCACACTCGTGTTTTAATACCCCTCATTATAGAACAGTTGCATAAATAACTATTATACCAAAATGTCAGACGTTTAAATGATATCAGACGATAAATTTTTTGTTCATTTTCTTCTTTTATTTTTCATCTTTCACTTCAAATGATAGATGTGAACACAAAATGAAACAGTAGTGCCAAACGAATTCATTAGTAAACCAATCCTGTTGGCTTTTGGAATTCGGCATCTTTCACTCGCACTCTAAACGAACAAGAAAAATGCCTTTTGAACACTGAATAAACGTTCAGCCATTTCGTCTCAGTCCTGTAGCCGACGGACGCCGATATCTTGTTGATATTTACTACGTTAAGGCAAAGATGATAACAATATGAATCAAGATTCTGTTTACTCTTTTATTAAATGATCACAAATTTAAGTAATTTAAGACGCACGACTTCATTCGATAACAAAGCCATGTGAACCCATCCAACGGCTGACCGCGGTAAGCATTGCTTAACATGTAAGATTGATTGGCCCGCGCAGCTATGATTTAGCCTCAAGCTCACGTTTACATGATGCAACTATTCATGTTTAGTGGATATCAGAGCGGCTGAATATCGTTAAACATGGCATAAGCTGATGGATGAGTTTGTCGCTTTGATCCTAAATGAGACATGTGTTAGCTTATCTCGTTCCTAATAAACATGCTAGCGCTGGAGTTATCGATATTCCAGATAAGCTCATTCTAAGTAGATTAAGCTTCATTATCTGATATAGGCGTAATCACGAGAGCGATGACACTAAACTTCTGAATGTAATCCTGAGAACTTAACAATTTTTTTTATGTCCCTAGAACATTGAAAATTTGTTTGAACACTAGTATTTAGCGACTAAAATGTACTGTAAGAAATACATATCGCACTAAGTGATTTTCCATAATTATAAATTGTCATTTTCAGAAAAAAAAACAAAGTAAAATTCTCAAAGCAAAAGAGATTTCTTACCAAACGGGCGTTTTAAGTCACGATTGGTATCGAGATCGAGTTAAACATTTATGAAACGCACTTTAATGTTGAACCGATTTATTTAAATTTTTACACAAATGTTCACAGTAATAAAACTTCATTAACACAGCACTTCGCGTAAACAACGTATTCGCAACCGTCACCGAAATGCTACTGACTGGAGACAATCCAGTACAATGATTTTATTAACTAACTACCCGCTTCTGTATTATCATTTTTCTTAAACGTTCGACAACTCAACAAAAATATGTTGCCAGATTAATTAATTAAAATATATATATTTTTTTTTTATACTACGCCCACAGCGAACGAACGTGTAACCTAATGGTAAGTGGAGTACAGCCCATGGACATCAACAATCCACAAAAGCAGATTATAGATGCGTCGCTGCAGCTGAGGACTACGGTGTTTTGCCTCATGTGCCAGTAATTTCAGGGCCAAATCTCACCACCAAACCGGAACACAGCAATGGAAGCACTACTATTTGGCGGCAGGTTAAAGGTGAGACGGTGGTGCTGCCGCCCTCGAGCTCATTCACAAGAGCTCTACCACCATCTAATTGAAATTAGTGCAATTATACAATCAAAAATAATAATCTATATAAATAAAAATGAATTGTTGTTCGTTAGTCTGATTAAAACTCGAGAACGGCTGGGCCGATTGAGCTGATTTTGGTTTTAAAATGTTTGTCGTAGTCCAGGGTAAGTCTAAACGGTGAGCAAATAAGGAAAAATTGCGAGTAAGATAGAGTAAGACGACAATTTCATTTTCCCAAAAGTTGACCACTTACTTTCTGTCAAACATTTGACGGTATTTGTACTCTCAGTTCCACTCGAATTGAAGAACGCATTAAAACAAGACTTTTGAATCGACAACATAATATCAACTTTGCTCTTACCATCGTGTATTTAAATTTCAAAATATAAAAATAATTAATGTGTTAACATGTTTGATGGGTGCCAACCTTACAGTGTTACCAACTCTCAAAAATATTTTTATTATAATAATAAGTGTATCCGAACGTTCCATTGTTTTGTCATCTCATGTAAAAAAACCCGTGTATCCGAACGTTCCATTGTTTTGTCCATAGATTTAAAGACTTTTTACTGCGTTCCTACTTTAACATCCTTGGTTTTGTCATCTCATGTTAAAAAAAAGAAACATTTAATTGGAGAAATACTGAAATTAATTAATAATTTAATACAACCTGGACAGTTATTATTTTTGTTCTGCCATTCCATCCACTTTTTACAAAAGGGACAATGCAATTTAAGGAGTTGAGGGATATATAGCTTCACTATAACTTCTGGAAAATAGTTTTAAAATATCAACAATTTAAATATTATAGTTGTTTGAATTCTTTATTTTCTCGATAACAGATGTAGTTCTTCTTCTTTTCTTAACCATGGCCACCGTCAAAAAAAAAAGGACAGATGTAGTTTGATAGTTATAGTGTAAATATTTGTCAGTATTTACTCAAAAAAAAATTGTCTATGGTAAAATGACACTTGAAATGTAAACGTCTCTTTGCTGTGCATCTATACTATAATTCTTTAATATTCCTAAAAATCTAAAAGCAACAAATTCCAATAAAATTAAAAAAGTATTGTGTCGTGTGTTTGTGACTTACTAAATATGCCTCCAATAATTAGGCGGTACGAAGTTCGCCGGGTCAGCTAGTTAACAATAGAATGCGTCTTGTGTATTTTGGCGACAACACATTTTTAAGAATTTTAAAAAACAATATAGAAATTTTAGGCTGTACGGAGAAAAATATCACCTTTGTTCTTTGGGTTTTGCGCACGCTACCGGTGTTTTTTCAACAAATTAATCGACATTTTTGATCGGATTGACAGCGTTTGGGAAACAACCAACGCGCTGGGCGATAGTACACACAGGGTTTTCGTTTTATATTTTGGTTGATAAGGAATAGCAATATGTTTTCAATTGATACGAAATCAAAATCAGAACTTATTGTCGTTGCTGTTGTAAGTTTAATGTGGTATATGATTATATATTATACTTTTAAACTCATGACACTATAATGTGTAAATTTTTTTGATAATCTGTTTAAATTTAGTTTCCTGCGTAACAAGGTACAATATAACGATGAAATTAACTGTTCAAAATCTAGATATTTCAAGTACAAACAAAACTTTGCTTCAACGATATTGCTATCATAAGTTGTTGCCGCAATATTTAATAGGTGAAGTTTCAAATCGATTTCATTATATACTTAATTAATAACATTAGACTTCCCCGAATCAAATCGTTTTAACATATTTCTGTAGAAGAGCCAAGATTTTTATATATCTATAACTTTTGCCATAAAACCTATCCAAAATCATTAGTAAAAAGGCAATCGTTTTGATTAAAAAATAATATTTGATACCAGTTTTGGATATTAGTACCCGAATTTAATGTAAAGAACACGCCCAGGATAAAAAAAATAATATGTTTTATTGTCATAAACTTTTTACAAACGTTTTTGAATTCCCTGACTCCCGAACTAGTATAAACTCTATGGCCAGGCCTTATTTGTTTCTAAGGGTCTGGCATACACTGTATTTCAGGGGCCAGTCTAAAAATGGAAGGTATCAAATCAGCTTATGATAATTTGATAATGTCTTTAAACCAAACACAAAGCTACTAAATAATCCGGGCGTGTGGTTGGATTCAAATAATGGTCTCAAACAAGCTTTTATTCATCCCTAGAGCTAACTTATTGTAGATAAACCAGTATACAACACATAAACGATATCGCTTTACACAAGTTGTGAGCGGCTGGAAGTTTCCGGAGCCGTTAACTCGATCCGACGGCGTCGTATCAGCAATTCTGTACTTATGTTTTTATGCTTAGCATTTCGTAAGATTGTAGTCATTATTTAGTAACTTATTTATTAGCTTTTTTATTCATAGAACTACTTCCTAGTTAGTAAGCTTTTCAATGATGGGCATGATTTTTAAGCTCTAATTGAGAACATTTTTGATCTCAAACAAATAGAGAATTGCTGGTATCGTTACTTTTCCATAATCAGTCGGTTTCCATTCCATTTCAGTAAATGCCATTCCAGAATCACTGGAGAGCAACTTCGGTTTGATGTCATTTACACCCTGTATTTAGTGACCCTTTAAAGAAGTCGTCAAATTGAGAAATGTGATGACACTATGGGAAGACTAGCACGTTTTCCTAATAATAAGCATGAATACCTATCGCTAAGATTAATGCCAAGAAATATAAAACCACAATAAATATTGTCAGAAACTACATAATACTGGCAACCAAAGAGGCGTTAAAAAAAGGAGGTCATAAAGTTTATTCCAGTACATTAACGTCCCTTAGAGGACATAATTTATATCAGGACGATTAATACAGCACTTAGAAGAAAAACTTCAAATGATAGCTTTGCAGCGTGTTGTACGTAAAATATGAAATCATTTGAAAAATTGCTCAATGTTTTTATGTATAGTGGACCAAGCAATGAGTAAAGACTTCATCAGTGGTGCATAAGTGAATTACATAATTTTAAGAAATTTATTATATCAACTATTTATCTATGTAACTCACATGATAATATCCGTAACCGTCTTTTAGATTAGGTTTGTATATAGTTATTTACTTTAGCTTTAAGTCATTTATATTTAGGTGAGTAGAAATTTTGTTTTTTATTTTAATTAATTCCGTAACGGTGTAGTCAGTCTTTACTTAGCTATGATGCAGAAGTTTTTGCCCTGCATACCTAATTGTTTGGCTCATTATACAAGATTACAGTCAAAAGGCCCACGTAAAAGTATACTATCAATCATTGTATACATGTATGTGTTCAATATTTTAAACAAATTCGATGTCAAAATATTTGGTATATTTTGACATCGAATTTGTTTAAAATATTCTCTTCTCTTCGAATTTTGTATTATAACCACAAAAAGCTTCATTGGCGTTTCATTTAACAGTAAAATGACCGTCAAAGAAAATAATGGCTGAAATTTTTTCGCCTGAAATATCATAAAAAACGACTGAAAATGGTTGGCATAAAATATGCAGCAGGCATTATTAAAAAGTTCCCGTCAATCCAGTGCCTGTAAAAAAAAACCACATCAATGTCTGAAAAGAAATGTTGAGTACGGGATCGATAGCGAGTTTTACATTACGAACATTCATACCTCTCATTTTGGCTCTATGGGAATTTTTGTGTGTTCTTCAATGTTGGTTATAGCCGTGTCTGATGGGTAATCACACTTAATTTTCAACAGAGCTCATGAGTTTTAATTAAAGTCACCTTTCGTCGAAACAACAATATTATTATGAATACGAGCTATTTGCCGCTGAACGCTTTGTTTTATTGAGAACTTGCACAAAGCTTAAAGTTCTAAAGTGTCGCATAACATTAGCGGCCCATCGCAAATTTAATTTTAACGACAATAAAATTGATGAAAGTTTCACATTTTAAGCTCTACTTGGAATTCGTGTACGCGAGTTTGAGTACCACTTTTATCTTTATGATTATAAATTCACTGCCTTTGCACTAAGTCTTTGTGCGTATAGTTCCGCGGAAGCGACGGAAAACAACACCCTGCGGCCAAAAACTTACATCAAGCACCTGTTCCAGTATACAGGTCGGCACTCGCACCACGAACGCCTTGAAGTTGGCGTTGCGGCGCGACTCCAACAGCTGCACTCTTAGCACATGATTCAGCTTCTGGCTGACATAATTCGCGATATCCTCTGCCTCGGTGGTGTAGTGCAGGCGCGAGATAAACACCGGGGTGTTCGGTGCGGCGGCACGCACCGTATGTTTCGGGTCTACAGGTGCCTTGCCATAGCCGTTCTTCGCGTTTCGTGAACGGCGCTTTCTCCTTTGCACCGTGTGACGTCGCAACCGCACGGCCACCGCAACCTCAAGATGCGCCCCCCACTGCAGACCCCTGTGGGGTATATAAAGGACCTGCGTGCGCGTCGCGCCCTTCTTGCCTGCGGTCACCAGCGCCGAGTTAAGTGTTCCTCACTTCGCTGCACCAGGACTTACCAAACCACTTACCTACCTACCAACCTACGCCTTGAGACTACCTTGTATTTAATAGATATAAATATATAGAATAATAATACCTTTGTTAATCTATCGATTGTTTCTATTTATTCTGCCTACCTAACTAGTCATTAGTAGACTACGTTACAGCGGCGCCCAACAATAGAGGTTATATGGTACATGGTTTGGTTAAGTCTTGGCAGTTATTTAATTGTGTGTTATTTCTGTGTATATTTCTTTTCTTCGTCCGAAAGGTGCGTACGGTGTTTTTTTTTATTCTATTATCTCACTTATTTCACCTCGTGTTTTAAATAACCTACAAAAACTTCTACTTTTATGTGCTTATGTTTTTGATTTAAAAAAAAAAAAAAAAAAAAGAAACACATTCTTATCACCTTTTGGACGGATTCATTTTTTTTCAAATAATTGTGTATCTTTGTATGCGTAATTCCCAATCAATTTTTTTTTAAATATGGCTTATGCTATCAAATTTAATCATTTAAGTAAGGCTGAGCTCGAATGAAGTGCTTTTAAGAGGTGGTGTTGTGCCTGAAAAATCAATTACGGTTGAGGAATTGCGTAAAAAAATTGCTAAATTGTCAGACCTGGCATTTGATGAAATAATATCGTCGTGCTTTTCGCCAGATGTTGATATTACCGCATGTAATGGCTCATTGTTGCGCGTTTCAGATAACCTGTTGACTTTGCAAACTCATTATGATAAAAACCTGTTTGTTAGATCGGAATCTATTATGCATCATGTTTTTCATAGATTATCAAGAATAGATACTTCGTTGCTTACTGATAAATCATCAATTCAAGTTGTATGGGATATGTTTCACGCTAATTATAAAATCTTAGCATCTTTTACCACGTGGTCGGTTCCTACCAATGTACCGTGTCATGTGGTCGAGCCAACGTGTTCATTACCACGTGAAGTTCAACACGTGGATTTTATAAATGAACGCAAAATGTTTTCTGAAATCTGCAAGTTTAAATATAGCGGTCGAACCTGTGTGAGGGCGTTTATTCAGAAGGTTGACGAGTTCATGTCGTGTCGAGGTATACCCGAAGATAGAATATTTTCTTTTGCTTTTGAGGTATTTTGTGATGATGCTTTGCATTGGTTTCGTTCAATTAAAGATAGTGTTCGTTCCTGGAAGGATTTGTGTATTTTGTTAAAACGCGATTTCAGTCCTCATAACTATGACTTTAAATTAATGTCGGAAATTAGGGCTCGTACTCAAGGTGAAAAAGAGAACATAACCATCTATGTATCTAAAATGCAAGGGTTATTTTCCTGTCTGGACGTACCCATCAGCGAGTCTATTAAATTAGAAATACTATTAAATAATATCAGGCCGTGTTATACAAATTCACTCTTAACTGGCAATATTGTGGATATTCCTTCTTTAATTAGTGTTTGTAGAAATTTTGAGAAGTATGACAGTCGTAGCAAGGAATTTTCGGAACCACCTAAAATTACTGCCAATACTCTAGCGCCAGATTTTGCTTATAGATATCCCAATGATACGAATTCGAAAAAAACTTCTTATAGCAATAATTCTTACAAAAAACATAAGTACTTTAAACCTACTTACAATGTTTTAAATACAGATCAATGTTCGACAGAAAATAGTAATTCTGCTGAACCGAGCGTCAATGCTGTTTCTGTCACTAGTACTGCTATACCTAAATTATACTGTCCGAGATGCAGAACAGATTCACATTCTTTAAAATATTGTCGTCAACCTCGTTTTTTGGTTTGTTTTAAATGCGGATTACCTGGCTATCGAGTTTTAGACTGTCCTAGTTGTAACAATAAAACTAATAAAAATTCAAAAAACGTAAAAAATACGGTTGGGGAAAATCAAAAGTAATTGTGAAAACATGTAAAAATGAATGGCATAATTGGCTAAATTATGTATCTAAATTTTTCAATTCATATCAACTTTCCTCAATCGTTAATTCTAACATTAATTATACTCCATTTATCCCCGTTACGGTTAACGGGAAGAACACTGTTGGTTTACTAGACACTGGTTCATGTGTAACTATTTTGGGTAATAATTCCCACAAACTTTTTTTGGATAAATCTAAATTATTACATTCTAAACCTCTGGATTTTATCACCGCTGGTGGCGACAAATATTCTTCACTTGGCTCAGTGGTACTTCCTTTTGAATTTCAAAATAAAATTATTTCTCTTGTTACTCATATTGTACCGGGTATTAAGAAAACTTTAATCCTTGGTATGGATTTCTGGAGGGGTTTTGGGTTGTTCCCTGATCAATTGGAATCTATTTTACTCACGAAAAATAATAACGACGTTGTTGTTTCGGAACTACAGCCTAGTTCTACCAGTCACTTGGTATCTTTTGATCATTTGTCTGATGAGCAGAGAGCTACTGCTAACGACATCATCGCCCAATTCACCGATATATCTTATGAACGGCGAGGGCTCGGCCGAACTTCACTCATTACTCATTCGATTGATACAGGTGATAGTCCACCTATTCGTCAGCGATACTATCGTATGTCTCCCGATAAACAGCGTATTTTGTTAAAACATGTCGATGCAATGTTGGCAGAAGATGTCATTGAACCATCTGAAAGCCCTTGGTCTAATCCCGTCATTTTAACGCCTAAAAAAAATGGTGAATTGCGTTTTTGTCTCGACAGCCGTAAACTAAATTCGGTAACAAAAAAAGACGCGTACAATTTGCCTTATATCTCTGAGATTCTGGATAACTTGAGAGACGCTAAGTACCTAACTAGTTTAGATATATCTAAATGTTTCTGGCAGACGTCAATAAGGGCAGAGGACCGTTGTAAAACTGCTTTTTACATTCCGTCACGTGGAACTTTTCAATTTAAATCCATGCCTTTTGGTTTAACAAATGCTCCTGCGACACAACAGCGTTTAGCAGATATTTTATTTTACGGGCCCGAATTTGAAAACAAGGTCTTTTGTTTCGTTGATGACATCGTATGTGTGACAAATTCCTTTGAAAATCACATTTCACTTCTAATTAAAATACTTAACAAATTAAAATATGCAAACTTAACTATAAATTTAGAAAAATGTAATTTTTTCAAAGACAAACTTAAATATTTGGGCTATATAGTGGATTCAGAAGGTCTTCATGCAGATCCTGAGAAGGTAAAATCAATTACAAGTTATTCCACTCCGACAAATAAAAAAGAGGTACGTCGTTTTCTGGGTGCTGCATCGTGGTATAGAAGGTTCATACCCGATTTTAGTACTTTAGCGGCTCCCTTAAATAAATTAACTTCTAACGGCAAAAAGGCTCCACTGTTCGCATGGTCGCAAGAGGCGGATGTAGCTTTTAATAAATTAAAAAAATGTTTATCTTCTTCCTCGGTCTTATGTTGTCCCGATTTTGATCAGCCTTTTGAAATACACGCCGATGCTAGTGATTACGGTATTGGAGCTGTACTTTGCCAGGTCAAGGAGGGACAGGAAAGAGTCATAGCCTTTTATAGTAAATCCTTATCGGACCAGGAAAAAAATTACAGTGCTACTGAGCGCGAAGCGCTTGCTGTCTTATCTGCTATCGAACATTGGCGGTGTTATATTGAAAACGGAAAACAATTTATTGTGTACACCGATCATGCTGCTTTGAAATGGTTTTTAAAACTGAACAACCCTACAGGGCGATTAGCCAGGTGGGGAGTTCGTCTTTCCTCTTATAACTTTGAAATAAGACACCGTCGTGGTTCAGATAATATTGTACCAGATTTTCTTTCTCGATCACCTAATATTATGGATATCGATAGTAATCTCCTCCCAGATGGTAGTTCCTTATCTACTAATGACACTTGGTATTTGAATATTTTTAATGGTTGTTCGCAGTCTCCTACATCCTTTGTTGACTATCAAGTGATCAGTAATAAATTATATCGTTTCAAAAAGAGTCTTAATCCTCTTACCAGAGAATTTCAGTGGAAGGAAGTAGTTCCATCTGAACGGAGAAACGAAGTAATACTTCAGAGCCATTCCTCCCCTACGGCGGGTCATATGGGTATTTTCAAAACTTTCAAACGTTTAGCCCTCAATTATTATTGGCCTGGAATGTATTCCGATGTTGTAAAAGCGGTAAATTCTTGTGATAGTTGCATCGCACATAAGCATCAGAATCATGCAACTTTGGGTCTTATGGGTGAACCTAAGTCTTGTTCTAAACCTTTTCAAATGATAAGTATTGATTTGATTGGTCCCTTGCCTCCTACAAGGCAACAGAACAATTTTATTTTTGTCGTTTGTTGTTGTTTCTCAAAATATTGTTTACTTTTCCCTATTAAACGTGCGACTGCTGACGTAATAACTAGAATCTTAGAGGAAAAAGTTTTTCTGGTACATGGTATTCCATCTACCGTAGTACTAGACAATGGCAAACAATTTATAAGCGCAACTTTTAAAAACTTGTTAAGTAAATATAAAATTCCAAATTTACATTACACACCGTTTTATGCACCTCATGTAAATACGGTAGAAAGATATAATAAAACTATAATAACAGCTGTTTCTACGTTCATTTCAAACGATCAACGCATATGGGATACACTTATACCTAAAATTCAGTTCGCAATGAATTGTGCAGTAAACGAAGTAACCGGTTTTACACCATCTATGATCGTATTCGGGCGTGAAATGGTAACCTGTGGTTCTCATTATGTTTCTAGTAAATCTGATACTAATATAATTCATGAGCCACGTGATAGTTATGCTGAGTCACTAGGCTACTTATCCTCTATTTTCGAGAGAGTACAGGCAGCGCTAATAGGTGCACACAAGCGTAATTGTCATTCTTATAATCTTCGCCGTAAAACGGCAGAATTCAATGTTGGTGATATTGTTTGGAAACGTACCTTTTACTTGAGCGATAAGGATAAATATTTTTGTAAAAAACTCGCTCCTAAATTTATTAAATGTAAAATCGTAGCAAAAAAGTCTCCATTAGTGTACAAACTAGCAGATATGTCTGATAAGCCACTTGGCGAATGGCATATAAAGGATATTAAACAAATAAACTATAAACAATAATGGTATAAAAAAAAAAAAAAAAAAAATTTACCCTATGGTTCAGTGGTTAAAATTCTCATTGTCGAATCGGGTATACCATTTTGTTCGCTAATATTCTTCACGCTCATAATTCCTTTAGAATCACATCTACTAATGATGTCGAATTCTATTATTTTCAACTATACGATGTTGTTCATTCATTCTTCTTGAAATGTGTCATGCCTTCTGTGTAGACGCGCACACCCAATACTACTTCGCTAACGCGCTACTTGGTAAACAAGTTGTTATACTTACATTTTTAGTTATATTTAGTTCCGTTAGATAAGAATGAGTTTCAATAATCTTCTTTAATTAGTAAAAATTCAATCTTAATAGGTTGCACGTAGTGTTATTTTTGAATGACATCATGACATTGTTATTGTATTGAATGCGTTTGGCTCGATCACTCCGGTTCTTTTCAATTTTATTTAGGTATCGTAACTTCATATTTTTTCTAGTTATTTTTTTTATATACACTTATTGTTCTGATTTCAGTAAAGCCGGATCGAGCTGCCGGTGCTGCTTAAGAACTGCTTCCTGAGGTCTTCCATGTCAGCCAGGAGCCGAATTTTTTAAGAAAAATTCTGCCCTAACGGAGGGGGTGTGTGACGTCGCAACCGCACGGCCACCGCAACCTCAAGATGCGCCCCCCACTGCAGACCCCTGTGGGGTATATAAAGGACCTGCGTGCGCGTCGCGCCCTTCTTGCCTGCGGTCACCAGCGCCGAGTTAAGTGTTCCTCACTTCGCTGCACCAGGACTTACCAAACCACTTACCTACCTACCAACCTACGCCTTGAGACTACCTTGTATTTAATAGATATAAATATATAGAATAATAATACCTTTGTTAATCTATCGATTGTTTCTATTTATTCTGCCTACCTAACTAGTCATTAGTAGACTACGTTACAACCGTCACAAAACCATCCGCTTTAGCCCGAATCGTTGCTTGTGTAGGCGCATGATTAACCGGGGGAGCAGTAGGAGTTATTAAATTGTGTTGTTCGAGCAGCGGCGCGGCGCGGATTATAATAACGATCTAAGTTTTAAATATCAAATGGCACTCAGATGGTTGCGTCCGATACGGTTTATATTAAAGTAGATATGGGTGAATTGCACAAGCATAAAAAATACACGGCAAACGTGAGAATGGTAGTGCAATGTGCTGATTATTTATTAAATATATTTTTTCTCAAAAAAGTAAGTACTTCTCTACCTTGGCAAAAAAAAACATTGATTTCTACTCAATAATATACCAAAAAAAAAAATTACAAAGTGTCATTCTATCATCACGGTGGCCTGTCCCGAACCCAATTCCGCTTATAAAATACCTTCCCCTGCAAATATATTCATAATATGGATTTAAATCGGTTGTTTTATCATTTTTGTTTGTTTGTTTTTCCATTTTTGTTTGTTTATCTTTCAAAACCATTTTTGTTTGTTTATCTTCTTTCTCATGGATTTGACAGGCAGTCAACTTTTGTCCGGAAAAAAGTTATCATTTCAGAGGACAGTAAGTTTTAGTAGAATAGCCACATCAACATTGCGTTGTTATGCCTTTCTTACCTTTCCTCACTTCGGATCAGGCCAGCTCAAGCTCTAGGCGCGATCGCACCAGTCCTAACGTCTTGCGGTTTCCCGCCACAAAAGTAAGTTTATCATTTCAGTGATGTGGGGACAAAAGTAGGATCATTTCTTTTCTTTAATTTGTTTCAAAATTGTGTATTTAATTTCGCCGTAAGTACTGATTTGCTTGAGTAGTGTTCATATTCTTTTAAATTTTTTATCACACAGTAAGAAACGGTGCACAGTTTATCATTTCAGTGGTCATTTTTTTATCAGTGGACTCTAAAAAATTCATCCTTAAATATTTATGTAAGTTTTGATGATATTTGATGTCCACTCACACACAATGTTATAAAATAGGCTAAAGTTTTATTTCTCACTTAAAATATATAGATAGCATTGAAATTAAAAAAGTCCACCGAAATGACAAAAAAAATCGCTTGTTGAAATTGACCCATATATTAATATTCATAAGTCTAATAATACTTGATATGGCGTGGAAAAATAGTGGCTTAGTCGAATTAAGTCATTTAGTAATTAAATCACCCCTCCTCCCTCCCTCGGCCATATGTCCATTAGGATTAAAGGGCCCACAACATTTTGTCACACATACATACACACATACGATATATAACAGCGCTGTAAACGCCAAGCCCCTGGCTAAGTTACAACGTGTCAAATTAAGTAATTAATTTTACTAACGCATACATTGTCGTTACGTACCATAACCGGTAGTCTTAGTGCATATTTCACTAACATGTTAAACTCAATCTTTACGCTAAACTACAGGTTTAGATCACCCTGTCCTGTAACATTTAATAAGAGACAGATGGAAATATGGTTTTAATGAAACCGTAGACTAAGAAATTTAGTGAAGTCAGCCTTTTATTTGTGTGAATACAGTCTACGTGGCTTATCAGTGACTTTTGCGTTTGGTAAACCTTTTTAGTAATATATTATTAACAAAACAACGAGATGCTGATACATACTAGAATTTTAATTGCGATCGCAAAACAAACACAGCCACAGGGAGCGAACCAAACATAATAATGAATGCCATAACAAACACTTCACGAAACTTGGCAAAGCGCGGAAGCGTGAGTAATGTGCAAATAACACGGTGGCACGTTTCATACCTACGCCACCCCCGCGATATTGTTTATTTTCACGTGACTCTACTAAATTTCACTTTTCCAAAACACAACAGATTTAAATATTTATCGCTTTATTTTTTTTAAACATAATTATATTTACACGAATATATAAACAAATACGGGACAGAATACTTTTTAGCAACCATTTCAAGAGGAAAATATTGGCAATATAAAAAATTAAATGTTTTTGATATTTAAATATTTTCTCAATAGTTTACATCAGCAGCGATGATTTAATAGTATTTACTATATTTATTTTTTACAAGTAAAGGCACGGACAAAGAGTCAATTTTTCCCCTTTGTTACTTTTCTACAAATTAATGATAATATCATGATATTAAAGGAATCTGTTCAAATCGGCCTTAGGATCAAAGCACTTGGCAACTAAACTATAATTCATATCCGTTTTATGATTCAATATTCAACTATTACAATTACCTGGACACTTTAAAATCTTGTTACCGTTATAAAAGTAATTTCACTATTTCCTCCATTTTTTTGGAAATTTGGAATTAAAAGGGATTTCCCTTTTAATTCCAAATATGTTGTAACAACAAACTATAGAACCCTATTGCGCGTGGCCCGACACGCACTTAGCTGGTTTTTGCTTTTAGCATTTCTCAGACGTGGTTTAGTTACCCATTTACTCAGAGCATAAAAATGCTAACTCTTAGCTTTTTAACTCTTTCTCTGATCAGTGGGTGATCAACGCGAGCTGATATAATTGTCACATAGGTCAAATCAACCTAGGTTACCCACGACTACCAATTAACCTATACATTTCCAGGTTAAGATGGTCTTCCAGAACAATGCGAGACCAGCTTTTATTGGAATGCATATGTTGATCGAAAGCCGACTGTTTATGAATTACAGCATGATTGCATCAACGCTCCTGCTTTTTATTATTGAGTTGGGTTGCTAAAGTTTCGGATTTTTAGTAAACATCATTAGATTCTACGATTTTACATTAATATTAATAATAGTAGCCCTGTATCTGATACATGTCTCACTGCTGGTTTCGGGCCTCTTCTCATGATGAGAAGGGTTAGGCCATAGTCCGCCACGCTGGCCAAGTGCAGGTTGGTAGACTACACACACCCTCGAGCAATTTTAGGCACTCTCAGGCATGCAGGTTTCCTCACGATGCTTCCTTCACCGTACCTTCCATATTATAAAATCGGTGCCTCAAACAGCCTCATATTTAATACTCATACTTGGTTAACCAAGCATCGCTATCATAACCCACTACTATATGCGCTCTGTTTATTTTACTATTCTACGTTATACAAGCAGAAAGCATACCACCTACCCTGTTACCAAATTCCAAGCAAATTTTCATTATGCTTGAGAACGTGAAGGATTTATGGAAGGAAGTATGAAAATTGTAGTTTGCTTTATAGAGCTAGTATTATTATGAGGAAATGAAATCATAATTATGTTTTAATAGCTTGTCAGCACTGTTTAGTTCCAATGTTATTTCAGTAAAACGCCGCATTAGTTATTTGTTGTTAGTTAAATCAGCTCCTTACTAATACAATAAATGGGAAGTGACCTTCCACTTTCACGAGTGAACTACAACACCAATCTTAATGACATTTGGTATGGAGATAGTTCAAGATCTGAGAAAAGACATAGTCTACTTTTCATCGACATATCTAACACGCGGGCGAAGGCACCCTAAGAAGCTAGTTTAATAATAAGAAATATATATATATATATATATTTATTATAAATTATATAATAGCAGCCCTGTATTTACATGTCTCACTGCTGGGCACGGGCCTCTTCTCATGATGAGAAGGGTTAGGCCATAGTCTTCACACACCCTCGAGTACTTTTAGGCACTCTCAGGCGTGCAGGTTTTCTCACGATGTTTTCCTTCACCGTTAGCGAGCGATAATTTATAATAATATGATAAATACACACATATGTTCGAAAAGAAAAATCTTAACGATTTATTGACAGAGGTGTGTGCCGTGGGATCGAACCCGAGACCTTTGACTTAGCTGTCACAATTCCAACTCCGTGCTGCTATTGTGAACTTTCATTCCGGAAAGTAACACTTCGCCCTGCCAGGGAAGACCATGGAGGCAGGTGAGGCAGACTGCCTAGATATTTTTATAATAAAGGATTGGTACATAGCTGTTTGACTAGAAGGTTGCAATTTAATTAAAAAATACACAAATGTGTTTATCTTCTAAATAAATAATCATTTTATGTAATTTCACTGTTTATAAAATCTATTGCTGAAATTATAATTAGCCCGTGTGGTTTTCTTTAACAGTATTAACAAGATTTAATTTTAATTTAGTAATGAGTCCTCTAAGTCAGTCTAAGTAATGAAAAGTTGGTAATCACACGCTTTTATCCTAAAGACTAATTTTTAGGTTAACTAATTTATTTTTAACGAGTTTAAACAGGTGGTTTAAATTTCCATTTAATACATATTTTTATAGCAAATCAATATGTTGCCAAATATTTTAGTGATTATAAAATACAGTTAAACAGCGTATAATACAGTTTTTTTTTTAAATTTCGTCTGTCATGTCATCGGTTTGGCTGTTTGTCTGTCTGTTTGTATCGGCTAATCTTCTTAACGGCTCGACCGATTTCGATAAAATTTTAGACTAGCAGGTAACTAACTACAAGGCGCGTAACATAGGCTACTTTTTATTGATATAACTACCTACGCAGATGAAACCGCGGGAGAACGTTATTTTGTTTGTTAGCTCTACTATCCTACTGATCAAATTTTGAAAATTATTTTTGTGTTTGATAAAAGTTTTAGTAAAGATAAAGATACATTTAATTTTAAAGATAAATTTGGATTTTTACATTAGATAGAACGCCAGAAGCAATTACACTATCCAATGGTCCCAATGACAAGGCCAAATACACACTTTTACTCACTCAAGCACACCAAGTCTCAGAACAAATATTTGCGAATTACACAAAGATTTGTCCCATGTGGGATTGAACCCACAACACCAGTGCTGTAGAGAGCGGCGAGGCGACCGCTTAAACCACAACAACACGCGTGCAGACAATACTAATATAATATTAATCTATCAATAAAAGTTTTTTGATATTAAACATTACGCTAAATTTCACGAGGGTGGACGAGCAGTAAGTTGTGTTGTCAAAGCGCGGGCGCATCTACTACTTAATATAACAAATTCCACAATGACGAGGTTGCGGGCAAAAGCTAGCTATAAATATACAAAAGTAAAGCATTTCTAGCGGAACGTTTTCGTGGACGGGATTGTCTTTATTAAATGTGACTCCACCAAAATATAGGCAAGAATTTCTGAAGAATACGGATTCCCAGTAATCATTTTTTGTCCCAATATTGTTTGTTCTTCTTCTGGTTCCGAAAATATTGTAATAACAACGTCAGTCGTGTTTAAACAAGATTCATAAAAAAAAATATCTATCTTTGTGACCAGTAATGTATTTTCAAAGAGTTAAAAGATTGGATGACATCATTGTTATTGCCGAACTTCTAAAAACAGTAATTTGACTACTAGGTATCCCCGAGGGGGAGGGCTTGGCTTGATCTAATACCTTTAGACCTATAGGTATAGTTAATTGCCCGAGAATGAGACAGCAAGTAAACACTCATTAATTAGCGTGACAGGAACATGTTTTTTTAGTACCATGCCATTTCATCATAACATTTTTATTTTTATATTTTCTTAATTAGTCTAGTGATAAGTTTGGGAATAATTTTATCTCTATGCTAATAACGAGAACTATTCTACAGTTTATAATTGCCTTATTTCAAATTATTTACGGTTAATGATTTACCGAATTGATATATTTCAAAATGCTACGTAAATTGACTGTTTTATTTTAAACTAACTATTTGTGAAATTTAACTAAATTATTTTATTAGCTTATTAGGTATTCGATTTGAACTGCTTATCGAGTATCATCTTTCCATCAAGTCCTTATAAAAAGTAAAACTACAAGTGGTATACTCACGAAACTCTTGTAACTGTAAGTTGAAGAATGTACCTTTAATTCGAGGTATAAATAAGGACATTTGATCCTTTGGTTACGGTACAATGAATTTTCAAACTTTCAAAACGCAATAACTTTAAACATGTTTTTTTTTAAATAATAACACCCCATTGTTTGTGACGTGCGATATATAACGATCTACGCCCTTTCTATCTTCCATTGCTGATTCCTATTCCACATTTAAATACAGATATTGTAATACATAATTTACGCTCATATGAACTTCTATATTATCTACATTGATGGCATGCGAATTAAAAAAAAAATCATAATTTGGTTTAGCCCAAAACATGAAGGGTCTTGTGTAGCTGAGTGTTAATAATTACACCAAAATGAATATGTATTTAATAAAATATTCCTGTTATATTTTGGATTGCGGTCGTGTTAAATACTGTGTTAGTAATTGACTCAGAGTAATTTTTTAGGAGTCTGTTGTTCGTAATTATTAAATTTTTGTTGTATTTTTAGATAATTGCATACCTATTATATTATATTATAAAGCCTTTTATATTATACTATCAGATTATATGAAAAAGCCACCATTAACATTCAGGAATTAAATTTCTTTTTAGTTTTATGGGTCAGTGTAGGTATTTTTAGAAGACCCAATATATTTGTTCCATCCGTACCGTGAACATGGAAGCGTACACGAAAAATCCAAACTTGCGAAGGTGTTACGGATCCCTTGGGCCGTTGTAAATTGCCCTAAGGCACCAATCGTCTGAATCAGAGAATGAATAGGACACAATATCTTATGTTTTCCTTGTGAATAAAATAATAAAAGTATATAAATTCTAAGCAAAGTGTTTCATAAATATACGTGTAATAGACCTACAACAAAGTACCTTTTTGAGTTTAAATAGTATTGTATGGCAAGTATCCATGTAAAACGACCCTCTGAGTGGTTCTTAATACTCTTTAACATTACACTCAATTTTTACTTTCGTTTATGTCAAGTATATATTTATTAGACACTGTAACCAATACATTTTCACAAAATTCAAAGCTTATTAAAGAGCAGGCTGATAAATGATGTGGTTATTGTTGTATGTAAATTTTTGGTACGAGGTTACGCCGGGCGTCGAGCTTCAAGAGCATTTATAGCACTTACACAATGATGAACCATTTTCGTATTTTGCTAGCTAATTACAGAAAATGCATGCACTGTGATGCGTAGATTTGGTGCTAGTTTTACCAGTTCTGGATAATTCCCAGATAGCCAAGTAGTATTAGAAACTTGTATGATTGATGACTTGTTAAAATTGGATAGAATATTAGTGAATTAATCCGATAACTTATTAGTGACTGGTGAAAATTGGCATTAGTGTAAAAATCCTTATTGATTTAATTACTTAAGATGGATTTGAAAATTTTATTTTTATGATGAGGAAAGTAAACTTTTAAGAGTACGAGTATTAAAAAGCATCTTCGTTAAGCGTTTAATAACTTGAAAAGTGCCGACCGTGTCCGACCTGCGAACTTCAAAAGGAAAAAATATGGTAATTTATTAAAAAACTTTTACCACCATTAAATTATCTCACTAGGACTTCACTTTTTTCAAAAATAATGTAGCTTCGTTGAACTTCTTAATTTAAAAGAAAAACATAATAATTATTATATTATATTATTATGTTTGAGGTTGTCTGTTGTTCCGAACAAAACTCCAGTAATACCCTAAAACTAACAACCCTTGTTTTGGGTTCGATTCTTCGAAATCTTTGTGTGATCCGCAAATATTTGTTCAGAGACTGGGTGTGCTTGTGTGAGTGAATGTGTGTATTTGGCCTTGCCATTGCGACCATTGGATAGTGTAATCGCTTCTGGCGTTATAATACAATGTAAAAAAAACCCTGCCTGAGCTGATCGCTTGAGTTTACCTAAATATTGAGTGACTATGTATCCAGAGCCTACTCCAAAGTAACTTGGGACAGATTGCGACATAAATATCTTACTAAATATTAGATATTACGGGATATTTACCATGTATACTTGTTGTAGCTAATTATTTGGCTATTTCAGAGATGTTCTCTAATCTCTTTTCTTAATATACATGGTAAATATCCCGTGAAATCTAATGTTTAGTACAAAAATAACCATTTTTATTCTTAAAACTTATAGAAATATCTTAAGTTCGTTCAATAACTTCTACCGGCGGCGTTCCCGTTCATGTTAGATGATAATGTCCCGAACTAATAGTTTTGGGATTTTTGTAACTGATTTGGAATAAAATATATTCTTTTTTTGGGGTCGTAAGAACTTTTTATTATAACATCTGGCGATTCTTTGTAAATTTTATTCTTAAGTTATTGAAACTTGCCTATGACAAAATATTTCTTCTTAGTGGTAAATGTGTTTTTGTTCAGTCAAATTTTTATCTGTTTTAGACCTATTTGGTACTAAGACTATAGGGAAACTGTAGTAAAAGACCGTATTCAATCTCTTTGCTGTAGAACCATTGTAATTCTAAATAGTAACTAAAGAATGTAGCGCATAAACTTCGGTGTCGATTTCTCGATGTTCATTTTAATTGCCACTGGTATCGAAAATGGTTAACTTATTTCGACGGTACCGTTTTGAAAAAGTTTTAACCATTTTTTCTAAACGTATTAGCAGTGACGTTGGTCTACAAATAAAACAGCCTCTCAATTATTTTATGTAGGCTCTGAAGTTAAAGCTAAAAAGGTGTTTCAAGGCGGTTTATGGTATTCAGACCCTCACGCTTCTCCAAACATTTGGTACGGATAAAGCAATGTTTAAATTCCGCAACAGAAAATTCAGCACCTCAAAAAGGAAAAAATAAGTTGGAGCGTTGGAGCATTGAATTTCGTGGCGATAATTCTCTTTGACAGCTTAGATTTAATAAAAAGAATTACATATCTATGTATAAGACAGTCAAAATCGTTTGTTATTTATTTAGTTTTATTTCTTTGCGTATTATTTTTCTTTTTTTAGTAACTAACATATCTTTGTTAACAAATAAACTTGTTTTTAAATAGCCAGAAAAAAAAACATGCCCTCACAAATTTGTGTTTATATTATTTTTACACTTATATTACCATTCATCATAGTGCTGAAATGAGCTTGACATTTTATACATTGCCTGGAAACCTGTAATTAGTTCATTTATTTCAATAACAAAACAAAATATAATCATTAACTGTATGAACTAATTAAAAGGAAATGCTATGTATACTTATCCTGGAAACTGTATACAATATCTGGATTTCAAACATATCCCGTATTTACATAGTATGTGATCTATAATGGTTATGTTACGATTTTGAGTATGGAATAGATTTATTAACAGAAAAATATACATGTTGAATCTTAAATTAAATTTATCTTATAATTTTAATAATTTTGAATTAAGAATATTAATATATATGCCGACTGATGGCAACTAAAAAGTGTTAAATTTGTCGGATTGTCACGATTGTCATCGTTATCAAATAGGGCAAAGCAAGTCATTGCAATGCACTTATCGAATCTCAAGACACATTGTGGCTCGTGCCGCTCCCTTCAGCTCTCGGCGTGCTCATCAAAGCATGCAGAAAACAAAGCAACGGATATATTTCTCCAGACTACGACAAGAAAGCCCGCTGGACAGTTTTCTATACCAAAATAATCTTACCTTATATTTGTACAACAACACTGCACGCTTGTAAAAATGTAAATATAAACATTTTCCACGCATATTTCAAGTACCGTAAGTTATTCAAAGGAATAAAAAAATGTAGGTTAATACGGCGATAAAAGTGACAAACTTTTACTCCTTACTTTTTGTGACGTCACAAAGTCATAGAGTGGAAATTACTCTCTTTCAACTCACCAAGTAAGTATCTCAAGTATACAGCCAATCTCTTGACAATCGTGAACGCCAATATTTTGCTCTGGAGGCATGTGGAAGGTTAATCCGGATAAATTGACAGCGGGACACCCGCGTGTCCACCTCTAACGCTGTCCCAATCGGTTTGCTAAATATGTGTGATAAATTGCCTTCCCGAGGACCCACAGATCACATGTAAAGTCCCTTCTTTTGTTGCCACCATCATAAAATCACAATACATCCATCACTGTCAGATTGTTGTTGGTCACATCATGATAACACTTTTATTGGACCGATCTGTTGGCAGGATGACAATACTTTTTATTTGATGTATGTGGTATGCAAAATTATGTTTAAAAATTCTTTAAATAATCTTCAGTTTTGAATAAATTATTTAAATTGTATGATTGTAATATAATAATACTATCAGTGAATTATTATATACAATACTAGCTTACGTCTGCGACTCGATCGCGTGGTCGTAAATATAAATTACTGAGTTTTAAAATATAATATCCATCAATTTTCTTTAAGATCTAGTTATTTTCGGAACCTATAAGGTTTTTATTAAAACTGACGTGAGTTTGTTACATTATTCAAATTATGAAATACGGGTGTTACTCACGTAATGTTGGTCAATTTAGTCGACCGCGGTTTCGCCTATACGTCTAGGCATTATCAAGAGAGTGCGATACGTCGCGCCTGAGTCACAGCCAGTCTTGCACTGTGCAACGTGAGTAACACCCGTATTTCATAATTTGAATAAACTATAAGGTGCAGAAAAAAGGAAAATAGTCAGTTAATAAAAGCACCGTACCGTCTTTTTTTATATGTGAACTGAAGCGGCGCCAATAATTCTAGTAATGATGGGTACTTACAGAACCTCCTCCGCTTTTTTCGTCGGATAAAAATAGATAAGTACAAAATTATACTAAAGTAACAACCCGATTACGTTTGTACTGAATAAATACTATTGATTGTTTCTATTTCATTTAAGCTTTAAGAGGGTTCTTTAAGGTAAAAGTAAATGTTCAATATTAGCTTTAACTATTTAATCGCTTTGTTGAATACAATTTCCGATGAAAAATAAGTCTCTACTGATAAAAACGTGGAGATACCTATATCTATCTACCTATATAATTGGATGAATGTATGAATGAAATTCAAAGCCCTAGTTAAAGCTAAAGTCTAATTGGTACTCACAGACTTTTATTATTATCAGTATCATTGCCCAAATGAAGTAGTTTTTGCGAGTACATTACATGGTTAGAATTAATCTGTAGTCTCCGTTCAAGTAAAAAATACAATACAGGAAGTTTTTAACAGAAAACCAAGGGATAATGTGATACTGTATGAAAACGTGACAGTAGATCGTTTTGCGATAAAATATAGGTACGGACGTGATCTCTCGGACGGCGAAAAATTCTTGCTGATTTAGCGTAATACATCCATCCACTTCTAAACAATATTGATTCTTAAAATTGCTTCACAGTAGATGTCAAGTTATGACAAAATATAGAAGGTTACCAAAATATATTTCCTTTTGCTTCCAATTTTATTAATACGAACGTTAGAAGCGTGGGCGTACGGCTAGACTTATTTTATGAAGGATCACAAAGCTCGTATTGTTTGAGCTAATTTTGAATTGCTTTGTAATATCAGTGTCAGTATTATTGCTTTGATATGAAACTTCTTAAATGTCACGACAAACCACAATTGAATTTAATTTCAAACCTAGATTTAACTGTTGTTTAGATAGGTTATTTCCTTTGGAAAGGACAAGTAAGTACACGATGTATGTATGTTTAAGTTATTCTAACATAAAAATAGTCAAACCTATCAGATATTCCCTCATGTCGCGTTCCGTAATCGATTTAGTAGCTTTAGAGCTTATACATTACAAACAAAGTAGTGGTATTGTACTGGAAACTTAGGCAGTTTGTACAAATTCATTAAGAGAATACATTCCACTAGTTCAAACAAAAAATATGAAATATAAGTTTTCATTTTGATAACAATTTGATGATTGAATTAAAAGCAACCAGATTGTATGGAAAAATCGTATTTTTTTTTTTAAATTGTAGAACGTTTTCTGTTACTGATTCTGAACAAACTTCTAAGTTTTCAAAACCACTATAATTTCTGCGTGTATAGTTATTTGATTTATTCGGGGTGGATGTGGCATAGTGATATTAATTATAACCACAGTTTCTAGTCATGGTCAGTGTTAATTTTCCGATCAAATTGAACATTGAAATCAACCAATTAGTTAGGAAAACGTTTTTTTCGTAAAAAATATAATTGATGAAAATGATCACTGATGACTTGAAACTGTGGTTTAAATAAATGTCGCTTATCACATTAATCCTATAACGTAAATACATTTACCCAGAAATATAGAAGTATAGATGATAAAGATTAAAATAGGTATCGTAATTAACTCGTCATCATTTAGCCTTTTGTAGTCCACTGCTGGACATAGGCCTCTCTCAATTTGCGCCACAAAACCCGGTCCTGCGCCTTCCGCATCCAGTCCCCTCCAGCGACCTATTTCAGGTCGTCAGTCCACCTGGCAGGGGGGCGTCCTACCTTACGGTTGCCGAGTCGCGGTCTCCATTCTAGGACTCGTTTGCTCCAGTGGCTGTCGGTCCTTCGGCAGACGTGACCAGCCCACTGCCACTTCAGCGAGCTTATTTTGCGAGCTATGTCAGTTACTTTGGTTCTTTGTCGGATGACCTCATTACAAATTTTATCCTTCAAAGAAACTCCGTGCATAGCTCGCTCCATAGCCCGCTGCGCGACTTTAAATTTGTGGACTAGTGCAACCGTTAATGTCCACGTCTCGGCACCGTAGGTCATAACAGGTAGGACGCACTGGTTGTAGACTTTCGTCTTCAGGCACTGCGGTAAAGGCAAAGAGAAGACTTGACGAAGTTTGCTAAATGCTGCCCAACCCAATTGGATCCTTCTATCGACTTCTCGCTCGAAGTTGTTTCTACCAAGCTTAATGACCTGCCCTAGGTAGATATATTCTTGAACAACTTCGAGCATCGATCTGTCGACAAATATTGGTCTCGGTATGACATGCTCATTAAGCATGATTTTGGTTTTATCCAAATTCATGCCGAGACCAACACGTCGTGAAACTCCATCTAGGCTGTGCAGCATCTCGCTCAGCTGTTCCAGCGACTCCGCAACTATGACGATTAACTCTTATTCACTCTTATTTAAACCTTTACAGAAATGTAACGTTATTTCTACAAATTCAGTTTTACACCTGCACTTTAACAATTTCATCAAAGCCGTGTTACTTTGAAATCCTACATTTTATCACTAAATAAAGCTAAATTCAGCCAGGTGCAACACAAAATTAAAAAAAACGAACAAAATAAATCGATGAATGGTTGGCTGAAATGTGTAGTTAGACTCTTGCAATTTAGCTACACTCTGGTTGATTTTAGCCAACCATTCAGCGTTTCCATGAACATTGCCCGATTTTGTTCTTACTGTATGACGTCAGCAAATAGAATTTGCGTTAAATTCCTTTAGCGAACTACCTATACTCATGTCAAATTAGCGTCAAATTTTCAACAGATATTTAGAGGAATAAGAGTGAGGCCCCATTAGTGCTTTGCGTCAAAAGCTAACGCACCACGACATTACGTGCTGATAGGGTCTCATTCTTAGAATATTAACGCGGTTGATAATATCTTGAATATTCGCTTAACTTGGTTCTCAAATAATTGACATTTGAAATAGAACGTATTGGATTAAATTACAAGATGACATCATCTCAGGGGAATTAACTGAATGATTTATTCAACAGCCTACGAGATGTTCACGAAGGACGAACATCTTCAATGTGCTTAAAAACTGATGCGCTATTAAGAAGAGGACTACGTTAAAAAAATGCTTTCTTCTAGCTAGTGCTCGCTTTGATACCAACAGCATTTTTACCCATTTACAGGGCAAAGAAGATATGTTTTAGAAATATAAAACTTATTTTTTTTTCACTCATTAAAACTATCAATAACCGCTTTTTACCAGGAAATTGCCTCACGACGTAAAATTGTCCAATATTAGATAGGCTTATTGAAAACAGCCAATGAATTTCAGTTCAAAGTTTCGTCTTTATAATTAGTTGGAAAAGCCATTCCGAACCCATGACACCCCCAGAAAATCTCCCTAAGGGTGTCACGGAAACTTGGATTTGGACCCGTGACACCCACAGTCCTCAAATCTACGCAAAAAGTGTTGTATTCTATTTACTTAGTAGCCATAAATCCACAATCAAATAGTGATGGATGACTCTGCTATAAAAATGTTAAGTTGCAATAGTTACATTTAAATATTTTATTTATTATTTATTTTTTAATGCGTGACCTATATTCCTATGTTTTTCTTCTTTTCGTGTCAATGACTTATTTTATATTATATTTGACCAGGAAGTTGCGACCTCAACTGCTTTTTTTATTGCCCGCACAAGTCGTTGTTGAAACAAGTTACGGGAAGTAGTGGATAGGACATCGAAAAGGCTAGCCCTACCTTAAAATATGGCCTTTTCACATATGCCTATGGTGTCGAATGTGTTTTTAGGGAGTCAACAATAGTCCTACAAGTTTCATTTAGCACCACGTCTACTAAATTACTAAGTACCAAGATTTTACCAACCGAACAGTTTCTTCTTTGTTATAACTGTTTAAAGTGTATGTTATAATAGTGGTTATAATCAAGAACACTGCACTTATTAGCCTGGGGTTGCCACGGGGCCAAATTCATGTTCCCATCCCCCAGGGGGATCTTGCGAGGGTATGGGGCAAGCAGCAACTGATATTATTCAAGGGCCACTTTCTACTGGATCAGGAAAGGATTTAATTTTGTTGCTTTACACCCCAAAACTCCTGAAGACACTCGCTTATATTTTGAACCGAAACTTTCATAATCCTTAGATCTATTTATCGAATATAAACTATAGAATAGGCTGGGATATTTTTTTTTTTAAATCGTTTGTTAAAGTTCTATTATGATGTCATTTTAGCTTAAAGAAAATGTGTAAAATATTAAAATTTATTGTTAGTGTGACCGCGCAAGCCACTGCAAGTTTTTATGCCATGGAAGTTAAAATAAACTTCTTGGGCAAAAAATACTGGTTTGAAAATTTCAGGAAATCAAGACATATATTATGTGATCGCAACCAACTCTTTCTGTTCTTCAAGTATATCCAAAGGCATTGTTTCTACGTGTTATAAGATGATCTTGCTGACAAACATACAAAATAATATTACTAACTATATCAAGATGATTCAATAAATTTGAAATATCTTTATACATTAGTAACCCATCCTATATCTAAATCTTAAAAAAAAGAAGTATTTAATTCTTGTTAAATCCCTCCCGCAAAGCTAAATTCGCTTGTGTAAGGAGAAATTTAACGTCCGTGGTGTAATGTCCAGGATTTGAACCTACGACCTCTCGATCATTCTTATGATAAAGCCAAAGCCTTATCCATCGCGCCATGGCCGCTTTACATTATTTTATGATTCCATCGCGCTAACACGGCCTATAAATACTTGCACGACATCATGGTTTTTTGTTTCAACTCTCTCATTTTTAATCTGTTTTCTCTGACACTCAGTAGTTCTAGAGATTAGCGCGTTCAACCAAACAAACACTTCAGCTTTATTATTTTGGTATAATAATATATTGAAACTTCAATTCATCATAATGCTTAGCTAACTACGTCATAGTGCCGTGTTCCTACGTTAAAAGCTAATTAACTACTCAACTAAAATGCTTTCGGCTCTCCAAATTATGTAATGGATGACACTATATGTCAATTAAAGCTTGGGCCTGTTTACGGTACTATTAAACCGAAAATAGAACACCATCCTTATTCAATTTTATGATCCTGATGGCGTAAAAACAAAGTACCAAATAGTGCCAAATTACATTTTTATTCCCTCCAAGTCTCTCATTTCCATTTTTATGATAGTGTTTTGGTAATAGTATTATATTGCCGTCAGGATTATAGCTCTTAGTCACTGATGCTAATGTTTCAGTTTTATTGCAGGTTTTATTGACCGTTTAATGCTATATTACAACATGTCTATAGTTATATAAAACCCAGAAAGGTGTTGCAGATGTTTATAACATCCGCACTTCTATTTTGTTTCGGTCCATTGTGAAAGAGGGTAAGTCTAAGAGGTAAGGCATCACCAGCAATTTATTTTTTTCAATACCTGGTACTTTCGTACCATACTTTCGGTTACTTTTAATTTCACACAGATTAACATGTCGCTTTTATTGGATAGTATTTAATTTATTATTATTATTTTTACTACCGTTGTTAGATAATTTAATGATATATCATTCTTCATTGGCCAGTCTTTAAATCAAAAATATCGTTTAGAGGTCTATGTAGGTATTTTCGATTGTTGCAACCATAAAACATTAACATAACATAACATTGCGTGCTCTCGGAGTGATGTGTGTACAAAACCCACGCATCACCTGTTATGCTTAGGTCCCATGGGATAGAGGGTGAGCCTATCGCCATCCACCGGGCACAATTCCAACTCCGTGTTGCTATTGTGATTTGCCTGACGGAATGTTCACAAATGGGAGTCGATCTTCACGGTGAGAGACGCTACGCTAACCAATAGACTATCGAGACAGATTTCATGAATAATAAATAAACATATTAGCAATAAGAATTTTCATTGTTTTGTCTGCTAGACCTACTTTTATTCAGCATTAGCCAAACACAAAAAACGTGACTATGTTAGATAAATTCGAATAGGCTTCATTTACAATTCAACTGCTTATCCAGTTTTTTATATTTCACTGCACTGTTGCATATTTTGTTGTATTCAGGCTGTTTTTCATTTGTATTTCTTTACTATACATCAGATCAATGCGAACTAAATGCAAACCTCGAGTCCTGTTAATACGATTCTTTATTCAACTTAATGCTAATTGCACGGAGATACCTTACCTAACGCAGATTTTCATAAAATAGCATGGGGTGCATAAAAGAAGCCTCCACGAGTGACGTACACAACAATTCCGTACGTCCGGCGCACCTTAGGCAATTCGCGAGTTCTTCAAAGCGAATTGGCTAATCCTTTCACCACGATGGCAAGTCAAAATAAAATTTGACTCAGCCATCGACACGACGAAGAATTAAATAGCACTCAAACTTACTAAGTGGGCGGTAAAGTGTAGATCTAAACCTACATGTAGAATATGAATTTGTAGTAATAACGTTGCATTTATGTAGTAGGTTTATAGGTCTAAAATTATATATGATTACCTACATAAATATTTTCATTTAGGGTTATCAGCTATGTTTTGATACCTAAAGGTATTTTATCTATTGGGTAGGTATATAATATTTATTATAACATTTACATCCAACGGCTTACAGTAAAAATAATTGTGAATTAAATTTGATTACTGGTAGGTCTCGTTTGTACGAAATAATATTGTTAAAGTACCTGCCAAATATTTATAACTATAGTCTATTTTGCAAAGCTACAATATGATACGGTATTTAATATGCCAAATAAATCTGGCATCTTCTAAACATTGCGATTTTCGAAAAACATTTTCTTCCAATTTACCAATAACTCTTGACAAAAACGTCGAGAAGCCAAATTATATGCTCAAGGAGAGGAGTGACCAAAATAACTTTTTTATTACATTTGCCTCTTCGATCAATACAAATGTATTTATACATTTTAAAGGTAAATATTTTTTTAGTAAATTAAGATCGATGTCTTTACCAATCTTGCTACCTTTCATAGTCTTTGTTTTTATCTATGTCTTTGTAATCGCGATAAACAAAGCAAGTAATAGAATTGCTTTGCATAACTTGCATTGTGTAAATGGAGCTTTATTCTCACATAGATTAAACAAACCTACATAACATCACCCTGAAGATTGTGGCAGAGATGAATAACTCCTACAGTTCATATTTTATGTTTAGGTTCCATGTGAGCCTATTTATTGCCACATGGATTGAATTTGAATACAATATTAGCGCGAAGCGATCGTGTGGAAAGCCAAGATGTTAACGAGTCAATACAACATTGGGAAACAAATGCGTAGCAGTAAGGAAAGAAAATGTGTAATGTGTGCCAATTCACTTACAATGAAACGTTTCACGTATTGTCGGGATAAGGAAGTAAGAAAAATATTCTGCAAAATGGTTGCTCAACCCACTTATTTCGGGTTCATTTGCATTGTACCATAAAGTTTACTACCAATTTACTCGTATTCATTAGTAAACAGTAAAAAAATTTATGCATTTTTAGGGATAGTATAAAATCGCCGATGCTATTGATTGCTATCAGTGAAGATTTTTTTTTATATTTGTATTTTATACTTTCTTTATGAGTTGAAATTTCAACGCTGCGGCCAGCCCCTACTGTAACAAACATTGTATGAAACACGCAACGTTTTCATAACCTTTTTACTTTCTAAATCTCATAGTACTTAATTCCTTTGTAAAATGAACTTATAATATACGAGTAGATAACATGAACTGAACGTACAAAAATGCAAAAAAAAACCAAATCATTGTAGAAAAGTTACAGTAAGTAGAGGATATAAGTACGCTACGAAATAAAATTTGAAAAGCATTAGAATGTTTCTTAGCGAGCGGGACGCCGCGCCGCCGTGGCGTAGCGTATTGTAGAATTTCTGTCAATATATCATACATGTCAAATCATTTTCTGTGCAACCAGCAATTGAAAAAATATTCACGATTCCTTCAAACGGAATTGCGCACTAAAACTAGTATTGACATAAAGAGAATTAAAAGTTTTCGTGACAGTATTTGGCAGAAGTTTTTGTTGTCAGAGTCATGGGACGTGGTTCAAACTTTATATGTTTGTCACGTTTATGGAGCTTGTGTTTTTCTTTCGATTACATAAAGTAGAAAGACGGCTACAACATAATTATGTTATAGAGGTTGGAAACCAAAGACTTTGCAAGATAGGTTATTTGTGGTAACAATAAGTGTTTCCTGGTGATTATTTTTTGTGTTAGGTGAGAGTTCTTTAATATTGTTCGTGGTTCTCTATTGTTTTGCATAATTTTATTTGGCGTTATTAAACTTCGCACGTCTTCATTTGGTCGTCTAAGTGTTAAGCTTAAAGTAAATAGAAAACATCAAATATAATTAATTAATTAATAATTCTAACTTACTTATTTATAATAAACTAAAATTATAATATTCTTTAATCATCATTTTTATAGCTATAATAAATCTTATTTTTTATGTCTGATTATGTAATATGAAAGATGTACGATATTATTATAATGTCATCCATTATTGATATTTTTGGTGATCAACATAATTTTGTCTAAAAAATATTCTATCGGAAGGTTATATACGGAAATACTACTGACCAAAAATAAGAATATACCTTTACATATTTTGTTTTTAAATGGGCGGAGAAAATTAGTTAATATAGACAGGTTAATTAACTCATTTGGGAACAGTTGTTGGAGTACGGGATATTTTTTTTTAAACTTTGTTAGATACATTTTCTTTTAAATAGGTTTATTCAACATCTATCTAAAAGAAAAATGTATCTATATTTGGGTAAGTGGGTCCCTCACTGAGTTTTCTCGAACTACAAAACTTCTTAGCTAAGTAGGCGACAAGCTGGCATCTTGTCACGGTGAAGCACAACTTAAATAACTTTGCTACCATGCCAAGATGTTGAACTAACTCAAACTTGAACTTAGTTCCGGTTCGACACTAAAATTGATTTCGTACGTAATGGTATAATTTAAAGTAAGTTTTGTTAGCCTTCTTTAAAGGTTTCTCCTGACTATTATATCGCATCAAAAACATTTTCAATGGTACAAAAAGGTCAAAGTCAAAGTCTCAAGTTTGTTATTCTAGTCGTAAAAAGTTGTGAAATCGAATATAAGGTTATTTCAGTTCCTCGGACCAGTGACTTGGCAAAAAATACTAAAATTTCGACAAAAATACTAAAATTTCGACAAAAAATACTAAAATTTTGACAGGTCAGATGTTTTTCTAATTTTCTAAGCTAACCAATAACTCTCTGCAAAATTTGAGTTTATGTATCTGTTAGAATTTTGATGATCTATAGATCAGTCAGTCAGTAACAAAATTAAGGTAGCTGCAAAAAATCTTAATATACTGGCTCAATGTTATATGAAAATCTATGTAGTTGTGCAATATTAATTCTCTTGGTAACTTTGAGGCATCTAGTTCTTTTTATATCGAAGTAACGAAAATGGTTTTAACTACTTAGCGAAAGTATGGTACGGCTGTGCTAGTACCCTCGACTTGGCGGGGGCACTGCCGTGCTCCTAGATTAAATTTATGTTATTACAAATGGTTAACACTTGAGACACCTTTGATAAATAGACTGCCAGCGGAGGTAAAAAACTGGGCCATGGCAAAACAATGTTTGGGCAACACTATTCATAACTATCATTACATTACAATACATTACTTAAGAACAGGGTTGGCGTGATATTGATATCAGTCCATTAGCACCCGCCGTAACATACATACATACTATCTTTAGTATGTATGTATGTGCTTACACTACGATACATCATAGATTTTAATATGAATTCGTTAAAAGCAAAGTAGTTAAATAGAGCATGGAAAAAGTAGAAATAAAATTAAATAAATAAAATATTATGAACTATTACAACAATGTTCTTATTCTGCTAAGAATTTTCTTCTGTAAGTACAACAAAAACAAAATTTAAGTAGCTTAGATGTGAAGTTTAAATAATTAATTAAGTGTGTTTTCTTTCATCTTTTGCCAACAGTCAACGCACTTCATATTAAATAAACTATTATTTTAAAAATGTTGTTATTTTAACAAAGCTAAATTAAAGTCAAGGCTCATTCTGTGTAATTCATAATAAAAGTAATATTCTTTGTTGTTTTCACACGTTGAGTTTCTTTAAATTTTATATATTACTCAGTATATGCTCTTAATGGACGTTGGAGCTTCAGTTTTCTACATTTCGGAGATAAACATAAGCTTACAGTGCTAGCAGAAGGTATCTGAAATACTTTATTTTTAATTTCATACAGTAGCAACAGAAACAAAAATATCGAATACCCAAATAGTAATCCCCAACTTCAATCATAGCTTGTGCCAACTAATAAAATGCCCAGATATTCATTTTGTTTTATATCCAGATCGTAGCTAGCTACGTATGTGTATATCAACCTCATAGTATATCTATGAATAGTTCCATAATGTAGTATTTAATATATGTAACTGTGAACTTATTATACAGAGTTCTGACCTTTATGTCAAAGTGTTTGTTATTATTCCTATTAAAATAAGATTTTTCTTATTACCTATTATAATTAAGTAATTTGTATTCGTCCTTATAAAAATAATTTGGTTTAAAAAATGGTAATTTTATCTTTGCGTTAGGTCACAAAACAGTGTGTAGGACGCCTTACGTCCCATATTTGATGAGTTTTATGATGTGTCTTCTCTAAAGTACACATATACACAAACCGATTCTGCCTAGATACACATAAAGATGCCTTTCTACCCGAAACTGTGTACACGCGGCTACAGATCCTATGAATTGCCAGTATGAGATAGATACTCGCATAATATAGGCTTCCTGTGCAATGCGATACCAGTTTATACTGGAAATGTATAGTTTGATAGTAGCCGTCTGTATCTGGCCCTAAAATAAGTTCGAATCGTTCAAATATTGTTATGTAACGATTCACGACACGTAACAATAGTAATTCGATCATCTCCCAAACGAAATATCTAATAGTATTGCGATTTTTTATATTTTCGTAGCCGATCTAAGCATGTCGTAAAAATACGATACTTTTACGACCACCATATTCGTATAAAAAAGAATATTGCACAACACATACGCCTGCGTGACAAAACCCTTCAGAAATTTCTACGTGTATAGCTAGTACAGAAGGTGATATTCTTAATTTTGAAGGACATGGGATATGGCAGACTTATATTTATAAAACGTAGTTTTTACGACTTTGTACTAATCTTTCCCTCATTTGTATTTTTTCACTTTTTAAAGAGAGCCTTAAATATTGGAAAATAAGTATCTTTATCTTTGTTCAACGAAGACACTTTACTTATTGAAAAAAAATACTATTCACACTTTTAACCAAAATAAAACCCCACCCTAACTCAAGTTCTTATAATAGTGTACAATTAACGTGTGTCATAAATGTATATTTGTACTGTTTCTTATAATTTATATGTGAATATGTAATCTTGTGTCAGCACTGAAGACGGTGGCTTTTCTCAAAACTTTAATATGAGATACGTGCCACAGTTTCTTGAGAGCGCGATTGTAGAGGCAAATTTTGTAAGCGCTGAGGCAAACCACATTCCGAGGATAACCCATTCCACATTTGCACAGCCTAGCCTTTTTGGTATTATTCTTAACTTTGAGATAACACATTGAATTTCAAGTTGAAGCTTTGAAATTTCATATTTCGCGTGGTGATATTTAGTTTTAGGCAAAATCATGTTATTGAGTGTTTATGTTCGCTTCACCTGCAATTCTATTTGTTTTGTTAAAAAACACACCAGCATTTCTTCAAGGGTTTCTAGCCCATATAATCGACGTGACTCAAACGATTGCTTATAAATATAATTAATAATAATAAATAAATATCACACTACATACACACAATGTCATATAGTCCCAAACTAAGCAGAGCGTGTACTATGGGTACTAGAATATCATATCTGATACTAATATAAACATACTTTTCATTCGTAAATAAATACCAAAACAATTAACTACATGCACACAATGATTTGTTTTGAGTGGGAATTAAAACCCGCGACCTCGGTTTCGCAGGCAGGTGCACTATATACCCACTCCGCTATTTATTTAATAAACGCCAATTATAATCATTCTGATCCAGACATATTCGTCAATGGCAAGTGGTATACCTAATTAACTTGTAACTCGAGTGAGATGTACGCATTCATGTGTCAGTAACTCTGAAACTGTTATATTCAGTGAGTTTCTGTGTACTCCGTCGCTTCCAACTTTGACGTCATAATGTGTTTACTCCATCTATGTCGCATTGAACTTCACTTACATTATGTACGTAAGTCTGCTACGACTGCCAACTGTTTGGCCGATCAAGTTATAGTTATTAATGTATAATATTTGTTTGTTTAGTTCTTCGACAGTACCCTTTTAGCAAATGCGTCATACTGCCTTACTAGTTTGTTGTTTGAATTGTTAAGTTTCTATGGCTTTCAAATTGATAAGTGGTTGATATAATGCTTTTCATTATAGTTTAAGTTACTCCTAAAATCAATTTGTTAAAGTAACATATTTGGTAATGTTCATTGATTTATTTAAAAACTTCATATACAACAGTGTCTATTAACCTAACATAACCTTCCTTTTATATATTTTTTTATCGAACACATAACTACCATTACAGGAAATTCCAATTTGATACTATAGGACATAACAAAATTACACACAAAAATAGAATTTGAATCAGTTCTTCAATGAAAACTATAAACTGCAAAGATTGATGAAGCCCACTTTTAAAACCTCCCCTGCAATCAATTATTTTTCCTTCTCCTTTTTAACCTTTACCTAAAGACGCCCAATGTTGAGCAAAGGTCTTCTACAAGCGGTTCTTGGCCCACTAGCATCAATTTTGTCCCGGCTCATGGCCCACACTGCGTCACCATTACCATTATTCATCATCATTATTTTTTTATACCCTCATCTGTAAAATCAACAAGGTTCTTCACTCAGAATCAACGGTTTCAATCACTTTGCAGTACTTACTCATTTCGTAAAATTGTTGTAGCACGAAATTGTCGGTCGTTCTATAGATGCTTCTACAGGCCGACGAAATCTCATGTTAGTAATTCATGAGCATTAACGTAGGTACAACGCTGAACGAGCATTGTATCAGCCCGCTCTTTATAGGCTGTGAATTTCGCTAACGAAAATGTATGTCCTACGGTGTTGAATGTTAAAATTTCATGAGAAGCTACTAGCTACTAAATCGAAGCCGTGTGGATCGATCTATCTGCAGGTTAAGCAATATCAACGGCGGTCGGTCGTTGGATGGGTAACCTAAATCTTAACACAACGAGTTTTCATCCGTACAGAGGCGAGCATATTGCAGTCGTTATTAAGTCTGATAACTGGTCTAACAGAGAGTATCGTATCGCGACAACCTGAGTTGTGGAGGATATTGTGGCATGTAAAATAATGTGTAGGTGAATCCGGACTAAAATCCGAACCTAATATAACTGTTAGAAAACTTGAAAAATAAATGATAACATAAGACAACATTTACATTTTAGAATAGTTTGTTTTAAATAAAATTAAAATTTACATTGTTTTTTTATTGATCAAGATAAGAGTATAGCTGTATAGTTAAGAAAGTAGTTGAGGTTCAATAAGTTTCGATTAAAATGCACTAAGCCGCACTAAAGCGGCTGTCTATATTCATAAATTCATAATCTTATTTGCAATTTGATCATGTACCCATCAAGATAAATATACATTCCCAATATAAAATGGTCGCTCTTACACAGCAAAGTTGTTTCATCTCGGGCGGCGTGTCGTGGCTTGTGGACGAAGCGCTGTGAACACACCTCGGTAGTGGTGGGAAGAAGCTATCACCAGGCCATTGGAAGGCAATCGATCTACCATCGAGCTTCTCTCTTTTATATATATATATATATATATTCATTGTATGTAACCCAATTAATTATTTAATCAATTTTGACAAAATGGCCACGAACAAACATGCATTTTAGTGTTCTAGATATAATTTATCTATAAAAATATATAAAAACGTATTAATATTAAAGTTATGGCGCTTGGTATAGTATAAGCTCTCGCTGTGGCACACATCATGAACCTATCGAGTTAAGGCACGTTATAATGACACTGACACCTGCAACACAGTTTTTACTAGCGTGGGTGTCAGAGTTTCTATTACAAATTGTTAATCTATTATGTCAATAAATAATATTATTATTAATGTAACAATTACTATTGTGTACTAACGGGGGAAGGGAGAAGGGTCAACCGCGAAAATGAATGGAAATGTAATTTTGTATGTTTGGTTTTAAATAAAGGCAATATTATAATTTATAGTATACTAAATCGATACAGATTATTTGAATATGATACCGACTGTCTCGTTACGGGTTCAGTTGCCGGGTTCGGCAAAAGAGTTATTCGGGATTAATTCATTTCCGTATATTAATTATAAAATCCGTGTTTCTATTGAAAATTTCCTAATGGAAAAATCGATAAGCTCGCTCCTATAACTGCTTTCTTTGTATTTCTATGTTACTAAAAGTTAATATTGGCGTTTGAAAGCTTTCAAGTGCATTTGGTATGAAAACCTGAACGTGCGAGTTCCATTTGACACGCAGTTGACCGATTTTTATTATATTCTATTTTACTTTTTACCATTTTCCGAGGCTTTGTCTCTAGTTTATCAGTGCTTATTTAAAGGTATAATGTTCTTTGTCATCATCAAGTACAAAACGAAAGACACAAAGATAAAAATGTTCAAGAAATAAACCATTTCTTTTTCAGATAGGATAGTGAGTTGTAAATATAAATAACAGATTTATCACGAACTCATAAAAGATATTTCTCGGTTCGGCGAAAAAATACTCGACAGTGGATGTCTAAATATGGAAATTGGTCCTGTATTGCTATATTGTTTACATTGGCATGTTTATTGCCATTACAATGTCCAAATAATATCAGAATATCTGTGACGAAAACTTCAGATACTTCCATTAAAGGTTAGTGAACTTATAACAAAGAAGGAAAGGGCAGAGTATTTTGATTTTTCTTAATTAAAAGTTTCGTTTTTAATAAATGCCAGAAATGAATGAATGGTACACAGACAGATTTTTTTTTTTCACTATTCAAGAAAAATATAACGGTTCAAATATAAATGTCTAAAACTAAATAAGGTGTTTAATTTTGCGCTACCTCATACTTCAATAATAATTATCGTTTTCGTTAAATTTTATTGTAATCCTACTCTTTACGTTTCTTCAATTAATGAAAATTAATATTTAAAAAAAACGCCCGACATTGTCATTAAAAAATGTTTGAATCCAAAAGAAAGTCGAAAAATATATTGGGATAAGAATGATTACCAAGAAACCAGATTCTTTAGAAATTCTTGCTTATATTCTGGCATAGCATAGTCAGATTTAATAAACACAAATACCGTCTACGATAAAACATCGCTGAGAATTATTTGCCTTACAATTTTGTGTACTTATATTTAATACACCGCGAATGTTGGTATCGCTTTGTGTAATAATTTGTCATTAGGATTGTTTTGAATTTCATATACGTCATGATGTCGAACCGAATTGTAACATTTGTAGCATCAACATTTCTGTAAGCAATTATAATTGTTTTTTGATTAAATCTACGAATAAAAGGAGGAAATTAACAATTATTCAAACTCATCGGTCTAAAATTGATTTGCTTACAAAATAATACTCAACCGAATTAAAATCAAATATTTATATTCATTATATTTAATTAGGGTAACCCACAAATGAGTCTTTAGAAACCTAAAGGTTGTAATTACTTTACACAAAATTACTGAGTTCTAAATGGGTTCGTTACCAAATTCGCATTGAAATGTTATCGTGTTTACAATCATAGAAGAAATAAACTGTTCAGGTAGATTAAATGAGTTTATATATAGATTAATGATCGCTCAAAGGTAAAAATACTATGTTTTTTTTAGACAAAACGCGCCATTATCTAAATTTTTGCCTAAATATTAAAGATCGGCTGTTGGTATCCAAAACCAAGTTTAGTACAATACTTAAATATTATAGCTGTCTCGTGTAAGGTTATGCTTAAAACAAAGCTAAATATTGTAAAGATATGTTAAAATAATTATATCATATTATAAGAAAGGCTCACTTTGGTAGTCGATTAACCAATCGATAAATTATGAATAAAACATATGGTAATATATAATAAAAAATATAATTATTAAAATAATAAATATAATAAATGTTCTCCATAAATCAAAAAGTTAGACAGCGCCGTCGCAGGCACGGACTTTTTTATTAATATTCTATTTAAAAGCTTAATTATAGAGAAGGAGTGCGCCGCCGACTTACTTTTTTAATATTTTCTTTTAACACTAAGAGACGACACCAAAACCTATTTGCATCGCGACCGCGATTAGATATCACTGACTTTTTTCGTTTTTTTGTTTAAAACCTAAAATGTTAAGAGCGCTGCAGGCATTTTAAATAATATTTTCTCTAAAAACTTAGAGCGACACTGCATTACCTAAACGACGGATTACAAACACGAGACCTCACCCCTCACCCTTGACGGTCATAATACCCTCCAAATTTACCCTCTCGAAAGCTCCAATGCCCTATGGTCTAGTGGTAAGCGTATCGTAGCGAAGGTAGGTTCTCACCACTTCGATACCCGGGTCGAGCAAAAGTGTTAAATATTTGATTGTTCAACAAATATTGTCCAAACACACCGAGTTTAGCGGTACGTTGCAACGACGTAACAGTACAGTTTGTCATACAAAATTGGTCTCGTTCTGAAGTATAATGAAAATTTGCATGCTATTTGCTAACGGGCTGGAATGCTGTTTCTTTGTTTACCGTTGAGTTGTAGAATAAACACAATGGGTAATAGTTTGTAGTAGACATTAATTCCTAACTAGCCTCGCAGGTTTTGTGGACGTTATTCGTAAGATTTGACCTAGATGTGCTTACAAAGAGACATTAGTTCCCCAATATATCGAGCATATACAGGGTAGATACAACATAAATTAATTTATTGAAAGTACAGATTAATAACCGGTAGATATGAATAATGAATGACCATTAATGGAAGCTGTGGTTTAAACAAATATCGGTTCGTCGACACCGCCCTATATATCTGCCCGCCTGACTGTAAAAAAAAATGTGTCTTTGTAAAATAAATGTACAAATTGTATTTTTAAAAAACAATTTCCAAAGCTAGGGCTACAAATATTAATTTGAAATTTAAAATACTATCGATTAGTCAATAGATTTACGCTTACAAAAACAAAATTCTTAGCCCGTTTTATTACTAAATCAAGTTTAATTCATTCTAAAAGTAATAAATACAGAGGCTGCCGGTAGGTCAGTTAGTATCGTGCCAGCTATTAAATTATTAAATGCGATGTGGCTCTACGGAGAGTGCATACATTTAAATACTTAGGGCATATACTTACCGCAGACCTCAAAGACGATGAGGACATAAAACGGGAGCGAAGGGCGTTGTCTGTGAGAGCGAACATGATAGCTTCTAGGTTGGCGCGATGTACGGCAGAGGTAAAAGTGTGGTTGTTCCGAGCTTACTGTACTTCCTTTACTGTGTCCAATACTACCTTTTTATTCTTTGCCAATACAACAATGCGTTCAGGGTGCTGTTGAGGTTGCACCGTTTCTGTAGCGCGTCGGGGATGTTCGCAGACGCCCGAGTGGACGGCTTTTATACCACAATGCGCAAGCGAGGGTTGTCCTGGGTGCGCAGAGTCAGGGGCAGCAGCAACAGCATACCGAGCATGATTGCGGATAGGGTAGATTGTGTCTACGTAAGACATTGTTGTGAATTGCATGTGAAAAAAGGATGATTGACTTAAACCTAATGTTTTTATTCAAATGTTATTGTTGTTTTATTTTATTTTATTTTTATTCAATTTGACATCATTTAATTTAATTTAATTTTCAATCTGTTAATTGTTCATTTCATAATAATATGATATATTTTAATAATTTATGTGTCAATTATGTAATTAATTTTATCTACACCCATGCTATAAATCCTCTATAAACGTTCTTGAAACAGTTAGCTTATTGCCAACATTAAAACAGCCAGTGTCTTAATAACCATTATAACACCCAAACGTATATTATTATAGAAACCATAAAGAATAAAGAGATATATAATATAACGGTTTCGTTAAATCTTTCTTCTCAATGGTTTTTTTTCAGCTTTATATTTGTACAGTCAGTAACAGAAGTAGCTACACATAAACAGATTTTCAAAGTCACATAATTCTCAAAATCATGATTTTTAGGGTTCCGTAGTACCTACAAGGAACCCTTATAGTTTCGCCATGTCTGTCTGTCTGTCCACGGCATAGCGACGAAACCGTTGGTGCTAGAAAACTGAAATTTTGCATAAACATGTATGTTAACTAAACAAAGAAAGTCGTAGAGTAAAATTTTGAAAATATTTTTTTTTCAGGTAGCTCCCCTACATGTAAAGTAGGGATGTTTTTTTTTTATCGCTTACCCCATAGTGTGGGGTATTGTTAGATAGGACTTTTAAAAACGTTTAGGGGTTGCTAAGACAGTTTTTTGATTTAGGGATCCGTTTGCGAGATAATTAACTTTAAAGAGCAAATTTTTGTTCGAGTAGGGCGTCCCCCCCCCTCTAAAAGCTAAACTACTGGATCCTAAAATCTGAAAAAAATTGTGTCGGTAGTACATGTAATGAACTTTAAAGGAAAACTATAGCGGATAAGTTCACTTCATTAGTTCAAGAGGAATAGGGGTCCGAAATGTCAGATGCAGTTACTCAGAATATTTCGTTCAAAATTCTTGAAACATAAATAAACATACATAATACATATATAAAATCACGCCTTTATCCCACGGGGGTAGGCAGAGACGATGGAACGCCATGTGCTTCGCTACTTACATACTTCTTTCGCTTCCTTAACATTCATACTAAGGTAACGTGCCCAGAAAGCTGAAAAGATTTGATCTATTTTTTTAGATAAATCATATCTAAAATACTCAAATGGATTACTAAGAAACAGTTAAATAAATTGTGTCCCATCTGAGCTATCCAAGCCACATTTCAAATCCACGAATTTGAATTCGCTTGAATAGCTCAGATAGGACACAATTTGTTTAACTGTTTCTTAGTAATCCATTTGAGTATTTTAGATATGATTTATCTAAAAAAATAGATCAAATCTTTTCAGCTTTCTGGGCACGTTACCTGCGGTCGACATCGATGCGGACGTATTTTTTGACACCTGAATTTTTTAAGAGTTCTGGTTTATTTAATAATTTTATATTATGCTTTTATTCAATGTATAATTATATAGTTAGGTATTTATTTAATTAGTTTAAAATATTAAATTATAAATATGTTAGTTTTGTAAATATTTAAATAAAGATATGTATATATGGAGCAAATAAATAAAATTTTATAAAATCTTAAATTTTCATAGTTAAGCCCATAAACCGTTAGTTTTAAACACGGAGCTTGGTAGTCTCCCCTTAACATATTCGCACGAGTGACTGAATTAGAATAAAGATCCTATTGTACAGGAGACGGCAACTATAGATAATATACAACGATGATAGTGGGGAAGGTAGGTGGGTAGTTACTGTTATTTGACTAGGCCTGGGCAGCCATTTCACGAATCTAAGGCTAATGATAAATTAAATAAGGCAACATTAGACTGATCATGATTGTTTCGTTGTTTCGTAAATAAGAAAATGATTTTTTAATGGATACTATCATATTTTTTTTAAACGTGAAAACGTCTATTGAATTATTTTTTTTATAATTAAAAAAATAACTTCATATAGTAGTTGTTGGTAAGTGAAATCCATAATCCATATAGCCAGATAGTAAAAGCGTCGCTATTAATATTTTAGGACTAAAAATATGTTTCTTTTTAGGGTTCCGTAGTACCTACAAGGAACCCTTATAGTTTCGCCATGTCCGTCTGTCTGTCCACGGCATAGCGACGAAACCGTTGGTGCTAGAAAACTGAAATTTTGCATAAACATGTATGTTAACTAAACAAAGAAAGTCGTAGAGTAAAATTTGGAAAATATTTTTTTTTCAGGTAGCTCCCCTACATGTAAAGTAGGGATGTTTTTTTTTTTTTATCGCTTACCCCATAGTGTGGGGTATTGTTAGATAGGACTTTTAAAAACGTTTAGGGGTTGCTAAGACAGTTTTTTGATTTAGGGATCCGGTTGCGAGATAATTAACTTTAAAGAGCAAATTTTTGTTCGAGTAGGGCGTCCCCCCCCCCTCTAATAGCTAAACTACTGGATCCTAAAATCTGAAAAAAATTGTGTCGGTAGTACATGTAATGAACTTTAAAGGAAAACTATAGCGGATAAGTTCACTTCATTAGTTCAAGAGGAATAGGGGTCCGAAATGTCAGATGCAGTTACTCAGAATATTTCGTTCAAAATTCTTGAAACATAAATAAACATACATAATACATATATAAAATCACGCCTTTATCCCACGGGGGTAGGCAGAGACGATGGAACGCCATGTGCTTCGCTACTTACATACTTCTTTCGCTTCCTTAACATTCATACATCTCGTCATACGTGCTAGCTGGTTTCGTGTACTACAAACATTTCTTATCTGAAGGACGCTATTTATCTGGTTACTTTACCTTAATTAGTTCTAGAGTAATTGGGGTCCAAAGTGTAAAATGCAGTTACTTAGAATAATTCGTGCAAATTACAAAAACCTTTGAAAGTAATGACTTGTATGAAGATGTTACTTGTTTAATACAGATAGTAAATCCCTTTTAAGTCGAAATATGTTGTTACGACTAGCTACGGAAGCCTACTGCGCGTGGCCCGACACGCACTTGGCCGGTTTTTTTCTTAGTTGCGTAGAAGTTTAAAATTTTTAAGAGTTCATCATATTTTGTTGCTGACTGTACAATGTGGTTCATAAAGCCATTATTTTGTGTAAATACCGAAATACGAAAGCTATACTTTTATTGTATGGCTTCACTTGACATTTACGTATTTACTTTCTTATTACCGTCACGTGATTTCAGAGTCCACCCTTCAAAAGAGTAAAGGAATCCTTAAATAATCACTTTGATGTATATTTATTTGTAAAGAGTATAAGGTATTTTCTCAAGAATGAAAACATTTTTTTTGTAAAAGATGAGACCGACATAGTTATTGATACCGCTACTAAATGTTTGTACTTTCCGTTATGCTACAATTAAGAAAACGATTATAAATTTAAAATAAATGAATGTAATACAACTACTATTGTAATTTCCTATTTTTGCATTAGACATTTCTATCTTCGGACCTAAATATTAAACAGGTGACGTGTGGGTGTCATACACCCCTGCCACACTGTATATACCCTACCTAGAAGGCTAGGTAGGTAATATACATTTAATTCATGATGCCAAATTATAGGGTTATCCCTTAATCAAATGGACGTTTTTCGTCAATAAAATTGAAATTTTGTCACGGTCTTTTTACGGGTTTTATAGATTTTGAAAAAAACCTCCTTATTTTTATAAAAAGGGGGGAAATGGGGTTTTTTTTTATAGAGATTGGTACTGATTAGAGCTGCCAATAAAGAAAGAAAAAAAAATATTTCAGTAGTGTCAAGTGGCAAATAATTTCCCAATATTTGACTAAGGGTTATGTTATTGTGGTGGTTGTGTACCATTAAATCATTTGATCTTTTTTAAGGCTATCTAAAACACATTTGCACAATAGCTTTGCAATTAAATTGACTACATTAATTAGTCAAAAGATACACAATTATGATCAGATTGCCAAAGATATTCATTCCAACATACGTCTCGGCGTGAAACATTGCTTTCAAAATGTTTTGTAAATATTAGTCTGCCATATCTTATTCTCTGCTGCTGCCAAATTGTATTGAACATATCACGTTTCTCTAGTAGCTGTACCTACGCCTGAAATAGATTTTTGAAGAATTTCGACAAGCAAGCGAATTTTTCTTTGTAAACCTTCTATTTTTCGTGTACGAGTATGGTTGTCGTAAATGTCGCACTTTTACGACATGTATAGGCAGTTGGTATGCACATCTTCATATGGAATTAAATGCATAAAAAAACACTTTGAAAAAAATGGTATTATTGACATTGATTCTGAATGTAGGGGTTTATTGAAATTTATATTTTTTATTCGCAGATTCACTCTTAAGCAGCATTTATATTCAGTGTACGGGTGTCATCGGCATGAATTTCAAGGTACAGGTATCGAGCTAGTCGACAGCATTACTTGCTATAACAGAATATATTTTGCGACTCTCTCTGCATAGAAATCGCGAGGTGACCTTTGAATATTTATTATAAAAAGTTTGCCGCATTGAATATGAAAGAATACAAAATTACTTGATGCAACGAACTTTAAGGCTCGATTACACAATGCAAATTTTGCAAGGCATTCTCGTGTCATCTCTGTAGCCCAAATAAAATGTAGGAAAATCGCCTGGATAAATGCATATGAACCTAGGAAGCTTATTTTTTGACCTCAAATATTTATGAGCATTCGCCATCAATTTAGTATTTCTTTGTTTTTTTTCAGGTTATTTCGGCTGGGTGTCATTTAACGAAAAAAATGTTTAGCGATGATTTGTTGCTTGTTTTATGCTCTACAATTAAATTATTTATCATGAACACCAATCGTTGATTAGTTTTCAAACGGATAAGTTCAAAATATGGGAATTGTAGACTGCATATTTTTCGGTTTTCTACTTATCCGTGATTCGTATTCAGACATTCTAGTATAAAAACTTGTTACGCATGAAACATAATATAAACCCATTTTGTTATATAATAATGTTGATTTTTAGGAACTGTGAAGTTGACGTGTGAAGTTGACAAAGATGATTTCATTTGCTGGCACTGCGTATATAACGACACGGAGCTAGTGTCTTTAGTCACTTATTAGGGTCGTTGGGTAACTGTTTTAAATTTCCTGACGGAAAGTTCACAAACAATACATTGCCAACCACTAGACCATCAAATTAACTAAACAAATGCAGCACTAATTTATTCGAGTTAATAAACCTAGTTGAAAGTATACCAAACAATTGTCAATTAAATTAATATCTAATACATTTTAAACAGAAGTTTTCTCTCAGAGTTTAGCAAGCTTGATTTGTATCCATTACTGATTACGAAACACGCAAAATGACAACTATATTTAAGCGCTTCAAAATAAAATATGTCGCCGGGTGAAATGTAAACTCTTTCACTGATAAAGTATTAATAATAAAAATATTTTTTATTTTGTAAAGCAAAATATTAATGAACATAAAAAATAAAATAAAAAGCTGTATTGTATCAGGGTATATTGTCGAATTTTGTTACTGTTTGATCGCCGAAATGTGAAAAATTATCGGATTGCACGATTATTTTCCTTGTTAAATAGGGCACTAGAAATATTACAATCGAGTATAAGCAAACAATCTTTTTGTAAACATGGCAGTTTTATCGCAACCAAGGCAATCTCAGTACTTCTATTTCCATTAGAGAAACCTAAAAATATTCCCCAGTAAGCTACAGCAGTGCAGCTATATAAAGAGCGGATTCATCAGCATTTCCATGAGATGTAGCCAGAAAACCTTGCTGCGAAGCGCACTACGTTGCTACGCCCGCCACCGTAAGATTCGACGCGACGCTGCTATTCAAATTGCAGCTGCAATTTCTTTTTAAAGTGAGCAAGAATATTATGTAGGTACTATTTGTACGGGCTCTTAGGATGCATTTATTTTATGGTTAATCTTGCAATTGGAATCTTGTGGCTTAAAAACTATTTAACACTTTTATTTGACGAAGTGTTGTGCAATTGCGAGGAATCGTGTAACCTTCCACGAAAGCGGCGATACGCGACTCCCTTCGGCCTAGATGGTGTGTTAGTCGCACCACAAACGATTTAAAACAATTTGTGTTATGGTGCGGTTTTAGCAGCTCGACCCTCAATGTTAACGACTTTAAAGATATTCTCATATTAATTAATCAATAATGCACGTAAGAATGTGAAATTTTTACTCATAAAAATTAGTTTTATCAACGATTTGTATCGAACAATATTGCATGATTGAAAGGACTAAGCATAAAAGGAAGTCAATTGTATGATACAATACAAAGAAATCCAAACAAATGGAAACAATTTTCCGCAGCATTTTTCTTCACTTCCGTACTTTGACGATGCGAGTAACATTTCTTTGTAAGTAAATTTGAATGTATTACAATTACATTTTCTTTACTTTTACGCATTTGTTCGCGGAGGTTAAGTATTTTTACACATTAACGTTTCACCTTTCTGCACGATTGCTTTGCGTATGGCTTCCGCCCGTGGCGCGTCAATAACAAATAAGTTTAAAAGTCTATAAATATTATAAAAATCCATTTAAATTCTCCCATAATATTAAATACCAGATCAATTTATTCATAATAATAAAGTCGAATAGTATATTAAGTGAATAAAACAGCAGAGTAATTAATAGTTTACATGATAATCTATATATATTATATAAAAATGAAACCCGTATTCCGTTGTCACGACATAGCATGAAAACGGCTTGACCGATTTGGCTGATTTTTTTTGTAGTTTTCTAATACTCTGTACAAGGATCTTACGAAAAAAAAAAAAAAAAAACCTTTTTATATGGAGGATATTATAGATTCCAGTTCAAATTGAATAGGTACGCATACATAAGATAGGTCAGCTATACAAAATAAAGTAGTGCATCAAAAAGACGGTATGAAGTTCGCCTGGTCAGCTAGTAAAAAAATAAAAATAAAATATAGTCTAAGTACTCGTAGATATATATGGTTATCCTGGTAAGTGGTATACAATAAGAAAATCTTTAAACTAGACTAGACTAAGGTTCAGTTACAGAGGTTCCGGATAGATCTTATCCGACTCATAAAATATAACCTGATCAAATTTAAAAGTGACACAAATTACGCTTGAAAAAAGAACACAGCTGAAACTTTCATTTATGTGTATTATATATGCTTATCCTGCCAATAAGGTTTATCTTACCTCTGCTGGTTGGGTCCTAACTTGACAAAAATCTTAGCTGGATTGGATTATGACTTACTTGTGTTTCCCATTTTCCCATTCATTCTCTCTGAATTGAATACCAAAAAAAAATTGTATTAACAGAACTGTGTATTTGCTGAAGAGTGGAAGGCATAATTGGAAAAACATCAGCAGTTTAGCTACTGCAGTTGCTTTTTCAGGCAGCTATTCAGCGGATTATCTAGATTTAACCGTTTCGTATTTTAAGCTAGACGCGGCCAAACAAGATTTTTATTAAATTCTTTTTATCTATAGAACTTAAAAATGAACAGTAAATTAAAAATATTTAAGAAAATTTTGCTCGTCAAGGCGTCTATTTTTAATACATGTTTTACATAATGATAAATAAGTCGGTAATTATTATTTTCTTAAAAAAACGTCGACTAGGATTATTTCCTGTATCGCGGAGGTGTTTACAAACATTCATCCTACACACAAAGCACACCCAGAGTTGAGACACATATTTGCGGATTACACAAATATTTGTCCCGTTTGGGGATCGAACCCACAACACCTGCGCAGTGGAGAGCGGCGAGGCGACCGCTTAAACAACTACACCAACCGTGCACTCAATCTCACGTAATCATTGAAAAGTCATCATAACAATAATTTGACCGCGACTTCTTTCGCGTGGAATTCGTTATATTAAGTAGTAGCTGTCCTCGCGCTTTACCCCCGTTAAATCTTACTGCTATGCTCCCGTGGAGTTTAGCGTAATGTAAAATATTTAAAAACATTTATTGATAGGTAAACTATCAAACACAAAAAGAATTATTAAAATCCGATCAGTCGTTCACCCGCGGTTTTGTCTGCATGGTAGGTAATCAATATTGTTGACTAACTGTTCAAAATATGTAGTTGTTGCGGGTTGGAAAATAAAAGAAAAGTAAAGGAAAATAAAGATACAAAATTGATGACTTGCGGTCATCTCAAAGGCTTTTAAATGTAAATAAGAACCCAACTAAAGCGTTTTAGCCATATCCATGGTTTTACTCAAGATTCCGTTTATAAAATTGAAAAATAATTACTGTAATCCTAATAGTTGTTCCAGAGACTTAATATAGATAATATCTAAAACTTATATTAGTGCTGGAAGTAATCACACCAAAAGTTTCTTCCAAATAAGTTAGGCGTAGAATATAGCTATTAAATTTCAATTATAAGTTTCGTCTTTATAATTAGTTATCAAAGCGGCGACCGATGTTAATCAATGGTAAAGCCTGTATACCGAATCCGAAAAGGATTTCAATTTTGTGGGTTTATTCCTAAAAAATCTTAAGACGCTGTATTTAATATTAAAATGAAGTTAGCATAATCCTTATTAAAAAGTCAAATAGTAATTATAAAAGGGAAATTTTATTCATCGCGTATAATTTGCTGAGTCTGCTAGGGGTTAGGTAAGGTTATTAGTTTAGTTTAGGTTTAAACTAGGTAAGGTTATAATGCCCGAGCTAATCATTCTGAGGACGCAGTATTTTAAGCGAAGAATAATCTAGATAAATAGATGTAAAGTTTTTAAGCTCCCCTTATAATTATAATCTATTTAAGATGTAATTATCATTTTTCTTTGCATAATGTCTGATTTTCTGAATTTATATCGTCGGAACTCAATAGTCGCCATTCAAAAAGTAGACCATCATATTTCAATGCCTCGCAAAAACAATGCATGTGCCCGTTAGTTAAAAAAACAAATAAAATAAAATACTTAGGTGTAATTATAGATGATACTCTATCTTTTAAAGAGCACATAGAAGCTTTAAATAGCAGGGGTATGCACTGATAAAATCATTAATATTTTGGAGATGGAGAAACATTTCCACTTTTTATTCAGACTATTTACCAATCTGCATATATAAAAGGCAGTATATCTAAATACAGAATGTCTCATTTATATCGGTTGGTATGTGCAAGTCTGTAATTATAAGACACACACAATGCTTAGAAATCATGACATCGATTTTAGTAAAAACAGAAACTGCATACCTAGGTTTAAGAAAACTGTACTCATCTCTGGAATTATCGTCGTCTATCTCGTGGTCGAATCGAAAAATAAAACTTGCATTATTTCTATTTGCATATCGATTGAGTTGATATGGTAGCAGTCAATCTTGCTATGAAATATCTGAAATTAATGAAATGTTGCGGCAGAATTAACAGGATTAGCATAGGCTCATAGCAAGTAAAAGCATAAAATTGGAGTTGAATAATAAATTATTAGGCTGTGTAGCAGGTGACTTTGCCACGGGAATTATGATGATCAAAAAACATGGAAGAATTTATGTGCGTAAGCACCAGAGAAGATTTTTTTTTTAAATAAGTAGGTTCCTTTCCTATACCCAAATATATTTTTTTTAGATCTGTGTATTTATATTACTTATATGCTTCTAAAATATTATTATATTTTTACTAAGTTAGATACACTGTAGTAGATAACTGTTGTAGTTTAATTTTCAATGTATCTTTTTCTTTATTAACCATAATATCGCTGTTATTTTGTTTTGTAATATTAATAAAAGTTTATGTTAATTGAAAATGTGGAAACACTGTTTAATTTCATTTCTAAATTAGTTTTAATAGAATAAAGTATAAATTATGGGTTCTCTTTGGATTACTAAATTGCCTCCGGGACGGGGATGAAAAAGATTGCCATGAAACAATAAGAAAATGTAATTAATTATAATTTTGGTCAAAGTATTAGTGAAATGTAATTACCATGCAGGTTTGATTTAATTAGGAATTCAATTCTCATTTGAAACAACTAATTAAGTTATACAATACATGCAAATAAGGTTACCACCCCAGGCCTTAGCTTATTGGCCAACTTGCTTTAAAAGCAATGTTTATTTCGTTCTGGCCAGTTGGTCGTCTGGCAGAATGAATAGATTTTCTAACAAAAGCTTCTTATACGTCATTATTAATAAAATTTGCCTAGTGTTATTAAAGTCCTAAGATTTGGTTTGTTATTATTTCAGAAATCATAGTCAGCCTTGCAAGTCAAAGTTAAATATTAATTATTTCTTAACTATTACATAGTATTTAAAAATTCTGAATGTACAATTAAAACATCATAATTATTTCTATACCATTTTATTTTGTAAGCATATCTTTTCTAAAGGTTTTTTTTCAACATCACGAACAAGAAATGATTTCAGTTCAACTCAACTCAACTCATAAATCCCTAAGCGCGGTTGAACACGTCAATAAACATTATAATAAGAGAGCAAATAAAAATAATCTAAATCTCAATTAAAATTATACTATCTACAATAATATTATAAAGAGGACAGATTATTTGGTTTGTTTGTACCCAAAAATCTTCGGATCTGCTGGACTGATCTTAATGATCATTGGTGTGAGGATAGTACAAGACTCCAGTAATAGTATAGGCTACTTTTTATCGACGAACACACGGAAGCTAGTACTATATAATATTGGATCACATTTATTATGTCATCATTTAAAACAAAATCGTAACAATATTTTAATGATCCAAATTGTAAACAAACTTTACAAAGGTATTCGGCGAAATATTCCCTTAGAACTTTGTATTATTTGTTGTTTTCCAAAGAAAAGCAAATTGATAAAAATCATAAATAACTCTCTTCTTTATATAGTTTTGCATAAAAGCAAGCTCGCTTGTCTACATGTGATGCAATTTATATGACAAGGAAATATGTATGATGCCAGAGCAGCAGTGGTTTGAAACGTGTATTTTATTTGAATATAAGTTTTACTAGCATCTAATAAATGTAAGTTAAATTAAACAATCATGTCTGTACATTGGAGATATTTAAGAAATTAATACAAGTGCAGTAAAAACAAAACGTACTTTTAGGTTTTTTTTGTCTGTCTGTCCGTCTGTCTGTATGTTCGTGCGCGCATCACGCAAAAACTACTGCTTGGAATTGGATGTGGTTTTTACAAGTGTGTGGCTGAAGAAATAACTTAAAAAAGGCATTATGTTTAATCATTATATTTATCTCAAAGGAGGTAAATTAGTGGGTGTAAGCTTATATGGGAGGTCCGTCAATTTTAAAAGAAATTGTATGAAATTCTGCACAAAGGTTCCTTCCGTGATGTCATTAAAATATACTTTATAAATATATTATTAGATATACTTTTAGAAAATATCACTCCACAATGGGTAGATTAGGGGTTGTAAGTTTGTATGTGAACTTAGTCAATTTTGCAGAGCTTTTTACACAATTCTGCACATAGACGACAAATTAACGATAATAAGATAGATTTTTTGGATATTCCACTCCTTAAGGGGTAAATTTGGGGTTGAATTTGTATGAGGGAAGATCCTCATTTTTGTAAGAAATAGCATGGAAATATCAAATTCCACCCGAACGAAGTCGCCGACAACAGGTAGTATCAAAAAAAAGATCAAAAACCGCATTTAATTTAATTTTGCCAGTAAATTAACAAACTGTTAATGGGCTGATAAATATGTGGTTAGAGTTGAATTACCAGTAGGTTTGTGGTTACATCTGTACTCAAAAGTGTTTCAGTAGTATTGTGTGGTTTTCATGCTATTCGAACAAACATAATTTATTGAAAATAATACTCTTATAATTAGGTATATAACAATATAACCATTTCCTTATACGGACAAATGTTGAAATAGTTTTTGATTACAAGTCACTCATTCATCATAGGTAATATAATCAATGATACCGTATCAGATATAAATAAATAATAGTTTAAGAAAACTAAAAAACACGCTTTTAAATTACTTCTAACTAAAAAGTGAAAAATAATTCCTAATATAAGCTGAAAAAAGCGTGGGTTGCTCGATAGACGAAAAATATGGCACCGAGCGCCCCACGCTTTTTGAAAAAGTACTTTAATAGCGTGTTTTTTTAGTTTTTAAAACTATTATTTATTTTCTACTTTTTTGTTTGGTTCATTTTATAAGAGCGTTTTTAAAAAAAAATATATTAATTATTATTATTTTTTTATTTTTTTTTTATTATTTTATCGAATTATGGCATTGTCATCGATCTTGACAGGTGTGCAAAATTTTAATGAAATCTGTCCGTATACATACAAACATACATACATACATACATACAGGTGAAGCTAATATAAGCGTGTTAAAAATCGGTATACGGTATGCGAGATTTAAACCTTGCGAAGAAAACCTTTCAGCGCTTGTTGAATACTTCAAGCAGTCTTACAAATCTGACGGCATTATAAAAAAATCTTGTGTGGTCATTGTCGGTCTAAAACAAAAAAAAAGTCAACCTTTTTTGTTTAAGGTCACTTTTTTTCTTACTTTGGCTCAATAAATGTTATTAAGTTCTCTACTTTCAATAATATAATTCAATAAAATAATACATGGTTATCAGTATTTTCAGGGATTGTATAATGAAATATTATTTAACTAAATAACTTTCTTTTTTTGTTGAGTCCTGTCATTGTTATTGAAACGGCCAACATTTATGTAATCCGTAGTCTGGTCGGCGCGGCGGCGGCGTCCTTACGGTTCAAATAAATTCAGGCTGCCAACAACAAGAAAACGTCGTTAATAAAAGCCTGAACGGCAATGACATCACTCAACCCACCATTGTCTGGCATAAAATGTATTATTTATTGTATACCATATGTAGATTAAGCATTTCATAAAAACGGCTTGGCAGATCATACATATTTATTATCTGAACGTGCTGGTATCCGGAGGCAGTATCACCACCATTACAAAAATACGGGCACGACCGTACTGCCGGCGTGCGTGGCGGCGGGCTGGTGGTGAGCGGTCACATTATGAAACGCCGACAAAACGTGCTGTCTGTTACACAACAAAGTGGTCAGTCAATATGACAGCGCGTTCTGTCCGCCAGACCACTGAATCCTCCAGAAAACTGTACCGGTTTGAAAGAGAAAAGAAAATACCATTTATTTACCCATTTTATAAGATTTCCTAAAAAATAGTAATTGTATTCTATTATTACCATATTGCCAATTAGGTAAGGTTATTTAAAAAGGTAAATAAACTTGACTAAGCTGAATCAATAATATGCAGTTATAAAATAAAAAAATCAACGTGTTGTACTATAAGAAACTTAAAACCAACACTGTATTCAATTGGCTTAAACTAGTATTACAACTAGCGACAGCAGTAAACAATAAAATAAAAATGTCAATCTGGTAACCAAGTACAATTGCAGTACCAATTTGTGTTTCTGAGAATAAGATCTACGTTGGCGAGACGTTGGCACACAAAAAGGATTTTTGTCTACTCCAGCCATTCCCAAAGTGTGTTCCATGTTCAAATATTTTGCTTATCAAAACGGTCACCAAAAAATGTAGGGACAGCTGGTCTATTTGATTAACATGTTCGTTATCAAATAATATTCGCACCATTTGTATTGACGGAAACTCCAATCAAATCTGTTTTGAATAATCAGATAAGTTTGAATTTCAATGGATTTCCATAGATTAACGAGTTAGGAATACATAATTTATTAGTTCTCTGTTGGTATTGATAACTATTGAACTTCGTTAGTTAATTAAAGTACCTACTCTTATCTAATTTACTTGTCGAGTTTAACCATCATCCGTAGTAACGTATCAACTATCTCATTGTACAAATGTTTCGAGTAACAAAATTATAAAATAGTCCAAATCCCAGAATCATAGAAATCTCCTCTTCAAAAGCTATATTTATTATTTATCTTATCTACCCAAAAATATCTCGTTAGTACATAAAACCAAACTTGAGGTGCACATGTTGTCATACTTCTTCTCTTTACGTAGTACGTACACGTCGTGGTACACACACATATTTAAAAGGCACCCATTTGACAAAGAGGTGAAGGCATTTGACATAGTTTTATCGTAAAATCCCCTTAGCATGGTTTCAACCCCAGACAGACATCCCTAAACTTTAAAATAATTAGTCATGAGGTTGGAAGTGGAACCAAGTAAAGTTTCTGCTTATGGTAGGGGACGATTTCTACATCAAAATTCAAAAATTTCGCAGTACCTATACTATGACGTAACTTTATTCACAACTTTATTCTAATATCTCTTTAAACCATCACGATTCAAATTTCACATTTGGTGAAGTCCTTGTATAAAATTAAGTAAGTACAAGTGTTTTATATTCATTAAAAACCTAAAAGCTTTGTTAATTTAGACCGAATTTAGTTCTACAATTATTCCTGAAGCTAAAATTTACACAACTATTATTACCCCGAAAATAAAATACCTTTTTGTCATGGATTTTTGTTTTGTATGAAGCCTACAACAATGATGATTTGAAATTCTGTGCCATACTAGATACATGCGGAATTCCGATATCTTCATTAAATATGATCTTTTCACTAATGGACGTCAAACATCATGTTAATTGGCATAGATTACAGGTTCACTAGTTGTGAGCCCTACCTGCTTTTTACGCCGTTCCCAAAAAAAATATTAACGAAATATTTTTACACTACTCCGTGATATTAAATCGGCAGTTTGATTGGGCGTTATTTAAAAAAAAGAAAATTCTTATTATATAAAGAATTTATATTTAGGGTATTTTTATGTTAAAGAATGTGAGAGAGATTGCCAACATCATCATCTTTAAAAGTAAAAAGTAAAAAAACAATCGTGAATAAAATCGATTCCACGTGCCCTCTGGCTTTGCTCACTGTTTGGCGCGGTATCCGTGAAGTGATAATTTTTTCATAAAAAACCGAACGCTTATCTTTCTATGAAAATATTTTACCATACCGATGCCGCGCCGACCAATGAGTAAAGGACCTAAACGAGTTGATTGCTTCATCAGTAATTTACAGCTATCTTTAAAACGCTGCCTCTACCACCCTTTTTAATTATTTATTGTGTAAGATTGGAGATAGGTATGTAACAAGTAGAGGGGAAATGATACAAGGAAAGCGTAGTAGTACGTTAGACTTTAGTTAAAATTGCCACAAAGGGCTCGTTAAGGTTTTTTTAGGCCGTTTAGCATCATATTATAAAGAGTGTATTATTTGTAAAACCTAGCCTACCAATAAACGATTCAGAGAGCACTATGTTTAAAGCTACGTTGTCTAAAAGTCAAATCAGATAACTAATCCATTCAATCTATCGCCCTTATCTTTGGTTAGACTCATTATCTTAAAGATCTTACTAGAAATTTTCAGATTTCGTAAATAGTTTTAGGCTAAATCCATACCTCTATTCTAAAGACAATCTTCTTTCGCTCTTAGGGGCTTTTGGTACAATAGGCAGGTCGATGTCTTTACATGTGAAATTGGCAAATATAAGACTCAAATACGAAACTTTTATAACGTTTTTTATGTTAATTTTGTACTAGTTTCTAGCACACCGCATCGCAAATACTTGCGTTATAGGTACAACTAGATATCATTGTAACATGATTCAATCGATCTGTAAATACGGAGTTAATTCTCCGAAAATGTTGAAAAGGGCGTACATACAATGCTAACTTATTCTACCTCCTACATCGCCGCAATCCCCCAGGGGAAAGTGACCTCAGCTTACTCATTTTCTATAATAGGATCTGAAAATATTTTATTTATAGCCCAAGTATACATACCGAAACTCGAGTACTTTCTTTTTTTTTTTATTCGTGGTCCCAAAATGTTGGCAGGTACGTAAGTAAAAGTGCTTTTCACAACTTTTTAATATAAAGCTACTTACGTAAGTTAACCAAAGGTTTTTGCGGTAATATTTTAGCAAAGGTATCGCGTAATAGACCAGGGTCGATAATTTTAAAACAAAAAAAAATAATAGTAGGATGAAACCCATTAGAAAAGGAGGAGATTATTATAAAAATTAAAGGAAAAATAATTTACGGGCGATCTGAGGTCGGGAAGGGGAAGAGAGGGGGTTTTAAGGGTAAAAAACAGTTTTTCTCGATTTCCGGCAAAACTATCCTATGAAAAAAAGTCGAAAGGCAAAATTGTTGGTAATAAAAACATCTAAAACTTATGTATTAACACTTTTTTCATATAACCTCAAAATGTATGTAAAAAATTCAAAAAACCAAGTTTTTGGTTTTTATTTTTATCTTTTACAAACAATTTTTTTTTTCACGAAATTTCGTAAAAACTTACCTTTTTATGTCCCAAATACGCTGTTATTTATTTGATTAGAAATATTTATTTTTTTCACCTTATTTTGAATAAATATCGAAAAAGCACCCTAATTTTCGATCGAAAATTCACCCGTCAAAATATCAGCTTTTTAAAAAAAAATGGTATGTTTTCTGTTCGTTGAAATCTCTACTTTCCGAGGGTACGCCATCTGGTCCCGAACTAAGCAAAAAGTAAGCATAATATTACATCACTAACGCTTTGCGTCAAACGCAAATAAAATAAATATTTTACTTCAGAACTTCTCGAATACATCAACGGTCTTTGAAAATACTTCGACGATAAATCATAAGTTAGGTACCAACTGCTATTAAAATTTGAATTTCTAAAAGAAATAAGGGCCGGTTGGTGAAGCAGCTCCTTTGAGAGTATAAAGAGATCAATATTTATAAGGTGCTTAGAGAATCGTTTATATGGTGAAATGTGAATTATGGTTATTGTGAATGTTTAATCGATTTATGTAAAATACACTTTTAAATTTATTTATCTTGTTAAAACAATCTTAATTTAATTTACAAGTTTAAATATTAAATAATACTAAAACCAAAATCATACCTAACTATGTACAGCTGAAAGAGAAATATAAATAAATAAAAAAAAATGTAAAAATTTATGCGTCAAAAAAAAAAAGTAAAAGATGTGTGATGATATTTTTTAAATAATGGAATTGGCGTTGTTTTTATATCTGTTTTATTATAATATTAACGACGTGTCAAAATAATAAAATACAGCAGCTTAGCTTATGCTAAGTTAAAATGCTTTATTTGGTTATATAGAAATCCTATTTCAACCACCCCTTTAGGTAGGTAAGCTTGTCATAAAATATGTAGTTGAACGGCGAACAAAGCGTAACTTAAGTGAAGTCCTAAAATACTCCTAAGTGTTGCCATAACTCATAGCTAGTCTTAACAGATGGCTGATTTTACTTGTTTTGGGGCGAGAAAAGAAAAGGAAAAACATCGTTTAGGTATTTATGGTTTATAATGAGATGTTAACGTTTGACAATGATTAACGTGATTTTATGTGGTGTTTTGTTACCGATATTCCTTTAAAATTAAACCGTTTTATATATTCGTACATAATTTAAATGTGGTTTTAGTGAAATTTATTTCTAAACTTGCTAAAATGTTGGTCATTATCAAGCTTCTAACTCACTAAAATTTAGGTTAGAGTCTGGTGTAAACAAGGTAAGGAAGATTAAATAGATTTTATAAGTGAGTGCATTGCATCCCACTGGAAATCTAAATGATGATGAAAACGACTCTGTAGAAAGCCCACACATTAATAAGAAGAGCCGGCCTCCAGAAAATGTATGTACGAGTAATAGAAAGGAAATGTATGTAATGTGCGTATTCACTTACAAAACATTTTACGTTTTGTTGATGTGAAAGAGTTATCTGCTGAATTCCTGCCTACCGTATTGTGTTCTCTCAGTCTCGTAATGGGATATCAAATGAAAGCCGGTTTCCACTTTCATTGTTTGTAGGCTGAATCCATTCCAATGATGATTAAATATAAACGAAGATTTTAATCTCGCCAACACAGATGGCAATCGCGACACAGCCTCTTTGTCGACCCAGGGTAAGTCAAGTTAAGCATTCAGAAAATCGCTGTATATAGCAGAGAGCATGCACTGGAGTATAGTCCGACTTTTAATTAGATAATATTTTTGTGAAAAAAGTACTGTTATTGTCAATTATGTGGCATTTCAAGTCAAAGAGGGGTACAGAGCGCTTAAAGCATTTTTTGAAACACCGATTTGACAGGCAGTTAGCCTTTGGGCTCTCGCACTGCCTCAGCAGCCAGTTATTTTATAATGAAATTTTTATAGTTACCGCATGGATTGAACTCCTAGTTTTAATGAATTGAATTAAGTGTATTATTTACCATGTAATAATATCAATTGTTTTGTTAATGAACATAGTTGCATGGAGATGTGCCGCTGCTTTGAGTTAAAACAATGCCTGGTTAAGGAAAACAGATGGCATTTCTTTCTTTGAATATTTTGTTTCTACAGTGCTATCTTCATTTTCTACGGTGCTAGTGTGGAAAGCTCCGTTAAATATAAATTACTATAAAATTGGCAAGTGGTAAATAACTTCTATTAGAATTCAAATGTATTTTAAGTTGATCATTCAAAATATTATCTTCAACAGAACGTAAAAATTCAAGGGCGCAAATAATTATAAAACATGTTCTTGGCAGAAATGGATAAGTTTATAATTCATGAATATTGCTTTAAACTGGTCACGCCTTTGTTTACACAAGTATTTTCTTATTGGAAATCCGAATATAGGTAATTTGTCGAAAACATTTAACGTTAATATAATAAATATAAAAAAACGCATTTTAAATTAAACAACATACTACAAAATTAAGAGAGACTTTACTTAGTTATAACTTAAATTAACTTAGAATCGAAAAACAGCATTTAGAAAAAGTGCTTAAAGAATGTGTAAATTTCAGTCAACATAATTTTATCTCCTGACAAAGTACAATTTGAAACTTAAATGGTGTAATTATACAAACAGTGTACAGGAAGAATCCCTAATTATTTCACAAACTGTGTTCAATATTTTTCTGATTACTAACGCTTCGATAGCACACAAAACACGATCTTTTTTACGTTTGAATTTATATAACTAAGATATATAATATATATTGTGTATATGCAGTAGTAGTTCATATAGTATTTATTCTTCCAAAATATAAAATAAAATAACATTGTAGGTCCCTTCATAAAAATGAGAGCTATTAAGCCGGGTACAGACTGCTGTAACGTAACATGAAAGGTAACTTGAATGGAATATTTTATAAATGTGGACACAGCACGAGTTGGAACGAGTACGCGGCTTAACAAATACACATTATAAACAAAACACAACGGTTTTCCCAAACCTCTCGCTCTTCATGTTTACTTTACGATTGATTACAAATACGAACAGATTAGTCGTAAAAATATTATACGGTTGATTTCTTCTGGGAAATGTAATGTGAATATTAAATAGTAATGTAAAAATCACAAGAAAATTAAGTGCAGTGCATTGACACAAAAAAAGCTTAATAACGATGCTACTTCATAGAATTTGCAAAGTTTTGGTTATCTATTGTTTCGAATTATTTTATTTGGCTTAATTGAACTTTGCAAACCTTCATTTGGCATAATGATAGTTACACATAATATTAATATGCTAAAACTATTTTTGCATGTTTTTAGCATAAATACCTAACGCATTGTTAGGCATAATGTTTTTTTGGAATCTTTTTTAATAATATCCTAATTCAACAAGATACTTTTTGTATGTAAAATGAACAAGTGGCGGCTAAGGGGTTGCTCAAGTGCCACCCCCGCACTGTTACCTTTGTTTACACTATGATACCAAAATCAAATTTCTTTTGATCTTTATTAGGCTAAAAACCATTATGCCCAATAAGTATTAAACGAAAAAAACATAATGCCAAAAACACTATGAGAAACTACGCGTAACGTGTATGCTATATCTACTTAATAATGCGAAAATAAAGAAATCTCGATTTGCATATTAAAAGGCCAAGTTTTTTTGCACCATGTACACTAAATAATATTATGAACTTAATGAAATTTCAACTCATAAAATCATTGATTTTCAGATTTTAAGGTCAGGCTACACGCTCCATCTTACTTGCGTATAGAAGTTGTGCAAATTTCAAATTGCGCAAGTAAGATTAAGCGTATAGCCGGCAAAACCAGCTGTTTGCCTAAACTGTTTTCGCAAATAAAATGGAGCATGTAGCTGAACCATTACATAATAATATTTATATTATAACGCAGACTTTTACGTTTTACATAACAATACTCTCGTGTAAAGAATTTTCACAACATTTCGTATTTTCAATCAAAATATTTGTTGTTGATGACGTCATGCATCCACGTGACGTAGCCCGCGGTCCTCGTGTAGATCCCGTACTTGCCACGTTTTCCGCAACCGTCACCGAAACTTGTTATCCCCTGTAAATATAAATATTTACTGTTAGTGATAGATTATTGACAGAGTGAAATCGTTTATCGTTTCTGAAGTCCGACAAGTAAAATACGATATTGAAAATCTCTCAAACGGTTGAGAGCCAATATCTCTCAACCGTTCGAGGTGGAAAATAATGAATCAGAAAATGTCAAAGTTGGAGAGCCCACGGGAGCCTGATCATCTCTTCATCATTTTGTTAATGCTGAAAGTTTAACATTCTTGCTTTCCCGAAACATCAGCCTTATAGAGATTCCGATTGTAGTTTAATAGGATTCATGGACAGTATGGACACAATTATTACTATTAAGATTCTTTATTGCTGATACATAACATTACATTTTAAATATCAATAGACTATAACCAAAAAATTTTAGAAATTATAAGATTCAATCGTGATCCAGTGGCCTTTGTATCAGCGTGTCCTGAGCAGTTCTTGTCCATGTCGGTCTAGCTATTCGGTACTTTATGGACACAATTAATTAACTTCAAATGTTGGTTTCTACTTTTGCCCCGTCCCAGTATTACTTGAAGAATTAATCATAGCATAGTGTAATTAAAAATCTATTATTCATGAAGCTGCAAAAAACGGAGGCTTCAGGTGGAAACTTATGGAGTACTACACATTTTGATCATTGTGGCTTTAGCAGGAAGCTCTTTGAGTTTGTTTTGTGAGGCGCTAAAACTTGCAAAACTATTTCGAGTTTTATGAGATACTCAAGTGCATTTTATACAATACAAAATATTTGGAAGTGTCTCAAAATGGTCGTTCCTATCAACCGATAAAAATCAATTAATTTAACCGTGCGATATTTTTTACCAGCTATCGCATCAGTATGACATATAAGTTGTGTAAAAGTATTATAATATATACATACCTATGAAAAAGATACATTTGTTTTTACTTATTATATTTCAGGAATTTCAAATTACAAAGCAAAAGAGAGGATTTTTTACGACCTGAAAAAACAAAGCACAGTGTTTAACACTCTTTTCACATAAATAGGTTTTACATTTTTATTACGTCCCTTACCCTTACTCAACATTTTGTTGAATATTTTATCAAATATTTTACGCCATGTTAACAAAGATATTCAGTTTCAATATGATGATATTCACATTCTTTAATAAGTTAAAATTTTACTTAAAATAATATTTTTTTTAGCGTTCCCTCACTCTTTATTATTAAATACAATAAAAAATCTACTGTCGTTTATGGTGGCGACATCAAAGAGAAAAGGAATTTTTTCCAATTTTTCGTTTCTTGTTCGCTCTTCTCCATTCTAGTAGTTTCTAGTGATTCTTATCATCACAAATAATATTTCCTGACAGAAGGTTCACAAATGACACTTTGCTCGACATGGGAATCGAACTCGAGACCTCGCGGTGAGAGGCGCATACGCTAACCACTAGACGAGGCAGTATAAACAACAAAAAAGTCATCGTAGAGCAATGGGGAGCAGCTCATTAAAAAGTTCGGGACATTTTAAGTAGCCATTCTACTTAAAATGTCCCGCATAAATGCAATACAAAAATGTCGCTTATCTTCCTTTTTACCGTCGAATTATGTTTACCGCTCTCGACAACTTTCGCATTAAAATATAAAAAAGTTTTATTAACAGTTCTTAGTTAAATAGATTCTATTAATGATAATAATCTTTAGTTTATCCTTTCAATCAGGGTCAAGAGTTCAACGCAATAAAAACTTTAATATCGATTATGAATTAGTTGAGTATTAACTTCGTACTCCAAACTTAAGAGTACTGAAAAGTTTCTCTATAATAGATTTAAAATCGAGTAAATTGATTGGATAAGACTTTATAGAACATGAACTTCTGTGTATCCTGTTTATTTGTGAGATTATTTATTTAATCAGTATACCATACCATACCAGCATCATAGTAAGGTGTCGTTTATTTGCCATCGTCCTAATGGAAAAACAAGTTAATACATAATAATCATCATGGTATTCACAAGTAGGCTGTCTAGGTACTTATTTGACTTTTCATTAAATTAAGTAATAATATTGAAAGCTATTTACGACACAGTTGGTGGTTCTGCAAAGTTCCACAACCTACACATTACTTTTTAAATAAAATAACGTTACCTACCTGTAAGAAATATCGCATACTCCGATCTTTGCACAGCAATGGACCTCCCGAGTCCCCAGCACAAGAGTCCCTTCGTCCTCGACCCGCGCACACCATGTCATCTGTTATGGCGTACTGCCAGTACGATCGCCGACACACACCCTGTTGAATAGTCGACACCTGAAAATGTCATGAACATGTAGATTGTTCCAGATTTTAATAATGTTGGTAAAACAAGAAACTTAAATAATATAATTCTCATACATAAGTTATAATTTATATCTGTGATGCCTTCACGGTTTAACTTCTAAATTTAATTGTAATGGTGAAAAGTCACTTTAGTCTTAAGAAATTCGTAGACTTATTTACATTTAACGACATGCAATGAAGGTAAATGCTTTTTTAAGGATAGGTAGGATAGAAGACAAAAATAGAACGGGAAGCCTAAGCCTACATGGAACCTAGAATTTGAATACAAAACTGATAAAAGTCTATTTTTCCCTCTTGGGTCATGTATTACTGACAAAAGACACCCCTAGGAATATAAAAACATTTTTAGATAGAGCATACTCTTTAAAAGTTTATTTTACACGCATTTTCACCACGTAATAGTCTATACGTTGAATTCATTTAAAAGGTTTGGGTAAAATATTTCTAAATAGAATAAGTTCACATTTTAGTTTTAAATTTAACTTTCACTAATTTTTATTATTAAATTTTAATAAAGACGTTATTTTATTAAAGTCAAAGAAAAGATCTTTATATCAACATAAAATTTGATCTTTCAATACAATTTTCGCAGATTTTTAAATTGCTTTCCAATTAAATTGTGAAAGCGCTTTTATTTAAAAATATGCAGAGTTAATCTATTGGTCCATTCACGTTTTTAATATCTAGCGATTTAAATATTTAATATATTTCTAGATAAGAGTTTTATAACTTGTTTTTGTATAAATTGATTATGAAACAATCTTACAAAAAGACTTTTACCTCTCAACTTGGTTGGCGACAGTAATGGAAAAAGCTTCAATTGGGCCTTGAACTTCACGTATTGACTATCTATAGGCCTGCCTCTATTGACCTTATACACAAACCCGTGACTGTTATGTAATATGGTGCCTTTATATCGTCTACCTTATGGGATAATAGGGGCTATGACATCATTCATGAAGTGTATTCTACGTAAGTCTATAACTACATAAGTGACGAAGAATAACACCTAATACACGTAGTACACAATCATTTACAAATAGGAGCTTCACAACTTACGCTACGCAGTTTGGCAAACTTAACTAATTAATATTCTCCTTTATTACCTCCTCTCTTCTATTGTAATGTATTTGAGACTAAATCATAATAAATCCTTAATAAATAGGTATCAAACCCTAAGTGTGTGAACATAGAGTTTACTCATTATCAAATTAAAGAATAAAAGGTGCTCTTATTTATCTAGTCATACATAACATAGTGGTTTATTTTTATTGTGTGTAAGATTAAGAATTATAACTAATGCGTTGGAGAACTGCATAAGTTTGCATCAGCAACTTTGAAGTATTCGTATGTAGAAATTTGAATTCATGGTCAGTACTTTTCTTTTAAAAATTGCTATTCATATTCAAAGCTTGTTAAACCTTCACGTCATGTTGAACAGATGTGTATTCTATACAATCTCAAATTCAAACTCAAAATGTTTGTTCATACTTAGTTTATGTTGAGACTTGCGATTTCTGAAAAGACCGAGTTTTAAAAATTTCAGAAGTTTAACAACTTTGAGCTAAATTCAGACAGAGTGGATACACCATTACATAATTTTAGAGTTTTCACATTCTTTGAACGAAATTTAACCTAAGTAATCTCTTAAAATGACTGACACTAAATTGCAGCATATCATAGCATTCGCAACAAAGACGAGGCTGTTCTGCGGCGGACTGCACTTGTTTATTTTAAATTCAAGGCAAGTTTAATTAATTATTTTTTATTGCTATGCTGACATGATACAACTTAGTGTAGTTTTATTCGCTACATTAAAAGTTAAAAGCAGTTTTAATAGCTCAACCAGGGAGTTTTATTTTATAAATTATTCTTAGAACCATAAAACTCAGCTCAAACTTTTGTTACTTCAATACTAAAACTTTTCTCTTCATAATATTGCTGCCGTAAAAGACTCGAAATATTATTCTATGACAAAGTTTTGTATTTCATCAATATTTGCAACACAGAATCAATATTTGTTTTATTATTTTGAATATTGATAAATATTTCGCATCGGTTACTAAAAATGGCAACTAAGGTAGCTACATTAAAACTGTTGGTGGTTCAATACTGTACATTGAAGTTGTTTTACTCTAGTGAAACAATATACATATGAATAAAAAATAATACTATATGTGACCGCTTTTAACGCCAAAAGAACTTTACAAAGTCAAGTGAAACTAAGTCCATACTATGTTGTCACAAGTTAGGATATAACTTTTATCCCGAGCATAGGTAAACTTAGAAATAAATAAGGTAAATAAATTGTCTTATTCTTTAACAATTGTTGCTGTATAAAATGGCGTGTCATAAAAGGGTAAATACATAAGTACATACTAACCTGTGCTTCATGCAGTATTCTGGTGCCGTGTACATCAGTGGGCCTCTTCTTCCCCCAGCCTAATATCACACATGAAGAATGGGGAGGCAACAGCTGATGAGGCGGAGGGAGGCATGCGACGCCGTGACCCAAATCAGGTCGTGCTGGTACTGGTAACCTGTTCATGAACGAATTTTCATGGAAAATTAAATCTCTGACAGTACGTACCACTTTTAGAGATTAGATATTCGTACTAATTAAATTCAAAATTAGCTCTGTTTGCTGTTTGTCTGTCAAGCGGTTATGACTGAAATGGTGATACTATTGTAAACCTCATCTATAAAATAAGCCCATTAGAAAATTTCAAATAACAACATACCTACTAGAGAAGGCTTTTGCCAGCTTCATTTATTGACATGTCTTTGTGTGCAGTGTAAATAAAATGTGCAGGTTGATTAGCTTTTGTCAAACAAGTTACTCTACATGTCATTGTTTATTGAATAAGAAATAACACGTGGTTGGTTAGTGTGTGTTGCACTTTTACGTTAACTAAGTGCAAACACAAAATGCATCAAATCGAATTTTGTTCGACAAGAACTAGGAAAAGATTTTAGAAAGTATTTCATTACAGATTCCATTCGTAGCTGGATGGCTAAAGCGGCTGCCCGGTGTGCAGTAAGCTTGCAGGTTCAAAATCAGCCGGTCCCATATCTTTTTCAACTGTTTCTTAGTATAATTTGCTAAGCATAGCTAAATGCTATAAAAATATCAATTAGAAATTACAGATTCCATTCTGACATTGCCTGCATAGTGTGTCGATGAAAATGATCATGTTTTGCCCTATCAACTATGCCATATAAAATTTTATAAGTAAGGAGAGTGTAAGATTTTTGCATTTTCACGTAAGGTCGCTGGTTTACTTATTGTATTTTCATATAAACAATTGTTTAAATGAATTGTAAAACAAGGTTTTGGTCACTAGGATATTGCATAATGTTTTAAAGCTTTGCTATGCCTTTTTGTATCTTATATATAATTAAGGTTGAATAAATTAGGAAGCCGCCCCAGGTTCATTGCCAATTCAGTCATGGATTCGTATGCAAGCTAATCGTATAATGCTAGATTCGGAATTATTTCTCAACCCTTTTTGCCAGCGTTATAGGATATTCTGATTTATTTACTACTTTAACATAACATAACAGCACGCCTATATTACTCAGAAGGGTGTGGCAGAGGTGTACAACACTCACATTACACCTGTTATGTTTAGGTCCCATGGTATAGGGGGTGAGCTTATCGCCATCCATCGGGCACCATTCCAACTCCCGTGCTTATATTGTGAATTTCTTGACGAAAAGTTTACAAATAACACTTTGCCTGGCCCGGGAATCGAACCCGAGACTGAGGTGAGAGGCGCATACGCTAACCACTAGTCCATCGAGGCAGTCCTTTAATCACATTAATTTTAATACAGGGTGGCCCATAAGTCCTTTAAAATGTAAATTTCGAATAAAATGCATAAGACGCGCGAGAGGGGTGCGGGCGGGGCAAAAACAGAACGTTCGGTTTCTGGGAAGTCGGTCGCCATGTAGCTTTTCACCGGTTCGAACCGTGTTTTTTGTGTGCTCGAGTTTTATCGAAACAATTTTTTGGCAACCATTGCTCAGCGTAAATTTCGAGAACAACACAATCTACACAACTTTAATGACACTCCAACTGTTCAAACGATCAAGAACTGAGTTGCAAAGTTTAAAGAGACTGGTTCGTCGTTAGATAAAAAGCGGTCGGGTCGACCAAGGACAGAAGAAAACATCGACATAGTGTTCTTGAAAATCCTATCCAGTCTACTCGTAAGCGTTCCAGAATAATAAACGTATCCAGAACATCGTTACAGTCCAGAATTTTAAACGTATCCAGAACATCGTTACAGCGGATTACACATAACTTACATTAGACGTAAATCCTTCTTTAAAATCAGCTGTAACAATGTTCTGGATACGTTTAATATTCTGGAACGCTTACGAGTAGACTAGGTAGGATTTTCAAGAACAGACTGTAACACTATGTCGATGTTTTCTTCTATCCTTGGTCGACCCGACCGCTTTTTATCTAACGTCGAACCAGTCTCTTCCAACTGCTTTAAAACTTTGCAAGCCAGTTCTTGATCGTATGAACAGTTGAAGTGTCATTAAAGTTGTGTAGATTGTAATGTTCTTGAAATTAACGCCGAGCAATGGTAGCCGAAAAATTGTTTCGATAAAACTCGCGCACACAAAAAACACGGTTCGCACCGGTGAAAAGCTACATGGCAACCGACTTCCCAGAAACCGAACGTACTGTTTTTGCCCCGTCCGCGCCCCTCCCGCGCGTCTTATGCATTTTATTCGAAATTTACATTTTAAAGGACTTATGGGCCACCCTGTATAACAAATGAGCATTGTTAAATATGCCTATTAAGCGGTATAACCTAAACATAATAGCCATTCAGGATTCATTTAACGAGCCCATGACATAGTCTTGGCGACCGTAATAGATACGATGGTAGTAACAAATCGTAGTATCACTACATAGATAAAGCTGCCAGTGAACTCCACATGATGAAAAGCTTTTAATAAATTTGTACAGGCGTTGATTCAACTGTTCGATTAGGACTGCTTATTAATTAGAGTGGTTCGGAGTATGGATTACGATTAACTTAAAGCGAAGAGGGAGTCAAAGCAAACGGAAAAAACGAAATACCATAATAAGAGGTATTATTTGATGCGATTGTATAAACAGTTTGAAACTGAAAAACGTTTGAAAATAATAATAGGTTCCTGGTTAAAAGTGAATGCAGCTAGGATACTTATATAATTAATATTTTAGTATTTTATTTGTATTATTATCTTTAAGGTGCCATTTTATGTATAAAATTTGTGTGAATTTGTATATACAAACATTCTATGACAATAAATTAAGAGAGCGTCGAAGTCTTGCATTGTCTCGTGCAACGTCCATTAGCTACTTGATTCATGTATTACCGTAACATGGCGACATCGTTGACGACCGTGTCAGGGTCATAGCGGGGATGTACGACGGCTTCCGTGACCTTCATCTCCAGCTCGCCGCGGTTCCGCAGCAGCAGGTCATGCTCACCCAACCGCACGAACAAGCGCCGGCGAACGCAATGCGCCGCGGTTACTACCCATCGGAGTGAAACAAGCGTGCCGCCGCAGAATGCTTCCTGTAAATGGAATACAGATTAAGGTCTGTTTTACAAAGTCCGAGTAAAGCATTGGTTAATATTTTAACATAACGCCACGTTAATTTTTTCATATCCTGATAGCTTGCGATTCACAAACGTAATTTACGTGTCATGTTCTTACTTGAAATTGAACGAAAGTCAGCAAATGTCGCAGAAAGAAAACGTGAAATCAAAATGTTAGTAAACCTTTAATTTTCTTATCATGTAAGCTTCGGTACTTGAAGATAGTAAAACGACTTTAACTTTTACGATAGTGAAACGGACTAAGGATGTTTCTTGCACATTGTGAAGCAGTCCCTAAGCTAATTTGACAACGATTTGAACTACATGCAGCACGTAAAAGTTAGAACGAATATTCAAATCAGTATGTTGCATTTGTTTAGCTACAGAAGCTATTTTCCATTCAGTTTTGTGGTCACTTTGGTATGTTGGATTGTCTACTTAATCTGTGTCCAAGTGCCGTTGAAATTTATATAGATTTGAGTTTATCCAGATTTTATTAAAATTATTTTAATTATAACTGAGTCATGCAGAAAAACTGCTAAGTTCAAATTTAAATATGTGATGTGATTAAACTTAATATAACTTATTTGTGCAAACGGCTACACATCAACATAGATCACCATGATAAGATGGTCTCGCAGTGAATAGGATTCTCGTGCAATGCGGGACCAGCTTATACGTAATTTATCGTTTGATCGGCAGCAGAGTGGTACACTGATGCTGACTTGAAGTTGCACCGGAGGGCACCTAAAAGTTATATCTATAAAATGTTCTCATAGACGAAACATGCTCAAATGTTGGTAGTATGCGGAAACGGAAGTATAAGTTATTTTGGTAGGTTTAAAGTTCGAGTAGTAGCTAGATTTTAGATACATAGATAGATAGAGAAAACTTTATTTGCACATCAAATTTGTAACAAACATACAAAGAAATAGGTACTTAAAACTATAATGTACAAAGGGCGGCCTTATGGCTTGACGCGATCTCTTCCAGGCAACCTTAGGATGGACATAATAGAATGGATATTTGCGGTAGTTTATTGCATTGGATTTGTTGTTACTTTTTTTATTTTTTATTTTGCTCAAGGCTTGTCAAGGTTAAAGACTAAAATAAAATAAATAAATAATTAAAATACTAAATAGTACATGAAATATTAAGTGCATAGGCACTTAAATACACACTACACAATATAAAAATACATACAATACATAAATACATACTATATACAATAGATACATATACATAAAAACATATACTTAATATACACTACAAAATAAATTATTAGAGTAATAAATATTTAGTTCTAGTTTGTGGTGTCTAGATTATTATATTCTATAATGTTTAAAAATATCTCTTACCTTATAGCGATTAAGTACAGCCACCTGCCAAGGCCACTTTCCTGGCGGAGCAGGCCGGCCTCCGATGATGCGGACCATGTCCCGCATCTTGTGTCGTAACCGTGCCGAGGCGGAACCGCGGTATCGACCTAGTTTACCGCAAACTGAAGCCGCTGGAGACGATCGGGTATCTTCAGGGTGAATTGCTGGTGCCGGAGTTGCCATTGTGTTTGATTCAACTAATGTGTAACCTGCAAATATTGCTACTTTTATATTATTACGTAGACAAGGTTGAGAATCAAATCCCATCAGGTTCATTGTTTTGTCAACAGAAAATGTACTTATGACACGTTAGTAAAATAAATTTTCCGTTGACAAAAAATCTTCCTGCTTAATGAGTTTCTGTTGCCAAACAACGAAGTGCTGAAATGGAGTTAATCAAGGTATCAGTTGGCTCAAGATTTTTTCGAAAATCATTTCATAGTTAGTTATGTCCAACTACACTACACATAAAATTATGACTGTGTATAGCTATTAAATAGATGTTGTCGTGTCGTGTCATCATATCGGTTAGGTAAAGTTAACAACATATTGTATCCAGGCGACTACTTTCCAAAAGGATTCTTTCCTAAAGGCTTAGGCTTTTCGCGCTGATGTTGTTAAAAAATATATAATGCGAGATTAGTAATACATGCACAAAATAAAGAATAGTTATTTTTATTCGGCTTATTTTTATAGCAAAGTTTATAGGAGAAGTTCATTTGGTAAATAAACTTGTTGTCAATAAAAAAACATTGCCTAAAATACTGATTTGTTATAAAAGCTATGGTGCTATTAAAGTCGGATTTGTTCATGCGGGTACATATTTTTAAAAAGCTGAGTACGAAAATTTTCAGTATTAATTACAACTGTGCTATCAAGATCATCTTAACAAGAAAGGTTTAGCAAGGTTATTCGAATAAATACTGTTAGCGTAGTACCTATGTGCAAGTTCACCTGGGTCCTTTCGCCTCTGCATCTTGTGTCTGATCCAGAGGTGGCAATAGCTGCCCTCCATGTAGCAGTAGGCGGACTGTCTCACCACTTGACGACCACATATGGCTCGTCTTAGGCAGTGTCTGGGAACAGTGCATGTATCTAGTAAAGCTTTGTCTACAAATATGTGGAATTGATGTAGGTATGTGTTGTTTTAATATTATCCAATTAGTAGCAGTACCTTTTTGCCTCTTTCTACAGTAACAATTAGCTTCGAAAGCAATTTGAATATGAATAAATAAAAAGATGCAGTAACTGCTCCCGCTAGCACATTGATGCCTTTACCATAAAAAAGGATTGCTATATACCTTAAATTACATTTAGCTGCATTACGGCTTCAAAATATATCGCACTATTTCGAATAAGGTATGTCAGTTTAGAAGCTACGAGTGCATACTTTATGAAAATAAAAGACATTTACACACACAATTTCATAATACGCATTCAAGGCCGATTTCACCAAACTTCTTAAACTGCAGTTTTCTTTAACCCATATTGCGGTCTATCTCTCATTCAATGTTTGTACGGGATAGAAAGATCGAAAGCTGTAGTTTAGTGTTAATCTTAAGTTTAAGACCATGGTGAAATCAGCGGGTTGGTGTGACGCTGAGTCGTCACACTAACCCGTAGCTAATGACTACAACTACTATCAACGCTGAATACAAAATCGTTATCGCTATCTGATACAACTCATCAGCTTGCCTGATTTAATATTTGGAAAATTTAATTAGTCTTACCATAGCTGTCAGAATGATTAATGATAATTGGCTGTTTCGAATATTTTAGGTAAATGTTTAGAATATTAATTAAATACAAACGAACGTTATAAATAGGATTAGCCGAAAAGTCTATTAAAGACTTTTCGGCAAATCCTAGATGAGATCTAAACTTTAGTGTCATGTTAGATTAGGATGACTTATTGTACGTCTATAACATAATTAGCTCTAATATATCTTATTTTAATACACGTAATTAATTAGGCGACAGAGCGGTGACAGAACTTTGATTAACGCGTTCAAGGGGAGAACTGTTTTTGTAAACTGTCATACTGTGCTCCATTTTGGTTAGCCCGTAGCCTATAGTCGGAATTTTAATTCGATTCCAGATTTGACAATTTCAGTGTTGCAACGTTATGACAAGTACTAAATAGTGACGTTGCGAAATTATTCGATATGGAAATGGAATATTTCCAGATCGATTCTTCTCGTTTATAATTTTACTCTCGTAAACTAAGTATATCAGGAAATTAAATATTTCTGAACCGATAATTTAGTTTTGACGATTAATTAACGATCTGAGACTTTTCTTTTATAATTGTGTGTGAAATAATTAAAAAAATGTGATCATGAAGGATGATGGCACACACACTGATTGTTTATCGATTTTTGTGTTCATCACTACACTATTATATGTGGTATCATTATTTCACAAAATGACAGTAGCTAATGTCAAATCTGGAATCGAATTAAAATTCCGACTATAGTAGAATTAACATCGTAGCAACCTCATATTTTCCTGCATCAAAATATTTTGTAAATATAAATCCTTACCTCCAACAATAACTAACAACGTATTTAACAAAATCAAAATAATAACAAATAAAATACTCATGGCAAAATCGGATTCTAATTTATTACTGGTAATAAAAGTCAAAACTAATGTTCGTTTTATTACTATGGACATAGTTTCCAGAATGCCATGAATGAGGGCAGAGTAATTTAGCTAGGAGACATTTATTTTCTCAAAGTGACCTTTATTAAGGACGAGTAATGGGTATAGTCAATTATTCCTGACCTGTTGAAATGACATTTACCAGATGAAGCGTGAGAATCAGTATATTCGTTTAGTATGGTAGGTTCTAGATAGCTTTTGAATTTTTAGGCACTCTTAGGTATACAGGTTTTTTCATGATGTCTTCTTTCAGCATTAGCGAGCTATAATTTCTATGATAATTACACTTATATCTCCGAAAAGATGAATCTTTACGATTCATTAACAGAAGTGTGTGCAGTGGGTTCGATCCAGATACCTTCAACTTCGCAGTCTTACGGTCTCCCACTTTGCCATCACTGCTTGCAGCTCGTACTTCTCCAGCGTATTGGACTAAGGTCTAACCCTTCTCACCATTAGTATCTAGATCCCATGCCCATCAGTGGGACATGTACATAGTATTGACAGAGCTGCTCATGATTATAATAGATAGTCAGTTAATTTCTATAAATTAGATTCTGATGGATTAACTTCTAGGGTGCATAGGTTATCATAAATGGTTAATTAATGCCACCTACCTTCTTCTCACTGTAATGCATTTTCTTGAACAAGCGCTCCACGAACTCCACTGCGAGAAGCCGCGGAACCTCTTCTGTACGTCCTCAGAGTTCAGCTGACGTAACTGTGGCTGCCAAAAGTAAGATTGTTAAACTTTACATATATACATAACGTGAAATCATTCCTGTACTAGTTTCATGTGAAATATCCGACACCATGCTGCTTATGATAAATTCTAGTTAAGAAATCCATAAACCTTCTACCCAACCCGCAAAATTTTGCCAAAAATCTCACGCTGAGCTAACACTAGACACAGTCTATACAAAATTGTATTCATTCTTTGTAATATCAATGTCTACTTCACGGAGGTGTTCTTTAGTGAGATCGAAAGCATGAATTTCATTACTACCGCAAACCTGCCCACGAGCTCTGTTTATTATACAATCCGACTCTACATAAACAAATAGCATTCCAACCAGCTTAGCTAATTAAATTAACTAAATTTTGACAATTTACATAGTGGTGCAAGACTGGCTGCGACTCAGGCGTGACGTATCGACTCTGAAAATGCCTAGAAGTATTGGTGAAACCACGGTCGACTAAATAGACCAACATTACGTGAGTAACACCCGTATTTCATAATTTGAATAATGTTACAAACTCACGTCAGTTATAATTTTAAAAAAAATGTGGCCTAGAATGTTAAGAATTCCACATGAAAACATTAAAGTGTTGATAATGAAACTATTGATGTTGAAATTGTTGAATCTATGAGATGATGGGTAGAGTGTAATGTACGCTATAATGTTGTTAAAGTATTTTAAGACTAAATATTTGTATTCCGTTTTATACTTACTATAACGAAATGTGTTTCTGTTTCGGCTGCATGAGGCCTGTTGTGTCGGCGTGGGCGATCCGTTTCCCTACACCTGCAGACAAAATAATGACATGTATTACCAATATTTATGTGAACGTGTAGGTACTTTTAATTAATTGCTATCACTTTACATGGTGTGCGTCAGAATCAAATATAAAATCTTGTTAACTCCAGCAACGTCCGCGGTGTAATGGCCAAGATTCGACTTCTCGATCACAAGGCAAATGCCTAATCTATTGCGCCACGGTCACTTATTGTACTTTATTTTGCTTCCTACGTATTTTAAAAACAAAATCTCATCTTGAAGTGAGCGGCCTCACACTCTGATATCAGGTTCATTGTCATTGTATTTCTAAAAAACGAAACTCATGTGAGTAATGATTTTTTTAAAAATCATGCTTTAGGATTTTCTATTAAAGCTCTCACCTGATTATGAAATAAATACTATGCTTGACTAATACCTAAACTACTAGTTTTATGGCCCTAAGACAGGAGTTTCATTTTACTTTATAGTCTACTCTACTAGAGAGTAATTGCGTTTTATAAATAGAGATTAATAAAATGCAATGATTTTTGAATGTGCCATTTCTTATTATCACACATAATTCGCATCGATTTAATTTTATAAGCCTATTTTGCTTTATCATCTTCATCATCATATAGAATTTAGTTTCAAAAAGTAATTAAAATACTTGTCGTATTCCGAATTAGTATTAATGCTTTTTATTTATTTGCGGGCTTCATATTTACATTGAATGAAAATGAATAATTGCTTTCAATTCTAAATCGCTATTAAGACGAATATTTGTACACAAATCAGTTTCAGGCCTTGCAATTTTGTGAATCATTGCTTTAATTTGATTCGAACTTTAATGTTAAATAAGTTTTAACAAATACTGTATCTTTATTAGTATTTAGTGAAGGTGAATTTCGACGAATTATGTTTTTAGAAACATTTTTAATTTCTATGGGCAATATTAATATAAAATAATGTTTCTCTTTACTTTCTTGGTTCTTTCTTTTGCAAACATTCAACACACACACACACAAATACTCTCAAATACAAACATTGAAGCAAATTTTAGCTTTGCTAAGCATTTATAAAACAACTTTAAGGTTGAAAAAAAAATGATTCTAGTGGGGCTCAAACTTAGCGGCATCGAATTTGTCAACCAATAGCTGTCATGAATGATAAGCTCTTAATAGGTTGCTAAATTCGATTCCACTGGGACTTAATTCCATGGCCAAAGTGGATAAGGCATTGAATACAGGTATCATAATTTTTCCATCGTAATATTGCGTAAACTTATTATTTTTATAGGTATCTTCTTATCAAAAAAATATAAAACAGCTACCTTGATATTTCAATCCGAAGAGAATCACCGCATATTTGTTGTCGCAAGCAATGTCTGCGTCTCGTCCTGTGCCCGCCTTGACACTCGCTCCAAGGGCCCCACGGCGAATATAAATGCTGCTTCAAGCCTAAAAAACAAATTGTCATATTAGTTTAGAGAGAATTGTATGATATTACTGTAAGCTTTTGCTTTCAAAAAGCATTTTTTTTAATATAAAAGGCTTTCTTCGATATTTAGAAGAAAATCAAAGTAATTTATTCATTGTACGAAATAATATCTATCTGAAATCCAAGTGTTGATTTGAGTACCTACTTACTAGCTACTAAACTTTTTGTTGTTGTTATTTAATTTACAAATTTGGATATTATAATGAAACAGATAACCTCATAATAATAATGAATAGACAATGTTCATCTAAATAAATATGTTTAGCTGTGTAGCTAGCATATGAATAAAATACAATCATATATTTCTAGTAGCCCGTGTAACACTTACCTTGAATATCTTCCGTGTTATTCATCTGACCCTTTTCATCATGTGATATCACTTCGTTTTCAATCTGTAATAATAAATTCTCATGCAACATGAGGATATCGTAACAATACATAATACAGATAACAATCTCTAACGTTTGTGGATAACTAGGTCAATCCTTTTGAAAACTACGCTTTTCAATACAATTGTAGTAAAAGATTTATTTCAATTTGGTTGGACGGCTGAGCGCCAGACATTTTATGTGTGATTGTGAGTGCATTGTCAACTGCACTGTTAGTATTGAGACTAGACTCGTTTGATGTGCACTCAATGCATCGTTCAATGCGGATAATCACTTGAAAATGAATTTGTGCAATGGCTGCATCGTTCCATGCGGATAGTCATTTGGAAATTAATTTATACAATGGCGGAACCCAAAACTTTATTTCCATATATTCAATGTCATTGGTTCACTTCAATTTCCTACCAATTTAAGTAAAGAAGCGCTTGGTTTGTAATTTGTACTTACCCCTTGATTCCCCACAATGATTTCGATGGCTATGATATTAAAAATGATAGGACATAGCCACTTCATATTCTTCAGGCCTAATCGCTAGGACTCCATCAGAATTCGGCATCTATCGAATAATGAGAAACAAACAAATACAATTCCATGATAACTTTTAAACTAAATCAATGGCTAGACTTGATGTTCAATCTTATATCTTTTTCTATTCATAAATAAAATTGTAAATTTAAATACATTTATAACTGAAAAAAGAGCTAAAGCTTTAACAGTTAACTATTGTGGTACTGACTCTGCCAGGTATCCTACAGAAGCAATTAGCAGTTGAATTTCTAAAATTGAATCTGCGAAAACACGCTCATTAATAAATGCCAGGAATACGTGAACTATCTCCGCTCTGCACTACCTAACAATTTCTCATTAGAGTCAGGTTTCCTTGGCACTCCCTTGTGAACAGTGGCCTCCGTGCATCAACTGAGGCTAGTTACTTGAAGCAAGCGGTTACACTTTAATATATACACTTTGCAAGGGTATTGATAAAATATATCAGAATATAAATAAGTAACAAGTTACTTTTTTTTTACAAAATTGTGTATACTAATTAACACGTGGATTATTGACAAACTGTTAATTTGCAAATGGCTGACTTTCAATGCTTAATTTTGTGTATTAATAACACCAATTATTTTTAGGGTTCCGTAGTACCTACAAGGAACCCTTATAGTTTCGCCATGTCCGTCTGTCTGTCCAAGGCATAGCGACGAAACCTTTGGTGCTAGAAAACTGAAATTTTGCATAAACATGTATGTTAACTATATAAAGAAAGTCGTAGAATAAAATTTGGAAAAATATTTTTTTTTCGGGTAGCTCCCCTACATGTAAAGTGGGGATGTTTTTTTTTTTGTCGCCTACCCCATAGTGTGGGGTATTGTTAGATAGGACTTTTAAAAACGTTTAGGGGTTGCTAAGACAGTTTTTTGATTTAGAGATCCGTTTGCGAGATAATTAGCTTTAAAGAGCAAATTTTTGTTCGAGTAAAGCGTCCCCCCCCCCTCTAAAAGCTAAACTACTGGATCCCAAAATCTGAAAAAAATTGTGTCGGTAGTACATGTAATGAACTTTAAAGGAAAACTATAGCGGATAAGTTCACTTCATTAGTTCAAGAGGAATAGGGGTCCGAAATGTCAGATGCAGTTACTCAGAATATTTCGATCAAAATTCTTGAAACATAAATAAACATACATAATACATATATAAAATCACGCCTTTATCCCACGGGGGTAGGCGGAGACGATGGAACGCCATGTGCTTCGCTCCTTACATACTTCTTTCGCTACCTCAACATTCATACATCTCGTCATACGTGCTAGCTGGTTTCGTGTACTACAAACATTTCCTTTCTGAAGGACGCCATTTATCTGGTCCCTATATGTCTTTCGAGGATAAAATAAATAATAAAATAAATAATTTCGAGGATAACATAAATAAAATAAATTAAAAATAATCATTACATATCTAGGTCATACATAAGATCACGATTTTTATCTCAAGACGAACTACTAGAACAGGTTGAGTGAAAAATATAAATTATTTTACAAAAGGACTCGATAGATGGCGCTGTACTCGTTTTCTGAATCGCGCTATGGTTTCGTTACGAGCTATGGTATAAAAGGAAAGTTATTTTTAATACTCTTTGTACAACAGTTACTTAGAATAATTCGTGCAAATTACAAAAACCTTTGAAAGTAATGACTTGTATGAAGATGTTACTTGTTTAATACAGATAGTAAATCCCTTTTAAGTCGAAATATGTTGTTACGACTAGCTACGGAAGCCTACTGCGCGTGGCCCGACACGCACTTGGCCGGTTTTTTTATAAGGTTTATTTCCACCCACCATTCGATTTAATTGTTTTGTTGAAAAGTTCAATAAGAGAGAAAAAATATATGAAATGTATACACATTTCATATATTTTTATATTTGAGATAAATGATATACACAGTAAATATCCGATTTGACCAGTTTCTGTTAAGTATGAGATAATTTAAATTTGACATTGTATCTGTCAGAGTGACATATTTGTACTCAGTAATTTGTTTATGATATAATTATGCATATTATAGATATGCGTGAATTAAATTGTGATTTAGATGATTCAGATATTGTAATAGAACATTAATTTCACTTATGGAGATGCCACCTAGGACTAGAGTCATTCAACCATTTGATTTATTAATGTGAATAACCTGCCATTCAACGTAATTGAGTACCGGGATCATTATGAAAAATAATGGTATAGCAAATGTGTAGATATCTATTACGCTACGCATTCGCTGCAAATTTGACAAATTTTCTCGTCTCACTTTTCCATACCTCAGCTCTTCACTCGTTATTACACTGAAATCGATCGACGTTAATCGATCGTCAAACAGCGCTCTTTTTGGCTTTTTGAACGCCAAATGCATCGATCAACGTAGATCGATCTGGGTGAAATAACACAGGGTCTAATTGTTTGGACCGTAACGTTTTTGACATGATTATTAGGAAATTATAAGAGGGAAGATACGGAGATGCGGGACGGGCTAAATTGACTATCTCCTAGCAAACGGGTAATACTATTTTTTTGGCCTGGATTATCATCATGCCAGTGTACGATTTTAATTTTGAAGGAGTGGTTGAAGGTACATTTAACTTTAAAAATATTTTGGATACCATAAAAGTAACAAATTACACAACTTACCAACAAATAAAAAATACGCTTTTAAGTGTTCTTTGTATCATTGTAGTAAAATAGAACTCTATTCAAATTAATTCAAATTATGAAATACGGGTGTTACTCACGTAATGTTGGTCTATTTAGTCGACCGCGGTTTCGCCTATACGTCTAGGCATTATTAAGAGAGTGCGAATAAAAAATAATAAAAATAAAATAGAACTCCTTTTTTTACCCGCACAGTAATAGTAGTCAGTAACGTTTGTATTATAGCGCTTTTAAGGATACAATGTAGGGATAATTAGTTTGAAGATAACTATGAAATAATCACCTATAATAAAATCGTTAGCTTATGGCATGAGGGCTGGCTACGCATAATAAGAACAATTTTGAACCTATTAGTTATACGGGCGTACATTTGCATAGTCGGTAAAGAAAACTACGATACTTAAAATATTTTAAGAACCGTCTTGGTTTTCTGTTCAAAATAAAATTACTTTTTCTATTTTTTATTGGATTAAACAGCCTTTTTAGAATCTTTTATTTAGCATGCAATTTTAGTATGTATGCATGTGGGTTATAAATCTTGCAAAGCATTTTTCGACCACTTCAAGTTGCCCAAACGAGCTGAAAATTGGCATACTTGTGTTATTTTGGAGACAATGCAATAATATGACAGAAATGGTGTGATGATTCAGCCAGGAGTGTCTTACCATGAGGGAACTCCTGAACGCTTAAGAGTATAGATACGAAACTTAGCATAGTTATTCAGTTTTGGTGATAATACAATAATATGATGGGAATGGTCTGATGCTGCAGCCAGTACTGTTGAGCGAATTTATTGACGCTTAGGAGCTTAGATACGTATATTTAAATAGTAACTATTAAGTTCTTGTGGCAAAACACGAAATGCCGCACAATCGCGCTAACACATGTGAAAGTTGCGACACAAGATAAAAACCTATACTAAGAATTTAAAAATCAAATATAAATGGAAAATACTTTTAAAAACAAATACTCCTCATATCTCCTGCTGTCAAGTAACACGTTTCTATTTTGGTTATGGATTAATTTATCGGTTGATTCACCTTTTTTTCTCCTTTTAAGTACAATCAAAATGAAAGCTCGTTTTAAAAAAAATATCCAGTTGTGAATGATTCTTAACTAATTACTTTCGTGTCTAAACGGGCGCGTGTTGAATTGAAATTGATTAGGCTTGAAAGTTCGTCGTGATATCGATTATAATCGCAATAATTCAATTGAATGGTCCGTAATTAATTTCAATTATGTGATTGATGTAGTCCGAAGGCTGATATTAATTTGGTTAATCAGTAATAATAGTAACTGTTTTCCAATTTAGAACTAACAATAACGGAAGGTAAAAAATATTATACAAATGATTCTTAGCTTGACGACCGGATGGCGGAGTGGGTAGGGTACCTGCCTGTGACGCAGAGGTCGCGGGTTCGATTCCCGCTTACTACAAATCTTAATCTTAATTTGTGAGATATTTTATTTAGCTAAACGTAAGATTGAATTTTGATTTATTTTTAGATATAAAGCCTTCAATACTTGTTTTGAACGTTATTTTCAATAGCCTGTTTATTTTATAATTATATCTATTGTCATTATTGATTTTACATTTATATGTTTGCTTTAATTAACGTAACCACCCGTAACTTTGTCCATCCTCAGATAAGAAATAGCTTGTAGCGATAAGGCCACCCATAGTGCATCATAATTTTAATATGCAATTGTTGACAATTACCCTGAATATTTACAGGGTAATTGGTTTACAATAAAGATTACTCTATCTATTTATTTTTGTAATCTAGCATTCTAGCTATATATAATTTGTTGAAGTGTTTTATAAACTGATATAAGAGATTTAACTGTTAGTTATATACTAAATCAAACCTTGCTTATATTATCTCAACGAGCAGATGTGAAACATTCTTAAATTTCAATCGTAGCTATCCAATACTTTATTACGCTGATTTGATTGACTGAAACATTCCGGAATATAAATCTTTGTGTCTGAAAACGAAGTTCTGAATCACTGAATATTTAACGCTGAGATTCTAAAACTCAATTCGGTTAGTACCACTAACTAAGCTTCAAAGCTTCTTGGATCTAGAAGGCTTTCATTTTTACAGACGTTTCTTTAATGAAATGTAATGCATAATACAATTTATTTTTATATTTTTTTAGTCTGTTCGCCGATTACTTAAAAAACCGATTTAAGAAATTATTTTATTGTCTAAAAGCGTATACTTGTCATGTGGTCTCATGCTCATGAGGTCACGATCAGATGAAAAGATCCAAGAGAAATCGAGGGCAACCCTCAAATATTAAAGGTTTCTATATTGTTTTTCGTATATTACCTAAAGTTCCTCGGAAATTTGCATCAGTCTGCATTTCAGGTTGCTGAGCTGATGCTGGAAGGTACAACTCCTCGTACGGCGACTATGCTTTAAGTAAAGACACATAAAGGCCGTTTATTGTTTTACATTAAGGCCGTTTATTCTGTATTGTTATTTCAAGTTATATACAAATAACGCGAGACGTTAAATATTACTTAATTATTTTTACTATTTAGTGCATTTTTGTAATAGAAGTCGCTTTTTTTTAATTATTGTCCCTTATTTGTAATTGAAGTTGGATTTTTGTTTCGTAATTATTTTCAAGCTGTGGACAATACTATTATAACAAAAAGTCTGTCGTCGTTTTTAAACCAAAATCATTTCTGTGCAAATATTTAATCGATGATATTTGCCCTACAGACCTACAATTATTCGGTCGTGGATCATCGCTCTCGCACTCACGCCCCAATGCCCTCGATGACCCGGAACGAGTGTATGTAACTAGCTATACAGTTACAACTTGTCAATCCAAATATTCGCAATAAAATATTTTAACTTGAACAATTGGCTCTTGTTGGGGATTTACCGCTCGAAAACATTGCCCAATTGTCAGCAAAGGGTTTTGACACAATAAACTAAATGGCGTTCTGTTAATTACAAATTTTCTCCTCGAGTTTTAAATCTTCAAAAGGGAAGAACCTCGAAAATTACAGTGTGCTTAATTTATAAGCTTATATTTTGTTTCGTTATTTTTCTTCAAATTATTAAATATTTACGATTATTTTTACCTACATAATTTTTCTTTAAAATAATATATTTAATTAGTATCTAAATTAATCTAAATTACTAAAGCTTAAACGTACAAACTTTAATTAAAATCTGGGCCCTGACTATCATATTTTTCTTGCACTGCAAATAATAAGTATGTATCTACATTGTAGCATATACGTGAATTTAATGTATAATAATTATGTAGTAATGTTCATTAAGGTATAAGTAAGGCACGCGCTCCTTAGTGATATTTATTTGCCATGAAATTATATTCATTCATAAATTCAGTATAGAAACGGTGCTTGAACATAAAAATACACGTTCCTTTGAATTTTTAAAAAGATCTACTTTACCCTTAGAAATGAACTGTTTCGTTTTACGTGCTATTTGCCAACCTTTTGGCAAATTTATTAGGGTATTTCAAAGGCATAACGCCTCTATGGAGGGTAAATGTATTGTATATCAAAATGGTAAAAAAATGCATCATGTTATTGATAAAATCTTTGATAAAAAAATATATTTATTTGCAAAAAATAAATATTTTAATCCGACGAAGAATAAAAACATAAACTGTCAAATTCCACTATTACGCTTGGAAGCTAGATTACTTTTGTATTTTATTCGTAGTCAAGTTTTGACGTTTTATTTCTTTACTAAATTTGGTTTCTATTGCCCATAAATCAATTATTGAACAATTTCTATATCAATGAAATCGGGTAGTATTTAAACGCAAATCATAAAATATCCTTTTTCTATGCAATTAAATACCGAATTCCCATCAAAATTACTGATTGCACAACAAAATATTTAACTCAAAATATCACTAAACACACTACAATTTATTTTCACAGCGCACAGCAATTTTTCCTAAAGTAAAAGCTTTTTTATCAATGCACAACTAATAATCTTAATGCACATTATACATGTTAACTCTTTTTCTTTTAAATATAGCTTCTATTTTTATAATATTTACAGCAGTTTTTCTAGATCAAACAACATTTTATTAGTCACAGTCATCTTATTATTTATTAATTATCACATAATGAGAACAGCAAAAAAAATATAAAATTAGATACAAAATTGTAATTTATTGAATTATTAAAGCGGGTCTTGCTTTCGCGGGGCGTCCACGCTTCCTTTTTTGCCCAATAGGCACATTTTTAGCTTCTGCAGGTGGCGCCACGTACTGTCGTCTGTTACGATCTATGATAATAAGAAATTGGTAGGTAGTATAATATTATTTTATTTAGTGGGTAGATTCAAAAAGGGGTCGGAGTATCACAAAGATTAGCTAGCACTCGCCGGCCGCTGCCGCGGCACGCTCGCTTCGCTCGCTCGGCTCGCGCTATGTTATGGTCGCAGTTCTTTTTTTTTTTTTTTTTTTTTTTTTTTCGCGGGGAAATGCTTTTACGCATACCACCCCACCCGTGGGGGGACGGGCAGAGTGGCTATGTGGGACTCCCGTGCCTACGATGTTAAACGGCACAGAATACCCACTAAAACCCCGCGGTGTGCCCTCGTCGCCGAAAGATGGTGGTCGGCGAGCCCCGGATCGATATTATATCCACAGGGCTCGCCGCGGCGACCGTGCCCAGTTCGACCTCTGACCGGGCACCCGACTCTACTCAGTCCTACTCTCGTAGCGACGCCCCGGGCACACCCAGGGCGTCACTCCGTCGCGGAAGGCATCAGCGGGCGGCGGAAAACCCCCTCCACCGCCCGCGGCCTCGCTTAGGGCGGCATTAGGCTCGCGGCGTACGCGCGCCTTCGCCGCCCAGCTCGCCGGCGGCGGAGCGGATCAGCCAGGAGTGAGTCCTCCCTGATCCGCTCCGCCGCCTCCTTCTGCGAGATGACGTCCTCACAGAAGGATGATGGTCGCAGTTCTAACCTAACCTAACCTACTACTTTACCCATAATTGACCTATGCCATAACTATAGCTTTTATTTTTATATTATTTACTCCAGTGACGAAAAAACGCGCGAAGTTTTTCAGTTAAGTTGTTCTGCTTTTAGAAATAATGCAATGTAAAAGGATTTTTTTGTTATAATAATCATTAAATTTACCGAGCATGGCTTCTTGAAAATTAAGACAAATATGATGAACAGATTTTGTTGTACTTACTGGTTAATATGCGACTGGGATAGTTATTTTGCTATGAAATATGGTAAATTTGATGTGCAGTCAGTATTTATGCTATGCATGTAGTATTTTTGTACAAAAATAAATTTAACTGTATTGCATTATGAGGAAAAAAGGAATGTCATATTGATGTGTAATTTCGAATTATCTGCAGTTTGAGTTTTGTTAAACATTTAGTTTATCTGTAGTGAAGTAAGTTATTTGATGCAAAAAAGAATATAAATGATGAGTATGTATTGATAGGCGATTATTTATTTGATATGCAATATAATATATCCCAATGAAATCTTTTATAAACTGCAGTAGGTACGCCGACCGCATGCGGCTAACCGCATAATGCTTAGGAGCCTTATTCAAATTACTTTGTTATAAGTGTAATAAAATTAATTTGAATAGATGTTAAATTTAGCAGGCAGCTTCAAATTAAATATGAAAAATAAAACTTTTGCCAGTATCATAACCAAGATGTATGTACAAATGTGAAATGTATTAATATCTACTATACTTTCGACTGTACACGTATAATTTCATACAAAATTAATCGCTACATGTAGGAGCTTCTTTATTGCCCAACACATCATTAACATAGTACCTAACAGTACTTCAGCGACTATAAATTAAATGATAAGGAGGCATTTCCGCATTCAACAAGAAATGTATTTAGGCGGGTAAATGCTGTAATTATGCAAATTCATTACTGACTTGACAATCAAAGCAAACACACCGTTTCTCATTACTCTCTGCTTTGGTGATACAGTGATACGTTTTCGTCGGGAAATTTGAAGTTCAAAGAATCACAAAGTGCTTTTCGCTTTTTTAATGCCTTCAATATTTAAACTATCGATCGACGTAACTCAGGTTCAATGACTGCAAGAGCTAAAAATAAAATTCTTCTAATAATATCCATAGAGTTACGAAAACGGAGGAACGCAATGTTTATTCATACATAAAATATAAGTGTACAGTAATAGTACAGATAGTTTCAAAAACTAATTAATTTTATTGTTCTTTTGAAGTATTGATGACATAAGTTAAATTATGCCTTCTAAAAAGACTATAAACTAAAACAATTGCATATCGTCAGCTCCTGAATATAGTAGTATTACTCATAATATAATTGTTCCTAAGCGGTTCAGTCTATATTAATTTATGGTCCATTACATAATTGCCTATCGGGCGGCTGATCATATTTTTTTATTAATTTGAAGATAATAATATGTTCTAGCTTTGTTTAAAAAATATTATAATGGACTTAAATATTGACCATAACATAACATCACGCCTATATTACCCGAAATGGTGTGGCAGTGCAGCAGAGGTGTATTGCACCCACGTTTAAAGGCCCCATGTGATGTGGGATGAGCCTATTGCCATCCATTGGGCACATTTCCAACTCCACGTTTATATTCAGTATTAATGACATGAAAATCCCAATTACAATTACCCGACCTGGGAATGTTACTCGTGACATCTGCATAACATTCTAACTTCTGAGAAAATATTCATTTTATTGCAAACAATAACAAGTGAGATTTGATGTTAATACATGTACACTATTAAATAATCAGATTTACCAAACTAAACCTTTTACAGAAGTCTACCAAAACCACATCTCTTACGTTAAAACATTTGAAATGGCATGTCTCACTTTAAATCTAAATTTAAAAAAACCTTTGCAGAGAGATTGCAGTGCAATTTATACGTACATCGTATTCATATTTATTATCACTACATAGTATAAATCAAAGTCGCTTCCCGCTATCTGTTTGTCTGTATGTACCTATAAATGATTTATAACGAAGGTGTTTAATTATTAAACAAGCATATTATAATAGTAACCTGTCACGAAGGTTACTACTATAATATGCTTGTTTAATAATCCCATGCCAATCAGTTTTATTACACTAAAAGGTATTAAAAAAACCGGCCAAGTGCGTGTCGGGCCACGCGCAGTAGGGTTCCGTAGCTAGTCGTAACAACATATTTCGACTTTGAACGAAATATTCTGAGTAACTGCATCTGACATTTCGGACCTCGATTCCTCTTGAACTAATGAAGTGAACTTATCCGCTATAGTTTTCCTTTAAAGTTCATTACATGTACTACCGACACAATTTTTTTCAGATTTTGGGATCCAGTAGTTTAGCTTTTAGAGGGGGGGGGGGACGCTCTACTCGAACAAAAATTTGCTCTTTAAAGTTAATTATCTCGCAAACGGATCTCTAAATCAAAAAACTGTCTTAGAAACCCCTGAACGTTTTTAAAAGTCCTATCTAACAATATCCCACACTATGGGGTAGGCGACAAAAAAAAAAACATCCCTACTTTACATGTAGGGGAGCTACCCGAAAAAAAAATATTTTTCCAAATTTTATTCTACGACTTTCTTTGTATAGTTAACATACATGTTTATGCAAAATTTCAGTTTTCTAGCACCAACGGTTTCGTCGCTATGCCTCGGACAGACGGACGGACAGACGGACATGGCGAATCTATAAGGGTTCCTTGTAGGTACTACAGAACCCTAATAAAAATGTTCAAAACTTTTTAATTGGTTGATATTGCCACTTTTGGTAATAAATACACGGACTATAAATTACAATTAATGATCTGCGATGTATGAATTAACTTTATGATGCTACGTCACGTGATACTATCCAAAGTGTATATTCATTTAATTGAATGTTTTATAAACGTGATTTTTCTATGTTGTTATAAATTGCATCGTTGACCTAGTGCATATGAGAAATAGAGGACTCTTACCTGTCTCAGGTTAGAATCGTGTCGGGCAAAAATGTTATTGGGATTTTTCTATATAGGCAAATTCTCAATAACAACTCGGAGTTGGAATTGTCCTCGCTGGATGGAGATAGGCTTGTCACATCGGACCTAAAGGTGTTAACCACCTCTTCACCAACCATCTGGGAAGTATAGGAGTGAGATTATGCTATATATTGGTAATTGTTCTTAATTATAATACTGTTTGTTTCTTGTACCACAATAAATAAATAAAAAATAAAATGTTATGAACATATTTTAGCCTCATTCGTGAGTAAAAAGTAATGTTTTAGATATACACTCTGAGATATTGAATGACATTAGTGCAGCCTTCCGTTGGCTGGCATCGTTGCCAAATGCCGACTTTTGGATATATTTTTAAATTTAAGATGCAGTAGCTAGATATTCCAGAAAATGCCGCGTTGTTTCATGGAATATAAATTTTTATCATGCCTAAAATCCTACTTTCAAACAAGATTAAATAATACAGCTTTTGGCAAATAGCTTTAAAAGCGTGCTTTATTGATATTAATTTTAAAATTTATGGGTTGTTATTTTTAACTGTTTTACTAAATAAACTGGCACTTTTCAAGAACGCTAAATGCGGTATATTGCAAAATATCTAGCTTAAACTATAATGAGCACCGACTTCAAGAACTATTGTAATTTCCGCGTAATTAAATGCTATTTCTAGGTATTTTGAAGTGGTTTTTTTTATAATATTTTTTGTAGGTTAATTGTAGTCAAAGACAATGTAATAAACTAACGCAATTAGTATATTATATCAGATAGGTTAAAGTATTAGTCGAGCAGATTTGAGTCACAGAATACAGTATTTGAGTATTTTGTACCACGTCATCACGTCTCGAGAAAGTCTACTTATGTCTGCCAAAACTGTAAATAATCCGACATGGACTATTATAATCAACGAGTATTATTATTGTTTACTTTCTCCACAGTAACGGTTTATAGCGTGACTATGTTTTGATTGTTTAGGACTGAAGTACGTCAAATAGTACCTTTGAACAAATTAAATACGTAAATACAATAACAAACTAAAATAGAAAGGCTAAAAGCAAGTTCCTTACGGGATTAAGTTGTTCTGTTTCTAAACCTATACAAACGCAATGAAACCTAGCAAATAATTTTCAACTTATTGTAAAGTAAATGAAATTTTAAAATTATATTTACTTCTATGATTCAACTAATAAGAAAATTGTCGATAGTTCATAAATTTTATTATGAAAAGAAGCCAGCTTTTAAAAAACAGTAAGTTATCGTCCACTAATGCACCATGTTTATAATAGTATTACTGTGGAGTAAAATCTGTGCATTTTGATAAAATGCATTACCAGTAGGTATTGTACTTATTCATTACCTATAAGAAAAACGAATGTAAAATTACGATGAGAATGAGAATTGTACAAAGATTTTAGAGACAATGTATATTTATTTGTTTGTAAATAAATTGTCAATGCTATATCTACTTGCAGTTTCACCATTTGCGATTAAACTTAACCAGCTTATCTATTGTTTGCACCAGTTGAATGTATAACTAGACTTACGGTAGGTATATAATACTTGAATCAATACTAATTCAAAATTTGTTAATTACTAAAGTTAGTCTCCTCATATTTTTTCTCTTTAATTTTTTTTCTAACCTCTGATGTCACACTGCTGAGCAAAGGCTCCCCCATACACGACCACAATTGCCTGTTTTGGGCTCTGTCTGTCCAATTAAAAATAACAATTGAAGCCAGAACTACAAAAAACCCACCAAGTGCGTATCGGGCCATGCGAAATGTAGGGTTCCTTATTCAACCGTTGCAACACACTGACTTAAAAGGGGTATTTTTCCAGATTTGAATTCGTAACAAAATCATACAAAACGTACGTACGATATTATTCCAATTACATTTTGGTTTTGGACCACTTGATTTTACAAATTTAACTGGTTTGTTATAGTTTTCCTTTAAAGTTCGGTACATCATGTACTACTGTAGTTTAGCATTTAGTTGGTAGTACTTGAACAAAAAATTGCGGAACCCTAAAAAGGCAAGATTTGTTTAAGATTTTCCTTTCTTATTTTGATTAAATATTATTTCTTAATTTGGCTGTCCGTTACCTTTCTTTTGTTGAGTTTATTCATATTTTCTTTTTTTCAATTTATATACACCTGGAATAGAATAATTCTGTTCGACTTTTAACACATCTTGCTCTAGCCTAAAAAAGCGGTTACCTCTGTTTGGGTTTTTTCGTTTATTGTATATTTGAGTATCTCATCTATCTTTGTTCTTAGAATAGGGCAATCAGTGCTGTTGATTTCGAATTAGCGAAGTTATTACTTATTCAAATCGAAATCACGAGTACTTACTTTGCAAAAATTTAACTGGTCTTTGATGAAATATTTTTTTCGTACCTACACTTTTGATTTTAAATATTTTAGGCAACCACCGCAACCGTAACTACAACTTACCTATCACCAAATATACCACTACGATCATATTTTAGTTAGGCTATGTTCTGCACAGAAAAAAAATAATTAAAGGACAGCTCTGTAAAATTATGTCGATCTTTATTGGCTGCATCACAAGCGTCGCGTCATGTAAAAACTCGCACAAAAATTTTACTAAAATAGTTAAGAGTTCACAAGATAAATCGCCATCAAACAGCCTACTCAAATGATATGTAATCATATTATAACTATGTACATATTTGGTCAGCCTAGGCAAGATAGATAACCTGTTTTTATAATCTATGTCAGCTAATGAAGCAGACAAGAAAATCAGCAGAGCTTATAAATAAAATGTAATCTAGGTTGCATGATAAAATAGTAGTTATATGAAAATTATAAACAAAATGTAAAATAAAACGAAGTACATAGTTTAATTGAAAAAAAAAATATACTTCTTCGTAACTCAATTAGATTGAACCCTTTTTAGCCGCAAAGCGGATTATGGCTAAAACAAAGAACAATAATAAATTGTTGTTTTATTTTGTATTACTTAAGTGTTCTGTTTGCTGCTACTAACACAATATTTCGCGTAGTGTATTAGTATTATCAGTGAATTTTAGTTCTTATTACAAATAAATTCATTACAGTGACATTTAGATTTCTTTCTGTTTATCAATCTAAGTATGTAGGTCTAATTCGCTATAAAAGATATCATTAGTCGCGACAGTTACATAGTTTCGAAGCTTACCTTGCACTACTTGCACACCTGCGCATCAAAGCCGCAATTGTAGTGGCAAAACAGCCTACATCTTCCTTTCATAACGAATAGGAATTTATATTTAGAAAAAGAATTCATCAAAATTTTAGATCCAACAATAATATTAAATCATCGGAGCTCTACGTTTTTAAAACAATCATGATTTTTCATTGACGAAAATTGTTTTCTCTCTTCCTACAGCAATTTGCAATAGCCTTTAATGGGAAACCCAATCCAATCAACAAATTAAATTATTTTGATACTTTTAAAGGTAATAGAAATATTCCGTCCGATTGAAAATAAAATTAGAAACAAATTGTCAATTTGCCTTGTATAAAAATAACTTTGTTTTTTAAAGAATATTGTTATTATAAGATGTTTAACAGATTTACTTTAAGAGCGTGTATTCCTTTTCAAAATGTAACTGTCAATTTTTGTAGTGTTTTGGGAATATTTCGTAAAAACTGAATGAAAGTATGATTTTATTCAAATAACTTTTTAGAATGCAAGTTTTGAAAGAGAAATATGACAATTACATTTAATAACTAAAGCATACTTTTCTATTTTATCAGTTGAAAGAGTATTAACTGTTAAGTTGATAAATTACAAAATTATGCTGTATTTACGAATGAAATTGTTATATTTACCTTTCAAAACTTGCATTCTAAAAAGTTAGTTGAATAAAATCATACTTTCATTCAGTTTTTACGAAATATTCCCAAAACACTACAAAAATTTACAGTTACATTTTGAAAAGGAATACACGCTCCTAACAGCTTCTAGATTAAGTATAAATAAGTTAACGAGACATAATTTTAGGATAATAAATTACAATACAACAATTCTTACCTCAAAACACACGCACTTTTATACGCACAACATCGATGTTGCCAATAACACAGACAGCGGAGATTGAAGCGATCACAAGCAGAGGAACACTGTCACTGGACATGCGCGCGCGCCGCTTCCCGTCTACTCTCGACTGAACCATTTCTCTGTAACACCGTGTAAAGAGTTCAATGTTACGCTTATAGATATTTAATTAAATTAAACGACGCGCGTTCGTTGGTGCATAACAAAATGTGACAACAAAAAAAAAACAGTTCATTGGATCAGTAAATAGTGTACTAAAGATTTATTTATTTGGAATTTCTTTTTTATAGCAGTCGCTCAATCTTAATCAATATAAATTTATTATTTATAAGTTTATTGAAAAATATTTCAAAAAGTATTTTATTACGTAAATAAAATAACACTTTTCCTTTGAAAGGGCGTCAAAAATGTTAGTTTACCAAAACACAGCTTTATCTTTAAACTAAAAATACTAACAAAATATCATCTGCTAGTTACAATATCCATCTATACATTTAATAAAATTGTATATTTGTCATGTCTGTACATTGAATATATTTATGAAAAAATTGTACAAGGTGTCTTTGTAACAGTGGTAGAAGCTAAAACATTTTTTTTTTACTTGATTGACTGTTTGTCTCTCTGTCTGAATGTTCGTACACACATCAGGCAAAAACTCGTGCATGGAATTGGATGCGGTTATCAAAATTATTTAGCTAAAGGTCTAACGTAAAAACAAGTAAAAGTTTTATCTTTGTATTTTATCCCAAAGGGATTGAATTAGAGGTTTTAAGTTTATATGGGAAGTTGGTCAATTTTGAAGGAAATTGCACAAAATTCTGCACATGGGTTCCCTACACGACAAAGATAGTTTTTTTGGAGATATACTCCCCGAGGGGGTAAACTTGGGGTTAAAAGCGTAAGAGGGAAGCTCCTCAATTTTAAAGGAAATTGCATGTAAATATCAAATTCCACGCGGACGAAGTCGCGGGCAACTGCTAGTTAAGAATAAATTGGTTCAAAGCTCAAGCCAATTATTTTTCTTCTTTACCTATCAAATACCACAATAATCTCTGAAATTATAGGGCGAAATAAAAATAATGTACCTAATGTCTTTTTGACAGGAGATAGTGGTAAAATATGGGGTTGATTTCCTTAAGCGAACAATTATGGTGAGTTAATTTGAAAATAATTGCACATCGAATTTATTTTCGCATAATGGTCCCTTTGGGTACGGCAATTTAAGTCGTTGACCTCTTAATACATTCTACAAAGTTAAACCGAGTGGACCGTGTAAAGGCGTGATTGCAAATAACTATCGTTCATTATACAATTATATTAACTATCCTTACACGCAATATAATTGCTAAATAAACGCCGACAAACAAAGCTCAACAAGTTCGGTGAAACTAGTTTATAAAATAACAAAAAATAGGTTAATAAAAACAAAACAAAAGACGATAAAGATTATTCGAATATGAGATATGATAACGCGAGGGCATTGACCGCGTAATCAAATGTTTGAACAGCTTCCTCGAGATGGAACGACGTGATAACCTTTCTTTTCTTTTTCTTATTTCTTTTGCTACATTTCTTGTTGATTAAAATTACGGTTGAATTAATAGCTGCATGGTAAAGATTGAGATATTACTTATTTTTATATTTAGAAACTAGAAATAGATACACTATTAAAATGCAGATCGATGAACCATTGAGCTCACGATACATAATTTCAAACATTTGTTTTATATTTCTTAACTTCAACATCATACAACACTCACAGCCCAGAATAATAATGACTTAATTTATTATTATAACTTTCATTACATTTTATTTCATCCCTATAAAAATCCATACCTAAATTCTGATAACTGCAGGTTGTAATAAAAAAGCAAACCAATAGAGTTGCTTACTGCTGCCTTGAGATCGAAAAATTGCCACACGGGCCGGATCAACTTAATCAGGTTCTAAATAGAGGTGCAAAAAGGTTTCGTGACCTTTCTTCCTTAATAAACATCTAAGGATACCGAATAAAGGTTCATTCCTGTTTCGACCAACTGTTTTGACCCACATTCCTAAAAATTCTTGTTTTGACCTGCTTTATTTTTCCGTGCTGTTTCGACCCACCTGATAAAAAGTACTGACTGCAATGGAAACGTTGATTTTAGTAAATTGTAAAATGTTAAATAGTTTTACCTGTTGCCTAACCTCCATCATTTACTATAGACCTAATCATAACGTGTGTCCACTATTATGATTAGGACCTTTTTCTTAGCTTATTTCTATGTACAAAGTTTGGTGTGGTTTACATAATATAATAATATGTGTTATGTTAGATGATATTGAGAAATGTGAAATTGGGAAAATGAAAGTAGCATCCTTTATTAATTGTTTCAGGAAAAATGCTAACTATAGCGTTCATGGCTGTATTTTTCGTAGTCTGTCCTGAATGTAATCGAGTTCCAATCAGGGCATTCAGACTTGATTAATCTGAATGTCGTTTTATATGTCGATTGCTTTTTATCCATTAACAAAACGTATATCAACGGAATAACGTGTGTTTTATCTTCCGAACTGCCAAAGTCTCCATAAATTACTTACAGCTGCTTGAAAGGTTTAGTAACACATTTAAATGTGCCATCTGCTAAAAAAATTCTTACATTTTTTATTGACTTCCTCAAATTCTTTGTGTGCAATTGCCAATATTCTAGTGCTCTGATTTCCATAATCAAAAAATAAAAAATCTTCGTAGTCTCTGGGTATCTCCACTTCTGATGCAATGGTGAATGTAGATTAAGTAATGTTCTGTGCTTTGTGTCAGGCATTGTACAGGTATGTCTTAATGCTGGCAAAATCCGTTAATGTTTAAACTAAATGCATGCTTTTATTTTGCAGTATTACTAATCTTCTGTTGAATATATTTGGGATTGGTTTCCCCTCCGCTGATGCAGCTTCTTGTTTGCACCGATATAATTCTCGCTTAATTTCATTTTTTGCAATGCTAGGTATGCATTTGTTGTGGGGGCAAACCTTGATTATTTGCTTGCCAATATTTGTGACCACTTTTCCTTTGCATCTTCTATTAACACACCTCCATGGTACTGTGCCATTTTTGTTGTTTCGCCTCTTTGATCGCAGAATCGGCCCGCCTCTTTTTGATTTTACAAAATATAACTCCCTTGAAGTTAAAGAAGTAGAAGTAGATGGTAAAACATCATCAGTTGCATCCATTTTTTTCGAACCGCGGAGTATTTTACTTGTTAACCAAGCAATATTTAGCTAATAACTGATAAAGTAACTGACTCTTCAAATAACAATATATCTCACCACTCATTTAAAAAAAAATATCTATTTTGTTATATATCGTTTCGGTAAAATGTGCAAATAATTGAACCCAATGTATTGTTTTCAAAGCCATAAATTATCTTTATCATAATTTCACCGAAGTCGCAATTCTGAATCAAAACTACGGATTAGGCAACACTTGCACTTATTCTGACAAATTTTGATTTTTATGATATTCTAAACACTAGTTTATTGGTCCGTGTATTACCTGCTTAAAATTGCTTATCCTTTTCGTTAATCCGGTCATAAATCATTTTTACAAGAACTAGTTATGTTAACTGATTTTAGAGTTTAAAAAGCGGCTTGTTGTTTGCGTTGTATATTATTATATTCAACCATTAATAAATATCCGTAATCTAAGAGTCCATTGTAGACACACAAGAGATTTTTTCCACCCGCACTGAAGTTAGCTTGTTTGTTTATTATATATAAATAATTCGTATATATTTTTATTAAAATATCTTTATGTATCTTAAAAGTTAAACGTTAGTCCATTTACATCATTTTAACCAAACTCTAATTGAAATTACTTAAAGATTTATTTTATTATATGGATTATTATACTACACTTTACTCAAATCCTTCATTTAATTTTAATACCTAGTGAACCATAAAAGAGCGACTTATTTTGCTGACAGTATTTTTTCTATACAAATTATTTTTAGGACGAACGAGGAATAGAAAGTTGGGCAAATCAAGAATATTTTTATGAATACTAATAATTTTTAAATTTAGGGACGAACGCGGTACACATTTTGAGACGAACGCGGAATTTTTTGAGTGGGTCGAAACTTTGTGGTCGAAACAGGAATGAATCCGAATAAAGAACGTCAGTGATAATTTTATAGAAATTATATATTTTGGGTTTGATAGGTATATACCTGTTTTTGCTTATTGTAAATTAGAGTATTTATTAGACACCTACAATCAGACATTGCCAAATTCATTATTACAATCTCTGTCGACAAAAATACGGAGAATTTTACAGTTTAAGGAAAACAAAGCTTTGTGCAAAGATTGGTTTGTTTTAATTGTATTTCTTTTATATTCAATTTTGTTTACGTAAACACAGTTTAAGAGGAATATTTTTATACAGAGAATTTTATTTTTGTATTTCAATTACGAGAGTTATTATTTTAGTGGCATGACACGAAACACATTTAATAACTTATACACTAGCAATTGCTAACTAATTATAATAAGATATAAGTCTCTGCCGTGGGTTATGGTGTGATTTTATGAATGCATGGATGTGACTTTTAGTATTTAAAAGTCCCGGTAATAGGCAGATAAAATTTCATTTTCCATTTATTATATTTATTTATTAAGGAAATTTATGCACAAAAATGGTACATGGGCGGACTTAATATATGTTAATTAAATATATTATATAGAAAGATAAAATATGTCTTTAATATATAAAGTTGTTAGTATTGTACGAATATTACGGTTGAGTCTATTAAATATATTATCTGTTCAATGCCTCGCTTATTTCTGGATGCATCAGTAACATATTAATAAAGGAAGTTTGTTTTCATGCCCGATACATGTCCCATTTCGATTGGAAAATAAAATATTTTATCAGTCAATCCTGATCGAATTGCAAATACACATCTGTATTGACCCGGAATTTTATTTGCATTTATATCAGGAACTAAAATGTTAAATCAGTAATCCGACACGATATAAATTCTAGTATCATGCGATTTAAATCCAGTCCAATGAATATATACAAGCATTTAAGTGTGGTTCCATGCTTGTTAATCGAAACTGATTGGACCTGGTTCGATTTAATTTAATGCAGGATTTATAATCGGCCTGCCCACGCCTAAACAACTTTTAGAACTCTTTATCTTTTGTACTATTTTTAAATAATCATAACATAACAAGACATAACATCACGTTTAAGCAAAAAAATGTATGTTATGGACACTGCTCATCTCTATCTTCAGTGTTTATGATAATTAAACTTATGTAAAATAACCTAGATTAACAATAGGTGCCTATTAAATGTAAAGATGATTTGAAAAAAAACTAACGTTTTTTTGATACGCCAAGGATCTAATATTAACATATTTTTCTAAACATTGATAACAAACCGGCTTTCAACCTAGTGAAGCTCACCACTGATCCACTGACCTAAACTTATACGATAATAAATTCTGATGTTTGACAACGCTTCTTGCTTGACCTATGATCTACATTATCATAAACACATTCAATAGACAATAACAAGGCTTTTTACTGTTTGTATAATAAAACAATCCGTTTTCTTTCCTTGCGTTAATAATTTGATGTAATAAAATGCTAAGATAAATCTATAAATAACATAAAAACTTTTTCATTATCACTCACACACACACACACACATTTAAATCACACGCGCAAACACACTCGCTCAGAACATTCAAGCAACACACATAAAGCACCACATTTACAGACTTGAGAGGTTTACCAATTAGCTTAGTACTTTAATTCTTTAATTTTCAGGAAGATTTATCTTCAAAACACTTAGGCAATGAATTTTTTCAAGCTTGCTTACTTTGTAAAACCTAGTAATTTAATTGGTAATTAGTATCTAGTCTCAGTGGAGACGTTTATTTGAGCACAGAACCATTAAGCCAGTAATTGAGTCAGTCCGTAACCGTCGTTAGTATATTGACATCACGCACTTTCAGTACTCAGTGTGTAGATAATGTTTACTAATGTGTGTAATTGTGTACGTAAGCGTTTGTTTAGGTACATCTAGCGTCCATTTTCAACCAAATTAAATCCCTATTAGTGTGAGAGTAAGTAAAAGGGTATTTAATTGTTTAGTGCGGTCTTTAGAGCTTTAATAATGATTGCTTGCCAATCTGATAAATAAATTAGTAAGTTAATAAAATATCGCTGCCTTACTTAGCTCTATTTACTTTTGTGTGGGTGTATGGATTTGGGCTCACGATATACAATAATAATATGAAAATCTTCGTCAGCCTCAAAAATTAATAAAAGTTGTCGGAATTATCAACCGACGACTACCGAGAATCATGTATATCCAAATTGTACACTTGGCAAATCATGGCACTTGACATGATTTGCATCCTGAAATTTAGCTGAAACTATGATGATGATGTGATTTATAAAAATAAACACACTATTATACAACCAATTTAAGTAACCGGTTCTACAAAACGTTATATGGGTGAAGCTATTATGTTAAAATGTAAAGTTATTTTTACTTTTAGATCTTTTCATCAGTTTATTTTTTTCTTGTTAAATATAATGTAAATAAAAATACATAATCATAACAGAGTACCAACATTAAATAAAATAATATAATTTTAAAAATAACAAGTTCAATAATTGACGCGGATATTGTTTCGGAAGAAAAGTATTGTATTCAAATACCATCAAAACGATTGATATAGATAAATAAACAGATATAAAGTAGTATTGATAGTAAAACTCGACACTAAATAATATCTAGGTAGGTATGTACTTTTTATACTTTTTAAGGAAATGTGTCTATTCTCTTTTTCCGCATACGTAATTGACGTTTAAGAGCCGATGACTAAACGCTCTAACAGTGGCACTGACCTATTAACCTAGTGAGAATACAACGGAGCTGAAAATGGGCACTAAACCTCATAAGTGGAGAGATTATGGCGTTACGACTATTTAGAGACACATTGACAGTGACCGACGCCATCATAATTGCCTTATAAAGTCAGCAAATGGTGTTGAAGCGGCCGTGGCGCAATGGATAAGGCATCGGTCTTACGATCGAGAGGTCATGAGTTCGAATTCTGGCCATCACACCATGGACGTGAACTTCCTCCTAACACAACCGAATTAAGATTAGCTGGAGAGGGATAAGAATAATACGAGTAATTTTTATTTGCATATAACTAGTAAGCTTTTCTTAAAAAGAAAAAAAAATGTTACCCGTTTTGCGTTGAAATAAACTTTATTATATTAAATAAATGTGTACGTGTGTACACTATACGCCTAAATATTGTCAACGAAAAAACTATGATTGACTGCATGTATATGTACTCGTATAGTCCAGAACATTAGACATAATGTAATATAGCGAACTAAGTGCATTTGCACTTAATTCAAAGTTCAATTAAGTAGATAGTAGATACTGTGTCATAGTACTGAAGCAGATTACTTTTAAAGTAATAGGATCCTAACTGCCGACTACCGTTAGACTCGTAACACTAGCCATAAATTTAACTGCACCTGCACTGCACGAAGAACATTAGTGAATCTAACACGGAATTTTAATAAAATGAAAACTATGTATATGGTTACGTTCCTCTAATTCTGTGTTAGTTAATCCTTTTGTTATTTGGGTTCAAAAGATTCACATAACTATATTAAACGTGTCATGTCACGTATACGTGTTATCATTTATAACCGACTTCAAAAGAAACTCAAACCCATTAAATTACGCAAGAAGTTGTTTAGATAGTTCATGAAGTCGTGCTGATAAATTGCAAATTAGAAGAAAATTTTAAACATTGACTTCAAGAACTATCTAACCGACTTCTTGCGTTATTTAATGAGTTTTAGTTTCTTTTGAAAAATGATAATAACACTAACAAAATAAACAGTAGGTAGTGTTATCCCTCGAACAAGGAATCTTCTAGATTTGATAGAGGGAATTGTAGCTTATATTCATGAAACACACCATCCACAGTTGATCTGTGATTTTATGATTGCCTTAAACATACTTTTCGATCCTTTTCACACCCTTCGCCTACAATTCTATTCTGTCCAACTTTAAATACTTGGGACTAGGAAATTATTTTACTCGTACGTAGGGTTTAGGGTCGCAATAGCTTTGTTACTGGCAGGATCAGCATTATTAAATACCGTGGACTAGGTACAGTCACCAACAGAAGTAGGTGCGCACAAACAAAATTTCAAAATAGTTGAATTCTGAAATTCGTATTTTTTTCATGATTCAATAAATAAAAATTCATTGAAATCGATCACATGTGCATTACTTAATAATAAATAATGAGAGTTATATAGAAGTTTAAAAAAAATTAAGCGTAAAAAGTGCTTTTGCTGCTGACTGTACATCGACATTCCTAAATGTCCGTCGAGATATGTATGATTTTGCTATTACTTTCTTCAGATATTCATTATTTTATTTTTCCAAATATTTTTTCCTTTCCTTTATCGCTTTTGAATGTCGACTAGAATTTCATTTGTAACGAAAATGAGCGATTTTCATATAAATTGAGGTATTTCAATTTGTTCTTACCTTGAGCTAATCCTTTATAGTACGAGAGCTAGCAACGTCAGGAAAACAAGCATTTCAGGTAGGCCAATTTTTAGATATGCTATCTCTCTCACTCTCCCGCACGTCATATGGACTATCTGGCTGGTGGTAGTGGTTGCGTTCATCAGTGCGCATCCTACCCGCACAGGTAAAATATCGATTTTTTAAATCATTTTAAGAAGTTTCTTTTTTTTTTCATTATTCTTATTGAACTTTCCACAACGTAAATCTAATATTGCCAGACATTTTTATTGCTGTTTAAAATGTGCCAGACGCTAATTTCGAATGAAAAAAAATTTTTTTTTTCAAAGTAATTCAGTATGGCTGAAATTTTTTTTTAATATTATTTAAGTATCTAAAAACTTAAAATTAATTTGCCATACATTTATTCGGTTGTTAACCTTCAGCCAGACCGATTTAAAATTGAAAAGTTATTGGGCATGTTGGAAGAGTACGGCAGAGAACATATGTATGACAAGAAGAAATATAAAGGCAATTTGACAGTAACACATTTGCAAAATTTTTATTGTCACTGCTATAGTGATGGCCTTCATTGTCGATGTGCCTATCGATATCGAAAGATTGCACTGCATACTATGTCAATATAACATAAGATATTTTAATATTCAGGGAATTCGTCTTCCTAAAGAAGATTGTGAAGACGCTGTTGCATTAAAAAACAAGAAATAGATAACATGAAATACGTTTATTTATTACACAAGAAATTAGAAAATACAATAATACAAATATGAACACTTGTGCATTAACGTAAAATCAAATGGGCCTCGGGTCAGCGCAAGAAATCGTAACCCAAAGCGCTAAAAGACATCCAATTTGGTGCAAACTAAATGGAACATGAAGTATTGTCATAAAATTTTAACTTGTTAGTGACAGTTATTTAAATTTCTATACAGGTTGGCTCATTTATAACGGTCAGTATGGGGAAGTCCGTTATTATAAGAAATGCAAAGATCTGTTCTTAGGGACCATTTTTTTTTTTTTCGTTAGGGACCATGACATCGATTTTAGTAAAAAAGGAAATACAATGAATATTATCAATCTTAGATATCATGTTTTCTAGTAAAATTTACTGCTTATACCTACATAATCGATAGCCAAATAAAAATAATGTAATTTTTAACAAACGCCGTCAAAAATGTGGCGTATAAAACTAAATCAATCCAAATCGACACATATAGACTTCACCAACAAAAAGGCCAACTATCAACCGGTATATCTAAATAATCTTATAATACCGTATGCGAACTCAGCCAAGTACCTTGGCATGACACTAGACGCAAAACTTTGCTGGAAGGCTCATGTCAAAAAGAAACGCAGTGAGCTGGAACTTCGCTATAAAAAATGTACTGGTTGCTGGGTAAATATTCCATTGTCAGTGCATAACAAAATAATTATTTATAAACAAGTCCTTATGCCATTGTGGACTTATGGTGTACAGCTCTGGGGCTGTACCAAACCAAGTAACATCCAAATAATTCAAAGATTCCAGAATAAAGTATTAAGAGCAATCGTGAATGCACCCTGGTACATCAGAAATGAGGACCTCCATCGTAACCTGAAGGTGAACCTTGTCGCCAGTGTAATACAACAGTATGCTGAAGCTCATGAACGACGACTTCTTCAACACGTGAATGTCGAGGCCATCCAACTCCTTGACACCACAGACATAGTTCAAAAGGACGAAACCTTTTGAGATAGTTCAGTGAAGTGAGTGCTACTTTAAAAGAACACAAGAACAAAGTGTCAGTTTCACAACAAATAATAAAGTTATTAAAACTATTGAAGACTCACTGTCTTGCGAAGAACACGAAGAGGCCGATTCTCGAATAATATACTATATTTGCCAAATAAATGTCGATGGCGAAGTTGTGATACGCTGCTCAGACACAGATATTTTAATAATACTACTTGGTAACATGGATCATTTGAATGCATCACTAAAAATCTGGATTAATTTGGGTGTGGGGAATCATGACCGATTTATAAGCGTCAATCATGTACACGAAATTCTAGGGCATTCTTTATCGAAAGCTCTACCGTGCTTTCATGCACTCACAGGATGCGACTACACACCAGCTCTTTTCCGGAAAGGCAAACTTCGACCTTTTAAACTGTTAGAGCAATCAGAAGAGTATCAATTAGCCTGTCAAAATATTATTACAGATGATGAAGAATTGCTGAATGAGACATTTAAGATCTTAGAAAAGTTAATTTGTCATATTTACGGAGATCGTGATTCTTGGTACGTCAATGAAGTTCGGTTCAATCTGTTTTCAAATACTTATCGGTCTAAAAAATCAAATGATAATTTTGAAAAAAAAAATCGTAACTTTGATCCATCAAGCCTACCACCATGCAAAAGTGAATTGTATCAGCATTTACTACGAGTTCGTTATGTTACAAAGTTTTGGAGAAATGCTCATTTAAAACACCCGACATCTCTATCACCTCAAGTTTCCGGCTGGACCATAAATGACCATAAATATGATTTTGTCTGGTTTGTTGGAGAGCAATTGCCATCATTAGTTGCCGACATTATTATTAAAGGTAAAAATTAAAAATAAAATACTAATAAATATCTTTGCCGAAAGATTATTCATTTTTTCATTATTTTACAGATAATAACTTATTAAAAGACGATGACAACCCAAAAGACGACGATGACAATGAAAATGACAGCAGTGATGAAGATGATGATGATGATTATGATTAAGATGCCTCCGTTTTTTGTAATACAATTATCAATTAAAATATTTAGTTTTTGTTTATTTTCAAACTTGAGATTGATTATTATCTTAATTTTGTTCAACAATTTAATAATTATTTTGATACTACATTAATCCACACATTTATTCATTATTTCTTAATTCTTTCTCTGTAATTTATTCGACATCTATTTTTAGACCAAGCTAAATGATACCACATCACTTTCCACTTTTAAATCGGTCTGGCTGAAGGTTAACAACCGAATAATTGTATGGCAAATTAATTTTAAGTTTTTAGATACTTAAATAATATTATAAAAAAAATTCAGCCATACTGAATTACTTTGAAAAAAAAAAAAATTTCATTCGAAATTAGCGTCTGGCACAGTTTAAACAGCAATAAAAATGTCTGGCAATATTAGATTTACGTTGTGGAAAGTTCAATAAGAATAATGAACAAAAAAAAAACTTCTTAAAATGATTTAGAAAATCGATATTTTACTTGTGCAGGTAGGATGCGCACTGATGAACGCAACCACTTCCACCAGCCAGATAGTCCATATGACGTGCGGGAGAGTGAGAGAGATAGAATATCTAAAAATTGGCCTACCTGAAGTTCTCTCTCAAAAACGTTGCTACCTCTTAGACTATTACGCTTTTTAGCTAATATATTTTACCCTTGAGTAAAATGAAAAGCCTTGTTCGTGTACCTAATAGAAATAAGTGTAGGTACAAAAGTAACCCTTTATGGTAGGAACGTAATCCTAAATAAGGTCCTGAAATCTTAGGCGGAACTCAAATATATTTTTTCATGATTTATATTAATATTATTAACTTGTACAAATTTATGAACTATCGAAAATTCTCAAAACGGAAACAGTATTGCAATTTTATTGATACTCTGTTTAAAACTGTCATCACAGCACATTTAATGTTCATACAGTAAATCACAATTTCAAAAATAAAAAAAAACTGTTTTGCCTACACCTGATACTCCTACTTTACATAAAAGTACGAGTATAAAATTGCGATAAAATATTCAGCGTTCACCGTGTGATTTTGTTGCGAATCGTTGAATATTTATTGACGCAAGAAATACTATATTCTAGTTCCTTTGCCTTTTTTTTACTCACTTTTTCACCGAATATAAATCTTTTAGTGATTACGATAGTTAATTGTATTCAAACCTAAAAAAAATACTACTTTATAATTTTATGCTCTACCGTTATTGTGTTAATAGAAAAGCAAAATACTTATACACAATACACAAATAGATTTGTGTAATATATAAATTACAGAGTTATAGTATTTTGTATTAAAACCTAAAATAAAATACTAAGATACAGCTAAATCCGTTAGACTAGGAGCCGATCCCAATATTGGAAAAAGGTTCGCAAAATTATGATAATCTAAATAAGAATTACTTTCAGACTCACAATGTTCCTAAACCCAATTATTCTTAGTCCAAATCACACTCGACAATTTCAGTTATAAAATATTCAGCAGGGTAGAAAGAAGCATTTAAATATCTGAATCTTAGACCTAACCATGTTTTTTTTTCTGTAATGTTATTAACTCGTTTACGATTGGCAATGCGTAAAACCTCATTCAATAAACAAATTTTCTAACAATACCTAATAACCATAAAAATCTTCATCGCTCATAGATAACTAGGTCAAATCTTTTAAAAAGTCACAGTTATCTGTTCAATATTGTAGTATTAAAATAAGATAGTATTCAATATGTCTGGGTGCCAGACTTTTTTAGTAATCTAAAGAGCATTGTGCAGAGCTAGTATTCAACGTAGACCTGTATGATGCACTTCATGGCGTTCAATGTTAATCACATTCAATAAAGAATTGGTACGAAATCAACGAGCCACGCGTTGATTCATTTGCAATGACTTATTTAATTTTTAAACCCAGATTAAAATTAATTCACATATGGAAAGGTAGGGACCACTTAACTACGCAGTCGTCCTAAACAAGTATAGTAAGAAAACATAATATACGTTTTATGATGAAGTTTTAAAACTATCAATAGACTTCCTAATCTAAATCTAGAACCCTCGTGGCATTTTTTAAAATACTTAATTAAGATGGCTGTATAGTTCTTCAAATATGCCTGCCAACATTACTTTTAAGTCAAGATGAAGTGTAACGTCAAAATACGGAAATGTCAGGAAGAGCTTGGTAGTTTCACAGAGACTATATAGTTTGAAATTGAAGGATTGAATAGAGAGATTGCCGAATTTTAAGGCAATATATTCCACGTGAAATAGCCCGTATAAATGCATGTCACGTGCCTTTGATTGGATTTGTCTATAGGTTCGAACACACGTGATTATCTGCCATAAACATTGACATATTCAATTTGTTCATGCTGGTAAACGTTATGGCATAAAATCTACTGGAAATAAAACTAAATTCATAAAACATATCAAAACTTTTATATAGCGTTAAATAAAGCGTAAAGTGAGTGAAGGTCTTTTATTTGTATTGACATAAATCATCAGGTTCTATGTTCAGGAGATATCTAGCTTAAGAAAGCTCGTGTTCATACACTAAAGTGGTGTTCGGCGTTTCGAACGCTTTGTTGTAGAGGAAGCTCGTGTCTCAGTTACACGTGGTTTATTACTAAAAAGTTTACCTTATTTTGATGTTTCTAAGCACGTTTAAATAAGTTCTTACGTTCGTTAATTTATAGCGATGGGTAGGTTTATAATACAAGACTAAAAATCATAATAAATATTATTATTGTAAGTCTTTCTTTGTAATTTTAATTGTTTAGTTGACTTAAATTTGTTTTTAGATGTTATCAAAATCTTATAGCTATAAATCATTCACACTTGTCGAGTCATAACTTTATAATTAGCTATTATCGCTGCCCTACAGACCTATAACACCGTAATGTATCAACGCACACGCTTCGGCAGCCTCTATGAGTACATCAATGTGTTGCTGTGAAGCAATCACAATGAAATATTTAGTACTATCTTGTAAATACCTCAAAATACAAGAACTACATCAAAATACAAAAAGTGCTTAACTACATATAAAATTAGTTTAAGAAATACTGTAGAGTAATAAGTTTATCTTATGCACATTATATATTGTAATAGTACCATGCATGTAACAACAACAAATGGACATCATATTATCATTACGTAATGTTAAGACATGTTGTCAGCCCACATTCGTTACCGAATGGTATTGTTCCATTAAATTCATGTCATCTATGAAATTAGGCCTACTGAAACATTTACCTTGAACTTAAACAATCGCATGTCATCATTTCCTGTAAATAATGTTATTACTCATAAATTAATTGGTTTAAACGATGCAGTCTAAATTAATTTATGCTTCATTAAAATATTGTCTATCGGACACGTTTTATTACTGACTTTGGTAATGACTCGTTAATCATGTGACAGCAATCGGCAAAAAGATACATTTGTCACTCGAATTTACCAGGTGGCATGATTTATAGGTGATAAATCAATGCCTGCTGACATTTCAGACGATGATTATGAAAAGTTTATCAACTGCTTGTTTGTACAATTAGGTTCAATGATATTATATCACTGAATCCCACTGTACAAACAAAATTTAAACAATTAATGTGTTTTCAGCTGACTCTATTATAATTACAATTTGATGAACTACTTTACATGTCTACATGTCTGTAAATGCAAATACAAGCAGACGCTTTTAAAATTAACGTTCATCAAATAAATTAGCAGACATGCTGCTGATGTCGTCGCACCCACTTTTTCAAACAACAATAAAATAAAATATTACCGTAATGCGTATTACATTCCGCATTTAGGGCAAACTTTAAAATCTCAATAACTCATCTTCATCAACATAATATTACGTACCTTTTGAAGGTTATCGCAGAATAGGTCTGACCTTCGTAGAGAACGCCAACTCAACCAAAAGTTGAAAATAACATCAAAATTCAGGCCTCGCATGTAAAAAAGTATTTGTAGTGGCATTGCCAGTTTGATTACACGAGTCCAAAATTGCGAATTAACTTTATTACAATAATAATTCTACGGTGAATGGGAATTACCTTTGGCAGTAACACTATGCGTGCATTGCTTAATTTGAAATTGATTTTTCAAAAGATTTTCTTCGGATTCCATACTATAAAGTAGCGCAGACCTTCATCAGGCAAACTCCTGAGATCTGTTTGACTGATGTCTTGTAAACGTAGAAACACAGGATTTTTAGTTTGAATGAAAATAAACTTTCTGAACAATACGCATATGACATACCATAAGATAAGATATAGGTATTCTATTATTAATTATTTGGATTGGAAAACTTGACATTACTAATAAAAAGTGAAATTGTTATTAAATATTATTTATAACAATGATTCATCAGATTATTCATTAAAAAAACGTATTAATAAATGATTAATATAAAATAGTTATTTATTTTAGATTTAAGTTATTTATTTGTAGGTTGGTAGAAATTTTGTTTTATTTTTAACTAGCTGACCCGGCGAACTTCGTACCACCTTAGCGTAAATTTGATGCACTACTTTATTTTGTATAGCTGACCTATCTTATGTATGCGTACCTATTCAATTTGAACTGGAATCTATAATATCCCCCATATTTTTTTTTTTTTTTTGCCGTAACAACCTTGTACAGAGTATTAGAAAACTACAAAAAAAGATATCAGCCAAATCGGCCAAGCCGTTTTCATGCCAAGTCGTGACAACGGAAAACGGGTTTCATTTTTATATATATAGATAATTACTAAAAACATTTCGGTGCATTTTAATTGATAGGTATGTTTAGCTTAAATAAAATGAATTATCATTTCGAATCGAATCGGTAACGTTTGAAGGCGTCACAAATTTTTAAATGTCAAAAAAAAAACGTTTGGAAAAGGTTTAGTCATTAATGAATCTGTGAATCAAGAAGTATAAATATTTCGAACAGTAAAAAATGTTTCGTGTTCAATATTTTCTAATCCAAACTTTAATTTAACCTCCAAAACAACACAAATTGTAGTATCAACTGCTTTAATACTTTAAATCCGGTCTCATGAATAATGCCAGGCGCTTAGTACGGTTCGGTGCACGGGCGTCAATGGATTCGCTTCGATTTAATTTTACGAAGAATTTATAGCACGCTCAATTTCTAGCAATGTTTGCCGCAGCAGCTGTCGCGTCGGATTGCATCTTTAAGATTCGTATATTTATTGATACTTTTGGTATCTAGATATTGACTCATTTTTGGCTACGTACTGGGCGGGGGTTGTATAAAACTTTGACCATTGAAACGAAAAGAAGAAGAAGAAGAAGAAAACTCATTTTTTTATTTTAAACTTCAGTTTCTTCTGTCAACTTATAAAAAACCCGAGACCTATTATATAGTGCATATATTATAGACGGTAATCATCAATACACACCAGTATCATACGACGTTTTTCAACACACTTGTGAATAAAATAACAACAAAAACTCATTTTTCCTTGGAGTTTTCAGGTAGTAAACTATCAATAACGTTAAGAGGGAACTCCCGGTATGGAATTCTCATACAAAATGAGTATGGTTGTATCTTTTACATTTTTCATCACAATGTTATAATTTTTGCACAGTCAATTTAAAACATGATTATCTATGTTCCTTTGATTTCAAATTATCTTTAGTCTGCCTATTTTAAAAATTATAGGCATCCAAACATCCGTAGTTTTGAACGGCCTGACAAATGGGACTTTTTTAGTATATTACAACAGATTATTACAAGTTTTCGAAACGAAGGACCCTCGTAAATATAATGTACTTTCTATTTTATCAATAATTATCATCAAAGTACCTCATTTTCATTCATCAAATACCATATTACAAATTAAAGAAAATTACAATATCTATCTCAACTCATTGAAGGGGGGTGAGGCAGCCATTCGTTAGCTACTCGGAAGTGAAGGAGGGGTGCGTACCGTGAGATACCGGTGAGATACCAGTGAGATACCGAACCAAGCCGAGATATGACATACCATAGTCTACCGACCAGAGAGTATGCAATGAACTGCATTGAACCTTTTTTGACATTCACGACTGCAACAAGTTATAGTCCGAGATCTAGCTGCAGAATCTTTTCGTTCTTTATAAACATAATTGAATTATATTTTTATGTAAATAATCATTTAGGGACTGAGCTGTATACATGGCATATGGGTTAAAAGTACCTACCAAAGTCTAGACGAATAACAGAAATAAAAACAGTTAGTTGAAAACAATGATTGTTTTTTGCATTAATAACTTATTAATAGTTATTTATATATTATTTCAAAAGACAATTGTATACAATTGTACTATAGTCACAAAGTGTAAATGTTAAAACGATTGACTGTTAAAATGTGTAAATGATGAGGCTGATCATAATCTGTTTTTTTATTTTTATCACGTCCCTAATCACCCCATACTTTCAAGGGCTGTTATAAATTAATAGTCAGATATATATGCCGAGCAGAGTATTATTATCTATAGAAACATGTCACATTATCTTTGAAAAGACAACGTTTAATTGTCTTGTTAATTTATCATTGAGTTGGAGTAATAATAATAATCGTTAAATGCTTTCGAACCTAAAACCTTCTACATGCATAATAATAACTATGCAGATACAATATTCAATTAAAATGCATAGCTCTTGGCCTAATTACAGTGTCATTCATTGCAATTCGCTTGTGTCATATGTCACACTTGTATTTTATAATGTTGATTATAATATTTAAATAGTTTCTCTGGACTTAAATATGGGTAAACAATCTTTACATTGTGTATTGTTAATTATTTACATAGTAAATATATCATTATATCTACGAATACTTAAATTGTAATGTCATTATATCGTGCATGTCATTTTTGTTCTTTCATATGTACAATCAAACACATAACCGTTTCAGCAAATTTGAACAAAAATAAGATAAATATATTTACTGCATATAAACCGCATAGTAATAAAGATTTTTGTCATTTGAGTTTGTGCTGAGGTAAATTATTTACATTTCTGTATTTTTAGTGAACCCCAGAATGAAAAAAAGAGACTTGGCCTATTTGTCAGCTTATACTTCACGAGAGCGAAAAATGAATAAGGTTAAACGTAAAATAGAGCTGAAGAAAGTAATTATTATTAGATAAATAACGAATGCCATGTTGCAGAATAATGCAATTCTTTTATCACTGTCTCAAGAGAAACGCAATGTACTAAATATTAGAGCAATATTATTAAATATTATTATTATATAGCCTTTGCCCTGCAGTGGGACACTATAGGCTCATAAAAAAAAAAAAAAAAAAATTATATACCCTAAATAATACAGTATCATTTCTAAACTTTGTTTTATTATTTAAATAAAGAAAACACTCAGAATCAAGAGTTAAACGGTACTATCACTATTTTATAGTACTAATGTTTTGATGCAATTACATAGTATCGACATACTACGTGGGTGCAGTCGCAGAAGAAACTAGTGATATTTTAAATCCCAAAGTAACTTTGAATGTCTGTCGGTCTATTGTTCCTGCAAAATAAAATCGTTTAATCGGTCTTGATGAGTGTTAATGCTTTTTTTGTTGACAAAGCCCGCTTAATTAAGCGGCCGTGGTGCAATGGAAAAGGCATCGGTCTTATGATCGAGAGTTCGTGGGTTCGAATCCTGGCCATTACACCACGGACGTAAAACTTCCTCTTATCACAAGCGAATTAAGCTTAGCTGGAGGGGGTTAACAAGAATACTAGTAATTTGTATTTGCAAATTGCTAGTAAGCTTTTCAAAAAAAAAAAAAAGTCTAAACACGCAAAGTTTTATTGATATCAAATTTGTGTCTATAGCCTCTATTTTCATGCGTGGGCGTCGGGCAAGGCTTGACGCCTTGACGCCTTGACGCGAACTTAAATTGGACGTATTGCGAAAGCGACAATAATTACCCTTGCTGTAAACCTCATGGCAATTTTGAACTCGACTGTACATCATCATCAAAATCAAACTGAATACGGACGCCAAAATTAAATCATGTTACAGAATAAGGACGCGCTATATCCTTAGGCTCAACTCACATCGACTAGCTAGCTTCATATTTATCTGTAATCTGTGACGTAGACACAGAAGCACTGCGTCGTCGCGTTGCGTCCAGTTTATATGGCCTATTTAGCCCAAGATAGATGTAGACAAATTGTATGGATAAATGCAAATGAACCTGAAAAGCAACAACATAAACAGATCAGCTTTTTAAGTTCATTAAAATCATGATTATTTTAAATTGCTGGGCTAATCTTTAGTATATTTCCAGCAGGCCCACATAATGAAGATATGTATAAATATAAATATTATTATGTAAAAAAACCGGCCAAGTGCGTGTCGGGCCACGCGCAGTAGGCTTCCGTAGCTAGTCGTAACAACATATTTCGACTTAAAAGGGATTTACTATCTGTATTAAACAAGTAACATCTTCATACAAGTCATTACTTTCAAAGGTTTTTGTAATTTGCACGAATTATTCTAAGTAACTGCATTTTACACTTTGGACCTCAATTACTCTAGAACTAATTAAGTTAAAGTAACCAGATAAATAGCGTCCTTCAGATAGGAAATGTTTGTAGTACACGAAACCAGCTAGCACGTATGACGAGATGTATGAATGTTGAGGAAGCGAAAGAAGTATGTAAGGAGCGAAGCACATGGCATTCCATCGTCTCTGCCTACCCCCGTGGGATAAAGGCGTGATTTTATATATGTTCCTCTTGAACTAATGAAGTGAACTTATCCGCTATAGTTTTCCTTTAAAGTTCATTACATGTACTACCGACACAATTTTTTTCAGATTTTAGGATCCAGTAGTTTAGCTTTTAGAGGGGGGGGGACGCCCTATTCGAACAAAAATTTGCTCTTTAAAGTTAATTATCTCGCAAACGGATCCCTAAATCAAAAAACTGTCTTAGCAACCCCTAAACGTTTTTAAAAGTCCTATCTAACAATACCCCACACTATGGGGTAGGCGACAAAAAAAAAAACATCCCTACTTTACATGTAGGGGAGCTACCTGAAAAAAAAATATTTTTCCAAATTTTACTCTACGACTTTCTTTGTTTAGTTAACATACATGTTTATGCAAAATTTCAGTTTTCTAGCACCAACGGTTTCGTCGCTATGCCGTGGACAGACGGACATGGCGAAACTATAAGGGTTCCTTGTAGGTACTACGGAACCCTAAAAAACCGATGGCGTAAAACGCGACGTGAAATCTTTTATCTCTTTTAGTTGCCTGCCCGCCTGTTAAAACAGCGTCGTAAGTTCTTAGTCTGAATTATGCCTAAAGGTATAGAATATCTATATTTAGTAGATTTTTAGTCGACTAGTTGGTCGACTAGTGCATAACGCAACTGACTGTGGAACAATAAACATCCCTGTTCCACATACAAATCTCGCCATTGTTACCATAGCAACAAAATTTTGTTGAAAATTGGCAGACTTATCAAACAACAAATCCTAGGTATTGAAACGTTGAGTAACAACTGAACATCAACATGTATTTTCACTCACACATTTATATATAAGACCGATAGAGACAGCAATACCTTTATATGTGTGCAGAGTCTACCCTTAAGGGCTTCACATCTTATATCGGGCGGTGTACAACATAAATCATTTTCTTCGTAACTAATACTTGTAGACAGTGTACTTAATTAATAAATAACTATAATTTCAACAGTGAAAACGAGTTGTGAAAATACACTAATGATAGAAAGAGATAAGTTATGGTTTGCAGTATTTTGGCAGAAAACGTTATATTATTTAAAAACAATATTTGCGGCCAGCATATTAAATAAAAACTTTTTAAACCACCCCTCTCAATGCTTGGTTTAGAAAATGATTTGCGGTTTAACCACCAAACTCATTTTTTTGAACGATATGGCGATTTCATATTATGAAGATCACAAATATAGTATTTTTAATTTTCATAAAATGAAATCTAAAACACTAAGTTTCTGGTCGGGATTCAACACGAACCCCACTGGCTGTTTGAATTATGTATCTACTCTCTTAATTACCTCATATTGTTTTATATATTAATTAATATGTGATAACTACTGACTTTATTGAATAAACATGTATTAGATTAATCTATAGTCTGGTCGTTACCGTCATTGTTCATTTGAGCCAGTAAATCAATCAATTAATTCAGGCCGTAAAATCCATCATAGAACAGCCTAAGTGAAATGATGTCACTCATTTTCAGTGTGCGTAGTACACATAGTACTCAACCTCTTATATCACTGCTACCCATTGATTGACACAAAATACATAACCGGTATTTTAGAATTAATTACAAACATAAACTGAACATTGTCAAAAACTTGTTACTTAAATAAAGGATTATTTATCAATACTTAAAAGGTACTTTACTTAGGCTACTTTAAAGTAAAAAGATTAACTTCCATAAATCAATTGGAATAATATTTCAGTAAAATAAATTCTGAGGAAAACGTCAATTTGTATTCATAACGTGGTTCGTGTATTCAAATTTTATGAGGCACTGACTTTCATGTGCCAACGTTAATCCAAAAATAATGACTGAGGAATTTTTACAGCAAGTATACGCAAATTTGATTGTGGGTGGGAGTGGGTGATCATCATCATCACCCACTCACTCATCATCGTCAATATCTTCCAAAACATTTTTATGTAAAATGTTGCCCAAACGTGACTATATTATAATTACTCGCAATGTGAAAACTTCTAACTCTACACGCCCTAACTCACAAACACTACACCTTAGTCAAAATAAGCGGTATGCAAAAACGGCGTAGTCACATAGGTATATTGGGATTACTAATTTTTGTGGACAAAATGTTTTTAAAAAAATCACATGCCAAATTACGTTTCCCAAATTTTCTTTTGGGAAAAAATATTTGGCAAATAACTTTTCGCAATTTTACAGTTAGCAAAACTATTTTCGGCAATTTATAATTTATCAAATAATTACATGGTAGTGTTTTATTTTACCAAGTATTATGTAGTCAAATATGGTTAACATGCATTTACAGGTAAGAACTACAAAGCAATTCCGGTTATCTATTGGTGTCACAGTTCTAACCTAAACCAGTTTTATAATTCTTTTATGATTAATAATTAATGACACATGATTTTTGTTCCAGGCAAGTTAAAGCATCAGACTTTACATATATTTACAATTTACATAATATGAAAGTTAAAATTTAAACGAACTTATTTTTGGAATATATTATTTACAAAATAAAGCATTTGCTTAATGTATATTTGACATAATACAATTTAAGAAGTAAACAGTTGCCAAATTAATATTTGACCAAGTGATTAAAATGCGAAATATAAATTTGTTTAAGATTCTTTTGGGCAATTAAACTAGTGAGATAAGTTTTTTGGTAAGGATCCCCATATTTTGACTAAGGTACGAAATATATTGTTTTATTTTGTTTAACAATTTAAGAATAACTTACAGCTAAAATAATAGAGCAGACAAAGTTGATATGAGAAAAAAAGGCCAATTAAAAGTTTTTATTCGAACAATTCGCAGTAGATAGACTGAATTGTGAAAATAATCATGTACTTAATAATCATTGAATATAAAATAAAATATGCTTGTATTATTAATTATACAATTTTTTTCTTAATTATCCCGGGATACGAAATCATGATGGCATAAAAAGTAATGGGTGGTACATACAAAGTGGAGTAATTACCTCTAGAGTCGTTCTTAAACACTGCTAACTAAATTGATCCTATTAACCAACTGTCTTATTAACCGGATAGAAAGTAGGTAAATTGAAAAACTTCATTTACTACGATGATACCGCGCCAACAGACTCGTAACATTAAATATATTATTGTATATTATCTTAACTTTTTAAACAAAAACGACATAAATACACATTAAAATAGATAAAGCATTCTCCTTGCGTGAATTCGTCCGTGCTAAAAAAATAAGGTAAAAGTGAAAATTTTACAATTAATATATATAATTAAACTCTTAAATATTATTGTCGTTAAAGCCTTAGTAACGTTCTTTGAGTTGATTGACACAGTCAAATGCCGCCGACACGTGTGATGGATCGTCCTGACTACTACAATTGAAGTCTATCAACGAGGCATGTTGAATAACTGACTGTCAATTCACATTCTGCTTATATCATATTCGATAAATATTTAATGTAGCAGTGCATACTACCTCAGTTTGTTTGTCTATCTGTCTGTCCGTCTATAACTATAGTTTTAAGCTACTGAACTGATGAATAAATTGGTATGAAGATAAAACATGACCTAAGAAAGGATATAGGCTTCTTTTTATCGGTATACTACGTGGGTGGATCAGCACGCGAAAGCTAGTGGTACCTATGTGTTTTGTATTATAAAAAGAATGTATTTTTTTTAACTTACTTACTGATTTCTAATTGATTTTTATGTAGCATTTAGACGTCTTTAGCAATCTAATACTAAGAAACAGCCAACATTTTTTAGAATTAAAGCGGGTTTTCTAGCAGCGACCTTAGGGTTCCGTCCTATCGCTCTCCCAAACTGACCTGCCCAATCCACACTCCAAATCCACGAATGTTTTGACTCTATGATGCAAGTCTTTCCGAACGCTATTGTACCTACATATTAGAAAGCATGGCTAAAATAAATGCTATATAAAATTATCAATTTGAAATAAAAAATACATTTCGCAGTAAAATAAATATTGATTTCGTTAGCTCTAAATTGACAAGAAAGCCTCTCGTAGGTATGAAAAAAAATCTTCTACTCACTCGCCTTCGGTAAGCAATCTTCATAAAGTAATATTGACTTTAAGTTAAACTAAACATTGTTTTATTATGGCAAAATTAGTTTTATACAAATAAAAAAAGTGCTTTATGAAAATTAATTAATTTATATTACAAGTTGTTACAAAAATAAAATATCTTAGTAGCATGATTATCTGGGGCCAAGGTAGTGGCCACGCCAAGACGAGCCGGCAAAGCGAAGGGTACTTATCTTTTCTAGAAGTGTTTCACCGATTTTTTGAGCACCTATAGTTTGGGTTTGGATTATACCAGATAAACGGTTTTTTCAGAATGTGTTACCAATACCAAATTCATTTAATATACAAAGTTTCAATTAAATAACTCCTATATTACACTTAATTCCCTAATGATCACCTGAGTTTTTATGGAACTTCGTTAAATTAAAAAGCTGAATTTGGTGTATAAGCTCATTTATTTTGTTGTCCAGACGAGACCTTATATGGCCTACAGTGACAAAAAGTTATCAGATCTCATGAAAAGCCAAGTTTTTAACTTTACACCTAAGTCAAAATATGTGGCTTAGCCGTTTCGATACCTTACATGGGTGTTATTAAGGTGAAAAATTTATAACTATAACTTTAACTTATGCTATACAGTTGTCAAAATATGTGAACTGTCCGTTTGTATAAACAAAACGGCCAGTCCACATATTTTGACTAAAGTGTAGAGTTTGTGAAGTTAGGGCTTGTAAATTAAGGGCATGTATAGTTAGTTCGAGCCATATCAGGCCTCGTCTGGGCAACATTTTACATGAAAATGTTTTTAGTGAGATTTACTTCGAAACCTTAAATAAAACCTAAAAAATCAAATTAAGACATCATACTTGAGTAAATATGATGTTTTATTTGTTTTTTCAGATGTAGGTACGCATCTACTGAAATTTTAATGCTTTATAAATGCAAGCCTATGAATGGTTTGATTCTCCCAATGAACCCAGACTAAGTTATTCATTTGAATGATTAACTTTAATATTACTAGTAACCAGTAATTCAAAGGACTAATTAGTTGCTAGTAATTAAACTGAAATTTTGAATTATTAGTGTGAATATTAATCCTTACTTATATTATGCTATTTGTTTATCGGCCTTTTTCTCACACATTTACGAATAAAATTATCAAAATATGAATTAGTATTGAAACAGATTTGTGTAAGTTTATTGAAAATTTAAAAGGTTTCAAGAAATCGAAGTCATCATTCTTGCCAGAGTCGATTCCCGTTAGTCTCTCGAAAAAATAAAACAAAGTGTTTTATATGTGGATAGCAGCGAGACATATTCCGGTCAATTCACCGGACCGTATCGTCGTTTACTTAGGAAATCGCTATATTATTCACGAACATCCCATCTAACGAAAGCTACTATCAAGTTAAATAATGGACATTCGGCCACTCGAATCGGAAATCTATTAGAACTCCAGCACAGTTTCCGTCAATAAACTAACGGTACCGACTGCGTTTCTTACATTTTCTTTTATTTCTTATTATCAATAAACTAGCTGACCCGACGGATGATGTCCTGTATTAACTATGAATATTGAATCCGAATTAGTATTATTAAATATTTTAACTTTTGTGGTTTATTCTTAAATCCCTATGTAGTAACTTAAAAACTTACTATCCTATTATATAATTGTATACTTCTTAATCGTAATAAGTATCATACTTATTGTTAGGCATGGCAATTATACATTTTATTGATATTTTTAATGAAATTTTTAATTAGATAAAACAAATGAAAAGTGAGTTTTATCACTTTAACCATTTCACGGCGCACTAGGCCCTACGTTGTTTCTCATCTACTTAAATGATTTGTATCTCCTGTTACTTAATCGTTTCTTGTCTTTAATTGTATAAAACGTTTAGGATTTGCTTGAATGGCATGATTCAACTGATTAATGTTCTTATTTTATTACAGCAGATTACAAAACACAACAAAAAACAATTAGCGAAATCAGTCCAGCCGGTTACGCGTGATGCCGTAAATACTGTGGTAAATATTTATTCTCTTGTGTTCAGTTGTGTTATACACATATATATATATATGCAACACAACACAACAATAATACACAAATATTTTTTTTATTGCTACTGCACGTGGGGAGGGTAACACGTTATTACATTCTTGAGTATAGCAACACAAGTCGAAGAGCACTGATTTAGAAGATGATTAATTAACGTGGCAGTCTGTGTATTATTAATAAAAAAATCGTATCTAAAGCATTAAACATTAAGTAGTAAAGGCTATAAAAATACAGGATGGCACATTCACAATAGTTAAAAAAAGAAACTTTGATGTAATACATACCAATGATTGATTGAAACCTAACATAAAATGTTCGCGAAAACGATATGTTAGGTGTTTTCTTAACTCTCCCCTTTGGGTCATGAAACCCTTTTTTGGTCTACTAAATATAAACCCTGCATAAATATTTGTGCTTTTATTTTGTAAAGCACTAGTATCAAAAAGGCAGCTAACGAAGTTTGATAAATTCATTTACATTCGTGGTTTTAAAAGTACCAGACGTTCACTACTCGCGCTGTCTCCACAGCGAGTGAAAAATTTAATTATCTACCTCCTAGTCTTTTACCATTCTAACCGAATTTCCTTGACCTGAATATAAAACTTTCGTATGCCAATCCCTTTCCCTGATGAGAGTTCAATCAAAGAATAAGTGCGATTTGCGATCAAGAAAACGTAGAAAGAACTTGCTTTATTTATTTATGTTATAAAGTTTAAGTTATGTTAATAACATTATGTGCTCATTAAATCTTCAATCAACATAATGCGTTCTACAGATCAGTCTGGTTTGTAGGACCAGACAGACAGAATAAAGACCTGCGTAAATATTGAGGAACTAAATATAAACAGTACTTTAGTTAAATAAAAAGTTTGAAAATTCAGATCGAATTTATACCTTCTCAATAACGAGAGCATCTAAAAATACAACATAATAATCTTGTCCTCCGTTGAGAAATTGCTGTTAAAAACATTTTCACTTTCGCCATTCCAGAACGATTCCCAGTTGTATAATTCATTCGGTTATCTTCTTTCTCCCATGGGGCTTCAGCTCTCTTCGAGTAAAGCGTTGTGGAAACGAAAACCTGATGCTATGATTTATAAATTATTTTGAGATAACAATTCCTTAGCCACATTTAGGTAAAGTGGGATAAAACTACTATTACATCTTTATAACATTTAAAATGGTTATTTACATGAGAATTCTACATAGAGATGCGATATATTTATTAATTAAAAACTTATGGGGTGCATGAAAGGAGCCTCCCCGAGTGACGTACACAACGATTCTCTACGTCCGGCGCACCCTGGGCAATTCGCGAGTTCTCCAAATCGAATTGGCTAATCCTTTCACCACGATGGCAAGTCAAAAAAAAAAATTGACTAAGCCATCGACACGACGAAGAAGAAGATTAAAAATTTATTGTTGCAGTTGCAAAACTTACTGAAACAACATTACGATATATGAGATAAGAAGTTTCAGAACAGCTAAGCTATTAAATTTTGGGGTTGGAAAGCTTTTAAGTACATTTGGAACGGAACACTGAACACGTGTGCCTTCCAACACGCGTAACCAATTTTTACCTTGTACTAGCAAGTGAATATACGGGATGTCCCAGTTTAGGACGTCAAGCCGAAATCGGGTAATAGGGTAAGTTATGACAGTTAACAGAAAATATTAAAAATATAAATATTTGAAAAAAATGTATGGGCATTTAAAGAAAATCGAGATAATTAACTCCCTGTGACGGACTTTTCACTCCTATCACTAGAGATATTTCCTAATATTTTTTATTACTTAGGTACCGAGTAGAGCGTCCTCCCCTCTCCAAAAACCATAAGTCGAAAAGTAAAAAAAAAACATGGTGGTAGATACTGTAATGAACTTACAAGAAAAGCTATAGAGGCAACGTAAACTTAATTAGTTCAAGAGGAATTGGGGTTCTAAGTGTTAAATGCAGTTACTTATAATATTTCGTAGAAAATAAAAGTTGTGTTAACCTGTTTTGGCTGGCTACCACGGAAACATATTGCGCGTGGCCCGACACGCCTTTGGCCGGTTTTTAATGCCTATAATTTTTCAAATATGAAACTCGGATGTTATTTCAGAACATCCTGTATAAGCCACTTAAAGTAAACGTGAAAATATTTAATACGTATTCATTTACAAAAAAATATTATAAGTACGAATTGTTAATTTTAAAAGAATTATCTACAGCATTTTGCTTCCCTATTCAAATTATGCTCGTCGTTTGTATGCTCAGCCTCGTAATGGGATTGTAACTCGCGATTTCATTTTGATTGTTTGTAGCAGTAAAAGGGTTTTATTCTCTATTTTGGGATCATTCCGATATAAAAACCGACTGCGAAATTTACTGCGACGCGACGACGCGACACGACTCGACGGTCGTAAAAGGTAATTCAAAGTACTCTACAGAGTTATGTATTATTTGAAAAATTATACCTAGAAGAAGAAACCAATAATATCTAGATATTCAACCATAGATTAACAGCTAATTGCTTATTTGAATTGTATTTTATGTGCCAACTACATTAGACGACTAGAACATGAAACTATAAATTGCTTTCGGTGGTAAAACAAACTTTTTTAAATTAAGTAGTGGTCATGGGATTGCCTGACTGATGTAAAATATTTTTGTTGCTTGTTATTTAGGTAAACAAATTAAAGCACATAGGTAATTGCGTGATGTTTTTTTACTAACTACATTAAAAACATACTAAGCAAAGTTTAATAAAACTATATCATTATTTGGTCCACTTCAGTAGAAATGCTTTTCAATGATGGCGGCATGCATCACGTGATCGCTTAGGGCTACCAGATAGATCCTGAACTTCCTGAAAATATCAGATCCGAAACTGGTAATTCCCTGTATATAAATTAATATACTATATGTTTTTAACCGACGACGGTCGCATCAATTGGAGGAGATACATAATGAGACCGTATGTATATTCATTTATAATCTTCATCGTTATATAAAGGAATTCTAGTTTTATTAAAATTAAAAACATAAATAAAATTGCCATATCACAAAAGCAGTAAAGGTTGAGTCTATTTAATTGCCTCTTATTCAAATGCCTGCTCGGAACTGGAAGTAAAACTGGTAGTTATTCAAAAAGCAACTTAAGATATCAAAGAGTCTTATTTAAAACTATGAATGCTTTCTAACATCCCGTATTTAATAAATTATTTATTCATTGCATTCTCCTTCTGATATAATAAATTTTTGAGTAAATTGCATCTTGATATTATTTTATATTTTGCGGCCGTGGTGCAATGGATATGGCATTGGACTAACGATCGAGAGGTTGTCGGTTCGAATTATGACCATATAACCACGGACGTGAACTAGCTCCTGTAAACAAGAATACTGGTTTTTTTTTTTTGCTAAACTGGAAATCATGGTCGATTATATCTATGGCATAATAAGTTTCCTTAAACAAATAACAAAAGTACTATTAGTATTGCAAGAAATTGGGCTATTTGTTTTCGACTCGTTAAATTAAACAATAAAAGAGTCATATAGTCGCAAAACCTTCTGTCTCATACAATTTAGACGATTTAAGAAGGTTTTAAAATTATAAGACTTAAACATTGTGCACAAAAATCTTCAGTTTGCACGATACAGGTCCCATAAAATGTACTTTTATATGTATTCATTATTTTTCAATAAAATAAGATGTGTTATTCCAATTTCCTTTGAGGAAAAGACCGAGTTTTTTATATTGTCTCCCGTAGCAACTTTGTAAAGAAGACCCTATAAATATATTTTGATATAAAATCATTGAGAATATGTGCTATACAATATTATGATTAATGAAGCATTATAACTTCTTGATGTCTATGAGTACTTGTACCTTTGTTTGATTATTTCTTTAAATGTCTAATATTATTCAGACAATATTATACAATTTGAATTCTGTTAACATACGTTCTTCAGTTAAATGGCAAGTGATAATCAGTGCAGAAGTGTCTTTGCTTATTTTCTTAAAAACATATTTTCTTGGCAAACTCACTCTAAATATAAGTACCTCTAAAAATATTTGATATAATTATTTCTGGTCCAGGAAGTAATGCAGCAACTTTGACCGAGCGATTAGCTGCCCAAAATTAAATATATCTCAAATTAATGGAGTATGATTTTATTTAGGAGTAATCTTTGCCCATGTTGACGTTAGACTTATTCAAAAAGCAGGAAATATCGGCAGCTCCAACCCAACTAAGCGAGGACATACCTTTCAGGCCAATCTACTCTAATTCTAATCTAATTAAAGATTATTCATCTATTGGTAACATGGTTGGTAGATAATATAAGACAAGATAGTATTTTTTAGGCCTTGATATCAATTTTAACCAAGATCTGCCCATGTTGCAAAAAGCGTTACATTAAGGTATTATTTGTAGTAATTTCAGCAGTTTTTTTAAACGCATCGATATTTTATTTCCTAAGGACGTCCTTAGCTGTTGTTAATTTAATTTAACTTAATTTGTTAGCTGTAATAAATAATAAAAACCGGCCAAGTGCGTGTCGGGCCACGCGCAGTAGGGTTCCGTAGAAAAATATTTTTAATTTTACTTTTTAACTAAATGGCGTCCTTCAGAAAGGAAATGTTTGTAGTACACGAAACCAGCTAGCACGTATGACGAGATGTATGAATGTTGAGGAAGCGAAAGAAGTATGTAAGGAGCGAAGCACATGGCGTTCCATCGTCTCTGCCTACCCCCGTGGGATAAAGACGTGATTTTATATATGTATTATGTATGTTTATTTATGTTTCAAGAATTTTGAACGAAATATTCTGAGTAACTGCATCTGACATTTCGGACCCCTATTCCTCTTGAACTAATGAAGTGAACTTATCCGCTATTGTTTTCCTTTAAAGTTCATTACATGTACTACCGACACAATTTTTTTCAGATTTTGGGATCCAGTAGTTTAGCTTTTAGAGGGGGGGGACGCCCTACTCGAACAAAAATTTGCTCTTTAAAGTTAATTATCTCGCAAACAAATCTCTAAATCAAAAAACTGTCTTAGCAACCCCTAAACTTTTTTAAAAGGCCTATCTAACAATACCCCACACTATGGGGTAGGCGACAAAAAAAAAACATCCCTACTTTACATGAAGGGGAGCTACCTGAAAAAAAATATTTTTCCAAATTTTATTCTACGACTTTCTTTGTTTAGTTAACATACATGTTCATGCAAAATTTCAGTTTTCTAGCACCAACGGTTTCGTCGCTATGCCGTGGACAGACAGACGGACATGGCGAAACTATAAGGGTTCCTTGTAGGTACTACGGAACCCTAAAAATGGTATGTATTTAAGATTATTTTGTTTAATATTTTAACATCACGAGGTTACGTTAGTTTGATCGTGGAATTCACCGAGTGAAAATAATATACTCACAAAAGGTATTTGTGAGGGGTATTCCCACTTGTCTTCATGGCCAGCAATTTTCTTTACAAATTTTTTATTTAAGTTCACAGCTTGTTAGACTTGAGTTTGTTGGATTTATAAACCAACAAAGTTTTGTAAAGAAAATTGCTGACCACTATTTTATCTTCGCTATTTTATCTGTATTTTGCAAAAACTGCATAACTTCAACAGACTATGCGAGTACATTAATGAGCTTTATTGTAATGGTGTGTGACGAATTTTTATTATACGTACGTAATTAAAACAACTATTGAGTTTCCAACATTTATTATTTTAGGACTTCCATTCTAAGTGATTTGCAATAATAAGCTGTAATAAATTGCCTAATATTATTCAATAATATTATTGTAATTGCCGTTTATCGCGACACACCCACATAAATGACATAATCCGCCGTGCTCTTGTTACCGCCGGAGTGCCAGCCGTACTTCAACCCAATGGCTTGGCGCGCGACGATGGGAAGAGACCAGACGGTATGTCATTACTGCCATGGAAGATGGGTAGGCCTTTGGTGTGGGACGCAACATGCGTCGACACCCTGGCGCCATCACACCTTCCAAGCACATCAGCTTGTGCTGGCGCTGCTGCTGCTTCAGCGGAGACTCTCAAGCGGCGCAAATACAATTCTCTTATTGGTAATTATATATTTGAGCCGTTTGGGGTCGAGACGCTGGGTCCGTGGGGTCCTCGAGCCCGTTCTCTTTTTAATGAGATTAGTAAAAGACTAGTTGACTCTTCACGTGACCAGAGGGCTGGTTTCTTCTTTGGACAAAGGATCAGCATTGCCATACAACGTGGCAATGCCGCCAGCCTTCTGGGCACGTTACCCACGGTCGACATTGATGCGGATGTATTTTTTGACACCTGAACTTTTTATTTAATCTTCTTCTTAATAAGTTTGTTTTATTTTTTTTTTATTTTTTTTTTTTCATGTATATATATAGTTAGGCATATATTTAGTTTTCTCCCTTATATTATAGTGTAATTTTAAATGTTAATAAAAAGTGTAAATATCAATAAATTAATTCACAGCTGTGATAAATAATAAAAATAGTATGTATTTAAAATTATTTTTCAACAAATTTACTGATTGCATAGGAATTTTTAGTGATTATTTTGTTTACTAATTCTTTGGTTTCATGGTTTTCCTTGTATTTACCCTACCATGTTTCTTGCCATAAAAATAAAGGATGCTATCTATTCGGATTAAAGCTGGTTCGATTTCCGTTTGAGTAAACATATTTTTAAATCTTTGAATGTAGTTTTAATTGTTTAAAAAAAAGTATTCTGTATTTTAAATCTTCTATCTACAATATTTAAGATACTTCCCCTTCATGTGGCATGTCCTTCGAACAATCTCTATAAGAACGTTAAGCAAATAAACAACTTAATTTGCATTTTACTTTCATGTACTTTATGTTTCAACGTCAAATACTTTCTTAGAGCGTTTCAATTTAGCCGTTTTTATTAGACGTTGTGAATATAGTTTGTAAGGTAATTAAAACAGAAAATTGCGTAAACTTTCTAAAGACTGTTTTCATATCATAAAGCCGGGTACTCACTGAAGCCGTTACGTTAGGGCCTTATTGAACATTTGAATTAAGATGAATATCACTATTTGTAGACAAACTAGTACACTTTTGAATGCCCTAATAAAAAAAATGGGTTTATTTTTTGATACCATACACATATTAGGATACGTCAGAACTCATGGAGATACATTTTCCTAATCTGTCTTAAACTCACAAATCCTTTGACAATACCGCAATAATCCTTTGTTTCTTAATCGCCTTAGAAATCAGGTAAATGCTATCACTGTTTTACAAAAGTCCGTGGTTTATGGACTTTAAAGTACTTTATGAATGCATACTCAAAAAGTATTTATGGTCTCATTTACAAGTTATTGCCAAAGTCTTGACAATGGCTTACCTATAAAATAAATTGTATGCCCAAGTGAGAGTTCCAGAGTTAAAAATGAACTCTGAGTTAACAGGTTAAATTTGACAAAATAATAAGTATTTAATCCAGGGTTAGCTGTTAACTCGGGGTAAATTTTCACTCGAGAATGCGCTAGTGTCGCCTCTTTTATTTAAGGCCAGATGTAGAAATAGATTCCTATTTGTGTCAGATGTTCAAGGGTTCTTGAGTGAAAGTAGCATGCGTTTGTGTTTTATCTATGACTGGATGTTTTAGGTTTGTAGGACACACGTACTTATGTGTTATTATCCGAAAAATAACTGTGATTCATAGTTGCGACTGAAGTATACAAATGATATCACAGCCGCCATCAAGAACATATTTAATGATTTATTCTAGTTTACCTTTTTTAATAAAGCTAAATAACTGGTTCATTTTACTGTCTAGGCCATTCATTACCTATAAATAAATTTAATGTGCTTCATTATTAGACGGAATAGATATCTATTCTTCTCTCTTTGATCATAAAATAGGTTAAGTGGTTTATTTTCAGTTTTAGAGATTATAGGTTGTTACAATATTCTAAAAATGAAAATTACAAAACTGAAATGCTTTTTATTACGTAGGGAATTTTTTTACGATAGCTTCTGTTTTAAATAAACATTAAGTTTTGTTTGTTATAAAATGCAGTATGATGTCTAATGCCTATTTAATTTTTAAAAGGTACCAGCAAAAGTGACATTAACACAAAATAAAACTGGTTTGTTTAATTTTACAAACATGAGTCAATTATTCTAAAAAACTTTCATTAACATAATTTCCCTCTCGGTGTATACCTCTGCCAAAATCTTAAGTTACAAAATACTAGGTAAGTTGCGACAAACTTGGTCGTATGTTTGTACCATCTGTATCGAATGGAAATAGTTGGTAGTTGTCTAAACGCAAGTCAGACAGTATGCCCAAACAGGCCCAAACTTTGTAAGTCAAACAAAAGAGACACAATATAAGTTAATATACAGGTTTATTGTTATAAGTTTTGAGACGGTATTGTCGTTTATGTTTCAAAACTTTCGCGATTTGAGAACGTGTCTAATAGAATCGCGTAATTATTTTAAAGGTAAATAAATACCTATGCACGACATTACGTTTTATTTACCTTTATAATAATTACGCGATTTAGACCCGTCGTTTTCCATAAAATCTTTTGAAAGATTTTTGTTATACATAATCGTCCTAGCACTATTATTATTTATACTAAAACGCTTGTCAAATTTACTTATTAGTCATAACTTTTACATGATATAATTACAGGTGACATAATCGTTAGCATGAGTTAGCATATGTAAATTGTTACTTATAGAAATATGTAGCAATTTACATCATTAAAACTTGACATAAGCAACAATTAATATAATTAAGAAACTTTTATCGTTTTTTTTAAGTAATAATAATATAATTAAAGCATTTGATCTGTTTTCAAATGATTATTACAGCACCAAACTTTGGGCAATTAACAATTAATCAAAAGTCAGTAAATAAGTTATGGTAAAAAAATTGTGATAGAAACGAATCACTGCAAAACCGACTCTACGCAGTCCTGTCTGTCCTACCCCTACTAGAGTGTAATTAAAACCGCGTAGGCGCGAAACGATGGAACGGCCCGCAAGCTGAGAATGGTTTCAACACTTGCCATCGCGGCTGAGGTTGGCCGGCCAACAAGCCGAATCTGCAGTGGTGAGCGTTAAAACCATCTGCAACAATAAACTGGGACCGCCCAAATCCCGCAGCGCCGGAGTCGTGACAGAAACAATGGTAGCTGCATGTTGCTGTTTGCTGCTGCATACCTGCTTGCATGCTGCATGCCTTCTTGCATTCTGCATGTCTGCTGCATATATGCTTGCAAGCGTATTTCTACTGGCATGCCGTATGACTGCTTGCTAGCATGCAAACAAGCATGTACTAGCATTATTGTGCTCGTATGAGAAAATGAATGTTATGTTGAATAAATTATATGGAAAACGACATTATTGAAAATAAATCATAAAGCTAATAAATTTATGGATAAAAATATTATGACACTTGATTTAATATGAATAATAAAATTAGTGAAAATTGTTTCATGTCATTACAGCGTTATTCCTAATATAAACAAGTCTGGTACAAAAAAAATATTTCATCTTCAATTATGGCAAACGTTAGTAAACTTTTTGAGACTAAAAATGTTTATTTTCTTTCTAAATATTTAATAACACGGGATATTTACCATGTATATTTGTTTTACCGTGAACAAAGAGATAGCAACATCTCTATAATATCGAAATAACTCGCTACAACAAATATACATGGAAAATATCCGTAATATTTAGTAAGATTTATTGTTATGTAGCAGCAATGGCTAAATTATTCATTTAAGGTTACTCAATAGATCTGGTTCTCATGAAATTAATACCTATGGGTAAAGACAATCAATTGAAGGCTGTTAAAATCACGTAGGTATACTACTGTTTATCGAATAAGTCGCGGAAGAAATCTTAAGTGAGCCATGAAGGATCCAAGATATCTAATATACGAGTACACACAAGTATTGTGCAATACTATACCTTAACAGTTATGGTGTCGACTAGTTCGCAACTACAGATTTAGTACCTATGGTGCGTTTATGATTATGGCTTTGGTATCCGATAGTAGAACCCGTTAACGTTTACGACGAAGAGGATCCCTTCATGCCATATAACTTGATTAAGATCACATTTCTAGACCACCGTCGTCATTGCCACCAGATTATCAATGACTGAATTTTACGGTAGAATAATTCAGTCCTACACTCAGACAAGTAAGTGTGCTCGTAAAATTTTCAGTGTATTAAAAAATCATAAAAGACATCGTGAAGCGTCCATACATTTCTCGCCCTAGGACTAATAACCACCAAAAATTGTGATTTGTGCAGTTAATGATGACGCTTTCTAAATGATTCAAGTCTCGGACACTTCTGATAATATTATTAGCGAAAATATTTATCAGTTCTCAGGTTATGTTATGTTATGGTTTAATGTTTGTGACAGAACATTGTGGCACGGCTTTGATTCAGTATGAGTGCTTGCAATCCCACCATTTAACATAAATCAAAAACTCTTGAAACAAAAAGCAACTGATCAGAAAAATAGCACATAAAAGATCACAGAAGATATGTCACTAATTTCGGTTGTCAGATAGACAGCTAATCAGCTATGAATATTTTGACGTTTGTCCTTATGGTTGAATTTATTTTAATGTTGCCATTTTTACTGTAGAAATGCGCATAATATGAAAAAATAAAATGGTATTGTTTTTACACATTTGGGACTTATTATTACTTTTTACGAAGTAAAATTTGCCAATAATGAAGTTAAAATATGTAATAAATTAATAATACCATAATTACGCGACGTGCTGAAATTAAAATTAAATGGTCAATATATTTAAAAAATGTTGGTTTGGCAACACTGTTCGTCTTTCTGGTAAAGAAATGGAGGAAACAGTGAAATTACTGTTTAATAAGGTAACAAGATTTTAAACTGTCCGTGAAATAGTAATAGATGATTGTAAAATCATAAAATAAAATTTGATTTTTACACCTTAAAATTTTTAAACTTTTATACATCAGTCGCATTAAAATATATCTTTTATAAAATAATGCACAAATTATATTATCGATTACTATTAGTTTTAATCTATCCAATCATGATATAATTACGATTTTCAGAATGAAGCGACTGAAAATTTGTTTGTTTGTAGCTACTTCTGTTGCTGACTGTTCATTGATCCGAAGCCCAAATAGCACAAAATCCTTGTTTGCGCCCCTATGCCAAGGCATAGTATTGTTGATTATATTTAGTTTAAAACTAGGCACCTTCGAAGTAGATTTCGATTAAATCGATCTAGAATCAATTACACTAACTTTTCCTTTGAATAATATGAAGCCAAAACATTACTTTCAATCATATTTTATTTTTGCTTTCGACGTTTCGTGACATATACAGATATCATTATACAATAAATAAATATACACATTACACGAGTAGTATGGATACGTGTTGTCTGAAATATACACATACAGCACGTGTAATGTGTTTATTTCACTGAAGTAGAGAAACTGTTAGTGTATTTAAGAAGCTAGCTAGCTATCTAGCCCCATGTATAAATTTTATAATTAATTAAATAAACAAAATAAATTTATAAAACTATTGTAGTAAATCTATTAGTTAATCATTATTCTAATATTAATAATAATAAATCATTTATTACAGGCTACATAGACTCATAGATAAATACGTTAACCTTAAAATACAAAATTATATTTGCACTTCACTTGCACATGGCAATATTGGCCAGCGTGGTGGACTATGGCCCAACTTTTGGCCTCACGAGTAGAGGTCCGTGTCCGTGCCACATAAAATTGATTAGTATTCGTTCTTACAGTGTTTAGTAGTTAAAAGCTATAAGCTCTCATATTCTAGCTCCTTCGTTAATGCTTAGAAAGAAAAAAAGAAAATCACAAGAATTGCCGTCGTTTCATTTTGAAATAATCATAATTTTATCAGCGGTAAAATAATACGATTAGAATTTTTTGAACGTAACTTGTGTGTTGTGTGCTTATGTATTAGACATATAAATGAATTTGAAGTGTTTTCGTGAAATTTCGATTTGATTGCAAACACCAATTTCATTTTATCCTGAATTTTATTTGTGCGCTCGGTAAAAACTAAACGTTTAATTCGTAAGCTCACGAAATAAATTCTTGTACAGATTCATTCTGATGAATATAGACAGGCGCTTTAGTGTGTTTCCATGCATGTTAATAAGGCCTAAAATCCTGAATCCATTCCGATTTAATCTAATGCAAGCTTTATAATCTGCATTTGAGCGAGCTAAATTCTCACTTAAGACACAATGAGACAACTAGGTTTCAGTAAATAGCAGTTCTTAATTGCACAAAGTGCAGCTTGATTACCTACTTGAGTAATATTTGCTTTCCATCCAGTAAACATTTTATTTGGCCTTTTAGCGAAAACAGCGGCGTGGTACGTCCAAATAATAAAAGCTTGCAATAAATTCAATTACTTATGTTTCCCAAATTTACTGCGAGTATAAAATAGCTGTGTGGTTAAAAAATGTATGGTTAGTCTTGTTCATAAAATGTCCGCATGTGGTAACATCGGCAAAAGCTTTCACACCCTTCAATTTCACGCCCGGTTTGTGAAAATATTAAAGAGTACGTTAATCTGAATACAACACGAAACTTTTACGATAAAATGAGTTTACTAGTGAATATGTACTACTATTAATACTATAGTAGGAATGTTTGTAATTAAAAAAAAATGAGAACAGATTAATGTAGGATTAGAAGAAAAAAAATCCTAAATTTTTGGCCTTATGCCTGATTTTCCACTACTTCTATGACGTATTAATATTCACATAGTTTTATTTAGTAGTTTATTTTGATATTGATTTCATATTTTCAAAAATAGCTTTAACTCTTATTATAGTGAACTATACAATCTACTTACTGTGCTTGTCCAAGAAATCTACCGAAACAGTCCTTTAATTAGTGTTTAGTAAAAAATGAAATTATTTCAAGGGGCAACCAATCCAAGAATTAGGATAAAAATCTTTTAGCGTTTTATTTCATAAGTCGTCAAAAATAGTTTAAATCGCTCATTTATTCGTATTTTTAAATGATATTAGATATCGTTTAAATACAGCCCCAACACATTGTAATAATGTCTTTAATTTTTTTATACTTACTAATGCTTATAGTTACTGAGAACTGACAATTAGAATAACACGTTTACACTAACCGATGTCACGGATGTCAGGCTGTGGTTTATAACCACATCCTAACATCCAAAACTTAACGAACTGTTGAACATATCTCTCAAATGAAACCATTCCGTCGCAAGCAAAAATCTTTGTGATTAAATTGTTAGTTTGATTAAAATAATAAATCTGTGAAACTAATAAAGTTATTTTCTTCAATTAATTTGAATGCGTATTAGTCAATATTAGTGCTAACCTAATACTTACACTTAACGTTACTCAATCTTTTAGAAAGATAATGAATCTAAGTTCTGGGAACTGGACATTTTCTTGTTTCAATTTAAAGAATGGGTTTAATGATGAATATTCTTTTATCATGCAGGCAGATTGATAACTTATTATTTCAATCAATATGCAACCTTAAAATCCTTGTTATTGAAACATTGTTACTAATAACTGAATCAACATATTAAATGCCTGGCAAACTAAATTCATAACTCAAAGAAGTTTAACGGTGGATGGTTGATTGAATTATTCACAGGCACTATAAATAAATCAAGCAGGGGCAGTAAAACTATCGAAAATTTATTTTTAAGAATGTCTGCCTTACAATCTCTTTGGTATACGTAAATATAGTCTTATAGTAATCCATGCACTGTGCTAACAATAATTGAAAGCCACCTAAACGTTATTTAGTTACGATAAAATATTCTTATACTGAGTGTTTATATAAAAAAGCCATTTTACATTTTACGCCTACCCCATAGCGTGGATTATCGTTAGATAGGTCTAGTCGAATTTGAGGACAGTCATTATGTCGTCTAGAAGAAAACTGCCCAATACTATTTCTGGAATTATGTAAACGTATCACTAAATCTGAACTGATACTTCAAAGAGAATATAATTCGATTTAAGTTTATTTGTTTGTTACGATTTAGCTTTAAAACGATTGGACCAATCCCTAAATTTTCTTCACCATCAGAAGGCTAGATTATTCCTGAATAACCGTCACCATAATCCACATGCTCTTAACTCAATTACTTGTACAGCCATTTCATATTTCAAACAATTATTATTATTTTATAAACCAAAGGCTACTTTTTATCAAGCTACCAAGAGGGCGAAGCCGTGTCACGTTGATGCCAATTTAGATTGTAAAGTTGAATTTGACAAGCAAACTATGCGCAGAGTTTAACAGAACGTGGGCTAGTTAAAAAAAAAGGTTATAAAAATATAATAAAAAAATAGGGATGTTGATGCCGCAGTCATTGTCGTCAGTCGTAACGGTAAATTGGCTTCTACCTAAGAGCCTCAACAATAACCTTAAGAGGCTCGCGTTAGGCAGCTGTTTCAGGGGTCAGAAAGCGGTGTTTCTCGACAGGGCACGCATAGTGAAAAGATGCCTTTCTCTGGAGCTCTAACCATCGTCAGATTGGTCTTTGTATCTGATAACCGTGGGACACTTTTATATTTTTGAATCTTTAATTAAAACAAACAATAATTTAAACAAGAAATATAATATATTTAAACTCTCTGTATCGTGTATCCTCTTACAAGAGATACGGCTTGCATACTGAACCTAATACAATGTTCCAATACGCGAGTTTCACAAAGCCATTTGATCCGTTTACTTAAACTGGCTAGTTTCTTTGCCTCTCCTCTCCTCTTTCTGGTACGATGCATACTCGTGTTTGGCATACCAATGTTCTTTAAAGTTCGAAAACTACTTATTTACTGGCTCTTTTACAAAAGTCGCTGGCTATAAACAAAAACTATCGTAAAATAGGGTTTTATACACCATCAGCAAATGATTCATATATAGTAAAAAATAGTTTTAAATTTACTTAATTCTTTGTTTTCACTCATTAGTCAATTTTATTAAGTATCATGTGCTTTTTAAATCCGGCTTTCGCTTTGATTTTTTTTAGCTTGTCAGCTTAGTACAAAAGGCTATGATTGTTGTCCATACAAAATGTTTTTGACTTTTGACGGATTAAAGAGTACGACAATCACAAATACCTACTATTACACCACCAGTTTGGTGGTGTAATAGTAGGTATTTGTGATCCTGGTGCTTAAAATTTATTTGCAAATATTTAAAATTTTATCACAATTTGATAACTAGCTGTAATGTTTGAAACAAATAACTTGTACAAATTTTAAGAAGCTCGATACTATTACTTTTTATTGTACGGAGCGTATTATGTAACAATAGCTGAAGTTCTAGATTGAAGTAAGTACTCACTTAAAGTTAGTAAAATGTCAGGAGAAAACTCAAATGTTGAAATTCAAAGCGTAGGTTACCATAAAAGATTGAAACACAGAACTTCTCAAGTAAACAGTATAAGACAGGAAATGTCTTTGTTAAACTTATCTCCTTGGTTTTAAGCCTTTAAATATTAGTCAACTTACTTGTTTTACTTTAATAAAATGTTAACGTTTTATCGTTTTTTTAAATAAACTTGTTTTGGTTTTGTTTGAAATGTTTGACTTTAAGGTATACTTGGGCCACATTTTTCATTTGTTAGTTAAAGTGGTGCTGTTTGTTTGTTAAATGTTGTTGGCACGGTGTGTATTTTTTATTTAGTACCAATGATATTATATAAAAACAAAAGCAGATATGTTATAAGCGCTCGCGCTGTGAATACTCAAATACGTCCCAATTGGGACGTCTTGTGTTTAGTTTGCGTGTGGCCTGCGTCGAGCGCAGTCACGTGCCAGACGCCATGCGCCATGTTCAAGTTAAGAAAGAGAAAGCGATATTGTTTTGACGTTAGAGCGATAAGGATGCGTGCGCTGCGGACATTTGTCAATGTGTGCAATTTGGAATAGCTCGGAACGGATTTAAATCGTAATTTCTATGAACGTAACATATCTATAGTTCTATAATATCATTGTTTAGTACCTTATTCTACCAAGATTTTATTATTTTGTCGATATTAAAATAGATCTTAGAGTTCGTGAAAATAAATGGATAGGATTTTCTTAGTTCTGTAACCTGCTGTAACTAACCTCAACAAATCCGAGTCCGTTAAGTTTTGATTGCCTTATACAAATTGCGCTCGGATTTAAAATACATACATGCCTTATTTTTAGTATGACCATACAAGTTAATAAGAGACGACGTTTTATAAAACAGCTTATTAAAATATATTTCATAACCTACCATCACGTCAGACATCAGAACGGTGCGGCAGAGGTGTATATCACCCACACTTGTTATGTTTAGGAATCGAATTCAAGTTGTAGAATTTAATTACTGCTTGTATGCAATATGCAGGTTAAAAATGACATCGAGGCAAAGCCGCTTGTCAGTTATTTAGTAGGTTGATTCTGGGCCTCTGTGTGTGTCATTTTTGTAATTTATTGTTTATTTCTACACATCATCAAAAACTCGGTCTTGGATTTTTATTGTCGTCATATAAATTGCAATTGTTTAAGAATAAGCTTGTGAAAACACTTTTTTATTATTACATTTTTAATTTGTAGAATTTAGCTACGCTAAGCAGATTTCTCTTAGTAACAGTTAGAAAATGAGGAATCAGGCGAGACACGGCTTGACCATAATTCGGGATACCGTCCCGAAGAAGCACTACTACTAAGCGCATGACTCTACAGCTCAAAAAAATGACAGGTAAATTCAAAAAAATTGCTTCAAATACTGGCAAATGCCAACAAAAAATGTTGAACAGAAAATTGCGAATGTATTTGGATTTGCTAAAATAACGTTAAAATTCAAAATTCAAATCATTTATTTTCATAGGCCCCAGGAGGCGCTTGAACACGTCAAAACATTACAAAAAATGATATAAAAGTAAATAATAAATAATACTAAATTATACTAATTACAATGATTTGAATAACCGGGGCTCAGATTAATTTTAATCAAACTGTTTAGAATCGAATTAAAATCAATCTAAGTACCAGCTCCGATGGGTATTGCATTATGAGAAGAGCTGGTGAGAAACTCATGTGCACCATCTTTTAAATTGAAAAATATAACAATATAAAAGTACATAAAAAAATCACATAAGAAGAGCAATTCATTTCCAAATACTATTATCATTTATGTAGTCTGAAATACTATAGTAAGCTTTTTGACATAATTTAATTTTAACATATTTTTTAAATTTACCTATCGATAATTCTATTGCGTCTAAAGGAAGTTTATTGTAAAAGCGTATACATTGACCTGGAAACGAGTTAGAGATTTTATGGAGCCTAGTAGTGGGCACAGCAAGTTTGTTTTTGTTCCTTAGATTTAATTTATGGAGATCACTATTTTTCTTAAATTTCGTTTGGTTTTTGTGAACGTACATTAAATTTTCGTAAATGTATTGAGAATGTAACGTCATAATATGTATCTCTTTAAATTTATTTCTTAGTGTCTCCTTGGGACTCATCATATAGATAGCTCGAATAGCTCGTTTCTGGAGCACAAATATTGAATCTATATCCGCGGCACTACCCCAAAGCAATAAACCATATGACATTATACTGTGAAAATAGCTAAAATAAACTAAACGCGCAGTGTCAACATCGGTCAGTTGACGAATTATTTTTACGGCGTAAGCTGCTGAGCTGAGTCTACCAGACAACGTTTCTATATGTGGGCCCCATTGTAATTTAGAGTCTAATGTTATACCAAGAAAGACAACCTTATTGACCATTTCCAATTCCTCATTGTCCATCACCACACTAGTTTTGACTTGCTTAACATTTTTTGTAAAAAATCTAATATATTTTGTTTTACTACCATTTAAAAGCAAGTTATTAGCACTAACTGTTACTCTCTGGTAATCAATCACAAAATACAGTGATTATAATTCATACATTTTCATCGACATGTCAGAATCATAAACCTTCTATCTATATATAACGGGTGGCGCAAAAGTAAAGACCCTATTTGGTTCAGCTATAACATTTTTTCTAAATTAGAAAACTAGATTTAGATTTTTTTAAATGTATATTTGTGCCATTAAATTTCGTACCATTAGGATTTAAAGATGATGTCTTTTAAATGGTGACCTCCAGAGTTGATACACCTTGAAGAGGATGATTTTCCTTCAAAATTGGTTATGAGTGACGAAGCGCATTTCCATCTCTCAGGGCATGTCAATAAGCAGAATACTCGGTTCTGGGGCACTGATAATCCGCGCATTATTCAAGAAACACCTCTACACCCACTAAAAGTTACTGTATGGTGTGGCATCTGTGTTGACAGAGTGATCGGACCCTATTTTTTCGAAGACGCTGGAGGCAATGCGATAACTGTCACTGGAGAACGCTACAGAACCATGTTACGTGAGTTTTTGATACCCAGTTTGGACGAATTGGGGCTGGAGCACATCTGGTTTCAACAAGACGGCGCTACGGCACACACAGCGCGCGACACTATGGACTTAGTGAGGGACGCTTTTCCAGACCGAGTTATCTCTCGTTTTGGCGATTTGCCTTGGCCTGCAAGATCACCCGATCTGACCAGTCCAGACTTCTTTCTTTGAGGTTTTTTGAAATCTCGGGTGTATGTGAACAAGCCACAGACTCTCGCAGCTCTAAAAGAAAACATTCGTCAAGAAATAACGAACATATCGCAGGAAGTGTTACGGCAAGTTATGCAAAATGTCATAAATAGGGCTCAAATGTGTATCAACTCTGGAGGTCACCATTTAAAAGACATCATCTTTAAATCCTAATGGTACGAAATTTAATGGCACAAATATACATTTAAAAAAATCTAAATCTAGTTTTCTAATTTAGAAAAAATGTTATAGCTGAACCAAATAGGGTCTTTACTTTTGCGCCACCCGTTACTTTGACTCAATGTCAGGTGTATATTTAGCTAATGCTTCGTCAATTTGGATATAATTAAAAAAAAGGTTTAACATCATAAGAATATAAACATTAAATGAAAATGAAAAATTAAATGTCCTATGTTTATGTACCTATGGTTTTAACCAACATTAATTTGATATCGCATGGTAAAAGCGGAATAAGAAAATGCGAGTATTCTCTAGTGAATTACATACGAAAGGCTATCAAATTCACGTGTCTTCAGTCAAGCATTATGATGGCTGCAGCTTTGTGAATTTCATACTCTGAAATAGCAGAAATATTCAAAAATTGTCGTTTCCAATCTTGTTGAAATTTAGAAATGTGAATCTATAAATAAGAAAAATATTTTAATAATGAATCGTTCCATTTGCCTGATTTTGAGTTTGAATAATGCCATCATAAGGTTTTTAGGAAAGATAGGCGATTGAATAAAATAATTCATATCAAATATCAAAATAGAAATACATCTAATAAATTAGGAGTACATAGACATATTATATCGAACTGTACCTAATTTAATTAAAATGCACATGCACCACATTATTAATAGGAAAATTTTATAAACTGTGAAATTTAACGAAGTAGTCTAGAAAATAAATAATGAAACGCATTTATTGCAGCCTTTCTACAAAAACTGACTTAAGAATGTAAAAGTATTAAAGAGTACATAATAATATTAAAATATCTTGCAATAAATTAAATGTATTTAATGATCTGAAAGATCACTTAGCATAGAGGTTCTATATACTACTTAGTGACTACTTCACCTACGTTAAACTCAAGTTTAACGTTAAGCAATGGCTTTCGATTTTATTGAATGAGAGAGAGAGAGACAAATACATGTTTAATAAAACCGTAGATTTAGAAGTTTGGTGATTTCGGTTCTTATCATGTTCCCTCGTTAACTTTCTTGTGTCGTTTCCTTTTCACCTTATTTATTCTTCGATATTATTCAAACAGAAAATATGAGTCAAATTATAAATGGCTTTATAATTTCTTCATCCATCATCTAATCGTTTACTTGCACTGCACCATCTGAATTTGATTAATTATTCCCTTGGGTCAAAGATAAAAATCTTTGGAATTAAAACGTTACCTATTTTTAAATGAATCAACATTTAAATTGTACTTAAATGGGTGAATTTCAAGTAGCGTAGACAGAAAATATTATTAGTAAGTTATTAAAAAGCTTCTACCTTGATTAACTTTTTTTGAATAGTTCAATCAACACACTTTCTGAAATGATGGACCAAGATAGGTTTAATTCATTGATAATAGGTATGGTTCCAATCAACATCTTGTCTAATTGGTGTGATTGATAGAGTAAGTCTTCAGACCACTGCACTAGGGACACTAATTAGTAAGCGGTCAAGATATGCTGGATGTTAACGTCCAATGACGAGTTGTCATGCTGACCGCAAATGCAAATTGCTGTCATACACTTAATAGAATTAAATGTGCGATAAACAGGTCGATTTTAACTCTTTTCAGATGCAAAATATTATAGTTTTGTAAAAAGAATTAAGAAGATAGGTAATCTTTGTTTTTTTTTTGGGGGAATTCAAATTTAATTTGTTAAAAGACGACATAAAATACCTGTTATACCTATATAAAGAATAAATTATGCATAAAAAAATAAGTATCTGTTAGTAATGGCTTTTAATGTTTCTATGGTTATTTGCACTATAAAAATGGTTGTTTTAGTATTTAAATTAAAAGAGCCATAATTCACAAAAAAAGTTAAAAAAAAAAAGTTTTAGCCGAAATTATAAATGCTTTTGTAAAATAGCAAGTAGTTAATTAAGGCAATGGATCTTTTAAACTAAGAGGGTTACAAGTATTTTTACCGGTTTAATACGCGGAATATTTTTAACACTTACATAACCTAATATGCCCAATACACACGCAACGAAAGTATACATCGTAACAATTAATATGTGCAAACCGATTTATTTATCGATAGAATGTATGACAAATTGTTGTAGATTTTTGTTACGTGTGTAGCGAACATAACAAATTTGTTTTATTTTGTACCTATTAGACTGGTATCTATTTATTTCGCACAATTTGATTTTATTCAGTATCTTGCTAATTTATAAGTTAAAACCGTAAAAAAACTCAATTTCTTCTGTAAATTGAAATACCGAAAATGCTTGAATGATAATATGAAAAGTTTTTTCATTCATAGTTCGTATTCTAACGGAGAATTTAAGATAAAAGCCATTACAAAAGGTTTAAGAAATCAGTACTGAAAACACGGAACTTAGTAATGAGATTCGACGTGTTGCTATGTCACATTATCTCCTATGAATGCGGTATTGTGTAGCTGTCTGTCAGTCACTGTTAAACCACTGTAATGAAATCCGTCATTCACAGGGAAACGAGCCCAACTTTCACTGAAGCAGTATGTGAAACTTACTTATGTTGTGTAAACGGAATAATAAAGAATTACAAAATTAGACACATCATTTCAAGATTTTGGCCAAAAGGGAACTTGAAGTTAAACATTTAAATTAAAGATTTCTTAATACTACTTTATAATTCTCACTTTAAACAACTTTAAGTTAGATTTGCCTTAGTAATAATTTGAAATGTTTCTCAATACGTACTGTTACTGGCTGTTTCATAAAAAATTAAAACATCATTAGAGGTTTGTAATTTATGTTTTAATTACGACGGAAATTACACAATCATAAATTTATGTTACGGCGCTCACCCTTTTCAAGGCTACCCAAGGACTATGATAATAAAATAAAGTCTGAAAGTAATCATTATGCTTGCGCTCTGAATAAATTGCATTTTGAAAATACTCGAGTCTCTTTTTATTCCTTTATCTTCCGAACTCAACACCCGGAATTTGAAATTATTACTGACCGACTGAAGTTTCAGCTTTAGTTTCGGCCAGTTTTGGTCAAAAACTTATAAGTACCTGCTAGATTGCCGTACAAATTATTCTAAACTTTGTTAACACTACTTTTCTGTTGATAAGTTGACTAGTTAAACTACTTTAAACGATCACAACAATACCTAGATTATAGTATAATAAAATTGTGAATATTAAAAACATTAAGCCTAGGAGCCTAGCTCTAGTTTAAGATCTATTATCTTACTTATTTTCAAGTATAAGTATGCATTTAACACATTGATTTAATTATAAGCGTATTAAGCATGTAACTGGTGGGGGAGCTTTTGTCTACAAGCTCCAAATCGAATAACACAACCGTGTCCACAGTCATATATTTAGTTGTTTGCTTTTAAAACAGGTTTTGGAATCTGTGACAGGAAGCTCTAAAAAATCACTTCAAATGTATCCAGTCCATTCCGTAACATCTGAATGACTGGATAAATTTGAAGTGTGCCCATGCCGATTCGTGTACACGAATGACAATAATTCTTATACAAATTTTTAAGTTGCTAAAATTACGCAATCTTAGCCCTTTCGTCCAAATCTTCCACGAAGGAGCTTCCAGTTGCGGCCTTGACAGCTTTTCAATATATTCCATAAATCGGTTCGACTAATTGCGTTTCCGACAATCTATTCAACATCCGCAAAATACTTAGATTACCACCACCATTTATCACTGTCAAATGATTGGCTTCACCATAGTATCGTTTTAATTATATTTTAATTATTTTCAAAAGCTTCAGGATGAGTCTGAATCGGAAAATATAAATTCCTCTTCAAATTATGGTCTTATTAACATCTGCGTAAATAACGCTGAATTATTTTACAGATTCCTTGAATGAGGGTTGGGCTACGGTGCTGATAAACTTAAATAAAAATGTGCAGAAATTATTAAAATTTAGCTTGCTATCTGTTATTCACGCCTGTACTGTATTGTTATCCAGAAGGGCCCAGGGTAGTTTGTACTAACAAACCTTCTGAAATAAATAGGTATGGGTTATTGAGATAATAATAATTATATGAGCATCGAATGATCCAATGGTTACTGCAAACTACTGCATGAAATTGCATGTGGTTTTCACAGTTGTGTAGCTGGAGGTCTATCTTAAATGCTGGTATATGTTGTATCTTAGTTTTTATGTCAATCAAGAATCAGAAATCGCCGAAGGCGACGACCTTTACACGACAAAAAATGCACTTAAAAAAAGTAAGAAATACATAAATAATATTTAACGTTTAGCCTCATCTGTGTATAACTTGAAAGAATACTAACTTACTTACAATACTTACTTATTCAAAGAATTATCCTCGTACTTCTTATCGTTGAGGAGCTGTATATTCCAGCATCAGTTCAACACCATAAAATGCTGACCGCTAGACGCAAATGTCTGAGTAGCTTTAGGAATAAACAAAAACAATATGGAAGCCCTTAAAATTGGAACTTAGAACTGGAAAATGGGACCACATGACCAGAATACTCTTCCAGACAAAAAAAACTATTTCTTAAATCAGTCCAGGCTTCTAGTTGTAGAGGAACAAACAAAAAGAATTAAAAAATCTATCGAATTGATCGTTCGATCGAATCGGTTAAAAAAACTAAGTAGCTGCACCAAAGTGTTTCCACCGTCAAAATCGTAATCGAAGGAATTGAATGGAGCCGGATTGCCGGCAAACGCCAACAAACGATCGATGGTGTTCTCTAAGCCGTCCAAACGGGGACTAACGAACCCGTTCGTTGGCCTTCGTTTGTTAGGATTTAACGCAGCAAGTCATGACTCATGGGTGCCCCATTTGAAAGTTACTCATTTGTATTATGCAGTTCCACCTAATGGGTAGGGGGATTTTTACCCGATTTTTATTTTATTTTTTTTACCATTTGTTGGCATAGTAAACTTGCATATCCATGCCGGATTTCTAGCACTAACAGTCTCGACGATATCCCTCAGATCTGAAAAGATCTGCTACATAATGCACAAATCAATTAACCCTTGGCTCTCATGAAAATGGGCATTAGCTAATAAAAGGTTCTCTCACTATGTGCATTTCAAAGTTCTTCATAACGAAAGTTAGTTTACTGTTATGGCTCACAAGCGCTTTGCAAGCTTTACCTATTTTAGAGTTATAAACTAAAATTAGAAAGTTTGATTAGAGCCTCAGCAGTTTCACGAAAATCTATATCATATACTAGCTATTGTCCACGACTTCGTCCGCATGGAATTCGTTGTTTTAAGTATTAGCTGCCCCCGCGCTTTGACCCGCATTTAATCTTACAGCTCCGCACCCATGGAGTTTAGCGTATAGTGAAATATATAAAGACCTTTATTCAGAGTTTTTATTAGCCAGACTATCAAACACAAATATAATTATCAAAATTCGATTTCGAGATGAGCGCTATCAAACAAACAAACCATCTTTTGCCCGCGTTTTCGTCTGCGTGGTAAGTACATCGATAAAAAGTAGCCTATGCCTGATTTTATTTATTAAACATTTATTAATGTTTAATTTTATAATGTTAGTTTTACTTTTTACTACTTATTATTATTACTTTTTTACCGTAACTTAATCTCTACACCATCTTAAGGTTGATTGGTAGAAAATGCATTTAGCGTCACATGTTTTTTGTGCGTGATATTAAATAGAAATAAATAAATATTTATTGCGCAGATGTGGTTGGAAGTAATGAAAGAGGTCGTCCTTGGAAGACATACATGGACCTGGCAAGTGACCTTGTAAATAACATAATGTGTTTTCATGATCAAAATGGAAAGCTACGGGGCAAAATATTTTAAGAGAGGGTTAACGCAGACGGAAATATACATTCTTAATCTGGAAGCACGGAATAGGCATGGTGACTAATCAATAGATTGTAAAATATAGGATACCTTATCAACATATAGGTAAACATAATCCAAATGTATTTTTAGTTACATACATTAAGTTTAACTCATTTTATGATCATTTAAAGTTTTATGGGCGAGTCTATTTTTAAAGTACGAAATTATAAAGTGTTTTTTTTATCGTGTAATTACCCACACAATTCTAGTAACCTTTGTAATAAAACCATTTTCATAAACACAATATTTCGTATATCTAACCAAATTCACAACTTCACATACAAAATACATAACCGTCGTAATGCCACGCTTTTGCAGCCGTTTGTTTGAAAAGTCTATTATTAATATGAATTTAAAATTTATTTATCTCAGGAAGTTTACGTCTTAACGAAGTTATTCTTTTTATGATGTTACTAATATCGACAGGTATTTTAAATTATTCCTCATGCCTACTGCATACAAATTAGCTCTTCTCATATTCAGATTTTATCGATCTGGAAAATTTGGTCAGAACGGTCTTGTATCTATTTAATTCTATGAGCTAAGAGACACACACGCATACACACACACACACTCACACACACACACACACACACACACAGACAAACCGGAATTTAGATTATGAATTATGAATATGAAATTCTGGCTATTTTTGCTCGTTAAAAAAAGATTCAAAACGCATTCATTAGGAACATCTCATATTTGTTTTTAAAAAAACAAAATCAATGACATAATTTTGTATAGAAAATAACTTGATACACGATTCCCACTCAAAGGTACCGAACTAAAAAGCAGTTAAATTAAAATAAAATAACAAGTCGCACTCTTTACCACACGTGACAGGGTGGGCACAATTTAAAATACTTTACGGAGCCTCGTGACAAAAACCTTTTTATTTTTGTTCTCAAAGATTTCCCCAAAGAGGTCTATGCTAGCAAGGACTGTGAATTTCGGCACTGAATCTGAAAAAGTAAATGGATAATAGAAGTTGTCTCATTTCGTCAGATTTTGTTTTTATTTCAAAAGTTAGTTACATGTGTGTGTATTAGTACCTCGTCGTAGTACGTCGGTGCTCACGAATTGTGGTTAAAAGAAAGTGATCAACACAAACTTCAAGAACTATAAAACCAACTTTTTGCGTCATTTAATGCTTTTACAAGGTTTTTTGTTATTAGTCGGTTTATTTTAAAGGATTTATTTTATTCAACGAGATGGGTTTTAAAGTTTTACTTTGGGATGAATTGAATTCCGCACAACGATTTCTCGCCGCCTTCGCAGTTGTCGAATGGCTATGTTACATATAACAAGTATATATTATAATATGAAACTCAAATGAAAAGGATCCTTTGTTTTCATTACCTTCTCCTTTGAGCTCTTTGATATTGTGAGTTTCTAAATGTAGAGTTTTCTCTCTGCATTTGTGTTGTCACATATTTTTACACACAAAAACAAATAATATATCCAGCTCCTCTAGACAAACTAATACACTATTTTAATTTAATAGTCGTTAAAAGTTGTCTTACAATCTGTACACGCAAAGGTGTAATTATAATAACTTGCTACAGCTTTTGTATGAAGTTATAATGGACGAAAATTAAATAAATGTAGGCATATAGTTATTACAGTCGTTAAAACTTTTCTATGATCAAGATAAACTAAAATAGGGTATTACAAAAAAATGAGGCTTCTGTGTACAGTTTCAGTAATGAAGACTTGAATTTTGCTGAATTGGAATTGGCATTACACGGCTGAATCAAGCATATATGAATGGGAACAAAACTTTGATGTATCCACAATCAATGATGATTATACATATGACCTAACTATGAACTCACTGTGATCTCCAGTAACTATAGTGGAAGTAAACTGCACCATAAATCTAATAGTTGAATGACTCTAGTCATATCCTGACTAAGTGCTTTCTCCCAAAATAAAATAATTTAACTAGACGATGAAAGACGAAATACAGTCTGGCGATTTTGTCATTTGAAAGTTTTAAATTGCCGATTTGAGAAATCACTTTTTTGTATAGAGTATACTTGTCATGTGGTCCCATTTGCAGGTCACGTCTGATGATGAGATCCTAGAAAAATCAAGGGCAACCCTCAAATTTTAAAGGATTCCATGTTGTTTTTCATGTCACCTTTAAGGATTAAGAATTATTCCATAGCATTGCAGTAAATATAGTGTTTTCGTTAATTTCTTTGTGTTTTTGGTTTTACTATTTTATTGTTTTTTTTTCTTTAGACATATATTATATATTTATAGTATGATTAATTGCATAGATTTATTAAAAAAATAAATAGCTTAAGTACGGCTTTAAAATTATGTTTAAATATGTGTTTTGTGGATAACGTCGTCGATTACGCAATTGTATTTAGTTTTTATTATTTAAGTTTAGTTTGCTTTAAAAACTTGTATTACTTATTGTGTAATTGTTTGTTATTCCAAATAAATAAAATACAATAAAATAAAATAAAATAAAGATACTCGGATATTTGCATCCAGCAGTCAGCATTTCATATTAATTGCTGAGCTGATGCTTGAAGGTAAAACTTCTCAACGGTTGGGAGTACGGGGATAATTCTTTAAATATAGGCAACGTAAGGTCGTTTACTGTATTATTTCAAGTTATGCACAGTTGAGGCGAGACGTTGAATATTACTTAAGTATTTCTTACTTTTAGTCATTGTAGCAGCATTATTAGTAGCATTTTTCGAAATTGCAGTCGGTTTTTTTTTGGAAAATTATTTGTTATTAAAGGCGAAGTACCCCACGAGGGGTGTAAAAATGACTAAGAGTTTTATTATTAGGTCTATGTCTTTTGCAGTTAAGGTCGTTACACATATAGGCAGGCCGGCACATTTTATATTCCATAGCAGCGTTCATCCGCATCCGCTGTCACTTAACTGAGATGGACCCTCACGTGCTGGCCCGCCTATGCATGTGGTGACCCTTAATCACGTGCATGCCTATAAACCCGAAACTAATTTTATCAGAGACTAGAGCTTTCTCGGCATCTAAGTGTCTATACTCAAATTTAACGTGTGAAAAAGACTTCTCGTGGGGCAAATTTAACGTGTGAAAAAGACTTCTCGTGAAATATTTTCCTTTGATTTTTCCATGAATATTGATTTTTCCATGAATATTGCAACTTTCAATATTAATTGATTAATTTAATCCTGAGTTCATTTCCATAGTACCTATACATATCAATAAAATTTCCGATAAAGATATCGGTGTAGTAATTAAAATTCTCGCAGTTAATAATGGCCGCCGTCGCCGTGCTCTATTTACTTCTGTAAAATTATGTCTTGCAATAATTTGTATTCCACCCTCATTAAAAGTTTCGTTATTTGAATTTCTAATAAACAAGTGTAATAATATATAACTGTTATATATTAAAAGTGTTAAATGAAAATATCGCATGTATTACAATTATTCCAAGGTTTCAATTTCAGGTTGCGTTAATTCAGAGCTTTCTGTTCTTGACCTATGACTATTTTAGCGTTAGTATTCAAATTCGTATCCTAAACACGTTTACAAGAACAATGTACACATCAAATTAGAGGCTTTCTACAAATGGCATGAAGGTGCTAGATTTGGATTGAGTAATCTATTTGTAGTTACATTCAAAATTAGCCAAACACAAGACAATGGGTATCATATAAAAAATTGTAGGTTGGTAGAGCCATTTATCCCGAAAAACATTCCATTGTTCTATTATTTTCAGTTCTTGTCGAAAGTTTTAACGGTCTGTTCATTTTAGTAAAACTATAGGAAAGAATTAACATAATAATTGTATGCAAGAACCAGTTCACGAAAATAAAGTTACTTTGAGACAATACTGTGACTGGTGACTGATCCATAGATAGTAGAATATAGGATACCTTATCAAAATATATACCAAATGTAAACATACACCAAATGCAAAAATTTATAGTTACATACAATAAGTCTAATTCCTTTTATGATCATTCAAAGTTTTATGGGCAAGTCCATTTTTAAAGTACGAAGAAATTAAAAAATAGTTTAATGATTAAATTACCCACACAATTTATAGAATATTTTGTTATAAAACCATTTTCGCAATATTTCGTATGGCAATCAAACAAAATTCATAACTTCGCATAAATGTTAAAAATGGATGACGTCAAGCCTTTGTAGCCGTTTGTTTGAGGCGTTTAGGCGAGTCTATTATTATTAATGTGTATTTAAAATCATAATACAATTTTAAATTCACATTAATCAGAAAGTTTATGTGATAGCAAAGTTATTATTTCAATGATTTGTTTTAATATCAAAAGTATTTCAAGTACGCTCAAAAATTAAGATCATTCATAATTTCTATTATTTATTCAAATACTTACAAAATGTCTAATTTATTAATTAATTTATTATATTAATTCATAGAACAATAGCAATCAATCATAGAACTTTATCGACAAATTTTATAACCTGTCAAATTATTCAAAGCATTTATAGAGTAATGATTAATTAAATTGTAATCTTCGACTCTCTAGGTTGATATGCAATTCTAGATGCATCTGCTATAACTAGCTCTGGAGAGTTAATGTATCTAGAAATGCAAATCAAGCTAGTAATCATCTAGTCCATCCACTTGGAAAGTAGTGTAGGAGGAAAAGAACGGAATGCATTATTCTCTCGACACTTTGTCTGACGATGCATTTATGCTATATGTACCTATCCATCAAATTCTCTTATGCGTTTAACAATGTAATTTCGTGAGTTACAGTGCTTAATCCTTATTTAGCATTGCAACTTTCAAAATTGTATAGATAGTCAAGGAGTTTGAAACTGTTTGTCAAAACAATTATGTTTTTATAAAACGTTTTTAAATGGTAATCGAAATTTCGATGATGTTTTTTAAACACGGTAGGTATAGAAGTTTTTTAATTGGGTACATAATATTAAAAGTACCTTCCTAAACCGTTTAGTACGTAAATGTAAGAAAAGTCAGTACCAGGCGACAGGCGCGCTTGCTTCAGTATGAGCTGCGAAGCGACGATTAAATTAAGGAGCTAATCCATAAACAGACGAAGCAACAAAAGGTTAAACCGAGTTAAATGAGGCGATAAAAAGATTTGTTCTACCGTTTATAAATTCAAAAATTTCCCTACCCTGTGGGTAAAGCCTCAACGTAAACAGAAGGGTGTTACCAGTTTGACGTGTTCATTACGGTATCGCGTCCCTTAAATTAATGAACAGACTTAAATTAGTTTTTATGTTGTAAGAACGCAGCAGATTTTATTCGTATCGCTTATAATATAATATGTTAACAAAGTCTTTCGATAATCCCATATTAGAATCCACGTAATCAAAGAACAGGGATGTAATTGTTTTAGCATAATTTTCTAGATTTCATATAGGAAAAAATGTTTAATTGTGTTTTTACTCAATATAATATTCGCTACAATTTACAAGTTATCTTTTGATCGTACATTACTATGTGTGTATAACATTTAAATAAGTGCTTAAATGAGGGTATTATATAAACTCTGCCACACACTTCTGGGAAATTAGGCGCAATGTTATGTTATGTATGAAAATGTTTCTCATTATTAGTTATCATGTGGATAAGGGAGATGTCGAGCTACCAAATTATTTAAGTAATAAAGTGAATATTACCTTGTCTTTTATTTCCAGTACTTATTATGGTGATTGTTATTTGGCTTTATTTTAGGATGAATTTCACGTTTAACAAATTTCAAGGATATTTTTGTTTTTGATTTACCTACGGCTGATTGGTAGGAGTGAAATCGATGATGAAAATATTTTATACCTTGTATTGGTTAAATTTACCTTAGTAAGATTTACGACTACTGGTAATACAATAGTATTACTATTTATAACGTATTAGTATTATTATTTATAACGATTATTAATAAATAATCGTTATTATTTACTGTTTACTTGTTGTTGTAATTTCATACCGAAAAGTGTACACGTACATAAAAAGCTTTAAGCAAAGCAAGCTTTTTAAAAGTTATTAAACCTTACTCTGCAAGAATTTATTTAATCTTCATCCGAGTTTTCATCTCCCGTACGAAATCGACCGATTAGCGACTTACTTTTCCAAAAATTACATTTCGCGCGGAAAATTGGAAATTTCTGATTAATCATAAAACATGTAAGGCTTTTTAGATTGCCGTACTTCCGGGTTCGAAGAAATGATGGCAAGAACAGGAAGCCTGGAGTTATTTTGTAATATTAAAAATACGTGTCATATACATATGTCAGTTATTTCTTCATTTTACTCCCGAAATAATTTAATAATTTTACCTAAAAATAATGTATGCATATTATGCTGTATAAATACCCTTAACAACTATAAACCACCATATTCTGGAAAATAAATTAAATTCTAATATGGCAAAACAACGTTTTCCGGGTCAGCTAGTAACAAAATAAAAATGTCGGTGAGTCCGAATTTTTATTATGCAATCTGACACAGAGCAATTTTGAGGTGAACAGAGTGTAGTACTCCAAAACAGAGTGTTCTGGAGTGTGTCGGCTCGTCGTGAAAAATTCAAGCTTCTTACAGTCAAACTATGAATTTTCAATTTTGTCTGAAGTACTTAAACGTTAAGGTGCTTCCACACCGAGCGAGCATTCGCCTGTAATGTAACGTTGAGATTTGCTGACGAGCATTACGTTATAAACTGCCTCCTACACCGCGCAAACATTCGTTTGTAATGTAACGTTGGGATTCACCGGCGAGCATTACGTAACAAATGCCTCCCAGACCGCGCGAGCATTCCCCTGTAGTAACGTTTGGACCTGCTTATGCAAATAGGAACCAACCACAAAATATCTATTTTGATAAAAGCCATTTTTGTCTTAATGTTGTACACGTTTTCATTTTATGTCTTATTCTTTTGATTAGAACTTCTTTAAAATTTAAATAAAACAAAAAAAATTGAACAAATGTTATATTGGTTAAAATCATAAACATTTTTTATTAAAATAAAAGAAAATCTCATTGGTGACTTTTTGTTAACTATCTTAGTGTGACATGGTTCTTTAGAAGACATTTATAATGTACCAACATATTTATAGGGTCAATAGAAGTGTATTTCATAGAATTTATGCTTCCTTAGCTTAACGTAGGCATTTTATGAATTGGTGCCTGCTTGCATAATAATAATTAATTCCATTAATTTCAGAATTCGTTTTTTTTTTTAAATTTAGCAATGTGACCATTTGTGGCGACTGTTGCGACCCATTGGTTAGTCATGTTACGAATGCATAACGATGGACTTACATAAATCACTAGTCCATCTAATTAAAATAGCTCTTAGTAAGTACCTGATAGATCAAGTTTCTCATAGATTTCTTGTTTTTTTGCTGATCTGATTAGTTTCAAACAAAACAGTTATTTAATTCAAATTACAAACTTTGTTTGTGAGATATTATAAAAAAATAGATTATAATAGCATAGTAAAAATAAATAGTAAGCCAACTCCCGGCGTTTAGGAGCGCACGATACCTAAACTTGCTCGAGGCTTAGGGTTGTCACTTGTCAGATTGATATTTTAAATTACCTGTACTGAAATTATTTTTTTAATTATAAAAAAAACGTTTTTATTACAAATCAAAGCATTTATTTATGTCAAATCAAAGTCAAACTTTCGCAAACTTTTTTACAAACTTTCACATTTATAATATTAGTTAGTTAACACTAGGAAGTTACATGCATATACTTTACCTACCATTAAAGCAAAAAAAACAAATACCATGTTCTTCTCTCTTTTAACTTTAACTACAACTAAAATGAGAACCTCCTTTTTTGAAGTCGGTTAAAATACCTAAAACCTCGAGAATTTTCTCAATATATAGGTTCTCTTCTGAAAACTACATCAAAATCAGCCAAATGCGAGATAATCGCAGACCAACATACATACACACTATGAGAACTTCCTTTTTTATATCGGTTAAAATAAAAATAATTTAATAACACATCACAAAATTGCGCATCATATTTATAATGTAACATCCATTTTGTGAAATAAATAAACCAAAGAGGCAACGGCAGCGTTTAAAAAACGTACGTAAAAATTGAAAGATTTGGATCAAACGTTACCCTTAACGAAATAAACGTATGTAACTGTAAACGTATGTGTGTGTAAACATTTAAAAAAATAAAGGAGCATCTTATAAATACAAGTTATTTTTTTATCTTGTCACCAAACTAGAACACTTTACAAAAGTGCAGAGGTTAAGTGACTACAAACTAATTAATTTACCGTCGTACAACGGTTAACGTCTAATTATAACTACATTATATCAAGAGCTAGCTCGATCCGCTCCTAATTGGTAACCTTAGATGTTAGGTCATCCAGTAAGCGCTTGTTGATGTGATAATTACTATAATTATGTAATAAGTAACGTTAATTAGTACTAAAACATGTCAAAAACAAAATGAAAATAGAGTCTGAAGAGGCTAGGTTCTAGTAAGCGTGCGCCTTACAAACAGAGAGAAATGAATGTTTGTTTGTACCAATTCTTCAATTCGGCCAAATTATTATTATACTAGTATTTTATCTTTTGATATATACATATTATTCATTATTAAATTTACAACTACAAGAAAATAAAAATTAAATAAAAAAATAAGAAAAACATATTTACAAATTTAAAGGTATTGTCATAGAATGTCTCCGCATCGACCTCGACGTAGGGAGCGTGTGTTTAGAACCACGCCACGTTGAATGGTAATGCTGTTTATTTGAGCCAAGTAAAAGCCAGCCTTTTGAACACGTGAAGCGTCGATTAACCGCTTAGAAATATTTTTAATTGTAATAAGCGGGGTGGCGGTATACCCACCAGGGCCCTACGTCTATTCCGATAAAAAGCTAATGCTTATCGTTCGTCGTATTCGGTACTTTCCGAAATGTTTAAGTAAAAAAATAGTACCGTAAAGGCTACAGAGAAATATTGAATTTCTTTCAGCGTATTGCCAGCAGGGCCCTTCTCAGTTTTTAGAGTCAAGACCAATATTACTTATTATCCCGTTTAGCGGTGTTTTAGTACCGTCGAAACACCTTGGTTTTATTTTAAAATAATTATTAATTCATGAGGAATATACCTTCAAAACTTTTATCCAGCCAGCAGGGCCCTTTTTTGTTTGTATACTTTCAGACCAAATAGTTATATTTTTTATTAGCATTTTAATAGTACTTTTCAAATAACTTTACATATAGTTCGAAAAGTTTTTATTTTGGCAGATAATTTGCTTTAAAATGTATATCACGATAGCCATAATAATCTAGCTTATTAGCTTTCAATCGGAATAGACGTAGGGCCCTGGTGGGTATACTCTCGGTCTCGACCCCAAACGGCGCAAATATGTAATCCCCTGAAAGATTACTATACTATTCTTCAATTTAAATAAGTAAATTGATTTATTTATTTATTTATTAGGCGCACAAAACACATTACAATCATGGAATACGATTATGTTTATGTCTATAAAAATAGATAAAGACTTAAACCAAAGTCAGTTTTGTAAAAAAGTAAGGCGTTTCGAGTATCCCCTTAAACTACGGATTTATTTATGACATTAAATTGGCTCTTAACAAAAGACAAACATTTGAAATACGAGTTCTAATAGCAGTATAAATTACAAGGTGAACATTATTATTTTCTTGTTATAATTTACAATAAATACCGAGAAAATAGATGAAAGTCAAAGTTAATGGATCTGGTTCTAGGAAGAAGATGGTTTGTATTAATTTGCATTAGAATATGTCTATTAATTTTTAACTGACCTATTTATGTTTGTTATTTGTTTTATACCATATAGCTTTTACGAATAAAATCATGTATCTAAAATAATATGCAGCACTAAAATATTTATCTAGAGACCGTAATAATAATATTACTATGATCTTGTACTTATCTCGGTTCTTGCCTTGCCACCTGTATGCAATTTATGGCGGGCAAATTTTATTGCCATATTATGCTTCAAGGCACCCTTTATAATATTAATGTAATAAGCTGCAATATTAGATTTACTTAAAACCAATAAATTTATTTGGAAGTGTTAAATTCTGTTAATTTAATTACCTATGTGCCAATGAACCTAGAAAACTCTGGATGTGTGTGTATTTTTGGCTGTGTTGGAGAGAAAGCTTACAAAAGCATACCCTGAGATGTTCGACCTCAAATTCCTATGAGCTTGCCCGCTATATTGAAAAAGTGTAAATTTTTTCGGATCCCAAGCACAGTTGCAATTTCCCGAAAAATAAAGGAAATGTCTGAGGTTACAATATTTTGAACTACTTACCTCTAGCATTTTACAAAAGTATAGAATTGTAAGTTACTTCGTTTTAATTTCCTTTTGTACTCCGTCACGCAGGTCGAAGCATTTATGTTAATGAATAAAGATTAATTAAAATGTTAGTTAGTAAATATAGCAAAACGCGGGTGTAATGATAGCATAGTTATTCAAAACTTGATTACTTTCTTCGAGGGAGATGATTAAATCAAATAATTAACTACGTTCGTGATAAAGTAAATAAAATAACCACAGTTAATTGATGCGTGTATAAAAAGAAAAATAAGCTTCAGGAGATATTAGAACAATAAATAGTTAAGATGTGGGGTATTACTGGAAATAAAGATGTTTTACTTCGTAAGCTCAATGTTTCAAATTACACACTTTATTTTACAGCAATTGAGACTTTAAATTCAGAATCGTTTTTCTATAAATTAGAAGCAAAAGTAGCAAACAAAATTATTTTCCAATAAAAGCTTTATACTGGATCAGACAAAATATTCCTAATCTATTGAGATTTTAATTAAAATACCTTAACCTTTTCTTGGTGAGTATATTGCATCATTATTTTAAAAGGGATGAACGTTTTATTTTTAAATATTTTTTGAAATACTGGTGGAAATGAAAACTGGCCATGTTACTGGCCAAGATACAAGCTTTGGCAATGAATTTATTTCAATAATCTAATCTGCCCATGGTGTCATCAACAATGTAACCTATAGTTCTGGGTCAGATCTCTAAATAATAATTATAATGGGCTAAGTGTGACCATCCTCGACATTTCCCGAAGGTGTCATGAAAGATGTCTCCAGTATTAGTGCACGTAGTAGGGTCTACCCTCGATTTGATGAGATTAGGAATATTAGATAAGCTACTCGGGCTTTCTTGACTTACGAAAAGGAAGTATATCAATGTGATTGGTGGTTAGGTGTTAATACTAAGTGCGTCATAGATAAGTAAAAATAGAACGATAATATTTTTAAGTAAATTAGTTTTATCGAAGTAGGTATATTATTTTAAGGCGTCAGTTCTAACTATAACCTTTTCTACTCTTTCTCACTCTCTCTTGAGCTCGTTCGCACGAGTTATATTTCTTGAACTCTCTAGAATTTAATTTTGTTACACTGCCTGCTTATGCCAGTAAACACGAGTTTTAAGAGCAATATTATGTTAAACACAAACAAATGAAAAAGGGTAAAAGCTAAATCAGGAACACGACAATACAACTATATATTATAATTTGGCTGTAATAGCCTAAGTTACAGCAATTTTTTTCAGCAACCAGATGAATTCCAGAAATTCCAATAAATTCAAAACAAAGAATACGAACACGTCCAAACAAAGCTTATAAACTTAAAAGATTTACATAATAGTATTTACTCAAATAACGATTATCTGAGGAAGAAAAACCAATAATCCTTATCTCGGCGGACAATTAGGAAAGCCGATGGTCTATGTACCTACAGTCCACGGTATTTTAATAATGCTGAGACTGGCTGTTACGGAACTACATATGTACCTATTGCGACCCTAAACTCTACATAAAAGAAATCCTTAGATCTAGACCCTCGCATTTAACTTTCGGCGGAATAAAATGAAGGCGGAGGCGAGTGAATTTTAGGGAACCATAACTGTGACTTATGAGATCAACTGTGGGGCGTATTTCATGAATACAGGCTGAAATCTTCTTTACTGGATCAGCAAGAATTTTCGTTGTCCGAGGGATAACGTCATTGTATATTTTTATCGTAAAACGATCAGTTTTTGTGACATGTCACGCTTCGATAAAGTATCACATTATACCAATCGTGTGAACCCAAACACAAAAGATAAAATATCTTAACTTTTATGGACTACATGGGTGCCCTTTTATTAAATTCCGTGCAAGATTCACCGTACATCTTACGGGCACCTTTCGGTGTAGGTACGTGTAGTAGAATTTATAACCATGGATAGTGTTATTATGCCATTAATTACTCTCTTAAAGTAATCTCCTACAGTACCTTGTGAAATACTGGATTCTTTACTCAATCGAACTTTGACCTTTCTGCATTCAGACTGTTGTAGGCATTGATTTATAGTTAAAAACAGGTTCTTTGTTTGCAAATTTATTATTTTATTTTTTAGGCATTAATAAAAACTTTTCAATTTAGGCTTAAAGCACTTAAGTTCAACGCTCGTAAAACACTGTTAAGCGTAACCAATTATATATATTTTTTATTAATACAGTTTAAGTATCGTTTATATTTCAGTTATTTTCTAGAAAGGCTATAGAGTGGATTAAGTAATTTATCGTTACTTTGTACCTTGCAGAAAATAAAACTCATGAAACACCTTATTTCCCTATATCATTATTATAAACAATCTATTGCCCTTGACTTCGAGTGGGATTTCTTATAAAAACCACAATTTTAAATGGGAATAAATCAAATATTATTTTAATCATGAATACAAAAATGTATCACAAAGACCAGCCAAAGCTTGGATAATGTTGGAGTTGCTTACGTTATGTGACGTATTCTAAGATTATCCTACATCTCTATACGTACTAATATTATGAAGCTGGAGATTTGGTTTGTTTGGTTGAACGCGCTAATCTCAGGAACTACTTTGCCGCATTGAACATTATTTTTGCGTAAGAAAGTCTATTCAAAATGTCGTAAATTAATTTCCTAAAAGTCACCGTTCACAAACAAAAGAATTCAAAGCAATGTTGGCCGAAATTGATCTGTGTAATTTCGGTTTAAGCGACGAGAGTGGAACAGTAACTTTGACGCGGGTAAATCCGCAGAGATCAGATAGTCGACAATAATCTTCAGGGATGGGCAGTATAAAAGTTAGTGAGTTTAAACATTTAAAACCAGTTACTTGAGTCCTCTAGCAAAAGCTTGGGCTGTTTTGGCGTGGGATTCTGGCGAATTGAAAATTTACAGGCGATCAAATTACAAATGTAGGCACAGATAGCGGAACAGATTGCGCTACATATTTTGCTTCTTTAAAAATCATACATGCCTTGCTATTCTAGCTATATAAACGTGTAACTTATATTGCTATATATATATGGCAACATAAGTTACACGTACATTTATGTTTTATGTTTTCCGAGGGTGTCAGTATTCTTTTCACTAATTTTAATTACTTGCCCGCTATGAGTTTTTTAATTTCCGGTCGACGAAATCCACGTACCTACCTACTTACTCTACGTGTGTACATTTATTACGTGAATTAATTATCCTTTGCGTCAGACAAAATAAATGAGAATGTGTCAAGACACTTTTCCGTAAGAGCTGATCTTCGTATTTTAAACGTAATTCTAATTCTAAATGTTTGACAGGCTAAAATGTGATTCATTGTAAGATCAAAAAGATACGGAATTAATCTATTTAAAAATCATCTATTTGCTGATAAAAATCAATGGGACACATTGATTTATATCAGCAAATAGATGATTTTTAAATTACTTTTAGTGAAATGATACTTCTACCTATAATTGTTATGAAATATTTTATTAAAATTTCCATTACAACAAAGGATTAAATGGTATCAAAATTTAAAAGTTAATTTAAATATAATTAAGTTGATAGAATTCTTGTCCATTTAAAAATCTTTTTTATATGGGACCGATTGAAAATGATATAGAATTTCGTATCGTATAGATGACGGTTATGATTATTGTACGTTAGTTGACTTTTCAATTGCATCCATAAATAGTAAGCAAACAAAGGATCTTTACGAGTTGAATAACCAATCATCTCGGGATACATTTCGTCATCAAAGACAACAAGTTTTTGAATTGAAACCACAAAACGTTTTGAAGGTGAACTCGGTTGAACTAGGCTTTGTGGTTTTAAGCTGTGGGCTGACCCGCATCTTTTAAATATGTAAAGCTTGAATTCACGCTTGCATTCTGAATGATAACTTAAATCATAAATAAATTGTAATCCATATTACAAACGGTTAATTACGTCATTTTTAGGGTTCCGTACCTAAAGGGTAAAAACGGAAACCTATTACTAACACTTTGATGTATGTATGTCACCTGGCTGCACCTTATGAACCGTGATAGCTAGACTGTTGAAATTTTCACAGACGATGTATTACTGTTAAAATTTTAATTGAATAAATATTAAAGGGGGCTCTCACATACAACAAACGTGATTTTACATTTGCACGTTATTGCTCGATCTCAACAAAAATCAAAAAGTGTTTTTTTTTTGCTGGATATTGATAACGGCAACATTTAGACGCTTGAAATATTCACAAAATATTTAGATATATATTTACTGCAAAAAATAATCATTAAATTAAAATAAAATATATAGTTAAGAGGGGCTACTATACAACAGATATGATTTATTGCTGTTTTTATTAATAATGGTACGGCGGAACCCTTCGTGCGAGAGTTGCTGCCAAGTTGTTGGTACTTTTTGTAAAAAAATCTAAACCGTTACTTACACGTGCTTTTAAATCCATTCATTACTAGCATCTGTTGCAGTAACGAGCCTATTACATTCAAAAGAGAGTGAAAATACAATCTTCAATATTTACGATATTTTATATTACAGTTGATTGCACCATCGATAACTTCTTATATGTATCCTGTTCATCTTCTATGGGTGTTTAGTTAAATACGAAAGAAAGCAATTTTGCCGCATTTTATAGGCATGATTATTTAATTTACAGAGTAAATGATTAGTTATTAGATTATACTATTGCTTAGTCATAAAGACTGCCTTGTTGGTCTAGCGGTTAGCGTATGCGCCGCTTACTACGAGGTCTCGGGTTCTATTCCTGGGTCAGTCAACAGTGTTATTTAGATTTTTCCGTCAGGAAATATTTAATGATCGCATTGAGCTGGATTAGTACCCGGTGGTTGACGATAGGCTTTTCCCCTATAACATAACAGGTGAAGTGTGAGTGTTATACACTGCTGGAGCACTTCTTGAAGTTAAGTCATAAATGATTTATTCTAGGACTTTGTATTTATCATCATTGTCAAAACAGTAAGTTGCTATGGTACCCTTGATTAACCTTAAAGCAAACGCCAGAAATAAGGAATACCTTTGTAGTAATAAATTAATTATTACGTAATTTTCAGTGTAATTAAAACATAAATCTGAATTATATTTTAGATTAACATGAACCGGCTAGCAACCGAGACAAGACCCTGAAATATTTGCAATTTATATTTAACAGTCAACTCGAACTTAAAATGAAGCACAAAATGTAACTCATTGTAATGCTCAATAAAACAGAGAAAGAGAATTGTTTCATGAAATAAAGACGCAATTGTGGCAAAATTTATTTATTTATTACTTGTTTTTATTTTCTCTATGACACATCCATCCCGTATAAACAAATACAATATTTAGCTTAAGCATCTCACAATATTTTTTTCATTTCATTCATTTCATTCATTTCGTATCAAGTAGGTATATACTCGTATATATTTTTATTGTTTTGGTGACAGTAGACGTTGTCTTCCTCATACCTGCATCAATTTACTGTGATGTAATGTGAAAATACAGATTCTAGAAGTGTTTAGTGTCCATTACCACCGGTTTTTTATTTCAAAATCTATTTCCTGAAAAAAACTAATAACCCTAATGTTTAACTTGTTCGGAAAACAAGAGTTCCTTTTCGTAAAAATAAATAACCGGTGGAAATGAACACTTGACATGTCTAAAACAGCGGTTTGAATAAATGTGCTATGTCGCATCCATCTCGTATTACAGTGGTTTAACAGTGATTGATAGGCAGCTATAGCATCGCATGAATTCACAAGAAAGTACGAACGGACGGATATCGTGTGACATGGTGACACCACAAATCTCATTTACAAACTTCCGTCTTTGCACAAATTTTCATCGTACTGAGAGGTTGTTATCCAAATTATAAACGTTTACGGATTAAGGTGACGCAATATATGGGTCTTCAAAAAAATAACTAAAAATTTTCACAGAACATAATGTTGCGTTAAGATCAATCATTTAGATGTCCTAGATCCAAAAAAATCTAAGCCTATAAATATGCCACCCTGTATAATAACCTTAGCACACACGAGGCTGTCGTAACCAGCTCGTTAATAATGATGTCGGCTTATAACACAATCGCTCCTACGCTACGCTACCTAAAGCTTCCCAATGGAGTGCGGTGCACTAACTCATGAAATCCACTTAATGTTCATACCTGTTGCATATTGCATAATTCGATTGCATTCAAATGTAGTTTGAAGCCTCCCAGTGCACTTCGATAACTCAGAATGATTGGTGTATTAGGCTTTGATGTTCATTAGCTACCAAACCTGCACTGGTACGGCACCCATACCCGCACTGTGTCAATTTATGTTTGTCAAATGGCACCAATCGAAATGTCTAATTCGTCAAATGCCATCAAGACCCATTCTTGCAAGTTTTGAAATCCATGAAAAATTACTTCGATCTTTTATAATAAATAGTACTTAAAATAGGAAACGTGTAAAGGGTAAATGGTTTTTCTTGATTTTTATTTTAATAGAAATACGTTTAATAAAGATGATAAATTTTACAATCTTCTAAACAGGGTACTGTTTATTCGAAGTAATTTGTTTAACGGTGGTGATAAAACAACCTCCAAATAGTAATTTTGCCTCGTTGATTCCAGCAAATATGTCATTAAATACATTTTGACATAATATATTGACAACCACGGAAAACTTGTTCCTACAACGATATTCAATGTCCAAATATTGTTATTTCACTATTCCGTTTAGTGTCAGACATACATGATATTGATATTGCTTTTATTAATTAACCACAATATGAACATTCTAACTCAAGTCCATACATACATAGAATCCCCTCCTTATCCCACAGGATAGGCAGAGATGATGAAACGCCATGTGCTACGCTAGGTACTACGATAAATCAAGTTAATAATGTATAATTAATACTAGAAGTGTTATATTTTCAACCGTGTTGATTAAATCGATTCAAATAGTTAGCAAACGAGAGTATTGATCAAAAGTTTAGTTTTCAGTCTTTTATGCTTATTGCCTTAGATAAAACCTGCCTGCCTCTGTTCTACTTAATGATGATTTGTGTGGCCTGTTTTTGTAACGTTAAGAAAATAAATCAGTTGGCGTCGCATCTTTTATGTGCTACACCAGCTGCTCGTGCCTTTACAATTTCATCGCCACGTGTAAAATTCTGTAAAAATAAAACTTTCATTAAATTGAAAGTTTGTAAATGTAAACTGAATTTATGCTACCATTGAACTGAAAAAAATATTGCCTTTATTAAGTTTTAATTTAATATTGATATATGAAACGTAGATCGTTTAACTCGATATATCAGAAATTCATGGTGGTGCTGTTTTTTCGATCAAACAAAGATTGATAGTAAGCATTACATAAATATGGTATAACATACTCTAATTCACATAACGAAACTAGTGCTATAATGGAAATGAGGCTTAAAGGGTAGGTTTATTTTGTCTACATTAAGGAATATGTAAACATGTAGCTCCCAATCGCATCTGGCATTTTAGCTGCTGCCATTACTGTTATATTCATGTTATTTTAATATCATATTTGAATCAAAATCACCAACAAATGAAATTAGCTTTTTGATATTTTATTTATTACCTTTGACTGCTTGCAACCATGAAATTTGTTTCATTCATAATATGATAAAACTTATATACTATAATTTGGGACTAGAAGACGTTGTGTGATATTTATTTTATTTTATATTACAAAAGATTTTTCACTTTTTTAGTCTCGGGAATTAATGAATCTGAACCAAATTACTCAAAATATTCTGTTCTAATATTCATTGCACAGCTAACGATTAGATAAGAACCGCAAAACGTAACGAAAGTATTATTTTTGATGATACTAACAGGGTCTTCATTTTAGCAACAATGTAGAAAGAAAGAGTATTTATGAAAAAAAATAATCCAAGTAGTATCATGGCTAACGAGGTAACTTGTTAAACCGTAGCTAGAACCTCAACCGATGCAAAATAAAATAGCTTTCAGATCATTAAATGAAATTAATGCAAGTTACTTCAACGTATTTTCTCTTCCCTTAAATGCCACATTTTCTTTGTGTATTCCATTTCTTGATTTAAAAGGTTGCAATAAAAGCGTATTTTATTTATTGCAAGTAATAATATTTAATTATTCTTCAGCGTTCTACATTTTTCACAAAGCGATATAGTAGCGGTGAATGTAAACGCAATTTTACATTATAAATAATAAAATATCCATCCATAATGATAATGCAAGAAAACTATTTTAACTGTGATTAATTATAGTTACTTTCAAAGGTTTCGTACCTCATAAGGAAATAAAGGCCAAGTATGTGTCGGGCCACGCGCAATGTGGTTCCTTACTTTGTTGCTACAGCATATTTTGGACTAAAAAGGGGTTTACTTAACGTAACAAACACGTAACAACTTCGTTTAAGTTATTATTTTCAAATGTTTGATTATCTACGAACTATTTTAAGTAACTACACTTTACCATTTGGGCCCTTATTACTCTTGGACTATATTTTTCCTTGAAAGTTCATTGCTACATATACTACTGGCAGGATTCTTCGAGCCAACGGTTTAGTTTCAAGAGGGGGACGCCCCACTCGAACAAAAATTTGCATTTTAAAGTTAATTATCTCGGCAACTGTCTTAGAAACCCCTTAATGTTTTTAAAAGACCTAGTTAATAATTCCAATCATCCTCAACCAACTTCACGGGGTAAACTAGAAAAAAAAATATCCCTACTTAACATGTTGAGGAGATACCCTATAGTAAATAAATTATTTAAAAAAAATATTTTTCATCCCACCTATTCGAAAAAGACGACTTGGTTCGCCTTTAAATGCGACCAAAGTTGGTGTTTTCAGTAAGGAACTTTGAGCGGGCAATAATGAGTTTTTAATCCCCGTTAAGCGGGATTAAAAGTACTTTTAGGCACACTTTTTGAATTTGGAACATCTTAGTGTTCAGCGCCGAGGGAATCGAACGCAAATATAGTTTGAATGACTGGCTGCTAATACGACGGCCCATAGACTCGTTGCCCCGGCTGAATAAAAAAAAAAGAAATCAAATTCAAAGCGCGCGAATTGTACTTACAGTCCGCATTGGTGTAATTTTTTAAAGGATAGAAATTTATAGTAAAACCATTTGAAAAATGAGTTCTTCAAGCGACAGTGACAGTATACAATTAACTCCTGAAAATATAAGAGCTGATGCAAAAAATGTGATTGATAATATATTACCTGCGAAATCCCGGGAGCAATATGTAAAGCATATAGAAATTTTATTGAATGGAGAAATGCAAGAGGCGCCAAGCATTTTTCCGAATCTGTGTTTTTGGCCTATTTCCAATACTTAGGCAAAACAAAAAAACCTTCTACACTTTGGAGTATCTTCTCGATGTTGAAATCAACAGTCAGCTGTAATAATGACGTAAAACTAGACACATATTCGAAATTAATAGCGTATTTGAAGAGGATGTCTGATGGATATAAGCCCAAAAAATCCAAAGTTTTCGCTGTCAAACACGTGGAGAAGTTCCTTAATGAGGCACCCGACGAAGTTTTTCTTGCCGTAAAAGTAAGTAACTACATATAAAGTGTTTTAAAATGCGTATTTTATTGGAAACTTTAGCTTGATAGACATTTATTTAATACACATTCTGTTTTGTTACAGGTGGCTTTAATTTTTGGAATACATGGAGCTTGTCGTGGGAATGAAATTTTAAAAATATCTGTTGATGATATCGAAAATCACTCGGATGATTTACTATTAATAAAGCTGACCGATACAAAAACGAAAATTGACCGATCTTTCGTAATCCGAGGAGAATATAAAACTATTGTACAGAAATACATGGACCTACGTCCTGCTGATATGAAGAGTAATCGGTTTTTCGTTAATTATCAAAATGGGAAGTGCTTTAAACAAGTAATGGGAAAAAATAAATTTTCTATCATGCCACAAGAAATTGCTACATATTTGAAATTACCAGATATCAAGTTGTACACTGGACATTGTTTTCGTCGTACTTCTGCTACCCTTTTAGCAGATTTTGGGGCGGACTTAACTGTTCTCAAACGACATGGAGGATGGAAGTCGAGTTCTGTAGCAGAGAGCTACATTGAAGATTCCATTGAGAACAAGGTGAAAACTTGTGAACGTATAGTGGAAAACATTAAATTACCACCTACAGTTAATCCCTCCATACCATCGTCACCGCGCCCATCTACATCCAAGCAAGAAGATTTACCGTCGCCTTTTCCTCCGAAGGAGTCAGATTCGGATATTATTTCAAACACGCAAAATATAAAAACAATCTCTATTCCTAATAAAACTGTAACAATAAATTTTCACCATTGCGAAAACGTCTCAAATGTAAATATAAATTTTTAGTTATTTAATTATTTGATAGTTACATTTAATTTTAGTTGTAACTCTATTTTTTTTAAATAATAATATATTATAAGAAAATATGAGGCATCTTTTATTTTCTCATATGGGTGATGAAAAGTAGAGTGTATGACTCGGGCGCAAATATATTTTTGGCTCGGGCGACGTACTTTGAATCCCTCGCTACGTTCAGGATTCTACTATAGAATCCCTCGCTACGCTCGGGATTCTACTCTAGAATCCCTCACTTCGCTCTGGATTCAAAAAAGCGCCCTCGCCCTAAAAATATTATTTTGCTCCCTTATGATACAATCTACTATTAGCTCATCGTTGGCATAGTTTTTTTACATATTCATGCAATAAAGTGCATTCTAGCACTAAATGTTTTGACGTTATACCTTGGACAGACAAACAGACGGACATGGCGAAACTATAAGGGTTCCTTGTAGATACTACGGCACCCTAAAACTAAACCCTTTTGATCACTCTTTTGTCCACCTGTCACAGCCCCTTTACTCCGAAACGCATAAAGCTACAATGTTGAAAGTAATATCATATACGTAGATTAACGGTTCCTTTTTTAATCTGTTTTTGCTGTTTTCGAAAGAAAATCTCAATAAAGTCTAACAAATGTATGAAAGTTGAGGTACTTAGGATTAATCTAGCATTATGAAATTTAACATGATGCTAGGTTATATAATAGGTAGAACAACTAAAGGAAAAAAATAGAAAATTATAAATTTGTTTATATTATTTGGTGAAGTGTGAGACCAAAGTTACTATCACAAAGCTCTGTTTACTTGATACCTGCCAGAGGTCTAGCTATCTTTTAAGCCATTTAAGCCACGATTTGATTTGATTTGGGGTAAAAAGATTTAGTGGGGTGTGATATTCGAGAAAAACTATTTTATGACGATTTTAAGTTTGCATTTAAATTATTGGTACATTAAAATTAATCTAGTTATAATTATCTACTTTCTTTGCCATGTAATGATCATGATTTAATGACGATAGCTGAATAGAACCTACTTGAAGGCTATCCGCTGTAGCACACATCATAGACCCATCAAGTTTAGACTCGTTATAATGTAACTACAAATACTTATAGTAAACTAACGGTGGAGGAGGGGGATGTATGCATATTAATGTTGATAAATGCTACCATTGTCTCGGTACGGTGCTAGAAGTGGAGCCCTATCATGGATTACCTCTCAAAGCTTATAACATATCGGGGAATAGGTAAAATATTCATATCTACATAACAGATGACTGGTCTACTTAAGTACGGCCGACTATAGAATTCTAGGCTTCAGACCAGATCATATTGTATGTAAATAATTGTTCAGCATAATAATGGCTTCAGTTTTATGATTGAAGAGGCTATTGCGTACTTTATTTATTTATACAGGTCTGCCCACAACATGTTGTGGGGTTAATATTACTACAATATAAATCGGTCTTACACACCCGCAAATTATGGGCTAACAAACATTCAAAGAAATGTATATATAAATTAATTCAAAGTAATTGTGATGATGAGATAACAAAAATACTTATGCATTGTATTATTCTCATAGTAGTCTTATACGCATTTTAAAAAGTACGATATTCATTAATATGACATTTTACTTGCTTAATTGCACATGAACGAGCACTATAAATTTGTACATCTTTCTTACATGTTTCAAATATCTATTATAATACAAAAAACAACAAACAAAGTATAATTATGTTCTATCCGTACCTACGAAACTTGTATAAAGCAATTAAAACTCAACTAACACGGAGTTGTTGAGGTTACTTTAAATCAGGTGTGAGTACAAAACTAAGAGAATCCTTTTTCGCCCTTTACTTTTACGAGCTGGTTTAAAGGAATTACACTGCGTTGTCTTAAAACAACGTTAAAACAAGTAACAAAACAAATTAGCCACTTCTTGCGTAGAGATATTTTAATATTCTGCTTTTTTAATACAAATAAAATATCTCATCTTACCATGTAAGAATTTGTATATTACAAGTATTTTTGTAGGTATATCTTATCTATTGAAAAGATGTTTTCATCCCACCTATTCGAAAAAGACGACTTGGTTCGCCTTTAAATGCGACCAAAGTTGGTGTTTTCAGTAAGGAACTTTGAGCGGGCAATAATGAGTTTTTAATCCCCGTTAAGCGGGATTAAAAGTACTTTTAGGCACACTTTTTGAATTTGGAACATCTTAGTGTTCAGCGCCGAGGGAATCGAACGCAAATATAGTTTGAATGACTGGCTGCTAATACGACGGCCCATAGACTCGTTGCCCCGGCTGAATAAAAAAAAAAGAAATCAAATTCAAAGCGCGCGAATTGTACTTACAGTCCGCATTGGTGTAATTTTTTAAAGGATAGAAATTTATAGTAAAACCATTTGAAAAATGAGTTCTTCAAGCGACAGTGACAGTATACAATTAACTCCTGAAAATATAAGATCTGATGCAAAAAATGTGATTGATAATATATTACCTGCGAAATCCCGGGAGCAATATGTAAAAGCATATAGAAATTTTATTTGATAGTTACATTTAATTTTAGTTGTAACTCTATTTTTTTTAAATAATAATATATTATAAGAAAATATGAGGCATCTTTTATTTTCTCATATGGGTGATGAAAAGTAGAGTGTATGACTCGGGCGCAAATATATTTTTGGCTCGGGCGACGTACTTTGAATCCCTCGCTACGTTCAGGATTCTACTATAGAATCCCTCGCTACGCTCGGGATTCTACTCTAGAATCCCTCACTTCGCTCTGGATTCAAAAAAGCGCCCTCGCCCTAAAAATATTATTTTGCTCCCTTATGATACAATCTACTATTTACAGACAGAACAGAAATAACTTTTAGCTATTTTCGGTCTGATTGTTAATTTAAATGTAAGAAGGGATCCGCTCGATTTAACACTGTAAAGTCGAGTGTTTTGTCCTGACCCAAAAACCAACGCTTTTGAATTTCTACAATTGACTTTTAACTATATTTTGCTACTTTTAAGTTGGTAAATAGTTTTATTCAGTGCCGGTACTTTTGCTTAGACTTAGAACTCACTTACACACACTATTCGGTTATGATGATCCCCAATATGATTATTTTTATTATTTATTATACGTTATAGATTATAGTGTATGCTCTATAGTCAAGCTAATAGTAAATAGTAGTAAAAATTTAGCAAATGTTTTATTGGAAACTTCTTCTATATTTTCTTCTTTCAAAATTCTTTGGTAATACATGAGGTATTTAAATTCGTAAAATTAATATAGATATTATTTTTTATAAAGAAAACTTCACTGTAAAATGAACGCTAATATCTAATGGGATACCACATTTTTAAACAAAGCCTCTTTTTTCACGGTAAAAATCCTATAAATATTGTTGAAAACGTTGGTATTCCAAACACCGTTGAGGATAAAGTAATTGGTAACTGAATATCTACTGAAACATATATATTATTATATATTCACCAGTAGGTATCTAGAAATATTTAAAAACCTATAATAGCTTGCTTGTAATTGATTTGATCGGATAGGTAGGATTTATGGACGCTTAATAAAATATAATTTTTATTTGAAATTAAATTAATGTATTTAACTACAATTGACTTATTATTTAATCTTTTTATTAATATACTAACGAAATAAATCTATTGTGTGCCTAACAACAGTTACCTAAATGTTGCGAAAATTTTATTCTATAAAGATAAGTACCTATAAATCTGACAGTGATGGATGTACCCTATTTGAAATTATGGTGGTGGTAACTGAACTTTTGCACGTGTTTGGGATCTGGCAGGCAATTTTTCAAACCGATTTATGAAAATCATTGAAAAGGCACCACGAGAAGCTGTACCTATTATTTCCCCATAACAATAACAGGGTATCTCGGTTTTTCCTGTGGCTACAAAAGACCAATTGTGCGCTAATATTGGTAATGAGTTTGTAGAGATAAAATGGAGCATGAATATCGTGGACCCAAAATGAAAAAAATATGAGAAAAACACCAAGATTTTATTATGATATTAAAACTAGGTACTAAAGAGGTAATAAAAAAAAAACCGACTTCAAAAAGTAGGTAAACTAAAAAGCATAAAATAAATTTACTTCGCACAAATAATACGTTTTTTCATTTAGTTAAATAGAAATTATTAAATAATTATTTTATAATTCTGAAGTCGGTGCCAAGTAACCAATAACTAATGTTCTTAATTATCCGATTTACTTAAAGTGCTAAACTATTGCGCTCAAAATAATAATAATAATATGTTGACGGGTAAAATGCCCACCTTAATTTGCTCTGTGCTGTGCTGCACTGCCATATCACACCAATAGGTACATAACGATTTACATGTTGTTAATTAAATCATTGACCTGAATTCTCTCCTTACTAAGAATAAAAGCCGATTGAGTGATTGTTTCAGCTCAGTGGACGTATTGAAAACATTTATATTTAATGACAGAAGCTCAGGATCACGTTTTATACTCACTGGTGGTAAACATACATGTAAACCCCTCACAAGCGTACCTATTTAAAATGTAGGTATAATATTAGTAGAGTTCATTTTTAACGTAACGCCTTTAAATGTTATATGCGCTGTAAAACTATGCATACTTGAAAAAAAAATGCGTAAATATGTTTCGCGTTTTATTCAGATCACCGTGCACTTAAAAATGTTTATTTTTTACTGAACACGAACATTTTAGGCTGTTGCGTGAAAGCTTTTGCATGCCGATGTTACCACGTGCGGATATTTCATGAACAACGTTAACCTCACAATGTTCAACTACGCTGCTCTTTTACGCGCAGTAACTTTGGGGAAAATAATTAAATTTATTTTCCTTCAATTATTTGTTAACGGCCGTACCGTTGCTGGATGTAAGGCAATTTAATTATTTGTTTCTCAAGGTAGATTGTACTTTCTGAATACAAATGATAAATCTTCATTTGATCAAATCGAAACCTGCTGTTAACACAGGTTTCATTTAACATGCACCGAACGAACCGCATTTAAGCGCCTGTTTATATTAATCAAACTGGATTTGATTAATTTTGTAGCAGAATTTATACTGAAACCTATTTTACGTTAAATATTTTAGTTTCCAGAAACAATCAAATAAAATTTAGAATATAACTCAAATTGATGTTTGCAATTTGATCAAAGTAAATTAATCACAGTCTCTATCTAGAGAGTGTACCTAAATTTTAAGAAAATCAATGTTAGTCATTAATTGACTTTGCATATTTTTGACATTATAGAGATCTAAAATGTCAAAAATATACAATATGTGTCTGCAAAGACTCATACCTATAAAAATTACCAACACCCTTTGTGAAAAGTGATAGGCTTTTTCACTAACATTAGGTCATAAAATTAATTAATTTACACGAGTTTTACTCTAAAGCCCTAAATGATCTGACAAAAATAGATTTTAGGAAGCTATACCTAACTAAATCTGTTGGTTTTTACAGTGAATTTATTTCTAAAATAACTTTTATGTAGGTTCTGAGCACCACTCAAAAAGCACTCAACAAATTTATAAAATTCAAACTTTTTTAAACAGTGATATAGGATTTAGAACTAAAACACAAACTCCTTCCTTTAGCTTCGTGAATTGAACATTTAAACAAAAAGTTTTTCCTAACTTAAGTCACGGCGAGTTTCGAATGAAACAACTTCTCTTACATAAGTGATATTTTCATCACAAACTTAATAGAACAATTAATCCAAAATATTCTAAAGCAATGATCGAATCACTGAATTCAACAAGTAGGAGCTTTTTTTACCCTACTACGGCGAAGCCAAAAGGAAGGGGTATGATTTTGACAATCTATGTATTTATGTTTGTTTGTTTGTTCCAATATAGTATCTAAACTACCTACTAAATGGATTTTGAGTAATGATTTGTCAATAGATTTGTAAGAATGACCCAGTTGACATAGGCTATATAAATTTTATCAGAATATAATATATTACGAAATGTAAACGTCAGATTCTAACCTCGAAAGAAAATCTATTGAGATATTCAATAATCATGACATGTTTGTTATCAAATAAAAGGTCTTGACGATCACATTATTTTTACTATGATCACATTACAAATCCTAACTAATCCTAATCCTAATCCTAACTAATCCTAACTAATATTATAAATGCGAAAGTAACTCTGTCTGTCTGTCTGTTACGCTTTCCTGCTTAAACCTCGCGACCGATTTTGATGAAATTTGGTACAGACAATCTTTAGACCCTGAGACAGAACATAGGCTACTTTTTTTTAAAAAAAAAAGGGATGAAGGGGTTGAAATAGAGGTTGAAAGTTTGTATGGGATTTCTTAATTTTAAAAGATAAAACCATGAAACTTTATATTTAAGTACTTGATAAGAAATCATTCGCTTTTGAAGTTTAAATTCCTTTTAACGAATGCTCTGCATCACCACCGCTGCCGTCGGTCGTAGTCGCGTACATTCGCCGAAGTGTTGTGGCATTTGCGGCAGGCATCGTTGTCGGACGCATGCGATTAGACAAATTTGCGCTATAGAGAATTACATTTTTCGATCCAGTAAAATTATTTTATTGTTTCGTATAACTTTTTAAGTGTTTTTTATTAATTAGGTCCTGTAAATTAATTTTGTTCATTTTGTTCATACTTGATATATCTTTTAGTTTATAGTTATAAGTAGGTTAGATAGTTTCCTTTACTTTAAAAAAATCCGATTTGCTTTTATTTCCTTTTTTCCCTAATAGGGTATTTTTAATCTAATAGGTCGTAGTAGGTAATAATATACAATAAAATACAAACTTAACTTTGCGGTTTGCTCCCGAACCGCAAAATTAAGTTTGTCGTAGGTTATAAATGACCTATGACAAACTTATATTTGCGGTTCGACTTATAAAGATAAACCGAAAGGTTTATTTTTATATAAGTCGTACTGTATAGATTTTAATTTTAAAGTATTGGTATAGGTAGTATATTTGATATTGTACGTAGTGACCGTAGGTTATTTTATAATACTGTTAGGTAGGATAAGACATTCGTATAGATATTAGTTTAAAGGGATTTGGCTTATTTATTGAGTTTAGATTAGTTATTATCAGAAATAGGTTTATTTAGGTAGGTAGGAATTTTATTTTCTGTTATTGAGTTTTTTTATTGATGTACCTACCACACAGATGAAATCGCGGGAGATAGTTTGTTTGTTTGAAAGCGCTAAGTTTAAAAACAACTGGGTGAATTTTGATATTTAACATTACGCTAAACTCTACGGGCTGGCTCGGACGCACGTGTCGCAATTTCTATTATGTCGAAATTTGAAGTAGTTTCGAAGTAGGTACCTACATGAGTTGTTCCTATTTGTCTGTTTTGATTTGTTTGAATATTATTTTCCTTGAGTTTTTGTCGTATATTTGTTTTGGTCGGTTTGGTAATAGATAGGTTCTTCTTCTTCTTTGCGTGTCAATGGAAAACACATGGAAAAGCTCAATATTTAAATTTTGTTTGACCAAAACTTTGCTACAAAAACGGCATTATCGGTGGCGCTCCACAGGTCATCTATGGTACAGGTGGTGGGAGTTATGGGGCATGTAAGAAGGTGACCCATCGTTTTGGGACTGACACCGCATTCACAATCGGCGGAGTCTGCATAACCCCACCTTAAGTGCATGAGTTGTACCTACTATTGTTATATTGACATTGTTACCTTTAGCATTTTTTGTTCATAAAACGACATCCACGCGGACGAAGTCGCGGGTAACAGCTAGTTTGTATATAAATATACTGTTGAAGTCAAAATATACGTTTAAAACGGAGAAGTAATAAATACAAAAATTCTAACTTAAAACTATAAGACCTCCATTTTCACATAGTCGGGCTATGTGAAAATGGAGGTCCTTTCTCCAAATATTACAGATAGAAACCTATTAATTGATTTTATTTATTTAGTTATTTATTTATAAAAACATCACAAAGATACATTAGAAACTACAGCGAATGCAACATAAATCCGAGGGCTTTTTTCGCACATCCAACCAACTGCATTGGTACAAAAATACCGACTTTGAATAACCGGGCATAAATAACACTAGGGGTAGGTATAGCAGATAGGACATAGGACTGCGTGGAGCGTCGCATTTGCAACAAGTCGTCTCTGTCTCTAAATTTTGTAGCATATTGTCTTTTTATGACAAGATTTTAACATAATATAGAAAATGCTACTAACTAACCGTAAGTGATGTTGTTTCAGTGAAGTAAGACTATGGCAAATGAAAAGTTCAAAAGAGGCTATGGCTAAAAGCAATAAGTTGTTTTGTAAACGCAAAACATAGTTAGGTAAAATAAAACCGATGGCACATGATACAACAATGATTAAAAAATATGTTAAATAATACATATTAAAGCAAAAAATAAAATTATATTCGAACAATTTTTTTTGCAAATGTGATCAGTTCCTTATTTAATCAAATTGCAATCAATTTGATTAAATAAGGAATTAAATACTAAGTAGTTCTCTACTACTTCTGTAGTTAACACTAGGCAACATACCTACCTAATATTAATGAAATCGATATTGTATCTCATAGGCAAACATTTATACTAATTTGGATTGTGATATAAATATGTTTTGGTATAAAGCCTAACCTATAAAATAAGGTTTCCCTCACAAAGTCAAGAAATAATCTAAAATATCTGTTTCTTTTTCCTGAAAGGAAATTGAAAAAATATTCCATTTATATTGAAAATGTATAGATTGAATTACAAACAAAGAATCGGTTACATTTTATGATAATAATGTATACTAAGTTTTATAACGACGAAATAACTCATTCTACCAGTGTTGGTTGTTGGTGGGTATAATAATAATAATATGCACACATTGTTATTATTAGTAGGTACTTCGTTTATTTTTGTTTATAAGATCTCGATTCGTTCGATCCCAGGTTGGGAATTATTTGGGATTGTATGGAAGAAGGTGAATATTACCAATAAATTTAACTAATACTTAAATTAACCATCTTATTCAATCATAAACAAAATTACTGAACAAAAATATCAGTTAAATTACCTCACCCACGAACATCGCGAACTAGCTGAATTAAAAACATTCAAATTTAAACTTTAACGCTTTAGTGTTAAAGAACATGTTCGTACGTTGTGAATATGATACGAAGTTATAACGTTCGCCGGTGTCGCGCGCGATTTCTAACTATGTAATATAAACAGTTGAAAATATCGACACTGACTTCATTTTATTGAATACTCTGTCAACATCGCAATAAAGATTAAGTTGCAGTGTGCAATAATTTTATTTTTAGAGATGGAAAGGGATGAAATGGGACCATTTTTGTGTGTTAGACTTAAAAAGGTACTACAAATAACATTTCGCCTATATTACCCTAATAGGGTGTGAGCCTAACGCCATCCAGACGGCTGAAACCTAACTCCGTGCTGTCATTGAGAATTGCCTAACGGAAAAATCAAATAAAACTTTTTCCCGACCTAGGAATCGAACCCGAGACGTTGCGGTAAAAGGCGCATACGCTACACTACACCAACGACCAGAACTACAAATATTTTAATTTTAGCTCATGTATCTATGTATCTATTAATAATAAATGATCTCAAGGTCTGTTTCAGTATGAAATAAAGTTCATTGAATTAAACCGAGCATCTAAATAATGCTACAATAGAATAAAATATCCAAGTTAAACCTCGTCCAACCAAGACAAATCTCGAACTTGTAAAAAAATATCAACTAATATTTTCAAGCATTAAAAATATCGATATTTTTTTATTATACAATTAAACATTTAAAATTACACTATATTATTAAGAAAGTGAAAACTAAATATATACCTAACTATATATACATGAAATAAAAAAAATAATACAAACTTATTAAATAAAATAGATCTAATAAAAAGTTCAGGTGTCAAAAAATACGTCCGCATCAATGTCGACCGCGGGTAACGTGCCCTGAAGACTGGCGGCATTGCCACGTTGTAAGGCAATACTGATATTTTATTTTATAATTTACTTTTAACCAATTAAAATTTACCCATTATTGACATCTAAATCATAATAACATTAGGAAGTTCTCAATAGCAGCGCAGAGTTGGAGTTGTACTCGGTGGATGTCGGCAGACTTACCTGTGTGTTATACAACTCTGCCGCACCCTTCTGGATAACAATTGTAGGCGTGATATTATGTTAAGATATCAAAAAGTTCAGTTTAAGTTGATTCAACTTAAAAAAAAATACTGTAAATAAAGGACTTTGAACATCACAAAATAAAGCCATGTACGGTTTTGCTATATTGGTCGGAACAACATAATACATGCATGGGCATCTTATAAAATTAGTGTTGTAGTGCATGAAAGGAGCCTACCCGAGTGACGTACACAACGATTCACTACGTCCGGCGCACCCTGGCAAATTCGCGAGTTCTCCAAAACGAATTGGCTAATCCTTGGCAAGTCCAAATAAAATTTGACTCGGCCATCTACACGACGAAGAGAAGAAGTTTTAGTACAAAAGAGTCGTGAAAAGCAAATTAAATGTATTAAATGACAATGTTGTAAAACCGGCTATTTCACAAATCTTTGATTTTATCTTGGTATTTATGTGGTAATAAGTAAAACATACCTCAGTCTCAAGCTGGTATCTCTCTCGTTTCAACTGCGATCGCTCCAATATTTTCCAAATACCATTTTGAAATACATATTACCTAAATAAATCACCGCACAGTTATCTTTAGCAATATTAACTAAAATCTTTTAGAAAATTCTTCCAAAACAAACAATACACAACATACTTTTATGGAATAAAAGAACAATGAATTTTAAATGCTTCATATTTATTCTTATTTTAAAATCAAGTTTTAATTTGCACTTATGTGGCCAGTAACAAAAACATAAAACCTTCTTACGTAAAATTAAATAACTTCTTTCAAAGCATCGTTAAGCAGCATTAAAGGGGCAGCATTGTCCTTTTTTTTAATCGTGCTTATTTTAAAACTACTTATTATGAGATATACGATCACGAATCGAGTCTTGGCTAGTCTAGGGTAAAATTTATTACACAAAATACCTTTTACGATTTAAAAAGCAAAGTATGAATGTTACTTTTGCCTTCTAATTATTTGAAGCATAGAATACATTAAACGTTATTTTAAAACGTAAGAATAAACAAGCAATGCAAATACGAGTCCTCGGTACTACGCTAAACTCAAGCACTTCTGAAACCACACCGTAGATTCAAAATTGTTCGACCACTGAAAGCAATCTCGTTGCCGTGCAGTTTAATGTAGTTGGCACACTAAATCCAATTTAAATTAGTAATTAGCTGTTTATGCAATGGTCAAAATATTGTAGCGGGTTAGTTTAAGGCATCGAGTAAAAACAGACGGGAGGTGGTTCAAGCAACTGTGCACTATGATTCCTACCTACTCGTAGATCCTGCCGTCATGACGTCACGTCAGTGTAATGGCGGGCGGTGTTCGTCTTGTGCACAGCTCAAGGCGTGAACATTTTACGGGATAGTCGCGCTAAAACAGAAAGAAGAATGAAGTATTGTGTTTTTAACCGACTTCAAAAAAAGGAGGAGGTTCTCAATTCGGTTGTATTTTTTTTTATGTTTGTTCACCGATTACTCGAAGACGCCTGGACCGATTTGAGAAATTCTTTTTTTGTTTGATAGGATATACTTGTCATGTGGTCCCATTTTTTTCAAGTCACATTCTGATGATGGGATCCTAGAGAAATCGAGAGCAACCCTCAAATTTAAAAGGCTTCTATATTGTTTTTTTATATATTATCTAAAGCTACTCGGATATTTGCATCTAGTAGTCAGCATTTTATTTTGCTGAGCTGATGCTGGAAGGTAAAACTCCTCAACGGTTAGGAGTACGGGGATAATTCTTTAAATATAGGCTCCTTGAGGCCGTTTACTGTATTCTTTCAAGTTTTACACAGATGAGGCGAGACGTTGAATATTATTTATGTATATTCATAATATGAGGTCATGATTTGATGATGGGATCCTAGAGAAATCATGGGTAACCCTCAAATTTCAAAGGCTTCTATATTGTTTTTCGCATATTACCTAAAACTACTTGGATATTTGCATTTTAAGTTGCTGAGCTGATGCTGGAAGGTACAACTCCTCAACGGTTAGGAGTACGGGAATTATTATTAATAAGTTTTCCGTCTCAAGTAACCGTCGTCTCCTCATTCGAGAAACGTTCTGGTCTACCCATCACTTAAAATCGTAAAATAAAAAGCAAAAAATAAATTTACTTCGCACAAAATAATACGTTTTTTCATTTAGTAAAATAGAAATTATTAAATAATTATTTTATAATTCTGAAGTCGGTGCCAAGTAAACAATAACTCTGTATAGACTAATCTTTCTAACAACTATTTTCTGACTGAATATTAGTTCTTAATTATCCGATTTACTTGGCACCGACTTCAGAATTATAAAATAATTATTTAATAATTTCTATTTTACTAAATGAAAAAACGTATTATTTTGTGCGAAGTCGGTATTTTATGTTGTAAAAACTACTCGGATATACGTTCTGATGCTATGGACGGCAACACATTTCATTTATAAGTAAGTATTTTTTTATTTGTAAATTTAACACCTAGTTATTACAACTAGTTTGCGATAGTCATATCACAGTATTGTTTTACTCAGAGAGCATGGACATCTATTATCTCTGCTTATACTTAATAGTTTAGTTTTGACAGGTAGATAGAAAACTAAAAACATTTTGTACCCAGGGCTTCGTCACGATGTCATTTACACGTTGGTACAATATATTTCCGTTAGGAAATTCTCAATAGCAGCATAAAATCGTTAAATATCTAAAATCGATAAGAACATCATTTCCTTATTATGTGTAAAGTTATGTACAAAATAATGTTTGTCATTTTTATATAATAATAATAATAATAATAAATTTCTTTATTTCGGAACATCGTCCATATTTAAAATTGCTTATTGTGTATCCTTAACTATCTTATATACTAACTATGTTTATTTTATTTTAACATTGTGCACCAGTGGTTAAACAGTCCAAAGGTGTTAATCTGACAAACAGTTAAAATCATTCGGTTCTTACATTTATACAAACTATCTCTAAATTTAGCTGCACGATGGCGGATCAATGCATCAAGCCCCGGCAAACCGGCCTCGGCAAACATAAGTGATGCGCTACAGTATCTAGGGAGGCGGAACAGCACCCTATAGGCGTCATTGTATTGTACCTTTAATGACCGGTACTGCTCTTTCGTAAAGTTGTTCCACAGTTGTGGCGTGTATAGTGGCTGGCAGTAAGCTGCAAACAGCTTCTGCTTCACCGCCGGCGAGCACTTATAAAAGCGGCGCGCGATCATGTTAGCTCTTACGGCAAGCGCCCGCCGCTCACGCTCGAGATCAGCACCGTCACGCAGGTCTTCGCTCACAACGTGACCGAGGTACCTGAACGACGGCACCCACTCCAGCGGCGAGCCAGCGAGCTTCACTGGTGGGATCGGTTCAGAGAGTTTAGCCGCTTTAAACATCATACAAACAGATTTTTTGGTGTTGTAAATCAGATCGTGAGTAGATGCATAATCCTCACAGATGCTGAGGAGCTTTCTAAGTGCACTGATTGAGGGGCTAAGCAGCACCATGTCATCCGCATAGCTCAGGTTGTTGACGCTGATTCCACCAATGTGGCATCCTACATGTGTGCTACTGAGCCGTTCAATCAGCTCATTGACGTATAAATTAAATAAGATTGGTGAGGTCAACCCCCCCTGCCTTACCCCACAACGCAATTTAAATTGAGTCGAAAAACTATCTCTCCACTTGACTATGTTGATTTGCTGACAATACCAAGCCTTCAATAGGTTTATGCATGGGATAGGGACTCCTGTTTTACATGTTATACACAATATTGTAATAAATGGACTGTTTTTTCATATTCATTGTACGTATTGTCTACATAAACATTGATTTCTATCAAGTCTCTGTACATAAATGATTTTATTACTGCAAACAGGATAGCATTTTATAAATCACGTTTCCATCTCAATAAGAAGAGATCCTTCAATGCCGAAGAGATCACATGCCGGCATATCCTATTATAAGAACAAACGAGGAAATAGCATCACACGGCTTTTCTGAATGTGATATATAAGCCCAGTCTTCATAATTTCAATTCATAGCTTTCTATTAGTGAAAGAATTTTGATAATCGGATCAGTAGTATGTACTAGTGATGTAACGAATATTTGTATTCGTATTCGCGAAATATATGCCGAATATCCAAATATCAACATCCGAATTTTATTTTCATATACATATGATAAAATACCTATAGATAAATAAATCTATGAAATGTTAAACTCATTCAATTTTTTAAATTAAACCTTTATTATTATTTTTCGAATGCAGTATTCCAATCAGGGGCATAGCTACCACTTTTCCAGCCGTATCATTGGTATAGGGTTCCACAATCAGAATCAGAATCAGATCAGAATCAGAATCAGAACAACCGTTTCTCCAAGATTATTATCTCATTTAAATTATTATTTCTAAATTAATTTTGCACAATCATCATTATATTACTGAATCAGTGACGAACTAATCAATTATCTTTACCTACGTATGACAAATTTATGAATCAATGGATACGGATATACGGGGTGGATGCGACATAGCGATATTTATTGAAACCACAGCTTCTATACATGGTAAGTATCAATTTCCACCGGATAAAAAATTCTCTGGCGAAAAAAAAAAATCACGTTCTCCGAACAATTTGAACATTGCGATCGTGCAATTTGTTCGGAAGACGTGGATTTTTTTTTTCGCCAGAAAATTTTTTATCCGGTGGAAATGCATACTGGCCATGTATAGAAGCTGTGGTTTCAATAAATGTCGCTATGTCGCATCCACCCTGTATACTTCACGAACCAAACCATGCCCGTACCACAGAACCCGTACATCGTGTTGCCAATCATCCCTCTTATTTTTATTGAAGAAAATATTTAAAAAGATCGGCGCTCCCTGACTTTCAAAGCCGAAGTCGTTTCGGTGCTGTTTCTTTATTTTATTACAAAAAAAAAACTTTTAAATGTCAGCGCCTGCGTCGCTCCTTGACTCATACAGAGAAGAAAGCGCTTTAGTGCCGCTTCTTATATTTAATGGAGAACCGGCACCTTTGCTTTCACCGGCAAATTTGAAATTGAATGTACGTATTCGTACTCTCGAATATCGGCGGCAAATATATTCGTATCCGTATTCGTATTCGGGAATGCGTTACATCACTAATAGGTACCGTAGGATACCTAGAAACAGTCAGTACCAAAAGTTGTTGTTACCTCTTGAAAATGTTCAAACTTTCGTAACTACTAATACGATTTTTTTTTTAAATAAATGGCTGAAAATTTTATAATGTTTATCTACTTGTAATATTTTAAAGCAAATTTTAGCTTTGCTATGCTTTTTTGTATTATATATTATATTAAAGTTACCTATGACGCTGGCACAAAAGAGTTGACAAAATTTCGAGTCTAGCAGCATACGAATCCATAATTGAATTGGCAAAGCACTTGGGACGTATACCCAGGGGGTGCAGGTTCGAGTCCTGCTGGATTCTTAATTTTTTCTACTTCTGATGCTGATTATTACATTGAATTCCTAAGAAATGTGATTATTTATTTCAATGACAGTAAGATAAATTGTTATCAAATTCAAACTAATAAATAATATAAATTCTGAAGTAGGTATGTACCTAATTCAGAATATATTATTTATTAGTTTGGTCACAGAATAAAGTAAGAGTACCAAGCACCAACCTAATTAAGATCTCTATACATCATTTTGTTATTGTATTTCTAAGGACTTGTTTGGAGCAAAAGCCTAATAATTTATTATAATTAAAGATAAAGATCATAAATTTAAATGATGAAAATTTGTAAGAAAATCAGTTCCAGTGCGCAAACTTTAGGAAATTAAAAGCTGCGGTAGTAATTACTTATCTGCCTATTTACTTAAAAGTCTTGAAACTCAACGGCACTCTAAGAAGCAATATTTAGGCCAATCTCCGAGTAGCGACTGGGTAAATCACATTAATGTTGTCGGTAGGATCATTACTAGATCTCTATTTCAAAGGCAAAATTTTCTTCACGAAATAATTTTATGTAAACTAATATAATTTTCGAGCAAAATTAACGACTCGGTGGCTCTTAGAGGATATCAAAATACCAAAGGTAAAATTAATTCTCTCGAGCTTAATATGAAATAGAAATAACTCAGGCGAAACATTTATTGGAATGAATAAATATCATTAAAAAATACTACACAGATCCTGAGGTTGCTTGTTATTTTATAACTCAATAGTAAATATTAGACAGTCAATATTTAAATTAGTATTAGCGAAGTATCTATAGGTATTCTTTGCTATAGGTAGGAATTTACTCGAAAACAAACTCAACTCCAAAAACACGCAGCAAGCTTTACTTTTCAGGATTGGATTTACACCATCAGCACTTGAGATATGGATGATGCATATGAGTTCCGTTTCTTGTTTCACATGATGTGGTGCAATTAAAAAACGCCACTCAACTAATTAGCTGTCACATTGAATTCCTTTAAATTACCTTGTCGTTTTTACAATTTCCCCCTTGCCTAATAACTAAAATAATATTTTATGTAACAATAATTTTTAAGCTTAGATTGTCTCTTTAACTCTAATTGGTTCGTCTTATATGCAGATTCCACCTGTCTTCATTTTGATTGAAGTGATTAAGCTGTGAATAAAAACAGACAAAAAGGTGTTACAAGCTATAGAGATAAATCTAATACATGCTTGAATTTTTACTGAACCATCTGCTAAATATAGACAACAAAACCCTGTCTTACTTTCGTAAATTAGTAAAGATTTAAGTACATATTTATAAATGCTGCCTATGTAAAATACGAACCACTTTCATCAAATTAATTTGATACGGAATTCTTTCGTTTGCGGAGTTTACACTCTTCCATTCTCAGTTTTTCAAAGGGATTTCATATCTGAGCGATTTATAAGGGTAACGTTGTCATTAATCTTTGTCAGACAATACGATCTCTAGAAAAGGCGAAAGAATACCTATTAAGGGATAAAAACAATGCGTTATCTTTTTGTTTTTATTTATCTGTACCTACTTCTCAAAGGAGATAACTCAGGTAACCTTGAAATGTACTAATAATTAGGGTTACTATTAATTAACATAAATCTTTCAGAACATTTATATTATACAGAATGTAAAGTTTATGTAGGTAACGTAACAAATAGGTCAGAATAGGGTTAATGAAAATTGTTGTCTAGAAAAGAATTGATAAATCATTGTATCAGGACGCTATTTCAACAACATTCACAAGAAGCGTTCTGAAACCCCTGTGGGAGAAGGTTGCTAACTGAGTGAATTACTGAACTGGGAATTGTTCTGGGAATGGTGAATTAAGTGAAAATAATATTATGTGAAATTACTCAACAGACGATTAAATGTATTGTGTTGTATTTTTCTGTGTGGTGATCTCAATATGCAGTGAATGTTTTGGAATATTCGAAAATATGTATCTACCTAGGTCATATCTCCAGATATTGAAATTGCTAAATCAAAAGAAATTGTGAGCACATTGCAATATTTGGAGACCTCTCTTCTATTTCGGAGTATTAAATTCATATTGGAAAACGTACCAATAGCAATGCTAGACCTAGCACATACTTCAACATTTGAGGGCAGACAAATTCAATAGCCTATCTTGTATAAATGCCAATACACGAGGTCTTATAATATAGCTCAGGTTCTTATCTCGTGCAATATTGGAGTATGAAATTTCGTAAGTATATGTTGAGTAGGCAATACAATATCTCTGCAAACGTAATACACATACAGTTAAGGAAAATGCACCCATGCTTATTGAACCAATTTTTTTCTTACAGATTTGATATTAGTTCGAGTCGCCTGTGGCGGTCTCCGCACATAATAAATTACGGATCACATTGACAACGTCAAGTACTGACACACACGTCACATTATGTCAAAGAGCGCTGTATCGCGATAATGAAGTATTCACAGAGAGTGTACATATATACCACTTCCAATACGCTACCCTTGGACAACCACCGAGCCTCGGTGTGTGGTGGAGGAACATAACACCCTGTTCCTCTACACATCTCGTACGCTCATTAATCTCATTATTTAACCTGATATTAGGACGCGACAGATGGGATGTTCGTCATGTTCGTGAATAATCTAGTAATCTCCAGAAAACAACGATACGGTCCGGAGATCTGACTGGAATGTGACTCGGTTATATACGCCATTTTTTCTTATTGATTATTTTTAACTGTTTCTAAGTATAATCTACTAAGCATTGTTAAATAGCTATGCTTAGTAAATTATACTAAGTTGAAAAATTTAAGTTTGTAACCTACTTAAGATAGTAAGTAACAAATGGATGAACATGACGTCACAAGAAATTTAGGGTCCTGGCAAGAGGCGACCGTAGATGGTTGGTTAAAGCGGCTGCCCGGTGTGCAGAAGGTCGCAGGTTTAAATCCTGCCAGTCCCATATTTTTTTCAACTGTTTCTTAGTATTCTCAATTTTTTTTCAAGGTATTCGAATTTATTTTGTTCTAAAGGAATCGAATCGTGCAAGAAGGGTGGTTTCACTCGATTTATACTTTTTTTCTTGTAGCTCTATAAAAACATCCTGTCGGAACACAAAATGAGCATTCTCAATCAACTTTTACAAGTGTCTCCCAACAGTCTTCCGGGAATAAATAAAAACAAGTAAATTAAATTTTAATAGAAATTGATATCTATCTACTGAAACGATATCAATTTCTTTTTGGGGAATGATATTTTACCATAATAATAATGTTGTTAATGAATTTTACATTTTATTGATAATTACAAAATATTAATACAGATAGATATCAGATATCTTGAACAGTTAAAGACAAGTAGGTAGTGCTTATGTTCAAAAATGTTCGTCGGACCTATCTGTATGGTTTTTTAAACGCAGGAATTCCTCCTCTTTCATTTTTACCAGTGGCAATAAACAATGACCATGTCTAGATTTGCAGATATGCCGTAAAGATCGATAGTGGTAAGTTACAAAAATCCTTTGTAAAATATTATAATAAATATGAACACACGCATACATACATAACACACAACTTCATCTAGTCCCAAACAAAGCAGAACTAGTATTGAATAACTGATACTAAAACAAATACTTAATACTTTTTTTCCCAAGACCGAGACAAACTTCCATCTTCATGCACGCAAAGATTAATCGTGAGCGGGAATCGAACCCGCGACCTCTGCTTAACAGGCAGTTAGTTGCACTACCTACTCCGCTATCCGGTCGTCGACATATCAACATTGTCTAGGTATAATACCTACATAAATGACTTACTAAAAAAATATTCGTCCTAGAGTCATTGAATAGGTATTTTTAATCTAAACAGAAGTTATTATTATGGAAACAAGTTCCAAATGTTAGTCCGTTTTGACCTTTGCGTTTAAAATACTAGTTACTGTTTACCCACTAAATTCTTATTGTCTCGCTCCTGTGAGTTGCAGCGAAATGTTACATTATATCCTAAAACCTTTTCTAAAACCCAAATAAAAATGGAAAAAGAACTATCTAAATGCAACCAATAGTTGCTGAAATCAGCGTGTGCAAACAAACAAATTCCTAGAGTTAATTACATTAGTACTGATCTTAGTTTAACATTATAATCAATCATTGTACAAATTCTTCAATAGCTGCATGTGATACATTGTTGGATAGCTAATTATTGAGCTGAACAAAAGTTATCATGGCACCAAGTTTTGATTGTTAGTCCGTTCAAAGATATTATTGCTTATACTGATGTGCTCAAACTACAATGTTTGATAAAGAATATTTTAGAACGAACTTACATTTTGAATTTAATGCCATAGTAACAAGTGGGTGGTAAACAAGCAGCAGTCGCAACATTTGCATAGCCGTGATTTTGTGGTGCCTGCTGGCGATATTTGAACGATAACGCTGTATGACACGATTCCGTTACGACAATTTGGAAAGCGCGATTTACTTGGTTTGTATAATGTTAGCAACAATACGTTAGTAAGCATCTACTTTCAGCATGGCAGCAGCTCTAACCATTTTCCTTTCCACTCTTGTTAAAAGTCGACGTCATCTAGCGAAAAAAACTACTGAGTGCCGCCATAAATAAAAAAAATGCTCAAAAAAAAAACTTATTTTCATTGAATAAAATAAGAATTAAACTGCATTCTTTCCTTAAAAATAATAATTTAACTCTACCATAGAGATTATTTGTATTTACACAATTTATGTGTAGCACAAATAGTTTTTGAGGTAGAAGTGTTTTATAAAATAAGCCTAGAGACTGTTGGTGTGTGTATTATATCAATCATATATATGATCTCTTATATTCACGATCTTAACTTTTATAAACCAATTAAATATCAAAGATCTGTTATTATAACTACATTGTTATAACTTATAATTGTTCCGTTAATGAGTACAGAAACATTTTGCAGCAAAAATAAAATCTGATTTATCATGTCAAAGCATTTCAAAGCTTCCCCCTAAGGGGCCAGACAACATCAAAATTTATCTGTAGAAAATTATGCGAATTTTAACGAGCTCGCTATGCTGTGATTGTACAAAGTTCCAAGTCAACCTAAATTACTACGTTGTTGTCGCCCTCCAATTCTTTCAATTAACACTGCTATTTATAACTTCAAACGAGCTTATTGTCTCGATCTATTCAATTTATATTAGACTATATTTGAAACTAGGTAATAGAAGAGGTTCAATTAAAAAATAAATATTACTAATATATTTTTTTAATTTAACTTAATTATCTCATTTAAGTTAATTAAACTAAAATTGTTAAGTGTTTATTTAATAGTATTGTGATATAAAAATTTACAATAAAATACTGTGAGCCTTTTTGATGGACAATAAGCCTTAACACACACTTGTTGATTCCGGATTTTGAAGGATTATAACAAAACAGAATCAACATGTGGATGCTATTCGCAGTGCACATTAAATTTAAATACGAAGCTTAAATCTTAATAATATCTTTATATTGTCATCATCTTAAAAATAATGTTAAAACAAATAATCACAACGTGCGTGTTAAATAACATTAAAGAAAAATATTCACAATCTACTTTGTTCTCTTATAGGTAAAGTTCGTCATTGCTGCTCTTAAGTGATTGCGTCTTAAAAATATAACACGATGAAGTTTTGTCATTAATTTGGCAAAAAAGCAGGTAAAATAGGTCACAATATATTTTTCTCTGCTATGAAACAAATTCTTCAATAGACGCCAAACTTAAAGCGTCGTTTATACTCTGGCGAAGTAATCTGACATCAGAATACGTAGACAAAAATGCGACTATAGGTATAAAGGGTACTAGTGAGGCAAATTTGATGTTTAGTTTGAGTATAGTTTTTTAATCATGAACTACGCGAAAGAAGAAAGAAAAATCATGCGTTTATTAATTTATACAAATATTTTATTACTGTTATATAGTTATAAAAAATGTAAATATTAATATAAGATATAAAAATAACGATATTTGATCTAAAATTTTTAGATTTAAATTTATGATGTTAAATAAAACCTCATTTGATTAAAATGACTAATGTTTTCGTTTGTTTTAGAACTGCATGGTTGCTACATTTTTTACAAAGCAAATTGAAATAATATTGTATATTGTTTCGAAATTTAAAAACTTTGCCTCACTAGTGAGTAAACTCGTTTTTACTCGGATATCAGGCATACAAACAAGCCTTTTACACCTTCTATATTTTGCTGTCCAACTACCAATTTATTTTTTAAAGACTATCCACTTCTGTCATATTAAAGTTTGAGATTTACTATTTACATTATAAATCGTCAAGTACAGGGTTTACTCCGTAATTACATGGATCTACTAAACGGCCGTGGATTCAATCCATCGTTCCCACTCGTCTCGCTTATTACAATGATGGATCAGTCAACCTCTAAATAAGTTTATTCGTATTTCCTTAGGATACAGTTTTACTGTTATTACGTAATACGTGTAGGTTTGTCTTTTATTCGAAATCCACCCAAAAAGTTTTCGGTATGCCGGGTTCCGACAGACATTGCTTCCAACTAGCTGCAGCTGTTGATTTCTCATCGATGACGGCTTTGCCCAGATTTTCTTTCTTCGCCATTTTTGTTTTACATCCAAGAGTTATATAAATACTGACTTTACTCAAACTAGCCTTAAAGACCGACAGTTTGACTGTTGATGACTTAGGGTCCCATCTGGCAGAAATCGTGGGGTTAAATCGATCACTTTTCCAATAGCACTCGGCTTTATTCGCTTCCAATATGGTGGCTTTCAGGTACAGCGCCGCTGGAAACAGATAATTATTCAATAAGTTTTGATTTAAGAATAATAATATATGTACACGGTGTTGTTTTCATATTATACTAACGTAGTTAATTACGTAACATTGATAGCTGTGTCTCCATTTCCCATTCTTTGTTATAATAAACCGTGATAAACTATATCTAATCTTTCGTGAGAAATAAAACCAAATAAAAACATTGGAGCATCTGTTCCTTATAACCTAGCAAGCCTTCGCACGTATGAATAGATTATAAAAATCCAAGATAATGATTTAGTAGAGGTACACAGTACAGAAAATTCTTCATGAAATTACTTTTTTTGCTCGAAGTATTTCACAGATTGAAACAATTAAGCGTATAAAATAACCGTAAAACAACAAAATACGTTGAAACTTGAGTTTTATAAACGAGCCATCATTTAATACTTCGACTTGTGAATTATTTCTTCGCGAAATTTATATCAAAAAGTCGAAACATCTGTTGAAACAAAAGTTGAAAAGCTAAGACAAAGAGGATTTCCGTTACCATGTACTGCATTTCTTTAATGTAACTTATGGTGATATAAGAATTATTTAAATATGATCTTTTTTGTTATAATAAACAATAAATTATATATCTCATACGATTACGACCGCAATACATCTAATGCAAGAAAATGCTCGATATATATGTGACTGGCTTCATTCGTGGCCTTTAGAGTATAAAACATCTTGAATTGACTAGTTTTAGAAGTAATATACACTTTCTACTGGTAGTTATTTAGTATTATTACAGTACAGGTCGGCGGGTATCATCATTTTGGCCGTGGTAGTTTTGTTATAACTGATCTGAATAAATTCATTTCCTCAAAAGAAAGCGGACTACTTTTACATAAACCTCATTTTTATGATGGATCATTCAGATACCTTTGAATCAAAACATAGCACAAGAGTGATGGATGACAGTATAATATAGGTAGGCACTTAATCATATGTTCGGTCTATAAAATATTCTCACGACACAATGGTCCTTATAATAAATATAAGTATAAATATAAAATATAAGTAAAAATAAAAGTTATTAGTAGTAATGGTTCGTCTAGCTTCGGCTGGCACAAAAAGAGTTGAGAAATTTCGAGTCCGGCAGCATACGAATTGGCAAAGCACTTGGGGCGTATACCCAGGGGGTGCAGGTTCGAGTCCTGCTGGATTCTTAATTTTTTCAACTTTAAAACAAAAAAAGTGACACTGAAGCATCTATACCACCCAGAGCAAGGAAGCGCCGAAGGCGCCGACTATTTAAGCGTTTTCTTTAAAAACAGAAGAAGGGGCAGAAAAGTAAAGCGCTTACTTTTAAGGTAATGAATTTATTAATATCGGTTATAACAAAACTACCACAGCCACAATGATGATACCCGCCGACCTGTACTGAACTGTAATAACACAAAATAACTTTCGGTTCTAATTTTGATACATTTCATGCTTATCTACCAGTACTCACGAACTTTATTATATCAGTAAACATATTAAACGGGCGTTATCATCAGATAACGTGTCATTGTCATTACAATAGAAAACTGATAATACTTTTTAGAGATCTGGTGCCGTATCATTATTGGATTTTATTTCCATGTAGCTGTCATTTGCAAAAGAGTGGCTCATGGTATGGCCCCTGCCCTGGAGGCCCAAAACTAAGTTTAATAACTCACACTGAAATTGACAGTTATCATATCGACATTTCACGCAACTGCCAAACTCTACGGCTTCATGAAATATTTGAATCAGCCAATAATCTTAGTATCATAATTGATTTTGGTATTTGATAATACCTAATCAATAGTTACTCATGTAATAAGGAGGTTACTCAAGTACTATCATGTAGCTCAAGTCTCGTTTGCAACAAGATCCACCCTTGAATAGCTATCGTTTATTACACCAATTATGTAGTGTACACACTGCCAATGTTACTCGCAAATTACCACACAACACGTAATTATACAGACTTCTGAATCATCGGTAAAAGTGATAAGAACCATCGGTTAGAAGCGAAAGTGGGCATATTAGATACGTTATCAGTGCGGTATTGAGGTATTTGCTGGGAAATTTAAGAAAGTTTTCAAGTATTCAATTGCTTCTCCTAAATAGTTATACAAACAAAAGAATGTTGTTGTTCAACCTCATAAAAGTCGTAATATAATTTACGACTAAAGAGTGGTCGAATTATATTATGAATCATTACTTGTAGTAAAGACTAGAAGTAATGTTTACATAAGTTAAAACATCACAGTCGTTACATAAGAAAATCCCACATCGGTATAATGGAATGAAGTGTTTCATTGAATATACTTAGTATAAATTGGCACTACGTCTAATTCATTGTTCAGTGACTCAACTCAAAAACTTAAAAGACAAGCTGGCAAAGAAGTATAGACCTTTCGCAAACATGTGTATTTGTAGTGTTGCTGCTGTGTTGTGATTCATTCACGTCGCGTCCACAGTCGTAACTCTCTCCTCTTTAATAAGCAAACTGCATTGCATGTGCCCCCGCACCCCGCACCCACACCGATGTCTCTATAGATAACATGAATGAATGAACTGTCTAGTTCAGACGACGACGTTACCCGAGCGCCTGTTATGAATAAACTGTCTTACTTTCTTCTTTTCAATCAGGTTTACTTGGAATTTTTCTTTAGCGGTCTTGCATTTCCTTACTGAGATCTGAATGACAATAATGTAATTTTGCTTTCAAATTCGTAACTAATTTGTATTCGATTTATTCCAAGAAACATTTTTTTCGATGATTATGTGTGAGCCTATCGCCATCCACCGGGCACAATTCCAACTTCGTGCTGCTATTGTAAATTTCCTGACGGAAAGTGTACAGATAACACTTTTCCGACCCGGGAATCGAACCCGAGACCTCGCGGTGAGAGGCGCATACGCTAACCACTAGACCATAGAACCTAGATGGCGCTCTTCGAGTAAACAAACACGGTGCTTAGCTCCGGTTAATTATATTCTTTTAAATAATTAAACCTTGTTCAAGTAGTGTGAATAGTAGTGATTCAGTGTTAGAATATTACGATAATCAAGTGATAATGTTATCCAAACAATAAACAATTGAACTAAAAAGTTACAGTGAAAAACATAATTTGACCAAACTTTACCCGAAATAAGTGTCTAACAGTGTTATGAAACCCTAAAAACTTATTTGTGCAACCATTTCAACCATATTCGTCATAAATACAAACACGTTACAACAAAACAATAACAATATAAATTTTATGTGATAAAGTGACGCTCCCGTGAATTTGAATTCTCAAACATTTAAACATTTTGAAAAATTTAAACTGCCACTGTTGCAATTCAACATTAAGGACACTCATAAACTGATTATTAATTTCGCTGGAAGATTTAATAACTTGGCAGCGCTGTGTACGGCGCATCTGATCGGATATCGTAAAGGAACCCGTTCGAACCCCTGACCTCTGAATTGTCTTTTTGTGGTTCATTTTCACTAATAACTGTCTTTTTGTGGATCTTTTCACAATTTATAAGATTTTAATTGTAAAATTATTAACTTTTTTTCTTTTTTAAAAAGAAAAAGTATTTTTGGACATACACCATAGAAATACTATAGAGATTGGTTGATTACTTTGGTCACCTAGGCCATGCTTTAATGTTTATATGATGATGGAGTCACTAATTGCCATCGACGAATTAGATAAAGGAGCAGCCCACGAGGGAAGAGCATTGGAAAGGCTTGCTGAGCTGGCTCAAGAAATTAAATTGATCATCAGTGAAGGAAAAACGGTCACCGCCGCCAATAAAAAACTTATAATAAAAGCAGCTGATGAAATAATTACCCAAAGCAGGAGCATCGCTACACGGCCTCCAGTCAGCTCTAGCACAACCAAATCTAGCTCTTCATGTTTAGGAGAAGAAATACTTATTAAATTTAAAGAAGACCTTATATCAGAAGTGAAAGCTACGGTAAAGGAAACTATTAAGAAAATTAATCCAAGCCCACAACCCTCCAGCACCAACACCACTTACGCCTCCGTCACCAAAGCTCACCAACCTATTAAACCAGCAATAATCATCGAGCCCCACCCCAACGCAGAAACCATATCACCAACTACAAGCACTCTCAACCAACTGAAAGATAAAATAACTTTTAAAGATAAGAACTACGCACCGACGAAAATACGAGCCATCGCCAAAAGTAGAGTCTATGTTGAGTTTGAAACTGAACAGCAAAAAAAGGAAACCCTGCAAGTAATTAACCGCACCGGGACACTCAAAGCCGAAGAAGCCAGACGTCGTCGCCCTCTAGCTATCCTTAAAGGAATCTACAAAGACACCAAGAGAGACGAACTTCAGGATCTTTTATCTAAACAAAACTCCATCACAGCCACTGATATCAGAGTTTGTTTCCTAACATCTAATCGTTCACGCTCAGATAGTTTGTACAACGCCGTCATTGAACTGACGCCCACCGCGTACCATAAGCTAATTGGACGCGAAAGAGTAGCCATCGGCTTCCAGCAGGTACACATTGGGCCGTTCTCCCGATTCACTCAGTGCAGAAAGTGTCTACAGTTTGGTCATTACCATAATAAGTGTACAGCAACCGTACACCCCTGCGCCATCTGTGCTGCCACATCCCATCTGTCAGCAGAGTGCCCACAAAAAGAATCAAAACAGTACGAGTGTTACAACTGCAGTCGATACAACAAGAAAACAGGATCGAAACTGCCTACAAATCACACTGCCAACAACCAGTCAGCCTGTCTACGTCTTCAACAAGCAAGGGATAAACTAGAAGAAACCATTGATTACGGCACCAGCGTAACACCACTTGGACCCAGAGATATAAACCCATCCACGCACTTATGTTTAACGCAAGACACGTACCACATCACACCTCCAAACCAATAACTTTCACGCATGCGAATCTAGGTCGTGGGTACACTGCCACTCATGAACTCAAACAACACATAAATAGTCAGAAAACAGACATTGTCCTTATAAACGAACCATACGTCGGCAACAAGCTCACACTTAAAAACACACCTAATTATATCACATACCAATACCCACACCCGCAAACCAACAGACACACAAAAGCATGCATTCTCATTAGAAATGGAACTGGTAGTTCATTAGGACTCACACAGCACTCCACACCAAACCTCTGCACAGTTCAACTAACCACAGTAGCTGGAAAGAGAATTTACATCACTAGTATATACGTCGAGCCTAACACAGATACGCACAACACCCTCCAAAGCTTACACCAATTACTACATGAAACACGCAACCACACTCACATCATCTGCGGGGACTTCAATGGCTGGCACAGGTTGTGGGGCTCCCGGGCCAATAATACTCGAGGCGAGGACGTAGCAGAACTAATACAATCACACCACACGACCGTACTGAACACAGGGGCTTACAATACATACGAAACCATAGCTAATGGACAGATACGCGGTTCAATAGTCGACCTAACTATTGCATCAGACAATATTGCGAACAACATCACTGATTGGAAGGTAGACATTTCCATCTGTCCGTCATCTGATCATCACGCCATCTCATTCACCTTTCATCTCACAAGACCACTGAAACACACTATCACCACATCCACGTTCAGATATAATACTGGCAGTTTCAACAACTGGGCGGAGCTCCGTAACATATTTGCCACTGAAATCAATAACACTGACATACCCGGCATTGATATTAAATCATTACACACACAACGCGACATTGACACATACACACACAAGCTGACTAATTTCATCCGAAATACATGCAACTCACACTTGCCTAGACCAGGTCGACGCACCATCCGTGCTCCCTGGTGGACGGATGAATTGAGCGCCCTTAAGCAAAAAGTGATTGATAACCATCATGAAATAAGCCGCCTAAAAAGACACAACTCACCAATAGAAACTGCTTTGGCAACTAGAGATGTGGGTAGTTCAAAGTGACAGTTATACTTTTTATATGCTCTTGCAATAATATTAAAATAAAATAGTTAATTAGTTAAATAACATATATTTATGGCAGATTATTGAACCTAGTAATACATACCTGCTGGTGAAGTGTTATCCTTAACTTTTATACAACACAACACAAAATAAAGGTCAAACAAAATAACTATGAAGCCTTCAGTACCCAAGTCTATATTTGAACTTCAGACAATTTTTGAGAAGAAGTTAGCAGGCTTTGAGACACGGCTAGACAATGAGACCTCAGGATCCGTGAGCTTGGAGGGCCTGAGAGAAGATTTTGCTGCCTTCAAGGGCTTTGTGATGGAATCTCTTCGGGTGTTGCAACAACAGGTGGATTGCATGGTACATGATACTGAAACCATGGAGATGCGCAGCAGACGCAAGATGCTGCTCTTCCACAGCATTGCTGAGCAGAACAATGAAGAGACAGCTCAGGTGGTGGCTCGGGTTGTGCAGCGGGACCTCAAAATGGCTTCCTTCAAGGCTGAGGACATCAAACGCTGTCATCGGATGGGCAGATTATCGTCCAGTGGCAATGCACGACCCATACTCGTGAAATTTCACAGCACTGTGGTAAGAGACAGCATTTGGTTTTCCAAAATTAAATTGAAGGGCACAGGGACCACATTATCAGAGTTCCTTACTCGTACAAGGCATCGGGTATTCTTGGCTGCGAGAGAAAAATTCGGCATCACGAAGACTTGGACGAGGGAAGGTTTCATCTATGTGCAGGGGCCGGATGGTGTGCGACATCGAATCACGACATTAGCGGAACTGGACAGCATTAAGGTTACAGAGAAAGCTGCCCCGGCTAGTGCCGCAACTGCCCCGGCTGGTAACTCTGCAGCTCCGAAGACCAGGAGAGCTGCTGCTACGGCCAAAAAGTTTTAAACCCTCTGTTTATGTGATTAGTTTGTTGTCCCCATGTAGTATTGCAATATTCCGGCAGGTATTTCGAGATTTTTATTTATGTTTGACGATGTAGGTATCCACCACTTATTATTCCTTAACACCCTACTACATTAATTTACTTTTTTATTCTTTTTACGCATATTATTTCACTCATTTCAATTTTGTTCACTCACTTCCAAATTAAAACATGTCAATCTGTCCTGTCAATGCCGTCAAGCTGACATTTTACGTCAAATATTGTTTATGCTTTCTGTTACGTTTCGTTTCACTCTAATGTAATAAGTATTTGAAACAATATTTAATTATTATAGTATTATTTACGTTTTGTTGCAACTTATTTTTATTCAGCTATTTTCTTTTTCCATTTTGTTTGTTTACTTTTATTGCCCGGATATTGCAAAATTTGTTGTATTTTACATTTATTTGCTTTTTATTTCGATATGACACGCAACCGGCAGGTGGACATTAATCTGTAAGTTTAATTCTGTTAATTTTTATTTTTATTTTGTATTTATTTATAATATATATATATATATTTATCTAGTAAAATTATATATACATATTAACATAATATTATATTAATTTACATATTATATTGTATTATTTTAATTCATTATAGTATAAACTTATTTACTGTTCAATGTCGAATAATTATTCAAGTGACGATGATAGCTTCTTGTCTGCCAATAGTTCATATCTCAACGATAGCTTTGTGAGCATTCCTTCACTCGGAGATAATCTCGAGTCCCAGTTTGCGGATGTACCGAAGAATTTTAATGTAGTCCATATAAATGCTCAGAGTATTCCTGCCCATTTCCCTGATATGCTGGCTAACTTAGATTGTAAGAACTTACACGCCATCTTGGTGTCGGAATCATGGTTGAAACCATGCCTGCCTTCAATTACCTACTCTCTGCCTGGGTTCCGCCTGATTAGAAATGATCGAGCGGCTGGTGGTGCTGGTGGTGGTGTTGCCATATATTTACGAAGTTATATTCCTTTTTCTATCGTTGATATGTCAACACAGCCACCACCATCGGGTGCCGGCGAGCATATCCTATTAGAAGTGGAACTCCATCATGTTAAAATTCTTTTAGGTGTATATTACTGTCCCTCCCTTCGTATTGACTACTTCTCCTCTTTTGAACTCCTCTTGGAAACTTTTCTCCCTTCTTACTGTCACTCTATCATAATGGGAGATTTTAATACTTGTCTCTTGAAAAATGACTCCCGATCCAACTCTTTTCACTGTATTTCTGAATCCAACAACTTATCTATCCTTCCTTTAAATCCTACTCATCACTTTCCTAATTGTAACCCTTCTCTTCTTGACTTGATACTGATTTCCTCACCCGACCATGTTCATAAACATGGTCAATACTCGGCTGATATATTTTCTTATCATGACTTAATCTTCTTATCTTATAAAATTCGTCCACCCAAAGCAAAGCCGAGGATTATTCTACAGCGTAATTTTGGTGGCATGGATCGGGATAAGCTTCGTGAGGATGCCAACAACATTGACTGGACACCTTTGTTAGAATGTGAGTCTGTAGATATCAAAGTGGAAATTTTCACCTCTAGTCTTATTCGACTGTACGACACTCATGCGCCAATACGTGCGATAAAATTAAAGCACTTGCCATCTCCTTGGCTTACCGATGACATCAAAAAAATAATGTGCAAAAAAGCTACATCTAAGACCAAATATAAGTGTCGTCCTACGCCAGAAAATTGGGAAAAATATCTGACCATTAGAAATCACTGTAATAAGGTGTGTAGGAACGCACTACGCCACAATATTCATACCTCTGTCGAGAACGGAGATCCAGTGAAAGTCTGGAAATTTCTGCGAACGTTAGGAGTTGGAAAGTCACGTCAGGACACTATTCCTAATAATATAAATTTTGATTCACTTAATAAACATTTCTCTACGTCGTCCAATTTTGATGGGCCTGCTAAAGTAAAAACACTAAATTATCTTTCATCACTTCCAGCTCCTACATATTCACCTTTTGTCTTCAATCAATTTTCTGCTTGTGATGTCAAGAAATGCGTGATATCGATATCATCCAATGCAGTGGGTAATGATTTGCTTAGTCGAAACATGATCCTCCCCATCCTTGAAGAAATTCTTCCTATCCTATGTCATATCCTAAATCATTCCATTTCCTGTGGTGTTTTCCCATCTGCTTGGAAAGACGCCCAAATTATACCACTGGCAAAAAAGTCAAAACCTTCTTCCTTTACCGATTATCGTCCTATATCTATCCTACCATTCCTGTCCAAAACCTTAGAACGTCTCATCCATACGCAACTGACTACATTCCTTTGCAAGAACTCCCTACTAAATCCTTATCAATCTGGTTTTCGTACTGGCCACAGTACGACGACAGCTCTTACCCATATACTGGATGATATCAGATTGGGTATGGATAACGGAAATCTTACGGTGTTATCACTCCTTGATTTCAGTAACGCGTTCAACTCCGTCGATTTCCGTATCCTGCTCGAGATACTACGTACTATTAACATATCTCCAACGGCGATTGATTGGTTTCGTAGTTACCTGTTTGGTCGCCGACAGCGTATACGCATTGAGGAATCTTATTCTTCTTGGTGCAGTACTACTGCTGGTGTACCGCAGGGTGGCGTTTTATCTCCTTTACTCTTCGCAATTTTTATAAATTCAATCTCTAAGGAATTAATTTCATCCTACCACTTATATGCAGATGATTTACAGATTTATACTCAGGCACCCTCTGACAAGTTATCGGAAGCTATCTCCGTAATCAACTCGGATTTCTCGAAGATATCTGAATGGAGTGCTAATTATGGACTTAAGGTGAATCCCGATAAAACTCAGGTTATTGTTGTTGGCAGCTCCAGGATGATCTCTAAAACTAATTGGTCCCAACTATCGCAAGTGGAATTTAATGGTGCTATTTTGCCAATTAGGAAAAAGGTGAAAAATCTCGGTCTTCAAATTGATCAAACATTATCCTGGGGTCCTCAATTGCAAGAAGTTAGTCGTAAACTCTTCGCTTCAGCGGGGTCCTTACGAAGGTTACGTAATTTCCTTCCTACTGCCACTAAAACAGCGCTTGCACAATCTCTCCTTCTACCAATCCTCGACTATGCTGATGTCAGCTATCTTAATCTCACTGAAGCCCAACTTGATAAACTTGAGCGACTTCAAAATTTCTGTATAAGGTTCATATTTGGCTTACGCAAATATGATCATATTTCTGAATTTCGAAAAAAACTCAAGTGGCTTCCAATTCGTGCTCGACGGAATACTCATGTCCTTACGTTTCTCTATAACGTTTTGTTTAATCCCGCGGCCCCTACTTATCTCAAAGAACGTTTCAAGTTCATTCATGACACACATTCAAAGTTCCTAAGGTCATCCGAAAACCTAAGACTGGATATGCCGACGCATTCCACAGATTTTTATGACCAGTCTTTCACAGTTGAATCCGTTCGCTTGTGGAATGCGTTGCCTGTTGCGATCAGACAAGCGCAAAGTTTGTATTGTTTCAAGAAAATGCTTTACGACCATTATCAAAATAATACACCTTGAAACTGTATGTATTATATTGGATTTATATTAGTATATGTTTATGTATATATATATATATATATATATGTATATATTATTATATTATATTGTTATATATCATATGTATTATAATAAAAATAGCATATTAACTTATTTTAGTATTATACCTATTATTATTTCTTTCCTCTTTTTTCGTTGCTGTCTAAAACTACCTTCTGTAAATCTTTTACACTAATGTCCATCCAAAGGTTGCCTGGAAGAAATCGCGTTAAGCGATAAGGCCGCCCTTTGTGCATATATTGTAATTGAAACTTTCGTACAAAATGTATTTCCTATGTCTTATGCACAAATAAAGTTTTTATCTATCTATCTATCTATCTATCTAGAGATGCATTAAAAACCGAATACGCTTCGAAAATCAAGGACATCTCTACACAACACTTTCGGGAGTTTTGCGCCACCCAGGGTAAAGAGGATGTCTGGTCGGTAACCAACCGTATAATCAAAACTGGACCCCCCACTCAGCCACCTTCAACCATAAAAATCTCACCCGGCACATATACTACTTCAACACACCAAACAGCCACTACGTTCCTTGATAAATTCTTTCCCGAGGATACACCCGACACGCAGTCACAACACACTACACGCAATCGCACACTTCATCCACCCGACACCACTGACGAACCTCCATTCACACACCATGAAATACTTACCATACTAAAACATATGAACCCCAACAAATCCCCTGGTGCAGATCACCTTACATCTGATATAATCTACCACTTCACCCTCGCACTCCCTTACATTATCACCAATTTAATGAATCGCTGCCTAGCCTTATCAATTTTCCCTCAATCATGGAAGCACGCCATTGTAAAAATCATACCAAAACACAACAAACCTGACCACTCCAAACTATCCTCATTTCGACCCATCGGTCTTCTACCAATCTTCGGCAAGACACTTGAAAAACTAATTACACAAAGACTCACACATCATCTTAACACGACACATGCATCCAACACTAGACAGTACGGTTTTAAACAGCAAACATCCACTATTCACGCACTTCATAACATCACTCACACTATCACACAACAGAAAAAGAAGGGACTTCATGTCGCCATGATATCGCTCGACATTAAGGCAGCATTTGACAATGCTTGGTGGCCCTCTATCCTGGCACGCTTACATCACACCCACTGCCCTCGAAACATATACACACTGATACAAAACTACCTCACTCACCGCACAGCTACCATTCACTATTCAGACACCAAAACTACAAAAACACTCACCAAAGGTTGCATTCAAGGGTCAGTATGCGGGCCGACCTTCTGGAACCTGATACTGGATGAGCTACTGGACATGTCCAGTGACTCGCCCGGGGGAGGGAGCCTACCGGAGGGCTGCCTGCTACGGGCCTTTGCAGATGATATCACCCTCGTAGTTTCACATCGCAAACTGACTACTCTACAAGATCACATAAACGCCAGCCTACAAACAATTCTCGAATGGGGCAATTCCAACAAGCTGTCGTTTGCCCCTGAGAAAACTGTTGCACTGGCATTCACAAATAAAACAAAACTTCTCAACATCCAAATGAACAAAGTTCTCATCCCGTTCAGCCGCACTGCTAGAATACTAGGTGTTATCATTGACGATAACCTACACTTCACACAACACGTTGATTACATAACAGCTAAAGCACGCATACTCCACAACAAACTCACCTCATTTGTCCGACCCACTTGGGGAATTCACTCTGAAAACATTCACACACTTTATCGGGGGGTAATCGAGCCCATCATTTGTTATGCAGCCAGTATATGGCAAGGCGCGCTCAGATACGGAACCAACAGGAAAAAACTACTGTCTCTACAAAGAGGCTTCGCACTGAAAATTATTAAAGGGTTTCGTACTATTAACACCACTAATGCCATAGCTATCTCCACACTAACACCCCTAGATATTAAAGTAAAAGAGTGCGCCGAAATAGAACTGACGCGTATTACTGGCACCGCCGAATACCTCCCTGATAATTTAATACTCGATAAACCCACACACCCTGCTAACCTTCTACATCCTGTACATCGATTACCTCATGAATATCACACCATCAACACACAGGATGAACTCGATCACCTACTCTCAAATCATTTACACGCATATCACATCTACACCGATGGCAGCAAACATGATGGACTCGTGGGCGCTGCTTTCGTAGCACACACCCCACACAATACCATTATAACAAAACACCACACATTACACTCCGCATGCACCGTCTTCCAGGCTGAACTGGTTGCGATTGATCAAGCATGCACATGGCTTGCCGCACTGATTCCCCCCATTGAGGCGGCCTTTATTATGTCCGATTCCAGATCAGCCCTAGCAGATATACAGAACACTAACAGTACTCATCAACTTACCAATAACATACAAAATTTCCTACACTACTCTAACATACAAATCACATTAGCTTGGGTTAAAGCGCACGCTGGCATTTTTGGTAACGAGGTCGCTGATATTGCCGCCAAAGATGCCGCAAATGAACAAACAACACCTACCTTCAACCATTTCCCATTAAGCTATACTAAACTACACACAAAACAAAAAAGCTGGCTACTTTCCAATGAAGCATACAACAACAATTTAAAAGGCCCCATTATTAAAACCTGGTGCCCTACACTCACTCATTTGCACAAACTCATCCAAATCACAGGACACACATTCGCACTCACGCAACTACTCACTGGTCATGGATACCATAAACACTACCTCCATCGATTCCACATCACCGACAACGACTCATGTCCTTGTGACAATATAACCACCCAAACATTCACACACCTCATCACACAATGCCCCAAATACAATCACACAAGACTACACCACGAACAATATTGCCACCTTAAACAGCTGAACCCTTACGACCTAGATTCCATACTCTCCAACAACACAGCCACTGACACCTTTATGGTACATCTCACACACATAGTAGACACGCTCAAAAAATTCAACAACACCTAATATTCACCACATGCTACACTGTACACTTACACATTGACACACATAATATATCACACATACATCAACTCTCCAATATTATCTTGAATACCAAAATGATCTAAATGTTGTAAACAACTTTATATATTATATACATACTTAACTAAAACTTCGTAACATAAAAACTCTGTATCAAATAGCAGAGCACAATAAACTGCTTCCCGGGGCGGTTTTACCCTCGGGGAGACAATATAAAAAAAACCACTAGACCATTGAGACATTTACGTTAAATAAATAGAACCAAACTTATTTCAGTACATATCAATATTAACCTTTCCAAACATAAAAAGAGTTACACAACACAAGGCAAACCTATGTTTAAAACTTTCGCGGTTTGAGAACATTTTCAAAAATTAGACAACGGGTCTAAATCGCGTAATTATTATAAAGGTAAATAAATCATAGGTCGTCGAGCATAGTTATTGATTTACCTTTATAATAATTACGCGATTTAGATCCCTTGTCTATTTTTTGAAAAACAAGGCATACCTCTAATACTTCTAAATACCTCTAATCAAGAATGATGGTATAATATAGAAATAACCTTTTTAAACGAATTTCATTTTTATAATTAGCTTATGTCGCTCTATTGTGCTTGCAAGGACATTGTTTTTGTTTTTAGATTACCGTGAAAATGTAAATAACAAAGATTGTTAAGGTTTGTTGAAACCGAAACTCAACCATACTAAAGAACAGAATAATTAGTGCGTGAAAATTTAATTAGCGTGTGTACCACATACCAATATGATTATAATTATCATATTTTCATTTTTAAACATTTCTGGGAATGAGGTGTACTTTTGATAATTATAAATCTTTTCATCCATCATTATACGATGTATCTAGAAATGAGAACCGGTACAACTTAATCAAATCAAATCAAATCAAATAATTTATTTTGCAGAAAACACTGTTACAATGGTGTTATTTAATATACATGTCTCAAGTGATCCTGCCGTAAGGCATGCAAAAAATATATTATTGCTACAATCATTGAAATAAAAATAAAAATAGAATTAAAATAAAATTAAAATTAAAATCAGGGCTGTTAATGAAATAATTACCTAGAAATTGCTTTAAAAATTCAATAAGATAATATGTAATAATGTCAATTAAATTAATTAATAGAATGTCGAGTAGCATTAAATAAAATAGTAGTAATTTATAAAGATTTTTAAATTATTTCAATGTCACTCCTGCGAACATTATCATTTTCAGCTATTACAATCATACAATACAATAATACAAAATAGTTACTAAAATTTATTGTCCTACCACCTAATAGTGTTGCAACTTGCAACTTTGATATTTTATTATTATGTACGTAAAAAAGAAATGAAAATATGATACAACTAATTATGTACTATCAGCAAAGTTAATTCATGATCCATTTGACAAAACCTTTCCCTTGAAATTGTCAAAATCGATTAAGTTGACATTTGTTGATAGAACTAGGGAATTTAGACTTAAATGTTTTGAAATGTCTATTCAAAAATAGTATTATGGTGGATCATGAATCTGCTTTGTTGATAGTACAATAATGTTCTCTACCTTCATGATGGGTACATTAGTAAACCGCCTCTATAATGCATGGGCTTTTGAAACAAAACGTTTTCCTCAATTAGTTCAGAGCAAAGTTGTTACTCTTGTCGTCGACTGTCCTAAGGCAGCAAACTTATAAATACTACAAAATAATATATTGACTATATTAATGAGCTACCTCTATAGCACTTGCTATATTATTAGATACTAACTTTTGCCCGCGTAAATTTCGTTATATTTATTCAGTAGTACCTGCTCCCGCGCTTTGTCCCGTGTTAAACCTTACCTCCGTTGCTCCCGTGGAGTTTAACGTAATGTTAAATATCAAAAAACCCTTTATTGAAAGACTATCAAACACAAAAATAATCATTAAAATCAAATCAATGGTGCCTGAAAATAGCCCTAAAATGTGATCAAATTGTATACTTTCTCAGTAAAACTTAGACTATCAATATCTTCTCCTCTAAGACTCAAAGTAACATGGAATTTATGTTGCAAATGACAAGCATACCGCCAGATAAGCTCATATGCTTCCATTTGGAATATATTCAGGTCAGTTATGCAACAAGGAACAATATTATTATATCCATTTAGTTTCGGCTTAAACTACCATGTAGCAGACAACTTATAGCGTACCTCAAATTCTTCAGTATATCATGCGTCTCTAAAATACGAATCTTTTCTAAATATTAATCTCAATTATTACGGTTTATCTACAATAACATTCATACCCGATATATCATTAGCTAGTGCATGACTTTATATTTATTTATATCGTTTATAAATAATGCTGACCGCATCAAAAGCTGTTTTTATTACGAACTACCCAACAAGCTTTTAATCTTATCAATATATAAATAATAAAATAATGTAAGATTTTATTAGTAGTCATTGTAGATAGTTAAAAGTTATTTAAAATCAAATATTTTATTTGCATGGGCGAGGGAATGCAGAATTCAATCTTGGCAATTCAATCCTGAAGACAATTTTTGACAGTCGTTGACTGTGCTTGTTGGTTTATCGAGTCTAGCCGAGAGTCAAGTACCTGCTCTCATTTCAATCCATTTGGCACGAACTATAGTATAGACTAGCGTATAATAATATGCGTCTATGAACCGACAATTCCCTAGCTCAATTCCATAGGTCCGGGTTTGTTATTAAGAAATTTTCAGTTATCGGTGTACTGCCCCGAGTCAGGAAATCGGAGGTGATAACACTCCCGTGCCTCGGATTTAGTAAGGCACTTGAAGCCGTTGGCCCCATTTGATCTGCTAATAGAAGCTGTAGTGGGCGCAGCTGAGTGCAAGTTAAACACGTTTAATGCGCCTTGATAGATTTAGGGTCTAGAGACTAAGTGCAAGGCTGATGTTTGCTTACACACTTCTGCACTGTACATTGGCCACTGTATTAACAGTTATCTATTCAACATTAAGAGTGACTACTTACAACATTTTTATTTGCGATTAAAACAAAATAACCATAGATACCTTTGTATTGTTCCTGTTGCTGCATAGTGTGTACACTACACCGTAGCCTGTTGACGGTCAGCTGCACTATGTCGTTGAACCCATCCTCGCTCGCCGTGTACAGTAGCGTCACTTCCAATTGACCCTTCTGGTTCTCTCTCTGAAGAAAAAATAATTATTGAGCACCTCTTCAGATTTTCTAAACAACGGATGTGATTTGATTCGTAATTCTTACGCAAACAACAACAAATGTATGCTAAATTCACGTGTGTCCATCTAGTACATCAAACAGCATACACTGTTACAGTACCAATTTGTAGTACAGCTTCTTAGGGTTTGCCCTAATATGCTGAGTCGCGGTTGAATGAAGTGACGGGGTAGACGGGGTCTAGATTGAATTAATACCAAGTCGAGAGTAAGATAAAATTACACCGTTTGCATACAAATTTTCTATTTACTAAGATCCGGAGGACGAAGTAGTGTAGTACTCTTCGCTGCCTTACATGCGATGCTCTGTTTAAAACTCGTTACAGAAATAAATGTCGTAACCACTCGGGAAACACCGCAAGAATTATTCTTGGAAGACTTTTTGCACAAGACCGTACCTAATTTGTCGTTCTTTAGTGGTTGTTTTAAATATTAATATCGTTTTAATAGCGTAGCTAGCACAAAAGCTGTAAATTTGTTTCTTATTCTAGAGCTCTAGGGGATATGCTATACGATATTTTAGTTGTTAAGGCTCTTTTGAAACCGTAGCAACAACACATTTCTCCTATGGGAAATGAAGCAATGAGGAGCGGAAAGGCATAAAAATATAGTACTTCTGGGTAATTGTAATATTTTTCAAGAAAATTATGGCTTAGCTATGCCTTTATTGTATATAATACAGTATCAGGGCGACGCAATTCAAACGCTAGCTGCTTTGTTTTTATGGTTGATTATTGCATGGCTTTAATTCTCGCTTACGAAGACACAACCTTAGTTTACGAGCAAAATCGTCACTCAGATGCATTTATATATTTGTTTTCAATAGTGGGTAATTTTTTTTATTGATTTATTGTTTAAGAACCATAAAGAAGCTATCTATTGTAAAAAAAACGGATAACTCTCGCTCAAATAAAAGAAAAAATATTATTTAGGTTTTTTTTTTCGAAATACTTAGCAATTCTTTGATTATTGTTACTTTTTCTGTTTACTGTATTTGTTGTGTAGCAGCAACATTCATAGGTTTATTCACACTGGAAACTGCCTGGTCTTAAGGTTGAAAAAAAAGATCCTTGCAGGATGCGAAGGTGTTTTGCTATTTCAGCTACTTACAGATTCATGTGCTGCTAAACTCTAAATTTCTCTACCCTTAGTGCCTTCATCCAAGCTTAGTGCTGTCTCTAAGACAGTCTTTTATTTATTTATTAATTTAAAATAAATTTATGACAGGAACCTTACTTGATTTCAGCGACATCTGTGTGATAAGTGAAATCAAGTAAGGTTCGCCTGTCAATTTTTTTTTAACCTTAATAAGAAAGAAAGAAACATATTTATTCTGACAAACAATAATTAAAGAAATACCAATAGAAAGTAAAACATACAATACTATAAACAAAAAAATTGTGTCAAAAGGACACCATCTCAGCCATATGCTGCAGAGCTCTATTAAATACTTCTGGGTAAGTTCAATAAAAGGTTCATAAGACTTGACACGTGGAAGTCGTAAGAACGAAGTGAGAGCGACACGATTTACCAGAAAGATACGACGACATTGTGCTTCCTACACCAGTACGTTATGTCAGGGCCCAACTTTGAGTACCTACTATTAAATTGTAACGCAATAGAGCAGTATATCTTTACTCTGGTATTCTTGTATTACCAGAAAAAAGATTTAAAGCACTTTGTTTGGCAGCGCGTGAACTCGACTGTACCTAGAAGGTAACCGCCTGGTTACCTACTACTAGGTATAGTAGAGTTCATTTATATGTTAGTAGTACCGTATTAAAAAGATAACGAAGTGAAAAAAACTGCTAACATATTAATGGACTCGACTGTACCTACAAACAATCTGAAGCTCGTAAGAAAGCACCCCTAGTTACCGATGTTCCCTTTTTGGAACACAAAGGCAACGTTCAATTTTATGGCACAAATACGTCCTAAACTTGAACGGCAATGTGATAATTGCCATCGGCTAGAGGCCATCTTGGGTAGTTTGTACACAAACAAGCATGTCTATACCGCTCTTAATTGCAGATAAAGTAAGGTTGTACCAAATTTTCTTTGAAAATCAAGTACTATAATATTCGATCTACATACAGGGTGTATATGACATTGTAACGAAACCGCTTACCAGTGATTTAGTATATGATCCCGAGATCCTGGATGCAATAAAAAATCACCGGAAATTGCCACACATCGGAAAATGGGTATCGGCTATATTTTTGCTGTCATAAAAATATCGCAGGAGTCTAAGATTTAGCTTTACAGTGATTAGAATTAAAATTTTGAAGCTCTATGCGTGAAATATTTTGATTGGGGTATCTGCAAATGGTAATCTTTTGAAAATCAAGAATTTTGCAGTGAACATTTTGCAGTGGCACCCGGGACCTCAAAATTATGTACTGAATGACTTGTGTATCCTATGAGGAAGGAAATCATAATCAAACGTGGAGCTTTGAACATTGTGTTACTATGACAGATAAAATGCCCTGTGCAAACGATAAAAATAAATTAATAAAATGTAATCAGTGTACCTATGTTGTAGCTTAACCTTGTTTAGTCGCATGTATTTATTCATTATATATATTGCTCTTATAATTGGTAACTGATAATCCCCATATAGAGCAGAGACCAAGTCATCAAGACCATTATCATGATACAAAAACCTTCTTAAAGGAGATGGAATATTTTTGTATGAAATCTGGTCGCACTTTCCAGACAGATAGTTCATAAAAACCACTGTCCAACCCGGGAATCGAACCCGAGACATCTCGGTGAGAGGCGTATACGCTAACCACTAGACCATCGAGGCAGATCAGCAATATCCACATTAAAAATAATCTGCGTCAGGCGATTGGTATGAGCAATTCATCATGTCCCTAACTTATGGCCGAAGTAATTAATAAACGAAATCGACAATTCTGCAGTTGTTTGAAACATTAGCATCGATAAACGCAATTACGCTGAAATTTTGTGCACGAGATGTTTCTAGCAGTAATAATCTTACATCATCGCAATAAACGTAGGTGCTCAGTTGAGATCGGTCGAGGTCAAAACTATTCTATTGTGGCTCTCGAACAAGTATTAAGATTTATTCACACGATATTACGTTCCTCACATATTAATATAAGATTATGACTCATAGATTAATCGGCATCGCTCTTAACTATAAACAATACTTCACTATCTATTTACGTAGACTTTGTGCTGTGTTCCTTAGTAGACGTTAGCGAAGAGGACGTTTGACTGACATATCTCTCGATTGAACAAATTACATGTACATAACATAATCAAACCATTGTAGGCATAGAAATCTTAATAATAAGGCAATAGAAATGTCAAAGACGCGTGACCTTGTCGCCGTCAGTCTTTGTCTAGTCAAACACAAGTGCGAGTTGAGGAATTGTCGTCTTAATGTCATCGCAAAAAGAATAATTTTGTTTGCAGGAATACAAGCGCATTTGTCTAATCGAACACAAGTGCGAGTTGAGGAATTGTCGTCTTAATGTCATCGCCAAAAAGAATAATTTTGTTTGCAGGAATACAAAAAGTGGTATTTGAAAACCGGCGACATGCGTCCCAGTGTTAAAAGATAGTCGATAGCATTTCTATTGACTAGTTATTAAGATTTCTATGATTGTAGGTTATCCTCGTCTAATCATTTCGTGGTTCTTTATCCGTCTCAGAATAACGATAATATATTATTTACTCGGAAAATCCGCCGTACAACCTGGACTTTTTTGACTCTACCTGCTTTATTCAGCTTGTTACGTGCGTATTTTTTATGCTTGAAATAAAGGAAAAGGAACTGAAGACTGAAGAATTAAAAAAATAATACTGAAATTGAACAGCGTGAAAACAAAGACTTATTTTAATTAATAAAAAAGTGCTGAAGGTTTCAAAAATACTTATAACGAACATTTTTTAAGGACATTTAGAGAGTGCAATGATGACACATTATATAAATGTTTTTTGTTTCTTAGATGAGGCGAGAACATGCTACTTATATTATGTACTTTATAATAAAAATCAGAGATTTTTCAGTAGTAGTATAAAAATCTGTGCAAACGGAATTTGTAAACCTTAGCAATTTTGATGAAACATAGAACAGTGACCCGAAATTCGTTTTTCTTAGACGCGACAAAGTGAGGCAAGTAGTATGATAGAGTGTTCCTTTCTGAACCCTAAATCTCAAGTGGCAATGTAAGTGTATGTGTTATCTTGCTTCCCTTTTCCCGAGTGAATTAGGCCCGTTTTTCTTATTACCTACCTGATCCGGATGATTACCTTCATTTATATAAGTGAACGAGTTTGAATACTTTGGAAAGAACTTGTAAGCAGGACTGCTCGTTGGAAGAAAAGTAAATTAGCATAATTTCTCTCCATAAATGATTACCTTACTAGTGTAAGTGTTACAATGAAAATTATGTAGAATCTAATTGAAGTATACAGGTTTCTATAGATTTTATAACGTTTTGCAGTAGCAATGACCTCACCAAGCAAGTTATCGCAGTCGAGAACTTTATTAATTAAAATCACAAAACTTAGTAATTAAATAACAACACTAAGCTGACGGTAACTGAGCAATCTTATAAGCGCTCATTATTATGTTTGAATATTACCTCATTTGTGAATAAACTGAAGAACTTCACAAGCGACGAAGTTGGAATATCCTTTTGAATACTTACAAAAGTTTATAAGGAATGAACGGAAACAGGAATGATGATAAATTTTCTGTTATGAGACATTTACATCTCTGTTATGTCATCTAAAGATGGTTCTTTCGTTACTTAAAGTCGTTAAAGGAGTAAAATTATGTAACTTACTTGTGAAGCTACAGCTAATCCACTAGTAATGGCGTTGATGGGCCGCCAAATGTCAGGGGTTCCAATCAAACCATTCTTGAGATCATTTTGAAATAACTTCGTGTCAAAGTTCCACGTCGCCGCCCCTACCGTTCTTCGTTTCTCCAGAATTGATTTCTGTGCTATCGCTTCTGCTTTCGTTGATTTAAAACTATTCAACTTTTCTAAAAAGCCGGTCTTAGGTTTCGGTTCTTCTTGGTCAGCCACTCTAGATTTTGAGTTCTCTATTCGGCTGTTTTTGCGTTTATCAACATCTGTTTTAGGCGGTTCTAATAAAGCATAAATAGTGAGCGATAAAAAATGGCCGGCGAGCAAACTTTGAAGGTCAGTTTTTTCTTGTGACTTCTTCGAGGCTTCTTTTGGCTTTAGTTGAAATTTGAAATCTTCATTCCACACGGGCCAAGAGCTCTCTTGTAAGGAGGTTTCGTATCTGCTATCGCCAGGAAACACCTTAACCTGGAAAGATAAATAACAATACCTTATTTAATGACGAAGATCGGTACGTCGAATTTTAAACTGATTGGCTTTATCATTATATAAAATGTTGTGTAATTTTTAGCAAGTTTAGGGTTCCGTAATACAGTCAGCAATAGAAGTAGCTACACATGAACATTTTTTTAAAGTAACTTATATAATTATTTCGTAGTTGTATGGAAGTTTGAAAATGTTAAAGTCTTCGGCGGCTTTCTTTGCATACTGTACCTACAAGGAACCCTTATAGTTTCGCCATGTCCGTCTGTCTGTCCGAGACATCGCGTCAAAACCGTTCGTGCTAGAAAGCTGAAAATTTGCAGGAATATGTAAATTTACTAATTAGCTAAAAAAAAGTGGTAAAATAATTTTTTTAGTCCTGGTTGTTTGTTTTCCAGATTTCTGTGGCTTATAATATTATGTTTGTATTAGATATAGGGTGTAAATGACAGCATGACGACGAAAATTTTAGTTTTCCACGAGACATTTCTGTTGTAAAAAAAAATATATCTAATACTTAATTCAACATCAATATTTATTGTTCAGCTTCCAAATAAAAATTATCTATCTAATCTGATTAGGTCGGATTAATACGTAATGTATAATAAAATTATTGTTACTATTCAAAGGAGCTTTCTGGTCAAAAAGTAGGTAAACTAAAAAGCAAAAAATAAATTTACTCCGCACAAAATAATACGTTTTTTCATTTAGTTAAATAGAAATTATTAAATAAATATTTTATAATTCTGAAGTCGGTGCCAAGTAAATCGGATACTTAAGAACTAATATTCAGTCAGAAAATAGTTGTTAGAAAGATTGATATTATCTATACAGAGTTATTGTTTACTTGGCACCGACTTCAGAATTATAAAATATTTATTTAATAATTTCTATTTAACTAAATGAAAAAACGTATTATTTTGTGCGAAGTAAATTTATTTTTTGCTTTTTAGTTTACCTACTTTTTGAAGTCGGTTTTTTTTTTTGTTAAAAATTATTTTATTTTACGATTTTAAGTGATGGGTATATATCCGAGCAAGAATGTTTCTCGAATGAGGAGACGACGGTTACTTGAGACGGAAAACTTATTAATAATAATCCCCGTACTCCTAACCGTTGAGGAGTTGTACCTTCCAGCATCAGCTCAGCAAATTAAAATGCAAATATCTAAGTAGTTTTAGGTAATATACGAAAAACAATGCCTTTGAAATTTGAGGGTTACCCATGATTTCTCTAGGATCAAATCATGACCTCATATTATGAATATACATAAATAATATTCAACGTCTCGCCTCATCTGTGTATAACTTGAAAGAATACAGTAAACGGCCTCAAGGAGCCTATATTTAAAGAATTATCCCCGTACTCCTAACCGTTGAGGAGTTGTACCTTCCAGCATCAGCTCAGCAACATAAAATGCTGACTACTAGATGCAAATATCCGAGTAGCTTTAGATAATATACAAAAAACAATATAGAAGCCTTTTAAATTTAAGGGTTGCCCTCGATTTCTCTAGGATCCCATCATCAGAACGTGACTTGAAAAAAATGGGACCACATGACAAGTATATACTTTCAAACAAAAAAAGAATTTCTCGAATCGGGCTAGGCGTCTTCGAGTAATCGGCGAACAAACATAAAAAAAAAAAAAAAAAAAAAAAAAAAAAAAAACATACAACCGAATTGAGAACCTCCTCCTTTTTTTGAAGTCGGTTAAAAATAACGTGATTACCTAGTATTAAGAATTATGATTAGATTTTTTTGTTACAGTAGCTAGGTACATTTAATTTCTAACAATAAATATTATCGTATATCTACCTTACTACGTCACCAACAAACAACACACACACATGGACTATAGAAGCCATTGATTCCTATTGCCGTCGACAATCTATTCACATTCAGAGTCACTCCATTTGACCCAAGTACCCAACTCATTTTACCAATAAATTGAATTGAAATTAGTTTCGAGATCTCTCTACAGTAGTCTACAGTATCAGCAATAATAGATCCATAATATGGGACAGGCCATATTTGTATAGGTTTACGTGTAAGAGGACCTCTTATGAGTTCAATAAGTTTGATCGGTTTTTCATTAGTTTCATTACCCATAAAATAACAGTTTTACCCACGGCTTTATTCATGAAAATATGACTATAATTCCGAAGGTCATAACTATAACAGTATTAAGGAGTACTGCCTCGTCCTAGATGAAGTATCTACTTAGTAGTACTTAAATTTTGTATTATAAAAAATGCATGAAAACACGGAACAGCGATAAAAACCGATAAACACGGCAATCGAAGAAGCATGGACTTTCATTGATAAAAATAATAATAATAACTGTTTACGTAATAATAATGTCGGTCATGCCGTCTTATCAACGGCGGTAAAAATGTGACAATGACCAACTGTTCCTGAAATTTATATTGATAGAACAGACCAAAGTTAATTCGTATTTTGTATGCAAGGTAAGCAACGGCACAGTTACTTCTAGGTTAGGTATCATTGACACAAGGGCGTCTGCCCAGCATTTAAAAGGCAAAAACACCAACGGGCAATCGTCAATTATAAAAAAATTACTGTTTATTTCATTGCAGAATTGCTTAGTTTATCAATTTTTTTTTATTGATATATTAATTCATACAGTTTCTCCAAAAATAAAAGCAAATGTTTTCGGTTACCATTCTTCACCTGGTCTTTATATTATTATGCGGCAATCATGTCAATAAAGGCGTGAACTTCACCTGTATACGGTAAAAACCTTGGCACGGGAAACCTTGCTTCATAGGTATTATGAGACGAGACATTTTATGTAAATTTTATGGGTACATAGGTACTAGGAAGGACCTCTGTGTATATACATCTGGTGGTAGAGCTCTTGTGCATGAGCTCGAGGGCGGCAGCACCACCGTCTCACCTTTAACCTGCCGCGAAATAGTACTGTTTCCATTACTGTGTTCCGGTTTGGTGGTGAGATCAGGCCCTGAAATTACTGGCACATGAGGCATAACACCGTAGTCCTCAGCTGCAGCGACGCATCTATAATCTGCTTTTGTGGATTGTTGATGTCCATGGGCTGTACTCCACTTACCATCAGGTGGACTACACGTTCGTTCGCTGTGGCCGTAATATAAAAAATAAAAAATAAAATAAAATACATAATATATATTTGTGGAAACTGGAAATCGTAGGACAACCTTGTCCTTTCGTAGACGAGGCGACTCTTTCGTGTGCAAGGAGTCGCCTTTATGGGCTGAATTGTGCCATGCCTCGGCCGCATGGCATCGGTCGCCCTGAGGTGGACCTAGCCGCGGTGGTCGCTGATAACATTTTCGCGGTTCCAGCGGCCACCACCACGCGGCTCGACGGGACACGGCGGTGTTTTTATTGGGAGATGGCCCCACATAACCACACCGTTCCCCTTAACGGTGTGGTATACGGTCAGGTATTTTCATCGTCAAACAAAACAAGAGATTATTTATTAGGGAAACATAACTAAACTGAGTGTGTAGGTACCTATTATGTTAGGAAATACCTACTTATGTTAGGAACTACCTATTATATTCTTTATTTTTAAGATAACAATATTATGTAGGTTTGTTCGAAGAGGTTTACAGGCGTGACGGTCATTTACTTACATTTAATAATAAAACACCTAAAAATAAAGTTAGCGTACCTAGTTTAATAAATGTATGAAGTACATAGATAGACTTCATAAATTTATTAAATTAGGTACGCTAAGTATTTCTTTTACTTGCAATCTGAGCATAAATAAAACCGCGTTAATTTTACGTCCAGTATTTTAAGAATACCTACCTCATTGTTCACTACTTCAAGTTCTAAGAACTGAAACCCGACTACTGAATAGCTGAAACGACGACGTACTGCACAAACTGTACGATCGCATTTAAAACAATAGATTATTATGACATGACATTAAATTTGAATTTTATTGGTTCAGGTTGAGGCGCTTTCACATACAAACATACATAGACTACCAAAATATTTTTCTTTCCTTTTGGCTTTGACGTACCTAGACGGGTAAAAATAGAGGGGTACCATGAATTGTAATTTAGTCTACAAAATTTATAAACAGTCGTTAGAATGTTTATGACGTGCGTGCCAAATTCACATAGTAAAGTTAGATGGTGTACCTGTGTGTATCTTTGTTGTTCTGTACATGATAACAATATAGCGTTAATTCGTAAATGCGAAATGTTTGGTTGAAATTGAATACACATTATTTATACTTATGATAAGACTGTTGAGGATGCAATTCTGTACATAGAAGATATTTAAAATAAAATATTTTAGGGCACACTACTATCGATACTGGAAAAAAAATGGAAAATAAAAACTTTTGTCTGTCAGTCTGTCTGTCTACCTGTACTGACGGGGTTTGAGTGAAACTTAGCAATGGTTTTATTTAACATCTTAGCAAACTTTTATTCCAAAACTAAGCACGCTGGCGGAACCGTTGGCGAAAGTTAGTTTGTTTCTTTGAATACGCTAATCTCGGGCAGTATTGGTCGGATTTGCATAATTCTTCTTCGTTGGATAGCCCATTTATTAACATAGGTTATAAGATCTAAAACATTACGCTACCATTAATAGAAGCGGAGCAGCCATATCGCATGTAAAAGCGTGGGGAGCAGCTAACATAAAATAACGCCTATTATATCCAGAAGGGTGTGGCCACAGATATAGATCTACATAGATAACGCAAATGCATGTACTTCGCGTGTCTCAACCCCGACCAAGCGTCGAGGTTGGTCGCCGCTAACTTCAGTCCACGGGCGTCTTTTGAACTCTTTTGTCAGAGAAAATCATAGCGGACGGCTCCAGTTGAACGTACTGGGCGGATGGGCATCGGCGGCATCGGTGTCTTTGAATCGGTTTGGATTTCCCGTCACTAAATTTCGGCTGTGACGTCACAATTGGTATTAAAAAGTCGGCACGCTTGGTTTCAATACAAATCGTGATACTTGCGTTATCTATGTAGATCTATATCTGTGGGTGTGGCAGACATGGATAACACCTACATTTCATCTATAACAGATTTAGGTAATCGGCAATAGGTCACCCTTATCCAGTGGGCACAATTCCAGTTTGTTTGTTTGAATACGCTAATCTTTATTGGTCTTTTCAATTGGTCGGGTTTACATAATTATTTTTTTGTTGGAGAGCCCATTTATTTACAAAAGATATAAATCATTACGCTACCATCAATGGAAGCGGAGCAAAAGTGAAATATAGAAAAGAAAGAAAGATTTTTTTTATTGGCACAGAACATTAAATAAACAATACAGGAAATACAGTCTAATACAGTAATACGTTCTGTACCAAAAGGCCAGCAGCTCAGCATAATGCTAAGTGACTGCAATTAACTACAGTCACCTAACGCTGATTTTCAGCTGCAGCCCACGAGTGCCGTACGCTCAAAACTACTAAAAATAAATTAAATTATAACTAATGTCCGTTTAATTTAAAAAGGAAAAAACCGGCCAAGTGCGTGTCGGGCCACGCGCAATAGGCTTCCGTAGCTAGTCGTAACAACATATTTATTTCGACTTAAAAGGGATTTACTATCTGTATTAAACAAGTAAAATCTTCATACAAGTCATTACTTTCAAAGGTTTTTGTAATATGCACGAATTATTCTAAGTAACTGCATTTTACACTTTGGACCCCAATTACTCTAAAACTAATTAAGTTAAAGTAACCAGATAAATAGCGTCCTTCAGATAGGAAATGTTTGTAGTACACGAAACCAGCTAGCACGTATGACGAGATGTATGAATGTTAAGGAAGCGAAAGAAGTATGTAAGGAGCGAAGCACATGGCGTTCCATCGTCTCTGCCTACCCCCGTGGGATAAAGGCGTGATTTTATATATGTATTATGTATGTTTATTTATGTTTCAAGAATTTTGAACGAAATATTCTGAGTAACTGCATCTGACATTTCGGACCCCTATTCCTCTTGAACTAATGAAGTGAACTTATCCGCTATAGTTTTCCTTTAAAGTTCATTACATGTACTACCGACACAATTTTTTTCAGATTTTAGGATCCGGTAGTTTAGCAATTAGAAGGGGGGACGCCCTACTCGAACAAAAATTTGCTCTTTAAAGTTAATTATCTCGCAAACGGATCCCTAAATCAAAAAACTGTCTTAGCAACCCCTAAACGTTTTTAAAAGTCCTATCTAACAATACCCCACACTATGGGGTAGGCGACAAAAAAAAAAACATCCCTACTTTACATGTAGGGGAGCTACCTGAAAAAAAAATATTTTTCCAAATTTTACTCTACGACTTTCTTTGTTTAGTTAACATACATGTTTATGCAAAATTTTTCAGTTTTCTAGCACCAACGGTTTCGTCGCTATGCCGTGGACAGACAGACGGACATGGCGAAACTATAAGGGTTCCTTGTAGGTACTACGGAACCCTAAAAAGAAAGGATACATCATATATAAATAAATAAAAGCTGTTTACAAATTTTAAAAAATACAAAATTAATATAACAAAAAATAATAATACTTAATATTTGTTTAAATCAAATAAGTAAGTAAAAATTTATTAGTTTTTGAATGATTAAACTATAAAACTGCTAAATAATAGTGTTATCATTTATGTTAAATATTAAATAAAAAATATAAATCATACGACGATAAAAAATAAACAAAATAATACGGTCATAAAAAAAATATAGATTTTTGTTTTAAAATATTATTTAATGTATAAATTAGTATTATAAAAATAAGTGTAAAAGCAAATTGAATTAATTTAAAATATGGATTAAAAAAAATTGATATCATTAAAATATGTATTACAAATTGTTAAAAAATAAAATAAAATGCTATGAGACAAGACCCTTGATTTTATAATAGGAAAACAATAAAATAGTTAAATAGATATTATATTATGTCGCAATAACGGGCAATGGCAACGGAGCAGTACGTAACCTGTGAGAGCGGGGGCACACGATGCGTTGCGGCGGCGGTACGGCGCCGGAGCGGTGTCGCTGCGTCGTCTTACATAGAAATATCTGTGGCATGTCACACGATGCGCTCCGTCGCCGCACCGGACTTGCAACCACCAAGACGAGGCGGGGAGGGGTGAATGCGTTGCGACGTCGGAGGACGGAGCGGCACCGCTCAGTTGTTTTGCGTCACAAGGAAGGACACACGCTCGCTCGTTTCGAATTTTTTCTAAGTATTTTTGTTTATTGTGATTGAGGTTTTAAAAAATGAGTGCCAACCTAGATGTTATTGATATAGACTACCTAATTACATTAGTCCAAGAACGGGAAAACCTTTGGGATAAGTCCAATGAAGACTTTAAAAATAAAACAATGAAAATAAAAGCATGGGAGCAAATTGCCAAAATTTTATTTCCAGACTATGATAATTTTGCTCCTGATATAAAGAACCAGATAGGTAAGTAATTATTTAATGTTTTTATGATGATCAAATCTTCTGTAACTGCCATTGTAGCGACCCTCTGTTGCTCATAAAATAGCTTGCAAATTCATCTCTAATGACATTTGCTGCTGTCATCTCTTCATCTTGAGGTTGTAATGAGTGAAATTCATCATCAGTTATTGCCAATGTATCCTTTTGCCGAAAACCATCCCGATCTGCGACAAAATTGTGTAGGACACAACATGCCTTCACAATGTCAGTAGCAAAATTATAGGACACGTCTATCGGTCTGTGAAAAATGCGCCATTTATTCGCCATAATCCCAAAAGCGCATTCGACATATCTTCTGGCTCTGCTGAGACGATAATTGTAAATCTTTTGTTTAACATTGAGATTGTTACCTCCATATGGGCGCATAATGTGGTTGCTCAATCCAAAAGCTTCGTCACCCACAAATACATACGGGGTTCGTCTATTGGAACCACACAGTGGCTGGGGATCAGGCAATGGTAGGTCATTGTTAATGAGTTTCTCATATAGTTTTGAATTTTGAAAAACAGTTGAATCGCATTCTTTACCGTATGCGCCAATGTCAATAAAAATAAATTTGTAGTTTGAGTCCACAACAGCTAAAAGGACTATTGAGAAAAAGGCTTTGTAATTAAAAAAAAGCGAGCCACTATTAGCAGGATTACGCATGCGAATATGCTTCCCATCGAGGGCACCGATGCAGTGAGGAAAATTCGCCCTTAAATCGAAACTAGATGCAATATTTTTGAGTCTTTCTGTTGTTAGTTCGGGAATGTTGTCTTGAAGAATATTTTTCCATATAGCACGACAAACTCTCCTAATCATATATCTAATCGTAGATTTGCCCCGTTTGAATTTGTACTCCAAATCTTGTAGTGAATTTCCACTTCCTAGATACCTGTAACAAAAACGTTTATTTAAATAATAAAATCTCATGTAATCTTAATGTTAATATTTTATTTTTAGGTAATGATATAGTGAAGAAATGGAGAAGTGTCAAAGATAACTTCTATAAATATTTAAAAAAGTTAAAAGAAGCTTCTAAATCTGGCTCAGCCGCTAAAAAACTGAAAAAATATCATTTTTACAATCAACTTTTATTTTTAACAAAAGTGGCACAAAATGAGACAGACAGTAGCTTAGACGTAGCTGGAGAAACCAACACCGATTCTACAAGTGATATTGCACCGGAGTCTTCGCGTTATGTTCCTATCACCCGCAAAAGAACAATGCAAGCTGATGATTTCGAAAAGGAAGCATTAAAAGCCCTTAAGGAGCCCGAAGATCGCCACTTGTCATTTTTTAAGGGTATTTTGCCATCAATTCAAGATTTCACAGACCTTCAAACTCTCACCTTCCAAAGCAAGGTGTTACAAATTATCACTGAAATGCGGTATGGCTCAATGTCCCAACAATCATCATCATTTAGGTTTGAACAAACGTCTCAACAGCCTTCATCACACGGGTATCATACAAGAAGTTACAGAAGTACATACACTCCAACAGACTTGAGCTCAGATTATAATTTATTGACATCTCCAGGTGAAACATCTCAAGACAGCGTAGAGTACGATTTTGCAAATTTGTAATTAAGATTTATCAAGATTACTATTAAGAAGATTAATAAGATTGATTATGATTATTAACATTTCCTTTTTTGATCGTTTTGAAAATTAAAAAGTATTATTATTCAAAAAAAAAATTTTCATTACTTACCTCAAAGTGATGCCCAGCATTTCTATTGGCTCCACTGGATTCCTCATGTTAGTGTACTGTTTCCGTATATGTGATTCTAAAGATTTCAATAAACATTCGAAACTTAACACACTCATTCGAAAGAAATTGTAAAACTTCTTTTCGTCCAACAGCAACTCTTTATATTCTTGGAGAAAAAACTGTCCATCACTGTTCCTTAGTGCAATAAAAGGACAGATCCAGTATCGTCGTACGCTTCTACGTCGATTTCGGCGGTGGCGTAATAGTAGGGCCAACAATAGACGTCTTTTACGATCCATTTTCATTAACAGACTGTCCAACGGTGCTACGGCGCCGCTGCGACATAACAACGTTACGGCGCCGCACCGCTCGTGTGCCCACTGACACGGTGAAATCTTTGCGGTGCGGCGCCGCAACGCATCGTGTGCCCCCGCTCTGACGCTATTTTCCAGAAGGAAGTGGCAGAGTTGTTTAGTATACCTATTATTTAGTACACCTACATTTTCATGTGCTATGTATAGGTAACAGGTGATAGGCGGTGTGCCTGGTTTCACTCTCATAGAAGAGACTATCAAACTCCAACTTCGTAGATAGTTTATCTGTTTTGTGCCTGTTTAATTACATTTTTTCTAAGGATAGAAGCTGACTTATACCAAATAAAAAATATTACTTGTACATCAAATTAATTTTAAAGCATTTAATCTTCGCCACCTCTACTTCAGGGCTGGTTAAGCAGTGATGCCTTTATGCGTTGACGATAATTTATTGCTTTGAAATTGATAGAATAAGGTAATCAATTGATTGCACACTAGTTCCGGATGATAATAAAGAAATAAAGTAGGTACCTATAAAAGCACGATAAAGATATCTTCTATATTGTGATAAAACTGATAAAAATAAATAAATAAATTTTATAAAGATGCAGATATCCAAAAATAACTGATAACAGGTTATTTATTTTATGTTTAGCCTTGCAACTAAAAATGTACATGGGCAGTAAATAAACAATACGCAAGTAATACCAAAGCAGAAAAGATATTTGGCTTTATAGGTACATAATATAAGTACCTACTACTACTACTACTACCTACCTTATCAATATGTATTTGGTTTTATTTTTTTCATTACGTATTTATTAGCTTTAATAGTTTATTATTTTAATTTCATTTGAATCTCTATCTGCTTTAAAACTTGTTTATTCACTGGGAGTTAACGACTTTTGTCCCTCCCTACTACCTAGGTATTTTCGATATGAACATTTTTTTACTACACCTATAAAACTATTATTAATTTATTATACACAGGCTTGCAGCCGTTACAGGACTAATTTTATCGGTCTCTCACTCTACGACTTTATCGGCAATTTACTGTGCATTTTACCTTGTTTCAATGTCAGTCTTGTTTACTCACATTTTTAAGCGAAGATAAACAAGTTCAGTAGGTGGGTGCGGTAACGTTGGGCTGGCCTCAATTAGGAAAACAATTAAACGGATGTTAAATAGTAGTTGTAGTACCTAACCACGTAATGTCAGCGCGCAGCGGCGGATGACGCACTGCAAAGATATGCTTGTAATTGCATTTAACGTGTCTTACTGCTTGCTTCTGCTTGATAATTAGGTGGTTTTATCACCGAGAGGTATGTCACGACTGGATCTACGTAGGTATCTAATCGAAGTATGACCAACTTGTACCAAATACCTACAAAGGCTTTTGTTTTGATCCTCGTAATTATAATAAATTTGACAACATAAACACACCTCCACCTACACATGTTATATTATTAAATAACAAAATAAATAATCTTTTAATCTTTTTTTTAACCTTTGAATCGCATTGTAGGGGAAACCCGTCAAATATCGGCCAAGTCAACAATTTTCGGCATCCATCATAATGTTGTTTTGTATGCCTGGCATTTTGCAAATAACTGTGACATTTTTACGTACTGCATTAGTTGATAATTCTGATTTCAAATTGTTTTTCTAAAGTTATTTTATTTAAAACCTTTTATAATGGTTTTTCCCCAATATTGACCTTCGCGTCATAAATTTCCATTCCTATAATATGTAAAAAGCTAATGCCCATCTATCTACAGCTGATTGATTTCGTATTTCTGAATTTGAATTTTGAATTTGAATTTAAATTTGATGTTGGTCTAATATTGGTGCTTAAATTTAAAAGGTAGGTAGGTACCTACCTATCTACCATTCCCAAATGGAAAATACCGAAATGATGCTACAAAAATTGGCCTGCTCCAGATAAAAAAAAATGACGCCAGTGCCCCAAGACTACTCAGTGTCATTTACATTATTTATTCTCGTTTCCTTGGTTTTTTTAGATTCCAAACCAATATTTCTATTTCTTACTATTGGAACCTGAAAATAATTATTGGACCCCTTCTTACAACTAGTGCACCCCCATTTTTCTTCACGCCTACGTGGACCACTTTGGGATTCTCTGGTTTTAACCATCTGCGACGATAAGCTTGCGTAGGACCGCTGGAGCCGTGATAGAAGCAATCATCTAACTAGGTAGGTACTTCATCTAAGAATGACAATATTTCGTGCCGATAGATCCTATTGATTAGCTGATTACTATTTGCTAATAAATCTATTAATTGTCTAACAAAAAATCAGATTTAATTGCTGACAGCAATCACACCCGTGCTTAAATAAATAACTTCTACAGTTAATGTACCTATTTTTCTACCTTTATGTATATTAAGAACTTACTTGCCTTGCCAACCCAAGAATGTATTGTTTAATTGGTTTAATTAGTGTAGCATTTGACGTTTACGTCGCACTAACGTCAGTATTTTTACTGGAATGTTATCAAGTCAAGAACGTAGATAATTTTCACCGTTGCATAGCAATCATAGCATTGATAAGCGTAAACAATTGGTGATAGTTACCTTAACGAGGTATCCGTGGGCACGGCTCAACCCAAACAAGGATGGTAGGTGCCGGGCGCCGATAACGGTCACATACAAACATTTGCTGGTCGGGTGCAAGGCCAACTTGAAGCCCACTTCTGGTTCCAAACTGCCACTACCGGCTAACTGACCTTCTTTGTTTGTATTCAAAAGATTCTTCAGTTTATTAAGTGAAAACGCCATTGTAAACAAAGTCTTGTCGCATTTAACTCACTCGCTCGCATAAACCGGTTTTATTGAATAAATTAATCACGCAATTATATTATGGCCCAAACATCATCGTTCAACCGTCATGATTAAATTTTATCACTTGACTAATTTTCCCCGTTCTCGTAATTAATAATATTATCACCAAAAGTTACACATAATTTTTCGATAACACAACACTACTAACTCGGCTTAATACGCATGCATAGACAAACTCACTCATGACATGACTGAACTCAAACTGTTGAATTAACTCGCCAAACGATGAACGAACGCGAGATCGAATGACATGTTCCAATGATTCCATTATCAAATTGGATGAATGATACATTCATGTTTAGAGGTTCGGAAACAATCGGTCTTCTCTTTTACTCGTTCTGGTTCCTTCATAAAACACTAGCGCCACAAAATTGCGATGTATATAACCTCTGCCATCTGTTGGCGGTCGTAGTTTCATTGCTGTTGCGGTTTCATCAATAATAGATGGCGTAATAAAATCGATGAAGTTGATTAAGACTCAGCTATTTATAATGTGGGAACCATTGACTACATAAAAAAAGGCAGGACTCCGTCTCTTGAAACACTTACTGAAGCACCCATAGTAAGTCACACGTACACACAGAACACACACATTGACACAATAGTAAGTCAATCGCCCGCCATTACGCTTTGGACTGTGCTGTTGCTCGGATGTTCAAGTAAAATAATTAAAAATGCCGTCTTGTGTTGTGAAAAGCTGCCGAAACCATAGCGCCTCGATAAAAAAAAACCAGGGGATCACTTTTCATAGGTAAGCATGTAATATATTCAGCTTATTGCCGAAATTATATTGTTTTCGTAAAAAAATATACCAAAACTATCAGTGTTGACAGTCAATAAATATTTTCAATTACCCTGAATTTGGGTAAATATTTTTTAGTAGTATAATACATTTAGTATAAATTATTATTCTATGTTTTATAGATTTCCTGCTGCAAACGACGCATGGAAAAATTATTGGATAAAAATAATTAGAAACTGCAGAAATGATAACAGTTGGTATCCAGGGTCAATTTCAACAAGTGGTGTTTTTTGTACCTTATCGGTGAACTTTTTTATTTATAGCTTTTTTGGATATTTTTTAGATTTATTGTAATCTATATGATACTAAATGTCCCCAATTTTACGCACATGATCGTATCATTTAAGACTGAAGAGAAATTTGAGTTTGAATTTGGGTTGTCACCGATACGATAAGCTGACCACCGATTAGTTTTCTGTACACCGATATGAAATGCTTGAACACCGAAAAGGTGTGCTTATCCACCGATATGGTAAATCTGACCACCTTTGCACCATTGTTTCGTCAATAACTTTGTTATATTCCGGTTACATTATAAATCAAGGGTCTTGTCTCATAGCACTTTTTTTTTAACTTTATTTTATTTATTTTTCTAACAAATTTAATACCTATTTTAATGAAATCAATATTTTTTTGTTTTTTAATCCATATTTTAAATTAAATCAATTTGCTTTTACACTTATTTTTTGAATACTGATTTATATATTAAATACAAAAATCTATAAAAAAATATGACATCGTATTAATTTGAATATTTATTATCGTCTTATGATTTATATTGATTATTTAATATTTAACTTAAATGATTACACTATTATTTAGCAGTTTTATAGTTTAATCATTCAAAAACTAATTAATTATTACTTACTTATTTGATTTCAAAATTTATTATTATTTATATTATTTTTTATATCAATTTTGTGTTTTTTAAAGTTTGTAAACAGCTTTTATTTATTTATATTATGGTGTATCCTTTCTTTTCAACTCTTTAAATTCAACGGATATTAATTATAGTTAAATTTACTTTAGCGTACGGCACTCGTGGGCTGCAGCTGAAAATCAGCGTTAGGTGACTGTATTTCATTGCAGTCGCTTAGCATTATGCTAAGCTGCTGGCCTTTTGGTACAGACTGTATAACTGTATTTGATTGTATTTCCTGTATTGTTTATTTTATGTTTTGTGCCAATAAAAAATTTCTTTCTTTCTTTCTTTTCTTTCTTTACATCAGAGTTTTATACCTTATTTGAAAGCTTATGAAAATTTTTATGTCTTTAGGGTTCCTTACCCAAAGGAAATGGAACCCTTTTACGGAGACTTCGCTGTCCGTCCGTCCGTCCGAACGTCCGTCTGTCTCCAGGATATATCTCAAGAACCGTAATAGCGAGGACGTTGAAATTTTCACAGATAATGTATAATTATTGCCGCTATAACAACAAATACTTAAAGCTAAATAAAATAAATATTTAAGATCGAGAGTACCGAACACAATGTGTCAAAAGTTCAATTGTGCGATGCTTTTACCATCGATGCTTTATAGATGCAATAGTATATCGGTCTTCAAAATTTACTGTTTGTCCCTAATTCGATTATAAAATGTCTTTTTTTTAATACTATGTTTAATGTAGACAATATTTTGCATCTATTTTAAATTTGCGTATATTTTTGCGACAGGCGTTCTGGCTATGAACATTACGCAATCTACTTTAACTATGCCCACACCACGATCGGTCTAGAAAATTTGAATTTTTCTGGGTACAAACAAACAAAGGTATTTAACATCGTACAATTTCACTATCGACACAGTGCGTTCGGTATTGTAAAAATCGCGACTTTCGAAAACTCGTATTTTCTATACCTAACGAAATTACTGATATCAATAAAATGTTTAGAAGCAAAATAAATGACACAGGGTCCACCGATGTGATGAACCGACCCACCGACTCGATAAAATGATCCACCGATACGATTAAGAAACCACCGATGTCTTAAAACTGTTAATACACAAAAAAATAGTACACTGAGCAGATAAATTATACACCGATAATGTTTTTTCACCGATCAGGTGGAAAATTGTCGTATCGGTGGGTAAAATGACCACCGATTCCACCGATAACGGTACAGCGACGAGATAAATTGCACACTTTTTTTAAAATTTCTAATGAACTATAATAACTAGGACAAATTGAACTACAGCCAATAAAGTTAATTCAGTTACTTTCTCTATATGGATCAAACAAATATAAAATAACAACATATTACAATATAAAAAATCATTCTCCGATAAGATAAAATATTTGTCGCCTAGCAATTTTCATGGTGTACTTACGTTTTTTGCGGGCAAATGCAGCGATGTAGAAAGCGTCCGTCTTCACTGCGTATTAGGGCAGTACTAACATGACATAATAATCAGGGAGGGGACACTGTCGGACTTGCCTATGTAAAGTTATGTCTAAATTACTTTTTGGCACCGAAAAGCCAAGAATTTCTGGGACAAGTACGTTTGTGCCTCTCATTAATAAATATGGTTAGTTAAATAATAGAATATGCTATTTATCAATAATGAAACTAATATCCTACGAAATAGGGTAGGTTGTAACCTTAATTTACTAATATTCATTAACTTATAAGCCATTTTGTTTGTAAAAAAAAGTACTGGGACAGCACCGACAAGCGAAAATTTGGACTTTAGGAATTTTTTTCTACCCTTAAATTTCATCCTAGCCCAGTAATATTTTTGCCCCCACCCTATATTGACCTATATAATACTATAAAAATCAATTTAATACAATATTCTTCTTTTCAAATACGAATTTCAACGAGGACAGAAAAAAAAGTCGTTTGGGAAATCGACCCATCCATCAAAATATAGTGTAGTCTGCAGTATACACTTCGAGGAAATTGATTTATGTATATAAAACAAAAGGTGGACTTATTCGCATTGTCAGCTTTGCCGTACCAAAAAAGGTAAAACAATAGTATATTGTTTTTAATAAAGTATTAAATTAATAAATACCAGTACTTTAATCTAAAACTTTTTATTTCTTAGTTTAGTTTATTATTATTATTTTTTTCTTTATTTTTTATTTGCCAATATTTATTTAAAATATTGAAAAATCGCATGTAAGTGAATCTAAGCTTCGTGATTGTTGGTTTAGTTTAACTTAGATATTTTATTTGGTTTGTACATTTTGTTGACGTTTTCGAGCACTTTCTGATAGTTTATGTAATGGAGAATTTTTGTTTTTTATTTTTTTGATAACTGCCATAACTTACCCTACTATCCAATTTCGGCTCCAGGTCCTAAACTGAGACACCCTGTATATCACTAAAGCATCTTCACCATCTAAGAATCAGGAAGCGCCGTAGGAGTCGTAATTTTAAAATATTTTCCAAAAACTGGGTAGCTGCACTAAAGCATCTTCGCTGCCTTGCGTCAGGAGTGCCCAGAGCAACGAATTTTGTACATATTCCCTTAATAAAAACAAACAACTTCCAGCTGCAGGCCCGCATCGACTGCTAGAAATATAAAATCAACTTTGTTTCGAAATTCAATCATAAAGTTGTTTTATATTGTTTGGTTTTTGGTAGTATAAAACTACCTATATCATGTTTGATGGTAAAAAGCAGCAAATAAAAAAATATAAGAACTAAACCTCTAAAATATTTATTTAAATTATTGTAAAAATGTGGGTAATATTTCTCATGGCTGGTAACCCCTAACACACGCACACATAAACAGACCGCCGCCATTTTGGTGCTTCCATCATTTTATAAGTGACATTCTCTCCTGCTTTTTTTATGTACTCTATGGTGGGAACTAACAACCTGCTAGTTTATCGATTAATTAATTAACAGAACTTTATTGTACAATTTTAGTCCAATGTCATTGGTACATAGGTACACTAGATACTTTCAAATTGTGTGAATGCAGTGCCAGCGACAGATATTTTTTTTCTAATGAGGTAATAACTAATAACCAATGCAGTGTTGTGCAGGGGCGTATTTACCCTAGGGCCAAGTGGGTCATGGCCCAGGGCGCCAGGCATAGAGGGGCGCCGCCAGGCGCCCCTCGATTTTTTTTTTGTCAAGTTTTTTTTTATTACCTAGGTGAAGAAATTAAAAAATCCTACCCATTTAACAAAAATGACAACTCATTTGGTTTTAAGTTTGTTAGACGGGTCAATTTCAACAAGTGGTGTTTTTTGTACCTTATCGGTGAACTTTTTCATTTATAGCTTTTTTGGATATTTTTAGATTTATTGTAATCAATAGGATACTAAATGTCCCCAATTTTACGCACATGAACGTATCATATAAGACAGAGGCGATATTTGAGTTTGAATTTGGGTTGCCACCGATACGATAAGCCGACCACCGATTACTTTTCTGTACACCGATATGAAATCCTTGAACAACGAAATGTTAAGTTTATCCACCGAAATTATATGCCTCTCCACCGAAAAGGTGTGCTTATCCACCGATATGGTAAATCTGACCACCTTTGCACCATTGTTTCGTCAATAACTTTGTCATATTCCAATTACATCAGAGTTTTATACCTCATTTAAAAGCTTATGAAATTTACATGTTTTTAGGGTTCCTTACCCAAAGGAAATGGAACCCTATTACTGAGACTTTGCTGTCCGTCCGTCCGTACGTTCGTCTGTCAACAGGCTGTATCTCATGAACCGTGATAGCTAGGCAGATGAAATTTTTACAGATTGTATAACTATTGCCGCTATAACAACAAATACTTAAAACTAAATAAAATACAAAAAACCTCCCTTACAAAAAACGTGATTTTTTTGCTCGTTTTTGCTTAATATGGTCACAATGGTCACAAATTTAGTTAATGACCTGTCATCGAAAACATTTAAACTAAGGTTACGATTTTGATAAATGTATAATGTCATTCACTGAATGAACGTTGAAGTACAAATTGATGTGGGTGAATGTGCATTTATATTATTGACATCACTAAATTTTTTCGTTTACTATTTTGCTCAGAGAGATTTTAATATCACAATGTAAAAACTAAACATAATATAAATAATGGCTTTGCAATCCCTCAATGTTTTTAAAAGAAGGGTTGTTTGTTTGTTTAATGTTTTTAAAGAGTTGCGTAAAATGAGTGATAAATGTAGCTCTCTACCTACTGAAGCCAATTCCTATGTGCCACAGACCCAATGACCCGCACAACAATTGAGTCTTTTGATTCGATCACTTCGCGATCTTACTCGGGTTAAACAGAATGATCGACCGACATAGGACTGATCTCTTATGGGTTATCTGTGTTTTTTAGAAAGTTGTTGACGCGATTTTTATAATACCGAACACAATGTGTCGAAAGTTCAATTGTGCGATGCTTTTACCATTTGCTTTATTGATGCGATAGTATGTCGGTCTTCAAAATTTACTGTTTGTCCCTAATACAATTATAATATGACTTTTTTTTAAAATACTATGTTTAATGTAGACAATATTTTGCATCTTTTTTAAATTTGCTTAAATTTTGCGACAGGCGGTTCTGGCTATGAACATTACGTAATCTACTTGAACTATTCCCACACCAATTTTTATTAAGATCGGTGTAGTAAATTTGAATATTTTTGGGTACAAACAAACAAACAAACAAAGGTATTTAACATCGTACAATTGTACTATCGACACAGTGTGTTCGGTATAGTAAAAATCGCATCAGCAACTTTCGAATACTCATAGGGAACCCATTTACTATACCTAACGAAATTACTGCTATCAATAAAATGTTTTAGAAGCAAAATAAATGACACAGGGTCCACCGATGTGATGAACCGACCCACCGACACGATAAAATGATCCACCGATACGATTAAACAATCCACAGATGTCTTAAAACTGTTAATACACAACAAATTTATACACCGAGCAGATAAATTATACACCGATAATTTTTTTCACCGATCAGGTGGAAAATTATCGTATCGGTGGGTAAAATGACCACCGATTCCACCGATAATGGTACAGCGACGAGATAAATTGCACACTTTTTTTAAAATTTCAAAGAAACCATAATAACTAGGACAAATTGAACTACAGCCAATAAAGCTAATTCAGTTACTATCTCTGTAAGAATCAAACAAATATAAAATAACAACATATTACAATATAAAAAATCATTCACCGATATAATAAAATATTTGTCGCCTAGCAATTTTCATGGTGAAAAAAAAATCTTGCGGGAAAATGCAGCGATGTAGAGCGCGTCCGTCTTCACTGCGCATTAGGGCGGTACTAACAAGAAATAATAATCAGGGATGGGACACTGTCGGACTTGCCTATGTAAAGTTATGTCTAAATTACTTTTTGGCACTGAAAAACCAAGAATTTCGGGGACAAGTACGTTTGTGCCTCTCATTAATACATATGGTTAGTTAAATAATAGAATATGCTATTTATTAATGATGAAACTAATATCCTTCGAAATAGGGTAGGTTGTAACCTTAATTTACTAATATTCATTAACTTATAAGCCATTTTGTTTGTAAAAAAAGTACTGGGACAGCACCGACAAGCGAAAATTTGGACTTTAGGAATTTACTTCTACCTTTAAATTTCATCCTAGCCCTTTAATATTTTTGCCTTCACCCTATTTCTACCTATAGAATACATACTATAAAAATCAATTCAGTACAATATTCTTATTTTCAAATACGAATTTCAGCGAGGACAGAAAAAAAAGTCGTTTGGGAAATCCACCCGGACATTAAAACGTGGAGCAGTTGTAACAAGCGCGCGCCCATACCGCTAATTCTCTATGGAAAGTTGCGCGACGTACCTACCTAGAATATTTTTATGCCTACAGCGCGTAGTGAGAAAAACAAAATGAGCCTAAGGCAACTTTACTCATTTTTTAAGGACAAAAACTTAGAGGACGCTTTTCCATACATTGCAATTGCGTTACGTATTTTTTTGTGTACGGCGGTGACGAATTGCAGTGCGGAGCGCTCATTCTCCGCACTAAAACGAATAAAAAATTATCTTCGTTCTCTTGAGTGAAGAACGTGTAAATAGCTTGGCTATTTTAAATATAGAAGCGGAATTGACAAAATCTGTCGATTATGACAGTGTCATTGACGAATTTGTGAACCAATCTGTCCATCGAAAAAAAATTTAAACTTTCATTAAATTTTTTTCGATGAACGGATTCGTGACACTCTCCCACTGCTTCACATACTCTTAAACGCTCAGGTATATAGGTTTCCTCACGACGTTTACCTTCACCGTTAGCTAGCGATAATTTACATGATAAATACATACATTATACAGATTATTCTTTTTTTAAAAAATAAAGTGCCTGAAAAGGATTATTCTGATAGGATAAATCATGTAATTAAATTTATTATACATTATTGACAGAGGTATGAACTGTTTTCAAAGTTGATGGTCTCGGGTGCTCAAGACCTTCGACTTTGTCAACCTACGATCTCCAACTAGGCTTTTGAGGTTAACTAAATGTTGTTCATAATAAATGTTGTTTATTTGTTATAATTAACGCTTTTTATTCCTTTAAAAATAAAAAAAAAATAAAAAAAAATAAGCAGGGAGTTGTGATTGAATAATTGTTGATTTTGGATGATTCGTTATCATCGAAAATCAACAATCTTTTTCCAAAAACAAACATTTTTTTCAAGTCTCTTAGGTAGGGGCGCCGAATCCTGCTGGCCCAGGGCGCAGAATTTTTAAATACGCCCCTGGTGTTGTGCCTGAATTAACTACAGAAAATGAATCTTGAAATTCAATGCAACATAATATGATGTACTTATCTGTCATTGTAGTAGTCCACCTAATAGTAAAATGTAGATAACCAAGAGCTCTACTACCATGCCAAATGGACAGTAAGGTCGGTGTGGGACCGCACTAAAACACCATAGTGTACCGTCGGGCCGCGAGATAGTGAGCCCCGGCTATCTGATTGGGATACAATATGCATTAATAAAACCACTATTCTAAAAAAAAATATTTAATAAAATGCCACGGTTTACATTATTTTCTGTGTATAAATAGGTGAGGAATAATTGATCTCCATTGTAAATCATAAAATTATTATCATTTATTACTAAAAGTAATTTATTCACCGAATCATACTCAAGACAATCACAACAATATTAGGTCTTTTTAAGCTTCAACAATAATAACATATAATGATAGATATTGTATATATTCAAGCCTTGGAGAACACTTTTGTGGCGACTCCCATGATAGAATCGTAGTAGTGAATGATGATGGAAACGATTAGTACTAGCATTGCAAAGCAAATTCCTGTGATGTACATGAACTGGCTCGCCTCTTGCGGGGTCGCCAACAATTCTTCGCTACTGGCGTCTCGATCTAATGCGTCGAACTCTGACGTATCTAGAAAATTATAATAGAAATTGGCTATATTAGATATACAAACTTGTGTAAGGCTGTTGATCGTATCTTTAATGTTCTGGTACTATAAATGCTTAAAAAATATACTTTATATATGTATATATGCAACAAGCGCGATTTTTGGTCTATAAGCCTAGTGGTTTCCATATTTTTTTTTTGAGTTAACATAAAGTTAACTTTAAAAATGTCATAAGATATGCAGTAGTAAGATTTCATGTATTTTAAGTTGTGTGAGCAGTCATTTTGTCATCAAATGATGTGCGATCTCTATCTTAGTACACCATGACAAAATGTTAGAACAAAAGTGGACTATGAACGAAAATGTTTGGAAATGCCTGGTCTAAACAGAATATTATACTTGCCAGCAGGTGTCTCAAGGTCACAAACAACATCAGCCTCAGTAATCTGCAAATCGAGCAGCTCTCGAACAGACAACAAGGCCTCAGCAGGCGCCTCGCCGGGAAACAGATAATCACACAGGTACAGGGATCCCACCGGAACGAGAACTCGGCGCGGAGGCTCATTGAAACATACTTTTTCTGTGAAATTATAAGACATAAAATGTAATACTGTAGGCGCATCCCATTGGACCTAAACATAAGCGTACAGTCCGTTATTTTCGAGGGCTGTCCGGTAAAAAATAAATAGTCATACTGGACAGAAAAAAGTCCGGTATTTTGATGACAGTCGGTACTACTGGTCACAAGCACCTACAAAGGTAGGCATATGAAATCCCTTAAACGCAAAACTCGCGCGCGCTCCTCGCTCGCCGTCTGTACTGTATGTGCGTTTGAGGGCTCTTACCACGTCCACCCCCCACCCACGCGCGCAAAATTTTAGTATAAAAAAAACGTATTTTTTGCGACCTAGCATACCCCTCCCCCCCCCCATCAAAATTGAATTCTGAAATCTAGCAATATTACTACTGATTTTTATCTAGTATTGTATTGCTAGAATATCCAAAATGTGTTCATCTAAAGAATTCTACCTTAGATAAGATTAAGTACATAGAAGAAGCAGTAGGTGATAAAGCTATCTAGCAAATTTTAAAATGAATCTACATCAAAGGACTTAAGATTGACATTACGTCTTAAAGTTACCAGCCATTTTTGGCAGAAGACCAATAAATTATAAACTACATAATATAACCAAATAGAATAACATTTTCTTACCTTCTGGCAATAAATTATCATCAATAAGCGCATCACAGTGCATAGTGAACCGAGATGCCAGTGATCTTATTATATCTTGTTTTACAGCTGCAATAGTTTCACTGACAGTGGCCTTGGGGAACATGAACACACTGGACGACACAACCCCACTGAAATGTATGCTGCCATCACACTCTAAGTATTCTACAGCCTCTGGCATTGAGTTTTCCTGAAATTTTGAGATAGATAGATAGAGAATTCTTTATTACATACATTTTTAAATATTACTACTACATTTTTCTATTAGTACCAAAGTACTGATTTGTGTACAAGAAAATTATGATTTCATTTATGGTTTTACTGGTTTTAATATTTTTAATAAACAGGCAAGCATGTAGGAAAAAAATATTATTTCGGCACATATATTATAATCATAGCTGGGCATTAACTCGTTAATCCGTTAATCGTTAATTAACGAAGTTAACATTTTGATTAACAGATTAACTTTTAAGTTAACTTTTAAAAATGTTAACGGACACATTAACTTCCGTTAATATGCAGAAGTCCGTTAATCGTTAATCCAATGCCTACTATTTACCGCACGGCACCGCGGCGCGCGGCGCGAAAAACAGGTTCAGACAAGTATGAAATGAATGACAAGTGCCGGGCGGCGCGCGGCAGCGCGTGAAACAAAAACAAAACTAGATATATTTGGCCGGCGCGTGCGAGTGAGAAAACTCTGCAGTTGAACGTTTGTTTTCCACGGGTAAAGACATTTTGACACCAAAACGAGCCTCGCTTTCAGACGAGAACTTCAACATGTTAATGTTCATGAAGGGGAATATGCACCTTATGTCCGACGATTAAATTACACATTTGGATTATACATGTATTTTGTTTTATTCATAACCTGTTAACTTCCAGAACCTAAACCAATAAGTTTTTTAAGTTCACTAACGCAACGATATAAAAATGTAATTTTACACATATTAACGGATTAACGATTAACGTTAACTTGCGTTAATTCTGCCGAAATGTAACGCTTTAGCGTTTAACGAAGCTGACTTTTTTTGTAGCGGATTAACGATTAACGAAGTTAACTATTTGATTAACGGTGCCCAGCTTTGATTATAATGAGACCAGACTTTGTATGTGTATTTCAGGAACAAAAATTTATGGTTATATAAGAAAATAACACTGAATAGTCAATACTCACATATGGCACAAACAAAGACACATTCATAGATTTAAGAGGGTCTTGCTGTATAGATTTTGAATTACTTTTGGGTTTCTTCTTCTTATAAAGTTGTTCCAATACTTCTGAACTGTCTTTCAGCTCACCATCTATGAATATTATGCTGGATTCAATTGTTTTATGAGCAGACTCTAGGATTTGCTGAAAAGTTAATAACCTTTATTAGTAGACATACAAGTAATTTTATTCTATTTCTACATTATCAACATATTATCTTCTAAGATCTTAAAGTCTTATCTATGGTAAAACTTGATGAACAGTACCTGAAACTGTTGTTTGACAGAGATGCCACTTTTTTTCACAATCACAGGATAAATATCGTCAAATTCATAATAGCAATCTAGCCGCTGCCATTGCTGGGGTTTTGGCAAAAACTTCCAGTCAACGGGCTTAGCCACTGTACTTTTGTTGGGTGTGCCAACTTCAATAGCTTTGCAAGTAAGCACTTTTGTACTCGTAGACATGTGCAACACCAATCTTTCAGTATTGTAAAGGCAGTTGCCATACATATACTGGTTGGCATTCTGTGCTTTGTACATGTGATTTAAAATGGATCGTGCTTTACTAAAGCAATTTGGGTCTTCAAATATATCTTCATCACTAGTTATGAAGATGCCTGGAATGAATAAACAAATATATTGAGGGGTTGCTGATTTTATTGTGTTAAGGACATGCAATTTTTGTTTCAAAGTTTTATTTTATTTTCAATTTTGGGGAAATGGTGTAGGACTAGGTGCAAACAGCACATTTTTGTGTTAAAGTGGATGCATATGTTTAGCCACCCCATTCACCAGTTGCTTTCCTGTAGCACTAAAGATAGGTATTTAATATGTATCCTGGTACCAGACAATATAAGTATTTAGTATAGTGACCTATCATTTCAATTCAATATAAAGAATGACATAATACCACTGAAAGAATATCATAAACAATAAAATCAGCACCCCATGTTCCTACAATATTATTATAATTTTTTTGGGTAGTTGCAATCAGTTTAACTTGAACTACCAGGTAGTCTCACTGTCATTGCTATATTAAATTATTATTTCATGAAATTTTAGGAATAAAATATGATTATAAAACTGATAAAGATTCAGTTAAATGTTAATTGATTCTTGTGATATCACACTCTTTTATCATACTCTGTTTAATAGTTAAAACATTTAATGCTACAAGAAATGAGAAGCTTTTATCACTATGTTTATACCTTGAACAAACATTCCTCCAGGAAGCATTCGGGTGACATGTTTAGCATGGTCGGCCACCCACGCTTCAGACACATGAACAAACGTCTTTGATGACTCTATGTTGTCCGAATTCACACTCAATTCCGATACAGATTCAGACTGTTTCTCTTCCGGAGTACGAGCCAGATGGATAACATTGTCTCGTGCAGATGTGGTCTAAAACATCGTATTATTTTCATTCTATTACTATACATATGCGGAGAGGATATAAAACGTTATTAAAATTTATTACTTATTATATTACCTGACCGAGGATTAAACCTATTACGAAAATTTCTTGCGACGCATACTGCTCTAAGTATTGTAAGCAATATTCCGGTGAATACACTGTCCTGACCATTTTACTGACTTAATTTATTTAGTTATCATAAGCAGCTATGATGTAAGCCAATATGCAGTATAATTGCCTCAATTACAACTTTTTATTAATAAATTGCAAGAATTGTTTTGTCGTGTCACACAGTTGTAACATGTCTTATGTCACCTGTCAACATTGATATCACTGTCACTGTCAAAAGTGTCAAATCTTGACTATGTTTTCTTGTCTATGGTTTAGTGCTGCGCAACTACAATAATAAATGCGAAATAGTGATTTAGGCGATGATTCTTTAATGGAAGACTTTTTTTTAGTTAGTTGCCTCCACTAAATATGTTAAAATAAATGAAAGTATCGGGGTAAAAAGGAAGCAATTAAATAGTTCTTTAGTCTCAAGCTTTAGCTTGCAGGTATTGCAAACCCGTTCGATGGTTTTTGTGAGAAACAGTCGGAATATCCGAAACAGATCAAGATCAATGAGTATTTTGGATTTAGATGTCTCGAAATAAATAATTCTTAATTTTTTTATTTATTTATTTCTCAGTTTTATATCGGTATCCTATCTTTTTTGGGCCGTGCTGGGGGGACTAAGCACTTCGACCCTATTAGATCCTTTGTGCTTATTTATGCTAAAACTCAATGCTAATGGTACTAGATCTTATCCAACCCATATTTTTTTTTTATTCTACGCCCACAGCGAACGAACGTGTAGTCCTCCTGATAGTAAGTGGAGTACAGCCCATGGACATCAACAATCCACAAAAGCAGATTATAGATGCGTAGCTGCAGCTGAGGACTACGGTGTTATGCCTCATGTGCCGGTAATTTCATGGCCTGATCTCACCACCAAACCGGAACACAGTAATGGAAGCACTACTATTTGGCAGCAGGTTAAAGGTGAGACGGTGGTGCTGCCGCCCTCGAGCTCATTCACAAGAGCTCTACCACCAGTATAATCTGATCGAATTTATAAGTGACACAAGTTACACTTGAAAAAAAGTACAGAAGTTACTTTCATTTATGTGTTATCTGTTTATCTAGCCAATAAGGATGATCTAACTCCTGAGGAATTGGGACTTTGTCTTCGATGTCTACCATTGCAGTAAACAGTCAGACGTCGAATTATTGTTAGTTTAGATAAGTAAAAAATACATTCTTGTGTAATTACTTTTATTTATTACGTAAAAATTAAGCGGTGAATAGCACGAAAGTATTTCAGCTCACTTACAGTATCATAGAACTTATTCACAATTAATTGTTATCCATACAAAATAAATCATTCTCGAAGCAACCACAATTGAAAATAACAAGTGAAAATCCACTACATTAAAAAGTAACAATACTCATGTTTTTTGGAGGTGTAAATTAAAATATTTTATTGGTTGCAAAATCACCTGACCATAGTCAGTGGTACAATAAAAAATATAGCACAGTAATATCCATTAAGTATATCTTGGCGTTCCTAGTTGAATTTGCATTTTGAGAAGTCCATTTCAGGATGTTGTACCATAAACCTGCAATAAAAAAAAAATAAGTAAGTACAATAAAGTTTTCAAATTATATTCAATTTATTTTAAGAACATACAACAGAGTAATAACAAGTTGATCATCTATCTTTTACTTTCTTATTATTAATGTAACAATGCCACATATTGGCGCAAAATACATAGCACCAAAATACAGACCCAGACTAGTTTTGAAGATTTCATAGGGTTAATGATTTAATATTTACCATACGAAGGACTAGAAGCCCGTTTGCTACCTGGTTCGTATAAAAGCTTAGCTGTCTCACTTAGTATCGCTATACTAAGTGAGACAGCTAAGCTTTTATACGAACCAGCGCTTTAAAGCGTAGTTAACGGTCGATTCCATAAAAGAAGAGTATTGCCCGACGCGAACGAGTAATAAATTCGAATAAGCGGGAATTTACACTTCTCAAATAGACCATAATTTGAAAAGATACTTACTTTTTGAGTACATCTTGTTTCTTTTGTTCATCACTAGTGGGCAGACCCATTTCCTTTTGTCTTTGGTCAAACATCATCTTTTCAACAAGGCCACGCGTCTCGCCGTCCAAATCGGACAGTTTTGATGGTTCTGAAACAGTGTAAATAAAAAACGTTAGACATAGGTATTAGTCCACCGAAAGAATGGCTAAAAAGGCTTTGTAGAGTGCGTGAGCTGGGGCCTAAATGCTTTCTTCAGTTAGTTGTTCAATCAAGGTAGTTCGGGAGTATAATACTAAAAGTCCTCGCGCCTAGGAGGTGAATAGAATAGAATAGAATATCATTTATTTCTGAGGTGAGCCGGAGTAGGGGTTTAAAGGGCCCACTTTTGTGTTTTTTGTTGCGTCGTAGAGATAAAATGTCTTTTAAGTAATAAAAGCTTGCAACATTTTCGACAACTTTAATCTCAACACCTTTATTGAACTACTCGGTTGGATGAGAGCTGGAAATAAAAATATATATACATACTTTTTTATCAAACTAGATCGTAATCTTTTACCTACAAAATTTATCCAAATCCATTTAGCCGTTGTTGAATAAAACTATATTGGGTCATTGGTATTATTTTAGAGAGTGACCAGCAAGCTAGGCAGAGTTCTTCTATAAGTTAAAATAAAACGTCGTTATTTACTTGCCGTCAATCATTTTTAACACCTAATCTGGTTGGTGCTAAATTTGTTAACTATAGGAGCTATGTTGCATAATATGATTAAGTTAAGTTTTGGTAAAAAAATATTATATGAAACTTCTGAGAAACGAAAACAAAACAAACATTTAAAACTCAATGTCCCTCTCTAATAACATTTCTGGTTTAACGGCTTAATAGGAACATACACAACCCACGTTGAGTCAGCAATATTGCTAAAGTTGAATCTTTTGTTGTTGATCACGCATTTGTCAACATGCATCAATAAGTTTGTCGACTATGCAAATACACAATTTGCGTGGGCCATTTGATATGGTTATATGGTTAATTGGAACGAAAAAGCGGATCGATTACACAAAACCATTTAGGCCTTCATGCATTCATATATGACGGAATCATTGGCTAAGTCAGACATTTTTTAGTAAACATTTCCAAAAATACACGTTTCGAAATACGTATCATAATATGTGCAAATATTTTATTAAGTACAATATAAATATAACCAGAATGCACATAAAACTGGCTACTAGTTTTTAACAACGGTGTAAAATGCCAATAAGAATTGAGCAGGCTGTTCGTGAGCCATTAATTACCATAAATACATGCTTTAAAATTACCAAACTGCTTACCTGGGTTTATCTTCTTCGTGGATATTTCCGGGTCGGTAGTAACTAGCCTGCCCCACCAATTCATTTTATTGACCTACAACATGCATTATTATTATAATAAACATTTATTGCAGTATCCACTAAGAGACTCCTCATTACCTTAAATTGGATGCTACAACAAAAAACATCGATTTACGTTGTATAATGACAACTTCGTTAAAATGTTTAAATAATTGTACAAAGCAATTTTAGAAGTGTTACAAGGTTTGTTTATGACATTTTAGACGAAAAAACCGTACGCATTTACATTTTTAATGATCGGCTAACTTATTCAGATATTAATAGACTTATGCTGAAGCTTTGAATGAAATATAAAAAATCTTTAGGCTTTGTGTCATGCTCTTTGGTGTAGCTGTCTACAATCCACTGGCATTTAAAAAAGTAAAAGGGCCCTCAGTATATTCTAAAAGGCAGTCACATTCTTCTCAACTACTCTTTTCCAAACCTTCGAGACACCAATTACCAAGACTTTTAACGAAGAGCTAAGACAAAGAAAGGCACTTGAGAAACATACCTTTTCTAAATTGATAAGTAAGTTGCGTCCATCTTGAAGTACCCACGTCGAGTCTTCAACCTTGACATCGGCGTCCATCTCGCCGTCGATGAGGAGAGGCTGGCCTTTGACCCCCACTTTAAGGTGCCGTTTTCCGATAGTCACTGTTAAATCTCGTGGCCGAAGGACTTGTCGGAGAGGTACTCGCAGCTGCAACAAATTAAAAATAATGTAAGATAGAGATATTCATTACAATTGAAATTAAACCAAAAATATCTTCTTGATTTAGAAGGTTACGTACTGCAAAGCAGATGGAGGCTACAGAAGTTCATATCGGAACTGTAAATACCGTAACTAATAATTGCGATTTAAAGCGGAAAAAAACTCAACGGAAGTAAGATTAAACTTATTTATTTATACAGAGGTGAAGGAAACGAAAACGTATTATTAGTATATGTATATGATTTACTGTAACATTTTATTGATGTTAGATATAATAATTATAATATGATCCTTGCCTATGTAGGGGAGATTGTGGATGAAAGAGCCAGGCATTGAAAGAGCCGATGCGTTTTTTTACAACTTACCGTCATTCTGCCGAAGTCTAATTCTACTCCATTTAAGGAGTCACAAACATTTGATAGTCTGAGAAAAGATAACGTTTCATATATATATTTAAAAAAGATATGTCGTATTGTAACGTATCTACTTGATGTTAATCGGGTAATATTCAATTTATTTTTCCTTTTGCTAAAATAACATAATTTTAAGATTTTATTTCCGAACAAGTTATGAAATGTTATGAAACAGCCAGTTGTTTAGGCCATGAAAGGGTTAAACATTTTTCAAGCTAAAATTGAGGCAAATACAATATGTATGATTCCAAGCCCTTTAGTGTCCGAATGTTGTTGCAACATTTTCCGATGAACTAAGTACAATAATAAATTAGTCGGCTTTCAAAATAATTTGTTTTAGTATGTCTTTTGCATACTGAAAAAACTGACCTTTTTTCATGCACACTCTCCCCGACTAATCAGCTAAAACAATTTTATGGTTTACTAAGTTTCTTCATAATCGTTACCCAAATGACTATTCTACGTACGTATCAAGCAACGTTTCACAAATGTTTACTTCACTCTTTTTAAAGACAATCAATGACGTATATAGTCGTGATAAATTTTTTGTGCTAGATTTTCTAGTTCATATAAACAGGTTAATACATTTCTTTTAATTAGAGTCCCATGATTTAAGCTTACCGCACTACTTATTTCTAGCAATAAAGCTGACAAAAACGACTTACAGGATTTTAAAATATGTATTTCATAATTAACAATTAATTGCACATTTGCGTAAACGGATATAAACAATGTTATTGGAGAACATGTTAGGGTTCCGGCTCTCAAAAGAAAAAGTTGTCGTGGCACGAAGACACAGGCCATGTAGGAACAGACTGATGGTTCATATCTGCTCGGCCCTTGACAACTTTTACATGATATACTTAAGACACATTAACCGCCCGCTCATATATTTTGTGACCATGGGTGTTTGCGACATGTAATGTCTCTACTTAATGTGTTATTATTGGTATTGTATCTGTTGAGAGCGTCTGTTGCAAATAAAGCACATTTTCATTCTTCGTTTTAATGTTTAGGTAGATAATTATTTGTGAATCCGCGGCTTTCCACCTTTGCACTGTGTGTGACTTCATTTTTACGTTATTAGTTCACTTGGTTTGTTTGTAGTGTGGCATATGAAGTAGATTGCGTGAGACGTTTAAATCTGAACTATGAACTTACCTGGTTATGTCAAGAAAAAGGTAAAAGGTCAAAATGACACCTTAGTATTTCGACATTCTAAAAGTTCGGAGTACTGGTAAATGACAGATTCGACTCATTGCGTCATAATACAAATATTATGGCATGTGTAGTGTGTGACGTAGAAACATAAAAGACCCTCTCGATTCTTAATCCCTGACAAAATTATCTCAAAATGTTTGTAAATACTTTCACTTATATGACAATTTATTTTACCTTGCTTAAAGGACGTAATATTATACCTATGGCCACACACACTTACTCAACGCGACAGAATTTAATCCGGTAAAATTCTGAAAGGTTCCATATTTAACTGACCAAGAGTACGAAAAGAGGTAGTTACAAGAACCTTAGTATGATAGGTAAATCGATATATTTCAAAAGAGCAATATATAGATATTTTATAAAATATAAGTAAAGAGGATTTACTTTTATTACTACAGTCCAAGTCCAAGGGTTTAAATCCATACATGCTCATTCTTAAGGTGATGACGAAAGCTACGTTTACCATTACACCAGACTCATAAATGCCTTCCTTCTCGTCGACCTTATTATCTTAGGTATTTATTGATCAAAATGCTCATCTCAATGATTCTATACAAACTCAAGCTTAATCATTCATCAATTAATTGCGAGGACTGACTGACACATATTCTTCTTGATTTTCAGGGACAAATTGATTGAATTTTTTATTATATTTCTGAGATAATGTTATAAACTAATCGAGATCTAATCACTATAGTATACGGTGGATTCGTTTAATTTTTTAACCGACGGCAACAAACAGAGGAAGTTCTCAAGTCAACGTGTATTTTTTGTTTTTTTTTTGTTAGACCACGCATAACTTTTTACTGAGTGGTAAAATTTTGACAATTCTTTTTTATTCAAAAGAGTATATCTAGAGGATGTATGGAGTATACATCAAAATTTGTAAAATATAATATTTTATAGTTTATGTAACTAAGTTCAATACCGATGACTTAAAATGTTCACTTATATTTACTTTTAGTTCTTTTTCGTCGAATATTTTTTTATTAAAAATATTTTTTTTATATATTTTTTGATTAAGATAACATAAAAACTGTACGTTAAGACATTTAGTTATGCATCGTCTTTGCATAACTGAATAATAATCACGGCCATTAAAAAAATATGTTGTTTATTTTTAAGATAATATTAATAGATCTAGCTAATTACAATATAATGTCAACGCAGATTTGACGATTAACATTTTCTCGAGACCAAGGTTCGGTTTACTACTACTTATTTGTTATGTTGTATTTATACGGGCATGCAAATCGTTCGTTCTTTTTTTATCTTTTTTGACGTCAGTGCCGCATCATTAGTTGTAGGGTGCTATCAACAAGAAACTGAAATCGACTTAGTGTATCTCCTCAGAATTTTTCACAATTCCCTTCTCAAAAGTTGAAAAACTTTGGGATAGTTCAGGAAAAAAAAGGAATGACAAGATCGTGGTTTTATTAATTTTCTAATAAAAACTTATGGAACCTTTGCCATTCCTCTGCAAAGATTTTTCTTAGCTTAAAATTAAGAACAGGCACTGAAGTGTCTACAGTACCAAGAATGAGGGACCGCAAAAGGAGTCGCCTTTTTAAAATATTTTTTTTTAATTAAGAACGCGGAATTGCAGCACAGCCAGGACTAATGCCGAAGATGCCTACTTTTTCCAATATTTGTATTAACAGAGGAGAAAAAGCACTAAGAGCTTGTCCAGAAAGGGCGAATTCGCCGCGAAACGTTTCGCGCGAAGTCATTCGCGCGTTAGTGAGATACTAGACACCAATACATCGTGTCCACAAGCATCGCGCAAAGTCAAAATACGCGCGTAAATCGCGTGCACTACGCTAGACTCTCGACACGCGCGAGATCATCGCCTGTAGTATTTGGGTATAACTCACTAACTCAGTAATGCCAGTGCACATTTTTAAGTTTCTATTATAGGATTTGGATTTTTAAATTACACACCTAAATAATGCATTATATCTCATCATCTATGATACCACTAATCAAAGTTATAGGTAATGTCATTTATGTTCCTAAATGTGCGAGCGGTTTTTCTAGCATAGTGATGTTCCTCTCTTCATTAACGCACATGTTTTAATTGTAAAACCGCCTGAACAGCGTATCATTAAAACTCATTTCAACAATGATGCTTTCGACATCTTAAATACCAATTGGTGCTTATTGTTATGGGGTCACGTAATGATTCACAAGCTGCGTATACGGTGTGAGTCGTCCGGTCCAGTGTGGTCGTACGGCGGTATATTCATACACATCGTCCTTGTCAGGAATGCGAGGTCATCACGCCTTCGACGAAGAACGCGCTCGGGCTTGGCGGTCCTCTTGTGAAACATAATTATTGTTGTTTTACACTTATTCATTCCGTATTCTATGCATGTCATTATGATGTCAGTTGGCGGCCAGCACCTTGTTACCAACTTGTCCTGTTCAGCCCGGCAGCCTGTACCTTGCTGCTCACTGATTGCACTTAAACGGTTTCGCTATGAGATCACGTATGTTTGTGGTCGGCAAATTAACTTTCATTATCAAGCAATCCACTTATTTATACGTAAATGATGGAAATGTATCGTTTTAGTATTTTATTGCAATAATATAGTAAAAAGTATGAACACGGATCCTGAACTTGATTTTAAAATGCAGTGGGACTGGTCTATATGGCATTTATGTTCTCTACGTGGTGGTTGGGAATCTCTTCGACATTATTTTATTGGGTTTTTCAGATTTAATATTCATGACAATTTTAGTATTTTATCCTTAAGGTAGTTTTTGGTTAAATCGGTTTTATTACCTGTACCTAAGAACATTCAGGTAAAATTACACAATTTTTTATTGAAGATGCCGTATTTTATCATTTTGGCTATGGATCCATAAAAAGTACATAAAACCAGGTCCGGTAGACACGGATTCTGATATTATTGGTACAAGGAAAAACCTTCCGCACTTAGCCAATAATTTCGCATTCAGTTCATCAATATTTTTATAGTGTATGACGAGATGAGGATAAGATACGGTTTGTGGTTGTAATGATACGACATAATAAAATCAAATAAATATAGCGTTTTTACCATCGATTAGATATTTGCATAAACACGGCTGTTATACGAACAAATTGAAGAAGTGTCAACAAAATATTTGAATAGAGCTGAGGCTAATATTTGCGTAATGAGAATATCAAGAAGTGGGCGTAAATTTCTTAGCGAGCGACTGATATAATTGGACAATGATACAGCTAAGATAATAATATAATTGCATTCCAATTAAGCTGGAGTCGTGCGTGCGACTGAGAAATTAAGCAAGCCTTCAATCCTTTGTTGCTTTAACGAATAACTTCTTATAAGAACCTTGTGGTAACTGCGCTCAATAGCGTGGTGTTATATACCTTCACACGATTACGCGTCGATTACGGCCCCGTTCTAATGGAAGCTGAATTTGGAGTCTGTAGTTTATAAAGTTAACTGTGATTAGACATAGACCATTACAGGGAACGGGCCTCTTCTTATTATTAGAGTGGGTAGGGCCGAAACTCAAAACCCGCATTGCGGTTGAGCAATAATAATGTCAATAACAAGTCTGTCGTATATTTGTTTACATGGTTGCAACTTGACGAAATACGTAAAAAAAATTTATAAAAAACTTTATAAAAACGATCGCCTATCAAACCTTTTATATTTTTGGTATAACGTCTTCTGCAATATGTTTTTGTGTTCCTAAGTGGTGATGATGTGTTTTTTTAATTTTAAGTACTCTGGCACATTATATTAAGAAACCTGTAATTAATGATATAATTATGTATCTTGTGTGTAAATAAATAAAGAAAAAATATAATAGACAGAATAGTGTTATTTGTATACCATCTTTATTTTATGGCGTGACTCTCAGTTATGTAAGATTTCCTTAATATTCTTGAAGATAACAGTACGCACTATCTCAATGTACGAAAGGACAAAGTTATCAGTGCGTGCTGTGAGCTGTGAAACCCAAGAAGTATACAATATTGGTAGTACACCAGTCTCCCACTTACTTCATCTGCATACTACTTTAATTACAGTATTCGAGCAGAAACATTGAGCGGCGCTCCGCAGACGCCTTAGGAGTTCTGGGTTAATTGGAAATCAACGCATTCAGACCATCACACAATGACGTCGATGGCCATCATAATCATGAACACTGTATTTGACAAAATCTACAAAATTCAAAAAGTAACACACACTAAAAACTTATGCGAATTTTATTTTAGAATGTATGTTATGGTTATCAGCCGAATTCATTGGAAATCATTATACTCGACATCCATTCTCCTATCACTTTATTTGATCCGAGGTTAAACAATCAGTCTCAGTATTCAGTAAGTTGATATTGTATCGAATGAAATATTTATGGTATAACGAGCAACTACATTATTTGGACCATGTTTAAAACAGCTACAATCTAAACTACAAGCACAACCAATTGCACCAACCTAGCCAAGAACAAGATTTAATTAATTATTATAATTGATGATACCTATATTATATTTTGATACTACGGCAAAAATACCTACATTACATACTTACCATCAAGTAAGTCTGTACTGTATATATCTTTTGCTAGGGTCCGTATCCTTAAGATGCCTGGCAATACAGATCTTTCAATATACTAACTGGGTTCAGTTAGAGTTCACTTAAATAGGTTTATTTAAGTAGTTCAAGAACCAATAGTTCATCCCAGCAGGTGCATGTAATTACGTCGATCACATCTAATGCCAGTGACCTAAGAAGTCAAAGAACACCCGTGTCCAGTTGTGAATAATTACGGCTATTTTGATTGATTGATTGCAATTATTAAACATCGCCAATTGGCGGTAATTATGCAAATATACTGTAAGTGTAGCGTAACGAATAACATAACTGTTTGTCTTATTGTAAAGAACAGGATTTGGCTAATTAACCGGAAACATTTACCTGCTTCGTACGTCATGATTGTAATTATGACTTGAGTCATGCATGCATGCATGACGATAGCGAACTTGTCTGAGGTGGATGATATCCATTTTCACAGCGTCGGGTCGAATATGTGTATGTAAGAGAAGGCCTGACAGTTGCACCAGTGACGGAAAGTTGAAAGGCAATCGTTTATCTTGGTATGGGCATATGTTAAAACCTATGTGACTGGGAGAATGATCGATTTAAATGTCGATGGATGGACAGGAAGTAGTAGGCCAAAGAAAAGATGGTATGATTTTGCGTAATGTCCGATATGATAGGGAAAAAGCTGATGGAGAAAATAAATATAGTTTAAAAAAACTAAAAAAACACGCTTTTAAAGCACATCAAACTAAAAAGTGAAAAATAATTCTTATTATAACCTGAAAATAATAATAAACGAAAAATACTAGTACTATTGTGAAAAAAAGCGTGGGGCGCTCTGTGCCATATTTTTCGTCTATCGAGCGACCCACGCTTTTTTTCACAATAGTACTAGTATTTTTCGTTTATTATTATTTTCAGGTTATAATAAGAATTATTTTTCACTTTTTAGTTTGATGTGCTTTAAAAGCGTGTTTTTTTAGTTTTTTTAAACTATATTTATTTTTCACTTTTTAGTTTGATGTTATTTAAAAGCGTGTTTTTTAGTTTTTTTTTAATCCTGGCGATCCTAATCAGGATAATGAGATAAATTTATGAAATTATTATATTGTCGCTGATTCTTTACAAGTGTAGAAAGTTTGAATTAAATCTGTCCGTTTAAAGTGGGTCAAAATCGAGTCCAAAGGAGTCGGTTACATACAAACAAACAAACAAACAAACAAACATACAGGTGAAGCTAATATAAGCGTGTTAAAAATCGTTTGCGCCGACTCCAAATAAAATGGGATAAGGGCTAGAAGAAGCAGGAGAGTTGATGCAACTGTCACATAGTTGTCTCAAGCAGAGCATCGTAATCTACTTGAGTGCTAATATTCACTTATGCACCGAGCGATTATCAGGTGAGTTCTTGCAAAATATATTCTTTCAGCAAATTTTTATTGGAATTACGGACCTATGCTTAACTATTTTCGCCTGTCAACGTAAGTTTATTTAATAATTTAGATACCCAATAGAATATCTCTTGACTTCTATACATTGGCGATCTCTATCCATTGTGATTAAGACATAATATTCACAATTATTGAACTTCTTTCAGATTCAACTCTGAAAACAGTGTCCAAAGTAAGTCAAGTATTTATGAATGACGTAAACATGACCGTTTGGGTCACAACAACGGTACCACGATTGTATGGCGATAACAATGTGACAATAACTCATATTCGCATACACATAATAGTTGTTTTTGCAAAACGAGTAATAATAAAAAATAATCGTAAAGAATGAGCCATAAAAGAAAACAACTACTTAGATTCTATTTGTGCACCTCATCATCAGACATAAAACATAGTTAACATAAAGTTTACTTATACTCTGTCCATTTCTTTATTTTCTTTTTGACAGATTACATTTAGGGATGCCTACACACGTTACTGATTCGATTTGAAATCATAATCGATGTTGTCTACGAAGAACTTTTAATCGATTAATTACATCGAAATGGTTTTAGTTCATAATTAATTATTCGTTTATTAGTAGTTTTTATTAGATGAAATAAATATACAAAATAATAGTATAATAATAATGTCACATACTTAGTCTATGACGACTTCCTATTTACCTTTGTTTACATTTTCATTTTTATTTCCAAGATTTCGACTTAATTTCTTGCAAATAATTATTCATGGAATCACGATACTATTATTTTATTCTTTTTTTTATAAAAATACAGACAATACACAAAAAAAAGTCAAATTATTCTTTTTCATAATGATCGATTTATTTGATTTCACGATTTGATTTATAGTCTGTGGTTGTTTGTTACAAACAGTGAGCTTCCCTAAAAAGTGCCGCTTGTCAATAAAGTACATTATTATTGTAGTACATTAATCTGACAAAAAAAAACGGTAATTCATAGGCGTGATCTGTCAAAAAGAAAATAAAGGAATGGACAAAGTATAGTTTATGCCTGATGATGAGGTCTACGGTGCGCCACGATTACTTTGCCTTGAAGAGACTCAATTGTTTTCATGCAAAAAAAACTTAGAAAGGATATTTCATTCCTTACCGGTACACACCGAGAATGCCGGTATAAAAGTTTTTTTTTATGTTATTACAAATGTTGGTAATGTCTGAAAGATCTTATGTAAGATTCTAATGTAAACTTTCAGTCGTGAACGAATATAGATCGTATCGTCGTATGTGCTTAATTCGGTTTGTGTGTGCAAAATATAAACCAAATGTTTGAAGGGTACTGTTCTAAAATTGCCAAGCTCATGATGCCGCATGACAACTTTGGATATTCGCAGTTTCTATATCGACAGCCATTTCGGTCGACAATTATTCCAATGATGTCTATAACATATATTCGACCTAAATGGCTGTTAAAACATTTTCTCTATCCAGCGTCGATATGTGCACGCCAACGTGCAAAAGCTTTAGCACAGAATTGGCTTTAGTTGGGATTATGAGTTTCGTGCATAAGATCCCATCTCTAAGTTGCTACGCATATAAAAGATGTCGACACAAAGTTATGTTTACATTGTGATGTCTGTGATGTAAACATGGTGAGCTCCTGTTATTTGTAAAGTTATAAATATCACTAAACATCTTTTGTTCAGGCCATTCATTGGTTTGTGAATCACTCAGGATTCATAGGTGCTAAGACTACCTTACGTTTTGGTATGCGCGATATCACGCGGGCTTGTCGCCAAGATATTTGACCGTGTGAATACATTATGTGAACGGCGCTAAACATGACAATATTGATTGATATAGCTTGGAAGTTTAAATTGAAAATCGACCACAACGATAACCCGTTACAAAACTGGCATAACATGACGGAAGATATTATTTCATGTCAGTGAATTGTACACCCCGAAATCAAAAGATGCTTATTAATTCAAAAGCTTTGTACAAATTCACCCAACGGTGCTTTGACCGATAATCCCAATTTTAAGAATGCATTGCATCGATGTTATTACAAGGAAATATCATAAAACAATATGACGATACATGTAAAATGATTTACTTCGTGTCTTCGATTATAATAGTAATTGAGCCATATTGACTATTTACGAGCAAAAGTTGTACTTCAAACAAACTATTATTGTCAGTCTGTTTGTTACGGTATCACGAGACCCATAAAAACAATTGATTAAATACTATTTTTATGCCTTCAACTATTGTACATAATATATATAATTGTTATTGTGTATTGTCATTCCAAATAAATAAAAAATTTAAATTTTATGTACATTTAAGCGGAAAAAAAACTATAACATTGTATGTATGGAGGCAGATTTGTACCGCAACAGGATACACGTACACTTGATAGTTGATAATCTAGATATAAAGCGTTTTAGGAAAAAAAAATTTAGACTTATGAGATATAATCGTAAGGCATATTACCATAGAAAAGAAGTAATAACGATAACACAGGCTTACAATGGATATATCCTGTTATCGCAGAGTAATAACTTGGACAGCGTTACATTTTGAAATTGTTATTATATTAATTATAATAGCTATCTGCAGAGTACACTAAAATAGAGTAATCTTAGTCTACTTTTAACACTTTAATATTTTAGTGTAAAGGAAAAACCTACACCATTATCACATGAATCCGCATTCAGATGACCTAAACTGAGACAAAAAATATATTGGGTTTTATTTATTAGTACGCGGAACGGTTTAAGGTGGATCCGTTGTTATTGAAGAATATTGAAGATGTGTATACATTTATCCCACCAAAAACCATTTTATGTAGACTGTTGCCCAGGCGAGGCCTAATATGGCCTACGGTGACTAAACGGTAAAATAAACGTTCCAAATATACTTTTTGTATAAGTGTACACTGTGTCTTACACACAGTGTACTAAACATAGTTATTCTAATATTTAACTTATTGTGTTATTTGTGTACTAATTGTAATTGCAAGCTAGTTTGCATACCAAATTTAAGAAGAAGATTCTTTTTAGAACTTTAGGAAATACCGCCCTATATGTTTTGATGATCATCAGAGAGTTGGTGACAAAATCGAGGCTTTTTATCAATAAAATCTGAATGATAAGAGTGAATAATACAGATGCAAAATGCGATACAGAATCTTAGGTGACGCCTAAGGTAGTCATAAGGTTCTGCCAAGAAATTTTCAATGAGCTGCTTGCCACTGTGTTTATGCCAGAGTGTTTATTGTCATAGAACATATCGGAAAATTTAAATTAAGATAAATAAATAATAGATCTATTTGCACGGAGAATTGCCATGTATTTATGAATAGTTACTACGGAGTATCCACCTGTATTCAGCTCGACCATCAGAATAATATACTTAGAATAAAGAATTCATAATTATAATAACGAATTAATGATTGCATATTTAAGTTATTTTATATTGCATAATTTTTAATTAACCCTCTTGTAATACTTGATTAATTATTATTACGATTTCGATTATGTCTATTGTGGTTTGTGATAAATTAAGCTATACTGACATTTGAAGATTACCTTATCTAATCGAATCATCAAATCAAATGTAAATTATATTTAAGCGAATGGCTGTAATTTATCCTTTCCATTTTTTCTAATACGACATACCTAGAACTTAACAATTTAGGGGCGTTGTCATTATGACGAAGGCATGAAGTGTAAGTAGTAGGTATGTCGAAATTCGTGATATACTTCAGCAGTCAATCAAACGCCTGCAGTTAATTACAGTACTATGATATTCACAACACGAATCAACACTAATGACTTGGCATTAGTGATGCAATAAACACTGCTTTTACGAATACGAATTATAGGTAGATATTTTGCTATTTGACGAACACGAATAGTCGAAATAATATTTTAGAAACAAGTGTCTGGACATCTAGACTCTAGAATAGGGTAACGAAATAGGACATAAAATTTAAACCTTACTCTCAATGATGACTACTGGTAAATTAAGGTTGCTACAACCATGTTAGAGCCGGCGCGTGCGGTTTAACATTCCATTGCAGCGTTCATCAGTGTCAAGTGCCAGATAGAGCTAACAAATGAAGGAATGGATGCCGAACCAACACGCGGCGACGGCGACGTCTGAATATGTGTGTAACACAGCAGCCAGTCTCAGTCTCTCACAATGAAAAAATGGACGAAAATTATTTTGCCAATCAACGAATATAATATGCGTAAATTTGCCGATATTCTGCGATTACGCTTGCATATTCGTACCATCACTACTTATGTAGCTTATTAATTGGTACTCTTGGTGATAAAGATCGTTTTTTGCTATAACGACAATGAAATGCTCCAAGGCACTCAGTTCTGTGGCAATAGCCGAGCCAAAATATCATTGAACTCTTGATTCCCCGAGCAAATTTATTGCAAATCGTCATGGTCATGGGAGGTCATTACGTAGAAGCGTAAACTTTACACCTAAGCCAATAACAAAATCATTACTACACGTTTGGAATAATGATGTACTTGTGATAAAGCATTTGGAAACGATCTGAGAGAACAACAGAAGGTAAGGAGTACTACGGTTTTACCATAATAGATCAAGATAAATGTCCAAAAGCCGCCATGCACCTGAACTGCATCGCCTAATAACGTTCTCTTGAGATGTAACAAAAAATAGTAATAATACGTATTTAATTATACATATTAGAAAAAAAATAGTTTTATGAGCTTATTAATAATCTGCAAGAACAATTACTACTACTATCAATGCACATAGCTGACGAATTACTTACTTATTTTGTTAAAATATTTTCAAATGCAACCAGTCAAGTTCAATCTTTATATTTTTTTTGAAAAATCAATAGATGTTTAAATAAGTTACGAAGTAGTAGCACAAATTTTGCTTACTCGGAACAAATAACTCGTTAAGTTATTATAAGCACTTAACAAAATTTTATGGTTTTTAAGAAATAATAGTATTACAATGTTGGATGCTAAGCGAAGGTCTTTGTATTTAAGTAACTCATATGAAATTAAATGATTTACCTCGAAATTAATATCTTTATAAAGTAAGGATGCCGAACAGCGGGTAATTTGCACAATAACATCTTAGGATATATAAATAGGGCTAGACTACGACAATATTCAACAACTTATTTCCGAAAGGAAGTTAGTATTGCCCAGACCTGCTAAGTAACTAAGTTTATCTACTTACAACTTAGTTACTTAGCAGGTCTGGGCAATACTTAAATACTGAAATTAAATTCACAAAATCTTCATCATTATATCATCGATGCAATTCACGCTATATTTCACAAATTCGAGTCATCGATTGCCATAAATATCTACCCACGCTCGAGTCATCGAAAAATCCTGAAATATTAATTTGCAAGCGGCAAGGTCGTCCTCGCAGTTCCAACTCTTGCGCAACCGGTGGCATCAGTGAAATGTCATAGGAGGAGCATAATGCACGTGGGCATAGCCCCTTAATGTCTAACTTGGAAAAATACAATCCTAATTTTCCTGTGCAATCATTTCAGGATCTACGAAATCGGAATACAGTACTGCAATTAGACTATAGGCTAAAGCTCAATGATGTTGCTTCCTACTTCGAGCTTGTGTTTTCAGAAGCTTAGTAGCTATATCTATTGGAACATATTAAAAAAAATGTCGTAAGTTCAAGTCCCAAACACTCGAAGAGAAGTTATTGAAATTCCTGTAGCATTATTCCGCAAGCGGCAAGGTTGTCCTCGCGTTTCGAACTCTTGCGCAACCGGTGGCATCAGTAAGATACGTCATAGGACATAATGCACAACGTGACTTAGCCCGTGTATTGCTTCTTTAACATTTTCCTGTGGGCTAAAGGCTATTGGCAGTCGCAACACACGGCCACTTGAAAATTGTCCAGCTAACGTTCTAGTTGTTTTTCGTAAATTGGAATAAATTTTTTTTGACAATTAGCAAACCAGTGATCGTCAATGGAAACACTACAAACAGTGAGTGAAATTGAATAATTATACAAATAATTAAAAAAAAAAAAATAGCCGGCTTTAACGTCTCGCCTCGTCTGTATATAAGTTGAAAGATTACAGTAAACTGCCTGAAGGTGCCTATATTTAAAGAATTATCCGCATACTCCTAAAAGTTGAGGCGTTGTACCTTCCAGCATCAGTTCAGCAACATGAAATGCTGACTGCTAGATCCTTCTCTTCTATCTTTTAGGATCCCATCATCAGATCGTTATTTATGATGAAAATGGGACCAGATACATGACAAGTGTACTCTTTTAGGCAAAAAAAATGTCTCAAATCGGTCCAGGTGTGTTTGAGTAATCAGAGAACAAACATGAAAAATAAAAAGAAAGAAAAAAATATAGTCGAATTGAGAACAATTCGACTATTTTGTTTTTTTGTTGTCGGTGAAAGAAGATTTCATAGTTAAAAGCACCTAAACGAAATAAGCTAAAGAAATGCTATCAATAAGATCGATAAACACTGTAGACAGCCAAAACTTTTAGGAATTATTAAGTTTTATATGTATACAGTTTCAAAAATACAAAGAACACTAGCAACCTAAATAAATAAATAAGGATCCTGAAATTTTAATAATGATAGTTAGATAAGATTAATAATATAGCTTTTTTTTCAATGAGACATAGATCAACACACAAGCAACAATTAATCTTAATAGATGTCACGTATTACGATAACATAAGAAGTCTCAACAATTAACCAAATCTTTGAGACAACGCCCTGAAAAACAAAGTAAATCAGTAAAATTTTCATAGTATTCAGCGTCAGAATGTACAGAAAACGGCAGCGTGCAATCTCATATATAAACCTTGGCGATGGTTGCAACACTCTCAGTACGACTCTAGTCGCTTTGCCGCTTGGGACGGGCGCGTTCAACGACGCCGGCCACACGGAGAGGGCGAGAGAGGCTTCACTCGAAACAAACTAAACCTAACGCAATTCTGACTATTCTAACAGACATGTGGATGTGAATGCAGTGTACAGTGACGTAACATTAGTGAGCAGCTCATTAGACAACGACAACAATACAGTGGAGGTGGTAAACGTAAACAATGGATGCCAAAAGCTCGGTAAGCAGTTCTTTCAAACAATGAAGTACCTTAATAACCTCTAGAGCCGGTGGATACGATCAGTTTTGTAGGCAATAAAACAGAATGTTCAGTGATTAACCATCTTGATTGTTTTGTGTTATTGGTTTATTTATTACCTACTGACCTAATATTATAAATTGATATCAATTTATTATTTTGTTAACGATACACTTACTTATGCAATACCATAGTCGTAAATGTCAAGTTGTCATAAAAAGTTCATACAAAAGTTTGAAATAGGCTATATTTATTAGTTTACATTAAATCTGTATCCGGATAACGTTTATGTTGAATATTGAAGTTATTTAAGAAAATATAATACGAGAGGTCTTTATAACAGCAGTAGAAGCCTGTATGTTTGTACGCAAATCACGCAAAAACGACTGCATGGAATTGGATTTCACAGGCGCCACAGGTGTGGAGCTGATGGCCTAACTTAAAAACTGAGATGTTTTATAGAGGGTAAGAGGGTTATATAGGGTTTGAAAGTATATGAAAGAAATTCCTCATTTTCGAAGGTTGTAAATATCGTATTCCAAACAGCCAAAGTCGTGGGCAAAAGCCAGTAAACAAATACAATACACACGATTGCAGTAATACGGAAAATGAAGCTCTGTTTATGTTCATTCCTTATAAAGATGTTAAAGGAAAGATTATGCAACTGACGTGCATTACCTGGCGGCAAATTAGTGTCAAACCAATTACGACAATGAGTCGCTAAGTCAGTCTTTTGAAAAGCTACTATTACTCAATGCACATCATAATCAACATATTATATGTAGAATTGTAGAGTCAACAACACTATTCATTCATTACATTAAATTTTTACGACCGTTTACTTTCATTCATTTAAACCAATGTGACATCACGATCATTTATTGTTATATTAAACCTATCTTTTTCTTGACGTTGACGTGAGTTATGTTTCATGCTGCAACAAAATTCTTGACTGGTTTATGCTTTTTGCGGAAATAACAGCCTTATCATTTCAATAAAACCTAATTATCTTAAGCGCGAACAGACATTTAACTAGCTACGATAAGAATCTACGAACTGCAGCTGGCTAAGAAACAATATGAATTGTTGTAATAGTAAAAAAAAATCTAGTGGCTTACTAAGCATTATTGTATTCAGATGATAATATAATATTAAGATTCACACATGCATTCACGTACACGGGTCGATTGTTGGCGGCTCCATATTTGTGACAATAGTGCATCAGAGCCAAACAATAGCATTAAGGATAATCTTATGAAAGAAAGGAAGATCCTGTTTGGATCAATATGCTTAAATAATGTATAAATATTATCATAACATAACATCATGCCTATATTACCCGAAAGGGTTTTGCAGAGGTGTACAGCACCAACATTTCACCTGTTATGTTTTGATCCCATGGAATAGGGGGTGAGCCTATCGCCATTCAACGGGCAAGATTTCAACTCTGTGATTCTATTGAGAATTTCCTGACGGATAGTTCACAAATATCACTTTGCCCGACCCGTGAATCGAGCTCGAGACCTCGCAGTGAGAGGTGCATGCGCTCTAGACAATCGAGGCAGTATAAATATTATCCTTGTGCTAGTAATGTTTTAAAAAGAACTTACAAATCAGTTCACCCTGATATAGTTAACTACTCGTATAAAACGCAATGAAAGTGACAATCTTATTTTCCCAGGCATGTACACGACAATCTTGTAAAGGAGGTATGTGTATAATTAAAACGCAAAGATTTCCTAGAATATATAATCTGCGAGTGCAACTTTGCAACCGGCAACAGATTTTCTAAGAAAAATCAATTCATAAAATGCAGATGGTACAGGACTGAATAATTTAATTGAATACGATGATAGATTAAGAAGTTAGGTAATGATTGCATTGCAAGTTGCATATTGTACTTACTACCAGATACATCTACAGATATGGTTAAAACTGTTCCGTGCCTGGTTGTATGACGCACAGATAACGTTCAGCTTAGTGTAGGCTGTACGCTGTCTGTGAGTCAGAACGTTAAAATAAACGTTGAATAAATCAATTTTACTAAACATTACTGTACGATAAAATATAATAAAATGTATTCACGCTGAAAACCATTCATAACTTTTGCCTACAATCTTTATTCAGAGAACGGCAACCTAGGAAATAAGAAAACTGAACAACAGCGACAATCTATAAATCGATATTTTTTTATCGAAAAATCGACAATCTATAAATCGATTATTCATAAATCAAAATAGCAAATGGGTGGAGCTCACTTACTGACGCTCTTATACCTGTACTCAAGGTCACCAGGAACCTATTTTGCAGCGCATCGCGACTATAAAAAAGTGGACAGTCGTTAACATTAAATCAAATATTTGGGATGGCCGTTTGCTGCCGAAAAAGTTAATTTAATCATTTATAGGCATCCGGGACGATAATCAGACATTTTTGGTATCCAGGAAATACCAAGATTGGTTTGTTAATTCATATATTATGATGTTTTAAGTTCCTTGAATTATGTTGTGGTATTGTTGTTGATTTCCAATATATTTTCTTGATACGCGTTTTCCTTAGATTAACCTCTAAATTATGTATGTCTATCATCCGTACAGTACAAAACATCAGCTAGCTGTTAGTTGACATTGAATTACAATATTTCACAATCATAATCGTCCGAGAAGCGAGTGGAAATTATCATCATCATAATTTAACCAAATTCCATTAGAATTTGGTTAAATTATGATGATGATAATTTTTATCTTCACTTGTTTTCATGGCCACTATGGTTTATCGTGCTTTATGTTCGTAGAATAATATGAAGTTAAAGTACTGTAAGGTATTGCTATAATTCACTAAATATAAAAATTATAACAACATTACGCCTATATTACACAGAAGGGTGTGGCAGAGATCTATAATACCCACATATCACCTATTATGTTTTGGTCCCATCCATGGGATAGCGACCAATTCGCTGCTATTGAGAATTTTCTGACGGCAAGTTCATAAATTACAAGTACCTTAAAACGTAAAACCTTAAAGACGAAGTAAATACGCGTAAATTCATACATAGACACATCTTAATCAATGCCACATTTTGTGAAAACCGAGGACATCTGCATGGGTACAGCACATTTACAATACTTTTATTGTATAACATACTTCGAAATTGATTTTGCATACTAAACGTTAACGTATTTTAAATCATGTTGTTTTATTACCATAAACAACATATATTTTTTATCAGTCGTAAAGTCCATATTTAGAAGCTATAAAATGCGGATGAACTACAACATTCCTAACAAGACAGTAGAAATACCATATTAACGGGTTATTCAATGAAATTTAAAAAAAAGCACAAAGCCCGCACGTCATGCTTTTGCTCCGATGAATCTTTATCGCAAAAAAATAAAAACCAGTTCACTTACATTAATAAAGAAAACATATCACAATGGCATGATTATAAATGTTGTTACAGTAAAAGTAGATATAAGTATATAATTGTATAACTGGTTAATGCAACATTGTCAACATAAGAATAAAATAATAGTAATTAAAAATATTATGTAGAGCGCATATATACAATAAACATTATGAAAAATAGCATACAAAATAACAATATCTGATCTGAGCATTATGGACTCCAGTGCACTAGGCAGTCTGGCAACCAAAAAAATTGAGGTAGGATATGTCTATTAAAAATTAACATTTATAGGTCACTAAGACTATTTTTTTACTAAGAGATATTTTGATAGCGCCAAAAAGTTTTTGCTTTGCAGCTATAGCATCTCGTGTACCAATTAATGACTAATGGAATGATTTATCTATTAATTTGGGAGGCTTATCGAATTAGGTTAAGTGTCGTGGTCAATCTAACCCTTAGTAACGACGATATTATAACATAATTTAAAACATATTTGATCCGAATTATAAAGAGTCAGTCAAATGTTATTTTATTCGCCGAAATCAATGTCTCGTTATAAGGCTAAATGACATTTAAGCTATAAAACTCAAGTGTCATTTAGCTAGCAGACAAACAATACAAAAAATACACGATTGCATTAACTGAACATTAAACACGTATTATCCGCAATTATGTAATGCAACATTGCATTGATATTCAACTGTTATTACAGACACAACCTCTAAAATCAATGAATAGGAGCCATATTTAGACTTAGAATGTGTAATTGCACATAATTATCTGAATTCAGCCTTTCAAGCAATACATTCAAAACTACCACTTATTCGCCTATTCGATTAAGCACTGTTGATAACTACAGGATGTTTAAATAGCTCTAATTTGCTTTTTCAATGTATATTTCTATATAATTACATCGTGAGCAATAAAATCTCAAATAAAAGTTTTCATAATCGTGATAAGTGTCTACGGTTACTTTTTTTACAAATCGTAAGAAGCAATCAACGGTTAATCAATCAAATACGATTAGTCAATTTTGCTGCTGTGTTGAAAGAATGTAGAATCTTATTGGCATCCCATTTGCATTGCTTTATTTGCATGAAGTATTACATCAATGGTGTTTATTCATTACCTAAAACAGCTAAGCTAGTAGTGACATTTACTGGCTTAACTTATCTTAATGACTACAGCGACTTCTTTAAAAAATTGAAAGTATTTAATTGAAAAGATTCCTAATCGAGACAAAACTATTCCACTGCCTTATAGGTCAGATGATTTATCAATTTTTTTACTAAGTATCGTCATCGTACTACTCAGATTACATTGACAACAAAATAATTCTAACATTTTGACTTTGTTATGACTGAAATTGAAGGTTAAAACCCCGGAAGAATGGTTTTCATTCTTAAACACATCCCTTCCGTGTGTTTAACGTACCCACGAAGCTGAAAACGTGGGATGTGAAAAGCATGTACGTGCACAAAAGAATGCTATGTACAACTAAACACAATTAGATTTTGTATTCACATAACACAAAAACAGACTCAGACAGATACCTGATCATTTCGATGTAAATGTCTGTAAAAACCAAGAGGATAGTATCGGTGTATACGTGAGCCGGGGCTAGTTGTTTTAGTCCGAGGTAAATGGCACAGGGACTGACAACTAAAATTGCCCTCGACGCGCGGCCTTCACATTTCACAACACCCGGACTTAGCGTTCATCCAGCCGGTCCGAACGGCTGCAGTGCATTCGTGTTTAAGCGAAATTGGTCGATTGATTGAAAAGAAGTATCTAAAGAAAACTAGTGATGCCAGCATGTATAACATGTGCTCGATCCGTGATGTTTGATCAAACTAGTCTTGTATGTAAAGTTCAAATCTAGCAACCATATCTAAATGAGACTGCTATTTCTTTTTGAATTACGAGTCAAGCCTGAATTCTAATAATTTGGCAGGTCTTCTCAAAATACAATAGAATTCTAATTAATGTTGGAATGTCTAGAATTCATGTTCAAGATCACCGTGACGCCTCATATTATATTATTTGGCCATTATTAAATGGGTATTTAATAATGGCCAAATAATATACTATTATAAAATATAGGCGGAAATTTCCGTTATGCTAATTTTATAGCAAAGCAGTGTCACCGCGAATTAATGAAATCTTAGCAACAGCGTAGTAGTTCATGGTCAGCTGTTTGCAAAACATCTAATGAATAAATAAGAAGATCCGACAACAATACAACATTTTGTTTTGTATTCAAGAAAAGCCCTATCTTTCTAAGGATTTTCCGTTAAGAATGTAGCTATGTATAATGTATGTATTGTTACGTCATTACATTTTTTCATAAAAATACAAATAGGTTTCGATAAACTGACTTACTATGTAGATAGACAATTTGTCTTGTCCTACTTGGAGACCTATGTCAAGATTCAGACCCCGATCACCTTTGGGTCGATATACGCCTCCAGACCTAAGAGTTCTTCATTACGTCACGCCGTATTGCTTAAACATCATTGGGCCACATGTCATAAGCAATTTATTATAAGAGTAGGTCAGGTTAGCACAGCGACAAGTAATAACGACCTTTATCCTTCTCGAGATGATAGGATTTTATTATTTTTCATATAATATTGCACCACTAATTATTCTCTTAGCATCTCGGAGTCATGTACAAAAGTCAACGACATTTTATTCAAATAAGATCCTAGACGCGTAAAACAGTCGCTTAGGATTTTCCAGTAACAAACGGATCTAACAACAATACCATGACGATTAGGGCATAATTAATAACAGCAGGTATTCAATGAACCGAAAAAATAAACACTTATTTAATGAATTCGTTTTATTTTAAATGATTCATTCTGTTTGTCAAAGCAACAAAAGGACACAAATTGTATTTTCCGAGATGCTGGTGTTCAATATTCATATTGTGTAATTTAATGTTTATGTTTTTATCACTTGTACGGTCTGAAATGACGACATCGAATGCGAACAAGTTTCTGATTACGAAATAATTGGTAAACATTTATTTTTCGCAACGATGAATGTAGCCGATAATAAGAAATATTTCAGTGTATCCCTTTATTTCATGAATGCGTGCATATCAGGACCTTAAATCCAGGAGTGGACGAAATCAGATGATGTCCTACATCCCCCTAAAACATTTTGGTCGTTGCGCCGAACTCCCTGTATAATTAAGTAAATAAATATGTAATAATATTTTTAATTGACTGTGGTTGAAATATAGATCAATGGAATGAAAAGTAATAGTTATATCTATGAGTACTTCTGTTATTGAAGTAAACATTAATGTCAGGACAGGCTTTAATAATTATATAGCTTATTAAAGTATTTTTTTATATATATTCAGTTCATAAGCACCGGTTTATAAAATACTTCGTCCAAATTATGAATATCATATCAATGTCACGAGATAAAAGCTGAATTATTATTTTGTGTTTTTCCCGTATTTTTGGCATTCTTATTTCGCAATAATATCCGCCAAGCCTTGAAAATTGGTCTGTTAGCAACACATGACCACCTCCTAACCTCAAGAGGTGGAAGTAGGTTTATGGAATAACATAAAGTGATAGAGATTTAATTTCACATTAATTTAAAAAAACATTGTTGAGTGTCGTTGAAGTAAGTAGCTTCAAATTGCGATGATGTTTTAACAATAATGACCTTATGTTTGATTGACACGAGTAACGCGAACGATGTTATATTTGTCAAACAGTTAGCATGATAGGAAGCAGCTTTACTTTGAGAGTCTATTCTGCCAAGGTAAGAAGATATGGAATCAAATAAAGTAGAACCGGTAGTGATATTTGCTACAAAATTAGTAGGTGGGATATACGCAAGTATTGATGCGTAACAAACATATAGCCAATTATTCTATAATTGATACGTAGTATAACAGCAATTCGAAGACGTCAGCATACTATGATGTCATCGTAATGTACACGTATAATAAAAAGAAGAATCCGGCTAAGTAACCAATCTCATGGCCACTTTTTCTATAACAGAGCATCCCACTCGGGTATTGAGTAATATATGCTAGGTAATCATTATCTATCGTAATTATAAAGCCAATTATTCAACATATAGGTAGGTGTAGGGAAGAATATCGTGGTGTGGCCATTAATTACATAATCAATCAACTTTAAATAGAATACGGAATGCTATTTGAAGCCAAAGTTCAATCAACCTACACCTGTTAAGTCTACTTATTAAATAGCGAAGCTATTATGAGCTCATACAAATTTGTTTTCTATACAAATGTTAAAAATAAATTAAACAATTATAATTTACAAAAAATAATATTGATTTATTGTAATTACAACTTATTGAATGAATGTTACATTAATTGTTGTTTAATTATTTTTGGTTTATAACGGAATATCTAAATGAAGTATTATTAAAATATTGCCACACAGGTGCTTTGCTAGATCGCACGTGTTTAACATGAGACAAAACATAGCATAACACCTGCACAGCACAGACTGATATCACAATCATGTTAAAGAAGGTACAACAACATTATATTATTATTATTATTATATACTTAGAAAGAAAACTAAAATGATTTTCGAAATAAATAAAAGCTAAAACCATTTTCATAAAAAAAGCAATAAAATGGAAAATCGGAAAAAATACAGGTCTTTTAGTTTACCTCTTAGCCTATTTATTTTTATACGTACACTCAGAGGTGTAAAAAATTATCACTGGCAAATTCATGACTTTGCCAAGAAAAGTTTGAGAAACTAAAGATTTTCGCAATTTTTTCGCAGACCTCAGGAAAATAATGAATTTCCAAATGATTTTTTTTCTCACAAGACTCAGAATCATTTACTCACTAGTAAGCAGTTTCGTTACAATGACATTTACATTGTGTAAATGATAAAAACCAGAATTTAAGAAAAAATTTCATAATAATTTAATAAATTTGCAAATGTAGCTTATTAAGTTAAATTAATATAACTTAATATCAGAGTAACTAAATATGGAAAAGCCTAAGAAAACCCATAAAATGTTTAGTCATAAGTTCATAACAATACGCAACACTGAACCAATCATAAATTAGCAGTAGTGATGCAGCTTCACCGATTTGCATTGACACGATTCCCGTTACTTCATAAATAAGCGATTGAGTTCAAGGACGAGCATAACCGTCACGTCAACGTTTGTGACCAGCGTGAACAATAACTTATGTCGACGCGTCCTCATGCAATCGCATATAAAATATGGTAATTGGTCGCTAAAAGCGTTGCTTTTAAAGAACTTAGAACTTAACAAATACTTTATACGTTATGCTATGTTTTTTATTCAAAAAGGTAGCTTACAATAAAAAATATCCCAGTCAAATATTGCTGGATAGTAAAACAATTGACAATGATAAATGCAAATTATGCTCTTACACTCAGATGCTTGTAAATATCAAAGATCTATCTTGTTGCGTAAAATCTCTGCATAAAGATGTAGAAACCTTACCTCGGTGTATACTTTAAAATACAATTTAAGATAAAGGGCAAAAAAAATCAATGATGCATTTCAACAGCAATTTAGTCTTAAAAAGAGAAACGTAACATTGCTTGTAAACCTACAATTTACCGCCGGCAGCACGTGATAGAGATCAGTATTGCAATGCCCATAACTCTATATCGATATTAAGTCAGCTTTGACCACAGAGACATGAAATTAAGAGTATCGAAATCGTGGACCGTAACCCGTTACCCATTGTGACATTTGCAGCACCGAAAGTATTCTAAGAAGAGCCATGCATCAGGAATGTACGCTTTCTCTTCTAAAGGCGAACAGTCTAGTTAGTTTTAACTGATTATCATAGTAAGTGTAGCGACTATTGTTTAGATTATGAAAGTTGAATGGGGCGTCACTTTTGCTTCAAAAGAAGTGTTCGGCGAAAAACGCTCGTGATTTGAAAACGCGTAAAGACAAATGAGATTAGATTTTACGGTCTATGGCTTTGATAATAATAATTACAAATTATATAACTTGATTACTGTAAATACTGTAACATTTAAGTGGAGTTGCATAGTCACGAAATATATTTTGTTGTAATTGGAGTTTGTCGTGAGATGTGTGTTACATTACATTACTGGCATAAAGTTGGTCCAAGTGTAATGATTTCCGCGATTACACGACCCGTTATGAGCACGCAGCGTGCACGCATTGACTGTTGATTCGTAAAGATTATCTATTGCATAACTAGACCGTCTTGTACCGAACATGTTTCACAACTATGCACCTGTTGTTATGGCGCTAACTGGTTGGTTACCGTTAATCATTCTAAATTACAGACTCTCTGGATGTAATGACACGAATATCGTTAGTATTACAACACTGGTAACCTAATACCAAAAGGATGTATTCGTTTCGTTTAAGTTCCTTTAAATGGCAGCTCAACCTTAGTTCAAAATTAAATCATAAGTTAGGGTTGCTAAAAGTAAATGTAAGACACCTGGCTATGATTATTATAAATGCTACGAATATAATGCCCTAAAAGCCATTATTATGTAAAATTTGGCTATTCATAATAGTAAGAGTGAGTCAAATTTAACTAAAGCTTACTTAATAGTCATCATGATGTCACCTCATTTCCTTCTTGTACTTATATATCGCAAACAGGCTTGCATTTAGCGTCCCATTCAGTTGTTTAGTACCAAACAATGGCCGACTAACCGGACTTGCATATTTGCCGGTACACGGCCATTAAAGCCAAAACTTGACAACCTTAAACACAATAAGATGGCGTCGATAAAAATAACGAGATGAGCCCAAATGGAGCAGGTTTACCTGCAGCAGATTTACCTTCACGGTATAAAGCCATTAAAGCTATTACAAAAGAATCGCTTATTTGGACATGATGTTATTCAAAACAAAGTAACCAACATATTATTAAGTTTGACGTCTTCATTAACCTCAGAACTAATGATGGGATTAACATACGGACTCTGGCATTAGGACGTGTGTTTACAAACATCATCATCATCATCTGTTAGCCAATGTCGAGAACGGTTCGTGCATGATACGGTTCCGTGACTTTAAGGCCCACTGTCCACGGTAGCGTATTTGTCATAATACGCTTGGTGTACGCTTGCGTGCAGCTATCATTAAAAACTATAAAAATGTGTCCACGGAGCGTTAGCGTCGCGTACGCGTAGCTGCATGCAGCCTGCATGAATCCCGCCGTACGCTTGGGCGTACAATGCCCGAACGCTCGTTTTTATTGATATAAAAATAGTAATAATAGAAAAATATCCGTGGCGACGTGAGATTTCTATTTTATTTAACATAGTAATAAAAGATCAAATTTATTTTTCTGTTTTTATTTCTATGAATGAAATCACCCAATATAGTCGTCCTCTTCATTGACCTCGAATATAGTAATAACGGGTGGCGCAAAAGTAAAGACCCTATTTGGTTCAGCTATAACATTTTTTCTAAATTAGAAAACTAGATTTAGATTTTTTTAAATGTATATTTGTGCCATTAAATTTCGTACCATTAGGATTTAAAGATGATGTCTTTTAAATGGTGACCTCCAGAGTTGATACACCTTGAAGAGGATGATTTTCCTTCAAAATTGGTTATGAGTGACGAAGCGCATTTCCATCTCTCAGGGCATGTCAATAAGCAGAATACTCGGTTCTGGGGCACTGATAATCCGCGCATTATTCAAGAAACACCTCTACACCCACTAAAAGTTACTGTATGGTGTGGCATCTGTGTTGACAGAGTGATCGGACCCTATTTTTTCGAAGACGCTGGAGGCAATGCGATAACTGTCACTGGAGAACGCTACAGAACCATGTTACGTGAGTTTTTGATACCCAGTTTGGACGAATTGGGGCTGGAGCACATCTGGTTTCAACAAGACGGCGCTACGGCACACACAGCGCGCGACACTATGGACTTAGTGAGGGACGCTTTTCCAGACCGAGTTATCTCTCGTTTTGGCGATTTGCCTTGGCCTGCAAGATCACCCGATCTGACCAGTCCAGACTTCTTTCTTTGGGGTTTTTTGAAATCTCGGGTGTATGTGAACAAGCCACAGACTCTCGCAGCTCTAAAAGAAAACATTCGTCAAGAAATAACGAACATATCGCAGGAAGTGTTACGGCAAGTTATGCAAAATGTCATAAATAGGGCTCAAATGTGTATCAACTCTGGAGGTCACCATTTAAAAGACATCATCTTTAAATCCTAATGGTACGAAATTTAATGGCACAAATATACATTTAAAAAAATCTAAATCTAGTTTTCTAATTTAGAAAAAATGTTATAGCTGAACCAAATAGGGTCTTTACTTTTGCGCCACCCGTTATATCAAAATATCATCTTCATCGTAAGATTCGACTGTCACGAAAGGCTCGAAAGTTCAAATTTTACGCCCGCAGTACGCCTCGTGGACAGAGATCAGCACGCTAGGCGTATAATGATGCGTCTCTGCAGCTACGCTTGCCGTGGACTAATCAAATCAAATCATTTATTTCCATGGGCCCAAGGGGCGCTTGAACAAGTCAAAACAAACATCAAAATACAAAAAATATAAAACTTAGCTAACTAAATTATAATACTTATTGTAATAGAATGATTTGACACCGGAGCTTAGATTGACTTTAATTCAACTTAGAGATATGAATTAAAATCAATCCAAGTACCAACTCCGATGGGTATTGCATCATGAGAAGAGCTTTTGAGAAACTCATGTGCACCATCTTTTCAAATAATTCATACAATATTTGTTTGTTTTTTTTTTGGACAATAATTCTATGTGTAAGTTATAGCAACCAAAACAACATTATGGACAGTGACCGTTAGTTAATCAACTTAATGATTATCATCATCAACCTTATTTATAATTCGGTCAATACAATTTGTTTTAAAGATGAAGATCCGATAAGGGCATGAGAAAAATGATGATAGATCAGCAATGGAATGCATGCTTATTCAAGCATGCATTCCATGTTACACTGTTATTTGTAACGTGCCATAAATGTGTAAAATGTCATAGGTATTTATTAAAAAATACAATCTCTTTGCTAGCTAGAAGAAGAGTGCTATTGTATGTCCCTTCCGTCCCCAACATTCAAGGTTCTACTTAACATTTTCTATAAGTTAAACTTACTTTAGTTCTGCCAATTTAATACCAGAGACGTCTAAACCAACTGCAGTAATACCTCATTTGAATGAGACACATAAAATTTGACGTAACGACTACATTTAATATTTACACTTATATATACTTCGACTGTGCATAAAAACTAGATGATGATAGTATGGACGAAAGTTTTTGCTCTTAGGGCCATAGACCACAAATAACGACCAATAATGATTGACATGACAAATTAATTGGAGTCAATTAGCGAACAATATGTCAACCTTTTTTTAATGTAACGACGATGTTTATCTCACTAACAATTAAATAAAGAATAAAAATAAGATGATGCCAAAATGAAAAAAATTTACATTGGACAAAAACGTTGACAAATTAATTGCAATCAATTAGCGTAGAGAGCTTTTTTAACAACTCTATGACAGCAAAAACACATGAATGTGCACGTTTGAGTTATTAGCAAGAACATAAAGAACGATTAATGGTGTTTATAGTGCATTACTTGGTCAGAGACCACGTGCTCGGTCACGCGTGGGTGAACATGCGTATAATAATATGACCACATTATAAAAAGGTAATAAAGGCAGCAAATACTGTAAGTACAGATGATCCATACATAAAAAATTTAGAGTCGGTCTCTGTATTGAGTTAAGAGGAGTTTTTTTTTATTTTATGTCCCTTAATCGAAGTTTACAAATAGATTCTTCAGCTCAAATAGAATTTTCATTTTCAGACATTCAGGTTATGGTACTAACTAACTTTAGTAGAGCATCAAACATGTGCAGCGTTTTAGGATGTTTTAGGTCTGAATAGAAAACAAATGAAATTTATTATTTCCAAATACAATTCAACAAAAGGACTTGAACGTTGTTATTTGTATAACAAATACATTTAGACACGTGGAGCATGGTCATAATTAAAACCTTCTGTTTACATAGCATTTATCGCTAAAGGTATCTTACATGTATCTCACGGGGTCCTTAACGTGTGCAGCCGACACACACATCACCACGTGTTGATAGTAGTTAAAGGTTGATTCACAAATACCTACATACGAGTACGGATCCGTGAGCTCGCACGTGCTAGCACAGACATGCAGCAATCGCAAGATACATTATATTCAAATGAACGCCGATAAAAGACGACAAGAACTATGTTAATTTAATTGTGCATTGACATCACGTTGCTTTTTTGCATCTGTGATTTGTAACGAGTTCAGTGGACTATGTATGTATCTGACCCACCGCGGTACCTTTAACCTTTTGTTAGGACGGACATGTTAATATTATGTAACTGCTATAATGCCGTAATAGCAAACGCATAATCATAATAGTTGATTATTATATATAATTTTGGGATACACTTAGATCAGATCTATTAACTAAGAAGTCACTGAATGCATAATTATATTGTACGTAGGAATCGCCGCAAGCAGTAATCCATCGCAAGCTTTGTTAGTCGCCATATATCATCCCAAAGACAGTCAAAGACTGCAACTTAGCTACGATATACTGTAACATTAGCCACATTCAAGTATAACTTGTATTTCTTTGCAAGCATATTATATTTATGTAGTCAAAAAGAAACAGAAATAAACCAACAAAATAGAAACATTCTAATTTCTGTCAATTTCATCACATTTTAACAATAGAGCTCCATCCAGCAAGGCGACCGAGTTCCCACTAGTTAATTCTTATCTATCACAGCGTGATAGATAAGATTATTATTAAGATAGCATTAATTTTCACAAAAAGAGCGAAAGTAAGCGCAATCTCCATGTCGTCAAGACATTGCTGTTAGTACAGCAATGAGGCAGACCCCGGAACCGGTTCTTTGCATTTGGCGAAACAGCTAACATTTTGCAATATCGCCCACGGACTCTACCGTGGCGGTAGAGTCCGTAGAACTATCGCTAGAGCTATCTGTAGAACAAGTAGGTACTATTTTGCTGAAGTACACGGACTCGTCATATTGTTTCGGATTAATTCGGATCAATAAAACAAAGAATTGAATTACAAAACTAGCCGTAGGTATAGAAAGTGTTCTATCGATCGTCAAATTCGACATTGTAAGCCATGTATTGTATTTTTCAATGACAGTCAAATTCATAGGAAAGTTGTTTGGCTCCCATTCTACTATTCTTTTGTGAGCATGACAGTGTAGGCGTCTAGGTAACATTTTTGATATTCTGTATTTTCTATAGATCATTGATAACATATTGAATAAATATATAATTTTGCCAAGCCTGTTTAAATCCCATCGCTTGAGCCAACGACCTTCTGTGCATTTGATAGTATTAAATTTCAGTACAACTTATCAAACAATCCATTGTTGTACAAAAAACAACACTGACGCGGCCTTGCGCACAATAAAGTAAAATGGAATTAATGATATGACTACCTAAAATGCTTATCCGTCATATTATCAGAGCAACAAAGAGGACCATGAAGCCGAAAGCAAAAGCAAGATTTATTGCATCAGAGGCCAAGAAACAAGTCCGCAAATAAAGAGAACATAGACCTTGAACACAGTATCTGACAAAATCAATCGGACTCACACAAAACTTGACCTAAAATGTAATTGATGAAACTGAACGGACGCCCGGGCCGAGCGTCTGCTGAACAATTACTCGTTAAATGTTTTAAGGATAAGGGAGTAGACTGTTGATCTGATAACCTATATATTTCCATTGTTCAGTGACTGCTTGACTGACAACCAACGCAAAACTAATAATTAAATGTTGAATTTACACCGTATGCCAAGGTATCTCTTATCAGATGCAGATACTTCGATCGATGATAAAATAGGTCAGCATTAAGCAATTACAGCAAACTCAGCGAAAATTATTGTAATTACGTTACCCCACTCTTTAGAAACTCAGCCATGATATTATAAAGACATTATTCAGCAGCACAAAAGAAAAATAATTAAATGTTAGACCAATTTAGTAACCAAGATGAAACATGAACACAACATACAATGGAGAGAATTTCTGACAGTCATACCACAAGCGGTTCATTGGTCTATTTAGTCGGATGAAATCGAGCATAATTTTTCAACTTCACTTTCAATCTATACCATGAGATATTCCATAAAATAAATGAGTTTGAAAGGTAACATGATATTAAGATGAAACCAATCTGCAAAGACGCGACAAGGAAGAGCGCAATGATTTCCGTACGCATTCAACAACACCCAGACATAGTTGCACAACTACAACGACTCTAGAATGTAGGTATATACCTGTCACTTTTGTGTCGGCGTCTTTGTTTGAAGATCTATAGTTTCCAACATCGGAGAAGCTATTTTGCAAGGCATGCCAAGTTAGCAACGACATTTGAACATGTTTGTACTTATCATTACTTTACTACGTGAAAACCCTTACATTATTAGTTAACCAATAAAATAATTCATATAATCCTGAATTCAAAATACTGTGGCATAAACACCAAAAGCTAAAATATGCAATCAATCTTTTCTAACCCCAAGTTTCTATTCAAGATATAAAAATATTATAATTTATCATTGCTGCTGCCTGACCCACTTTATCTACATTGCCATATGACAATGTAATTAATCAAGTGAATAAGTTTTTTTTGTCGAATTTAGACCATATACGATCACAAGGCATCCTATTCTCCAAATAACGGAACCACGGAGTACGAACAGAGGCTAAGCTTCTAAAGAATGTGCAAAATGTATACACCTATTTTGTAGGGTTGGCACATCAGAATACACCATGTAACTAGTACAATTACTACACGGGCGGCATAGTGGTGTAAACGACGGCCTCGTATGCAGTGCAGTACGCTGTAATGCGTCAATAAGTGTAGTGGGTTTGACCTTCACGCGGGTCAAATATTTGTGGGGCCCACGAATTGTTGCTTTAAGTGCGGGAATAGTATCTTAATAGATAAAAAAGGGGTGGGAAAGATTTGCTCTCAGATCAAAAGTAGCCCCTGTCAGTACCTACGACGGGTAGTACAGATTTTATTGAGATAGAATAAAAGTCACGCTGCGGCTGCGCTAGACTGCTGTAGACTGCACAGATTACATTTCTGTTTTAGTGGAGTGTCTGCGCTCCGCGCCGAGAGCGTGCGAGAGCCTTTTGCTCGGGCACTTGCGAGCCAGTATAAACCGGTTTCGCCTCGTATGTGATAGGGCCCGCAAGTGCTCAAACGCACAGATGCTTTATACTTGTGTGAGTGGACTTATTTGAGCGCGGTTGTATGAAGCTTTGTCTCTGTTCTTACTCTGAGACGGAACGGCATATAAACTTTTTTTTAACTGCTTTATTTAAAACGAGGATTACTCATTTGTCAATGATTATTATCTAACAAAAACAATGGGTACAGTAAATGATTGTTTCCTTAAGAACAATGAAGTTATGCAGATTTGTACTTGACGCGTTGATGTCTTTTGGCTTGAATACTTTTCGTGCCACATAAGACGTCTATTTTGTATTAAGTAATTTTTAAAAACGATGCGCTTTGAAGGTAAATATTAGATAATACGCCCGGCACAACATCGATTGACATTTCGAGATTGCTTAAGAATCAATTGCGGAAATTAGAACCTGCGTACATTACCTATACTAATATTAAAAAAGTGCCGAGATATTTTTTACGTTTATACTGGCTTAATATATCTGGAACTGTTGTTAAAAGAAAACTTTTCATTGCGATTTATTGAAACGAAACAGAAATAATCACTGGAACAAAGATAAAACTCCTGGACAAAACATACAAGATATTTGCATCAATGTAAGGCGAGAGAATGTCTGACGATCGTCCTTTTACTGTAGGTAATGTGAATAAGTAAACAAGGACCTGGCATAAAACAGAAACGTATAGATTTATCCTAATGACTAAAGTCGTTACTTCGTCACTGCCTAGTAAATAAAGATACAAAGTTAAAGTCATATATTGGTCTGTGTCATTGGTTTGAATATTTTAAAACAAGATGACATACTTATAGCAACGTGACCTACTTTTTATTATACTTGTGTTTGAACTAGCATAACTTATTTCCATAACATATAAAATTATCATATTCTACCGAAATAGACGCCTTATAGACAGTATTTCAATGACCAAAACATCAATTAAATAAAATCAATTTATCTGTAAACAAAGAGGTAAATAGACGATTTTATAACGCTGTACTAATCGTAAATGTTTTCTTGACTCACGATTAATTTGAATAGATGCATGGTTATTGTTATAGATTTATTCCAATTTACTGGCGGCGTCAGTAAATTTGCCAAGATGCACAGAACACAATGATAGGACACAGCGGGGCTCGACTCCCGGAGTGTTTAGTTTGACAACATCCGCCAATCAGTTTTTAGGTATAGTAAGTAATGTAAAGGATTATAATATTTCCAGATCGGATCGCACGAGTGGCACATTCCGCGGCCCTCGCTGTCAGGCAGCAGTGGCGGCGGGAGCACCGGCGACGCGCGCTCTCGTGGCGGATCCGCCTCCAGCCAAGGCTCGTCGAGCAACCACAGTACCCATGTAAGACGACCTTCTAACCGTACCCGTGCGTCGTACGCACGGTTTCCGCTTCAATTATAAAGTCAACAACCACGTCTATCGATGATCCACTTGATATTTATGCACCTGTTTTTTGTACCCAATGACATTCGGTATACCTAACAAAAATTCACAATACCAACGTAACAACAAATGACTAACACCTTATTATACACGATTCATTGATGTTTTTATTATAACAATTAGATTAGGTGAGGTAATTTGATTAATCGCCGGGTTAACAAACTGGTTGATATTGCCGTGTCCGGTACAGGATCCACTCCACGTTGGTATACAACATTCCAAAGGTTGCTTAACTTCAACACAGAACTGTTGCGAGACTGACGCACGAAATCTCTACTAGTGTACGATAGCAAGTATTGAATATTCATTTAATTGGATTTCCTAAGCAAATAGTCTCTATTGCTATGAAGTTAATAAATTCTCTCCAACGACAGTTCTCAGAAGTGTTTTGATGGGTTTTTGACAAAATTAGCATACATTTTAATGAGAATTGATCTATTCATTGAACTGATGAATATATATCTATATATATTTCTTACTAATGTCTGCCCGAGGCATAGTTCGGTGCATCTAACTTCAATAAAATATTACTTTTGATATCATTATTATAAGGATTTTTAATGTCATAAAATTAATGCCTCTAAGTAAATTGTTTTGTTATTGAAAAAAGAACTTGCCTGAGATTAAGGTTAAAATTTTTGATTATAGAATACTTTATATTTATTTCTTTAGGTTTTTCTGACGAAGTTTAGTGTCCTCAATAAAAGCCAATCTCACTTCTAGCCACTGATGAGCGCAGACTTCTTGTTATTCACATCAATTGTCACTCTGTAACTCTCATCGTTCCATTTTATTTCAAATGTCTACCATGGACCAATTTTGCTACGAACTGGGCAAGCGCAAGCGCCAAGAGAGCTAGAGGCCGTCCTAAGGACCGTAGGGTAGCCGAAATAAAAAAAAACAATTATATTACGTCTTTACTTGAACGAATTTCAATAGTGTAAAAAACATTTTCTCATATTTTAAGGGCAGTTGAACAGCATTCTATCATCGCTTAACAGTTTTATAGCAGAATTGGCTAGGTTCTAGCCTATTAGATTATACCCTTGACCGCGAAAATTTTGTCGTATGAATGAGTTATCGCTGTACAACGACAAAAACTTTTTGTTACTCAAACCGGAAAGTTGATTAATTGACAAAGTAAATATTACTCAGCTGCATTTCCTGTTAAAACTTTATTTATGTGCATAATTAAGAATACGTATTTACATTTTATATAAATTATATTTGAGTTTTTAGGTTAGCTAGAAGGCTGAATCACAGATTTTAGTGGCCTTTAGCTTGGTGTTAGTCCAGCTAGCCTTGACTGATAACAAGTCACTCTCAGCCACAATGAAATGCCGCAACGGTGCCTCACGTTTCACGTTTGCCTTTTAACGTACGCATGTCAGTACTTTTGAACTTTTGTTTGCATCATCTGTTACATAAACTTTTTGTATTACCTCCATGGTACATACATGGCCTGCGTGAGCGACTTTTGCTTTAGAATTCCGTCTCATCCGTTTAGTTTCTCAGCATGGTATTAGGAGCCTTGTCCAGTATACAACAATACACGAGCTCGCTACTATGTGAGGCTAAGGATTAATTAAAAACATATTATATTCACGGTGCGCTTAAAAAAAACACAATCACCAAAACTATACACACACGATAAGAAGAAGTTCATCCTATCTGGGGCAATGCGAGTATCTGCGACCTTCTGCACACCGGGCAGTCGCTTTACCAACAAGCTACGGTCCCCTCTTGCCTGGACCCTAAATTTCTCAACTGTATGTTACGTCATTTTGTGACGTCACGTTCATCCATTCGTTCCAATCTTAAGTAGGATACAAACCAACATGGCGATGACCTCGCAGGAGGTGGTCGCAGGTTCAAATCTTGCCGGTTCCATATCTTTTTCAACTGTTTCTTACTATAATTTGCTAAGCATAGCTAAATGCTATAAAAAATAATTAATAAGAGATACGAGTATCGTTTCCATATATTATTATTACATCAATGGAATAAGCTTTTATCCTACGTCAATATCCTATATCACATGACAAAAGGGCCTTTAACTTAAGTGTATGAAAGCGACATTACCACATTGAGAAATGTTTTACTAACTTAAGTCACACCCAGAGCATTCAGTTTTGCAATGATGACAACTACGCTTCATCATCGTCTCGTTTTATACTTGTGAAGTGAATGCATTATTTTATGCAATATGCCATGAAATGTTTTTATTTTGTAACTTCCACAATGTAGTCTGAAATTTATGATTTTTGCTACTACCTTACACAAGAAAAATAATTTTATTATCATCACAGCTTGAGTATTAATTAAAGTAACTGAAATCGAGATCCAAAAGAAAAGCGTAATCAAGGATGACATAAGCCAGAGTAATCGCTTCCCACGCAACATTTTATAGAGCTCACCGTTGGTGGGTTCAAATCGATTAAACAATGAAATTACTTTTACTACTCACGCGTAGTTACACCACGTTAAATAATACGGAGACGCCTCAATAGAATAGTTCAAATTACTTAGTTGTGTCATAGTAGAGTCATGTGATAAAAATTTGCTTCCCATAAGGTTATTTTTAAAGAATATGTTATTTTGTAACTAGGTATTTTTTATTGCCAATACAAAGGGTTTTTCTTTACTAAAATGTCTTCTTTAGTAAGTCATAGTAAACCTTACTTGGGTAAAGAACCAGAAATACGATTAATAATTTTTAAAAGATGATAATTAACAATAATGTTGTTTTATTTCCAGAGTGTATCATCAGGCTCGTTGCTATTGAGCGCGGCTCACTTGGCGCGAATGCACGGCCGAAATCCGGAGCAAGACGACCTCGGTAGTTACCATACCAAGTTTGGCAGCTATGGGAACAAGTCAGGCCACGCAGTCGTTGCCATTCCTGAAGAAACACACGACGGCCTAGATAATGTGTGGAATGGCGTCAAGAGAGGTTCAGGGCCTGGCCAGGACACGCAGTCAGTAGCCAGTTCGACACACTTTACTGTTGTGAATGGCTACACGAAGCATCGAACGGGCAAGGAGTCCAAGTCATGTTGCTGCGATCACTCACACCAGATTACTGTTCTCGTTATATCAATGACGATTTTGTTCTCTGCGTGTATACTTGCAGCTATTTGCTTTGTTGAAAGTGAGTATAATTTTGAAGTTTAAACTCCGGACAGAAATTAGTTTGGCTATCCCAAACAAAAGCTAGAAATCTCGGAAATTGAAATTATCGTTTTAATTTATCACCTAGAGATTTGATTGCGTCATTAAGTAGCTACACAAATATATATAAATACAAATTTGCTACATCATCTCAAGTCAGGAAATATACTAGTGATTACAAACTTTTTACTACTAATAGTTACTAATATAAACATGTCAATCTTTTTTACAGTGCGAATGCGCAAGGAGACCGGCATCTATAAATATTCTTAGAAAAGTCAAGACACGCTGCGAATCCAACCCATCATTTTAATATTTTTAACTTAGTAACAAGTTATGTTTGCTCGATGCAATGTATAAAACGTAGCAAATTAATGTTATTTAAAATTGTTAGGGAATTTGTGGAACGTTCTGCATCAATAGTTAGAAAATTATAATAGTGCAATATCTTACATACCCAGTAATTTACTAACTTAGATCATTTAAGTAATATTTTATTTATTTTCAATAAGTTTTATGAGCTGTTCAGCTGTGATGTTCATTTTTTTATAATTTGAAGGCTAAATTGGTTTCCTCTTAAACATTATTATGTATTCAAATTAGTTTGATAAGTTTAGGTTAAATTTGTATAATAGATCGTTTAAATTATAATGTGATTAATTTAAAACCTAAGTATTATTTACTGTTATCAAGGTTAAAATATGAAAAAGATGCAAATTTTCGTATATCACATGAAAATCTGCATCTTTAGTACAGTTGCCATGCCAATACATACTTACATTTCTTTTGTTATGCATATTTTGTATAAACAAGATGGCATACTGTGGCGGTTAGTTAGAATTTAAAATTACTTATTTCATTCCATTGTTATCGAAGAACTGTGATAATAAACGAAAAAAACGACATAAATTATTTCCTTCCTTAAATAAAGGCTACTTACACGCTCCTTCTTACTTGCGCAAACAGCTTATGCAAATTTCAATTTGGGCAAACAGCTTGTATAAATTGCAATTTGCGCAACTCAGAAGAAGTGTGTAGCCGGATCATTGCATTTGCATCATGGCGTGGCGTTTGAATATCACCTGGTAAGTATTTAATTAATACACTGGAGACAATATAGTATGTATTTAGTTATATTCGCTGTAGAGACGCATATATTTCTAAATCTGATCTTCAAACCACTGCTTCCTATTTCAAACAGGCAATCCCAGAAAAATTCCCAGGCAAAATGTCTTATGAAGAAAGCCTAATTTACGAGTATTATGCCTTACTATATGAATGAGGTATGACAAAGTGCCCAACGCCCATAGTTACATGGATGTCAAGACAACAATTAATTGAGATTCAAATCAAGATTGTTTATTTATGTAGTTATAAAAAATCTACTCCGATACTCCGGAACGGTATTCCGAGGTCGCAGGTTTTAGTCCTGTCTGCCTCATATTTTTTCAAGTATTTCTTAGTACGTCGTATGTTTAGAATAGAACATTTAGTGGAAGGGTACGGCCTCTGATCTAAATTCACATGTTCTGGTAGAAACTCAGTTCACTATGGAAAAACAGTATTACTAACCTCAACTTCTTCTAATGTTTGAGTCCATCTGTAGTTTTCAAGATCGCATCCGTTACCAGAGTTGGGTTTCAGCTTGCCCTTCTCTTTAGGATCTTCTTCTTCTTCATCAACTTTGTCTGCATCAGGTTCTGATCTGGCGCCGTCACCGCTACCGACTTCTGTTTCTAGTTGAAAAAAAAACCGATTTTATTTGCAATATTTTCATATTTTAAGGTCTAAAAAATCTCTTTGTTGGACAAAGGTCCCCTAAAAAATTTCACTCCTCCCTATATTAGGCCTAGTCCTTCCAACCCTCTTGAAAGACGAGTAAATCTTGCATCAGCATCTGCAATCAATTAGCAATCATGATTACTGCTATTTTCTGCCTTTGTGCTGCACATTCACACTGATTGGAATGCCTTGGCTTAATTTGAGATTTTATATGTGTGTGATTTGACAAACAAGGGCAGGTAGAATGTCATATAGGTTTGACATTTTGTGTCAGTCACGTTAAAAACGAACGTAACCGAGCTGCACATGTTTCAAGACACATACAAGTACTATAGACCGACCGTTTAACGCGCGTATCGCCTGCGACGTAAGAAGTGAGCGGGGGTAGGTAACGGACTACTACGGCTACACACGGAGTCATTGATCCTAAGATTTATCTCGAGATAGACATTGTAGGCAAAGTAAAAAATATAATTGTAGTATCTGTATTTTTAAAGAAAAATTAACATTTTAAGAAAAAATTAACTTATTAAAGAAAAAATAACACTCAAAATTTTACAATTATTATTATTATTTCTTTTTATTTATTTCTTAACTTATTTTATATATTTTTAAATATGATTTATAAAAATACAAAAAAACATTTAAAATATAAAAAAACAGTGTCCCACCGACATCAGGTGCAGGGACCAAGCTGCCGATGGTTAGGGCTCCAGAGAGAGGAACCTCCTCAGGATGCGTGCCGTGGCCAAAAGTCGGTGTCCCTCTGTAAAACCGTCTACTTCATTTTTTTCTTTCGGATTTGTTTATTTTTTGTTGGTGATTTAAACTTTACTTGACTTTGTTCATCTCTCAGTTTATTTCCTTCTTTTACTATTTTACATTATGGTAGTCACCGAGAGTCCTGTAGCTTCAGCAACAAGTTTGTTTACGTTTACGTCTTGAAGATACTCAAGAAGAGATAGGAATACATATTATATGCTATTTGTTTAGCTTGCTTGTTGATTTTTTTTGTAAAACAGGAAGAGCGATTCATCTTGGGATTAATCTTGGCAAACCGTTTACCTTGTGCGTTAATGTCCAAGCGTCCGTAACAAAAATACCAACCGTGCGCTGCGAGCACTGCCAGCGCACTGCCACGTTTGACGTGAGCTCTTTGCACCGCGCACCCCTTTCACACACCCGGTAATATCTCGCCCCGCCCCCTTCTCACCGCGCGGGCGATACGCGAGTTAAACGGTCAGCCAATAGTTAATATATAAAGTAATGTCTGCCACAAGAACCCTGTCTAAACTTATGCTCAAAAACTTCAACTGAATCGCCAAAAATGCCTATTCAATATTTTCTTGAGAAACTAAGAATTATAACTAAAGGATATTCACTATTCTCAGAGTCAGGAAATATGACTACGATACTTAGTCAAGTAAAAAATAATCTGACGTTTATCTATCTCTATAACAGCAGTAGAAGACAAACAGACTATTTTTTTTTTCTGTATGTCTGCCTGTATTTTCGTATGCGCATCACAGAAAAACAACTGCATGTAATTACATGCAATTACATGCTACACAACACAACAAGGTCTAACTTAAAAACTGGTATATTATGTTTCATCTTTGTATTATAGCCCTATAAAGGTAAATTAAGGGGTGTAAGTTATATGGGAGCTTTGTCAATTATGAAGGAAATTGCACGACATTCTGCACATAGGTTATGCACACGAAACATGACATGAATTTAAAATTCATTATATGAATTGAAAAAAACTACTGGTTGGATTTTGATAATTATTTTTGTGTTGATAATATATGCTGTCTAACTCTCAATAAAGGTTTTTAAATATTTATTTATATTACGTTAAACACCACTGAAGGGGATAAGTAATATTTAACGCAGCTCAAAGTGCGGGTGAAGCTACTACTTTAATTTATTTTAAGTTGGGCATCCACAGTCAACTGCATCTTGACTGATGACACCTTGATGATAGGATAGTTATCCAGAAAATATTTTAAATGCATTTCAACAATAAAGAATTAGTAATAAGGGTCTGACTTCACAATAATCATCATACATACAAGCATTACTATTTTGAATCTATTAAGGTGACAAAGTTAAGGTTCAATATTTTGAGAATCTTTATTGCCTCAGTTGCAGCAAAGTACCGCACAACAGCAAAAAAACTGGGGTGCATGAAAGGAGCTTCCCCAGTGACGTACAAAACGATTCCCTACGTCCGGCGCACCCTAGACAATTCGCGAGTTCTCCAAAGCGAATTGGCTAATCCTTTCACCACAATGGCAAGTCAAAATAAAATTTGACTCAGCCATCGACATGACAAAGAAGAAAAAGCAAGAAACTTCCTCAACACTTACTAGCTTTTCCCTTTTCCAGATCAATATTTTCTTGTATTTCTTCAGCTTCCTGTTCAGTGACTTCAGTGACAGAGGCGGGTTGAAAGTCCTGGGCCATGCGCTCTTGTTCCTTTTTTTGTTGAATATCCTTCAATCGCTTCTCTGACTCTTCTTTTTCTTTCTTTTTCTTTTCTGCCTCATCTCGAGCCTTCTTTGAGTGAATGAAGAAGGTATCTTTCACTATCTGAAACATTTTGGATATATTGTTAGAATGTTATTGTGCATTGCTGTTTATTTAGTGCCAGCAGTATTTTCTTTTTTCAAATTGGCTTGAAAATATTATTGTTTCCAGCCTTATTGTTACTGGCTGTATTCTAATTTAAATCAAACTTTAATAGTTATTGTATATTTTGAAAGGTAATATAATAATATGGCAGTTATCAAATCGCTCAAATAAAAAAAACGTTTTTGTTTAGCAATCTGCTGGTTGAATAAATAGTTATTAATGGTACAAGTGAGGAAAGTTTGTTTAAGTGTGCCTCATTTCTCTATGCTGTATATAATTTAGACTACTTCGCAAGCTTATGCTTAAAATCTACAAAGATAACGAAAAATAAAATCCACACAAGTGCCGCCGTAAACTGGTTTTCACCTCTCCCAGAAAGAAAATATATAAATTATATTAGGAAACACACACCACTCACAAAATTCTACTGTGCCAGAGATTTCGTGATCACTAGAATCAATAACTAATTTATATTGGATAATATTTTTGTGTTCACCAAAAATCTAAAGGTACGTACACCTATGTACGCATTTCTAAAATATTATTCTTAAACCCGTTTCATTATTTTGCTATAATTAAACTACTCGGCCAACAAAATATGTTACACCAAACAAATTCCAAATTATCACCAAGATATAACACTTTTTTATTGTAGTGCGCTGCAAATATTCTATTGTAACAATAATTATTTTATGCTTCCACGAAAAATACTTCTCGTGCACCAAATATTCCTGATTGTTACACAAAATAAAAGCTATAGTTATAGCATATGTCAATTATGGGTAAAGTAGTAGGTTAGGTTAGGTTAGAACTGCGACCATAACACAGAATGCTAGAATCAATCTGTTTTTAAAATAGGTGTAGTACTATTTTTACTAATTTGCAACAGTTCTTAAATAGGTGCTCACTATGAAATATGTTAGTGAACATATTTTGGTGCACATTCAGTATATTTGGTGGAACAAAGGCCCAAATCCATTTATATTTGCTAATTAAAACTGTTGTAAACCTCTAACAAACAAAAAATGAAATAAATATTTCCCATCATAATTATCTATTTGTTTATTTGTGGCAGTACTTCTTTTCAATGTAAATTTCGTACAGAAATCATAATTAACTACATTAATTAATTAACAGTAATATGTTTGTTAATTTATTCCATTTTATTAATGTTAAATATGTTGAATAAAACCTCATTTGATTGGAATTATTTATGCTTTCGTTTTTTTTAGACAAAGTTTATATAGAGTTTGTTTATATAGGACACAAGATTAGTTTGTTACATAATTTGCCAAATTGAATTGGCTAAAACTTAGTATCTTTTTATAGTAGAAGTCAATCCCCTAATTACATGGGACCTTAACATACCTAGCTGGTGAAGTGTGTGTGGCATGGTGCATGATGTTATGTTTATGTCATAAATTGTTTTCCTGAGTAACTTGATTCTTTGCCAATAATAAAACGGGCCTTGGTTCAAACAATCAAAAATATTTAAATGTTTTAAATAGAATAACAGTATTTTAATACCATTTAAGAATTACAATAAAACTGGCAATTTTTTAGCTATGGGCACACAGGTCTCAATATTATTTTTTACAGCATAAAAATTCTTACCTTCAGTATTATACTGAAGGTAAGAATTTTTGATTTTGCCATATCTAAAAGAAGTTTTTAAGTTTTGGTATAATTTGTCTGATTTTAAGTACCTTAATAAATATAACATCAAAAACTTTTTTTATTGCAAAAATCAAACATACAAAATACTTAAAGCATAGGACAAGGATAAAATTTTAGAGATTAAATTTTTTCTTCCATAGTAAATGTTCCTTATCATGAAAATACTGAGAATAATATCCTCATTTTAAAAGCTTTTATGTGAGTAAAAACGAGTTTTACTCACTGATATTGGGCATGCAAACCACCTTTTTTGTGCTGGAGAGGTTAAAAATATGCTTTTTAACTGTATATCTGTACACCAGGTACATATTGACAACTAATAATAAATAATAAATATTTCACAACTCACACACATCGCCATCTAGTCCCGAACTAAGCAGAGCTTGTAATATGGGTACTAGAATAACTGATACTAATACATATATACTTTTTTTTTGTAAATACATACATATTATACATAGAAACACCCAGACTAAGACAAACCCCCATGTTCATGCACACAAAGATTTGTCTTAAGTGGGAATCGAATGAAGACTATGTAGAAATAAATTTATCCCTAATTATAATCAAAGTCAAGTACTTACTTTCTCCCATTCTCCATCGCTGCCACCAGTGAAAAAGTCGGTTTTTCTTGACAGAAAACTAACTATTGTATTCAACAGCTGAAAAACATAAAAATGACATTGAAGTTGTATTTTGCTAAAGGATTACGCAGAGGCCTATTTCTCAGAGCATAATACCAGTCTTATATGTATAGTCAACTGTTTTCAATGAAAAAGTAAATATTTTCTACCTTGCATGAAATATTCATAAGTTCATCATGTCATCAGTGATCGTTTTAACAATCTAGATACATATCTAAATAGCTTTGAGGAATATTGTTGATAGGAGATAGCGGTAACCTAGCAAACAAGGCTGTTGAGGCACATGTGATCAATATTCTCCAGAACTTCATAGAACAATCGATAATCGATTTTCTTTCGAAGTGTTTATTTGATGGAATACAAATTTATATACATATACTACGGTAATATAGTATAAGCAATGTAAATAGAATCCAAATTAACTGTTTAAAAACAATTTTACTGGTAAACTTACATCTTTGACACCACCTTCATGTTGTTGAGCCATTGCAAGCAACATTGTATCGAATCTTTCAGGATCGTTGGCCATTTTCGCGATCGCCAACTTCTATATTCAACAGCAAACAAAGGATATTGAAACGAAACTAGTAATAACAAAGATAATGTTGTTTTATTGTCTTCACGCACCGCGTCGAGGATCCAACAATTTGAAGAATTTTGACATGTAGTTGAAATTGAAATTGAAGGATCATTGCATTAGTGATGTACGTACACTACGTACTACCATAAATAAATTATCGCTCGTTCCATTCGCTAACTACGATTGTATTGATTTAACATTTTTAGGTTTTTTTTTTCAATACAATACGCATTTAAATAATATTTTTAATCGATAGAGACTCATTCTGTACCCGGTTTTTGGAAATGCATTTTCTAAAATAATAACAAAATGCGTATACATGTCATGTCTTCCAAAAGACCGGGACCAAACTGGGACTTCAGTGACGCGAGTTATGGATCGAACAAAGCGTCAAAAATATAATATAATATAATACATAAAAATCGGGAATGTCCACAAACTTGGTATATAGTAGCAGTCCAAAGGTAAGTCAATAAATGCGTATGCGATACGCACAAGTAGGGAATGTTGTCTTTACAGGGCGAGACTAGGGCCAGTTGCCAGAATCAGTGATAATTGATATGATCTAAGTATAAGAAATGTAGATTATCTGTTTATTTATAAACACAGTAAAAATGAATGGAATTAAAGATCTCCAAGTCGCTCTACTTTAATTGTTGAAAACACTCGTTTGCCACTAACTTTTAAAATAGCATGGTAAAATCTAATTCCACGCGGATGAAGTTGCGGGCAACAGCAAGTATTAAATATTTTATACTAGCTGTTGCTATTGCTAAGCTATTATGTTTATATAATATTATTCGATTGACGTGTTCAAGCGCCCCATTAAAATATTTCATTTTCCTTTATTGGTTAAAAAAAAACTTATTTTACCCTTAAAACTTAGAACTAATGTGGGTAAATTCTGTACGAAAAACGTTAAGAACCACTTGTGGCACAGCTTTGCGTCAGAATCACCGTGATGAGTATACTTGTCTTATTTGACTATGATAACATTGATAACTAACTAGAGTGCCCGTCACCACCATTGTGCCAAATTGACGCTGCATTGACAGTTGACCAATATATATAAACATTATTTATAGAAAGGATTGGTCACCAAGAACATTATAATTACAAGCGGCTATAGCCATTGCTTACAATTTTATTATTGATAAATCGAGTGTCTACGATACTAAAGTGGAGTCATTTTAATCATTTATGCAAAGCAAAGTGCTATGTACATCAGGAGTAGTCTAATTTTCTAAATAAATAATTGTATTAAAAAAACGAATGCTGTTTTCTTGAGTTTTATTCACGGAATAGGAATACCAAAGGAAATGTGAAGTAGGCGTGGTTCGCGTGCCACAATTAAGCGTAGCTACGCTTAATCAATACATGTCTATGACCAGTCGTGTTCTGACAGCGCGTCAAGTTGCTAATCTTGCGTATTTATTTTATATTTCTTTAACCATGCCGTATTGTGCTATTCTGGAGTGTAAAAATGATAGTAGGAGAAAAAATCTCATGAATGGAGGTGTTTCATACCATCAGTAAGTATGATTTCTTATAAAAATCATGTTTCGTTAACTTACTAAAAACATCTGGAACATTCTACAGAATATTCTACGCATGATATAATTAGATAGGTCTCCTCACCACGATGACAGTTCAGTATGTTGTGCCAGGAATGTATGAGTGTTGTCAAATTTTCATAGAACCTGGCACAAATATGGTGGCATATGTCAGTTTTGAGCATATCTGAGTTTTTTGTACCATGATTCTACGCTACTCGTTTAGTGATGTGTGAGTTCGTATAATACTGAGTTTATCGATAGACTTAAAAAAGAAAAGTAATCACAATATAATATTACAAATTCGATAGTTATTCTGTCTTTTAATGTAAAAAGGTAACCTTTTTACATTCAATCTGATCTGATCTGACATAGAGTTAGCTGGGTTCGGTTATCGGGGGTTAAAAAATAAAGTATTCTTATTTTATCCAGATTATTTAAAATGAGCTACACAACATGTTAAGTATTGTTACAAAAAGATTCAGTTAAAAAACGCGAGCGGTCGCTACTGGTACCATTGTGCGAGTGTCGAGTCTATTAATAAAAAATATTAAGAAACTTTATTATACTAAATGCAACATTTCCACATATAAAACTCGTTAGCTCAAATAAGAAATCATGTATCTATCGATATCGATAATGTAATTATAAAATTCAATATTGCGCATCACTGGGTGAATAGCGCTAAAAATCAATCTCTGAAACAAAATCTCATCCTTATGTCGTACGTGTTTAAGGTTAAAATTGCGTCCATCTAAAATACTGCCATCTCTACTCAAGTAGCGGAATTATCTCGTCAGTCAAATGTAATACATTACTAAGATAACAAAACGTCGTAAGTACTTTTTGCAGTTTATCAAAATAAAGCTTATCAATAGAAGTGAAGGTATATTTTCAAATTTATAGCATGTGCTTTATGCTTATTTTTACTAAAATAAAAAACGACCAATCAAATTAATTCTTTGTGTGTAGTGCGAAGTATGATTATTGGTTTATTTGTGTGAGTTTGGCGACAGCAGTTTCCATACTAATTGTGTCTTATAGCATTTCCTTTGGTATTCCTATTCCGTGGTTTTATTCCTCTATCGTAAGGTACATTTATTTTCTTTGCATAAATGTACCTTACGATATCTATTAAAATGACTCCACTTTAGTCGAGTAAATAGTCGAATAAGCTACCCACCTAATCGATTTTCAATAGACAATAATTGTCTCTGCTTTTACTTTTTTGTAATGTTGCCAGCTGTGAGATCTTCCCTAGCACGCTGGTAGAAAGTTCAGATTATAGGTAAAATCAGAGATCATGGCGGATTTGAAGAATTTCCGTCGGTGAAGGAGCTTTGTTAGCTTAGCTAATTTAAAAAAAAAATGTTTAAAAAGTGGGCACCTTCAGCGCCCCGGTATCAACTTTAGCGTTACATGACTATTGTTGACAAAGGCGCTCCAGGTTCATTTAATAAATCTATTTATATTATAAAGCTGAAGAGTTTGTTTGAATGCGCAAACCTTAGGCATAATTAAAAGCTTTAAGATAAATCCCATCACGATACTACTAATAAGAGTGGCGCAGCAACAACTTGCATAAGAAAATGTTTTAAAAAAGTCGCCGCCTCGGGCGTTTTTTGATTTTTGAGAGCACCGGCTCTCAGGTGTCAATCCAGGAAATAGAAATAGAAATATTCTTTATTTGTAAATGTAGGTATTATTGTACAAAAGGTCTTATAATAAATGAGGTTCGCTATCGCTTCATTGCATCGACATCGCGAACCCACCCGCGACACTCGCTGTATTTAAATAATCTAGCAATATAACTTTACGTATTTACAGTCCACTCTTTCATTTATTCTCCAACAAAGACTTCGAAACTTACGTTTTACCAAAAAGGTATAAAAATAAACAATATCTTTTAACTAATAGATATAAAAACATTAAAGTTCGTACCTTATACTTAAGTTATACTTAATACTTATACTTATACTTACTTACAGGTATATTGAACACTGGTTTCAAAAAGTCTTAGATTAATACTGGCTCTTAATATTACATGTAATAAGAGTCGGAGATATTTACATTTGTAAATGCAAACACAACAGAGAATTGTTAAATTAATCAGCGTGCTTGCCCCCTCCTGGACTGAAAGCTGTGGACACCCATGGCTAATGATTTACCCCAACCATTGAGTATGTTACGGTCAATGTGATAAATTGAAAATTATGAATTATTACCGATGATTATTAATTATTACCAAATTAACCTTACTACCGATAAATGTTGTGAACACGTTTACCAAATCATGTGGTAATTATTAATAATCACCGAGAAAAATTGTAGCGAGTGGGCTTGGGCACCTTATGGTAAGAGGAAACTACATACATTATAGCCTATGAACATCAACTCAGGCACTTGATCTTAGAAGTATGATAATAATAAGCCTTCAGAGCCAGAGTCAGTAATTAAGTGACAGAGCTTTTACGAACGAGCTCAAATAAGGAACCTCCAGCGTCAATCAGCGTAATTTTTTTCGAAAAGGAACAGGTATGTTATCGGAATTGTTATTAAGCGAAATGAAAAATCTGTTCTTATTTGATTTGCATAGTAGTAGTAGTTCATAGTTGGTCACTGCACAAATTACTTAACAAAGTTAGGCAAATAGTTTCGTACACACAGCTAAACATAAAGCTTTATACATATTTCCAGTATAATATGATCTCGCTTTGTATATTAGTAATTTATGCAACAAGAGCAAAGTTCGTATGTTCTTTGAGGGCTAATTTTGAGTTCCGAATAAGTGAAAGATTTTGTAGTAGTAGTAGTATTCTTATTTAGAATCTTGAACGTAGTGAGGCATTCATGAGCACGAAATCTAAATAAATTTGATTTCGTGTCGCACATACATTTTTCAACTCAATAGTGATCAGTGAGAAAAATTTAGTCTTGCTCAATGTATTCACACAATAAAAACACCTTTTCGAGCTGTTGAGGGGAAAATATATTTCTGCTTTATATTGACTGCACGTCTATTGCGAGACCAGCTTATACTGGAAATGTAAAATGTATATCTTAATGTGTAGCCGTGTGTATGTACATACTACTCTTTTTTAGTGTCATGTCATATTGGTGGTAAATGTGGTAACTGTAGGTTTGGGCTTGGCAATACTGTTTTGTGCAAGAAAGTGAAAGAAAAAGACAGTGTCAAGCTAATGGAGGTCATACATTGCATTTTTGTGCATTTTTTTAATGTGTCTGCCTAAACTTAAATATAACTGAAACTAATGTTTTCTAATACTGTAATGAGCTACTTCCTCCAGGTTTGAGAAAGTTATATATAAACAAAACATTTCAACGGTTTCATTTACGCTGTCAATTGTCAAAATTAGAAGTCAGCAATAATTTTGTTTTGCAGAAAATTCAACAGAAACCGTAGGGATGGCGGATCAATTCTGTTTACGTTGGAACAACTTCCAGTCAAACATCGTGAGTGCTTTGGATTCGTTGAAATGTTCGGAAGATTTGGTCGATGTGACGCTCACCTGCGAAGGTAGAAATATCAAGGCCCACAAAGTCATACTGTCCGCGTGCAGCCCGTACTTCAGGAATGTGTTCAAGGTGAATGACTTAGGACATTAATAACCTTCATATTTATACCAATGAACATACTATATGTAGTACTTATAGTGGCTTACACTTACTGCTTGACCCTATTAACAAAACTGTTTCAAAACTCACATACTATGGTACAACTGAAGTGTATTACATCTTTTACACTTTCTACCCTTTAATTTTTTTTATTGCATTGAATCAGTCAGTATAATTTGTAAACAAAAGTGTAAAGGTTATGTAAACAATGTGTTAAGATGTAAAATTTCTCCATATTTTGGTAAATTTATAGAGATATATCCTCATGTTGTGTGTTCACTTAAAGATTTTACTAGTACTACAATTTCTTGAGTTAAATTTGACTGTTTATCATCATTTGATTTACATCTTGCCTAATATAACATCATGACAGACTGTATCTGTACTCTACCAATCTGTTTATTTCCAGGAGAATCCTTGCCAGCACCCAGTTATAATACTAAAGGATGTGTCAGCAGACGACATAGTCAGTCTGTTATCATACATGTACCAGGGGGAGGTTTTCATTGAAGAGAGCAAGCTATCTTCATTCTTACATACTGCAGCGCTTCTACAAGTGAAAGGACTCACTGGTGTTACACAACAGGTGGTGAATATTAAACAATTTTTTTTCTCAATCTTATAGTTACTTATTTAATTTTATTAAACAAATAGAAATTGCTGAGGTAATAATTGATAGAACCAGAATGCCTCAATTTAAATTAAATGTTAGTTCAATATGTATAAAACACCCTCAATTAACCAATAAAACTATGAAATTATGTGAATTAATGATTTACTTAAGAATATAGCAAGTAATTATTTACCTTACATTCTAACAAATCAGTAGTCAGTACATCTATACTTATAATAAGTTTGTTGAGGGTCCAATTCTATACATAGGAGGTATTTTGAAAACCTCAAAATACCTCAAAACAAGGCAGTTTGTTCATTATATTGAAATCGATGCGGACAAAGTCGTGGGTTACAGCTAGTATTAAATTAAATTTTGGGAATTCAGTCTTATAGATTAATGTAAACTTTTTGAACCTAGATCAAGAGAGAATATTTATAAACTTGTAGGCATAGGTTTCTTCACACACCTCATGCAGCTTATTCAGATGATTGTTAATTGTTACCATACCTTACTTTACAGAAGGAAAATTTCACATCACCAAATACATCAAACAAACTATACACACAACTGACCATATCATCAAAGCCCCTCGTAGGAGGACCCCAAAAAGAATCAAAGCTACCTGCTTTGAAGAAACGAAGATGTAGTACTTCTGACAAACCCAATGATGTCACTATTGGGGAGAGTCACAAAAAGAGTAAAGTTATAGATGCATGTGATATTTATAATAGAAATAATTTTCCTCAAGCTACTAAGCTTGACAATCCAGTCTTCTTACCCGAAAACAATATAGACAAGAAGAGTGCTGGCAAGAGTGAACCAGCAGTAATAACTGCTAATGGCAAGAGCTCGGCTCCAACACAGCAGGTAATTGAATCTCTTATTTTTAATGTGAAAGATCATAACATATATTATTTTATGTTCATTATGTCAAAAATATTATTGTATGGTTCTTGATTCATCTTATCATAATATTATAACATTCTTTTGTGTAAAAGCTGACATATTTTCTCATAAATAATATGATCTTTTTAATATGCACAAAGAATACTAATGATGTGATTTAATTTCAGATGAATGCTCAAGGAGACATTCCCATAATAGTTAAAACAGAACGCCTAGATGAGAGCAACTCACCAGCTTTATCACTCACTGCCAACTCGGAAAATGATGACAGTCTTCCTGATTATGAGAATAGCATGCTTGCCAGGTCCCTTTTATCAGGTATGGTACCTAACTTTAAAGTAATTTCAAACTGTATTTGTTGTTAGAACAGCAGTATCAACTGCTGTTCCTAAAGGTGCTATATTATATTTTGTTGCACTTACTGATGTCTGCCATCTGCTGTTATAACAGCACAGACACCAGTACACTGTAACATAGTCTTCTATTGACTCTTTGGGTAGACAGAATAAATCAAAAGATAGAAAGTTGACAAAGGTATTATTATTAGCTATTTTCAATATTAATATAGTTCAGTTAAATGATAGACTCAAGGTGTAGGTAGGTAGGTGGTACACGAGTTTGGTGAAGTCCTGGCGTAGCGAAGTTGGTAGGACACTTAACTGGCTGGCGACCGCAGAAAAGAGAGTGTGATATATTGGCTGTGGTCAAATTGGCCTTAAAACCAATATTATAATAAAATTAACTATTTATTTTATGTTATTCAAATAAACATACTAATTTTGTATTTTCAGGGATCAACCCCTCTAAATCGGAAATAAGTGCCAATAATGCAACTTCAAAGAAAGTGTCAAATGTCATGATGGATGTACACTGCACAACAAGGTCAAAGGATATTCTCCCAGACACAATTACATTTACGAATGCTCCGTCTAGAAGTCCAATTAAAACTACAACTATAGAAGAGAATCTTGTCAAGCCAGAAAAGCTTTCACCTAAATCTGATATGGAATATGAACCTGAAGTGTTGCTCTCAGAACATCAAGATGGAACAGATTCAGACAGTACATATTCTCAGGAACAATCTCAAGCCTTATTGCTGCTAGCAGGAATGTCCTCTGCGCCAACCATGGCTGGTGGTGCCTCCACATCACAGGGTCTAGCACATCAGCAGTCTAACCATGCAGCTATCTGTGGTGACTGCCCGCACTGTGGCATGAAATATTCCAACCAGTCAGCTTTAAAATATCATGTTAGACTAATGCACTCTGACTTGACCAACAGATTATGTTGCTACCTGTGTCCAAGGTCATTCACTATGCGTGAGACATTCAAAGAGCATATGTGGACAAGTCATGGCCAGAGGAATTAATTTTCATTTATTATTCTATTAATATTGTGCCTTAGGTTATAATGATGTCAATTAAGATAGTGGATGGTGACATGGGAAGAGATAGTGCCTTTGTGAATCAAAAAACTTTGCTGAAATATTTTTAGGGCAAATTTTAGAAATGAAAGAGACTGATAGCTATTGCTTGGTGTTCAAAGAAATTAATTGGAATTTAGATGACTATACATATTAGAAACCTTTTTGTGCCTGTATTTTCTGTGTTCCATAAAACGATTGGAGTCTATGCAGCTGATACTAAATTGTTTTGATTAGATCAGTATTCCATGTGTGAATTAAAAGTACATTCAAGCATATTATATTTAGTGTGAATTTCATATTTTGGAAATTAACAATAACAGTGCTATGTGCATGTCCTTTTCTAAATGTTTGGAGAAGTTTTCAATATAAAGTTTTGAAACGCTAACAGAAGTACGCGCGGTCTATACGACTAATGGAAATGGTGCCTGAAGCTACAAATCGTGTGCGAGGTCCGAGGAAAAACTAAAATCGGTTTTTTTAGATAAATTTAAATTTGCACCGGATTGAATTAGGCTGTCCTTTTCCTTTGTAACGATTATGAAATATACGTCCTACTTCAATCCGGGGCAGCATATAAACCGCTGATTCCTTAGTGCTCTCACGCGGGCTATTGTGACGATGTGAATGAGATTCGCCGCAATGAGTGATATTATAGTTGTATTGTTTTGTTAATGTTTATTCAAAATATTATGTTATTTCAATGAGGAATTTGCTATAATTTCCACCACCAGTTGGCGCCACATTAACAACAGGGCTAGTTGGCCAATAATACGCGCTGAATGCTTGTGTGAGAAGCGCGTATGCGCACTGCATGCATACTTTTGCCTTATCTATTGTATGAAAATATAGGCGCTCTGACACTTGATAGGTTTTTGGATCTATCGTCTGAGGGCTGCCGCATAGTAGGCGTCATTTTGCAAAACCCTCAATTGTATTACTTTTGTATTACGTTTACATTTACCTTTGGGCTAGCAAATAAGTTAAAAGTCAATTGAAGGAGGGCTATCGTTTTTGTTTCACCAGGTGTACTGGCCCACTGTAGAGTAAGGTCTGTCGAAGTTTGTTGACAGACATTGATTTAGTCCAACCATTGAAGTGATACGTTTTTATAGAGGCACAGCTCTCTAGGGCGTTTTGAAGACAAACATTTTAAAACGAAATTTTCAAGAAGTATGGATTGTTCATTCCAATTTCAAGTGGGGACATATTGGCCTTGTGCACAATTGCTCTGTGGCTAGGAAAAAAAAATTGAGCATCTATAGACACTTATACAATACACTTATGAACTCAATGACCGCATAGCCAACCCGCAAATAATAACATTTGACATTTTAGAGACCTCACGCTACACAAACATCCCTAGTGGCGAATTCATACGCGATAGCCCTCATACAATCGAATAATTCTCATATCAGCCAATTTCATGTGTTCTAGTACATAAATAAATTAAATTAACAAAATTTTCCCTGCAAAAGAAGTTCCTTGTTGATTAACCATAAATATATAAATATAAAGACACATTTTTTTTAATGTAATGAAGAAATATACAGTATTTCAGTTTTTATGTTAGAGATATTGATATTGCGCTCGGAATATTTTACTATCTGAAGTGTACAATATGACGATAATTATGATATTACTTGTTTTAATGATCTAATTGGCAATGCAGATAAACAGTTTTTTAATCTTGTGGCTTAAACAAATGTTGAATATATTAATAGGTGCTTATAATTGATATTGACAAATTAGAACTAAAATTCACTGACTGTGAGAACATTTTAATATCCAGTCAGGAGATATGTAGTTATACAGAAAGAAAGATAAAGTTGTACGTAAATTATTCCTTTGCTTATACTTAATTGATATTTTATAATAGGAAAGTGCACAACTTACAGTGCAGTTATTTTCGAATAATAAATTTAAGTGATCAGTATTTTTGAATACTAGTTGAGCTTTCTTTACGGATTATTCCGTGTGGATTGTTTAATGATAAATAGATATCGTGACATCATTGAAAATATGATATTAATTTGAAATATTATTATAATTTTGGTCTGCTGTGCCAAAATGTTTTGATAAGTTATTAAATGAGTAGGATTTGTTAATGATTAAGTTACCTGTAATACTTTTGTTGATATCGATTCAATATAGTTATTGATGGTTGGTGTTAGTGTTAATTAAAATAAGTTGAAATAGTTACGACAAATGCTTATTTTTAACTTACTGTTTGTTATCTCAAATATTATATTGAAAGAATTGTTACTTGAATTACTCCAGTGTCGAATGCCATTAGTGAAAATTGTTAATTATTATTATAATTATAGGATTCTATAGATGTTAGATTTACCGAATCTGGTTAAATATAGTATATTTATAGTTAGCTATATTATAAAATAAAATATTTGCGTTAGTATAATATTGTTGAATATTTTATTCAGAATTTTACAAGATTTACATGATTTAAATTATGTTATAAATAAAATTATGCTTCATATATTTGTTATTTTTACTTACCTTTTTATGCTTAGATAATTATTATTATAATAAGCCAAAGAACTTAAACTGCAGTTAATCTTGCCTTAGACCCAATTTCCGAACCTAATAAATATATGTTTAACGCTGGTCGATCGTCTTGATCTGTTTGTCCTGTTGGCGAATTTGGGTTGAAGAAATTTAGTGAAATTAGAGCTTAGATTTAATAAATTAAATGCGAGCGTTAGGTATCTGTCGTCGCTCGTGTTCATCTCTTGTAAACATAAGACGTGTGCCGAATTTGATTTGATTTGACTAAAATTAATATTAGAAAAGAAAGAAAAAAAAATAATTAGCGAAAACCAAAAATATACATCAAATATAGTCTTAAAAACTGCTGAGTAATCTTATTTTTTCTAGAAGAGTTTACAGATATCTGGTCCTATTCGTCACAGGGCAAACATGGATATAAAATAAAAAATTTGTTATATTTTGTTCATATATTTTTGTTATTTGTAACAAAATCATCTAATCTATCAACAAATATCGCTTAGCAATAATTAGTTTAAGTTCATCACAATATGAGCTTTTGACACCTAAAATTTACTTGTCCTATTAAATTCAACTTATGAATGTACAAATTATATTAATTATAAATTGTCGGTCAACAATGTATTCATATTATGAAATGATTGAATACATAGTTTTTAAATAAATTAAAATGATGTCTCTCCGTAAAATTGTGGGATAGTGACTATCTGGAATTCTTAGCGGCGAACCGCAAAATACTCAAGGTATGCGTATTACATAGCGTAATATTTGGTCGAAAATGCTTAATGCAGGGGCAATTCAATTGGTCACCCATCCACGACAGACAGCGGTTAGCATTTCTTAACCCTTAATCAAATGGACATTTTTTTTCAATAAAATCGAAATTTTGTCACGGTTTTGTAAGAGGGTTTTATAGATTAAAAAAAAAACTCCTTATTTTTATAAAAAAGGGGGGGGGGGGGGGGGTTATAGAGATTGGTACTGTTTAGAGTTGCCAATAAAGCAATAATAAAAAAATATTACAGTAGTGTCAAGTGGGCAATTATTTCCCAATATTTGAATAAGGGCCTTCACGATCGATCGGTCCCCGCGGCGTCGACTTAGTCACGAGCAACTCTAAATAATAAAAACTAATATTTTTTATCCATGTTTCCCTGTGACGAACAGCAAAATATTTCTGTGAACTCCTCTACAAAAAATAAAATTGCTTCATAGTTTTGCAGCATGTATATTTTTGGTTTTCAATAAGTCACAATATGTTTTATCAAGTAAGAAAGAATTTGTAGCAAAGTTTGTAACAAAGTAAATTCCGGTTCGTCACTTATACAATCGATTCTAAAAAAGCTCGCACACTTCCTTCGCACGTATACCTTGCTTGGTTTATACGTGAACCTCGCTCTGCGAAGCCGTTCCCTTAGGAGTTGATCTGAGCGAGGCTAGATAAATAAAGCGAATTCTATAGATCAAAATAAAAACATCCCTCGCTACGCATCATCACACATCTCTGAAAGGATCACAGTTGGTTTTACGAACGCATCCATTAGCACCGTAGCATAGCACATTGATGGTAACGCAGTCAGTCTGAAAAAAAAATCAATTTGATGTGAAGCGCCATCTATTGACGAGAAGGGACACTACTATTTCATGCTGATTGAAGACACACGTTCTTTATTATTACCCGACAGCCTCAGAAGGAGGGTTATGTTTTTCGAGTGTATGTATGTATGTATGTTAATTTCTTTGGCACGCCCTACAGCCCAGACGGCTTGACAGATTTTGACAAATGAGATGTCGTTGAATTCATCAAAATAGTGGTAGTGACGGTAGTGACAGATGCTATTATAAACTTTCAAAATGGCACTCACAAATTAAGAAAAGGCGGGATTGGTCTTTTTTCTTACCCTAGTAATATCATATGAAATCATATCCAATGAAAGGTCATAAAATGACCATTTTAAAAATATATCCTATCATATCTATCTATATTACTGAATAAATACAAATTGTAAAGAAATAACTAAAAATAATGACATAAAATTATTATTATAAAATGTAATGATATAATTATGTCATTGTCATCATAATAATTAAAACTAATTAATCGTAGAGCATAAATGCAGCGTCTTAATAAATTTCCATTTCTCTGAAATCACGGTTTTTTTTTCCTACGCAAGATATGAGAAAATATTTAAATTATCTGCGACTTAATTTATTTAATTAACTAAGTATCGAAGTATATATTTACGAACTACTTTTTTTTTAAAGATAGGCTATGGCAGCACTTTCGCAGTGTGAACTGTGAAGCGCCTCAAGTTGAAATCTCAAGCTTATAGCCACAGAGGAGAGTTATATTTAAAAAAGCTTTAAGCGCAAGGATTTACTGATAATGTAAGGTTAACAGAGAAATCTTTACCGATTGTATATTATAACTTTTTAACTAGCGGCCTAATAAAGTAACTGTCGCTGGTTATGTTACGAGATGAGTTGCATTGTGTGTGGACCGTAAGTACCTACCTCATTAGATATTATGTAGGCAGGCCCATCGGTAATCATCGCAGAATGCTGAGTTCGGTCACAGTAATATCGTTGTGGTTCGGTTCCTGTTGACAAAGTGGTTTTCTATTACGAAAATAACTCGTTAACTAATTCTTAACTATACTTCATTCAAAATATAAGTCTAAGGGCAAATTTCAGAGGTTTCGGATAGCTCTTACCTGCTCCACAAAACATAACCTGACCGAATATAAAAGTGACACTAGTAACACTGGAATAAAGAACACAGTTGTCATTTTTATTTCTGTGTGTTATTGGTTTATCCTGCCAGTAAGGTATATCTAACACCTGTGAAATTAGGGCTAAAAATCATAATCTTTCCAAGTAAGTCTGATATTATAGTACCTACTATTTAGATGTGTACTGAATGGAAAATTATTCATGGTCAAACGAAGCGTTTATCAAGATTGTTTGTTTGTTTGTTTTCAATTGTTTTTCTTAGAAATACAATGAAAAGGCTTTCCATTGTAGGTCTAAAATAAATTAAATCCTTAGCTGTCGCTCAGACAAGCTAAAGTTCATCCTCATTAACAACATAATACTATATTATCTATTATACAGATACTAATACAGATTCCTCATATTAACTCATTATAAGTAATGTATGTATTTACCAATTAAACACAAAGATATTTGATGAATGAATATCTTGTAAGTAAGTAATGTAAGCACCATAGCACAATACAAATCCAAGAATAAAGTAGCCTTGGGTAGAGTCGTGATTATTGATCTTAGACGTTACTTATATGTGGTACCTACGTACCTATCACTGCTCACTTGTTGCTTTATATTTATCATCAACTGTATTATCCTATTAAGATTATAATAGATACCTTTATAATCTGCTATACTGGCTGTAAATGACATCGTATTAAAGCCGTTTCCTAGTGACCTTAGTACATAATTTTTGGTCCTTGAGTGCTGAAATGTTGGCCGGAAAATGTATGATATTTCCGAAGTTTTTTTTTCCGACTGATCATGGAGGGGTAACGTTACCCTAAACTATTTCAATATATCTCCAATTCTGGGATAGGGCGGTGATTTTACAAATTAAAAATGTTCGCACTTCAAAATCGTGTTCTTAATCAAAGATGTCATATAATCTGTAAAAACAATCCCCACAAAACGATATTCCGATGTGTGTATCGATAAAAATACTGAATCATTGGTACGGTAAGTGGCTTGGTCCTGATGTTATTATTACTCTCAGTATTAAGTATAATCAATGTATTAAACGTGATATGAAAAATACTCTAAATTGAGGTAACAATATTAATTTATATAGACAACCCTTACCTTTAGTTAAAGGCAAGCCATTTGATCTTCCAGTAATATACTAGGGTTGTCTAGAATTCTTGAGGGTGATAAGAAAACAATAAGTAATACGAACAAGCATATGCATTTACTTGTCTGCTACTAAAGCAATGTAATAAAGTAATTTAAACATTACTTAAACACAACTTAACCTCACATTTAAATGAATAGATTTTCAAAGCGTACCATAAGTCCTCGTAATTCACGCATGAAAGATGTTCGTATTACACGAGGAAGAGTTGAAGATTGTAGGGTAAGTAGCCGGCTAGGCGTCGGCGACGACGAGTGTTCGGTGCGCAGGGCGACGCGGCGACGGTGAATGAACCGACGGAGGCAAGTCAATGATGAATGCGAGGGCTCCGGCACAGATCCGGAGCTGATAAGTGGGCGTGTAGGTGCTCACTTCAGCTATGAATTAAACCGCAATTCCTCTCGACTGAATCACAAATAAGGCAATCACTGATACCATCCGAATGTCTACACGCCTACGCGCCTGTCTGAAAAGTTTCGGCTCGTAATATTTTTTTCCCGTACCGGCAAATAAGAACCGTGAAATGTCAAACTGTGATTGGCTGTTTTATGGGTTTGATCTTTAGGATGTATCTTGTAATAAAGCAAGTTTGATAAAAAAAAATACTTTAGTCGCTGTTGCTATGTGAAATATTAGTGTAGGATTGCCTATAACTTTTAATATGTAGCCACAATTTTACAGGTGTTAGATAAACTTTATTGGCAGGATAAGCATATAACACACATACATGAATGTGACAGCTGTATTCTTTTTTCAAGTGCTACTAATGTCACATATAAAATCGGTCAGGTTGTACTTTATGGGTCTGATAAGAACTATACCAGCACCTCAGAATCTAAATGCCCTAAAGTAAGTTGACTTATATCCCATGAATCAAAACTATACGTTAGCCAGAGGTGTAATTAAAATGATTTATTGAAAAAAATCTCACTTCACAGATGATGGCAATATTATTTTCATTTTGGCTAGCCACGTACAATCACTGAAACCGCGCAAGTTTCAGATCGATGGCATGCGTAGTTACGGAGAAAGCCGACTGTATTTACGGACAGACAGACTGAAGTCTCCCCTAAGTTCCTGTTGTAGCTAAAGTACGGATCTCTAGAACTGACACTGCATCTCTTAAAGCTATTCAATTGCTTTTTTCATAAAATTCTTATATTAAGATCGCCAAGGTTTATGCAACCTTTCAGAATGTGTAATGTTTAAACTAAATAAAAACTATTTGAACGACAAGTTAATTGATAAAATTATACTGATGAATGATATTGCTTGTATCCAATGTTGATAATTCAATGTAATAGTTCAACTTACCATCTGTTTCCAGTGTGAGTGTATGTATTGATCTGCTAAAGTACTATGTTACCGACCTCGCAGATTTCAACGACTATGGTGATAAAGTGACTATTATCATGAAACTAAAGCGATGTTATGTTTTACTCCACATGGCTTGAATTCTTTAGCATATTTAAAAAGTTCGTTACGTTTAAAACGCAGTGCGCATTGCATGTTTCAACATATAAATTTTAACTTATTCTTACTACTAGGGAATACTAGGAATTGAACATAGATTATTATTTACCTATAGCTTGAATAACTGTTGACTTAATTAATAAAATAAAAAACTCAATTTATTAAAAAAATATGTTTTATGGAATTTCTTACTGCAAAAAAGTTTTAAATATGTAGATACTTTGATGTTTCGGGCATGTTTTTCTAATAAAAACTACCTATAACTAACTTCTTTAAACACTACTTAAAAGCGAAATCAATCCATCATTTGTATAATAATTTGAACACAATAGGCAACAAGCGGCGACATTGCTCGTATCGTATTGAGTTATGTACGGAGTGTAGGTAGACGGTGGGTAGGTGTAAGGGCGTTCGAGGAAGCCCCTTAATGCGGAGACAGCTCCACTGGGACGCTATTGATCGTCATCCGCCGTCAGTGGCCGAGGCGCCCTATTGATTCGCCGCAATCTGCATGATAACCCGCGCCAGGCTTCTCTACACAACATACATTAGAACACACTTACTGAGACACATTCATATCGCACGCACTTGTAAGTGATACCTTATCTATTAACGAAGCACTTGTACTGTCGTCAAAACTTTTGTGCTCTTTATACTTAAAGGCAATAGGGATGTTTTCGTTGAGCATTGGGGTGAATCGCTCATTGTTATATTAAAGATCGGTTGCTTTATTACCGGGCAAGGTCAGCTGCTTTTGTATATTTAGGAATTCTTTATTAAGGCACAATGTAATAAACGTGTTCAAGTGTTCATTCTCGGCACTTTTATTTATTGCGAATGAAACAAAAGAACATGAAGGTAATTTCATAGATTAGATAGTTTCTCTTTACAATCACCGATACTTATGGAATATGTAGGATTTCTTTCCAATAAACGTGTCTAATTAGTTGGTTGATTGGTAGTTCTAATAATTTATAAAATATGTACAGCTTTTCACGAGTTAGCAATTTAATTGCCTATAAACATTGGACAATAATGTAAAATAAAGTAATTTAGATACAAATTATTTTAATACCAATGAATACAATAAATAATTAATTTATATAAATCATAAAGTCCATCATATATTACTGCTACAAAAGTTATCTTTGTAATACATAACTCAAGTAAACTTTAAACTGTCACATATTATTATAATAAAATCGTAATTAATCTCAGAATAAAGTGTTTGAAATTCGGCGCGAAGAGGTTTCATTTAAGAGGGAACAATCGACTTCGTATTTCCTGTACTTCCGTAATCGGGTTGTAACTTTAAGATAATGTGAAAATAGAATTAATCATTAATTGATTTCAATACAAACTGAAAAATATAAATAAAAATATGACAAAATGGGCACAAACAAACATGCATTTTACATAACATAAAATCACGCCTATATTACTTAGAAGGGTATGGCAGAGATGTACAACACTCACATTTCACCCGTAATGTTCAGGTCCCATTAGATACGGGGTGAGCCTATCGCCACCCACCGGGCACAATTCCAAATTCGTGCTGCTATTATGAATTAAACCCGAGACCTCGCGGTGAGAGGCGCGTACGCTAACCACTGGACCATCGAAACAGTTTAGTGTTTTAGATATGCTATGTTTATAGATAGAGACTTAATAATAATAAAACTACAACCCAATTACGGAAGAACTGACAATACGATATTGATTGTTCCCTGTTAAGTTAGGGATTTATTAAAATGAATTTGAAATGTTGGCGCCGCGCCGCGCGGGTCTGCCGTCAACCTGTGCCGTACCGTCGTTGCGGGCACCCACAACAGGCGGTTCGAGGCTCATACTATATTAATCATCAAGACCGCCTGCCAGATTGGTGATTGTGGTGACGCCGTGAGAATATGAGGAAAGTTAAGTCACATTAGAATAACCAACTCGAGTTGAATCACTTAAATCTAAACGTTTAAGCCAATAATATTAATTCTATCGTTTAATGGGTATCCTTGACTTTTGTTTATAATTTATTTAAAATTCGTTAAAATAAAACTTAATAAAAGGTAAACGGACCAAAAATAAATTAAATGATAAAAAGGTCTTTTTAGTAATAAATTCAGCAAAAAAATAATTGCAATTAATTATAACATCGAAAAGCTTTCATATGATAAAGCTTACAGTGCTAGTTGATGTTCATGGGCTGTTGCAATACTGACAATTCATTAACCATGAGACTTGCTTGTTATATTATACGTTTAGAAAAGAAGAAACAATTAAATTCATCGCTATCTTCCAAGCCATTGCTCCATTACATAGAGGTTAGCATGTAAGTCTAACACATTAGCTGTATATTATATATATATATATATATATATATATATATATATATATATATATATATAGTTATACCAACCCGTCAATTGTTGATCATGCGTGCTGTAGGGCGAGCACTTTGTTGATCCGAGTGGTTTTTGTTGATCCAATATAATCTTTTCCATACAAATGTGGATCCGGCCGGATCAACGTTTTACTCCGTTGAAGTTTAGGGAACGCAACCGAAATGTTGATCCGATATACAAATCCACTCCGATAGTTGTTGATCCGTTTCAAATGGACCAATCAGAAGGCAGTAGTCTTCTGATTGGTCCTCCTACTGGACTTACCTAATGTATATGGATGGTTTAATTCTTATAATTTATTGCAAGACCACCTAATCATTAACTTTTATTTATTTATTTCGTTTTTATGTTTATGGGTATGATACAATTATGTATGGTAAGGATTTGTAAAATTTGTTGATGGCACAAGCTTGTCGCTTACCCGATGTTAAGCTTCGTGCCCAGCTGCATGCATGCCAACAGCTCAATATCATACAGAGTATGTGACATTGCATCGCACTCAGTACCTGAGATATAAGATCTAGAATATCGAAACCCCGAAATACCGTAGCGTTGATGAGCTACTACATGGCCATTAAATAACCGACTCCTACTATTCTCTCCGCAAGAGTCCTACTATTACCAGATATAGTCGTTTATGAGGACAATTTCTAATTGTTATTATAATGTTTAAGTAGTAGTAATAAGTCCATATTGGCTCACCTAAAGTACTTTACCCGAAATTGTTCTTCCTGACGATTTGTAATCCTAATGATCACTATTACTAAAAAAAATTTATCCTAAAGTTTTTATTCATACCATTTGTAGTGCTATCGGCGTTGTTCATAACACTCATGTTTCCGAAAATTGTTATTACTAATATCATTAATGTAAATATATTTTCACCACACCAGCACGAAAAAGATCGTTTGCTTGCCAGAATTCAGTGAGTAAAACCCGTTTTTACTCACTAGTGAGGCAAAGTGATTCAAATTTTAAACACAAAATCCTTCCAATGAATAGGTGCTAAAAAAAAACAAAGCACCCACCATGTAGGTTAGTAATAAACATTGACATCAATTTTATTAAATAACTACATACGATACGTTTGTTTCATTATTTTAAATTATATGAATACGCGCTTATTTAGTATTTTAATGATTTTATATTCGTGATTGACCATTAAATTAATTAAATTCAGGTACTTAATATTAGACTCTATAAATAAATGTTACGGAATGAATTTCCGAACCACGATTTAATAAAAAAAAGTCATCACGGGCAACTATAAATTCTTTTCAGTTTATGTTTAATTATTTACTGGCACTTTTTAACAAAAAAATAGTGAATCCAGTGATAAAGAACTTTGTAGAACTTCAAAAGAGTTGAGACAACTAATTTTAAACACAGAAGTTTGCTATTTACCAGGAAAAAAAGAAAGAAGGCTTTATTAGAATCACTCGCTACGCTCGTGATTCAATTCAAGACTACTTCGGGTTTAAAATTGGCGCTCACAACAGAAATATAAACTTTTTCTCACTTGTACCATAAATAACTATTAAACTCCTACTTTTTTATCATAACGCTTTTATTCCTAAACATGATTACCATAATATTTTCACTCATACTCAGAAAGAAATATTTACAAACTGTAATAAAAAATATATGTGGTGTAGAAGATATTTTATAGTTTTAATTTGAGGGTATGATTATGATTTGGGGGGTAAACTTTGCATAACATACTAAGTTGTGTCTATTGCTAAGTTCAAGTAAGATAATAATGTCAAAAAAATCAACTCTTTAGAATGATTAAAGGTCGTTTTACTAATTTTTGTCTTAAATGAATAAAATTCATAAAACACGACACATTTACGGTTATGTTCATGGCCTGGGAGTTAATACCACAGTTTTAACCGTACCTAAACTAATAACTATAGGACTGATTCGGTTCTGGCACTTCGCCGGTCACTGCCGCGGCACGCTCGCTTCGCTCGCTCGACTCATGCGTTGTGGTCACAGTTCTAACCTAACCTAAACCAGAATACACCAATAAAAGTGAATATTTTAAAACTATATCCGCTAGTTTAAATAAAAAAATATAAAGATATAAATATTAAACTAATTTAATTGAAATGTGTATATGAAAACATATATTTAACTAAGTAAGTATTTGTAGTTGTGGTTTTTCGGCAGGGGAGTTCGCATGTCCGGTGTGGCATCGTTCAGCTCACGCCAAAGAGGTAGATGTGGCACTGAATGTTACCTGCAGGGCCATCACCGGCTGCTTCTAACCCACGCCTATCAATATGATATAGCCGTTGGCGGGCATTGCGCCACCTTCTGCACGCCGTGAAGCTTCGTGTCATACTGAGAAGCTAAAACAAATTAGTGACAGACGACATCCTCTGTATGACCACCATCTCCCACCAGCTCGCTTGAAAAGTCGCAGGAGCTTCTTGAGATATGCGAACTCTTCAGACCATTGTCCAGCTCATGTACGCCTCGAGATGTGGAAGACTAGGCTACCAGCACCCGCTGATTTTCCTGAGCTAGCTGAGCACTTGCCACTTGGAAGTAGGCTACAGTGGCCGATCTGGAAGTCTTTAAACCGCCTTCGGACTCAAGTTGGTCGCTGCAGGGAGAATCTGGCCAAATGGGGAATCACAAACTCCAATAATACCTCGTGCGATTGTGGATTCCCCATTCAAAACATGGCTCATCTGCTTTCGTGCCCACTGTCGGCCTCTACGTGTACCCGTGAAGTCCTAATGCAAGCCACAAGCAAAGGCGTAGAAGTTGCTTCCTACTGGGCAAAAAAAATTAAATAAAAAATGAGAAAACAAAATGCCATTGACACGTAAGAAGAAGAAGAAGTACTTGTACCATGGTACTATTAGTCTTATATGTTTTATCTACATGTTATGTGTAAAAGTTACGTAAAATTAATGTATACAATACTGGCTATTATTAATTAAAAGAAACCTAAACAAAAAAGATATGACATTGAATAATAGTGTAAAAGATGGTTATGTTGAAAAAATATAGGAATACTAATAAAAGTATAAAAGATGTTTATTGCTTCCGACATTAGGAAGTTAAATGTTTCGATTATGAAAATTTGTGGCAGAGTTGTTAGGAATTGTACCTAATTGCTAGGATGAAGAATGTTAGAAAGAACATTTTCAGATTTCCAATTATCGGCATTGAAACTTTAGGTGAACTTTGGCGCACCCTGTAGTGATACATACATTAATTAAAGTGATAATTGAAAGGCATAAAGGATCGGATATTATTAAAATTAAGTTTAGATGACATGTAGAAAAAATCAATTTTTAACAATCATAATTGTTTTAATTATGTAACATCTTTAATCCGTTAGATATTACTAACATTTAGAAAATAAAAAAGACATTATTATGTTTAACAAAAAACATAAGTCAAGAAACGTTTCGTTTATAGGTACCTAATCGACAATTCTAACATATATAAAAAACATTTTATTTAGCCAGAAAATAAAAAAAATATTTACTTAATATATTTATTAATGTATTATGCATAGACAAAGCATCACTCGCTCCGCTCGTATGTTCTCTGGTATTATGCAGGTACCATAACTTAAAAAAAATCTTCATAACATTTATAATCAGTCAGTCACAGATTATAATTATTAACAGGTAGTAAAAAAATTATCACATACCAAATATACTTACTACCCATTCAATAATTAGGAACTATCACTGCCCTCGGATCAACGTTAGTTAGTAAGATTGCGCATGAGCATGAATATAAAAGGATCCACATTTGACTCATTGGTATAATTTTTGCGACCGTTACGGATCAACGAAAACATGTTGTTAATGTATTTTTTGATGGCAAGTATGTTGAAAAGAGACCGATGCAGATCCTCGAACAACCCCTCCATTTCAACTTCAGATCAAAGTATATCGGTTATATTTGTAAAGAGCGAATTATACACTGCAAAAAAGTGGATCAACATTTCTTTTAATTTCGTACTGGATCAACCTTTACATAGAACGGATATTTATATATATATATATATTATATATATATATTTATATATTATATGTGGAGCAGCTGACATCAGACCTCCCCGACTCGGTATGAGATGATACGATACTCTTTAGGTTCACATCGATTTGCCGGCGACAAGCTCAATCTACTTTGACCAATTGTAAATTTTATACATTTGAAATTTGCACAAACTGATTGTCGAAGTAAGATGAGCTGATGAGAAGTATGTAGCTGGTACCTAAGTCTAGCTGTCACACTTTGTAACAACGATTAAATGATTGCTTCAATATAAAATCAGACTCGGTCTCGATTATTTCATTTGCTTCCGCCGTTCACTGTGAAAGTTGTAAAACTTGTAATATATTCAAATGGCGTTTAGCGGCAGTTGATTTCATTCAGTGGTAGCGGCAAAAAGTTGTCGGGTGTTCGAGACGATACATGGACTGGACAACGAGATAACTTGTTGGAAAGATGAACCAAAAAGGGATTAGTTTATAAACTTGATTTATCATACACGTAATATCATCTTAATAATAAATAATAGTTTAAAAAAACTAAATAACACGCTTTTAAAGTACTTATAACTAAAAAGTGAAAAATAATTCCTAATATAAGCTTATTTTTCACTTTTTAGTTAGAAGTACTTTAAAAGCGTGTTTTTTAGTTTTTTTAAACTATTATTTATTTTCTACTTTTTAGTTTGGTTTATTTATAAGAGCGTTTTTTTATATTTTTAATTTTTTTTATCGAATTATAGGATTGTCATCGATCTTTGACAGGTGTGCAAAATTTTAATGAAATCTGTCCGTTTAAAGTGGGTCAAAATCGAGTCCAAAGGAGTCGGTTACATACATACATACATACATACATACAGGTGAAGCTAATATCAGCGTGTTAAAAAGAAAGACGTTAATACCAAATAAAATAGTAACTTGTCTTAAGTTAAAGATGTTGTAGGTTTTTACCTTTAAAAAATGCTTTACAACATTTTTGTTTTATTTGTATTTTTTTGATTATAACAAAATCTATACCTAGTCTCTTATAGCCTTGAAGCAAACACTGCCAAAATATAAATTAACTTCAGTAGAGACCTCTTAGATACAGTGACGTTTTCAATTTATCAAGTTGAATCAATCATGGAATATCAGATTATGGTGGATACTCAAAGAATATTAAAAAGCCACAGAGCATCTCTCGGAAAAGATCTTCACGCCGCGTCGACCGATAGCATGGCAAGCAGGGCACGAAGCTTCGCGCCGCTACGAAGTGCTACGAGTGCTACGATCGTTACAATTAAATGTAATCCCAAATAACTCAACACACGATTTCCATTGTATTGAAAATTCTACATAGAATGAAACAGTGCTACAATTTATTGATATACGTTGCTTTGCCGAGCAAAAACATAGTTTCCTAGCTGCTCGTAGAGTATACATACACGCGATAAGGTTATAGCGTACAATGTTTGCACATTAAGCAGAAAGTCTATTAATTTCTATGTCTTATATAAATGGAGTAATTTCAAAACATTGTTATGAAATTCGCAAATTCAGAACTAAACGGTTAAATTTAAACTTTAATATGTTATATGATTCTATCCACCAATCATTTTAGTTTGTAAGTTTTTCTGTAGACTTCAGTTAGAAATTGCGCGAGTGAGAAACGGTGATTACTGTTTTAAAGGATATCGTCATTAGTCAGCAACGTCCGGTTTTTGTTGAGAGTTTGGTGGTCTAGCCGGCGAAGGACGAAGAGCGCGGGTGATGCGCCACATGATTGTGCGATGTGGGTCACTGCCGCCTACGCGCAATTCGATAAAACTTTGCAAGTATCAACCACCTCACTACAACTAAACGCGCCTCTTATACTCGATATATTAATAACTAAATTCAACTTTTTACATCGCAACCCAGGATAATTTATTACTAGATTTTATTACAAACATACTTCTGGCGATAATTAAATCAATGACTACCTTAAATTTAATGCGATTGCAATTAAGCGCTGAAAGTTACAAAAAGTAAGTGAATAGTGTGGCTGAAACGAGCCAGTATTTTCCTCGCTGGAGTGAAAGTGTATAGGTACTAATTAATAGTGCAAAGTATCGATCAATCGTTTCACCATGGTTCTAAATATAAAATTCCGTCGGGGAAGACAAAGTTCGCGCGCAATACGGGCGCAGGCAGGTAGTGCGGGAGGCGGTCGCGGGCGGCGGCGACGTATCGATTCCGCGGCGCCTTCAGTCGGCGTCCGTCGAGCGCCGCGCTGCGCCGAGCCGCCGGCGAGCGGGCGTCGCCCCCCTCCGCCCCGCGCGCCGCGCCGCACGCCCGACTCCATCGAATCTCTCGTCGTCGCCGGCAAACTCGAACGACCTCTTTTCGCTAACTAACGTCGCACCCGCGTCCGATTCCCGCCGCGAAACTGCGCTCGATCTCTCCGCGGCGACTCGCCGCGCTCTCAAATATTTTTCAGAGTTTGGAGAATTAAAAACTTTACAGTCTGTATTGGAATTTAAGGGGATGTTATAGTAGATGTGTTAGGATTTAATTTAGGGGTCGTATGGTAGTCATGGACTCGAGGGGGTTGTTTTGATTGGGCACGTTCGGGATCGCGAGTGCGGTGATGTGGCGATTGCCGCGTGCGGCATGCGGGTGGGCGCGAGGTGCGCGCGCGCTGGGTGCCTGCGCGGGCGCTTAGGGGGCCATGGACTGCTGCAACTACGGCGAGTACCGGCCGTACGGCGCCGGCGGCTGGGACTACGGCCCGTACGCGCCGCTGCCGTACGCGCCGTATGCGCACTACTACGCGCCGCACACGCAGGACCACTACGCGCGCTATTATCGCTATGACTACTCCACGCATCATATGCAGCATGCTGAGCATGTCATGCCCATGGGTTGGTATTCTTTTACTCTGTTTATGTACTTTAACTCAACTTTATAACTTTCAATCAAATCGATGATCTAGTCACCGATCCAGTATTTTACCGTATTATTTAAAAGGTGTACGGAGAAAGTAAGATAGGTAAGTATGTTTTGAGTACGGAGGTAACAGTCACTTACGTAGTCACAGCACGTACTACAGTTACAAATAAGTTAAAATTGTATGCAATTCCTACTGTCATAATAATATTTAAGCCTACAACTTTTTAAAATTACTAAATTACCAATACTGGATGGTTTTAATTTCAAACTACTATTCCAATAAAAAGAGTGTATATAATCATACTAACTATTAAACTGTATTATAGCAATCTCTTGTATAATAATTATACTAATCCCGAGTAACTGCACTTAATATCATCATACTAATAATAATTTTGCCGTAAACCATATATAAAAAAATTACAGTAATTCAGTCACCAGTCAGCTGTCTCGTTTTCATAGTATGTTATTAGCATAACATACTATCACGCCTATATTACCCAGAAGGGTATGGCAGAGGTGTACAACACCCACATTTCACCTGTTATGTTTAGGTGCCATGGGTTAGGGGGTGAGTTTAACACCATCCACCGGGCATCCGTCCGTGCTGTTATTGAGAATTTCCTGACACACAACACTTTGCCTGTCCCAGGAATCAAACCCAAGACCTCGCGGTGAGAGGCGCATACACTAATCACTAGACCATCGAGGCAGTTATTAAATATTTACTTTATTCATATTATCCTTTAAAACATAGAGAACTTGATAAATACATTATTTTATTCTTAACCATCAGATATTTGAATCAATAAATAAATCAAATTATTTTTGAAAATAGGACAAGATGCATAAAAAAACACAAGTGTCAAAAAAGGGGATGTCAATTTATTAGTACTGCCTAAATTAGTCAAATTAAATTATATAAGAAACATAAAGAATATTTTTTTTTATTTTAATATAAAACATCGGTATTGCTTACGAAATACTGAAGCGTTTTGAAATAAGAATTGAAACCCCTTGAAACAAAAACTCTTGCAAACTTTTCTTCTTTTCATAACTTTCATATTCTTGAAAGTACTTGGAAGCCCTACAAATAATTCTATAGCCCTTTCCCCTAAAAGCTACTGAAACGTTCGGTTATATTGTACAGTTAAATATCATAGGCACTAATTCCTTGGGCGTAATTGAATTACAAGCATGGCAGTATTGGTCGTGTATTTCGCATTCCACCGAGCTGGCTCGCTGCTACTGCCTAGCGACGGCCAGTGTGCGTCGAATAGAATTTGTTTACCAATACGAGAGAGATCGGAATCCGCGCGCGTGGCGAAGCGACATTCTGAACAATGAAGAATGAAGTAAGAATTAATGTTTACGTTTGGGCGGATTTCTCGGTGTCTACGTCACGTGTCGATGTCAGAGGCCGCGGGGCGCGGGCCGAGCGGGGGCGGAGCGCTACAGGTGGTCGTTTGCCCCCCCCCACACCCATGCCCCACCACGCCGCAACGAGATTGATCGCCTGCACAGCACAGCCACTCTACATATTGACCGGGGTACTAACACCCGTGCCGCTATCCACCGTCAACTCCTTACAAATGCTACGTAAAACATGTAACGAGTTTCGCATGAACGATAAGGGCGCTCGTCTATTACAATATATAGTCCTAGCATTTTATGGCATTCTCGCATCTGTATAATGCGGTAGTCCGGGCCTGCTCTCTTCAGCTTTGTACGTCCATCATTAAAATAGACGTCATCGCCAGGTCAGCGATTAATGAATATGCAGATGAAGTTCTTTGCGCAATTTAACCCGACAGTAAGCAGTTGTATTTTAATTTTGTGGAAATTATTAAAAGTACTCACAATTTCACTGCTTTGATGATGTTCGAATTAACATTTAGCTTCGTTAATGTCACGCAAGCGTAAATAAATACGTTCGGCGAAATGAGAAACTGGGCAGGATCCCTTAATTAATTCTTTCATTAGATATATCATTAAATAAAAGAAGAAATGATGGAATCTTTTTGAAGGGGTCACTGTTAGATTGATATACATACATATACTTTATTATATTAGAATTTATCTGAAGACATTCGTCTTCAGAGAAATTCTATCATCATAGATTCATAAATAAAGATTCCTACAAAACATATTCCGATAAATTAATAATGCATTTTTTTTAAATAAGATATAGCCGATCTATATGCCGGAAGTAATTAGGTAATTGGACTGAATATTAAATTGTAGCCTAGGCTAGGAGTTGAGCTCAATACGTGACCCAATACTATCATCGATTTGCTGGATACTCGATACCTCTGGCAGGCCCTTCAGCGATCCAGCTAGGGGTGAGGGCGTGAAATGCGCTATATGTATACTCTCCTTAGTTGACTGTATATATTTGCTTGGTATATATTTCATTACGAGTTAATCTCCCATATATGTCAAATTTAGTTGATTTATAGGCTAACCGAGAAAGGGTTTCGAACCACGATCATTTGACTGCAAGTTTGATATCATAACTATATTACACATTGCGAAATATTTAATGATATAGACTATAAATATTACATCTTAGTTCCAACTACTATTGCATAGAATATTATCGGGGGCATTTAAAGACATACTAAATCAAAAAACGCATGATTTTTTTGAGTCAAATCTCGAACTAAATTATAAACAGCTAAAATAATTATTGTTTAATCAAGATAGTTTGATTAAAATACTTCACTTCAAGGTATAATAGACCAGTACATACTCTGTGGTGTTAGCTCCTCTCGTCTGTTGTCAAGGCAACCGAGTGCGAACGAATAAAGAGTATATTCTTTATTCGTTCGCTAATATCATTATTATAGCCGAATTTTTACCCGACAAAAAAAACGGAGGAGGTTCTCAATTCAACGTGTATATTTTCAATCGTAGTATAATTCAAGTTTTTCGTCAAATTAAATATGGCCATGAATGACATTGTGACGAAGCTTCAGTACAGTAACCCGGGGTGCAAAAAATTGTTACTGGACAATTCACGATCTTTTCAAGCATTTTTTGTTTCTCGCGATTTTTTGATTGATTCTGGAATAATAAATAAAACAGAAGAATCGCTAAAATAAAAAAAAAACAGGGACGGTGGATCTATTGATCATTACATAGTAGAAACCAAAGTCGCTGCCCGCTGTCTATCTGTCCGTCGCAACAAATTGTGACGCAGTTTTATTTTATAGATACAGTGATTCAAGAGAAAAGTTTTAATGTATTATACATGCATAATTTAGTAGAAAAACACTGATGATTTTAGAAGTGTCTCATTTAACTATTTACCTTTAACGTAAAATAATTGCTTCTTAAGAAGCAATTTAAAGCAATACAGAATGATTTCTTATCCGATTAAGTACCTTAAATACAATATTGTGCATTTAGTATACATCAAGGTGGCATTCTACAACATGTAATTTTAATGAATATTTTCAAGGGTATAACTGATTTAAAATGCTGGGACATAGCGGTTGCGGCGGTACCAAGTCATTACACCCGTGCAAAGCCAGGGCGGGTTGCTAGTTATTTTATACAACAAAGAATAGTTAGGCCACGATACGAGCTCAAATTCAGGAATACGTAGATTATACCAAACTTTTGTGCTGCGTGCCATCTGTAGTACGCGTGCCAAAGGTTCGCCATCAGCCCTAGACCATCCCAATACATAGTTTTGCAATTTTCCGATCAAATTTGGGATTTTCCGATGGTTATTTTTAAATCGAAGGTTATAGAAATCATGTTTTTCTTCGCCTAAAAAAAATATTCTCATACATGCCATTTTTTATTCATATTCATATTCATATCATTTATTGCAAATACAGGTCAAAAAAGATGTTACATTGATTTGTTTTTACAGAAATATTGAACACAATTATACTTTGCCATTCAGCATGCAATGTTAGAGTTATTAGAATTATCGCTACAATTATACATGTCAAAAAAAGTTATTAAACAATTTGCAAAAATATGACATGAAAATTCCTCGCTCTCAATGGTACACACTTCGAAATATACTCGTACACGAACAGAATTCTTGTTTTCTTCATGATTTCTGCTCTGAAACATTGTTACAACATTTTTTGTTATATTTACATTACAGATACTAAACATTACATTTTTTTATAAATATTAATTAATTATTTAAAAATTATTCCAAAAAGAATGTCAGTATTTCAATTAATCATAAATAAATTTGTCATTAAGATAATCTTTCACTGTATAGTATGCTTTATTAGAAAGAAATTTATACAACTCAATTTTAAACATATTGATGGTAGAGCACTTTAATATATATAATGGAAGATGATTATAAATACGCGGTATCATATTATTATGACGTGTTAATTTTTGACTAGATCCATTTTCCGATGTTGATGCACTCATGGTCTGAGAATCATGTACTGAATCACTACAGATACTACACCTAGTATAACTTGACCGAAAACAGTGCCCGATGACAATATGAAAGCCACCCCATATATTTTATTCGATTGGTAACATATATCCGATAATTGAAAAATCGGCCGTAGATACGTTAAGTTAATATTTTAACGTAGTAGTAAGTAGCCAAAAACAAATAACTGAGTAAAAAATATTAAAAGAATTTTATACATTAAAATGAACACTAGGAACGTAGTTTTACGATCATAATTTTTTTGTCTATTAAAACTATGTTTATTAAAGTCATAGCAAACAATAAAATATCTATTTTAAATTCATTTTATCCATCGATGATCTTAAAATGTTCACAAATTCGAGGGGTAGTTGTAATCCCTGTTACTGTCAGACTGCCGTTGATGGAGGTTCCGTCTGGTCGGTCCATTTGAATCGATATATCGTTTAGACAAGATACAGAGCTAATGATGTTGCATGAATGATACTATTTATAAAATTCGATTCTTGGAAACATTCAATGGAGTAATAAAAAATAAATGTTAACTAGTGTGTCGGGCATAGTTTTTTTACAATACTACGTTTGATTGTCGAGTGGTTCAAAAAAACAGCCTAGGGCCTCAACTGTTACAAGTAAATAATAATAAAATCAAAAATATATGTACCTATTTACATACATACAAACAAAATATCATATAAAAAGGACGTCCCATACCTTCTCTCTTTTTTTATGATTAAAATATAATGAGTACAGTCACCTTTAACTGTATTCATAAGTATAATGAATGAATAAAAAAAATGTCGGAGCTAATTTTATTGTTAATGTATCATCACAAAAATAAGAAGCGACTGCCAATAAAATTTTTGAGCCCTCATGTATTTCTCCATCTGGCGTTTCCCGTTACTGAAAAAGTTCAACCATATTTGATGAAAAAGTGGCAGTTTTTTCCATTACAATACCTTTACATACCTAAGATATTTTGCGATGTTATCACGTTTTCTTTTGATATGTTAGGCTGATTTGTATATTGATTTATCTGAATTCCTTCGATTCATCCTTATTGCATTGTCCATGCAGGAGACAAACTTTTATTTATAAATCACTGGCATATATTTGTTACAAAAACAATTGCAAATATTTATTATAAGATAATATTATTATGATTTAACAACATCAGAAATATTACAAATGTGTTTACTTTTTTACTTATGACACATAGCATTTTGTTTGAATAATTTTAGGATTACAATTTGACTCATTGGTGGTGTGATTAGTTTATTTGACTGTTAATCATGAGGTCTTGGGTTTGATGGCCCTGTGGGCAGAAGTGTTTACATTTTTGTCAGAAATTTCACTGTTCTCTTAAAGTAGACAAATTTTGATATTGCATGATGTTGTAGGAATACTAATTACGTGCGTGTTGTAGATTACGGCGTATACGCGTCGAAGGAGGCGCGCGTACGTCGCTCGATCGCGCGGCGGGACCAGCGCGCCCACACGCCTGCACAGCACCTTCCGCTGCCACCCACGGTGAGTTGTCTCATCCCCGTACTTGCAAAACTATATTTACTGTCGCAGAAGGTCCATAAGCAATAAGCACCTAAATCCATGCATAATACAGCCTTTTTATTGTTTTAATTTATAAGGGTGTCTTATAAATGATTGAACCGCCTAAACTAAAACACTTTAATTCAACAATAACATATAGCACTGAGAGCTTATACAAAAAAAAAACAAACTTTCTATAGTAGGCACATATCGAGGATTGATATTGCGCTTTTCATTTTAGGAGTAGATCAGTTCATCAAGGTTGCATTGTAGTGTAGTGTGAAGCAATAATCCTATTTGGTGGCAATCTTGTCTCAGGTTGATGCACAAAAAATCTCATTACCACTTTATGCCTGAAAAATCTTGTTCATAAGTTTTATTTCTTTTGAAAAGGTGTACTAAATACACAAAGATATTTTTACAATATTTAAATAATCTGTTTGAAACGTTTTATATTCAATTGAAGTCTTTTCTTTATGAAGACAACTGTGGGCCGAAAAGAATGGGATACGAACAAATCCATAGTAGGCAATGCACTACAGATTTATTGTCAACGTTAATCCAAACAGAAACTTAAAATATTGCCTTATAAATTAAAGGTTATATCTGTCTTGGTTAACTTTAATATTACTTCTATACATACATAATAATAAAATTGTAAATTCACAATGTCTATACATTGAAAGAAAAATGAATACATGGGACTATATTACAGCAGTAGAAGCTAAAACATATTTTTGTTAAAGTTAAATCTTTTGGAAATGTCTGATAGTTGAAATCGGAAGTTTATTAATTTTTCAAGTAATTGCATGAAATTGTGCACACAAGTTTCTTCCACGGCGTAAATGAGTTGTTGAATATATTTTTAGAAATTCTACTTCCAAAGGACATAAAGGGTTGCAAGTATATGAGTAAAGTGCCTTAATTGAAGGAAATAGCATGAAAAATGATGACAACACCGAATTTTACGCGAACGAAGGCGACAAAGGCTTTAATAACAGTAACCAGCAACAGTAACATCTAAATGCTACCATCTCAAACTCTAAACTACGAGCGAAAACCACTTCTTAGCAGCTAAGTCAATTCCACGTGACTTCAAGAAAACACGTTTTGCTGCGCGCCTTCTAGACAATACTGTACAAAAATATCCTGAAGAATATGAGGACAGCGAGATAATAGTTACATTTTAACAATAGAGCAAATTTAAACGACCTATTTCACTTTGTCGATCTTTGCGATAGCATAGAACGCCTACCAACTGATACATATCTATTTTTCTGTCATTATAATAACACATTTGTTTGATACAATTGTGTGATAACGGTCCTTGAGATTAGCATATTAGGAAGGTTTTATTTCAGCCTTTATCTGGTGAACAATGCGTAACTATGGCACTTATTTCAAAACGGTTTTACCATATCTTAAAGTTAGTTACGAGTACATCATGACAAAATAATAAAATTAAGGTTATCCTAATAAATCTAAAAGGTATATTTTTTTACAATTTCTTGGTATGGAGTTGGTTTTATAACATTTATATTATTAAACTAGCTTTTGCCCGTGACTTCGTTCGCGTGGATTTCATTTCATTAAGTAGTAGTTGTTTCCGCGCTTTGACCGCGTTAACCTTACAGCCCTGCTTTCGTGGAGTTTAGCGTAATGATAAATAATTTTAAAACATTTATTGATCATTAGACTATCAAACACAAAAATAATTATTAAAATCCGATCAGTTATGCCCGATATTAGTGCTAACAAACAAACAAACTAACTTTCTCTTGCGGTTTCGTCTGCGTTGAAGGTTCATCAATGTAAAGTAGCTTATGTTTCGCACTTTATAGTCAGTTACCTGCATGTAGCATCTGCAGATCAAAGGTCTCGAGTTGGAACCCACGACAAGAAAAGATAATTGTATATTTATCATATAAATTATCGCTCGTTAACGATGAGGGAAAAAATCGTGAGGAAACCTGCATGTCTAAGAGTGCCTAAAAAGTGCTCAAGGTGTGTGAAATCCACCAATTCGCACAAATAAATAAATAAATAAATAAATAATCAACAAGATTAAAAAAATAAAAAATACATTTCTAATAGTTGAAAGTACACTAAACTTGTTAACAATATTACTAAAACAATTAATAAAAAACATATATGCATAGTTAAGATGGTGACGGAAATATCTGCTGCATTTTTTCGTAAACTGTATAAAGTTAGGAGTTAGCGTTTATTAAATTACCCGCAGAATGGGTCATCGCTAACAAAAAGGCTAGTTAAAATTATGTAGGTCAGTGTCAGAGGACAGTTGACATCCTCACTCGTTACTAGCTCGCTCCTTTATACACCATACGTTATATTATCAATCGTAAGTATTGTACATAGAGCTTAAATTCAACGGGCACACTACACGATTCAGTCAGGGAAAGTTTGCGGTGTAAATACTGAAATGACTGCTCAATGAAAACAAAAGTTTGTTGTAATTACTACTTTGATAGCTCAATGTATTGTTTTATTTCAGTACTTCTACATCACACTTAGATAATTTCTTTACTTTACTAAAATATTTCTGTAAGTTTGTTTAATACAAAAAAAGTTTCACAACAAAGTAAATAAAGAAATATTTGATAAAGGGATATAAATAAAAAGGGGTGGCATTTAAATCCTGTACATCTTGATTTAGATAGTCAAATAGAACTTTAACTAATAATCGGTGGTAAGTGGTATCATTACGGCGTCATATTACGAGACAAGTGAGCGTCACAAAGGCGCTAATGAGGGCGGGGTGGTGCGGGGGTGAGGCGCGCGGCGGGCGCACAGGCGGTGAGGGTGGTGGAGGTGGCCCATGAAAGCTGTCAGCGGTTGATTTTTCCGAGTGTCGTGGGCGCCGCGCTGATCGATAAGTCACGTGGTTCGCGCCGCGCGCTCACCGCTTGCCGCTCGATAGTTAGTTAGCCTCTGCAAATCTCCCGTCACTATTCTACTTCCCCCACACATGTACTGTTTTCAAGTTTACATAACGGTGGAAATCTGTTGTACTTGCATGAGACGAGTACTTTGGTTTATTTGTAATAAAGCTAAACTGCTTAGACAAATAAAAGTTTGTTTTGCAAAACTATAATCGTCATTTCACAATTCATAAATAAAATATAAATTATTCATCTCTTTTGATAAGCAAATATATTATAACAAGAATAAAAATAAATCTATTATGAAAAAGTAAACAAATCGACTCGACTTTCAAATCTCGTAGCACTATCGTAGCGCCAGCGTAGCACCGTAGCGCGATTAATTTGTTAAATTTTATTGAATAAAGCAATAACAATTAATTATAAAAACTTTTAGAATAGTTTGTTGATTATTTTGTATTCTTGTAATATTCGTTTGTTGTGAGGTTTACTGATGATGTGTGATGATGAATGCAGTAGGTGCAACGCTACGTTGCACAGGGAGTAACGGACATCGATCGGCGGCGCGACCACCCCGCACTCCCCCCAACCTTACCCCGAACACACCAACATAACCAACACTAAACATTATCTCGTGTACAGGTTGAGAGTACATATTTCAGTCTAACATCATGTAAATATTATGAATGTCTGATTACAGATAAGTTCATAACTTAAGAAAGTAAAAAAAAGTTGTTAATATTCTCTCCAAAATAGGGATATAATAATTCTGATATGTCAGGCATATTTTAAACCTTTGAATAGGACTAATTATTTAATAGAAAATAAAGTTCATGAGTTCGTTCCTTTGGTGAGTTTGAAATTGCCACCAATCGTTCAAGTCCTTTGTTTCTGTAATTAATATTTTTATCCTGATGGTTTTTGAAAAAGAATTTAATGATAGTCGTTGTTTTATTAAGGCAATGTCCTAGCTATAATTACTGATTAAAACCTAAACAAACAAGCTCAAAAAATTGTTTTACAGTCAAAGAATAAAAGTAAAGTTAAGTAATTATTGCTAGTTATTTTGCTCGTCTTAAAACCACCATATTCAGAGTAACTTTTACAATTATATCAAACAAAGAGAAAGCGCCAAATAAGGGCTTATCTTTGTCTATGGTTTGGGCGAAGATCCTGTTAGGATATCGCAAGCAACATTTTTACTTCTTTGCAGAGTAGTTAGAAGTTTAGATCAGACTAAATGGATAGAAAGCGCGCTAGGCCGGGGATAGAAGGTAAAAAAAACCAATTGATCGTCGATCGATGCCATCGACCGGTTAATGAAATAGATTGTTTTTTTCTTCACAAAACCATACAATTACGACGGCTCATTTGCTAATCAGCCATTGACCGATGATTGAACAATTAATGTTATTTAGTAAATAAATTTAAATATACTCTAAAATTTGTTGTCAAATAGATTGATTGATTATACTCTTGTGTTCTACTTTTATTTAAGTTGACCACCTTTTAGAACCACACGAAATCGTGCGAAACACTTGATTGGTCAAACACATTTGGTGGTATAAGTCAAATAGGTTTAATAAAGTGGTATTTACATTTCAGCCGCCGTTAGAATGCGGGATGAACGGCCGCGGCCCCGCGTACTGCGAACCGCAGATGTGGCCGCATTATCAGGTAAAGCACAATGTTCATTGTCGTACATTTTTTATTACCTACAGTTGATATTCGGATAAATCATAAAAAGTAGATTTTATCTACATAATTTTTCATTTACGAAACATTTTCATGTCTTTTTCGGCTATTTTTAAGCAATAATAATGGATGAATTGATTTCTATCACCATCGCCAATGAACGTATTCGTCAAATGAGGTTAGGTTATATTGATGCTTTTCCCTTATAATTTAATTGCAGACATTTTATATTGAATTACGATAATTACGTAATATGTGTACCTATCTTTTGACATTAGTTCTTGACATTCAGCTGGTGAAATCTTTGCATAATGATTATGAAAACGTAGTTAAAGTATGTTTTTTTCAGATGGGTGCTATGGGCGGCGGGGCCGGTGGCTGGAATGGTGCTAACGCAGTCAACGGCGGGTGGGCCCCGCGCACCGCGTGCTCGCGAGAACACATGCGGTACCCCGCCGAATGTCCACGACCAGTTAAGGTTATTGATAATATCTTCTATATTAAACTGTTAACATATTTTATCGTTAGCTAAACGCATCTGTCTGTACTAATCATCTACCTTACTAAATTACAGAGCGCTCATATGCACGCTCAAAATCAAGCGTGCCAGCAAGACGGACGATTGACACCTTATCCAGTTTATGAAGATTCGCCTTTTAACGGCGAGAGTAGCGCTAGACAGAGAAACACACCTGAGTTCAAGCCCAGCGTGGCGCAGGCGGAAAGTACGCGTGCTGTTCGTGAACGCTTCCCTGTAGCAGAGCCTCGGCGCACTCCCCCAGAGGAGAAGCGTCCGCCGCCGACGCCTGTAGTCCCACTGCCAGCCTTCCAGCAAGCCTTCGGCTCCACCGAGATCGGCAAGTTCGCCGAAGCGTTCAGTCGGACCGAGGTGGTAGACGACGCTCCCGCCGATGGCTTCGTGTACGAGTCGTACCCGGAGTGGGACGGCGCGGTTGAGCCGCAGTGGTCGTCACCGCCCGCCGCGCGGGAGATCAAATGCGAAGACAACTTTTAAGTAAAGTCTTCGCTCTAGTTCTAATTTTTTGGCAAATTTGCCTGTTAGTTAAATTAGACAAATTGTAGTTCCACCACCATGTTGCCAAAATGAGTAGAAATGAGATGAGGAGTTGAATGTCATAGAACTATTATGATAATGATGTCAAAATTACTAAAATGTACGAAAATTTATGCGACCGGATAAATTAGTGGTGTGACTTTTAATTCATATATAAAGTAGTTTATTAATTAGTTATTCCCTTTGACTAGTTCTAGGCCGAACTTCAAAAATGAGAAATATTATGAATACGGGGGAGTGGGAATGTTAGGTACTGCATATAGGATAACAAATCATGACTCAATGTGCCTTTATTCGGAGAGCCCGGCCGCTACCGCGTGGTGTCGTTGCCCCAATCCACGTTGCTATGAACGACATGAAATTACAATAGCAATTATAGGGACCAACGTTTAGACAAATATACACGACCCTGCCGCGTGCACGATCCATGTGCAATCACTTCCACACAAACCTTTGCTCTGAGATGCTCAGCAAATCAAAGCAGTGTCACAAATACAACAAAAACAAGACAATTCAAATTGAAACTTTGTAATTAACATTATCTTCGCATAAAACAATATAACATTAAAACTAAATCTCGCGCAATCAGCTTAAAAGCAACAGACTTTTTTAGACTTAACATTTGTTTTTGTCTTTTAAAGATATTTTCTTTATTAAGTAATGTCCTAAATACATATGATATAGGTCAAAAATCACAAGAAAACAATTCAAGGGGCGTAAAGACACCGCGCGTACTTATTATAAAAAAACATTTGAAATTTTTCAGAAAGTAATGAATCAAGTCATGTATGTAGGTAATAAATAGGTAGTTAAATTTGATAAAAATTTTAAAGAGATTACTTATGAATAAAATGGCTTTTTAATTGAATATTTAGGGGTCCAACAACGTTGATGTAAAGTGTTTGTCGTCATTTTGATTTTATTCTAGAATGACAACTACGGTGGGTACATCATGAACTTGTAGGTAAAGAACTTCGGTACAGAAGTACCTGCTGACCTCCTCGTGTAACACAATATCTGTTGTTACTTTAAAACAATATTAAATTGATAATAAATGTTCAAAAATCTGATGTTTCGTTAGTAGAAATATATTAATAATTGATTTTTGCATATTAGTGTCTGTGATAGAATTATTTGTGTACTACATGTATGTAATATTTTAGGATTGTTTGCTAAATTACGTACTATTTATTAAAATATTAGGTATTTTATTATTAGGAGTTCGTCTTCATTTAAGTTTAGCAACAAAATATCCATCAGCAGGTTAGATTTGTTTGTCTGTGAGCTTTCTTGAACCTCACATAATGTGCGGATACTAAAGTAATATAAGATAGAGAAACACAAACCTTCCGAATTATTTTATACTTTGATCCACAACGAATCCGTCGCTGTTTTGATAACAGCTGCATTTGAAATTGACTTGGTTTTGTGATGTCATTTATTTTTTCTCAATTCATGGCAGAAGCTAGTATGTTGTTTGCTTTATTTCGAGCTTAATACATGAAAATATCTTATAATATGCGGTGCATGGATAACAGTAACTTCCAGTGGTCTTCATTTTTATAGAGGAATCTGTGTGTCAGTATTTTCGATCTCTTTCGATAAAAAAGCAGCAAAATTAATGGAGTGCCTTACGTATTTAATATGATATGAAATTAGGGTGGATGAATTTTAATCTAGCATAATTTGATGAAACACCATAATATAATAGCGTAATGAAACTTCTTTTAAACCGAATATTTCATTAATTGTTAGATAATGTAATGAACTTAATAAGAGTTATTTAATGATTATATTATCTTTACATGTAATTAAATAAATTATATATTTAAAATAATCGTGGTGTGCACTGAATTAATTTATTGCATAATCAGTATATTGATTTGAAAGTATTTTGTTATTTATAACGAGTAGAAAAACGAAGTATGATTTTAGCGTCTAGTGTTTATCATTAAGATTCAATTTATGAACTTATTCCAATGTATTTATTTAGTTATAGTTCATTCAATTTAGGTATTATTGATCTAAGTCGCGTGTACACCATTTCTTCCGATTTTGAATGTTATTTGGAATGTGTATAGTATTAGGAGAATATTTACTTTCAAACATAACGATATGGATTCCTGCAAGGCTTACAAAGCTGAATGAGAGCAAATGATGCTGTCCATAGCAAAGCATTGAAACACCTGTTCCACTTTGGTGGTTATACAAACATAGCCAGTGCCACATAAATTATATTATGTATTATACGAAATATACATCTCCCTAGATAGTCCTATTGTTATTCGTTAAAGTATTAGGAAGGGATATAATTTCTATTAGTAGAGAGATGTAAAACCGTAATATAAAGTGAAAATGAAATAATATAGGTGTTCACAAATAGAGCTTCCCGATTGACTTTCTCACAATATTGTCTACCATCATTATAGCTGTTGTGTGTTGTCATGTATTATTTAACGCATTTTGTCGACATCGTGTTGTGTCGGTTAACGGTTAGTTTTGTTCTATATTCCTCCATTTACTTGTCATTGGTCCCCTTGTCCTTTAGATAATATAATTTTACATATTGCACCAATTTATGTCTTTTAGTAGTAAACAGAATTTACAAATTTTTTAAATTACTTTTTTGTACTTGATCTTTCCTTCTACTTTGCCACAAATAGATATTAGAGCATTTTCACGTAAGGGGTTTCTCCGGATATTATTTTATTTCATTAACAAATAGTTGGATATCTGAATAACCAAAGAATAAATATGACTGTATAATGATCTTAAATCTTTTTAAATATTGTAGATTTATGACCTCCATAGTTTTTACCTATTGTTGAGGTCGGGTATGAGTGAATTGTTCTTTTAGTTTTATTTAAAATTTGTTAAAAAATTAGGCCAACAAAATTTAGATGCGTAAGTTTTATGTAAATTTGTTGAAGCAGTTAAAATTACTGAACCAGAATATTAAATAACAAAATTATTGTGTACCTATCTAGTTATAAACTATAATTAACCTTGTAAATACAAACTTAATTATATTTTGAATGTTTCACTCATATCAAATTTAGAAAATCTGTTTTACTAGCAAATTGTAAGGTTTTGAATCCGGAAACACTGAAATGTTTGATTTATGGACGTCGATGTACGATTTAATAAACACATTGTACCGATAAATACATCTGTTTTTCTTTTTTCCATTCTGAATTAATGATAAGTAATAAATAAGGGTTTAGTTGAGATCGATATCTCTTTGTATGATTTATGTAAAAAAATGGCGATACTTAGAAATGTACAAATAGTTATCTTTTCAGAGATAATGGATGGTTAATGGATAAGGGATAAGACCCTCATAAGATCACCCGTTTATCTGTCTGCCACAACCCTTTTACTCCGAAACGCGTAAAGTTATAGAGTTGAAATGATCATGATTGATTCATATCAAATACATACATCAACAGTTCCTATAAGCTGTCAAGAACTTAAATTTCAGAGTTTATACATTCAAAAGATAATCGCAATAAACCCTCTCAAATGTATAAAAAGGAAAAACTAAAAACTTTTAGTTAAATGTCATGATTCTAGATGGACAGAAAATCTAGAATCATGAAATTTGGCATGAAGCTAGGTCTTATAGCACAACTATAAGGAAAAAACTGAAAATCATAAATTTCTTTATATTACTCGGTAAAATGTGAGACCAAAATTACTATGCCGAGGCTCTGTTAACTTGAATACATTTCAGAGGTCTTATCAGACAGCATTTACTACTATACCAATATGTCCAATCAGGTCCAATCGTTCATTTTCTCTTTGACATTTCTCAATTAGTGACGCCTTCACACCTTACCGATTCGATTTGAAATAATAATTGATTTTGATTGAGTAGAACTTTATATCGATTAAAATGCATGTGATATTTTAAATTTAATATTAGTTATTCATTTATATGTTTGTTTTGAAGAAGAGTTCGATAAATCATTGTCATAAATAATATTTAATTATAATTATTACAATTTCACTTATTTCATTAGTAATTCCATGAGTTCGACTTAATTTCTCACAAATAATTAATTATGGATTTATGATACTATTATTGATTCCTTTTTTTAAATTCACACACACATAATACATAAATAATCTCAAACTTTTTTTTTAAATATAACTAAAATGATCGATTCTTCGTTCGATTTCAAGACTTGATTTATAGTCTGTGGTTGTTTGTTATGACACAGGGTCTTCACTAATAAGTGTTGCCCTTCAATCTTGGATGAAGGATAGTACTAGATTTGGCATGGCTCGTAACCATAGTAACCATAGTACTTTAAAAAGAGATGGCCATATACATTATCAGTAGAAACGACAGAGAAAGCAATATAATTTTTTTGTCTCTGTCACCGTACAGCTTTTTATTGTCTGGCCAATTGTGAATTTGCCCAGCGAACATCGTGTCGGTAGTGGAAAGAAGTCGTTTTTTTCCTAGTTTAAACTAGTTACATAGTCATATTCCGTGCCCTAAACATACCGTAGTGACTGTAGTGAACAATAAACATGGTGCAGTGTTGTATAATTGGCTGCAAAAGCCGCAGTGAGCGTAAACAGGAAAATATAACTTTTCACAAGTATCACTTCAAACCTTAGGATAGCTTGTTTTCAGTTAGTAATGCATCCCCTTAGAATCTGGTTGCCCGACAATTCTCAAATCAATACAAATAAACAGTTAATTTCAGTAGTATAAGTTTTCTAAAAAATCACGTTTTGTTGTAGTATAACACTACCAAATGTAGTATGCCGTTGTGACAGTTAAAAAATGTTATCGTTAGAATAATGTCGTATTATTTGCTCCATTTTTACTGTCAACATACAACTTCACACCAAAGAATTCGATAAAACTGTGAAATATTTACCATAAACTTATTGTTATCATAAAAACATGTGAATTTGCCATTGGTATAGTTACTTTTCTGTTTGGCTGGGTTATATATTCTCTAGGGATACCTGCCCAAAAGTGGAAACTTTCCCTGGAATTTGGGAATGAGTAGAAAGTTTAATTCGTGTATAATTTTTTTCATTGTGATAAATAATAATATTCAAGATATCAATAAAGACTAGAATAATTAAATAACTTAATTTTTATATAGTTTTTATAATTGATTGTAAATCTTGTTTTAGATTTCCCAAAGAAGCCCACGTACGACATAATTATGTGGATAATATCTACAGGACGACAAGATTGAGAACCAACTAAGCACTCTAAAATATGTTCAAGACATTTTGAAAATATATGTTTTAGAAAGACCCAACCATAAATATAGAATAGTACAAGATGAACAATGACATATTAAAGGCGATACAAAAACAAATTTACATGTGTCTAAGTGATTGTCGATGTCTGTGTGAAAAATAGTGATGTATGGACTGACTGATGTTAATTTCTCGATACACGACCACAGAACATAATACTCTAACGGGATTATCTGTCCTGTAAAGACGAGTGTATATAGTTGTAGTAAATGCAAATGTTTTGATAGTTTATAGGAGATTGAAACACTTCGTATGAAATACTAAACTCTTTATTCTTTATCTTCTTTTTTTAACCTAAAAGTAAAATTATCATTACTAAACGACCTACCTACTAAAGTATTTGGATATGACTGCTACTTAATATGAAATATGTGAAGTAAAATTATACAGGTTGGTACCAAACGACAGACTATGTTATATACAGGGTGTCCCAGAACTGTTTTTGTATGGAACCTAAAAATAAATGTACTACAGAAACTGTAAATACTCCTTTACGCGTTCGGTATCTTATGTATATTATGTTCTTATTACGTAGGTAAGGTAGGTACGTATAATTACTTGACACAGTGACTCCTTTTAACGTGAACGCATAATAATATAGTCTGACACCGATTTACATAAAATAAAGATAATACTTGTTATTTTTATAGCGTCATAAATATAGTACTAACTGACTGTATTTAAAAACAACTCTAAAAAAACTAGCCCCGCAAGTTACACGGAGAAATAGTTTTGAAAACTACTCATCAATGATTCATTCAATTTAAAGTCATTTTTACTTGCTAAACTGACTATAATCGCAAATCAAAAACTAACTGTTTCTACACTAAAATGTGTGATATTATAAAATTCAACACCAAATTGATTAGATACGGGCTATATAATTTAATTAATTACCCTATTACGGGACACAATTTTTTTTCTAAAAAACCCCAGGCTCCATTTTCCTTTGCCAGATAGTTTATAAAATTATGGTCATTTGAATTAATGACAGTATTATTGTTAAAAATACTATCGACTTTTTATCGATACTCATGATTTCATAATTTAGTCAAGCCCTAACGTAAACAAACATTTATATATTTTACACAAGAGAAGAAATGCTTTGATTCTTTGTTTATACGTGAAATATTATCACATTATCGGAGTAGACACGTAAATACGTCGGTCACAACTGTTTTCATCCAAATATAATGTATTATTTCTACAAAATGTGGTTCGCAAAAATTTAGTAGTCAGTTTATTACCTGTGGAATGTGTATTTGTCCGGGTTATTTCGTTTTGTGACACTGCAACCGATCACTGAACAAGACATCTTATTGATCACATGCACTTTTTAATTGGTTTATTGCAGGATTCTTATTTAAATTCACTAAATATGTGTTGACACAAAAACAAGCAGTCCGCTATGGACCCCTACTAGTCAAAAATGTGTTGCAACGCCATTTTTTCCTCTATCTCTCTTTCTCACACGTGGTATTCATATGAAAATGATTTCTCTTTTCCTCGCTTTGTTTGTCTTTTAGCGGTAGCGCGCGAGATCCTAGGTCTATGGACCCAACGAATGACCTATCTTTATGAATTTTCAGTATCGACACTTTACATATGTAATGTAAGTATGCTTCTTACTAGTCGTGCGTATTTTTTTCGTGTTAGATTTACTTAAGTAGCGCATTATAATTTACAGAACCCACCAACAATAGATATACCTTCTACATCAGTAGGTATACTATCACACATAATGTATGTGTCGATACAAACACAAATTAATTATGTATTTTTACTGTATAATTTGTTTTAGTTTCTTATCTATTGTGCAAATTACTAACCCAAGTCGGGAATTGCAGTAGGGACGGTGGATATTTACTGTTTAATTGATCATAAAAAAAAATCTTAGGTTCTGAATACTGAAGTAAATGTTACACCTGTTCTTCCTTCTGCTGGAAATAGTTGCCGATCGTTCAATGTAAGTATTAGTAAAATTATTACATTGCCAAGATATACTCGCATTTCTTGCCAATATAATATACTCAGTAGGACATATTAATAAGCTTATTAATCTTGTCAGTTTCAATATTTTAACTTAAAGTAGAAAATGATGTGTAGATCAGAGTTCGAAGTGATAATTTATCATTGATATTATGAAAAGTATCTGAATGTACGCATTCATTATTGGACAAAAAAAATCCAAGACAAGCAAGTAAAAATTAGAAATTTTTATACTAAGTTGATTTTGTTTAAGGGATAGTAATACAAATCATATTTAATTTTGAGTTTTATTTAACCCACTTCTTCATCATTTGACTTCACAATTAAACGCTGGTTCCAACGTCTAATGGTCTTATTTAATATATTTTTTATTATATTTGTTCTTTTGCAAGTACCTTATTTTTTATTTATGTATTGTTGAGAAAGCGAAAAAAAACACAGCGAACGAACGTGTAGTCCACCTGATGGTAAGTGGAGTACAGCCCATGAACATCAACAATCCACAAAAGCAGATTATAGTTGCGTCGCTGCAGCTGAGGACTACGGTGTTATGCCTCATGTGCCAGTAATTTTAGCCGCTTTAGTACTGCAAAATATAACTTCTTTGCCTAGTACATTGACAAATGGAAAAGGTCTAGCATAACAATATTATTTCGGGGAAAATTGGGTACCACTGGTAACCCCATGAAATGTCTGTACTTTCTTGCCGTCCTTTACGGGTGTACGCAACTTAAATGCTCATGTCATCTCTACCTAATACTTACTCTGAGCCTTCAATAAAGTACGAAATGCCTGTAGAATAAAATTCCGAAAAAAGACCGGTAAAATCATAGGCATGGACAATCAAAAAGAAAATAAACAAAAGCCAAAATAAATATGGGATATATTTATTTTGGCTTTTGTTTATTTTCTTTTTGACGTGTTTATTTTTATTCTTTTCGGCCAGTATGAATCAAATAATATTGAATATAAACTTTTTTTACCAACTTTTTGGCATGAGTTCAAACTACTAAACTACTTTTACGTTCTTCAAAGGCTAGTTTACCTAAGATGTAATATGAAGAAAATTTACGGTTATACTTTTGCAACAATTGGATTGGTCAAATATCATATAGAATTTTTTCTCCGCCTGAGTAAAAGCTGAACTTAACCCAAATCAAAACTCTTACATTTCTAAACTTTGTCGTGAATTTTATCTGGAACGCACAGCTAATAATGTTATTTAAAACTAATAAGTTATAGTTAAATGCATGCTTTCTGGTCCAAGGTGTGATTTTCGAGATTTTTTGTTTGGTTAAAGTTACAATTAAAGAAATTTTCAGAATACTTAAGTAAATTTGGGTTAAAAGAAGTTAAAAAAAAATCACGAATTTTAGTTTTTATATGAATTGTTGATACCTACATTTATTTCATTATGCTTAGGCATTTTTTGTCAGGAAATTCTCAATAGCAGCACAGAAATGGATTATGAAGAACTGGCTACAAAAAGTTAAAAGATCATAGTGATGGTAGAACGTGTAATTTAATTTAGAGGAAAGCAAGTTCACTCGGTTGGTTAAAAAAAAATGTGAAATGCAGCCTCCTCGCACAAAATACAAAAACCTTTGAAAATAATGACTTATATGAAGTTGTTTTCGGGCAATATAATTAAATGCTGACTACGCCACTTGCGCGTAGCTCGACATACAAGGTGTAAAGACATTCATATATCATGTGACGAAACCGCCTAAGATTTGCCCATATCGGAAAATAGATCTTGGGAAAATGATCGAAGCGAAAAAAGAAAACTGCACATTTCGAGAATTAGCTTTCAAAAATTTTCATATAATTTTGTCTAGGTGCGAAAATTTTTGTTCAGAAAATTCAATAAATAAGGAAAAAAATTGGAAAATCTTAAATCCTAGGTTCTTAAAGTCTAGGGTCTAAGTCATAGTATCCCAACTTTTTTTGGACTACAAGATAAATTAATCTAACGCGCCCCTTCAATTTATATTTAAATGTACCATTTCGTCTCTTTCTGTCTGTAATCATGCTACTTTTGTCATGGTTGAGAGTAAGATAGCGCCGCTGGCACCTATTTTTCCTATAATTATTCTCTTCAAATCTAAAAGTCAGGCATGGGCAGACTTTTTTAAATATTATCTTTAAAACCTAGGAGTTAAAGTTTGCCGTAGACACCAACTTTTATATAATCTCCTTAGAATGTTAAATTCATATTGTTTCGCATGAATTTTTTCATACTTTACCTTTGCATACCTTAATTTGTCTTAATGATAGTTACGTATAATATTAATTTGGCGTAACATATTTCGGATTTTTTTTATTGCATAAATTATTATCGCATAGTCTTTATTAGGCATAATGTCACCAGTCATGTCACCACTAGGCCTTTGCGCTGAGGCTGAGGCGAGGATCAGATAGCGTCGAAGAAAAATAAGAAAAAGATTTTTCTTTTTCATAAGGAAAAAAAAAAAAGAAGGAATGACACTAACGCTTGGGCGCCATTATAATGGCTCCTAATCTCGTTTGGACCAGCTACCACCCCCTTAAAAGCTTCAGCCTCTCGAAGTGGGTGATAATTTACCATAATCAATGGGAAACAATCAAAAAGGTGTGTACTGAATCAGTGGGATTCAGTACATGATGCTGAGACCTTGGGTGAAGCAGCTTCGTAACTATGTCAGTTACACATTTTTTTATTAAAATCAATACATGTACCCATACATAGTTTGCTGTTGAGTCGATTCAATTACACGCGAGGGTATATTGCGTGGTCGCTTAAAACATACTTACGTAGAATGCATTACTATTTATTGCCTAAAGTACTGACGTGTTGAGGGTACTGAAAGTGAATAAAAAACCACCGCTATGTTTTATGTTTATTCATAAGCAATAAAAAGTAATTTCCATACGTGTCACAAAATTTAACATATCGAATACTCAAGAAAATAATAAATACATAAATTAAGATTGTAAATTAATTAGACTAGTCGTTTTGGAAGCCACTAAAGGATACTAGATTCAATATTATGTTCCATTTAGCTGTATTGACAAACTACTCCGGAGATTTTCATACAACCGCTTATGAAACTTACACTTCCCGTGCACACTTTCGTTTAAAACATGTGAAGGCACTTTTAATTTAGACAATTCAACACAAATGTAACACAACGTATGAATAAGTGACTAGATGAACATTCAATATAATAGTAACAATTAACTAGTGAATAATTATATAGATATACTTCTTACACAACAAAGAAAGGTGGGTTGATCCAATTCACTTGTTCTGAAACTGAGGAACGGAATCATCGACAATGCGAGTGCAGGAGTGTTTCATAAGTACGAGAAGTCAAACATCAAAGGAAATCTGTAAAGTAGTTTGGCAACGGTCGTACCTCACATTGTGTACAGGAGAGTATTTCTGTAAATGCACTCACTTAACGTGATAACAAAATCAACGGAATTTGCAAACCATACCGACGACAAATTATAAAAGTTCAATACTTATTATAACATTAGTTACTTTCGTATTTAACTTCAATAAGTCTTTCTAAATATTCATTCATTTCCCTACTTTACTTTTCAAATGTCATTGAAGTATGAAATACAATCGCAATTAATGAGCTCATCCTTCATTTCATTTTTCACCCATATTTGTTTATTCATTTTATTAATTATAATTTTCTTAGTATAATAATATCTATAAATTGATTGTATAAGTTCGTAATTATTAAATTCGAATATTTTAACATATGTATATTAATAAACAGGTTTTATTTCGATAAGTCACAAAACAAACACTTAAACAATACGTAAATTTGAAAATATAGTGTGTGGTGACGATTATACACATTTTACACAAGTGTAATGTAACGTCATAAATACATATTGTGTCATATAGGTAACTGCTACATACTTAATAAACAGTTACAAGATCACGGGAAACATATAAGCTGATCGAGTATATTCCACCGTCGATGATATGTCCCGTCATGAAAAACTACCAATATGCGTACTCGTAGTAGCTTCGCGTTACTACACTAGATATCGTCGCGATTACTCCACACTGTAGTCCATACATATATATTATTATTACTATCAAGTCACTCACGTCAGTAACAACACCACTCCTTCTGCAGTTATATCACAGAGGCAGTAATCGCGACTTGGTGAACATTACGGGTTCAAAGTATTTCATTCGATCCGGTTTACAGTTTTCCGTGACTGCACTCAACACATTTACAATATATTACAGCAAACAAACGATCATATACATATAATTATATAATACACTCAATCATAAAACTCATATCGTGGATATTATGTCATATCATTCACCTAGCCTATGATAGAACTTTCGAATTTGATCACGAAGAGAAATTATTATCAAAACTACCTAGTGTACATTTCCATTGGGTTAGTGCATTTTGAACTATAGGGTAGTGAGTATTGCATTGCCAATGTGACGAAAATGAAACGCAAATACATTACAGCTAACTACTCTCACGATATATTTATTTACTCAGTAATCTTCACAATAAGTATTTAAGCTTAGGGATGTGTAGAGAGTACCTAATTTGGCACAGAGCTGTTCATACAAAACGAATGTATACGAAATCAGCATGCTTAAACAATAATAAAGGAATGTTTAAAGAAAGTTAAAGTAGATAGTCATCACGAGGAGAGATATCTGTAGAGTCGTGGGACTTGCTGAGCCTACGCTTACATAAGATACATCCAGTTTCACTTCGTGTGGGAGCAAGTAAGTTATCGGTCTATGCAAAGGTATTTGTGGCAAATATAAAACGAGACCAATAATAATATTACTGAAACTAATGCTGTAGAGTGACTCAAATATTTCATCGACTTTCTATTGATATTGTCATTCATTTGTAGTTATAAAATAGACCTACCTAAGTAAACGTGTCACGTAGGTCAATTATAAATTAAACTTATTTTCTATTAATATAAAGTACATACTCATGTACAGCAGACATTATATTGAAATTATAACTTGACTCAAAATACAAGTCCACAAACACTGTAACATTGTACTCGAGCACATGTTTGAGCCAAACTTTGATTTAATTTATTGACCACATAACTAATCATGCTTTGCGCTATAATACGTCTTATCACATTAGGAATTTCAGGGATCATGCATATTATATAAGAGGATTTCGTTTTCAAACATCAGTCGGAACGCGGTATTGTACAAAATCGTGGGATCTCACAAAAACGGTAACGAGGGTATTGTCAACATATTTTAATATATTTAGGTACACTATACCTCACTCGAGAGCCGCACGCAGTCTTATTCGTTACCGGCACAGGATTATACACCTAACATAAAAATATGGACTTACTTAAAGAAAAACAACGTATGATTAATTTACAGATCCGTTTGAGCATATACTATACTCTCGGATTCTTGTAGAGAATGGCTGGAAGGGCGGAGGTAAAGACATCTGTAGGGAAAAATGAGCGGTCGATGCTATCGAGCAGTGCGGGGTTAGTAGTCAAAGCGAAGGACTGACACTCAGGAGCAGGTTACGGAGCCAGATTGCACCGCCTTCTTTGGTTGGAATCGCGGCTAATAATTTTGTTGAAAATTTGCATTTATAATGATCTATTAACTTTAGTATATGGGCATCAAATAAGTAGTAACTTTACTAAACTACAGGCACAAAACCAAAACTTGGTCTTAAAAATGTATGTGAAATTCATGTCTTTATATTTACAGGAATTGAACCTGCAAGTAATTGTGAAAAGCGGTGCATCCTGTGTCCTTATCGGAGTTCAACGACCAGCTACGTTTAAATAAATAGAACAGAAGGGGTAAGCGTCGGGGCGGTGGTAGCGGTGGCGGTGTACGGTGGCGCTAGTGTCGGTGGTCGGGCGCCAGCGACTTGCGGCTGGCCGACAGGTGCTGGTGGCGCGGAGCGGGCCGGCCGGAGCGCGGCAGCGTGGTGGCGCCCGCGCCCCCCGCGCCCGCGGCGCCCCCGCCCGCCTCGCTCGACATGTCGCGCGGTTTCCACACCGGCGATCCTACAACACACCAAACACCGAACTCTTTATATCACCTCTCGGCAGAACGACGGAATTTGGACGGGTGGGGCGGACCGATCGCCGGGAGTGCGCGCGCGACCAAAGAGTTGAATGTTTGACGAGTGTTGGCGGGGGGGCGGGGGCGAGCGCCACCGGCGAGGCTGGTCATCGAACATTCAAGCGGTGCTCGGCGCCGCTCTGCCCAGCGCAGGGCTTCCGAACCGTTCCTACCTTCGGTTACCCTCGTGCATGCAATTCAGACACCTTATTCACAACCACTCGAAAAAGTAAGCATTATTGTTTTATGGATTTCAATTATTAAAAACATTTATATTTCCTATACTAAATAAAATATAACGTTTGTAAGCTTAAGAAATATAAATAATGTTACACGACTATATTATAAGATCGAGAGATCACAGAAATGGGCGAAAAGGAAAAGTTATTTACGTTAATATATATGCCGAACAATTTGTGAATAAGGAATTTGAATCTTTTTTTTTGCGTTGAATAGTTCTTGGTCCAGTAGGATATAATCAAATGATTGAATGAAAACAAGTCTGGACTAAAAGTTTAAGCATGTAGAGTCTGCGCACTGTGGAGGGAATAGAGACGAGAGAGATTCTAGGAGCGTGTCCTTCAAGAGTTAACTACGGGGAAGCTTGGGGGTAAGCGCACAAAATAACTGGTTAATTATACAGTTTTATTTGCTGTGTCTTTATTTAGTTTGTCAATGTCAGCTAAACCATATTGATTAACCGGTTAATTAAAATTACAAAATTAAACCGGTAGCTAGTCTCAAAGCTGGCCGAGTGGCCAGGACCGGAGTGCTTTCAGTACATCTACTTACTTTACTTAAGCGGTAGTCTAGATACACACAGTTTAGGTTATGTTCTACGGTGCACCGATCGATAGGAATTGAATACATTTACGTTACTCGCTATTGAATATTACTTATCAACGAGGACATTCATATGCTGCGTGGTGCATCATCTAGTTTGACAGAATCAGTGCACAGCTACGGAGGTTAGGTAAAGCACTACGTGAACAAACAGTGTATTCATCTATATTTCATGTTTTACATTATATTGGGATATATAACTAGCCTAGTTATTAGTTGATTGTATAGCACAATATTTATTATATACGTGAATATTATTTCGTAATGCATATAGTTCCACATAATATTTAATGAATGGTTTATATCATTCGCAAGAATATAATAAAAATCTGAAACACTTTTAGTATGTATGCATGTAAATAGGCCGGTAAAGTTCCAGTAGATACGATATTGAAAGTGTTCTAGGTTTTTTAGGAATGAGCAACATGCGTTGTTATTGGTTGCTACAATAGTAGTACAATACACATTCAGCCTATGCTGCTACGTTACATGAAGTAGATGAAGCTTTGAATATCGGCCACAATGAATTGAAACGTTTAGTGCATATATTTTGAAATATTAACCTATCTATATTTGTATATAACATAATGAGCATGCCATAAATTAATGAGTATACGCATAGCATGCAATGGCATATATAATACGTTTGGATTACAAAATATCTGTGGAATATACTTAATAAATTGATAAGTTTAACACTAAATTGAGCAGGTACTGAAGAAATGCGAGAGATAAATAAATTAATATCGTTACTTATAGATACTTAGAAATGGAAGACTTAATTAACGATACAAATCCATGGCCATCTACATAATAATACATTAAATCTATCGGGATGTATAATAACAGTATTAATTAAATTAACAAGAAGAATACTATGACGAAGGTGATTAAAGGATTAACATCAGTACGATACCACAGCCATTATTATGTAACACTTAGCACTTGGATTTATCTACAATTAGAATTTGATTAATATCATGCTTGTATTAATATTATTGTGTCTACTTAAACATTAAGGAGGTACATCGCTACGTTAAGAGTCGTGGAATTACTCTAAGTACAGAATTCTAACTGTACATTGAATTTACGATTTTTTTACGTATACCATTTATTTGAATGTCTAAATGTTGATAAAATGTGTTTTTTTGTCTTTGAAAACGTTAATTTGATTATTGACTCAATTTGCAAGATCTTAGAGTTTTCATTACCTAAAGGGTCACACAAATGAGTGTGACATTATCATATAATTTGGTGTTAATTTCCTCAGTTAGTAATTTGTATAATAATATCTTCAATTCCACGATAATTGTTTTAATTAATTGTATATAAAGTCAGTATCCGGGAGTATTGTAGTATCTAGGTCGTCATAATAGTGGTTATTATTGAATAGTAACTTTTAAACGTGTATTTGATACATTTGATTACGATCATGGTGCCGCGTGGGAGATCTATGAGCGCGGTCGTGTATTGGCGCGTCGTCCAAGGTCTCGATGCTGCTGCGATCGGACGACGTGAGAATCGATTGGGCTGCCATTGTTTTTCGACGGGACTTGGGGGACTTCCCCTTCCCCCTATGCTAGGAGGTTTTACTTTGCTTCTTCCCAGAAAGGTAACATTGAACACATGTAGGGTGCTCGATCGCTTTGGCGATAGACTCAGTTGATTTAGATACAACGATACCCATTTTCATAGCTTTGTCTTCTGCTTTTGCCAGCTGAGAGTAGTGAGTCATTCGATCTAATGAATTTGTCCCCAGTCTCGCTAGTTTTTCACCACCTGATTTGGATGATCGTCTACTCACGTTAGGTGATTTACAAGGTGATTTATCAAAGCTGGCTTGTGGAGTTCTCATGATTCCTTTCTTAGGGGCAGGTTTTGGTGATCGCGAGCGATCGACACTACTCTCCCGTGATTTCATAATGCTGCCACGAGGCGATCGAGATCCATCAAAACTCTGCTGTGGGGATCGTGACTTATCGATTGATCCGCGAGGAGATTTCGATTGGTCAAAGCTTCCCCTGGGTGATCTATGCAAGGTTTTAGTTTGCTTCAAGCTGGACTTATTTGGAGATTTGCAAACGATTATTTTTGTTACTCGATCCCGATCGGGCGAGGTGTGGTCTATGGATCGATTGGGAGACCTATCTCTATTAATGCTGCTACCACTGCAAGATCGTATCACCTTGATTCTCATCTCTGGTGCTGAGGAGCCTTTTCTTTCTGGCGAAGATTTGAGAGATTGCGATTCCTGCTTACCTAATTCCTTAACCATGGTGGGTTGGTACTGCGTGGGTTGATGCGACGACTGGATCAACCGTGCCTGACTACCGGTGCTGCCTGCGCTCAGAGTCGAAGTCGTGCTGTGAAATATATACGAACTACATAAGCGTACTTCATAGCTAATGTGAGCGCGTTTAGAGTGTTACCAGATGATTGTAAATTTGCATAATATCTTAACTATATTAAAGTCTAATCATCTTAAGCTATGTTTACCATTTGGACTAAAAGATTCTTTGAGAAAAACGTTTACTTTAACATCTCTCGATCAGTTTTCCAAATCCAATTATGGCCGTGTAGATATATTTCGTAGATATAATTCATGCTACTAAGTGTAACAAAAAAATAAAAAAGGATAATTTGCTACAAACTACCTATTAATAATTTCTTATGCTCTCTTGTCCATCCAAAGGTTGCCTGTAAGAAATTGCTTTTATAGCGATAAGGCCGCCCATTGTACTATCTAAATGATGTGCTTTTTGAAACTGACTTTCTTATTTGTGTACAATAAAGAGTTATCTATCTATCTATCTATCTACAATCAGGCTTTAAAACTTGCGTAGTAATAGTTGCCTTCTAGCATACAACAGAGAGATATTTTTAAATTTGACTAATAATTACTAAATCAGTCGATGTAAAACGCTTTTACGGGCTACTTACAATTTGAAATAATGTAAAATAGTTAACTGGCTTTAGGGTTTTTTTAAAAGATTGGTGAACTCACTTATTACGTTTAGACTTCAGCTATGTATTAACTTATTTAATATCTATAGATCTGGCAACACTGGTGTATGAGTGGTGACATATGTATGAGTAAAAACAAGCAAACCTACTGTAATTTGATGGATGGCATTTATGTCGTGTGTTACCAATGCACCAGGCTTATTGCGTAAAATCAACTCGGCTATATGAAATAGTGTTTTTTATATTTATCTAACAAATAATGACAATGTGTCTTGAGTGTCTCTGTCTTCATAAACTTAATCTATTGTTTGTTTTAGCTATTTATTTTATTTGTATGTCTATTTTACTTCTACATATGAAATTAAACTTTATTTGTAACACAGTTGTTTCTAATAATACATATAAAAAGCTCGTGTTAGTTATCGAACTCCCCCAAAACGGCTTGACAGGTTTTCATGGTTTTTGTGAGGTAGGGTACCATTTACTTCAACGTCCTGTTAATAAAATAAAATTAACAGATTTAAACCTAGGTACTCTTTTCTTCTAAATTTGCTTTGCGGAAACCATTCGACGCCGGCTGGTAAAATGGCGTGGCGAGCGTAAAGTAGAGTTGGTTTCACGGAATGAGTCTGTAGGTACGGAGTGTGTTGTCCAAGAACCCATACATATGTTTACCTGAGAGTGAGGTGGTTGGGGGTGCGGCCTAACCCTCGCTTGGCGGGCGGCGGCGGCGCCTCGTCCTCGCCCTCGGACTTGGAGCCGAGCTCGGCCTTGTCCTCGGCGGGCGGCGGCGGCAGCGCGCGGGGGACCGTTGCTTCTGTTAGTTGTTGTTATGGGTTAGTCGTACGTCCATGCAGTAACAACACTACATTTGCCGGTAAATACGCTACTAATAATATGTTACGATGAGTATATTTTTTGAATGCGCGGTTAATTTGGAATGTCTAAATGATTAATAAGCTTAGCAAATAATACCAAGGAAAAATAAACCTGCGACCTCTGCACACCAGGCAGTTGCTTTAACCTTTAAGTTACTATCTCCTCCTGACCCTAAATTTCTTAACTGTATGTTAGGTCATTACGTGACGTCACGTTCATTAGTTTGCCTATCTTAAGTAGGATACAACTTTTCAACAGTTTCTTAGTATAATTTGGAACTATTAATTATTTATACAAGCACATTAAATATTTATAAAACAGCTAATCAAAGTAACGGCAACAAATAAGCAAATTTGTAATATAAATTTACTAAGTATACGTTTTCAAGAAGTATATTATTATGTTGTTTGTTAATTTATTTGATTAATTTAACCTTAAATGTAGAGTTATATTCTAATATATTACTTTATCAAGCAAAGCCTTGTTAAAAGTAAAATGTTCTAGGAATTTGGCAATCGTGTATAACAATAAAATACGTAGTTCAATAAAGTTTTTGCATTTTGCACACTAAGGCAGTTTGATTGACAGTTGTTTTTGCTTGTAGTTGTAGTTACATGACATGTACAACATAATAATGTGCGTTTTTGACAGGACGCATCAGTCTCGGGCAAGTTTTTTAATCTTTTGTTTTAGTTATTTCTCACACGACATAAATGTACATTGTAAATTGAGAGAACTATACTAAAACTTTCATTTTGGGTAAATAATGATCAAGTTTGGTTTGGTAGTTAATCTTATATATATTATTTCCAAAATAAATGGAGTCATCGTGTATTTGTTAACATAATTGCACAGATTCAAATACATTTTGTAAATGTAACTTTATAACACTTACCAGAGGCGTCTCCAAGAGTTTTGCTCCGGTGCCGGAAGATTGGCTCATCGGGAAGAGGCTCCTGCGGCGGTTCCTCCGCATCTTGTGAATTCTCACGCGAAATTTCACCCACCTTAAAATAAAACAAGTTCAATAAACTATTGAGCGGCATTTATGGACAATTGTTTTTATAGCTCTAAGGAATTATTTGTCACTAAACTTATTAATGCATAATATTAATTCATTTTTATGTGTTTAGATGCCTATGCATCTAATGCAATGTATAAATCTATATTTATTCGAAGTAATGTAAAACTGAAATAATTGTTGTTTTTCAAAAATTAGATTACGGGTAAATGGATGGTTTGGAGTTTATCGCAAACATACAGACAGGACTCATATAACATTAAGAATACGTTTTAAATAAATGCAAATGACTTAGTTATGTTTAATTTTAAATCTGTTTATTGATTTATTTTCAAACCAGCGTGATGCAGCTTGAAGGACCCAAAAGTTTGACTTAAAGTGCATTAATTTTAATTAGTTTCTTTTTATTTTATAGTCATTGATTAAACAAAGTGTCTAACTTTAAGTGAAATAAATAAAATAATTGTAATTTAATAATTAATTACCTCAATATTGCCAGCTGAGAGTCGTTGTCCTGAAGTTTTAGGTTTCTTAGTTTTACCAAGAGTGTGTGAGCCTTGCATCACCTGTACCTATTCATAAAATTAGCCAAAAGGTTATTGAACATGTAATTTATAGTTTTACAATAAATCGCAATGGTATTTTTAGTTAAAAATCAATCGTTATTTTTTTATATAAAAAAAATTATTTTAAAGATAAAAGATAAAAAATAACTTGTTTCTGATAACTTACTGCTTGTATACACATTTGACTCTTATGAACTTAAATCTTTGATCATTATCAAAATAATATATTAAAATCTTGTTAATTGCTCTTTTGATATGTTGTTCTCATAGAGATGGTATGAAAGGCCTCACATAGGCATTAAAATGATTGTACGGGGAAGGTACATCAAAATGAAAAGTCATAAGATAAAAGTTAAAAGAAATGTATTTTAAGTCAGATAGAAAAAACCGAAAGGAACGGTTTGACGTTGCCCGAACCGATTGATTGCAACTACTAAATTATTGTGTCGAATGTATGTACTTTGTTCACTTCGCTGCGTGTTGATGTCAGCATAAAACTAAAACTATTGCGTTGTACGGGTTTACTCGTACAATGATCAATGAATGTATGTTAAAGGCGTCTAAATCTATCCATGTATTTAATTGAATAAAAGCAGTATTACCTGATGTTTGGGCCTCATCGAGTCCCTGTGGAGCGTGTGCGGCGCGTGCGGGGCGCGCGGCGGCGCGGGCGCGGGGCGCGCGGTGCTGGGCAGCGACATGTTCCGCACCGACTCGCGGATTATTTGCCGGATCGTCTTCAGGAATGCGTTGCGGAAGTCCGCCGTGCTGTGATAATAAAATTCACTTAAAAATAAAAAGTTAAAATAAGTCTTTATTGCTTTGTTTATAATAATTTTGTTTGGGTTCATTGTCCGGCAAGGTGACTCCGTTTTACTCTAAACTATTTTCAGCTACCTTCGAGATAATATTTAGAAGTCAGGAGTGGGACAAAAATGGACTCAATATAAATGGTGAAACTTTGAATCACCTGCGTTTTGCAAATGACCTGATCCTATTTTCTGAGTGCCCGAAAAGAAATGTTTTTTTTGCAAGGGTAACAAATTATCAGACGAATGAACTTTTAAATATTTACCATCAAATATATTATACAAGCACAGATGTGCTAGCGTTTTTATTGTTCTTAATAGACAGATGTAGGTATCACTAAAGCAACCCACATATTCATGATAATAATATGCTAGTTTGGAAACTGCATTTGTATTATTCAATGTCATCCAGCTTATTCTTAACGTTAATAAACCAATAAAATCAAATTGCCTTTTTAAGTTATTTGTCCGTCCATTTTTGAACAAAGTGTGGTATTATTTGTGGCAAGTTTGCCTACCATAGAATTGTAACTTTTCCTCGCTGTCGTGCCGGTATTGATACCATTACTGGATGATCTTTTACCGCTTTCAAATAGATTATCATACCTGTTAGAGAGTACGTAGACTTTCTCGGAGCGCCGCTGCAGTTGACTCCTCAAGTGAATGAGCTCCCAGAGGAAGTGGCTGTCCATGTCTTTGGCGGACGACGCCCGCACCTGCACCTCCGTCACCGGAATTAACACTTGGTATCGGATGATCTCCACTTCATTCGAGTTGTTCTTTGATGATACGCCCTAAAATGCACATTTTTCCTACTAAGTTTTTTATTTCAAGTAATATGAAAAAAATATTCTTATAAAAACTGTTTTCTTTCTATTAAAACATACATTATCTTCATTAACCATGCATTTATTAATGTTTCATAATAGTTATTTATGCAACTGTTCTATAATGAGGGGTATTAAAACACGAGTGTGGGTTTATCACACGAGGCGAAGCCGAGTGTGATAATAGTATCACATGAGTGTTTTAATACCTAATTATAACAGTTGCATACAAGACTTTATCTACACCCATGATATGAATCCTCTATAAATGTTCTGAAACCATAGGGTATTAGGGTACAGTGTTGTAAGAACTCTATGTAAATTCATGGAAAGTTTAATTAGTGAGTATCTAATACAAAAAAAACTATGTATAGGTAATAATATAATTATTTATTGTAATAATTATTTACATTTTGGATCGTACAATTATTAAAAAGTATTTTTTCAATACTATTATTGAACAAAAATGGCGGGATACGACGTCAATTCAAAAATTCGAATAAGTTTTTATTTAAATTACGGCGCTGTGGTAGTGAAACGCGCGTGCATGACAATATGTTCTTTTTTTGAAATTCATAAAGATGCCATGAGAATGTGGCTGTTCGATGAGTAAAAAAGGAGTTGCATAATGAATTTCAGTACAACATTATAACACCCGTTTGGGTGTTATAATGGTTATTACGACACTGGCTCTTTTAATGTTGGCAATTAGCTAACTGTTTCAAGAACGTTTATAGAGGATTTATAGCATGGGTGTAGATAAACTCATTTATTTGTTTTATTATAAATGGCGAAATTTACAGATTTGGCGTGGTGTAGCATTATTTTTTTCAAACGAGATTCTGTAGATACGACATAGATTTTATTTGAGGCAGTTGGCAAGCCCAATCTGTATGGTTTATCGGAATGAATATCCCTTTTCTGCCTCCAATTTGTCGCTTGATTTATTTTATAGGCTGAGCAGATTATAACGAAATGGAGAAGACAATACAATTATATAGTTCTTGGAATATCAGACTTTAACTAAGATTGTTAAACATATTAAAGCATGCTATAGGCCAATCCTGTTTAACATGATTTAATTGTATTAGCAAACATTATTACGCACCATTAGTTTTTTCTTCTGTCTCAGTCTTTCTTTACAAAGGAAGACAACGGCTGATTTAAATACAAAGCACATAGCGTGTAATTCCAATCCTTTTTTAATTTTGCCTAAGAAGTCAGAAATATTCAACCATTCTACACCTCCGTAGTATAACAAATCACCTGCAAAAGAAAACAACAGTTTAATACAAAAATAAAATGGTATTAATATTTTCACGTTTCAAATCTCTCAAAGTAATTAAAACGCTTTAAAATACTACAAAAACTAAACTATTCGCTTATATTTGACTCATTATTTAATTGACTTTTGTAAAATTAAAAATATATTTAATTTACAATAAACTTTTTAGAATGTGGGCTTTAAAAGGTAAATATGACAATTACATTTAATAACTAAAGCATACTTTTCTATTTTCTCAGCTGAAAGAGTATTAACTGTTAAGTTGATAAATTACAAAATTATGCTGTATTTACGAATGAAATTGTTATATTTACCTTTCAAAACTTGCATTCTAAAAAGTTAGTTAAATAAAATCATAATTTCATTCAGTTTATACGAAATATTCCCAAAACACTACAAAAATTGACAGTTACATTTTGAAAAGGAATACACGCTCTTAAGTAAATTACTTAAACTTGAATCTGAAAACTAAGAGTAAGATCAAATAAAGTAATTCTGTAAAATATTCAATTATGATATTTGTAATAAATGTACGAACCAGGACTTAGATCGATAGGTTGTTTGCAAGACTTCTGGTGTTGCCTAAACAAATGGTCGAAGATAGCACCATATTCTTCATGAATACGTTGCATTTCATTAATGTGCTCAGCTACTTTTTCCATGCCTTTGAGAGCCTCTGTAAAATAAAACGTAAATACATAAATATATCTTCCTCGCGGCAATCAGCTACGGTGACTGCAATCTTTTTGTTATAGTTTAGCCCTGTTATATATGCCCCAAGAGCACTGCAATACCCTCTTTTATTTATAAATGTGCGCAATCATTGGGGACACCTGAGGGTACTATGTACGTATGTATAGAATATGGTTAGGCCTAAAAGGCAGTTTTTGATCTAGGTCAGCTCTTTTCTGCTCTTCAAAAACGGACGTTTTCATCCATATCAAGTGCCTCTATTTTATTCCTCGTAATACGCACCCAACCGATATGTATTTGAGAGCCACTGAATTCTTTCAGCCTTAATAAGCCACTCTTGATATCTTCTTAGTGAGGTTTCCAATTTCGGCTCCTGTTCTCTTTATTTCAATAGAAATATTTTGTCACGGCTTAAGAGGACACAATCAACCGCCTAATTTTTCTACATTCGTAATCCCCTTTAAGCACCTAGGGCGTTTTTTCAGGAGGCACAGGTTCAAATCCTGCTGGATTTTAACCTTGAATTTGTATAAAAAACTAGAATGCATGTTTGTTTGTGCCCATTTTGTCAAATTGTTTTATTCATTAATTGAAAAAAAAAATTGTTTCTTTAAAAAAGGTTTTGTCAATATCTCGTAGACCCCTGTGTATTGTTTCGTAAGTAGAGCTACTTCGAGCAGATGTTGTGTAATATATTGAAGACAGTAGATTATGCTAACCGGAAACTATATAAACAGATCCCTCACCTACTAAATGAAGGTGCTCCTCAGAATTAACATCAGTCAAATTTCTCAATTGTTGTAACAGCAGCGGGTACTTTAATATCCGCTGAATTGGTTTAATTAAATAAGATTCCAAAGTCGACGAGTGTTGTTGCTTAGGATTTCTAGCTGCGAGGAATTCTTGTAAAGCTTGATTGCCTTCATCTGAAAAAGGTCAACACAAACTTCATTATAAAGATACCATATTCAAATAAGAAAAGTAATGTCCTTTTTTATTTTCATTGTACACAAATACATCGGTATATCATGATATTTATTATACAATGTACGCTAATACTTACTTGGGTGTAGTACTTTTTGTGCTTTACTATGACTAGCACAGAAAGAACTATATAATTTGAAATGGTTTACGTAATACAAGAAAGCGTTTCCAACTGCGAAGAGTATGTTCTGAAACAAAGATAACAATTATTGTACTGAAACTTGAGAGCGTTATAATTGCGAGTAAAACGGTAATTGTGTACCTTGAACTGATTGGAAAATTCAAAGTGGTGGAAGTTAGGTTCAGCCTCGAGCGCTTCCTGTAAGTTCTGCATAAACTGCCTTTGGAAAGTAACTATCTCTTGAATGTTGCCGAACAAGGCGTTGATCTCGGCGTTTGATAAAAAAGTTTCTTTCTTCAACGGCTCCAGGTAGTTTTCCAGTAAGTTGTTGAGATGCTGCAAGCAATTAAGATCAGTGTTCTTACGTGCTGTGGAACGTTAGCTCGAATAAATGCAGTTAAAACTTTGGTTTACAACAGTCAAATTAGGTTAACCAAGTTCCTACATTCTATTAGAGAAGTGTAGATGATCTGTGCTTCAATTTTGAAAATGTATCAGCTCTATGATACTAGTAAATGTGCATTATTATTTAACTACAGTGAGAATACAAGTCAAACTTTCGTATAGTAAATGTTCATTTTATCCCTTTCCTTATCTAAATTGCCTTTAATTTGTAATATAATGATACAGTAAATGGTTGCCGGTTTTATAATAAATATCGAAGCCTAAAAATAAGGATTAGCCTATTCATCATGTCAACCTAAACACCATTCGTTATAAAAGTGCTTATTAAGACAAACCCATAAGTCCAAACTCGATGGGTCTACGTAAACCAGAATTGGCCAACACTTGGGTATTTTCTTAAATCCATCATCAGACCCTGGACTACACTTGATTTTTAAAAATATGCTTTCTCAACCGGGAATCGAATCAGTTGAAATCCGGATAAGCAGCATCCTGTATTTTTATCGCATCAATAGGTTGCGTCAATAACTAAAATCAAAGCTTTCTAACAAACATGGTAGGTTCAAGAAAACTATGAAATCAAAGAATTTGTAAATAAAAGCAGTCGAAATTCCTTTGCAAATGATAATTAATCAGTAAATTAGTTGAAAATAATCTAAAAAAACATTTTAAACATTCATAACAGCTTCTTATTAAAATAACTAGACATTGATGTCTAAAAATAATTAATTCGGGTAATCCAATAGTTTTATACTTTTATTTAAATAACCATGTTTGTTAAAGAGATAACATTTTTATGATTGACGCTATAGAATTACCATATAAAACCGGACCGGTACCGGATGTATTTTTTTTCAGATTTGTGCTGGTTTGCTTATACACGATGCTTGATTTGTGTTTAAAAATAAAAGAAAGTCTTCTTTTCGTAAATTCTTCTATCTACCATATTAAAGATACCTTCCCTCTACGTGGCATGTCCGTGGGACACCCTATATATACAAGAATTGCTCGTTTATAATGATACAGATTATAATATTTTTTTACCTATACATATAATCAAATCACTACAGCGCAGCGGTGGGAGTGAGCAAGACACTGCGGTTATTGCAGATAAACGGGTTAAGTAACGAGCCTCTAAAACGCTACCTTGGCTCGAACGACCATTACTTTTCTACTTCATTAATCCATTACTTTTATAAGCGTCTCAACTTCAGCTAAAAGTTTTTATGAATCCCGTAACGTGGCTGTAAATTTAGAATTAACCGTTTTATTAAGATTTATAAATTTAAAATGAACTTTTTAATCATTCTGTGGTACTCGTAGTTCGTCGCAGCGCAGGTGCGACTACCTTCACCAAGTTTTGAATACGTTTTATAAATCCATCGAAACTTTTCATCGTGATGAATATTTATATAAAAGGTGGACTTTGTACTATTACTTTATCTTTCAGTGAATTAAGTGAATCGTCCGATGGAATCGTAAAATAGCAATTAGATTTGGTTAAGCCGTTTGCTCAGTGTAAGAGAGTACTAGTCTACCCGCAGCTCAAGTTATTCTAGTTTGAATTCGAGGTAACTTACTGCCAGCGAATGTGTTTTGAACTCGTTGGCTAATACGTCTATAGATAACTAGTTGTCACTTTGTTACTAAGTTAATATTAACTTAGATTAGAGCATTGAAATAGACGCTTATAACACGATTTAAGTCACGTGCATGCAATACAAAGCGAACTTAAAGCGATAGAAACTTGATACGTGTACCTGGAAATTTTATGAACTTTATGTTATCATTGTCAACGACATCACGTCTAAGCTATGATAATATTAAAAACGATTGTGGTTTATTACATATCTTTTCATATTAATATTAACTATAATTTTTAAACCATTCTAATGGTAACTTTTTATTTTTTCATCTAAAATTGAGCCTATTTCAAAATTACCAAAACGTCAAAATTCTCATCCATGTTTAGTCTTGTAATTAAGTTCAAGTTTTACTAACAAAATTATTACATAGAATCTAAGGTTGTTAAATAAGTTTAAATACGTATCTCTACAATAAACTTGTGATGACTTACTTTGACATAGGCGCGTTCCGTGTCCACCAGTTCGAGCAGCACCTTCTTGAGCTTGTCGGCGTCGGAGAGATGCCTGGAGGGCGTGCCGGCCGCGGCGCTGGCCACGCTGCCGGTGGGCGAGCCGCGCCGGGTCTCCGCCGGCGAGCGGCACCAGCCCGTCACCTGCTCCGCGCTCTGACGTATCACACAACCTTGCTTTACGAGCAGATACGATCCCATCCCAGATACTACTCCCCCATGAATTCTACATGAAAGCGATAGCTACTCCTCCCCTCTTTATCTAACGTAACATTTCATTACGGCTTTTGATGTATTTCACAATCTTTCTCTAAGAGCAGATACGATCTCCTCTTTACTAATTCCCCAAGCACGATAAATTACGTGAAAAACTATTGCGATTTCTCTCCTCTTCTTTATGGATAAGGATGTTCTCGAGATTTTTATGATTTTAACTACTTTGAATGAGACGGCTATTTCTGATCGATATAATTCTGGTCAGCGTTTTGTTTGTCCTGATTGTACCTATTACTGATTGGTCAAATTTCATAATACCTATGACCCCCAGGCACTAAATTCTGTAGTTCTCCATGTGCCAGTATTCCTTCTACCTTAGTAATCTGCTTGTAGTTTTTTACATATTCAGATAATATCAATGAGAATAAATTGTTTCAAATATAGATAAAGAAAGCTGTCTTAAATTGTACATGATCTGCACAGAATATAAATAAATCACTGTACGCTAAAAATATCAAACCACAAGAAACAATTAGAAATAATAACGAACACTCTTCAAGATTCTAGAGAGACAATTTTAGACAATTTACTTGAAAGTTATTTAAAAAAATATGAATTAGAGATAAAGTTGCGTTAAATATATCTATCATGAAACTGTAATCCAATTACGAGGTAAATGAACTCAGAGGATTATGTGTCTTATATTTGGAGACAGTTCCAGCAAGATAATCGATAGATATAGATAATTCCTAAAGGTAGAGTAAGGGATATAATAGGGGACGCTGACTGAATCTCTAGAGACGATTATTATTTTCGAGAGAGACATTACCATGCGGGTACGCTAACGAAATAAAACGGGAATATTCTCGAGGAGATAGATAATTGAATTGGGGATTAAGTCGCAGAGGCGTGCATGTAACGAGCGTGGTAATGTAATTTTTTATTATTTTATAAAATACCTTGAGTAGATTTTCGATCTCGAAGCTGTTAGTTCGGGAGCTGACTTTGGGTGGACCGGAGCTGACGGCGTCACCATGCACGTCCGTATCGGGGCTGTACAACTCCTTACCTGTCACAGCAACAACCATCGTTACACAATAATTTTGCAAAATTAACCGCCATAGCCTAGCAAGTAGTAACAACATTGTTACCGACTTCAATATTTTATTTCTTAGATTCTAGTTTATTTTATTATTATTTGAGTTACGAGTTTTGACAAAGTTGGCTTTAATGTTTGACAGGTTGACAAAACACAATGGTGACTGATTCATAAATAGTAAAATATAGGATACCTATCCAAAATAAACCAAATGCAAGATTTCTTGGTAAAATAATATAAATCTAACTTATTTTATAATCATTCAATATTTCATGGGCAGGTCCATTTTAAAGTAAGAAATTATAAAAAAAAGATTATTAAACTACCCACAAAATTTATAGCAACTTATATAATAAAACCATTTTCATAAACGCAAAATTTTGTGTAGCTATCAAACATAATTCATTACTTCACATACAAAATACTTAAGCGTGACGTCACGCCATTATAGTCGTTTGTTTGAACCGTTTGGGCATGTGAATTGAAAATAGTTTTATATCAGGAAGCTTATGTGATTTATTTTGAGACAATTCATATTTCTTATTGTTAGAATTCTTTTGTACGACAGCGTCGTGCTTTTATATCGGTTGAAAAAGCCTCCCCGAGTGACGTACACAACGATTTCCTACGTCCGGCGCGCCCTAGGCAATTCGCGAGTTCTCTTAAGCGAATTGGCTAATCCTTTTACCACGATGGCAAGTCCAAAAAAAATTTACTCAGCCATCGACACGACGAAAAAAAAAAATCGGTTGAATAAGAATAATACTAATTATAAACATATTTTACGTCTTTTGTGTCGTTGGTCTAGTGGTTAGCGTATACGACCTCTCAACCCAAGGTCTCAGGTTTGAGTCATGTGTCGGAAAATAGTGTTATTTGGGATTTTTCAGCAGAAAACTCTCAATAGCAGCACGAAATTGTGCCCTATGGATGGCGACAGGCTCACAACATACACCTAACACCTTACAACATCTATCACATGGGAACCGAACAGGTGAAGTATGGATACTGCCACACCCTGCTGGGTTATTTTAATGGTTATGTAGGCGTTATTTTAATGTTATGTTAGTTCTACGTCTCTGAATGCATTTTAATGTATATTTTGTTAAAGAAGCAATAACAAAAGTCATAAGAACTTTACATTCTTAATAAACCTATTTTTTATAATTCTCAAGAACTTAATTTATCTTCAATGATAATTATTACAAACAGTTAAAATATTCTACAGCACCATTTGCAAAGCTACTAGCAAAGATAACATCTGAATTTAAAATTCAGCGTTGTAGCATCTACAATGTAGATAGCATCGCATCGGAATGATAAACACAGAACACTTTATTATAGACGGCAACGATTCACTTTTATTATATTCTAAAGCAGAATTTTAGCGTTCGTAAGAGTTTCCGCCGAGGCAAAATTGAATAACTCATTTTGATATATTTTTGCCCTATCCCCACCTTCACTTATAAACGTTGCTTTAATATATTATGGTTCGTTATCTCTTTGATATTTGAAACTCAAACCACCCCGATAAAATATCGAACGTATAAAAATACTGCGTCACCCACTCACAACTCACACATATATACTTCCGATCATTAAACGCGCCCATTTACTACATCGACAAATCCTTTCTTAGTACGTGGAGATTAAGAAATGTGGAATCAAAATGTTCAATATAGCTGGTTTGTAAAGAGGTGCTCAGCTTTCAATAGCACGAGAGGAAATTACAATGTTCGTGATGAAAGTTAGACGTAAAGGCCGCTTTATGACAAGAAGTCACACAATGAGTTTTTGGCCGCGGCAAGTCAACATCGGGCACAAGCAAATAGCCGTAGGCGAGGTCGTGGCCTTTATTTAGAGAACCGTTATTTTTGTTGCTGAATTAGCACAACACGGTAACCACTATTTTTATTGCTCTGAATTACATAAATACTGATTTTTTCACCGTTACTTTGATATCTGTTGGTCGGTTTGTTATTATAATATCCGTTTTTCTCAAATATCATACTATCCATAGGAATGGTAGAAAATATAAAGTTAAAAAAATAAAATAAGATTGAAAAGTTATTGAAGGCCTATAAGTTTTCAGGTACGTTTTTAATTTAATATTAAAGATAACATGTTTAATAATTTCAATAATAGCCAAATTAGGGACATAATATCTCACTGTCAGTTATAAAAATTGTAAAACTTTCCTGCTGCATTCATAATTTATTCCCTCAAAATACCTTAAGTTGGTAAAATATCAAGATTTCATTCAGCAGATAAGTCTTGTACAATTTAATTCAAATTGTAAAATAAACACGTCGAGCTTTCATTTTGAGGGAGGAAATGATAAGCACGAATCTGTTTCAGTTTAAACGTTGATGAATACATGTATTTGGAACAACAAGCCAGGGACAGGAGCGGTTTCATTAGGCGCGAATGTCATAATAAATAATGTGTTTGCGGTTGGGAAGGCGCGCTATTGTTTCCACCTCCCGCTCCAAGTCCGCATCACGCCGCACTCCGATACTCCTATAGCTGTCATAAAACAAACAACAACTACACGTCGAGTCAATATGTCGTCATAATTGCCTCTCGTACGGCCGGAACGCGAGCGGTAAAATAAATTACTGCAAACCTCCACAGCAGCCAGCAACTCGGATCGCTAGCTTTAAATAATGACCATCACAATAAAACGCCTCCGCCTAAAAACACGACAAAAAAGAGTGAAAAATACGCAAGGAAATAATAACTCTCTCAATTTACGTTTTTCAAAGTAAAAGCTGCAGAATTTCTTTGACTGAAATTTATTATGAGGCTCCAACAAATTTTAGACGCCTTTTGAAGAATTAAGAAGGTCGAGTTTTGATAATTATTACCTAATGCATCGTTAAAATGTGCTGACATTGTTGCGTATTATATCTTTAGCAATTATGAACATACAAACGTGAGACAGTGTAAGTAAAGCTATTCTATTAAGTTACAAAGTTTCGCACACCCTCACGAAGAGCGAGTGAAACGTTCAATAAGCGAACTCGAATATCTTCTACGAGTATCTACCAAGGCTTGTGGCGGTTTATTTGCTCTAACTACACCCTGCTATCGTATCGCATTCTGATTGTGGCTCTCAGAGTATGTGGTTATAGTGTGTAGTGCAAACGCAAACGCTTTTGTAAAATGTGTTACTAGGATGTTTCATAAAATCTACCCTTTGTGACTTTGTGAAATATTGGCATGATAAATAGCTCAGTGGTACATTCAGGTATGAAAGGCGAATATGTAGTCATGTATTAAAAGCGTTTACAATGTTTTCATAGCGCCCACATGACCTGATTTCTACAGTCGATGACTTGGCATATTCTTAACCGAAATGTTTTAGCTTTTATTACGTGTGACCTTTTACCGCTCGCTATTCAGATATGACTACGCGGCTCAAACCGTAGCTGCGTAGCATTACTCGTTACGTATTACCTTCGTCATCATGATCATTTTGTCAGCAATGAATCGATTTTGTTGAAGTATGTACTTTAATAATTTAATCATTGTGTTATTGAATTACGATGTAAATAATGTAATTTTCATCGACTGTTTAACTTTTAACCGATCACGATAACACCATACCAGTGATATTGGATGGGTTATGTCAATGTAATTAAATCAAATGAAACTGCGTCATTTATTTAACATAGTAAACAATTTGTTAGCGATATCATAATTAATTCGTTTCTAATTGTCTATATACTAATAGTGTGAAATGCCACACCACTGAATCATATTATAAGTTGAATAAATAATTTTAAGTATCAAAATTAACCTAAGAAATAGTAAGAACAGTAATAGTAAGTATCATTTTATTGATCAATATGATGTATATAAGCAACAAAAACTTGTTTGTATTTTATTTTGTAATTTTTTTGATTATAAATAATGGCCGCAAGTACATTCAAATGTATATCAATATGAACTCAAAAATCGTGTTAAAGGAATTTTCACCACACCAGCATGAAAAAGATCGTTTGCTTGCGAGAATTCAGTGAGTAAAAACGCTTTTTACTCACTAGTGAGGCAAAGTGATTCAAATTTCGAAACACTAAATCCTTCCAATGAATAGGCGCAAAAAAAAAACTAAACAGCCACCATGTATAGTCTATTCATATAGACTTGGTAAAAAAGATAAACAATAATGGCTGACGAAAAAAAATAGTGATGTGAATCATTTAATGAACTGTTGTGAACTACTCAAAATGGCGCTTCAACCTTCATTCAGTGAATGATATTAATTAATTAAAAGTCGCTAAAGTCGGTTAAAAATGGACTTTGATTTAGTTATGTGTCGTTCGCGATTGAACGAATCTAAAGAACCAAGTCGCGCGAACCGCACAGTCGAATGGGTCACTTTAGTTGTAGAAAAAGATTAATTCGTTACGATTTGTTATTCACGATAAATAAATTAAATAAAATTTAATTTAATATAAGTACAGCTTTCAATAAATTTAAGAATGTTTTGAACAATTTTAATATATCATCACTGATAAAAACGTAAATCAATCCCAATCGTTCTTTCGTTCACTTGTTCCCATCCTTAAATCAAATGTCAAACTTCCATGTCGTTAATATAATCTGTGGTTTGAAGTCTCCTTGGAATAACGAAATTTGCAAAAAGAATACATTTGCACAGTGAATTTACAATAAATATATGTGAATATTAGTGTGTTGGTGTGTGAACTAGTTTATACAACTCAATGTGGTAACGTTCAGTGTGTTATTCTTTCGCAATATCGTAATTTGTAATTGGGGGGGGGGGGGGGTTTGTTTACTGTTTTTGCCAAGTCTATATGAATCGACTATAGGTTATAGGCTGACCGTTTAACTCGCGTATCGCCCGCGCGGTGAGAAGGGGGCGGGGCGAGATGTTACCGGGTGGGTGAGAGGGGTGCGCGGTGCAAAGAGCTCACGTCAAACGCGGCAGTGCGCTGGCAGTGCTCGCAGCGCACGGTTGGTATTTTTGTAACGGACGCTCGGACATTAACGCACAAGGTAAACGGTTTACCAAGATTAATCCCAAGATGAATCGCTCTTCCTGTTTTGCAAAAAAAATCAACAACACGGACTTTTGGACACGGCACGCATCGTGAGGAGGTTCCTCTCTCTGGAGCCCTAACCATCGACAACTTGGTCCCTGCACCTGATGTCGGTGGGACACTGTTTTTATATTTTTTAATGTTTTTTTTGTATTTTTTATAAATCATATTTAACAATATATATTATAAGTTAAGAAATAAATAAAGAAAAAAATAATAATAATTGTAAAATTTTGAAAATGTTATTTATTATTTTAATAAGTTATTTTTTTCTTAAAATGTTAATTATTTCAGTAAAAATACAGATAATACAATTATATTTTTTACTTTGCCTACAATGTCTATCTCGAGATAAATCTTTGGATCAATGACTCCGTGTGTAGCCGTAGTAGTCCGTTACCTGCCCCCGCTCACTTCTTACGTCGCAGGCGATACGCGCGTTAAACGGTCGGTCTATAGTAATAAACATTGACATCAATTTTATTTAAAAACAACAAACGATACGTTTTAATTATTTTAAATTATATAAATGCACGCTTATTTAGTATTTTCACGGTTTTATATTCGTGATTAACCATTAAATTAATTAAAATCGGGTACTTAATATTAGACTCTATAAATAAATGTTACGGAACGAATTTCCGAACGCACGATTTAAAAAAAAAAAGTTTGTGTCTGTGTCAGTCATCGCGGGCAACTATAAATTCTTTTTAGTTTATGTTTAATTGTTTACTGGAACTTTTTAACAAATAAATAGTGAATCCAGTGATGAAGAACTTTGTGGAACTCCAAAAGAGTTGCGACAACTTGCTTCTAACACAGAAGTTTGCTTTTTACCAGAAAATTCACGTGAAAAGTATTTGAAAGCTTACGACATATTTATTTAGTGGCGACTTTCAAAAGGCCCTAAAACGCATTATGAATCGGTATTACTGTCGTATTTCATGGAATTATTGCAGGTTAGGCAATCGAGTACCAGTTTATTTAAATCTTAATATTTTCTCACTGGAAGAGGTGAAAAGTTTTGTATTGTAACGCGTGAGAAAAATTTAATTTCCAGTTCGTGACCTCTTAAAATCTTTCGCTTGTGAAGTAGTCTTTATTAGAATCACTCGCTATGCTCGTGATTCAATTTAAGACTACTTCGCAAGCTCAAGATTTAAAATTGGCACTCACAACAGAAATATAAACTTTTTCTCACTTGTACCATAAATAACTATTAAAGGACAATTTAATCAGTTTAAGACTATTTCGTTTATATTTTTATTATACAAAACCTCTAACACTTTGGTAGTTCTCGAAAATGTAATATAATCCAGTTGTGAAGCAATGCGGGTCAAAAAAATGCTTTAAACTAGGCTAACATAAGAACAATTTCGCTCTAAAACCTTTCTGTTCTGTGCAGGAATAAAAATACAATAAAGATAAAAAGAAAACATTCAATTATCGTAGCGCTGTCAATTGATTCAGTTATTTATTTGTTAGTGAGATAGCGCTTAACAAGCAGCTCTTCAATATTTCCTTTTACGTAACAGTTGGCATTTGGCATCGGTCCGCGACCCCTCAATCTTCATTTACGGGCAATGGCCGTCAGCCAGTTATACTGTTGAGCATAACAACTATAATTTATTTCATTCAATGCGGATTATTCATCGATCATTAACTACCTACTTAATGGTTTGCGGTTACTGGCATTTTGTACAACAGCCTATAATATGAAGGGTTAAAGTTCGGATTTTATTATTGAACAACTTTTTGTTCGGTGAGGAATTTCGTTTATCACAGAACCGCCCGTCCCTGCGGCATTCCAAACTATTTCAGGCTGAAAAATTCAACGTGTAGTGAACGAAATATTTTACCGGTATTAAGTATTTTTTTGTGCATAATGTTTTAAAGTTAATGTTTGTGCCATATATTGCTTTTTAATATTCTGATATTACGTAAGTTGGTACTCAGTTTTAATTATTATAATATATCACCTACCTAAACATAACATAACATTACGCCTTTATTACCTAGAAGGGTGTGGCAGAGGTGGATAACACCTACACTTTACTTAACAATAAACAATATCCTTTTTTTATTCTAAAGCATTGACAAATTAAATTGAAGCGTTGACAGATAGTCTGTTCTTTGATACTGTTTTTGTTTGTTCTCCATTTTTCATAATAAGAGAAGAATTGTATTTCGTGATAAATGTAATAATTAATATAGTATTATACTCACTCCAAGCGGGCGCAGGCACGATGAGTCCGGAGATCATGTCGTCGGAGATGACGGGTGGGTCAGTGGGCGGCGGCGGGCACACCAGCGAGTCGATGATGTCATCCGTAGCCGCGCGCATCACACCCGTCAGCTCTGGAGGCTCCGTGCGAGACGACCTGGGACGTTACCGCACTCACGATATAATAACCTCCTCGAGTACGTAAAACTAGGTTTTCAAACAACTTAATGAAAATTGAGTATGAGAGTTTTGCAGTTTTTCGTAAAAATATTAAAATTTGTCAATTTGATACTTCATTGGTGGTCTATTTTAACAGGAATAATATTTTTTTTTATTTTTTCTTAAGAAGATGTGCCGCTTAATGAAAATTAAATGTACTTTGTCAGGCATTTTGATGACAGGAAAAATTTAGAAAAGTTGTGGTGCCAGTAAGGACCATCGAGGAATAATATTCTATCCGTCGATTTTACGTTGTCCGATGATGACTTTGTTATCACATCTGATATGTTGTTCTATTATTCATAGGGTGCAGTTATAAGCAAACAACCTCGTGATGATACCGATTTGTGATACTATTAAGGTGGACCACAAGATTCTTCACTTTATCTGTCGATCTATAAAAAATGGAATGGTCCAACTGTCGTAACAACGAGTAAGTAAGTACCTATAAACTTCTTGCCCGATAAACGTATATTGGTGCCATATCACAGAGCTATATAATTCCAAAACATAGAAAAGATACACACGTTTGTCCAATCATCCAATTATATCGACGTAGTATCGTAGAATTCTAGTCCTCTATTCGTCGCTAAACCTTTGTACACGTAGACGAGCTTCAGTTAACTCGTACTATTATTACATTGGCAGGAAACTGGCAGCTACTTCAATTTTCTAATAAAAGATACGTATTGGGGGCTGTCGCAGAAAGAAAGCACCAAAACATACGATTCGCAGTCACTCCATGTGATCCGTTTATTCGAGAATGCGTGAGGGCCCGGTGGGATAAAACGCTGAGGCAAAAGATAATATCGCTGTACGAATCGACCGCTGCCGCTGGAGATGCGATAATGGAAATGAAACGAAAATGCTCTTTGCTTTTCCTGACAGCGTACGGAAAAACATCAACAACGGAGCTATCGCGGCTATCAAAATGTTTGCTGCTTTTGTTTTAATAACGCAGATCTTCCATTCATACTCTTTCATTTTCAGAAGTTACATTATCATAATTATAAAATGTATTGTAGTAAGTTGCTCTTGTAATTTGAGTTACGTAATGCTTTAATTATTCTCATAAAGTTCAGCAGGTTAAACAAGACAATAAAAGCGACTGCCTTGAAGCCGGAAAGGCTTATATGAACGACGAGGTAGAACAAGTTACAACAATAATAATCTCGTGTCGAGAATACTTGTTTCGAGATGACATTTGTTAGAACATTATTCGACGCGCGCGGTAACATGGAGAGCTCAATTGCGGTCGTTGACAATGGGCGAGGCGAGCTGCGAGCGTGAGCGCTGCAGGCGCAGCGACTATGTAGGTCGCGCCGAGCGCTTCGGTAAACTTGTCGCGCCTAAAGGTCAGGTGTATGAGGGCGGGAAATGCCGATGAACAGGCCTTCCACCCTGCCCCGGCACTGCGCGTTTTAACTTCCGTTTTATTAGATGCTAGGCGCCCGCTTTCCTGTTTGTCAGAGGTACTTCGAATCTCGCTAAATGGGAACGGACGACTTTTTATATCCAGAAATATTGTCGCTAACATAGCGTAAATGACTGCAGACAACCTATTTATGCTGTTTACGAACGCGTGGAACTAGGTCGCCTGAAAAACGAACGGCCGTCATCTTGATGACGACTGAAAGTTGTTTTAAATTATATAACTGTTCTAAATAACGATTGAGGTGATACCTGTCAAGACAAATTGGAAATAAAGAGTATAAAAAAGTGATCCAGGTAATATGTAAGTAAAAATAAAGAGTGTGTATATATGTGCGTATATAAATACCTCATCATCATGACGAGGGAGAGTTCCTCTTGCAACACGCTCTCCAAGTACATCATATCTAGGTCAGATACGATCGCTCCGTTGATCACCATTATCTCGTCGCCTTTGATTATACCTGACACAGAAACCAACTGTAGATACTGCGAGCGATTGTATTTTCATTTTAAAGATTAAAATTACAAAGCTAAACAATGACGTTTAAAAGTTTGCTTCTACCCCTACCCCGTGTACGCGGAATATTGCTCCGATATTTGGGACGGACGTCATTAAACAAAAATAAAAGCGCCACGTTTTTTTGTTTTAATTATGAACAAGTAGGAGCTTTGTTATTAGATGAGAACAATAAAACATTATATTCAGTCAACAAAGTTATACACTTGTATGCTTAAAAAATTACTAAAAATGTTTAAAGTAAAGTAATAAATATGTCTCAAACAAAAAAAAGTGACGTACTTTTGCGTTATCTTTGTTGAAAACTTTGCATTTCATGATTTATAAGTATAAAACTCGAGGCTTGACGCAGACAAAGGTGTGAAGAAGACGTTTTACATTGGTCGACGATAAATTACCGTTCTGCATTGCGACGCTTTTGTCTTCGACACGGCTCACGTAGCAGCACAGCTCGTCCTGCCGATCTGCGTTCTCGATGAGCTCCGCCTCCACGCTGAAGCCCCACATTTGCTCCAAAGTCGAACGTTGTAATTCTACTTGATACAGGATCTTGGCACATACTTCCACCACTTCATGTGTGTGCAACTGTACACAAATACAATCCGGTTATATTGAAATGGACAAGCTTCGAGCAGCACAGCAAATATTAATAAAAAACATGTCAAAGAGCCTGAACGGAATGAGTTTGTAACATTTCTCTCTCAGAGGAGCTTTCAGTGGTTAAAATAAACATAGCGACAAGTAGTTATAACATATATACTCAGTTGTGTTTATTTTAAAAACAAAATGACAGTCTGCCCACATGGGCTGCGGTCTGAAAATTGATCACCCGCCTTTACGCCCTCATGGGACGCGCAACATCATTTTTCTCATGTATTTATTTGTACAATCTGGGACTTTATAAAGTAACGAAAAGGCATGTTTGTTTATTAAAAGAAAACAACGCTACTTATTTCGGACAATTTTGAATTTTGGTGTTCCTAATAACTTTTGTCAAATTGCGCTGTATTTACATTGTTTGTTTGTAAAACGTACCTTCTTATCATAATTTATTCCCGTCAAAGTACTTAGCTCCAAGGTACTGCTTTCATTATGTTCTGGTAATAAGACCATTATCTTTTTAAAATATGTATATTGCTACCTCGAAGGTCTTACACAGAAAAGCTTTTTTAATTTTTATAATAATTTAGAAAATGTTTTGTTAATGTGAGAAATAATTAAAAAATGGTTCGCATTAATAACATCCAACTATATAAAAACAAGTGACCCGTATTACTTTGTTCTCCAGCACGATCTGAAGGTAAGATAAGTTAAATCCATACGTTGTTGGAGTGTCGGACCTTAATCAGGATAAAGTCCTCTTAACACAAACTAAAACGGTTTGGGTTAAAACACAATTAGACAGATTAAACATTTCATGTGATTCGGTACAAGCGCTTTGTCCCACTCGCATTTTCATGACGCACCCAGGTGTGCGTCAGCCTCACAGATTTAAGCCCCGCTGCCAGAATAAGTTAAGTAACATTTAATGTGTGCATACACGTAGCTTTACGCGGATGTCACTCCGTTCCACTTTTCACTCAACGGATTAAGGCTCCTTAGCAAATGTAATACATTTCATTCAAACAACAAGCAAATGGGATTTAACTTCCTCATATGCATTCCACTTTCGTTGATCCTAAAGTAACAGTAATATAACTTTTTGATAACCTCTCCACGCTGTGTCGCGCAAAGCCTGTGACGGAATGGGCCCTGTCAGACCCTACTCTCGTCAATTTCGGTCACAAAACATTTTATACTTTTATTTTCACGCCCATAACTGTGTTGTGAATGCATAATTTTAAAAATAGACCGACGTGAGGTCACTATCACGATTAAACCAATTACGTTTGTTATCTTTCAGGATTATCGTAATTAATATTTGCATAAATGCAAATTGGGCTGTTGGTTTGTATTAGCCCAAGCGACAAGGAATGGTTTTATACGATATGACATGTGTTATAGAATATTGCAAATTACAACTACAACTCGAAAAGAACTATCTGCTGCGGTGTTTTCAGAGCGCTACAACATGTTCTTCTTCAAACGAGGCTTAAAGAGAATCCTTTCACCATAGTCAGCAGCCTCGCAGTTCCACCACGTGTTACCGTGTCCATCGTGTGAAGTCCATCAGCAACGGTTATCATCTGACATCAGATGAGCCAATAGCTGGTCTGCCACCGTAGGCAATAAAAAAAATCGGAAGCTGTCACTTACATAGGTTTCGATGAGATCGCTTCGATGGGGTACGAAGTAGTTGTGGTCTTCCATGTCCCGCCTCTTCTTGACTCGCACGAAATGTGCGAGTGCGATGAGGGTGCGCCGAGCACACGCAGCAGCGAGGAACTCTTCGACAGACATGCCTTCGCGAACTCCAACCGTGGCCGTGGTGCCTTCGGGCAACGATACTCTCACGGCTGCTTCACCATCCTCACGGGACATCTGGTTTAATGATTCAGTGATAATTCTTACAAACATACACTAAAGACGCAGGAAGAATTAATAAAGCTACCGAAAACCATTATTATATTTACTACATTAGTTTTTTTTAATAAATTGAAAACAAAAACGTCAAAAATAATAGACATGTCGTTAAGGACCGCTGACCAGAAAAAATAGCCATTACTTAAGCAACAAAGTGTTAATCGTTATTAAAATTAATAAGGAAAAAATGATTGCTTGTTTCGTATTTTCTGCTTTGGGGTATTTGACTTTGTTTGCAACACGATACATATTTGATATTCAAAACTATAGCAGCGTGAGTGTTTAGCACTTTTGACTTCGGAATTAAAACAAAACATGTTTAGATAATATTCACCGTATAAACAGCATTTCTCATGCCATCGCGTTACTACTCGTATGAATGCTTATCAAATGTTAAACGCTTGAAGGCCTCTCATTCATTTATTTTCTTTTATTTTTAGTGGTCGTTTCTGGTTTGTTAGTTCTGTATTTACTATATTATTATATATTTTTTATGAGCAAATCTTCAAACAAAAATTTAATGTGTCTGTAGACCTAAATAAATTAGTAATAATGTATTTTTATGTTTGAGTTCAGTAAAAGTTAAGCTCGCCGATATACAATTTTTGATATCCTATCGTGTAATCGTGTAATGATAAAAAATAATTAATCTCATCGTCCAATAAGTTAGTCAATCCATTTTATAATGTAATTCGTAATCAATCGTCAATGAAAAACACTACCCGAAGAAATATTGAAGGACTAAACTCAAAGTTGGAGCAAACAACATAACTCGTCTGATTGAATACTCGGGAGCAAATCCCTATCACAAATTAAATTATAGCGCGGCAGGTTGAGGAGCTTCGTGCTCTGTTCATTCGTGCCGACACTTCTATTCAAATAGCGCCAGCCTCGAATGGGTCGTATAAGAGTTTTGTTTTGATAGGTACGTAATTAGAGTAATCGAATTATGTTGTCTAGTGATAAATAATTCAATTAACTAGGGGTTATAATTACAGATGAAAAAGTGATTGAAATAACTATATTGCATTTGCAAGCTTTCACCATTGCTATTTTTATTTATTAGTACCGAAGAGTACCTAATTCAATTAATATATGTTTTAAATATCATACTACTCGTGACGAAACCATAAACGTGTTTTGATAAAACCAATTTGATGATTGAAAGTGTACAGTAGTGCTTATCGTAAATATGCATATTTTTTAGTATTTTAAAATTAATTATATTTTAAAGAAGCAAGTAAGGTTTAACAATGTTGGTCTGGGTAAATAAATTATTTAAAATCCCTAAAGGAACAATATGGGCTAACGACAAGCAGTGAGCGGCGTTGGTTGTGACGAGCAGCCCGGAGCACATAATAGTCTTTTTTCGTGACGTTCTGTATTACGAACTCGTCGAGGATTAGGGAGCACGCCACCTCGACATTGCCGATTCCAAAGCTTTGTTATTTATTTTCTGACTTTATACGAAATACATTGAAATGAAAGAATCTGAGAAGAGACGACGATTGACAAGAATAATTAAGGCGACGACCGAAATGTTAGTTCTTACTTCAAAATTGTATTCGCAGCACCAATGCCATTCTGTTTCTATGAAGGTTCGGATTGATTTTAGGATTATGTGCGGTTTTTTGTCGGTTTTTACAAAATAAGGAAAATGTTACTTGGGAAGTGAACTGGCGACAGGCTATCCGATCTATATTTACATCTACAATCGTTATTATACGATACAATGCTTTCCCCATGGGAAATCACTTTCAGCAGATTACAGTCTGACGGGTAAATAAAAAGTGTACTGGAATGTTGATTTTTCATGCTGCCATTTTTCATGCCTATTCTAAAAGCTACAAAACTTGAAACAGCACGTTCAGTAAATTATTACGAAGTCACATACGGCATTAATGTGACATTGTATAAACCACGGCTGCACATTTTTACACAAGTCAGCAACTTTCTGCAAAGCGCTTACGTTTATTAGTTACGACCGTGTTCAGAAGAACAACTGCTTTTTTACAGCTTTTTAATGATGCAGTACGTACGGGGTAAGCTTTTTACCATACCTACCTTTGTATGTCTGTTTAATGTAGTGTTCTTTTATGTGTATATTAACGTAAGCACAAAGGCAGAGAGAGACACTGTAGATGTACACTGACAAGATTAGCTAAGTAATTATGAGCTGGAGAACTCGCTCAACCATCTTCACTTAGTCATAAAAACACGAGATTAAAACAGCTAAAGTTATGCTGGAGTTTCCATCTGTTTTATCTTAATAGATTTAGTAACCTGAACTTGCAATTCTTTTAGATTCTGCATATCTTCAGTTAATTTAATTACACTGTAGAGCTCACTTCTAATAAGTCATATTAATGTTATCTTTCTTTGAATTATAGGAGTGAACTAAAAATAGACTAATAAAAATTATTTTCCTGCCCGTGATGTTGATGTTTAATTTTTAATTTTGACGGATGTTGCATTGTTCATTACATCGACCTCGTTACCTTTATATAAAATGTTATACTAAGTAGGTGTCAAAAATCATGACGTTTTAATTAAGAGCTATGATAAAAATAAATATATCTCACATTGTGGCAAATTATAAATCGGGTGGAAGCGTCATGTATTGTTAGTTGGTAATGTTAATTGTTAGTCCTGGTAAGGTTTACATGTCAAAATATAACACAAGAGTTCCATATTAGATTATTAATACGTATAAAATAATAAAAAGCACATTACCTGCATAGATCGCCTGCTGGACCCTGAGTTGGAGCGCGATAGGTTGGGTGCCCGTCTCTTGGTGGCTCCGCGCCCCGCCAGCAGGTTGTTGAGCAGCGACGGCGAGCGCGCGCAGATGAACGCGTGGAACGAAGACACCGTGAACACGCCCAGCTTGTTCAGGGTGCTCTTCGTGCCGCGAGACACGTGGGTCAGCAATGACTACACATAATGGCAAATTTACAACAAAGTGCCAAGAAACGGTTGAAAATATGAATTTTAATATAGTGAAAAAAAATACCGACAACGTGAATCTGACATGTAGAGACTAAATACGTCTCCATAGAAGGAATTTAAGTATCACCCAAAAAATCGGAGTTATTGTATTGTACTCGTATTGGTCGCTTAAATACAAGGATTACTAAAATCTAGTAAAATTATTGTTGGTTTAATGACGCCACCGGATTACGCACATTGTATGAATATATATTAATTTCTGTCAGCTTCTTACGAGCGATAATTCCAGAACATAATGACGCTAACCAGTCTAGCACATGTATGTAATTAACATGAGCAGATTGACCAATTAGGTCGGATGCCTCGAAGTTATGCCCTAGAGCAAAGCTCGTCTATTACGAAATTAACGTACAGTAGTAGTAGTAACATGCTATGTGGACGAATCACAATGCGACTTCATTATTTAAGTAATACATAACAATTTTAAAGCTACAAGTACAAAGAAATAATCCACGTTCACGTCCTTAAGAAAACATTCACGTGTGGATGATCACCAAAAGGATATTACTATATCCGTTAATCAGACCTATCTCTCTGTAAAATTGTAAGCATTTTTTATTATTCGCATGTTGGGGACCATTATGACGTCCAGTGACATGGGTCGTGGCGTAACAGATTTCAGCCCCGCGCTCCCCGCCCCCGCTCGGTCAACGGAACTGTCAATTTGATAGCGAAGCCAACAAATTTCCTTTCTCTGTCACCTCGATGAAATCACTTGACAATTTCAACACCCTCTCCTGTCTTATTATAGGATGATAAATTACGACCTGTGTGTTGTTTTTAGTTATTTTGAAAACATTGATTATAAAAGACTGCTGAGTTGTCTGATATAGAACTCAGTAGATGTGATTTGTAACAAGTAACAAACAATATATAACAATAAATTCTAACAAAGTTACACTGTATATGAAATAGTTGGGAATCACAAAAAGGAAGCAAGAACAAAGACGTAGCCGGGAAACGTACAAATAAAGAAAGTTATGGAAATTTTACTACTTCATTAGGTAAGGTCACAATTTTGGCAAACTCAATTTCGCTGTACATTTACCTTGGGGTTAGGGAGTTCGCCACTTTGGAGACTCGCCATGTAACAACGCAATCGGAACTGCTCACAATGTAGACGCTCGAGATTTTCTTCCCACTGAAGCATTTGCACTGCCAGCTGTGCTCGAGTCTCAGGGTCGGAGACGACAGACTGCTGCAAATCCGCCATTTGCTTCAGCTTATGATCCTAGGGCATGTGTTAAATGTAATGCTCATAGATACAATAACCTAGAAAGAAGGCAGAGGCAGTGTTGACGGCGCAAGTGTATACGTGTATAAGTGAAGAGTGTGCATGTTATGTATTTTGAATAGTACGGGCGCGGTCCTCGAACTCGCGCTCGAGGATGACGTGTGCTATGAATATTAATAAGCGCGTGCTCCCACCTGCCTGTGATAACTATCACGCTGATAAAATAGATTGTTTCCAACCACAAGCATGTGTTCCGTCCTTAATTAAGGTATCTATTTTGAATATTTTGTAACATGATTAGTCTTTTTAAATTCATAAAGTCATAGAACTTTGTAGCCTCTAATTAAGGTGAAAAATAATTGGACACAGTAACGTATAGGTTTGCCTTTTAGATGCTATTAATAGTTTTATTGAGGGTCATACGATTTTATCTTTATTGCTTTCTGACCCTTTTCATACTGGATATGAACTAAGAAATATGAAAATACTCAAATATTCTCTTTTTCTTTAATCCTATCTCAACAATGACTGGCATGCCATATACATAAAATATTCATGTAAATGTAACTGTCCTTAGTATTGTGAGTAATTGGCTGGCATTTGCTTCATTTCCGTTATTTGCTGTACAGTTAATCGCAAACATGTCTAGCAGAGCATGTATCCACATGTGGTAAATATGTAGTAGTGCGAGGTGGCCACAAAGGCTTTGATGCGTGCTGCGGTCACCCGGTGCGGGTCAGAAATTGGCGCGATTTACACGACTAACGTTTCGAACCGCACGCCGTCGACTCTGTCCGTCGTCCACATACATTATGTACTCTGATATATAATAACGTTTGTATCTAAATGAAGCGTAACTTGCAGGAGACAAAGTTCCGTCTAATAATTTCCGTCCAGTGATTGTTACATACTCAATATGTGCTATACTTTTTAGCACATAGTTATAACTGTTATATTTGCTGGCCTACTAGACTATAAATAAATCTCATTAACAGTTCGCTGCAATACGCCAGCTTAATAAAAGAAATGCGATTGCTAGCAACTCCAAAGGCAGATATTTATTAAATATGCACATTCCGAATGAGTCCAGCCAACAATTTACTAACAAGCTTAGTGCATATGTGTGGATACGTTAACAGGGAATGCTATTCATATTGGATTTGGAGTGCACTCGGATAAAGTGAATTATGGCAAGCGTGAAAACACCCTTAACGTCCTATTTAGTAATTTAAAGTAGTTGGATTTTCAGTAGTTAAACAGTGCTTCTGTTAGTTCAGGCGGTGCGATGCGCAGCCTAGCGTGTTGGGTGAATAATTTTACACATTATAGGTCCGTTGTGTATTAGCATATTTTAATCTAGATAGGTCGGTAAATATAATATTATACGCGATAATCGACTTTATGTGAAACCTTCATATTAACTAAAAATGTATAAAGTTTTAAGTTAACTTGGTATAGATCCATTTCATAATATTATAAGATTCTGTCTTCTTTAAGGAAGATGCACTGTTCCAAAGTCCTTTTACATAAAGTATTTTTAACGATGCAGTCTCGAGTATCTATTGTAAAAGACTTACCGATTCGATAGCTTTCTCGAGGCGGTATATTTCTTCCTGCAGTAAATGAAGTGTCCCAGTCTTGCCCCGGTGACGAGCAAATGCCGCGGCACAAGCGCTATGTATGCTGTTCACCCAGTTTTCTAGCTCAATCTAAGAAAATGTAATTTATAGATAAAATCTTGAACTCACGGTCGATATCAAGGAAATATTTTCACCTAGGATTACCAATAGTTCGATATTCATTTTGATTGTACTTCAAAAATACAGGTAGATTTTTTGCCTTTTCGTTTAGTAACCAAACTAAAAATTGAGCTGTGGTTTACCTTGATCCATTTTAAAAGGGAAAAAATATGTGTGGAGTGAAATAGGATCGAATAATATTCAAATAAAGTACCTAAATGCATGTGGATAATCACGAAAAGCAACAGCTGAAAGTGTCGTATCACATTCCAAAAGTTTGGAAATGGAAGGTCGTATAAAAGTTTTATTACTTCATTCATGCTACACCTGAGCCTTCTGAGAGGGACATATTGGGGCAGACGCTTTTCGTACAAACAATGTTGTTTATAGCCCAGAGATTTCTAAGGAAAGTTGAATATTTTGGCAAACAGAACAATGGAAGGCGATAATTTGAGCAACACCTGTTTCTTTGTTGCGATCTATTTCTAAACCTATTTATGATTCTACATGAGGCAACATGTTGTATTGTATTATGGATATAAATAAAAAATATAGAAAAAAATGTCATAGTTCTCTTACCGTAAGGAGAAGCTTATAGTGGTATTTATTACTTAATTCAATATAATATTCCCAAACCCAATCCGACCTCAAGCTGACAGACTTATTACCCACATCGGCGATTCCGGTTATAGAATGTAACGCAGGGTCGGGGTTCAGGCGGTGAGATTTATTCCTAATAGCTACCGTTCCGTCACCCTCTTGGCTAACCATAAGTTTGGTGTTTTCAATATAAGGTGGCCAATATGGTAAGGTACAGCATATGGTTAGTTAAGGGTTTGTATTTTTTTTTCAATAAATATTTCAACATGTTAATAAGGCTTGAACTTCCATTTCTAACATTTACAATTACATTTTACATGGTGTTCTGTTAGCAGATGTTGTTTCATACAAAAAATATTTAGTTATTGATAATGTAGAGCATTATCGATCATACTGTGTTCATAATGTAGACATTTTGGCAATAAATATGATCGGTGGAAATGTTTTATCACTATGATGTTGATTATTGTTAGTATAAAATCTTGAAAAGAATAAAAAATGCCCAGCATATTATTTTTTAATTACCAAGATCTGCTTAAATATGAATAATGAGCGAGAAACCTTCCCTAATTTTTCACTCCTTAGGGCGGATAGGCCGATTACGTAGATGGATATCAATTTGTATAAATTCTTTACTGACTTCAGACGTTCCTTTAGGCTAATACTATTGATTTATCAAATATAATGGTAAAAAAATAATAGGTTGGGTACATGTATCAAATCATTTACGATGATTTAGAATAAGACTTACCTGGCATGGTGCTTGGAACAAATAAGCATCACCAAAGGCGGTGCTAAGGCAGAATATGTAATCGCGTTTGGGGTGCTCTGGTATAGGCTGCATGATGGCTCCGTCTACTATGATGAGGTGCTTCGGTGCAGCCTCCACTGAACGTCCTTCACGGGAGTCGCAAGGGTAGAAGAGGAGGGTAGTGCCTTTCAAACACACCCAGTAGCCTTTCCAACCGCGCTTGCGAGCGAGCTCAATCTGATGTTTCTTTCGCAGTAACCACTTCTTTACGCTTAAGAACCTGTATTTATTACAAATTTTAATTATACAGTTTGAGAAAACTTACAATAGATATATTTTATAGTTAGAGCAAATTAACAACAAAGATTACGTAATCTGTGCAATTGAATTGCATAATTACTTTTAGTCCTCCTATTTATTTTCATATGAATAGTTTTAGATCTTGGTTAAAGAATTACTTCATCTTGTATTTTGCAGCAAATAGAGTAAAAGAAGGAATTATGTGTGTAGTACTAAACTTCTATTCTCGTTATTATATATGGTTCTGAATATTGTGTACAAAACCGCATGAATTTTATAATAATTAAATTCAACATCTGTGCCAAAAAACGCGGTGACGACGGTCGTTGACCCTTCTCCGCTCTTAATCCTGCACTCCTTAGCCCCTGTAGCATGGACGCGTGACAAGACACGACAATGCGACTAAAATAAAACTTTGTTTTACAATTTCGGGACCGGACAGTATAATTTATGGTCACGCGTAAATGAAACAACATTGGAATATATAATTTTTTTTGGTACCTTTTAGACAATATTATGGCAAACATATATTTTTACGAAAATACAGAAAAGTCACTAGTTTAGTATAAAATGTTTATTGAATTGAGGTGAATATTAGTGTGCCAAAACGATTAAAGTGATATAACTATCATATATCCATTGTGTGTGCCACTGATAATTTTGTAATTACCCAGCAAAAAGCTATTTGCTGCTCTGCTACGCTGTGCTAAAAGATAAAAGTATCCGTAATAATAATGTCATAGATATGAATTTTCTAAATATCTGCCTAATTTTCAACGAAATAAATCTATAGAATTGCCAAACTATATTTAATAGTTTTAAATGCATTTTTATTTATTAAATGCAATTTAATAGTATTTTAAACGTGTACAAAATGTGTTAAAAATAAAAATGATTTTTTATTAAAAAAAAATGAAATTTGGAAATTGTTGTATATTTGAAATATACAACAATTTCCAAATTCCAAATACTAACAATTTATTATATGTAAAAATGTTAAAATAAGAAAAATAAAATATTTATACTTAATCGTTTCAATAAAAACCAGATGGCGGTTGCCGTCCTGAGTACGTGACTTACTTAATAATGTTTGTAAAATACCGAAACATTTAATTTATCAATTATCACATTAACGATATTGTAAAGTCTATAAAACAATGAAAGCTCCGATAACACATTCAGTACCGAGGCTTCATTACAATAGGCATCGATTGGTTGGCTGCAACTGGAGTACCCATTAACTTCGAAATCGAAGCTGCGTACAATATATCTCAAAACAGAAAAACACGAACAAGGCCTGGAATTAATTATTTTCCACGGATGTTACATAAAAGTATTGGATTTGATGTTTATGTTACAACTTAATTATATCACAAAATGATTAAAACGTAAATCAAGCCTGCTTCATTAAATGTCAATGCTGAATAAGCGTTTTGTCATCATTGAACAACATTACAATAGCTTTAGAAAATTAATTACGACGTCATTAGGTTTACTATTCACAATGCGGGCATTAATTAATTTTATTGTGAGCTGCGTCAGTATTAACTTTGCTGGTAAATGTGTTGTAGTTAGAAGTGATGAATGTCATATCACATCTGCATGGCTTTGAAATTCTCTATGGGATGTCGAGTGCAGCCTGGCGTCTTGTCCGCGTGCTCCATACGTTTTTACGACGTTGAATAGGTCACGGCTAAGATTTCCCTCCGGTCATTTGGAATTCATGGAACAGGAATTGTAGCCTCAAGGAACATAAAGGACGCCGTAGGCTTTTCCTAATAGGGTCTAGGAGAAGCGACCGCCAGCGAACGAACACACGATGTCATCTTTCTTTTCTTCGTTGTTTTACTTACATTTATTAAAGCTCTTGAAAGGAGTCGGTAGACAAGTATTAATATGAAACCTTTGTTTCCGCGGAGATACAAAGTGCATCGAAGTGAACAATGAAAAGACGTTGAATGTGAATGTTGTTGGAGCATAGGGGTCCTTTCATGAAAGCGAAGACGTTGTTTGCTTTGTGTTCTATCGTAAAATTACAATTACTCTTTACAGATAAAATCTTTGTTTAAATTATGTTCTTTGCGGTATTTATTACGGTGCTAAAGATTTTCTTAAATGTTTCTTTTAATATTTCATGACTACAGGGTCGTAGGACTTTTAGACTCTAAACTACCATATGCCTAACTTGCATTTCCTTTTGTCATAAATATCAACTAAGCAAAGATAATAAATTTTTATACATCATTCAGTACATAAATTTGGTGATTGCATTCTGTCTATTTGGTAAGAAATCGTATTTGACTCAACCAAATAACTTAGTGACCATCCTGTAATATATTTCTCGCAAACTAACTTATTCCTTGATATATTACACCGATTTACATGAATTATCATTTTGGTTTATATCATTCTATTTATCATATTATTATACTGTCCTAAGAACCTGCCCTATCTATTTGATACACTGACATTAGGTTAGGAAAGGGACAATCTAAGATTAATGTTTGTACATTACCTTGTTTGTCAACTATAAGTACATAAGTATACCGAAACAGCATAATTATTTGTTACGGTTCAGTAGAGACGAGCTGGCAGATTATATACAAGTAATTACATTAATGTTAAAGATTGTTAGGCAATTTATCACTATATTGTACGGTCATTGTATTATATCACATTTTTCTCAGCTTTATAATCTAAAACGATAATAAATGAGGAAAAGCGTTAGCGGCAATAAGTTTTGATTAGATGGGCTTATAAAAATTTCAAAGGCACTCCTAACACGGTTCATAACTCATAATTAATTAATTCCAATATTTTAGTAGGGACACAGAAATTATAATTTATGATAATTAAGAATCTCATTAAAACAATTTTATGCGTACCTTTTGACGTCATATAATTTTCATTAGTGCCGTTTCTATTTTTTCGCAATAATATTAATTATCTATTTTATGATTGTGATCTGATCTCATATTACGGTTTGTATATTATTCTATGCATCCTCTTTGTCTGTTTGACAAAAATCTTTTTCTAAATGTTTATATTAATTATTTCATTGTGTCATTAACATTATTCCTAAAAATGGATCTTATTTATTAGAAATCCAAAACTATTAAATTTAGAAGATATTTTCATTTCATTTTATTTTATTGATGTTTTTGCATTCAAGATATGATGTGATGTGATTTGGCTGTATTTCGCCACTTACGTTGTATAAGGAAAATATGTTTACGACGTAATATATATAAACATCTTACCCGGCTTTTCTTACGGCACCCGTGCAGTTGAAGGAGGCGGCCGCGGCGCCAGTCTGCTTTCCCTTGTACGGTGAATTCATCGCGCTCTCGCCGGGGTCTTCTTCGTCTGACACGGCCGTTGTTAGAGACATTCGATCATCATCCGAAATCTAAACAAAAAAAAACTAGTAAATGTGTTGTATTTATTGAGTTGTACGTAACTCTAAAGTAAAGTACAACTCAATTACTATTATTCGGAATAATAAATGGGTGTGAACCCATATATCATGTCAAGTTAAATGCAAGCTAGTCATTCGATACTAATTTGTTCAAGATAAATTAATTCATTTCAATACAATATTTTTTAGTATAATTTACTATAACATCATACGTAACACACGTTTGCAATTTAAAATAGGTAAAGTAGTCCTATAAATTAAAAAAAATGTGTTACACTTGAATATTTTCATCAGAAGATTATCAAATAAAATAAGCCATCTTCGTAAGAGCGCTGCATTTCACTAAATGCAGCGTTTTATTTAGGTAGGTAGGTAGGTAGATAAAATTCCAAGGTAAGATTATGAATTGAAAACAAGATGCAAAACCGCCTCCTCAGACGTCATTTAAATCTGCCGCAAACAACATAAGTTCAGGCTCGAATACTTTGTACATTTACAGGGTAACGCAGTTTTCACCCCAGCCCACCCTCGTTTCCACTTTTGAAAATTGTTACCTCGCCTCTCGGGTATGAAGCTGTGCACAGCGGTGCTGCCGTGGTGCAAAGCACAGGAACTCGTGCTCAGTTACACTTTCATTACTGGCCTACTACCTATATATTTTTTCAAAGAGTAATGAAGGTAAAAAAAAACGATTTTAAATAACTTATTAGACCTTTAAAGCCATAAGTCTCTTCAGCAAGATTTCGTGACATTCATTAGTTGGCAATACTTTTTGTTAAATTAATGGCAATTTAAATAACATCAATACCGCTCGGTTCCAAGTAGAGCAATACCTAGTTTTATACAAATGCATCCATAACTTTGTAATTATATTTTTGCTTTTATGATAATATCCTCAACAAACAAAAGAAAACTTGTTCCAATCGTACCAACCAGTTGAATATAACTTTGTTCCTCCAGCTATAAAGGTAATTATGTTTTTACTTTTTAACTCGACTTCGTATCTTAAGTACTTCGGCTTTTATCACTTGAATGGGTATCGGGTACCCAACGGCACTTGGCTGGGGGCTTTGTAAGTAACCTAATATTATCATTTCTTTAATTATTTATTTTCCCACTTCAGTCTATTTGAGGTTTACTTCGTTCATATCATGCTTGCTTGTTTAATTGGAGGTATCTGATTTCTTACAAAATGCGAGAACATGAACAATTTATTTATAGTGAATAAATAAATAAATAAATAAATAAATAAATATTTCACAACACACACAACGCCATCTAGTCCTAAACTAAGCAGAGCTTGTAACATGGGTACTAGAATAACTGATACTAATACATATATACTTTTCTTTTGTAAATACATAAATATTATACATAGAAACACCCAGACTAAGACAAACCCCCATGTTCATGCACACAAAGATTTGACTTAAGCGAGAATCGAACCCGCGACCTCGGCGTCGCAGGCAGGTACACTACCCACTCCGCCATCCGGTCGTCAAATAATATAATAGTCGAATAATATAATAAGTTTGAGTTATCTCTTGCGCTTTTGATCACAACACAATGTAACAAGAGTTATGGTGCTTTGAGGCGCATGCGGGCCGCGCGCTCTCGGCTCGATGACTCTTGACGGCGCTGCGCCCTCGCCACCGCCTTTCACGGGGAAAAAGATGAATATATGCCACCACGTCTTTATAAAATTTACAATAATTGGGCACCGACACGTACCTAACCACCTCCATATTATAGGGTGTTTAATTAAATTACTAAGCAAGTAAATATATTAAGCAGACTGTAAAATATGCTAATGCAAGGGAAATTTCCATTTAATACATTGTAAAAACGTAAAATAGTCTTTTTCACTTTGCAAAAGTTCAAATAATTGGTGCAATTTGTATAGAAACGCCATTTTTTGACCAATTACGAGATTCTTTGGACTAAAAGAAACCTTTTCTCTTTGTTAGGATTAAATAAGTTTACTACGCCAGCTATCGGCATTGCTAAATCAACATTTTGAACACAATCGCAACTCCTACTTTAAATTCATTATTTTGCTTATATTAACATTTCACAAGAAAAGTCAGGAGCAGATGAAAAATTTCTCGCAGCAAAAAAGGTTAAATGAATTCCAAATCCGCTAGTTGCAAACAAACTGCAAGTTTCGACGTTGCGAATCATAGAACCGCATGAAATTATATTGCATTTCATATTAATTCCGTTTTGGCGCGTCATAGCTCGCTCCAGGAGAACTCGGGCTGTGCCTAAATATAATGTTTAATAGCACCTCGCTTAGTTAACTGAGAATCGCAACTCTGGAACAAACTTTTACTTGGTATAGTTAAGTGAAATACCTACGCAGACCAATAATACGCCCATCGCTTAACTTATGGACGATAACGAGGCTGTTTGCCAGGCTGAATAACGACGTCAGTTCTGGCCCTAAACTCTTCTTGTTTTACATTTTGTAAACGCTCATTATTATTTTATACAAAATAATGTTTGTGTAATGATTTCACAACAAAAATCTCTATCTATAAATATCTACAGATCTATAGATATCTACATAGTAATCAACGAAATGTTTTTGCAGAGAACTCGTATTGTACAGGGTGTAACTGACATCGTGCAGAAGCCGCTAACCAGTAATTTAGTACATGATTGTGTGACCCAGGGTGCAAACAATTTTACACATCGGAAAAATCGCAAATGTGTGAAAATAAACTTGCGAAAACACTTTTTAGCGATTAACAGCATGATGTTGAATCAGGTACAAACATATTTGATCGAACAATTTAACAAATATGTAACATTTTCATCGGAAAACACCAAAGACGACCTAGAATTAGTCTTAGTGTAGTAAAAATGAGTAAATGTATACCAGAATACAAAACCGTAATGAATGAAGAAAACAATACCCACAAAGGCTAGGCTATATATAGCTCAAATAGAATAAAGAAATAAAAGCCCTCATTAGCAAAAAGGAAATTGCAGTTTCCACTAAGAGGAAACTAAAATAAGGTCAAAATGTTAGGTATCTTCACCAGTCTTTCTTCGCGAACTTTATTTCGTTTTAAAGGCATATTTTTGCTATATTTTTTTGTGAAACTAGTCTTTGTATGCGGTTTTTCCGGCATAGTATGGTGACAAAAAGGTAGGCTACATCAGTTCTAGTGCTAGCTATGTATGTGTAGAGGAACAGGGTGTGATGTTCCTCCACCACAAAGGGAGGATCCTCCAACCAGGCTCAGTGGTATTGCCTGGCGGACAGCTGTCCGACGGTAGCGTATTGGAAGTGGTATATATAGTCACTTGCTGTGAACATTTCGATATCGCGATTCAGCACTCGCGGTCACGTGACATTTATTATGTGCGGATACCGCCACATCACTCCCCTCCAAGACCGGAGGTCGATGAGAGTTCCAGTGAGTCGGAACTGAATTCCGCTGAGTCTACAGTGTGTCGAGACTGTGTGCCGCTAATTCCTCAGTGAGTCGAGGTGCGCGGTGGAGCGGTGAGATTCTCCAGTGAGTGGGGGGTGATGCTGCGTGTTTTGATCACGTCGGGGTCACCAATGTAGAGGAACAGGGTGTGATGTTCCTCCACCACAAAGGGAGGATCCTCCAACCAGGCTCAGTGGTATTGCCTGGCGGACAGCTGTCCGACGGTATCGTATTGGAAGTGGTATATATAGTCACTTGCTGTGAACATTTCGATATCGCGATTCAGCACTCGCGGTCACGTGACATTTATTATGTGCGGATACCGCCACATATGAAAATAATTGTAAGCTTTAGAAAATAAAGATATAGATCGATAATTTTATTGCCATTGGTGCAGTGTTTTAACTTAAAGCGCATAAACAAGCAAATATACACATATTTAAATATAAAAAGATCAAGTCATTGTAATATTTTCTAAAACTGAATTCCCACAGTTATATGCTGAACGTAAACAATTCAACTCAGTATCATGTAAAATGTAATAACGGTGTACTTGTATGTATGATGTAGTAAGTTAATGAACAAACATCATTAGAATAAATAGCAACAGGTCCGACCATGGCCTAATAATTATGACCGAAGTTGTCTATAAAATGTATTGATATAATGTTGATAAAATTCTATAATAACCAAAAAGTTAGCGCTACCACCAGTAGTCCATAACTATACATTTGATTGGTTGACGAAAACGTACAAATAACCCTGCCGAAAAGTGTTTACTCGTGAAAAAGTATATTTTTTAATATTGAAAAACAAGCTACCAAGTTGAAATACGATGGAGCTATGTTGTTTTATTGAGGAGTACTCATAGTCCCCTGAATGAGCCATTAAACTGTATACGTCGTAAATATTCTTAATAACACCCACCATATTATTGCAACGCCTCCAAAGTTATATTAACAAGTTTGAAATAAGTCTGAAGTCAGGCACTTGTTCTAATTCAGTGTGATAGATCTGACATAAATAAATAAAAGGGCAAATCAAGTTGAATTAAGGTTTGTAAAACACCTGAAATCTCACCTTTCTAAGAAATGCTTCGTTGCAGGTTTGTGCAGTTCCTTTCCAATGGTAATGACGATATCTAACGTTGCCAAGATGTTCGGATCCATGTAGAATAGATGCTTCATACACAATCCGCCGAATGTTGAGTACATCTGTACGCTTCTTGTACTTGTTTAGTTTACGCCTTCGAACTATACGCTCATCAGGTTCCGAATATTCTCCTGTGCTAGTAAAACCTTCTTCAGCAGCCCAAGCACTTAATACACTTTCAATAAAGCTGAATAACTGCTGTACATTTGGCTCTAGTTTACTAGGTATATAGAGATAAGGCGAGATGGCCTTTTTGGGGACAATGGCTTTTTCATCAGGCTCGTCTTCAGGCGGAGGTGCAACATCGTGGTATGGGCAGTTGTGAACCTTATGATGATGGTGATGGTGGTGATGATGTTTAGATTTACGTTTTGGCTCCTTTGAAGCTGAGCCGCTGCTACCCTCCGCTTTATCCCCGGTCTCACCGCCGCTCGAGTGCGAATCCCCGCTGCGCTCTCTCCGTGGCCGCGGTCGACCGTTCGACGTCAGCGCCACTAATGATCCAGCCGCCAGACAACAGTGGTGTGCAACACAGCAGTAACGGGCGTCTCCCTTGCTAAGGCCCGTATGTCCTTTATGACAAAACGAGACATCGGGCACTCTCGCCCCGAGTGCTGCTAAATGTGCACGGTCTGCACAAACTTGCATCAGTAGATTCTCGCCAAAATGAACAGTCTTGTGTCGCCGACGACGAAGATGCATCACGGTCCCGCTTCCAGCCAGTGAAGGAGGTGCAGAGACCGAAGCGGGTTTGGTGCGAGGCTCGAGCGCGCGCGCACATCGAGGCGGCGGCGCGCGGTGCGTCTCCACCATCATTGGCGAGGAGCGGCGTCAGCGGCCGGCGCTCTAGCGTCACCTCATCACGCACCCTCCACACTTTCCTACTCTCCACGTCCCTCTACACTCTTTCAATTATATGGCTACCGTTATAAGACACACATTATTTGTAAAAGTTAGTCATTCTTAAATTCATTTTGGTGTTTTATTAATGCTTGTTTTTTCTCAGTCTATTTCGTAGACACTATTTGTACAATATTTTATACACTACATAAACTAAAAGTGTTATCAAGTGTTTTAATCGAACTTAGTCATCACTTTATGTCCTTTTTCAGATCTAGTATTCACTGAGATGATGAGAATAATGTGATATCAAAGCCCATATTTAAATATTCAATTAACAGTTTTGTTGTTGTTTACATATCATCAATCATGTCATATTAACGATGGTAGACATTTCAATGAATTTAACTACATTGTACGTCAGTTTGTGCTAAGGTTATGCAAAGGCGTATTACATAAAATTAGAGTACTCTATTAGAGAGAGCTTGAAAATAACACCCTTTAATAAATGCTGTGCATGCTACAGTGGGAACGAATCTTTTTTCTAAACCCTGGGAATTCTAGATGTCATGTTGGCCAAAACATAAATAACTAATCTGAAAATGGTACTCAATTCTGCAATCGGTAGATGACACCATAGAGATAGACAGAAGATACAATAATAAATGTGAACGTGTTGCTAATAGAATTCCGATAACATCCTGCGTTTGAAGTGGCTAGTGCCTGACACGCGGTTGAGACGTTAACAAGCTGTCACAATAATTGTTTATGAGATATTTTTCAACGATTTTGTGAACAAGATGGTACGATCATTGTAGTTTATGTACTATGTAGGTACTAGAATCTAGCACTTAACGCCTCTCCACTCTAATGCCAAAATAATTTATTCAATCAGGCGATCAAATTGTGGTTAAAACACATTTACAACCTATTATTACCATTATATTGCAATAGCGCTAATGGTGATTAAAACCAATTGAATCACACATTCCGCTTTCCGAACACAATCGTTGTTTTGGCATGCAATCTATAATAGTTATAAGATTTATATTATAGGAAAAGTATTTCAATGTGTTGTATACTTTTCTTTCGACTGATGTGTAATACTTTATATTTTAATTGAATATTAGGCATTTCTCTGTATCTTTATAACATAAAACTCACATGAAATTTTATGGTTTTGGGCAATATCTATTATATTGTTAGTATTCACTGTATCAAATGCACTGGCAGTTTATGGTTATGGGACTTCTCAAGGACTTCTCTAAATTATCTTCGCGTTTATGTAGGTACATTAAATCTCGAAAACAAACGTTATTTACTTGTTAGATATTATGTAAGTTATTATCTTAACTAAATATAAGTTGAGGATATTCACGGTATGAAAGTGATGAATCTTTTTGTAGTTTGGAAACGTTTTAATTACGCTAATAGCCAGCGCGAACTTTTCCAAGTGAAGTAGGGCGCGACACACCACAGCAAAGCGACGTGGCACATCGCGTCCGACGGTGGAATGTATAGTTTTTGTAAATCAAACCATGCAAATATTCATCAATGATAACAAAAAAAATCGGATAATTAAGAACTAATATTCAGTCAGAAAATAGTTGTTGGAAGGATTGATATTATCTATACAGAGTTATTGTTTACTTGACACCGACTTCAGAATTATAAAATAATTATTTAATAATGTCTATTTAACTAAATGAAAAAACGTATTATTTTGTGCGAAGTAAATTTATTTTTGCTTTTTAGTTTACCTACTTTTTGAAGTCGGTTTTTTTTTTTGTTAAAAATTATTTTATTTTCCGATTTTAAGTGATGGGTAGACCGAGCAAGAATGTTTCTCGAATGAGGAGACGACGGTTACTAGAGCCGTTGAGGAGTTGTACCTTCCAGCATCAGCTCAGCTACTTAAAATGCAAATATCCAAGTAGTTTTAGGTAATATACGAATAAAAATATAGAAGCCTTTGAAATTTAAGGGGTTACCCATGATTTCTCTAGGATCCCATCATCAAATCATGACCTCATATTATAAATATACATAAGTAATATTAAACGTCTCGCCTCATCTGTGTATAACTTGAAAGAATACAGTAAACAGCCTCAAGGAGCCTATATTTAAAGAATTATCCCCGTACTCCTAACCGTTGAGGAGTTGTACCTTCCAGCATCAGCTCAGCAACATAAAACGCTGATTACTAGATGCAAATATCCGAGTAGCTTTAGATAATATACAAAAAACAATATAGAAGCCTTTTAAATTTGAGGGTTGCCCTTGATTTCTCTAGGATCCCATCATCAGAACGTGACTGGAAAAAAATGGGACCACATAAGAAGTATATCCTTTCAAACAAAAAAAGAATTTCTCAAATCGGTCCAGGCGTCTTCGAGTAATCGGCGAACAAACATAAAAAAAAAAAAACATACAACCGAATTGAGAACCTCCTCCTTTTTTTGAAGTCGGTTAAAAATAGTTTGACATTAATGGAGATTGCCTTATCAAAGCAAAGTAATTAAATATTGATCGTAATTCCAGGGGTGAAAAAGCTATCGTCATGTATACGTAAATATTTTTAAGTATTATTAAATATAATTCCATCTTTCCGCTTGAATTTTTTTATAGTAGTGATTTACTTGATGTTAAAAATTTATATTATATTAATAGAATAACCCACGAAGGGCAAAGTTCATAACAGTATTATGCACTTAAGTGAAATAAAATGAATTAAAAGAGATAAAAAATTATGCAGATTTAAATAAGTTTGGCATGCAGATAAAGCGGGGTGTCGTAAGTGAATTATTTTTTATGGAAGCAAAGGATACATAATATCGTGAATAATATTCAACAAATGCAGAAGACTTATGATGATAAATGAGAGCATAATCCCAAATCAATAACTGCTGAGTGTAGTGATAATAACAACCGCCGCTTCATTATCTCGGAGAGACCCCTGTAAGGGACGGATTATGATTGCGATATGTGTTTCGAGATTTATGTATACGAACATCATGCCTTGTCGATTGGGTAGTAATGGCATTTGTTACGTCATCACTGTTGTCATTTGTATTACAAATTACTAACATTCTGGTAAAACTATTCAACTAACTTCAGATAGTGGAGTGTGGTCCTGTCGGTAGTGCAAACAGTGTAAACCACTGGCTTAACGGTCACAAATTTCAATACTAAAATAATCAAGCTATTCTAATTTAGAAAACATCGTTGAAAGATAGCTCATAGTAAAAGCTTGTGAATAAAATAATTAAAACAAAAGTCACAATTCAAATTTAGGAACACCTGATATTTCAAGTATCTTATTATATTTAATTCAACAGCTAATAAAATTCTAAATCACAATTTGCTATACGTACTTGACAATCTGAATGAGTTGTAACAGTTAGGATAAAACATTTTATTACCTCTTTTTATTACTAATTTTAATTTATTCATTACATTTTTTATTATGATGTATTTCAAAATATCATTTGAACTATTATGGAATACATAAACTTGTAATGTAATAACATTTGACATCAAGATAACATTGGACAATAAACATCTAAAAAGGTGGATGTGTTTTCGCATATTTTGGTCATAACAATATAAGTAACTCACTCTGCTATGTACCTTATCTTTATAGCCTAGCGACATCCCTTTTATATTACTTTAGAGTTATGAATGTGTTTAATAAAGGCCTAAATAAAATATACAGGACTTCATATTCATTTCGAAGGGTTTGATTTCTTCGGATATAATTATATGTTTTGCTTAAAGGTACGTTTTTCAATAGATTGATGTGTGGCTATTATTAACGTTATCTCTACAGAAACCCGTCACAACCAAATCTCTGAAAATAAGCAGAAAGCGAGACGTTAACGGCTTTTAATTTCCATCTGGATCTGATAAATTGCTCTCGTTAAGCCATTACCTTCTATTTGCCATTTTTATTATGTCAGATTTTATGGCCGAAGGAAAATCTTTTCCTAATAAATTCCAATTATAATCCGTTAGAATATCTGATAGCTCTATTCTATAGAGCTATCAATTTTAATACAATGTTTTGTTAACTTCTTTCTTAGAAACTTCATAATACATTTATATAATTTTATAAAATACTTGGCGATAAACTTAATCGAAACAGGAAAAGTTCATCCGTTGTTCGATAAAAGAAATCGTTTTCTTTTAATAAAATATAGGTAAGGTAAACGCTACACAAATAAATATCTGCTACAATAGAAAAGTCGAATGCCAACTCGGCATTGACAATACCGCAAATCGTATCTACAGCTTGCATTGCCTCTCGTCCCGAGCGCAATATCAAATATTGAAAATGGAAAATTTAATGTTAAACTCAATCCAATTTTAAGCATACAGTCTTAACTCTCTGGAATGATAACATTGAGTATCTTCGTCATACGTACGTCCCTATTATCATTGTTTTGTGAAGGTTATATGACAAAATATTGAAACATTTTATTTTTGAATTCGCAACAGTTCGTGAGGGGTAAACATGCTTGCGTTATTAATATTGTTTTGAGTAAATTTGTCGTTAGTATTATTGTATTGTTTTACAACAGACAAGTAATGAGCATCAAAGAGCAACAATAAAACGTAATTGAAATTGCATTGAGTGTTGAATTCACTAAGCAATTATGGATTTCGAATGAGTCACCGCAACTGCGTGGACGTTACTATCCAAGCGCCCTGCATTGCGCCAAATTCAGATTGGTTTGATTCTATTTGTTCTTTTAATTGGAACAACAACGACAAACGTGACCAGCAATCCATAGTTTTGCTAGTTTTTTCATTACAGTTTGTCTCAGAAAGCAGTGCCGCTTTTATATTGGCTATCACTATCCTTACACTTAACTACAATCATTGTACAAACAACAACGTTATCCTATTTGCTAACTACAAATAACTGCCTTGATATCACATTAATCTCAAACAAAAAATGAAGAAAATTTTCAAACATTGTCATTATCTGTAACTGATAGCATGTGTAAGTGCACAGAATGCAATTTGTTAACCAAACGGTGAACCTGTACAAGCTTTCAATCGCTGCGAGAAAAGGCGTACACATCACTTCGGCACATAATACAGATGTCGTGAACACGAGTATTCATGTACATTTATCAGTTGGTGATCGTCACGCCTAGGTTTTAGACACGAGCCGATTTGTTTGAGTTAATAAATAAATAAGTTTTTTGAGTTACATAACCGAGCACTGGACCACACACTGAGCCGCTCCAACGCCCTGGCGGCCCTCGCTGCGACTGGATCCAACACGCGTCAACGGAGGTTGGTCGCGATCGTCGAACTTCGTTACGATTCGGAATGAAACGATCGTAAGTCCTCGGGCGCTCTCGGAGCAAGCGCGCCTGCGGGCGGGCGGCGCCCAATCGCCCCGCTCTGCCCGCCTACCACACACACTTATAACAACCTACTGTTTCAATTTATTTCTATTAAAATTAACAGATATTGTCTCACAAGTTTATATTACGGTTGTGGAATTGAATAGTTTTTTGATAAGTGTAAGAGTAAGTGGAACAAAATGAACGCTAAGCAGCAGTCTTTCGGTTGCTTTTGAAACATTAATTAAAATCGTACAAATTGAGGTAAAAGAAAAAAAACTTCAATATGAAAAGAAAGTCTCATAAGACTTAATTTAAATCTAATTACATCAATCATAAAATGTAACAAAACTGAAACTTTTTACTTGCCAAATTGTAAAAGTTGTTTGAGGCATTTTATTTTTTAACCATTATTGTTATCTTACGTCTGTTTGTGTGGTTCATTTGGAATTAATATAAGAAGCTCAGTTCTAAATTTTAATCCGGTGGCTTACAAAGCAATTTTTCAGGAGTGATTGTGATGGGTAAAACAAATTGATTATAAAGATCGCCTGGGAGCTTTTTGTGTTGTAAATATTAATAGAACCTCTTAGCTTTTATGCTATTAATAATGATGTTATGGATCAGAGCACAATAAATACTGTTTTTATGGGTAGTACTTTATCGAATAATCTTATCTTCTTTATATATCGATAATTATTAGTAATATGTATATTTAAAAATTACTCTGATAACTAATAAATCGACATAATAATAAGGCTTTTGCGTGAAAGCTCAAAAGCAAATCCTATGATAATTTAAAGAAATAGATAATTAAATATGCTCACTGTAGACACTAAGTTTAAAGAAATTTAACTTTAACAGCATAAAAAGTAAAATGCAGACGAAGTTTTGCTCAGTGTCGGCTTAATCTAATTAGAGTACAACATGCAGAACGTTATCGCACGGCTGTCACGGTACGCTACCGAGCTCTCCCACGCGGAAAATATTCTTGCCGTCTTCATGTTACTATAAAGAACAAAAAGACATAAAACGTGCGCTTTATACCTACATCTACAAGTAGAGGGGAATGCGCTTTGAGCGGTTATTTACTCTGCTCAGATTAGTAGGGCACGCCATGGGATATTATTGATTGATATCAATTTTTCCGCCTTTGATGTCACCCGTGTATTTCGGTAATATAAACTCCCAACTACGTAGCTAGGGTCCGTTAGAGTAAGTCGTCCATCATTTTTAATATTCGGTACCGTAGCGTAAAAACTGCAAAAATAAGTTACCTCAGGGCAATTTTTGATAGCAGATTGTGTGTTGAAGCAAATAATAATGTGTCTGGGGACGGGAACTGCGGGGAGTCTCCACGCCTCCTTCCTAATTCACAACTTTAAGTATTTATTCATGTTCTTCTGAAACTGTTTACATCTTATATGACTTACAAGTAACTTGTGTAACTTTTATGGAAGCAAGCATTGTTCTTCGAGTTTGAAATAGATTCACAGAATGAAGCAGTTCTTGTCATTATCTTTGTTGTAATTTCAAGTTATAAAACTAAGTTTTATTACATTTAGCGTACCGATCTATATCAAATACCATTTTAGTAAAATCGTTGCGGTGAATATCGTACGACTATGAATATCAGCAATACTAATACAAAATGAAAATAATTATTGTAAGAAAGATAATTCTTATAGATAAATGTTGCAACATTATTCATTTTATCGTGAAATCATCATTATCATCTTTTACCATAAAAAACCGGCCAAGTGCGTGTCGGGCCACGCGCAGTAGGGTTCCGTAGCTAGTCGTAACAACATATTTCGACTTAAAAGGGATTTACTATCTGTATTAAACAAGTAACATCTTCATACAAGTCATTACTTTCAAAGGTTTTTGTAATTTGCACGAATTATTCTAAGTAACTGCATTTTACACTTTGGACCCCTATTCCTATTGAACTAATGAAGTGAACTTATCCGCAATAGTTTTCCTTTAAAGTTCATTACATGTACTACCGACACAATTTTTTTCAGATTTTGGGATCCAGTAGTTTAGCTTTTAGAGGGGGGGGGGGCGCTCTACTCGAACAAAAATTTGCTCTTTAAAGTTAATTATCTCGCAAACGGATCTCTAAATCAAAAAACTGTCTTAGCAACCCCTAAACGTTTTTAAAATTCCTATCTAACAGTACCCCACACTATGGGGTAGGCGACAAAAAAAAATAAACATCCCTACTTTACATGTAGGGGAACTACCCGAAAAAAAAATATTTTTCCAAATTTTATTCTACGACTTTCTTTGTATAGTTAACATACATGTTTATGCAAAACTTCAGTTTTCTAGCACCAACGATTTCGTCGCTATGCCTCGGACAGACGGACGGATAGACGGACATGGCGAAACTTTAAGGGTTCCTTGTAGGTACTACGGAACCCTAAAAACGGAGTAAAATTTGTGGCTAGTTGATGACGATAGGCCCGGCCCATCCACTATCACATGTGAATCAATCATAACAATTGAAATGTGGATGTTATGTATCTCTGCCCCACTGAGTAATATAGACGTAATGCTATTAAATCAAAAGTTGAGATTTTATAACTTTGTCTTAAAAGTGCAGACGAGACAATCAAATGCAATTTGGTATTGGTTATCCCTTTACTAACTACTCAAAAAATACCTTTTAGTTTTAGTGTTATTTTAGTTCTGGCATATAAGATGCTGAGTATACATTCAGCGAGGTTCTTCTGAGTTCTGTATTTCGTGTTGACTACTATGCAAACATCAAGCTGTCTAAAGTAGTTTAATCTTAGTTGTTAAGAGTTAAGTTAAGTTAATAAACATGGATATAATAATACGTTTTTTCTAAGGAGGTGCTATTTGCATTCTACGAAGTCATATATTCACGTTTTCATCAGTCTTACAAGTATATAGTTGTAAAAAAACCGGGCAGAAATCGGACCACGCACAATGTAGGGTTCCGTAATCAGTCTTTACAATATATGGACGGAATTAAAAAGGGCATACACTTGTCTCAAAGGAGTACTTGATACATGTATTTTTTTTAAATGTTCACACATTATTTTACATTAATACATTGCGGCCCTATTCACTCAACGTTGCCGTATTACACTAAGGAAATGTAATGATGACAGGTTAATGAGTTTTTATGATGCTGAAAGGCTCACTTACCAAGATTATTATCACTCTTTTTCACAGTATCAGACACAATTTTATATGAAGTGTTATTTTTGCTATTGACGGCGCGGCATCTTTCCAATAGTTGTTTAAAAATTGTTCGTTTTTATTTATTTTTATCCTAAAGCAACCTTGATTATAAATTACCGATTCTATTCATTAAAAAATTTTCGATTATCTTACATCTTACTTCATTATTCAGGCAAAATAAAGCAAAGTTCGTAATGTTAAAACTTTTTGAGAAGTTAAATATTTAACCACATTTTAACTACTACAAGTGTACTAAGGATCTAATAACAGTGATTTGGAATACTAGGCAGTATAATGACGACTGAAATACAAGATGAACTTGTGCCCTGACCTCATTTACCAACCACCGTCAATAATAAAATTGTTAGTTCAAGTTGCACTTTTCCGGCTTTTCATACTTAGTTCCTAATATTTTAAATCATGGGCTTCAATGACTTTATTCGATCGCTGCGGTGCGATTACTTTCATGTATCTTGAGTTCTTAGTTACTCACTAAATGAACAATGATTACGGCGCAACGAATGTTAACTTGGGAAGATACCATTGTCGCCATCGTCGATTAATATTATAGGTCATTATCTCTAAATTAATTTTGAATTATTATGAATACTCGAATGAAATGTCTCATAAAACATGTTTTATCTAAACTTATGATTAACATTAAACATCTGTTAGTAATACCATTCATGTGGAGTTATCCCCTAGAGGTTGAAGTTTAACAGTTTCAGACACTTATTAGTTAAATACCCTTCTTCTTGTAATAGGCCCGACCAACGGCGGGACACCTTCTTACCGGAACTATACTCATTCCAATTATGTAGTTAGTCGCCTTTGACGATGATTGCATTCCCAAGCCACATAGCAACTAAAGTACAATCTTATTTATAGATCCGAATGGGTGACTTATGTTTAATAAATATATGTAAGATTTGGAACTTTGATTTGGAATTCAAATACTTAGTCTCTCTATTTTCTATTAAGTTCACTAAGTCGGTGTTGATACCACAACTATTTTAGGTATGACCATAAAATTTAATATGGCATAGATAAATAGAGGTATTAGTTATTTGAAATAAATTCGGAGTAAGTATTTAGTATGTAGTATGTATACTGTACGATGACCTTGATTCTGTTGCTGCGATTAGCAAAATTAGCTTCAGTGCAAATTTTCTTTCTTAACTTATAAGAAAGTAGCATAATGACATGTGATGAATTTGAAGTTTGACAGAACATTTAGTTTTAATAACCATGTTTTAATACTCTTGTATTTTTACATACATCCTTATACACTTAAAATAATTATAGAGGACTAAATTATAATTCTTCATTTGTCCCTTTCTAATGAAGTTAGAAACAGAAAGAGAGAGGGACACTGAACTCGAATGTCTTCTATTTTATAATGTAAGAATTATTTTTGGAAGGCCGCATTTGAAGAAAGGAAGATAATATTTTATTGCGATGATTCTGTTACCAAAATTAGAGATAAAATGCGCACAATGTGGGATGGGATCTCATTACAATCGTATCTGAAAAGGTTTTAGTCACGATTCTGTAATATCAAGAATTTTTTGTATTAAAGTACTTAAGCAAAAAATTTGAATCTCGCGATAACGGACACTATTTCACTTGATAATAACCAAAAAAAAAATCTTAAATCCAGGTGATCTTTTTAAAAAAACATTGGTTAAGTGCGTCTTAGAGCTCGCACATACTAGATTCCATGTTACTGTACCTTTAAGTAGTTTTGTTGGACCGATAAGTTAAGTTTGTCGGCAAAACAACATTTAAATTAACTAAGGGATTTCAACTTTGCAAAAATTTTACTATATTGATAATATATACTTTACAAGTATTGAAATTTAAAAATTAAAAATTTTATTTCAGTCTTGGTAGTTTTCGTTGTAGTGGCAATAAAGAGCTACGTAATCTAAAAACCAACTGGCAAACCTATTAAGCGCCATGAGATAGACAGACTGACGGGCAAACAATTTTTCTAATAGGAAAGTAGATCATAATTCATTAAATTCACATGGCCAAATAATACATATTTTATTCTATAGAAATTGAAGTACAAAAAGGTCCATTTTCCAACTGTAAATAGGGCATTCTTAAATGCACTTTGACATAGACAATTTACGACACTACGTTATTTTCAAAGCGTCATGTCCCGAGGCAATATCGCGGTAGGACGACGCTAAAATGCTGGTCATATTGAAATCATTTTCATAATGCAGCAAAACTCTACAGAAGAAAAATTCCATTCCAGAAAATACAAACGATAGGTCACAAATATCATATTTACATAAAATGAAGTAGCTATATGAGTATTATGAAGATACTCATATTTAGGGTCGCCCGAAATTCTAATTATGCACATTTAGCAAAAGCCACGATTACATTTTAGTTTTTGGTTTCATATCACATAAAAACGGTCCAAGGGTCTAATGAACCACAGCTTTAACCACACGTCGGGGATAAAATTACAGGATTTAATTAAAATTATCTGACATGAAATGTTATATGATTATTTAACTTAGGTGGATAATATTAAATTTTAAGCAGTTATGTTTTTAGGAGGTGCTACGCTGTGTAATTGGGATCTGTGTAAACACTTAACTCCAGACATTATCTGACCCCTTATATTTATTATATTAACATGAGAATTCGTTTACATCATTAAGTATGGTGAGCATTATTTACACAAAATGATTTCTGACCAATTATTTTATTATTATAAAAATTGAAGTATGCTAGTCCATTTCCAAAAAATAATTTCTCGATGACGATAATAATTTTATTAGAATATCCTAACAATTGAATACAAAAAAAAATATTTTTAACACATAAAATACACATTGAATATACCAAACGATCAGAACAAAATAGGAAAACAGCATCAAAAACAGAATATCTAGGGTTAGTTGTAACAGTAAATAGATATGAGAATCAATCAACACTTCAGATCCAATCTATGCTGGCGATAGAGTTCAATGAGATTCAATTGCGGCATTTCATTCCGGTATGTAGTCGGATTGGTGGACCAGCAGCCTAAATCAAATTCTTTTTGTTTTATTTAGGGGGAGCATGAAACCAGCCCGCCTTTTAATACATATATTCAAAGCCATTGTACCTGTTTTGGATTGAAAAGGGTACTATAATCCTTCTGATTAGGTATTCTCTCTGTAATATATTAAAGGCATGGGAGAAAAAATATATCCGGCAAATTCTTTTAGTCCACTCCTATAATTAATTAGTTAGCGGCACAGAATTAATGGAAGGTAATATTGATGTATCGCTGGTAGCCACAAAGCATGAATAGATTGACATTTATAAGAACATAAAATAAACCTTTTTCATTCTTGTATTATTTAATAAACAGATTTCAATATTTTTATGCAATGTTGAGGTTGAAAAATTAAGAATCTAGCAGTGTTTGAACCTGCCAGTGCTGCTTTCCCATTTCAGTTATGGATTTATATTATTATGCTGCCAGATTCGAAACTTCTTAACTATTTTAACAATTCTTAGTATTGTATAAATTTTTGAGACAGAAAGGTAGAGCATAGTCATAATTTGCTTTAAAATATTACGAAATGCCGTCATGTTAAAAAAGGATTTGGTCATAATATTAGTGACATGAATTTCTAGCTACAGTTTGCTAATGAGAATTTAGAAGCCTATATGACATTTTACTTCAGAAGATATACCTACTTGGAGATGAAGTGTGACGTTCTTACAAAAAGGTCAAGTACGTAGCAGGTAGGTACTTGAAACCAACGAGCTGTACGGAATATAATATATGAATATTGGAAAAGCCTAAAAAGTATGTCAAAAATGGTAGCACGAGGCGTTCTATTGTCTCTACCCACCCCTGTGAGTGTAAGATGTTTACTAAGATTCATTTTTTCAGGACTTATGCATATAAAAGCTTGAAAATGACTTATTGATATGATGAGGTGGGTGGCTGTAATAAAGATGTAGAAAGACAAAGAAGTTAAAAGATGTAGAAAAAAGGTAATTATCTATTTTAGTACTCCACACACCAAAATAATAAAAAAATAGAGCAGATGTTTTAAATTTACACATGAAATGTTAAAGCTGAGGTTGAAGTCTAAAATGAGGCATGTTCCGAGGGAGCATATTTTTGTTTCAATCCAAACTGTAGCCTTGGCCAATCAGTTTTCAGCAACATTTCAACTGCTGTAATGTGAAAAGACCCCAAACTGATTAATTGAGAACAACATTAAAAACATAAATTTGATGAAACTCATTTATTTTATGACTACTATATTATTTACCATATAAATATCAATGGTAGATATAGTTATTTTAATTTTTTGAGTTTTCAAATATTAAGGCATCACAAATCTTCGTCTAAAAGAAAAGAAAAATCTCGTAAAACTATTAAATATTTTAATTAAGTTATGATTCAGATCAAAGGGTGGTCGATGGTCTCTTTCAGGTGCAATTTAAATTTTAAAACCGTTTTAAAATTTTACGTTGATACATCCCAACATATAATTAAATGATGCAAGTAAATTCTGCTTTTAATATTTTATTTTCGTTGCAAAGTATTTCTTTACAGTATAAACAACATCATTTATACGAAATTGTTAAACAATCAATCAATTCAGCGACGAAACTGCTGGACATCATATACAAATAAATCACATATAAGTATGTCTATAGTATTATACTACTTCATTTGGGCAACAATATTATCATCATAATAAAATAATATTTGGAATCCGTTGTTATAGTGTATCGATAAATCACCCAAAGAAATTAATTAGCTAAAATATTTGCGAATATTTTCAGCCTATTTTGGTTCATATCGAAATGAGAAAATTACGCAGTGAACAAGCAAAGTTAATGAATCATAAATTATTATCGCTTCTCAGGCTGAGCATCGCAATCAATTTAATTAACCTTCTACCTTTTCAAATATATTGCACAAAATAAAGATCAAAGGTGTGACTAAGCATTTATTCAGAACAAATGCGAATTTTATTGCTTAGTCGTGAATATTATTTTCCGTTTCATTCTTAAACTAAAGTCCTATTGTTGAACGCCAGGGACACGACGGCGACCTCTCACAAGAAATAGGAGATAAGCGTAAATTACCTCCCAGCACATTACAGGGGATTTACAGACATGTAGACGTAATTTATCTCATGTTTACTTTCGTTATTTCATTTCTATTCTGACGTTATTGCCTAAAGATGACATATAACTTCACTGTGATTGATATAAAGTAATAATAATAATAGATTATAAAACTCAGTGTTTACTATTTTGCACCTATTCATGGCCTGATAAAAGTAACGAAAATGTTATGAAACATTTTGCAGCTTACATTTTTATTGTAAATAAAAATCCATAACTACAACAGGTTGAAGATAATTGACCTAGCAAACGAACCAAGAGTACGTTACAAGAGGATAAATGGCGTTGACGGTAGGGCGCAGGCGTGGGGTTTTCAGGTCCCCCGCACGCTCACCTCGTCCCGCCTAACCCCATCCCGCGTTCCCGTTGCTGACGCCAATGCACGTATCTAGCAGGGCTTGATGCGACATCGATGCGAGCGACCGGCTGCCCTCGTATTGCAATAACGTTAACAGCCGAGAACCAATAGCGCTACGTGTTCTCAATTTGATATTACTCTAACTATGCAACTATGCATGCATTCCAATTGAGAATACTGAATAATATCATATTCAATTAACATCTACTTCATATGACGTTTATTTTGAGGCTTTTGTACTGACTTAAATGAAAATTATATTATTGTAATAAATTGACTCATATAAATATCTGTTTGTCTGTTCTCATGAAACATCTGTTTCCATTACAAGATTTAAAGAATCATTTTAGTCACTACACTTCGATATAATTTAGCAATCTCTAGCTTTAACTGGCGCGTAGTTCATATCTCGGGTTAGAAAAGAGTCTAACTAAAATATTCAGCTTGACTTTATAATATCTAACGGTAATGTGTTAACCCAATGGAAATACGTTACGTTGTCATTAAAATACGATGTAGTTAAAAACAGACATACAGCTGGGTCCAGCAGTTAGGTCCAGTTACCACCAAAGCGGAGCGAAGAAGAGCTGACAGGTGTCTTGAATAACCAATAATATTTCGTTATTTTCTCATCTCCTCTCCGCTCCACTTTGCTGCAAATATATCAAGCGGAGAAGACCGGAGAAGTCTCAATTTGTATAGAATTCTGTGCAGCCGGCTGGCCGCCCAGCAACAAAGTGGAGCGAAGAGGAGAGGGAATGAGCTGCGTAGCGGCGGAACGGAAAGCCCGCCGGCTGCACTCATCTGTGCACCGCTCGCCACTGCACCGCGCGCCGCTACGCTTCTTCGCTCCCCTCCGCCTTGGTGGCAATTACCGGTCAGCTTCGGCGCATTTCTCCAATCCACTCTTATCTAATGCAATCTGGTAGAATTTGGGCTAACTTTGGAAAAATAACCTATGCATAAAATCGCGGGAACGTGAAAACTGCACATTGTTTTTTTTTCAAGAATATCTGCTACGTAGACAAACGATATTGGAGCCAAAAATATAGTAAGGATTTTTGTCGGTTCATCTGTCTGTATGTATTGCCATCAATCAATAACAATTTAACAATCTTCTTTAAAATTTTAAGTTTTCAGACTTTTAAGAGAAGTTATATATACTGTCTAAAATAAAAAAAAAACACTTAAACGCTTATAATTAATATTACAAATTTGTGCCAAAGTTGTGCCCGGTGAATGGCTCACCCACTATCGCATGGGACCTAAACATAACAGGTGAAGTGTGGGTGTAATACACCTCTGCCACACCCTCTGGGTAATAAAGCTGTAATGTTTTGTTATGTAATTTTAAACACATTTTTTATAAATATCTTAATAAGGGGAATCTAGCATTTGTTTTACGTATCTACAGATACATCGGCAACTTTATGCTTTACCGAAAAACTAAAACAGGGTAAATTGTGTTCTCACAAACGTAGCCGTGGGGTTGGTATAAAATAAATAGCTACAATATCAGACAAAGCACTTTCACGAAATAGCTTTCACTCCTATTTTATACGTTACGTGTCTGGGCAAAGAAAATGCTGTGTTTTCTCCTTGTAAGGCTGTAATTACACTTTACAAGTACTAATACAGAGAATCTTAGGTTTCATTTATATAATAAAATTATCTTTTTTCTGCAAATTCTAATGACGGTTTAGTTGACTGTAATTCCAAAATATTTACACCACCATCTAATGGATTTACAAAATTTGTTAAGATTGTGAAAAAATCTGATGTCAACCAAAGTTGAATAAAATGAAATATTTATTTGTTAAAATTGTATTGCTTTTTATATATAGTCTCGAGCGTAATACCTATTTCTTATTCAATAAAACCTGCTTAAAGCTTACACTAAATACTTACCTTGGTGTTATGCTGTATTGAAGAGGTAACTGAAAGTTACTTACCTAAAACAAAAAAGGTTACTATTAATAACTTATAATATAATGTTTGCAAAAAAACGAAAACTGTGCGGTAAAACGATTCTGTTTATTCGGCTAATTGACGCTGAAAGACAATGACCCAATTTTCGTCCAGAGAAAAATGCCTACTGATATTTTATGGTCATGTCTAAAAGCTTTCGCAACAAATGGGGTTTGCATTACCTACGATATATAACCTGTCTTCAACGTATTACATGCTTCCTGCGGATATACATCATGTTGAGCTGTTTTCTACGTCATTTATTCAGTCATTCTTGGAAAATGTTTTAAATTTGCCTTTAAGGTTCTTCTAAATAAGAGATATTAAGTAAACAATCCAAGTGTTATTTGCCGAGTCGGACGGCGACACACTTACGGTGTTTAAGTAGAGAGGAAAATTGCTTATTTTCGCGAACGGGTCGGGTATTTTATTGTTTTCCTTAATTTGAATATAGTTTTTGTTTAGACAAATCTCGTCTACTATGGAGTAAAGTTGGCAATTCATTTTTTTGACAAATTCATGCTTTTTTATTCGTTTGTATGACTTGATTTATACGCTTTTACGGCCTATTTATAAAATAAAATAATGTTAACTGAAACAAGATTAAACGAGTTTTTTAAGACTAAAATGTAACAATAAATAAAAATTAATACATTTATATCACATTTGGAAACAGGTTTAAGGTTTTTAAATGTGATGGGCATCTCATAATGCTAACTATATTTTAGTTTATACCGAACTAGTTTCTTATTTGGAACTTCAATAAAAGATATGTTGTTCCTAGAGTCTTTAACTATGTACAAAAAAAAAATATAGAAGAATTCGGCTTAAGGTAATGTATTTTATTTTAATTACCATTTTTATTTTTTTATTAATTGTATTAACTTTCTTTTAGGTACTTTACAATAGCAGCACGGAATTAGAATGGTACCCGGTGGATGGCTATAGGCTCACCATATATCCCATAGGACCTAAAAAAATCAGGTGAAGTATGGGTGTTGTACAACTCGGCAACAACCTTCTGGGTAATAATATAGACGTATATTATAATTACGTACGTTATGTTCACTCCAAAGAAATCAAGAAGACTAAACTAAGAGGACGTTGTATTGATTATTTTACACTGCACTACAAAATACTATAAATAGGTAAGTATCGAAGGCGCATAACATCACAGATAGGTTAGGTATAGTATAAATAAAACACAGGTCAAAAAATATCATATTAAACATAGTCTATTTTTCCAAAGGAAAGCGTGAAGGGTTAATAAAGAAATAAAATGAGAAAAAAATGCAGGCATACAATAAGAATTTTACTTCCAACCCTTTTTTATTCAATTTGTCCGTAGGGCCCTTTGAAATAATTATACTCATCAGAATGTATAAACCGGAAAACACATGGGACGGGTCGGCTCTGGCGTCGAAAGAAGCGGGATCGATAGAAAGTCGACCCTGACACGATTTACACTGGCTGTACCTTCGTGGCCGCATTCAAGAATAAACATAAGGCCTTCAGTATCCCATTACTATGAGAGGGGCTGACAAACTAACTACACAAAGATTTGCATCTGACGTTACGTAAACAGTATTTTTACTAAGTCCGGCCACAAGCAAAAATCTATTTTGTTTGGTTAAAGAGAAACAAATATTATAATATTGTTTTCGAAATTACTTACTCTTATTGCCAAAAATCATGATGTAATTGAAACAAGCTAAATGAAGTAAGCCAAATTTTTATTGCATTTCTTTATTTTGCTTTTGTAAGCGATATGATAGAAGTTATTGACAAATTATAATGAAGTATGAATAAAGAAGTACATAAATATGTAGAAAGTTAATTATGCAAATATTCTACTGCAAAACTAATACTGAAAAAAGCAGCTCTAAAAATATCTAATGAAATTAGCACAACATTTTTAAAAATAATACCTTTAGAAATACAGCTTTCTTAGATTTGATGGCCCCCATACAAATTATAGTACAAACATCTTAATATATGTATCGCTTTGCGAACATTCAATATAATAATTGTAAATGTCTACTTTTAAGTTTGTTTATAAATAACGATAATCAACATTAGTAAATATTTGCGCGTCAAAAGAATCTATTTATGTATTTGCTGCTTATGAGTAAATCTTCTTATTATAACTAACTTAATAACATTGAACACTCTAAGAGTTACAGTAAAATATTTATTTTAAATTGGCAGCTTTAGAAAACACCTACACACAGAGGTCAACATTCATTAACAAGACGAAATATCACAGGTGGATCAAGCGATATACAGGCAGGAACTCTAATTAATTAGTAACATTATGTATTCAATTAAATTAAATAACTTCTTATAGATAATGAAATATGGAAGGTATATTTATAAACGTCAACAATTCACTCGTACGTGGGTAGGCCTTTAAATTGACTTCACTTAACTCGCAAGATATGTTTATGCATAAATACGTATGTTAACGATAGTTCGTTCGTATTAACCATAACAACCATAGGATTACAATTCAGTATCGCAGCTGAACGTAGCAAGAACGACGCAACTCTTCTTTGTCCGTGCACTTGACAGTAAAAGCTTTGTATTTACACAAACAAAACGTCTCAACTTTCGGTCCAAAGTTCTCTTTCGCGACATTCGACACGTCTATTTTGATAAGAATTTAAACGTTTTAAGCCCACAATTGTCTTCTATTCATTATATTTCAAGTGAGAGAAGTTAACCTCAAAATAATATTTTTAATACTACGCTCAGGATACGATTGGAGGAGCCCAATGCGCAGCTTCGCGCGCTTCGCTGCAGTAGCGCACACTCCGCCGAGCGCCTCCGAGTGTCCCCGAGCTCGCCCGAACCTCCCAGATCGCAACCTACAGACTCTTACTATTCTATTTGTTTCGCTTATATGTATTTCTGTTCTTTACATAACTAACGCGTCCTAAGTATTTATATAACTCGTGAAATGTAGACAAAAGAAAGCTTTCCACGAGATGTACGATGTTTTTCAACTTCGTTTATACTTAGTCTTGTTTCTATATTTAAAATAACTTCGCTCATCTGTCATGATTTAGGCGAGGGAAAAATAATACTGTGTGTATTTTTTCGTATTGTCAGACAAAACAAACTTTGTGAGGAGACTTGTAGACAAAACGAGCTGTATGTATGCTATGATTCGGTTTGAGAAGTGTTAATCTATGGATAAGGTATTTTAATAATCTCGGCTTATAAAACACCATTTCATTATGCACAAGATAACATTTAAACATAAAATTTCATTTAAATATCGGTTGGTTAGTTACTTTGCATATAGATTACCTACTGATGTAAAATTATTAGAGCTGTAAAAGGTACTAGCAACAATTTACAGAATTTATAGACTTTAATGCTGCCATTACCTCGGGAAAGCGATTTATTGATACATTTAATAAGTTTTGACGTCCTTAATATTGTTAGCTTTTGGGGAATTAGTATAATTATATTAATGGCCAGGTTTATTTAATTACTGCTATATTTATTACTTTTTTGTGTGAATTTGTAGTGGATTACATTTTAGGACAGAAAATAAGTTATACTTATTTCATTTCCATGCCGATTTTGTTTAAATATGTTTTGTATATTTTCAGATGATAGTGTGCTTTTCGATGTACCAACCATAACATTTTACCCAATCCTCAATCAGCGCAAATGGGACTTTTAATCACGTTGGCATCAAATTTCCCACGAGAGCCGAGATAAATTATTTTAATTGGTGTTCAATGTTTACATGTCATAAGAGATTACAGAATTACAGTTAAGATACCCAATGTGTCATCGTTCACCTCAGGGCAATAAGCCAACCGGATGCGTCATTGTAAGGTGTCCCCCGCTGTCAAATACGGAAGAGCGCCGCTCTTGCACGTCATACAAATCAAATTATTAATTATTAATTGAATGACTTCACACAAAGTCATCTAAATCATTTAGTTTGCCTCTGATTTATCAGACGTTGATAGATTTGGTAAGTCAGGTGTTAGAATAACTCAATGATATTTTGTTACTGTATAGGCAGACACTTCAAAGGTTATTTAGCCACGATAGATCGGTGTCCTCTAAGTAATAATGTCGAAATAGTTTTTATACATAAATATTTTGTACTACCAAGAATAACAATTTTAATGCGGACCAATAAGCATTAATATTTCTCGCTGTAAATGTAGAATCAAAGTTGACCGGTTTTTATTTTTCCTTTAGGTACACAGTATCCAATTAGTTTTTCAGAAATTGCATTCGTGATTGGATTATTTATTCAAAGGCATCGATTGAGCGGTAAAGTTCAGTAAGAATCGAAGCAATATGAACGGACTAGCTGTTGCCCTCCGTGACAACCCGTGTCGTTTGTCGATCTTCACCTAGCGGTATAAAATAGTTAACCTCCTATTCTAAGACCGTTTCGGAGGAACTTTATAACTAAAACTAACATAATATCACGCCTATATTACCCAGAAGGCAATGGTAGAGGTGTACAACACCCACACTTCACCTGTTTTGTTTAGGTCCAATGGAATAGGACCATCCATGTTATAAAAATATAATACATGTGAATATAAAAAAAACATAACATAACATCACGCCTATATTATCCAGAAGAGTGTAGCAGAGTTGTATAGCACCCAGATTTTAAATGTTATGTTTAGGTCCCACAACTCTGAGCTGGTTATTTTTCACTTTTGTCGGGCAAAAGTGATAAATAATGAACCCCGGGCATCAAACCGGCATACTCGCGGTGACAGGCCGCATATGTCACAGCCGCATACATATATATACCTACATTTGAAATATCAGTACAATATTATTAAACCACGCTTCATAAATTACTCGTAAAATTTACAAACGGCTACCGATCAACCTATAATTATAATAAAAAAAAAATAAAAAAAAAACTTTATTACCAAGAGATACATTAAGTACATTATTATACATTAAGCAGACTGGCGAATCCTTTCACCACGATGGTAAGTCAACACCATGAGAATTTGACTGCAGCCATCGACACGAAAGAAGAAGAAGAAGAAGTACATTATTTTAGACAGTGGGTACCAAACTAGGTTTTCCTGTTTTTTGGTTAGCCAGACTTGCTATTTTACATTAACAATTAATCACTAAGGTAATGACAAAAAAATTAAAATTAAAATATAAAAGATAAAAAAAACCCAGAAAGTAATGAAAAAATAATAATGAATAATAAAAGAAAGAAATAAATCAGCAAAGTGTGTGTGATGTGTAATTGAATGTGTAAGTTTGTGTTGAGTTTGTTATATTATGGTGTTATTCTATAGTTGTATACATTTCTAGTATAACCTTGTCTCGCATTGCACGGGAAGCCTATTCATATAGTACGAGAGCCCACGACCAAAATTTTTGTCTCATAGCAATACGGCCAAAACCGCATCAAATCGATAGATACGATTATCCTGAACTCGAAAATACCAATATCAGACATTTTCCGCGTAGCGTTTGATCTGACCGAATTTTCAAAATTGTCAAAGAATTTTACCAAACTGCATCATAGCAATATGTCTGATTTGCAGACTGTAGTTGAATGATAGTTCTGAGATACCGGAAACATATTTTTCAGACGTTAGTGGTGTAGCGCAAACCCGTAAAATCACTTAAAAAAATTAAAAATGAGACAAAAAAAATGTCTCATAGCAATACGTCTGAAAATCTTTTTTATTAGTAAATTTTGGTTATTTGATGCGAACAAAACAATTTTCAGACGGAAATGTGAACGCATTAAATTTTGAGACCGTTTTGAAAATGTTAACAAATTTTACCGATCGGTATCATAGCTGTCTCTATGGTATGGGTATCATGTCTGAAAATTGTTGGACATGATAAAATAAGTTGTCCACATGTGCAAAAAATTTATATCAGACAAATTAAGTGTAGCACCTTCTCTATCAGACAACTTTTCGATACTCAGATATCATTTAAAATCATCATCGTTGTTATACTAAGAAATAGTTGAAAAAGATATGGGACCGGCAGGATTTGAACCTGCGACCTTACTGCACACCGGGCAGCCGCTCTAGTATAATTTGCTAAGCATAGCTAAATCCTATAAAAATAATCAAAATCATCGTTGTTTCTTTACAAAACACACAACTCAGGTCCGACATTTTACACCACCACAACCGCACAACGTATGACAGCTAAGTGAGCGTCGTTCCACCGTTTGGAGCAGCTGGCGAGTGAGCTGTATAATAGTAAGAAAGGGGCAGGAGCGTAACAAGCGCTGAGGCTGTTGAAATTAAATACTGATTGATTTGAAGCACACTTGAGTAACTTTTACAAAAGAAATAAGTAATGACATCTGTCCTCTGTCAAAGTACATATAATAGACAAGGGAGATTCTTGAATATCTATGAAGGCTGTAAATTTAAAAAAACATTTAACAGAGGCGTCGGCCAGGCGACTCCGAAACGTTATTTTCGTTTTTGGGAGTATATGCTACACTTCAAGTGTCTGAAAACAGGTTTTTGGTAATCATGGCAGCAATACGAAAAGTTGAAAAAAAAAAAATATCCGTATTGCTATGATACAGGTCGGCTAAATTTGTTGACATTTTCAAAAATGCGCTCAGGCTATATGCTACGCGCAAAATGTCTGAAAACAAACTTTTTCGTAATACAATTATAAAATCTATGTACATTTTCACTATCAGACGTATTGCTATAATACCGACTGTCTTTTTTTTTTGACACAGCAGAAATGGCCTCCCACGCAGTTGCTACACTTTCGACCGTTACTACACACCTAGTCGGGTACAGAATCATACAATCTAACGATTTTATAGGGTTTTTGCCGTATTGCTATGAGACATGGTTTTGATCGTGGGCTCTTGTACTAATATAAATAGCCATCGCGATACCATCTTATACTGCAAATGTATAGGTTGATTCGTAGCCGTGAGTAAAATTTAAATTAAGAATATTAATTTCAGCAAAAAGTATGAACTCATGCTAGAAAAGTATTATTAGATATATAAAGGTTTTATTAAACATCTTTGATTTATGGAACTGGCCGATATAGCTATACTTAAACAAAAAAGAATGTTGATGAGTGCCATTTTCTTCCAAAATAGTTTTATTCAGTCCACAGAATAATGACATGAAGCCTAGAATTCACATAAAACCTGTCAAATCATCATCAAATCGAGGGCATTTGTACGTTAAAATAAACTGATTCCGACATTCCGACAGACAAGCGCTTTTCATAGTGACATTTGCATTGACATCGAGAAACAAATGTTTATCAAGCGAAGTACGTTACCAACATGGCACATCTCGTGCCGGCGCCTCTCCATATGTTTGCGCGTGTGAATGCGTTTGTTTGCGGTATTTCGTGTATTGCCACAAGAACTGAATACTATGCAATCCACGGCTAGGGGTGCTCGTGTAACGTGGGGAATCCGACCGAAATGTCAAATGTCACAATTTGCGGGCTGTTTTTGCTTAAGTTGATAAGCTCAATATTTGCTTAAGTTGATTTTGTTACACCTTGTTGAAATATTGTACCCACAGTGACTTGTTTATAGTTATTTTTTTATTTCGGAAAAACCATTGTCAAATAATCATAAAGCGACTATCACATATTGACAACATTGGCGTCTTATCATTGTTAAGTTATGTTAAGTTGACAATATTATGTTACTAAACATTTTAATATAAACAAGTCAAAAATAATCTTACTGCTGCCAATATCATGCGTATAAAAAGTACCAATTACACTCAAGTCAATTATTTTTAATAATTTCACATAGCATAGCATTTAATATTTTTCATCAATTTTATTACGGTTATCACGTCACACTACGATACAAACAAAAAAAGACGGTAATAAGTTACATAATCCTCTACTGAAATACTTTTTATCGTTTTAATGGGCCAGCATTGCGAATTGTCCATAGGACAAATAGAAACTTTGGTATTGCGCCATATAATGTACACTTAACGCACATTACGCATCGAACTAAGCCTATTTACTCGAATGTTATATAGCTTTTTATTGAGTTTTAACGATTGCCGTTCCGAATGTCTCACGTCCAAATCACAAGGGACGCGGGCTTTTTTCTTTAGAAAATTGACATTCAAACTTTTGCGTATCGCTTTTTACATTTTCCTGTAGGTGTACGTATGCGGCAACTTTCCTTTATGTCGGCGAAAAATACCGTTGAAAAACACGCAAGACTGATTACATAATTGAATATCAAATTCTTTTCAAAAGCCAATATTTTATATTTCGAACATTTTATTCTAAACGTATGTCGGAAGGATTTATTTATTGTATGGACACAAATAAAACCGTTTCAGAGGTAAATGGTGAAACCTTAATATAGAAATACGACCAAGTCAGATGTGGTTTTTCTTTTTTACGAGTGAAATAACTTGACCTTTTAAAGGGTGCTCTTAAATAGAAATAGTGGGCAGTGCGTGGCGGCCGAGGGCACGTACATTCGGCGTTTAGTAGCGTTACGGAGGAGTTCATACATTATGAAAGTAGTACGGTGGCAATGTTAGAGTCTTCGTAATGCCAAAACGACGTAGTGAAATATCTCATTTAAGAACTAGTTTGCAGTTTCTACTATACGCAGTGCTAGACTAAGATTTTATTGTTTGATGAGTATAATGCACATTTGGGCACTACTAGCTTTATTTTAGCACTTTTATCTTTGTTTTTTTTTAATTTCATCACATTACATTTATTTCAACATTATGTTATTACATTTCATGTTAGTTTTATTAAGTCCTTAGTAAGAGCATTATGGATCCTATTTAAACTTATTTATATAATTCAGTCTTACAGATTTGAACCCTACGTCACAGATTAATAAAAATCAAATCGATGACATGACCATGACAGTGTATCATACCACAAACACTGGCATCGATGTGTATCAAGATTTTAAATGCTAAAAAACAACATTTGTATATGATTAATATATCTTGACTTTATCTAATCTAGACTACGTTTATATGTTCACTGCATTTAAATATGGTCTACTGCTTAACCTTAGCGCAAATATCATGTGGAATTTGTAGAACATAAACAAATAGACCCTGTTTCATTTAAAGAGTTTAAAAAGGTGACAATGTATTATAATATTTTATATGAGTTTTCGTAGGACCAATGACGTAATCGTGACAGTGATGATAAAACTTTTGATCTTCTCTTATTGATTGGGAAATCAAATAAGCTTATCAGAATGAAACTGATTTAATTGTAATGATTTAAACTGATGGGACCTGAGAAACCTGACCTTGAAATCTGTTTGTACAGATTGAGCGCTTCCGGCCCCCACGGCCCTAATGTCTCTACCTCAAAAGGCACAAACATAATATCCACTATCAAGAAGACAATATTTGCGCCTCTTGACGCATTCTGCAGATTTTGCCGCCGCACCAGCCTAATTAAATTTTTTTATTAATTTAATTATTAATTTAATTGCCTAATTTACTTTCCTTAGCTATCCTTAAACGTTTTTATTTAAATTATATTTATTATAAATATTAGTATTGGGTATATTTTTGTGAATATACTTATAATATAACCTTTGATATATTTTTTATATTGTATATAATCCTGATTCATGGACTCATCAACGTAAAATTGGACCTAAAATGGAAAACAGTAGAAAAGATGCTATGAAATCCAAATTTCAAAAGGGTTAAAAGGACTTCTACGCCATTAAATAAGCAAGCAAAAGCTCGTCCATTTTTATAATGCAAATTCATATTGCCACTTATTTGGATTTATTATTGTCTCAGTAGATATTAGTTGAAGGCTCACACATAACTAAGAAAGAGAATAAAGCATCCAATATCCAGCCAACGTCGTAGTGTTTGGCATAGCAGCTTGTAAGAATAATCTAGATTCTCAATAAAAAGTGCCCGAATTTTCAGACACCAAAACACAATATCCTACGATTATTACAAAGTAAAGATAAACTTACCTCACTAGACGTCAGGTAACATATCCGGGAGTCGGTGCTATCGATGGAGGCTTGCTGAACGATCCCATAGCGTGTCGACTCACGATCGCTTGTGTACTCCGAACGAACGCTATCTTGCCGGTCGAAAACACCCCTGAAACAAAAGGCTAATGTTTATCTTCCTTATTTGATTGCCTTATGTATTTAACTTATTCGCAGGGTCTCAAATTAATAAAGGAAATAAAGTTCCGACGGATATTTACTTTTCTTTTGCAGATTATTCAAATTTGATTTCATTAAATACTCCTCGTCCCTCTTTTCTTTGCGATTACACAAGGATGTTGTTGTTTGTATTGAATTAACGAGGATTACTAGCGTTTTTAAATTAGATTGAAACACAGCAGCAACTGTTTGATTTGCAAATCCCGTTTTATTATGTATCTACGATCTACGATTGAGATTTTAGTAGTTGCTGCTATAGGCTGACCGCTTAACTGAGACTTCGCCTACGGGGTACAGGGGCGCGGGGGTATGGCGACAACGGGGACTGAAACAGCTGCGGGCGGTGGGGGCACTTAATGAAACATACAGGAGATGAAATGTACCAAGATATTTCCTAAGATATGTGACATCATAGGAAAAAAGAAATAGTGATTTATCAAATGAAAAATAGTTAAGAAGATACAAAATTTTAATAAACTTATGTACGTAAATAAAATAATTGAGAATAAACTATTATACTATTTTTTATCTAAACATATAATTAAATCGTAAGAAAGTCAAAACTTTTTTTGGGTCCAGTTTCTTTTTTCTAAAATTTATGTATACGTTAAAAGCCATTTGCTTGCACTGACTGTTTACTTTATGTCTGAAGATTTTTCGATTCATCTTGAGATTATCATTACATGTGTACCTCTCACAAGGTGTCTGCAACAGTTAACACATGCGATCGCTACCCATGTAGCGAACGTAATGAACAATCACAAAAATTTGCCCACCGCCCGCAGCTGTTTCATTCCCCTTTGTCGCCATACCCCCGCGCCCCTGTACCCCGCAGGCGAAGTCTCAGTTAAGCGGTCAACCTATAGAGACAACACTAAAAAGATTTATCTAGTCTACCTATCTAAAACCTTGCTCCCAACAATTTTCTTACTAGGTCAAAACAATATTAATAAAAGAATATAATAATAATGGCAGTTATTTTAAAACAACTTAGAACTTAGTAAGTTAGTTGCTTAGAAATTATGATATTTACTTAACATAACATTTTTATGTTAAGTAAATATCATATTACGAAGCCTATGTTACGAAGAACAGTGTGACAGAGGTGTACAACACCCACACTTCTCCTGCAATGTTAAGGTCTCATGAGATAGGATAGGGGGTGAGCTAAGCTATCACCATCCACCGGGCACAATTCCAACTCCGTGCTGCTATTGAGAATTTCCTGACGGAAAGTTCAAAAATAACACTTTGCACGATCCGAGAGTCGAACCAGAGACCTCGCGGTGAGACACACTAACCACTAGACCATAAAGGCATTCAAATTATGATATTATATAGTTCTAGCGTAATGTGCGTAAAATAATCCACATTTTGCACTTGTCTTAAATTTATTTACGAAGAAAACTAGTTATTTACTTACTATCATACACATATATAACCAGCTTAATTTAAAAATGTCAACGAACCGTAACTAACTCACCCTATTAATTTTACTTTTGGAACAAAATTAAAGTTCGGTCGGTCGTAATGAAAAGTTTTCGTATTTTCATTTCACCTAATGAATTATTAAAAATGAGGCTGTCAAGGGGCATCAAAAGCCGTTCATTCCATTTCGGATCGTGTCCGATAGACAGTCAGTAATGAGAACTTCATTCGGAGTCGGATTTCACTGCCAATCCACTTCTCTGACACGAATTGTAAATGAACATCCATTTTCAGAGGTCGTAGATGTTTAATGTTTCGAATCGCCAGTAACACAATGAGAATATTAATTAATTAAAACAAAACAGAACTTAAAATTTAAAGCAAACATTTATCTTTTAAAATTGTCTCGTTTATGTTAAGTCGTAGGTTAACATAAGCTTAGAAAAATAATATTTTAGTATTAGTTTGTAGTTGTTCGTACCTAACGCTTTAAATTTAGGCTTACTTTTTCTGCTCCTTTACATATCGACGAGGCTTGCCCTTTACATTTTTGTTGAGTTCAAAATAATATCATTCAATTCTGACTATATGGCTGGCACAATTGACAGTTCAATGAAACGTTTCTTCCTTTAAGTAATACATTTGCTGGAGGAAAATGTTTCATCCATTCTCTTCTCAAAACAGACCCTCAATTCAAATAAACGTTTGACATAATATTCGCTGAATAATAATTTGTTTGATTGTATCGCAACAAATATCAAATCAACTTTAGTGCAGTGATATAAAAGGTTATTGGAAATTCACCGTATTACTAGCAGGATGTTATAATGTTCTGCAAAAATTCAGTAGTTTTTAAGATATTTCAATTAATTGGTTTTTGTGTTAACCTTCTTTTTGGCTCATACGAGAAGATAAGAAGATAATAATTAGCAATAATATTACCATTTAAAAAAGCTCCTAAATTATAAATAATTCTTGTTATTTGCACGTTTAGTGTGTGTCTTGTTTTTTTTAATGCTACGGCCACGATTACTATGGAGAAAAATAAAATTCCAAAAAATATTTAATTCGTATTATTGAACTTTTAATTATTAAAATAGATGAACTTAGTTTTTAGCTGCAATAAAAATAGAAATTTAAATACATTTGCAATTCGCATATCTTTGCAATACTTTTTTATTGTCTGATTTGGGATATTTCAGCGGTAACCTAAAAATTTAAATTTCTCAAAAAATACTGAATTTTAGCAGAACATTTAGGGACTCAGATTATTGCATTTGGACCCTATTATAACACCCTGCAAGCAATACGTCGAATTACCAATAACCCTCTATTATAAAAAGTTAGTTTTAGCAACTTTAACTTACAGCGCATCCTAAGTTATTCTAGCAAAAAACTTCCAAGAAAGTATAATTGATGTTTTCGGAATTGTAGAAGCGCCGTCCATTAATTAGATGACAGTAATTAGCAAGAAACGTACCGTTGCTCGAAGCTGTCAGCCCTGGTGCTTCTGTAGCCTGAGTCGTTAAGGCTGTCGTTGTGTCGGAGGCTGGGCAGGGAGTCCCAGGGCGAGCGGCGCGGGCCGGGGGGCTGGGCGCCTCGCCACCCATCCGAGTGCCTGTACCACGCGGCGCGGGCAGACTCACCGATGCATGAAGCGCACCGGGATGTGCTCACGAAACTGTATAAAACGTAGATTATTGTCGTACCTCCTTTGATAGTTGGAGCTGGGAACGTCAGTGTTAATTAAATTTTGTTTTAATAAATTACAAGATTATCTTCCATCAACGGTGAAACGAGACGACCTGTTTTCGCCATTAAAAAAATATCTCAATATTCTTGTATTACATTAACTCTAAAAGCTTAATTTGGTTTATATTTTAAATATACGTGTGTGTACATTACTAATTATGTTCTCAACCTAAACATAAATTTTCACAACGAGGTTTTATTAAAGAATAAATAACAAAAGCCGAATTGAAATTGTAATACAAAAAATTGCATCCATCCGTTAAAACAACAGAAGGCTGGCACAATGTAAAAGTTCCGTTTCCGAACCTCGGATAAATGAAAAATAAACAAGCCCTCCAAAGTTTGGCGAATTTCAAATGGACGTTTGCTATAGCCCGATGGGATTGAAAACCATTCTTCCGTATCAGATTAACGGCTTCAGTTTTTAAATTTGTTAACACACCATGTACCAATAGTACATTTTGTATAAAGATCCTATTTTTTGTATACGTAATGTGTCTTATTTGTTAAATAATTGTTTTATTAGTTATTCATGTGTGTAGGGACACAGTGCAACCGGCGCATATGTATTCAAGTGGATCTTGTAAGTTTAGTCGCCCGGTTCGCCAGTCGCCTTCCCGTATCGCTAGAGATAGGTCGTAGTTAAGTTAGAATAATGTAGTTAATAAGTTTAATATACATTATGTATCCTGGTACCAGTAAATATAAACATATAGAATAGTGACCTATCGTTTCAATCATACAACAATCATCAACAAATTAAATCTAACAACAATTGAAGAGCACCCCCACAATGTGCATCTTCACAGTGAATCAATTTGCTATTCGATTCTAATTTTTAGATTTATATTGTTAGGGAATAAACTAGTTTCCGCTCGCCCGGAATCGTTTTTAGAACTTTATAACTGTTGTTATTACGTCTTTAGTTTAGACTGCTGATTGCCCGATTTTCATACTAGTTCCGTAATTGGGTTGTATGTTTAATATTATTAAGTTCTTATCGATCTGTTTAGACATACCGTTTTTAAAACAGTAAAATGTATGTTTGTTCGAACCTATCTTATCAAAATTATAACTTTAAATGTTCAGTTTGTATGTAAATAAATAATGTATGAAACAATTTTGACAAAATAGCTACGAACAGACATGTATTTTAGTGTTTTAGATATTTTAGGTCTATTAAAATAGATAAAATCTTTTATAATATTTAAACACATTACGAAAACACTGGAAATACGATATCAATTGTTCCCTCTTAATGTTTCCCAAAATCAGTAACGTAAAAAAAATGCGCTTTGATCTAATTTGTTTCTATTACTGGAGTCCTGTAATGGTTTAATATTAATTGTTTTAAATTGTGCTCTGATTTTTTGTTACATTGCAAAAAATACATTAGAAGTGACTCGTCTCAATATTGAAGTGTGACAGTTGAAATGTTAATAAGTACCTAATTTTAGACGACGTTAATAAAACATTATCGTATACGTAATAATCATACTAATATATTGTCCTTGACATTGGATTTTTGCTATCTCCACAGATTAAAAACCACCGTAAAATACTTTTTTTTTTACAACAAAGCAAAATACTTTTATTAAATTTACAAAATCATTTTCAACGTTTTTCATCTTTCTATCATCTAATAAGATCCGTCTTCCCTGACTTAATATTCTTATAGACCTCGAGAAACAGGATTACAGATCGTGAAATTGTGTAATAATATCAAAAGCATCATAAATTATTGTCGGTCCTTCAGAATTAATAAAGTTGCTTGCTTCGCGAATGGCTAATTTTGTCCCAAGAGTATATCCCCGGAACATACTTGGCTTGAGGAAAACGATAGTAAGTACGAAAATAACTAAGCCATACGATCGATATCTAACCCTAGTAACTAGTACAATGGCTCTCCATCGGACAAGTCAATATTCCAATATAGCAGGTTTTTTTTTAAATCATGTTATGTTTTTTTGCAATCTGCCGAGCCTTTTCTCAATTACATTGGGTTCGGCTTATACGTATTATACATTTTTAACATACAAACATACATGGAGTCACGCCTTTATCCCACGGGGGTAGGCAGAAACGATGAACGCCATGTTATTTTTTTTGCAATATTTGTAAAAATGCAAACACTTGTAAAAAACGTTTTTGAGGATCTCAGTTTTAAGTACTAAACAGTATATTCTATAAAATATGACAGAGTTCTTTGATAATTTTCTTTTACGTAACTACTCTGATGTAGGAATCATAAAATAGCATCCCAACAGCTGCAGCAGCTGGCTTAGCAACACTAATTGTTACCGACGACAAAATGTCACTCTAATTGCCTTCGCCTCTGACGTTATTTTGATGTTAATAACGGCAAACTATCTAAAGACTTGAAACATGCATGATTTTTTTGTAAACACCATATCGTAAGTAGTACATGGCGTGTAAATTACATCAAAGCAAACCCGTTTACTCTGGTGAACTTCATCAGTACAGCACATGATTTTGGAATACTGGGTGGCTAAATTCTTCATGGGAAATTTACAGACACCGGCAAATTGTTCATAGAAAAACTTCATATGTCATCGAAAGATTGTAAATATATTATTTTGGGCCTCAAAGGGAAGGGCCTTCAAATTACATTGGAAATAAATGGATTTAGAAAGACCAGCGTAATGATATTGTTATACCATAATCAATCAAAATAACTGGTGAAAATAAAATGAAATTACTAACCGAGTCACTGGGAAGCCAGTTTGCCTCGATGTAATTTACACCTTGAAACCTTACCCATCTAAAACCGCATCCAGTTATCTAGCTTAGCTATGCTTTCATTGTGTTCCTGTTAAAAGCATCCATCATTCCCTGTGAAGCTTTTACTGCCAGCTACTACAAATGGTCTGCTAAAGCCCGGTACACATATGGTATGCAAATGGAACTACGGAATGAAACCACAGACTCGTGCAGTACAGATACAATCAGTTAGGAATGGTCGAAAAGATGAATATAGAGTACCTATGTGCTCTTTGGAAATGCTCTTAGTAAGATTTAAGAATATTTCTTTTACGTTTTATAAACATTTTATAAGGATCTTTTTTTAATCTAGCATATTACTTTTCGGCATATCGATACATTGAAGATATTAGACTATATCTCATCCTAAATGTTACCTGTGGTCGCGCTCGCGTGTTATGTAGAATTTCACCCAGTGGTATAATAGTTATTTATACTACGAGTCTACTAAGACTACTTCGCAAGTAAAAGATTTAAGAGGTCACGAACTGGCAAATTCTCCTCTCTCCTCCAGTGAGAAAATATTAAGATTTAAATAAACTCGTACTCGATTGCTTAACCTAGGATAATTCCATGAAATACGACAGTAATAATACCAATTCAAAATGCGTTTTAGGGCCTTTTGTAAGTCGCCACTAATTAAATATTGCGTACGCTTTCAAATACTTTTCACGTGATTTTTCTGGTAAAAAGCAAACTTCTATGTAAGAAGTAAGTTGTCTCAACTCTTTTGGAGTTCCACAAAGTTCTTCATCACTGGATTCGATATTTTTTTGTTAAAAAGTTCCAGTAAACATGACTGATGACTGACACAGAAACTTTTTTTTAAGAATGCGTTCGTTCCGTAACATACCTGATTTTAATTAATTTTAATGGTTAATCACGAATATAAAAACGTTAAAATACTTAATAAGCGTGTATTTATATAATTTAAAATAATGAAAACGTATCGTTTGTAGTTATTTAAAAAAATTGATGTCAATGTTTATTATTAACCTACATGGTGGCTGTTTTTTTTCAGCACCTATTCATTGGAAGGATTTTGTGTTTCGAAATTTGAATCACTTTGCCTCACTAGTGAGTAAAAACGGTTTTTACTCACTGAATTCTGGCAAGCAAACGATCTTTTTCGTGCTGGTGTGGTGAAAAAGATCTTTTTCATGCTGGTGTAGTGAAAAATTAAATGACTTAGCTTAGACTCAATTCCCAGACCTACTAAATAAATATACACAAAACGTTTTATAAAAATCAGTCAAGCCGTTTCGGCAGAGTTCGATAACTAACACTGAGACACGAGTTTTTATATATTAGATGATTTTTACATTACCGAAATAACATTATGTTTTAAATGTGATATCGGCATTGTAAGCGTTCCGACCAATTATCACAGTACTGAATAGTTCGATGCTGTCTCCGAGCGTCGCCGCATCGGATTGCTGAACTTAATTACCGCAACATGTAAGCCGTTCCATCAATGCACGTACATATTATATTACATCGTTGAACCTCAATATTTTAAGCGATACATTCCTCTTTAATATTATATTTTGCTTAAATAAAATTACATTGTCCTTAAAATAAAATCATGTTTGGACCTATCCAGCGCTTAATCTGCCTCAATCAGTTATCAACTTGGGTTGCTAGAAAATTAAAGTTTTTAACAGTAAATAGGTAAGATGCAAATGTGAAATTTATAGTTTAAACATTACATTTACATAAAATAAGAAGGGTAACAACAGTATTATGTTAGTAATTATTATTTTTCATTTATAATTGCGAAATAAAAACAAATGAAACGCAACATATTTTTATCCACCAATCAACGACTAGTAACGTACCATCTGCTGGTGTCAATGTCAGAAACATAGAAATCAGCGGTAATTTTATATATTTTACGCTTAAATAAGATAATTATGGAATTTATTACCTAAAAACTAGGCAGAAACCTACCTAAAGTTAGTGTCGATATGGAAGAAACGCTTTTTTCAATGTCTGCAATTCGACTGCAGAAAATAAAAGTAAGTAAGTGTTAAGTAGTGTTTGGTCTTGATGAGGAATCTATGCAGATAGTTTTAGTCCCCACAAAGGACATAGTCTACTTTTTATCGAATAACTACGCGGGTGGACTGCGGGAAGTAGCTTGCACTCCATAAAAACCATGTCTTTACACATCAGTGAACATCTTCACCGTCAATGTTTATCGACTGTCTGAGTCTGCTTATTTTACTTATTGACATTAATAAAGGCCACATTTTCGTCATTCCATTCCTCATTATATGAAAAATTCCTGAGTATGAAAAGGTTCTCTACGATACCAATTTTCGTCTATATAAATAAAGTACAATGGCTTCTATTATGTCGGTATCTTTTAGACCATCTAAGTGCTAACTTCAACAATTTACTTGAATAGAAGAAGCCTAATGGGTTTCAGTACAAACAGGCCATTTTGAAAGATATTTTGTTGTACTTCGAGTTTTGTTATTTTTCAAGTAAATTCCTTAGCTTGTAAGTGGTCGGGCGAGGGCTGAATCTTAATCGTTATCTCTATAAATGTATCGTAAAAACGTACGATTGAAACCCGCTGTCGTAAAATCCAAAACCTGTTTTGTTTCCAAAATGATATTTTCAGATTTACAAGTCCTTCAATACTCTATTAACTGTACATTTTGGGTTATAACTGTTTATGATCGTAAGTATTAGGTATTATATGTATTTATAAAAACTATGTGTTTTCTTTAAAGTGTAACGTAATGAACACAAAATAACTCGTATTTTTTAAATAACTTACACATTTATTATTATTTTTCCCAGAATACATAAATATAATTACAAAATATAATATAATTTTATCAAAAGTTGCGAGCTCTCTAGAGTTTTGTTCTCTTTCTCTTGATAAATAAAGGCAATCAAATTCTTCGAGAAAGTTAATGGTTTAACGGGAAATGTGAAAATTCTCACGAGTGCCCAATTTGAAAGGGAGGAAATTTTGGGGTGTATTGCGCTCGTCTTGGAATGAACAAGTAATTGTTGTGACGCGTTATTTTGGAGTCTCATTGTTTCATTACAAAATTAATGTAATAAGTCCCATTTTTTTGGTAGACGTTAGACCTTTCGTGGTTGGATTTTTTTTGAAACAATTTTTTTCAAGAGATTGCTTTATGATTTGTAAATTAGCTTTGATGGGCCAGTTTCAGAGGTGCCGGATATATATCTTATCCGACCCATAAAATATAACCTTACCGAATATAAAAGCGACACGAGTTACACTTGACAAAAACGCACAACTGTCACTGTCACATATGTGCTATATGCTTATCCTGTCAATAAGGTTTATCTAACACCTGTGATATTGGGGCTTAGGGTTTTTAGAGTAGATATAGTTAAACATTTTATTTATATAAGACGCACCTACAGTCGTGAACAATTCATTAGAAACACTCACCTTGACTTCTGCTTTCGTTAATATTTAATCAAATAACAAACTAAGACTGCCTTGTGGTCTAGCGGTATAATTTAGGGCTGCTCATCGTGAGGCTTCAGGTTTGATTCTCGGTCGGGCTAAAGTGTTATTTGCAATTTTCCGTTAGAAATTTCTTAGTAGCAGCACGGAGTTTAGAATTTTGTCAGGTTGATGACAATAACTACCTCTTTTCACTAGAAATCTAAAGGTAACAGGTGAAGTGTGGGTGATATTCACCTCTGCCCTTCTGAGTAAAAAGGCGTGATGGTATAATGTTTAGAAAAATCGTGTCTTACATTTATAAATGTTAGTGAGATGTTTTATATAACTTTTTAAGCAGTAATTTTAGACCAGCTTACACGAACAGCAATTATGACAGGGCCGAAATTAGGGCAGAACTCCTGGGGTCCCAAACGACCAACTAAGAACCAACTTAGTAATATTTAAATTGTCAAGACTAATCAGTAAATCAATATCTAGGCAAAATTACAAGGGGTTAAGAATATTCTAGCTGAAGTAGGGCTTACAATCCCGCACCGCACTTATATCAGTATCCGCATAACGGAATATTTTTAAGCCCGTGGGATTCCTATAAGAAAAAGTCAATGAAGATACAAAATAATTAGCGCAACTTCACTTTCACTCAATTTATTTTCCTATTAGTTCAATAAAATAGAGAAAATAAATAAAATACTGTAAGAGACCAAAAATAAGAACAAAAGCATGACATAAAATTGAAGCAACATAAATTTTCAACTGAATATTGACAAAACTATTTTTTTTTGTTTGGTCAGTGTTTGAAGTTTCATCTGCTAAAATTCTGTGAATTTTAGAGGTATTGTAGCCAGCGGCAGACATACACCAGTCATTGATATTCCTTTCATTCAAAGCTTTATAGAGTTTTTTTTTTCATGATGGACTTTATTCGCTAGAGATATAGACGGACGAATTACGTTATAACGTATACAAAATACGTGAAAATATTGTTAACTTACTCCTATTGCAATTATTTCCTTATTTTTTTTTTGCTAATTTTCTCAATATTAGAACTTATTATGCTATTTGGGGCTAATAGGAATCGGACAAAGCAAAAATCATACAACTAATAAAAACTTTATTTTATAATTAAAAAAATATTTGATATTGAAATTATGAGAAATACCATTTTACAATACCATTACCTAAATTCACTTTTCTACATCCTATAGCCTTATTCCCAAAAAAATTATGGATTTTATTTATGGTTAGAAAGCATAATTTACGCTATAGGCAAATTCTTATTTTTTTTCAACACATTTAAATAATAACATCACGTCGATATTACCCAGAAGGGTGTGGCCGAGGTGGTATAACACTCACATTTCACCTGTGATGTTTATGTCCTATGGGATAGGGGGTGAGCCTATCGCCATCCATCGGGCACAATTCCAACTCCGTGCCGCTATTAAGATGTCAATTTCTGACGGAAAGTTCACAAATAACATTTTGCCTGCCCCGGGAATCCGCAGTGAGAGGCGCATGTTAGCGCATGCGTCTATACTATCGAGGCAGACTTAAAAACCTTATAATAATGTTTAAAATGTACTTATAATCCCCGCAAATTGATGATGGTATTAAATCTTGTCCTAATTCACTTTTATGATACAAAAAAGGCAATGAAAGCACATAACAGCGCGCAATGAAACCTTGTCTCTGTTCAACTGTCTGACAAGGTTTCATCCCATAATCAATTTGCGGCAGCTATATATAGTTAGAAGATAGAAAAATCTTACCTTGATTGATGGTCACTGAGGTAGCCTTCCCGATCGCGGTCCCGATCTCTCCCAGACCTGTCCCTGTAACAAAAGACATGGGGCAACTTAGTATATCATCTACACCCACGAGGTTACCAACATCAAATAGGATAAGATAGATAGTTATAAGATCGTATTATTGTCGGTACCGTCTGCGTTGTGAATTTTGAAGTTACAGTTAACATTTGGGTATCTCTCACACATACTCGTATAAGATATTGAATCGATTTTAGGTAGGTTAAAAAGCCGAGTCAGTTCAAGATTATGCAAGGATATTTTAAACAAAAATATAAACTATTCATTAGTCGGTTGAATTTTATTGACACGGTCTATAATGTTTACACGGTGGCCGATCAACTTATACATTTTTTAGGCAGGTCTCGCATGGCACGGCTAGCCTATACAACAAAAAGAGACACACCTTTTTATATATTGATATGATTTTTACGAGAATTAACGCGATCAATTTTTATATTATACCTTTCGGTGCTTGACGGTTCCACAAGGTTGCACTTTGTCATGGTCGCAAGCAGACTGATTCAGCAGCACCCAAGATCCGTTCGTAAGGTTGATGATTTTTTGAAAACGCCCCCTAACTTTTGTTGGTTTTTAATATTTCAATGTTCCTCCGCTACGCTCCCATCAAACATATGGCAATGTATATTTTATTGTTAGCCGTTTGTACGTATAATCTAGCCTTATTGTGAAATATCGATGTTCACGGGCTGTAAACTATAGCCAAATAACATCAACATTAACTACAGGCTGTATTAACTACTTAAATAAAATTATAATTAAGTAATTTTATAAATAATGAAAACTAACCTCGAGTTGTGATCACTCAAGTAGCCGCGTTCACGGTCTCGCTCTCGCTCCCGCATTAACTCATTGCGATCACTGTGAATTAAAATAAAATTAGTAGCATTCCATTCAATTTAATTTAAATAACATGTTTTAATGATATTTTATTGTTCTAAAAAATATGTCAAAAAAGCGGGGTTCTTTTTCAAATGTTTTTTTTTTTCTACAGCTGCAGCTGAACTTTTTGAAAAAAGAAGTCTAAGAAGAGGTTCTATTCTTTTGCATAGTTTCCGACCTCTTTTCATTTGATTTAAATCTTCTTGGGAGGTCGTAATCTTAATATCGTTTTAAAAGCTATTTAAACACGTTTTGGTGAAAATATTAATACTAATAATAATATTGATTTTATTAGACACTAACGTGTAATGGAACATGTTTTAAATTGTATTAGTTTAAAATTTAACCTCCGTTCCCATAAAAGTGATGCCTTTTTAAAGAGACTGAAGTCCCATGCCATCTATCGTATTTATATGATGTATGAAAGGATGACACAGCATACTTTGTGATGCTGATCAGCCCGTCTCATCAATTGAGATTTTCATAAAAGTTATCCCCAAGAGAGTTTTTTAAGGTTGTTAGTTTATAAGAAGTTCACATAAAAATTCAATTGATGGTTTCATAGGAACAGAGCAAAACGTTTGCCACGGGTTAAGGTCGCGGGCAACAGCGGGCTAGCTAATGTATATTAATATAATATATCAAGATACCAAGTCGTAAAAATATACATTGTAGCTGCCGTGTGTTGTGACCTGTCAATTTTTATGTAAATATGAATACTTTGTCATCTTCTTTTGACATGCATTATTGTACATTCATATGCATTATACCTGCTGTGTGTGAAGCGCTTTAAAAGTGCCGCATGTGAACTGCTTGATGATGTGGGTGTTTTTTCAAAAGAAAAATTGAAATTATTTGCCTTGCTAATTTATCTCAAACAAAATATTCTAAGATACATTTGACTAGGCGTTCATGGATAATAGACATTCAAACAAGAAAATAACGACCACATTATTTTTTTAATATTTTGCTTGAGCCAAATGATCATAGGCAAATAATGATATTTTTTTTTCGAAGAATCACCTACTAAGACAATAATATTACCACTATAAGTTACTAAATAATTATGTGTTATATCCGAGTTTTGTATAGAATCCCAATCCCTATACTAGCTTATTTAGGAAATGTGTAAAATGTTAATTTTAACACATATTTCTGGGTTTATGATATAAACGCTTTGGGAAACTCTTTCTTCTCGATGGTCTAATAAAAATAACCTAAGGAGGTCTTATATAAATAAAAATAACCTAGGGCTTCTAACCTAACTTATCCAAGTTTCCATTGCTATTTTTAAAGTAAAATATACCTATACCTAATAAATTTATGAAAAACAGAATCAGAAAGAAAGAATCAAAGTTTTGGAATTTTTTTTATATTCCAAACACATTTTACTTTGACATTTTATACGAATTCTAGGAATCGTATAGAATACTGCCTTACGTACATATCTTGTAACTTAAGGATATAGGTTCCTAGTTCGATTTTTTTTATTCATAAAGGTTATAATATCTGATTGCATTTATTATAGAAAATAAAAACCTGTAGTATCCATCTCGGTCCGATCTTGCACTGTGTTGCCTTTCCACGCTAAGTCGATGAGGCAGTGGTAAAGTGGAAGATCTGCTGCCTCCACCGCTGGCACATTGGGATGCTGCTCCTTCCACAACACAAATACCCAATTAATATATCTGTCGTTTATTGTTGTGAGGATAAAAATAAAACACTTATTATATAATATTGTGTTGGAAAATAATGAGGTAACATATTGAAACAAAATTATAAAGATATAGACAAAACGAAACATTAATAGAAAAACACAGACGATTTTTAATACAGCTTTTATCAATTTCTTTTTTTATTATAACGATGTTGTCAAAATGGTTGAGCTGAAATATAATAATTTTGTATTAGAATTTCTGTGGCCAATTAAACTTAATTACATGAAAATACTATTTGATCATTGGTTTAAAGATTTTCTTATCTGGTAACAAAAGGATAATATATTTTGCCAAATACATTATGTGTGAAATATATTTTTTCATTAAGTAAATACTAATTCACATTATTATGGTTTCAGTAGCTATTAATGATATGAAATTGCAAGGTTTCTTAAAAAAATGTTTGTTCTCAACATACATTAAGACAAATGTAATTATAAAATTGTTTCAATACGTCAGATATATATTGTATAATAACACCATTTTTATTTTTGTGCTATTAGCAAAAGGACAAGACGGCATTAAATTAAGCATTTGTATAGTCGTACTATTTACTTTATAGCAAAAGCTTTACTGCTTTATCGTCTAATAACGGAGCTAAAAGCTATTATAATAAAATAAGTAAAATGGTATACATATATAGAAATACGGTTTTACTTAAGAATATATGTTGGTTTTTAAGAGTAGGAGTAGGAGGAAAAGACAGGGTAAAGGTTTTCTAATTCGTTTTAGTATCTACAGAGTTATTAAAATATGGTGTTTTAGAAATATTATGTTCATGGCTGGCAGAAGTTGAAAACAATTAATTATGGGCTAAATGAATAAGATTTTAGAAAATAAATCACACTAAGCCTTATGACTTTGGCCATTATGTTTTAAGCAAAAGTCGATTAAAGATTATATCAAAAAGTAGACAACATACATTTGAAAGTGTTGACATTTTATTTGCTTTTACATCTAGATAAAGGATATTTTTAATTTCTTTTTAATATACCACTATAAAAAAATAAATAGCAAATTTGCGTCATAGAAGCTTCATTATCTTGATCTTGATGTCTTTAAAAACGAGAGCATTTACCCCATAATATTGCTTGTTTAAGTATCAAGAGTAACATGCATTTTTATCAAAGAATATAATAAATTAATTAAACCAAGAAATAAATAAAGTATACTTATAATCAAACATGTAAAGGATGATGGACATAACATGTTACACAACTTCATAAAATAAATACCATTACTTCAGAATGTATAGATAGACACAAAATGCAATATGATACCAATCATATAGTAATAAATTGATTTTCATCACCTCTTTCCCTTATCGCAGCTTCCTTGAGGTGTCTCAAAGATTGTAGAATTGATTCTTGGGTCGGTCCTCAACAAAAATAAAAACAGGGTTGAAATTAAATGAAACCAGGTTGAATTGTGTGCTGTATGTTGTAAAAGTACTATGTTTATTAAAGTTAAATTTTATAAATTAGGCTGCATGCTGTTTTAATATCATTTTAATTGAATGTGACAAAAACTACTAAAGTCAAAAACAGCAGGTAGTAAATGTGAATTAATAAAAACTTACGTCGTCGAGGTGGATAAGGACTGCGTTGGTTTGGTGGCAAGTTCTCGTTGTATTCTAGAAATAGTTCTGAATTTTAATTGTGTTTCTGTAGTTAGGTATCGTGAATAGAGGCGATTGTATATACACCGCGTTGCGGATAATAAATACAATCTTGATATACACTGCTTTTTTTAAGAACTTTGATTTTATTCCAGACACTATGATACAATTCATTGAAAATAAGTTAAAATATGTTTGGACAACTAAATTTAGTGGTGGCTATGATTTAAAATATGAATATAAATTAATAAGCCTGAAAAACAAGCTTGTATTTTTATTTGCTTAAAAGGTGAAATATAGTCTTCAACCGATAATTCAATTCTGCCGCAAATTCTACATGTGTATGCGTTTATGTGATATATTGCATGTATTGCCACTAGAATTAAATACTATGCAAAGATATCTATCCTCCTAAGTGTCAAAGAGATTCCTCATGATAAGAAGAAATTATCTGATGATGCAGCCTCCTGGCTGCATCATCAGATAATTTCTGTCATATTATTGCATTGTAACCGGAACTACACAAGTTTTCCAATTTTCAGCTCGATGGCAACTAGAAATGGTTGAAAAATGCTGTGCAAGATTTCTTACTCACATACATACATACCCACATTGCAAGCTAAATAAATGATTTTGAAAAAATCGGTCAAATACTTGTTATGAAACACGCACGTTCTGGGTTTCGTACCAAATGTACTTGAAAGCATTCAAATCCCCATATTAAATCTGAAAAATCCTGACCGACTCTTTGGACCAACCCAGCAACTGAAACCGTGGCCTTAAAATAAGCGGTCGCAAAATATACTGCTAGACCTCGAGGCAGTCGGTATTATTTTTAAAATATCCGTATCCATTTTGAATAATTGTCTTCCCCCTCTAACCCCGATAGTTCACAATAGTATTTATAGTTACATTCTAGCAAGCCTAAACTCGATGAGTCTATGATGTGAGCCACAGCGGAGAGCTTATATTAATGTACTATTCAGAAATTGTCATTAAATCTTGATCATCACTTTACCTGGCTAGTTTCTATTAAAACAAAAAAACATAACATCACGCCTATATTACCCTAAAGGGTGTGGCAGAGGTGTACAACACCCACATTTTAGCGGTTATGTTTATGTCCCATGGGATATAAAGTAAACCTATCGCCATCCACCGGGCACAATTCCAACTCCGTGCTGCTATTGTAAAATTCCTGACGGAAAATTCACAAATAAAACTTTGCGACCTGGGAATCGAACCCGAGACCCCGCGGTGAGAGGCGCATACGCTTAACACTAGGCCATTGTGGCAGTTCACCTAGTAATATGAACAAAATTATTATTATCGGCTTTTTTGTAAAAAAATCTTAAAGTTAAATATATTAGTACTGATCTTAGTTTATCATTATAATCAAGCATTGTACAAATTCTCCAATAGCTACATGTGATACATCGTTAGGTAGCTAATAATGAGCTGAACAAAGGTTATAAGGCGCCAATTTGAATGTTAGTCCGTTCAAAGATCAAAAGAATCAAACTGATATGCTTAAACTGCGATGTTTGGTTGATTTTTGGTCAAACGGCTTGATCCCGAACATCAAATTGCAGTCAACGCGGCTATTCACAATTATCTGCTAACTATAATATATATCGACTAGAGACTTTATATTTATAAAGACTAAATATATCGTCTTATATAGGCGATACGTTAAAATGTTGCAATGATGTCACTATTAAAAGTTTGGGAAGTATATGGAACAATGAAGACGCATCTACGATGATACTAAAAATTACCTAAATCCTCCATGCTCTGACTCAGCAGCGCTTCAAAGGTGTGTAGACTATAACTCTCTGCATCCATACCCTTAGCGAGGGTGTTCCTTAAGTGCATCTCGTATTCGAGCAGCAGACGCGATGTGGGCGATCCTGGGGCCGGAGTAGCGCTCGACTGGGATGCTTGCCGAGATAGACACGGTTTCTGAGAAAGATACAAGTATTCTTTGTAAAACGGGTTAAACATTACGTAAGTTAAGACAACATCCAACCTTAGCCATGAAGTAAAAGTGGTATATTGGTCGTCTAAAGGCATAGCACGTGAATTGAGATTGTTCCAATCGCAAAACAGATTTGGACTTGTTTAGCGAAACCCCGGTAAATTGACTCAACCGTAGATACCATGCTACAATGTAAACTGATATCTACTTACTTATCTACTACTTACTTTATCTTTTTGCCATTTCATAAATGAGTATTTAATTCAGGATAGTAATCAGCAATCACGATTTATGTAAGAACTGCAAATCACAGGTCGCAATTATAGAATAACCTTGTGCAGCATATTACAAGTTAATAGAGAACTCCTGATAGTGTATTTGCATACAAACTGACTTAGCTTGTATCTTTTATATTTTCACTCACAATTTAATAATTTTTCAACACACTTGCTCATAAAGTGGCTCTATGGTCACTGCAATTAGGCACGTAATGACACCCATAACCAAACTGTGATATAATAAAATCTTTATCACACTAGTGAGTTATAGATTTTTTTTTAATTTTATTGGTTGAGTTGCTTGGTTTTTAAAAAGTTTTATTCAAAAAAAAAGATTGTGTTCAATAAAACAAATAAATTAATGCTCCTATTCCTTGCTCATTTCATGCAACTTCTTATTTAAATAGATAATTTTAACTCGTACGTGTTTCATAAATAAAACTGTCACTCAAACTTTAAAATCACCAATAAGTAAGTGGCAGAATAGGCGCAAACCGAATAGGCGGGGAAAATAAAAAAAAACTTATACATAGGAAAACTGATTATTTGTTGCCCGCCATAGTGGAACATTTTTCACAACTCGTTTTCACTGTTGTAATTATATTTTTTAATAATTAAAATGTCTAGAAGTACTAGTTACGAAGAAAATGATTTATGTTGTACACCGCCCGATATAAAATGTGAAGCCCTTAATGTTATGGAAAGTTTACTACCTGAAAACTCCAAGGAAAAATATCTATTAGCGTACCAAAATTTCATAAAATGGCAAAACAGCAAGAATACGCAGTCTTTTTCAGAAAATGTGTTCATGGCGTACTTTAAAGAATTATCTTCTAAGTACAAACCTAGCTCTTTGTGGTGTTTATACTCAATGTTAAAAAGTACAGTCCGAACAAAGAATGGAGTGGACTTAAAAACATACTCTAAATTGTCAGCATATCTAAAGAGACTATCTGATGGATTTAGAAGCAAGAAATCAAAGGTTTTATCGTCTGACGATATTGAAAAATTTATAAAAGATGCTCCAGATAGCCAATATCTGGCTACTAAGGTTAGTTAAATTAATTTAAAATATCTACGCGACTTCAGCCTGTGTTGTGTGTTGAACTTAATTATTGTTTCTTTTTTCAGGTTGCTTTATTAATATTTGGTGTAACTGGTGCCTGTAGGATACATGAATTAACAAATATAACCGTAAAAAACATAGAGAACCATGGCCAGATGCTTTTAGTGAAGATACCTATCACGAAAAATAAAATACCGAGGTCATTCACCATACACGGTCCATGTTAAGAAGTATGAAAGTTTGCGATCACCAAAAGCAAAAACTGACCGTTTCTTTCTAAATTATCAGAATGGTAAATGTACCTGTCAGCCTATAGGTATAAACAAATTTGGTTCTATGCCTAAAGAAATCGCTAAGTTTTTAGGTTTAGCAGACGCTAAGAGCTACACTGGACATAGTTTCAGAAGAACTTCAGCTACATTGCTAGCAAATTCAGGAGCTAATGACTTTGAAGCGTCATGGTGGGTGGCGATCTAGCAATGTAGCAGAATCCTACGTAGAAGATTCCATACAAAACAAGAAGGAAATTTGTGCAAAAATAACAAAAAGAATTAAACTTGATTCTAAGGCGCTTCCTACTGACGAAACACCAAGTACATCCAATGATTGGATTTCACCTACCTACGAATACGAATAATGAGCCATCTCAAATTACAATAGAACATGAAAGTATTTCAATAAATAATCTATCTGATGAGACCGCTATGCCATCAAAAACAGTTAATTATAATTTTACTAACTGCACATTTACTAATTGTTTCTCTAAATAAACTTTTTATCTACTAAATAAAATGAGTTATTTTATTCACAAGTGTGTTGAAAAACGTCGTATGGCACACGTGTGTATTGATGATTACCGTCCTCGGCTGTCTTAAGACCCTCGCCTACGGCTCGGGTCTCAATGGCGCCTCGGCCGTAATCACCACTATTACACACTTGTACCATAATGTACTATTACTTAGTCTATCTAGAACACAACTTTGTTGAGTCTCACTTTATTTTTAGTCTACTTATTTTACAGTCATCCACAAGTTGTTTATGGACAAAATGGACAATGGCTGTACAAGGACAAAAGCCTGTCCATAACATGAACCTATCGTGTTAAAAATAACCGCCATCGAGTCAGACCCATAATCCAGCTAACAACAATCTTTTAAGATACTAACCAAGAGGCTCTGGCAAGTAGTGTTTGTTGTACTAACCGCATGATGATGCTGCCTTGAGTCACGTCGCTGGCACGGCTCCTGGTCGGAGTTGCCATTCGATGACGACGGCGTGGTGGCGTAGCACTGGTTGTCGAACATCACGTTGTCTGAAGGAGGAGACATATCGCGGTCGCCACCTCCAAGCTCCAAGTATAGACCACGACCAGGATACCCGCTTGGTGCTGCTCCGACGCCCACTCCTCGACTATTATTAGAATTACAATTAAATAGATATGCACATAGATAAAAAAATATTTTAAACTTAGCACACGATTTACGAGTGGTAGACCGTAGGACTGCACAGTTGAAGGGACGAGAAGGCGTACATAGCAATAAGCATTAGCACATCTATGGTTTTGAGAGGTAAAGATATAGTGAATATGACCAGGGGGATGTTGAAAGGTACTATGGGTTAGAAATTATCTGACTTCGTATTATTTTCCTAATTTTATATATTTGCTAATTTTGTATCTAGCACCTAATTTTACTGGCGTTCAATGTAAAATATATAAACTCGGTCTGCTGTTATTGTTCAGAATATGCTGATAACGGTGTCCTAGTAAACCTCGTGAAATAGAACACATCCCTCTTTTACCTTATCGTCGTAAATCTATCTTTGTTGACGTCTCTAGATTGTCGCATGAAGTCGGATACGACTCTGTTCCACCGTACCACCTCGACTACCCATTTCTGATAAGTTAATGGACTATCTCTCGAAGCATTACCGAAAAAACATAATAAACAAACCGTTGAGAGCTCTGTCTGCTGCTACTACTGTTGTTGTTAACTACATGCGCGTAGTGTCCATGGTGCACGTGCTGTTGATGTCTGTGACCATGCGAGCCACATGAAGGTGGACACGGCCCTGCGCCGCCGTACCGCCGACGACCCATCTCTGGTGACGTCACCGGACTCTCCGTCGAAGGCATCGGTTTTAACATTCGCTTCAGTGTGTTCGAATCTGGTGAATATATTTCAGATTACAAATATGCCTTAAGAATAATGATTGTGTGATAAATTGCACAAAGCACAGATAACAATGACTTGGGAAAAGAATTACACTCATACCCCTACTGACTAATAATATCACATTCATGTGAAATAGTACATTGTACACCAAGGGATGAAAGTAGTTGATTTCATTGAGGGTGTAGTTTGAGGCCCGAAGCGTAGCTGAGGGCCTTAATACACCCGAAAGAAATCAAACTTTCGCCCGAGTTATACATAGTGCTTTATACTACACCTACAAGGAAAATAAAAAGATTGTGCATTTTTCTCACTTCTCCATTGCAGAAAATCTGCATACGCTTTATTATATCTGATCCTTGACTTTTGTGGTAAGAAGTCCTCAATCACTGCTTGAGCAGTTACTTTTAATTCCTCCGGAGTCAATAAATCGTCAGTATCACTATCACTCGACATATTAAGTTCTTGCAACAAATTGTTTATTCAAAAGTTTTAAAATGATGAGGAATTTGGAGCGAAATGCAAAAATTTTCACAATTTCTTCTTTCATACGCGCAGAGAGACACGGGTAACAATCGTATGCAGCCAGCTACACTTTATGAAGTTGATTTGTGAAAAAACGTTTGTAATTATTTTGTAACAGGTAATAATAGTGATTTTAGTGGTTTATTTATGGAGTTATTATATAATTAAGTTACATTAATTTATTTATTTTTATAAAAGTAGTTATTTCATTATTTTAATATTCTTTTTTATTTATGGTTTACCAAAAAGTACAGAAAACAAAATGAAAAAAAAAAAGAAATTTAAAAAAAAGTTCATTACTCCCATGGGAGTAATGAACTTTTTGAACGTTTTAGTAGTAGTGAGTATCTAATACAAACAAACTATGTATAGGTAATAATATAATTATTTATTGTAATAATTATTTTTTTTCAATACTATTATTGAACAAAAATGGCGGGATACGACGTCAATTCAAAAATTCGAATAAGTTTTTATTTAAATTACGGCGCTGTGGTAGTGAAACGCACGTGCATGACATGTTCTTTTTTTGAAATTCATAAAGATGCCATGAGAATGTGGCTGTTCGATGAGTAAAAAAGGAGTTGCATAATGAATTTCAGTACAACATTAGTACACCCGTTTGGGTGTTATAATGGTTATTATGACACTGGCTGTTTTAATGTTGGCAATAAGCTAACTGTTTCAAGAACGTTTATAGAGGATTTATAGCATGGGTGTAGATAAATAACTCGTATGCAACTGTTATAATTAGGTATTAAAACACTCATGTGATACTATTATCACACTCGGCTTCGCCTCGTGTGATAAACCCACACTCGTGTTTTAATACCCCTCATTATAGAACAGTTGCGTAAATAACTACCTAATAGAATAGAATTAACCAACACATAACGAACCAAAATAGTATCAGAAACTTGTGAAAATGGGCCCTATTCTTTAATACTCTTTACGAAAAGTCACCGCAGCACTTATTTTTAGTCAAATCATCTTTTAAACAATCCGTTCAGGACCATATAATCCTTACTCCTAACTAATAGAATAAAAACAATACGATAGTAACTTTATGTGTTTGTCTGACTGTCCGTCTGTTACGCTCTTACGGCTCAACTATTGAACTGATCCTGAAGAAAATTGGTATAAAGATGTTTAAAGGCCTAGAAAAAGACCAACTACTTTTCATCAACGTACTACGTGGATGGAGGCGCGGGCAAAAGCTAGCTATACTAGAATAATTTCATTGTTAATGGACTATGTTACAAGTTATCTAGCAGTGTCGCGTATTCGACCGAATTACGGAAAAACAACGCTAACATATTAAGGAGCGCAACTTAATAGCAAACTACCCACGAATATTAAAAGAATAAGTTCGTCAAATGTATTTTTTTTATACTACGCTCACAGCGAACGAACCTGTAGTCCACCTGATGGTAGGTGGAGTACAGCCCATGGACATCAACAATCCGCAAAAGCAGATTCTAGTTGCGTAGCTGCAGCTGAGGACTACGGTGTTATGCCCCATGTGCCAGTAATTTCAGGGCCTGATCTCACTACCAAACCGGAACACAGTAATGAAAGCACTACTATTTGGCGGCAGGTTAAAGGTGAGACGGTGGTGCTGCCGCCCTCGAGCTCATTCATAAGAGCTCTACCACCAGTCATTTAAGAAAGAACTTGCCTAATATTTATTAGAAATATTAGAAATAAATTAGTATCTAGTAAGTACCTAATTACCACGGGCAAATACGTTTTTCACGAGTTTATGCTTAGTTTGTGGAATCGTTGGTAAATATTAATTTCATTTAGTTGTAGAGCACTACCTACATACTTTTAATATTTCACTTTTTATTTATGACGACGAATGTTAAAATGTTGTTATGTAATCAACAATGTTCTCAGGTAAATGATGAAAATCGTATTATGAGAATAAAGTATCTTTAAACCTATGTGGACTCACCCATATTCATATCTTCAGTGCTTTTTGACTTGGTACGCCGCGATCCAGAAGTATTGTTGTTAATGACGTTATGATGGTGTACCGTGTGTCGGTCCGATTCCCTGGACTGAAAATTCATACAGTCCTGTTGAGTAAGTACTAAGATTAAAGTTAACGCAGAAATTATAAACACACCAACTACAACGGTAATGATATGAATGGGATGGCAAATGCCGGACGATCAATCGCAACTCATTCATCTAATAAATGTAGTTATTTTAGTTTCCTTCAGTATTTATTAACTACATAAAAAACAGCAATTCTGTTATCTTATATTGATAAACATTTCTATTGATGCATTTCTAATGATTTTTAGATGTATTTCTATACTGAATATGCTGGCGACAGCTGTTAGCAGTGAAATTTTCTTTTTTTCCTCTTCTTATTGTCGCGTTAGACATTGAATTATGGAAGAATGTCCCACTTACTGATTCATTCCCATCTCCATAGTCAACGCTTTTAGGCATGTGTTGGAGGTGTTCCTTGCCGGGCCGAGTGGAAGTAGCAGAAGACTTGTTAGATGTGAGAGTGCCGCCGGCTTGCACGCCTTCCGACTTCAGATCCTGGGAGTGCTGGGACGCTGCCACTCCACCGGTCGCTTGTGGTTCTTCAGAAGTCTATACAAACAAATAATGTTTGTAAGAACGGAAGTTTCAACGAAAGTTTATAGCAGAATTGTCCCTGAACAATTCTGCTATAAACCAAGCGGAGTTAGATAATACGAGTGTCAAAATTAACAACAGACTTAAAATACAAATACAACAAAGATTGATTATTATATGGATAAATAGTCATATAGATAATTTGTCAAAACCAGCGAGTAAAAAAAATACTGTAGTTACAAAGTATAAATGTTAGAACGACTGGGGGTAAAAATTATGATAATCATAAGAGTGGCTGATAATTTTTGTTTATGGTTTCTTTTTTACATTAGATAGAACGCCAGAAGCAATTAAACTGTCCAATCATCATAACTTGTTGGTGATTTTTATCACATTGCTTACTACCCCGTACTTTTAAAGCACTGTAATACAGTCGATAGTCAACCAAGTGAGTGCGCCTGAAACGTACAGCGCGCATAATGCAAAAGTTATTTTATTTCGTGAACTTGATTTTGTTACCTTTATAAATATTGTCCCTAACATGATTTGACGTAAACACATTGTAAAATATTGACATTCTGAAACAAGCACGATTTAACAGATATAAAATTTGAGCTTTTGTCATTTTGTCACTGCAACATTTTAATATTACAATGTTGTACATTTTGTCACTCAGACATTCAAGCCAATTGGACATTCTGTCATGTGTACAGCTTGGTTCCTAAACCAAAATAGACGACAAATGGTGTTTATTCATCGACGTTATTCAAATGCTAGTTGTTCTAAGTAAAGCAAATAATCAGCACCCCAATCAGGAAGAGGTGTTTCCCAGATTAATTTCATCAATAGTCATTATCTCCACTATTTATGTACTACGAAGTTTAGACATTTATTATGTGTAAATAACGTAAGAAAATTATATCTTTGTGACCTGTATAGCAAAGTTAACAAGATTAAATTTAGTGATAGCTGTTGGCTACGAACATCATCAACAAATTGTCAGCTCTGACGTGTAAATGCAACACTGTACCTCGAGTGACAAGTTCAATAAACTGAATATAGTGTTACAACTTAATAGTAAAGGTATTTTACGGACAAAAAATATTTCTGAGATACAGTGCTTGACATATCAAAACTGCGTCAGTTTCCAAGGATACCCGTACTCATGCAAAATTATTGACAATATTTCACGGGTTGAATGGTTTTGTTGTGTTTTTCGTCAAAGCTGTTAATGTTGGCAATATTATACCGAATTTACGGTAACAATAGATATAACTCACACTAGTGCCATGTGTTCCCACAGATGCAGTGACTGTCTTAGGTGCTGTAGAAGTGTTCGTTGTCATGGTTGATGTCTCTTGCGACTTCGGAGGCCGCGTAGGTGGCTGCGTGTCAGTCTGTCTGGATGCCGCTGAAAATTATCGAATAGAACTTTTAAACGTTGCTAGAGTTGAGTTCGTGAACGAGTTAACTAGACTTGTAGAAACAGGAAACATAACTTCCAACAAAAGGTAAATAGAACAACCGTTAAGAGTTAATGCTGTTATTATAACGTTTGATAAATTGTAAGCTGTGGATGGTAACTAAACGAAATATCCTATATATCATATCGTATTCATCATCATCATCATCAGCCTAGGGACGTCCACTGCAGGACATAGGCCTCACCAATCGATTTCCACAGCGTGCGGTTTTTGGCCGACTGAAACCAACGACTCCCCGCGATCTTGATCAGATCGTCCGTCGATCTAGCAGGAGGACGTCCCACGCTGCGTTTGCCAGTTCGTGGCCGCCACTCTAGGACTTTCTTGCCCCAACGGCCATCTGTCCTCCGAGCTATGTGTCCGGCCCATTGCCACTTCAGCTTAGCGACTCGCTGAGCTATGTCGGTAACCTTCGTTCGCCTACGGATCTCGTCATTTCTGATTCGATCGCGTAGTGAAACCCCGAGCATAGCTCGCTCCATCGCTCGCTGAGCGACCTTGAGCCGTCTGATGGCTCCTATAGTGAGCGGCCACGTCTCAGTTCCATAAGTCATCACTGGCAACACACACTGGTTAAAGACTTTTGTCTTTAGGCACTGGGGTATACTGGATGAAAAGACACTACGTAGTTTCCCGAACGCTGCCCAGCCGAGTTGGATTCGGTGGTTAACCTCTTTCTCGAAGTTGGATCTACCTAATCGGATAATTTGTCCCAGGTATACATATTCGTCCACAACTTCGAGTGTAGAGTTCCCAACAGCGATTGGGGTGGGTACTACATGGACATTCGACATAATTTTCGTCTTGTCCATGTTCATGTTTAAGCCCACTCGTTGAGAAGCTCTACAGAGATTACCGAGCATTGTGCCTAGGTCCTCCAGGGACTCCGCCATGACCACTATATCGTCGGCAAACCGAAGGTGGGTGATATATCGTATTCGTCTGCTTAATACTTATTTTTGCTTGCATAAGATAATTAGTAAATAAAAGCATTTAGTTATAAGATACCCAATAAAATAATTAAAAATGCTCGATTTATTCAAAAAAATCCAATAATTAATTAATATTCGTTAGTTGATTTTTTAACATCATCAGTTCACGATTCGATATTAACATGTACAACACAAAGCTCTCCCAAAAGACTACAACAGGCTTTTAAAGACTCGAAATCTCCCTGGTCTAGCGAATATTTGAAGGCTACGGTAACTGTTTATCATCAGATGACCATTTACTTGTTTGCTCCCTCAATTGATTAATTCATTTGCTTTTGTGGAAATACAAACATTCTAATAGAGATAATCAAATAAACTAAAATTGCACCGTCTCCAGATGAATGAGAATCCAGAATAATGAGAATAAAATTTGCTTGTTCAGTTATACTCACGTTTAGGCGGCGGCTGCGAGTTGGTGACATTATCGTATAATGAGGTAGAGGAAGTAGCAGCAGCAACCTTGTCAGCACGTCCCGTGGTAACGGTTGCTCCTGCGTCCGTCTCCATCGCGCGGTTCGTGGTACGGGGTAGAGTTGACGAACCTACGCATTTTCACAATATTCTAATCATAAAATCAACCACAAGATAAAAAGACACGTCGTTTCATATAATAGTGAAACATTCTTCAGTCTCCTTTATAGCTTGAAAGCTCGGTATATGTTGCTGTGTCAATTTGTTACGTGTAAGCTATGTATAATATGCTGCTGTTTTATGTAAAGCCTGGTGATATTCTATTATATAGTGTGTGCTTGCCTTGCAGAGAATTAGAAGCAATATTATTTCATGGACATTAACTATGCTATGAATAAGTTGTGTACAATAATTGAAATAGCGTCGAATTCGTTGTAGAGCTTGTATTTTGCGTAAATACCATGGTAGCTTTTACGATCAGAATAAAAAAGACATGTTTCTAAGTTTTTTGAATTGTATGGTACCAATTTTGAAACGTTTTAATGAAAATCCCACTAAATGTTTGTAAGAATGGCCTTGGGGATATCGTATTCATTTAACTTATAAATAAAATATATCATTTTCCTAATAGTAAAGTCCTGTAAAATCGTTGTTTATTCGACATTCTGATTGGCCTTATAATAAAAGTCTGTTATCTGATCATCTAGCATGAAAATAAAAACTACATACATATATATAGGTGTATACTTACGGTACCGTGGATCTTGTGCTCTCAATCGTGCGTATTGTTCCTGTGACATGCATGTGCATTGTGGTTCGCGGCCGTATGTCAAACTATAATCACACACATAGTCATTAGTTATCAATTAACACACACAAACTAGAGAGAGGTACTACACCTCATCGTGGATGTTATGGAGCTCCGAGACAGGACATTTTCCAATGCTTTTTATCGTCAACAGTATTAATATAAACCAAGCGCCCGGCTGCTTTTTAAAGATATTAATCGATGCGACTCGTGACCAGAGGGCTGATTTCTATTTGCCTCAAAGAATAAGCATTGCCATATAACGTGGCAATGCTGCCAGCCTTCTAGGCACGATGTCGCCCTTTGACATCGATGCGGGGGAATTTTTTGATGCTGTATAAAGTTATGTAAATATCTTTTTATTATTTTCATGTATATTTTTGTATATAAATATATTTTTTAATTAAAAATGTTGTGTCCGTATACCCACCAGGGCCCTACGTCTATTCCGATTGAAAGCTAATGCATATCGTTCGTCGTATTCGGTACTATCCGAAACGTTTAAGTAAAAAAATAGTACCGTAAAGGCTACAGAGAAATCTTGAAGTTCTTTCAGCGTATTGCCAGCAGGGCCCTTTTCAGTTTTTAGGGTCAAGACCAATATTACTTATTATCCCGTTTAGCGGTGTTTTAGTACCGTCGAAATACCTTGGTTTTATTTTAAAATAATTATTAATTCATGAGGAATATACCTTCAAAACTTTTGTCAAGCCAGCAGGGCCCTTTTTTGTTTGTACACTTTCAGACCAAATAGTTATATTTTTTATTAGCATTTTAATAGTACTTTTCAAATAACTTTACATATAGTTCGAAAAGTTTTTATTTTGGCAGATAATTTGCTTTAAAATGTATATCACGATAGCCATAATATTTTAGCGCTACAGTGCTTGCCACCAATAATGGCAGATCAGCGCCGTGCTTATTTTGACAACTGGCCTTTGGCCAATAGCATGAAGAATAATTTGTCCATTTTATTAATATTTCAGACACTATTGGTCATTAATACTTACTTTCAGTTCTTACTAACCTTCGGCCATGATTTTTGGCGCGGACTCTAGTACTACATTGACAGATGCGACACAGGAGTTATTCCTAGTGCGGGTTTATAAAAAAAAGAAAAAAAAAAAAGGGTGTAGTCATTCACAGCAGTACTACAGTCCGCGTCATTTTTCGTGGCCAACGGCGGGACCGCCGTGGTATAAGTTTTGAAGCAAATTATATACTAAAATACAAACGTTTCTAACTAAACGTATGGTTATTTGAAAAGTACTATTAAAATGCTAATAAAAAATATAACTATTTGGTCTGAAAGTGTACAAACAAAAAAGGGCCCTGCTGGCTTGACAAAAGTTTTGAAGGTATATTCCTCATGAATTAATAATTATTTTAAAATAAAACCAAGGTATTTCGACGGTACTAAAACACCGCTAAACGGGATAATAAGTAATATTGGTCTTGACCCTAAAAACTGAAAAGGGCCCTGCTGGCAATACGCTAAAAGAAATTCAAGATTTCTCTGTAGCCTTTACGGTACTATTTTTTTACTTAAACATTTCGGATAGTACCGAATACGACGAACGATATGCATTAGCTTTCAATCGGAATAGACGTAGGGCCCTGGTGGGTATACGGACACAAAAATGTTAAGTTGTAAATATTTAAATTGTTACTTTGAAAGTAAAAGAATATACTATATAATAATATTTTCTTTATTATAGACAAAGATCTTTCCAAACTATTTTAGTCTTCTCTGACCCCTGCTGTTTTCCATCAGTTTTTGTCGTAGGAGTAAGTTTTTATTTCAGCCATTAAATACCATAAAATTTATTCAAACATTATTCCTTTAATAATAATAACCGTACATAGGTACTGATCTTTTAATCACATGTTTAAAATATTACAAATTAGAACTAAAAATTTTATATTTTTAGTTTTAAAATTTTACATTCATGTAAATGACAACAATCAATATAATTGAATGATTATTGTAATAAATCTATAGAAAACGGATATGATCGGAGCACCATAACGTTGATGTCTATTTACTGTATCGATAACTAGAAACACTTGTAACTTCTTGCAATCAAGAAGTTATTAAGTAGTATGTCTAAAATAACAATGTACCTATGTTGCTTTTTACATACCTGGATCGATTAGGACTAGCTGGTGTGGAAAGCGGCTTCCTTTTAGCCTTGAACTTCTGTTTGTTACCAGGAGGTTCCAGTTTCAGACTATAACTTGAAGAAGCCTTGCGCGAAAATTTGAATGACGGTGACTATAACATAAAACGTAGTGTTAGTAAGAATTTAGCATTTAAATGAAAAAATATAATTTAGTACATCACTTTTATCTACACTTTAATAAGTACTTTTTTATACGACGTATGAAGTGAACCGACGTGTAGTCTACCTGATGGTAAGTGGTTACTACAGTCCTTGGACATCAACAAACAACAAAAGCAGATTTGAAATACGACGCTTTATCTGAGAACGCCGGTGTTATGCCTCATATGCCTCACAACCAAACCGCAACAATCAAAACAGCAGATAAATTGATAATGTCTTGTATGCAATCAGTGGACTTAATTAGACAATAATCTTGATTATAAATGACAGTCACTGATAAGCCATAAGTCAGACAATTACACAATGGTTTCAAGTACAAAGACCAAGATTTACCGCAGCACCAAGAATATTAGGTATTAATATTTTGAAATATGCCCTCTTGATCTTATGACTTACCGAACCGTGTTTCAAGATTGTCATTTTCTTATTATTTACCTTATTCATATTCTTATTTCAATAGTATATTACGTATTGACGAAATGCAAAGACATTTTTATGTGTAATAATGGTAATTAATGTGTTGCAAATGCACAAAAATATTTGCTTTAAACAAATAAAAATCTATACGCTAATGACGCGTCGTAATATGTAACTCCGCCGATGCTGTAACCATGCCAGGTTCATGACAGGTATCCTTTAGATTTACCAATAAGAAGTAAATATGACTCTTATGTGGTAGGTGATATTGCCTTATGCAGCATAACTAAGTAAAACACACATAAGGCAAGTGATGCGAAATGTTAATTCAGAAGGATATTTACTAGCCAGAATTCAGTAAAACAAAAGAAGCTTAGGAGAATTCAATAGTCTATCATTTCTAGCTTTTTATGGCATTTTGTACGTCTCATTTGTAAATACTATGCTAAATTATATTAGTCATATTGTAAATCCACGTGATAAGCTAAGACTAGATATATTTTGCTGGTATCAGAGGCCATAACAACGTTTTCTATCAGTCTAACAACGTATCCACAACCTTTGAGACTGCTACAGTTTATAGTCATAAGAGCGACAAGCTAGTTGTCTGCACGAATCTATTATAATGTATAATACGCTAAACTATAAATAATATCACAATGCTGCTGTCATATGGTAAAAAGCCACAGTTTCCATTCGAAAATTAGTCAAAATATGGCTTTTATGTTTTGGATTAAGATCCAAATTAAAAATATTTAATTGGTAGAAGTTTTAGTGTTATAATATCATGAAATAGGTAAACGCGCCTGCATTTCTTTTTGTGTAATTCACCGTTACTGGCAGTGAGGTCAGATAAATAAGCTGGATATTATAAGATTTCATTATTGTCATTCTTCAATAATCCTTAATCCAATCGTAGACAATACTTTTATAATACTTACACAGCATTCCCTAAATTGTTTGGCATCGATGGGCGAGGTGAAGTTCAGTCCCCAGGTGTCGTTGGTCATCGGGTCTTTCCAATACACGAAGCATTCAGAGGCTTGGCCTATCCGCGTGCCTGTAAACAATATTTATATTATTTAATATGCTGAAAATATGTGATAGGATTTTACAGTAAGTTCAGTTTATTAACTGAATAATAGAATAATGCTACTTAATCTTTTTATTGATGAATGTGCAATAGTAATCAATTGCACATTCATCAATAAAAAGATTAAGTAGTGATTAAATTACAATATTTAAGTTTTTTATTTAAATAAAACATTAAAAAACAAACAAAGGCTTCATTTATCTATAATATACTGTAATTGGCTGAATGTTGCATAATATTTTTATTAATATTAATTGTTACTGCTGTTGGTCTTCCAAAAAATTAATAAATAAATATAGAAACTTATGTCGTATTAACATCTTTTTAATATATATTTTTAATGTTTGCTTACATTAATTTATTTTTATTAACCTATATTGACCAGGGGTGGGCACCGTAAGTCAAGACGTCATGATAACATTCACAAAAAGTATAAATAATATACAAACATCAATACATGTTTACCATTTCATTTGAGATACATCGTCCTAAAATATTTTTATTGGCCATCATAGTAATAAAAATGCATCCAACTGAAATAAGCATATAATACTAACAAAATGACGTTTTTTAAGTAGTGAATAAAATTATATCTTTAGCTTTTGTAATTTTACGCCTTATCTCTGCAGTATTTCCCAGTAACAGAAATATCCATAAATGGCATATTCATTCAATTCAAGCCAAAATAACCACTGTTTATTCTCTATTCTCTTCTATTAAGTGAATACGTCACTTTTTCTGAGAACTACAACTCAAATATTGAAAATAGAATAGTTTGCAACCAGATATTTAGTTCAACCTGACGAGCAATAACTATAAATCTGATATGAACCATCAACAAATAAATAGACAATAATATAATCTCCGTGCGTAACGTAAGCTGATTTACACAAAATTGCTACAGCATTCATTTAATGCCGACTGCATATTCATTCATATCGTATTCATGTTCAATTTAAACTTGTCCACCAACAGTTTCACACAGTGAGCGAGTGAAGTAATGTACCGGACTAGGAGGGCTATTCTCGTGTCATAGAAATAATGCAATCGAAACCATTCTGTAAAACTGAATACGAACAAAGTTTTAGCGGCGTGATATAATTATAATTTAATTTGACTGACACACGTGATAAAAAGAATTCTTATTTGACTAGTTAACTTACATATTACTATAACTATACATATGATAAAAATGTGAATGTTTGCTTAGTCTGTTACATGTATTATAACAGCAGTAAAAGCCAAAACATGTTTTTAGAATTTTGGTGTGTCTGTCAGTCAGTCTGTATGTTTGTACGCGCATCACGCAAAAAGTAGCATAGTTCCTCGCATGACGTAAATGAACTGTTTTTTTAATTCATCTTCCTAGGGGGTTACATTTTGGGTTGAAATTGTATGAATGGCAAGTTCTTCAATTATTATTTTTTTTTTTTTTTTTAATTTAAATAGAGCTACTATTTAGGCAACATTTTAATAAATAAATAAATATTTCACAACTCAAACACAACGCCATCTAGTCCCAAACTAAGCAGAGCTTGTCCTATTGGTACTAGAATAACTGATACTAATACATATATACTTTTCTTTTGTAAATACATACATATTATACATAGAAACACCCAGACTAAGACAAACCCCTATGTTCATGCACACAAAGATTTGTCTTAAGTGGGAATCGATTTTAAAGGAAAACAACATGAAAATAGCGAATTCCACGAAGTCGCGGGCAAAAGCTCGCTGCTTAAATGTTTGTCGAAATGTCGAATACTATATATACTTTAAGAAAATATAAATAATGGCATTTTTGGTAGTTTTAATTGATCTTGCGTGAGTTTGTGATATTGGATCATTTTATAAGATAATTTTTCAATGATTTTGTTAATTATTTTAACAAAAGTCAGCAATATTCAGCCAAACATGACAACGTTATAAGAATCCATATTTAGATGGTTCTAAATATCAATCACCAAACACATTATCGAATGCTGCAAGAAGTGCAATATTTATTTATTTATTTATTTATGAAACTTCATATACACATGTATATTGGCGGACTTAATGCCTTCTCATGCAATATCCCTATTGCATGAGAATTGCTCCTTACTAGATGCATGAGAATTGCTCCTTACTAGATACTAGTGAATTGGGACGATTTACTCTTCTGACCATCCCGTGGTAAATTTAAAACTAGGTTACAGCCGCTACCGAATCGCCCCAGTGAAATACACTTGTTCTGGCAGCGTGATCTCGCGATTGTTACAAGTGCTATTTCTGGAACTACTTTTTCATGTTTTAGGTGCATTGTGTAAACAGTGAGGAATGTGTTTATAGTTGGATGTTTTCGTTGCACGCAGATATTAGGACGCCGCTAACTATTTTAGTGTATGGTCATAATAGTCGTGAAATATTTAGTAGGTACTTTGTAATGCTGCTATTTACGCTTATGATAATAATATGGCTAATTTTGAATCGAATTTATGACTTTTCTTAATAAAGACTCATTTCATTTTTTTTTTTTTTTTTAATGAAGTCATGCGGAAACCGATTTTCCTGATGAATTATGGAATTTTAAACATGGCTAATTTTAACGGAAGCTTTTCTCTCATGGCACTTCTTTTATTCGATTTTTCATGTATGTAAAGATTGAGAGTTGATTTTTTTCATGGCTTTCCACTATTAGATTTTATATGTTAGTAAAGACTTAAGGTTTATTTCAGGTTAACCTGAAATAAACAAAGGTATTCAAGAAAATAAGTTTAAAATTTATTTTCTTGAATACCTTTGTATATATAAACTGAACTAGCGAGGCTGTCTCTTCACAATTCCGTTAGTTCAGTAATTTTATCGTAATTCCTTCAAATGCGCCATACATACTATACTTTCAAAATTGGGTAGGTTTTAACCAAATATATTTAGACCAGTTAATCACGATTTGCTATTTTATTCAGTGGTATTTAGTTGGTTAATAGGTACTGTGAGAGATATAATTTCATATTTTGCTTTTACATAGTACAATATCATCATAAGTATAACATACCAGGTTGCAGTAGTCTGACGTCGAGAATCTTGTCGACCTGCGAGTTGTATGCGGTGATGTGGAACACGCACTCGGGCGAGTCCTGGATGCACGTGATGTTCACCGGCACCAGGTCCTCTGACACTTGCTGCCACTTCACCGTGCCCGCGCCGCTGGCTGACACGTGGAATACCTCCGCCCATAGTCTGGAAACATCAAAATTGTCAGCCATCATGTCATTTTTTATACAACTAGCTTTATCCATAGGCCTATAATAGCATCCACATAAATTATGTGCGCAAATAGTCCCCAGGGGACTCTAAAATGGAAGAGCATTCAGTAACAGACCACCTACAAATATATTATAAATCAAGCTAGAGGATTATCAACGAAAAAAAATCATAAAAGTTTGAAAAAATATCGGCACAACATAGTATTGGTTTAATTCTTTACTTATAGAATTTAAATTTTGTGCCTGCCTGCATTTTTTAAATTTTCTAACCTACTAAATGCCTAAACGCTTAAAATAGTTAAAACTTATTTCAAGGCTGGAATTGCAAAAAAGAATTGCAAAAAAGAATTGTAAAATATATTTCTTGAAGTTATTAACATTGTTATATGATATGGTATGATTTGATAATAATTAGGAAAGATGCATGACAATAATTTATACATTTATCCAAAATCAATGATTAGTAGTGCAAAAATATTGCAACATTTTGATAAAAGCAAGAAATGCATTATTAAAATGAAATGTTAAGTGAATATGATAATCTAATGAACTGGCGACGATGCGGTATTATTAGTGTTTCGGAGAAAGCATTGCATCAACTTCTGCAGATATTAGCAAACATAATAAAAACGAGTAGCTTTGATGCAACCAATAAAGTATTCGTGATACATTTTGTTTACACAGTGAATGTACATTTGTACGACAAAGTTGGTATAACGACACATGCGGGCGGTGGCTATGTTCGTGTGGGGAAATCACTAAATTGAATTCCAAGAAATCTCACGTCCACATTAGGCTCTGGGCTGCTACCTTCTACGTAAGTACGTAATATAGTGTCCGGTAAAGTCAAATTTGAATAGAAAATTATACTTGTTTTGTGACCCTTACCATACTTGTATAATAATGTGTGTGGATGTTTCTAAACATTAATAAAAATAAAATAAAATAAAAATAAAATAGCCTTTTATTTCTTCTACAACATTAATATGAGCAAAATAACATTATTAAGGAATTGTATGTTTGATAATTTTATTTTGCTTATTGATACTTGAAACCTAACTTATACTTCAAACCTCAGTTGAAATTTCTTCATTTAGGCTATTTTTAATACAACTTTGTTAAACAAATAAATCAAATAAATTAATTTGATTCCTTAATTATGAAAATAATAAAGAATTGATATCTATACCATGCCCATCCAGTAATCAATCAGACGATGAAAATATATATTATGAAAGAATATTTTAAAATGTATATATAATAAAAAACAACAATTATAATAATGGTATCTAGACGCAGAGCGTCACGTTGAAAGTTTCTTGCCCATTAAACTACTTTGTGCAAAAGTGTTTAACATTATCTTAGCAAATGTCTGTTTCAGCATCTTGACTTCTGCCACAGTCTATTTATAAAGCGGTATTGCAGTGGCAGTATTTCACAGCACGAGGTGGTGTACAACGACAGTATGTTGCCCATCGTGTACATTATATCAATGGTAGTTATGCAATATTACCTCAATATATGTCCATCTCTGCGTCAGAGTTCTGCCACGGGAAGTCTTTATAGCGGTACGCATTGCGCAGTAAAGGCAAGCAGAAGCACAGCAACAGCTTTTTGACGATCTTGTACATTATATAAATAATAGTTATGGAATATTACCTCAATAAATGTCCGTCTCTGCGTCGTGAGTTCTGCCACGGGCGTTCTTCATAGCGGTACGCATTTCGCAGTAACAGTGCGCAGAAGCACGGCAATAGCTTTTTAATGATACATCATATAAATGATAGTTGTCGATTATTACCTAAATGAATGTCCGTCTCTGCGTTAGAGTTCTGCCACGTGCTGTCTTCATAGCGGTACACATTGCGTCATAAGGGCACGCAGAAGCACGGCGACTGCTTTTTGGCGATAGTGTACATTATATAAATGATAGTTATGGAATATTACCTCAATAAATGTCCGTCTCTGCGTCATGAGTTCTGCCACGGGCGGTCTTCATAGCGGAACGCATTTCACAGTAACAGCGCGCAGAAGCACGGCAATAGCTTTTTGACGATCGTGTTCATCATATAAATGGTAGTTGTCGATTATTACCTTAATGAATGTCCGTCTCTGCGTTAGAGTTCTGCCACGTGCTGTCTTCATAGCGGTACACATTGCGCAATAAGGGCACGCAGAAGCATGGCAACTGTTTTTTGACGATCGTGTACATTATATAAATGATGGTTATGGAATATTACCTCAATAAATGTCCGTCTCTGCGTCGTGAGTTTTGCCACGGGCTGTCTTCATAGCGGTACGCCTTGCGCAGGATGGGCGCGCAGGAGCACGACGACAGCTTGTTGCCCATCGTGCGTGTGCCGCACTCGGCGCACTGCACTATGCTGCCTGAAAAGTTAACGCTCTTTAGTAAACAATACTAATCAATCTACATTAACAAATACCTATATGGGGTCAGACAACAAAAACAAATGCACACACTTTTAAATAATTACAATTTATTACTTTACCACACCGTATTTTTACCTTCATTTAATAACGCACACTTTTCACATCAACTATTTTCACTTCACCTTTACACTTCTAATCGAACCACAAGACTGCCCGCCATTTTCCTGACATCGTCCGATCACGACTCGTCACCCCACCACCGGAAATGCGTCGTGATTGGTCGATGCTTAAACTTAATGAAAAAAATGCAAATGATATCATAATAATTAAATTAAATTATAACTTTAAATAAGAACTATTTACAAATAGATAATTACCGTTCATTATATTTATTACCAACTACTTCCTGTATATTTATTATTTCATTTGCCATTTCCAACACTTGGTCCAATTCAGTATCTATTTTCCAATCATAGATCAATTGAATAACAATGTAAATAATAAGTAAATGATAAATAACTATCTAAACCTAACACCTATGTCATCAATTATGAGATACTTTCTTACAAATTCAGCTGTATTTAACGCCATAAATTTTTTTCTTCTATGTGTATAACAGATTTTAACATGGTGATTATGAATTAAATCGTAAATTAAATCACATTATACTAATTAATGTATCTAAATAAAACGCTTTACAATAGGGTTTTAACACAAGAATTACATTAACATCAACAATGCTAATTATATAAGAAGGTACTCAGCTAAGTAGTGTATAAATAATAATTTGTAATATGTTTATCCCCTACTTATTGTCCATGTGTAAACCTGATGTGTGTATTAAAGATTTTGTACAGGACATTGTAATACTCAGACAAATAGTAACTACCAGAAGATCACAACATATACGAATGTAAGAGAGAAGAAGAGATAATAATCAGCACTATAAACACTATAAATAAATTTTAAATGAAACAAGATTTGAAAATAGACACAAATTGGAGCTTCACTTTATACTAGCTTACTTTAATGTTATTTTTCAACACACTTGCTCATAAAGTGGCTCTATGGTCACTGCAATTAGGCACGTAATGACACCCATAACCAAACTGTGATATAATAAAATCTTTATCACACTAGTGAGTTATAGATTTTTTTTTAAATTTTATTGGTGCTTTGTTTTTAAAAAAGTATGTATTCAAAAAAAAAGATCGTGTTCAATAGAACAAATAAATTAATGCTCCTATTCCTTGCTCATTTCATGCAACTTCTCATTCTTATTTAAATAGATAATTTTAACTCGTACGTATTTCATAAATAAAACTTTCACTCAAACTTTAAAATCACCAATAAGTACGTGGCAGAATAGGCGCAAACCGAATAGGCGCGGAAAAAAAAAAAAAACTTATCACTATAATCTATGGCCGATTGCAATGCGCGCGCATAGGAAAACTAATTTACTAGTTACGAAGAAAATGATTTATGTTGTATACCGCCCGATATAAAATGTGAAGCCCTTAACGTTATGGAAAGTTTACTACCTGAAAACTCCAAGGAAAAATATCTATTAGCGTACCAAAATTTCATAAAATGGCAAAACAGCAAAAATACGCAGTCTTTTTCAGAAAATGTGTTCATGGCGTACTTTAAAGAATTATCTTCTAAAGTTCTAAGTACAAACCTAGCTCTTTGTGGTGTTTATACTCAATGTTAAAAAGTACAGTCCGAACAAAGAATGGAGTGGACTTAAAAACATACTCTAATTTGTCAGCATATCTAAAGAGACTATCCGATGGATTTAGAAGCAAGAAATCAAAGGTTTTATCGTCTGACGATATTGAAAAATTTATAAAAGATGCTCCAGTTAACCAATATCTAGCTACTAAGGTTAGTTAAATTAATTTTAAATATCTACGCGACTTCAGCCTGTGTTGTGTGTTGAACTTAATTATTGTTTCTTTTTTCAGGTTGCTTTAATATTTGGTGTAACTGGTGCCTGTAGGATACAAGAATTAACAAATATAACCGTAAAAAACATAGAGAACCATGGCCAGATGCTTTTAGTGAAGATACCTATCACGAAAAATAAAATACCGAGGTCATTCACCATACACGGTCCATGTTAAGAAGTATGAAAGTTTGCGATCACCAAAAGCAAAAACTGACCGTTTCTTTCTAAATTATCAGAATGGTAAATGTACCTGTCAGCCTATAGGTATAAACAAATTTGGTTCTATGCCTAAAGAAATCGCTAAGTTTTTAGGTTTAGCAGACGCTGGACATAGTTTCAGAAGAACTTCAGCTACATTGCTGGCAAATTCAGGAGCTGATATAATGACTTTGAAGCGTCATGGTGGGTGGCGATCTAGCAATGTAGCAGAATCATACGTAGAAGATTCCATACAAAACAAGAAGGAAATTTGTGCAAAAATAACAAAAAGAATTAAACTTGATTCTAAGGCGCTTCCTACTGACGAAACACCAAGTACATCCAATGATTGGATTTCACCTACCTACACGAATAATGAGCCATTTCAAATTACAATAGAACATGAAAGTATTTCAATAAATAATCTATCTGATGAGACCGCTATGCCATCAAAAACAGTTAATTATAATTTTACTAACTGCACATTTACTAATTGTTTCTCTAAATAAACTTTTTATCTACTAAATAAAATGAGTTATTTTATTCACAAGTGTGTTGAAAAACGTCGTATGGCACACGTGTGTATTGATGATTACCGGCCTCGGCCGTAATCACCACTATTACACACTTGTACTATAATGTACTATTATTTTATTGTTAGTTTTTACCTAATGCTAAATCTCAGGCTTAAAAATCTATAGTTATTTATGGTACAAGTGAGAAAAAGTTTATATTTCTGTTGTGAGTGCCAATTTTAAATCTTGAGCTTGCGAAGTAGTCTTAAATTAAATCACGAGCGCAGCGAGTGATTCTAATAAAGACTACTTCGCAAGTGAGAGATTTAAGAGGTCACGAACTGGAAATTAAATTTTTCTTACGCGTTACATACAAAACTTTTCACCTCTTCCAGTGAGAAAATATTAAGATTTAAATAAACTCGTACTCGATTGCTTAACTTTGGATAATTCTATGTAATACGACAGTAGAGAATACCGATTCAGAATGCGTTTAAGCGCCTTCTGAAAGTCGCCACTTATTAAATATGTCGTATGCTTTCAAATACTTCTCACGTGATTTTTCTGGTAAAAAGCAAACATCTGTGTACTAGCTTCTAACTTGCTTCTACTAGCAAGTTGTTTCAACTATTCTGAAGTTCCACAAAGTTCTTTATCACTTGATTCACTTTTTTTTTTGTTAAAAAATTGCAGTCAACGATTAAACATAAACTGAAAAGAATTTAAAGTTCCCTGCGATGAATGACACTGACACAGACACATTTTTTTTTTAAGAATGCGTTTGGAAGTTTGTTCCTTAACATTTATGTATGGAGTCTAATATTAAATACTTAATTTTTATTAAATTTAATGGTTAATCACGAATATAAAAACATTAAAATACTAAATAAGCGTGTATTAATATAATTTAAAATAATTAAAACGTATCGTTTGTAGTTTTTAAATAAAATTGATGTCAAACAACAAAACAGCCACCATGTAGGTTATAACCTACATGGTGGCTGTTTTGTTTTTATTAGCGCCTATTCATTGGAAGGATTTAGTGCTTCGAAATTTAAATCACTTTGCCTCACTAGTGAGTAATAAACGTTATTACTCACTGAATTCTCGCAAGCAAACGATCTTTTTCGTGCTGGTGTGGTGAAAAAGTTATTTATGGTACAAGTGAGAAAAAGTTTATATTTCTGTTGTGAATGCTAATTTTAAATCTTGAGCTTGCGAAGTAGTCTTGAATTGAATTCTAATAAAGACTACTTTGCAAGCGAATGATTTAAGAGGTCAAGAAGTGAAAATTAAAATTTCTCACGAATTACATTTCACCTCTTCCAGTGAGAATATATAAAGATTTAAATAAACTCGTACTCGATTGCTTAACTTTGGATAATTCTATGAAATACGACAGTAATACCGATTCAGATATCCAGTTATTAAATATGTCGTACCCTTTCAAATACTTTTCACGTATTTTTTCTGGTAAAAAGCAAACTTCTGTGTCAGAAGCAAGTTGCCTCAACTCTTCTGGAGTTCCAAATGTTCTTCATCACTGGATTCAGTCAATTTTTGTTAAAAAGTTCCAGTCAACAGTTAAACATAAGCTGAAAAGAATTTATAGTTTCCCGCAAAGACACCGCACATACACAGACTTTAACAATGCGTTCGGAAGTTCGTTCCTTAACATTTATGTACAGAGTCTAATATTTAGTACCTGATTTTAGTTATTTTAATGGTTAATTACGAATATAAAAACATTAAAATACTAAATAAGCGTGTATTTATATAATTTAAAAAAAAACGTGATTTTTTAATAAAATTGATGTCAATGTTTATTACTAACCTACATGGTGCTTTATTTTTTTTCAGCGCCTATTCATTGGAAGGATTTTGTGCTTCGATATTTGAATCACTTTGCCTCATTAGCAAGTTAAAACGCTTTTTACTCACTGAATTCTGTCAAGCAATTGATCTTTTTCGTGCTGGTTTGGTGAAAAAATATTTTACTAATGTCCGAAAGTAAAACTTTACGTTCGGTAATATAACCAATAATGACCTTTATTCGCTTTTAAAACATGGTAATTTTGTCACAGATATATTTAAGTTGTCCATCATATTTTTTCTATAATAACATATTCTACTGCCCATATCTCAATTGCTTTGGGTTGGAGCAATATTTGTAATCCTTCTATACTTTTCTATCAGAAGTCATCAAGTATGTCAAAAGTATTTAATTTATCTAATGAGTGTACAATGTTCACTCATATACAGTAAAAATAACCTAGCATAAATGCAAGAAATAATGTTACAATTTTAAACATATAATTTGTGTAATCTGTGATTTTAAATGTCATACATTAACTACATGTCATACATTTATTCAAATAAATACTATTAAATTCAAAAATAGAGCTTGATGTAGGGCAAATGAAAAAAAAAAGTGTTCGCCTACACTATATTATTTTTTATGGTAGCTTGTTCTATATAAGGCTTGTGAATCGATGAGTGGTGGAGTGTGGATGAGTAGGTGTGGATCCACAATGGAAAGTGACGAATTGATCGATCCCACGCATTTTATACCTAACTGGTGTAAATATAATATGTTAAATCATGTAAATCGCATAGCCATGAGGCACAGTTACATCGAAAATAAAGCTATACAACTGCGAACCAAATCATTTTTTTTTAATTAGTTTGACAGTTTTTTGTTTTTTTTTAATAATTTGCAGTATTTTTTAACACAATTTTGTGTTCTGTCAAATATTTATACTATACACCGTGCATTACAAACGTGCGCACGTTCGCACGCTTGTAATGAGCGAGCTGTAGTAATAAAAACATGACCGCACAAGTGTTTATCAAACCAAATTAACTTTATAATTTGTTAATTATAGATTGACTTGCAATACTTGCTTGAGCTGCTAATAGTTATAGATTTCGAGTCAATCTCTGTTATACACTACATGAGTAAGCTAATATTATTTTCGTTCACGATTGGTTGCACAGCGAGGGTCAATGTTAAATTAAAAATATGCTAGTGTTTGTGCATTGGTGCCACGTATAGCCGCTTTGTTGACGTGAGGTGTACTCACCCGCGGTCCCGTGATGTCACCAGGTGCCATCGGTGCGCGACAGAGAATGGCCGCGGTTCAGGCTCTGCGACCGCTGTGTGCCGTGCCTGTACGGGTGCTTCACTCCACCATGCTGCAACACAACCAGCACACTCGCATACAAACACAGTCCGACTCCGACCATGTCACATACGCAACACTAAGACAACAACCTTCTTTCATCAACACAGGGATTTAGCAATCACTTCTAGTATATCAAACCAATTCAAGCTTGCAATTTTTTTTTTATATTATAACAAAAAGCGTGGGAGTTGTTTCAGGATAACTTTATTGCACATTTTAAAATCTGTTTAAAATATAGGTCATAGGATAAATTTTATTCATTTTATTTATATTATGAAGTTTAATGATTTATATTGAAAGGAAAGGGTAGTGAGGCGAATATGCATGCGTTATGGAAACAGTAAATATATTCAAACTACAAATACTATTCTACTTCATAGCATTGCCACATAATGTGATAATAAAGCGTCTGATATCATATAAAGTATTGGTAAGTAGTGGAGCGTCTGTGGGATCACCTAAGGTTGCTTCGTTGCGGTATATTTGAGCGCTTAGATTTCCAAACGTGAGACTTATTTATACTATTGCTACACTTGCACTTTTCGTTGTGACTTACTTCCTGACACTATTATTTACCAACACGATGGAGACGTCAAACACCAGCTTAGATATAAAACGATGTAGGATCACTATATTAAGAAATCCTAGACAGCACTATGACTCATTTATTATTATTAAGTCATCGACTATAAAAGTACATTATAGAGTTACCTAACCAAAATTACCTAACTTTATAGCATCATCTATCCTATTTGCGCACACTATAAATTTATGTAGTTATATTTTAATTAATTAATTTTAACCTTTTTCTTAAATTCAACTGCAAAAGAAATAAGACAGGTATTCCACGTGGATTGAATGTAGTTCCATTTTAAATCAATCATTGTTTGTCCAAACGAATTAAAATGTAAAAGTAAGTTTTACATATTCATATCTATTTGGTTTTACTAAGAGATTTTACCATATCATAACAGAATCCTAAAGGGTGAAAATTCTACAGTAATAGATGGAAAATAGAGCATCATTTCTATAAGGCTCTTACAAAGATGCAAGTTTCATTACATTCGGATCAAGTGGTTTTGCGGTACCTCGAATAAATGAAGAGGAGGTAAGGCTCCACTCGTTGTTAGCTGGAATAAAACGTGGAACTTTTCAAATAAATCTGTCTTGAATCTTTTTCAGGTAAGCTTACCTATTACTTTCTGAGATGACAATTCTAAATTAACTTTCTATTGGTAATAGTGTTTGCTGCGGTATAAGTATTAGTATTTGTAGAAAGAAGTTGATTTGGGTTATTCTATTCACTAGTTTGATTTATAATATTTCTAATACTAATTACGATACGTGAATGGTGGTGAATGAGGTACATGTATTGGCAGCAATTATTTCTGTCAATCGTCTGAATAGACATAATAAACAGATTCTAATCTACAAGAAAACATGAAGTAACAACCTATTCCATATCTACACACTACTTGTGGTACTTTCATATCTACTCACATACAAAATGACCTCAATCACCTAGTAATCGTAAGTTAAATAAATACCTAATAAAAACACATAGATTAAAATAATACCTCCTTGTACAATACAATTCAGGTTAATTTATTATCTGGGGTATCGATACGCTCAAGTCTGAGTCTATCCTATCAGATACTAATTAAAATTCTAACGCCGCATTTCGATCTCGACGGCACTGCCTTCAATCATGTTAGATTAGACCCGCTGTATGTGGGTCAGCTTAGTTAGGCTTCATATTTAAAACTGTCTACACTCAGTTTAGCTGTACGAGTAGATAACTGGTCGTTGTACAGTACACTATTTCGTAAGAGTACCGTTGGAAACCGTCGTAATATGCCAGTCTCTAAGCTAATTGCGTCGTCGAACCTACGTAAGTGATAAAAGCATCGACATTGTACGCTAACATCTTTATTTCACGTGCATGTACCAGCTCTACGATAAATGAGGATTTTATGACCCAGTGCAGATACCTATTGATATTCTAGCACAGACTCACTACTGAGTATCAAGTACATGAGGAGTGTATCTTGTAACACGTTACTGTAATACGTTGGTAGATTGATGTAAATAATAATTATATAATATAATCTGTATTGGCATAACATGATGTCAGGAATGAAGCCTAAGGTTTAAGGTGAAGGTTCTACAGACGTAGTAGAGCGAGCAGCCCCGCGTGACCGCAGCTGGCGATAGGTGCGCTACGGTGCTGTAACGCCATAGATTACGTGTTACACGCCTACTCAATGTTTAGGAAAACTCTAATATATTTCGAAATAACTAAATGGGCATATAATACACATTATATAGCGATAATACATATACTTGTACACATCATAATATAATTATTAATACGTAATTAACATAAGCTTAGTAGGTTATTGAAACTTTTAAATTACATTTTAAACAGAACGTGTGAACATGCAAAATACTGATTGCTCGGTACATTTACTGTGCATTAAATTTTAATTATGATTTCACATGACGTCAATTTATCATTATTTTAATGGCAAAACGCCCCATCATACAGACATTCACGAGGGAGGTAGGGGTATACAAACACTCCATGTGCAAATCAATTTAAAGGTATTTACGAACCTCGAAATTGTTCCAATTTTGCGCAGAAAATTTAGCAGCCTCCACGCTCTCTTTAGCACCCATATTTACGAAGTTGTGAAATCACTCGAATGAACTATGACAAGTCGGTTTCGATGCGAATGCTCTGAGCTCGTGACACTAATGTGCACTACGGCCGGTCTCTCTGGGAGACTCTGATTTAATAAGCATTTAAATACCTCTATCTTCGGTCGTTCGCAAAGTTAAAAATTCACAGCGTTGAATAGTAAATGAGGGGTGTTGTATGTTGCAGCGAGCAGCGCACGGGGGCGGCGCGGATGCAGGCGCGGCGTGTAAACACCGCCAGCTGCTGGTGCGGCGCTTGCCGCTGCGGAGCTCGCGCCGCCGCACGCCCGCACCGACCGAGCCTGCCGAGCCGCACCGACCGACCCGACCCGACCCTAGCCGCCTAGCTACCCGGACGCCACAACACTTTCGATTATCTCGGGATATCTCAAAGTGCGCAGAATATTATGTGCGGTGATACGATTTCGGTAGCGGTGCGGCAGGGCGACACCGGCGGCTCGGCTAAACGTCAGAGCAGACTGGGTCGCGATACAAGCGTGCGTGGCGCGCTGTGTGCGCACTCAGCGCCGGCCACCACCGCGCACCGGCCGCCGCCGAAAGCCGAGACGCAGCGACGCCCAAACCTACCAAACGATACGGTGGCCAGCGCCCTCCATCTCGTGAGATCTCACGACCTCTCCTATCACTCTATTATATGTAGCTTATTTTCTCAGTCAAATCAATCTCTGGTCATAATATAGAGAGACGAGGGTCCCTACGAGTTTGCATACGAATAGTTTTAATAACATGTATCGAGATTAAGAAGATCATCAATGGACGTTGGGAGCGGTGCGGCGTGGGGCGGGAGTTGCGCGCGCACTCTCCCCGAGACAACATTCGATTTTGGTCCATGACTGTTGGATGCTTACTGTGGCCCAACGAAGCCTTTAATAGTTCATTCTAGACTACGACCGAGCATGCGACTATTTAATCATTTATTTTATCTTATTAAAATTAAGGCCCCGTACCTTTCAAAATAAAAAAACAACGTATCCTTTATTTTTTACAAACACCCCATGTTGCACTTAATCCTATTAGACGGGTACCGTAATATATTAGGTTACAATATTATTAACTGGTTCATCATCTTATAACACAACCTAATAAATATACCGAATTGATTAAAACATTGGCAAAAGATAGCATTAGTCGGATCAATGTACTCGCTGTTTGACGCTCATAATGCGTAGTTCAAGTATAATACAACCCTCTTTACAATTCTTTAGGGCATAATTTGGTTTAAAGTAGTAGGTATACAGTAGTAGTAGATGTATACTATAAACTAACAAAAACGACTTGTGAATATAAAAAAATATACCTACATTCAGTAGGCCGACTACAACCATAAATAGGTACTAAATTACCTAAACTAAATAATGGAAACTGAAAAGTAAGCTACAATGGCATTCATGGCGATATTTAACAGTAGAATTCATAGTCAGCTGTTAGGCACAAGTGCGGAATCAGGAGGACCCGCGAGATCAGCAAAAATTTGCCAAATTAGGTCAGGTTACCGCACAGCTGGATATTTCATGAAGGTGATCAATTTCACATACATTATTTATTACAGTCTTAAATTGAACTGGCTAGAACTGCAAAAGTGCACTCAAATGATTGCTTCATGTTTATAAATTTAGTTTCAATTCAAATTGATCATTTCATGAAAGTTTCAAGAAATTTTAAATTTGAATGAATGCTTTAGTTTATGTGTATAATTTACATAACATATTTAGCTGCACCTCTGTATCTTAACCATGGAAAACATTTACTAATGGTTATATTTACGAGTAAAGTATCTTATTAAAATTTCATAATAAAATCGAACTACGCTGAAAGTCGACGCGAGTTGAGTGTATGTACTTAGCTACTCAATAAGTATATATATCAACGAGTTCTTTTGTGGTGTCGTCCGGTTTTCCACTACAAAGTTTATCCTAAGCCACGAGGGTTTGACCGAGAAGTCATGCTTCACTGAGCACGTAAAGTGTCGGTCGGTCCTTCACACGAACACCTACACTTACAGGTACCGACAGAAGCCTCAAAAATTCTGATAGCTCATCTACCGTTAGTTTGCCGTCCCCCGTAATTGGGTTGCGGAGGTCAGACTGCAGTCGCTTGTATAAATCAGTAATCAACCGCATTAGGTTAGATACTCGTTGGAACCCGGGCTCGACAAATATGCCAAATGTCTAAATAGATAACTTTTTAAAACTATAGCAACAAAATAATATTTATGTACGTTTTTCACTGGGTACCCCAAAGAAGCGATTATGTACTATGTGGTATTGCCGATATGTAAATTTCATAAACTTATCAAAAATACTAACAATATTTCCTTGTACATAATCAAATCACATTACAATTACATGACAGTTGACAGTAGGTTGTATTATGGTAATGGATCAAAAGTTAAAATCAATTTGAAGAAGGCATTTAAAAATGTATAAAGGGGCTAATCAATTAATACTGGCCTCTATTTATATAAAAAAATAAATTAAAAATGTAGCACATTTCTAAATTGTAGGCAAAACGAACATTTGAACCTATTCGTTAATTTAAGTTAAATACTTAAGTAAGTTATCGTGAACAACGTTTTCACATTTCTAAAAAACCGGCCAGGTGCGAGTCGGACTTGCGCACGAAGGGTGCCGTACTAATATCTATAAAAACGGCAAAAAAACATGTCTGTTGTGTATACAGGGTGGATGCGACATAGCGACATTTATTGAAACCACAGCTTCTATACATGGCCAGTATGCATTTCCACCGGATAAAAATTCTCTGGCGAAAAAAAAAATCCACGTCTTCCGAACAAATTGCACGATCGCAATGTTCAAATTGTTCGGAGAACGTGATTTATTTTTTTTCGCCAGAGAATTTCTTAAATATTTATTTTATTTGAATTTGATTATTTATTTTTGAATTTTGTAATTTTGTAATTATTTCAAGCGTCTATCAGTTATCGCTATCAATATCGAGCTGAAACGAGCAAAATAATCACGTTTGTTGTATGGGAGCACTCTCCCCAAAATGTTTATTTTATTCGGCAACAATTAAACAGACAGCAACAATTAAACATTATCTATGAATTTTTCAACTGTCTGGTAATCAAGGGTAATGTTTTACAGCCTGGTGACCAATATAGAGCAAAAACGAGGAAAAATACGTTTCTGTATGGGCGTCTCCCAAAATTTTTAGTATTTTACAAAATCTCTGAAAATTTAAACTATCTAGCTATAATGTTTCATGAGATAGCGAAGTCTTAGCAATAGGGTTCCGTTTTTACGTGGTTTTTACCCTTTGGGTACGTAACCCTAAAAAGCAAAGTGAACAGGGCCTTTCTGCTGACCGCGCGTTCGGACGATTATTCCATTACAGTGGACGTTTCTCTAAGCTCATCGGGCAGCCACCCACCGTCATGTGGTGTGGTAATATTATGCTGGAGATTACTTTTACACAACGTGATGAGTTCTGTTTTTATGGTTAACTGCTCAAATGCATTCAGTGTAATGAAATTACATGTCTATCACCATAACAGCTATTCTGTCTAAGGTGATGGAGCATTTTACAGATAATCAGTTCCTGTCGCTTTTAGGATAGATAAATGAGTTAATTAACCATAGTTATTACGTACTTTTGCTCTGGTCACTATTTACCCTTATAATAATTACGTGATTTAGATCCGTTGTCTATACAGTAGAATCCGTTTATTATAACTCCGCCTATATTGACCAACCGATTATTATGACGTAATGACACTACGAAGTTTGGTATTCATATAAAATTCTTTATAAAAAAGTCGGCTATAATGACTTACATGTTATTATGACCCATTTTTAATCAATTATGTCCGGTTATAATGACCGATATCGAGGGAGAACAGAACATTACCTACCGCAGAAGAGGCATGTAAAGCTGCAAAATTACTATCACGATTTGTTCACAGCAATATTGAAAATGATAATTTGACCATAGCAATCTGAACGAGCTGTTTTTACTATAAAATAAAAAAAACAAAAGCAAACAAAAATTACAGATTACTGACATTAAAAATACATTTGTATGTGTTATAATGTGCTAATTACGTGCAATTTTGATTTTGATTAAATATATGTATGTATACAGATGTAGTTACTATGTTTCTCTATTAAAATACTTAAATACAACATATTTACATAAAAAAAGGTTTTTTTTTTACAAAACGCTTTGTATGACGTCCGCTTATTATGACGTGTTTGTCAATTCCTTCCGATGTCATTATAAACGAATTCTACTGTATTTGCAAAAAAAAATACTGGTTGTTCTCATTTTTTTCTGTTTTTTTTTTTTAAATCTTTCATCTTACATAGATGAGCAATGCTTAAAGTTACGTATTAGCAGTAAATTATTTTTACTGGTACTTTACATGGTATGAAAATTGATATAAAGCACACTTTTTAATGAGCAATAATTAATAAAAATCTGTTAATAAAAATCAAAACATCGAATATTCATCAGGTTGCTCCATCTAACGTTGCCTAGACAAATGACATATTGCTCATTTACAGCCCGCGCTACTAGTTAGAGATAATTCAAAGTTGCCTTACTGCTTGCAGTTCATACTTGGTGTTTGACCTAGTCGCCGCCGGAGTGTATGGAGTGAGTGCTCCGAGTGGCAACTCATGATACGATGGAAACCGCGGTTTGTTTTGTATGATACAAGCGTTAGTAGAGATAAAAACTTTTATTTTGATCTTTCTTCAGCTATATATGTTTTTAAACTATCGCGATTTGAGAACATTTTCAAAAGTTAGACAACGGGTCTAAATCGTGTAATTATTATAAAGGTAAATAACCACCGTGACCACGAATGATGTAAGTCATTTCGAAACGTCGAGCTGCTTATTCTGCTGCTTGTAAAATACCTATATGCAATCTCTTTGCTTTACCTTTTGTTGTCATTCATCATTGCATAGTAATTTAATTAAAACAAAATTTATTTAATTTGTCCTTACGTAAATCTGTCTGTCTGTCAAAGCTTTCATGCCTAAACAGCTGGACCGATTTCGTTATTGTTAACCCCTCCAGCTAAGCTTAATTTGCTTGTGTTAGGAGGAATTTCACGTCAGTGGTGTATTGGTCAGGATTCAAACTCACGACCTCTCGATCGAAAGACCGATGCCTTATCCATTGCGCCACGGCCGCTTAGTATATGAAAAGTTTTACCATTTTTAAGAAAATGGCTAGAAACTCTAGAATCATGCGTAACATTGAGTTATAAGACAGAGTAATTTGAAAATGAAGCATGGAATTATCGAATTCTACGTGGTTGAAGTATTGGGCAACAGCTAGTTATCTAATAATCAACTACAATATTAATGTGGCTTATTGATTAAAATCAAAATATTTAACCGAAAATTCGTTTAAAATTCATCTGAAAAACGTGATGATTTAACTCGATGTTTACGTGTAACACATGACCTGTACTCTATAATGAAGATTTATTTTTCTGACGCTTATAGTATTAAGTAAATTTATATATTTTTAAATACATACAGAGTGCTGCTATACGATTATAAATAAACTGCTATAGAATAATCAAAAATCTAGTTACTATAGACATTCAAATACATGTCACGCGAAACGCATACTTTTGATTGTGTGACAAAACTATGGCTACCAAATTAGTTCAATTAATGGTAGGTGATCTCGCGATTGGTCCTAATCATTACCAGTTAATCCCCAATATTTCAATGATAAGTTGATATCGCTAGGTTTTAAGCTAAAAAAACAGGAATTTCCTTTGCCTACTTCACGTTTTTGTCCGACAGGATATGTTACTGTTTTACTGTTAAATTAAAAATGGCTGCACCTAAATGCTTTAAGACCATTCATACTTATAAGTTATACCTTCATAATGTAAATTGTCGTTAGATCCATGAGCGTAAAATACGTAAGATCCATCGATTTAAACCATGGATCTTAGCTATCAATTATGAATCTGATATCATTATTTTTAAGTACCTACATTAATAGTTTATTTTTGTTTTAGTAATTCAGGAAAAGGATGACCATAGCTTAGTAGCATAGAAAAAGTTGAAAAGGAACAATAACATTAATGTAATTTGATAAAATTAAACGAATAATTATAATTACAAAATTAAAATAACCGATTTGCCCGCAACTCTGTCGTATTTGTGATATGGTTGCTAGGATTCGTGGCGCGATAAGATATACAGAACATATTTTTGTTTCTGACAAGAATGCTTATAATTTGTATTTGCAAATTACTAGGAAGCATTTTATCAAATAAATATCTAGCTTTTTGTCTGATTGCAACACCCAAACAGTTAATTAATTTCATGTTGTTGAAACCTATTTGATTTGTGGTTTCAATCATGTTTCAGGGTCTGATTGGCAAGTTGCGGTATGCATGTATCACTTGAGAAATTGTATAATTATCAGAATTAATTGAGTCAATACCTTCATAATAAAATGACCCAAAAAAAAACCTTCAAAATATTAATAATAAATAATAAAATCACTATTTATAACTGATGAATCTTAACTCTCCCCATTGTTACTCTCAGTAACTAATGAGAGGAACAATACATATAGTTTAAAGTATTTTTTTAATTTACTGCTTTCCGACCGTGGCTAGACCCGTGTGGTACTACGTTGATAAAAATGGAGTCTGTAGCTTTTGCCGAGGTTTTCAGCGATATCTACACCAACTTTCATCTAGATCAGTCCAGTTGTATTGGGTACTACCAAACAAACAAAAAGCTAAAAGCTAAGTTTTAGCCAGAGATAGCGCAATGATGATGTTCGGATACCTGGACTAAAATCTATATTAAAAACTGGCTACGGTACATCCTAATATGGTAAGTTAGTTTTAAAGGATATCAAATTCAAAATAGACAGTTTAATGCAAGAGTTTCTCACTAAGCTATAATATAAATTGCAATCTATTGCACACATTACATTTTTACAATATTAAATTAGCAGGAAAATAATTGTGTCGTATAAATGCCTACTAAAAATGTGACTACTGTATTTTATTGCCAATACACAAAATATGGGTCAATATTATGAATACCTACGTAGACAGAGGTGGATACATTTTACGAGGCTGCCTTTCAAATTTCTTCGATATATGACTATATAAAAATGTGTGAGTTGCTGGTCTACCACTAGTATCGACATACATAAAGTTTAAGAGATAACAATTAGTTGGTTGTTTTACATACATAAGTAATATGGGTTTAATTTTAATATTAGCTATTACGTTTTTATTTATTTTTATAGACAAATCTAAATAATAAATCCACTCCACTTTTACAAAATTATTATTTAAATTTTTCAGTTTGGATATAACTCAATTACTGATAAAACCAATTTACACAAAACTGCCACGAACGAACATGCATGTTAGTGTTGAAGATATGATTCGTCTATGAAAACAGATACAAACTATAATATTAAAGATAAACCCATATTACGTTTGTATGAAAATACGGCGCTCGGGAGTCTGCCCGTAACTCATTATAATTATTTTGTTCTTACGGTTTTTTCAGTACACGTTTTCAAACATAATAATCGTCTGTGCTTTACAAACGGTTATTGGTTCATTTTTACCAGTGAGTATCTTATAAAGCTATTTTATTTTAGATTGAACATGAAGAATCACAGCTTTCATATTCAAACATTGCATGGCAGATTTTAAAAAAAACTGTTTTGTCTGCATAGCCGTTACTAGCCAATGTCAATTAATTGTACTTATAAATTGGTTAACAAACTTAAATATATGTTTATAAATACATGAATGTTTTAGAAGAATTGAAAATCAGTTTCAATTTTTATAAAACATTCAATAATTAAAAAGTAAATTTAAAAATAATTATAAAAAAAATCGATAAATTCCGTTTTTTAAAACACGCACGTTTAAGGTGACCAAATGTACTTATAATTTTTTAAGTCCCCAAAAATAAATTGTTTTTTTTTAACATAATTATACAAAGTAGGCAGCCTAAAGGGTGAGCCTACCGCCATCTGTCGCATTTTATTGTAAACTCTGAGTTCCTACTGAAATATTCCTTACGTGAATGACTTCTGCCCAACCCGGCAACTGAACCCGTGACCTCACAATAAGCGGTCGCAAATTATACTGATAAACCATGAGGCCGGGCCGGTATTATATAATGGAATCCGTATCAATTTTGAATACTTTATTTTATAATTAATAAATTTAATTTTCGCAGTAGACCCTTACCCCTTTACAAACTTAAAACCGTTGTAAAATCGATACACATTTATTATCTTTAATATAACACCCTACTTGATTTTCATTATAGCAGTAAAATTAACGATGTATTCTAAAAATTGCATCTATTGACCCAAGTTTGACAAAAACTGCTCGATTAATTTATCAAGATATAAAATAACCACACCAAGAATGTAAAAGAAGTTTAGTAGTTTGAACGCATGCTAGAAAGATTGGTTTAAAAAGCATTTATTTCTATGTTAAAAAGTCTTTATTTTATATTATTCTATTCATACTGGCCGCAAAGTATGTATTTTTTAAATAAAAATGTTATAGTAATAAATGCTGTCCGATACAACCGTGGCTTACAAGATAGTCCTCTGCAAAATGCACCAAGTAAACAGAGCTCAGTCATAGTAACTTTGGTCTCACACTTCACCGAGTTTTATATGATTTTCGGATTTTTCTCTGTCATTGTGCTTTAAGACCTAGAAAATAATTGGAGCTAATAAATTCCAGGCATAAAGATTTTTCTAAGAAAACAATGTGAAGAAGGTTGTTTGTTTTTCTTTTAAAAAAGTAAAGGGATTCCTATTGCCGGATATTTATTTATTATATTTATTCTTTGCTTGTGTGCAATGGAATGCATGACTGTTAAGTGCTAAACATATTCTAGACAATATTTAGTTTACTGATTATTTCATCTTAACTCATATTTTTAACATCGCTTTAATACTTCGTCAATTACATAGAAAAGCATTATTTTACAGTCCATTATGCAGATAACCTCGTTTATCAAATATTATTTATTATAATCAGACAAAAACTGTTAAGTTTAGTATTAACAATCAAAACAAGTAGTAGTAACAATCTTCTCTGGACTCAACACAAATATGATGCCTCACTATTTCATCGCTCTACTAATCAACGTTCTATAATACATACTAGAACTCTGGTCAATGCATTACATTTGGTCCTTCACAAAATGTGGAATGTCGGGCCCGTCTGGTATCTTAACCTTATAGGTATTTTCTGTCAAACTAAAGTTATACAAATCCCTGCTAATGCTGCAGTATTATCCAACACTAGTCTAAAAAAAATCTAGAATGATATGTTTAAAAAAGCAAAGGTTCGTATTTTTTTTACTTATTTTTGTACTTCAGTTAAGTACAAAAATAAGTAACCAGAAAGATTACAAAAAATAAAAATTAAACAGTTACAGTATACAAACGGCGAGCTTGACTCAGTGCTTGAGTACTCTTCTAGCAAGCCTAGCGCAATTTTTTAAAAAAGCTTTATATATATTTGTAAATACAAATTACTAGTATTCTAGTTAACCCCCTCCAGCTAATATTAATTCACTTGTGTTAGGAGGAATTTCACGTCCGTGGTGTAATGACCAGGATTCAAATCCACGACTTCTCGATCGTAAGACCGATGCCTTATCCATTGCGCCACGGCCGCTTAAAGAGCAATAAAGGAGACCATGATGTTATAGAGGGCAATATAATTGTACATCTAAGGTGGAAAAGGCAAAAGATAAATATTACTAAATCCGTATGCATATCTTCAACCTGCTAAATGAATTGATTCATTTTGATTATTTTTTATAGCATTTAGCTATGCTTAGCAAATTATACTAAGAAACAGTTGAAAAAGATTATGGGACCGGCAGGATTTGAACCTGCGACCTTACTGCACACCGGGCAGTCGCTCTTAGCCATCCAGCTACGGTCGCCTCTTACCGGCACCCTAAATTTCTCAACTGTATGATACGTCATTTCGTGACGTCACGTTCATCCATTTTTTCATATTAAAATATTTTAGAACAAGTGAATAAATTCAAATAGCATACACACGTATCGACAGTTTTGCAATACCTAGCAGAATAGTGACGTATTGAGAAGAATACTGAGTACAGTGCAATAATGTATAGGAGTTTAATAGATTTTTCTCCCACATCCAATTAAGGTTTTTCAGGGATTACATTAAAACAATCACCTTATTACTTTCTATCTCCATTTTATCGAAGCTATGTTACGTGAATCATAAATTTCATTTAGAGTCATGTGATTAAAAAAAAAAAAAAAATTGTGTATGTGTTTATTATATTTTTTGCAACTAAACACTTACATTATCAAAAGTCGTGGTAAGATAAACTAAAAATGAGGCTATACCAACATCTATTAGTGATTCAAATATTATCTTTAACAAATAGTTAGTGAACGCATTGTTTAAACATGTATTAAGTTTGCCTGATCATGTTCATCATATCAGTCATCATTATTATTTAGTATTATTAATTGAGGTTGTTTATTGTTTCAAAATTTAAATACTAGTTGAAAAATCCCGTCTTTGTTCATTCAAGATAACTTTTAAGGTAATTTCATTTTTTACCAGTTAAAAATATATGTCATGAAATGAAAATATGCTGTCAAAATTGGAAACATATATAATCAACCACATATGACTGCAGCTGCTTCTTGTCATTGTAAAAACATTGATATATCTTGTGGACCTTTATAATGTAATTTAATATGCATTAAACAAAATAATGCATTCACACCTAGGTTTATATAAACACTGTGTTCATGAATTCAAGCAGCTTCTCATAAGCAGTTTGAAAAGGCGTTCTTTGTTCTGTGCCAACAGTGAGCAAAACTCTCAAAAAAATGTTTTCAAAATTTGAAAGTCATTGATGTCATTTCAACGTGCTCGGGGTCTAACCCAAGCTTAGCGAAAATAAGGCAATATGGTAGTTGTAGAATCTTTGTCTCTTTTACTTAGATATTAAAAAGGAAGAGATAGACAATTATTACATTATAACATTTGGATTTCGTAGTAGATCCCATTCTCTTCGGAAAAAAAAAAAGTTTCCGACAGTTTGTTTTGTAACTTCGTATTGTTTGTAAACGTTAACTTCTTTATTTATAGCTTAATATTTTATATAGGTAAAAAAATATAGATGATAAAATTATACTGACCCCGGAAGAGTTGAAAGAGACTGCGCGGGATGCAGAGTTAAGTTTTATTTTTACCTTATCCTTCATTTCTAAGCATTACTTTCTCTAGAAATCTATCTTTAGAAAAGTTGTATGTGCGACACGAGATCAAAGTTATTTACATCTCACGCTTTTGAGTCCCTGACAACGCTCAAGTTTCTTACCTAGAATCTCTCGCTACGCTCGTGATTCTACAGTAGGATCGTTTGCTTATTCGGGAATAACAAAATTAGCGCTCGAAGCAAATACGTACTTTGTTTTCTTGTTGCAAAAATTACTATGTTCTAAAAGAGCTTATCTGCCTTTAGGTATACATACATTCCGTTTAAATCTATAATTTATCGGATATCAATCAAATACATATTTAAGTCAAGAAAAGCTGACGTCTCAATGAAATTGGCAATCATCAATTATGTAGTTTTCAGGGTATTGACTTGTGCCACTTTTGCTATTGACACCTGAAGTAAAACTTTTCTGCAGTGAATGCAATTTAATTTCCACCCAATGTGACCTATACAATCTTTTTAGTAGATTACATTAGTGACACACTTCCATGACATATAGTGGGAGACAGTGGGCACGCGAACAGATGGGCCTTGGTTTGCCCGGGAAAGACACATTCGCACATGGTATGTTTGTGCGTTTTTTATCCGTGGTTTGGCCAGGTTATCTTTGCTACAGCTTAATTCTACAGTCATTGCCTTGTCATGTCATGTAAGAAGGGATTCAAGATATTAAGATAATTAAGTTTTAGACAACAACAATACCGATTCCTTTTTTTATGTAGCGTTACTACTTATTGTAGTCAGTTGTAGTCATCTCATGATAACTACAGTGATAATTAATTACTGTTTGTTAGGACATTTTTGACAGAATAACTCTAACTACATGTTATATGCGCATGTATCATGTTTCATATTATTTAAAATTTAAGTTGTATTATTTAATATTACTGCTTTGTTATGATGTGGAATGTAAAGGTATTATATGAAAATTAAATAAAGCTTAGTTTCTAGTTATATGTAGGTAAGATACCGCCATCTATGAGTGATGAGCCAGGAGGAGATCACTTTACAGTGATAAAGCCGCCCATTGTGCGATTCAATAACATTCAATTGGACTCTGTATCACAATTATGTACTTCTTATTTGTGTACAAAAAAGAATTTAGCAAATCACAACTGACAAATCTATGAAAAGAGGTTCTGTCAGGACAAATAAAAATAACACACTTTGCGTAGAATTGGTTTGAAATCGTCTATACTTTTAGGTAAGGTTTCTCCTCTAGCACGCATGGTCTACTTAGAATGAATTTTAGGTTCCGGTGACACGGGTAAATTACCAATTTTTTTGTCTGAAAAAATAAGTTTGAGGTGGGTCAGGATTAGGATTAAATTTTCTGAGCCTTACATTATTTATTTATTTCAATATTTAACGACATCCATCTGATGAGGCTTGAACTGCATAGTCTGCAAGTCTACTACATATCTTGGTCTACTACAGCTATCAATTCGATTCTCTGACAGCCGTTTTGACACCGACCTTGAGCTGTTTTCAATTCATTTCAATATAATTAATATAAATGTTTTAATCAAAAGTGAATCGTATTTTGATAAAATTTACCAATACGGGAATATAACACATCAAATAAACAAATTATATCCTTAAATTGGTTCTGAAATGGTTGACCATTCTATAAAAACGGTAAAAAAAATCATTTTTATTGTAGAGAAGCCCTCCTCAAGTATTTATATAATTGTAACTTAATTATTTATTTAAATTAAATATACAGAATGTTTGGTATATCTGCTAAAAGGTACTAAACTTAACTATAGTTTAAGCACCACTAATTCACTTTTCACCTCACCAGTATTTTTAATAAAATTTTCTAAATTTATTAATAAAGTACTTATTATTCAGCTTTTAAATCGACTTTTTCAATAAAATAGATTAACATACCTCAAAACATTATACCCATTGTAATGGTTACAGTTGTGTTTCTCAATTTTATTGGGAATTACAACTGTAAACATTAAAACTAGTTCAAAGTTTCGCGGGCACCTATTTAAGCTATTTTCTTAAATTTACTACTTTTAAGCAAATTCAATACCTTCAATACCGCAAACGATGTACCAAACACCCCCTATAACTAAATGTTCTGTGAATATTTCAAACGTCTACCTATGTTATCAAAAAATCACGTTTGGTGTATGGGAGTCCACCTTAAATATTTATTTGTAGGATTTGTTTCTATAGTAGCAACAGTTGTACATCATCTGTGAACATTTCAACAGCCTAGTTAACATGGTTCATGACAAACAATATGGTGACAGACGGAACAGAAGGATGGACAATAATAATATAATCCCGTTTTTTCCCTTTAGGTACAAAACCCTAAAAAGACAAAAGTTTATGAGGATGTTTAGATGTGTGAATTTTAAAGTACCATACAACCACTAATCATTTACAGTCTGACGAGTAACAAAAATATGTTATACCTATATACGTATACCCAGGGGGGGTGCAGGTTCGAGTCCTGCTGGATTCTTAATTTTTCAACTTTAATATTATATAAAATACAAAAAGGCATGGCAAAGCTAAAATTTGCTTTAAAATATTACAAAAATATGTTGTTCAAAGAATAGATAAAAGAATATAGAGAGGGAGTTTAGTTCCTGCTCGGGCAATAAACTATCTTAACTCTAGTGGTGATTACATCTTGCCTAGTTACCTGCATGGACCAAGGGATTTGGGTAATCAGTATATTGCCAATAATATAGTACAGAAGGGAAAATGATTACTTAATGGGTTAAAGAAGAATCGCCACTGCTGTTCATATCTTAGCAAAAGGGTCGAGAGAAAATAACGCTTGTCCTAAACAATTTATCGATAAGGTACAAGTGTACGACCATGGTGTATTGGGCAACCATCTAATCTGAAAAATGGCAGTCGGATGTCTGTTATTACAGTACTTATTCCAAAAATCTACTGATATTACTGCTGTTATTGTAAGGCTGAGGTGCGAATAAAGATAAAGGCAAAATAAGATTTAGATTTTTGTCTGAGGCTGACTAGCAAGCAAACTGATACAAAACCTGAAAAAGGCAACATAAGCCTGACGTTCAAGTAATTGATTATCTTCGTAAAAAACAGAGTTTCTCTGTTAAAAAAATTACTGAAAATATCGACTAAATTATAAATTGTCACAATACGTATGGAATATTTATTCTGCAGTACTTTTAGCAAATACAATATTCAACAGTTTAATATATTTTATTATATTTAATATTTATAATTCATATATATGTTTTCTTATTTTTATAGCTTCAGATCGATATCTCAACAACAGTTTCTTCTAGAAAAAAAATAGCCAAGTGCATGTCGGGCCTCGAGCTATGAAGAGTTATGGCGTCAGCCGTTACAATATACGGCCTTTAACCTACCTGTATTAAACAAATAACAATGTAACATGAGGCATCATTATTTTATTTTTAACTAGCTGCCCCGCGCGGCTTCGCCCTCGATAAAATTTTGCCCTCGAAAATATTTTAAAAGTATCCTATGTCCTTCTCCCGGTTCTAAGCTACCTCCCCACCAATTTTCAGCCAAATCGGTTCAGCCGTTCTTGAGTTATAAATGGTGTAACTAACACGACTTTCTTTTATATATATATAGATTTATCATTTTAAAAATTTTTGTTTTAGAATCGAAGAATTTAATGTTACTGCATAATCAGTCAAATTACTCTTTAACTAATAAAGTTAGCTAGCGCCACCATATTTTTTTTTAGTTTTTTTGAGCCGGCGGCTTAGCATTTAAAAGTTTAGGGGACGACTTACCCATATAAAAATTTGCTCATAAAAGTAATATGTATTGCTAACAGATCTCTAAACCAAAGAATGTGGTAATCCTTTACTCTTTTGATCTATACGTAACAAGTAGCAATAATCAAGATTTTATTGCACCACTTTATTGAATTGTTAAAAACAACTTCAAGTACTATCTCGGCATAAGTCTTCAGAAACTCGAGTCAGTTAATTATTTTTAAACGAAATCAAGGAATCATTGAAATTAATTATTGAATAAGTTAAAAAGAAAAATAGGTCAATGTTGCAAGTGATAGCAAAGTGTCAAGTGTGATTACTCATTACCGACATTTATAACAATTCATTAGCTAATACATACTTCAGAACATTATAGGAGCGTCAAATAAACTCGCCATTTATTGCTGGTAGCGACCTCTGCAGCCTTACAACAAAATCGTTTGCACCTTTAGCGGGCAGATGGCGCCAATAAAGTTGAGTCAATTAAATATTATAAATGTTTATTAAAATTACTTAAACACCGGTATTTATACATTTAAGTGTAGTATTTCACGTATCAATACTTTCTGCATTTTTTTATTTAAATAGTTATATGTAAACAATGCGCATACAGGTATGCTTTATTTAATCAATCGATCTGAAGTCTAAACCAACGCAGCAGTTCAAAAAAGAAAAAAACATTAAAAAAATATACTCATAATCTTCAATCTCTATATACAGAATGATGCGCTGCGACTTAAGGATATTCAATTTAAACACAGATTCTAGAAGTGGTCAGTGTTTTTCCGTATTTTAGAACTGTGTTAAATGTAATGCTCCTATGCCGCATCCACCACGTAAGTATATACTTCAACTAAATATCTACGGGATTCAACTAAAAACTTCCTTCGAATTCAGTATAAATAAACCATTTAATAAACACATATAACATCTACATAATATTGTTATCCATTAATGATTTTCTGCTTCCGAGAACCTGCGCCCACTTTTCCTCTAAGCCCCAATTTCACCAATCTTCTTGAACAGCGCTGAATGCTGAACCCGGTTTTCGAACTCTCTCTCATTCAATGGATGAACGGGACAGATAACAAAAACGTTCGTTCAGCGTTGAACTTTGCTGGTAAGATGAGCCCTAAGTGCATCCAATCTGTCAGGAACTCAGGAGGAAAATGCACATAATTCTGTTGCTAATTGACCCAAATTGTACTTTTTATGTCCTCATAATGTTGTATAAAGTATTTACGTAGCATAATTATTACAACGTATAGATAAATGGCGTATTATTGATCCTGTGCCAAGCTTAAGGTGGCAAGGATCTTGTATACGTTAAATAATACGATTTAAAAGAACGTTAAACATACTGAATAATATACAAGATTATACTATGTAAGTATTTGGATTAGTTACGTCAAGATAATGAACCAGAAATATGTAAATAATACAAATAGCGCGACAGTGATTAGTGCAACAAGTCGGGTATTACTTTAACGCTACTCATAACCCAAGCCCTATCCTGCTATTTACATAGTGTTATAATTATACAAATCGATAATACTGACTACTTTTCAAGTATTGTTCACTGCTTTTCCAACTCGTATAAATCAATTATTAGAGCATTGTTCCACTTGAGTACGATCAAGTGCTAGAGTTATTGCCGCATTACATTTGTAAAAATAACGAATACATTCATCTAAATTCAAGGCCATCGATGCTGCTGGAATAAATAAAACTACAATGAGTATGGATGATAGTATGCACGAGGTAGTCACCAGATGACTCGTTCTGGGAAGCTCCAAGATATAAAATGCAGTAAATGATGCTCTAATCACTAAAAAGCTTTAAGTTTACACTACATACGCTGGTCAGGATCGATCACATCGAACTTACCGTACGATCATATCAATGGGAACTATTATCCAACTATTAATACGTGAATAGAGCTGGCCGCTGCTCTATTTGATACACATTTCTGCTGAGAAACACAATCGATCAGTTATACTCGACGTTGTATTCTTCTCACAACCTCGGATAGCATCAAATATTCTTGTAGCATGTAACAAAACAATTATGTTCCTGCAGTTATTCCTACCTCTGCCAAATTTAATTCGTTATTATTTTCAAATGTTTATGTTATCGCTGTGCAAGCTATTAAGACCTACTAATATCGCATTAAATTTACGAGGGACAGCATCACAGCATAAAATATCACGATCTTATTTCCATGCCAGAGAATAACATCAATACTCCTGCTATGCACTTTATTTCCCGCATCCACGCATACACTCGCCTCATATTATTCAGACTCTTGTATTTAAATAGCAATCGAAACGAACCCCCAATTTACTGAAATCTCTACCTACGCCTTGAAAAAGTAAGAGTGGAGATTTTGCAACGCGATAACTCATTTGAGAATGACACCGATGCATCCGGTCTTTAAGGGCGGTGTCGGATGTTTACGGCGACTACAAATTACAAAATAAATGTAGGGACGTACATAAGTTTATGCACAACCTGGTCATGCACCTCATTCACTTTTTAAGCTCAGAACCAGAGCGCAAAAATGGGAAACGTCAAGTGATTAGCACTGGTGTCGTATGGGGCGCGGCGTGCGTGATCGCCCGGTCGGAGCGCGGCGCGGCACACACTAGGGCGGGCGGCGGACACGCCAGCGTTACGTCAGCGCGGGGCGCGGGTCGCGGGGTGAGGGGCGCCCCGCACTACTGCATCCTCCGGGCGCCCATCTTTGCCCGGCTTTGCTGAAAAACGTGACATCTCTGGTCCGCGCCGATCGCCCCCGCACCCCTCGCTCGCCCTTCCATCTCTCTCCGAGGACCTGCCGTCATCGTCACTCACTCGTGCTCATTTTCTCTTCTAACTCATTACGCTCATGCTATTACTGATATGGGCTTTGCATTACTATTAGTTCATAGCGTTCAATTCTAGTAACGTATGACGAGTGATCAATCGCTGGTTCAAACAATACAACCTCTTCATTCCGTGAAAGTTTATTTCTGTACCTGCATTGTATTGAATTGACGTAATGTTGAGTGGAGACTGACATTTAAAAGTTTGCGCGTGAACTTTTTACGCAACTTTGTTACTGATTGCATTTGTGTAATAATTTTGTAAAGTAAGAAATTAATAAAATAGATACCAATTATACTTTAACTATGGTTGTATTATTGTTGGGTTCAATCTGTGGATGGAGGTACAAATAAAAACAACAATGGTTCTTTATGGTTTATTTTCTTTGAATAATAATAATAAAAAACAAAATGTAAACTCTAAGAAAGAAATTCGGCATCCAGCAAATATATAATTATGGAATATATAATTGCTTGAATGTATAATTGTTAATTAACTTATTAATAAACTCTATTTAACGTTATTAAATTATGAGGTAGATGGTTTCAAATAGTCTTTCTTTAAAATCTTATAAATAACTAGATTAAACTACTGCTATATAAAAAAGAAATGCAAAAAGACCCGTAGTGTATAATACCTCTAAATCATTCTGTTTCTAGGCAAGACACTGACAACGAACTATTGTTTTATTTATATGAATCTGTTAAACATTAACGTGATGTTGATTTATCTGCCCGTTATTACACTAGATACTGTTTTGTTATTCATTCTTAATAAAAAGTTGTTTGTAATATTCCTTCAACTTCCAAATTAGATGCGGATTAAAAAAATGAGCTTGTATTTTTATCAAATATTTTTAGACGATGATTTAAAAAAAATTACGGCTAAAATAATAAAATGAATCTATTTTTGGATTTATCTCTTAGATTTTGATTAATTATTGCATTTCTGATTTTTAGATTCTACAAAGTTCCTAAACAAGGGTAGTGCAATTATGTAATTGTTCATTAAAATTTGCTTATACATTTTAAGTCTAAGGTAGAGAAAATAGATGACGTAGTCTGATCCTACTTACAATTAAATCATACGCATCTAATTTGGTGATTTGTTGTTCTGTGCATAAAATTATTAGACTTATTAATTCGCATGTCTATTAGAAACAGAAAATGAATTAAGATAATCTTAGATTAAAGTATGTAAACGACATCGTCCAATGAGATGTATAGCGATGGCAATAACTGTCGTGCAATATCGTTATATTATTGTATTATTATTCTTTTTGTTCGGCTTCATGCTGTTAAGTCAAAGTAAATAAGTGAACTTTTTTGTTGATTTTTTAGGAACAAGAAGGATATAAAATTTAAAATTGGGTGCTAATTAAATAGAATTATTTTAATAGCATTATTTGCCTCGTGAAAATTTACATTGCCTTCAAAATTACTACGTTTGCCATCTAACCTAACCTCAACAGTGCTTGACTTAGTATTTTTGGTGATAAATTTTGCAGCTTCGGTTATAATTCATCTTTAAAAATCACTGCAGAGCAAATAATTATAATTATAAACGTTTCTGTGTCTTACATTTGAAAAAGTTATTTAGGTATAATTCAACTGCTGTCATTTGCTTAAATTAATATATTATTAAAATTAATAAAAAAATACTTTACTGATGGCAATACATCTCAGTAGACCTTGTCTTGAATGTCGTTGTCTGATTAACCTTTTTAATCAGATACAGTAAGAAATATCTTAAATATATAACTAAATAAAATTTATAACTATTGAGGTAGATTGCTAATTCCTTAATATTGTATTACTACCCGTAAAGTTACTGAAGATATTATTATTTAAAACATATCTAAAATTAAAAACATCGATGGGTATTTATTAACATTAGTTACTGCAATCATAAAACGAATAATAAGTGTCTCAACTTTGACATCCATTGTTACAAATTTCGTGATATTTTTAGAAGTGTGGCAAATGTATTTTTTATATACGTGTGGCAAATGTATTCAAATTTATACGAGGTTATTTTTAGTAGAAAGTGCAGCAACATTAAAGCGAGAAGGTGAACATTGATTTGAGATATCGCTAAGTTCCCTACTTGATGTTTCTTATTACCACTTGCCATGTCTGAAGTATTTACAACAACGACTCTTCAATCTGCCTCTTCAGACGACTGCTGTGTTTTCCTATTAATATACTGCACATATTCTGAGAGTTCTACTTTTTTAAATATAACTGAAATAGAGATTATTATTGAGCCACGCTTATACCCCAGTTTAATTTATGATTTAAACCAACGTTTAACACTGAACGAACGGTTTTAATCACTCTGTCCCATTCAGACATTGAATAATAGATCTCTCTCTTAAGAGATCTCTCGATTGAAACCGGGTTTAACGTTAACCGCAAATAAAGAAGTTTTGTGAAATTGAGACTAAGTAAAAATAAAATGGTAAATAATCTAGTCTGATTGCAGGATTGTTAAGTACCCGCATTTTTTTCAAATCTTGATCTACTTAATTATGATTAGGCTTTTGAGCAAACGTAACTTGCAAATGTTATACACGACAAAGTAATTATGGAATACTCGTAATATTTGTACTGTGATTTCGACGAATTTACATTTAAATATTGCATAAATATTTATTTACGCTCCTAGGGCAAGTAACAGACTACACTGAATCTACACTAAATTAAAATAATTTTACAATTATTGCAACAATGTTAATTTGACTTTGGCACATTAACTTCAACGTTTACTTTGTATCTAGTATCTGTAAAATATACAAATATTTTTTTTGATATTCTTTTCCTTAATTACCTTCATCTTATATTAGACTTTAGAACTTACATTAATTCGTACATCATAGGTGCCTGCATCTACTTTTTACCTTATAGGTTTTGTACTTTTATATTTTGTGATAATATTAATATGATAGGCTTTGTGGCTTTACTAATGATATTATTCTCTCCTCATTTCTGTACTTCTTTAAACTCCATTTCTGCATTTGATTCATTCGTTTTTCTCATAGCCAGTCATAATACTTCTAACTTAATTTTACAATTACTAAAAAATAACATAAAGTTTGTCATAATAGAATATAGCAACAAAATTAATAATAATAATATAAACACACGCTTAACTTTGGATAAATACCAATATACGTAAAATAATTAAGATATTGACACTCGAACACATAAAATTTGTACTTACGTTACATTTGCAAACTTAGGTCATATTTCTATCATTAAAATTATTATGTAAAATATTGTATAGTTCTTACTAGAATTATGGATTTGTACTGATCAGTCTTGTGCTTAATTGTTGAGTTTATTGTTTGAGGTAGATGCGTCACTGCTGCGCTGGTACATCTGCGATGACTTGTTTTGTCAATCGTTATTGTATTTTGCCTGTAAAAGGTTGATTCGTCGAAACTAATCGTTTGGAATGAAGTAACTAGACGGAAAAACTTTGTTTAGGGTAATAAAATGTTACAACATAGCTAAAATAAGATCGGCAGATGCCGATAGAAGTCTACAAGTTTCGTTGGGTTCGGAATATAGTACGTTTCGTAGTTACGCCAGCGGTGGGCTGTCCTGCTGGCCGTCTTGGGGACTGCTCGAACTCTTGCCCGTCTCGTTCTTCTTTTCAACCTAAAATATTAATCAAAGATATTATTATAAAATATATTTTATCTACACCCATGCTATAAATCCTCTATAAACGTTCTTGAAACAGTTAGCTAATTGCCAACATTAAAACAGCCAGTGTCATAATAACCATTATAACACCCAAACGAAAATGAAATTCATTATGCAACTCCTTTTTTACTCATCGAACAGCCACATTCTCATGGCATCTTTATGAATTTCAAAAAAAGAACATGTCATGCACGCGCGTTTCACTACCACAGCGCCGTAATTTAAATAAAAACTTATTCGAATTTTTGAATTGACGCCGTATCCCGCCATTTTTGTTCAATAATAGTATTGAAAAAATACTTTTTAATAATTGTACGATCCAAAATGTAAATAATTATTACAATAAATAATTATATTTTTTTTTTTTTTTTTTTTATTTAATACTTTATTGTAAACTAAATATCTACCTAACTATAAATACATAAAATAAAATATTAACATCAAACTCGGTCAAATTATAACACACACAAACACACACATACAATCAATAAATTAATTAATAAAATGAAATAAAATAATAAAATACATTATGCGTCATAAAATTCCTCCGCATCACTAATAATTATATTATTACCTATACATAATTTTTTTGTGTTAGATACTCACTAATTAAACTTTCCATGAATTTACATAGAGTTCTTACAACACTGTACCCTAATACCCAATGGTTTCAGAACATTTATAGAGGATTCATATCATGGGTGTAGATAAAGTCTTGTATGCAACTGTTATAATTAGGTATTAAAACACTCATGTGATACTATTATCACACTCGGCTTCGCCTCAAAAATATGCCCGTATTTTTTTATTCATCAACTTCTTGTCCAAATTTATGGACTCAAAAGCTAAATGTTTGTTAAAAAATATGTTCAAAGATAATTATGTAAAAATAAAAAGAAAATCCTATAGATCTTAGGCACGCCTTAAAAAAATACTCATAAACATGCAATAATATATAGCTAAATAAAAAATATACCTTAATGGGACAATCAGCGATGAGGTGGTCCTCACTCTTGCAGTTGTGACATCTCTTTGGTTGTGGCCCGATGCTGCACTTGGCCGCTATGTGGTTAGCAAACTCGCCGCAGTTATAGCAACTGCAAAGAAAAACACATCATAAACTCAAAACCCTTGAACGGGGTCTCGATTTTCTATAGCCATTTTGCTATTCGTAAACAGTTAAGGTGATAAAATGTGTCTGTGGGCAAAGAGTATAAAGTTAAAGTGAATATAAAGTTACACCCTCTAATTTACCCCTTAAGGCATAAAATGCAAAGATGACCCATAATATACTAGTTCTTAAGTTAGACTTCTAGCTACACAATTGTGAAAACTGATTTCAATTCCATGCAATAGTTAGTGAAACAAAAAATCTAAAAAATATGTTTTAGCGTCTACCTTTTTTTTTTTTTTTTAATATAAGTAATCAATTATTAAAATTATGATATCTTATTTTCATTACAATCTAGCTTATCAGGACTAATAAGTAATATAATGTTAACCTAAATTACGTTTTAATATAATCTAAGAATGCGTCCATTAACACTTTTCTTAGTTTTTGTTAAGGGAAGTCACTTTGTTCATGTGTTCTTTATAACGACACTTATCGCACTAATTTATTTGTCACTTATCACTACACTAACTCGAAAGGTTTCGTTCGTTTTAGTCTTTTCACTAGTTTCTACTGCTGCTATAAATATCTTCAAATGGCAAATTAACAATTTTACTACAGATGACTACAATGTACGTAAATTTTAATTTTGGCGCTCGTCATAACAAATTTTGAAAGTCGTGCTTTAGAACTGCACTCCATAGTGGTGCCACCTAGGGAGAACAATAGCTCTCTTTAACTAGCGCTTTTGATTGCTTTTGACACTCCAAAAACACTTTATTTTGTATTATCTGTCTTACAATAATGCCAAAATTGTAGATAATGCCAAATTATATTCTAAGACGCGACTACAGCGCTAGACTCAGGCGCTTGAGGAGGATATCCTAGACTACGTCGACACTTTGGCAGAAAATGTTTCGAAAGTTAAAATATATATATTTTAGTATGAGTTCACGCTAAGTACTAACTCAACTGGGAAAGTACCTCATATTGAAACACTGAGAGGTATAAATACTGGGCAAAAATTCTACTTTTACAAGAAATTTAAGGGTCTGATCTCAGTTATTTGGCAGCACACCTTTGAGTTAGCACAATAATTTTGCGGCAAGTTAAAGGTGAATAACAGACGGTGGTGTATCCTCCTACGCCCAAATTTATAAGAGGTTTACCTCTATTGGTTTATTTGAAGTGCATATTTAGTCAATTCTGTACCCAGAAAAAGTAATTTGGTTAATAATAAAGATAGTATAATCATGATGTAATAGGTACAATATTAGATATGTTTCGTCAATAGAGTCTCTCTCGTCTGATTATTCCAAACGCACAAATATTTTGGCAATGTTTGCCCACGGCAATTAAAACCAAACGTAATAGCGGCTCCGTTAAATTCAATTAGTTATGCTTTGATTGTTATTTCATTAAATTGCTTCACTTATTTCATTTTCAATTTTAAAATAACTGAGATATTTTTTAATATGAATATTCTAATTTTAGGACATCAATATTCCCATGCAAATGTCTCAAAATAACAGGTCTATTTTCTAGCAACATTCTTCGACAGCTATGAGCAATCTATTTTTTTATACATTAAATGCATGAAGTAATGGCTTGTCGTGTATGGAATCATGGAGCTGATTACGACCTTATATTCAATATCACATTTAATATCCGGTTGATGAGTATCTTTAGTGTGATTTGTCATTAATGCAAAATCGGATTAAAGTTAGTCAGTATCTGACTCATTTTGACAGCCGCCTTGCTCAAGTCCTGAGTCACAAACTCATCAATGTTCAGGCTAAAATTGAAAATGCAGGCAAAGCTGACAGCTCCTTTTCTTGTTTTTTTCTTTTTAGTTACGGCAAATTGACACTTGATATTAAATAAATACCTCTTAAAATATGTCTACTTTCATTCACTATTTTCAATTTGTGAGAAAGACATAGCCATATAAAATGTTCACAAGAAGTCTTATATTATTTCAATTGACTACAAAGTGCGTGCAATAACTTGTGGGTTGGTAAGGTCTTAAATTATTTTATAGTTAAGTTAGCTATAATATTAACAAGCGTCTAGTTAAGGTAGGTATTTTCAAAGAAAATGTGAATTAATATTATTGATGACGCGACTTCAAGTTCTATTACTTTGATTTGTATCTAGTGTTGCGTCAAGTGTGATTTGACTGGATTAATTTGCCTTACTACATTATCTATGAAAAATAAATTTAATTATTGTATTAACTTGAACTTTCCTATTATAGCGCTGTATAATTAAATTATGTAGGTATCTTTTTGTCTCTTAGACATTTTAATAATTATTATTATTTTATTTTTTATGGGGTTAGGTCAAATTGTAACCAAAAAGTGATTTTAAAGTGTTTAATAAATTACCTAAGTCACTGAGAGAGTTACCACTAAAACAGTTTAAACCTAAACTAGAAAAATGTTTTATGACATAAGAGAATTATTTGTATAGACTATTTAAAATGTGTAATAGTGATATTTTCATAATTTGTTTCAAAATATAAAATAATATGCCATGATTTAGTTTTCTAGTAGTATAATGGTATTAATGTATTTAAAGTCTATTATTCTGAAATTAATTATGTATATATTAAAAAAAAATTGTTTGACATCTTTACTGAGTTAATTTTTAGTGATTGTTGGACATATTATTATCATTGGACATTTTATAGTGAATTTATAATACAGTTAACTTAATGAAATTTTAAACGTGACTGTGATTGAAATAAGTAATCATATCATTTATATATTTTTAAATGATATGATTTATATATTTTTTAACATTTGCATGTTGGATTAAGCCGACGAAGTGATACTGATACAACATTATAATCAACTTTTGTACCATATTTCTGCAAATAAAGATTCATACATTAAATTCAGTGTGTCCCAATAGAAGCTTATTTTTTTATAAGATTGAGCAGTTTCTACGCGTTATTGTACTGTTATTTTCTAAATTTTAACTGCCGTATCACAGTTATTTTTTTAACGTCTCTTATCACCAGTACTGTTTACGCTAGTAGCAATGTTTACCGTATCTTTCTGAACCGTTTTTTGGAGAGTGGCCGTCGATGCGAGCCCTGGCAGTCCACGGATGACGGTCCGGAGACGCGCGTCGCCTCCAGCCCTTTATCCGACTCCTTGCACTCGAATTCCACTTCTTCTTCATCGCCCAACGATCGGAAGCCTGGCATTTGAATTACACTCTGAAAATTCAAACAAAATAAAGTAAATAAAATGATAACAAACCATTATCTGATTGATGTTGGGTAAAATAATTCATAGCACTCAAGCAAATCAAGTCGATCTAGACCTACGTGATAATGGGAATATAGGAATAAAAATCCTTCTTTTAAAACCTATAGCTTCAAACTTTAAAGCTTAGCTCGAAGAATTTAAAATTTACTTGAACTTAGTACTCTTTTTCACGATGCTATTTCATTGACTATACAGCCTAATAAAGTGCGGAAAACAACAGTGTTGCAATATGATCTTGTATAAAAATGAAATGTCATCATGACTATTATTATTCAACTCTTGGTCCCTTCGAGCCGAAACGGGCTATAAATTTACTTATCGCTTATGAGAAAAAATCAACGTTATCGCCATCCAGTAACATAGTCTTGACCTAATATAAGCTTCACCGCTCACGTAGCTGCAACCGAACGAAGTACAATTTTGGTGGCGCAAATGTATAGAAAAAACATCCGGCCTTGATAAGCCGAACAAACAAATAAACGCACTATCGGGTCAACCGCTAGATACGATACAATATTTTTTCTGAATGGATTTATACTATTGTAGAGAACGATTTGACAAACTGCGTTCTTGTTTTATAACTAGTTCTGACGTTATTGAATTCTTTGTAAACAGGCAGTTTAAAGGCTATAATTGCTGCAGTTGTCATTTATAACATTTTTTTTTGAGTTTTTTTTGTATTGACATGTGTTTGGTTTTAAAACTCTATAATGTTTGTCGGAATGAAAGCGGCCGCACGTTGCTAGAAATAACTGATAACAATCACCTGGTGCACGAAAACATCTTGTCCGCCATCGTCAGGGGTAATGAACCCCCAGCCCTTGGCGACGTTGAACCACTTGCACCGTCCGCGGCGAGTCACCCCTACGACGCCGCTGCCGCTCGCGCCCGCCGCACCTGCAAATAATAAATGTTCACTTTGTTAATATGGCAGCCAGCCCACCGACGCGCCAACAGCCCGCCTGCTGCGTATGCGCATTGCACAAAGCTCCAATTCTCGAGCAATAGAGAATTTTCTGTCCATGTGAGGACCACTTTCAAAGATTACTCCCTTATAACTCTCAGTATAAGTTTAAATGTATGTATTAGGTAACTATTTAGTGATTGATTTTAATTATCCACAACGGTAGAAATACCCGGTACATAAGTTTTATGAATGCTTTACCAATTGACTTTAAGATGCAACATGTTACAATAATATAAGGTTATCTTTAAGTTAGCTAAAATATCTACTATATATAATTGTTACCTAGTTAGTTACTACGATTTAAATAATTATCTGTTATTACTTTTTTTTTTTGACTCTCAAGAGAGTTACGTGCAAACGACATATCTCGAATGACACAATCGACATAATCGCTCTGGAACAAGAATTGCCCCCAGGGCTCATGCTTACCGTTAGCACCCATCCTGCACGAGACCCTTTTTACCTGTCACGGAACCAACCAACTTCGTCAGTAAGTTGTTATCAAATTTGACTATTTTATCCTTCAAACATTCCGCTCGTTTCCGGCCCAGTACTACGACCCATACATTTTATCAACCCCTTGCATGTTCTTAATTAACGACCATGTCACCTTAGATAAGTGAATACTTTAGTATTATTTATTACGACTCTATTTAATAGGGGTCACTATAAAATGAAATTACAATCCATTACATACTTCAAACTATTAGCTAAATAATTATATCAGTATATTCGCATCTCCCTATCCATTATAATTGTCTATAGGTTTGAATATTAGTATATTAAAATATTATTCAACTGTCAATATAAAAAAGATTTGCTAAATATATTGCTCAGTGCTGAACTCAAAAACGACTGGTCTGATTTAGAAGATTTCTTTTTTAACTATGCTTTTTTAGGATTTTTGAAAAGAAAATAATGCAATAATTGCACGGGTAAACAGGGAACAGCGCGGCTGGCTGAAAACGCGGGAAACAGTTAGTTGTAAATAACTCTTCATTAATACATTATACAGTAATTTACATCTATAGTGAAAGGATAACAACGGGTTTGCTATCGTTAAATGAAATTCTATATCGAAGCACTGTTCACCATTCCTATCATTCTCTATAACTTGAACTCACTAATACTTAAATTGCATTAAACAAGTCAAAGAAATGAAGGCCCTTGTTTCCAAATGTACATTTTAAAGTAGATAGTTTAACGTTCGGAAATCTATTAGCAATAAATAAGGGCCTACCATCGTACACTGGACTAAGAAAGGGTACTCTGTTCCCCTTATCGGGCACCAACACAAAAAACAACGTGGGAACCGAATCTAATAAAAGACACCTCCTTTTACACTACCTACTATACTATAGCTATTAATTGTACAACTATTTAGACATATTAAATTTCAAATACGTTAACACAAAATATTATTTTGAATAGAGCTTTAAGAATTCTTAGTAGATCAACTATCGGCAAATATCAATTGTAACGATGACTAATGTAACGGCGCTTCCTTGAAAAATATTGTGACTAACTTGTTTTAAGAAAAAGTCGGAATTGCTTAGGATGACAAACAGCAATTCTCGACACTCGTTTATCACCTACATCTTTTTCATTCTCCAAAAAGAATTAATCACCGTTAGTTATGTCTAAATAACAAATTTGTAGTTTAGTTGTAAAAACTTGATCTCACTTAACCACTTCATGTTACTGCGTAGTTTTTATTTTGATATGACTCATACATCATCGGTTTAAGTGGTTATTGGTAAACAGTCCTAAAAGAATCCCAGCCGTATATTATGCATGGAATCTAGACCATAAGATGCACAACAACATTAAAGACAACATTTAAATAAAACAAGCTGCGAGTTCTCACGACGACCGCTCTCTCATCAATCGGGCCTTAGTATCTCGGAGGCTTACTCAAATGTTAGTTATATGAGAATTTATTGGTGGTTTGCTAATTCGATATACATTTCCATGTGTTGGTATGTAAGCTAAGCATATTATTTCGGGCAGCGGCAGCGGTAAAAGCGTGCTGGCAAGCACACGTGGCGACGGCGGGGACTGGAAGAATGTTCGGTATTTAGGTTGAGTTTCTGGTACCTTTTTCATTCATTGCCGTAACACTGCACCTAGCCGAAGCCACCTCGCTTCGCCACCGAAACCTCACCGTACTCAATATTTATTATTCCCTATTTCAAATTAATGAGAAAGCTTTGGGAACTGTTTCTAAATTACGACAATTCAGATTTTAACTTGTATTGGAAACTTATTAAGTAACTTGTATCTTAAAGCTTAACTATTTATACCTTAGACAAAAAAAATACATTCTTTCAAAACTTGTTTTCTCCCTAATTGCGTATAAATATTTTTAATGGTGAGTATTTACGTACAAAATGAAAGCTTCAAGCTAGGTAATGAGTAGTTCATTCAAGAATTGACGTTTTTCATTAATAAGTGGCTCGTTATCAAAAAACTCACTCTGAATGAAAGCACATTGGAACATTAGTCCCAATGCGGTTGACCCATTGGTCGGCTTCTTGTATTTTGTACACTATTTAATTTTATCCATAGGTTTTTGGACGGGTTTAAGACTTATAAAAGATAAGTTTATGTTTAAAGTTCTACTGTAAAATAAACTCGTTAAATTACAATAAATATTTTTCTTAGATATTATTATGATATAAAATTTCACGAAAATCTACTCACTGTTTTAAGTTTTTGAAAATTAAATTACACTTATCGGCAAAGAACATTAAGCCATCGCATCGTATTGATTGATCTGTGAAAATAATATTTCATTTTGTTAGTTTTCAAACTGCATGTCAATCTCTCTAGGATGACTACTAATCTACTACAAAAGAAACGGAAATACTATTCTCGTGAGATTTCCAAACTATAGTTCTCACGCCGAATGATGATCCCTATGACGTTTCAATTGACAGTTGTACTAGTTATGCGAAACAATTTCGATAAAATACTGTTTTTTAGGCAAATGTCATTCAGCCAGATCATTCAACATAATAAGCAATATTTAGTTATTTTGAAAAAAAGATTACGCGCATTGATGGACATAAAACACTAGATAAAAAAGTAACAGCCTTATTATATTTTATTGTACTATACTTTAATTTTGACAGCTGACGATTGGCGAAAAGTGGTCGAAAGAACAAAGAAAATTTGTGTACAAGACTGGGATCGAGATGTAGAATACGACAATATCATTGACCAACCGTTAATAATAAACGTCACGGATAGCTGCAGTTCAGACTCAGATTTTGAAGATCCGCTTGACCCTGTATCAGATTCAGCTTGATATAAATAAAATACAAACTCAAAGCATTTGTTTAATTTTTCCAACAAATTATCGATATTTGGTTTATCGATGTGTCCCTTCTCAGTCGATAACAGCTAGACGACGTAACTTTTGCAGCACGTACCATGTACATTTGCATTGAGTTTTTCTCCATTATTTCTGAACATTACGTAATAATTTCTTAATATTCATTTTTATAATTTACAAATGTACACAATTATGATTTTTTCGACTTTTTAATGGACCTCTAAAGGATTTGATGTGACAGGACGTCGGTACAATGTTAAGCGCTAACGAACTGTCATAGGGATCATCATTCGGCGTGCGACGTATAATTACGGGTAAAAGGAGTTTCCACTTTGGAGACCACACAACTGGAAGATGAGATACGAGACCTAAAAATCAACATACATCACATTTGCTGCCAGTATAAGATTTTATGATAAACCAACACTGTCATACTCAAGCTATAACCTCTTTGGGAAATGACGTCAAAAGATTTTTAGCAAATATTGTCTCAAAATACCTGTGCATAAGGGTAAATCTGCAAAGCAGGAATGTGCAGTCGAGTGCAAGCATGCGGTAGGAACTGTAGGAAGGAACTAGGAACGTTATTTATATACGCGGGTGTATGTACAGTGCGGCGCAGCACTTACGGCGCATCCGACTCGTGTACTATGTGCCTGTTTTGTAGTTTTGTTTACTCAGCATGGTGCGCGCGAGCGTACACCCCCCACCTTGCTTCCCCCCTTCTATCTTCCCCCTTCATCCCGCTAACCCCACCGCAACTACGCACATTCCACTACACGTCAACATACGCTGGAATTTCTATGCAACAGATGTATTACATGGTATTCGTTTAATGCAACACTCATTCCTCTCTACAAATATTTAACCTTACTTTAACTAAAGTGTTATGGTGGTAAGACTTTTGTGAAGTAAACATTGCTTTGTACTCCACTGTCTTATAGCACTGTTTTCAATGTGATTTGATGTTTCAGTGATATAAGTCAGTTGAATTCGTAGTTGTTATTTTAACATATCTGCATTTGTGGATACATAAACAAAAGTTGCAAGTAATTATCTAAAGCTAGAAACTATTGCTTCAATATTAATGAAAGCACATATCAAATTACTACCAAATATATTGTGCAACCTGCAGATAACGTTCGAGTTCGTACTAAAATAGCCAAAAATGTTAACTTGTAGAGATTCACAACAAAGCTAGGGGCAACGGTGACGTTTCTGGTTTATTGTCAGTTCCTGAAGCGATTAGGTGCACTATTTTTAACTGGAATTTAAATTTAAGCTCGTGGTATTTTAAAAGCAGGAAGGGGACATTCTACGCATATTTTAAGTCCGACATTAACGGTGGCGGTATCCCTAAGCCTTATTGCTTACTATACATATTATTATAATTAACATAGCCAATGTGCCGTGCTTATAACTGTGCGCTTGCCCCTTGCTTTCTTTGTTATTATCAGATTTTACCAGTATTTTAAATTAAAATATTTTGAATAGAATCGAAAAAAAAACAATCTTTTTTTAGAATTGTGTTTTTATAAATTGACGATTACAATTAGAAAGGCACCAAAATAACTAAAGGCTTTGTTTGCATTTATTTAAATCTTATAAAATATCGTATTAGAATATTACCGATTTGGCTGTTTACAAGATATGTTTTGTTTCAAAGAGTAATTTATTTATACAGATTTATCTTTATTTCGTGTCTGTTTAACTATTGAAACAACAATCAAATACTTATAGCAATAGTGTTGGGTGCTAAAACCTCTTACAAAATTTTAGAAATACGAAAAAGTTTCCTGAAATATTTTATTCAAAATTGCAAATGACAATTCTCAAAAATAATTAGCGGCTCACGGCCTTGGTGAACCACGAATAGCAATTCAATATGGCAATAACCTCTTCATTCATTATCTCCGAGCCAAAGGATATCGCGTATGAATGAATATGAAGTTTCTGAATAACCAAACACGTGTTGACCCACGCATCTGTCGTTCGAAGCCGTATGTGTGACATATATTTTTAGAGCCTATATTGTAATTAGGTTCTATTTAATCACCACCTATTGTTAATCAATAGTAAACAAATCTTTCTTGTGCATTTTTGAGGTAGTTCAACATCTTGGTTCACTTGGCAAGCGTTAACCCGTTAGCTACTTTTTTAAACCCCACGTGGTCAGGACAGGACGACCGCATGCGTGTTAATGATAAGGATGTTATGGATTATGTAACTTTGCATCCGACACTGAATCGGATATCCGAAATGTTATACGTTACTATCGACAATTTGAAATAATTTAATAAATATATTCGCCATCTCAATTTGGTCTTTGAAATTATAATTATGATTATGTTAAATTTAGATCTGAATTATTGCATCATAACTCATAATACAACCCATAAATATAGAACTATACATTACAGCGCAATATTTTTATCTACTAGGTGTACTTTATAAAAATTGATCTTATACTATAAAAAAATAATTATAAGATGAATCTTTATAAAAAGACTGAATTGGAATTCGATATGACTATGATATTTAATTGAGGAATGTCCCTAATACACTTCAACATCTAATTCACCCTATTTGGTAGTGGTATTTTGAAAAATCTTTTTATAGTTTATTTATATCCCGTAAGGAACCTATGTGCAGAATTACATATAATTTCTGGCTAAATTGACGAACAGCCAATATAAACTTACCCCTTCAAATAAACTATTTTTGGAGTAAAATATATAGATGAACCATATACCAGTTTTAAAGTTAGAACACTGGCTAGAAAACAGTAAAAATAGCATAACATTTTATGCAGTAGTTTTTCCTTGATGCGTGTACGAACATAACAAACAGACATACAGACAAAACATTTCTAAAAAAATGTTTGTGCTTTTACTGCTGCTATAAAGTGCCCTCGTATTAACTTTTCTTAAATATCTTCTATATAGTTAAATTTCAATAGTAGTATTTATATATTCCAATTTATTATTTTATTAAAGCCAATAAAAACATTTATAGGTTTCTTTAGTACACACAAGGAACCCTTATAGTTCCACCATCTCCGTCTGTCTGTACATCTATCTGAGGCCTAACGTTGAGACTGTAGAATGCTAAAATAAGGCACGGATATGTTTGATAACCATAACGGGTACCTTCCTACTTTGTAAAGTAAGAAGATTTTTTTTGGGTGAACGTTAAATTTTATGGGACTTATAAAAACATTGAGATGTTACAAAGACATGTTTCGTTTAGAGATCTGTTTGAGAGAAATTATTTTCGAGTCGTCTTGCTCCTCTAAAAGCTAAACCACCAGCTATGTATGTATTCTAATAATAACAATATGTAAAAGCTTTTAAGGAAACCTATGATAACTACGGTTAGTAGTAGGGGCAAATTAAAAATGCAGTTACTTGGAGTATGTCGTACATATTACAAAAATAATAAAGAAAAGATATGAATTCGAATTTATATGACATCAGGAACTGACACGGATAGTCGATATCTAAAGCAACCCTATTGATTCTTGTTTTTTTTTTTTTTGTAGTCAATATTTCCTTACAGTGGGTAAACCTGGCTGAATGTGATGTGCCCTCAGCCCTGATACATACGGGTCGATGACACATACTCACTCATATCAAACGACAAACGACTTTCAAAGGATGGCAAACTGACTCGTCAAGTGCGTGGTGGCAGACCGCTGATTGCTGATGGGCGCCAGCGTGGGTGTCACAACCATTATTCATTTATTATGGCTTAATTCAAATAAATTGTATTTTACCTAAACAATACCACGTATCGCCAAAATAATATTTAAATCCAAAAAACAATATAAACAAGCAAATATTTGTTTAGTTGGACGCAAAATGCTATGCGTGCTAATAAGGTATTTATTTTTATACCAGAAGCATATCTTGGTTAATTTAAACACATCTTGACTAAATGTGAAATGCACTAAAGTGATGAGCGATGAAACCGTGTACGCTATTGAGTAATTGTGCCATCATATTAGAATTAATAACAAATATTTATATAAGTTCTGAAAGTCATTCATGTTTGTAGCAGTAGGTACGTGTCGCACATTACAATAGTAAACAAACGCATATAGATTGCGGCGCACATGTCCAGCAAGCAAATAAAATTACCTTAAACATTGTGCCATTCACCACTTTTTTGCTGTTATCTATCGTAAGGTATGGAATTTGAACGTGAATCATCGTCAAGTGGCGCTTGTGCTTTAGAATCTTGAACTAGGAGGGAAAGAGACGGACGAATGTACCACCATTCGGATTTAATTGACTGGTTACGAACTCGGACCCTACCGTAGGGACGTCACGTCACTTTACATCGACTTTCTAAAAATTCCGGATAGTTCTTCAATAACTCTCTATGATAATTCCTCTTTGGAACACCGCTCACACGGTGTTTGTGTTTATGATATACATGTGTATAAATTAACTATTCAGACCGGCCATTTGTGACATACATACAAACACCGTAGATAGTTATATTTCCATATTAAAAACGATGTTATTTTATACTACTACGGTACTAAAAGTAAACATGCATAGAACTCGTAAAGTTATGCATCAGTTCTAGAAATAGTTGCGTAAAAAAGAATGTAAACAAAATTGTAATCAGCTAAAGTATCGATAGTGTGTTCGTCACTAGAGCTCTGGTATGTCGACGACAAAAACACGTAGTGCAGGAGGAGTGGGGAGAGAGATTAAGGTCCTTCTAAAATGCAGTCGGCTTACATAAACACATTCAAGCTTTTATCACTCACACATAAATATAAATGGAAAGTATTTTTGTAGTATAAAACTTAAAATAGTGGTGTTAGGGTCGAGAATAGTGCATCCATGGCGCCATAGCAGCACGCCTGCGGGCCACGAGCTGCCAGCTACTAAAACGGTATCGTAGGAATAGTAAACAATTAACTGCTCGATGCGTAGACCTTGTTTGATAAAATGTTCACGTCACATGTTTCTAATTCAATATTTGATACTCTTGTTGTACAAGGACTGCTGGTACTTCCATTCATGAATATTTTGTACGTACGATTACGGTTTACTACGCGCTACACATAATTACTACATTTTATTACACCGTACGCCGAAAAATACACATACAATAACAAAAATAATATGAAATATTGCGTATATAACATGACGTCATTTTATACAAGACATTCTCTAATTAGGAAGTACGAATTTATAATTAGTATAATATCTTGTTGTGAATCAACGTTATACCCAGTAAACATGGCACACATATGTGTGACATCGAGACTCTATTAACCTCAATTTGAATAATTTCAATGATGGACTGTTTGTGATTGCCTCCCTGCCCCCTGGGCACTGGGCACTGCGTACAAGACATCCGTTCGATAAGGGCCGTGGTAAGTTCCAACACATGAAACAGCTTTTAACGTCATTACGTTACGTTTTCCACACCGTTTCACGCACTTAGTATTTATACCAAAAGCTAAAAAAATAACAACATGAACACACTCTAATACTAAGAGAAAAATAATCTTGAGAAGCTACTTACTCGAAGAGGGAACTGCATTTCCGCCTTCCCTCCCGCTCATGGTAACTAAATTATAAACTGGCACCACAAATATCACCTCTCCGTAACATACATCCTCTACTTGAAAAAGGCACGTTTTTTACGATATGTTCATTTACCTTTGCGCGTTTAAAAACTTATTAACTATTAAAATGTGTTAAGTGCATGGGAGCGAACGCGCGTGCGCGCGAAGCGACCAACGACGCGTACGCTGGTCGACTGCATCGAAAATGAGTGACAGTGGTGCGGAGCCGACGCCGCGGTGATGCGGTCGGTCCCTTCCCGGATATCGTCAAGCAAGTAGTTTTTAAAATAGAGAATCTAACGAAACGTGTACACCGCCCGAAAGCGCCGGCCGCTTTACCCCAACCCAAAATGTGTCACTTGTTGGCGCGCAGCGGCAGCGTGGAGCACGCTCGGTGCCTCGGTCCCTGCTACGGAACGCCGCAGGGTGAACGGCACCAACTACCTACCACACATTGCTTACAAACACCCATCAACATCTTGGAACTTGACAAAAAATCTCAATAGAAGCCGCGTGCAGCGCACTGCGACTCGATCTATTGGGGACGTCCAACTTTCAAACTGCTTTGTTTTTTGTATTCTGCATCCTGAGTGGTTTTTGAAAAAGGAGATATGCAGAATTAACGTTTATAAACATAATAGTCGAAGTTGAGAAATTAAGCAAGCCTTAGATTTGACTAAATAGTCCTAAATACCAATAATGACCATAAAATCCATAAAACAAATATGAGAACCACAGGTATTTTTTGGCTTAAAACTTGACTATATTAACAAGTGCCACTGTAAGTTACTGATACAGTACCCGTAGATAAAAAGTTACGTTTTCTCTATTTATATCTTGTTATCATAGGAGTAGAACTGCTTATACATAGTTTTATCGTGTTTATATATTAAAACCTATGACTGGAGTATTTCAAACATTATCTGAGCATATTAAAAAAGACTGGTGGGAAAAAATCACCCACTATAGGGTAAAAGTCATAACAAATAAAAAAATACTATGTCTGGTAATCTGCTTTTATGTATACTTAATCAAATGTAATTAATTCTTAGCTTAAGTTAGACTACTGGTCGTCCAAATGTATGCGATTGTCCATGAGTCACAGAGAGCATGTTCCATTCATAAATAAGAACGCTAAACTAATACTAATGACTCTAGAAAGGAAACTATAAAACTATTCTTGAATAAAGTATAAGTTTTGTATTAAAATATGGTTAACTGCTTATTCAAGTCCGTAAATAACGACTAAGCTATAAAGTTTAACTAGATTTTTCATCTTTCAGTACTCTTACTTGAAAATACAATTCTTAGACCATGAAGATCTGTGCTAAAACGATTAAATAACACTTACCATAAAGTTTTCTATTGAGGACAAAAACAATGAGTAAAATGTTAAACTCGAAGCCAAACGTGTATATTGGAAGATACAGAACTACTTGAACGGAATGCAAAGTTTATGGCATGTATTAAATGAAGATAGTCAATCCTGCCAGAACCGAAGCAAAACAGAATTAGTTTTATGAAATGAGCTTCAAACTGTGTCAAATATCAAAGTTAATATTCCATGTTAAACTGGAATGAATAAAGAATGCGCACAAACAACCAGGAGAGAAACTTCGAACATTTAATTGCGTAACAGTTGCCGCATGCACGTGTTGAGTACGTAAAACTAATATCAAAACAAAATATCTATTGAAGAAATCATTCTGGGACTACCAGAAAGAACATCAAATACATAAATAAGCTGTTATGATTGAATTAGGTGAAACAACAAATAAATTAGAAATCTGTACAGGTCTTAGAGCAAATGAAAAGGTAGTGTAAGGTGAATCTTGGTTTATATATGCAAGCTAAGTAAAATGTTGACAGGCGTTTTACGTTAACAATTAATTGATCAATGTTTAATTAAGTCATGTTAGGCATCCAAAGCGTCAAGAATATAAAGAACTAAAGACACTTATAACTAGTACCCTTAAGGGTAGACTCTGCACACATATAAAGGTATTGCTGTCTCTATCGGTCTTATATATAAATGTGTGAGTGAAAATACATGTTGATGTTCAGTTGTTACTCAACGGTTCAATACCTAGGATTTGTTGTTTGATAAGTCTGTCGATTTTCAACAAAATTTTGTTGCTATGGTAACAATAGCGAGATTTGTATGTGGAACAGGGATGTTTATTGTTCCACAGTCAGTTGCATTATGCACTAGTCGGCCAACTAGTCGACTAAAAATCTACTAAATATAGATATTCTATACCTTTAGGCATAATTCAGACTAAGAACTTACGACGCTGTTTTAACAGGCGGGCAGGCAACTAAAAGAGATAAAAGATTTCACGTCGCGTTTTACGCCATCGGTTTTTTTTACATAATAATATTTATATTTATACATAATATATCTTCATTATGTGGGCCTGCTGGAAATATATTAAAGATTAGCCTAGCAATTTAAAAAAATCATGATGTAATGAACTTAAAAAGCTGATCTGTTTATGTTGTTGCTTTTCAGGTTCATTTGCATTTATCCATACAATTTGTCTACATCTATCTTGGGCTAAATAGGCCATATAAACTGGACGCAACACGACGACGCAGTGCTTCTGTGTCTACGTCACAGATTACAGATAAATATGAAGCTAGCTAGTCGATGTGAGTTGAGCCTAAGGATATAGCGCGTCCTTATTCTGTAACATGATTTAATTTTGGCGTCCGTTTTCAGTTTGATTTTGATGATGATGTACAGTCGAGTTCAAAATTGCCATGAGGTTTACAGCAAGGGTAATTTATTGTCGCTTTCGCAATACGTCCAATTTGAGTTCGCGTCAAGGCGTCAAGGCGTCAAGCCTTGCCCGACGCCCACGCATGAAAATAGAGGCTATAGACACAAATTTGATATCAATAAAACTTTGCGTGTTTAGATTTTTTTTTTTTTTTTTTGAAAACCTTACTAGCAATTTGCAAATACAAATTACTCGTATTCTTGTTAACCCCACCAGCTAAGCTTAATTCGCTTGTGATAAGAGGACGTTTTACGTCCGTGGTGTAATGGCCAGGATTCGAACCCACGACCTCTCGATCGTAAGACCGATGCCTTATCCATTGCGCCACGGCCGCTTAATTAAGCGGGCTTTGTCAACAAAAAAAACATTAACACTCATTAAGATCGATTAAACGATTTTATTTTGCAGGAACAACAGACCGACAGACGTTCAAAGTTACTTTGGGATTTATAATATCACTAGTTTCTTCTGCGACTGCACCCACGTAGTATGTCGATAGTGACGTAGTATGTATGTAATTGCATCAAAACATTAGTACTATAATATAATAGTACCGTTTAACTCTTGATTCTGAGTGTTTTCTTTATTTAAATAATAAAACAAAGTTTAGAAATGATACTGTATTATTTAGGGTATATAATAATAATACTTAATAATATTGCTCTAATATTTAGCACATTGCGTTTTTCTTGAGACAGTGATAAAAGAATTGCATTATTCTGCAACATGGCATTCGTTATTTATCTAATAATTATTACTTTCTTCAGCTCTATTTTACGTTTAATCTTATTCATTTTTCGCTCTCGTGAAGTATAAGCTGACAAATAGGCTCAGTCTCTTCTTTTCATTCTGCGGTTCACTAAAAATACAGAAATGTAAATAATTTACCTCAGCACAAACTCAAATGACAAAAATCTTTATTACTATGCGGTTTATATGCTGTAAATATATTTATCTTATTTTTGTTCCAATTTGCTGAAACGGTTATGTATTTGATTGTACATATGAAAGAACAAAAATGACATGCACGATATAATGATATTACAATTTAAGTATTCGTAGATATAATGATATAATTACTATGTAAATAATTAACAATACACAATGTAAAGATTGTTTACCCATATTTAAGTCCAGAGAAACTATTTAAATATTATAATCAACATTATAAAATACAAGTGTGACATATGATATGACACAAGCGAATTGCAATGAATGACACTGTAATTAGGCCAAGAGCTATGCATTTTAAATGAATATTGTATCTGCATAGTTATTATTATGCATGTAGAAGGTTTTAGGTTCGAAAGCATTTAACGATTATTATTATTACTCCAACTCAATGATAAATTAACAAGACAATTAAACGTTGCCTATTCAAAGATAATGTGACATGTTTCTATAGATACTAATACTCTCGGCATATATAGCTGACTATTAATTTATAACAGCCCTTGAAAGTATGGGGTGATTAAGGACGTGATAAAAATAAAAAAAACAGATTATGATCAGCCTCATCATTTACACATTTTAACAGTCAATCGTTTTAACATTTACACTTTGTCACAATAGTACAATTGTATACAGTTGTCTTTTGAAATAATATATAAATAACTATTAATAAGTTATTAATGCAAAAAACAATCATTGTTTTCAACTAACTGTTTTTATTTCTGTTATTCGTTTAGACTTTGGTACTTTTAACCCATATGCCATGTATACAGCTCAGTCCCTAAATGATTATTTACATAAAAATATAATTCAATTATGTTTATAAAGAACGAAAAGATTCTGCAGCTAGATCTCGGACTATAACTTATTGCAGTCGTGAATGTCAAAAAAGGTTCAATGCAGTTCATTGCATACTCTCTGGTCGGTAGACTATGGTATGTCATATCTCGGCTTGGTTCGGTATCTCACTGGCACCCCTCCTTCACTTCCGAGTAGCTAACGAATGGCTGCCTCACCCCCCTTCAATGAGTTGAGATAGATATTGTAATTTTCTTTAATTTGTAATATGGTATTTGATGAATGAAAATGAGGTACTTTGATGATAATTATTGATAAAATAGAAAGTACAGTATATTTACGAGGGTCCTTGGTTTCTAAAACTTGTAATAATCTGTTGTATAATACTAAAAAAGTCGCATTTGTCAGGCCGTTCAAAACTACGGATGTTTGGATGCCTATAATTTTTAAAATAGACAGACTAAAGATAATTTGAAATCGAAGGAACATAGATAATCATGTTTTAAATTGACTGAGCAAAAATTATAACATTGTGATGAAAAATGTAAAAGATACAACCAGACTCATTTTGTATGAGAATTCCATATCGGGAGTTCCCTCTTAAGAATTATAGAAGAAAAATCTCCCAGCCATAGAGTAATCGGTTTATGCCAATAGATCAACAAAAACATTTATTCATTTCCTAATTAAACTCTCCCATGCCTTTGAATCCATATAATAAAATGTATTATCAAGTTACTCTTTCCTTTTAACCAGTGCGGCAGTTTTAAATTCTTGTTTTTTGTGTTTCGGACGTAGACAAAATTTTTCAAAATCCGAATCGTATCCTCCAACCGTTAGAGGGAGTCCCCTTCAGATACGTCATTTCTGACGACCTGGCCGACCGGACCCATTGTTACTGATCTAATCCACATATTATGATTATGCACCAAAAATATTTGACAATAGCCACCTCACAAGAAAACAAGTTTTAACAATAATATAACTCGACCAATTGTCATATTACTTTCTCTGATCGTTTCACCCTAACTTTAAGCTAGTTAAGATTTTTAATTTCTGTGTCACGATGTAAATTTTTATCTAGCTGATTAATTGATTGTTATTCTTCCCTTCTTAGAAATCTGAGTCATGTACGAAAATAGGTTAATAAACGTGATGAATAATAACATTACACATATAAGTACTCGTATTGAAGGGCTTGCTGTGGTTTATCAACCTTGAAATGATAAATAAGTACATATTTTATGATATTTGTGTAAAATGATAGTTACATGTACCAACTTCTGATCTTACTGCCTACGAATAAAGGTCAATCAAATACAGTGTATGTATAAACTTCGATAAAATATCAATAATTCAAATGTTCTCGCATGGTGCTGACAGCATCTTTTTTTTTCTATTCAATATCAAATGATAATAGCAATGGCTGTGATATAAATTTTGACGATTGAACATTATTTCATCTTCAACATTAATTTAAATATACAAAAATCAGTGATAGTAAATAAGTATTGACTTGCTTATTAATAAACCAACTTATTTGTTTCAATATTTAATCAAATATTTTAGAAAACAATCTCTAGAGTCCTCTAGCGATTATACACCGTACGCGTACGAACGTTGATGAACTGCCAAATATTGTAGTTCACTCTGTTTGTCGTAGATGGCAGTGGCATAGAGTTAAATCCACTGCCATCTATTTTTACTTGAGGGAACTTTAAACCCAAAATAAGGGCAAACAAACCCACTGTAGAATAGTGAGCTTGTTTGCTACCCCATTCCATGATGTGAAGTTTACAATAGAGGCGTGCCCTGCGAGGGGTGGTGCTTAAAATGACCCCAATACAACTGTAGATACATTTGGTTTGTTTCTTGTGAAATTTTGTATTTATACCTACAGCAGCAGGACTGTGTGTCAAGTGGGTATGTTAATAAAATAATAACTGATTTAACGTCAAGTTTTCTTGCATAAATCATGTCATAAATTAATGGTGAAATTGCACAATATTCCAATAAGACAATTTATTCAAATTCACTCTTACGATCGCACGAGAGATAATAACGATCCAAAAAGTAACAAAAAACCGCTTGTAGGATACAAAAATCAATGCTAAAAATGCTGACATAAAACCTTCTCTCTTACAAAAGCTTATTTTGTTTAATTCGAGGGGGTAAGAAAATAACAATACTTTGCAATATCATAAAATAGAAAGTACATGCTAGAAAGCTGATTTCATTTGAAAAAGACATCAACGACTTTATAAAAATGAGGTTGTTTTATACATCGTTAAGCAATAATGTCCATTGCATGATTAAAATATTGAAAATATATGTTGTTATTTTTGCTAATAGTATTTCTAGTGTGCCGTACCTCAAACAGAAAACTGAACCCTTGTTGGATATCTCGGCTGTCCGTCAGTCAAGACCCTTTTACTCGAAACGCGTCTACATCGTTGAAATTAATATCTAATGCTTCGTAAGTCTACGGTCAATTTAATATTCAAAGATAATTATTAAAATAAACTGTTATATTATTATATGTATAGAAAAGCATAAAAACCAAAACCTACTTTTTTTTTGGTAATGCTGATACTCTCAGCAAATTTTGCCAGTTGTAATGTCTAAAACCTACAATACACATATCATTGCCCACCATGGGCAAACACTTCACATGGTTTAACGCCAGCCAGATAACCTTAAAGTTTAAAAGACCTACCAAAGATACATACATAAACAAAGTACCAAAAAAGTACGCTCTATCCTACTTAGACATAACATTTTACACTTTTTTTTATCTCCCAAAGTCACTACGATTCAAATTCCATAATTTGATATAATCGTTTTTGCCTATGTTGGTGTAAAGTACAACTTTCAGCTTTTATAAGTTATAATTTTTCCAGGGTCGATTTTATTATGAAAAATTAAAAAAAAAACTGGTAAACTTTTATAAAACGGCTTTTTTAGAACGTCATTTAGCCTGTATATGAAGATTACAGTACTATATTTATTTGGACACGATGAAGATCTTCAGCAATTGATAATGAACCTATTCTATAAGAAACACCTCATAACCATGGACTGCTGTTAAACGTAATTTATTTTGCAAAAAATATAACTGTCGTATTTTAAAAATGAAGCGCCTGTAGGGAAAGTAACGAACAACTGACGTCAACGTATGTAAAATAGATGTAAGCTAGTAAGGAGTCTCTTTATATTGGTCTAACACTGTCACTCTTTTTAAGATTCTACCTTTAATTTTTTATTAACTTCCTCAATCTTTAAACGATTCGTATGTGCAGGTTAACAAAAGCAACAAAATAGTTAAAATTTACACAATTTCAACTATTTGTTGAAAATCCTCATGGATAAATTTTTAAATTGTTTTTACCTATTGTAAACCGAAGATCATTAGTTGATCAGTATAAAATTTCATTGATTATAGCGCACCTACCGGCAATTAAGAGGCACCCACCTTGTAAAGTCTACCAAAATTACGCATAAGATTACAATAATTTCTATAGTTTTACAGATTAAAATTGCAAAAATTGAAGCAATGTAGCGAAGTGTACATTTTTCTTAAAAATACATCTTACCATTTCCGTTGAACTGTGCAATTCCTTTAAGACAACCGTTTGTGATGCCATGGATGTGAGAAGCCTTGCTGACTTCAGCCGCATGGTTTGCCGCCCAAGACGCGGCTGCGGCTGCTGCTGCAGCGGCAGCGGCAGCAGCAGCTGCGCACACACTGCACTCTGTAAAAAAAACATGTATTTATGAATATCTTATGTTCTGTCATAATTATGCACATTAGACATAGTGTTTAACCACCTGCAGGGAAAATTCTCTAAATACTGCAGATAAGGTTTTAAAATAAACATTACTACAATATTCATAGCTTTTTGAAAATATGTTTGCTTATCGAATAAGTCATAATTCATAAATAGTACTGCTCTTTTGTAGCATAAACTGAAAGAGTCAATCATAATAAAGAAAAATCTTTGGTTAGTTAAATAAAAGAAAAAGACAACATTTAAAGAAAGATAAATTCTGAGTTAGATTTTATGTCTTAAAATTAAGACTTCAGGGGGCATCTAAATATTACATCAGCTGATATTATGAAAAGTATGCTGTATTTCTCTTCCACTTTGCATCACGAAAAGCTCGATTAATAACAAATAAAAATAATTGATGTCAAAAACTTAATTAATAAAATACGATTGAGCATAAAATTAATGGTAAATTCAGTAAAACTACTATTATACAGTGTAAGTTGTAAGTAGTATACAAGATTATTTTTACTTGACCAACACTCGGAATGTAGTTCGTTCAAAATCAATAACAGAATCCATTCCATTAGTTTTACGATTAAATGCGGACAAAAAAAAAACATTACAACTTAAATATTTCAAATAGTAAAAATTTGAAAAAGTTATGTATTTTATTAGTGAGGAACGCTTGATATTTCGTTTGAGGGTGGTTTTTATTTATCTCATGACTTTGCGAAGTAGTCTAGGTTTTGAATCATTAGCGTAGGGTATGATTCAACGGTAAACTACTGAGCAAAACAAGTGATTACAAACCGGAACAATTATGAAAATTCTCACAAGTTTTGCCATATATTATACTGGTTTTCACCTCCCCAGTAAGAAAATATTAAAATTATATTAGGAAACTCAAACACTACTCACGCTTTGTTTTCCTAGAGATATCTCGATCACTAAAATCACTAATTCATGTTTATTTGCTAAATACAATTGTAGTTAACAATATAATACCAAGCAAATAATCAAATTTATAGTTCCCCGCCATTTTTTTGTTTGTGGTAGGATTTATTTTTCTTTTTAAATTTCGTTTGGAATTCGTAGTTCTAATATTTTCGTATAATACAATTAATTTAATAATATTTAACAAGTTATACATTTATTTATTAATTTGAATATTGAATTATAAAAAAAATTAAAGAGTATGTTTTGATATAAAAATCAATATAATACTATTTTATACTAGTAGATTTGAAAAAAAGATGTTGAATAAAACCTCATTTGATAGAAATGATTTATGTCTACGTTTGTTTTAGAACTGAATGGTTGCTTCTTTACTTTTTTTCAGAACATTTGTTGTGTTTCGAAATTTGAATACTGCCTCACGAGTGAGTTGACTTTTACTCGTTTTACGAAAATGTGAAATCATGGTTTTCCATCGCATTTTTTTCTAAATACTAGTGGAATAGATTCGATTAATGATTCTGTACTGTGTTAATATTTTATTTTCACCACACCAGCACGAAAAAGATCGTTTGCTTGCCAGAATTCAGTGAGTAAAAACTGTTTTTACTCACTAGTGAGGCAAAGTGATTCAAATTTCGAAACACAAAATCCTTCGAATGAATAGGCGCAGAAAAAAAATAAGCAGCCACCATGTAGGTTAGTAATAAACATTGACATCTATTTTATTAAATAACAACATACGATACGTTTTAATTACCTATTTTAAATTATATAACTTCACGCTTATTTAGTATTTTAATGGTTTGGTGTGGTGTCAGTCATCGCGGGAAACTATAAATTCTTTTCAGTTTATGTTTAATTGTTAACTGGAACTTTTTAACAAAAATATAGTGAATCCAGTGATGAAGAACTTTGTGACACTCCAAAAGAGTTGCTACAACTTGCTTCTAACACAGAAGTTTGCTTTTTTACCACAAAAATCACGAGAAAAGTATTTGAAAGCGTACGACATATTTAATTAGTGGCGACTTACAAAAGGCCCTAAAACGCATTCTGAATTGGTATTACTGTCGTATTTCATGGAATTATTCCAGGTTAAGCAATCGAGTACGAGTTTATTTAAATCTTAATATTTTCTCACTGGAAGAGGTGAAAAGTTTTGTATGTAACGCGTGAGAAAAATTTAATTTCCAGTTCGTGACCTCTTAAAATCTTTCGCTTGCGAAGTAGTCTTTATTAGAATCACTCGCTATGCTCGTGATTCAATTTAAGACTACTTCGCAAGCTCAAGATTTAAAATTGGCACTCACAACAGAAATATAAACTTTTTCTCACTTGTACCATAAATAACTATTAAATTATATAAATACGCGCTTATTTAGTATTTCAATGGTTTTTTATCGTGATTGACCATTAAATTAATTAAAATCAGGTACTTAATATTAGACTCTTTAAATAAATGTTATGGAACGAATTGCCGAACGCACGATTTAAAAAAAAAGGTCTGTGTCTGTGTCAGTCATTGCGGGCAACTATAAATTCTTTTCAGTTTATGTTTAATTGTTTACTGGAATTTTTTGACAAAAAATAGTGAATCCAGTGATGAAGAACTTTGTGGAACTCCACAAGAGTTGCGACAACTTGCTTCTAACACAGAAGTTTGCTTTTTTACCAGAAAAATCACGTGAAAAGTATTTGAAAGCGTACGACATATTTAATTAGTGGCGACTATTACTGTCGTATTTCATGGAATTATTCAAGGTAAAGCAATCGAGTACGAGTTTATTTAAATCTTAATATTTTCTCACTGGAAGAGGTGAAAAGTTTTGTATGTGAGAAAAATTTAATTTCCAGTTCGTGACCTGTTAAAATCTTTCGCTTGCAAAGTAGTCTTTATTAGAATCCCTCGCTACGCTCGTGATTCAATTTAAGACTACTTCGCAGGCTCAAGATTTAAAATTGGCACTCACAACAGAAATATAAACTTTTTCTCACTTAACCATAACCATAAATTACTATTATTTTGCTGTTCCTTTGTACAAATATAATAATAATATGAGATCGCATTGCTTGATTTTATAGGAATCTGTTTTTTTATGAAAACTAATTTAAATGAATGATTAAAAGGCCTACAATGCATTGGTCCAAGGCTGCCCAAAATAAAATTACCGCTTTACTCCTGTTATCAAAAATCACTTACAGTTTATTTATTATACACAGGGTATCCCAGTTTAGGACGTCTCAGGCTAAAGTTTCAGTCAACAATTCAACATAAACTCAAAAGAATTTATAGTTTTTTAATTACGAATTCCGAACGAAACCCACAAAGAAATAAAAATCCTGCCATAAATAGAAAAAAATGATGGCGGGGAACTATTTATTTGATTATTTGTTTGTTATAATGATAACTACAATTTTATTTAGCAAATAAACATGTATTAGTGATCATAGTGATCAAGATATCTCTGGAACAACAGAAGCGTGAGTAGTGTTTCAGTTTCCTAATATAATTTTAATATTATCTTACTGGGAGAGGTGAAAACCAGTATATGGCAAAACTCCTGCGGATTTTATTTTATGTTATCCTTCGGGTTTGTAATAACTTGTTTCTCTCAGTAGTCTACCATTGAATCATTTCCTACGCTCATGATTCAAATCCTAGACTGCTTCACAAGCTCATAATATAAATAAAAACCATACTCAAACGAAATATCAAGCTTTTCTCACTAATACCATACATATCGTTCAGAATCAGTAACAAAATCCATTTCAAATAACCATTACAAATAAAATATTCCAAATAGTCAAAATTTTAAATACACTATGTATTTAAAATTGGTTATTTTTCTGTATTTTATCGTATAACTAGTGGAATGGATTCTGTTACTGATTCTGAACGAACTACATTCTCAGTATTAGTCAAGTAAAAATAGTCTTGTATACTATCACTTTATACTTACAACTAATTAATACTTACATTTACCGTCAAGTTTATGCTAAATCGTATTTTATTGCTTAAGTTTATGGACTTCAAATATTTTTATTTGTTATTAATCGGGCTTTCCGTGATTCAATGCGGAAGAGAAATCAGCATACTTTTTTACTTACACGATATCAGGGGGTCAATTTTAAGACGTAAAATCTAACTCAGAATCATATTTTTTTTATTTAAATATTGTCTTTTTCTTTTATTTAAACAACCATGTTTGATAAATATTATTCAAGGGAATTCTCTAGCCATCTCAAACTTTTTATCGCAACAAACAAAGCAAGCAATAGAACTGCCGCAATTTTATTGCTGGCTTTGAATTGCGGCAATTCTATGGTTATATTATATTCTCTTTCTAAGAGCTAAACAACTGGCTTCAAAAATATAAAAAATGTATTTTAAAGAAATATTATAGCGACTAAGTTAGTACTAGTTATAAGGACCCAAAATATAAAACTTGGAATATTTTGCATCAATCACAAAAACTCTTGAAAATAATCACTTGTATGATGTTTATTCAATACTGGAAGAAGCCCTTTTAACTCTTTTGCGCGTGGCCTGACATGCACTTGGCCGGTTTTCTATTTATTTACTTCTATTGATCTTATTTGAATTTACGATGGATATGGCTATTTTTTTACGTTCTATCTAATCCAATCTCAGCTTTTCTCAGCGCAGGGTTGCTTGCTTGAACTGTATTTTATGTATCGGTTGAGTATGCATATGAGCCCTTTTTGACATACTTAATCTATGTTTGTATTAAGATCAGAGATCGGAGTTGCGTAAGCAATTTCTGCATTCTGTCCGAGATTTCTGGATTCTTATTTTGACGGACTGGTATTGAATAAGAATCGGACGCATAGCCTGATTTTTAAGATGAAAATATTTTTGTAAACAAATGTGCGACCAATTAAAATACATAATTATTAATAAAATAGAAACTTATCCATTCTTCGTACGTCTTATTTAAGATAGTATTTTGAAAGGTCAATTTTAGCTAAACAATAATTCTACATGACGTTATTTATTACTTCACAGTACATAGTATACTTAATTTATATTTTACGGAACCTTCAACACTGTCACTGTTGAAAACGGAACTGAGTGCAGCACTGTTAAAAATAGTAAGAAGTCTTATCCAAGATTTCTAGATTCTTATTTTGACGGACTCGGATCGGATAAGAATCGGAAGAATTGAATAAACACGCTTAGTGTCTTTATCGACAAATTTATTGAAACGTCTAGTTAAATATCTGACTTCACTATTGTATTCGCTATTGGATGTTGGTTGTATTTGTAAAAACTATAGTACGGCTAGAAAGTAGACTTAAAGTAATGGACCGAAATAAACTAGTCATAGGCGTATCGGATCAGGCACATTTAGTATGTTGGTAACATGAAAAAAGCCTTAGTATCATATAAACTATTGCTAATATTTTTTTTGATCTTAACAACAACTCCACGCCATGTGTTTGCGTATGTACTGCACTTTAAAGAAATTATTTTTCAAGGCCCATAGCATTATACTACTTGCATCGGAGATCGGCGACTGTTTCTATCAAAAGAGTTGGCTGTTGCCATTGAATCAGTTGGATTGCGGCGTCGAAATCGCACGTTTTAGCGACTAAAAGTATCGTGATATGGCCCTTTAAGATAAAATTATAGATTTTTATAATAATTGCTGCATTACCTAATTACGCCGAAAGTTTCCTCAAAAAATTAACAAATGACGAAATGATAAATAGTTTGACAGTGTTTTTCTAATCTTGTTCTATAACAGTGTACGTTCTGCCATAGAACAAGATTTTATGGTTTTTAGCACACCTTATTATCGTGGCAAAAAATGTTGTAGTGTGCTACAAAATACAAAAACGGATACACAGTAAAAAATATTCAAATGGTCATAGATAATCTGAGTTTTTGAAAATCTTATAAGAGCAAGACAAGAAATTAGGATTTTCAGAAGTATTTATTTACTTATGTGCCTATAGTTTTCAGGTTATAAAGATTTAGCGAGCTTATCTTTCAGTGTACTGAATCACACAGCTATTATATATTAATGGTGGTTTGGTTATTTTTGAAGTCATTATAAGAATATATCAACAACATTTTGTTTGAGTACTATTTAAGGGTTACTAATAGAACAAAATAAATAAATTAAACCAGAAAACATTAAGGGCATGGCCAAATTGAGAAGCGAAATAGGTACGGGAGAGGCTTCTTTTCTTTCATTTGCAATCGATCAACTTGCTGACTTCAAACTTAATGTGTAGGTATATAAAAGTATCTCACCCTTCATGTGCGCCGCGAACCGCCCCTCTCGAGAAAAACCCCAACCGCGCGATCATATACGCACTGCTACTTAAAATTATTGATACATGAGCTTTTTATGGTGACGAACATAGTCAATAAAAAACACAATAATAGCGCACTTGTTACTCGGTGAGGTGAACTGCGAAAATCGCAAAAAAATTTAAAGAAATCGCCTGGTTTCTTTTTTTTAGATGGTATTTATTGATTGTAAGGAATATTTATGTTTTTTATAGTATCGTATCGGTGTATAGCTCGTGGTATACATGCTCGATGCGGCACGCGTGGCGATTAGCGAAAGACTGCGTGGTGAGTTTGATTTGGGGTGACGCGCAGGGCTGGGGGATGCTGGCTACATTGACTACTAGTAAATACAATAGTACACTTTGTTTATGTGCAACTTTAAAATAATCATGGTCAAGTTTTATTAAACTATAGTTCCAAAATGAAAAAAACACGTTAAGAGTAAAAAACCCTTCTACTTTAGCGTGATACTTTCGGATTGCCTAATAGGAGATAGTCTATTAAAAAATATTTGCTTATGTTGTGTTTAGTATGAAATAAACTTATATCTCAAACGGTATTCTAGATTATATTTAGAATGTGCGTTGATAGATTAATAATTATAAACAAACTAAACTGTAACGTTTCAGTTTTCGGTGAATCTCTAAAATCAGAAACATCTAACTGTAATTTATAAATTACTTAACTTCTTAGACCAATTAATCTTTAATAGTATAAGAGTAAACAAATAAAAGGAACCATTTTATTGTTGTGATGTATGAAAGCTTTGTAGCTACTAATATTCATAGCATTGACATGAATGAACTCAAAAGTGGCATGAATTAAAATGTCTGTTTGCAGACCTTCACACACAAATATAAGAAAAAACGATAAAAACAAAAATATTGTAGGTAAGGCCTGTTACATGTTTTTATTTTGTCTTCGTATCTGTTTTTGTATCTAATATTAAAATCATTTTTAAACGCGACGTATAAACCATGCGTAGTTTTACTTAAAATTTAGAGCTTCAAACAACAAAATATTGTTATGCAACAAATAAAATGTGTTCATTAACGTATTTGGATTGCTGACGTATAAAACTCACGCAAGAAGTAGTCAGGTATAGGTTTTTACCAAAATAATGGTGTTTAATCTCAATAAATATGGTGGGTTCATTTATTACTACTTAATTTTCTTTGCATGTTGCGACAGAAATAAGAATATAAACTAACGTATTGTTATGTTAATTCGTATTCCTAAATACTTACCATAATCAAAGTACTTACCATTCATGGTAACAAAATGTTTATTAAGACAATACCTATACGTAAAATAAAAAACACTCGGTAATATGCTATTCAAACAAAAGCTTATGAGTAACTTCTGTGCTTAACTTTGTCGCTTTAATTAATTATTAATATCGTTTCATTTATTGAATTCAAGACTCGAGTTTCATTGTTTCATTATTGAAATGATGTATTATGTGCTCTTACTACTTTATTACATAGAGTTTTTACTAACATTTATGTTATGATATTAGCAGTTACCCTTCTATATGTCTAATTAAAATACAGATTTCCAACAAAATTAAAATGATATGTTTGTAAATGCGACATGGTCGGCGGCCATATTTGCGAGATTTCAGCTTGGGCACGCATGCGCACTGCGACTGAGTCAAACAGCCGGCCGCACATCTGCTGGTCAGCTCGTGGACACAATGCGCACTATTGTCACCAGCTTTTTGTACAAAATGTGGGATAAAATCAGGATAACGACTACTACTACACGATTCACTTTTAAGACAAAAGTTTGTGAGCTCTTGTTGAGCAAATTGGCAGCATGTATTCAGCATTGCTTTGCATGCACTCATGCTTGGTACAAAATGTGGTTATCTATTGTTTCGCATAATTTTATTTAGCATATTATTATTTTAACTTCGCATAAGGGATGACATGATAATTTCTGATCAAACCACTTTAATAAAAAGATAAAAAAAAAACTTCGCATACCTTCATTTGGCATAATGATAGTTACGCATAATATTAATTTCGCACATTTTTTTAGCATTAAAATTTTACGCATAATCATTGATAGGCGTAATGTTTTTTTGACGTAATAGTTATTTGGAATAATTATCTTTTGGCTTACTATTGTAATGATATCTTAATTCAAACAAAATTGTATGTATGTATTGTATGTAAAAAAATCAAGTTGTGCCATACGGGTGGCTCAAGGGCCATCCCCGCCGCACCCTAACCTATTTTTACACTATGATACCCATTTCAAATTTGATTTGATTTTATTGGATGAATAAAAGACGAAATCCTTTCTGCCATATGCTATGCTAACCACCCATTACAATGTATTTTTTTTTTCAGCGTACTCATGTTGTTGTCAACCTATTTATAAGTGAGTACGAACAAAAGATTGAAAACGTCGCTACATTGAAAGAGTCAGAGCCTAGTCTCACCACCAAATCTTTGGCCAATTTGGCGACAGGTACATTTTAAAATTTTTGATAATGCACTTTTAAATTTCATATAGTAAGTTAATCATTTACAGCTGTGATGAATCATAAAATAAAATATCCGATAAATACAAAGTAAAACATGGTCACACTGGCATTACCTGACCCACCCCATGCAGCTCGCTTGGCTCGCGTACGTCTATGCTCCAGTTTTTTTACCAACAGTTTGCCAAAATCTAATGTAACGCTTTTGATATGCACATTTTCGATAATTTGCACATTTCAAAATTAACTTTCACTAATGATATGTTAGATAACAATGATTTTCTTTGCTCTTAATATTGCATTCGTATTATTGAATACTAAGTTGGTTTCGGCATTTTACTTGCTTAGTGATACTGTATAAAATTTTAGTCTCAAAATTAATCAAAAAATGTATTAACAAAAACTGATACAGGAGATAAAACTAAAACTGCCAATCGCGGCGGCAATATGTTTTTAAATTTCACATGTAATTTTATGTGTATTGTGAATGTATTCTGTCTTTACTATACTTTTTTAGTAATTCTTTCTTTTCTTTTAATCTGTTTAGCACATTATATAATAGTTGTAATTGCTTTAAAAATACCACACAGATAAAAGATCAAACTACGTTTTGCCATAAAAATTCATCCCGCTAATATTTCATGAAATATTTATATTTAATAAGCGTCCGGATTAAAGGTCCCTGTTATTTGTAAATAGGGGAGTTTTTTATCCATTAATGCAAAAATATTAGCTGTAAAAAAATATGTGGACAAAAAACAGATCAGTCGCGTGCCGTAGGCCTGACAAACGACAATGGGCGATCCGAGACCGATAATAAGACCTGCGACAAACAAAATAAAAAAAATCTTTAGTTATAATATATTTACTACAACAATGTGAATATTTAAGTTCATTTATTAATTTTTTATAGAAAATCTTCACACAATTCAAAATGCGTAACTTTATTCTATTTGCTAAGTCAACGTTTATTATAAATCCAAAAACACTTCACATAAGGCAGAACATACAGACCACAAGGTAGATTTCAATTACTGAATGATGATAGTACGTGAACTAAAGGAACATAATTATCACAATCGAAAATCTATTCTTCTGAAACGTCAGAGGGTGATTTATTTTTATTATTTTGACACAAATGCAGATGGCAATTTGCGAATGACCGTTGCCTGTCAATCAATCTCAACGAGCCAGGGGCGAATCTAAAAAACTGACCCCTCGTTGACCATGCACAAAAAAACGACAAAAAATTCACAATAGTCCCAAAAACCCAATTTGAGGATTGCGAATAAACCCTCACATTAAAAGAAAACTATTCAGTGGGATTGAGTCGCGTGTCACCCTCAGATAGGCAATAAAAAGTGATATGTTTTATTTAAAACATTAATTAGTGGATTTGACTAGTGATTTATGTTTATCACGTTTTAAAATAAAAGTATTTATTTGAAAAATTGTCAGCTTATTATTATATTACCTCGCATTAATTTCACCCACAATTCACTATATCAATGGACCAATATCGTTATAGACCAGTATTGATGTTATGAAATTCAGTTTTACGTCTAAATATGTGTCTAAATTCTATTCTATAATAGGATCTTAGTTACCATTACGTTCTATAACCAATATATAATTTCAAGCGCCTGGTTTTCAAAGTTTTGCTAAGAAATGTAAACGTCCTGTAATATGTATGCATTCAAATTCAAATTCAAATCATTTATTTTCATAGGCCCCAGGAGGCGCTTGAACACGTCAAAATATTACAAACAAATGATATAAAAATAAATTATAAGTAAAACAAAATTGAGAATGAGTAATTAATCTTATATTAATACAGTGGTTCGGTTTATAAAAAACCGGCCAAGTGCGTTGGGCCACGCGCAGTAGGCTTCCGTAGCTAGTCGTAACAACATATTTCGACTTAAAAGGGATTTACTATCTGTATTAAACAAGTAACATCTTCATACAAGTCATTACTTTCAAAGGTTTTTGTAATTTGCACGAATTATTCTAAGTAACTGCATTTTACACTTTGGACCCCAATTACACTAGAACTAATTAAGTTAAAGTAACCAGATAAATAGCGTCCTTCAGATAGGAAATGTTTGTAGTACACGAAACCAGCTAGCACGTATGACGAGATGTATGAATGTTAAGGAAGCGAAAGAAGTATGTAAGGAGCGAAGCACATGGCGTTCCATCGTCTCTGCCTACCCCCGTGGGATAAAGGCGTGATTTTATATATGTATTATGTATGTTTATTTATGTTTCAAGAATTTTGAACGAAATATTCTGAGTAACTGCATCTGACATTTCGGACCCCTATTCCTCTTGAACTAATGAAGTGAACTTATCCGCTATAGTTTTCCTTTAAAGTTCATTACATGTACTACCGACACAATTTTTTTCAGATTTTAGGATCCAGTAGTTTAGCTTTTAGAGGGGGGGGGGGGAGCCCTACTCGAACAAAAATTTGCTCTTTAAAGTTAATTATCTCGCAACCGGATCCCTAAATCAAAAAACTGTCTTAGCAACCCCGAAACGTTTTTAAAAGTCCTATCTAACAATACCCCACACTATGGGGTAGGCGACAAAAAAAAAAAAACATCCCTACTTTACATGTAGGGGAGCTACCTGAAAAAAAAATATTTTTCCAAATTTTACTCTACGACTTTCTTTGTTTAGTTAACATACATGTTTATGCAAAATTTCAGTTTTCTAGCACCAACGGTTTCGTCGCTATGCCGTGGACAGACAGACGGACATGGCGAAACTATAAGGGTTCCTTGTAGGTACTACGGAACCCTAAAAAAGGAGATGATATTAATGAAAGGAGAGTAGGTACTATTATTATTGTACTAAGTGTAATCGTGTATCATGACGAAGCCGCTTACAAGTGTAGCTCAGTGCATGATTCTTAGACCCTAGGTGCAGAAATTATGAACCGCAATATTTGAGTTTTTTTGGATTTGTGGTTGGTTACAGCTAAAGGCTCACCCCTTTGAACCTGGGACCTAAAAATTGCAGGATGATGAAATATTTATGTTTATGTGTTTGTGAAAGGACATTGATAATTTATGTATGTAAATTGGACCAAGTGCTGCGCAGAGTGAATGGTGCATTTTGTTCCTCAGGTCAATACTAATCAGTAAACCGAAGCGCTCCAAAATCGGTCCTATGAAATAAGAGAAAAAGAGGTTTTGTTGTGAACTATCTATGTGCGAAAAATAACTCTAATTATTTACTGTGTACTAAAAACTTGATAGAAGTGTTTAAATACAACCAATTTTGAATATCAAGGGATAATCAAAAACTGACCTGATAAAGGATCTGGAAGATACCAAGAAGTTCTCCATATATCGATTTTTTTGTTTTTTTGTAGCTTTTTTTTAGCAAATTATTAGTATTCTTGTTTAATCCCTTCCAGCTAAACTGTATTCGCTTGTGTTAGGAGTGACTTCACATCCGTAGTGATTCGAACCCACGTCCTCGCGATTGTAAGACCGTTGCCTTATCCATTGCACCACGGCCGCTTCACGTAAACCCACCGAGTTTGAGCTTATTGGATTTGTCTTTGTCGCTTTCGTGACAACCGGTGTTGAGGGTCCGATGGTGGATATTGAAAGGTACCCAGGAAACCACCGATATGGTTAACGTAGAATTACGAGTTTGGGCTTGTCATATTTGTTTTATTGAGCATTTTCATGAAAATTTATGTTGAGGGTCTGATAGTAGAAGCCAGAAGATACCCAGAGCTTTTTTGCTTAGTCTAACATATATCGAATCGGGCTCGTTAGATTTTTCTCAATGAACAATTTCATTACAGCTGATGTTGATAGTCTGATGGCAGAAACCGGAAGGCACCCAGGACTTCTTCGCTGTGGTTAGCGTAGACTAATTCGTTTAGTTTTGTTTCAATGAGCACTTTCATTATATCTGATGTTGGGGTTCTATGGTGGATGCCGACAGGTACGTTTCTTTTACAGCGTTGCTGACGAGGAGTTATATGGCCGAAATTGAAGTTGTTCTTTGTTATGTTCACAGTCCGAAAGTGTTTTTAAATTAATTGAAATGGTATGGCTTCCGGACAGTGATAAAAATTCTAAATATTTCAATATAAATGCCTTTATACCATGCACAAACTGCCAATCAACCGTGAAACCTAAATGCAGTTGGTGTGCAGCTAGCATGCAGTTCAACTGCATTGGACATTTTTTTTACTTTACCAGAATCCTGAAAATAGTTTGTTCAGAATCAGTAACAAAATCCATTCCACTAGTCATAACTAGAAATACCCAAAAAACACCAAGTTTGCATTACAAAAGTAACAAACAGCTTTCAGGTTTCTAGTAATATAAAAATAATGTTGTATATAAATATATAATATAGCAGTAAAGTTCTGGCAAATTTATATAACAATTGTGGCAAGTCATCATCTCTAAAACGTCACGTTGGCGCGTACTTGAGCGACGAGAGTTGTGGCGATGTGGGGGCGGTTGCACCCTCGCGTCACTACTTTTTTTTTGCCCACGCATACACTATTGTATGTCATTCGATTATTCATTCGATCATTCGTTCAATCATCGACTCACGGCCACAGTTTACATATTCGCGAAAGTAGCAGACAATGAATAGAAACCTGACATGTTGAAGTCACGGTGAGTTTGTTTATTGGTAGGTTTAGTTCTAATATTTGAATAATACTTAGGGCGTTCACAATGCATCATTCAAGTGGCAATTGAATATCAAAGCATGATTCGTGGAAATGTTTATATTGTTAGAATAAAATGAAAATAAGTTGGACTTTCGAAATTAGATTTTTTTACGAGATATATTTACATAATAATCCGAATGATATAGTTGTCTTTAATCTAAAATGTTTATTTCATTGCACAATATTGAGAAAGGATACCCAAATACACATTGAGGCATATCTCTACCTCATACATTTTTGTGATCGAGCTCATGGGAGAGGTCTCTAACGCATACAACATAACTAAGAATACTCAAATATGGCATAAATAAAGGACAAACACTAACAATAGTATTTTGTTTCGAGCTCTCGCTCATAACTATATCAACTTCAATGTAACTTCAATAAATACTAGCGCTTCTAACAAAAATTGCTAGATATTTAGTAATCTAATAGTCTGCTAAATTCTATTAAGTTACTAAGGGTCAAGAATATACCACCAACGAAATATTACGTTTAGTTTAGTTTGTAGGCTTAATATAACATCATACGCATTTTATAAAATGTCGCTAAAATAAGATATTATTATGTTTTATGTAGTTTTTAACGCCTAAACTTCAAAGATTCTTATAGCTTTAAACATAATAAGTAAGATAAGAAACATTGACCTTGCCTAAAGCTACAAAAATACAGAAAATATCATCGATAAATCGAACAATTCTATCAATTTGCTCCGTTGCCAAATTTTAGCGTGGAAGAACAAATGTGATTTTTTGTACAGTGCAAAAGGGCTCGCACCCTCTGCACGGTGGTGTGCCGCGATTGGTCGGCAGCTGGAGGGACGCTGCGCGCTCCGCGGGCTCGCGCCCCGGCCCGCGCAGCCAATCAATTCGCTTATTTTTTAAATAAAGCATAAAAATGATAAAAAACATTCACGTTTTACGAACCACTCGTTGCATGTACCCTTATGTAACATATGATTAATGACGCGATGGGTAGGTCCTGCTTTTTCGCGGTTATGTATGCATTTGTCGGTGGAAAATGTAGGGTTGAATCAAATAAAATGAAATTATTACATGACCTTAAATTATATTTGTTTCCTTATTGTAAAAATATTAAAGGTGTTGAACACTTATTACCAAATCATCGTAATATTTAATCACATTTGAGTAAAACTATGGAACATAATGACTATTTTTTTAGCTATACTAGTAGTAAACCAAGCTACAAAAAGCACGTATTTTAATGAATATGATGCAAACCCACAAAATAATAAAATGTTAGTTAATAATACTCTGAATTTTGAATTATTAAATTTTGTTTCATATCCTTTTTTCTACAAAGCAATGGAAATCTATACTGAATTTTTGCAATTTTGCTTAAAAATGCATTATTTTCATAAGTATCAAAATAAGGTTTTTTAACATACGCGCAATAAACTTGTCCTTTTATAACGTGAAAAGGGAGAGTTATAATATACGTTAACTGTTTCTTTTGAATAATGATGGAGTCACCGCTTTGGACACCATAACATAATCTATTTATCACTGCTTCTGTGAGTTTTATTAATATTATAGAAAGTGACTTGAAACAAAATGTTAATGATTGTCAATAAAGAGCGAAACCAAAGGTATTTTTTAGAGCAAAGTTGAATAAACGCTATTAAATACCGCCTAGAGAAAACTATGCTTCATAGCCTAAATTACTTTCAAGGCCTATATTTCATATTATATGAAATGCGTGACAGTAGTGAAAGGAAGGGTCAATATACTATTCTGAATCACTTTTGATTCTTTGTGAAAGTGTATACACATTTGCACATTTTTAGGGCTCATTAATCATAATGATTTTATTTTTCAGTTACTCCTTGATGTACGAGACATATTTTTCTGCATTATTCGTAGTTTTCTGCCGAATGTTAATACGTATAAAAATAGCGTGAAAATTTTGTGAAATAGTACTTGATGTTGTACTGGTCATTTTCTTCTAATTTCAATTTATGAGCACTGATTTAAAGAACTATTTAATCGACTTATTGTATATTTATTTTCGGTTAGTCGGTTTCATTTTCTATTTCTTGTGGAATATCTTTACCATGAATTATTCTCGGTTAAGACTGCTTGTCCAACACTTAGAAGGACAGGTCGAAAAAAATACTTATCCTATGTAGGTTATTTTGTTACTCTTCAAATTATCAATGTATGCATGAATATACTTAAGTAATATACAACGACAAGTCTCATCTGTGTATAACTTGAAAGAATACTGTAAACGGTTTCAAGGTATATTTAAAGAATTATTCCCGTACTCCTTACAGTCCTTACTACTGAGGAGTTGTTTTTTCTAGCATCAGCTTAGCAATATAAGATGCTGTTTGCTAGATGCAAATATCTAAATAGCTTCAGGAATTATGCAAAAAAATCTTTAAGATTCTTTCGGACTCCATCATCAGATCCTGACTTGATGGATATGGCACCATCTCGAAAGTACACTCTATAAAATATTTAAATGGATTCACAAAATACGGAGAAATCGATCGACATAAAAAAACATATATATAAGCGACAATTATAAAACCTCCTCCTTTGTCCAAGTCGGTTAACAAGTAGGCATATCTGTTGTCTGGCTATGCACTTAAAAAAAATGAAGCACATCGAAATTTCAGCGAATATAGAGAGTTTATTGAATGAGCTTTCAGAAAATTGGCGATCTTAAGGGTAGACTCCTGAGCGCCGTGTTTTCATACTAATGCAATATGGGTTTACCTATAATAATATTATTAAGTTTTTAACAACAAACATGCATAGTGTTTTAGATATGATTTGTCTATAAAAATGGATAAACCTTAATAATATAAAAGTTAATATACCATACGACTTTTGTATGGAAAACAGCCCAGTAATGTTCCTTCTTAATAATGGCCACTGTAAAAAAACAATGAAAATTGTTGTTGTTAGTTGTATTCATAAAAATGAACTAAATTGTATTTGTACATAAAGGTAATATTAAAATTGAATTGAAATTCGAAATTTAGTTTTGTGAATTGAATTAATTGTTTACGCAAACTAAACATTGAAGTACCTTTACCACTTATTCATTATAGGAAGGGCATTCGAATAGCGTAATAAAATACGTAAATAAGGTACTATGATTAAGATATGCGCAACAAAACATGTTTGTATGTTATTTTAAAGGCAAAGGACGATATGAATAATTTTGCCATAAAAATACCACTCAGGGGAAACCTGTACCGTACTTGTTTTCAAAATATCCAATATCATAAACAAATAATGATGATTTATTTATTTTTATTTATTTACTTAAATTATAACGGTTACTTCACCAATTACTATAATTTAAGATTGTAGTATACTTCATTAACACAGTTAAATTAACCATACAGAGAATACAAGGAAATCATCATTTGGAAACAATATTAAAAAAATAAAAATAAACATAATAATAAAAACTCAAACACACTGTTAACACATTTCGCCATCCAACCGCAAACGAATCACCGCCAGGGTTGGAATCCAGGAGAGCGTACCTAATCTCATCTCTATGGTGTAATTTTTATTAATAAAAACATCATAGAGATGAGACTATTTATGGGAACATAGGTCAAACGCGTTTGGTTCTGCAAACTCTAAAAACCTTGAGGAGCTCAAATAGACATAGGCAGTTACTGTGGTTTATCTTGGCATGATGAAACAAAGCACCCTAGAACATCGCGGATGTTCTGTGATGATCCTCACTCGACTAATAGCTAAGTGTATCGAGTGGTTAAATCCTAAGAGGTTGGATCAATTATTTTACAATTAAGATCAATGATCTCATATAGCAGTCGGTGGTATTTCACAAGACAACCCTAAAGACGACACTCGGTGCTGTCACACTGTTGGCACATCACCCTAAAAGGCCGCAATTGGACGTTTTATATGATATAGAGAAAAAGCTAATTTTCAATTTTGTCCAGAACTTTTTGAATAAATAACAATTGAAGAGCAATGAATTACGAAACATATAGGTTTTATAAGTATGCACAGTTTTTCTCAAAAGAGTGTACGAACTTTCAGCTTGCCTGGATTAAATAACCAAAAATAGAAATTCTAATTTTTTTGTAAATTTTAGACCGTGAATATTTTCACATAATACTTAAAACTAAGGCAGCATTTGTCTCTTTGTCTGCGTATCCATTTGACCCCTCTAAGCCTAGGTTTGGTGACCTCAATTTAGTTCAACTGAGATTTAAATGTAGGCTGGCTTTGATTGTAGCGGCTTAGAAAAACCGACAAATCTCTGCCAAAGGTAGCCTAAAAATGAGACATTGACTCCATTAGAACAGCCTCTTGCTGACGCTTCGGGTCGGCTCAGAAACCGCTAAACAGTTCAATGTATTGTTGTACTTTCACAAACTAAAATGTATGTACGTTCCCTTGTTAGTGTCGTTGAACCATAGTCATTCAACATCTAGGCCGATTCTAGGCTTTTTCATGGGGAAGAAAGAAAGGCGCGCGAACAAAATATCTTCGAATATAAAAAATACTTTTCATCTCATAAAGATCAACAAAAGTGGGTTATGAACAACAAAAAATTTTGAAGCCTTAAAAATGTTAAATTTATTGTTTACACCACGCCATCTAGTGTTTATATTGACCGCACGGAGCAATTCAAAGTTTTCGAAGCTGTACTGTGCATCTTTTTATTTTTTTACAATTGCATCATAATTATTATTGTTTATAATTAAAGCCATTTAATTATTATTAGTTAACTCGGTTAATGTTACAAATATCAAATTATTTTGTGTCATAGCATTAATTCGAAGCGACATCTAGTCATAAGATGCTACATCATTAAATCGCTTCGTGAACTGCGCCCAGTAGTTAAGTTCACGGCTGTAGAGAGGGGAAGAGATACGTAGTAATAATATCCACTGATAGATGGCGCCAACAACGCAAGGGACAACAAGTTTTTTTTACGTGATTTGACATGACATAAGATTTTTGTGTAAACTTTATTAAAAGTTTATAGCACTTGTTATAGTGGTATAACTATAGTACATTTCATAATTATTTTTGATTATTTCATTTCTGAGTATTAGTTTAAGTTTTTTGCTAAGTTGGTTCAGTAATAAAAACAATACCTCATTTTAATTGCTAGTTTAAGGTAGGTGTATTGGATCGAGTTTATGGTAAAATTTGAATACCAGATAATATCCAAATAGGCTGCTAAGTTTTAGAATCAGGTCAACAAACTCTGAAATTGAGCCCGCAGAGACATAAGAACAGTGTCCGTGTCGTTTAAAATAGATCTAAATTCAAGTTTAGTTGGCTAATCAAACGGCAAATTACAGGTAGGGAAATAATATGCAGTAAGGCTCAGCGGAAATTGTGCACACTAATGCTCATAACGGCGAATCGTCCGCGTCGGCGGCGGTGTGTGATTTACCAAGATTATCCCGAGCAGTGTTAGGGCGAGGGCCGCCTAACGGGACCGCGTGTTTCGATTTCGTAGAGCATTTCTCCGCGCGGTCCCGTTACTCGACCGAAAGTACTTTTGTTGGAGCTCGCGCCGCCACCGCACCGCTCGTTGTACCACCGATCGCTCGACTTCGTCGTATTGAGAACGCTGTTGTTTAGTTACCATTACCAACTCACTCAAAACAAAGAGCTTTTCAACATTAAAATGGAGCTGCAAGAATGTTCAGTTCAGTTATCCGTACAGTTATATCTTTGAAAATCATTTGCATAATTTATCTTTCATTCCATCTTTACGCAATTCGATAGGATAGGGCGATTAAGGTAAAATTAAAGACAGATTCAGAAGTGAGTCGATAAAATTTGAGTGGCGAGTTGTGTAAGCGAGTGGCCTTGCGAGCGCTGGGGTCGATGACTGCTGCCGCGATGATGTTTACCTTATCGACTGAGTGAGCGTAACCAACGAAAGTTCCAGCGCCAACTTTGTGCCCAAAAATTTTGAGAGCGCTACCATTTTATTGCATGAGTTTCAACGACTACGGCGTAGCACGCCGAGTTACAATGCTACGCAGTAAACTGGCCAGTACTAATTTACTACAAAATGCTTCATAACTAAATATTAATGTCCATCAATTCTTTTTTGTAAAAGTTAGTCATCGAAAAAAACTATTTTAGATGATCATTACTGGAGTCAGAAAAAATGTCTTCATAATTAAACCTCAAAATTGATAGTTAAGTATATTTCATAGTTGTAACCTTGAGCAAAAAACATAGCAATTTTGGGCAATAGTCTCTTATAGGAATATTCCATAGTTGGTCAGTTGGCAGGGGCTGTGCGGCGCGGGGGCGAGCGGTGCGGGACGCGGGCGGCTGTGGGGGGGCGGTGACGTAATCCATGCGGTTCGATACTCTCGAAAGGCTGCGGGGTCGACGGCCGCTAGACGCGGAACCGCAGCCTACACGACTGCTCAATTAAACATTCCGCATCTACATTATACCCACACTGTGTAACATCATCATGTACTAATATAATTATGTACGTATCATATTCAATGTTACTATTTGGGAAACTTTTATTCAATAAATACAATGGGTTTAATGTATGCCAATATTTAATCTTATACATTATGTGCATATCAGTCTTATAATAATTGTGGAATACAATTTTTTAACGAGATTGAACAAATAACCACCTCCGACTTGCGCCTATAAATCAATATCTACTAGTAAGAAACTAAAACACAATATTATGCCTTGAGACAGTTGTGCATTTGTCATCTAAAGTCATACATTTGCAAATAAGCCACGGTTTTGGGAGCTTCATGAGGTTATATTATAAAAAATACCACTTTAGCACTTTACTACACTTTAAAATTAAATGTTGTGGTTCTTTTATTTCAAAATCAATTTGTTTGTTGTCTCAAAATAAGTCAAACTGCGTTATAAAACTAAAACTAACTCAAAAATAAATGAGTTTGTATGACGTCTTAACTGTAACTGTAATGGATGTAACAAATATGAATTATAGCTCATAATAAATGAGGATCTATGTAATTAACTGAATGTGACCGAACTCCTCCATCAATCAACCTCCCACGGGGTTCGTCTGCCTACAGATTGAATTGTTCCGTGGCACATCTCACTCAAGACACTATTTTTTAGCATTGAGCTTAAACCGTAACTAATGCGGCTAATGAGAGGTCGCTGCGTCACGAATAAGTCGTATTTGAAGAAAAGTAAATAAGTGCAATAATGAGTCCAAGTGAGAGGCGCGCGAGAAGGGCCGCCGAGAGCGAGTTACACAAGAAGGGTTACAAAACTATGGCAATGAACCTGAGTGAACCTAAACCTTGCGAACCGCTAGTCGCCGCCGGCGACAGTCATCGCCAACCTGCGGCACACGCTACTGTCATTCATTGCAACGACAATCACACTCACATGACGTAAAGTCGAACTTAACTCCAAGCTAATAAAGCTTAAGCTAAGCTTTTAATTAATTGCATCATCAAGGTATAAATGACATCGTGACGAAGCCGCTTCCTTGTAAGTACATGATTTTGAGACCCCAAGTGTAAAAATAATTCACGGAGAATTTCCACATATCAAAAAACCAGTCTTGGAAAAATTTTACACGTGTCAAAAAAATTGAAAATGTATGAGAATAAGCTTGTAAAAACACTTTTCGGTGATTAAGAACAGAGTTTTGAAGCTCTAGGTTTTAAATTTTGTTAGGTAAAATCTGCGAAAGAAATATATCAAGCATACTGAAAACTCAAATACTAAGTATTTGTCAATCCACCGAGTTAAACTAAATTACCACTCTGGCTAACGGGCACATAGGTCTCATCGTGTACCTATTTCTACAACTAACACTTATGGCCTGACTTAATCGTTGAGGTTATCTTAAGGTAACTTAAGCGTTGGGGCTATCTTAAGCCATCAGGGGCACTACTCTAATTTCCTAAACACATTTCCACCTGGATTCTATCCGATCCTTATCATGACATGATGTTTTATTTTCAGATGTTTCATGGCCAAGAAACACTTAAAAAGAGGCATGCCATATGTGAGATTTACCCCACGACCTAACCACCCGATACGCTGACCACCGTCAATTCTGTGCCTTTCACGGAGTCCAATACATTTATGAACTCATTACTTATAGATGTTTTTGCCTTGTCCATAGCTTACGCATAACTCTCTTCATCAATATTCATACAGCATAATAAATATTGTAAAGAAAAGTGTTTTCAGTATTTAAAATTCATTTCTGGTTTCTTTATTGAGCATATTGAGTATGGTGTAAATGCTACTTAACCGTTATTTTTCCATATGTTTATTAATATTCATGTTACCAATATTGACTGAGATATTGATATAGTTTTTATTCACTTCCTATCAGTAAACAAGAATTGCTATGGAACGAATTACCATTTGCATTACTTATAATGGGTGAATCGTACTAGAATTTTTTTATAACCATAATAGGACAAGCTAGTTGATCAACTTAACTAAGACTGTTTTGCTTTATTATTAGATTTTATTAGAAGAAATAGCCACTGTTGGCACGTTGGTGATGGTAGTAGTTTGTTACCGTAAACAATGTATCATTTTCATTTTTCATTTATTACAATTTAGGCGAAACATTATAACAGTGACATGACAAACAGTCATGACACTCATGACTTAGGAAGGAACTATGTGAAAGAAAGGTAAGTGGTCAATCTTTTACTTCAAGCTCATTGAAAACGTAAGATCAATATTATTATCATATCATATAGGACTCTTTATAGAAAAGTTACATAATTGCAAATGCATTGGAAAAACATTACTAATAAGATAAAATGTTGCGTCTCCCTGTAGCTCGTGTTGCAGGCGGCGCGGCAACGGGCGCGGAAATGTAACCTGCAGGCTGCACTGCGGCGCGGCGGTGCGGGGCGCCCGCTGCAATGCGGAAACTGTGCTTTTTGCACCGACGCTGCGCCCGCGCATCCACCCAGCGCAGCCACGCCACGTGAACTAACGCCATAATTAAAATAAAAAGTGTAAATGGGAATCACTTGAGTATTCTAGCTATTGTTACTTTGAAATCAAATGTGAACAAACTGAACAATAATATGAGCTCTTGCTCAATTGAGGCTTTGCAATGAAGTCATTACAATATTATCATACTAAAATGTATAATAGTCTAAAATAAAAGATTAAAATTTTAGATTGAAGAAAAATGAATGAATAAAACAATGATACATTTGTTCAAGGATATTATTATTCGTTAAAACTTTGAAAAGATATATGCAAAAACAATCATCGTTAATATATGAATTATCAATGATTTATTGTATGTATATTACGTATATAATATTATAATATTATACTAGTAATGCGAAGGTTGGTTATCATCTCTAAGTTCACCGTACTATTATTTATTACTTGATTACTGGCAGAAGTTGTGTTACGAACAACTTCTAGCATGTGCATCTCAAATCTACCGTGGGTGATTGATAGTTAAGTTCCGAACGACGACGCTGCGATGTCTTTATGTTATCTATGTACAGTCATGTACTTAAACTCAGTCGTCAGTTCTATAAAAAATACATAAGTATTAATATTACTGATGATAATGTCTGAAATCAATTGATGACCCGTTTCAAACTTTATTCTGCTCGGTGCCCGCAAGTTAGAAAATATGCAAAATACCATCTATTGAAATTTTTCTTAGACTTACTTCTTACTTAAATCCCTAAATTCACTCTCTTGGGCTATAATTGAAAAATCACGCTACACATTTTTTTTTGTTATCAAGATTGATACAGTATAATCAAGTTCAATACGAAATAAGGTGCTTCTAACTTAAAAAAACAACGTACTTCCATCCAAACGTTCAACTTTTATTTTACCGCTTCAGGGTGGAATTTTTTCAAATCTCTACTTATTGCGCTCTTACGCAATGTAAGAAACCTTCATGCAAAATTTCAAGTTTCTAACCCCAGTGGTTTAGGCTCTGTGTTGATAAATTAGTAACGAACAATTTAATAATTTAATTTTCAACTATCGTAGCTATTACCGTAACCATAAAATCTATAAAAAATGTATTTTGGTTCCAATAAAAAATATTATTATTTTGTTTTTTTACGTTTTTGTATCTCAGCTGATGCTGGGGTTTTTAGACAAACACGGGCCGAAGCCAGGTGTAAATCAAAATTTTCAGTGTATTAATGTGGAATATTCGAGTGTGGTGTGTTTAAGTGTGGTGTGTTTAAGTGTGATGTGTTTAAATGTTGTGTGTTTGCTTGTTGTGTATGAGGTAACAGCTGTGATGGTCCTAAGGTGACTTGACTGTCCGTTTGCAAAAATTTTCTAACAATTCTACAAATATTTAATATGGCAGCTTTTTGAAGACTTTTGTAGGTTTGAGAGTGTATATCTAAAGATTTTATTGATTGGTGAAGTTGCTTGGGAATCACGTTGTTGATAAAACTATAGGAATAATGGTGGTGCGAAAGAAGAATAAAGATTAATGTATTTGGAGAGCTATTATTATTAATTATATCAATATAGATATATTGATTAAAACTATAGTTTGTAGATATATTTAGAGTTCATTTCAACCGCTTAAACTTTTGTTAACCAAATATAATTTCACGTTTTTCGAACAAATTAAACATTGATACCATTGAATTTCGAAATACGTTATGCCTAGAAAGTACTACTAGTAGTACTGTGGTTTCAACAGATGACGCTATCGCACCCACCCTTTATATATAAGACTATATTAGGCTGTATAAAATATTTTAAGTGACACTAAAAATGTATCTTATAGGACAGATTTTTGTCAGCTCAATATTGTGTAGTCCAATTAGAATGTTAAAGCAAATTGGACTTCAATAATATTATTTTCCAGTTAGTAATTTATTTATTGTAAGTCTTTTCCTGAAGATGTATGTAGTGTGAAAATATATGTAATGTAGTTTAATTACAACAAAAAATAAGTATATTTTTTTATTATATATAATATTTTTAAATATTAGAACCTTCCTTTTTTATTCGTCTGTTCATGATAATGATATTTTTGGACCAGTTTCACAAGTTTCTGATAAGTTGTTGATATGCCTATTTGGAACACTTTTGACCAATAGAATGTTATTTTGTGTAATGTTATCAGGTAGTTAAGTACCTAATACTTTATTAGAAACTGGTGAGAGCGGTGCTTAGCATCTTATAAGAATTGATTTAGGTACTCTTAACTAAAAAAAAATTGCTTTACAACAAAAAACAAATGTATAGGTATGAATCAATTTACTTTTGCATAGTAATATAAAACTCAGTTTTTTAAAAGTATTGCTAAACAAATGGGACTCCATGAATATACGGGGTGAATGCGATATGGCGACATTTATTCAAACCACAACGTTTCTAGGCATGGTCTGGTCAGTATTTATTTTTACTGTTTTTTTTTACAAAGTAATAAATCACTTTTTCGAACAAATTTATCATTGGGATCATTTGGTCCGGGATTTCTTTGTATAATTAGTATATATTTACAAAAGAAAAGTATATATGTATTAGTATCATTTATTATAGTACCCATAGTACAACCTCTGCTTAGTTTGGGACTAAATGGCGTTGTGTGTATGTTATATTTATATATTTTATTTACTTATTTAATTTGTTTAGAAAATGTGATATTTTTCTTTAAGAAATGTAACTGATGCAAATGAACACTAACCCCATCTAGATTATATAATAGAAAAATAAATAATGTATAATGAAAATCAATAAATGCGTGACTAGGTTTCAATGAGTTCATCTCTCAATGTCGTAAGACCCCGTATAAAGACACAAGTCGTGAAACAGACCATTCCTGCCAACAGGCGCTGTAGCAACCGCCATCGCGCTAGCGCCGAACAAACGACATCAACGAGCGAGCGCGACCTGCGCTTGATTGCTTATACAGTTAAAGACTCTCTATAACTCATCATTAATTTTGTTTATAAATTAACTTCACTTCCTCACACTTCCAACAGTCATTGAGTTTCAACTTTTAATACTTTTGCTTAAATTTAACATTAAGTTATTATAAGCCTTTACGTTTTATCTCGCACTTAATCAAGATGTATATGCACTGTATGTGTGTAACTACCACTTAATTACTATTCATTTGCCGTTAGATTAGATATATATCTTAAACTGAACTTACGATTTGACTGGTTAAATGTTACCTTTGGAATTTTAGTATTGTGTTGAAACTGTTTATTCAGCCGAGGTTGGTAATTCAATCATAGTTATTGTTTTAAGTGATGATTCATGGGTTATGAAAAAAAGTTAGCAAGAGGCTAGAAAACATGTTTTTGATCAGCACACGTCACCATTGGCTGGTTGGTGATCGTCACGTGTCCGAGGCTTGTGGTAGAAAAGTGCGCGCTCGCAAACTGTGGATTCCCGCCAAACGCGGGTCAACGACCGCGCTAACATGCTCGATAAAAGTAAAAACTTATGCTTTTAGTTACCACTTTTATTACAAAATGTCCATCCACTGTATACATAGGTGCCCATCGCCAACTATATTACTTTGTTGATTGTTGATTCCAGAATTCTGTCTAGAGTATCAGATGAATGTTCACTGAAGTACTCGTATCTTTGACAGTTGCGTATTTTGATTGATTTAGTGAATTATAAATTCGTGTTTCCCTCAAACAAGTAATTAACATACTACATATTAGTCACATATTACATATTCTTATAATTCGAATAAAGAATAGAGCCTTACGTGGCATTCTCACACATTACAATGACAAAGACAGGATCTTTCTTAGACCAACAAATACAACCAAACAATATTCACTTATACTTATATAAGTTGCAAGATTTTGTGTAATTATATTATTATGAAATCCATTATTAACTTAAATAATTAGATGAAAAAATCTGCGAAAAATTATAATATATTTGTTTTGTGTGTAATTATATAAATGAGATTGATGTTGAAACGGTCATGCACCGTGATAAAAAAATAGATTAAGAATCTAAACGTTACATGAAGTCTCGAGGTTAAGGAGAAAGGAAAGGGAAACATCAAAGAAGTAAAAAGTGAGTTTTCATAATATCAAATGTAAAAATAAAGAAGTTTACAATATCCATAACAGAGTGAGCGTAGATGAAAAGTGAATCAACCTGACGTTTGGTTGCGCGGCCACTCGCGTTCGTTCACCTCACAAATTTTCGTTTCGTTGGCGTAGTGTGCGTGCCGCCTCCCCTCACCCCTCGTGCTGAACGCCCCCCATTCCGCCAACTTAGATCACGACTAGCTATAACACAGCCATTGTCCAAGTTATTGACAAAAAAGTTTTAATGCTCACATGTCAGCTTTACAAATAGGCTTATTCTCATTCGACGTCAATCAAGTTACCGCGAATATAATCGAATATAATCCAAATATTTATGAAATTTAAACATATCGATAACTCTTTTATGACAGGAAATAATGGCAAAATATGACAATGGACGATATATTTTTCATGCTTTTGCAAAAACCGGATGTGTAACAAAATCGAATGAAAAGGATTTCATTTACACGTATTATGTTTGCAATGGTTCTAATACCTGTTTGATTATAAAGACAACTCAACCAGTGAGAAGAGGGCGTTCTAAAACGTGTTGTAGATTAAAATGGTATAATAATGGTGCAAGCTAGGCCTTGTCAATGACCTCTATTTCGCCACCGAACATTACAAATGGCGCGAGAGGTCGATGATTCGCGTCACGCCGGCTACGGCAGCGCGCTCTAACCAAAACGCTTAGAACAAAACTATCTCTATTATGTTTTAAAATCACTACCATTACAAACTCTGTACACCATTTTTGTTACCAGAAAACATCATTGTGTTGTTGAAATCTAGCAATTTATTTCTTTAACCGCTAGTTACACAGATACGAAGTATGGTTTGTTACCTTTATCATTGAGAACTATTTGCGTTATGTTTTTGGCTTTAGTTAGGTAGCATCATTTTAGGAATGAAATATGAATTCATTTTTATAATAGGTACACATATGTATGTGTACAATTTATTTATATAATTATGTTAGCGTTTTATTATATGCGTAGTATTGTTGCTGGTGGAGCTCTAGTGAACGAGGTCGTCGGCGGAAGCACCACCGTCTCACATTTATAATTATATAATAATGATAGCCCTGTATCTTATACAAGTCTTACTGCTGGACTCGGACCAGTTCTCATGATGAGAAGGGTAAGACCATAGTCTACCACGCTGGCCAAGTGTGTATTGGTAGACTTGACATTCCCACTTTTTAGGCACTCCCAGGCATGCCAGTTTCCCCACAATGTACTTATATTTCTTTACCGTAAGCAGGTGGTAATTTATAATTATAATAAATACACACATATCTTTGATAAGACGAATCTCAACGTTTTATTGATAGAGGTGTGAGTCATGGATTCGAACCCAAGACCTTTGACTTCGCAGTCCTAGGTTCTCCCACTCGGCAATAGCTGCTAGCTCAATCTAACCTAACCATTGACCCGCCGCCAAATAGTAGTATTTGCAGTACTGTGGTCAGGTTTGGTGGTGAGATTAGGCCCTGAAATTAATGCCACATGACTACATGATGAGGCATAACACCGTATTCCTTAAATGAAGTGACGCATCTACAATCTGTTGTTGATTTGTTGTACTTATCACTTACCATGAGGAGGAGTACAAGCTCGTTTGCTGCATACGGGAAATCATCATCAAATGTTCCTTTTTATTTTTTTTTCAATTGTTGATTGTTTTTTTTAATCAATTGAAGTAATTTTACTTGAGTTTTGTCAACTCGTTATAAAAAGTTATAGTAGTGTGTCATTGTCATGAATACCACTGACATTAATCTGATCTGATCATAAATTTAATTCGAACACTTTATCTAGATGATGCTGTAATAAGCAGCATACGATCGAGCATCGCGGACTCACAACGGTGACATAAAATAATGCCAGTACATTTGGCAAATCTCATTAGGACAAAGAAAACTTACGGTGAATGTGACGGGTAATATCGTTCAACGGTAAGAGCACGCACGACACGTTTTCGAGCATTGCAAATGTAGGTACTCTTCAGATGGCGAAGATAAAGTCTTGGTGACGGATTGATAGAATGACAATTTGGTGAGTAGGCCAGGCACCGCGGAAGACACCGGTCGCGGTTCACCATGGTTCAACGTGACACTTTCCGACGTCATAAACAACTTTCCTACTAGCAATGCGCTCAGCCGGCGACGCCAGCGCCGCGCGTCGCGCACGGCGCCCACGAGAATTATTGTGCGCCACTTTTCTAGAAAAATAATTAATTTATACTAAGTCTATGACTTTTCTTTGCGTCGCTTCGCACAATACTAATTGCCGATCGCTGAAAATATCTGTTGGGTGAAAGCATTTCGTTTATCTTTATCACGTAATTTGTTAAATTTTGTCCAGTTGGTAATGACATAGAAACTTATTAGACCTACAAGAACTCTGACTATGAGTCGGTAACCTAGTAAAATGTTACCTAACCGACGAAAAAACAACGCTTTTATTTAGAACAAGTATAATAATACATCAGTGCCGATAATGTCACACTTATATAATGATTTCTGTTATATTTTTGCCTTTCAGAAGTGTGATACAAATATTACGAGAAGAAAAATATAGCACTTTCTGTCTATAAGAGATTAAAATGGAAAGACTGTTAATATTAGGTACTGGATATAAAGCCATTAGGAATGTAAATGAATCTGATTACTTAAAAACCTTTCATACAAACTTATTCTTTAATCGAGTACCGATCGACCTTGAAAATAGAATATACCTATTATTTCTAGTCCAATTTAGTTTCAAGATGGAAAAATAAACCTTATTTGAGTAGAGCACAGAGGTGCTAAACTTGACACATTCACCTAACGCGGTGATCCAGTAACCCTGAATCTGTTATCTTATCTGTATATTGTGTTTGTATAAAAACGGTAGTACTTACAGACGGGTGACAAACCGCTGTTAAACCAGGAAATACGCCGGTGCACCGGTGCCGCGGTGGTATCCAAGTTATCCACCATAAACAGGCCATTGCCACCCGGGCACTTAGTCCCTCGTTCAAATCGGCAATTAATGAACATTTTATGTTCCAAAAAACCATTAAGTGCTTCAATCTGAGATGTAATATGTAAGATTTCCGTTCAGTATTTTTGGTAAGATTTAGAGATTTGAGTAGAAGTTATTATATAAATTTATGAATATTATATGTATAGATACGCTTGTCAGGCTTAGTACCTGAAAATATAATCATTGATAGCAATAGATGCCAGAACACTAATGTTCTAGATATGTAGTATTTTTGCGTTAGTTTACTGTTTCTGTTTTCAATTTACATGTTTACCCATAATACTTGTAGATTTGATGTTAGCGTACTATTAATAAACCCAGCCGTAAATTAAAACAGTATAATAGTCGAACATGCAGTTGTTTGGTCGTGGTTAGATTAATGCAACCATTATACTAGCAATGAATGCTAATTTACGGATAACTATAATCTATTAACAAGTAAAACATTATTCCTGGTACCATACAAAAGGATGTTTTTTATACACTGAAATATTATTCTGTGATATATCCCTGTTTAATATAACTTTAAAATACAATTAATTTGTTGATTAATTCAAAGAATAATATAAATAATATAAACAATTTAGATAGTTGGAAGTGAATATACCCCACCATTTAGCTCAAGATGAACGTGTTTTGCAATACTATTAGCAAAATTGTGTTTAATTGTCATTTTAAATTAAATTGTCAAAGATTATTTTATTAATTTGTTGAATAGCGTCTGGTTGCTACATTTTGAGGAAATTTGATTACTATATTTATACTAACGGGTGGCGCAAAAGTAAAGACCCTATTTGGTTCAGCTATAACATTTTTTCTAAATTAGAAAACTAGATTTAGATTTTTTTAAATGTATATTTGTGCCATTAAATTTCGTACCATTAGGATTTAAAGATGATGTCTTTTAAATGGTGACCTCCAGAGTTGATACACATTTGAGCCCTATTTATGACATTTTGCATAACTTGCCGTAACACTTCCTGCGATATGTTCGTTATTTCTTGACGAATGTTTTCTTTTAGAGCTGCGAGAGTCTGTGGCTTGTTCACATACACCCGAGATTTCAAAAAACCCCAAAGAAAGAAGTCTGGACTGGTCAGATCGGGTGATCTTGCAGGCCAAGGCAAATCGCCAAAACGAGAGATAACTCGGTCTGGAAAAGCGTCCCTCACTAAGTCCATAGTGTCGCGCGCTGTGTGTGCCGTAGCGCCGTCTTGTTGAAACCAGATGTGCTCCAGCCCCAATTCGTCCAAACTGGGTATCAAAAACTCACGTAACATGGTTCTGTAGCGTTCTCCAGTGACAGTTATCGCATTGCCTCCAGCGTCTTCGAAAAAATAGGGTCCGATCACTCTGTCAACACAGATGCCACACCATACAGTAACTTTTAGTGGGTGTAGAGGTGTTTCTTGAATAATGCGCGGATTATCAGTGCCCCAGAACCGAGTATTCTGCTTATTGACATGCCCTGAGAGATGGAAATGCGCTTCGTCACTCATAACCAATTTTGAAGGAAAATCATCCTCTTCAAGGTGTATCAACTCTGGAGGTCACCATTTAAAAGACATCATCTTTAAATCCTAATGGTACGAAATTTAATGGCACAAATATACATTTAAAAAAATCTAAATCTAGTTTTCTAATTTAGAAAAAATGTTATAGCTGAACCAAATAGGGTCTTTACTTTTGCGCCACCCAGTATTAAAATTTGTTCAGCTCAGACTAACATAATTTCAGCTGCAATTTAAAAACGACTAACGTATAATTTTAAAATTCGAGAAGATGAAAAACATGGCAATTTTTTTTATTATAAACTAAAGCTGTGAGTCAATTAAATTTAAAACGTACTCTTTTCTTTATATTGATTTTGTTTAAACAGATACGGCTAGTATAAACACCGAACATATTATGTTAAGACTCTTCTGCTTCTAATGCTTCTGTGAGTATGACGCAATAAATAATGTAAAAATCAATTATATTTAAATCCCAACACAAAACAAAATCAAAATAAAAAATTACAGTACTTATATCTACACCGTGACTTGTGTTGTGTTACGTAATCGGAGGCAACGCATCACCAAAGCAAGGTGACGCACTCGCGCAGGACCGGCCTATCTATTGCTGCATCGGAGCTCGGGATGCCGCCCGCCGACCATCGGGATCCTAACGGGACTCTCCTTTCTTTTTACTTTTTTCAACCTCGACCCATCCGAGGCATGCGTTCACTTTTAATGACGCTCAGATTTTTCCCATTTAATTTTAACTCCTATAATTCCTTTTTTGAAAGCTTGATAACGCTGTTAACGATATGTATCAGTAATTCAACGTACCTCGATTGTTTTTATCTCAGGAACATAGTGTACAGTTAAGCAATTTGCATAGTAATTTGCAATAACCACGATACCTACATTATAAAACAAAACGATGTAACATGCATTAATTTAAGAACCGTAATATCTGTATAATCATTATAGGTTCGTAAATTTCTTATGTACTCTTAAGAACTGATGAACCATAGGCATACAAATATTTTGATAAAATGCGTTTGATTGTATTTGCCGAACGAAATCAAAATTAATATAAAAACAATAACATTTAAGGCAATAATAAAAAAATCAAACCTATAATGTCAAAGTCGTGGAGTTTAAGTAAGGAACAACAAAATAATTTCCCGTTAGTGATTGATTTACAGCGTCCAGTTGTAAACAATGTGCAGTGAGCAGCTACTTTGTGGTCAGGCTAGAGGTCCTTTGTTGCCAAGCCCTTTGTCTGAGTAACGGGAGCCAGGCGTGTGACGTGCGCCGTGACGTCACAAGCTGCATTTACAAAAATGCACTTTTGCCGTCATGCGGGGACCGCTACAAACTAACAGTGCCTCTTGTAAACCGGGACCTATAGTAATAGCTGGTTCTCAGAACGAACGGACCCTTAAGCACAAAAGATTAGAAAGATATATGGCCCCTCATTTTTCCTCTCTCTGTGACCAATTTGAGGTTTAAATACAATATTATCTTTGGACAGCCTCCACTTTTTGTTTATTTTTGACAGTCAGGTAGTATTATGTGGTAAGAGAAAAATAAAAGCTTTTGATAAGTTTAAGAATTTTATTTAATTTATGATGAGATTTTTTTGCAATTTTATTAATCTTTGTCCCTAATTTTTAAATAACTTTTGATGGCTAATATAATCTACTTTAGGCTATATAAGAGTATAAGATCTTCAATAGCTATACATGAGATATATTGAAGATCTTATAATTAAATATAACTTTGTTTTGAAAAATATACGGAAAATGTTGTTAGCTTATCAATGTATGTATGAATCAAACCGCCAATTGAAAGAAGGGAATAAATCCAAAAATCATTAACGGAGATAACTAAGAAAAACTGAATACTAATACAATATTGATTTGAATTAATGTGTTTTGTTTGTTGTGTTTGTATGAGTGGCCGTCATCTTATCTTATCGGCCTACCCATATCGTATGATATGCCTAGGCGCATCGTTATGTTGTTCCATTTCGTAACGCTAGTGACGCTGTGGGCAGATGGCTGAGATTTCCTGCATTGTCCCTTAATTTTGTGTCTCGTCCCGTGGTCCCGTAATTATACTTTTACCGTAAATAGACAATGTTTAATTTACCTACGGTATATTTAACGACAGCTCATCTACGAGTAATTATTAATACTCGAAACGAGTATTGAAACCGTTCCGTTTGAACCGTTTGAAAAAGTTCTTGAAACCTCTCCCTGCGTGGGTCGTCGGGTCCATACTTATGGGTAATCTAAAAGCAAAGAACTAACATAAAAGACATAATCTAATCTATCCGAGTCGGTTTTGCAGCGATTCATAACTGTAGGTGGGATCACCGTCACCCTACAAAACGGTCGGTCGGCCTAAGCGTGGCCAGCCAAATCGTCAAACGTTCAGTTTTGAACGATATGTCTGGTTAATACCAGGCCGATCGTCATTCAGACCGGCCTAAGCCAACGATCGGCCTATGACATATACAAATAAGTCTGATAGTGAAAAATCTGCTAATAACATAGAAAAATCAGGATTTATTTCCTCCTTCCAATTGATCTTTTGTAAATGAATCTAGTTGGTAGTTAAAGATAATAACGCCCAAAGATATTTATCTATACGAACCATACAATCTATGAATCGGTGAATAAGCTCTAAAATCTGCACTATTGAAGTATTGAGTAAAGTATCAAACTTTATAAAATTTCAAAAGTACTTAAACGATATCAATTTGAGTCTGTATTTAGCAACTTAATCAATTTAAATATTTATGCATATCATAGAATTAAGGTATATAGACACTTTTAGACGCTGGCGCTCCGAGGCAACAGATGCAGAGACTACGGCTTCTAAAAAGAGTACATATAATTAACAAAAAAACTGCTGTTGATTTGAAGTGATGAGCAAAAAATGACATTAGCAATACGGTCTTCCAACCAAGATGGCATCGATTGTGACCGATTCAATTAACATACCACCCATGCCCAATTTTTTATACAAAATTTACTGTTACTCTAACAAAAGAAAGGGGTTTAATGGAGAGGATGCAAAAAACCCTCTGTGATTACTTAACCCATATCCGGCACTTGGGCCATGGGCCGGGGCATATGGTCGCGTAACCCTTTGGCCCCGTTATACGCGTTTGTTTAACAGTTGCATAATGATCATAATAGCTTGTGTTTTTTGTGAGTCGTAAGAAGAACAACAATATGCGCCAGGTGATGTGGTTTTTATGTAACGTCAGAGCGTGCTCTATTTATTTTTATTTGGGTTTTATCGTTATGTATGATCTTATAGACACCACCCAGTTTAGGATTAGGGGTTATGATATTATATGTTAAGTTTGTCAATTTTTGAAGAAAAATTACGAAATTCTGTACATAGGTTACCTTCACGACAAAAATTAACTTTTTGAGTCGAAAGTGTATGAGGGAATTCCACGCAGACGAGTTCGCGGGCAAAAGCTATTGTAAATAAACACGCTATAATTTATTTTAATGAGTGTATTAACGACATGTTGGAAAAGGTGTAAACGTTTAGTAAAAATCATTTTCACTTTTCTCTCGTAGCCGGGACGAGAGAGCCGTGACTCGCGCGCATCGTATCGCCGATTCCTGGAAACGCTTTCCACGCTGCGGAGTGAACTGCATCTTCCCGATGAAATGCACGCGAGTTCGTTGCACTTACAAACTCATAACCCCCTTTCTAAAGCGCCGATCCAATTATGTGCACTTTCGCAAGCCGCTACTGTCACTCGCCTAGATACGGATAGGAAACTCGCCGTAATGCGCTTGCGCACAGCGCACCCACCTGTCCGTATAACCCTGGCCTAACACCATCATATACCTTGTATTTCATACAAAAAGATAACGAGCTTGTTAAAAATTAATGTACTTTTATATTCACTACTTAGAATATTAATCGAGCATTGAGATAAAAGTGGGCTTTGAATAATTACAAGCACTTTACATGACTTTATCATGCTAAGTATTTACATGCGTATACATAAATTATTATGCTGAAATACAATGTTGGCAGCGCATAAAAATATGTAGGTCCCAATTTCCCTGCATTATTTTCTATTATATATATTCCCTACATTAAGCTACCATCACAATTCCGTTTCTTAGTACCTACAAACTGATGCAATGTTTTTATTTTCCCTTCTTATCAGACTAATTTCTGCATTCCCGCAGAGATAGCCATTGATCCCCATGGCACAACCAGGATCGATAGCTTAACGTGTTCTCCGAGGCACGAAGTAGTCTCGGTGTACAATGAATGATCACCTATCCGCAGCAAGCGTGGCTTAACACGAAGATCGATCGATTCTCCATGAACTCCTTTATGTTTGCAGCTAATTGATATATCTAGATAGATGTTATTTAGTTTATTCTTGTCATACATGTTTCACAGAACTGGTATTTTTCTGAACTTCCTAACATTTTCGTAAATAACATTGTGCACTTTTAACAACTGATTAAACTTTATGTAAGAAAATATTGCGAATTATGCCACCAATGAAATTATGCGCCAGTGGAAAATTTTCAACGACCACTTTTTCATTTTTCCTTTCGACTATGCCTTTGAAATCCATTATGTAGTAACAACTATATCAAGCAATTAAAAGTATAAAAAGATTCTGAAGTATTATTTTGAAGAATGCATCATCGGGCCGATTCTTGATATGCGCGTGTGCGATGTAACATGAAAGTTTTTCAGGCGGAACCGGCCGCGGCCGCGCGATGGCGCACGCTAATGAAAACGAGACAGGGTAACGAACCCATTCATTGCATCTCCTCAACACCACCACTGAATCAAACGACTTACTACTTTTTCAACAAATTTTATTATAAAGATTTTCATCACTTACAAAGAAAACACAAAACCAAGACATTACTCTCAACTTGAAGATGTGGTTTTGCCAGATGTTGTTGATATCTCGGGTGTTATTTTGAGTAGATTGATATTGATGAAAATAATTTCTCAATGTTCACACTTTTTGCTAGGAAAGATTGTTCCACATAGGGCTCGGGGAGGCTAGACGAGTTGAACTTGTCATGAGTGATTGCAGAGAGAAGCAAGGGGGGATTAGAGTGCATTGACACACTTACCTACTGCACACTGCAGCGGCGAAATGCATCGGCGACGCGTCGCTACTTCTGCGGATACGTCTAGGCTAGCTTGATCTCCCGCCTCGCTTTACACGCTCACGCATTAGACAACAAAAGAGCCACACCATGTAATGATGAAGCTCAGCCTAAGCTGGCCACCTTATAAATCACCGACGACGCCTCGGAAAAGTGGAATGACGTCCGCGCGACCATGCGGTTTTCACTCACCAACACGAACTTAGAGAGAAATGGAAAAACGTGTTAATTTTATATAGGCTTGTAGAAACAAGGCCGACTTCTTTTAGATTAAGTGTAAGGAAATTTCAATACATTTATTACTAAGTTTTAGTCTTTAAGCTGCGCAATTGGTGTGGCCACGCACTGGGCGGGAGTAATATAAGTTTTTAGTACCATTGACACGAAAGAAGAAGAAGAAGTCTTTAAACTTCCTATAAGACCTTTCAGGGATTATAACATCAATAATTAGGAGATATTTTTAAAATATTTATAAACAGATACAATATTATTTCAAGTATTAAGTGGTTCAAAATATAATGCGTGGCAACCTACGTCCCTAATTTGTGTTTAATACAATACTTTACTTCTGTATAGGAATCGTATTAGTACATATCTTGCATTGATATATTATAAATACATGATAGAGTTAACATTCTAAAACATCATCAGGAAAACCCAATCTGAACGTATGGAAATATCTAGGTCCTGAAGTTTAATTCTGAGTACAAATGAGTCTGAGTCACAGTGAAAGGAATTTTTCCTCCTGATAAAGCAAAGTAAGTAACCGGGGACTGGTGGGTCTGAGTCAGATTATTTCTGGTAAATGTCAGAATAGTGCCAAGTCAGGACTTTAATTTTATTTTTCTGCTGTAATATATTTAGTTGTTTTTATTAGGATATACCTACAATATAAACTTATAACCATTATATTCTAGAATTGGCCTTTATTTACACGAGCTGGCTGTGGCCTCTGTCTTAGAAAATGATTTTCTAATCTTAGTTAATCTGTGGATCCTTGAAGTTAAATTAAGTTTTAAATCTACTTACACAAACAAAAGGGTCAACGGTAACATATATATATATATTTATTGTAATCAGTTATTCTAGTAGCCATAGTACAAGCTCTGCTTAGCTTGGGACTAGATGACGTTGTATGAAAGTTGTGTAAGATTTATTATTTATAATTATTATGACTTGATTACAGCCAAAATCCTACAGGAGCTGCCAGACACTGGATACAAATATCTTACTCAATTAATCAATGCCTGCCTTTGAGGAAATTTCATTCCAGCACAGTGGAAGGTAGCAAATTATTTTAATTCCTGGTGAAGACACTACCAACGTTGAATCTTATCGGCCAATAAATCTGCTCCCGATGACGACCAAATTATTACATATTTTTGAACCTGGGCCCGGTTATTTCGGAAGCCAAATTAATCTGAACACCAGTTTTCATTAAACAGACATTTAACACACAAGTGACAAACTATCATATACATTGTATACTAGACCCGGAACTATAGTTTTTGTGGCGCTCTAGTATCGAACGACTTTCCGAATGCACTGACCGTGCACTTGGAAACGCAGTACCTGGCTGCCTTACCGGCGTAAGTGTTGTGTAATTACTATAATTCATATGATTCTATCAAACGAGAAACAAATACGGATCCAGACTACTTTGGGTTACTGTTCATTAAGTTAACTCTAGCTTCACTGTACCATGACTTCATTTGTCATCAGTTTTGTTGGGTGCAATTATCGGCATTTGAGTATCCGGAAGTTAACTTATGAATGTTTTTTTTTTTTTTTTTTATACTTCATCCACAGCGAACAAACGTGTAGTCCACCTGATGGTAATTGGAGTACAGCCCATGGACATCAACAATCCACAAAAGCAGATTATAGATGCGTCGCTGCAGCTGAGGACTACGGTGTTATGCCTCATGTGCCAGTAATTTCAGAGCCTGATCTCACCACCAAACCGGAACACAGTAATGGAAGCACTACAATTTAGCGGCAGGTTAAAGGTGAGACGGTGGTGCTGCCGCCCTCGAGCTCATTCACAAGAGCTCTACCACCTTAAAATGTCTTAATACTCTTGTATGATATTCGATTGAAAATAGCCGTTTGAGGGAGGTAATGATCGGATCGCATAGCATTACAACAACTTTCATCAATACCTAGTAAGTTACCTCCTTCAACAGTACTAATAGAGTAGAAGATACACTTAACAATTTGGTCAGTTAGTTGTTGGATTTTTGTGTTAACTTGGCTGTGTGCCATTTCACAAACATTAAGAGACAAGTTGTTGCTTAATGGGCTCTACAATTAAATGATACATAATTTTCACCCATATTTGATCTTTAATGAGTTGTCAAAGGAAGTATAGGTACAAGGGGTAAATGAGATGGTGATAAAGCCGCTTGCTACGGCTTTTATCCTTATTCGTACTCGTCCCTGTTCGTTTCTAGGATGGTGGGCTGGTAGATACGCTGAAAAGGCGCTGTAAGTGCGCGATTATGAAGCACTTTACTTGCTGTTCAATAATAAAATAGATGATTCACAATCATTATCTCATTGCTCGTTATGGCACCTAAATCGACGCCTGTTGCGAACGTTTTCATACTTCACAATTTCCACCAACACATCAGGCTATGACATAGATCAACGCTGGCATAATTATAAGTTTAGCTATAAGTTATATAATGAAGTACACTGTAATGGCTCATTGCATGACCTGTAAATATAAATATTAAAAATCATACAACATGATTCTGAGACTGGGTAGAACATTTTTTTACCGGAAACACGGCAGATTAACGTTACTGCTATCCTAATTAATGGTTCGTGGTGGCTTTAGTAAAAAATATCAAAATTAACCAATGAACAATAAATAAAAAAATAAAGTATTATATAAAAATATATTATTATATATGTTATTTGTTATATTGTATGTTACTTGTATTACAGCTTTAAGCTTTAAGCCACTACGATCCAAATTCCATATTTGGTGATTGTTATAACCTAAATTAGAGGTACTAACACGGAAACTTTCAGCTTTTATATAATGATGTAGATCTGGTAGCCACGGGCTCATGGTCTAGAATGACTTTAACCTGAAACCCGCATGAAAATCCGTTCAGTAGTTTATGCGTGAAGTCGTTACGGGTCTGACAAGGAGTATCTTATGGCCCCGTACTGGTTTTGTGGAGGTCTGTTAGCATAGGTTGTTCCACGTAAAATACTCATATTCAACTAAATAGGTACGTTAGAATAGAAGCCGGACTCAATGTGATTAAAATAAATATTTATTTTAGTAACATTTTAAATATAAATGAATAATTAAAGGATCGGGAAGAATGAGTTTCAGAAAAGATGAAGATTTGAAAACTGGCCATTTTCGTTCCTTTAACGTTAACCAATTTGTAAGTTGGTAAATAGTTGTGTTACTTCGCTTAAGTAGCTCACTATTTTGTCTCCTGTGCCAGTACTTTAAGAAATTTATCTCACCACTAAACCACAGTAGTAAGAGAAGGCAATGCTTGCTATCTCATGGTATACAAATGTCAACTAAATTCTAAATTAACTTATTAAACATTAATATAATTTTTCAAAGCTCTTTCAAGTTCATAGAACTTCAAAGTGTTATCATTTCTCTTTACACTTGACAGTGAGTGCGCCGAGCGAGTCATTGCCGCGGCCGACGACTGTTGCGCCATTGTTACAGAGCTACACAGCTCGGCTCATACAATCGTATACCGTAGCTGACCTCACCAGAAAGATCTCTTTCAGCGATAACACGTTTCATACATCCAATCTATTTCGCAAGACATTTAAATTACTGCAGTAACAGGTACATGACCAATAATTATTTACAAAGAAAAGCAATGGTACTAGCTTTAATTACATTTAAGGAAATCGATTTTGAATTACGGTAGCGAATATGACTCTGCAAATCGTCGAAATATACTCAATTTTAGATGATTAGTTATAGGTCTAACTAGACAGTAGTAGCGGTTAGTAACAAGGTGTTTCATTTATCAATGTGGCAGATAGAAGGTGTTTAAATGGTAAGTGTGCGTAGAGGAGGTGACAATGAAAGTACGCGCGTTTCTCGCTCGCGATAGTTTGGCTGAATAAGGCCAGCTCCGTTCATCGGCCCCGATCGCGCCGTTACAGTGCGCAAGCGACGCTCAACGATCGACGCTCGGCTCGAGCGGGGACTGAGAGCCTCTACCACTTTTCAACTACTATGTAATCATAATATTACAAAATTATTTAAGATATAATTTGAATATATTAACTAATAAATCAATATCATATTGCTAAAATATACAAAAAATACAATGCTTGCTAGATAATTTTGAAATAAATAAAACAAAAGTTTGAGAGTGCTAATTTATGTTATAGATCCATACAAATATTTTTTCTGCCAGATAATTCTAAATAGAGATTTTTGAACACAACAAGCTGTTCTAAACGCTAACCTTAAACAATTTTCCTGCAAGGTTTTCCTATTGCCCAGTTGAGCCAAAAATAGAATATAAACAGTTACAGATTAGTAGTTATAACTATAAGAAGGAAACAACAAAAGTAAAGCCGAGCATAAAACTGGAAATCAGTAGAATCCATTGGCATCGTAGAAAGAAAGTAATAACGGTGTATGTATGTATAATACGTGCGGTGCGTGCGCGCATGATTCACGAATCGGCCCGGCCAGTGACATAATAAGCCGAATTAACATAATTCTACCAATCCTACCATCACCTTTCTTCACTCTTACTCATGTCACTGACTACTGTCCACCGGTTTGACTAACGTAAGGAGAAAAACTTGTTTTCACCTTGTCCTATTTGCTAAGTGCAAGCTTAGGTAAAGGTTGATTAGAAACGCTTACAGCTGCTGCAGACTTCCTAGTTTCTTGCGTCTGATCCGTTGATGTACGATTATAAATATTGATACTGATATTAAAATATTTGTGTCGGTATCAGATGAAAGAATGAACAAGTAAGTTTTAATATCCTGTGGCTTTTGTTACGTTTCCTACATACAATTATTTTAATTTTTTTAACTGCTTACAATATATTTTATACTTTAAGAATTTATATATTTTTAATATAAATAAAACAACTTGTAACAAACTTTATGCAATTATTCAGTCTTTAAAAAATATATTTTGTGCAGCTTTTTGGTCGCTACGAACTGGTCATTTTATAATTTGAAGAATTCTTGTGGTGTAAATTATTCCATTTAAAGTTTTCTGTAATTACTGCATTTATGTATATGGGTACGTTATAATTTAACAACTTAATTGTATTCACATTATGTAGACAAACCGGAATGGGTATTATCTAACTGTGCCTGGCGAAAAATTGGCGGTGATTTGACGTCTTCGGCGATGACAGGGTTGGCGCTATGTGTGAAGATGCAGAGTGATGCTGCGGCCATGTAGGTGATTGCAACTGCTTTCCGGTAATGTAACCGTCGCGTTTGCCTGTAAGAACTCTGCTGGCGGTTCGTTGAACTTTCGCGAGTGCAGAACTCAGCAGCAGAGGGGGGAGCCGCACTAGGTCATACCCGGGCGTCGGCACACTTACCTTGACTCGCCGCACGCCGCCACACCACCGCGCCGCGTCGCCGCCACAAACACCGTGCGTTCAACTACCACGCATAGAAAACTAGCCAATAAACCTCCATACACATTTCCTTACAATTGTTGCAATGCAACCATCGCGTCGATGCGACGACTTACTGCCGAATCTTTGTACAAGTTGCCCGTCAATTGTATACGTGGAGCTTTTCTGCTTTGGCATTTATTCAAGTTAAATGGATATAATATTTTTGTAACAACTCACTATGTACAAATATTAAAAAGACGAATTAATTAAAGAATGGCGCTATGATAAATGAACAGACAGAATAACTTGACTATATTTTAAACTGACGACATAATTATGATTGTATGCAAATTGCGGTGACAAGTTCTCTTCTTCTTCTTATTGATTTACAATACACGATAATTGCAGTTAATTTGAAACTTAATTTAACTCAGGACTTATGCACTGAAATATTACGCACACCATTAATCATTAAATATGAAAAAGAAAGCCTTAGACGAGGACTTCATACTTATATATTATTATTTACTAAAGTGCATAATAAGATTCATAAGAAATTATTTTCCTACTTTTATAAACTGTCAAAATCCTCTGAAAATAGATATTATTCATGTAAAATGGACACAGTCAAATTTTTTACTTAGACGTATAATACGCATATGTAAAGGGGGTCATCGCGTAAGCGCCATTGACCGTAGAGGCACAGCGGCAAGAGCGAAGCCACAGTTGGTTTATCTACAACACCAAACGCGTCATCGTACTAGTCCATGACATCAGAACTTTTCACAGAACTCACTCATTACTGGTTACGGGGAAGAATTAAAGATTTTGTAAAGGTAAACAATTTCACTGATAGTACAGATTTGTGAACAAGTCGAGGAGTGCATTTCTAGTTCCACCCTTAACAAAATGTCAAATGTTAGCACTACTGCGTTCCCGTATGGTGGTGAATTTAGGGTCTGTAATCACCGGCACATGAAGCACAAACGATAACGTAATCCTCAGATGTAGCGACGTATTTGGATTCTGCTTTTATTAATGGTGTACGTTCTCGCGGTTCATGTGCTGTCTGTGGCTATTTAGGGTTAGACTAAACAAATAAAGAATATATCAGAGTTGTGACTCAGGCTTGACTCTTATATTTCGTTGCAATATTTTTACCCGCACAAAGGCAAATTACCATCTGATATGACAGCACAAAAAGTAACAACCCCAATGGTAGAGGAGCCCATTAAGGGATTTCGGGATTTATTCAAGCGCGGCAGATTAATATACAGGGGGATACCTTGTACCCGGTTAAGTACCTCCACCAAACATGAGGCCCATATATACGGCCGCCCGTGCAGGATACAGGATCAGATTAGTAAAAAAAAATTGACCATCAGAAATTCTCGAGCGCGTCAGATTAAAGTAGGGTGAGTTAATTACATCCTAAAAAGTGTATATTCCACTAATCTGTCAATTTGAGAGTGACGCAAAGAAAGGGGAGGGCAGCAAAGTTGTAAAAAAAAAACGTCATCTTGACATTCTCGAGCGTAGCTAATTTTTTTTTATTTTGAAGGATATAATTCAAGAATAATGAAAAATATATAATCTGACGATTTTCGCAAGCCGAAATAACAAAAATTCCTCGATAAAGTTAAATGCGTAATACATAATTACAATTTTAAGCGCCCAGGAATGGAACTAGCGGGCAGTTGCAGGGATGGCCTTTTGGGTGTACCGTTTTTCTAATTTATTTTTGTCAGATCAGGCGAATCCCTCTATATAATCGTCAGATTATGAGACAGTACGTTTAGAACATAAAAATGAACCATATATATCTTAATCTGACGCGCTTGAGTATTTCAAAATGGCGAATTTTTTTTGCACATTATGAAAATGGCTGCGAGTTTGCGTCCCATCGAAATCGTCAGATTAGTGAATGAGAGCTTTTTTTTGGTGCACTTAACACTCCCTTAGAAAATCTGACGCGCTCGATTATTTTTATTTTTTTTTCATTTTCAACCCTTACATACAACCACCCGCATCATGCAAACGATCAGATTAACATACGTTCATTGTTAAAAATACGTAGGGCATTGATGCTATCAATATCTGACGCGCTCGAGGATGTCCATGCAACAGTTTTTTTTTACATATTTAAAAATCTATAGCCGCTTCCCCCACCGATGAATAGGTATATCATAATAACATTTTTTTCTTCTTATCATCTAAGCTTTGCAACCCAATAGGTCTCTACGACGCTCGAATAAATCCCCATTTAGCATTGTGGTCTCCCCTACTACAAACAAAACACGTAATTGACGTGTGACGAGCCACGGACGTGAGGATATGTATTTATGTGCAATAAGCTTTGGATGAGAAACAAAAAGCAAACCCACCTCACGACTGCCACTGCACGGACGTAAACTGCATCCGCTATCGTCCAGTTCATCTTGAGATCAAATCTGTAACAAAATAAAGAGGAATAAACGTCTAAAGCAAACATCTTCAACGATATTATTTTGCAAATGCAACATCATAATAAGACAATTACGTAGCGCTTAGTTGTTATCGAAGCAGAAATCTCAAGCCTAGAAGCGTTGACCTCAAGCCTTATATATGTGTGATCGCAGTACATAACCACATAATACTTTCTATATGTATACTTTTTATACTTTTAATTAAGTAACATCAGTGGTTATATTTTCGATTTTTCTGAATCCATCTCAGAACTTCAGGAAAAATCTTTACCTGTTTTGATGAAGCTGTATAATGCGTGTCCATTTAGAATTTCTACTGTAAGATGTAGATGCTGATTCATTCAGCATATCGTTACGATATCCTTATAACGACTGATCGATTTGCATTATTATTTTATATTGAACTCACTGAAAATTACTTCAAGTTATTTCTAAACGTATTATATGCTATAGAATATATATTATTATGCTATATATAATATATGATATAGGGCTATAGTACAAATAAAAAAAGAACAAAAATGGTCGCCGATTCTAAACAAATTGGTATATTTTTCCCCTACAGCCGAATTCAACAAAAGTATACTTTTGGCACTAAAAAGCTCATATATGAACCATGAGGAAAATGAGATCTTTTTAATGATTATTTAAAATAAATATTGATAAGTGTGACACGACTCACCATCATATTATTATGTCAAAGGAAAGCAACGCAAATTCATTAGTATAATTTGAAATAGCTTAGATAAAGTCGTTAAAAGAGAGCTAAAGCAAATATTAAGTATTAAATCAAATTTAATTGATCTAACTAAGAAAAGAGTGAAAAAAAGTGATCAGAGGTTTAATAATACAGGTTGAGATTACACCCATAGATTATACAGAATAAACCAAACTGTCAAATAACAAAACCAGAAACAATAAACATGACTATAAGTAATTTTATTTTTATTGTGCGCTATAATTCATATTCCATGGCTCACCTTTATGCACTTTATATTAGTACAACTAAAAAAATGTTTATAGCCGCTGCAATGCATAACAAATCTATATATATAAAAATGAAACCCGTTTTCCGTTGTCACGACTTGGCATGAAAACGGCTTGACCGATTTGGCTGATTTTTTTTTGTAGTTTTTTAATACTCTGTACAAGGTTCTTACGGAAAAGAAATATATAAAAATGAAACCCGTTTTCCGTTGTCACGACATAGCATGAAAACGGCTCGACCGATTTGGCTGATTTTTTTTTTGTAGTTTTCTAATACTCTGTACAAGGTTCTTACGGAAAAAAAATATATAAAAATGAAACCCGTTTTCCGTTGTCACGACATAGTATGAAAACGGCTTGACCGATTTGGCTGATTTTGTTTTTGTACTTTTCTAATACTCTGTACAAGGTTCTTACGGAAAAAAATATTAAGAAAATCTCTCAGAAAGATTGAAAATATACATTTAATTTTGCATATTTTAAAAAAAGCGCGTTACGAATGTCAACGTCATTCAATTTAAAATAAAAATCTCTGCGGTGATCTATGACACCACAGACATAACCGCGAGCTGTGAAAATATATATTTTGTTTTTTATTTAATAAAATTAGTAAAGTCCTTCTCAGGTATGACGAGACCAGGGAAATAGGTATTCATTTTTATATGGAGGATTTATAGATTCCAGTTCAAATTGAATAGGTACGCATACATAAGATAGGTCAGCTATACAAAATAAAGTAGTGCATCAAATTTACGCTAAGGCGGTACGAAGTTCGCCGGGTCAGCTAGTATTTAATATTTTCCAATCAGCAACTCAATAAATAACTTACTTTATTTACACGTCAAATTTTCTTTGATTATAAGGTCATCAGTCCACTTAAACATGCCACAGAGCTTGGAGGACGATTTGATAAATTATAATAATTATTTGCATTTTCTATTTAAAAAATAATACCAAGCTCGTGACCACTATGACCACAAGCAGTGGCAAAAACGTGGGCGTCAAACAGATTGAATTTGACAGATTATTAATTTTGCTGATGTTTCACTGTTTCCTTTACTAACGGTACTATTAATATAAAATTTAAACACTGTATTAAAGAGGGCAGTCATTCTATTTAGCTAATAATATACTGCCGCCGGTTATGAGAACTCGCGTGCAATAAATTTTTAATTAAAATCGCAAATAAAACAATGCTGGCGAAATCATTTTCAGAGATTAAAAACATGATTTTGAAACAAAAAAAAAATATCAGATAAACAGCAATATTCTACAAATATAGTTAATTTTTTTTATCAGAAATTCAAAAAGTTGACTGGAAAATGTCTAATGTACTAATGTGTATGTAATAGTCTAGGCTAAGTTAAAAAATATTCTTTCTTGTACCCAAGTAAAAAACATAGTGGAAGTGTTTTGTACCGTGGTCTATCCTCTCACTTCTCAAATACATAAGAATAATTTTCAGCTCAGCAGCCCGAAAAGCCGTTTTTTGTTGTGCGAAAACTGTGAGCAATGTTTTGCTCAAAAGGGCCTTAAACGCTCAAGATTCTAAACTATAGAATCTTTCGCTTATTTGGAACTCAAAATGAACACCAGAATAAAGTTTGCTCTCTTGTATTATGCACTATTTCATTGCGTCAAGTTTTTTTAATATTTCCAAATTTAGTTTTAAGGTTTTAAGGTTGGCGTAGTGGTTTAAGTAGTCGCCTTGCCGCTTTCAACTGCGTTTGTGCTGTGGGTTCGATCCCCACTTGGGTGTGCTGCGACACAGGAGTCATGCCTAGTGCGGGCGTCATTATTAAACAGAAAAAAAAACTTAATTTACATTATGAATGAACTCGCGGCATCCTTTCGAGTTTAATAAATTACTTAACGGTGTTAATACATTACAACCTCACCACCCACTCCCAAATAAAGTTCTACCCAAGTCATTATCATCACTTGCTTGCTTACATCTTCAACCAATATTGAGAGTTTAATATATGTTTAACCATGTATTGTCAAATACAAATTACAAAGTAAAATAATAATTTTGGAAAAATGGGCGCAAACAAACATGCATTTTAGTGTTTTAGATAAGATTTGTCTATAAAAATAGACATTTAATATTAAAGGTAAACCCATATTACTTTTGTATGGAAAATAGCCAAGCAATTGTTCCCTCTTATAGGCTTTTCAGTTGATACGTCTCGCGTAGAATTCATGTACCCAAAACTATATGTATATTATTTAATTATAAAGTTAGTAATAGAACTTAAATAGCCTTAAATAGTAACCTCATAATGGTAGTCTCGTTTCTTGTTTTGATTTAGATGTCAATGGATGAACAGGAATAGGCAAGCCACAACAAGTATGGATAGATTGCATGAAACAAGATATATTTTAGAAGGGAGTGGGTGATAGTGAGACGGCTGACATACCCCAAAATAAGTAGGATAAGGGTAGGAAGAAGAAGATAATGAATGTGATGTTTGGTTTCATATTCTACTTAGTAACCTACGTGCCCGCACTTGGATAATTTCTTTGTCTAATTTGACTTTTTTGTCCTGCGAGAGGTTAATGAAACTATAACAATAACTATCATTTTAATTACCCGCATAGTAATTCTAGTTAGAAAGACTAAGATTATTGCCTTTACACTGCGAATACATCACAGGGTATTACAATAGTAAGTCTCCTGTGATCACGCGAAAGCGTGGCCAGCCAAGTTCAAAGAAGAAAGAACTGACGATTATAATTTTAGTATATAACTGATTTAGTGTGATTATGTCGTGGTTTCTAGTTTCACAGTCTCATTAGCAAAATATAACAACTCTAAAATCAATATCAAGATTCTACCCGATACAATCCAATAGGCCATTAACACCTGGCTCTTGACAACAAAAAATTGAAATTCAATATTATTCATTAGATTATTTCAAGCCGTAATGCCACAGCTGTGATAAGTTCAACTTTAATTGTAGGTATTTCGATGGAGTTTAATGTACTCATGTTTGGAACATATTTATGTACACTGTATATAACATTATTCATTGCAAAAATCAATAGTCATTTACACTATACTTACGAAAACTAATTTTATTTATATACATGGCATTATTATTCACGGTCTTTGTCGCAAATGTCAAAAACCTCTACTTATGCGGGTTACATGCATGTTATCCTCGCACAATACATAACTGATCCGATACTAGTGTGAAAAACAGCGCGCTCATTGTGTTCCATTTTCAAAAAAAAAAAATATACAGGCGTGAACAGGATGGATACTGTAAACTGATTACAATCTCTATTGCATAAATAAAATTGAAATGGAAATATCTACGAAAAAATTATATGTATATATTCCTATTCAGGAAAAGATTGTGTATAATAAGTTTACATACGTACTATTAAAACACTCATATTATTGATATGAAGTTTAAAATCAATAACATATATGATTCCAAATAAATTTAAAATTTTCCATGAATTTTATTGAATAGGGAACAATGTGTCCAATCGGACCTTTTTGTATATTTTTGTACATAATATTTAGTTTTTTATAAGAATTTGATTTTGTTTTGACTTTTAAGTTCTATGTCAGTCTTTAGTTTTTCTTCCTTAAGTTCAGTGTTCTTTTTTACTTCTTCCTATTGTCCTAATACAATTTATTACCTTTATTTCTAGTTTATTTTGCCTCAACCCAATCCACAATATTTTCTGGTCCATGTTTGAGGTGATAGGAAACATCAAAAACCTTCATAAGCTTTCATTCAGCACCCACTAGAATACATCTTTGTATCTTTATATAGATTCATAACAGGTATGAAGTGTGGATTTTGTAAATATAATTCAAACGTCGTTAGTCCGTCATATAAATTGGCTAATAGCAGACATTGACTCTGTTCGCCACTCAAAAGAGTTCAACGCTCGTGGACTAGCTAGCTAGTCTCACGACTCTTTACACAATGGCTTTTTTGTGCATTCTTGCTTTTGGTTATGACATCACCCGACTAGCAACTTGACGAGACCCCAGGTACCTACCACGGACATGTCAGTATATCCATATAGTTTATGTTTTGTTGCCAAATGCTTTCATCATAACACGTCATGTGAATGATGGTACAATTTCTTCTTTCTGATTTTCTTTGGATTGTCTTAATGATTTGTGTATTACATATATCCCAATATATACCAATCGGTATATTACTAAATATTTTACCGCATGTGATGAAATCTAATCTATAAAATCAATAAGAACATGTGAACTATGTACTGTGTAAGAACCTACAAATTGCCTACAAATTCAAGATTAAATATTGTATTACGAGTTTTGTTGTATTACTAGAAATTTTCCTGTAATGTATCTAATAAAGACAACGAATAAATATGTTATAGAAAATCATGTCTGTGTGCACATTGATTTTATTTTACTCGTCAAAAATATATAATTTTTGTGCACACTTATCGAAAAGAACAAAGAACTACTTTAGATTTCAATGTTCGCGTGTAATGATCATAATTATTCAACAGCTACCCAAAGTTAAGTTGTTATTTTAAAATAAAATACTTTTTGGTGTCGGACGTTTCGGTCGGTTTGGACAGTTGGTGAAAGGAGTAAGTGTGGAAGTGAATGACCTGCGTACTCCAAGGACTACGGCTGAGGTAGCAAATGCTGCTGAAGAGGTTATATTGCCGCTGCAAAAAATAGTAATTAAGAACACGTCTCTAATAAACAAAAAACTAACAAATAACAATGTAGTATTTATAGCTTAGCCATAGGAATCGCTACCGAAGTGAAAATTAAATCAAGTCACTTGATATTCTTTACTTACTATAGAATATTATTTTAATATTTACAGAAAATTTGGACTTATTGTAAAGAATAATCAGCGTGATCATACCATCTCGTATGAAATGTAATGACGTTACTCCTCACGCTAGCGTCACGACAGTTTTGAGTAGAAAGACCGGTATTTCGAGTAACAATAAAAGCAACAAGTGAGAGCAGTTATCATAAAGCCCTGTTTCCAAAAAAACTGAGTTCCTTGGTTTTCCTATGACCAAAATCAACGAACTACTAAAAGCGTAAGCATAATTTGTATCTAACAACATTTTGAACAATAAACAAACAAAATTGCAGTCCGTTGTCTTTAAAATCAATCATTCTATTAACTAATGATGAAATATCAAATAAACTTAGATTATGTTACAAATTATTATGTACTTTCATTGTTTTATTTTAAGACACTGATAAAAAGTGTTAGGAGTTTTTGCGTAATTACTAGAAAGACTCCATGCATATTCTACAATAATAGATGATCGAACTAAGTAAATGACTGTATGGCCATCATGTCACGGATTCTGTATGAGGATAGCAAGTCAAACCAATTACTAATGATTCTTCAGTTATTTTTTAAAACGAAATTTATGATTATAACGAGATGATGTCATTGAAAGTCAGCATTTCTCCTTTTTTTTTTTAATATTTAGAACTATTATGGTGGCATTTTCTACACATCATTCAAGAATTAAATATTCCGGTGACAAAGGGAAAAATTATATTTTATATGAATTAATATTGTAACATTTTTAACCATAAAAGTTACCGAAGACAACAAACAATACTGCGCAATATTCTTTAACTCTCTTGTTATATTTTCTAGGTGTAAAAAACAATTTAAAGGTAAGTAAAACGCATTACGTATGTTATCATTTAAGTTATAAGTTAGTACTTACTCAATATATACAACAAAAACCTTTATTTAGCCACAGCATCTCATAATTAACACTTATATGTGTGTGGGTAGTTGAAAAATAAATTACATTTCATTGCCACGTGGTCCTACCACCTGTAAAGGTTCGTGACAAAACCACGTGGCGGTATTCTAACAACAACACATAAGTACAGGTGAAGTCAGTTGCAAAACTTGGACCGACTTAACTTTTTCGTATTAAAATGACGCAGCAGACTACCGGATGCAGTATAAAAACAAACTTAAAATGCTAGACAACTGTAACGTTCCACATCAAATCTGAAAAAGAAACTACCTGTGAATAGGTAACATCTATGTTTTATAGCCAATGCTATTAAAAGCTTAAACTTTTTATGCGTAGATTGTTGTAATCTGTCGGGACGTGCAAAAACTTAAGGAATATTTGGTGGAGGAGGCTTCATGCCCTCGGGCGGCAGCGGTTACGTAAGTTCATCTATTTTCAAGGTCGAGGACATTGCTCCCAAATCGCTGATCGCGTCCTGCCGCCGGTGGAGGGGAGCCTCCAACTGGCCAGTTTGGGCGTTCACTTCTTTTTTTCCTAATATAACGTCTATTATACACCTCTGTGTTAGGTACCTCGGCCAGCTTTTTACATTACATACAACGTTTCGTATACATGAGGTGAGGAGTTGGAGGGAGCTCGTTAAAATTATATGTGATTTGGAATTTTAATTGAGCTTTAAAGAGAATTTTAAATGTTTATCAAATTCTAAACGAGAACAAAGAATAGCAATGCTTATTTTATTTGATAACTATACAAAAATCCTTTGTGTACAGAACTTTTCTCCAATAGATCGTAAAAGAGAGACACAAAAACTGTAACAATTGGAAACATTAGAAGACGAATGTGTTTTTGTGGCATGACTACTGTTGTACTAGTAATAAATCATTGAGAAAGTATCGTACAATCAACAACGACATTCTCCACCCTGAGGGTGGTCAGTAGACAACAATGACTGGAATCGAGAGCGCACCCCTTTCTTTTACAAGCTTGCTACTGAGTAATAAAACTCTTTCTTGTGTTTTTTCTAAGTAACAAAATTACGGATGCGGGTTTGACAATCGTTCAATTACTGTATTTAATCTTCTATCAATGGATGTCCTCATCCTCTTATACGACAAATCCTTGATATAACCAAAAATGATCTGCAGTAGTAAAGATGCTTGCGGTATCTACGTAATCTGTTTATTTGACAACCTTGGAAATACAGTGTTTCACAACAACAACACAAATGGGCATAACGCTAAATGTTTTTTTCGCAAACCAAGAACTGACCAATCAATCACTTTCCAAAGTATTTTAAACAAAAGCAAATTGTTAAGACCACTTTTTAAGCAAACGAATACCAAACACATTTTTTTTTATTTCTCAAATTGCAATTATTTTGACGCAGGAAACATAAAAGTTTCTATGTCATTGTGTTTTTGTCGTTGCAATGTGTGTTTGGGTGGAAGAGGACCGTTAGATTTTTTTACCCTGCCATTATAACGGGCACCCTTTAAAAAAACTTAAGGGTTCGGCAGGTAGAGCAAATCTTTTGATCGAAGCCTACGATTAACTCTGCGATTTAGCTTATATAATATGTTTTTTATGTTCGGGTGTTCCATATTCCTGTAATGGTAACCTAACTGTAAAAGCGCAGCTTACGATATCAAAGGTTACCTCTTTGTATTTTATGTGATTGCCTTGATAGCGGCGGAAGGCATATGCAACATTTTATTGTCGATTCTGGTTTCATTGTACCTATTTTACATATATTTATCAGATCAATTCAACTTGGGTTTTTTAAACTTCCACCTACGTGATGAGATTTAACAGATTGCGCCTTATTTTTGTTTGAAGTGGCTAAAGGATTAATAGAATTGACGGAAGCTAAATCAAGTAAGGAAACCTGAAATAATATTATGAGGATGCTCTAGCATAAGTCTTGAATCTAAGTGTTTTCTAGAACAGTGCTATTTAAAGCTTTTAAGTACTGAAAATCGTTTAATTTGAATAGTTCCAATAATAAATTATATGAGGTGTTTGTTACAGACCGCGGCAATAAACCGATAGAGATAGGCTCAACATAGATTAGTCATAAAAACGACGCAGGCACATTTGATTTGCCGCTAATCCATTTAATGTAATCCCTTAATCGCTTCTTATATATCCTTGAAGAAAGAATTAAAATGACTTACAATTAAATCAGGGTGAAACGGAGAGGATTTTGAAATGCTTTCACTGAATGTTTGGATGGCTAACGGAAGAAGAAAAATAAGCTTTGGTCCATCGCCTATTTAAGGATTACAAAATGTAGTTAGTCGGATGATTTAAAAATATAAACAAATGAAACGTCGCACCGACGTTGAATATTACTTAAATATATTTAACTATTCATATAAGAAGTTATATATATATAATTAAAAATAAAAAAACAACATTTCTACTAACCTGAAAAAAATTAATTACTACAAGCTAAATCTATGTACAAACCTAATCTAAAAGACCGCTACCATTGGCCAACGTTCCCAAAATGCTGGCAGCATTGCCACGTTGTATGGAAAAAATATATAAAAATTATTATAGATACAATTTATATAAATGTATAAATTATTTGTCATATTAACCAAATCATATTATATTAAACAAGCAATAATGGTATTTATATATATAGGTTAGGTTGTTCTCGAAAACAGCTCTAACGATTTTGATGAAACTTAAGATTATGAGCTAAAAATAAGATCTAAATATATATTAGAGGGTCTCATATTCTTGAATTCGACTAGATTCGGTCATAAGATCGACATTGGTTTAGAACCTTTTTTCTGATCGGACGTAACATAACACACGCCTTATTACCCAGAAAGGTGTGTCAGAGATGTACAGCATTTTTATTAAAACTGACGTGAGTTTGTAACATTATTCAAATTATGAAATACGGGTGTCTATGCATACATTAGTCTTGCACTGCAAGACTGGCTGCGACTCAGGCGCGACGTATCGCACTCTCTTGATAATGCCTAGACGTATAGGCGAAACCGCGGTCGACTAAATAGACCAACATTACGTGAGTAACACCCGTATTTCATAATTTGAATAAGGTGTATAGCACCCACACACCTGTTATGTAAACATTCCCATGTGATAAAGTTTGAGCCTATCACCTTCCATCGGACCCAATTCCAACTCCGTGCTGACATTGAGAATTGCCTGACGGAAAAACTAAAACTTTTGTCCAGAAGTTCTCGATTTATGGTTAACGTAAACCCATCGCGTTTGGACTGTTTAGATTTGTCTGTTTGTCGAAGAGCAATTTTATGACAAATTATGTTTAAGTAATTAAAAAAAATAAGGATTCTTGCTACTTATAAAACCCGAGCAAAGCTCGGTCCCCGGGATCCTTTCCTATTATAGGAATATTGATGTTACATAACATAACATCAAACCTGTATTACCCAGAAGGGTGTGGCAGAGGTGTACGACACCCACATGATCAAATGAATAACAGACACATACAATTAGTTACATAAAAGTATGTGCTTACGTATCTTCTGGAACAAGTATCTACTCTTCTTATTTTCTTCATAGGGACTTTTGATTACTCACTTAAGAAAGTAGACGTTTAAACTTTTGGATTTACCAGGTGCACGTACTACAGGAATGACTCTACAAAATTCAATGTTCTTTAAGAAATTCTAAACAATTTTATTGCGTGACATGGGAAAGGAAAACAACATAACTAAAATAATTTCACCAATAAACCGAAGTCACTTAGATGCCTTACGCACGCGTGATATGACTGCGATTCAAGGGGTTTCAAGAGCCTTTGTGGATGTTGCAAATTTTGCGTTTGTTCTGTACGCATTTGAAATGTATGACGTAATCTTTAAGCGTAAAATGCAGACTATCCATTTTTTTTTTGTTTCATCCTAAAAAAACATATATTTTATTAGAAAAATAACCGTAATACTTACTATGTAGCAAATCTCATTGAAAATACTGCACAGTGTGACTGTTTGAACAAAACAATAAGTTAGTAGATTAATTTGAAAAATGGCGAGTAGCTTCACTCAACATGAATAAATAAACTCAGAGCAGTTCTCGTTTTTACTTGTGTTCAGAAATATATGGTTTAGCGTTAGTTTATGCATAAGCAAAGACTCGTCTTGTTATCCAATCTGCTTCGAGTGCGGCCATTACTCACTTTCTTCAGTACAGTCTTGCAAATTGTATTGCGTAGGACTATGAGGAATAGTTCACTGCCTAGTGCACTAAATTTATTTGTACCACTTTGTAGTTACCCAATAGTATTTATTATTATGGTTAAACAGATTGTTTAGAAGAAAGAATATACTTTATTTCCAAATCGCGTGCTTGTTATAATAAATAGTCATGTGCCATGTGCAAATTAGGTTAATCTCTATTATCGACTACTAATCGATAATTTACAATGTTTGGTGGCAGATATGAAATACATACATATCATACATACATACATGGAATCAGCGTCTCTGTCGGCTCACATGGGATTAGGTAGAGACGCCATGTGCTACGCTCCTTAGATGCTTTTTTCGTTGCCTCAACATTAATATATCTTGTCCTTTCTGCAGAATACCATTTATCTGGTCTCTGTTCGTCTGCCGCGGACGTCTTTTTCCAGTACTTCCAGCTGTATCTGCGTTGTATATCTCTTTCACTAATCACCTTATATAATTTTTTTTTAACGTGACAAACCAGCTAAGCATTATCTTTTTCAATCCTGATCACTATATCATCTTTCAAAACAGAACGATCTCTTATCACACTATCCCTTATCCTGTCATTTAAAGTTACACGACACATACTTTGTAATGGGCGCATTTATTCTATTTTCATGCTTACTCTGCTATATATTTTTTCTTAAACGATGACGGCACAAGAGATAACTCCTGTGTCGCAGAGGTGATCATAAACATACATTTCACACAGACACTCAGAGTCAAAACAAATCTTGCCGCATCACACAAAGATTTTTTCCGTGTGGGGATCGTAGTCTCAACACCAGCGAAGTTGAAATCGGCGAGGCGACCGCTTTAACCACTATGCCAACCGTAGAACGTAGAACCGCCTGTGGACAACCAGCCTTGCCTTTTCTGACATGGCTTCGCTGCCTACCTTTTTTAACTTCAGCATCTATCTTACGATACAAATTCAAACATACTTCGCAAATATACAAATTCTTTCAACTGTTACGTTATATTATATGAAATATTGGCTCCTTAACTAAAAGCAATTACTTAGTAATAATTAGAGAAGTTCAAGATTATGAAGCCTAAACAAGCGAAGCAGTGCAGATTTAATAAATTTTACAATGTCATTTAATGTATATATTTATTATACATGTCCCACTGCTGGGCACGGACCAATTCTCTAGTTGAGAAGGGTCAGGCCATAGTCCACAACGCTGGTGAAGTACGGGTTGATAGACTACTCACATCTTTGAGGACTTATAGATTGATTTTCTAGCAAAAAGACGTTATAGCAAGTGTACTTGTAGCTAGGCCATTTGAAATTCTTTTTCATGATTGTGTTTTTGTCACAATACAATTTTGAGGTAATTTATTACTATACATTACTGCATATCCCCATTATTATGTTGTCTATTGACTGTATTCTATTGTCGTAGCAACGCGGACTCTTTTACTGTATGGCAAATACTTGTCTCGGAAGTTAATCACTGTTGCCGTGGAAACAGTAATGATATGGTTGTTTTTCAATTAAAGTTAGTGTGTTGTTCATATATTGGCAAAGCTCTTGATGATAAAATGAAATATTGTTTGCAACATCGAGGACAATAATATATACATCAAGATTCATCGACTTACCTTTAAAATCTACTGTACAAAAACGTTATGGACACAAAAACAAGTTTTAGAGCAGGTGCCAAATATAATCGATCTCTTGCAAATAGTATTTGAATAAGTTAGATAACATATTCAACTGATAATATTTATAGTTGTAACAAAGTAGGTCTCCGCGTATTTTAGACAGCTTGTAACAAGTATTTCGTTGAAAATCTAACCATAAATTACCTCAATATGACAAAATCTCGTCACAAGCTTTGAGGCTGTATGGATTAGTCATCATGAAACGTCATCAGTTTCATTAATTGTTACGAGACTGTATTTTACATATTTGCCTACTTGCGGCCATTTATCCGCGAACAGATTTCAATTTCACCTAAATCGAAGTGCAAATTGGGCGTAACATGATTTTGACATTTGTACTAGATTATCAGGAGTAAGATTCACTGTCAGCTTCGACCATGGCATTGGTATACGCGAGTGTGAGGGGGGGTGAAGTGTCTTACGCGCGGGGATGTTCAGGTGTTGTTGTCTCGCTCTTGCGCAGCAGTTCATTCACCCTTGTGCGGAAGAGCTCGGCCGGTGCGCGGGCGCAGGTACGGCGGTACGACGGACGCTGTGCAGGGGAGTCGCGCAGGGAGGACGTCTCCGACCATGAACCGCGCCACATTTTATCAGTTATCCGGAGCCGCTGGTGCGCCACGCCGCGTCGTTCTACGCTCCAACATGACACTCTAGTACCACGATACTCAAGTGACGTTTTGCATTTAACTAGACTGAAAGCAACTTAGATCTCAAGATAAGACTTATTTTTACAATTTTCCCTAATGTTAGTGACTGTTCAGTGAGGTGTGGATTTATTATTAAGTGGTAGTGAAAACATAAACAAACATTTCCCATTAGGATTTTACAATTTGGATTTTCTTCAACTATTCAACACTGGTGGATTGTACGTCTAATGGTCAGTATCAAACAATATTTACTTAATTAACAACTAACTATTGCGTATGTTCTAATCAAGGAACTTGCGATTTCTTCGCGCAATCAAAAGACATCAACGCGCGTCTTCGTTTTTCATTATCATAACAAATTAACGTCTTGTAGACATATAGAGTATTTAATGCATGTATTTACTAATAGTATTTGTTACTTCTTATCATAACCATATTAGTAACGATATTCTGTAACAAGCTGATATTTTAGAATATAGTAATAAGATTAAATATAAATTGATTACGATGATTACTTGGTATGATTGTATAATTAGAAAATTAACCTACTTGTATTTTTAATTTATGCTTATTGATTTTAACTTTTTTTTATAATATATGGTTTTATTTTAAATTAATATAGAGTTTTTTTTTTACATCTGGTCATTATGACAGTCTTTCATTTCAATAACATCACAGATATAGAAGTAGTAAAAGCACAATATTTACACGTAGAGAATATAGATTAATACTAAACAAAACTATCTCGTTGGTTTACCAATTAAGAAAAATATTGGCGGCAAGAAGTGTACAAATATAAACGAGCCAATTACGTCACCTACCAACGAGATAGCCACAATGCTAACACGATTAACCAAAACTTTTCGGAATCAATAATTACAATAATAGACGGCAAATTTTCAACTTTTTTTGGGTGGCAATTACATAAATGATAAGATGCGATCACGCACACATGGGCAGCCATTGTTGTTGGTCGTCCCGGCATCGGTGTGCAAAAACAAAGCCTTGAACCGATCAAGTTCAATCTCAAGGCGAGGCTCACACGTGATCTACCTACGCCTTACGTAATACCACCCTTGCCTCAGCGCACACTTATCAAATATGCGGCCGCTCATTAATTGTTATTCAATACCTACTTCAAGGGAATGTTTATTTTTGTATTGTTTCTTCTGTTTGTATACACGTTAAGAATCGTATCAGGAACTTATAAAAAACATTGTCGAAAAAATCATTTTTTAAATGAATTGGACATATATATTATTTAAAATTTAATACAAAGACCTACTTTTTAAATTCAACGTTGGACAATTTTTTACTATATTTTTTGAATAATTGAGTATATTTTGAGTAATTATTTAATTTTAAACAATTTTTGCGTATTAAAATATTATTCTTAATAAGTGATTAATTAGAATAATATTGTAATAAGCCCAAATTGTTGCAACATGTTGCCATGCAAAAATCAATTAAGTATAAGTATAAGATATAATTATAATCCACGTAATAAAGAACTTGACCTTGGTAATGAACTGCATTCAACTTAATTTGAGCTCAAATTAAATTGAAGGCCAAATGATCGCACTCTAACATATACATACGTATTTGCGTATTACATGAAGCGCGGACACGTATGTAGATGGCAGCGAAAAATAATAATTTAAACAACAAAATCGACAGGCAAAAGTGATCCCAAACATGGCTACAAAAGTCACAAATTAGCATGCGCGCCGCTCGCGCGGTTTCGGCAATGACAATGACAACGACCGATGATATAACAGAAGGCTGTCAAACCCGTGAAAACTCGGTCATTGAACCGCGCGCTCGCGACTCAGCCCCACTTCTCGGTGCTTTCGCTCATGCGATTTTTACATTTAACTACTTCTGCATAGAGTTTAGTTTTGTTTTATTTATGTTTTCAAAAATATACCGTTAAGATTAAAACTGAAAATCCGTGAAGCAAGTATATGTTAATAGTGCTTCTCATATGATTTAAAAAAATTGGGGCCTAATTTGATAAACAATGAAGTTGTTGGAAAAACAAGCGTTGATGGGCAACGACACGAGAACTCAACACCTATGGTGCTTTGTTTGTATTGTTGTTCAGATCATGCCTCTTGTCTTTGTTGCTTTTTATTACTCAAAGTTAATCAACCGTTTGTTTTTTTCTTGGAATAATGCCTATTGCTCTATCAAAGTTTATCATAACAGCTTTGAACGATAGCTAATAATACTCGAAATTTAAATTGCCAAGTAGGCTACATATTTAGCACAAAGCAAATTGAGAAATGTTTAGGAAAAGGAAGTAGAAACGTGAATGCAATTAATTAAAATTTTGTTGCTGAGGGTTTCATTAATGAAAAGTATAAGTACAATTGTACTTAAATTCTAGCGCAAAATTAATAAATGCATAGCTAAATGTTCAAGTCTCAAGATGTCACAATTTCCGGTGACATGAAAATGCAAGTTTTTTTACACAATTAAAAGCTCTACTCCCGTTAATTATAGGCAAAGTTTCAGGCTTATTTCCCTGCTCTACCAGCTATTTGAGGTTCAAAGAATCAAACTAAAGATAAAATCGAGATTCGGGTTAAACTTGGCCATCATTATGTGTTGTTAAGTAACCTCGGCTTAGCTAGGAAGGTCCTTGAAGGTAGAAAGTAAATGTTGATGTGACCATGCGCGTGTCGACGGGAGGTTCGCGGGAAATGAGGGGTATAGGGAGGGGAATGAGGCAATGCGTGGAACCTGTTCGAGCAACGGTACCTCGCATCGCCCCGGGCGCGCACGCACCCATTATGTAATATGTAATAACCTTTTTCTCGCTCGACCGCCTCGGCCCTTCCATATGTGACCTAAGCTTTCGTTGACGATGTTTATTTTGAGGATCGACGAAAATATGCGTCATTCGGAAAGAATTAGCATTGAATGCGTGGGTGCCACGTGAACTTGTGTAACCGTCGAAAATTACATCACCGGGATTGTAAAACTGATATAATCGGATGCATAAAACTTCAACCCTAGTAGTCCAGATGTATCAAAAATTTTAAAACTTAAAGCCCTCATCCGATGTCAGATATACATTTCGTCATTTATGGATACAGGAATACATAGATATTTGTACATATGTAATAGAATAGCGTCAAACAACTATATAAGTGAAAATATGTATTTACTTTATTTGTGTCAAATAAACATTTTATTTATTTTATTATTATATTTCAACTATGTGTAATGTGTAAGGGGAAATTCATTCTAATGACAAAAATAATACAGTTATTCAACCCAAACAGCTAAATCGCGAGAAAGAGAGCTATCAACATCAACTTACAAATACAAACGCATATGCAAAACTGCGGGACATTGCATTGATTCCAAGTGCAACGCATGGCAACACCGACTGCCGAGCAACGCTACCATCGCAGGAGGTTTCACGTAATCAACTATTTATTATTCCGTATCAGTTATGAAAGTAAAGCTGCAGGAAGTGCAACGGGCACGTGTTAGTAAAAATAACGATGACTGAGTGTCCCATATGCATATACTATAATATGTATGCCATGAGCCTTCCGGTCATCCAACGGTTATCGCACCATAGTTCATAGTAAATAAGCCCTGTTGAATGGGATTTGTCATTGTTACGAGATTGCTATCATTGCAAGCTCAATGAAACGTGATAAAAGTCAACATTATACATACTAGATGTTTAGATGCTCTCATTTTGTAACAAAAAATATTTATTTAATTCTAACACACATACATAAACAACGTTGACTTAGAATAGAATAGAATATAATAACTTTATTTACTAAACAAAGGTACATTAATGGTGTAAACCGTAATTTTCTCCTCTTTGTTCTACCTAATAGGCATGCAAACATCATTTTGTGGTTATAAATTATAGATCATTAAGTATACAATAATCATTAAAAACAAAATTCAAATTATTCATTCCAAAAAATAAAATTGCATAGAAAAAAGAATGTTACAATAATAATATAGAATAAAATGTCAATTTAATTAAATAATTCTGTCTAGTCACTGTATCGGCTAAAAAACCTGTCACACTATAATACGCATTATCTACATGCTTTAAGTTGCCTTTTAAGTGTTACTTAAAGTTTATATTTATAAATACCACTTCCATCAGATGCCTCACACCTTTGCTTTTATTTGAAACGTTCCTTTTCAGTCAGATCAGTATTTTCAGTCTTGCTATTGACTAAGAAAGCAAAAACGCAATTAGTCATCAAAAAGACGGCTATTGAATACCAAAAATAACAGTTAATATTTTCCTGAACAGAATATTTGTACGCTCGTTAGGATAAAGCCTGCAGGCGACGATGTGCGATGCGTCCCGCCGGCCTTTGATTTCACCCTCCCAATTTATTTTTTTATCGACACGACCTAACGGTAGTGAGATGTAATAGTACCGTATGAATAAAGGCATGTGTTCAACCTGTGAGAAATCATGGATAAAATAGAGCTTTGATATTTTATTCCAAAACAGGTACGATTTTACTACAATAGACAAGGTTTTATAGAATCTTGTTTTTTTATGCTTACTTAATAGTTAATAGAATCAGTAATAAAAATAATACAACCTAATATTTAATACTTTAAAAGTAGATAAAAGTAAAAGATTTACATTCTAGACTCACATTGTAGGCAAAATGTAAGTCTCTTGACAAACACTTCTTGTTTAGCTTTCTAACACTGGAACGCTGGTAGCTGAAAGTCCTATTTTATGTATAGACAAAGTTTTTCTTCGACTGATTCACCAGGCTTCGGAACAATACCGTTTTCTTATACATTTACCACCATTCCCATATCAGTTGCCTACTTACTGGTTACTACTAGAAGTTTCTCTTGCATTCACTGCCATGCATTTTACCACTATGTTCCAAGAAGCTAAGGTTGCTCAACTGCATACTTATGCAGTTCTAATATATCCTAGTCCTTAACGTTGATTTTGCTTAGCGGTACTTTCATATGCGTGTTGATTCACAATATATGAATCACTGTAGCTATGAGCATTAGCTGGATGTAACAGGACTATTCTATGGTTTCAGCAAATAATTCCGCAGGTGTAAGTAACAATAAACAGATGATCATATTTCATATACTTGATAGTTCGTCTCTAACGGGACTTTCTCATACAAAGGCTCTACGGTCCCGTCATATTTTTTTCGGACGGTTCCTACCTGCGATTTAACCAAACACTTGATGTCCCTTTTATGTTTTTTTTGAAGTGGTAACCGTAGATAATCTATTTATAACGCATATAGGATCTGTGATTACAGAACCTGTGCGGAGTTATCTTCAAAACGAAGCCACGTCATCATCCTATAATATGAATCATTAATCTTATGTAAAAGTAGTCATTCACGTGATATTTAACGTGTTGCGTCTTTAAATTATAAGCAGATTAGGTAGCGTACGGAACCCAAAAGTAACAAAGGAAAGTAAACCGTCGATGCGGTTTGTTCGATCGATGAAAGTAAAGGCCTGAGTAGACGGCCGAGCAGTCCCGTTAGCCGGCCGAGCTCGGGCTCACGGAATACTAAACGCTGACATACTGCGCGGCTTTTGACCCTAACCACATTCTAGTCTCAGTACTTCAACACCTCCGTGCACTGATTTACCTACCGAACATTGTTATACTTCAACATCACGTCTCACCAAACCTAACACAAGTATAACCAAAAAAAACCACTTAGTACCTTCATTGCATGCCATAAAATTAATTTAAGCCATAAAATAATTTTGAACGTTTGGTATATTTCCATAATTGTTTGGTTAAAAAACACCAACCGTACCAGCCTTGAAATGTCTGTTAGTCAAAATGCAATTACGTAATTAAAAAAACTACGCTTTTATGAGTCCATGATTGTCTACGAACCGTTGCCGTCCTTCCAAGAGCTGCGTTTTAACGACACGGACACATTGTTGTTGCAATTTTGTATTTTCTTAAAAAACATAAACTATTCAATTTGCTAAAAGCAAAACTGCAATTTGTGCAAATGGCACTTTTTAGTGCGTCCTTTTATAATATTGACGTAATTGGCCGTAAAACCTGAAGGTTCGTTGTTTCACAATACCTTTTTGGTATCTCAGCATCCCTTATTGTTGTAGTGAACAATTACACTAATGGGCCGACAAAGGAAATTGCACATTTGTGCTAAAAGTGAAATTTGCTAACGGATCATAAAAGCTTGCATGAAGGAGTGCAAGGGGCGGTTGTGGATTAGAAATTTAGCCAGACTTATCGGAGCGTTTAGTTGATGGTAGCTATGTTGATAGAGATGTAGGAGAGGACAACGACCCTACGCAAAATTCGCTGCATTGGGCTAGGAGTAGTGCATGCGCGTATGTAGCCGTAGCAACGCGGAAGCGCGGCGGGTGCGAGCGCGCTATACGCCGGCCCTACGCCAGAGCGGGAAAAACGCATGAATGAGTATTGAAGCCTACCCCAAGAAGGGGGAAATCGAGTTTGCACTGCGGGCACCAGCACTTGCACGGATATAGACGAGCCCTATACATTATACTAAATAGGATCAATAGTGCTTATACCATCAAAACTTTGATGCAATCACGCAACCAAAACGACCAAGAGATTTAGACTTTTACAAGTTCTTTCTTCTACTTGTATACCTATTATTTTAGTTACTGTTGGAGGGCAAAACAATCTGCAACTTTTAGGCCCTGATATCGCTTAAAATGTTTTTAATGTTAACCACAATTGATTGAATTTAATTTTAATCATAATAACAACAACATTCAGTATACATGACTTTGATAAAATATTACTAAGGCAAGAATATCCAAGAAATAACACTAAACATGTCATTATATGGTTGTAATTATTTCCTATTTACATTCAAAGTTCAAAAATCTAATCAGGCAATTAATGTACACAAAATATACAAAAAGTAAAAATACACTTCATTTTAAGATTTAATCTAAAAATATATTCAAATAGTAGCCCATGTTACCAAATACGGCATCGTAATGTGTAAGGAGATGTAATATATTAGCTGATTAAAAATCTACTTTAAAGTATGTATGTGCTACTTGAATAATAATTAAGTACGAATAGAAGCATTATTTTAAATCAAATTAAAGAACGTAAATTATCGTTATCATAAAAAAGCTTTTTTACATAAGAAGCCGCTTAAAGTGTGTATTACATTTCCAAAGAAAATTAGTGATGTGATGTCAACGACCGTGTGCCCAATACTCGTACAGTAAACGCATTTCCCGGCGCACACGAGCGCAGCGTGCGATTTATTCGCGCGTCGGGCGGCGCGGGCGAGGCGCGGGCGACGCGCGGCGAGGCGCGAGCGAGACGCGCGACGCCGGGTGGGGAGGCTAGCGCAGTGGGACGAGGCGCCGCGGCCATTCACCCCGGAAGATTCAGTGTTTTGATACCGCACAAGCCTCCGCCGCCGCTGGAAAACTGCATTTTCTTTGATGCGCTTCGCTTTTCACGCTCTAATTGACCGACAATCGGGTAATTTCGTTTTTTAAGCGTTCAATTCGATTTGTACGTTCCTATTAGGCCTTCAATTATGGATGATGTTGTTCTTCATCAGTGATCAAATGAATATTTTTTAATTACAAATACTTAGCAAATGAAAGCAATAAATTAATTCAAATTCAAAATACTTTTATAGACTTTAATGCAATAAATTGAAGAGTTTGCTACGTTAATTTATTTGAGGTATAATCCACCTCAAATACAATTTAAAGCAAATTACTTGAAAATGCACACAAATAATATTTTATTACGTTTTTATTAAAATAATTACCTAAATACCTAATCGGCAGTAAACTTATATATATATATTATATATATATCTTGACCAATATTTTAAAAACAAACACTTAATAAAAATACTTAAAAGTTCAAACGCCCATTATTTCCAAGTATAGCCTTACACAGAGCCCTTATTTAGCTCCAGACACAAATACCCACATCCCGACACTTCTCGGACTAAATCGATAGAGGCTGTGTCGGTTTAGACGAGTGAAAAACGCGACACTTTGGGGTAGATCGGGGTATCGGAAATTACCAGACGTTGCCGTAGGTCGTGATTGTAAAGGACGCAATATAGCTGCGTATATGATTGTCTGAATAGGGTGCAGCGCAGTGTGCACTGAAAACGGTGTTGTTATAGGTTAGGTTTTATTTTGTTTTGATTCAGTATATCAACATTATGTCATTTAATTATGACCCTATATTTTAAGTAAGTGATTATAGACCTATCTAAAATCATAAGTGCCTTAACCACAAGAAAATGATCATGACGTCATAAAGAAAACTATACACTTGAGAGCTTTCAACCATATCCTCCATGGTGAGTTAACTCCGCCAGTCTACACATGTCATGTCAGCTTATCGTATAAAGATCCATGCAGGTTTTATATTTGAAAAGTATTAACCATAGAACTTACTGAGATACTTTTAACTATTTTTCAACGAGTTCAAAAATCTAAACACATTTACAAAGCCTGAAAAGCTAAGTGCAAAATAGTGTACAGTTAGTATGTGTCGCACGCTCATTTAAATGAATGAAATACAGAGTGTTTGAGTGTCCACGGTTTGGCCGATCCTATAGACCGGCTATGCTGAGCAGTTTGCAGCTGTTAACAGATTACAGGCTGTAAATAGTGAAATCAATATTGGATAATGGTAGGTGGCAGGGTGCGGCGTGGCAAAGCCAACGGAGAATGGGATGCACTCACCCCTACCATGTAAATATAACTCGGACAGTTTTAAAAACATTGTAAAGAGAAAATAAATATGATAGTCGATAATGTATTAATATATAAAGTATTGTAGTGGAAGTAGTAGTGGTGAGATAGGTTTGTTTGGTTTGTTGTGATTGTAAGGGTGTGATCGAGTTTCTAGGGTAAGGGTGCAGGCTGTGTCGACGACCCGCGAGAGTGAAAGCGTGTTCCGGGGAGGCGGCCGCCCGCCCTGCCATGGCTTTCGCTGCCGTTCTCACGACACCCGCACCCGCAACCACCTTGTTTTTAACTCGTATTCATTAGCGCCTTATGAATCGTGATTCTATCTTATTGGTGACATCATACATTGAGGTTGTACGCTCGAGTATTTGTTGTTTTAATTGTGTAAGTTTCTTATAAGATTCCTTTTACTAAGCCGTTTGCTGATTTTTTTTTTAATGTATTTATTTATCTGTACTCTAGGAATAGCGATGATTAATGTTGTTGAGTTCTAGTACTAAGTCACTTATCAGTAGTGAGTGTAAAGTGATTTAATGGATGTGTCATCGAAGCATCAGAGGCCGTCGGCCAGCCGGCACGGCACGGCTGGAGCGGCAGGTCGCGTGGTGCACGGTCAGGGCGCCGCCGCCGCTACACTACGGAAGTAATGAACTTGAATGCAGCCCGCGGTCGCAATGCGCTGTGCCGTCCTGCTCTCGTCTAATAAGAGAATAGGAGGCGCGAACGTGACGTACTCACTGCATTTGCTGTCAAATTCGTCCGCATTCTCCGTCACAGGCCGCTTTCGTCGTCGATGCGTTTATCGGAACGAGACGCGAATATGTGTGTCGATTGCATTCTCGGCGTCGTAAAAGTGCATCTAGGTCGGTGGGCATAGCGGCGCGGCGTCGTCGGCTAGTGCGGCGCGCTCGGCGGCTAGACGTGAGGCAGGTCGGCAGCACGGCGGCCTCGGCGTTGCATAATGCGCGCTGCGCTCCGCCGGCGAGCACGGCGAGAGGTCCCGGTGACGTGCGCCCGCTGAGCCAGCCCGTAGCCCGGCCGCCGGCCGACATGAGAGCGGCGCGCCGGCTACGGCCCCTCGTCCCTCTGCTGGCACTCCGCATACTCCTCGAGTACCTCAAGTCACTGCACGTCGCCTGCTGCCTCTGCCGCTCATGGACGGACCACTACTCATACTCCTCAGACGATAGTACTCTTTGTTTACTCGCGGTAGTATCAATGTAAAACGTGCTAACTATGAACAGTATTGCAAGAATGCCTTGAACGATGAAAATTTATTATTGTAAGTACTGTTAATATTTTTCGCATAGCTCCATAACGTGCCTTACCGCAAATCGACATTCAAAAGTTAGTAGTGCAAAATTTGTTTACTATTTAAAAATAAATTATTATTATCGTTGAAATAAAAAAAACTATGAGGACTAATTTTAAGTTATAGTGCCAAACCAAACAAGGAATCGTGTTTATAACTTATATTAATAAATATAAACATCTGAATAAATTACGAACAAAATTGAAAATTAATTTACCTAATTTTAGTTAATTCAGTGCGAGTGATAATAAAGCATTTGGACTGCTTACCGATAAAAGTGGTTTAATAATAATAATATTATAATAAGTGGTTATTTCCGCATTCAAATGAGATACGATGATCTCCATCTGGCCGATAGGCACCCGCGTCTATTTGCAGTACCAATACCTACGTATTAAAGTATTATTAGCCTGCAAGGTTAGTGTTCCCGGTGCACTTTAGCATGGCTATATCCCTGATCTATGTGTGCAATATTTGTCGCTATTTGACTATAACAAGAGTGTATACTAAAATTCTAATGCAAACCCTTAGTTTAAAAAAAGAAAAAAAAACAAATTACTATAAAATTACGCATCATGAAAACTGGCATAATTTAATTCTATTCCAACTTGAAAAAATATATTTTACTCTCTTCAATTACTATTTATATAATTTGACAAATATTATTAGTATACTTCTCTTACGACATGTTTAAATATATACAGACGCATTATTATCTAGTTAAATAATTGCACATAACAATTTTCCGTATTAGTTATGCAATTCGCACAGTTATCGAGACTTCAGGAAATAGGCAGAGATAAAGGGACCTTGCAGCGAGAGATCAAAACAAACGCATCGTCTCTCATTTATCACTTAATAATAACGTGGAATATCAACGATCAACACTCTAGGGCTGATTCCAGTCACAAGAAAATTAATGATTATACTAATTATAAAACAATATGATAGTATACAAAAATATTTTAAATACTTACAAGAGCAGTTTAACATTTTATTTTTATACTTGTTACAGTCTGAGCAGTAAAAAGAACTAACTTGTTATTTATTTAAAATAATATACTAAATACAAAAGAAGTATTGTAATATATATAAACCCTGATCTAATTCAATAAATTGTTAGTGTAGGTCATGTTCATATTAATTTACACACAATGAAAATTATTCATGATAATTTAATCACTTCTTCTTTATTATTAATCACTTAAAAATGCGTGCAAACCCTATTGAAGCGACGCAACGTGCTTGCGTAAAGGGCAAGTTCAAGAGCGCATGATGTGCGCTGCGATGCGATGCGCTGTGCGCGTCCGAGCCAAGGTTGCTTCCTGGTGCGCGGCGATGCGCGCGCGCTGCACTGTGCGCTACCGCACGATCAATCTAGTACACCAATGCGATTTATTATCGTTTCCTTACTAATTAGAATTACTAGCTACTACCATCGTTATTATAAAAACATAAGTAAAAAAATTGTTAATGATTACATTTAAATATTTTAACAAAATTTCTTCTGAAAGATTCTGTCATTATTTTCATCATTGCGATGAGATGTAACTAAAACTGCATACATACAAAATCTGAAACATATTGTGTAGAGTAGACTATGGGTTCGCCCGACTAGTCAACTAGCCGATTAGTCGGCGGTCGAATGGCCGACTCTGAGAATTTAATCAAGTGCATTTAGCACACTAAAAGTAAAAGTACAAGCGCCAACTTTTATATATGTAGGTATTTTATCTACATGTGTATGCGTTTCATAACAATTTCTCTTACATCAGTATAATTATATTGATTAGTGAAGATGCATAATTATGCATAAGTGTTATTATCAGTGTTGTGATAAGCATCACAAAGTACCTAGTCGGTTGCCTAGTCGGTTGTCGGTGACATTGCGCGAACGCATTGCACAACCTACACTCACGGCCACGTGCAGACCTCCTCCCTCCCTAGTCAATCCCCCCTCCCCCTTCCCTTCACATTACTCCCCCACTCACTCTTTTTAAATCATTACCGCCCTTACGCAACTCTCCATTATATCATTCTGTATTATACAATATAAAAAAATATAAATTTTTAACAATTTTTAAATGGTGCCACACGAAGTCATAAATAAAATAAAAAAATAACATCATTATTTTCCCTTTTTTTAGTGTCGTTAGCATATTTCTGAGTCTCGCAGTAATTTCTTTGCCCCATTTGAAAAAATATACAAGGTTCCCTATTTTACCCCCTTAAGGTTATAATTTCCAAAAGTTGTTTGTGCGCACTTACGTCCTGATATAAATCTTTGTGCAAAATTTCAAGATTCTAGGCCCCGCGGTTTGAGCTCTGCGTTGATAAATCAGTCAGTTGGGCGAACAATTATGTGTTTATATGTATGTATATAGAAGATAGATAGATAAATAACTAATCATTTTTATAAATATTCAACATGTTTTAGTAATAATTTTATAAAAGGCCATAATTAAATGATTACTTTGAAAAGTAAGGCCAATAAGTCCAATTTTGTTCAAAAAAATCAGGTGTCTCCATTAAATATAGATATCACACTCACTAGGATGTTACATTTTAATTAGCTACTATATTTATGTACAAGTATATTGACGACTTAACTTCAAAGGAAATTTAGTATGTGAGACATATAAATAGTAAAGATTAAACACTATAAACGCTACGTTACATATTTAAGTTCGCGTAATATTATGAGTTTCGAGTTAACTTGTAGCAGGTTAACGATCGTACCATACTTGAAGTAATATTAATCAATATTATCAACTATAAAATTTATGCTTATTAGAACCAATGCGATAGAGTTCTACAATATAATAATGTTAATTTGAATAACAATCATTTTTCAACCCTGGCCTTTGTCTTCTGTCTACATAATCGAATTAATTTCTTGTCATATAAACGCAGTAGTACATAGGTTTCGAACACTAAGTGATGCGCTACATCGGTTACAAAACTCATACATAAAACGATTACAAATGCAGCGCATAATGTTTACAATACGGTGCTTGGTCTCTTGTGCAACAATTTGAATGTCAAATGGGGCCGGTTTGAAAACAAATTTTAAGTTCTCATCGAGAGGAGTCGACGGCCGCAAGCCACCTCGCTTCCGCGATTATGCAACCAAATGTTGAACTTCAATGTTGCTCCATTGCACCAACACCAGAATGCTCTTTTATAGACATGCCCACACCAAAACGTCTTCTTCAAGTCAAGCTTGTTTACATTTTTTGATGTTATTCTTTGCTCTTATATTATTCTAACTTCGACTTTAAAAACTGGTAGTATATATACATCATATTTTTTAAACAATTAATGTGTTTAATAAATTAAATAATAGAAATTTCATTACCAAGTTCATGTTTCCGTGTTCCACGTGAGTAGTGCCAATTTGGCAAATATTCAATGCATCCATCGTCAGCGAAACACGATAATTTTGATATACGCCTACTATATTTAAACCAAACTTCTACCGTTGCTATCATCATTCAACTAGCAGTTTTTCCGCCTCACACATGGTAATATTTTTCCGATGAAAGTGAAAACTTTCGTGCGTAAAAGTTTTCACTGGCTGATATGTTTGTCTGATATCGCGGTACTTAAAAACAACAAAAAACGTTGACTCTTTTTAACATTTTAATTGAATAGCAACGCATTTTAGCCCTCGTTATGTTTTTTTATTTTTCTTTATATATTAGAGATGTGACAAAAGTTGGTTGTGGTATAAAAATCAAACTTATCCTATATATTATAAATTTTTAACTAAAATTTAACTCTTATAACAACACATATTATTTACTAAAATTGTATTTACCTTGTTGCAGGTACATGTGACTTCAATACGTAGAAAGTAATAATGAGAATACTTATTTAAGGATCAACAGAAATACATCAAAATGAGACTGGTAAGTTATCTTTAACTTATTTACAAATAAAAATATCTGTCACACACTGTAATGGTTCCCGATACAGAAAATTAATTTTATGGCAAATTATTTTAAAATTAATTTCCTGGAAATATAAGTAGGCAAAAGGGAAGTGTTGGTGCGCAGTGGAAAATGCGCACTTATCACAAAACTGGGTCAGTAGTGGCGCCGCCCATTTATCGAACGTCGCCTCGCCTCACACTTAGGGAATCTAAACTCTTTCTATAGCAAAATAACACCCAAAGTCAAACGACACCGCGACCAATGCACACGGCTGCAAAGAGGGAAAATGCATTTCGTTACGTTGCTCTTTGCATATTTTTGGGGTCTGAAAATAACCGACTGCCATACTAAGCAGTGCTAAATCTTATCTTTCAAGAAAAGGTTCTTTCTCGTTTCATCTTCTTTTTAATGTTTTAAAACGAGAAAGTATTAAGTGTAATTCAGTGACAACTCTAAAAGAGTCAGTAGTCAAGCATCAATGTTTTGTTAACAGTCAACAAGTGAAGAAGTTCCAAGCACAACAGTGGTGGGTCGGGCTGGGAGCCCCGGCGATGCTGAAGCGGCGAGCGTTTTGTCAAGCGCGGGCGCATACGATGTGACGCGCATGCGCGAGGAGGAGTTCGAGAGGCTCACCGTGTACATAGTTCCCGACGTGCCATGTGAGCGCGGCACGTCAAACAGAGCCGAAAGAACACTCCCACGCAGCTTGGCCCTCAGACCATCCGCAGTATTATCTACTCCCAATACACCGGTATGTACTTACTAATACCTCACATTTTATTTAAAATATATAGCACTCACTCTTTCCTGATTTTAAGAGCAGAGGCAATAGTTCCATTAAAACGGGGTTATATCAACGATTGTGACTGTTTCAGACTGAAGGTGTGTGGAGTACAGGAGTAATTCCACGAGGAACACGCTTCGGGCCTTTTGAAGGGACCCGAACGCCGAACAAACCTAATGATAAGGTGTCCTGGCGATATTACTGGAGGGTAAGTTTTATCATAACTTATTGATTCATTAATCGATGCAGTAATTGCAACTCGCTTCGCTTTTAGTTCGGTTGAGGCTTTACCTGTAAATGTTCTAAACGGCACAACCTTAGCTACATTTTTCGACTATCCTCTATCGAGCAACTAATAACATCTACCATATTTTGTTTTGATTCATCTAGAATACGCACTATATTATTTTCTCCTTCAATTAACCGAACTCTCTCTTTGGGCCAGGTACAGGAAACTGTGAGACATCATACTTATGGAAATATTAAGGTGAGATTGGGTTATGTATTCGTTCTCGAGGTGATGGTTATTTTTAATTATGTAAATACTGCGCGGTTTTCCTGACTGCTTTTTTTGTAAAAAAAAATCGAATTTCGAAATTATAAGACTAAGCTACGCTATTTAATGCAAATATTTAAAGGAAAAGTAATTAGCACTAGTAAAGTCATAATGTTATCACAATCTGCACTGATACCCTGCATTCACACTTAACTGAACTAGCTACATTGTTCAAACATAGTTGATTGTTCACGTGTTATCTTAGCGTCCCATATTACCTCTTGAGTGACATTGCATCTCGTCCTTGACTCCCCACTACTATAATGCAGTCGCTATCACTTGCACGCGCACTGCAAATATCCTGCACGTGCCACGTGCACCAATAAACATGTGTTTAACTCTATGATATAAGTTTGATTCACATCATATGTATTCAATAAATGATTGTTGTCATTCAAATTAGCTACAAAGTTAGTTATCGTATACTTAGTACTGATTTTATCTTTTGCTATATACCTATACAAATAGACGTATGATTAAAATGAAAAGTGCAATTTTCACTCTTAAAAAGCTAATCAGAAATTAATTTACAAGATTTTATTAATGCTTGGTTTAAGACGTAGAGTCATTTGATAACGTTATTATGTAAAGCAAAAGCAAGAATAAATGCAGTAACAATAAATTATCTATTACAGATATTTAAGGACAGTGATTACTATTACCTGGATGGTTCAGACACGAGTGTAGCAAACTGGATGCGATATGTTGCGTCGGCTTACTCACTGCCAGTGATGAACCTCGTCGCTTGCCAACATCAGGAGCACATTTACTTCTACACTATCAGGTAATTTCACTTCACAAAACAATAAGTCCACTTATTGAGAGGTTTATTTTGAGAACAAACTTCATATTTTCCTTTCACTTTCAGAGACATCATGCCTAACGAAGAGCTTATGGTATGGTACTGCAAAGATTTTGCCACAAGGTTGGGCTATGACATCGATCCTGAGAGAGCAACCTATTCAATCTGTAAGTACCTACGATGAACCTGATTTATGCGAGAAACAATATTTATTTTATCTAAAAAAAACTATAAACTAGATACTTGTATTTATTTTAAATAATTTTATTAATTGCAGGCAAAGAAGAAACCATTAAAAAACATTATGGATTACCACCAGCTCCAGTGCACCCCGAGATTGCCTTGAACCATATGAAATATGTTCTTGGTTTAACAAACACTAAAGAATTATTAGAAACTGAAATTCCAAGCCGCCGACGGAAACGTGAAGCTGACAAACCCTTCCACGAAAGCCCACCCACTATTCTACGCGAAGATCCCAGATGTGGCAGCAAAAATGAAAGAGTGATTATTGCAGCAGATATTGGTGCAAATATAATTCATAACAAAACAGAAAGTTCTTTTGTTACGGAGCAATCCTCACTATCTCCAAACAGTTTGATGCCTTCACCTTCACCGGTCAAATTTCACAGAGAAACACCCACCTTAATAATTCATCAGCATAAAGAAAGCACTTCTCAGTTGGTAATACATCAGTTGGAAAATTCTAGGATTCATAGCAATAGATCACCGGCCCAAAACCAACATTTTAGAGATATGCGAGGCCCATCGCCTATGGCTCAAAATTATCAAGATAAATTGGGAAATAAATCTCCAATTCTATCTCATTGTGGTGGTCCACCCTATGAGCACCAGCTTACACCAAATGATGGGTCAGTAAGATCTGATGAAGGATATTACAGCAATGGCTACCATGATGAATTTACGCCTCCCGAGGATTCCAGTGATTCAGATGTGGAAAATTATGTTCTACTAGATTGTACTAATAAAACCAATGAACCCAAAGAGACTGTAATAGTCCAAAAAGTTGATCAGGATATGCATCGAAATGACTACAAAAAGATGAAAATCAAAATGCCTCGCGCATATCAATATCAAAACCATAAAGATATGGATTGTGAAAGTGAAAAGGAGCTAGTGATTGCCGAGGAAATTCTTAATACTCCTCAAAACTTGTCACCACCGAGACGTGACCCAGCCACTTCTACTGTTATAGTATTAGAATCGTCTCAGAACACTATAGTACCCATAAACAAACCTTATTACGAAGATGGCACAATTTCACCCTCGCCTCAGCCAGCATTTATGAGATATTCTCCGCCAGACACGAGGATACTAGAGACAATACTAACTGGGAATAGGACAGATACAAATAATAATGACCCAAATCGTCGTCAACCAAATGCAACACCGCCACCCTCATCACCTACTGAAATGGCTTACTCGTACAAGAAAAGCCAAAGGTACGGCAACGCTTGCAGTCCAGACTCCAGTTCAAATCTGACTCCTTTACCATCTTTATTGCCACTGCCGCAGCAACTGCCTACACCCAGCGCTGCTTCGCTTTATTCCTCCTCGCCACCACACACAATGCCACATACAACCGAAATTCGAGAGATCAGAGAAATAAGAGAAATCAGAGAGACACGATATGAACACTATCCTAACTACTCATACAATTTGTACTCTCCACCAAATTCAACAATTATTACACAGTTAGGATCACCACCTAGTAATTATTCACCGACGGTGACATCTTCTCATCAATATGAGCGATCACAAAATGTGCAAAGCAATCACCATTACCCATCATCAACGAGTGTGATTACCCTGAAAAATTGTTCACAACTAAGTTTAATTCAAAACACAAATATGAACAGCCAAATTATTCCTCAACACGGAAGTGTTAGCCCTGATGGCTCCTGTGGTCTCATGATGGCACCCATGAGTCCTGGATCACAATCATCTCGAGGGTACAGAAGTCTGCCTTACCCATTGAAAAAGAAAGATGGCAAAATGCATTACGAGTGCAATGTCTGTTGCAAGACTTTTGGACAGTTGTCAAATTTGAAAGTTCACTTGAGAACGCATTCGGGTGAGCGACCGTTTAAATGTAATGTGTGCAATAAATCGTTCACACAACTTGCACATCTACAAAAACACCACTTAGTTCATACGGGTGAGAAACCGCATCAATGTGATATTTGTCAGAAACGATTCTCTTCCACATCGAATTTAAAGACTCACTTACGCTTGCATTCGGGACAAAAACCCTATGCGTGTGATTTGTGTATGCAGAAATTCACACAATTTGTACATTTAAAACTTCACAAAAGGCTACACACGAATGATAGGCCATACGTTTGCCAAGGCTGCGACAAGAAGTACATCAGTGCTTCTGGACTGCGGACCCATTGGAAAACAACTAGCTGTAAGCCGAACAACATCGAAGAAGTTTTAGCAATAACCAACGCAGCAAACACAGAATGCATCGGTAAGTTACATTTTAAGTCACTTGATTTCACTTTTACTTCATAAAAATCACTATTGATTATTTTAAATTAATACCATTTTGAATGCAGATATTCTAAACATATTTAAATTTAAAGTGAAATGAAAGAGAATTAGCGCGATCGCGTCGCGAGAGCAACTGCAGAGCGTTGCACTTTCTCCTCGTAGGTGAACCGCAACTTTCACTTGCGCTCTCGCTGAACGCGGCCGATTTCATTTTCGCGTGCACTTTGCAGGTTCCGTCGACAAAGACTGCCACGAAAGAGAGGGGCACGAGGTGTACGAGGCGCACTCTCCATCGCAAGGAGGGCTGGTGGACGCCGGTGGGGCGCGCGTGGCCATGCACAGTGAGGCGCTGGCGCACTCCACCACGCCGCACCTGGCGCACGCGCAGTACCGCGCGCTGCCCGAGCACGAGCCGCCGCACTACGGCGCGCCGGCCCCGGAGCCGCGCGCCAGCGTCATCGAGTCCAGCCAGCCGCTCATCATCGAGTGCACCTGAGAGTACATAGTGCGTCGCGCACTCATCGGACGCGTGTTTTCCCCGCCGCATCATGTGATTCCATTCTTGTGATCAAACGAAAGTATTTCGTAAAAACTTTCGGACGAGTTTCCTCTCGTCCCTTGCAGTGGCTATGAGATTACGATATAAACTTTAAGTTGTACATTTGTAATGATAGTTATTAATAAGTGCGATGCGATATTAATAAGTACTAAGTACTTGCGTAAAGATAGTCCACTCTGGGAATGTGTATCATATTAAATTAAGGATTGGAATATATACTAGATCCAAGATTTCAGCAGCCTTTGTTTATACTAATGCTCAATTTTATATGTATAATTAGAATTCTATTGTAAATAGGATTTTGAGACATCGATTTATTTAATTTTTGTGCAAATACTGATGAACTACTTCCAGATAAATGTCTTCTCGTCGAAGACGCTCCGTAATAATTTGTTATTGAATTTTAAGTAGTGTTAATCATCAGCATGGACATGAAACGTTACTATTATTGATTTCACCAAAGAATATCTGAACAGCAATACAAAGTGCCGAACGAATACTTTTTTGTGAAATTACATATTTCAAATCGGATCGGAACATGAAAAACAACTGATTAGTGGTAAGTGCCAAAAGCACGTGTATTTTAAGTTATAATTAAAGAGATGAGCGTATAGTATTTTTAAATTGTTGTTCCTAATGAATAAAATCGGAAAGTAAGCGCATGATACGTGCATGAACTTAATTCTAATGTTATTTAGATTAAAATTTAAAATTGTGTACATTATCCCTACGCTAGAACAAATGGTGCTTCACATCGTAGAGTAGTGGCCTCCGGCACGGCGGCGGGGGCGCGGGGGTCGCGGGCCGCGGGTCGGTCGGCAGGTACTACATCGTAATGTTAATTCACCGAGTCTACTAGTTACTATTTTATATTCCCAGTAATTATGATTCTCCTATTCGAAAAGGCTGAGATAAATAAATGTAATGTAATGTTTGGCGAATATTAAACGTAAGTAAGTGTCAGTCGACTTTCATGTATAATTTGTGTACGCATTGAGTATCGTAATATTATAAAGCTTGTGATGATGTCTGCGCAACTTATACGTGATGTGCGATCGAACGATAGCGTTTTGTATATTTCTATTGTTCATACGAATAAGATTTTTACACGCAATCCTTAGTAGATTTATTGACTGTATATTTTGTAATGTTTACAGAGCAAAGAATTTGTACTAAAAGCCTACAATGACGTAAGGCATCGTTTCCATGATCATTTAAAATTAATGCTGGTTTCGACGTTGATAACATTATGAATAATGTTTAAATACTTCTGTTTTTTTTAATATTTTAATATAATTTGTCCTATTAATTGTAAAACTAACATTTTGTAGAGATCTACCGTTTTGGAATTAAAAAGTTTTCAACGGTACATTCTGGCATCCTTAAGGGTTAAAAACAATAATCTAATAGTGATCTTTTAAAGAGATTGATTTGCTAATGCACTGAGATCTATTTATAAGACCACAATTATTTGTATCTTTTCATTTTTATTTCTCATCATTTCCACATTCATGTCAAGTTCACTAAAACTTACTTAGTACCTATTTATACATTTTAGAAAAGATACAGGGTTTTTAAAATTATGTACCTATGAAAGGTAAAGTAATTGAATTTATAAAAATACTTGGCGAAAAGCTGATTAAATTGTGCATAGAATCGAAATTTAATTACGAAAGCTATCTTTTGGATAGTTTTTATTTTGTATACTTATCTCGTTTTAATATTACTAGCAAACTTAACATTGGATCTCCAAGCTATACGATTAACTTCTTCCTATTAGAGTTTATAATCTCATTAAAACGTCGAAATCAACAAATACGTTTTTTATGGAAATCGTTTTTAAAACAGACAAACATACATAAACGTTGAAATCTGCATGTATTGGGTACGGGGATTTAGATATTGGTGAGTTTTAACGCACGAGTAGTCGAGTACGAAAATACATTGTTACAATATTTTTTAATCTTGTTAACTTCTCGCCATTCCTAAATAATTATATATTGTAGTTATAGATCATATTTTTGTTAGATTTTAAATTATTGTATTGTATATATTTTATTTCTTTTCATATTCGCTGTCGTGTTTAAGAGCTTGCCAATATTTAATTTCCAAGATTAAAAATCGCATAAAGTGCGAACAGGATTTGTCCATGAAATTGTAACCATAACATAACATCACGCCTATACCCAGAGAGGTTTGGCAGAGGTGTACAAAACCTCATAAATTGTAATAAATTATAATTAAAAAAACGCTGATAAACATTAGTAACACAAATGTTGATTGTTTTAAATTAAAGTAATCCATTTGGTTATAATTTCAAGGAAACGTATCTAATAGTATGTTGGACGAGCGTTCAAATTGTTTTGTTTTTGAAAACAAATTAAAAAAGACGCACAAATCTCGCACGAAAATATTTTATTTCAATAAACATACAAAAACGTACGTAGGTACGATGATCCTTGTTACATGAACATAGAACCTCGCCAAAGGTTCCTGGCCAATTCATATGTTATTGTTTTTTTAAAGCGCAAACAGGTACTTAGCAATTAACTTCAATGTAAATAATTCCGATTGAGGATGAAATATTTTAAAATTATTTATGTACTTCTAATAATATATCAGTCACTACCTACGTTATCGTAATTATATGTATATCAATGTATAAAAATTGACACCTAAGAGAGATCGATGATTACATAATAACTACACATATATAAGTACAATATGTACGCAAGGTAAGCAATATTATCACTGTATGTATTCAATACATTTTGCTACGACTATGTATAAATATAATGGACTCGCATTAACCTGGTAAATGAGTGTAAGTAATATTGTAACTACTTAAAGCGCCAGAAACTTACCTACATACTGTAAAGGCCTGTAATTTTGTACACCTTGATCAATAATTATTTTACAACACCAAATTCATTAAAACGGGAGTAAAAATAATAAACCGTGGTTTTATTACACTATCCTACCCTATCACAAGGTACAGTCGGCAACAAAAGTAGCTGAGCACTTGAAAATGTTTAAACCTTCATATAAATTACATTTTCACATTAAAAACATCCCATTTGTAAAATACTGAATTACTATCAACTTTTAATTCATCAAATCATTGAAGACTTACGATTTTTAGAAATGAGTGGGTTTGAAAATATGTTTATATGGAGCTCCTTATGTTGTTTACTATACCCACTTCAAAGAAGTACCTAACAGTAATTTTGGATCGGCTAGTTTCAACTTATCAATATGAAAAAGCAGCAGCGATAGCCGAGTGGGAGACCGTAGGACTGCGAAGTTAAAGGTTCGGGTTCGAACCCACGGCACACACCTCTCGTCTTTTCGAAGACATGTGTGTATTTATCATATAAATTATCGCTCGCTAACGGTGAAGGAAAACATCGTGAGGAAACCTACATACCTGAGAGTGCCTAGTAAGTGCTCGAGGGTGTGTGAAGTCTACCAATCCGCACTTGGCCAGCGTGGTAGACTATGGCCTGACCCTTCTCATCATGAGAAGAGGCCCTAGCCCAGCAGTAGGACATAATGTATTAAATACAGGGCTGCTATTAATATGAAAATTTATGGAAAATTATGTTCTTTATTCCTTATGCAGTATCAAACATCTCTTAAAATGGAAAAAAAATACTTACAGATCAAACATGTTTCTGATAAGATTGACAAGTTCATACATGCATAAAATCATGGCCTTATCCCATGGGGGTATACAGAGACGATGGACGCCATGTGCTTACATGCATTAGTATTACAAGTTTTGTACTATGACACAGCCACGAGGGCATTATTGTATTTTGTGTATATTTACAATATTAAAGTTACTTCATATTATTTATAGCAGGCTATTGGGGATCAACTTTGTCGTAGCTCTCGTAGCTCTTCGTAGCACGGCGTAGGCAGGTGAAAGTCGTTCCTAAATAGAAGTGGGATATAATGTTGACTCTAGTTGTACTAGTTTGCTGTTGAAAACGAGAAGAGTGATGTAAGAAATCGATAGACGTATTTTTTTTTTGGCTTAATGTATTATACAGTCAACAACAGAAGTAGACACAAACAAATTTAAAAAATCGCTTTGTTCCTAAAATCGTAATTATTTAATGATTAGATGAATTAAGAGTAATAGTAATTGATAATATGTGAATAATCTTATCAAATAATTCACATTTTGTGAATTGTATAGAAGTTTAAAAATTTACGTACTCATGTACGTCAAATGTTTGCGGTGTGGTTCAATGACAAAAATAAAGTTTCAAAGCTTTGAGGAGCTTCCCAAAAGAAATACGAAACTGTAAAGGGCTCAATAAAAATGTTAGCAAATCAAGATTTTCTTTTAAATATTCTTAATGATAAAAACTATGCAGCAAGTAACAAATAAATTAATCGAAGTTGGACATTAGTAAAACCTGTAAACTATTGTTACGATGCAGGTTTCCTCACGATGTTTCCTTCACCGTTAGCAATCGATAATTTATATGATAAATACACACATACCTTGTGAATAAGCTCGAGGGCGGCAGCACCACCGTCTCACCTTTAACCTGCCGCCAAATAGTAGTGCTTCCATTACTGTGTTCCGGTTTGGTGGTGAGATCAGGCCCTGAAATTACTGGCACATGAGGCATAACACCGTAGCCCTCAGCTGCAGCAACGCATCTATAATCTGCTTTTGTGGATTGTTGATGTCAATGGGCTGTACTCCACTTACCATCAGGTGGAGTACACGTTCGTTTGCTGTAGGCGTAATATAAAAAAAAAACATTAAAAAACGATCTTAAATCGACATTTAATAAAAAACACGTCATTTCTATAAAATGGTAAATTAAACATCTCTATTCTACATTTTGGGGCTTGTCACCTTCGGGTAAGGGTTCAGGAACACGGCACTTTTTCAGATGGGTCCTCATGTTAGAAGACTGTGTAAAGGCTAGTTTGCATCGTGGACAGGAGTAAGGCTTCGATCCGGTGTGGAAGTTCAGGTGTGACTTCAGATGATGCTTCTTTGTGAATGACTTCGGACATAGAGTGCAGGAAAACGGCTTTATTCCTGGAAATAATAGTCATATTTGTTTGTTATTTACAAAGATCTATTTGTGAATCAATTTGATTATAATGATAAATAGTGATCATGATAGGTAAGGGACTCCTTATTTTTAACACGCTTATATTAGCTTCACCTGTATGTATGTATGTATGTAACCGACTCCTTTGGACTCGATTTTGACACACTTTAAACGGACAGTTTTCATACAAATTTTGCACACCTGTCAAAGATCGATGACAATGCAATAATTCGAAAAAAAAATAAAAAAAATAATATTAAAAAAAACGCTCTTATAAATAAACCTCACTAAAAAGTAGAAAATAAATAATAGTTAAAAAAACTAAAAAACACGCTTTTAAAGTACTTTTAACTAAAAAGTGAAAAATAATTCCTAATATAAGCTGAAAATGGTAATGAACGTAAAATACTAGTATTATTGTGAAAAAGCGTGGGTTGCTCGATAGACGAAAAATATGGCACAGAGCGCCCCACGCTTTTCGTTAGAAGTACTTTAAAAGCGTGTTTTTTAGTTGTTTAAACTATTATTTTTTATAGTGTTTTGCCTGGAATCGTCTCTCAAGACGCCTGAATCAGCTGAATGGCACTGGTGGTACTATTCCAACAACATTTTCCTTCAATTAGTTCTTCGAGAGCTCTGTAAATCCACAGGATATTTCGCCGCCGTATGATCAACTTGTGGTAAAGGCTCCGTATTTATTTATTTATTTATTGTGGTACAAGAAACAAACAGTATCATAATTAAGAACAATTACCAACACATACATAATTAATAATAAAATTACACTCGACGGCTTAATTAATCGCACAGATAAATAATAAATATTACAATTTTAACAATTTAAGAAGATAATATATAAATAAATATAATATTTGTATTTATATTCGCATAATATATACCTAATATAAGATTGAACACATTTAATAGAACATTAAATATAATGAAAGTAACCTAAATATTTTTTTTAGAGTTATTCCGCATTAGAAAATAGTTGTAAAATAAACTTATTTAATTTTTCATGAAAAATATCAATATCGTTGAATTTATTATTGAAACAGCTACACGCCTGTATTATGAATCTGTTTTTATCGTGTAAGGTTCTAGCGTACGGAACATCTAAAACCACAACACTTCGTGAGGTTGGTCTCCTACAACGTAAACCTATATAGCCCAGGAGATATGAAGAATCAATAACATTATTTAAAATTTTATATAAGAAGATTACATCTCTATGGGAGCGGCGATCCGTTAGAGAGACCAACTTGCTCGATTGAAAACTAAAGGTTGGGTCGAAGTTATTACGATATTCAAGATGTTTCTTAAATCTGTTTTGAATTCGTTCTATACCATAAGAATGTATATTGTAATGTGGATTCCACACCGTAGATCTAGTAGTATCTAGGTTTTCCAAAGAGACTACAGCATGAAGTTACTTTATTAGAACCAATATGATTTTAAGTGGTGGTGTCCGTATAGCTATTTGCCATTGCAGTGGTATACAGGATGTAAATAAAAACCTGACGAAACCCCTTTCCAGTGATTTAGTACATGCTTCTGAAAACCAAGGTATGTACAAAAATTATTCATAGGAAATTTTTACACTTCGTAATATCGATCTCAGGAAAATTTTACACGTCTTCATAAGAAAAGCACAAATGTATGAAAATAAGTTTGTAAGAACACTTTTCAGTGAGTAAGAAAATGATTTTAAAAGAAAATGTAACTTATGTGTAAAAACTTCATCGGAAAATGTAAAAGTTGACAAGTCAATTACTAATGTATAGACATAGTCAAGGGTAACGTTGCTCTTCCATTATCAGTCAAAAAAATTACAAAAAAACAAAATTATGTCCGGTGATTTTTTTTTGCACCCTGGTCTCAGAATCATGTACCATGTAAGCGGTTTAGTCACGATGTAACTACACTATATAGTACACTATATAGAAAAATAAGTAAATCTAACCTGTATGAAGTCTCAAATGCAGTGTCATGTTGGATCGGTCCGCGAATCGTTTATCGCAGTGCGAGCAGGCGTAGGGGCGCTCTCCTGAATGCGTGCGCTGATGCTGCTTCAGTAACATCTTGCGGGAGAACGCCTTGCCACATAGCTCGCAAACGTGTGGCTTCACTCCTGTAAAAACGAAAATAACACAACATGAACATAATCGACGCTGCTGTACGTGTCCCGGTTACATCACTCTTCGAAGAATGATGACCTCGTGGAGTACATCCGGGGCAAGACGAAGTGGACATTGAGGGTCGTTCTGCTATAACCGCGCCACAACACAAATTTCAAATCGTTTGTGGTGCGCGTCCCCACACACCATCTGGAAACGATTCTTCAAGAGGATTTCTGGCCAGAAGGAGTCGCGTATTGCCGCTTTCATGGAAGGTTACACGACACCTCCAATTGCGCAACACTTCGCTGAATAAAAGTGTTAAATAGTTTCTAAGTTATAAAATACAAATATGTATGTTAGTTATAAGGTATTTATGTATGGGCCCTGATGCCTGAAATAAAAATATATTTGATTTTGATTTTTTGATTTGATAATATTACATCTAATTCAAGTACCAAGAAGGGTGTAACAGGAGTGTATAACACCCACATTTGCCTGTTATGTTTAAAACCCATGTGATAGAGGGGGTCTATCGCAATTCACTAGACACAAATCGTACTGCGTGCTATTGAGAATTTCATTACAGAAAAAACCCAAGTAACCGTTTTGCCCAACCTGGAAATCGAGACCTCCTTGTGAGAGGCGGATAGATTAATTACTAGACCAACGTTCAGCAGCCACAAAACAAATCTCATTGAAATAAGATTTGGTGGTTTTTGAGGTTTATGCACTTTATTGAAAGCTTTCCTGAAGGTGTATCAACAATCCTATTAAAAATATGGCAGAGCAAGTTTGAAAAGATCACTGGCTGGTCCTGATGAGATTTGATAAAAGCTGTTAGTCTTTAATGAACATTCCTTGGCTACTTCTAAAGACCTTAAAGTATCATACGAACAAAGCCGTGGTTGACAGCAAGTAACTATGAGATTTATGTAGTTTTGAGAAATATTATAATTTGTGTCAATGCGACAGAGCCCTGTAAGGATTCGGATACAGTAAAATTATACAGCATCCGAGAATATTTTGTTTCAAAATTTCGGCGAAACGTAAAATGCGTAATTAAATAACATAGACAACAAGTCTGTCAAAATTGTAAATTTCTGTAAAATAAATAGTTTTACCTGTATGAATTCTCACATGCATATTATATGCGACGCGTTGGTTGAACGATTTTGGGCACAGGGTACACTTGTATTCCTTCCGGTTACTGAAAATAAAAATGTCATTGAGATAATTATTTGCCTATCACAGCATACGGTTTGTCAAATTATACAATATACCCACCAATTTTACTTTTCTTTTATAGTCGAAATAAGTATTAACACACAAATTATATAATAATAAACTAATGTTATATACCTTGTGCATTAATCTAATTTTAATTCTTACGTTGTCCAAATGAAAGAATATCAAAACAAGTTGAATAACACCTCCATTGATGACTTTTAAATGATTTAGAAAACAAAAATATGTTTTAGGGAATAGAAGAAACAGTGATTCAGTTTATGATTCGAGACCTTGGGTGCAACATTTTAAATCAGTATTTCATCAAGTTTGAATAAAAAAAAATAAACGTCTTAAAAAAAATCGCAAATGTATGAGCAACGTGTATTGTGAAAACGAAAATTTCACTCAGAAAATCATATTTGCGTCCAGGGTCACAGAATCTTGTAAGTTCATTTACTACTTATTTTTGCAAGCTTTAAAGTGATTAATTATGCAGATAACATTAGTCTTATTCACTATCATACAGCATAATAATATATAGGATAAAAGGACAGATAATTATATATTTTGTTAACTTAAGCACCAAGAATTATATTTCTATTTGCTAAAAGGTGTAGGTATCAATTGGAACGTACCGATGAATTTTCATATGACTGCTGAGATATCCCCTATCATTGAAGTATTTGCCGCACACGGTGCAGGTAGCCGCGAACTCCCGGGTGCCGCGGTGGATTGACATGTGGTACTTAAAGTTTCTTAGTTGAGAGAAGGTTTTGCCACATTCCCCGCAAGTATACCGAGCATTGGTTGAGTGACGACGCATGTGTGCTGACAGCAGCTCATTGTCGGTAAACACCTGAAGTTTTAAAATAATAATCATCCATTATGTCTGAGTAACCTTTAAAAATTTGGCTTGATAAAACTTAACTTAAATTGAGGATTCAAAACTAATATCTAACTATGGGTTTGAACGTCTACTAAGTTTACGTAGCGTAAAGTATTTTCCCGGACAAATGACGAATCAATCAGAGCCTATTGACATGGTATTGGAACCATGACAAATCGTTACGGACCCACCATAAAGTGCAGCTTTATTTGATCGACTATTACTATTATTACCTGAAAGATCCACGAATAACTTATTTCCTCGCAAAGAAAATAAAATATTTCATTTGACTTAACACAGTAAAATATAATATTAGCGAAACGTTTTTACGGCTCGGACTAATATTTAAAGATGAAACAATATTAAACTGCTTCTTTCAACAGAAATTTCAATAATTTATGTACTAACAATGAAACATTACAAGTTAGTTACGTGACTTTACATTTAACAAATATCGTAAAATTACCATAAAATGATGCATAACATGCAAATATAATGTTTATACAGGCATCCTAACTTCGTACACTTCACTAAAGAATAACAGCTTAGTGCCCGTAGCATTTCAAGCGCGAATGCAAACGACTACATGAATTTAAATGCATTTTAGCGTAAAACATTTCCACTTGACACGGTGAAAGCAAACCGAGATGCAAAGAACGCAATCGATACTACTTCAGGAAGACGTGTCTGATTTTAAAAACTCCATGACATCGAAAATTACTATTGTTTTCACTGTTAACGAAGACAATTAAAGATCTGCGCACGATACTTCTACGCTATAGAGATATAGGTAGGTATTCAAAATTATATATTAAAATAGATCTACCTGATTACAAATAGTGCACTTGAAGTCTTTTATTTTACTGGTAAGTGTGCTAGCTGGATCCACTTTCCTTTCAAAGTCAACTCTAGATTCTACAGGTTTGACTAAATTTATGGATGCATCAGATTTCTCGACGTTGTTGTTGCTATCATTGTGAAAAATCTTTTCAGCTTCCTGAAAGCAAACACAAAATAAAATTAATCATTATCGATTACATTTGTAAAGTATACACACAAATAATGCGATTTACCTTTTGATTAGGCATTTTAAATCGTAGACTGCTCTCAACTTTTCTACGAAATGGTTTGTAATTAGTTGGTATACGTGGACTCCATGGGCTATCTAATACATGATTTAAGATGACTTTAGATACAGAATGAGCGTCCATATCCTTGCAACGTTCCTCGTTACCATCATTGGACAATATGGAACGACTTGATACAGAAGTGCTATTCCTATGAGCGCGCACAGGTGTAACTGAATCAAACATCGATGGAGTAACGCTGTAATCTATGGAAGGAACACACAATTCTGGCATTAACTGTTCCTGTAATCCTATTTGATAAAACCTATTCGCCGGTATAGCAATAGAATTTAACCAATTATTCTTTAGTTTATTTCTTATGTCGGTGTCACAAAAGTACTTGTTATTCGTTTTCTCGGTCGCATAAACATTTGCAAAAGCCAAATCATACAAATTTTTGGACGTTTCACCGTAATCTTGTTCACCTCGAGTGCATCGCTGTTGTTTGTGAAGGTGAAATACTGTAGGCGAATCAGTGATGGACTCGCTCGTTTTTTTATATGGCTCTAAGAGTCTGTCGTCGGTGCTGAGATGTTTGCCATTTGCATTCGTCAAGAGCACAGATGCCGGAGCACGATAGCATTCATTTGATATTGCTAGCACGCCTGCCGTCAGACCGTTAACATTACCGTTTCGAGGATATGTCTCGATAAATAAATCACGTAGAAAAGAGTTCCTTTGTCGGTCTCCATATGGCGATTTCAGATTGCCTAAAGAAGTCTTAAGCTCTCCACTTGGATTCTGACTACGTACTTGCTTATCGTTGCAATCCGAGTCACTCGCTGAATATTGTAAGCACACATCCTGGATTACATTGCCTTTCTTTAAATTGATGTATCGTTGATCTCTGGCATCTACATATCCTAATGTAAATGTATTCCGTTTAGAGTTATCAGTTTTTATGTGAATACTTAAATCAATGCTGTTGTAATGATTTTCGATGGTATGCGGCAAGTATTGGCAATCGATGAAGATTTGCATAGCTTTTATTATGTCTAGAAACATTTCTAGTTTCTGTTTTTGAACTATTACCTCTCCGTTATAAATATAATAAAGCACAGACGACATGGCCTCGAGGTCAAACTCGGGCAAGACGATAAAAGTCGGTGATTCATCTGTAGGGCAGGAAAGAAGTATATGCTGTAAAGAATGTTTTCGTAAGAATTAGAACCACATATTATTATACTAATTATTAGACATTATTAAGTCTTTAAAGTTCGCATCGCTCGCACATACTCTGAGAAAAGTGCTAACACTAGCGAGCACGGCGCGATGCGCGCTGAATGCACGCCCCCCGCACAGCAGTTTCACATCGCACCACTCTCCGTACGACAGCCATTCGCACATCTGAAATATCAATGAAAGAGAAAACCATTAATGATATGCCGTGAGTAATCAACCCGTCTAGTTTATTAAGGCTTTAAATTTACCAAGAAACCTGGTGCAAAAGTATGATGGTTGTATACAGTCAAAATATAATTTATGTTAAGTAAGACATGGGTACAACAGGTCACGTTTAAAATAAATAACAGACAGTACATCAAACGTTTACAATAGAACAACACTAATACAAACAACACTTGATAATAGTCTGTGAAAACACACCGTTACAAAATGGATTAGAGAAATAATTTTAGAATTTCTTCCACGCAATTCTGAGTAATTTGGATGGGGCTCCGGCGGTCCGGTAAGCACGGAGCCAAACTCGGACGTCTGTAAACACGCTATGTTTGTGGCACACTTCTAATTCCTTCGATCGTGCAAATAGATGCCTCTGCTGTAGCAGTGTCATGTCATGCACGACCAATGTCTCACGCCAGTACAGACAAATTTAACCAAACACATACGACCAGGTCAACGTTTTTAAAGTAGCACCACTCGTGAAAGTGTAGAGCAAATAGGTCTAATCAAACATGAGGAAAATTAGAAGCATCATCTCAGCGACCGGCGACCCATCCACTTCCTACTCCGTATACCTTACCACTAATACTTAACCTAGAACTGCACTCTTGAGAGTAATTGAGATTGGAAATCCGGCAAAACGGCGCTTTGTGTACAAATAATGACCAATTAATAATGAACCAGCCCGATTTCTGAAAGTCAACACAACGATGTAACACATTGACAGGTAGTAATATAGCTTCAGAGGCTTTGGCAGTGATATACCTATTATTATTATTGTTGGGACGAGGCTTTGGGTGTTCACGTCGACCTCCGTGGGTCTATTGTGATTGTAGCCTCATTATAGACTCTCCTTTAGGCCAATAGCCTCCATAAATTGGAGCAGTCGTAGCAGTATACCTAAGCCTTAATATATATTATGGTACAATAATTAAGTTAACATTCATCGGGTTTTCTGCATAGCGGACACGAGTAATAAGATGCTGCTGAAACATTTTAGTTACTTCTTAATTAATTAAATTCAATATAAATCTGTTATGACCTTTCAAAATATGTCGTAGGTACGTTTCGCTCAAATAAAGATGTATTAATGTACTACGGACTAGATTCAGACTGAATAACGAGTACTGTAAAAGTACGTTTCAATATATATTAATAAATCAGTTAGCACTACAATGTTTACAACAGTAATATGGGAGACCAATCTGCGTGTAGGACAACCAAAGATTCGTGTTTGAACCCACAGCACGCACCGTTTGCTTTCATTTTTTTGAAGGCAAATGCGCACTACTGTGTTAATCATTCTTCGCTAACTGAAGGGGAAAATATCACAGGCAAACTTAGATAGTGGTCACTACTTCGTATCTTGACAATGTATAAAGCCTACTAAGTGAGGACTTGGCGCTTAGTTATTACTAAAAATCGTGTTAAAAAACAGTTAACAAAAAAAGATCTTATTCAAAAATTATTTTAAAGTAAAATTGTAGTAGCACCTGAACATCTTCGCAAAAACAAAAATACCTACATTTATCTTTTCGCATTTTCTATGAATAAATAAAATAAAATTAATAGACCTTAAAAAGGGAGAAGATTATGCAATATCTTAAGAGCAGATTACTGAAAAGCTGAGCTAGCATTTCTCAGCTCATGCATGAAGTAAACGGATCATTATTTTGAACTCACAATTATCTTTTATATATTTCTAGGCAATTACAATTTAATTGACCACCTTGTTGGTCTAGTGGACCTCTCACTATTATGTAATTAAAAAGCAAATTAAATATAAATAAACAATGTCATTGTAAAAATAAATAACATATTATATAACATCACACCTATATTACCCAGGAGGTTGTGACAAAGGTGTACAACACCCACACTGCACCTGTTATGTTTGGGTCCCATGGGATAGGAGGTGAGCCCATTGCCATCCACCGGGCACAATTCTAACTCCGTGCTGCTATTGCTTTGCCCGACCCGCGGTGAAAGGCGCATACGCTAACCGCTAGACTATCGAGGAAGTACAATAAATATACAAATAAATAGACGTTACAAAGCCTACAGTTACATCTATCATCTAAAAATAGAAAGCTAGGGTCAGATTAGTTTCTAGTACATTACCAATTATCTACAGATATTCCGGTAACCAGAATACACATGCTATCGATGCGTATTGTTACGATCATTACCAATTCGCCGATATCAATTAACTGGAGAAGGTATTTTAAGATTAAGAGTAATAACCCGTGATCCGTGGAACATTTGAAGTCTCTTTCTTGTCCTACTTGCGTGTTTGTTTCCTTAACGGGTGTTATTTTTAATTATTTTGAGACTACCCGTTGCATTTTGCTAATGATTCTATCCAAGACCAGCTCTGTAATATGCGTAGCTATCGAGAGAAAGAGCATCGTTCTTGTTTCCGTTTGTTTTAGGCGTATTCGTTTTTAACAAGCTTGGCAACAGATAAGCATAATCTCTATAATGCTTATACGGTTCTACTCCAAGACGAGTAAAACTTAACGTGTGTACCGCGAGGAACGATGAAAAACAAATGAAAATCCCTTCGCAGTAAACGATCTCAATACGGAGTTTTAGGAGGTTTTGGTGATAGGCACAAAAAAGGTCCCTTCGTCAACACGGGTGGTTCTAATTATTTCAAACCTATCTACCCTTTGCACATTGCGAAATACATGAGAAAAATATTATAAAGCTTATGTTTAATTCAAGTAAGAGCTTGAGAATAAAATAAACCTTAAGAATATATATAAAGCTTATTATAATATGCTTTAAGTCAAACATCTATGGAACAGTGAATGAGCAAAAGCTCTCTTAATAAGCAAATTCGACCTGATTTAGCTGATCACCTACAAATTTAAATTGTTTAAGGGCCAAGTTCATTACCTTTCTGATAAATTTTCACATAGTAATCTGTATAGTTATCGTCCTACAAATCTGATATTTACTTTGTAGTACCTACACCTATGTAGAAAGTACTTCTTTGCAGTATATAATACTTTATCAATAAAAGTAAGTGTTTTCGGGCGAGTTCTAAACAACGGGATGAAACAGGGCAGCGGAAGGAAATGTAGAAGTCTTTTTCTCTTTATTATGCTTGATTTGTTTATGTTGTAATATTTGGTAGTTTTTGGCAAATTTTGGTAATTTCTGTTATTTTTGGTACTTTTAGTACTTTATCGTAATTTCGTTAGTTTCCTTTAGTTAGCTTAAGGTTAGTTTAGTGGGATTATTACAATTAAAAGTAAAATGTGCTTATTTGAAAAGCTTATTATTCAAACGAGTATCATTTGCAGAAGAGTAGACTGTGGACATAATAAATTAGCAATTCGGTGATAGTTCATAAATGTATTTAATTTCTGTAACGCAAGATCGGCACGGCTCGTAGATGATCCATTTAATTATATTTCTTCTATTTATATTTCAGGTCAGAAATTTTCGGATGCCCAAAATTACTGTTATATAGGTATAACTAAACAAGTAGGTACTTGATTAGTTATTCTTCTCAAAAAAGCTACTGTTATGTTTTTAATGACACCTAGAAACACTAGAACAATTTTCCCTTTAGAAGACATCAACGCGCAACAGATTTGCCCAATAAACGCGTGTTTGTTGATTGTTCATTTATTTTCTGCTAACATTTTATATGCTAAAAAGTTATGAGATAACAACACATAAAAAAAATACAGACGAATTGAGAACCTCCTCCTTTTTTTAAGTCCGTTAAAAATAGTACCTAATAACGGGTGGCGCAAAAGTAAAGACCCTATTTGGTTCAGCTATAACATTTTTTCTAAATTAGAAAACTAGATTTAGATTTTTTTAAATGTATATTTGTGCCATTAAATTTCGTACCATTAGGATTTAAAGATGATGTCTTTTAAATGGTGACCTCCAGAGTTGATACACATTTGAGCCCTATTTATGACATTTTGCATAACTTGCCGTAACACTTCCTGCGATATGTTCGTTATTTCTTGACGAATGTTTTCTTTTAGAGCTGCGAGAGTCTGTGGCTTGTTCACATACACCCGAGATTTCAAAAAACCCCAAAGAAAGAAGTCTGGACTGGTCAGATCGGGTGATCTTGCAGGCCAAGGCAAATCGCCAAAACGAGAGATAACTCGGTCTGGAAAAGCGTCCCTCACTAAGTCCATAGTGTCGCGCGCTGTGTGTGCCGTAGCGCCGTCTTGTTGAAACCAGATGTGCTCCAGCTCCAATTCGTCCAAACTGGGTATCAAAAACTCACGTAACATGGTTCTGTAGCGTTCTCCAGTGACAGTTATCGCATTGCCTCCAGCGTCTTCGAAAAAATAGGGTCCGATCACTCTGTCAACACAGATGCCACACCATACAGTAACTTTTAGTGGGTGTAGAGGTGTTTCTTGAATAATGCGCGGATTATCAGTGCCCCAGAACCGAGTATTCTGCTTATTGACATGCCCTGAGAGATGGAAATGCGCTTCGTCACTCATAACCAATTTTGAAGGAAAATCATCCTCTTCAAGGTGTATCAACTCTGGAGGTCACCATTTAAAAGACATCATCTTTAAATCCTAATGGTACGAAATTTAATGGCACAAATATACATTTAAAAAAATCTAAATCTAGTTTTCTAATTTAGAAAAAATGTTATAGCTGAACCAAATAGGGTCTTTACTTTTGCGCCACCCAGTATATAAATGATTTAATCGAAAACGAGAGGACCTCATCACACCTCTCCCAAGCAATACAACAATAGGTAGGTATTGACAACTAATATAAACGGTATAAACCTATGTATCTGTTACATAGAAATAGCTAAAGCAAACTTGTAGAGGCATTGCTTTCTTTGGCACGTTTACAATAATAATAAATATCTTACTACATCAAAAACATACAACATTGGTTTTGATGTATAGGGATTGCCTTATATCGAAGCATAAAAAAAAGATAAGAAACCTTTTTGTTTTGCGCAAAATATCGAGCACAATATTTTCGACATACCTATTGTTTTTCAAAAACCTCCCTTATTTATAAAAATAACCTACTAAAGACAGATTTACTGTTAATTTAAATAAAGATAAAAAAATAAACTTACATTTGCGGATTTAAGATCTCCAAACGAAACTTCCACATGTGAACAGAACTTCGTGACCACCGAACCAATGCCTGCGCATGAATCCTCTGCACTGGCGGCCCGGGCCGGTGTGCGGCGTATGGTGTACTCAACACGCGTGCTCAGATGTGTGTTAACTTTAACTGACCATTTACTACCGTACCTCTTGAATGACAAGCGGCAAGAATTGTACAGACTACGCCGACATCGTAGGGTGTACTCTCCTTTCAGAGGCAAAATATATGAGAGAAGTTGTTATTGCTTGCAACAGAAAAGGAAGTGGGTTGAAGTTTGTGTGTATACAGTGATGACCTTACAGACTACAGCATGTAAGATTCGCGATAAGTTTTAGATTTTAAAAACCTGCATACTGAAATGCTGCAACTGCAACCTGCAACTCTTGAAAATCAAGCGTTCCGTCCAACTCATTCTAGTAGTTACTTTCAAGCTTGTGGCTTTAAAAATTTCTAGCCTCACCTTTTCATAGTTTATATCTTGTAAGCAATTAATTATGATAGCGTAATTAAGTAAGGTGGTGGTGTAGTCTGAACCACGCTTACAATTTGCACCACATATTAAATCTGCTGATCTTTCGACAAAAATATTTGTTAGACAAATAAATATTATTTTGTTGAACATGTCTAACTAGAGATTTTCAGTAGGTATTATTTAAAACTATTTATGCAAATCCGTACAAATGTGTGGAACACACATTTACAGTTAAAGTTATTAGTCATATAGATTTGGGTGTCATATTATACTTGCAGAGTATAATTGCGTGCTTTAATGTTTAATTAATTTATCATCGACACTGGCCATTTTTAGACAGGTATTGTGTATAAGTTTTTATATTTTCTAATATAATTACAAATACCTATTTTTTTCAAAGAAAGTTGAGTAAGTAGGCACCTATACACTTAAAAGATGAAGAAACCCATCGCCTAACCAGTGTCCAGTAGTTAAGCGATGGGTTTCTGGACGCTGATAACAGTTACCATGGTCAAATCTAAATAATCTGAATGTGAGTTAGGTACCTACATAACTTCAACTTGCTTCAAATGAACCCCGTTTTATAAAGATTAGCAGAAAGTCACGCTCGTCTAAATTTCCTCGTTCTCGCTGTTAAAATTTTAAATAAACGTAATGGTGCTATTTAAATGCCTCATAATAGGTGTTTTAAACTCACATAGTGTTACACGTAAACTCATAATTGTAAATGCAATTAAAGTCCGAGACACATTCTCGGAATAAAAGTTTTTGACTGATTATTACACAGGGTGATAATATCTAAATTAGAAAGGTTGGTACTTGTTTCCCGCGATGACCTGTCATGACCTGCTAATAAGATCATGGGACATAACATGATGTGTGTTAGTGATGTCTTTTAATATAAATCTATGTGATTAATAAAAAAATATAAATATAGGTCGCTGAGAAACAAATAAAAAAAATATATAAGTTTCATAGCATACCTTTACTTTCAGAGATTGAGCAAGAAACTGCCAGCTCAACTGCATGATTTCACTTCTTATAACTTTTTAAGCTGTACCTACCTATTACTTTTTTTTGGTTCTGTTTGGTTCTGTTTTAGATAACGTCGCAGGGGATGTTTAGGTGCTTGCGAACTTTAGGCCATGCATCCGGGTGGTATGCGTCACTTAGGTTCCTAGAAAAAATAATATGGAGATCGGTTGCTCTGCCCGCCCTTAGAGAAACTGAAATGTCTTTTTATTTATTGGCTGCCGGCGAGTTTTTCGATTAACCTGGGAATCGAAAAACTCGCCGGCAGCCAAGGGAGGATTAGGAATTTTTTGGCCTGTGAATGGCGATAGGCTCACTTCCTATCACATGGAACCTGAATTATAACAGTTGAAATGTGGGTGTTACACCTCTACCACATGCTACTGGGTAATAAAGGCGTGATGTAATGTAATATATTTTTTATTTATTTTCCCAAAGTCTTCAAAATCTTAATTCCATAACAGGTTCTAAATTACAGGCGAACACCGGGTAACTTTTAGTTTTTACAAAATTACGTAAGTCGGTAGGTATTCTTTCGTCAGAAAAATACATTTTGATACATTTAAATATCAGTCATGGGTAGTTGCCAACTTTTTAAATAACACCAGAACCATCGCGATTCAAACTGTAAATTGTTAACTGGAAAGTATTTCGCGACAGGACATTGAAAAGTAAAGAATATCATTTATCAAAACAAAACTCAAAACAAAATCCTAACCAAAATTCTGATGACTGCTTAGATGGATAAAGTGTACATAAATACAGAACAAATCATACATCGACACTTGAAAGGCTAAACAATCTAAGCGACATATTTTGCGAATTTTGGTTAGGATTTTGTTTTGAGTTTTGTTATGATAATTAATGATATTCTTTACTTTTCAATGTCCTGTCGTGAAATAGTTGCCAGTTAACAATTTACAGTTTCAATCGCGATGGTTTTATACATATTTGCAATCAGCAATTATTTCTTTTTTTTTTTAACCAGTTTAAAACATTTTTGAATACTTTTTTGGCGCTTAGCGCTCACGGCAAAACAGGGCTCATTTCTAAGCCGATTGATCTTTACGACACAAAATTAGTCAAATTTGAAGATTCGATGATTTGAGCTATTTTGAATTTTCGAACTTTTATAACGTGTGTATTGTTATGGTTGACGTTTAGTCTATTTTGTCTATCACAAAGGCTTGACACCGCAAACTCGACAAGTTCCAACCGCTGGAACAAGCTGGGTTTTAAAAAGTTTTCAGCAAACAATAAGTTTTAAACAATATGCCTGGTATAGTACTGGTACTGGACTGGTCCAATCGTCATTCAGATGATCCGCCTAGGCCATCACAATCTGCCTACAACACATATACATATAGTACCTACGACATGGTGCCAAAATCCAAGCGATGGTAGGTTGCTAATAAATTTTTAATATTAGGGATAATAAGATAAAGCCTTTGTGTTTAACATAAATAGGTATATTAACAAAATATCTAACAAGGTTCATCAAAAATATTGCAATCCATAAAATCTGATGAGTCTTGGTCTATGACACAAGATGTAAAATATTTTCCATCACTTACATTAGAATCATATTTAATACAAATACAGTAACAGGTACTTTTACCACATCCCCTACATTTTGTGGAATGTTTTAATGTTATTTCATCAGAAAATTCACAATCAATAAATTCATCTAATTTGTACTTAAAATCTAATTCATCAACAGAATCAATTAAATGTTCATATAAATATTTATCTACACTTTCAAATGTACTTAGATGGTTAAATATACTCTTTTGTTGTTTAGTCAATACTTTTTCTAGCATAAACACTAAATGATGATGATAACACTGAAATGTTATTCTGTCACTATCTTTATTCTTCATATCCATCCATGATTTAACACAACTTGGAGGAGTTTTTGTAGCACCACTGAACAGTCCCGGATTAGTAAGAAGTCCACTAGCAGCCATTACACCGTCACATTTGACTACTTTATACAGATTATCTGCATCTTCCAATGTTTTTATACCACCATTTGCAATTATTGGTATTTTGACTGACTCACACACTTCTTGTAAAGCATCTGTATCTATTTTATCACCACTTTTTTGTGTTGGAGTCCTACCATGCACTGTCAGAAAACTTACTCCACACTTCTCCAGCTGTTGACACATTGTAATGGTCTTCTTCAATTCTTTCAGTATTCTTATTTTAACAGATACACTGAAATTATTAGATATATTACTTTTAATAGCTTTCACCAAATCATATATGACTTCCGGCTTGGATAGAAGTGCACAACCATATCCATCCTTCATGGCCCATTTCTGAGGACAGCCACAGTTTAAATCCACACCATCTGCATAAGGATAAACCAACTTTGAGGCATCTACATAATCATCAGAATTATTGGCAGCAAACTGCACAATTAATGGTGTATCAGTACCTGTAGTAGAAAATTCACTGTGCCGAGCCTTCGAATTCTGACAAAAGGAATCTGCCAATATCATTGGAGTGAAACACAAGTCGGCCCCATAGCTGAAACAAATTAATCATTTTATTTTAGGTACTCTCATCATGACGCTACATTATTATTTTTTTTATTTATAATTCTGGGTCTAAAATTAAACCTCTTATGCGAAGTAATAATTACATTGGTAGGTACTTTTCTATACACATCGTTTACTTACTTTTTAACAAGAGTTCTAAATTGTACTTTGCTATATCGCACCATAGGTGCACACACTTTTAAATAGTTTTGATTAGCTTTGGCTTCATCGAACAGTTCGGTGATATTCGTTTTAGCTTTCATCATTCTAAACTTTTACTCTTAGTTTAACTCTAACCTAGCAAAAACGATAAACAACGCGTTGTCGTTTTGAAAATTGTGAAATGCCCTTCGCTTTTCTTTGACAGTATTGACAGTGCAGTGAGTGCCATGCACTTTAACAGTATAGATCTCAGAACAAGGAAATATATGGAACTGCCTTACCTACAAAAAAAACGTGCATACCTACGGCAACTAAAATGGCTGACTAGTGTTGTACCATAGTATATTTTACCCCTCGATTGTCGATATGACAAATGAACAAGGACGGCGGCGCATGCGTAAGCGTGACGCCACGGACGCGGACATTCGTTTCTTAGACTCGCTGCACACACGCAATAACCTAAATAAATTATTGACGATATTCAGTGGATTGTCTGGGTTATACTGATGCTTTTACAGTCAAAGCTGGAAATAATGTCAAAATGGATACTCTTATTTTTGGTCCAAAATGTCCATTTTCTGGAACCTACATCAAAATCGTTGAGCCGTTTGCCAGATCGTCCGGGCATATACAGGGTGGGTCATTTAAATCGATATGTATGGGGCAGTCGGTATTTAAACCACAAAACGGTATTTTAGAGATCATGATTCATAATTACATTTCCAGTACTGACCTATATAAATAAGTCGTCCTGCATAAGAATTGCTCGTTTACTAGGATATCTGGATGTTTGGGGGGAATGCAGGATTTTATAAATAAAACCAAATAAGATAGAGGAAACATCTTTATTTTATTATAATTATATTCATGTACAGCCTGTAATTTTTTCATTCCTTGCGGAATAAAATAACGTTGTTATGATAATTTCGAAAAGACAATTTCTCTGTATTTTTTTTTACAACATATTTGAATTGTAAATTCATATAAGTTTGCACAATACTTTTCATTAACATTAACAAATACTTATTTATGGCTTCCTCACTGTATTGCCTTTCTAAAGGTAAGCCTTTGTTTTTAGATACCTGCATTGTTGCCATTTTTATTTTTTGTCGACAGACAGATTCATTGAGGCATTTATTTTTTTTCTTCTGGCTTGAAACTTTTCTTGTAACATAGGGACTACTTTGAGTACATAGCCCTAAAACAATAATATCAACCATATTATGTTTAATCAATTCTGTGAGCATTATTTTATATTCTTGCAATATTTGAATTAATTGGAAACATCACATACCAAACTATGCTGTTTGCCTGAGGAATATTCAGCATTATTTGACGATGAAGGTTGGTGCTGATCTGAAGATTGTTCCTGAAATTATAATTATGACGAAACATTGACTAATTACAATTATTATGTTTACGAAATAGAGAAAAACTTAACTGGATGTAATCAATAAATATCTGTTGAATGGGACCCAATGCCTTGTGTATTAGCTCTCGGATGACTTGATAATGATAGGTTAATGCTGTTATTGGATTGTTAAGCATTATGTATTTGTTTTGAATTACAAAATATACTAGATAGGTACTTACTCTTTGAAACAGACATGGCACTGTATCATCTCTAAGTCTTACGATTTCAAGAGTTTTGTTAAATGCACTTTCATTAAAATGTCCAAACCAATATCTTCTCTAAAACATTTGTTCTTAAATTTTCTTGTCCTATGGCTTCCAACCAAATTCTTTTTCTATTTTCGTTTTCAGATAATCTGTGTATGTACAACAAAATACATTTATAAGAGTATTATAAAAAACATCGATAAGATGTTTGATTACGACACTACATTCCAACCAATTGTCCAATTATAGCAGTTAACGACGGCAGACTAAAATGGCGGATCGACCACGCAAATAAAATGACAGACGAAATTGCAACTAAGAAGAACAGATAATCATATAGTTATCTCTCTTTAATAACATATGCTAGACAAAGATGACACTATCCTTATTAGCTCAGATTTAGACTTTTCATTCAACATTTTTTTACAGCATATCCATAGTATTCCTTCATCAGAGGTATAGATAGAGAGACAAGTAGAGACCAAATTTAGTGATGTATCTGGATTGGTAATTTCGTGGTCCTATCGATAACATGTATCGATATACGGTATCCACTTGGGTGGTCCAATTCAGGCAATCTCTAATGCTGGGTCCACACCGAGCCAACGAACGACCAACGAAGGCTAGGGATGTGATAAAGTTATTCGCATCACCTATATACATTACGTTTCATTCGATTTGAATTTGTGTGTAGCTTATGTTTGAATGTGTATTGGACCAAGTAAACGATGAAGACTGACGGGACTCGCGAATAATCCACTCGAAATGGCATCAATAGTTAAAAATAAGTAATTGCCACTTGATTATTAACTTATGTAAGTTATTAATAATCGAATAAACACTAATCGATATATGTCAAGCGAATAATTTTGTAACATCCTTAGCCGTTCGTTGGCCTTCGTTGGTCAGGTGTGGACCCAGCATTAGTCGAAAATTCCCCAATATATTAGTTTATTCTTTGAACGAAAAAGTGACTTGTGACAATATAACGCTAATTTAATGATTTTATGTCAGCTGAAATAACATGGACTAGTTAAAAAATATAATAAAATAAATGATATAGAGTAAAATAAGTACTTTTTTTTTATTGAAAAATCAAAACGAAAAATGTGACTGGCGTAGCTTAAATAAATAATTTAAAAATCAGGACCTATCTGTAATATTGTGCCCTAACCAACGGATGCATTTCAAATAAATTCTCTCTATTAAGCTAGTGCGACAAATCAAATTTCTACGTGGTTTGGAAGCTCAAATCACAGAAAAAGTACCTACCTTAGTAACAGGTAACATTCAACAAGTGAGCCAACAACGCATTTAAAAAGATCAGCAGATCGCAGAGATCGAGTAATTACAAGCTATAGCCAAAATTCATCGGCTAGAGGACGAAATCCGAGAAATACCGCAATTAAAAGCAACTTTGTGTGCAAACTCAATCCCTAGAACAGGCTGGCTATTAAATTGAAATATAAGGTTATAACGGGAGAACCAAGTCCCAATGGAAAACTTGATTCAAATAGCCATAACAGCTGCGGCAAAAAATGGTGCACAGTTAGAAAATATACAGATTTTTCTTTACAAGAGCCGGTCTGCGTCGAAAAAGCAACTATATATAATCTGTACAATCGAGTCTAAGGTGCTAACTATTACACCATCACTATGGTTATGAATTTATGATTGGTCTACCAGTCTACCGTCTACTGGTCCTCAGGGGACCTCAGGTTCGATTCCTGGGTTGGGATTTTTCTGTTAGGAAACTTTCTATGGCAGCACGGAGTTAAAATAGTGCCCAGTAGAAGGCGATAGGCCTTGTTGGGATCTAAACATAACGTGAAGTGTTTATGTTAGTATACACTTCTGCCAAACACTTTTGGTAGGTGGTATAGGCGTGCTGTTATGTAATGTTCTTCTTGGTAACAAACTGCCATGAAGATACTAAATCTGTTGTATTAGTGAACTGTCGACAGTTTGCATCACTAGATAAGGATTGACTTGACTCTAGTGTCCGTGTCATTAGTGTCATTGTCATAAAACCTTGTCAAAATTGTCAAATCAAACAAATTTGAATCCATGAAAAAAATTTTAGGTTATCCGATATAGTATAATATTTTGATTTTAACAAAGACTTCCAATGTTACAATAATATAATGTTATTACTTAAAGTCTAACTAACAATATCATCATGGATAGTACAGTAGATCCATTGGAAAAGGCAGAACGTATGAAACGCATAAAAAGTAATTATTTCTAGCGAATCAGATATTGTACCTGTAATTTAATATCGAAAAATGACTTAATTATAGAAATTTGAAGCTGTATTTCTAATGTTTTAAAATAACATTTTCAGCTGGAGCATTTCTAGCTACAGTTGCCGGTATTTCAGCATTCATAGGATTCAGTGCTACATTATCCACAGCTAAAAAATTGGATCCTAAGTACTTCAATAAAGGTAATAATTAGTGTTATTCTCATAGACCTATAAAGTTAGGGCCAGATCTAACCACGCGATAAATTTGGTAATATTTTCTTGTGGCTCCATGGTACCACACAGGGCGTAGTGATTTCGTCTGTGGTTGGCTACAACTGTGAACAGTTAAAAATACCTCATTATATGGTGAAAAGTTGTACAAACTACCAAAAATATATCCACTAAGTAACAAATCAAATCTGCAAATAATTTAAAGGTGATGATTTGTAAGGCTATTTATATACACAGGCCTATATTTATGTATAAATCTATGGTTATTTTACATTGTTTTCAGTATTATCTTATTAATTTAATTTTATCTTAATTATTTAAAAAATATACCAGTAATTCTCAATGCAAAACCAGACTGACTTTTATACATAAATGTTTTAATAGGCAATTTTATTTTTAATTTTAGGACTGCATGCTGGGCCAGAGCTAGCAGATGCTGGTGCTATTCTTGCTCTAAGAGCTCTTGGTTGGGGTACCCTTTATGCTATAGCTGGCACATCATGTTTATGTTATGGAGTATGGAAGTTTTCAGGAGCTAAGGATGTAAGTTAGAATTTAGTGGCTACTAAGGCTGCATTTCCTTCAGAGAAGCCATGTTGTGGATGAGTTTGTTATAACTATTTTAATCACTTGGTATAGTTGCATGTAAATAAAGTGATTATATTGGTTCAAAACACAGCTTTAATATTGTGATCTAATGTTATTCCTATTTTCCTTGAGTATACTATGTATTATTTATGGAGTCAATAATAACTATTTCAAATTGATTTTACAGTTAAAAGACTTTAGAGTGAAGATGGGTAATTTATTACCAGTAATACCTAAAAACAACCCACCAAAATCAAGGATTGAATTTGAAGGATTAAATGATTTGATGACTTATTTGTCAGAGGAATATGGCAAGAAAAAGTAAATGATCAACAAAATTACAGTATGGCAGAAATGAAAAGGAAGAATCAAAATAGTTGTACATAATATTAAATAATTTAATTGTTAGTTAGACAAATCTTGTTTTATTATGATCTCCTGTTTATATGCTGGTCCTTGGCTACAACTTGCTTTACATGTGTACACTACTAGTACACCCCAGTCTATGCTATTGAGGTCAACACCAACTTCTATGAAGTTTAAAAGTTGAGGCATTATCTGAAACAAGAAATAATCATTCATTAAACAAATTTTACAGTTTATTGCATAATGGCACCTTTACAATGCTACGGTTTAAAATATAAATTTGATGATATTAGTAAGAAATTTGCTATTATTTATTTACTGAATTTTTCTATACAACATACAAAATAACAGTGGGCTGTTAACTCACTTGTAATTCAAATTGTCTCTCTCCATTACAGTATTGGCAGTTAGGCACATTTGCAAGACTATTTTCTTTCGCAGTAATCCAGAGAGGATCGCCTCCTCTGTCATACCTCAACACTTGATCAGGGTGCCGAGCTACTCTTTTACTGAACTTATTAAAAACTTTATCTTCGGGTACTGTTTTAGAATATTGATCCAATTCATCTTCACTGACATTGCTAAGAGTACCAGCCCTTTTTTCTTGCATCAATTTTCTTAACTTTTCCATTTCCTGATTCTCATCTACATTTTTAGAATCCTCCTGCAAAGATGTTTTAAGTAAGATGAATTTGAAATTAAACAAATATACTTGTATTTAGTACAATACCTCATCTTCTTCATCAACAATCAGCTCCCATTCTTTGAATAATAGTGATTTACCAGATTGAGTTACTTTGAAGTGATTAATTGGATATTTATCTTCTTTCTGTAATTAATGAGAAAATATTGGTTCATATACTTGAGAAACTTTACATACTTTTTTTAAACAGTTATATTTGTACCTGTAAATCTGGACAAATTTCTTTATGTCCTTTTTGCCAATCTATAACCTGATGTTTTCGATTGCAATAATAAGTCTTTTTACACTTGGAACAGTGGGAAGGAGCTTTAGAACCACACAACTCACATAACTTTGGCCACTTATCCATTGGAAATTCCTGTAAAAAATAAAAAATAAATTTAAGTAACATAATTAAAATATTGTACATAATTCCTTAATATTTAAATATATCTTACATGATTCTCTACTTCTTCACATGGTTCAAATGAATAAAAATAATTTTCTCGAGGCAGTTGACATCTTAAAACAAGGAAATTATCTGATGTATTTATTGAACAGCATGATCCATTTCTGCATAAAAATATAAATATTGTTCTGTGAAAACCTTCACTTGAGTCTTCACAAGGAGCATAAATCTGTAAGTTAAAATTGTTTTTTTATATGATGTTGTCTTTCATTACTGAGAAGATGAATGGTTAACCAATCAGAGGGTCAATTTATATGGTGAGATGTTTTGAACTGATGAAAGTTGTAATGTTTATTTAGGCAGTGTTAATGATTTGTATTCTAAAACATAACCTATACTTGCGATTAAATCAGCGATACATGTCCAGTATTCAATAACAATAATCACAAACTTACTTGACACAGAAAAACCAAAGGATCACTGCACTTTTTACATATTAATTCACTGGCAGCAGGCAAATTCATCAGATCCAACCATGCTGGTTTTCCTCCCACTTTGCTAGGAAAATACTTTGGATGTAAAAGCCAATTTTCCTTTTCTTCAACAAACCCGATGTCTACTTTCGTAGAAGCCATGAGTGAGTGTATTAATTAAATAGTAAACAAAGTAAATTATTTGCGGAATCAAAAATCACCGTTAAAGCAAAGCACTCGAGTTGATCCTTTTTTTTTAAAACATCAATTTCAGTGTGACTACTGATCAGGGCTGCCAGGTGAAAAAAAAATGTGATCGTATGCAAACTACAAAAAAATCGTATGCCAGTGGAATTTTGAAATGAAAAGATCGTAGTTACAATCTTTTTAATACAAAGTTTTTATTAAAAATAATCAAAATTCGTTTAGTTTTAGAAACGAATTACAATATAGCTATTTGTTCTATTATACAAATTTTTGGTAGTCATATTTTTAACATTTCTTGCGTTGGCTTAAATTTAGTACAATTTTCATTTTTCTTATTAATTGCTTGGCTAATAATGTGCCCTTCAGTGTATCATTGGATAAACTATTTCTAAGTTTTGTTTTAATTAAATTAACTTCGCTGAATGCTCGTTTACAGTCTGCACTAGAATGGGTCAAACCTAACAGATTTAAGGCAAATTGAGCCAGTGTTTTATAATTTTCAAATTGTTTTTGATGACGCCCCAAAACTCGTCGGTATTCATAGTTAAGTCAAGTTTATCCAAAATGTTGCTCTGTGTTTGTCCTTTTGTGATGCAGAAGACTCTCCTCTGATAAGTAATTTCTTTTTTGGAGTACCTGGCGCAGGTCGCTCTTCTTCACTTTCATAACTCATTCTCACTTGAACGTATTATACTAATATGATCACAAAAAAGCAGTATACAACTAAGTTTACAAATCGAATTAAGATAAACAATTACTTACAGTATAGATCAAATTCGAATAAAACACTGACGACAAAAACACGTTTTGACATTTCGCAATTACATATTATCGAAAGTCATAAAAAAAAAGTCTCATAAAAATGTAAACAAATATAGCCTTTATGTGATTGCACTAAGGCTCTTTATTCTAGTAAAAGATCTGAGTACGCGTCGGATAGTTGGGGAATTCCCTGATATTCATGCTTGCCAGAGGATCAAGTTTGTTTCGTTATGAAATGTTGCCAGGCAATAGGCATATCAAAATCGTACATTTGCCGTACGATTTTGTCCTAGCGATCGTACATGAGTAAAAATGCCAAAAAATCGTATGAATACGATTAAAATCGTACATCTGGCAGCCCTGCTACTGATTGTGCCCTTTAGGGGTATTTATGTTCTGTGTGATTGTGTGACCAACCAATGTATGACCATCTCCAACAGTGTTGCCAACTCCAACTCCTGAAGTCTCCAGAAAGTCGATGGATAGGTACCACATTCCTGCGGCTGATGAGCTTTTTTTTTCGTTTCTTTCATTTAGTCTGGGCGCATAGTATGGAAATAAAAATCCAACTATTCCCACCAGTGCAAATCGGTGGAGATATGTGGAGAAAACGATTCCATATATTCCTACCGGTAGCTATAATCGAAAAAAAAAACCAAGTATTCCTACCAGTGGGGATATATGGAATAGCGGGAAAATTCAGGGAAGGGGGGAATAATAACTCTTATCTGGAGGCGCATTCGGCAATCGGCATTCCCTAGGCCCTAAGCCGCCGGCCTAGGTCCGTAGAAAATTTGGAGAGGGGGGACGATAACTTTTATAAGGAGGCGCACTTTTGGAAGCTGGCACAGGGCGCATAAAAGGCTATTTACGGCACTAATTGTGCGTAGTAGTTCTATAGATGATAAGTATAAATCGGGGCAAACATCTTGAGCAAACGACCTTGAATGCGCAGAACTAAACGAATTTTGGGTCTCTTTGGTTACGAGGCTGAGGCGCAGGGGGCGTACCTGAGCGTGATTGGTTGATCAGTCGACCCTTGCCCCGCGCACCGCGTCTTCGTTCCGCTCTCTGCCGAATACACGTGCGTGCAGTGAAGTGCACACTTTTGTGCTCTGTTATAAATCGTTATTTGTTGTTGTTATTTGTTGAGTTAAAAGCGGATTTTATCACTGAATATTGTCGGCGATATTGCCAATATTAAAAACCGAGTTAACTATTGTTTTAAATCGTAAGAAGTTCAACAAAACATGCCGACAAGCATTGTTTTCGATTTAACTATTGTTTAAGTTATGAGAAATTTGACAAAACAATCAAATCAAATCAAATCAAACTCGACGTAACTAATCATAATTATAGCAATATTTTGCACGTAAGTGTACGATGCGCAAACTTTCCCCCACCACGTCACCTAATGCTCAAGAAGTTTGCCCACAATTTGTACTCAGGTACGTTTAGTTACAATTTACTAGTGTATTTTGGTGTCGGGGGGTAGTAACCTTTAAGCTGCGGAGGCTGGCAATTTCTTTCTGGAAGTATATTTATCGTATGAATTATAGTTTATTTCGTTACTCTTAACTACTTATATAAATGGATACGCTTTACCAATATTCAAAGTCATGCCTCATTTGAACCTATAATGAAGGAATTATCGCTGTACTCCCTACCGTTGAGGGGTTGTATCTTTTAGCTTAGATAGTCAAGGCTGCAGTCAACCGCGTGTCAGTATATCCACCAGGGCCTCACATCTATTCTGATTGAAACGTTTGTATTTTAATCTACATTCTCCAGAGGCTGCGAGGAGAAACCGCGTCGTAAGTGCGGCTTCGACTTTCCATTAAAATATGCATAATACCAGTCTTTGATAATACCACAGATAATAATTATAATATAATACGCACTTAGTGTGCAAAAAATCAAAATTATGTACTTACTTACTTATAATACATACTTGTAACGCTTTTTTATGTTACGCGCGGCTTCAACTTGTGGTAGAGCTTTTAGAACAGACTCTAGAGGACAAACACCACCGTCGAACCTTAGATTTGCAGCCAAATAATACAGGTGTCCCATAATTAATAAATAATCCTTTACCTGCAGGTTGGGAACATCACGCCCGATTGGAAAATGCAAAATTTGAAACTTATGTTTCACGGTTTTTTATAAATATCGTACATTTTCGAAATTTTCACATATTAGACGCTAACGTCCACTTTTAGAAACACTTTTTTACTCGTTAAAAATTCTCAGTAGCAGCACGAAGTGTGAAATTGTGACCGGTGGATGTCGACCTAGGGCTTCTAAAATACCACATAACCACCCTGCCCGTCCCCCACGGGCGAGTGGTATGCGTGAAGCATTTCCCCGCGAGAAAAAAAAGCCTCTAAAATAACTAGTGAAATGTGGGTGTTATTTTTCTGTGACACACCCTTCTGGGTAATATAGGCGTGATTTTATGTGTGTAAGTTATGGTTATAAATAGTTTTCACGCCACTTTATAGTATTTGCATTTTACGGCATTTATTTGAATTTAAAGAACTGGATAAGGAATAATACTGTATTATATAATATATATATTTATCAAAATACTCTATTTCATACGGTTATATTATCAAGTTTGGCTGGCACGGCCCCTATTTTTGCAAAAAAGCGTTACATATACTTCTAGATGCGAGTATATTGCTTTAGTGCACACCTAAAGTACGAATTCCGCGGTGCCTAAGCTGGGCACATCAATCTGCGAGACAGATGAAGGGGGTGAGAGGCTAGTCTAAAGGCACTTGTCTCACCGGCAACGATTAACGAGTAGAGTTATAACTAGAAACGAGTTAGCGAGACACGGGGAGCGAGTTCGTAGTTCCGATATTTGTGTAGCTCGGCTATAAGCGAGTGTGCGATTGAGGCGGATACAGATACGCACTGTAGAGAAATGACCACTGGTCGTCTCTCGGCGCGAGTTCTAATCGCTTGGCGACTTTGGCGAGTATCGCCGAGCGAGTGTTATCCGTGTACGTTACGCCAGCAAGAAAGTGTCACCTAGAGTGATATGAGTAGAACGTATAATTAGTGCGCAATCTGCTGTAAATGTGCGCCGCGTAAAAAATTTGTGCGTCTTGTAGTTTTGAAAAAAAAACGTAAAAACGATTCCTGCTGGAGTAACGTTGTTCTAGCAAGAAAATTCTAGACCAATCATCGGAGATATAAAATACATACATGGGCAGAGAGCTTATATTTGTGCAAATTTGTGCGCCATAAATATAATTTGTGCGTCTTCAGGTTTTCGAGATATTGCGTTTCCCGCTGGAGTAACGTTTTGCGAATTCGTGTATCTCAAAGACCATTATATGTGCGCATGTAGAATGAACATACACGAATAGCTCTTAATTTGTGCATATTTGTGACATAATTAGATGCCAGATAATATTTATAATTTTCAAGTAATCGCGCTTTATTGAAAACTTAAAAAAATATTGTAGCGCCTAAATGAGAAGACGTATAAACTCGCTAAAAACTGTATTCGTTCCATCTTGACGTTTATAATTACCATAAAAAGTTTCAAAACAGAACCTACAAGCGCTAATGAATAATATTACTAAAAGTCAAAACGACGGCATCATAACTTTGACGCCATCAAACAAGAAATTGGCTCAACCTAAGATGTGTAAATGTAAACCAAAAATTAGTGCATTTATCAAATAATATATAGTAAAAATATCCAGCTTCAACTGTTTCGTATTAAGTAAATATTAAGACTAAACCAAAACAGTTATTCGGCGCAGGTTATCCGACCAAATTCGAATGACTACAACAAAGCGACGGATTCATACGTATCGATGACCTTCTTAACTTTACTCGCTAACTGGTTGAAACGTATTGTGCCCGAGTACAGTGCAGTAGAAATAGTTATTAAAATACCTAAATTCAGATTTTTTTTTGATTAGACATAAATAAATTTAGCCATTTGCATTTATTATATCAGTAGAAAAACGAAAAAACTGTGATTTTCTGTGATAAAGGTTCAGTACCATCATAACGGGAAATTCAAGTATAAAGTAGTTACCTATTTGTTGGCCGAGATATAATTTAGTTTTGGATATGATAGTATGATACGCGAACGTAGTATAGACCGGTTAAAATTATTATCAGCTTATGTTTCTTAAAAATTAGCCTAATTTGAAAACCCAAACCTAAGCAGCCCGATATGTGAAACTTGGGTTGAAGTTTTCAAATCCGGCTATTTTTTAAGAAACATAAACTCATAACAAAATATAACGCTCTATAGGTATTTATTACGTTCGCGTACTATACAATCATACCCAAAACTTAATTATATCTCGGCCAAAACAACAACTACTTAATATTTAAATTTCACGCCATGATGGTACTGAGCCACTTTAAGTGATTTTATTGTTTGTGTATTTAAGTAAATGAAAAACTGATCTGTGATTTTAAATAATACCAAATGACTATACAAGGTACAAATAGTTTAATTGAACAATGTTTGTTTTAATATTTATAGGTAGGAAATTGGATCTGTGATTTGATGCCTTATTTACTTTAAGAATCATGATTATGATAATAAAAATAATATTTTTTTAAACCAACAAGCTCTTTGATTTCATATGATCAGAAAGTACATTTAATATATATTATATTTTTATTAGGTCATTGTAATAATAATTCCCAACGAACATTTGAGTGTGACTGTACGAACACAGTTTAGGTGTAATACGTTTATTTAATAAAGGTGGTCATCGATACGTATGAATCCGTCGCTTTTTTGTAGTCATTCGAATTTGGTCGGATAACCTGCGCCGAATAACTGTTTTGGTTTAGTCTTAATATTTACTTAATACGAAACAGTTGAAGCTGGATATTTTTACTATATATTATTTGATAAATGCACTAATTTTTGGTTTACATTTACACATCTTAGGTTGAGCCAGTTTCTTGTTTGATGGCGTCAAAGTTATGATGCCGTCGTTTTGACTTTTAGTAATATTATTCATTAGCGCTTGTAGGTTCTGTTTTGAAACTTTTTATGGTAATTATAAACGTCAAGATGGAACGAATACAGTTTTTAGCGAGTTTATACGTCTTCTCATTTAGGCGCTACAATATTTTTTTAAGTTTTTAATAAAGCGCGATTACTTGAAAATTATAAATATTATCTGGCATCTAATTATGTCACAAATATGCACAAATTAAGAGCTATTCGTGTATGTTCATTCTACAGGCGCACATATAATGGTCTTTGAGATACACGAATTCGCAAAACGTTACTCCAGCGGGAAACGCAATATCTCGAAAACCTGAAGACGCACAAATTATATTTATGGCGCACAAATTTGCACAAATATAAGCTCTCTGCCCATGTATGTATTTTATATCTCCGATGATTCGTCTAGAATTTTCTTGCTAGAACAACGTTACTCCAGCAGGAATCGTTTTTACGTTTTTTTTTCAAAACTACAAGACGCACAAACTTTTTATGCGGCGCACATTTACAGCAGATTGCGCACTAATTATACGTTCTACTCATATCACTCTAGGTGACACTTTCTTGCTGGCGTAACGTACACGTGTTATCCCCATAGAAATCTTAAAAACTAGTCAATAGAAATGCTATCGACTATCTTTTAACACTGGGACGCATGTCGCCGGTTTTCAAATACCACTTTTTGTATTCCTGCAAACAAAATTATTCTTTTTGGCGATGACATTAAGACGACAATTCCTCAACTCGCACTTGTGTTCGATTAGACAAATGCGCTTGTATTCCTGCAATCAAAATTATTCTTTTTGCGATGACATTAAGACGACAATTCCTCAACTCGCACTTGTGTTTGACTTGACAGATGCGCGGCGACAAGGTCACGCGTCTTTGACATTTCTATTGCCTTATTATTAAGATTTCTATGGTTATCCCTCATAGCTCTTGCCGCTCAGCGACAAACTAGTGAAGCGAGTGCTCGCCAGCAGTGTGAACAGTCAGCGATTAACTGTTTGTATATGCATCTCTTTTGTTCACACGGAAAGTATATCTATTGTACGTTTCTTGAGCGAGAAAATAGCCGATAGTTAGTCGTTTTCTCGTCGTTGGTGGGACAACTGCCTAAGGCGCAATATACACAGAAGCGATTAGGATACGTTGCGGATGTGGATCGGATTTTTTGTCGCTTCAAATTTTATTTGTACAAAATGTATGAAAGAGATGCGTCGTAAATTACATAGAATGGATGCGGCGCGGATTTATCACTTGAGAATCCACGCCACCTCGCTTGCAGGTGCGACCGACCGCCGTGCGAAGAGCACGTATCGCTTGTTATACAGTACGAATACAAGTTTGAGCGAACGAAAAATGCGTGACGGTATTCATTATAATATGGAAACTTCAGGATGAATACTTCTATGAATACTTCAGGCAAACGATCTGGATATTCATATAATTTTCCATTATCATAATATTATATGTATTTTCTTGTGACAAACTCCATACAGGTTGCACTCAATAAGACCTTTGTCTATGCACATTTTGTATATTCATAAATTGGAGCACAGCAAACGCATCTTCGTCTTCTGAAGAGGACATGTTTTGCAACAAAGTCAGCCTGTATAATAACGATCTTCAGCAGATCTTTGCCTTTTATATGTAATTTAAGTCGCATCAGTGCCGTATCCGTCTCTCATCTGCATCGTATCCGAATCTTTCATCGTTTCTGTGTATTTTGCGCCTAAATAGTCCAGAAGGTCCCGTGGAATTTTCGAGGTACGTCGGTGGGCTGCCGTTATTCTGAGAAAGATACAGAATCATTCTGCGTAATAGCATGTTTTAAATGATGTGAATGAGGATATCTCCAGGGCATTTTTCACGAAATAGAAAAAGCTGATATCTAAATAAATACCGATAATACATTAATATGTATTATCGCCATTTAAAAACATATAACATTTTGTCTATTCCACAAAAATTGCCCTCTGATAACATAAATAATGAAATTACAACTCACTTAGTTAATTTTTTGTCTAACTTATCAAATAACTTTATTTAAATAAAAAGAATCACAAAACGAAAGATAAAGTCACAATTTAATTTACTTTCAGTTTTGTATTTCGTGGAAGCTAATATGATACACAAGTAAAATTTAAATCTTTACAATTATCTTTATAAAATAGGTACAGTATTAAATACATATTGTTAATAATATTAATTGCTAATATTTACAAGTCCATAAAACAACTATAGGTACACTTTATTAAATTAATAATAATTTAATAGACATGGTATATGGACAGGCAACAAATTTTAACACTCATTCTTTTTGAATTTTTTACTCGTTTCATTCATACTATCGTCGAGTTTGTTTACCCTCCTCGACTTGAGGTACGAACTATCACTATCACTCACGCTTTGTCGAATACAGTTCAAGTTGGTTACATTCTGATTGTGTATACCATGTTTTTTATCACCTAGAGTTTTATTATTCTTATTACTTATTAAACTATTCTGAATGTCTTTAACCAAGTCACTTGTTTGCAACTTGATAGGAATTATTATTTGATTTTCGCTATCGCCCTTCTTGATAAATTCTTGTTTAATTTGGACCAAAGATCGGTTTTCAGCATCACTTGAAAGTCTTATAGTTTTTCTGTGCAAATGTATGGTGTCAGATGAATCGGCGAAGTTGCGCTTGACGACTATATCACCAGTTGGCATTTGTTTTACAAAAGTTAGTGTTGGTGTTTCAGATTCTTTTCCTTCAGATTTTAATTTGCTTGAGTTGCCTTTATCGCCGTCAGATCCATCGTCTTGTTCTTCCGTTTCAATTAATTTACCTAAAAAAAAAAAAAAACATTCAGACACATTTAACAAGGAACATTTTGTTATATAATTCATAGTAATAATTTGGTTAATTAACTCCATAATATACATACCATTTAAAGTGGGGAATGTAATATCAGGCAAAGTCAAATGCGAATCTGGATTATATTTGTGCATTAATTTTTGTAGTAAAATTGAGATCTCTTCACGTTTTCTAGTTACTACTATTTCATCAAACCAATTTGATAATTGTTTTATAGGTAGAGAATAGTCTAATACAGGATCCTGGAAAAAATAAATCAACAAGATGAATGTCAGCATTTTATAAATATACAATAAGCTTACTCAATATAAAATCATCTGGTTCTGATTCTGGTTTTTCACAAAACTATTTAGTGTTGTGAAAATCCAGAACCAGGGAAACCTGTTCTACTGCTTTCAGAACCGATTCTACATGTGCCTTTTAAAATACCGGGTGCGTGCGCAAAACATGACAATCCCAATATAATGTATTATTACAGTTAATACTCACCTTAAAAAATTGTTCAACATATTGCAACAAATACAACCCACAATCCGTGAAATTGTTTTGCTGTGGTATTTTTGGACAGCATCCTTTGATATTGTCCTTATTGAAAATTTTGCTGGGGGAGACCTGTAAAACAATTAGTATATTTATCATAGAATGCTGGTTAAAAAAAAAATAACGTAAAATCAAGCTTTTTCTTATTGAATTGATACTGATGTTTTAAATATATAAGTTCTGAATGTACGAATAGAGCGTGATAACATCTCATTAAACCTTATAATATGTCGAACATTATTTAAAAAAAGCAATTAGCTCATAATTGTTAGTACTTACTTTAGCTTGATATTCACAAGTGAGGTAATCCCTAAGTGTGGCCACCACTCTTGATCTAGACGCCCCAGCTAGTGAATCAAATATTAATATACAAGGTCTGCAACAAAAAAACAAGATTAAATAGTACATATTAATTTCCATTTGTAATTGTTGCCGATCGCAACAACAAACCTAACATTAGTCATTATTCCAAATATGTCTTGGGAAGTTATCCATGAGGATCTGAGAATCAAAGAAAAAGAGAAACTCAATGTAAAAGCTTATTTCAATGCTATCATGTTTTGTCCTAAAGTAAGAAAATCTTATTATGATTTTTATTTTTATCTATCTATATATATATAAAAATGAAACCCGTTTTCCGTTGTCACGACTTGGCATGAAAACGGCTTGACCGATTTGGCTGATATTTTTTTTGTAGTTTTCTAATACTCTGTACAAGGTTGTTACGGCAAAAAAAAAAAAAAAAAAAGTATTCATTTTTATATGGGGGATATTATAGATTCCAGTTCAAATTGAATAGGTACGCATACATAAGATAGGTCAGCTATACAAAATAAAGTAGTGCATCAAATTTACGCTAAGGCGGTACGAAGTTCGCCGGGTCAGCTAGTTTTTATAAATAAATAAAAACATGGCAGAAGAGAAAAAGCAAGCAGAGAAAGTATTAAAAATACAAATCACTAATTAAATTAAGGTAGGTTGAAGTATAAATGATTTGAAAACACTATTAAACAAGTACTTACTGTTTTATAGGATCACTTTTTTTAATAATGGGCACTTCAATTTTCTTTTCTACAGGGGGTTTCTCAAGTTCTTCATCTTCTGAGTCACATTGCATATCTAAGTCACTTTCCTGAAAATAAAATTCATCCTATATATATAAAACGCCATGTTAATCCTAGAATGATTAGAAATTCAATGATTTTTCGTGAATATTATGCATAGAAATCTTAATAACAAGGCAATAGAAATGTCAAAGACGCGTGACCTTGTCGCCGCGCATGTGTCTAGTCAAACACAAGTGCGAGTTGAGGAGTTGTCGTGGTTACCAGTGTTAGAACGAGAGCCCACGACCAAAACCATGTCTCATAGCAATACGGCAAAAACCCTATAAAATCGTTAGATTGTATGATTCTGTACCCGACTAGGTGTGTAGTAACGGTCGAAAGTGTAGCAACTGCGTGGGAGGCCATTTCTGCTGTGTCAAAAAAAAAAGACAGTCGGTATTATAGCAATACGTCTGATAGTGAAAATGTACATAGATTTTATAATTGTATTACGAAAAAGTTTGTTTTCAGACATTTTGCGCGTAGCATATAGCCTGAGCGCATTTTTGAAAATGTCAACAAATTTAGCCGACCTGTATCATAGCAATACGGATAATTTTTTTTTAACTTTTCGTATTGCTGCCATGATTACTAAAAACCTGTTTTCAGACACTTTAAGTGTAGCATATACTCCCAAAAACGAAAATAACGTTTCGGAGTCGCCTGGCCGACGCCTCTGTTAAATGTTTTTTTACATTTACAGCCTTCATAGATATTCAAGAATCTCCCTTGTCTATTATATGTACTTTGACAGATGATAGATGTCATTACTTATTTCTTTTGTAAAAGTTACTCAAGTGTGCTCAACTTCATCCCAGTTTCCTTTTGTGCGATTTATTTCAGTCCTTCAACTTCAATGTTACGGTTTCGGGTAAATTATTTGTTAATTATCATCTAATAAATTCAGGGTCGCAACGTATTCATTGGTTTGTAACAGAAAATTCAAGATGCCTCAATACGATTTTTAAATGATATCTGAGTATCGAAAAGTTGTCTGATAGAGAAGGTGCTACACTTAATTTGTCTGATAAAAATTTTTTGCACATGTGGACAACTTATTTTATCATGTCCAACAATTTTCAGACATATTGCTATGATACCGATCGGTAAAATTTGTTAACATTTTCAAAACGGTCTCAAAATTTAATGCGTTCACATTTCCGTCTGAAAATTGTTTTGTTCGCATCAAATAACCAAAATTTACTAATAAAAAAGATTTTCAGACGTATTGCTATGAGACATTTTTTTTGTCTCATTTTTAATTTTTTAAGTGATTTTACGGGTTTGCGCTACACCACTAACGTCTGAAAAATATGTTTCCGGTATCTCAGAACTATCATTCAACTATAGTCTGCAAATCAGACATATTGCTATGATGCAGTTCGGTAAAATTCTTTGACAATTTTGAAAATTCGGTCAGATCAAACGCTACGCGGAAAATGTCTGATATTGGTATTTTCGAGTTCAGGATAATCGTATCTATCGATTTGATGCGGTTTTGGCCGTATTGCTATGAGACAAAAATTTTGGTCGTGGGCTCTCGTACTATGTTGTTTGGGACGCGCAGAGGTAAACATGGTGCTTTGCAGCATATCCAACTGCGGAAACTCTTCCAAAAATTGTAACTTAACAAATAAAGGGATAACTTTTCATATGTAAGTACTTAATTTATGAAATAATGTAGTTTTTTATAAATATAGTCAAATCAAATATTCTCACCGCCGCTACTATGATTATCACAGAAAAAAGATTTTTTTCTCAATTCAATAACCATTAATACTTATGTTTGTTCATGTCTATTATGACAAATGCTAAAAGCAGCAATGGAATCATAGCCATAGCGTAATAACTAATATCGCCGCTGACGTAAATTCAAGGAACGCACTGCATGAGTTGGCCGCGAATTAGTGACGTGCCACTACTTTTTTGTATCGATAATTTATTACTTTTTAGTTTAATATCTAGTTTTGCCGAAATGGGAATGAAATATGATGTTTCGTTAAATATTAGAATTTGAGATGTATGAAATAGACTTTAACAAATATTTTTAATGTTAAAATAATGAAGTAGGTACTTATGCATATTACTATTATTATTATATTACGTATTTGGATATGGATTAAGTTGGATCGATTCGATACGTTTTCATATGCATCTGTTTACCTTCTCTAATGCTATTATTACAGGTTTCCAAAAGATCCAGATATTAAAGATAAATGAATATCTGCTACTGGAAAAAAAAATTAATTCCCGACAAACTATAGCAGAATTTGTTCTGTTCATTTCACAAATGAAGATTTTTACAACTTAATAAAAAAAATTACTAACCTTATCGACGTTTAATTATTGTATTCCTTTTCTCATAAATAAATCGTCTAAAAGCGAGGTGAGGAATGAAACACTTGCAATAAATAGTTATCTATTGTTGCGATACTCTTTGGCGATTTACGCTCAACGGAAAATTATAATTATCGATGTGTATTTTGAACTTTGCATTGCACTATTCTTTAGAGAAAATGAGCGCCCGATATCATTCTCTGCTTTTTGCACATGTTTATTATTGGTTGCAGAAGCCGCGCCCCTAAAGATTATTCGTTTTTAGAAAATATTGCTTAATGTCATCGCAAAAAGAATAATTTTGTTTGCAGGAATACAAAATGTATGTGTAGGCGAAATTGTGTTTTTATTGTTTGGTTATGTAGTGGTATTTGAAAACCGGCGACATGTGTCCCAGTGTTAAAAGATAGTCGATAGCATTTCTATTGACTATTAAGATTTCTATGATATTATGTATACACTCGAAAGTTAGATATATATCAACAATATTGGTAAACATACCTCAGCTTCAGCCTCATCTCGCTCACTAAGATTGTCAGAGTCACAATTCAACGTCAGCTGTTCCTGCTTGGTCAAAGGTGTAATAGTTGTACTACCTATTTGCATGGATGACCTGCGTTCTGTAAATAACAAAGTTATTATAAATTTATCTTATACACTATATTGTACATTGTATTTTTAGATTGATTTAGGCAAGTATATAATTCTAGATAATATTCACTATATTTTGCAGCAAGGGATTTTGTATATATTATTAAAACTTGTATTTATTAATTAATGAGTATGTATAGTGTAAAATACTAACCTCTTTTCTTAATTGCCTGTGGGGTAACTATACGATCATCTAGTAAACTCCGGCACCCATCCAAACTTGGAAAACAAATGATTGCCACAAACCAGTGACAATTTTCATTAATAGGAACTACAATAAAATCTTTTTGGAATACGTTTACATTTTTCGTCCAAGTTTTAACTCTAGCATGTCTCTTTTGAGCCGGTGTTAAACTACTATCCCACTCATGAGGATTCGAACTTTTGTTAACTTTACTTGGTTTGGTTGTAAGCCTTTTATAAAAAAATGTGCTAAAGATATGAGTCTTTTCTCTCTGACTGGGTGTTAAAACATCATGAAGTAAATGTTTCAAATAAAAATCTATGATGACATCGTTCAAGAACTGATCTTGAGCTAGGCACATGTAGTCTTCAGTGTTAATAGGTATACCACCTTTTCCTGGTGGATAAATTAATATTTGCCGAATTTCAGCAGGGTTGGAACTGTAAACATACAAAAATATTAATAAGAGTAAATAGGACTGTAATATAATAATGAATATTAATCAGAAATTGTACATACCACTTAGGTCCTGACGCTATATTAGCACTGGACAATCTTGTTGCCATTCTAGTAACATTATTGCTTTCTTTAGGACAAGTTCTCACTAATATATCATTTGCTTCCCGCGCATTCAATTCGTCCATTACTTTACCAAACAAAACCTTTAATGTTATTTTTGCCTCATCTGATATAACCTCTGGTAGCAATGTTATCCTTTTAAAGGGATCATTTTTTGACATTGGATTATAATAGGGACCTGGAAAATGAAAACATCTTTGTAAGTATCTGATATTAAATGTTATGAGAACAATTTTAAAAACGAGGTATCTAAATTACCTAATTCCTCTGTCATATCCAATGCTTTTCTAATATAGGCTCCACATTTGCTCATGGTATATAAAAAAATGACAGGCAATCCTTTACCAAAATGCACCAATATTCTGACCACTTCTTTTAATTGGATTTGCAGTGCCACTTCACGGGAATCATTTTTGAGAGATGGTGCTACTATTTTGATTCCTTTTGCTGATATGTATACCTGCAAAAAAAGCAAATCTCAAATTGGTCATCATTATATAATTTACTGACTTGACTGACTGCTTTGAAGGTCTAGTGATTAGTGTATGCACCTCTCACAGGTCTACAAGGTCTTGGCTTCGATACCCAGGTCAGTTATTTGTGAATTTTTCCATCAGGTGTTGAAAATTTGCAAACTGGATAGCGATAGACACAACCCCTACCCAATGGGACCTAAACATAACACTTGAAGTGCAGGTGTTGTACACCTCTGTCACACCCTTTGGGGTAATATTGTAATGTTATGTTGTAAGAAAGCTATTGCTTCTATCAAATCCCTTTGACTTAAACTTTTTGTATTCTCAAGTTACTTGTACAAATAACTTCTGAGAATATTCCAATATTTTTTTAGCTGTAAACAAACAGTTAATTACATGTGCTTGAAATTTAACTGATCTTACATACCTTCTCTTTTGGAGTATATCTGTATGATCCAATCCTAATTGTCCGACAGCTGAGAGAAGTGACAGGTACAGAGTGCTGATTAATTACTTCTTCTCTGCTAACATCTGTAAAATAAAACAACATGTTACTCTGATTGTGACATGTGTTACATGTTTATAACTACATCACTGTTCATCATGTTTGACTGGTTAAGAATTAATTTAGCATCAAGTCCGCTTTGTACATTTATGGGCATCAAGTTTTAATAAATAAAATGTCTGCAATCTTTAGTAATGGTATATAGGGCCCTGGTTAAACTGGCTTAGTAATTAGAGGACCTGTCTGAGGGTGCTAAGTAATGTTGCCATGTATCTTAACAAATATGGACAATGGTTTGCCATCATCTATATATTTGGGTTTTAGAACATGTTGTGCATTTAGCAAGAAGCAGACTTTGATCTATTTATTGTTGATTGCTACTGTATATAGTTACTCTATGGTTGATTGGTGATCTGATGACAATGAACCTACATGCATAGACTAAGTCCTCAATATTGTTCTATTCTTTAAATTCATTACCTACCTTCCCTTACTCCTTCTACAGGTCAACTTATTTATTTTATTTTATTTTATTTAACACTTTATTGTACACAAAAGATTACAAAAAAAAAAAAAAAAAAAAAACATATTACAATAAGAGTATACAAAAGGCGAGCTTAACTTAGTGCTTGAGTTCTCTTCCAGCAAACCTAGAGCAATAGAGGAGACGATGATGCCATAGAGGGCAAAATAAGTGTACAACTTAAGTAGAAAATACAAAATATAAATATAACTACATATATATATATATATATATATATATAGACACGACTACCTACATATATAATCATTAAATAATAATAATAATAATAATACATGAAGAAATAAAAAATAAAAAAACAAATAAAACTATAGATATCATGTCAAATTGGTTTGATTTATCAGAGAAAGAAAGTGCTCTTTAACTTTTTTCTTAAAAACATTTATTGATGGACTATCGCTTGCTTGTTTAATTAAATATACCACAGATCTTTATATCTTGATAATCAAAACAAGCGCTTTATATTGACAATACAAAAACATTTGAGTGCACGGTTGGCATGGTGGTTTAAGCGGTCGCCTCGCCCCTTTCAACTGCGCTGGTGTTGTGGGTTAGATCCCCACATGGGACAAATCTTTGTGTGATTCGCAAAGATTTGTTCTGACTCTGGGTGTGCTCTGTGTATGTGAAATGTATGTTTGTGAACACCCCCGCGGCACAGGAGTTATTCCTAGTGTGGGCGTCGTTTTAAAAAAAATAAAAAAAAAACAATGTATAATTCTAAAGTTCCTCACTTATAAAAAATATGTTTATTAAGCAAATTTAAATTCAAATCATTTATTTTCATAGGCCCAGGAGGTGCTTGAACATGTCAAAACATTACAAAACAAGCAAGAAGTATGTTGTGTAAGTATAATGTCAGCAGCGATAGCCAAGTCTTGGGTATGAACCCATGACATACATCTCTGTCAATAAATCATAAAGATTCGTCTTTTCGAAGATATGTGTATTTATCATATAAATTAACGCTCCCTAACAGTGAAGGAAAACACAGTGCGGAAACCTACCTGCCTGAACGTACCTGTGATCGTGGGTGTGTGAAGTCTGCAGATCCATACTTGGCCAGCGTGGTGTACCATGGCCTAACCCTACACATCATGAGAAGAAGCCAAGCAGCGGGACATGTATAAAATACATAGCTGCTATTATTTATTTATGTTGAAGTTTTTGTATTGGATTCTAACACCTTGCAATGGCAAAGATTACTCTGTACTATATGTTACTACACTTGTATTAGTTATAATCTTAGATATATAAAATTAATTCTTATATCTTGCTGTTATGCTTTCTAGTGAACCAATCTTGATGAGATTTGGGAAGGTGAAAGGTTTAATGGGCTGCAGCTGAAAATCAGCGTTAGGTGACTGTATTTCATTGCAGTCGCTTAGCATTATGCTGAGCTGCTGGCCTTTTGGTACAGACTGTATAACTGTATTTGATCGTATTTCCTGTATTGTTTATTTTATGTTTTGTGCCAATAAAAATTTTCTTTCTTTCTTTTCTTTCTTAATCTTAGTAATGGAAAAGTGGCATTTTAATTTGCACAATATCATCACAAGCATTATATTGACAATTAATTATTTTCGACTGACTAAGTATTAGATAGCTAAGCATGGCATGTTGCTTAAAGTCAGTATGATGGTAACTATCCCACAAGCACAATCATAGTATTTTTCATATACATGGTTATGGTACAAATGGTTTGTTTTTAAAGGTTTATTGCAAACTTTTAAGCTTTGAGTCGCTACAGATTTCATCAAGTGATGTGGGTTTGCCTACATATAGGTATAGATATACATATTATGGTATACACCTTTTGCGGCTCCTAGTGCGTAGTAACAGCAGATACCATGTTTAACAACTACTGAAAAGTTGAATTATTCTACCTAAATATGTTGAATATCGATGTCAATCACGTAAATAATGTAAAATACACAATGTAAATGTAATGTGAATTAACGACCGGTCGGCTATGAAATAAAGCATACATGTAGAACAAAATACTCGTACCTTTAAAGGATTTTGAGGAATCTCGAAACATCTTTGATTGATGAAGCTCACAATATAAATAAAGGTAAAACTAGACACTTCAAAAACGCATTGCGAACATTTCATGTGATACACAATAAACGTCAGCCATCAAGCCACAGCCAGCCATGTCAGCCACAGATTATAACACGTGGTCTTAAATTCTTGAATGACTTACCGAACTGTGTTGCCATAACATGGATCGTATTTTGGTAAAATAATTTCGGTAAGTGCCGGTTTTTTAATATTAAACAGAATTACGTTATAAATTAATTTGTAGCCCCCGATATAAAATAAAGGGTATGGCAAAATGTATATAAAGCCGGCTTCACACCTAACGAATGGAGGCCAGCAAACGGATTCGTTAGGCCTATTTTGTATGGTTTGGCGGACGCCAACGAACGCAACGCAATATTTACAAACATAAAAAAAAAAAAAAAAAAAAATACAACCGAATTGAGAACCTCCTCCTTTTTTTGAAGTCGGTTAAAAACAAAAAACCATCTAAAGCTGATGTAGTTGGTATCTAATAAAATAAGCTTATAAAAAAAAAATCTATTTGGTACACCTGTAAAAAAAATGGGTACTGAATCTAGCGACATGAAAATATTAGAGCTGGAAACACTGCACTCCGAACGTCAATCTGCGATTTGACATATTTTGTTCAACCTCTAGTTCGAACGAACTAGAGGTTGCACAAACAAATACCGAATATCTGGTACGTATTCAGATATATGTATTTTCGATACAAACGAAATTCGTAAATGTTATCTGTAAATTTTAATTTCTATTATTCATAAAATATTGACGATTTATTACTGTCTAGTAGTTGTTTAAAGTTAGATGACCGCGCTATTTTTTTTTTAAATCATTTCAATTAAGTAGAAAATTTATTTTAGTGTTTATTTCAAGTTATGTTGTTATTGTTTTTAGTATATTAAATCAATATTATTATGTGAAAGTGCAATCTGATTGATCTCAAAATGATTGACTAATTATAATAGTGAAGTTTAACTTAAGATTAAATTAGCAATGAAATGGTTTATTTTTGTGTCAATTTTAAGTTATGTTTTTGTATTTATTTAAATATTTAATCTATGTTAAATTGCATTAAATAGTATTAAGTAATTGTTGATTTCGTTCTAATGATGAAAGGGTGAGTTATACTAATCTCTAGTATAACTCATATCTAGCCATAACTTTTGTTCCCTAGTTCAAAATTCATTTTTGCATATATTTTTCGTGATATCTTTGTTATTTTTTAGTAATTATTTTGATCTCATTACAAGTAAAATTTTATGAATCTCGTATATTTTTAGAAATAAGTCATTAAAAATGAAGATATAATAAGTATTACCTTTTTTTAAATGCTTCTAAATTTTATACTTGATGCCGCAAATACCGGGATCCCGTGGGATTCAAAATTTTTAATCCCGGAGATACCGAGATTGAAGGCAGGCTGCGAGATTAGAAGCCTAGCTAACCTAGAATAGATAGTGATAAACACATCTGCCACACTCTTGTGTTTATAAAGGCGTTTATGTATTTAAATTAATTAACAGGTATAAAATAATGTATAGTCAAATGTGTGTTGCTAAATCCAAATCTTGAAAACTACTGTTACTATTTTCGGCTTGTCTCAATATCTCAGGTAAAAATGCACGAAAAATAAAAACCTGGCATCCACCCAGTCAAACAAACAGAGAAAAAAAAGAAGATATTGAAACAAACAATATTAAGGTACAAAAAGGATCTGGACACTCATGTCCAAACTTCTATCAACAATATACTAGAAGATAAAAAGGGTGTGCACTTATTCTTTTTTTGCCTACACACCTAGAGGTTTCCATACACTTTTGTTCGACAAACTATAATAACAAAAGTGCGTCGCCAGCTAAAAGAGTTTGGGAATCACTGATATAGAGGCTTGCAACGAGTCTCATCATTGCTTTCCTAAAAAATGTTATGTATTCAATAGATGCACTATTTAAGGTATATATTAGAAAATAAAACTTACCATCCATGTTGTCCATGCCAATACCACTGTCTGGAGTACCTTCGATCTCACTCAAAGATGGCTCCTTCATACTTATTGATTGTTCATGCTAGAAACAAATTTAAAAAGTATTAAATATTATAAATAGATACCTATTACTTGTTTGAGCATAGAGCATGATTCTTGTTTTCTCTGAAATGTACATACACATCCACATCCATCTTGTCAAATGTTGGGTGACCTACAACACAGGTTTTCCTAGTGTAGGCATCCACTTAACAACACACAGCTGTAATGTGTATACTATCCTAGATATTAAAAGTCATTGGTTGTCTTGCAATGTAAATTAAATTTTGTATGCACCTAATTTGAAATAATTAAAGTAAAAGTGAAGTAATTAAAAGGGCACATTTAGCTGGAAATAAATCACTATAAATTGACATAGAGATATTTACCTGAGTGCTCATCATGGAACTATTAGAATCCTCTTCATCAGAGCTCAAAGTCAATATGACTGGTTCTGGATCAGGTTGTTTTCCTCGAGGTTTTCTCACTCTTGGCGGTTTTTTGTCTTGTACAGGCTGAAAAAACACCTATTAAAAAATATTCCAAGATAATTGTATATTGATAGATATTTTAAAAAAATATACTTACTGTTGTTGCTTTATTATTTAATGTTTTCATTGTAGTTTTTAATAAGTTTAATTTTATAGTATCACCACAGGAACTGAAACAAAACAAAGTGTTAAAAAAGCAGCATGGATTCAATTAAAGTTATTTTGGTAAAGTTCTAGTAATAGTTATATTACTAGAACTTTCAAACCAATGATATGTTTAGTTTGCGTATATTTCAAATTTAATAAAGATTTTCAATTCTGTACTTACTTCTGTTTTTCTAGTATTGTTTTTTCTGGTTCCTTTTTCTTCTGTTCAACTTTTTTACTTGGTATTCCTTTAGGCTCCTCGGTAAATATTCGTTTACACCTTGAAAAAAAAACAAAGTTTAATTATAACAAACAAGGATTTACACACACACATTGCCTTTGTTAATTTTACTTTATAATAAATTAATATCTCATAACTTACAGACAACGCCATCTAGTCTATATAAAGCGTAACTTAATCTGCCAGCTTAATATTTAGGTTTAACTTTTTAATATAGTCATCAAAGCCTACATTTTTTTAAAATTCAGTTTAAATACGTACAACTAGAATAAGATCAAATACTTTTTATCAGATCTAGACTGAAAAAAACAAATAAAAAATTAAAAATTCTCGCTCTTATAGTATTATATTATACTAGTGTCTTAGGCTAGAGTAGAGCCGAACAGCCAGGTGGCTTGTTTAGCGGCTGGAGCCCAGGGCTTGCATTGTTAGCTAGTCGCCAAGCACGTATTGCGGCCGGCCGCAAAAAATGTTGAGCGTTTTGTTTTCGCTTAGTGACTCGAGGCGCGAAGCAAGCCCACCTATGCATCCTTATTTTACACATACATAGTGAACCAAGGCAAGGCAAGGCTATTTCTTATGGAAGTATAGTGTTAAGTACCTCTCACAGCGGCTGAAGTCATATCCAGTGTACCCACAAGACTTGCAAACGGCCAACATGCCATCAACGAGTCTGGGAGGCGGCGACCGCGGGCCGGGAGATTCGGGACTATTATTTTCTATAACAAATATAATATATGTATAATAAATTAATATAACACAGACGACGCTGGTTTGCTCTATTATTTAAAAAAAAAAAACGGCTCCATACTCCTGTGTCGCGAGGATGTTCACAAACAGACATTTCACAAACGTAAAGCACACCCGAAGTCAGAAAAAATGTTTGCGGGACAAATCACACAAAGATTTGTCCCGAGTGGGGATTGAACTGACAACACAAGCGTAGTTGACAGCAGCGAGGCGACCGCTTTTACCACTACGCTAGCCGTGCACTCACCGTGCAGTTAGTATATTTTGTAACGGAATGTATTAAGTGTAATGAATACGTACCATTGTCGGGACACTGAGATTTCTCAGGTGTAGACATTTCACTACTCTGAGGTTGAGACATAACTGAAGGGGAATTCCTACTACTAATATCACCTACTAGCATCTGAAACAAAATATTACATTAGTTAAAACATAGGTCATATCTATACATATTTTTATACTTGGGTCATATTCTTGTTTAATGGTTTTCCATTCATTTCATTTCATCATCAAAAATATCTGCACTCACTCAGTGCTACACATTTTTTTAAATTTCTTACTAAGCATCAACATGAGAGCTAAACACAACAGGTGTGGGTGTCGTACACCTCTGCCACACCCTTATGGGCAATATAGGCGTTATGTTTATGATATTTTAGTTCTTTTTCAAGTCAAGTCAGGTTTTATTTGTCAACTTAATTTTTTTTTAAAGTGGTATTGAAGAAAGTATACAAACCGGGTGATTTTCTAACATCTCCTCGATTCTAGTTGTAGAACCAACCGACACGAAGTAGTCTATCTCGCTACTCGTGTTTTGCATACACTGTATGTGCGTGTCCTCCGAAAACGGGACGTTGACCTGCAAGAGGGAGAACAGTAGGTCAGACCATCTTTTACATAATATTGGCAAATACAACATCAAATATTCGTCTAGTACTAAAGGAAGATTGCAGGTAATATCTCAATGCTACATCAAAATGCTTTGGCACAAAATAATAATATCAATAATCTGAAATTTCATGATTGAATGAATCAAAACTGTAATAGTAATTGACAATATATGTGCATTATTTGTATAAAAGAGATATTTTTAATGCGATAAATGTGAGTTGAATAGAAGTTCGATATAAAAATGCATATCCTCGCGAAAATACACTTTTGTAAATTTTAAGGGCTCTGTGCTCATTAAAGACAAAGTTTATACATAACGAAAAGTGTAAAAAATTTAGATCAGTTGTGTGACCACATTACTAGCTTGAAAAACAAATGAAAAAAAAATAAAATTGATTAGGAAATTTTTATCATTTAGCAACTGAAGGATTTATTAATAAATAAGTAATTATATTCCATAATTGTATTTAGGATTTTCAAAAAAAAAAAAAAAACTGGTCCCAAAACTGAATAAAATATTCTGGGCAGTTCAATATTTTAACCACAACTTAATTTTAATTTATATTCAAATTACCTGAAAATATCCATTTCTGCTTACCTGTTCAAGTACTTCTTGCAGTGTACAGCTTTCTTTTGGCAGTGTGAATGTGATTAGTCTTTGTTCTCCATTTTGAAGGAAAATTAACATTTTAGCGGATTGTGGCTCGGAAGCCTGCTCGGAGGGGCCTGACATTTCGTTGTTTTCTGAAATAATAGAATAATTTTAAACCTTATATTTTTTATATATATAACACACAAAACGAATGAAGATTAGTATATAGATGTTGTCATTGTTTTTAATACAAACAATGATATCTTCAGTTAATACATAATATATTATTGTTTTTTATATAATATTAAAGTTGAAAAATTAAGAATCCAGCAGGATTCGAACCTGTACCCCCTGGGTAAACGCCCCAAGTGCTTTGCCAATTCAGCCATGGATTCGTATGCTGCGAGACTCAAATCTTCTTATCTCTTTTTGTGCCAGCGTCATAGGCAAAAAAGCATAGCAAAGATATAATTTGCTTTAAAATATTACAAATATTTTTGTTGTTTGAATTGTGGTGGAATTCAATATAACTTTACAGGTATTTTGTCCCACATTTTGTAAGCACATACCATGTTGTGGGGTTTGCTGCTGTGTTTGCATCGGCGGTACTCGTTGCACCGGCCTCTGTTGTTCTTTACTTCTTACTAATGTCTGTCTGCCAGTTTCTCTGTACCAAAATAAAATACATACGAGTTTAAAAGACTGAAATAAATGTATTCATTAATATTAACCAATTTGTACTTCTAGTAGAAAAAAGTCCTTGCTGAAATTTGCCTGTCCACCGCTTGTATTTCAAGTCACCACAAGTTTGTCGGAAACTGCTTCGCACAACTGTGTGCGTTTATGAACAGTAGCAACCTCAATCTTTTCAAATCATCATCATCCGCCTGCCCTTATCCCAATTACTTGAGGTCGGACAATCAATATAAATATATAAAATCAAGATGTTACCTTGCTTGTTGCTGCTGTGCAGGCGTTCGCTGGGGCATCTGTATGTTCCGCTTATATTCAGCAAGAGTGATTCTCTGGCCGTTTGTTAGAGTTAATACTTGTCGGTCTTCTTCCGTAGAGTCGGGCTCCATCAGCATCTGCGTGAGGCCTTGCGGATGCTGCATGTGGGAAGGGTCGTATGCCATCGGTTGTTGCTGGTAGGAATTGAAAGAAAGTTGCGGATGGCCCGGGTGAGGCTGCGGCACCGGCTGCGAAGGACGCATGGCGGGAGGAGGCGTGTGGAACTGCTGCGGTGACTGAGTCATGTTCTCGTTCACCGAGTGCTTGGTGAGGATGGCAGCTGTAATGCTATCCTCGAGATCATCCATATCACTGGCGTTGTTCGGTTGTACGGCCACTTTCTTCACTTGCTGTACTTGCTGCACTTGTTGGGGATGCGGCGAGGATCGTTGCGGAATGGAGGTGAGCGTGTTTTGAGGTAGTGGTCCATTGCTCTGGCTTGATTGAACTAAGGTGTGTTGGGGCATTTGAGAAGGTATGTTTTGTGTCACTATTGTTCCCTGTGGTGTGATGATTCGTGTAGCCTGTGCCTGTTGTTGGTTCTGTTGTTGTTGATTGAGGAGCTGAAATTGTAAAATAAATCAATTAACCCCTAGAAGTATAAATGCTGAAACTATTATTTTCAAGTCATTTTCACGAAACTAAACATTTTCACTGAAATTAATCCAAATAATATAGAAGAAAACATCAAGGCCAGTTCTGAGCTTCCAGATAGATCTTATCCAACCCATAAAATATAACCTGACCGATTTTATAAGTGGCACAAGTTACACTTGAAAAAAGAACACACCTGTCACTTTCATTTATGTGTGTGCTTATCCTGTCAATAAGGTTTATCTAACACCTATGAAATAGGGAAAACATTTTGTTATGCCCTTACTTGTGTGGTGAGCTTGAGTTGGTTCAATTGTTGTTGATGAAGTTGGGGAGTGATGACATGTTGTGTTAGTTGATGTTGCTGGTGTTGTTGTTGCATTTGCTGCTGGTGTTGTTGCTGTTGTTGTTGTTGTTGCTGCTGTTGGTGTTGTTGTTGCTACAATAACATAATTTTAACATACATATACTACATGAATTGATGTTTAGAAATGTTATGAAGTGCAGAGATCATAATACCTAACAAACAATGCATTTTAACTCTTAAACAATCTTTGAATACATAGCAATCAGTGATAGTTAAGTATCGGGTTCAATAAACCATCAAGACTCGTCTTTGGGAGGATATGATGTATTTATCATGAAAATGGTGGCATCTAGAGAAGTAAAGATGCAAGATTCGAGACTAAACATAGCCATTTTCTTAAGAAATATAGAAAGATCTTGCTACAACAAATATACATTTCTAAAAAAGTTCTAAAAACTTTTAAACTTTCTTCAAAAATCTTATACACGGCCGATACAATTATTATTAACTCGCTCACACTATCGTTTGCTTACAAGTTGCCTTTGAGCGCAATTATTCAGTTGAAATATTTCTTTCGATTGGACTCACTATGTCCGTGTATGTGTATTAAATTTCAGTTTCGTTTTGTCGTACTTCGACCTCGGCAATTTCTTCATGAAACATTATTCTTGTTATATATTACATATTTATATCACAGATACATGAAAGTCTCATGCTGGATTGTGAGTAATTAACATAATTCTAGTTGTGTTTAAGATCATATTTAATGACAACACAATGTTTGAACAGCAACAGTTGCCCGTCAATCAGTAGGTAGTTAAGTCAGTATTGCGTTACCTGTACGACTTGCATGGGATGATGCAGCGGAGTGCGAGGCCGCGGCGGCCGGAGCTGCTGCTGCGGGGAGTGCGCCTGCGCGTTGAGGATGCGAGGCACCCCCCCGCGCACCGCGCCGCCCGCCACCCCCGCTGCCGAAACCGATGGCGACGGCGACTGGCCCTGCAAATTATAGCCGAGAAAATGTTTTACCTGCACAGCTTGCACCTGATGGTGGCATGCAGTGCGTGGTGTTGACGATAACGTCCAAGGTGGCGGGCCCTGCAATGGAGCCATCGCTGCGAATGCGTTACCTCTATTACCTGCATGGGATGGTGTAAGGGAGTGCGCGGCCGGGGCGGCCGGTGCTGAGCGTGCTGAGCCTGAGGGTTGAGCACGCGAGGCACGCCCCCCCGCACCGCCGCGCCCGCCGCACCCGACACCGACGGGGATGACTGACCCTGCACATTCAAATAATATTACAGTAAGTTCCCAGTAGGTCTTTGGAACTTGCTGGAGAGAACTGCCAAAAATATATGATTATAAGAGATAAGAAGAGTGTGTGTGATCAGATCTTTTTTGCCATTTTGATAGCCGAATGAAACTGTTAAAGGAAACCAGATCACTTACCGGTTGCATAGTGTTGAGCATTCGCGGCGGTTGATGCGAGTGCTGCGCGCGGGCGGCGGGGCGCCGCGGCCGCACCGTGCGCACGGCCGGGCCGCGCACCAGGGTCACGCCGCTGTTCAGTGCCTGGTTGAGGAGGCGAGGGGCCGGCCCACGAGTTGAAGTGCCCTGTGAAAACAAAATACATAAGCACGGTTAAAGGGCATTGTATATTCGCGCTTTATGCTAATGTAGGCAAAATAATTTGCTTACAAAAATTATCTTTCTTGATTTTAAAATAAATTTAAACAGCTTTCAAATATATTTTTTTTATGTTTAATAGACCGGTAATCGACCTGACCAAAATTTGAATGAATAGCATTATGTGCTTTGCCCAAGTCCTCTCATAGGATCACATACCTGCTGATTAATATAAGCAGCATGCATAACAACTTGCTGGTGTTGAATCTGTTGTGGTTGCATATGCTGCTGGTGCTGTTGTTGTTGCTGTTGTTGTTGTTGCTGCTGTAATTGATGCTGCAACTGCTGTTGTTGCTGTAGTTGCTGCAAGTGGATCTGTTGTTGGTGTTGTTGTTGTAAGTGCTGAATGAGTTGAGGAGCCCGTTGCAATTGTTGCTGAGGTTGTTGTTGTTGCTGAAATTATATTTTAAGATACAGTTTTGTAACCCGGATATGAAACCTTGCCCCTATTAATTTTTTGGCTGACTAGTCCTGTGGAAACTTGCCACAGTTCACTGTCATTATACAATACAAGTGATTAGTGGCAAGGTTCCATAGAATGACCCGACAGCACACCATACTGTTCGGTTTAGGTTGTTGTTTGCAAAATTAGCATGCCATCGTTCGCTAACTCACCGTGGGTTGCGGGGCATGCTGCGAGGGGGCCGCCAGGGGTGGAGGCTGCGGCGGCGGCTGCTGCGCGGGGTGTATGACAGTGGGCTGTGACAGCACGTGTGCCGGCCCGCTCACTAGCTGCTTGCGTTTCAAGAATAATCGTCATATGAGTAGGTATACATACAATTATTTTCCAATGTTCCCCTTAGCGAGACCTTCCAAAAGTGTGTACGTCAATTGTAGCGATACGGAGTTCTTAAAGACGCTACTGCGTCCCCAATTTTAGGGGGCAAACATTGGAATGGACTTAATAATTATTTTATAGATTTCCGCTTATTATTTTCTTAAGGCAATGCAATTACCTTAAATTCAGATAGATATTAATAAAAAAATATATACCTCTTTGCAATTCTAACTTACAAATAAAGTACTTAAGTCAAACATAAATATGCAGGGTGGAAATGATATATTTTACAGTATGTTATTTCTAAAACATACACGTAATTCAACATTAATAAAGATAATTTATCGGTGAAATGGTCCGGATGACACAGCATTGAGAATACTAGCCTGCGATTTTAGAGGGAATCGGGAATGATCGAAAAGGTGGAGTCGAAATGAAAGTTCAAATTACGCCTGTCGCACCGCGTATTTATCCTTTTCCATTGTACATGCTTTGACTGAGGTAACTGGTTATAGAATTCATTTTATGATGAATCTAACCACGCGAAAGCGTGGGCATTTATTGAGAATGCAATATTGTCCGAATATACTCTTAATTAAAAAAAACTACATCATAGAGTACATAAAAAAGCAACTACATTTACACTATTTTTGTCTGTCCCATAATTGACTTTGTAAAATAAATGTTGACTTTTTATTAAATTTGCTAAAATCCGTACTAAAAAACCATTATTAACAATTTAAAATGCCTAATCATTTGATCACGTGATCCAAAACACGCCAGGGCAAAATTCGAACACGTTGACAAACCGTCCTCAAGGCGACAAGCTCCCGCGACAACGATAAACTAATGAAGTCATAATAATAGCTATTGCCGCGCTTAAATGCTATCGCTGATAAATGAATAATAACAATAGCAGGATGAAGATTTTTCTAGAGTTAAGGCACCGACCTCACTGCGGTCTTCTCTACGTTACGCGTTCACTGTAATTGTGTGTCTTAGAACTCTTGAGCGCCAAATATATCTCCAGCGGTCTGCGTTCAGCGTTCACTCACAGCATGGAATAGTATGAAACACGGAATACGGAAATTGGCACTTTGACCGTAGGCTTCTCGCGGCGCCTTCGGTATAACACATAGCGTTATTTCAATAATTTGTCGCAAAGCACACTGAGGTGGCCTGTCGTATGCAATATGTAATTATTAGATGCAACTGGCTTATTTGCAAAAGAGAAGAAATTGGATACACAGTAACAGAATGGAGAGCTGGACAATGCAGAGATTTCTAAAATATTATTCTCATCAGCTTTAGGATGTACACAAGGTACGAAACAGCAGCGCGCCCGCGTTGTTACCGTGGCGAGCCCTGTGAACCCTTGTCAAAATTAAATTTCAGATAGCGCGTCACGGTTGCAACATGGCCGCGCCGCTTGTATACGCCTTTAAAGCGATCTTGATAATATTCTAGATGTCACATTACTTTAAAAATCTGTTCTCTTCTCCAGCTTTGATGGTGGTAGAGCTCTAGTAAACGAGTTTGAAGGCTACAGCATCACCGACTTACCTTTAACCTGCCGTAAAATAGTAGTGCTTGCACTACTGTATTCCGGTTTGGTGGTGAGATCATGCTCTCAAATTACTGGCATATGAGACATAATACCGTAGTCCTCAGATGATGTGACGCATCTTCAATCTGCTTTTGTGAAATGTTTATGTCTATGGCCTATAGTTACCACTTATCATCAGTTGAGCTAAACGTTTATTCGTTACATTATGTCGTTTATAAAAACAAGCTCTCCATTCTGGTTGCAACAATAAACTTCTTTGCAAATAAAGGAGTTACAATAAAAAATATACAATTGTATACTAAAAGCACGCCATATTTCGCACCACAAAAATAGTTCAAATACTCAATTGCCTAAAATATACGTTTCCGGCGTATGAGGTTGTAGTTCCGGCAATAGGATTTTCAGTATGATATTTCACATAATTTTATTATTGGTAAGCACAAATACATATTTACTTTCCACCCTGTAGGTATCCTAATTTACTTATCCTAATTTTAACCAAAATAGCATTAATGCACCAGACAGTAAGCAAAGCATTCCATTTCAAGAAAGATATGAATGTTATTTACAACTACAGTTATTAGAATGATCATATCCACAAAAATACATCCAGTTTTCGGGAGATATGATGGGCGAGTGGTTATATTATTAAGCTTATGAAAAGTAGTGATAGCTTTAGTACCACCCAAGATTATGTAGGTTAGACATTGTGTAGTGTTATACATATAATCACCAGTGAGCCCAGGTTTGTATACAATACATTTCAAGATTGACTTGTTTGACAGTTTTATGAAAAGACCTTTGAACCTTACAAAATAGAATAGATACAAAAGATTGAAATATACCTCGTAAGTATGCAGTAAGTCAAACTTGTACGAATATCTGTAATTTTTATTAGCATAAAGTAGTGTATAATGGCATTTCAGTGAATGCTTGGCACACCACAAGAATAAATTGGCTTCAAGGTCAAAATGTCAGTCAATAACCTGGTTGATAAAATCAGACTAATATTTAAACCTTCTGGTTTACTGACAACATCCAACTACATGTACACTCTAGTATTTACTTAAATCATTTCTCATAAACAAAGTTGAAATTAACATAACTGAATGAAAAGTGAAAACATGCCAAGCATATCAGGACTTCTACAACCATAATGCTTATTTCCTAGAGTGCATAATATACACAATGATTTAGTCATGAGACATACATGTTGTGGGCGCTGTGAAGATGACTGTTGCATCAAAGATGCATCAATGATCTGTTGGGCCTGTTGCAACACAACCTGAGCATCCACAGGTAAATCAGAAGTGTAGTAAACCTACAAATAAATTATACATCATAACTTATTCTATTTGTTATCTATCAAATACATTACAGTTATTTGATAGCAATTTTTATATTACAGCTAAATTTATTTCATGAAATTGTTTTGATACCGAGATCAAGTCACACAAGTAATGTTTTGTTTAGCGAGTATCTGAAATTAATGGCATTTTTATTATCAAGTAGAGCGACGCTACATGACTTTTAGTCACATAGACAAACTTTATACAATATAGATAGATACTCATTGCAATGTTGTAACTGTAACGGAATATAGCTGGCTGATAGAGCTATGTACTAGCTTTTAACATACCAGATCAAAACACCTGCTTGTGTGGCTTGAACTTTAGGTAATTGAGATAACTACAATACCCACTTGTCTATGTAATGCTTGTTGCTGCTGCTGCTGATGTTGTTGCTGTTGCTGCTGTTGTTGCTGTTGTTGTTGAAAGTCACGCGGTGGTTGAGTAGGGTCATGGCGAATGATATATTGTTGTTGGTATTGCAAGCCATCGCTGACAACCAGCTGAGGCTGCACACCTTCACTAACTATAATATCACTTGGCGCCGGATCTGCCTGCTGAACCACCACCTTTAAATGGAATTAATAACTGTTATTATCATCCTGTGAATTATACTATCCTTGAAAGCACATTATACTTATAATGAGATTGCCATGAGTTATGTAGATCTTCTGAAGTCATTGTTTTCAATGTTTTATATTTACAAGCTAATAATTACACTTATTAATGTTAATAAACATGGCTATTCTTGCCACACCCACTAAACTTGAATAGATACAAAATACATATCATTTTAACTGAACTTCATATATGCAATTTAGTCGAGGCAAAATATATTTTATCAAATATTTTTATTTATTTTATTTTATTTATTTTAACTTCCTGCAAGTACATTGCACAGGTGTACTTAATTCCAAAGGCATTATCTACCAGCCAACCTTAAGGAGATGCAGAGATATTAAGTCTGTGACAGGTTTAAAAAAAGAAGAAAATAAAAAAAAGTTCAAAAAGGAAAATACATGATTATAATAACTTGTATTATAAATATCTGGCTGTAAATATGGTAAATCTAATTAAAAAATATGACACTGTACCTGCTGTTGTGCATACTGTTGTTGGTCATCTTGTTGGTTTACTATAATGCTGTCCAGGCATAAATTAGGGCAAAATCTTTGTATATCCTCAAGTGTGAGTGGATGTCCTTGTCCAACTATTTGGTAATATTGAGCCATTGCTAACGCTTAGCCTGAAAATAAAAAGTTTTATATCAATCAAGTGGAACTTTGATTTGTAGTATAGCCCAAGAATCTTCGGGCTACACTACATATTAGATACAACACAATAAAACTACGAAGATGGTATGGAACATGCAATAATCAATAATTACGAATTATAACAACTTTAGTAACATTTGGAATAGGTAAACCTATGCAGAGCAAAAGAGTTAGATTATACCACCTTTTGCCACCTAAATCAAAATTTTAGATCTACATTATGTCTGGATGTTATTTAGCAAGACAGTCTAATGAGGTTGGTAGAGGCTTCAACGAAAGAACACAAATAGAAGGTAAACATGATATTTTACGTAACTGACAACAAAAGTAGAGATCATTCTCTTTCATGTACTCATCTCACATGAGAATGAGAAGAGTATTATAAAATGCATTAAACATAATTCTACCCTGTGATGTGCACAGTTCAGTCTGTAAGGAAGTGAGAAGTGAAGTGAAGCACCAACACATACAGCAAAGTGGAAAAAGAGTGTCATATGCCCTATGCTAAGAGATGAGATCAGAGCCAATGGAAATAAGAAACAAAGGTAGCCTCATGTTACAAAGAAACATTACTGGATAAATAAATAAAGATTCTTTTAGCCAGCATAGAAGTGATATGAGATTTACATAGGATTATCACATAAATATTACTATGTATAGCTAAAGATCTAAGCTCTTTCAAGCAACATGAAGAGTTATCACAGAAATGCTCAATTGGGAAGGACTGGCAGAAATTTGGTCCAGTCCTTCAAAGTGCTGAGATATCTAAGTAGATAGATAAATCTCAGCAGTCATGATTTGTGCCTCAACATTTTTGTAATAAACTTAATCTTATAAGATTGATAATCATGTAACTAAGAATAAAGTTTAATAACTTTCAGCTTCTCTCTATTCTTTAGGGTAAATGTTTATCATATTCAAAGATATAATATGGCAACATGACAAATGGTGAATTGGCACAGAGTAAATGGCTTCATTTAATATCTAATGAATCAGATACATGCATGGACTTTAACGCATGAAAAAGATCCAGACATGTACAGAGCGGGCACATTTCAAAATATAATAATATAGGTCCTATATCTATATCCCTTTGTTTGTAATTCCATCAAAATTATCTTATACTAATGAATGGCCTATTCTGTATGACACTGTGGACATTAGATTCCAAAACTCTATATATTTATCTATAAATTTTAGAGAGGAAACATAGTAATTAATGTATATGCGGACAACTAACTTTTTGTTAACAATGGCCATCCCATTATTGACCAAAAAGCCAAAAAGCACTTCTTTTTTTTTGTTGTCTATTACAACCATTACACATATTGAAAAAGGTTCAATTCACATAATGTATAAGTAATCTAGGTTGCTATTGCCTAAGATATTATATTGCCCATATTGGACTATAATATGAAGTAGTAGTAGTACTCTTAATAAAACAGACTTTAAATTTGTATGTATCTTCTTGGTACATATTGTTTCATAATGTTTTTTGGTACATAAGATGAATTGTAAAAGAATTAGAATACTGCGAAGAATGGCCACAGTTAACCAAAACAGTTAGTATACTGATATTGATTTGGCACTTTCAGGGTGGGGTTTTCAGTGAAATTATATTATTATATTAAAATTGCTAATAGTCTCATCACACTTATAAGGAGTAACCACCTGATGGTAGATACAACTTTTTATAATTTTGGCATAAAAATCAATAACAACAACAACATCCTTCAAATATATTGTTAGTATTTTTATATGATTTTTGGGATTAGGTATTCCAAGACTTGACAATGATATACATAGGGCATTAAGGGGCAGTAAAGATTAGCCTTAGGCTTCTCACAATAATAAACAATAGTATTCATAGTATAAGAAACAAATCAGTTATTATTAAATCTATATTGAAATGATTATTGCCTCAGACTGTAAAATGATTAGATATTGCTATTTGTGTTAGAGGTATTTTAAATGATAAAAAGTACATTATAAAAAATAATTTTAAATTACTAACATGAACATAGTTTATTGAAATTATAGTGCAACTGCACTTTTGACTAATTTAATCTCTATTCAAACTAAAATATGAATCTATAGAATTTTTATACACTCACTCACTACACTCTAATCATCACGACTTTTTCAGTAAAGTCAGGATCAATCAGTTGCTCAAGTCATTACAACATGCACTGACAGATTTGTTTACAAAAGGTAAGAAGTAAAAAAAAATCTTGAGCAGTTCTTTGATAGCAATCAATCTTTACAATTAACACATTTTAAATGTAAATGCTGATGATTCAAGTAATAAATGTAAAAAAGCGAAGAACAGCTATTTCTCGATGACAGTTATTATGCCATATACCCTGATCACTACATACGGTGCAATAACAGCAGGCAATGACTTCTTAAATCGTACCAACACCTTAACTATGGCGACGACACAACCATCATCTTCAAAATATAACTTCTACTCCATTGCGTAAACATTATCACTCGCGATTAAGAGAACATTAACAATAAGAAATCTATCTTCAACACCGTTTACACGAAAAGAACGAAATGGCTTCGATTCCTTTGGTCCAACCTAAATACTTTAAAAGGCGAATGTTGTACACAGATATTTACTATGCTATTGATTTACTTCTTACCAATATTGACTAAGGACATTTTAAATGTCTTATTTATATCATTATAAATGAATTTTCAACATCAAAATGTAAATTTTAACTCAAACGCCAAATCGAGAAGCAATTTACATTATGGCGTGTGTGTCACTTTTTTATAAATGTTTTTTTTCGGCTAGTGTTACAACTTACTAAAAAGAAAAAGTTTAAAGCTTTATATTGTGGCCTATATTCTCGATATTATTGCCGATGGCAATTATCAATGAAAATTAAATGCAGTTCTTTGGTAGTTCTCAAAATCTTATTAATCAATAACGGAATCATTAAGGAAAACAAATTTAACAAAATGAACTCTACGTAAAAAACTTAAAACTAATAATTATTATCAGCATAATATGAAACAAACGAACATTTTAGAAATAAAAAACCGCAAATTGCCGAATAAAATGTATCTTTATCAGTGATATTTAATTTTATTTGTTATCTATATTTGAAAAAATATCTATGGACATTTCTATTTAAGACTGCAACAACGATACGGTTTCCGTGTGTTTTAATTTATTACATTTCACTCTGCTTCGGTTACATTTAGTTTTAACTATATTCGTTTGATACAAATCTGATAAGATAAATTTGCCTTGCCTAAATTTGGAAAAACGGAGTAATTTCCAACTTATATGACATTTTGTTGCCGTCCTCATCACTCGTGCAAATGGATGATACAGTGATTTCGCCAGGTACACTGCAGATAAAATTTTATTAAAGTTTACATAAATAATATTATTATATTTTATCCAATCGAATTAATTATAGGAAACAAAATGGGGGATTCAGCCTCCGAAAGTGATTCCAGCTCATTGGATGGCGGAGCTATGTTGCCTCCTAGTACAGTTTCTCGAGACCAGCTACAGAAAAGAATCGAATCTCTGCAGCAACAAAATAGGTAAGTTTTTATTGTGTCCGTATTAGATTCTGATGAGAATTTATTATGTGAAGCGCCTCACCTCTACACCTAAAGGTTTTTGAAAGTAAATTAAGGTTTTTATGTGCATTATTTTTATTAATGTCTTGTTTGAACATACAACACTCACTGAACTTAAATAAGGTTGTACACATTATTAATATTTGCGTAATAATGCACAACATGTGCTTGCTTGTAATGTTTCATCAAAGTTGATCACCATTTTTCTTGCCACTTAGGGTCCTAAAAGTGGAGTTAGACACTTACAAGCTCAGAGTGAAGGCTCTTCAAGAAGAGAACCGCGCCTTGAGACAAGCCTCAGTTTCTATTGTAAGTTACTTTATCAATTTTATCTATCACATAGCAATATAAGATTATGTAAGGCTATGCAACCTTCACTGCAGTAATTATTTCCCTTTTCTTCGAAAATACTAAACTTCTTTCTATATAACAATACTATACTAATTTGATACTTATTTATAACTACTTATAGATAGCTCCATACATTTTTCAGTGTTTTTTTTTGTCTGGAAATATTTTCAAATAGTTATTCATTCTCATTTCAGCAAGCAAAGGCTGAACAGGAAGAAGAATATATTTCAAACACATTATTGAAAAAAATTCAAGCTCTAAAGAAAGAAAAAGAAACACTTGCACATCACTATGAACGGGAGGAGGAATGTCTTACAAATGATCTGTCCAGAAAACTAAATCAGGTATATAATAATAATATTCATTCCTACTTATCATTTTCTTAACCATGACTAGTTATATCTTGTAATTCAGATTATTCGAGATGTAGATATCTAACTTGGCAATGTGGATATCATTAGCTAAATAATCCATATTATTGAACATACTAAAAATCTTATATTTCTGAATGCCTTAGAACCTTGCTGTCTATTACTCACTATATATATATTTTTTACAATATTGACCTACAGTTAAGTATGACCTACATTCAATCATCTAAATATTGATTAACATTTCAGTTGCGTCAAGAGAAATGTCGTTTGGAGCAGACTTTAGAGCAGGAACAAGAATGTCTGGTGAACAAATTAATGAGAAAAATAGAAAAGCTAGAAGCTGAAACACTTGCAAAGCAGATAAACTTGGAGAGGCTGCGTAGAGAAAAGGTAATTTAAATTACCTAATGGCCTAATGGTATGGGTTTAATTGATTATCAGACCAAAATTCCCTATGATTCTATAAAAAATGGAACTCTAATAAACAATATGCAATAGAAAACACCTTATTCGGATCCTAATGGTTCCTTCTGGCTAACAAGTCTAAGAATGTGGTGCCAAAGGTATCGGTTTATTGTAGAAAAAGAACAATTCCAGTATATCATATCCTTTAAGAGAAATATACTCTGAATACAGAGGTTGTTCATATATTAACTACACACTATAGGCTGACCGTTTAACTGAGTCCTCGCCTGCGCGGTACAGGGGCGCGGGGGTATGACGACAAAGGGGACTGAAATAGGTGCGGGCGGTGGGGGCCCTTAATGAAATATACAGGAGATGAAATGTACCAAGATATTTCCTAAGATATGTGACATCATAGGAAAAAAAGAAATAGTAATTTATCAAATGAAAAATAGTTAAGAAGATACAAAATTTTAATGAACTTATGTACGTAAATAAAATAATTGGGAATAAACTATTATACTATTTGTTATCTAAACATATAATTAAATCGTAAGAAAGTCAAAACTTTTTTTGGGTCCAGTTTCTTTTTTCTAAAATATTCGTATATGTTAAAAGCCATTTGCTTGCACTGACTATAATAAAATTATAATAATAATAAAATTCATTTATTAAAATACATTGGTCAAATACATCAGCGATAACAGCATTTAATATTATTGTATATACATAAGTGTATATATAAACAATTCGGTGCCTGAACTAGGTAATCCTGTGTTTCAGGCTAATAGACTAATATTACAAAAATGGTCTTAAAATTAAATAATCTTGTAAAAAGAAAACAAAAGGAAAAGGAAATATATTTTTAGGAGGTAGTCAACTCTTAAGATAAATTGGAGTAACTAACTAACTAACTTAACTTTATTTATTTATCAATTATATAAATTAATTACTTATTTTAACACTATAAGTAACTTTTCTGTATCTTCATAAGACATTTTTTGGAGCAGTTCTTTGATAGCTTTCTTACAGTCATTATGATTAAGTGGATAAATGTAACGCATGGCATTTAGCCTATTGTAGAGTAGCGGGCCTAGAAATATATAAAATTTTGATGTAAAAGCGTGTTTGAATCTGATTTTTTGGATGCAAACAATATCTTTTCGTCTTTTGTTAGTATGGTCAGGATTAAAGGGAAGACTTGCGTGTTGTTTAAGTAATGTATTCAAAATAAATAACTGTCTAACTGTTAGTACGTTACAGGAATTATAGAGGAGGTTAGTGGGAAATAGGAAAGGTCGATGAGTGGCTACTTTTAGAATAGCTCTTTGAGCTCTTTCGAGCGATAACAATAATGTTTTACCTGCCCCACCCCATGATGTAATACAATAAGTTAGTATTGATTGACATATAGCAAAATAAGTTATTTTGATTATTTTCGTGTCAGCAATATGACGTAACTTTTTGAATACAAATATTAACTTGCGAACCCTGCTATTTAAAGCTTCTATGTGCTCTTTAAAAGATAGAGTATCATCTATAATTACACCTAAGTATTTTATTTTATTTGTTTTTTTAACTAACGGGCACATGCATTGTTTTTGCGAGGCAGTGGGGTCATTGCAATAGTGAGCGTACAAGCGAGAGTTAGTAATGTTAGATGTATTGCGCATCGAAAAATTCATGTAATTTGTTTTATTTGCATTTAGTGTTAGCAAGTTTTGTTGAAGCCATTTATTAACAGTATTGAAGCCGTGCTGTGCGTGCATGTGGACTTCTGCTTCTGACGCGCCCGTGAAAAGTAGGGCAGTGTCGTCAGCATAAGAAACTATTATTCCGTTTTCTATGTTTAGATTACAAAGGTCATTTATATAGATTAAAAATAGTGTAGATGACAAGACACTTCCTTGGGGAACGCCAAAAGATGTGGTTTTTTGCTCAGCGCTGGTGACATTGCCAATTTTTACGCACTGGGTTCGATCTTTTAAATAACTGCTGAAAAGTTTAAGCTGCGTGCCTCTAACACCTATGCTGTCAAGTTTACGCAGTAGAGTAGATATAGAAACAGAGTCGAAGGCTTTTGCGAGGTCCAGGAAAATACCCACTGTATGGTTACCTTTATCAAGTTCTTGTACTATATAGTTAGTTAAGTGATGTACGGCATCGGCAGTGGATACTTTGGGTCTGAAACCAAACTGAGTCTTTGACAATATTGATTTTTCTTCTAGATATTTAATTAATCTTGAGTTTATGATTTTTTTCAAACACTTTAGATAAAGAAGTCAGTAATGAAATAGGTCTGTAATTATTTAGTTCGGTTTTACTCCCGGATTTATATACGGGAACAACAATTGCTTTTTTAAGGCAGTTTGGAAAAATTCCTTTGGATAAACACTTGTTGAAGATGTTTGTTAGTGGTGGTGTTAAGATATTCCTTGCTTTTTTTAAGAAAATGTTCGATATGTTATCCCATCCTACTGCGCAATCATCTTTTAGCCCCATTATTAACCTTTCGACCTCAGTTTCGTCAGTGTCCAATAGTACAAAAGATGATAATATGTGTCTATTTTTTGGAGCAGAATAGTTTGTTGTGAATTGTGTCTGATGCTGTATTTTTTCTGCTAGGGTCTTACCTGCATTTATGAAGAAATTATTCACAATGTTAGCGGATGTGTTTGGCGAACCATGTGCTTGTAATAATCCTGAAGATGACTCAGTTTGTTGTTTCGTAGTGTAGGTTACATTTTTAATACATTTCCATATTTTTTTAGTACTTGACCCAGCCTTTAAAAATTCATTCTTATCATAATTATTTTTAACTTTTCTCACTAGATCGTTGCAAAAGTTACGATATCTTTTGTATGTTATTTGTAGAATGTAGTTATTGGGCTGCGATTTAGATTTTTTGTGCAATTTGTCTCTTTGCCTCATACAGCGTACGAGACCCGGGGTAATCCACGGCTTTATGTTGTGATTTTTATTACTTAATCGAATAGTGTAGGTGTTTTTCTTAGTAGCATTTTGTATCTCTTCTATTAAGTAAGACATTTTTATTACATTACATTATTACATATTAATTTGCCATCGTTAGCAATAGAGCATAAATCTCATTTAGCCCTTGATCTATGGTAGCCAACCAGTTTTGTAGTTCAGGCGTTGAAACAACCTCTAACAATTCGTCGGCTTGTAGTCGAGGCGTAGGCGTAGGCGGCGGGGTGCGCGCAGTCCTGCCACTGCGGTTAAAGGGACTGTTATCCATTTCAATGATGATTTGTTTGGTTTTTAGTCACTAAACATGTTGACACACTTAATACAGTACTTAGAACGTTTTCACTTATTTACATTACTACCGGTTATTGAAGCAACTAGGTCACGATTCAGCGATTCGTTATTTAATTTTATTTAATTAATTAGCGAATACGTCTGTACTCTACGGAAAGACAATAAAGGATGTTTACTTTATGTCCGAAGATTTTTCGATTCATCTTGAGATGGTTATTACATGTGTACCTCTCACAAGGTATCTGCAACAGTCAACACATGCGATCGCTACCCATGTAGCGAACGAAATGAACAATTAAAAAAATTTGCCCACCGCCCGCACCTGTTTCAGTCCCCTTTGTCGTCATACCCCCGCGCCCCTGTACCGCGCAGGCGAGGACTCAGTTAAACGGTCAGCCTATAGTAATGTGTTGTTCGTTCAATTTCACATAACTTATAGCAGATTTGTTACTAATTTGCTAGGCCTGCCTGCACTTGAGCAATAGCATTGACAATATATTCAGCGACAGATAAAATCCAATATCTTGGCGTTTTTAAGGTTGTTTGCAGATGGCTGTTTGATCAATGTATGACGCCGCACTTGAGCATGACCAATCCCGACTCGGAACATTTCATGGGCAGCCAACTTTTAAACCACAAAGATCTTTGATTTTGATTATAAATATAGTTATGATAGCTGCTAGTTCAGTAATAATGCCAGAACCAATATTGGACCTATTTGCAGTAAACATAAAAAAAGCTTGTCAAAATTCTAAACAAATAGTATAGATTCTAACTCTCTAAAATAAATAAGACTCATTTTATTGTTAAATTGCTTGTTTGTCTCTATCACACATTTGTAAACCTCACTGCATCAATGCATTATTGGCTCTCGCGGTCAGTCGAATGGCCGCAGATCCGCGAGCCGACAAATATCAATGCACTTATTGCTGTGATTGAATGAACGTTGAAAAGTGACCCATTCAATTGTGCGGTTAGCGACCCGGATCTTTACATTGGTTCAATTGCAAACGACATATAACTACTATACATAACTCCATTTTGAACTATTGTAGTTCAAAATGGAGTTATGTATAGTAGTTATATGTCGTTTGCAATTGAACCAATTATTAGTTTGTCCAATATTTCAATACATATTTATTAAATTACTAAACATATTTCCAGGTGGAACTGGAAAACACATTGGAACAAGAGCAGGAAGCCCTTGTGAACAGGCTGTGGAAGCGCATGGACAAGCTAGAAGCAGAAAAGCGCTCCTTGCAAATAAGACTTGACCAACCAGTCTCCGATCCAGCTAGCCCTAGGTGAAAATCTTATATTATATTATTCTAAACATATTGGTTTTATTATTTAACATTTGTTTATTTTTCTGTACAATTTATTTTATTTTACATAGTAACTGAGTCTTTATTTGCGTGATTTCTGATAGGGACACTAAAATTTAAAGGCCTGTATATTCTGGCTACTATTACTTCATTTTATACACAATTCAAATGGCATTTATCCATAATTATATTTTAATTAAATGTATTTACATATTGTTACTTGAACTATCCATAAATGTAATCTCTCTTGTAGTAGAAGTAAGAAAATAATTAATATTTACTCTAGTTCTGTAGAGCATTTGTCAATATTTATCTGATAGATTACAAATTAATCTATTTAGCCAATTTACAGCACTTTGAAAATGTTGTAACCTTGATAGATCAGGTAACATCATTCCAATTGCTGTAATTGACAATGGTATTTGAATTGTGTGATTTGTTAATATCTTTGCATGAAACATCTATTGCATGCATTATAAATATAATATGTATTCAAAAAATATTCATTGTTTTATTATTAATGAAGATTTTTCTTGCTAGGGACATTAGTAATGGTGATACAGCATCCAATTTAAGCAATCATATTCAGACACTGCGATCTGAAGTTGTTAAATTAAGGTGAGTCAATAATGTTTTGCATTTTTAATATATATTATTTGCAGTTTAATAAATATTATGATGTGATAATATATGGAAATGAAAGCTACTTTTTCAAAGCAATTAATTAAAGTGCTGCTTGAAATTTAAACCTGCTAACCTTAATGTGACAAGACCATAAACATGTTTCTATTGTTTTAAAAACAAAGGAATAGATTACTTACAAGGTAATATGACTCCTTATTATAATGCTTCAGTTGTACTTTTCTTCTCATTGTACAAATTAATTAACTATGTTTTAGTGAACAATAAAAAAAAACATTTTTTAGATCTAGTTTTTGATAAGTATATCGATTTTTTTTACTATGCATACAATGTTGTTTATTCAATTGTGGAACCCTTTTTCAAACTTTGATTTGTAGTACAGTAAATATGCAATCGATTAAATCACTAAAACTAGTATGCCAATATTTAGCTAGGATATTTGAATTGGGTATTGAAGTTGATATTTATATTTGGAAGTACAAACAGTGTGTAAATAGTCGTTATTTGTCATCGTTATTGATCCATTTTGTATAAAAAGAAAATAAAAATCAGACAATAAAATTTAAAACTGCCTCGTTGGTCTAGTGGTTAGCGTATTCGCATCACACCGCAAGTTCTCGGGTTCAATGCCTGGGTCAGGCAAATTGTTATTTGTGAATTTTCCTTTAGGAAACGAGTCTCAATAGTCTCTCAGCACGGATTTCGCATTGTGACAGGTGAAATGTGGGTGTTGTACAGCTCTGCCACACCCTTCTGGGCAATATAGTAATTATTATGTCATGTTATGTTAAATTTTAAAACTAACATTTCTAAATCCAGAAATCAACTGGCAGTATCTCAAAATGAGAACAAAGAGAAGATGCACCGCTTCGCTCTAGAAGAGAAGCACATCCGAGAAGAGAACGTGCGTTTACAAAGAAAGCTACAACAGGAGGTGGAGCGACGGGAAGCGCTGTGTCGACATCTTTCTGAGAGCGAATCCTCGCTCGAAATGGAAGAAGAAAGACAATTCAATGAAGCTTTGAGTGTAAGTTGTATTCTTTTTATTAACAGTTAAAATCATCCCTGAAGGAAGTGGTGAACATTGTGGCACTAATATTTGTGTGTTATTTTTATTTAGCTTCAAGATTGTAAACATCACATTTTAAGATGACTGTCCAGTCAATCGCATTTTCTCTAAAATTATCTAAAGTAATGTTTTTGTAATGGCAGGCACGATCACGAAGCGTGTCGTCGCCAGGCGGGTCGCGGCCATTGTCGCCCTACGCATCGCCATTGCTGCCTAACGCCGGGGGAATGTCTAGACAATCCCTGCATCTTAACTCTCAGGTAAGAAGAATTCTTTCAGAATTCACTTTAACAGCAATCAAAATATTTTAATGATCACTTTTAATGCAAATATATTTTATTAAGAAACAGTTAAGTTTTTACTGCCAAATTATGGGATCGGCAGGATTTGAACTTGCGACCTCTGCATACCGGGCAGCCGCTTTAACCACTAAGCTGAGGTCGCCTCTTGCCAGGACCCTAAATTTGTAAATTCTTACATGTAAATCTGTACATTACTTGAAGTCACGATCATCCATTAGTACCTATCTTGAGTAGGATACCAACCAACGTGGCGCAAATACATTCAGCTCAAATGTTTTAAAGAATGAACGCGTACCTCGCCCGTGCTTAGCAAATTATAGTATTAGACAGTTGCAGTCATCTGCAGCTCATATTTATATATACTAAATAGGAATTGAATGTTGTGTTTCAGAATCGGCGCACGAGCGACAGGTTCGTGAAGCCGGCGTTGCCCGGCGTGACGCTGGGGGCGCGCGCCGCGGCCATGGACGGCGCGTCGCTGGCCCCGCCCCTCGCGCCGCCCGCCGCGCCCCCCGCGCTGGCGCCCCCGCACGCCGCGCCCCTGGCGTCCCCGCACCCATCGCTAGTGCAGCCCGCCAGCCCCATGGACACCTCGTCGAAGGACTAGGCCCCGGCGCCGTCCGGCCGCGCCGAATATGATTCCCGCGTCGGCCGCCCTCACGCTCCGCTTCGACCGCCGGCGGCGGCTGCCCGGCGCGCATCGGCGGCCGCCTGCGTTGTTTCGGCCGCGCCGTGACGTCACGGCATCGTCCCCATCCCGCGCACTCGCTCACTGCCAGGATTCGGCACGCTCCTTCGATTACGTTCAAGTCCGCTCGGATGTGGTTCATTCGCTGATCAAATTGGTGATGAACGGGAGATTGGAATACTTCTGTGTATTCGTGATGTTTTTCGAGAATCTGTGAGAATGCGAGCGACGTTGTAACTTCAATTAGGATAGTTATAGCTAGTTCTGATTATAAATCATTTTTGAAAATATATCCGGGCTTTAAATTATGCGGCAGTGGGTTTTATTTAATCATAAGGCTGTGTATAAATTCACTCGTGAGTAACGATAGTAGAGAGGAGAAGGAGATAAAGATTGTAAGCTATTTGATATATCACACGGGGTCTAGCAATACTACTCCTACACGATGTTAGTGAAGGGAATGTATTATATGTTACGAATGTTGTGTTGTGCCCCGAGGGCCAGTTGTTGTGTTCGATTTACGCTAGTAGGAGTAGTGGGTGATTGTCCTCGGACTCGATTCAATTATGCAAATTGTCACATTTTTTTTTTCATGTTATAATAAAACAAAATATACGCATTACTATTAATATGACTTTTATTTTGTTACTTATTCATACTGAAATTACAGGGGTTTTATCTTCATATCTTCGAAAAGACGAATCTTAACGTTTTATTGACAGATGTATTCGAACCAGAAATCTTTTGACTTCGCAGTCCTATGGTTTCCTACTAAGTTTTCCCTGCTCATTAATTATGGTAGATAAAATTATAATTTTTCATTAAGAATTTATCAAAAATAATTGAGATATAAATATAATCTCAACTAAAGTTATACTGATAATGGGGTTACTTTGAATATATATTTTCTTAGAGTGATAAATCCTTGGTTATTCGAATATTTTAAGTTAGGCTTTAAAAAATAACATATATAAATAAATACACATACTTAACGTATAAAGATAAAAGGTAATATTTTGGTTTTTCTAAAAATGAACAAAGTGAACAAATTCGGTAAAAAAATATCTATTATTTTATAACTATTCATAAAATCATGATAAAGTAGGCAAATAGAGTAAAGTGGTGATGGAAAACATCGTGAAGAAACCTGCATGCCTGAGAGTGCCTAAAAAGTGCTCGAGGGTGTGTGAAGTCTACCAATCCCGCACCTGGTCAGCGTGGTGGACTATGAGAAGAGGCCCGTGCCCAGCAGTGGAACATCTAGTAGATACAGGGCTGCAATTATTATTATATAGAGTATAGTAAAATAAATTATATGATTGTTTAGATTTTGAATAAGATACTAGTAACATCTTGTTAGCCATAAACATAATATAATGTCATCATAAATTTTATGCAGCATCCATGCAGCATCTTTTTAATAAATTGTTGTTTTATGATTTTGTCTCATTTAATGTCACCCAAAATTTAAACTTTTTAAGTTCTCCGCAATTTTTTACTTTAATTATAGATAAAGATTTAAAATATAATATAGTAACATTTTAACTACATTTAAATTATAAATACCAAAGGATGTTTACAATAAGATTTGTATATTTAATTACGCTTCCAAATCAGAGCAACAAACACTGCCAAGAAAAATTGGAAAATACGAGTAATTTGTTATACCTATATAACATTGACAAAAACAATGTTTTTTTTTACTTTCGTTGGCTACAAGACATAATATATTGGCAATTCGTTTTACACGGCTAAAATATTAACATTTTTTTAACCTATATTGTCCCACTGTTGGGCAAAGGTCTCCCCCAAAGACTTCCATTCTTCCCTCTATTTTTTTTTATTATTCCCTCTAAAAATATCGTTAGATAGGTCTTTAAAAACATAATGGGGTTGCTAATACAGTTTTTTGATTTAGGGATCCGTTTGCGAGATAATTAACTTTGAAGAGCAAATTTTTGTACGAGTAGGGCGCCCCACCCCCTCTAAAAGCTAAACCGATAGCTTAAAAAATCTGAAAAAAATCACGGTGGTAGTATATGTAATAAACTTTTCATGAAAACTATAGCGGTTACTTTAACTTAATTAGTTCTAGAGTAATTGGGGTCCAAAGTGTAAAATGCAGTTACTTAGAATAATTCGTGCAAATTACAAAAACCTTTGAAAGTAATGACTTGTATGAAGATGTTACTTGTTTAATACAGATAGTAAATCCCTTTTAAGTCGAAATATGTTGTTACGACTAGCTACGGAACCCTACTGCGCGTGGCCCGACATGCACTTGGCCGGTTTTTATACTGGGAATGCCAGACGTAACCACTGATAGCAATGTGTTGAGTCGACTTGTGCCTATATTAGAAATGAGATTATTATGGTCTTATGGTGTTGTGGATTATTGAAGAGATAAAATTTACGAGATAATTTTAATATGAAATTCTTAATGAGCGGGCATTTAATAGTATTATGAAGTTTGATTAAATTAGTCCTAATTCGGATTTTATAAGCGGTTTTTATTGCTCTATTTTGTACAACTTGCTGATTGTAATGATGATGATTTACAAATTTGGGACGAACGCTATAAAATAAATAAATGTATTAAAACTATGTTTTTAGTGATTTATTTTTTGTTTTTGCATAGTAGATCGATTTGCATCAGCATGTATGAGTACTTTCCCTGCACTACTTATATTGGTCTGGCAACTGTCATTACAATTCCAAAATATTTGTTGTTGTAAAATAAAGGCAATCCCAAACTATCGCAATCGAATCGTTAGGTCAGTGACGTCTCAACACTCAGATATGCGACTAGTGTTCCTTCTTATGGATTTTGTCACATAATTTAGCATAATTTTTACGTTGTTCTTCTCATTAAAATAATCCAGGGACTAAAGTTCAGCGACCGAGTTCGCACCACATACCTACGTATATACGTGTCAAACCGTTGAGTTACGTCCATCATACCGGTTTGGAACGCCTAAGTCTACTGAGCTAAAGTTGGAGCGCAGGACATGGTTCAAAAATTCCACCAAACTCGTGGACACCCACAGAAGATAGAGAGGGTTACTGGAAAAGTATGGGGGAGGCCTTTGCCACAGTAAAAATAAGTAACAGTATGGAAACTAAGCCTATTTCAAAAAATAATTACCTACGCTCTATTGAAGCTATAGGGTTGACACTTTCAAACTTTTTGATATTGACTTTTTATGAAAAAAAACTAGTTAACAAATAAAATTTAAATAGGTAATCTCAGAGCATCGGTTAATCTCAACAAAATACGATACACAGTTTAATATTGACACATAATAACTTGTAGATCTTTGTTTTTGTTTTGTAAATAATTATTTATCTAAATAATATATATATCTATATATATATGCACGCGGCGTACAAAATGCAATTTAACATTACATTACAAATTAAAATAAAAGAGAGGGCTGAAAGGGTAAAAGTTACAAATTATTTACTGAAAAATACTTTCGTCTGCTACGACTAGTACGAAATTCTTTATTATTAAATTTAATTGTGTAAAAAATTCTCATTCTTATTAACAGTTTTTTTAAATAAACAAGGACAGGGTACTATAAAAGTGATTTTGTCTAATTCTTTGTAAATGAATTCAGCTACTTTGCAGTTTATGTGTTGTTTTTTAAACGATAACGAAAAATTTCATCTATTTTCTCGACATATTGAACAAAATCATCTGGTGGTCGGCGAAATTTTAAACGTGACCACTCGCTTCCACGCGGCACTCGCTACTGACAGCACCGCGACAATCGCTTAGGAGTCTCGTCGATGTGCATGTTTATGTGTGCGTGCCGTTTCGAACGTTTGTAGGAAGTATCCGTACTGTTTGTACATATTTATACTGTGCCTTTGCCTAGCAATGAGATAGTAGGCTAATAAATTGAGCCTGTGTCCGCGGACTGATCGGATAAATAGGTACCTATTGTATTTAAGTTTAATTTACCACCAAGATTTTATTGTATTTCCATATGATTTAAATACAATTTAGTGACTTTATCATGTAGGTTGTGGATCTAGATCGATCGTTTAACTGCGAAAATTAAAAAATATGCATAATTCAAAATTTAGCATCTGGGTCAAAAACATTATTCAACAGTCCTATGTCCTAATGTCAGGTGTGCTACCTGACATTTCTTAATGTTTTGAGTAAAACTTAACTAGCATACTACAATGAAGATGGCTAAAGGTGTAGTTAGTTGACATCTAATAAGAACAACTTATAATAAATATAATTAATTTTATTTGTCTGTTTGGTTCGGTCTTTCCCGTTGGTCAGATCAATGGTTAGATTAGTCTGTCCAGTGGGAACTTTTTGTCCCATTATCCAGATCGGCTCTGTTTTTCCCGTTGGTTAGATTGATGGTTAGATTAGTCTGTCCAGTGGGAACTTTTTGTCCCATTTTCTCGGTCTTTCCCGTTGGTCAGATCAATGGTTAGATTAGTCTGTCCAGTGGGAACTTTTTGTCCCATTATCTAGATCAGCTTGTGATGTAGGTGTATGCAAGTATCATTGAATACAAAAAAGATTACTTTAAGTTTTACTTAAAGATGATTTTTCTAAAATAACCGATAAACGAAGTAAAGAACATGTAAAAAGAGACGAATTCATTCAAAATTCTCAAATGATAATAATAATAATAATAAATATTTATTTATCATCACAAAGGATTGTACACAATTACTTAAAACTAAGACAAATTGAAATATAAGTATACAATGCAATAATGTCTACAATCAAGTGGGTGAAGTGCACTGTCCTCCTAGCTAGATTATTAAATAATCTGTGTTAAGGAGTAACAGTCTCTTTTCCCTCTTAAAATGATAATAATTATGATGATCCGTATACATAAATTCAAGCTTTTAGATTGTTCAATAGATTCTTGGTTTGTATATCTGTCTGTCCACGTTTATTTCTTAAATTCGTGTGTGTGTGTGTGTGTGTTTGCGCGCGTATGTGTGTGTGTGCGTGGGTGTGTGTATGCGTGTGCGTATGTGGGATTATATTATGATTGTGATCCAGATTGATGTGAATATATGTATTAAGTATGAAAGTAGTTAGTTGTGTTACGTTAAGTATGATTCTGTTTCCTCATAGGTCTTGTTTTGGAGAATTGACTTTACAGCTTCTTTGATATTATGGTGTGACAGTGCATGTATGGGTCGTGATGCACTTATTTTATTATATAAAGATGGGCCCAGAAAAAAGAAAAATCGTTTAGCAAAAGTTGTATGTACAGGGGGTAGTGGAAAGACTTTGTCTTTTCGTCTTTTATTAATTGTTGTGGAGGGGGCGTTACGATGTTGTTGTAGCACCGTTTGTTGTATGAACAGTTGCCGCACACTTAAAACATTGACACTTTCGTATAATTCAGTCGTTCGATATAAAATGGGTTTAAAAGTTGCCACTTTCAGTACTGCTCTATGTGCGATTTCAAGGGGTTTCAATGTGGTTTTAGCTGTACCACCCCAGCTCGAGATACAGTACGTAATGATCGATCGGCAAAGGGCAAAATAAACTTGGCGTACAACAGGCGGATTTGTAACATATCTTAATTTTTTAAATATATAAATAAGTTTACGTACTCTAGAAGTGAGAGAATTGATATGTGCTTTAAAATTAAGGTTTTTATCAATGATTACCCCTAAATACTTGAGACTGTCAACGTTGGCTAGTTGCGAGCAAGTACATGTCTGTATTAGTTGGTTGCACGTGTGGGATTTTATACCTATTAGTGGTTTGGGTCGGGCGGTTACACTGATTGAAAAATTAATAAACTTGGTTTTCTGAATGTTAAGAGTAAGTGAGTGGAATTGGAGCCAGTTTAGGACTGTGTTAAAACCGCTTTGGGCATGATTTTCAAGTTCAGACCAGGTGCTTGCGAAGAAAGTTAGAGCAGTGTCATCTGCATATGACGTTATTCTGGCGTTGGGAATTTTAATATTGCACAGGTCGTTAATAAACACTAGAAACAGCGTTGGGCCCAGAATACTGCCCTGTGGGACTCCATAGTGAATTGGCAACTCACCACTGTTATGACACTCTATTCTAGTTACTTGCGATCGATTTATTAGATAACTTCTAAAAAGATCGAGTTGAAGACCCCTGACCCCAATATTCTCAAGTTTGATCAAAAGTGAAGGAACGGGAACAGTGTCAAACGCTTTCGCGAGGTCAAGGAATATCGTTAACACCTTATGATTTTTATTTAAATTTTCCACAATTGGGTTACATAAGGCATGTACTGCGTCAGATGTTGATTTTTGTTTCCGAAATCCAAATTGCTGTGGGGACAGCAATTGAAAGCGCTCGAGATAGCCTGTTAGTCTGTTATTTATAAGCCGTTCCAGTACTTTTGATAAGGCACTCAGAACTGCTATAGGGCGGTAGTTGTTTGGCACTTTTCCGTCCCCACCCTTGAAAATCGGATGAATAATGGCCTTTTTGAAAGAGTCCGGGAATACTGCAGTTTCAAAGCAAAGGTTGAATATATGGCACAGTATTGGGGCCAAATGGGAAGAGTATCTTTTTAAAATAGATGGTGAGATAGCGTCCCAGCCTGTAGATGCATTGCCTCGTAGCGTGTTGATGATACGTATAATTTCGTCCGGGTCAGTGGGATCCAAAACAAAAGATGTTAATATTTTACTATCGTGTGATTTTAATGGGCTTGTTTGTTGTGCACGATGCTTTGCTGCTATAGCGTCTGCCAGGGTTTGACCGACGTCCACGAAGAATTTATTAACGTAATCGCATGATTGTGTAGGTGTGGAAGTTATGTCTAGAAGTTGTGAGGATGAGTGTTTGGTCTTCTCTGTATCTGTTACGCGCCTAATGTTATCCCAGAGGCTTTTCGGATTATTGCTCGCCTTGTTAAATTCTTGAATATCATATTTTTGTTTAACTTTTCTTAAAATTTTAACGCAGTAGTTTCTGTATCGTTTATATGTGATTTTGAGTATCTCATTATTTGGGTTTATTTTTGTTTTTTTATGTAAAGCATCTCTATTACGGATGCATCGCAAGAGACCAGGTGTAATCCATGGTTTCAGTGTTCTTTTTTTGCATGAGACTTTAATAACTGTCGTGTTCTTTGTGATAGCTGTTGTTATAAGACTTATCAAGTAGTCAATTGCGCTGTTTGCATCTGACAGGCTGTAAATTGGAGTGAAGTCCATCTGGGAGATTAATTGATCAAGCCCGTCATAATTTACTTTGTTGAAGGTCTTAGTTACAGCAGTGCGAATTCTGTTTCTGTGGATACAGAGTAGTGAAGATGAGTGGTCTGTAATAGTGGAGTCATAAATCAGTGTTAAGGATGGTAATTTTGTCTTCAGCATAACATGATCTAGGCAGTTGTTACCTCTAGTAGGTTCATTATGAGCAGCGAGGAGACCATGATATGCCAGATTGTTGAGATATTCGTGTGATCGATTGTCCACCGTGTTGGTCTTAATGTCAATATTTATGTCACCCGTTATCACCAGGGTTTGGTAACTACATAATTGCGGGATCAGCTTGTTAAGGGCTGTTAAAAAGGGATGGATGTTATCATTGGATGGGGACCTATATATACTTATTATAGCCACGTCAGGTTTTATTTTAATTACGAGACTCGATGCTGATTCACAGAACTCTGGTTCTTTGCAGAGGGCGACAATATCCGATTTAATGTAAGCGACAACACCATCGCTCTGGTTTATGTGTTTGGTGCTTGTAAAGACAGAGTAGTTTGGTATGTTTGGAATTTAAGAATTGCTTGTACATGAGAGCCAACACTCAGTCAAAACGAGCACGTCACAATCAAATGAGATGCGGTGTAGGAGTGTTTGTAGGTTAACAAAGTTGCGATTTATCGAGCGAATGTTTTGTGTCAAAATTTTTAGGTATTTATTGGGATGCTTTATAAAGGATTTAGATTGTTCGGGGGTGCAGTTGTGAGTTACTGATACAGCAAACTGGTCTATATTGTCCATTAATGAACTAATGTTTTTATCAGCCATTTATGTAATTATAAGTTAAGCAGATATCGGTGGCAGTATAAAGGGTAGAGGAGGGTGATTGTCTGATTGTTTGGCAACGTAAGCTGTTGCTGTGTAAAATGTGTTGATTTAATGTAGCAAAAGTGGCGACAGATGAATTAATAATATAATGGTGACCTTAAAAATCCTTTGTTGATTTATAAAACATGCAACTATACAATAAAACATAATAAAAAAGTAAAAAAAAAGGGTAATAATAATGATGTGTTTTTAGCATAAAACGAGTCTTACAATTTATAACACTTAGATACAGAATTATAACACTAATAATTAGAACCGAAATTAATGTTAATTTTTCTTTTCTAAAAAAGAAAGACATTCGTCGGTCTTAATATGTATTGGCTTAGCATCTTTTTCTGTGCGCACCAGTATTTTACCGTTTGTGTGCCAGCAAGAGAAGTTATTTAATTTGGCTACGCGACGTGTTTCGTAAAACAGTTTTTTGACTGTGGGTGGAAGATGCTCATCCGTATATATGGCTTTCTTTTCTCCTCGTAAGCCAATGGTTTCCGTATTCAGTTTGTCACCAAAACTACGCTCTTTATTGAAGAGTCTGACCGATGTTAAGAAGTCGTTCCTTATTGAGACAGAGGCAAACTCAGCGACAATGGGTCTTGTAGTACCGGGTTTGCCTGGCAGACGGTAAATGTCCCGGAAATCAGTAGACTTAACGTCTAGTTGTACTGCTTTACCAATATCCGATACTACAGTAACAAGATCCTGCGGCTTTTCTTGTTCTTTTGGAGGTACATTTCTTACCTCTATAGTGGCTGAGCGGGTAAAAAGACGCATATCCTGAAGCTGCATTTCCAATGTTTTTTGTTTATCAGCGCACTCTTTCTTTTCTGTCTCTAAATCATGTACTTTAGTCTTCATTTCTTCGTAACTCTGGTTGATAAACTCCATTCCCTTTTCAATTTCAGAGTTGGATTTTTGTATCTGCAGGCATTGATTTTTAAGTTCAGCCACATCCCTTACAAATGATGTTAATTAATGGAGAATTGAATGTTGGTCATTTTTTAGAACGTCTAAGATAAACGTATCTTGTCATTTTTTTTTATTTAATTCTTTGTACCAAAGTGCCAAGTTTAACCATGGATTTCCAAGAAACCCGACCAATTAGGTAAATAATGTTAACGTCACCCTAAGACGTTGTACTCGTTTTTTTTCTCGGTAGCTCAACGGAAATATAGAATGTAGAATGGGTATTTTATTTGACAATAAATACTCAAAAGTAGTATGTAGGATTGCGAGGAACATTTAATTTTCTTTTATCTTTTATTAATTAATAAAAATAATTAAATAAAAATAATAAACAGTTTTCACTTTAAATGTACTTTGTTTCACTGTTCCCACTGGACAGACTAATCTAACCATCAATCAAACCAACGGGAAAAACAGAGCCGATCTGGATAATGGGACAAAAAGTTCCCACTGGACAGACTAATCTAACCATTGATCTGACCAACGGGAAAGACCAAGAAAATGGGACAAAAAGTTCCCACTGGACAGACTAATCTAACCATTGATCTGACCAACGGGAAAGACCGTGAATTAACACCAACTGTTTGCGCAAAGATGAAGCGCGAAGCTAGACCTGCCAAGAACTCTTTTCGAATCACGATTTTCGTAAATCATCTATGTAAAGGTATCTAATCTAGTATAAAAAACGTAATTACGTGGGGGTTGTGTAACGATGGCATGCATGTGGTACGGCAGTCACGCGACCCATTAACTATTGTAGTAATTGATGAGCCTCCATTGTATCACGCTTTTTTATGCTTCGGGGAAAGCAGAGTTAGCTGTTACTAAGGCCAATGAATAATTAGTCAATACTAACTCCTGTGTGAGGCTCCACAAGCATGCTATGTCGATAATAAATAATAGTTTAAAAAAACTAAAAATCACGCTTTTAAAGTACTTCTAACTAAAAAGTGAAAAATAATTCCTAATATAAACTGAAAATGGTAATGAACAATAAATACTAGTATTATTGTGAAAAAGCATGGGTTGCTCGATAGACGAAAAATATGGCACAGAGCGCACCCCACGCTTTGTCACAATAATACTAGTATTTTTTGTTTATTACCATTTGGAATTATTTTTCACTTTTTAGTTAGAAGTACTACTTTGTAAGCGTGTTTTTTAGTTTTTTTTAACTATTATTTATTATCGACATAGCACGCTTTTTAAACTATTACTTGTTTTCTACTTTTTAGTTTGGTTTATTTATAAGAGCGTTTTTTTAATGTTTTTTTTTTAATTTTTTGATTTTTTTTTATCGAATTATTGCATTGTCATCGATCTTTAACAGGTGTGCAAAATTTGAATGAAATCTGTCCGTTTAAAGTGGGTCAAAATCGAGTCCAAAGGAGTCGGTTACATACATACATACATACGAAGTCGGTTACATACATACATACGGAGTCGGTTACATACATACCTACATACATACATATAGCGTGTTAAAAATAGCCTTTATCCTTCCTCAGGCCTTAAATTACCTCTATACCTATTTTCATCAACAAAATATAACCAGGATAGTTGCCAGGATAACTGCCTCGATGGTTTACTGGATAGTGTATTCGCCTCTCACTACGAGGTCACGGGATCATTTCCCGGGTCGGGCAAAGTGTTATTTATGAACTTTTGGTCAGGAAATTCATAATAGCACCCCGTAGTTGGTATTGTGGACATGGGACCTAAAATATAACAGATGAAATGTGGGTATTAATCTCTTCTGCCACGCCCTTCTGCGTAATAATGCTTGATGTTATGTTCACTAACAACTGTTCACTTCCGTACATCGATTCAAGCAACCTTCATACGTATAATCTACTGCGTTTAAATCTAGTTATGCAGCGGAAATAATTGTATGAACATTATTGTTAATAGGAGAATTTCACCTATAAACTGCCGCCAAATAACAGCTAAGTATTGTTTTTTTTTTGTTTTTTATATATACTACGCCCACAGCGAACGAACGTGTAGTCCACCTAATGGTAAGCGGAGTACAGCCCATGGACATCAACAATCCACAAAAGCAGATTATTGTGCGTCGCTGCAGCTGAGGACTACGGTATTATGCCTCATGTGCCAGTAATTTCAAGGCCTGATCTCACCACCAAACCGGAACACAGTAATGGAAGCACTACTATTTGGCTGCAGGTTAAAGGTGAGACGGTGGTACTGCCGCCCTCGAGCTCATTCACAAGAGCTCTACCACCAATTGTAACATAACATCACGCCTAATTACCCAAAAGGGTACATTATAGAGTGCACGGTTGGCATAGCGGTTAAGGCGGTCGCTTTCAACTACGCTGGTGTTGTGGGTTCGAACCCCACATGGGACATGTGACAAGACTGTCTGCGACTCAGGCGCGACGTATCGCACTCTCTTGAAAATGCCTAAAAATATACGTGAAACCGCGGTCGACTAAATAGACCAACATTACGTGCACAAATATAGATCTACATAGATAACGCAAGTATCACGATTTGTATTGAAACCAAGGGTGCCAACTTTTTAATACCTATTGTGACGTCACAGCTGAAATTTAGTGACGGGAAATCCAAACCGATTCAAAGACACTGATGCCGCCGATGCCCATCCGCCCAGTACGATTCAAACGGCCGTCCGCTATGATTTTCTCTAACAAAAGACGCGCGTGGACTGAAGTTAGCGGCGACCAACCTTGACGATTGGTCGGGGTTCGGACACGCGAAGTACATGCATTTGCGTTATCTATGTAGATCTATATCTGTGATTACGTGAGTAACACCCGTATTTCATAATTTGAATAATGTTACAAGGACAGGTCTCGTGTTCGAACCTACGGCACACACCTCTGTCAATAAATCGTTAAGATTCGTCTTTTCGAAGATATGTGTGTATTTATCATGTAAATGATCGCTCGTACGGTGAAAGAAAACATCGTGAGGAAACTTGCATGCCTGACTGAGAGTGCCTAAAATGTACTCGAGGGTGTGTGAAGTCTACCAATCCGCACTTGGCCAGCGTAGTAGACTCAGGCCTAACCCTTCTTATCATGAGAAGAGGCCCGAGCCCAGCAGTGGGACATGTATTATATACTGCTACAAACTCACATCACTTTTAATAATAATATGTAGTTTTAAACCGAAACTAACCTGAATTACTATGCCATGGTTACTTAAACCACTAGTTATTTAAAAAAAATTAGCCTTGTTTAATATAATGGACTAATTATGTTCAAACATAAAAACATAATAGATCGTTTGTTTTTGTTATTCGGTGACTTTAACTAACAATGCCAGTCTTAGCACACAATAATAACAATAGTCCTACTTATTTGGTAGTCTAGAATCTAGAATTTAGGCCGCATCTTATTTGTGCAAACCTTAGTGCGTCTATGAACTGTTTGCACAAATGGTTGGTGCAAACCGGTCGTTTTGCCGGCTCCACGCTCAATCTTATTTGCGCATATTGAAATTCTCATCCGAAATTTGGGCAAACCGTTAGGTTATATGATTCACTTATTGCGTCAAACGTTATTCTGACCGGCCCGACTAACCGCAAGTTAAAAAATATTTACAACGCCATCTATAGAATTTTTGCGTAAACTCATGTCCAACTGAAAATCCTTAAATTTACCCTCTTGGTAAACAAATATAGAAAAACTCTGGTACAGATTTTTTTTATTTTATTTGAAAACCAGCGCCAGGCTTTAGTTTAGTTAGCATATACTGAACCAATTGCCATTTAGGGCAATTTTTGCTTCGGGGCATACAGCCTTTTAATTTCCGTATTTATTTGTTTTTTCTTTTCATTGTTTTCTTTGGACCTAAATAAATATTTTCATTTTCATTTAATTTCAACATAACAGGTGAATTGTGTGTTGTACACCTCTGCCACACCCTTCTGGGTAATATAGGCGTAATGTTATACCATGACCTGTACTAACTTCAGACTTCTAAAATAAGACACTTGGATGCCGTGATATCTAAAAATATCAAAGAATCGTATTCAGCTATTAATGAAGCAGTATCAAAAAGATATATACATATATAACGCATTCATACGTCATCAAGTAGACATGTTCAGGTTGATCAGTATCAACCAGTATAAGCAAGTCACGTATCACACAGGAACCCGAGACCATCTTATACGATTGCACGGTTGGCGTAGCGGTTAAAGCGGTCGCCTCGCCGCTTTCAACTACGCTGGTGTTGTGGGTTCGATCCCCACATGGGACAAATCTTTGTGTGATTCGCATTGTTCTGACTCTAGGTGTGATTTGTGTGTGTGAAATGTATGTTTGTGACACCCCCGTGACACAGGAGTTATTCCTAGTGCAGGCGTCGTTTTAAAAAAAAAGAAAGAAAAAAAAAAAAGAAGAAGAATACTGGAAATGTACAGGTGATATAGCCACCTGTACACGAATGATGTAGTGTGGTGTAGCCACCTGTACACGAATTCATACGTCATCAATTCAACTCCGACGTAACAATGACGTCAACTAATCAAGTAATACAAAATTATTTACGCGACTTGACGCGTGGCCGTCGAATCGCGTAAATATTTTAAGGAGTAGCTATTCTAAAAATATCGAATAAAAAATACTAATGGACCTGGAGCGGGTAAACCTCTCGGCAAAAGATGGTATTATTATTGTTGGGGTGGGTCTATTGTGATTGTAGCCTCATTATAGACTCTCCTTTAGGCCAATAGCCTCCATGAACTGGAGCAGTCGGCCGATCGGGAGTGACTTGACATCATCCGGATCCAAGATATGGCGTCCCAGAATGATGCTTCGTCTATGGATCAGTGGCTCGCAGTCGCAAAAGAGGTGCTAAAAAGATGGTAAAATTTATTATAAATAATACGTTTTATTTCAAGCTATTCAAATAAATTATACCTGTCTATCAATGATCATCAATAATCATTTATTTAAAGGTAAAAATATTGGTGTAACGCACTAGGAGGAATATCTCCTGTGTCGCGGGGGTGTTCACAAAAATACATTTCATACACACAAAGCACACCCAGAGTCAAAACAAATATTTGCGAGTCACACAAAGATTATATAAATATATAAATATAAAAATTTCACAACTCACACACAACGCTATCTAGTCCCAAACTAAGCAGAGCGTGTACTATGGGTACTAGAATAACTGATACTAATACATATATACTTTTCTTTCGTAAATACATACTTATTATACATAGAAACACCCAGACTAAGACTAACCCCCATGTTCATGCACACAAAGATTTGTCTTAAGTGGGAAGTGATAAGTGGGAATCGAACCCACGACCTCAGCGTCGCAGGCAGGCACACTACCCACAATTTACTGGTGGTAGTGCTCTTGTGAATGAGCTCGAGGGCGGCAGCACCACCGTCTCACCTTTAACCTGCCGCCAAATAGTAGTGCTTCCATTACTGTGTTCCGGTTTGGTGGTGAGATCAGGCCATGAAATTACTGGCACATGAGGCATACCACCGTAGTCCTCAGCTGCAGCGACGAATTTATAATCTGCTTTTGTGGATTGTTGATGTCCATGGGCTGTACTCCACTTACCATCGTACCATCGCTGTGGGCGTAGAATAAAAAAAAAAAAAATAATACTAATAATATATAAGTTCAAACCATATATTACCTATAATAGTTTATTCTCAATTATTTTATTTACGTACATAAGTTTATTAAAATTGTGTATCTTCTTAACTATTTTTCATTTGATAAATCACTATTTCTTTTTTCCTATGATGTCACATATCTTAGGAAATATCTTGGTACATTTCATCTCCTGTATGTTTCATTAAGTGCCCCCACCGCCCGCAGCTGTTTCAGTCCCCGTTGTCGCCATACCCCCGCGCCCCTGTACCCCGTAGGCGAAGTCTCAGTTAAGCGGTCAGCCTATAATTGTAGGCATGCAAAATTTGTGTGAAAAAATAAATGTATAAAAAAAAGTGGACAGTGATAAAGTTTATAATATAATAATACTAAAGTCTACTGTACAAACTTAAGTCATTATATTACGAAGATCACAGAAGAGAAGAAATAAACGGGTTGGGTGCACGGTTGGCGTAGTGGTTAAAGTGGTCACCTCGCCGCTTTTAACTACGCTGGTGTTGTGAGTTCGATCCCCACACGGGACAAATCTTTGTGTGATTGATTGACCAGCGCAGTTGAAATCGGCGAGGCGACCGCTTTATCTACTATGTCAACCGTGCACTCAATTATCGTTTCTATTTTAAGAATAGTAAGAAGCGACACTTGATGTCGTCAAAGTTTACGTCAAGACAATTACGACGTATAATGCCGTCATAATGTAAAGTTTGTGAGCGTTTTTATTACTACATCACACAAAATCTACAGTATGGCTTTTGATGAATTTTTAAACACATAAACCTAGATTAATATGCAGGGTACAATTTAGTGACCAGTAATACTATGCAAATGACGCCGCATGAATAAAACTTTTCATGAAATGCGACCATTTCACGAAGTTCTCGAGCATTTCATGAAATGAGCAAATTAACGAAATGGCCACGACAAATGCATTGTTAAAGTTGATGTTTAGAAATATAAATAGAAACGTTTATTTGCCAAAAACATGGTAACAAAAGATGGTACAATTCAATTAGAGGACACTACATGTTTCACCGGATAATCGGTATGCAAAATATATAATGTTATATCTATACATTATATTAATTACTAACATTAATTTTAAGTTACATGAAGCTTAATTTGAAAAAATAATTGTATATCATCATGAGAAGGGGCCCGAGCCCAGCTGTGGGACATGTATTAGATACAGGGCTGGTATAATATAATTTAATAATAAATATGTAAAAATGTTACACCGTGAAATTGATGTTACGAGGTGAAGTTGATAATGAAATTACCATCACGGATATTACTTGCATTAACAATCTCATGTACAACTTTTAACTGTTACAATGCATGCATTAATTTGATGCCTTTACCCGAAAAGGAACCCCTTTTCGAGTAAGTCCCCCTGCAGTCTTATAAATAAGTAGATGCCCCTTGCAGTTATACCCGCGTCATACGTTATTCTAGCCGGTGCCCGCAAATTAAAAAATATTAACAACGCCATCTGTCGAATTTTTGCGTCAACTCACTTCTAACTGAAAAACCCTTGATTCTCCTTCTTGGGAATAAATTTAGAAAAACCCCGGTACAGGAATTCCTTTATTTTTATTCAAATTTAAATAGACGAAATTTCATGCTTGTAACTTTAAAAATGACGGACTGCCGAAATTGACAAAATACAACCGTTCATCCCTCATTTTACCATCTTCAAAATGAAATTGCCAAAAATCCCTGCTTAGTGCGCCCCTACGCCATGTAAGGAACCTTCATAGAAAATTTCAAGTTCCTAGCCTTAGTGGTTTAGGCCCTGCGTTGATGAATCAGTCAGTCGGGCGAACAATTATATAAGTATAGATTTAGTTTGTTTAAATAAACTGTATCACAATAGCATGGAAAATAAATAAATGAAACCACTACGAGCCCGTACACCCCTCAATGTTCACCCCTTAGAATAAAATTGCATATGACCATATACATTTTGTTCTGAGGGGTGAACATTGAGGGGTGTACGGGCAACTTACACTTACTTAAAATAAATAATACAGATTAAAACTATAAAATAAGATTAGATTTAATAAATTTTTGTTAAGAAATAAATTTATAATGTAAGTTTTTTTTTTTTTTAAACGACGCCCGCACTAGGAAAAACTCCTGTGTCGTGAGGGTATTCACAAACATACATTTCACACACACAAAGCACACCCAGAGTCAGAACAAATCTTTGCGAATCACACAAAGATTTGTCCCATGTGGGGATCGAACCCACAACACCAGCGCAGTTGAAAGCGGCGATGCGACCGCTTTAACCGCTACGCCAACCGTGCACTCAAAAGATTTTTTCTATTTTATTACTGCAAAGGAAAGAAAAGGATTTTTCATTTTTTTTATTTACTTACGTATTGTAAATAAGGCTTGCGGAAGAAACCACGGACGGGCCCTAGTATCAAATCACAAATTCAGCCTGTATAGCACACAAGGACAATTTCTTACATACATATTTATAAGCACGACCAAATAACATCGTATTAAGAACTTCTAAAGAATATTAAGTACATTTATCTTGTTTAGTATTCTAGCCTCAAGTTAGGGTGGAAAATATAACCAGGATAGTTGCCAGGATAACTGCCTCGATGGTTTACTGGATAGTGTATTCGCCTCTCACTACGAGGTCACGGGATCATTTCCCGGGTCGGGCAAAGTGTTATTTATGAACTTTTGGTCAGGAAATTCATAATAGCACCCCGTAGTTGGTATTGTGGACATGGGACCTAAAATATAACAGATGAAATGTGGGTATTAATCTCTTCTGCCACGCCCTTCTGCGTAATAATGCTTGATGTTATGTTCACTAACAACTGTTCACTTCCGTACATCGATTCAAGCAACCTTCATACGTATAATCTACTGCGTTTAAATCTAGTTATGCAGCGGAAATAATTGTATGAACATTATTGTTAATAGGAGAATTTCACCTATAAACTGCCGCCAAATAACAGCTAAGTATTGTTTTTTTTTTGTTTTTTATATATACTACGCCCACAGCGAACGAACGTGTAGTCCACCTAATGGTAAGCGGAGTACAGCCCATGGACATCAACAATCCACAAAAGCAGATTATTGTGCGTCGCTGCAGCTGAGGACTACGGTATTATGCCTCATGTGCCAGTAATTTCAAGGCCTGATCTCACCACCAAACCGGAACACAGTAATGGAAGCACTACTATTTGGCTGCAGGTTAAAGGTGAGACGGTGGTACTGCCGCCCTCGAGCTCATTCACAAGAGCTCTACCACCAATTGTAACATAACATCACGCCTAATTACCCAAAAGGGTACATTATAGAGTGCACGGTTGGCATAGCGGTTAAGGCGGTCGCTTTCAACTACGCTGGTGTTGTGGGTTCGAACCCCACATGGGACATGTGACAAGACTGTCTGCGACTCAGGCGCGACGTATCGCACTCTCTTGAAAATGCCTAAAAATATACGTGAAACCGCGGTCGACTAAATAGACCAACATTACGTGCACAAATATAGATCTACATAGATAACGCAAGTATCACGATTTGTATTGAAACCAAGGGTGCCAACTTTTTAATACCTATTGTGACGTCACAGCTGAAATTTAGTGACGGGAAATCCAAACCGATTCAAAGACACTGATGCCGCCGATGCCCATCCGCCCAGTACGATTCAAACGGCCGTCCGCTATGATTTTCTCTAACAAAAGACGCGCGTGGACTGAAGTTAGCGGCGACCAACCTTGACGATTGGTCGGGGTTCGGACACGCGAAGTACATGCATTTGCGTTATCTATGTAGATCTATATCTGTGATTACGTGAGTAACACCCGTATTTCATAATTTGAATAATGTTACAAGGACAGGTCTCGTGTTCGAACCTACGGCACACACCTCTGTCAATAAATCGTTAAGATTCGTCTTTTCGAAGATATGTGTGTATTTATCATGTAAATGATCGCTCGTACGGTGAAAGAAAACATCGTGAGGAAACTTGCATGCCTGACTGAGAGTGCCTAAAATGTACTCGAGGGTGTGTGAAGTCTACCAATCCGCACTTGGCCAGCGTAGTAGACTCAGGCCTAACCCTTCTTATCATGAGAAGAGGCCCGAGCCCAGCAGTGGGACATGTATTATATACTGCTACAAACTCACATCACTTTTAATAATAATATGTAGTTTTAAACCGAAACTAACCTGAATTACTATGCCATGGTTACTTAAACCACTAGTTATTTAAAAAAAATTAGCCTTGTTTAATATAATGGACTAATTATGTTCAAACATAAAAACATAATAGATCGTTTGTTTTTGTTATTCGGTGACTTTAACTAACAATGCCAGTCTTAGCACACAATAATAACAATAGTCCTACTTATTTGGTAGTCTAGAATCTAGAATTTAGGCCGCATCTTATTTGTGCAAACCTTAGTGCGTCTATGAACTGTTTGCACAAATGGTTGGTGCAAACCGGTCGTTTTGCCGGCTCCACGCTCAATCTTATTTGCGCATATTGAAATTCTCATCCGAAATTTGGGCAAACCGTTAGGTTATATGATTCACTTATTGCGTCAAACGTTATTCTGACCGGCCCGACTAACCGCAAGTTAAAAAATATTTACAACGCCATCTATAGAATTTTTGCGTAAACTCATGTCCAACTGAAAATCCTTAAATTTACCCTCTTGGTAAACAAATATAGAAAAACTCTGGTACAGATTTTTTTTATTTTATTTGAAAACCAGCGCCAGGCTTTAGTTTAGTTAGCATATACTGAACCAATTGCCATTTAGGGCAATTTTTGCTTCGGGGCATACAGCCTTTTAATTTCCGTATTTATTTGTTTTTTCTTTTCATTGTTTTCTTTGGACCTAAATAAATATTTTCATTTTCATTTAATTTCAACATAACAGGTGAATTGTGTGTTGTACACCTCTGCCACACCCTTCTGGGTAATATAGGCGTAATGTTATACCATGACCTGTACTAACTTCAGACTTCTAAAATAAGACACTTGGATGCCGTGATATCTAAAAATATCAAAGAATCGTATTCAGCTATTAATGAAGCAGTATCAAAAAGATATATACATATATAACGCATTCATACGTCATCAAGTAGACATGTTCAGGTTGATCAGTATCAACCAGTATAAGCAAGTCACGTATCACACAGGAACCCGAGACCATCTTATACGATTGCACGGTTGGCGTAGCGGTTAAAGCGGTCGCCTCGCCGCTTTCAACTACGCTGGTGTTGTGGGTTCGATCCCCACATGGGACAAATCTTTGTGTGATTCGCATTGTTCTGACTCTAGGTGTGATTTGTGTGTGTGAAATGTATGTTTGTGACACCCCCGTGACACAGGAGTTATTCCTAGTGCAGGCGTCGTTTTAAAAAAAAAGAAAGAAAAAAAAAAAAGAAGAAGAATACTGGAAATGTACAGGTGATATAGCCACCTGTACACGAATGATGTAGTGTGGTGTAGCCACCTGTACACGAATTCATACGTCATCAATTCAACTCCGACGTAACAATGACGTCAACTAATCAAGTAATACAAAATTATTTACGCGACTTGACGCGTGGCCGTCGAATCGCGTAAATATTTTAAGGAGTAGCTATTCTAAAAATATCGAATAAAAAATACTAATGGACCTGGAGCGGGTAAACCTCTCGGCAAAAGATGGTATTATTATTGTTGGGGTGGGTCTATTGTGATTGTAGCCTCATTATAGACTCTCCTTTAGGCCAATAGCCTCCATGAACTGGAGCAGTCGGCCGATCGGGAGTGACTTGACATCATCCGGATCCAAGATATGGCGTCCCAGAATGATGCTTCGTCTATGGATCAGTGGCTCGCAGTCGCAAAAGAGGTGCTAAAAAGATGGTAAAATTTATTATAAATAATACGTTTTATTTCAAGCTATTCAAATAAATTATACCTGTCTATCAATGATCATCAATAATCATTTATTTAAAGGTAAAAATATTGGTGTAACGCACTAGGAGGAATATCTCCTGTGTCGCGGGGGTGTTCACAAAAATACATTTCATACACACAAAGCACACCCAGAGTCAAAACAAATATTTGCGAGTCACACAAAGATTATATAAATATATAAATATAAAAATTTCACAACTCACACACAACGCTATCTAGTCCCAAACTAAGCAGAGCGTGTACTATGGGTACTAGAATAACTGATACTAATACATATATACTTTTCTTTCGTAAATACATACTTATTATACATAGAAACACCCAGACTAAGACTAACCCCCATGTTCATGCACACAAAGATTTGTCTTAAGTGGGAAGTGATAAGTGGGAATCGAACCCACGACCTCAGCGTCGCAGGCAGGCACACTACCCACAATTTACTGGTGGTAGTGCTCTTGTGAATGAGCTCGAGGGCGGCAGCACCACCGTCTCACCTTTAACCTGCCGCCAAATAGTAGTGCTTCCATTACTGTGTTCCGGTTTGGTGGTGAGATCAGGCCATGAAATTACTGGCACATGAGGCATACCACCGTAGTCCTCAGCTGCAGCGACGAATTTATAATCTGCTTTTGTGGATTGTTGATGTCCATGGGCTGTACTCCACTTACCATCGTACCATCGCTGTGGGCGTAGAATAAAAAAAAAAAAAATAATACTAATAATATATAAGTTCAAACCATATATTACCTATAATAGTTTATTCTCAATTATTTTATTTACGTACATAAGTTTATTAAAATTGTGTATCTTCTTAACTATTTTTCATTTGATAAATCACTATTTCTTTTTTCCTATGATGTCACATATCTTAGGAAATATCTTGGTACATTTCATCTCCTGTATGTTTCATTAAGTGCCCCCACCGCCCGCAGCTGTTTCAGTCCCCGTTGTCGCCATACCCCCGCGCCCCTGTACCCCGTAGGCGAAGTCTCAGTTAAGCGGTCAGCCTATAATTGTAGGCATGCAAAATTTGTGTGAAAAAATAAATGTATAAAAAAAAGTGGACAGTGATAAAGTTTATAATATAATAATACTAAAGTCTACTGTACAAACTTAAGTCATTATATTACGAAGATCACAGAAGAGAAGAAATAAACGGGTTGGGTGCACGGTTGGCGTAGTGGTTAAAGTGGTCACCTCGCCGCTTTTAACTACGCTGGTGTTGTGAGTTCGATCCCCACACGGGACAAATCTTTGTGTGATTGATTGACCAGCGCAGTTGAAATCGGCGAGGCGACCGCTTTATCTACTATGTCAACCGTGCACTCAATTATCGTTTCTATTTTAAGAATAGTAAGAAGCGACACTTGATGTCGTCAAAGTTTACGTCAAGACAATTACGACGTATAATGCCGTCATAATGTAAAGTTTGTGAGCGTTTTTATTACTACATCACACAAAATCTACAGTATGGCTTTTGATGAATTTTTAAACACATAAACCTAGATTAATATGCAGGGTACAATTTAGTGACCAGTAATACTATGCAAATGACGCCGCATGAATAAAACTTTTCATGAAATGCGACCATTTCACGAAGTTCTCGAGCATTTCATGAAATGAGCAAATTAACGAAATGGCCACGACAAATGCATTGTTAAAGTTGATGTTTAGAAATATAAATAGAAACGTTTATTTGCCAAAAACATGGTAACAAAAGATGGTACAATTCAATTAGAGGACACTACATGTTTCACCGGATAATCGGTATGCAAAATATATAATGTTATATCTATACATTATATTAATTACTAACATTAATTTTAAGTTACATGAAGCTTAATTTGAAAAAATAATTGTATATCATCATGAGAAGGGGCCCGAGCCCAGCTGTGGGACATGTATTAGATACAGGGCTGGTATAATATAATTTAATAATAAATATGTAAAAATGTTACACCGTGAAATTGATGTTACGAGGTGAAGTTGATAATGAAATTACCATCACGGATATTACTTGCATTAACAATCTCATGTACAACTTTTAACTGTTACAATGCATGCATTAATTTGATGCCTTTACCCGAAAAGGAACCCCTTTTCGAGTAAGTCCCCCTGCAGTCTTATAAATAAGTAGATGCCCCTTGCAGTTATACCCGCGTCATACGTTATTCTAGCCGGTGCCCGCAAATTAAAAAATATTAACAACGCCATCTGTCGAATTTTTGCGTCAACTCACTTCTAACTGAAAAACCCTTGATTCTCCTTCTTGGGAATAAATTTAGAAAAACCCCGGTACAGGAATTCCTTTATTTTTATTCAAATTTAAATAGACGAAATTTCATGCTTGTAACTTTAAAAATGACGGACTGCCGAAATTGACAAAATACAACCGTTCATCCCTCATTTTACCATCTTCAAAATGAAATTGCCAAAAATCCCTGCTTAGTGCGCCCCTACGCCATGTAAGGAACCTTCATAGAAAATTTCAAGTTCCTAGCCTTAGTGGTTTAGGCCCTGCGTTGATGAATCAGTCAGTCGGGCGAACAATTATATAAGTATAGATTTAGTTTGTTTAAATAAACTGTATCACAATAGCATGGAAAATAAATAAATGAAACCACTACGAGCCCGTACACCCCTCAATGTTCACCCCTTAGAATAAAATTGCATATGACCATATACATTTTGTTCTGAGGGGTGAACATTGAGGGGTGTACGGGCAACTTACACTTACTTAAAATAAATAATACAGATTAAAACTATAAAATAAGATTAGATTTAATAAATTTTTGTTAAGAAATAAATTTATAATGTAAGTTTTTTTTTTTTTTAAACGACGCCCGCACTAGGAAAAACTCCTGTGTCGTGAGGGTATTCACAAACATACATTTCACACACACAAAGCACACCCAGAGTCAGAACAAATCTTTGCGAATCACACAAAGATTTGTCCCATGTGGGGATCGAACCCACAACACCAGCGCAGTTGAAAGCGGCGATGCGACCGCTTTAACCGCTACGCCAACCGTGCACTCAAAAGATTTTTTCTATTTTATTACTGCAAAGGAAAGAAAAGGATTTTTCATTTTTTTTATTTACTTACGTATTGTAAATAAGGCTTGCGGAAGAAACCACGGACGGGCCCTAGTATCAAATCACAAATTCAGCCTGTATAGCACACAAGGACAATTTCTTACATACATATTTATAAGCACGACCAAATAACATCGTATTAAGAACTTCTAAAGAATATTAAGTACATTTATCTTGTTTAGTATTCTAGCCTCAAGTTAGGGTGGCATTGTAGATTTTTTGGCATTTATTTCTGTATCTTTATCCGGCGTTGTAAGTTTTTTTTTAATGATATACTTCATAAAGATTACAATCTAGATATAAAATGAGTAATTTAATTTTAACCTAAGGAGCCTCCCCGAGTGACGTACACAACGATTCCCTACGTTATTTATTTGAAGAAAACAAAAACACGGCAAATTCCTAGACTAATATTTTTTGTCGGAAAAGCAAAGGCATCAAGCTCATACGGCCTCGTCGGTTTTCGTAATTTAATTTCATAACTGCATAATAGGGTGAATTGCACAAGCATAAAAAATACACGGCAAACGTGAGAATGGTAGTGCAATGTGCTGATTATTTATTAAATATATTTTTTCTCAAAAAAGTAAGTACTTCTCTACCTTGGCAAAAAAAAACATTGATTTCTACCCATTAATGTAGCAAAAAAAATAATTACAAAGTGTCATTTTATCATCACGGTGGCCTGTCCCGAACCCAATTCCGCTCATAAAATACCTTCCCCTGCAAATATATTCATAATATGGATTTAAATCGGTTGTTTTATCATTAAATTATAATATATTCGATCAAATAAAACCATTTTTGTTTGTTTATCTTCTTTCTCATGAATTTGACAGGCAGTCAACTTTTGTCCGGAAAAAAGTTATCATTTCAGAGGACAGTAAGTTTTAGTAGAATATCCTCGTCAACATTGCGTTGTTATGCCTTTCTTACCTTTCCTCACTTTGGATCAGGCCAGCTCAAGCTCTAGGCGCGATCGCACCAGTCCCAACGTCTTGCGGTTTCCCGCCACAAAAGTAAGTTTATCATTTCAGTGATATGGGGACAAAAGTAGGATAATTTCGGTGGCTGTTAAAACTCGAGCTAGATTTCTTTAATTTGTTTCAAAATTGTTTATTTAATTTCGCTGTAAGTACTGATTTGCTTGAGTAGTGTTCATATTCTTTTAATTTTTTTATCACACAGTAAGAAATGGTGCACAGTTTATCATTTCAGTGGTTAGTTTTTTATCATTTCGGTAGACACTTTTCATTTCAGTGGACTCTAAAAAATTCATCCTTAAATATTTATGTAAGTTTTGATGATATTTGATGGGCACTCACACACAATGTTATAAAATAGGCTAAAGTTTCATTTTTCACTTAAAAAATATAGATAGCATTGAAATTAAAAAAGTCCACCGAAATGACAAAAAAAAGTCGCTTGTTGAAATTGACCCATTTAATCGTATTCCTTTTTCAAAAAGATGTATAATGCTTTATATACAAACTCTGAGTACAAACTCAATGGTGTAAACACAGAATGTTCAGTATAAATTTCGCTAAGTATTCGAAATTGAAATCACATTCTCCCCCTAGTAGAGGATGAATGAAATTCAGTACAATTTTCTTGCCCTGTTTTTAACAGATTAAAAATTACTTCAAATACTTCAAATACTTTATTGTACACACACAGAATTTACAATAACATAATAGAAAAGAAACAGTTAAAATATTAGGTACAAAGGCGAGCTTAATTCAATATTGAATTTTCTACCAGCAAACCTTTGAGCCGTAGAGGAAAAGAAGAAATAGAAGACTAGGCAAGAGTAAAGTTGAGTGTACAACTACAAAGTAATAATATTAAAATAATGCTATAAGAATGCTTACATACTATAATAATTTAAATAGGTATATACTACTTGCAATATAATATACTACATAATATATTATTTATATACATCAATACACCTCCATATAAAATCCATGCATACATACAATACTTACATATTATAATATATACATACTTCAACAATTTTTATTAAGAGAGAAAATTGTCGTTGCAAATTTAAAATCTCCTATGTGACAATTTTGTCAAAAATGAGTTTTGCATATATTTTAAAAGCGATTTTCAAACCTATACATTGCAAAATCTCCTATGTGGAAATCATAATATTCCGTTGAGATATTCGCAAAATTTAAAAAATCCTAAGTGACCCTGTACATTTTATTGCCCATTAAAATCTCCTATGTGCCCGGTATGTCACATAAGAGATTTTAGTATTAATTGCATTACAAAATATTTGAAAATTAAAATATCCTATGTGTCACTAATTGTGTACGGCGGATAGTTTCGCGCCTAATTTTTGCTAGAAAGTGACCGCAATATTACGGAACAAATGCATTGGAGTGAAATATAATTATTTTACGTGGCTAGTGACTAGGTCTAGATCAGTGTTTTAGTGTAGGATGCAACTTGTCGCGCGTAAGCACGCGTAAACAGTAGTCAATTATATACAGTTAATTCTTGTTATTTGGGCTTGTGTTACTAATAATTATGTCTAAAAATTATAAAACAATACTCGGGGTCATCGTATAATATGTTTAGTACTCCAATCGGCGATTATTGACGACCATATCGATGAAAATTCCACCGATATTACTCGTGCCTCTGTCGCCGCATCGATGGAACCTGCAGATACCGTCAATTCATTAATTATGCCAGAAGATTTAGGATTCAATGCGGAACTTAAAACCAGGATATTGAAATCACCTTTTTCGTTGCTCTTACCGTCAATCCCTGCAAATATTGAGCCAGTCTTGTTCGATAGTGACGAAGAAGAGTCGCCGCCGCCGTCAGTGATATCTACTCAGGCTATCATACATTGCAATTTGGAAGCTAGTGAAATAACCCATAGCGCAGGCCACCATGATTTGAGCCATGTCGTCGTTGCATCACAATAAAAACCTGCAAGACTACCGTGTTCAGACTTAGATGCAATTCTGAGATATGAAAGCTGATGATATTTGTGCAAGACCCACCCTGGACTCCATCCACTAAAAAAAGACCGCAGTTGCCATCTGACAGTGAAGATGATGTTCCCTTGCTGTCATTACAGACTAATGAGCCCAGCTCTTTGGAAAATATGCTACCTACAAATGAGGATATTGAACATCTATTACCTTTAGCTGTATCCGAAAGAAAATGTTGTCCAATTAAATAAATAGGCTAGAATTTTTGGCAAGTCTTGTCTGGGATTTAAGAGAATCGATGATGATAAAGATAAGCCTTCTGTTCATAAGCCTAAAAGAGAAATAAAATCACGTTGCTCTCATTCAAAAGTAAACCCAGACTCAAAACATAAAAACTCTTACTTGTGTGCATGCATTACCGAAGAAGATCGTGAAGCCATCCATCGTTATTTCTGGAGTCTTAATACGTGGGCTGAAAAGAAAGCGTTTGTAAAAGCTGCTGCTGTTCATAGAGGTATTCAAAGACGTCACCATAATGATCAGGTTTTATCTGGATACTGGTTGCAGTTATCAAGCTGGTAATATTACACAAAAAGAATAAAATGATCACCAAATACTTAAGCAGAATGAAGCTCGTCAAGCTAAAAAAGATGCCATAGAATCGGCAAACGAGAAGGTTGTAGGGATTACAGTTGATGTTCAGGGCGTATTACTTGCACCTAAGCTTTTGGCCAGTTCTTTATATTATAAACTTAAGTTACAGTGTCACAATTTTACAGTTTTTGACTGCAGGACGAAGAAAGTAACCATTTATTTTTGGCATGAAGTTGATGGTAGCGTATCTGCTAATGAATTTAACTCTTGATTAATCGATTACTTATCAAACATGGCGGCGGATACCAAACGAGTAATCATAATTTCTGATGGATGAAGCAAGTCTCTTCATATCCAGCAGTTGTACTTAGAAAAAGGCCATACCATGATGGAAGTGGACAGTGTCCACTCAACAATTGAACAATACATTAAGCCTCTAATTTATGCACGCAGTGACTAAGTTGCAAGTATGCAGCAAGCTCGGCCTAGAAATCCAAGTCAAGTCAAGAAATGTTAAGTCTATACACAACGACTTCTTTCTTAATTATGAAGAACTTGAGTCGAACTTTAAGTCCGTAAGGCCTGGTAAGAAAAAGGGGATCCAGTTGTAGTTGACATACGAGGGCTTAAATATTTGCCAAATGGATCGGTGTCATATAGATTGCGTCATAATGACAATTTGTCCATATTACCTCAGCGAAGAACTAGTCGTGAACGTTTACAACCAAGACCACTGTATCAAACACTGCTTAAAATCACAGAAAACAAATATAAACATTTGCAAGAGTTGAAAAGCGTAATTGATAAAGATTATCATCCATTTTATGATTACATCACATTTAATCCTGGCACTTAAAATATTTAATATTTTACTTATTTGTTTGTTTCAGTTTCCAATATTTTAATAATAATATTAATAATTGAATAATAACAAAAAAAATGTCTTATTGTAAATTTTTGAATGAATATGAAAGAAAAATACTATATTTTTTATTTTTGCTTATAACATTTAAAACCTCTTATGTGTCAAAAAGTTGCAATGAAAATCTCCTATGTGCAGAAAAATAATTAAATTTATATATATTTTCTAATTGACACATTGAGATAATACAAATTCTATGCCAATACATTACAATTCCTTTATATTTTATTATATATAAATGATTAAAAATGTTTTCTAAGATTTTTTTTCAGCATGCAGTTTTTATCGTTTTTCTCCAAAAACTGAATTTTACACATAGAAGGTTTTAAATTTGATGCTCTTTAACTCTTTTCCTGAAGACATCTACCGAAGAACTATCGCGTATAGAGTGTGGAATAGAATTCCACAGCCGAACAGCACGAATAGAAAAAGAGCCATCGTAACAGCTTGAGGTATGAAGAGGTGTTCTGAGGAGAAGGGCAGATGAAGAGCGACAAAAATTACTATTGTTATGTTCGCTTTTTGTGGTATAGAATGTCACTTTTTTGAGCAAGTGGTACGAAAAATATATTTTCAAGATTTTATTTTACCAAATTCTTGACATAGTTAACATACATAATTATCCATCCAAAATTGTTATAAACCCTAAAAAAGGTAATATTTTTTGATCGTTTGTTTGTACTGAATAGGCTTTCAATCTTTTTCAGTCGCATACGCTAGCCGTCAGACCACGGGGACCAGCCTAGTTTTAAGAATAAACTAAAAATGTTATTGATAAATAAACAAATTAATACATAATAATATAATTAATAAAAAACGTTTAAAGAATGTGAATAAATTAATTAATGTAATAATGAATAATGATCTTATTAAATGCATGCACACTTCATTTAATTAATTATTTAAATCATGCTTATTGCTGCTGACTATATTTATTATCAAAATTATTATTTATTTCTATTTATCTACTTCAATTATAATATATTATTCAATGCCGCCAGCCTTCTGGGCACGTCACCCGCATTTAACATAGATGCGGAAGTATTTTTTGACACTTAATTTTTTTTTAATTTTTTTTTTTTATTTCTCTTTCAGCTGTAAATAGTTAGGTATGTTTTTGTTCTTTTTATAATTTAATTTTAATGCCTGTAAAATATTTAATTTCTTATTTATTAAATTATTCTAATAATGTACCCGCACCTTTGTACTTCATTGGCTGTATAAAGGGGAAGACTGAAAATCGGCGTTGCTGGTGTCGTGGCTCGCTGCGCACTGCAACAATAGCCGAGTCTTCTCCTTTGGCTACATCTTAACATTTTAATCTTTCTCTTGTATTTTATTCAATATATTTCTTCCTTTCTGTAACTTTTATGTGTTTGGTGGCACTAAATGATTTTTTACTTTACTTTTTTACTTTAAATGAAGAATACTTCGCGGCAGTCGCATACGCTACCACGGTGACTTAAGACAATTCAACCAAAAGGAATTGTCACTGTCAGGCGTCCCCCGCCATTATGTAGAATAGGGTCGCTCCTGCAAGTCAAATAAAACTGGTTGTCAAATCATATAATTATGCTCGGAGCAATCAACGCACAATCCTCCGCGAGTTTTGGAAAATTAATTTGTTTAGATTTTTTTTTATACTACGCCCACAGCGAACTAACGTGTAGTCCACCTGATGGTAAGTGGAGTACAGCCCATGGAAATCAACAATCCACAAAAGCAGACTACGGTGTTATGCCTCATGTGCCAGTAATTTCAGGGCCTGATCTCACCACCAAACCGGAACACAGTAGTGCAAGCACTACTATTTGGCGGCAGGTTAAAGGTGAGACGGTGGTGCTGCCGCCCTCGAGCTCATTCACAAGAGCTCTGCCACCATTAAAATTTGCTTTCATTTCCTCTCCATATTGATTAAGTGCTCTTTGGCGGCGATAGACGAGATAGTACCAGAACTAGATAAGGCACATTGCACTATTTCTGACCCTATATCCAACAAACATAACGACACGCGGTACGGTCACACGGTAACTTTTGAATTATTAAGTGTTTATCGATTACCCCACAGTCCATTGTAGGTCGCAACCTTATCGGACGCATGTAGCTAAATATAGGGTGGTCATCGGTTTTATAATGTGGGTTATTGAAATCAAGTTTTGGTTGGTTGCGTTTTTGTGAGACTGGAGGAAGAGCTCGAGGGCGGCAGCACCTTTAACCTGCCGCCAAATAGTAGTGCTTCCATTACTGTGTTCCCGTTTGGTGGTGAGACCAGGCCCTGAAATTACTGGCACATGAGGCATAACACCGTAGTCCTCAGCTGCAGCGACGCATCTTTAATCTGCTTTTGTGGATTGTTGATGTCCATGGGCTGTACGCCGCTTACCATCAGGTGGACTACACGTTCGTTCGCTGTGGGCGTAGTATAGAAATTGTGAGAGCGGGCGAAACGCTATGTCCATTCTACTACAATATGGGGGTATGTCTATAAAATTAAGGGCCTACACCATGCAGGTTTCGCCAGCGATAGCCGAGTGGAGGACCGTAGGACTGCTTAGTCAAAGGTCTCGGGTTCGAACTTACAGCACACACCTCAGTCCATTAATCGTTAAGAATTGTCTTTTCAAAGATGTGTGTATTTATTATAAAAATTATCGCTCGCTAACAGCGAAGGAAAACATATTGAGGTAACTTGCATACCTGAGAGTGCTTAAAGTACTCGAGGGTGTGTGAAGTCTTCCAAGCCGCACTTGGCCAGCATTAAAGACTAAGGCTTAGCCCTTTTCAGGAGAAGAGGCCCGATTATTATAAGTTTTGCCAGGCAATTCGTTTATCAAATTTGTCTTTTCAATCGCGATAAAAAATCAAGCATTAGAATCGCCATAGAAACATTGACTGTGTAAATAGGGCCTTTCTCTCACGCTTTGCCTAAAGATCCGACTACACGCTCTAACATACATAAGGAAACAATTTGTGCAAATTATAATACTGCCGTGGTATAACTAAAATGCCGTTATCTGCTCAAACCATTTTTTTGGATACCAAATTAAAACCGCGGAAAAAATTTAAACCGTTACATACTTTTCGATGACAAAACTTATTTGAGATTCAGAGATACCAAAACATAGGTAAAATAAGTTTTGTCATCGAAAAGTTACATCGGTTTTAATTTTTTCCGCGGTTTTAATTTGGTATCCAAAAAAATGGTTTGAGCAGATAACGGCATTTTAGTTATACCACGGCAGAATATATGTATATGAAAATTTCCATTTACACAAGTAATATTGAGTGTGCAGTCGTTAAAATTGTATGTTTGCAAGTAACTTGGAGCATGGACCTATATGCTGAATATATTACTTTGTTGGACTTCGGAAAACAATTATACGGCGTTGGTTCTATTATTCAAATATTTGGTGAGACGGTTATTTATTTATAGGTACATATAAGGGGTCGCGACCTGACTTAAGTGCCTAAAATTACCGACATGTCGATCGATTGGTGTAGAAACAACCTAAGAAATTTTATAATAGGATGCAATTTCTTCTTTACAGGGACCAAACCATGGAAGATGGCATTCAAGAGCCAGTGGTCAAGAAAATCACCGTGGTTAACGACCAACGCGCGCCAACAAAGCTGGACCATTTGAACAAACTAGGGAAAAACTTGGAGAATCTCAGCAAGCAAGTGGGGAAGAAGGTTGGCCAAGGACTGGAGAAGGTTGGCCCAATTCCCTGTTGGACAGCATTAGTTATGAGAGTGAAAGACTAAAGAGTCGCAGTGAGCATTCTTCTAGAAGAAACAGTGACACCAATCAAGGATTTAGAAATGGTAAGTCTGGAGAGATTATACGCCGAATATCTCACTGTATCCCAGATAAAATACGTCCTGTCATATATAATACACTAGTAAAACCCCACCTCGAATATTTAATAGAGGTATGGGGAGATGCGGCAAAATCAAATATCAAAGAAATACAAATTGTACAAAACAAAATAGTTAAAACACTTTATAAATATGATTATTTAACACCAACTGCCACAGTATACCAGGACACTAAATTACTAAACATTGACCAACTTCACAGATATAAAACTTGTATATTAGTAAGAAAAATTTTGACAGAAGATACCCATTCACAACTACAATTAAAAAAAAAACCCACAAATATAACACCAGACGACATAACAAACTAGAACTCCAGAAACCCAGAACCAAAAACGGGAAGAAGAATATACTATACGAAGGGGCGCAGCTATATAATAGATTACCTGAAGAGATAACCAGCAGTAAAACAATAACTTTATTTAAAAAACATCTGGAGGAACATATTAAGAAACAGTTTTAAGCCACAGTCGTGTTTATAAAACATTTTTAAGAGTACCTGTTACTCAAAAATTGATTGTTTTTCTCTGTTAAGTGAACTATGTAGTTCTTTTGAGAAATAAAATTTCTTTGAACCGAGATATAGTTGTAATAAAACAGAGTAGTAGATACCAAGACAGCAGTCCTTTCACGGTAAGCAGCGTCCTCGCAGTGTCCCTGGTGTTGCTGAAGTCCATAAGCAACGGTTATCATAAACATCTTATGTCCGTTATGCCAGTGATGGAACTATGCCCACTAGAAAGAAAGTATTTATTCCAATAACAAGCACAGGTCATCAAATTGGACAAAAAAGTAGACAATACAGTAATATAAAACAACAACGTACAAATAAGGTTTATGAAGGCGAATATGTAGCATGCTGCCTCTATGCTGATGCTGCAAAGGTCCCCAACTTAGTTTAAGCTGAGCGGTTCAACACCACCCAGCACTGATTTTCAGTTGGCAACCTGCTTCTAGAGCCTGTTATGGTGGTGATTAATCACACCCAGACAAAATACGAGTGAAACTGCGGCAGGACATTAGTATCAAATTATTAGGGTTCCGTAGCAGAATGGCAAAAAACGGAACCCTTATAGATTCGTCATGTCTGTCCGTCCGTATGTCACAGCCACTTTTTTCCGTAACTATAAGAGCTATACTGTGGAAACTTGGTAAGTAGATGTATTCGGTGAACCGCATTAAGATTTTCATAGAAAAATAGAAAAAACAAAAAAAAATTGGGGTTCCCCATACTTAGAACTGAAACTATTTTTTTTGTTTTCATCAAACCCATACGTGTGTATTTATGGATAGGTCTTAAAAAATGTTATTGAGCTATCTAATATTTTTTTTTTCTAAACTGAATAGTTTGCGCGAGAGACGCTTCCAAAGTGGAAAAAAATGTGTGTCCTTCCCCCCGTAACTTCTAAAATAAGGGAATGATAAATGTAAAAATAATATATGATGTACATTACCATGAAAACTTCCACCGAAAATTGATTTGAACGAGATCTAATAATTCGTTTTTTTTAATACGTTATAAATCGTATACCGCATTTTACATTTCATTCAATCAACTCCAATATAATAAAGAATAAAGAAAATCATTTATTTAAATGTATAGTGGTACGGAACCCTACGTGCGCGAGTCCGACTCGCACTTGGCCGGTTTTTTTTAGTATACCACGTCAATACCTACTAATTAATGTAAGGGGCTGGGCCAATCTAATTAAGTAGGATTATACTTAGCTATGGGTGTATTGACCGTTCTTTATTAAGCCACTGGCACGAATAATTTTATTTATACCGAAATTTAGTTGAGAAATATATAAAATTTCCAGTTGCGGATTGGTCAGTAAATCCATTATTTAAGTATTTCATCTTTTTTATTTCTGACTTTATTATTTAATGTTGTGTTAATTTATGTAATGCCTACTGTTTTTGCTAATATTTTTATTGAATTCCTAATTTTATTGGATGTTATTATTGTTCACTGTTTCATATTATTATTATTTTTATTCTATTTTAATCTGAATTTAATTTTCACAAAGTAATTTGCATGTATGTGTCATTTAATTTTTTTTTATTAATTTAATTTATAATCTATTATAATTTTAATTCTATAATCATTTACGATGTAGTTATTATTATATTTTTTGCCAAGACGTTTTTAAATGATGTGTTCTCCTGTAATTAAAGGAGCACAAGAACTTGATGTAAACCATGACCTGTTTAAAATGTAACGTGTATTCTTTGTTGGAGATCCAAATAAATAAATAAATAAATAAAATATATATTCGAAATAGAGCAGCGATAGCCGAATGGGAGACCGTAGGACTGCGAATTCAAAGGTCTCAGGCACCTACGGCGCACACCTCTGTCAATAACTCGTTAAGATTCGTCTTTTCGAAGACGTGTTTGTCGTGTGAAGTCTACGAATCCGCACTTTGCCAGCGTGGTGGACTATGGTCGAACCATTTTCATCATGAGAAGAGGACCGAGCCCAGGAGTGGGACATGTATTAGATACAGGGCTGCTATTATTATTATTATAACCGAGAAGACAAGACTCGGACTGGCTATTCATTTAGGGTGGCGGCGATTATCACCTGGGCCTCCTTTTGACCCAGCTTACAGTGTTAGCTGGTGGAAAAAATACGTCACCCCACAGGACTGAATACCAGGCCCTTTTTGGCGGTCTTTCCCGTTGGTCAGATCAATGGTTAGATTAGTCTGTCCAGTGGGAACTTTTTGTCCCATTATCCAGATCGGCTCTGTTTTTCCCGTTGGTTTGATTGATGGTTAGATTAGTCTGTCCAGTGGGAACAGTGAAACAAAGTACATTTAAAGTGAAAACCGTTTATTATTTTTATTTAATTATTTTTATTAATTAATAAAAGATAAAAGAAATGTTCCTCGCAATCCTACATACTACTTTTGAGTATTTATTGTCAAATAAAATACCCATTCTACATTCTATATTTCCGTTGAGCTACCGAGAAAAAAAACGAGTACAACGTCTTAGGGTGACGTTAACATTATTTACCTAATTGGTCGGGTTTCTTGGAAATCCATGGTTAAACTTGGCACTTTGGTACAAAGAATTAAATAAAAAAAAATTACAAGATACGTTTATCTTAGACGTTCTAAAAAATGACCAACATTCAATTCTCCATTAATTAACATCATTTGAGAATTTTGAATGAATTCGTCTCTTTTTACATGTTCTTTACTTCGTTTATCGGTTATTTTAGAAAAATCATCTTTAAGTAAAACTTAAAGTAATCTTTTTTGTATTCAATGATACTTGCATACACCTACATCACAAGCTGATCTAGATAATGGGACAAAAAGTTCCCACTGGACAGACTAATCTAACCATTGATCTGACCAACGGGAAAGACCGCTTTTTGGGGCCTAAGCGCTTTTGTGGAGTGCCATCGGGGCCCTTCTAGCCCAATCCACTGGTGGTAGAGCTCTTGTGAATGAGCTCGAGGGCAGCAGCACCACCGTCTCACCTCTAACCTGCCGCCAAATAGTAGTACTTCCATTACTGTGTTCCGGTTTGGTGGTGAGATCAGGCCCTGAAATTACTGGCACATGAGACATAACACCGTAGTCCTCAGCTGCAGCGAAGCATCTATAATCTGCTTTTGTGGATTGTTGATGTCCATGGGCTGTACTCCACTTACCATCAGGTGGAATACACGTTCGTTCGCTGTGGGTGTAGTATAAATAAAAAAAATCCAACCCTCGAGAAGACTGACTGCCTTGTGAGGATTCAGTACGTTAAGTCTTTTTAACCGACTTCTAAAAGGAGGCTATTTACTGACTGGCCTTATTATTATTGACCTGTAATACAAACATCGGTAGATGCCTTCATCGAGCATTGTTTGCAAATGCTAACTTTCTCAATGCACTATAAATATAGCATTCCTGGCGTACAATTGAATAATCGATGCAAGAGCAAACAAGGTAAATAATGGGAGAAAACTGCGTGTTTAAATATACTATCAAAGATATAAATATAAATAAATAAATAAATATCTCCCAACTTACACACAACGCCATCTAGTCCCAAACTAAGCAGAGCTTGTACAATGGGTACTAGAATAACTGATACTAATACATATATATATATTTTTTTGTAAATACATACTTATTATACATAGAAACACCCAGACTAAGACAAACCCAAAGATTTGTCTTAAGTGGGAATCGAACCCAAAACCTCGTTGTCGCAGGCAGAGGTACACTACCCACTCTGCCGTCCTAGCAGTAGTAGTACAAGCTCTGCTTAGTTGGGACTAGATGGCGTTTTGGAGTGAGTTGTGAAATACTTATTTATATTTATTTAATAACATTAGTTGAGTACTAAGACTAATGAGTAAGGTTAGGGCGCGGTCCCAAAGAGACCTATAAACTAACTATGAGCTTTTTAAATGATCTATTTAGGCTATATAGTTATTAGGCGAGTAGCATACCTAAAGTTCTAGTACGGGATTGGTCGGCAAGGCGATTGGGCTCGAACCCACGTCAATTTCGTTTAAAAATATCGTGTGAAAACTTGAAGCTTAAGACTGCTTTCAATGCTCTGCTGACCGTCGCGTCGGCGCGTACGTGCGTCGGTCGCGTCTATATTTTGTATGAAAATTCATAAATCATTAAGTGCTTGACCGACAGAACTGTGTGTTTATAAACGACTCCCGCACTAGTAATAACTTTTGTGTCGCGGGGGTGTTCACAAACATACATACAAAGCATTAGAACAAACCTTTGCGGATCACACGAAGATTTGTTTCATGTGGGCATCAATACCACAACACCAGCGCAGTTAAAAGCGACGAGGCGAGCGCTATAACCACGCCAACCGTGCACTCAAAATGACAAGGGTGACCTACAAACGCATCGACGCGAAAGTTCTTCTTCTTTGTCGTGTCGATGGCTGAGTTAGATTTTATTTTGACTTGCCATCGTGGTGAAAGGATTAGCCAATTCGCTTTGGAGAATTTGCGAATTGCCCAGGGTGCGCCGGACGTAGGGAATCGTTGTGTACGAAAGTCGGTTGAGCTCTGAGACCGGCCTAAGATATTCAGGTTTTCTCACGATAGGTATTGCGTACACCCTAAGGCTTAAGGCTGTTCACAATGTGCTCGAGGATGGGTGAAGTCTATCTATCTACACTTGGAGTATGCCTCGACTCTTACCAACATGAGAACTGGCCTGGATCCTGCAGTGCATGTGCGTGTATGTATTCCATATTATGTTTGGGTATTTATTATACTTTGCTTATGATTGTTATTAACTGACCTCAAAGAAAGGAGGTGTCATGGAAAAAAATTCGTTTTCATTCATATATTTTGTTAGGTTAGATAAATTATATTACAACCAGTAGTGCTTTCTCGTGCGGATAAATGTAAGCCCACGTGCGCCAATCAGAGATAGCACTATTTTGTCTAATTTTTGCAATACTAAAAACGCCGTCCATCTACCAGACTCTTCACTGTCAGGTCTGAATAATATTCTCATAGAAAAATAGCGTCTTGTTTTATTTCGGTGATTGAACTTATATTCATGTAGAAGTAATCATTCTTATTTGGCTACCCTGTATAAGTGGCAACTATTGCCAAGGTTTGTTGGAAATACCATATAGATTTTTTTTATTTTTTTTATATACTACGCCCACAGCGAACGAACGTGTACTCCACCTGATGGTTAGTGGAGTACAGCCCATGGACATCAACTTCCACAAAAACAGATTATAGATACGTCGCTGTAGCTGAGGACTACGGTGTTATGCCTCATGTGCCAGTAATTTCAGGGCCTGATCTCACCACCAAACCGGAACACAGTAATGCAAGCACTACTATTTGGCGGCAGGTTAAAGGTGAGACGGTGGTGCTGCCGCCCTCGAGCTCATTCACAAGAGCTCTACCACCAGTAAATCGAAAGTAATCGAATCGAAAGGAATCTTCCAAGGATGGTAAAACTTGAGTCATTTTCCCTTGGTTTCCAGACGGAACGAGCTCGGAGCCTCCTACCGCCAACGTGACGAACTTCAACGCCTGGGACGAGCTCAACAGTTCCACCTCAACTACTAGGACAGAGCTTAGTTCTTCGGATGGAGGAGATGATCAGGTAGAATTACATCACGCCTATATCACTTAGATGGATCTGGCAGAGGTGTTTTAACACCCATATTCCACTTGTTAAGTCTAGGTCCCCTATGTAATAGTTTAATAGTTTTTTTGATTTTTTTACATTAGATAGAACGCCAGAAACAATTAAACTATCCAATGGTCCCAATGACAAGGCCAAATACACACATTCACTCACACAAGCACACCCAGTCTCAGAACAAATCTTTGCAAATTACACAAATATTTGTCCCATGTGGGGATCGAACCCACCACTCCAGTGCAGTGGAGAGCGGCGAGGCGACCGCTTAAACCACAACACCACACGTGCAGACATTATAAAGAATAACACAAAACTGGCAAGCATGTATGACTGTTGAGGAAGCGAAAAAAGTATGTAAGGAGCGAAGCGCGTGTATCACCGTCTCTGCTTACCCCTGTGCGATAAAGGCGTGATTTTATGTATGTATGTATGTATGTATGTATGTATTTGTTATTGTTGTGCTTTGTGTGTGTGAAATGTATGTTTGTTAACAACCCTGCAGCATGTTACGTATGCGTCAGGCATACCGATGGAGCTACATGAGCCGTGACGCAGCGTCAGCAATACAAGCGGTGGACGTCGCGGCGTCGCGCCATACAACCATTTTTACCGGATTGGTGCACATTCGTTTCTAACATCGAGCGTTCTTAGGATGTTGTAATTTTGTTATTGAAACTTTATTTTAAGTTAATTTGGTTTCCTTTCGACCCTCTGGCGGCGGCCAACGTAATTAGCACGAGCAATATTACAAGTGTATGTATTTGTTTTGACTCTGGGTGTGCTTGTGTGTGTGAAATGTATGTTTGTGACACGGGAGTGCAAGTGTAGTTAAAAAAAAAGGTTTTCCTCAACAATGATTTTCCCACAATAGTCATTGAGCGTGTCAAATGCGTAATGGCTTATTTATTCAAACGCGAGAAGAATGACTTAATTGCACTCTAACAATACAAGAAATAAAACTTGTCATTTACTTAACTTGACGCCTATATTAGCCAGAAGGGTGAAGCAGAGATTTGTGAACTGTATAACACCTTCCTTCACCTGTAATATTTAGGTCCCTTCTGATAGGGGGTTTGCCGGGCACAATTCTAACCCCGTGCTATTGATAGTTTAATAAAATAAAAATAAAAATAAAAATAGCCTTTAATTATCCCACTTAAGAAATTGTTACAAAATAGTAAATAAAAATAAAAAATGAAGTAATAAAAATAAAAATTACAAACTAAAACTAAAAAAATACGAATTTTTCAATAAAAATGTAAAAACTATCATCATTTAGCCTCTCGTTTTCCACTGCTGGACATAGGCTTCTCTCAATTTGCGCCACAACACCCGGTCCTGCGCCTTCCGCATCCAGTCCCCTCCAGCGACCTTCTTCAGGTCGTAAAAACTATAAACTAAGAAATTATAAAACTAAATTTTAAATTAGGGGGCATCTACTTAAGGACAAAGGCCTCCTCCATCGCATGCCAGTCGTGTCTATTTTGGGTTTTGGTAGTCCACGTAACTGCAGCTGTAGCCATAATGTCATCTCGCCAAGATTGATAGTTTACTGACGGAATAATCCTAAATACCACTTTTGCCCGACACGGGACTCGAACCAAACACATCGCGGTGGGGTCCTAAGCACTAGAGATTGACGTCACTCTTCGAAAAATCGTGAAAACTAACAATTTCCTAGAAAAACTTCGTGAATATTGCAGTAGCTTTTTTGCACACAGGTACCTAGATGTACTGAATCACTGGTAAGATATTATTTAGGTTTAAAGACATTTATTCTCAAATAAGACTACAAGTCACTTCTATGAGAACATAATTAAACTTAAAGTAAAAATATTATATTTTTTCCGTTTTAGCCTTAAAAATATTACATTAGCAGAACAACTAAACTAACTCCTTTAACATATTACTATGCTTACCCAGCTTATTTATCTAAAGAGAGTAATCAACCATTAAGTATTCAGCGAGTTTGCATTTGAATATGTTAATTGAGATTACATTTTTTATTATGGAAGGTAATCTATTATATAGCTGTGCTCCTTGGTATGTTAAACATTTTGGACCATAATTCGTTCTAACTTTAGGTAATACGAGAAAACTAGCTCGACGGGTGCTGCGTTTACTTAGTTGTTTTTGTTTTTTTTTACACCCTGTATATACAGCAAAGGTATTGTTTTTATTCTAGCAAACGAAATTCCGTCGCCCGAGCCACGAGTCTGCGTTACCAGGGACGCCAATGCACAGCAAGCTGCCATGGAAGTCTGCCGACAGCTTGAACGCGGAGTCCGCGTTTGGGACATCCCTAGCTGATATTATGGAGAGTCCGGCTAACAAGGTAGATGTACCATTTTTTTTTTTAATTTCTAACTATCTTCTTATTTGGTCGCTTTAAGGTGCTTCCAGATCGCGAGTATTCGCCAGTGTAAAATTTTAAGCATTATCTATATATTATATAAAAATGAAACCCGTTTTCCGTTGTCACGACATAGCATGAAAACGGCTTAACTGATTTGGCTGATTTTTTTTGTAGTTTTCTAATACTCTGTACAAGGATCTTACGGAAAAAAATATAAAAAGAAAATTTTATTAATAATAAAATTTTTTAAACACTATTATGACAAAAAAAATGTTTTTTATTTAATAAAATTAGTAAAGTCCTTCTCAGGTATGACGAGACCAGGGAAATAGGTATTCATTTTTATATGGAGAATATTATAGATGCCAGTTCAAATTGAATAGGTACGCATACATGAGATAGGTCAGAGGTCAGCTATACCAAATAAAGTAGTGCATCAAATTTACGTTAAGGCGGTACGAAGTTCGCCGGGTCAGCTAGTTTACTATATAATATTATTTAAATAAAGATTTATTTATTTATTTATAAAAAAAATCATGTTACAAACTGCCTTTCTGGCTGACGGTAAAATTTTATCAGAGTAAAAACCAAGTAGGTTATCTTTATAGAAACGGTCGAAACGCGTCACGTGCCTACGCCTCGGAATAAAAACGGTGTACTTCCACACCGGTGTAAAACGAATTCTGTAATGTTACAAGCTAAAGCTAAAGTCTGGAGGCACCTTTACAAGAATTTTCTTATTATTTTAAAATAACCACATTACATTTACAACTGAAACTAATGATCGAAGCTTGTATTATTTGAAGGCACTACCAGTTTGCTTAATTATGGCCAAATTTACCCGTTCCGTATCTCCATACCTCTTTATAAGCTGCTATCAATCAATAAATCAATAATTTAGCCTCTCGTAGTCCACTGCTGGACATAGGCCTCTCTCAATTTGCGCCACAACACCCGGTCCTGCGCGTTCCGCATCCAGTCCCCTCCAGCGACCTTCTTCAGGTCGTCAGTCCACCTGGCAGGGGGGCGTCCTACCTTACGGTTGCCGAGTCGCGGTCTTCATTCCAGGACTCGTTTGCTCCAGCGGCTGTCGGTCCTTCGGCAGTCGTGACCAGCCCATTTTCACTTCAGCGAGCTTATTTTGCGAGCTATGTCGGTTACATTAGTTCTTTGTCGGATGACCTCATTACTATGGCTTACTATTTTATTTTTTCTTAGTGTTGACAGATTTCAAATTTAAATACATTTATATGGGTGGAATAAATAATATATTTTACTTATGTTTGTTATTTCATCCGTATCTACAAATAGTGTTAAACAAAACCAAAGGTGAAATCCAATTGTTTTTCCAAGTAATACTAACATATATTAATATAATTTAAGTAAAGTCCCGGACGAAATCCCGTAAAAAAAATATAGTCGTAAGGAAGTCTCCACTTTGAGACTCTGTTCTTGAAAGTTTAGGTTAATATATTCAACCTATTCCGACCACTGCTCATTACGAAGCTCCTAACATGTCAAAAAAGGACACGGTCAAAACAATCAAGAGGAGTTTATAAAAGATGTCAAGACCCACACCGCGAGTTCTCAGATTCGATTCCCGTGTCAAGCAAAGTGTTATTTGTTAACTTCCCGTCAGTTAATTTACAATAGCTGCACGGAGTTGGAATTATGCCCGGTGGATGGTGATAGACTCCCTCCCTATCCCATGGGACCTAAACATAGCAGGTGTAATGTGGGTTACCCTTCTAGGTAATATAGGCAAGATGTTATGTTTGTTTCCTATTTGTTACTTTTATAAAATATTTTGATAACATGTCCTATATAATTAAGTTAATTATTTTAATTGGCTCTAAGCCGTTGTAATTAACTATAAAATAAATAAATAAATAAATGTTAGGTTATATAGAGACGTGAGACGAGCAAATTAGGCCAAAACGTAGCGGACGCGTTGTATATACATATATATTATTATATTAGATGGAAAATCTAAATTCGACCAACGTCGTTTTCATAAGTCGATCATTGGATTCGGTTACAAAAAAACAATTATTCCTTTTCAATATTTACTTCTTTAGCACATAATTCAAGTCTTTCCTTTTTTCTACAATTGAAATATATCAACCATGTATTCTAATGACGTCAGCACTTAATATCGATAAGGTATATTCTGCGTATAGTCACTTTCACACGATTGCCATTTCACATACACAGCTGACTTAGTTCAGGTTATAAATTAAAGAGTTTTCACTTATTTCTATGTTCTTTTAACCTTAGCAGTATTTTACGTGGAGCGACCGCCATTAAGGCTATTTTTCACCGGGACTCCATGGCGGCGCAACCAGTCGCCGCTACCCGCTACCAACAAAATGTATTACAGCTCTGTAGAGAGTTACTCACCTGGTGTCCATTTGGTTGCGCAACCAATTTGGCGGCGCGACTACTATAATACTACTAATAGCGCTGTATGGTGTCTCACTCACTCGTCCGCCAGTCCGGCCTTTACGTACATACAGCAGTAGTGCTATCTCTTCGAGGTCCATTTTGATACTGTCTCAGTGTGGTGTGGCGACTCTGGTGTCTGTATGGCGACTAGTTTGGTAGCTTACGGACACCACGGTGGCGCAACTGGTTGCGCCGCGGTATCCCGGTGAAATATAGCCCTTAGATCTCCACAACCCAGTTTCAGGTGATACAATACTCTTTGTTAGACTAGTTGTCAGGCTTTCTACCCCTTACTCCGTTACGACTGCTAAGATAGATGTTCAAATGGCAAGCGGGACCGACAGCTAAACGTGCTTTCCGAGGCTAGCAGGAAACCTTGTTGCTCGTTGGTCACCCATCTACGGCTGACTGCAGTTAACATTGCTGATCCTACAAGATCGATTGGTCTTCACGGTTTTGACTAAACCGAGCTCCACTAGTAATCTATAATCTTCTATATATATTTCTGTTTTATTTATATTTTATCATTTCAACTGTCATTATCATGACTTTTCATTTTATACTTTTATTTTTCTTTAATTAACGCACCAACAACTGACTGTAACTTTCCTCATTTACTTACTTGTCCATCCTTAGGTTGCCTGTAAGAAATTGCTTATAGCGATAAGGCCGCCCATTGTGCAACATTATTTTAAAGTGCAATTGTTTACAACATATTTTCTTTGTTAATATTGGTGTACAATAAAGATTACTCTATCTATCAATCCATATATTTATAAATATAATATATCTATCTATATATATAAAAATGAATCCCTATTTTCCTAAATTGAATCTCTATTTCCCTTGGTCACGGCATCACGCGTAAACGGCTGAAGCGAGTTCGCTGATTCTTTTTATGTTGTGTTTGTTATAGTCAGGAGATGGCTCTTATGAAATAAAATACTAGGCAACGGAAGAAATCACGTTAAACGATAAGGCCGCCCTTTGTGCATTTATTGTAACTTTGTAACTGAAACTTTCGTACAAAATGTATTTCCTATGTCTTATGCACAAATAAAGTTTTTATCTATCTATCTATTTATGCAACATGCGTGGAAAACTATAACATTTAAGAATACATTACAACTATATTTAATTTGACAGAATGCGTGCTGCAAATATCGTCACAGATAATGAATGCATAGTTAAGACAGGACTACGTCTGTCGGGACAGCTTGTATAAATATAAAAATGAATACCTTTTTCTCCCGGTCACCACACCACATCGCTGATTCTTTTTTGTTGTATTTGTTATTGTCAAGAGAAGGTTCTATGAAACCAAAACATTGAGAAATTGGCGCCGCTAATAAGAAATTTAAGAAATAATTAACCACTATATTTTTTTTTTAATGATTTGCTTATGTAACCGAAGCGGTTTTGACAATATAAACTTCTTAAATGTAACCTTATGGGGTCTGACGTAAGATTATTGACAGAATACGTGTTGCAAAATATCATCAAATAGGATGTATTCAAAGTTAAGATAGGACAGAGTCTGTCGGGTCAGCTAGTAATTGAATAATAATACATTACCTACGTATTTGGCAGTCCTAACCCAATTTAAATTTCATTTTCAACTAGACTAATGGTTTTGGCTAGAGTCCAAGTCAACGAAACAATTCGTCTATAATTTATGTGTCTCTATTACATGTAATAAATACCTTAGTTCCCGGTGTTCAGTAAATTTGCATGTAAAAAGTGAATGCCTATCTAGTGAGTTTAAATGTGGTGTTAAATAACCTACCTCAAGGAACTTAAAACACACGAACGTTAGTGCGATTCTGTAAAGGAAACAGACGATTTCGAAATGAAATTTTTATTTATTGTAATATCATTAAGAGCGTGTATTCCTTTTCAAAATGTAACTGTCAATTTTTGTAGTGTTTTGGGAATATTTCGTAAAAACTGAATGAAAGTATGATTTTATTCAACTAACTTTTTAGAATGTGAGCTTTAAAAGGTAAATATGACTATTACATTTAATAACTAAAGCATACTTTTCTATTTTATCAGTTGAAAGAGTATTAACTGTTAAGTTGATAAATTACAAAATTATGCTGTATTTACGAATGAAATTGTTATATTTACCTTTCAAAACTTGCATTCTAAAAAGTTAGTTGAATAAAATTATACTTTCATTCAGTTTTTACGAAATATTCCCAAAACACTACAAAAATTGACAGTTACATTTTGAAAAGGAATACACGCTCTTAATGAAATTCCAATGCATGCCGCATTATAATCAGGTCCATCTCTAATTAGTTTTTGGTGTACAATCAAATGGATTAATGATCGGACACCTAGGAATCTGCCACTTGCCTCGATAGTCAAGTGGTTAGCGTATTTTCCTCTCACCGCGAAATCTCGGGTTCAATTCGAAAAAAATCGGACACTTACAATAGCAGAACGGAGTTAGAATTTTGCTCGGTGAATGGTGATAGGATTATTAAGCAATTAGTCTCTTCCTCTTGTTACTGGCTCTAATAATAGTTCTTGCAATCCACGGTGGCAAGTGGTCTTCACTTGTGTTTAACTTACATCTGTACACGTGTGTCATAGTGTGTGTGAGACCAAATAATGAAACAAAAGACTGACGGCTCTTGCCATAGTGTCTTGTGCTATTGACGACCGGATGGCGGAGTTGGTAGTGTACCTGCCTGCGACGCTGAGGTCGCGGGTTCGATTCCCGCTTAAGACAAATCTATGGGTGCATGAACATGGGGGTTTGTTTTAGTCTGGGTGTTTCTATGATAAGTACGTATTTACAAAAGAAAAATTATATAAATATCAGTTATTCTAGTACCCACAGTACAAGCTCTGCTTAGTTTGGGACTAGATGGCGTTGTGTGTAAGTTGTGATATATTTATATTTATTTATTATATTGCGTTATGCATGTACAGTGGGCCTAGCAATTAGGTATGCTGGGCAAAAACTTCTACGTCATAGTGAAAACTGACTGCAATAGATATGCATGTGTGAATTACATATCTAATAAGAGTAATATACCCACTATTTAGATAAATAACTCACTTATCCATAACTGGTGTAGTAAGTTTTTACTATGACATAGCAGTTTTTGCCCTGCATAGCTAACTCGTTGGCCCACTGTACACTTCAACTGTCAACTGTCGTTTGAACTAACTTCGTGATACAAGAACTAAACTAGCTACGTGAGTTCTTCCTTATAGGTTACCAAACTCTAGCTAGAAGATGTGACATTCAATTTGAGTTGGCAACTCGTGTGAAAATGACTTAGCGTTCCAGGACGAAAACCCCTCATCTCCTGCAACCAAAAAGTACCTTACATCTAACGAATCATCATCATCGTCATCCAATTGGTTGCCAAAAACGTTTTGTTAGATGTTAGGTTATTTTCGGATTGTTTTAAAAGCGGTTTAGGGCTAAAGCAGACGCGCTGCTTTTAGCATTGGCGATCGGCAATTTTGCGACTGTATCTGCTGCACCGCGTCACAGTATAAATATGTACAAACAGTACGGAAACTGCCTACAAACGTTCGAAACGGCACGCACACATAAACATGCACACCGACGAGACCCCTAAGCGATTGTCGCGGTGCTCTCAGTAGCGAGTGCCGCGTGGAAGCGAGTGGTCACGTTTAAAATTTCGCCGACCACCAGATGATTTTGTTCAATATATCGAGAAAATGGATGAAATTTTTCGTTATTGCTTTAAAAAACAACACATAAACTGCAAAGTAGCTGAATTCATTTACAAAGAATTAGACAAAATCACTTTTATAGTACCTACCCTGTCCTTGTTTATTTAAAAAAGCTGTTTTAAAGAATAAGAATGTTTTACACAATTAAATTTAATAATAAAGAATTTCGTACCTAACTTAATTAAGTAAATCATTTGTAACTTTTACCCTTTTAGCCCTCTCTTTTATTTTAATTTGTAATGTTATGTTAAATTACATTTTGTACGCGGCGTGCTATTTAGTTATATTTAGATAAATATCTACAAAACAAAAACAAAGATCTACAAGTTTGTTACGTATGCGTCAGGCATAACGTTGGAGCTACATGAGCCGTGGCGCAGCGTCAGCAATACGAGCGGTGGACGTCGCGCCATACAACCATTTTTACCGGATTGGTTCACTTTCGTTTCTAACATCGAGCGTTAGTCACCTATCTTAGGATGTAGGCCTTAAGTTTAATTGTAATTTCGCTATTAAAACTTTATTTTAAGTTAATTTGGTTTCCTTTCGACCCTCTGGCGGCGGCCAACGTAATTAGTTGTTATGTTTCAATATTAAACTGTGTATCGTATTTTGTTGAGATTAACCGATGCTCTGAGATTACCTATTTAAATTTTATTTGTTTTAGTTATTCCAATACGATTGAATGATAAAAAAAAAACACTTTTTTTTTTCATAAAAAGTCAATATCAAAAAGTTTGAAAGTGTCAACCCTATAGCTTCAATAGAGCGTAGGTAATTATTTTATGAAATAGGCTTAGTTTCTATACTGTTACATATGTATACTGTGACCGCGTTTTAGCGTCTCTCTGCGTTTGATTGCGTTATCGGCATAGAAATCTTAATAACTAGTGAATAGAAATGCTATCGACTATCTTTTAACACTGGGACGCATGTCGCCGGTTTTCAAATACCACTTTTTATATTCCTGCAAACAAAATTATTCTTTTTGGCGATGACATTAAGACGACAATTCCTCAACTCGCACTTATGTTCGATTAGACAAATGCGCTTGTATTCCTGCAAACAAAATTATTCTTTTTGCGATGACATTAAGACGACAATTCCTCAACTCGCACTTGTGTTTGACTTGACAGATGCGCGGCGACAAGGTCACGCGTCTTTGACATTTCTATTGCCTTATTATTAAGATTTCTATGGTTATCGGTATTGCGTGTTTATCCTTTAATAACGTGAGTGTTCCGCAGATGCTAAATCGCTACTTAGGTATCCGAATGTGTGCGCAGTGCAGATCAGTCGGTTAATCGAGTTGCCGAAAAGCGACTTAACTACTGCCGTTCGACGTTGCTAAAAGTATAATTTGTGCTTTGTCCCATAATTGTATGACTCCTAACTCTTTCTCACTTTCTCTCAGTACAGTTACCTTACCCTTTTTTTTATTAAATTAAGCACATTGATTTTGCAGCGCATGCCATTCGGCAGCTACGATGAAAAGAAGGTACATGTCTGTGTGTGTTTGTCTTATTTTAAGAGCATACTGTTATTTAAACTTTTGACCTGCCCTGCCCCTTTAACACGGCGTGCTACTCTTAAGATTGCGAATCAACTATGACATAGTTAGGCAACATAGTTACGGCAACTTCTTCTTTCTTTTGCCGTCACTAGACTCCTAACACTGTAGGTTGTCCTCTTGTAGCACTGTAGTTGCTCTATGGTATATATCTCTCTAAAATAACGATATACAATTTCGTCATTATTGTTATATAGATATATTTGTACCTCGGCAATAGGCATGATGACTAATTTTTATTTTTGTATGTAATTGAAACACCTCTTGATATAAGAAACATCATTACAAGAATTACTTTGACCTAACATAAACTTCCTGAGATAATACAATTTCAAATTCACATTAATAATAGACTCGCCCAAACGCTCCAAACAAAAGGCTACTCAAGCGTGACGTCACGCTTGAGTATTTTGTATGTGAAGTTGTGAATTTTGTTTGATAGCTATACGAAATATTGCGTTTATAAAAATGGTTTTATTACAAATATTGCTATAAATTGTGTATGTAATTTAATGATTAAAAAAATCGAATAATTTCGTATTTTAAAAATGAACTCGTCCATGAAACTTTGAGTGATCATAAAATAAGTTAGATTTATAGTAGATATGTAACAAAAAAATATTTCAATTGGTTTATGTTTACCTATAGTTTGATAAGGTATCCAATATTTTACTATCTATAGATCAGTCACCATGCCTATTCCGCGATATATCTCGGACTAGAAACAAAACCCGCCCACATTGCAATAAAAGTGTTAAATAGTTTCTAAGTTATAAAATAATATGTATGTTAGTTACGAGTATAAGGTATTTATTAATGGGCCCTGATGCCTGAAATAAAAATATATATTTTTTGATTTGATTGCCGCCGGAAATAGCTGGAACTAAAATGTAAATACCATTAAGAGGAGCTAAGAGGAGCAATAGACAAAACATTCCTCATTCCAGAGAACATAGATGTCAAAGAAGAAATATAAAGGCAATTTGACAGTTACACATTTGCAAAAAAAATATTGTCACTGCTATAGTGATGGCCTTCATTGTCGATGTGCCCATCGATATCGAAAGATTGCATTGCATACTATGTCAATATAATATAAGATATTTTAATATTCAGGGAATTCGTGTTCCTAAAGAAGATTGTGAAGACGCTGTTGCATTAAAAAAAACAAGAAATGGATAACATGAAATACATTTATTTATTACACAAGAAATTAGAAAATACAATAATGCAAATATAATCACTTATGCATTGACGTAAAATCAAATTGGCCTAAAATGCCATTTCGTAGCAGTTGAGATCTAACATTGTGACATGAGACTTTTATCGATACTTTCACAACGCTACTTAGTTCTAGTAAACTTAATATTTTTAGTTTTTAGCATATAACTACATTAAGCGAGGTGTTAGACCCTATGTAGACTTGGCTAAACATCCAATAATCGTCATTGAATTGTATTATTAGTAGAGTTTTGAGATTCACGGATGGAAACTGAATAATATTAAAATCGACTTACCGATGGAAAGAAAATGATCCGGGCGGGAAGGTTGGATGATTGTCGGGACCTGCCTCGGGACGAGCTTAGGGCCGCGAGGGGGAAAATCGCGGAGGAAGTCGTCGCTCTATGGCAACAGAGGTGGCAGAGCGAGACGAAGGGCAGGGAACTCTACCGATTCTTTCCGGACGTGGAGGTGCGGCTCAAGGCAACTTGGGTAGCGCCCACTTACGAAGTTTCACAGATCCTAACCGGACACGGATGCTTCAAGAAGAGGCTCTATGATATGAGCCTCTCTCCTGTGAGCACTTGTTATTGCGGGCCCGTCGAGGAGGATCTGCACCACGCCCTTTGGGAGTGTAGTCTGTACGACGAGCCTCGTCGGAAAATGGTAGCCGGGATTACGCGCGTGGATGAAGGACCAATCTACTACCCCGATCTCGTTGCAACTGAGGCAAACTTCTGGCAGCTAAGAACCTTCGCGCGAGAGTGGCACAAAATCAGGAGCAGGCTGGAGTATGAAGAACGACAGAGCAGTGAGGAGCCGCTTTAGCGGCGGGGCCGCAAGGTGGTGGGAGAGGGCGGAGTCAAGCGTGGAGTATTGTACGTCCTAATTAGGAATGGGGCTCAGACGAACCTGGGCCCAGCGCGACCTCAGAAAGAGGAGAACGCGCGGACAACCGCGCGTCCCAGAATGGGGTACAGACGCGCCGGGCAGCCTTATACAATTGTGGGGAGCGAAGCCGTGTGCGGGGACAGATCGACAACGGAGATTGATAAACCCGCACACGTCCCCGCGTTTGGGTGTTAATGGCCAGTAGGCCGGTAACACTTTGGGTGGAGGAGGGCTTACCGATGGAAAGAAACTTTAACGTTATTTTTTAAGGTTTTTTACTTTTCTGAAGAGATTTTGTTGGTTTAATTTTAAAAACCACCAAGCGAAATAAGATCCGGGCCGGATCTTTAACGTTTAAGACGTCAAATTATCTGGCACGCGCAGCTTTTTACGCGCAGTAGTAATTGGTAGGACTAAAAAGTTCATGTTACGTCTAGTCAACAAGCGGAGCGAGTGATGCTTTGTCTATGCCTCATTCAAATGGTCATCTGTCAAACTGAAGTTTGACGTTGATCGGTAATGAGTGACAGCTGCCAGAGAGCATGCATTTAACTAGAGAGAACTATAAGTTTAAAATCACATACCCACTGCGCGTTACAGATAAAATTCACGTCAAAGTTTAGAAATATATGGGTTTTGACAGCGTTTACCCGGCCCGGGGATAATTATCTATGAGATTTGACAGTCCAATTCTTGCGAAAGTATAACCATAAATTTTCTTCAAGTTACATCTTGACATCTATTATCTCTGGTCATAGTCGCATCGCAATGTCAAGTGTCAAGCCGTGTTAAGAGGCTAGCGCTCAGAAAGAGCTTATAATAATTATTTTTACGAGCTAGCTACTACTTAATACTTTAAGTATAATTTACTAGTCTTCTTTACTTTTTGCTCGAATAAGTATGGTCCTAAAATGTTTGTGTGTATGTTTTTGTGTATGTTTGATTAATTGATGTCGCAACTTCTTGTTTGTGCTAGCTTAATTATATTTCTTACACAATTTCATAGTTTTAATTAACTGACATAAAAACTTACAGTTATCTCTACGTATTTTAAGCAAATTGTATAACATTTGGAACGAAGTTCTTGATCGCACTTTGCGAAAGAGGGCTAGATGAAAAAATTAAGACCAAAAGTTGTAACGACCGTGCCGTGCGGCGTGCGTGTATTTCTATGTCTGCCTCTCTCTCTCTCTCTCACTTATAAAAAAACAAGCCAGTTATATAACTAAAATTGAGCCTACTGATTAAGTTTATATTAAATTATATTTGTTAATAATAAAAAATATATTTTAACTTAAAAAAATAAAATTATATTACAATTTCTTCAATAATTAATCGAAAGGAACTTTGTTCCATCCGGGTGGCCCTTGACACCTCTTAATATATTTTTATGTATTTTGTTTGCATGCTCTAAATCACTTATTGATGTCTCCACGGAATTAACTTTAATGATTCTCTAACCTAAAGGCATGTCTATTTATATATATTTATTTAAAGATACTTAATATATATTTTATGCCTGTATGTATTTATTTAAGTATGTATGTAATGTGTATACATGTATGTATACACATTATTTTAGTTAAGTAAGTGCTATCTTAATTTACTACACTACACCACTGACCATGTCTATTTTACTTATTTCTGTCCATCCAAAGGTTGCCTGGAAGAGATCACTTTATAGTGATAAGGCCGCCCATTGTGCATGTTTCAATTAGACTGTGTATCACAATTATGTACTTCTTCTTTGTGTACAATAAAGAATTCTCTATCTATCTATCTACATTTGTGTGATTTACCCGATCCAATCACCGTATCCGTATCGCCATATCACGTATCCGAGTTTTGGACGCCTTTATGAAAACTTCATGAATAGTAATTATGTCAAATTTAATGTATTAATAACTATAGATCACGAAAGCTTTAATGAACTAAAAGCGAATGGAATTTTATTGCGTGATCCTGAAAAATTAGAGCGAGTTAAGGTTCACGTTCACTCAAGTGTAAGGCACGTTCGGTTACAAACCGGGTCACGTTACTTATGGTTTTCAAACTTCAAACTTCAAAATTATTTATTGCGAACATGGGTGTTACAGAGTTGTTACAGAGATTATTCCGCCACATTCTACCTTAAGGCATGCAATGTATATAATAATAATAATTTACAGTATTTAAATAATTATCAAATTAGTCACATTATTACATTATCAGTCAAGTATTCATGCACAGTATAATAACATTTTTGCAATAAAATTGTTTTTATTTTCTGAAAAAAAGCCTTATTACAACTTATTTCTAGTATAGCTTTTGGTATATGATTATAAATACGTGGGCCCATGCAAAATATACTTAAATCAGTAAAGGTAGTACTGTGCGATGGACAACATATTTTATGTTTATGTCTTTTGCTTTTATAATTTTCAAACAGATTCATATTATTCCGAACGAATTGTATAACATCATAAATATACAGGCAAGGCATAGTTAATATATTTAGGTTCTTAAATAAAGGCTTGCAACTGTCGGTTTGTTTTAGCTGACAGATAGCTCTTACACACCTTTTCTGTGCTATAAAGATACGCTCGCTGTCTGTGGAATGTCCCCAGAACATAATACCATATTTTAATATAGATCCGACATATCCATGGTAGGCAGTCAGTACTCCAGTCTGGCTTACTACTTTAGAGAGTAAGCGTAGTGCATATGATTGCTGGTTTAGTTTTAAACAGAGGTTCTCTATGTGTAGTTTCCAATTTAACCTATTATCTATTGTTAGACCTAGAAACCTTGTGGTATCAACTTCCACTATCTTTTTACCTTCATAAATAATATCAATGTCAGCAATTTTTGATAATCTATTCCTAAATGTCATTACATATGTTTTGTCCAAATTTATTTTGAGATTATGTGATGTCAACCATTGTATTATGCGATGCAATGTATTCCTAATGTCAAATTCCATTGAGATAGAGTCGCTTGCCTTAAATACAACTGTGCTGTCATCAGCGAACATAATAGTGGGATGGTTTGTTATTTTTGGTAAATCATTAATATAAATGTTAAATAGCAAAGGTCCCAAGACACTCCCTTGCGGGATACCTAATTTAATTTCCCTGTAGTCAGATGAATATTGTATCTCTTTTCTCAGCGTTGGGCAAATGCGTGTAATTTGTGTGCATTGCTTACGACCACTAAGATAAGATGTAATGAGATCTAAAGCGTTACCACGCACACCATAAGCATATAGTTTCTTAAGCAATAATTTGTGATCCACACAGTCAAATGCTTTCGACAGATCCATGTAAAGAGCACATACTGGTACCTTTTTATCGACGTTATGAACTACTTCTTGCAAAAAAATATATATAGCCAAATTGATAGATTTGTTTTTTCTAAACCCGACCTGCTCGTTGGCAAACAAATTATAACTTTCAAAAAAATTGCTTAGTCTACTATGTATTGCTTTCTCGATTATTTTTGAAAAAATGGGTATTAGGGCTATTGGGCGATAGTCAGTCATAGAGTGTTTGTCGTTTTTCTTAAAAAGAGGTTTTACTATGCTCATCTTTAACTTCTCTGGAAATACTCCGTCATATATACACAAATTGATAAGGTTACTCATAACGTACGCTATTTTGTGGGCTACTTCTTTTAGTATCATTGTAGATATTTGATCACATCCAGTACTTGATGTATTTTTAAGGTCAATAATAATGCTATGTATTTCTTTAGGGGAGGTCGGCGTCATGTAAAAAGAATTAGATATAATTGAAGGGCAATTTATGTTTAAGTCAGAGTTCGATTTTCCTACGTGGTCAATAAAGAAATTGTTAAATGAATTAGCAATTAGCTGTGGGTCGCTTACGGTGGTGCTGCCATCGATGTTAATATGGTGTATATCTTCGCGAGGTATATTATGTTGGTTCTTATTTATAATTTTCCAGGTCGCTTTACACTTATTTTTAGCATTAAGAATATGGTAATCATTTTGAGCTTTTTGTGTATATTTGATAATACGGTTTAATCGAGAAGAAATGTTCTTATAATCATTTATGCATTTGGCACTTCTATATTTACGACATTTCCATAAAAGCTCGCGTTTACGTTTGCAGCATTTTTTAATACCTTTTGATATCCATTTTGGTCGTTTTTGTGCGTATACTTTTGTACGGGATACGGGAAAGCATAAGTCATAAAAAAGTGCAAACGCCTCGCTAAACATATCGAATGCTTTAGCAGCATCTTTACATTCCAGTACCTCACTAAAAGATAGGGCATTTATGCATTGCTTGAATTTAGTAATGTTGTCTGTACTGTAGTCATGCTTATCAACAAACCAATACTTCAAACAGCTAGTATAATTTACCTTACAACTGAGAAGTTGGGCAGTGTGATCCGACAAGGCTAATTCACATATTTTAGCTTTGCAACCCCTAAAATTGTATAGGAAGTTGTCAATGCAAGTACCACTTAATAACCGTGTCGGTTCCTTAAACGCCAATTTTAAATTATAACACGCCAATTCATCCAAAAACTCTATAGATTGATTTGTTTTATTTAATATATTTATGTTAAAATCACCACATATCACTTTTGTGATCAATGAGCTCTATTCCTGAAACCTCTATTACACCTTCAGCGCAGTAATGTTTTAATTCATTGATTGTTTTAAATTTGTGAATACTACGAACCAAAATACATGAACCTCCGCGGCGGTTTTTTCTTGCGAAGAAGGACCCCAGTGTAAAGTTTGGTATATTTATCAAATTAGTGTCACTCGCTACCATATTATGCTCTGTTATGCACAAAATATCCACATGAATACATTCTTTTTTAAAAGACTCCATAGCCAATAATAACAAATCCGATTTAAACAATAACCCGTTAATGTTTTGGTGTAATACATTGACATAGTTATACACGAAAAAAGTTGCTATCCGATTTCGTGAGAGGTTTAATTATTTCATGTTGTTTGTTTATTTTAGCAAAATAGTATGGGATAGTGCCTTTTTGTACCTTCTTACATTCCATCAGACATGCGTTGGGACTATCTGTTATTACAGAAGGCTCAGTTATTACATTTTTTGCTTTTTGTTTCTTAAATAGGTACGGGATAGTTCCCTTCAAGTTATCGGAGTCTGCATATCCATTTGCACATTTAGTAGAGCTATCAGCTTGAATACATTTGTCTGCAACCTTTGTCTGAGATTGTAATTCCGTTTGGTAATTATTAAATTTACATTTATAGTTTAGCGATAAAATTTCTTTTAGTAGGTTTCTACAAATGTGTTCAGAAGCATGTAGTCTGGTTGGGACAAAGGTGCTATAATACATATCCAGAAAGTGACAACCCCTAAATTTACTACATATTAGTTTAAGGCTATGATTCAGCTTGGACTCACGCAAAGTTCTATTATAAGGAACCTCAGCAACTATAGCATTTATATTTGATGGTATTTTACATAGCCATGACTGCAGAGAACATTGAAGATCGAATGGATCGGTGTCGTTAATACCACCTAACACAATTATAACGTCGTCCTTGCTCAATTTTGAAATATCCTCTTGCTCTGACTTCAAAACATCGTATAATTTGGCGCCCGGTTTGTATGTGCATTGTACCTTAAACTCGTTTCCAAGACTCGTCTGCAGGTTGTTACATATATATCTGCCTTGTTGGTCCGCGATAACAATCACCTTCCTCTTCCGTTCCATTGAGCTAGATTTGATAATTTTGGTGTAATTTTGTGTACTTGGCAAAGCGTATGAAATAGATTGATTGCTAGAACTGGAGCCAGGTACCAACCCAGTCAAAGATTGTTGCATTCCGACGAAATCACCATTGGTTTTCTCAGAAACATTCGAGTTAATCTCACTTAAAGCTCTAGTATGCGTTGTATTTGACTCCTTTAGGGTTTCTAGATTATCGCCTTCTAAATCGATGGCCTGTATAGTGTAACTGCGTTCCATATTTTGATAAACAGACAAAGTCACTTGGGATGGCGGTGTTCGTGGAAAGCCGATTTTCATATGCTTGGCCATAATATTCCTCGATGAGCATTTCATTTCACTTTTTGGCGTTATGCAGCGGTCTTTTAATACATCGGAACAGGTAATTTTTTTATAAGCATTTATTATTTTATCATAATCTTCTACTTTATATTTTAAAGACGAATTTTCTATATTAAGATTTGTTACTTCTGCATGGGCTATCTCTAATTCTGATTTCAGGTGGGCAATTTGTTGGTATAACTCAATAGTTTCCAAGTTATCAGAAATTGACTCATTTGGCATACTTAGACCGCTATGGTTCTCTATCGCTGTTGAGTTCATTAAATCACTGTCATTTGTCGAAAGATCACACAAATTCTCATAAGATTTGCTCATCCGTTGCTGTTCTTTTCTAGGCTTTCTTTGTGTAATATTAGTAAAAGCGGATAGCATTTTAGATAGTAATTTGTTCTAACGCAACCTCAATACGATAATAGTTTTTATTTTTTCCCCACTGTTAGGGGTAATTATTGTTTTATGGTAACACTGTATCAATAGTAACAGGAAACATAAACATTGACAGTATGTTCGTTGGTGACAGATGATTGTAATTGATCAGTGAACGATATGAGAGTATCAGTCCAAGATAGACGTGTCTATGGTGTCATTTGAGGTTTTATCTATTTTGATGTTGGTAGCACTGGTTGGTTATTTTAAGAACTGTCAGATTCAGTTGAGAAAATTTACTGTTACTTGCGTGTGAGTGCGTTGTTTACTTTTTAAAACAGCTGTTAAACAGCTGTTTATCAATGTGTGAGTGCTATTCAAAACTGCGGTAACGATTCTGTGAAGATGTTTTTGTTGATTAACTCACTATTATCCAGGCATGGTTGATGTTTATTTGTTTGAGTACACCAGTTTTAGGTTAGGTTAGCACTTTATTAGTCACAGCTCAAGTTTAATGTACTTTTTCAAATTTTAAGAATTATTTTATCACTGTAATACAAATTACTTGTTTACTTCGCCAGTGTTGCCAGAACAGTTTTTTACATAATGTAGTATGTAGAACAACAACAAGTAGATTTTTTTTAGTAAATTATATTTATTTTATAACTACGTATATATCATAATATAATAAATAAAATGAAAAATAACAAATAACTATTTACAAATTTACAGGTAAGTCATAGAATTCCTCCGCATCGACCTCGACTGCAGGGAACGTGTTCAGAAGGCTGACGGCATTGCCACGTTGAATGGCAATTCAACGCCTGATTCTTTGTATCATGTACCATATTCTAAGCAAAAATGTATTTAATTACACAATACAAGGTGTAACGAACCATTTTTCTTGTATTTGCTATTTCCGATCGGCATTATTTAACTGTATCTTTCTAAATACCTGCCGGACTAGTATGACGATTACAAGATGTATTTAGTCCCGTTTAGTCATATTTTTGTATAATAATAATAGCCTTTTATTCCTAAACATAGGGTTACAATACGTCCCTAAGTTCGGTGTGCCTTTTGGCATAGGCCTCCTCCAATTCCTTCCAATAGGCCCTATCTCTTGCCACTCTCAACCAGAAAGGTCCCGCTGTCTGCTTCAAGTCATCCTCCCATCTCCTCACTTGACGACCCCTACTTCTCTTGCCATCTCTTGGTTGCCAGAGGGTGACTTATTTTTGTATAGTTAAACATAATAATAATATCACGGAATCAATCTCGCGCTTGTTATGCTACCTTATGGAAAACTTAAAAAAAATGTTTTTAGCTGTATGGGTTTTGAGTGATATGCTGATGAACACAGATTGACCGGTGTTTTCCAAGTCATCGGAAAAAAAATATACAGCAATCGCAAACAGATGGTGCCATTGAACAACTACCTTTATAATACCTGGCCTTAATACCAAAAATGTTTTACTTTATAAACCTACTTTGATTTTTAGTGAGTGCTTAAATCTAGTTTCGAATGCAGTGTTTTTAAATATGAACTAAAAATTCACAATTATATTTATAAATGGTTACTGCAGTGAGAAATGGACCATATTGGGTGGTATGTCTTATATTTTTTAATAAAAAAGCAGGGTATTTTTTAGTTTTTATTCGAATAAACAAATAAAAAAAAACGTTTAAAAATAGTTGTCCAAAATTTTAGATGCATGTGACTACAAGATGCGTAACATAGATTACTTTTTATTAATTTAACTACCACACAGACGAAACTGCCGCAGAAAGTTAGTTTGTATGTTTGAAAGCGCTAATATCGAGAACTACTGGTCAAATTTAGTCAAATTCTTATATGTATATCCATTACAGACGTACACATCATTGTTTATATATTATAAAGAACGGATAGTTAGTGACTTGAAACTAGAACAATATACTTAACTAAGTTGTAGAATACACTTAAACTACAATAAAAAGACTATCTAAATTTACTTAAATCTAATCTAAACTATTAAATAAATGTATAATAATATATTAATTTAAGTAGTTATTTAAACATATTATTATATTATATTAGGGTATGTAAGGAGCTTTCGTTTGAACTGTGGGAAGGAATCGTGGAAGATGTCCACATTATCGGAACCTTTATATAGAGTGTTGTACTGGGAACAAATGCGCACTATAGGTGACTGTTTGCCTATGTTGGTCCTGCAAAACGGTACGTTGAAAGTTTTAGTTTTCGGATGACGTGGAATTCTGTTTGGTACTGAAATATGTTTATATTAATTTATAATAAATCTTGCCATAGTCTCTTGTAAAGATAAAGTCCTAATTAAATATTTGAAACCAATTATGCACCTACAACTTTATAACTCTGCATAACCACTAAATGTTGACTGTTAGACAATGCCTTTGGTATTTAGTCCGTCTTATGCATTTTGTCGTGCTAAAGTTAAATAAATAAATAAAAATAAATTCTCGCGCGATAAAATGTCGTCGTGCGCGGCAAGGCTTATAATGTACTGTGAAACAATATTATATTGTCGCGACGGTGTTGAATAATTTGGCAAACTTTTTAGATGTAAACTTTTTCGCGTTGTTTAGCTATTAAGAAGTCGTCATCACACCTTTCTGAAGTTGTCCATTATCCATTCCAGGTCCACCTCCGCGATGACATAAAGTCCATCAGGTCAGATTCGTCAGAAGAGAGGAAATCCCGGGGTTGGAGACTTGTCAGAAATGTCACGTCAGCCGCCGGGGCCTTCACGCCGAAAGGTTCAGGCACGGCTTTTTTTTTTTTTTTTTTTTTTTTTTTTTAGGGTTTTAATTTGCTGTTGTTCCCCTTAATGTAAAAAGAGTCCTTTTTGTGCCTTCGTATTTTTGTTGCTATTTATTATTTTATGTGTATGTGTTAATATATTTAATAAATGAATATATAAGAAGAAGCTATTTGAGTTGATAGATTTTTTATTATATTTTGCCTAATTTATTTTATTGCTTGTATGTATTTTAATGAATTTATAAATGGAGAGACTAATTTAATTGTTTTATTTATTGTTGTATTTGTACTAATTTTGTTTTTACATTTTTATTAAATTTGGAAGAATTTGTACTTATTTTTATTTTACTATTTTTTACTATTTACGTATATATATTTTTACTTTTGCTGGTATTTTGAGCGGATTTGATGTTGATCGGCTTGGGTTTTTATTGGCGGTGATGCTATTTGCGATGAGTAGTGTGCATCTCCCTCGCGCCTCTGAGGCCAGCTCGTCGGCGCGCCGGTTACCATCAATTTTGGCGTGGGCTTTGATCGTGTACAAATGTATATATTTGCCATGGGGCAAAGCCCCGCTGAGGTGCCGGCGCGCTACGATTGCGGGGGAGTGCGCAGTCTCGGGTCGGTCGCACTTTTTAGCGACGTACTTGAGTCGCTGGGGATGCCACTTTTCTGCAGGTGCTCGTCGACGACTGCTTGCTGACGGGCTGAGGCGGCGCAACGGACTCTTCTCCCTCCGGTGGTGATCTATTTTTCCCAGACGTCGAGCTCTGTGGGCCACAACGGCAAGATGTTTGTATTCTTTTTGAAATTGGGCCAGTTTCTCATGAAACTGGTCCCAATTTGCTTTTACTTTTTTGTTTACTTTAATTTTAAGTTTTTTGCCGTTGTGGTATAGCCTCTCATCACTTATACATCTATACACCGGATTGAGAAGATCCGCTGGGTGTGCCCTTGCGATGACATGGCTGCCGCCAACGAGCATCCGCAACCCTGACGCCTCCATTTTGTCGCTCGGTTGCTCTCCTTTGCTGCCTTCTTTGAGTCCTCCCCACCAGGAGCCCCCGGCTTGGAGTTTAGCCTGCATGATGTTAATTGCCATGGTTTCTGCGGTGGCGCCTTCAGCGATGAGCTATAAGCTGTAAGCTATTTTAGCGCGGGCCAATGCATCCCACTTGCGACGCACCGGGCAGTCCGGGCTGAACGCGTTGTGCGCCGGCCCTTCGAGCTTGGCCCTGGTGCAGTTGCAGCAAGATGGGGCTGCATTGGTCCGCGCCTCTGGGCAATCTTTGCCCAGATGTGGGCCACCGCAGTGGCTGCAGGCTTCCTCCGTCTCCGTGCAGAGACGTCTACTGTGTCCATAGCCCAAACACAGGGAGCATTGGACTAGGGGAGACTGGTCGTCAACCCTAATCCGCTGCATATCTACGTACACAGCAGACGCCTCCGTCAGGCGACTCCAGAGAGTGGGGGAGACTCGCGCAACGACGTGGCACATAAGGCTGCTGCGCGCCCGTTTTCTATAGATGACCGCAAAACGGTCGTCACCAGCCGCCAGGCCGGTGAAGAGCGAGGTGTTTTGTTTCCTCAGGGATTGCAACACGTCCTCATCTGTGTTGTATGAGAGGACGTCCCTGAGGATGACGAGCGGGTCCAGGTTGGCTACGTCCTGCACGGTCAGTTGCTGATCGGCCGAACGCAGCTTCTCCCGGACCCTGCTCCGCTCCTCCTCGTTCCGGCAGCTGATGACGACCTTACTGTCTTTGGCCTTCCTGACCCTGTCGATGCAGTAGCCCCCTTCCCTGGCGTTGATGGCGGTGCGGACTCTGTCCAGCACCTGCTCACCGGTCTCGCGGAAGTCGCTCGAAGCGACCACAACCGAGTGCAGTGTTGGTCGTGGCGGCACCGATACCGGTTTGGGGGCCGCGACAACACTCGCGTATGTGGCCGCCTCCAGCGCGCTGGACTGCTTCGCCAGGGTGGTCTTCAGCTCCTCCATCTTCACGCCGCTCTCCTTCATCAGCTCGGTGTGATCTGCTAATGAGGAGAGCAGCCGGAAGAGCTCTGGATTGGGAGCTGGGACCATGGGCACCGCATCGACAGTGACAGGTGGCTCTTGTGCGGTTTTCTTGCGTATTTGCGCCTTCTCCGCTTCGACTTCCTTTATCAGCTGGTAGAGCCCGTCAATCGCCTGTATGATCGACTCTTTTAAGTCGGTCCTGAGGTTGCGGCTCTGCTTTACAGCGATCATCGCCTTAACCTTCAGGTTTTTGGCTTGCTGGGCTCTACCAGCCGTGGGGGCTTTCGGGCTTTCCGCCCTCTCCGTGGCATCCAGTGGAGCAGATGTTGTGCTCTTGGTGGCAATTAACTTTCTGGGCTTCACGGGGGGGGCGGTGGGTGTCGAGCAGGGCAGAGGGCTTTTGCTGGCCTCCCATTCCCCGACACTCCGCCTGACATTTGTCTGCGCTGGTAGAGCTGGGCTCACGCTTGACGTATTGCCAGGGGGAGTGACGAGGGACGGTTGGGCAGTTTGCCTTTTGGCGGGCGTGCGAATGCCGAACATTTTAGTAATATAAATAGGCACGGCTTTGCCTGGAACACCTCTGCCTTGTTTCCAGGTAAAATATTTACGTTATATCACGTTTATTATTCAGAAGGATGGGGCTATGGCCTATTCCTGCAAATAGCTTATCATCATCGATAAGTTCGAGATTTAACGCGGCACAATCAACCCCCCGCAACCCCGCAGTTCTTGGCAGATTTTTATGCTGTCGCGGTTATTTCCTGTTTATATTGATTTTTTAGTCTAAGTGCCTTATCAACCACGCCTTGCGACTACCATGGGTGTCACGTCATAGGTAATGGATAACTCATACCCAAATTATACTAAGAAACTGTTGAAAAAGATATGGGACCGGCAGGGTTTGAACCTGCGACCTTACTGCACACTGGGCAGCCGCTTTAGCCATCCAGCTACGGTCGCCTCTTACCAGAACCCTAAATTTCTCAACTGTATGAAACGTTATTCCGTGTCAATTTTATAATTTGCTAAGCATAGCTAAATGCTATAAAAATAATCAATTAGAACTCATACCCAGTATTGTAAATGATAAAACCTTTTTAGCCTCCGCTTCATCAAACTCTATGATTTCAAGTTGGTCTATAATCTATCTTTGAGAAAACCACGATTGTCATGCAAAAGTCTTGTCTGCATCATGGTTACTAAAAGATATATGCACAGAGTACATTATACTATACTGATATATGTATTTAAGGATTCTATTAACAAATCATTCTACGATTATTAAGACAATAATATGGTAATTTGACATAAAAACATAATTATAAAATGTAAGTTATAATATACTAAATATAGAATGAATAAAAGTAAACTCATCGTGCCCAGTAATGCCAGTAGAGTTCGGTTCAACGTCGATGACGTAGAAGAAACAGAAATAACTGCAGAAATTACTGTCCCTGCTGAAGGAAGATGGGGTTGGGTAGTCGTGTTTGCAAGTTTTACGTGTCTCTTCATCGTAGATGGAACCTTCTTTACATTTGGCAGTATATACAAAGACATAGTTAAAGACTTGAAAGTTGAAGCTACGCCTGTTGCCCTAATCAATTCTGTAGCGATCGCTTTCTATTTTATGTCGGGGCCCATCGTATCAGGCCTTATAAACAGATTTGGATTTCGTTTAGTTGTTATGACTGGCTCGATTGTGCTTACTACTGCCTATCTTGTGTCTTACTTTGCTGAAGAGTATTATATACTCCTAATTTTCTATGGAATGGTAGCTGGCTTCGGAGCATGCCTTATTACTATGCCAGCTGTGATTATAGTAGGTTTTTATTTTGAACGTCTACGAGCGCTAGCTATAGCAATGACCGGCGTGGGTTCAAGCGCTGGCATAACAGTTATGTTTATGGTGAATTCACGCTTGGTCAACCTAGCTGGTTGGCGGACAGCGACACTACTACACTCGGGACTATTTGGTTTGATTTATTTCTTAGCTAGAGCTTATCGTCCTTTACTTTCGTTAACTGTAAGTACAGGAGATGAAGATACTACTACTGTAACTCAAGTACCGAACCTCAAAGATAAGAAAGGTGGAACTCACACAGCAGAACGTATTTTTCAAGCAGTCTCCAATTCTTGCTTTCCTACAGCCGAAAGGATATTACAAGGACAAGAAAACGCAATAACAGAAAATGGTCTAAATCAGGCAGGACCATCTAAAGCAGCTGTTTCCAGGCTTAAAATACGTCCTCAAGGCCCCGTTAGTCAAAGGCAGTTAAAGCAAATTCAATCTATTGTTTCCAGAGCTTATGTAAAAGAAAGTAATTCAAAAACTATTGAAGTGGATTGGCAGGAGTTTCAGAAATCTCAAAATAAAGGATGTTTCGCTCGATTATGCTCATGGGAAAAACACGTACAAGAATCACGGCCTATGTATCGAGATGATGCATTTTATGATGGAAGGCTGGAAAATTTGGCAGAATACAAAAAAAGTGTGATGGCTGTGGACCCACAGGAGAGGACAGGCCTAGAATACCAAATAGCTGTGACGAGAGCAGTGACAGTTACAGATTTACTCGACCAGAAAGGCATATATACTACAGCAGTTAGAAGAATCTTGGCTACAATGTTGGATCCAACATTATTGAAGAGGTATTCGTTCCTATGTTTAGCTCTTGCAGGAGCGTTTATGTTCACAGGGCTACTGGTTCCATACATATTCCTGCCAGATCGAAATAAGAGTGAGGGATTGGACCCGAAACACTGTAATTTATTTGTCAGCGTTATTGGCTTCTCGAACGGCTTTGCAAGGTTGGCTGCTGGTGCTCTAGCTTGCAGGTTTAATCCCCTAAAATTGTATTTAATTGGCTGTATATTAGCTGGATCGTCGATATTAGCCTTTAATTTTTCGTTTCATTTGTATTATCAATATGCGTGTTGTGTATCTTTTGGTATAGGTGTTGCAACTATTGTTAGTTTACGAAGTGTTTTAGTCGTAAATTTATATGGATTAGATAAGTTAACTAATGCAACTGGCATATTATTAATGTTTCAAGGCTTCGGTAGTTTACTTGGTACTCCTTTGTCCAGTACACTCAAAAATTTATTCAGTTATACAGTTTCCTTTTATGTAGCTGGCTCATTTGTGTTAATAGCTGCAATATTTATATATCCTCTACAAAAAATGGTCGCGAGAGAAAATAAGGCTTTAAATAATGAAACTTCGAAATAGTTTTAAGTTACGAATTGTTTGTTTCAATAAAATTGTACTCAAAGTTTGCAGTTTTAAATATGTTGGTAAAACCACCTGCTTTACAGTTTTAAAATATATAATCACACTTATAATACATATTAGTGAGTGACAGAGGTGTATTGCATCCACATTTTTATGTTTATGTATGTATTTTTCGCATTTTCGACTACGTGCTGCTACTGAGAAATTCCTGACTGAAGAAAATTGCCCGCTTCAGACAAATTATATGTATGTACTCAAGGAAATCAAACACCTTCTAAATGGTTGCACACACTCTTCGCCAAAGATTGGCCAAGGACGGGTAACACTATGGGCATGCATTTAACTAGAATTATTCCCACTGCGCGAGCAGAGCTGCGCGTCCCAGATAAAATTTACGTCCCAGAAAAAGTTACGTTTAGAAATGTATGGTATTTGACAGCTTTTATCCGGCCCGGGGTAATTTTCTATGCAATTTGATAGTCCTATTGTTTAAGAGAAGGCAAAAAAATAATCATTGACTAATATTTTTCATATTATCTCTTAGGACACGTCATAAGAGCTGGTTTCATTGCTGTGTACTGGCCTTCGTTAGAGAGGGGTTAGGCAATTTGCTGATAAACGGCGCGAGAGTGGTGCAATAATTTGCTTATAGAAATACAGGGCAATACAATATTTAGGGCCAGTCACCTCAAACAATTAGGTCATTTGAGTGAATTACAAAAAAACATTTTGTGAGTTACAATGTCGTATTGTGCCATAAAAATATACCGGAATTATAGCAGACGTGCAAATGCTACTAACACAATCTCCTACCATTGGTAAGTAATCCAAAAACAATCGTATTTTTTCAAAACAAATCTAGCAAACCATTGGTAAGTAATCCAAAAACAATCGTATTTTTTCAAAACAAATCTAGCAAATTCTGACATTTAATCTCAAAACCCACACGCCAATTTTTGGTGTTGCCAGTCTGAGATACTATATTTACCCGTATTTCTGTTTTTTTTATTCTTCAGTAAATAATTTAAAATTAACAGCTGGTTTCAATAGTCTGTTCGTCGATTTACTTACTATACAGGGTGTGACAAAATTAAAGAAATTTAATTTATATTTTATTAAATTTAATTTGCAGTTAATTAAATTAAATTAACTGCAAAGATTTTACCAGGTGGCCGGCTATAGGTAAACAAATATGTTCCAACAAAAATTAAAGAATCTTTACTATTATTTAAAGTATGTAATGAAGTATATTTAAAAATTGTTGAAATGCCAAGCAAGGCAATAATTTGCTTAAAAATATAACAAATAATATCTTTATTATAAACTTATTGATTTTCAGAATAAAACAGTATAAAACTTAAATTTTCCAACAGTAACTTGCTAATATATTTTAACTTTGCAAAGTAAAAATATATTTTTATTATTTTGCTTTTGCAAACACACAATAATTTTATAAATTAAAGCGCCAGTAGTTTATTTTATAACTGCAGTATTGTGTATTTTTACCCCCATTTATTTTTTCTCCCATTACATTGGGGTAAATTCAATTAGTGGTAACTCTCAGATGAATGTCAAGTCATCGTAAAGCAATGGTGTCACGCACACTAGCTTGTCAAATTTCTACGTCTTTGTTGCAATGTTCACTACACGAGACTCCCTCTATGTACTCTGAGTTGACGACATTGAATTTGACAATAACTTTTAAATTTTCGCGATTAGAGAATTTTTTTTTAAAAATAGACAACGCGATTTAGCTCGAGACCATGAATGATGCAAGTCATTTCGAAACGTCGAGCATAGGTATTTATTTACCTTTATAATAATTACGCGATTTAGACCCGATGTCCAATTTTTGAAAAATTGACAATAACCTGTTAATCTCTTCAGGTAGACAGTCATTGAGCAAGAAATATTAGAGGTATCTAGGATTTTTGACAACTTACCATGCTTGCGAAATCTATAATCATTCCATAAGTTAATGCATTAATTGACCTGAAGACTTTTGTTTCAGTCAAAGCCAGATAAAAAAGACTTCATAAAAGAAGACAGGAAGCAGTCGATGCCTTCGTATCCTAATGAGAAGGATGAGGATGTTGGAGAAACAAGTCCTGAGGTAAGTGTACGCGAAGAGTGTATGAAGGCGGATGGTGTCTTCGTGCTTTAGTTTGACAGCTGACCAATTCTTCTTCTTCATTCGAGTCGACGGCAAAGTCAAATTTTATTAGCCCAGTATGTGGCTACCTGAACATCGCTTTCATCTGCGTTCATTACCGCGTCCTTCGTGTAGGTAGTGGGGCACGCAGGACAAGTTAGAATATAGGCCATGGTTTGTGTGGCCCCACATTCACAATTTGTTTCGGTTTCATCTGCAAAACCCCACCGTATCATGTTGTCTTTGCTTCGGCCGACTAGAGCTTGAAGCCTGTTGAGCTGACCAATAACATAACATAACATCACGCCTATATTAACCTGAAGTGTGTGTCAGAGGTGTACATCACCCACGTTTCAAGAAAGAAAGAAAGAGAGAAAGAAAATTCATTTATTCTGGCATAAGAAAACACATAATTATATAAAATAATTCATAATGTCAGAAATGGTATGCATCTCAGCCCAAAACTGCAGCGCTAAAAGCACCGCAGCGCTGATAATTCTGATGCGCCCAGTGACTAAGTAAGTAGCAGTGTGACAACAGAAAAAAAATATGCATGTTATAATTTTGAGTCACATACAAACTAGTTTCAACTGTTATGTTTAGGTACCATTGGATAGGGGGTAAGCCTATCGCCATCCAGCGGGCACAATGTCTTGTCGGAAAGTTCACAAATAACTGTTGGCCCGACCGGGGAATCGAACCCGAGACCTCGCGGTGAGAGGCGCATACGTTCACCATTAGACCATATAGCAGATAGTTAGAGATAATGCTTTGGAAAAAGAATAATAAATAAATAAATATTTCACAACTCACACACAACGCCATCTAGTACCTATAGTATCAGGTATAAGAAACAGTTTGTAAACCATGGCAGTACATCTGCCAACAAACTGCTATGCAGTTTGGCAGAAGATTAATATTTGTTAAGCATGTTTTTGTTCCCTGAATAAATATATTTTCATTTCATTTTCATTTTTCATTTCATTTCAGTCCCAAACTAAGTAGAGCTTGTACTATGGGTACTAGAATAACTGATACTAATACATATAGGTATACTTTTCTTTTTTGTAAATACTACTAAATACACACTTATTATACATAGAAACACCCAGACTAAGGCCCCATTCAGACATGGCGGATGCCGCGCGGATGCAAATCGCGCGGTTAGACCGCGCGGATCATATTTACACTAGCGCCTATCCATTCGTTCATACCTGTCCGGGCGGATTGACAATCCGCGTGGCTACCGCCACTCAACCGCTAGAAAATGAATTCGCGCGGTTGCCGCTCGGATCTATTTACTTGACGGACCTGGAGCGCGTTCATTTGCACCGCGGACGCCGCGCGTATCGGACGGTGACAATGGATCGCTTCGACACCGAGGTATTCCTCGATGAGGTAGAAAAAAGACCTACATTGTGGGACATCCAATGTGCAGAATATTCTAATAAAATTAATTAGACACGGTGCTGGTGCAGATACAGAATTTATAGACATTCTTAAATAATTAAAGAATTTTGGTTCAAAACTTCTTAATTTTGGATATAAAGCCTGAAACTGACCATGGGTGAGCCGATCACGTAATATTGGATGCACCCAATACCTACTGTCGTTTCTTCTTTCTTTCTTTTATACGGAGCAACATGTACACACATATTGCTTCTTCGACTTCCATGATTGGACTGTCACACTACACTCCAATACATCCTACAAATACATCCGCACCCCTGTCTGAACACTTGCGTTTAGAACCGCGCGATTTGCATCCGCGCGGCATCCGCCATGTCTGAACTAGCTCTTAGACAAACCACCATGTTCATGCACACAAAGATTTGTCTTAAGTGGGAATCGAACCCACGACCTCGGCGTCGCAGGCAGGTGCTTACCCATTCCGCACTCCGGTCGTCATGATGTGAAACTATCTCTTAATTCCAGGGTTTGGAGCCAGAATCTTTACTGTTCCGCGACGGCAGAAGATGGATAGATATGGTGTTGGCGTACGAGGAAGAAGACTACGGAGTAATGACTGAGACTGAAGCCAGGAGACGATTCCATAGAAAAACATTCCAGGTAACTTCACGCCTATAATACCCTGAAGGGTTCAAAATTCAAAATTCAAAATCCTTTATTTGAAAGAAAGAGAAAGAAGAAAGAAAGAAAATTTTTATTGGCACAAAACATAAATTAAATACAGGAAATACGATCAAATACAGTTATACAGTCTGTACCAAAAGGCCAGCAGCTCAGCATAATGCTAAGCGACTGCAATGAAATACAGTCACCTAACGCTGATTTTCAGCTGCAGCACACGAGTGCCGTACGCTCAAAACTACTAAAATAAATTTAACTATAATTAATATCCGTAGTTTGTAGATCACATGTATACAGATATATTCTCTTAAATAATTCTCATTAAAAAAGTATTCTCACATAATAAAACACATTGATCGCTATGTCTTGCCATCATTGGCGTACATATACAGGGTGTATTTTTGAAACGGGGCAGTAAGGGCAAGTACCTTAACCGTTGCAGTTACAGCAAAACGTTCTTAAAAGACCTTCCCTAACTTTTTGGGACATTTTGAACTGCATTCACAGATTTTGTAAAAAACTTACAGTTAGCAAAAAAAATGCAAAAAGTTCAATTTTTTTTTTATGCCAATCGATTCTATTTCATGTGGGGATCAAAAAACTCTATGGAACCATTTTAGCTTTCAGTACTAGAAAAGACAGAAATCGCCAAAAACGTTTCCCATACATTTCGGCAACAGAAACGAATTTCTACGATGGTCTAACTTTTTGTTATGGCCTGGAAGTGGGTAGAATTGACTGTAAAGTAAATAAAAATAATTTTTACCCTCAAATTTCGAATTTGATTCGAAAATCTGTGTGTTATACTTAGTTTCAGCTGAGAAACTTCGTATGAGTTATTAATTAAGGATTTTCGCTAAAATGTCTTCTAATCGTGAAAAAATTGACTTATTAGAAGCGTATTTTGTCAATAATCGAAATGCGGGAGCTGCATTAGTGTGGTACCGCAATAAGTATCCGTTGCGGCATGTGCCAACAAGAAAGGTTATTACAAATCTTTTGAAAAACCTGGAATTGCAGGGTTCTTTCAAAATACGCTTACTGCCCCGTTTCAAAAATACACCCTGTATAACATAAGATGTAGTTAAAATATAATACATAGTAGTAAAAGGTAGTACAGCAATATTAGAATAATTTTCAATTGATGTCTATTTATCCGTTAGATATTTATTCACAGTATAAAAAGCTTTTGTGCATAAAAATGTTAATACATAGTTTTTAAAATCAGTTATATTTTCTTATAAATTCTGGTATCTTATTATATATCCTAGGGGCCATGCCTAAAAATTTTTTTGAAAATAGTGCAGTGTTGTCTTGCCCATATCTCTTTATTGTGTCTTAGAGACTTCAATGTTTGAAACATATTTAAGTTCGACTTTACAGATACTGCAGTTTCAAATATGTATAAACAAGGGAAAATAAGGAGATTATATTTTTAAAAAAATGGAAAATAACTATCCGTTGGTTTTAGCTTAAATACAGCACGTAAACATTTTTTTTGGGCTTTGGGGTGTGGCAAAGGTGTACACGTCATCAGTTATTTTCGGTACTATGTGTTTGGGGTGAGCCTTTCGTCATCCACTGGATATAGTTATACTGTCTGCACGTGTGGTGTAGTGGTTTAAGCGGTCGCCTCGCCGCTCTCCACTGCACTGGTGTTGTGGGTTCGATCCCCACATGGGACAAATCTTTGTGTGATTCGCAAAGATATGTTTTGAGACTGGGTGTGTTTGTGTGAGTGAATGTGTGTATTTGGCCTTGTCATTGGGACCATTGGATAGTGTGATTGCTTCTGGTGTTACAGAAATATGCTGCGCATAGAGAAAACAAGCGAAATATTTTCATTTTGTCTCTCTATGAATAATAAAGTAACTAAAAAAAAATACAATTCCCGCCTTTTGTTGGGTGTATACAGGTGTTTTGTACATAATAAATTATTAAAAATAGTTACAATAATAAATCCTGACAGTGTTTCTGCACAAGTTCTGGATATTGCTGATGGTATTTTAGCAAGTACCTACACATTATAACCTTTCTTTACTATTGTGCTAACCAAGTCATACGCGTTATAATCTCTTCATTATTGTGTGTTTAGCAAGTGTACGCGTCATAACTATATTAAATTCAAAAGCAAATTATTTTTTAATATTACCACAGAATGTTTACTAATTTTGTTATGTACATTTTCATGGAATATACGATTAGAACACATCTAATTATGTCATTGGGATTGGTGATGAGATTATTGATAATGAGATCTGATATTATTATATCGCGAGTAAACTTGCGAATACAATTTAAAAGAAAGCAAGATAATCGCAGAAAAATAATGTTAAAGATAAGGTTTGTTATGTGTGGTCATAGAACTATTACTCCTAGAAACCGAGTACACGCATGAAATGTAAAGCCACTTTAATTGTGCCGTTTCAGTTTAGTGTAACTCTCTGGTATTTATCAGATTTTCGTTTAGTTTGTCTGTCCGCCAAGCGGTGCATTATAATTTTCAATCAATCTGTTTTTAGCCTTACTTTATACTTAAATTCATACAAGCAGTTTATTTATCTAGGCATTATAAGTCTATGCGTGTGTTTGAATGAACCTCGCTTTTGATATTTTGAAATTCGAATAGCGCGAAAGTTTGAAGATAAGAATTATTTTAAAATTAAGTGTGTAAGGCACAGGAAATATTGTTATGTAGCCATTCAGCCTATAGGAGTATTGTGATAATATCTCCACAATGATTTTAAAAGTATCATTCGATTATTTTAAGAGAATGATTTAAGTGATTCTGAATGATCTTGTGTACGCTTGCTACGCTTGATAATTTAATTGTCTTAATGTTTGTTTTTATTTTAATTTGGTTTAAATTTTTGTTACCGTATTTAGTTTATAAATAGACTGTTTTATTTGTTAAGTGGTTAAGGTCGCATACCTTTTACTGCAATCTCGGATGCGAATCCTGATTTGTTGTTATTTGGAATTACCGAACTTCGTTCCATCCGGGTGTCCCTTGACACCTCAGTAGTTTTCTAAAATTAAATAACACTTCAATAACAAATTAATTCATTAAATAAATCAAACAAAATCAAAGTAACTTTCTTACCGAGGTCTGTTCGACTCGCGCGCCGTCAAACGAATGACCCGCTCTGGCTGCGCACGCCTTTTATAAAGCCGTTGTAGCCAGTTGTAACGTTGGCACCTGTCCTAGTGAAAACCACTGTATCACAGGTACCAGCGCCTTCCATTTCTGTCAACAAGATAATGAACGGTGTACTGTATTATTACATAACAAAGTTTACATGAATAAACTGGTGGCGTTGGTTCGTCCCCTCTTCTGATATAAGAGGAGGGGTATTTTCTTGAGTTAAACCATCTCCATTACTCATGGCTATTTATTATTAATAACAATAAAAACACAATCTAAAATATGTTATAATTGTTGGCAGCAACTGAATACCAAATAAATACTTTTTAAAATTAAATAACACTTCAATAACAAATTAATTCATTAAATAAAACAAACAAAATCAAAGTAACTTTCTTACCGAGGTCTGTTCAACTCACGCGCCGTCAAACGAATGACCCGCTCTGGCTGCGCACGCCTTTTATAAAGCCGTTGTAGCCAGTTGTAACGTTGGCACCTGTCCTAGTGAAAACCACTGTATCACAGGTACCAGCGCCTTCCATTTCTGTCAACAAGATACTGTATTATTACATAACAAAGTTTCATGAATAAACTGGTGGCGTTGGTTCGTCCCCTCTTCTGATATAAGAGGAGGGGTATTTTGAAATATTTGGCAAAGAATATTAAAAGGTTTAGTTGCTCCAGTATGGACTTTCTCACTTGAGACATTCTTCTCCTCTCATCGGGGCGCCGCATACATAAAATACACACTTAGGCTTAAAGAACTAAATGCTTTAAAATACAGAAACCCTGCTTCTGCTATTCGTATCCCTTCCTAGGTTGGATATGTACAAACTCGAAAGTTTACAAGATTGGCGATAATTAAATAAAAATACTTAGCTCTGTATAAGATGATCAGTGACGTCAGTGTTGCCCAATGTCTCCTTTTTCTCGCTTAAAGGCAGCCGCTAAACTTCGCGCCTTACTTGCAGTTGCTTGACCTCAGCACCAGGTACCCATGCACCCGTGACAGATGTTTTATGCTTCTGAAATTGTTAACAAAAGCGCGCAAGTATCCGTCCTATTTTGCAATAACATCATTTTTATATTTTTCTAACATTCTAAAATTGCCGTTTCAAATATGAACCCATAACAATTTAACACCACATGATGTTGTTCAAGTGTTTAGGAGAGATCTATCTTGAAATTCTAAAGATGGCAATAAACTGTTCCCTTTTTTTATATTCAAGTGTTGCACATTGATAAGTATAATGTGAGAACCTCTTGTCCCTTTTGAATCACTTTGAAGTGCCCAAATAAAATAAAAACTAAGTCCCTCAACTAAAATGTCAAAAGTCTCACTTAAGATTTAAGAATCAATAATTTAACGATAAGTTTGACATTTTAAATTAGCGCGTTGCACACACTTAATATCTGACGAGGTTTCTACACGTCCCCAGTTTAATAAGTTTGAAATTTAGAAAACGAAAAACCTTTTCAAATAATTAAGTGTTACAAAACCTTTCCTTGTATTTTTTTGTTTACTAACTCTTATCTAGTTTCGAGGATGCCAAATAAGTCTGGACTTGAAATAGTTTACCTGTAGACATATGCACTTTAAATTCTTAGAAACGTCCATTCTCCACTTAAGAGACAAATAAAATTAAGTTTTGAATTATATTAGCAATACAAATCTACTACTTTACAAAATTATAACGGGTGTGATCGTCTAGTTGAGAGAAGAAGTTATTTTACATTTTTATGAATAAATAATAACAAAGGTAATCGTAATTTCCGCGACTTTAAATCTGACCAACTGAACTAAACTAACAAAAACACCATGCATCATATGATATAGGAATACTCTTAAAACACCACGCATAAGAACCGTCATGCAAATAGAACCATAATAAGAAACATAAGTGCATTTAAGGAAGTAACATAATATCACCATATGCTCAATCACAATCTTATCATCATACAACTATTGCGATCATACACATAAGCATACGCATATCACGTTCACATGCCTCGCATAAGAGTTTCAAGCAAAACAGTCATCATTACAAACAAAATGCAAACCACTCGCAACACCTAAAGATGCGTTTTTATTTGGAGTGCAAATAATAAAGGGAAGCAATTTTAAAAGTAGCAGTTGATCAGATCAAATTTATTTCGATTTAAAATGATATTAATGGGGCAACTAGTTGGCCAATCTAGTCGATCTATCAATTTATATTATAACAAATTATTAAATAATTTCTACGTTGTGTTATTTACGAAGAAACCCATTATAACGTTCTTTTATGTTGCACTGAAGTGAATCAGTACATGTAATGACATAAATCCTTGGTCACGCGGCATCAAATGTAATGGTAAATTCCCCTTTTTTTTTCTCCCGGGCGTCCGGTTTACCATTACAGTCCCCTCTTTTAAAATAAGAGGAGGGGTATTTTCTTGAGAACAACCATCTTCATAACTCATAGCTGTTTATTATTAATAACAATAAACACACAATCTAAAATATGTAATAATTGTTGGCAGCAACTAAATACCAAATAAATACTTATCAAAATCGAAATCAAAGTAAGTGAAATTTAAGTGAAATATCGCGATAAAATCCGAAAATTTAAGTGTTAGTCAAATAAATACTTTTTAAATTAATTAACACTTCAATAACAAATTAATTCATTAAATAAAACAAACAAAATCAAAGTAACTTTCTTACCTAGGTCTGTTGGACTCGAGTGCCGACAAACGAATGACCCGCTCGGGCTGCGCACGCCTAATATAAAACCGTTGTAGCCAGTTGTAACGTTGGCACCTGTCCTAGTGAAAACCACTGTATCACAGGTACCAGCGCCTTCCATTTCTGTCAACAAGATAATGAACGGTGTACTGTATTATTACATAAAGTTTACATGAATAAACTGGTGGCGTTGGTTCGTCCCCTCTTCTGATATAAGAGGAGGGGTATTTTCTTGAGTTAAACCATCTCCATTACTCATGGCTGTTTATTATTAATAACAATAAACACACAATCTAAAATATGTTATAATTGTTGGCAGCAACTAAATACCAAATAAATACTTTTTAAAATTAAATAACACTTCAATAACAAATTAATTCATTAATTAAAACAAACAAAATCAAAGTAACTTTCTTACCGAGGTCTGTTCGACTCGCGCGCCGTCAAACGAATGACCCGCTCTGGCTGCGCACGCCTTTTATAAAGCCGTTGTAGCCAGTTGTAACGTTGGCACCTGTCCTAGTGAAAACAACTGTATCACAGGTACCAGCGCCTTCCATTTCTGTCAACAAGATAATGAACGGTGCACTGTATTATTACATAACAAAGTTTACATGAATAAACTGGTGGCGTTGGTTCGTCCCCTCTTCTGATATAAGAGGAGGGGTATTTTCTTGAGTTAAACCATCTCCATTACTCATGGCTATTTATTATTTATAACAATAAAAACACAATCTAAAATATGTTATAATTGTTGGCAGCAACTGAATACCAAATAAATACTTTTTAAAATTAAATAACACTTCAATAACAAATTAATTCATTAAATAAAACAAACAAAATCAAAGTAACTTTCTTACCGAGGTCTGTTCAACTCGCGCGCCGTCAAACGAATGACCCGCTCTGGCTGCGCACGCCTTTTATAAAGCCGTTGTAGCCAGTTGTAACGTTGGCACCTGTCCTAGTGAAAACCACTGTATCACAGGTACCAGCGCCTTCCATTTCTGTCAACAAGATACTGTATTATTACATAACAAAGTTTCATGAATAAACTGGTGGCGTTGGTTCGTCCCCTCTTCTGATATAAGAGGAGGGGTATTTTGAAATATTTGGCAAAGAATATTAAAAGGTTTAGTTGCTCCAGTATGGACTTTCTCACTTGAGACATTCTTCTCCTCTCATCGGGGCGCCGCATACATAAAATACACACTAAGGCTTAAAGAACTAAATGCTTTAAAATACAGAAACCCTCCTTCTGCTATTCGTATCCCTTCCTAGATTGGATATGTACAAACTCGAAAGTTTACAAGATTGGCGATAATTAAATAAAAATACTTAGCTCTGTATAAGATGATCAGTGACGTCAGTGTTGCCCAATGTCTCCTTTTTCTCGCTTAAAGGCAGCCGCTAAACTTCGCGCCTTACTTGCAGTTGCTTGACCTCAGCACCAGGTACCCATGCACCCGTGACAGATGTTTTATGCTTCTGAAATTGTTAACAAAAGCGCGCAAGTATCCGTCCTATTTTGCAATAACATCATTTTTATATTTTTCTAACATTCTAAAATTGCCGTTTCAAATATGAACCCATAACAATTGAACACCACATGATGTTGTTCAAGTGTTTAGGAGAGATCTATCTTGAAATTCTAAAGATGGCAATAAACTGTTCCCTTTTTTTATATTCAAGTGTTGCATATTGATAAGTATAATGTGAGAACCTCTTGTCCCTTTTGAATCACTTTGAAGTGCCCAAATAAAATAAAAACTAAGTCCCTCAACTAAAATGTCAAAAGTCTCACTTAAGATTTAAGAATCAATAATTTAACGATAAGTTTGACATTTTAAATTAGCGCGTTGCACACACTTAATATCTGACAAGGTTTCTACACGTCCCCAGTTTAATTAGTTTGAAATTTAGAAAACAAAAAACCTTTTCCAATAATTAAGTGTTACAAAACCTTTCCTTGTATTTTTTTGTTTACTAACTCTTATCTAGTTTCGAGGATGCCAAATGGGTCTGGACATGAAATTGTTTACCTGTAGACATTATGCACTTTAAATTCTTAGAAACGTCCATTCTCCACTTAAGAGACAAATAAAATTAAGTTTTGAATTATATTAGCAATACAAATCTACTACTTTACAAAATTATAACGGGTGTGATCGTCTAGTTGAAGAAGTTATTTTACATTTTTATGAATAAATAATAACAAAGGTAATCGTAATTTCCGCGACTTTAAATCTGACCAACTGAACAATAACCACACAATCTAAAATATGTTATAATTGTTGGCAGCAACTAAATACCAAATGAATACTTTTTAAAATTAAATAACACTTCAATAACAAATTAATTCATTAAATAAAACAAACAAAATCAAAGTAACTTTCTTACCGAGGTCTGTTCGACTCGCGCGCCGTCAAACGAATGACCCGCTCTGGCTGCGCACGCCTTTTATAAAGCCGTTGTAGCCAGTTGTAACGTTGGCACCTGTCCTAGTGAAAACCACTGTATCACAGGTACCAGCGCCTTCCATTTCTGTCAACAAGATAATGAACGGTGTACTGTATTATTACATAACAAAGTTTACATGAATAAACTGGTGGCGTTGGTTTGTCCCCTCTTCTGATATAAGAGGAGGGGTATTTTCTTGAGTTAAACCATCTCCATTACTCATGGCTGTTTATTATAAATAACAATAAACACACAATCTAAAATATGTTATAATTGTTGGCAGCAACTAAATACCAAATAAATACTTTTTAAAATTAAATAACACTTCAATAACAAATTCATTCATTAAATAAAACAAACAAAATCAAAGTAACTTTCTTACCGAGGTCTGTTCGACTCGCGCGCCGTCAAACGAATGACCCGCTCTGGCTGCGCACGCCTTTTATAAAGCCGTTGTAGCCAGTTGTAACGTTGGCACCTGTCCTAGTGAAAACCACTGTATCACAGGTACCAGCGCCTTCCATTTCTGTCAACAAGATACTGTATTATTACATAACAAAGTTTCATGAATAAACTGGTGGCGTTGGTTCGTCCCCTCTTCTGATATAAGAGGAGGGGTATTTTGAAATATTTGGCAAAGAATATTAAAAGGTTTAGTTGCTCCAGTATGGACTTTCACACTTGAGACATTCTTCTTCTCTCATCGGGGCGCCGCATACATAAAATACACACTTAGGCTTAAAGAAGTAAATGCTTTAAAATACAGAAACCCTGCTTCTGCTATTCGTATCCCTTCCTAGATTGGATATGTACAAACTCGAAAGTTTACAAGATTGGCGATAATTAAATAAAAATACTTAGCTCTGTATAAGATGATCAGTGACGTCAGTGTTGCCCAATGTCTCCTTTTTCTCGCTTAAAGGCAGCCGCTAAACTTCGCGCCTTACTTGCAGTTGCTTGACCTCAGCACCAGGTACCCATGCACCCGTGACAGATGTTTTATGCTTCTGAAATTGTTAACAAAAGCGCACAAGTATCCGTCCTATTTTGCAATAACATCATTTTTATATTTTTCTAACATTCTAAAATTGCCGTTTCAAATATGAACCCATAACAATTGAACACCACATGATGTTGTTCAAGTGTTTAGGAGAGATCTATCTTGAAATTCTAAAGATGGCAATAAACTGTTCCCTTTTTTTATATTCAAGTGTTGCATATTGATAAGTATAATGTGAGAACCTCTTGTCCCTTTTGAATCACTTTGAAGTGCCCAAATAAAATAAAAACTAAGTCCCTCAACTAAAATGTCAAAAGTCTCACTTATGATTTAAGAATCAATAATTTAACGATAAGTTTGACATTTTAAATTAGCGCGTTGCACACACTTAATATCTGACGAGGTTTCTACACGTCCCCAGTTTAATTAGTTTGAAATTTAGAAAACAAAAAACCTTTTCCAATAATTAAGTGTTACAAAACCTTTCCTTGTATTTTTTTGTTTACTAACTCTTATCTAGTTTCGAGGATGCCAAATAGGTCTGGACTTGAAATAGTTTACCTGTAGACATATGCACTTTAAATTCTTAGAAACGTCCATTCTCCCCTTAAGAGACAAATAAAATTAAGTTTTGAATTATATTAGCAATACAAATCTACTACTTTACAAAATTATAACGGGTGTGATCGTCTAGTTGAAAGAAGAAGTTATTTTACATTTTTATGAATAAATAATAACAAAGGTAATCGTAATTTCCGCGACTTTAAATCTGACCAACTGAACAATAACCACACAATCTAAAATATGTTATAATTGTTGGCAGCAACTAAATACCAAATAAATACTTTTTAAAATTAAATAACACTTCAATACCAAATTAATTCATTAAATAAAACAAACAAAATCAAAGTAACTTTCTTACCGAGGTCTGTTCGACTCGCGCGCCGTCAAACGAATGACCCGCTCTGGCTGCGCACGCCTTTTATAAAGCCGTTGTAGCCAGTTGTAACGTTGGCACCTGTCCTAGTGAAAACCACTGTATCACAGGTACCAGCGCCTTCCATTTCTGTCAACAAGATAATGAACGGTGTACTGTATTATTACATAACAAAGTTTACATGAATAAACTAAATGAATAACGAATAACATAAATCTCCTCACAAAAGAACTTCGATGTGCGTATCATTTGTATGCCGATGATCTTCAACTGTATGTTCAAGCCAAGGTAGAAGATCTTCCCGTGGCTATCGAGAGTATGAACCGAGATCTTGAGACCATTAGAGACTGGTCGGAAAGATTTGGGCTATCTGTTAATCCTTCCAAGTCCCAATCTATCATCATCGGCAGCTCTCGCATGATTATCAAAATTTATTACACAGCACTTCCCCCGATCATCTTTAATGGCTCGGTTATCCCTATTAACTCTAACGTCAAGAATCTCGGTTTATACTTGGACAGCAATCTCGACTGGCGTACTCAGGTTGGACATATCAGTCAACGGGTTACAGGGACTTTGCGGTCTCTCTATCGCCTTCGTAACTTTCTCCCTGTTAAGACCAAGACAATGCTTGTGTATACTTTACTCTTCCCCGTTATCGACTATGCTGATGTGTGCTATCTCGACCTGAATGCAGATCTACTCAATAAACTTGACCGACTTCTCAATAATTGCATTCGGTTCGTCTTTAATCTCCGTAAGTACGATCATGTCTCAAATTACCGTACTCAATTAAATTGGCTTCCTATACGACAACGTCGTAGCTTGCGTGCGTTGACATTCCTTTTTACATTTCTATATTCTCCCAACGCACCTGCCTACATAACACCAGATTTTAAATTTCTTTGCTCCAACCACGAAAGATCCCTACGCTCTTCTAATAATCTTCTTCTTCTCTGTCCCTCTCATTCTTCCACTCTTGTTCATTCTTCTTTCTCTGTTAAATCTATTCTTCTATGGAATGCGCTTCCCCTCAATATCAGGATGGCAACAAGCCGCGACGTTTTTCGAACCAGAGTACGGCAGCTATACAACAATTATTTGGCGGAATCATCTGAATAATGTATCTCCCTTAAGTTTTGTATATGTATATATATAATATATATATATATTGTATCTTTATCTATATAATATATGGGTATAGGAATATATTAATATTAATATAAATTGTATGTATATATTGTAATATACATTTCTTTATTTTATTTTAGTAAATATTTAATTTATTTATTTTATAATCATATTTACCGACAATCTATTAATATTATCATTTATATAGTATTAGCAGTGTAGTTTTGTATAAGTTTTATTTAAAAATCATTTAATTTTCGATACTTATGCACCTACCCAAACATATTTCTGCACCACCTTAAGGTTGACTGGTAGAAAATGCCTTTGGCATTAAGTCCGCCTTCGACACATGTATCTGTGCGAAAAGTTAAATAAATAAAAAAAAAAACTGGTGGCGTTGGTTCGTCCCCTCTTCTGATATAAGAGGAGGGGTATTTTGAAATATTTGGCAAAGAATATTAAAAGGTTTAGTTGCTCCAGTATGGACTTTCTCACTTGAGACATTCTTCTTCTCTCATCGGGGCGCCGCATACATAAAATACACACTTAGGCTTAAAGAACTAAATGCTTTAAAATACAGAAACCCTGCTTCTGCTATTCGTATCCCTTCCTAGGTTGGATATGTACAAACTCGAAAGTTTACAAGATTGGCGATAATTAAATAAAAATACTTAGCTCTGTATAAGATGATCAGTGACGTCAGTGTTGCCCAATGTCTCCTTTTTCTCGCTTAAAGGCAGCCGCTAAACTTCGCGCCTTACTTGCAGTTGCTTGACCTCAGCACCAGGTACCCATGCACCCGTGACAGATGTTTTATGCTTCTGAAATTGTTAACAAAAGCGCGCAAGTATCCGTCCTATTTTGCAATAACATCATTTTTATATTTTTCTAACATTCTAAAATTGCCGTTTCAAATATGAACCCATAACAATTTAACACCACATGATGTTGTTCAAGTGTTTAGGAGAGATCTATCTTGAAATTCTAAAGATGGCAATAAACTGTTCCCTTTTTTTATATTCAAGTGTTGCACATTGATAAGTATAATGTGAGAACCTCTTGTCCCTTTTGAATCACTTTGAAGTGCCCAAATAAAATAAAAACTAAGTCCCTCAACTAAAATGTCAAAAGTCTCACTTAAGATTTAAGAATCAATAATTTAACGATAAGTTTGACATTTGAAATTAGCGCGTTGCACACACTTAATATCTGACGAGGTTTCTACACGTCCCCAGTTTAATAAGTTTGAAATTTAGAAAACGAAAAACCTTTTCCAATAATTAAGTGTTACAAAACCTTTCCTTGTATTTTTTTGTTTACTAACTCTTATCTAGTTTCGAGGATGCCAAATAAGTCTGGACTTGAAATAGTTTACCTGTAGACATATGCACTTTAAATTCTTAGAAACGTCCATTCTCCACTTAAGAGACAAATAAAATTAAGTTTTGAATTATATTAGCAATACAAATCTACTACTTTACAAAATTATAACGGGTGTGATCGTCTAGTTGAGAGAAGAAGTTATTTTACATTTTTATGAATAAATAATAACAAAGGTAATCGTAATTTCCGCGACTTTAAATCTGACCAACTGAACTAAACTACCAAAAACACCATGCATCATATGATATAGGAATACTCTTAAAACACCACGCATAAGAACCGTCATGCAAATAGAACCATAATAATAAACATAAGTGCATTTAAGGAAGTAACATAATATCACCATATGCTCAATCACAATTTTATCATCATACAACTATTGCGATCATACACATAAGCATACGCATATCACGTTCACATGCCTCGCATGAGAGTTTCAAGCAAAACAGTCATCATTACAAACAAAATGCAAACCACTCGCAATACCTAAAGATGCGTTTTTATTTGGAGTGCAAATAATAAAGGGAAGCAATTTTAAAAGTAGCAGTTGATCAGATCAAATTTATTTCGATTTAAAATGATATTAATGGGGCAACTAGTTGGCCAATCTAGTCGATCCATCAATTTATATTATAACATATTATTAAATAATTTCTACGTTGTGTTATTTACGAAGTTACCCATTATAACGTTCTTTTATGTTGCACTGAAGTGAATCAGTACATGTAATGACATAAATCCTTGGTCACGCGGCATCAAATGTAATGGTAAATTCTCCTTTTTTTTTTCTCCCGGGCGTCCGGTTTACCATTACAGTCCCCTCTTCTAAAATAAGAGGAGGGGTATTTTCTTGAGTACAACCATCTTCATTACTCATAGCTGTTTATTATTAATAACAATAAACACACAATCTTAAATATGTAATAATTGTTGGCAGCAACTAAATACCAAATAAATACTTTTTAAATTAAATAACACTTCAATAACAAATTAATTCATTAAATAAAACAAACAAAATCAAAGTAACTTTCTTAACGAGGTCTGTTCGACTCGCGCGCCGTCAAACGAATGACCCGCTCTGGCTGCGCACGCCTTTTATAAAGCCGTTATAGCCAGTTGTAACGTTGGCACCTGTCCTAGTGAAAACCACTGTATCACAGGTACCAGCGCCTTCCATTTCTGTCAACAAGATACTGTATTATTACATAACAAAGTTTACATGAATAAACTGGTGGCGTTGGTTCGTCCCCTCTTCTGATATAAGAGGAGGGGTATTTTGAAATATTTGGCAAAGAATATTAAAAGGTTTAGTTGCTCCAGTATGGACTTTCTCACTTGAGACATTCTTCTTCTCTCATCGGGGCGCCGCATACATAAAATACACACTTAGGCTTAAAGAACTAAATGCTTTAAAATACAGAAACCCTGCTTCTGCTATTCGTATCCCTTCCTAGGTTGGATATGTACAAACTCGAAAGTTTACAAGATTGGCGATAATTAAATAAAAATACTTAGCTCTGTATAAGATGATCAGTGACGTCAGTGTTGCCCAATGTCTCCTTTTTCTCGCTTAAAGGCAGCCGCTAAACTTCGCGCCTTACTTGCAGTTGCTTGACCTCAGCACCAGGTACCCATGCACCCGTGACAGATGTTTTATGCTTCTGAAATTGTTAACAAAAGCGCGCAAGTATCCGTCCTATTTTGCAATAACATCATTTTTATATTTTTCTAACATTCTAAAATTGCCGTTTCAAATATGAACCCATAACAATTTAACACCACATGATGTTGTTCAAGTGTTTAGGAGAGATCTATCTTGAAATTCTAAAGATGGCAATAAACTGTTCCCTTTTTTTATATTCAAGTGTTGCACATTGATAAGTATAATGTGAGAACCTCTTGTCCCTTTTGAATCACTTTGAAGTGCCCAAATAAAATAAAAACTAAGTCCCTCAACTAAAATGTCAAAAGTCTCACTTAAGATTTAAGAATCAATAATTTAACGATAAGTTTGACATTTTAAATTAGCGCGTTGCACACACTTAATATCTGACGAGGTTTCTACACGTCCCCAGTTTAATTAGTTTGAAATTTAGAAAACAAAAAACCTTTTCCAATAATTAAGTGTTACAAAACCTTTCCTTGTATTTTTTTGTTTACTAAATCTTATCTAGTTTCGAGGATGCCAAATAGGTCTGGACTTGAAATAGTTTACCTGTAGACATATGCACTTTAAATTCTTAGAAACGTCCATTCTCCACTTAAGAGACAAATAAAATTAAGTTTTGAATTATATTAGCAATACAAATCTACTACTTTACAAAATTATAACGGGTGTGATCGTCTAGTTGAAAGAAGAAGTTATTTTACATTTTTATGAATAAATAATAACAAAGGTAATCGTAATTTCCGCGACTTTAAATCTGACCAACTGAACAATAACCACACAATCTAAAATATGTTATAATTGTTGGCAGCAACTAAATACCAAATAAATACTTTTTAAAATTAAATAACACTTCAATACCAAATTAATTCATTAAATAAAACAAACAAAATCAAAGTAACTTTCTTGCCGAGGTCTGTTCGACTCGCGCGCCGTCAAACGAATGACCCGCTCTGGCTGCGCACGCCTTTTATAAAGCCGTTGTAGCCAGTTGTAACGTTGGCACCTGTCCTAGTGAAAACCACTGTATCACAGGTATCAGCGCCTTCCATTTCTGTCAACAAGATAATGAACGGTGTACTGTATTATTATATAACAAAGTTTACATAAATAAACTGGTGGCGTTGGTTCGTCCCCTCTTCTGATATAAGAGGAGGGGTATTTTCTTGAGTTAAACCATCTCCATTACTCATGGCTGTTTATTATTAATAACAATAAACACACAATCTAAAATATGTTATAATTGTTGGCAGCAACTAAATACCAAATAAATACTTTTTAAAATTAAATAACACTTCAATAACAAATTAATTCATTAAATAAACAAACAAAATCAAAGTAACTTTCTTACCGAGGTCTGTTCGACTCGCGCGCCGTCAAACAAATGACCCGCTCTGGCTGCGCACGCCTTTTATAAAGCCGTTGTAGCCAGTTGTAACGTTGACACCTGTCCTAGTGAAAACCACTATCACAGGTACCAGCGCCTTCCATTTCTGTCAACAAGATAATGAACGGTGTACTGTATTATTACATAACAAAGTTTCATGAATAAACTGGTGGCGTTGGTTCGTCCCCTCTTCTGATATAAGAGGAGGGGTATTTTGAAATATTTGGCAAAGAATATTAAAAGGTTTAGTTGCTCCAGTATGGACTTTCTCACTTGAGACATTCTTCTCCTCTCATCGGGGCGCCGCATACATAAAATACACACTTAGGCTTAAAGAACTAAATGCTTTAAAATACAGAAACCCTGCTTCTGCTATTCGTATCCCTTCCTAGGTTGGATATGTACAAACTCGAAAGTTTACAAGATTGGCGATAATTAAATAAAAATACTTAGCTCTGTATAAGATGATCAGTGACGTCAGTGTTGCCCAATGTCTCCTTTTTCTCGCTTAAAGGCAGCCGCTAAATTTCGCGCCTTACTTGCAGTTGCTTGACCTCAGCACCAGGTACCCATGCACCCGTGACAGATGTTTTATGCTTCTGAAATTGTTAACAAAAGCGCGCAAGTATCCGTCCTATTTTGCAATAACATCATTTTTATATTTTTCTAACATTCTAAAATTGCCGTTTCAAATATGAACCCATAACAATTTAACACCACATGATGTTGTTCAAGTGTTTAGGAGAGATCTATCTTGAAATTCTAAAGATGGCAATAAACTGTTCCCTTTTTTTATATTCAAGTGTTGCACATTGATAAGTATAATGTGAGAACCTCTTGTCCCTTTTGAATCACTTTGAAGTGCCCAAATAAAATAAAAACTAAGTCCCTCAACTAAAATGTCAAAAGTCTCACTTAAGATTTAAGAATCAATAATTTAACGATAAGTTTGACATTTTAAATTAGCGCGTTGCACACACTTAATATCTGACAAGGTTTCTACACGTCCCCAGTTTAATTAGTTTGAAATTTAGAAAACAAAAAACCTTTTCCAATAATTAAGTGTTACAAAACCTTTCCTTGTATTTTTTTGTTTACTAAATCTTATCTAGTTTCGAGGATGCCAAATAGGTCTGGACTTGAAATAGTTTACCTGTAGACATATGCACTTTAAATTCTTAGAAACGTCCATTCTCCCCTTAAGAGACAAATAAAATTAAGTTTTGAATTATATTAGCAATACAAATCTACTACTTTACAAAATTATAACGGGTGTGATCGTCTAGTTGAAAGAAGAAGTTATTTTACATTTTTATGAATAAATAATAACAAAGGTAATCGTAATTTCCGCGACTTTAAATCTGACCAACTGAACAATAACCACACAATCTAAAATATGTTATAATTGTTGGCAGCAACTAAATACCAAATAAATACTTTTTAAAATTAAATAACACTTCAATACCAAATTAATTCATTAAATAAAACAAACAAAATCAAAGTAACTTTCTTGCCGAGGTCTGTTCGACTCGCGCGCCGTCAAACGAATGACCCGCTCTGGCTGCGCACGCCTTTTATAAAGCCGTTGTAGCCAGTTGTAACGTTGGCACCTGTCCTAGTGAAAACCACTGTATCACAGGTATCAGCGCCTTCCATTTCTGTCAACAAGATAATGAACGGTGTACTGTATTATTATATAACAAAGTTTACATAAATAAACTGGTGGCGTTGGTTCGTCCCCTCTTCTGATATAAGAGGAGGGGTATTTTCTTGAGTTAAACCATCTCCATTACTCATGGCTGTTTATTATTAATAACAATAAACACACAATCTAAAATATGTTATAATTGTTGGCAGCAACTAAATACCAAATAAATACTTTTTAAAATTAAATAACACTTCAATAACAAATTAATTCATTAAATAAAACAAACAAAATCAAAGTAACTTTCTTACCGAGGTCTGTTCGACTCGCGCGCCGTCAAACAAATGACCCGCTCTGGCTGCGCACGCCTTTTATAAAGCCGTTGTAGCCAGTTGTAACGTTGACACCTGTCCTAGTGAAAACCACTATCACAGGTACCAGCGCCTTCCATTTCTGTCAACAAGATAATGAACGGTGTACTGTATTATTACATAACAAAGTTTCATGAATAAACTGGTGGCGTTGGTTCGTCCCCTCTTCTGATATAAGAGGAGGGGTATTTTGAAATATTTGGCAAAGAATATTAAAAGGTTTAGTTGCTCCAGTATGGACTTTCTCACTTGAGACATTCTTCTCCTCTCATCGGGGCGCCGCATACATAAAATACACACTTAGGCTTAAAGAACTAAATGCTTTAAAATACAGAAACCCTGCTTCTGCTATTCGTATCCCTTCCTAGGTTGGATATGTACAAACTCGAAAGTTTACAAGATTGGCGATAATTAAATAAAAATACTTAGCTCTGTATAAGATGATCAGTGACGTCAGTGTTGCCCAATGTCTCCTTTTTCTCGCTTAAAGGCAGCCGCTAAATTTCGCGCCTTACTTGCAGTTGCTTGACCTCAGCACCAGGTACCCATGCACCCGTGACAGATGTTTTATGCTTCTGAAATTGTTAACAAAAGCGCGCAAGTATCCGTCCTATTTTGCAATAACATCATTTTTATATTTTTCTAACATTCTAAAATTGCCGTTTCAAATATGAACCCATAACAATTTAACACCACATGATGTTGTTCAAGTGTTTAGGAGAGATCTATCTTGAAATTCTAAAGATGGCAATAAACTGTTCCCTTTTTTTATATTCAAGTGTTGCACATTGATAAGTATAATGTGAGAACCTCTTGTCCCTTTTGAATCACTTTGAAGTGCCCAAATAAAATAAAAACTAAGTCCCTCAACTAAAATGTCAAAAGTCTCACTTAAGATTTAAGAATCAATAATTTAACGATAAGTTTGACATTTTAAATTAGCGCGTTGCACACACTTAATATCTGACGAGGTTTCTACACGTCCCCAGTTTAATTAGTTTGAAATTTAGAAAACAAAAAACCTTTTCCAATAATTAAGTGTTACAAAACCTTTCCTTGTATTTTTTTGTTTACTAACTCTTATCTAGTTTCGAGGATGCCAAATAGGTCTGGACTTGAAATAGTTTACCTGTAGACATATGCACTTTAAATTCTTAGAAACGTCCATTCTCCCCTTAAGAGACAAATAAAATTAAGTTTTGAATTATATTAGCAATACAAATCTACTACTTTACAAAATTATAACGGGTGTGATCGTCTAGTTGAAAGAAGAAGTTATTTTACATTTTTATGAATAAATAATAACAAAGGTAATCGTAATTTCCGCGACTTTAAATCTGACCAACTGAACAATAACCACACAATCTAAAATATGTTATAATTGTTGGCAGCAACTAAATACCAAATAAATACTTTTTAAAATTAAATAACACTTCAATACCAAATTAATTCATTAAATAAAACAAACAAAATCAAAGTAACTTTCTTGCCGAGGTCTGTTCGACTCGCGCGCCGTCAAACGAATGACCCGCTCTGGCTGCGCACGCCTTTTATAAAGCCGTTGTAGCCAGTTGTAACGTTGGCACCTGTCCTAGTGAAAACCACTGTATCACAGGTACCAGCGCCTTCCATTTCTGTCAACAAGATAATGAACGGTGTACTGTATTATTATATAACAAAGTTTACATAAATAAACTGGTGGCGTTGGTTCGTCCCCTCTTCTGATATAAGAGGAGGGGTATTTTCTTGAGTTAAACCATCTCCATTACTCATGGCTGTTTATTATTAATAACAATAAACACACAATCTAAAATATGTTATAATTGTTGGCAGCAACTAAATACCAAATAAATACTTTTTAAAATTAAATAACACTTCAATAACAAATTAATTCATTAAATAAAACAAACAAAATCAAAGTAACTTTCTTACCGAGGTCTGTTCGACTCGCGCGCCGTCAAACAAATGACCCGCTCTGGCTGCGCACGCCTTTTATAAAGCCGTTGTAGCCAGTTGTAACGTTGACACCTGTCCTAGTGAAAACCACTATCACAGGTACCAGCGCCTTCCATTTCTGTCAACAAGATAATGAACGGTGTACTGTATTATTACATAACAAAGTTTCATGAATAAACTGGTGGCGTTGGTTCGTCCCCTCTTCTGATATAAGAGGAGGGGTATTTTGAAATATTTGGCAAAGAATATTAAAAGGTTTAGTTGCTCCAGTATGGACTTTCTCACTTGAGACATTCTTCTCCTCTCATCGGGGCGCCGCATACATAAAATACACACTTAGGCTTAAAGAACTAAATGCTTTAAAATACAGAAACCCTGCTTCTGCTATTCGTATCCCTTCCTAGGTTGGATATGTACAAACTCGAAAGTTTACAAGATTGGCGATAATTAAATAAAAATACTTAGCTCTGTATAAGATGATCAGTGACGTCAGTGTTGCCCAATGTCTCCTTTTTCTCGCTTAAAGGCAGCCGCTAAATTTCGCGCCTTACTTGCAGTTGCTTGACCTCAGCACCAGGTACCCATGCACCCGTGACAGATGTTTTATGCTTCTGAAATTGTTAACAAAAGCGCGCAAGTATCCGTCCTATTTTGCAATAACATCATTTTTATATTTTTCTAACATTCTAAAATTGCCGTTTCAAATATGAACCCATAACAATTTAACACCACATGATGTTGTTCAAGTGTTTAGGAGAGATCTATCTTGAAATTCTAAAGATGGCAATAAACTGTTCCCTTTTTTTATATTCAAGTGTTGCACATTGATAAGTATAATGTGAGAACCTCTTGTCCCTTTTGAATCACTTTGAAGTGCCCAAATAAAATAAAAACTAAGTCCCTCAACTAAAATGTCAAAAGTCTCACTTAAGATTTAAGAATCAATAATTTAACGATAAGTTTGACATTTTAAATTAGCGCGTTGCACACACTTAATATCTGACGAGGTTTCTACACGTCCCCAGTTTAATTAGTTTGAAATTTAGAAAACAAAAAACCTTTTCCAATAATTAAGTGTTACAAAACCTTTCCTTGTATTTTTTTGTTTACTAACTCTTATCTAGTTTCGAGGATGCCAAATAGGTCTGGACTTGAAATAGTTTACCTGTAGACATATGCACTTTAAATTCTTAGAAACGTCCATTCTCCCCTTAAGAGACAAATAAAATTAAGTTTTGAATTATATTAGCAATACAAATCTACTACTTTACAAAATTATAACGGGTGTGATCGTCTAGTTGAAAGAAGAAGTTATTTTACATTTTTATGAATAAATAATAACAAAGGTAATCGTAATTTCCGCGACTTTAAATCTGACCAACTGAACAATAACCACACAATCTAAAATATGTTATAATTGTTGGCAGCAACTAAATACCAAATAAATACTTTTTAAAATTAAATAACACTTCAATACCAAATTAATTCATTAAATAAAACAAACAAAATCAAAGTAACTTTCTTGCCGAGGTCTGTTCGACTCGCGCGCCGTCAAACGAATGACCCGCTCTGGCTGCGCACGCCTTTTATAAAGCCGTTGTAGCCAGTTGTAACGTTGGCACCTGTCCTAGTGAAAACCACTGTATCACAGGTACCAGCGCCTTCCATTTCTGTCAACAAGATAATGAACGGTGTACTGTATTATTATATAACAAAGTTTACATAAATAAACTGGTGGCGTTGGTTCGTCCCCTCTTCTGATATAAGAGGAGGGGTATTTTCTTGAGTTAAACCATCTCTATTACTCATGGCTGTTTATTATTAATAACAATAAACACACAATCTAAAATATGTTATAATTGTTGGCAGCAACTAAATACCAAATAAATACTTTTTAAAATTAAATAACACTTCAATAACAAATTAATTCATTAAATAAAACAAACAAAATCAAAGTAACTTTCTTACCGAGGTCTGTTCGACTCGCGCGCCGTCAAACAAATGACCCGCTCTGGCTGCGCACGCCTTTTATAAAGCCGTTGTAGCCAGTTGTAACGTTGACACCTGTCCTAGTGAAAACCACTATCACAGGTACCAGCGCCTTCCATTTCTGTCAACAAGATAATGAACGGTGTACTGTATTATTACATAACAAAGTTTCATGAATAAACTGGTGGCGTTGGTTCGTCCCCTCTTCTGATATAAGAGGAGGGGTATTTTGAAATATTTGGCAAAGAATATTAAAAGGTTTAGTTGCTCCAGTATGGACTTTCTCACTTGAGACATTCTTCTTCTCTCATCGGGGCGCCCCATACATAAAATACACACTTAGGCTTAAAGAACTAAATGCTTTAAAATACAGAAACCCTGCTTCTGCTATTCGTATCCCTTCCTAGGTTGGATATGTACAAACCCGAAAGTTCACAAGATTGGCGATAATTAAATAAAAATACTTAGCTCTGTATAAGATGATCAGTGACGTCAGTGTTGCCCAATGTCTCCTTTTTCTCGCTTAAAGGCAGCCGCTAAACTTCGCGCCTTACTTGCAGTTGCTTGACCTCAGCACCAGGTACCCATGCACCCGTGACAGATGTTTTATGCTTCTGAAATTGTTAACAAAAGCGCGCAAGTATCCGTCCTCTTTTGCAATAACATCATTTTTATATTTTTCTAACATTCTAAAATTGCCGTTTCAAATATGAACCCATAACAATTTAACACCACATGATGTTGTTCAAGTGTTTAGGAGAGATCTATCTTGAAATTCTAAAGATGGCAATAAACTGTTCCCTTTTTTTATATTCAAGTGTTGCACATTGATAAGTATAATGTGAGAACCTCTTGTCCCTTTTGAATCACTTTGAAGTGCCCAAATAAAATAAAAACTAAGTCCCTCAACTAAAATGTCAAAAGTCTCACTTAAGATTTAAGAATCAATAATTTAACGATAAGTTTGACATTTTAAATTAGCGCGTTGCACACACTTAATATCTGACGAGGTTTCTACACGTCCCCAGTTTAATTAGTTTGAAATTTAGAAAACAAATAACCTTTTCCAATAATTAAGTGTTACAAAACCTTTCCTTGTATTTTTTTGTTTACTAACTCTTATCTAGTTTCGAGGATGCCAAATAGGTCTGGACTTGAAATAGTTTACCTGTAGACATATGCACTTTAAATTCTTAGAAACGTCCATTCTCCCCTTAAGAGACAAATAAAATTAAGTTTTGAATTATATTAGCAATACAAATCTACTACTTTACAAAATTATAACGGGTGTGATCGTCTAGTTGAAAGAAGAAGTTATTTTACATTTTTATGAATAAATAATAACAAAGGTAATCGTAATTTCCGCGACTTTAAATCTGACCAACTGAACAATAACCACACAATCTAAAATATGTTATAATTGTTGGCAGCAACTAAATACCAAATAAATACTTTTTAAAATTAAATAACACTTCAATACCAAATTAATTCATTAAATAAAACAAACAAAATCAAAGTAACTTTCTTGCCGAGGTCTGTTCGACTCGCGCGCCGTCAAACGAATGACCCGCTCTGGCTGCGCACGCCTTTTATAAAGCCGTTGTAGCCAGTTGTAACGTTGGCACCTGTCCTAGTGAAAACCACTGTATCACAGGTACCAGCGCCTTCCATTTCTGTCAACAAGATAATGAACGGTGTACTGTATTATTACATAACAAAGTTTACATGAATAAACTGGTGGCGTTGGTTCGTCCCCTCTTCTGATATAAGAGGAGGGGTATTTTCTTGAGTTAAACCATCTCCATTACTCATGGCTATTTATTATTAATAACAATAAAAACACAATCTAAAATATGTTATAATTGTTGGCAGCAACTGAATACCAAATAAATACTTTTTAAAATTAAATAACACTTCAATAACAAATTAATTCATTAAATAAAACAAACAAAATCAAAGTAACTTTCTTACCGAGGTCTGTTCGACTCGCGCGCCGTCAAACAAATGACCCGCTCTGGCTGCGCACGCCTTTTATAAAGCCGTTGTAGCCAGTTGTAACGTTGACACCTGTCCTAGTGAAAACCACTGTATCACAGGTACCAGCGCCTTCCATTTCTGTCAACAAGATAATGAACGGTGTACTGTATTATTACATAACAAAGTTTACATGAATAAACTGGTGGCGTTGGTTCGTCCCCTCTTCTGATATAAGAGGAGGGGTATTTTGAAATATTTGGCAAAGAATATTAAAAGGTTTAGTTGCTCCAGTATGGACTTTCTCACTTGAGACATTCTTCTTCTCTCATCGGGGCGCCGCATACATAAAATACACACTTAGGCTTAAAGAACTAAATGCTTTAAAATACAGAAACCCTGCTTCTGCTATTCGTATCCCTTCCTAGGTTGGATATGTACAAACTCGAAAGTTTACAAGATTGGCGATAATTAAATAAAAATACTTAGCTCTGTATAAGATGATCAGTGACGTCAGTGTTGCCCAATGTCCCCTTTTTCTCGCTTAAAGGCAGCCGCTAAACTTCGCGCCTTACTTGCAGTTGCTTGACCTCAGCACCAGGTACCCATGCACCCGTGACAGATGTTTTATGCTTCTGAAATTGTTAACAAAAGCGCGCAAGTATCCGTCCTATTTTGCAATAACATCATTTTTATATTTTTCTAACATTCTAAAATTGCCGTTTCAAATATGAACCCATAACAATTTAACACCACATGATGTTGTTCAAGTGTTTAGGAGAGATCTATCTTGAAATTCTAAAGATGGCAATAAACTGTTCCCTTTTTTATATTCAAGTGTTGCACATTGATAAGTATAATGTGAGAACCTCTTGTCCCTTTTGAATCACTTTGAAGTGCCCAAATAAAATAAAAACTAAGTCCCTCAACTAAAATGTCAAAAGTCTCACTTAAGATTTAAGAATCAATAATTTAACGATAAGTTTGACATTTTAAATTAGCGCGTTGCACACACTTAATATCTGACGAGGTTTCTACACGTCCCCAGTTTAATTAGTTTGAAATTTAGAAAACAAAAAACCTTTTCCAATAATTAAGTGTTACAAAACCTTTCCTTGTATTTTTTTGTTTACTAACTCTTATCTAGTTTCGAGGATGCCAAATAGGTCTGGACTTGAAATAGTTTACCTGTAGACATATGCACTTTAAATTCTTAGAAACGTCCATTCTCCCCTTAAGAGACAAATAAAATTAAGTTTTGAATTATATTAGCAATACAAATCTACTACTTTACAAAATTATAACGGGTGTGATCGTCTAGTTGAAAGAAGAAGTTATTTTACATTTTTATGAATAAATAATAACAAAGGTAATCGTAATTTCCGCGACTTTAAATCTGACCAACTGAACAATAACCACACAATCTAAAATATGTTATAATTGTTGGCAGCAACTAAATACCAAATAAATACTTTTTAAAATTAAATAACACTTCAATAACAAATTAATTCATTAAATAAAACAAACAAAACCAAAGTAACTTTCTTACCGAGGTCTGTTCGACTCGCGCGCCGTCAAACGAATGACCCGCTCTGGCTGCGCACGCCTTTTATAAAGCCGTTGTAGCCAGTTGTAACGTTGACACCTGTCCTAGTGAAAACCACTATCACAGGTACCAGCGCCTTCCATTTCTGTCAACAAGATAATGAACGGTGTACTGTATTATTACATAACAAAGTTTACATGAATAAACTGGTGGCGTTGGTTCGTCCCCTCTTCTGATATAAGAGGAGGGGTATTTTGAAATATTTGGCAAAGAATATTAAAAGGTTTAGTTGCTCCAGTATGGACTTTCTCACTTGAGACATTCTTCTTCTCTCATCGGGGCGCCGCATACATAAAATACACACTTAGGCTTAAAGAACTAAATGCTTTAAAATACAGAAACCCTGCTTCTGCTATTCGTATCCCTTCCTAGGTTGGATATGTACAAACTCGAAAGTTTACAAGATTGGCGATAGTTAAATAAAAATACTTAGCTCTGTATAAGATGATCAGTGACGTCAGTGTTGCCCAATGTCTCCTTTTTCTCGCTTAAAGGCAGCCGCTAAACTTCGCGCCTTACTTGCAGTTGCTTGACCTCAGCACCAGGTACCCATGCACCCGTGACAGATGTTTTATGCTTCTGAAATTGTTAACAAAAGCGCGCAAGTATCCGTCCTATTTTGCAATAACATCATTTTTATATTTTTCTAACATTCTAAAATTGCCGTTTCAAATATGAACCCATAACAATTTAACACCACATGATGTTGTTCAAGTGTTTAGGAGAGATCTATCTTGAAATTCTAAAGATGGCAATAAACTGTTCCCTTTTTTTATATTCAAGTGTTGCACATTGATAAGTATAATGTGAGAACCTCTTGTCCCTTTTGAATCACTTTGAAGTACCCAAATAAAATAAAAACTAAGTCCCTCAACTAAAATGTCAAAAGTCTCACTTAAGATTTAAGAATCAATAATTTAACGATAAGTTTGACATTTTAAATTAGCGCGTTGCACACACTTAATATCTGACGAGGTTTCTACACGTCCCCAGTTTAATTATTTTGAAATTTAGAAAACAAAAAACCTTTTCCAATAATTAAGTGTTACAAAACCTTTCCTTGTATTTTTTTGTTTACTAACTCTTATCTAGTTTCGAGGATGCCAAATAGGTCTGGACTTGAAATAGTTTACCTGTAGACATATGCACTTTAAATTCTTAGAAACGTCCATTCTCCCCTTAAGAGACAAATAAAATTAAGTTTTGAATTATATTAGCAATACAAATCTACTACTTTACAAAATTATAACGGGTGTGATCGTCTAGTTGAAAGAAGAAGTTATTTTACATTTTTATGAATAAATAATAACAAAGGTAATCGTAATTTCCGCGACTTTAAATCTGACCAACTGAACAATAACCACACAATCTAAAATATGTTATAATTGTTGGCAGCAACTAAATACCAAATAAATACTTTTTAAAATTAAATAACACTTCAATACCAAATTAATTCATTAAATAAAACAAACAAAATCAAAGTAACTTTCTTGCCGAGGTCTGTTCGACTCGCGCGCCGTCAAACGAATGACCCGCTCTGGCTGCGCACGCCTTTTATAAAGCCGTTGTAGCCAGTTGTAACGTTGGCACCTGTCCTAGTGAAAACCACTGTATCACAGGTACCAGCGCCTTCCATTTCTGTCAACAAGATAATGAACGGTGTACTGTATTATTACATAACAAAGTTTACATGAATAAACTGGTGGCGTTGGTTCGTCCCCTCTTCTGATATAAGAGGAGGGGTATTTTGAAATATTTGGCAAAGAATATTAAAAGGTTTAGTTGCTCCAGTATGGACTTTCTCACTTGAGACATTCTTCTTCTCTCATCGGGGCGCCCCATACATAAAATACACACTTAGGCTTAAAGAACTAAATGCTTTAAAATACAGAAACCCTGCTTCTGCTATTCGTATCCCTTCCTAGGTTGGATATGTACAAACCCGAAAGTTCACAAGATTGGCGATAATTAAATAAAAATACTTAGCTCTGTATAAGATGATCAGTGACGTCAGTGTTGCCCAATGTCTCCTTTTTCTCGCTTAAAGGCAGCCGCTAAACTTCGCGCCTTACTTGCAGTTGCTTGACCTCAGCACCAGGTACCCATGCACCCGTGACAGATGTTTTATGCTTCTGAAATTGTTAACAAAAGCGCGCAAGTATCCGTCCTATTTTGCAATAACATCATTTTTATATTTTTCTAACATTCTAAAATTGCCGTTTCAAATATGAACCCATAACAATTTAACACCACATGATGTTGTTCAAGTGTTTAGGAGAGATCTATCTTGAAATTCTAAAGATGGCAATAAACTGTTCCCTTTTTTTATATTCAAGTGTTGCACATTGATAAGTATAATGTGAGAACCTCTTGTCCCTTTTGAATCACTTTGAAGTGCCCAAATAAAATAAAAACTAAGTCCCTCAACTAAAATGTCAAAAGTCTCACTTAAGATTTAAGAATCAATAATTTAACGATAAGTTTGACATTTTAAATTAGCGCGTTGCACACACTTAATATCTGACGAGGTTTCTACACGTCCCCAGTTTAATTAGTTTGAAATTTAGAAAACAAAAAACCTTTTCCAATAATTAAGTGTTACAAAACCTTTCCTTGTATTTTTTTGTTTACTAAATCTTATCTAGTTTCGAGGATGCCAAATAGGTCTGGACTTGAAATAGTTTACCTGTAGACATATGCACTTTAAATTCTTAGAAACGTCCATTCTCCCCTTAAGAGACAAATAAAATTAAGTTTTGAATTATATTAGCAATACAAATCTACGACTTTACAAAATTATAACGGGTGTGATCGTCTAGTTGAAAGAAGAAGTTATTTTACATTTTTATGAATAAATAATAACAAAGGTAATCGTAATTTCCGCGACTTTAAATCTGACCAACTGAACAATAACCACACAATCTAAAATATGTTATAATTGTTGGCAGCAACTAAATACCAAATAAATACTTTTTAAAATTAAATAACACTTCAATACCAAATTAATTCATTAAATAAAACAAACAAAATCAAAGTAACTTTCTTGCCGAGGTCTGTTCGACTCGCGCGCCGTCAAACGAATGACCCGCTCTGGCTGCGCACGCCTTTTATAAAGCCGTTGTAGCCAGTTGTAACGTTGGCACCTGTCCTAGTGAAAACCACTGTATCACAGGTACCAGCGCCTTCCATTTCTGTCAACAAGATAATGAACGGTGTACTGTATTATTACATAACAAAGTTTACATGAATAAACTGGTGGCGTTGGTTCGTCCCCTCTTCTGATATAAGAGGAGGGGTATTTTGAAATATTTGGCAAAGAATATTAAAAGGTTTAGTTGCTCCAGTATGGACTTTCTCACTTGAGACATTCTTCTTCTCTCATCGGGGCGCCCCATACATAAAATACACACTTAGGCTTAAAGAACTAAATGCTTTAAAATACAGAAACCCTGCTTCTGCTATTCGTATCCCTTCCTAGGTTGGATATGTACAAACCCGAAAGTTCACAAGATTGGCGATAATTAAATAAAAATACTTAGCTCTGTATAAGATGATCAGTGACGTCAGTGTTGCCCAATGTCTCCTTTTTCTCGCTTAAAGGCAGCCGCTAAACTTCGCGCCTTACTTGCAGTTGCTTGACCTCAGCACCAGGTACCCATGCACCCGTGACAGATGTTTTATGCTTCTGAAATTGTTAACAAAAGCGCGCAAGTATCCGTCCTATTTTGCAATAACATCATTTTTATATTTTTCTAACATTCTAAAATTGCCGTTTCAAATATGAACCCATAACAATTTAACACCACATGATGTTGTTCAAGTGTTTAGGAGAGATCTATCTTGAAATTCTAAAGATGGCAATAAACTGTTCCCTTTTTTTATATTCAAGTGTTGCACATTGATAAGTATAATGTGAGAACCTCTTGTCCCTTTTGAATCACTTTGAAGTGCCCAAATAAAATAAAAACTAAGTCCCTCAACTAAAATGTCAAAAGTCTCACTTCAGATTTAAGAATCAATAATTTAACGATAAGTTTGACATTTTAAATTAGCGCGTTGCACACACTTAATATCTGACGAGGTTTCTACACGTCCCCATTTTAATTAGTTTTAAATTTAGAAAACAAAAAACCTTTTCCAATAATTAAGTGTTACAAAACCTTTCCTTGTATTTTTTTGTTTACTAACTCTTCTCTAGTTTTGAGGATGCCAAATGGGTCTGGACTTGAAATAGTTTACCTGTAGACATATGGACTTTAAATTCTTAGAAACGTCCATTCTCCATTTAAGAGACAAATAAAATTAAGTTTTGAATTATATTAGCAATACAAATCTACTACTTTACAAAATTATAACGGGTGTGATCGTCTAGTTGAAAGAAGAAGTTATTTTACATTTTTATGAATAAATAATAACAAAGGTAATCGTAATTTCCGCGACTTTAAATCTGACCAACTGAACAATAACCACACAATCTAAAATATGTAATAATTGTTAGCAGCAACTAAATACCAAATAAATACTTTTTAAAATTAAATAACACTTCAATAACAAATTAATTCATTAAATAAAACAAACAAAATCAAAGTTACTTTCTTACCGAGGTCTGTTCGACTCGCGCGCCGTCAAACGAATGACCCGCTCTGGCTGCGCACGCCTTTTATAAAGCCGTTGTAGCCAGTTGTAACGTTGGCACCTGTCCTAGTGAAAACCACTGTATCACAGGTACCAGCGCCTTCCATTTCTGTCAACAAGATAATGAACGGTGTACTGTATTATTATATAACAAAGTTTACATAAATAAACTGGTGGCGTTGGTTCGTCCCCTCTTCTGATATAAGAGGAGGGGTATTTTCTTGAGTTAAACCATCTCCATTACTCATGGCTGTTTGTTATTAATAACAATAAACACACAATCTAAAATATGTTATAATTGTTGGCAGCAACTAAATACCAAATAAATACTTTTTAAAATTAAATAACACTTCAATAACAAATTAATTAATTAAATAAAACAAACAAAACCAAAGTAACTTTCTTACCGAGGTCTGTTCGACTCGCGCGCCGTCAAACGAATGACCCGCTCTGGCTGCGCACGCCTTTTATAAAGCCGTTGTAGCCAGTTGTAACGTTGACACCTGTCCTAGTGAAAACCACTATCACAGGTACCAGCGCCTTCCATTTCTGTCAACAAGATAATGAACGGTGTACTGTATTATTACATAACAAAGTTTCATGAATAAACTGGTGGCGTTGGTTCGTCCCCTCTTCTGATATAAGAGGAGGGGTATTTTGAAATATTTGGAAAAGAATATTAAAAGGTTTAGTTGCTCCAGTATGGACTTTCTCACTTGAGACATTCTTCTCCTCTCATCGGGGCGCCGCATACATAAAATACACACTTAGGCTTAAAGAACTAAATGCTTTAAAATACAGAAACCCTGCTTCTGCTATTCGTATCCCTTCCTAGGTTGGATATGTACAAACTCGAAAGTTTACAAGATTGGCGATAATTAAATAAAAATACTTAGCTCTGTATAAGATGATCAGTGACGTCAGTGTTGCCCAATGTCTCCTTTTTCTCGCTTAAAGGCAGCCGCTAAACTTCGCGCCTTACTTGCAGTTGCTTGACCTCAGCACCAGGTACCCATGCACCCGTGACAGATGTTTTATGCTTCTGAAATTGTTAACAAAAGCGCGCAAGTATCCGTCCTATTTTGCAATAACATCATTTTTATATTTTTCTAACATTCTAAAATTGCCGTTTCAAATATGAACCCATAACAATTTAACACCACATGATGTTGTTCAAGTGTTTAGGAGAGATCTATCTTGAAATTCTAAAGATGGCAATAAACTGTTCCCTTTTTTTATATTCAAGTGTTGCACATTGATAAGTATAATGTGAGAACCTCTTGTCCCTTTTGAATCACTTTGAAGTGCCCAAATAAAATAAAAACTAAGTCCCTCAACTAAAATGTCAAAAGTCTCACTTAAGATTTAAGAATCAATAATTTAACGATAAGTTTGACATTTTAAATTAGCGCGTTGCACACACTTAATATCTGACGAGGTTTCTACACGTCCCCAGTTTAATTAGTTTGAAATTTAGAAAACAAAAAACCTTTTCCAATAATTAAGTGTTACAAAACCTTTCCTTGTATTTTTTTGTTTACTAACTCTTATCTAGTTTCGAGGATGCCAAATAGGTCTGGACTTGAAATAGTTTACCTGTAGACATATGCACTTTAAATTCTTAGAAACGTCCATTCTCCCCTTAAGAGACAAATAAAATTAAGTTTTGAATTATATTAGCAATACAAATCTACTACTTTACAAAATTATAACGGGTGTGATCGTCTAGTTGAAAGAAGAAGTTATTTAACATTTTTATGAATAAATAATAACAAAGGTAATCGTAATTTCCGCGACTTTAAATCTGACCAACTGAACAATAACCACACAATCTAAAATATGTTATAATTGTTGGCAGCAACTAAATACCAAATAAATACTTTTTAAAATTAAATAACACTTCAATAACAAATTAATTCATTAAATAAAACAAACAAAACCAAAGTAACTTTCTTACCGAGGTCTGTTCGACTCGCGCGCCGTCAAACGAATGACCCGCTCTGGCTGCGCACGCCTTTTATAAAGCCGTTGTAGCCAGTTGTAACGTTGACACCTGTCCTAGTGAAAACCACTATCACAGGTACCAGCGCCTTCCATTTCTGTCAACAAGATAATGAACGGTGTACTGTATTATTACATAACAAAGTTTACATGAATAAACTGGTGGCGTTGGTTCGTCCCCTCTTCTGATATAAGAGGAGGGGTATTTTGAAATATTTGGCAAAGAATATTAAAAGGTTTAGTTGCTCCAGTATGGACTTTCTCACTTGAGACATTCTTCTTCTCTCATCGGGGCGCCGCATACATAAAATACACACTTAGGCTTAAAGAACTAAATGCTTTAAAATACAGAAACCCTGCTTCTGCTATTCGTATCCCTTCCTAGGTTGGATATGTACAAACTCGAAAGTTTACAAGATTGGCGATAGTTAAATAAAAATACTTAGCTCTGTATAAGATGATCAGTGACGTCAGTGTTGCCCAATGTCTCCTTTTTCTCGCTTAAAGGCAGCCGCTAAACTTCGCGCCTTACTTGCAGTTGCTTGACCTCAGCACCAGGTACCCATGCACCCGTGACAGATGTTTTATGCTTCTGAAATTGTTAACAAAAGCGCGCAAGTATCCGTCCTATTTTGCAATAACATCATTTTTATATTTTTCTAACATTCTAAAATTGCCGTTTCAAATATGAACCCATAACAATTTAACACCACATGATGTTGTTCAAGTGTTTAGGAGAGATCTATCTTGAAATTCTAAAGATGGCAATAAACTGTTCCCTTTTTTATATTCAAGTGTTGCACATTGATAAGTATAATGTGAGAACCTCTTGTCCCTTTTGAATCACTTTGAAGTGCCCAAATAAAATAAAAACTAAGTCCCTCAACTAAAATGTCAAAAGTCTCACTTAAGATTTAAGAATCAATAATTTAACGATAAGTTTGACATTTTAAATTAGCGCGTTGCACACACTTAATATCTGACGAGGTTTCTACACGTCCCCAGTTTAATTAGTTTTAAATTTAGAAAACAAAAAACCTTTTCCAATAATTAAGTGTTACAAAACCTTTCCCTGTATTTTTTTGTTTACTAACTCTTCTCTAGTTTCGAGGATGCCAAATGGGTCTGGACTTGAAATAGTTTACCTGTAGACATATGGACTTTAAATTCTTAGAAACGTCCATTCTCCACTTAAGAGACAAATAAAATTAAGTTTTGAATTATATTAGCAATACAAATCTACTACTTTACAAAATTATAACGGGTGTGATCGTCTAGTTGAAAGAAGAAGTTATTTTACATTTTTATGAATAAATAATAACAAAGGTAATCGTAATTTCCGCGACTTTAAATCTGACCAACTGAACAATAACCACACAATCTAAAATATGTTATAATTGTTGGCAGCAACTAAATACCAAATGAATACTTTTTAAAATTAAATAACACTTCAATAACAAATTAATTCATTAAATAAAGCAAACAAAATCAAAGTAACTTTCTTACCGAGGTCTGTTCGACTCGCGCGCCGTCAAACGAATGACCCGCTCTGGCTGCGCACGCCTTTTATAAAGCCGTTGTAGCCAGTTGTAACGTTAACACCTGTCCTAGTGAAAACCACTGTATCACAGGTACCAGCGCCTTCCATTTCTGTCAACAAGATAATGAACGGTGTACTGTATTATTATATAACAAAGTTTACATGAATAAACTGGTGGCTTTGGTTCGTCCCCTCTTCTGATATAAGAGGAGGGGTATTTTCTTGAGTTAAACCATCTCCATTACTCATGGCTGTTTATTATTAATAACAATAAACACACAATCTAAAATATGTTATAATTGTTGGCAGCAACTAAATACCAAATAAATACTTTTTAAAATTAAATAACACTTCAATAACAAATTAATTCATTAAATAAAACAAACAAAATCAAAGTAACTTTCTTACCGAGGTCTGTTCGACTCGCGCGCCGTCAAACGAATGACCCGCTCTGGCTGCGCACGCCTTTTATAAAGCCGTTGTAGCCAGTTGTAACGTTGACACCTGTCCTAGTGAAAACCACTATCACAGGTACCAGCGCCTTCCATTTCTGTCAACAAGATAATGAACGGTGTACTGTATTATTACATAACAAAGTTTACATGAATAAACTGGTGGCGTTGGTTCGTCCCCTCTTCTGATATAAGAGGAGGGGTATTTTGAAATATTTGGCAAAGAATATTAAAAGGTTTAGTTGCTCCAGTATGGACTTTCTCACTTGAGACATTCTTCTCCTCTCATCGGGGCGCCGCATACATAAAATACACACTTAGGCTTAAAGAACTTAATGCTTTAAAATACAGAAACCCTGCTTCTGCTATTCGTATCCCTTCCTAGGTTGGATATGTACAAACTCGAAAGTTTACAAGATTGGCGATAATTAAATAAAAATACTTAGCTCTGTATAAGATGATCAGTGACGTCAGTGTTGCCCAATGTCTCCTTTTTCTCGCTTAAAGGCAGCCGCTAAACTTCGCGCCTTACTTGCAGTTGCTTGACCTCAGCACCAGGTACCCATGCACCCGTGACAGATGTTTTATGCTTCTGAAATTGTTAACAAAAGCGCGCAAGTATCCGTCCTATTTTGCAATAACATCATTTTTATATTTTTCTAACATTCTAAAATTGCCGTTTCAAATATGAACCCATAACAATTTAACACCACATGATGTTGTTCAAGTGTTTAGGAGAGATCTATCTTGAAATTCTAAAGATGGCAATAAACTGTTCCCTTTTTTATATTCAAGTGTTGCACATTGATAAGTATAATGTGAGAACCTCTTGTCCCTTTTGAATCACTTTGAAGTGCCCAAATAAAATAAAAACTAAGTCCCTCAACTAAAATGTCAAAAGTCTCACTTAAGATTTAAGAATCAATAATTTAACGATAAGTTTGACATTTTAAATTAGCGCGTTGCACACACTTAATATCTGACGAGGTTTCTACACGTTCCCAGTTTAATTAGTTTTAAATTTAGAAAACAAAAAACCTTTGCCAATAATTAAGTGTTACAAAACCTTTCCTTGTATTTTTTTGTTTACTAACTCTTCTCTAGTTTCGAGGATGCCAAATGGGTCTGGACTTGAAATAGTTTACCTGTAGACATATGGACTTTAAATTCTTAGAAACGTCCATTCTCCACTTAAGAGACAAATAAAATTAAGTTTTGAATTATATTAGCAATACAAATCTACTACTTTACAAAATTATAACGGGTGTGATCGTCTAGTTGAAAGAAGAAGTTATTTTACATTTTTATGAATAAATAATAACAAAGGTAATCGTAATTTCCGCGACTTTAAATCTGACCAACTGAACAATAACCACACAATCTAAAATATGTTATTATTGTTAGCAGCAACTAAATACCAAATAAATACTTTTTAAAATTAAATGACACTTCAATAACAAATTAATTCATTAAATAAAACAAACAAAATCAAAGTAACTTTCTTACCGAGGTCTGTTCGACTCGCGCGCCGTCAAACGAATGACCCGCTCTGGCTGCGCACGCCTTTTATAAAGCCGTTGTAGCCAGTTGTAACGTTGGCACCTGTCCTAGTGAAAACCACTGTATCACAGGAACCAGCGCCTTCCATTTCTGTCAACAAGATAATGAACGGTGTACTGTATTATTATATAACAAAGTTTACATGAATAAACTGGTGGCGTTGGTTCGTCCCCTCTTCTGATATAAGAGGAGGGGTATTTTCTTGAGTTAAACCATCTCCATTACTCATGGCTGTTTATTATTAATAACAATAAACACACAATCTAAAATATGTTATAATTGTTGGCAGCAACTAAATACCAAATAAATACTTTTTAAAATTAAATAACACTTCAATAACAAATTAATTCATTAAATAAAACAAACAAAACCAAAGTAACTTTCTTACCGAGGTCTGTTCGACTCGCGCGCCGTCAAACGAATGACCCGCTCTGGCTGCGCACGCCTTTTATAAAGCCGTTGTAGCCAGTTGTAACGTTGACACCTGTCCTAGTGAAAACCACTATCACAGGTACCAGCGCCTTCCATTTCTGTCAACAAGATAATGAACGGTGTACTGTATTATTACATAACAAAGTTTACATGAATAAACTGGTGGCGTTGGTTCGTCCCCTCTTCTGATATAAGAGGAGGGGTATTTTGAAATATTTGGCAAAGAATATTAAAAGGTTTAGTTGCTCCAGTATGGACTTTCTCACTTGAGACATTCTTCTTCTCTCATCGGGGCGCCGCATACATAAAATACACACTTAGGCTTAAAGAACTAAATGCTTTAAAATACAGAAACCCTGCTTCTGCTATTCGTTTCCCTTCCTAGGTTGGATATGTACAAACTCGAAAGTTTACAAGATTGGCGATAATTAAATAAAAATACTTAGCTCTGTATAAGATGATCAGTGACGTCAGTGTTGCCCAATGTCTCCTTTTTCTCGCTTAAAGGCAGCCGCTAAACTTCGCGCCTTACTTGCAGTTGCTTGACCTCAGCACCAGGTACCCATGCACCCGTGACAGATGTTTTATGCTTCTGAAATTGTTAACAAAAGCGCGCAAGTATCCGTCCTATTTTGCAATAACATCATTTTTATATATTTCTAACATTCTAAAATTGCCGTTTCAAATATGAACCCATAACAATTTAACACCACATGATGTTGTTCAAGTGTTTAGGAGAGATCTATCTTGAAATTCTAAAGATGGCAATAAACTGTTCCCTTTTTTTATATTCAAGTGTTGCACATTGATAAGTATAATGTGAGAACCTCTTGTCCCTTTTGAATCACTTTGAAGTGCCCAAATAAAATAAAAACTAAGTCCCTCAACTAAAATGTCAAAAGTCTCACTTAAGATTTAAGAATCAATAATTTAACGATAAGTTTGACATTTTAAATTAGCGCGTTGCACACACTTAATATCTGACGAGGTTTCTACACGTCCCCAGTTTAATTAGTTTGAAATTTAGAAAACAAAAAACCTTTTCCAATAATTAAGTGTTACAAAACCTTTCCTTGTATTTTTTTGTTTACTAACTCTTATCTAGTTTCGAGGATGCCAAATAGGTCTGGACTTGAAATAGTTTACCTGTAGACATATGCACTTTAAATTCTTAGAAACGTCCATTCTCCCCTTAAGAGACAAATAAAATTAAGTTTTGAATTATATTAGCAATACAAATCTACTACTTTACAAAATTATAACGGGTGTGATCGTCTAGTTGAAAGAAGAAGTTATTTTACATTTTTATGAATAAATAATAACAAAGGTAATCGTAATTTCCGCGACTTTAAATCTGACCAACTGAACAATAACCACACAATCTAAAATATGTTATAATTGTTGGCAGCAACTAAATACCAAATAAATACTTTTTAAAATTAAATAACACTTCAATACCAAATTAATTCATTAAATAAAACAAACAAAATCAAAGTAACTTTCTTGCCGAGGTCTGTTCGACTCGCGCGCCGTCAAACGAATGACCCGCTCTGGCTGCGCACGCCTTTTATAAAGCCGTTGTAGCCAGTTGTAACGTTGGCACCTGTCCTAGTGAAAACCACTGTATCACAGGTACCAGCGCCTTCCATTTCTGTCAACAAGATAATGAACGGTGTACTGTATTATTACATAACAAAGTTTACATGAATAAACTGGTGGCGTTGGTTCGTCCCCTCTTCTGATATAAGAGGAGGGGTATTTTCTTGAGTTAAACCATCTCCATTACTCATGGCTATTTATTATTAATAACAATAAAAACACAATCTAAAATATGTTATAATTGTTGGCAGCAACTGAATACCAAATAAATACTTTTTAAAATTAAATAACACTTCAATAACAAATTAATTCATTAAATAAAACAAACAAAATCAAAGTAACTTTCTTACCGAGGTCTGTTCGACTCGCGCGCCGTCAAACAAATGACCCGCTCTGGCTGCGCACGCCTTTTATAAAGCCGTTGTAGCCAGTTGTAACGTTGACACCTGTCCTAGTGAAAACCACTGTATCACAGGTACCAGCGCCTTCCATTTCTGTCAACAAGATAATGAACGGTGTACTGTATTATTACATAACAAAGTTTACATGAATAAACTGGTGGCGTTGGTTCGTCCCCTCTTCTGATATAAGAGGAGGGGTATTTTGAAATATTTGGCAAAGAATATTAAAAGGTTTAGTTGCTCCAGTATGGACTTTCTCACTTGAGACATTCTTCTTCTCTCATCGGGGCGCCGCATACATAAAATACACACTTAGGCTTAAAGAACTAAATGCTTTAAAATACAGAAACCCTGCTTCTGCTATTCGTATCCCTTCCTAGGTTGGATATGTACAAACTCGAAAGTTTACAAGATTGGCGATAATTAAATAAAAATACTTAGCTCTGTATAAGATGATCAGTGACGTCAGTGTTGCCCAATGTCCCCTTTTTCTCGCTTAAAGGCAGCCGCTAAACTTCGCGCCTTACTTGCAGTTGCTTGACCTCAGCACCAGGTACCCATGCACCCGTGACAGATGTTTTATGCTTCTGAAATTGTTAACAAAAGCGCGCAAGTATCCGTCCTATTTTGCAATAACATCATTTTTATATATTTCTAACATTCTAAAATTGCCGTTTCAAATATGAACCCATAACAATTTAACACCACATGATGTTGTTCAAGTGTTTAGGAGAGATCTATCTTGAAATTCTAAAGATGGCAATAAACTGTTCCCTTTTTTTATATTCAAGTGTTGCACATTGATAAGTATAATGTGAGAACCTCTTGTCCCTTTTGAATCACTTTGAAGTGCCCAAATAAAATAAAAACTAAGTCCCTCAACTAAAATGTCAAAAGTCTCACTTAAGATTTAAGAATCAATAATTTAACGATAAGTTTGACATTTTAAATTAGCGCGTTGCACACACTTAATATCTGACGAGGTTTCTACACGTCCCCAGTTTAATTAGTTTGAAATTTAGAAAACAAAAAACCTTTTCCAATAATTAAGTGTTACAAAACCTTTCCTTGTATTTTTTTGTTTACTAACTCTTATCTAGTTTCGAGGATGCCAAATAGGTCTGGACTTGAAATAGTTTACCTGTAGACATATGCACTTTAAATTCTTAGAAACGTCCATTCTCCCCTTAAGAGACAAATAAAATTAAGTTTTGAATTATATTAGCAATACAAATCTACTACTTTACAAAATTATAACGGGTGTGATCGTCTAGTTGAAAGAAGAAGTTATTTTACATTTTTATGAATAAATAATAACAAAGGTAATCGTAATTTCCGCGACTTTAAATCTGACCAACTGAACAATAACCACACAATCTAAAATATGTTATAATTGTTGGCAGCAACTAAATACCAAATAAATACTTTTTAAAATTAAATAACACTTCAATACCAAATTAATTCATTAAATAAAACAAACAAAATCAAAGTAACTTTCTTGCCGAGGTCTGTTCGACTCGCGCGCCGTCAAACGAATGACCCGCTCTGGCTGCGCACGCCTTTTATAAAGCCGTTGTAGCCAGTTGTAACGTTGGCACCTGTCCTAGTGAAAACCACTGTATCACAGGTACCAGCGCCTTCCATTTCTGTCAACAAGATAATGAACGGTGTACTGTATTATTACATAACAAAGTTTACATGAATAAACTGGTGGCGTTGGTTCGTCCCCTCTTCTGATATAAGAGGAGGGGTATTTTGAAATATTTGGCAAAGAATATTAAAAGGTTTAGTTGCTCCAGTATGGACTTTCTCACTTGAGACATTCTTCTTCTCTCATCGGGGCGCCCCATACATAAAATACACACTTAGGCTTAAAGAACTAAATGCTTTAAAATACAGAAACCCTGCTTCTGCTATTCGTATCCCTTCCTAGGTTGGATATGTACAAACCCGAAAGTTCACAAGATTGGCGATAATTAAATAAAAATACTTAGCTCTGTATATGATGATCAGTGACGTCAGTGTTGCCCAATGTCTCCTTTTTCTCGCTTAAAGGCAGCCGCTAAACTTCGCGCCTTACTTGCAGTTGCTTGACCTCAGCACCAGGTACCCATGCACCCGTGACAGATGTTTTATGCTTCTGAAATTGTTAACAAAAGCGCGCAAGTATCCGTCCTATTTTGCAATAACATCATTTTTATATTTTTCTAACATTCTAAAATTGCCGTTTCAAATATGAACCCATAACAATTTAACACCACATGATGTTGTTCAAGTGTTTAGGAGAGATCTATCTTGAAATTCTAAAGATGGCAATAAACTGTTCCCTTTTTTTATATTCAAGTGTTGCACATTGATAAGTATAATGTGAGAACCTCTTGTCCCTTTTGAATCACTTTGAAGTGCCCAAATAAAATAAAAACTAAGTCCCTCAACTAAAATGTCAAAAGTCTCACTTAAGATTTAAGAATCAATAATTTAACGATAAGTTTGACATTTTAAATTAGCGCGTTGCACACACTTAATATCTGACGAGGTTTCTACACGTTCCCAGTTTAATTAGTTTTAAATTTAGAAAACAAAAAACCTTTGCCAATAATTAAGTGTTACAAAACCTTTCCTTGTATTTTTTTGTTTACTAACTCTTCTCTAGTTTCGAGGATGCCAAATGGGTCTGGACTTGAAATAGTTTACCTGTAGACATATGGACTTTAAATTCTTAGAAACGTCCATTCTCCACTTAAGAGACAAATAAAATTAAGTTTTGAATTATATTAGCAATACAAATCTACTACTTTACAAAATTATAACGGGTGTGATCGTCTAGTTGAAAGAAGAAGTTATTTTACATTTTTATGAATAAATAATAACAAAGGTAATCGTAATTTCCGCGACTTTAAATCTGACCAACTGAACAATAACCACACAATCTAAAATATGTTATTATTGTTAGCAGCAACTAAATACCAAATAAATACTTTTTAAAATTAAATGACACTTCAATAACAAATTAATTCATTAAATAAAACAAACAAAATCAAAGTAACTTTCTTACCGAGGTCTGTTCGACTCGCGCGCCGTCAAACGAATGACCCGCTCTGGCTGCGCACGCCTTTTATAAAGCCGTTGTAGCCAGTTGTAACGTTGGCACCTGTCCTAGTGAAAACCACTGTATCACAGGTACCAGCGCCTTCCATTTCTGTCAACAAGATAATGAACGGTGTACTGTATTATTATATAACAAAGTTTACATGAATAAACTGGTGGCGTTGGTTCGTCCCCTCTTCTGATATAAGAGGAGGGGTATTTTCTTGAGTTAAACCATCTCCATTACTCATGGCTGTTTATTATTAATAACAATAAACACACAATCTAAAATATGTTATAATTGTTGGCAGCAACTAAATACCAAATAAATACTTTTTAAAATTAAATAACACTTCAATAACAAATTAATTCATTAAATAAAACAAACAAAACCAAAGTAACTTTCTTACCGAGGTCTGTTCGACTCGCGCGCCGTCAAACGAATGACCCGCTCTGGCTGCGCACGCCTTTTATAAAGCCGTTGTAGCCAGTTGTAACGTTGACACCTGTCCTAGTGAAAACCACTATCACAGGTACCAGCGCCTTCCATTTCTGTCAACAAGATAATGAACGGTGTACTGTATTATTACATAACAAAGTTTACATGAATAAACTGGTGGCGTTGGTTCGTCCCCTCTTCTGATATAAGAGGAGGGGTATTTTGAAATATTTGGCAAAGAATATTAAAAGGTTTAGTTGCTCCAGTATGGACTTTCTCACTTGAGACATTCTTCTTCTCTCATCGGGGCGCCGCATACATAAAATACACACTTAGGCTTAAAGAACTAAATGCTTTAAAATACAGAAACCCTGCTTCTGCTATTCGTATCCCTTCCTAGGTTGGATATGTACAAACTCGAAAGTTTACAAGATTGGCGATAATTAAATAAAAATACTTAGCTCTGTATAAGATGATCAGTGACGTCAGTGTTGCCCAATGTCTCCTTTTTCTCGCTTAAAGGCAGCCGCTAAACTTCGCGCCTTACTTGCAGTTGCTTGACCTCAGCACCAGGTACCCATGCACCCGTGACAGATGTTTTATGCTTCTGAAATTGTTAACAAAAGCGCGCAAGTATCCGTCCTATTTTGCAATAACATCATTTTTATATATTTCTAACATTCTAAAATTGCCGTTTCAAATATGAACCCATAACAATTTAACACCACATGATGTTGTTCAAGTGTTTAGGAGAGATCTATCTTGAAATTCTAAAGATGGCAATAAACTGTTCCCTTTTTTTATATTCAAGTGTTGCACATTGATAAGTATAATGTGAGAACCTCTTGTCCCTTTTGAATCACTTTGAAGTGCCCAAATAAAATAAAAACTAAGTCCCTCAACTAAAATGTCAAAAGTCTCACTTAAGATTTAAGAATCAATAATTTAACGATAAGTTTGACATTTTAAATTAGCGCGTTGCACACACTTAATATCTGACGAGGTTTCTACACGTCCCCAGTTTAATTAGTTTGAAATTTAGAAAACAAAAAACCTTTTCCAATAATTAAGTGTTACAAAACCTTTCCTTGTATTTTTTTGTTTACTAACTCTTATCTAGTTTCGAGGATGCCAAATAGGTCTGGACTTGAAATAGTTTACCTGTAGACATATGCACTTTAAATTCTTAGAAACGTCCATTCTCCCCTTAAGAGACAAATAAAATTAAGTTTTGAATTATATTAGCAATACAAATCTACTACTTTACAAAATTATAACGGGTGTGATCGTCTAGTTGAAAGAAGAAGTTATTTTACATTTTTATGAATAAATAATAACAAAGGTAATCGTAATTTCCGCGACTTTAAATCTGACCAACTGAACAATAACCACACAATCTAAAATATGTTATAATTGTTGGCAGCAACTAAATACCAAATAAATACTTTTTAAAATTAAATAACACTTCAATACCAAATTAATTCATTAAATAAAACAAACAAAATCAAAGTAACTTTCTTGCCGAGGTCTGTTCGACTCGCGCGCCGTCAAACGAATGACCCGCTCTGGCTGCGCACGCCTTTTATAAAGCCGTTGTAGCCAGTTGTAACGTTGGCACCTGTCCTAGTGAAAACCACTGTATCACAGGTACCAGCGCCTTCCATTTCTGTCAACAAGATAATGAACGGTGTACTGTATTATTACATAACAAAGTTTACATGAATAAACTGGTGGCGTTGGTTCGTCCCCTCTTCTGATATAAGAGGAGGGGTATTTTGAAATATTTGGCAAAGAATATTAAAAGGTTTAGTTGCTCCAGTATGGACTTTCTCACTTGAGACATTCTTCTTCTCTCATCGGGGCGCCCCATACATAAAATACACACTTAGGCTTAAAGAACTAAATGCTTTAAAATACAGAAACCCTGCTTCTGCTATTCGTATCCCTTCCTAGGTTGGATATGTACAAACCCGAAAGTTCACAAGATTGGCGATAATTAAATAAAAATACTTAGCTCTGTATAAGATGATCAGTGACGTCAGTGTTGCCCAATGTCTCCTTTTTCTCGCTTAAAGGCAGCCGCTAAACTTCGCGCCTTACTTGCAGTTGCTTGACCTCAGCACCAGGTACCCATGCACCCGTGACAGATGTTTTATGCTTCTGAAATTGTTAACAAAAGCGCGCAAGTATCCGTCCTATTTTGCAATAACATCATTTTTATATTTTTCTAACATTCTAAAATTGCCGTTTCAAATATGAACCCATAACAATTTAACACCACATGATGTTGTTCAAGTGTTTAGGAGAGATCTATCTTGAAATTCTAAAGATGGCAATAAACTGTTCCCTTTTTTTATATTCAAGTGTTGCACATTGATAAGTATAATGTGAGAACCTCTTGTCCCTTTTGAATCACTTTGAAGTGCCCAAATAAAATAAAAACTAAGTCCCTCAACTAAAATGTCAAAAGTCTCACTTAAGATTTAAGAATCAATAATTTAACGATAAGTTTGACATTTTAAATTAGCGCGTTGCACACACTTAATATCTGACGAGGTTTCTACACGTCCCCATTTTAATTAGTTTTAAATTTAGAAAACAAAAAACCTTTTCCAATAATTAAGTGTTACAAAACCTTTCCTTGTATTTTTTTGTTTACTAACTCTTCTCTAGTTTCGAGGATGCCAAATGGGTCTGGACTTGAAATAGTTTACCTGTAGACATATGCACTTTAAATTCTTAGAAACGTCCATTCTCCCCTTAAGAGACAAATAAAATTAAGTTTTGAATTATATTAGCAATACAAATCTACTACTTTACAAAATTATAACGGGTGTGATCGTCTAGTTGAAAGAAGAAGTTATTTTACATTTTTATGAATAAATAATAACAAAGGTAATCGTAATTTCCGCGACTTTAAATCTGACCAACTGAACAATAACCACACAATCTAAAATATGTAATAATTGTTAGCAGCAACTAAATACCAAATAAATACTTTTTAAAATTAAATAACACTTCAATAACAAATTAATTCATTAAATAAAACAAACAAAATCAAAGTAACTTTCTTACCGAGGTCTGTTCGACTCGCGCGCCGTCAAACGAATGACCCGCTCTGGCTGCGCACGCCTTTTATAAAGCCGTTGTAGCCAGTTGTAACGTTGGCACCTGTCCTAGTGAAAACCACTGTATCACAGGTACCAGCGCCTTCCATTTCTGTCAACAAGATAATGAACGGTGTACTGTATTATTATATAACAAAGTTTACATAAATAAACTGGTGGCGTTGGTTCGTCCCCTCTTCTGATATAAGAGGAGGGGTATTTTCTTGAGTTAAACCATCTCCATTACTCATGGCTGTTTGTTATTAATAACAATAAACACACAATCTAAAATATGTTATAATTGTTGGCAGCAACTAAATACCAAATAAATACTTTTTAAAATTAAATAACACTTCAATAACAAATTAATTCATTAAATAAAACAAACAAAACCAAAGTAACTTTCTTACCGAGGTCTGTTCGACTCGCGCGCCGTCAAACGAATGACCCGCTCTGGCTGCGCACGCCTTTAATAAAGCCGTTGTAGCCAGTTGTAACGTTGACACCTGTCCTAGTGAAAACCACTATCACAGGTACCAGCGCCTTCCATTTCTGTCAACAAGATAATGAACGGTGTACTGTATTATTACATAACAAAGTTTCATGAATAAACTGGTGGCGTTAGTTCGTCCCCTCTTCTGATATAAGAGGAGGGGTATTTTGAAATATTTGGAAAAGAATATTAAAAGGTTTAGTTGCTCCAGTATGGACTTTCTCACTTGAGACATTCTTCTTCTCTCATCGGGGCGCCGCATACATAAAATACACACTTAGGCTTAAAGAACTAAATGCTTTAAAATACAGAAACCCTGCTTCTGCTATTCGTATCCCTTCCTAGGTTGGATATGTACAAACTCGAAAGTTTACAAGATTGGCGATAATTAAATAAAAATACTTAGCTCTGTATAAGATGATCAGTGACGTCAGTGTTGCCCAATGTCTCCTTTTTCTCGCTTAAAGGCAGCCGCTAAACTTCGCGCCTTACTTGCAGTTGCTTGACCTCAGCACCAGGTACCCATGCACCCGTGACAGATGTTTTATGCTTCTGAAATTGTTAACAAAAGCGCGCAAGTATCCGTCCTATTTTGCAATAACATCATTTTTATATTTTTCTAACATTCTAAAATTGCCGTTTCAAATATGAACCCATAACAATTTAACACCACATGATGTTGTTCAAGTGTTTAGGAGAGATCTATCTTGAAATTCTAAAGATGGCAATAAACTGTTCCCTTTTTTTATATTCAAGTGTTGCACATTGATAAGTATAATGTGAGAACCTCTTGTCCCTTTTGAATCACTTTGAAGTGCCCAAATAAAATAAAAACTAAGTCCCTCAACTAAAATGTCAAAAGTCTCACTTCAGATTTAAGAATCAATAATTTAACGATAAGTTTGACATTTTAAATTAGCGCGTTGCACACACTTAATATCTGACGAGGTTTCTACACGTCCCCATTTTAATTAGTTTTAAATTTAGAAAACAAAAAACCTTTTCCAATAATTAAGTGTTACAAAACCTTTCCTTGTATTTTTTTGTTTACTAACTCTTCTCTAGTTTCGAGGATGCCAAATGGGTCTGGACTTGAAATAGTTTACCTGTAGACATATGGACTTTAAATTCTTAGAAACGTCCATTCTCCATTTAAGAGACAAATAAAATTAAGTTTTGAATTATATTAGCAATACAAATCTACTACTTTACAAAATTATAACGGGTGTGATCGTCTAGTTGAAAGAAGAAGTTATTTTACATTTTTATGAATAAATAATAACAAAGGTAATCGTAATTTCCGCGACTTTAAATCTGACCAACTGAACAATAACCACACAATCTAAAATATGTAATAATTGTTAGCAGCAACTAAATACCAAATAAATACTTTTTAAAATTAAATAACACTTCAATAACAAATTAATTCATTAAATAAAACAAACAAAATCAAAGTAACTTTCTTACCGAGGTCTGTTCGACTCGCGCGCCGTCAAACGAATGACCCGCTCTGGCTGCGCACGCCTTTTATAAAGCCGTTGTAGCCAGTTGTAACGTTGGCACCTGTCCTAGTGAAAACCACTGTATCACAGGTACCAGCGCCTTCCATTTCTGTCAACAAGATAATGAACGGTGTACTGTATTATTATATAACAAAGTTTACATAAATAAACTGGTGGCGTTGGTTCGTCCCCTCTTCTGATATAAGAGGAGGGGTATTTTCTTGAGTTAAACCATCTCCATTACTCATGGCTGTTTGTTATTAATAACAATAAACACACAATCTAAAATATGTTATAATTGTTGGCAGCAACTAAATACCAAATAAATACTTTTTAAAATTAAATAACACTTCAATAACAAATTAATTCATTAAATAAAACAAACAAAACCAAAGTAACTTTCTTACCGAGGTCTGTTCGACTCGCGCGCCGTCAAACGAATGACCCGCTCTGGCTGCGCACGCCTTTAATAAAGCCGTTGTAGCCAGTTGTAACGTTGACACCTGTCCTAGTGAAAACCACTATCACAGGTACCAGCGCCTTCCATTTCTGTCAACAAGATAATGAACGGTGTACTGTATTATTACATAACAAAGTTTCATGAATAAACTGGTGGCGTTAGTTCGTCCCCTCTTCTGATATAAGAGGAGGGGTATTTTGAAATATTTGGAAAAGAATATTAAAAGGTTTAGTTGCTCCAGTATGGACTTTCTCACTTGAGACATTCTTCTTCTCTCATCGGGGCGCCGCATACATAAAATACACACTTAGGCTTAAAGAACTAAATGCTTTAAAATACAGAAACCCTGCTTCTGCTATTCGTATCCCTTCCTAGGTTGGATATGTACAAACTCGAAAGTTTACAAGATTGGCGATAATTAAATAAAAATACTTAGCTCTGTATAAGATGATCAGTGACGTCAGTGTTGCCCAATGTCTCCTTTTTCTCGCTTAAAGGCAGCCGCTAAACTTCGCGCCTTACTTGCAGTTGCTTGACCTCAGCACCAGGTACCCATGCACCCGTGACAGATGTTTTATGCTTCTGAAATTGTTAACAAAAGCGCGCAAGTATCCGTCCTATTTTGCAATAACATCATTTTTATATTTTTCTAACATTCTAAAATTGCCGTTTCAAATATGAACCCATAACAATTTAACACCACATGATGTTGTTCAAGTGTTTAGGAGAGATCTATCTTGAAATTCTAAAGATGGCAATAAACTGTTCCCTTTTTTTATATTCAAGTGTTGCACATTGATAAGTATAATGTGAGAACCTCTTGTCCCTTTTGAATCACTTTGAAGTGCCCAAATAAAATAAAAACTAAGTCCCTCAACTAAAATGTCAAAAGTCTCACTTAAGATTTAAGAATCAATAATTTAACGATAAGTTTGACATTTTAAATTAGCGCGTTGCACACACTTAATATCTGACGAGGTTTCTACACGTCCCCAGTTTAATTAGTTTGAAATTTAGAAAACAAAAAACCTTTTCCAATAATTAAGTGTTACAAAACCTTTCCTTGTATTTTTTTGTTTACTAACTCTTATCTAGTTTCGAGGATGCCAAATAGGTCTGGACTTGAAATAGTTTACCTGTAGACATATGCACTTTAAATTCTTAGAAACGTCCATTCTCCCCTTAAGAGACAAATAAAATTAAGTTTTGAATTATATTAGCAATACAAATCTACTACTTTACAAAATTATAACGGGTGTGATCGTCTAGTTGAAAGAAGAAGTTATTTTACATTTTTATGAATAAATAATAACAAAGGTAATCGTAATTTCCGCGACTTTAAATCTGACCAACTGAACAATAACCACACAATCTAAAATATGTTATAATTGTTGGCAGCAACTAAATACCAAATAAATACTTTTTAAAATTAAATAACACTTCAATACCAAATTAATTCATTAAATAAAACAAACAAAATCAAAGTAACTTTCTTGCCGAGGTCTGTTCGACTCGCGCGCCGTCAAACGAATGACCCGCTCTGGCTGCGCACGCCTTTTATAAAACCGTTGTAGCCAATTGTAACGTTGGCACCTGTCCTAGTGAAAACCACTGTATCACAGGTACCAGCGCCTTCCATTTCTGTCAACAAGATAATGAACGGTGTACTGTATTATTACATAACAAAGTTTACATGAATAAACTGGTGGCGTTGGTTCGTCCCCTCTTCTGATATAAGAGGAGGGGTATTTTGAAATATTTGGCAAAGAATATTAAAAGGTTTAGTTGCTCCAGTATGGACTTTCTCACTTGAGACATTCTTCTTCTCTCATCGGGGCGCCCCATACATAAAATACACACTTAGGCTTAAAGAACTAAATGCTTTAAAATACAGAAACCCTGCTTCTGCTATTCGTATCCCTTCCTAGGTTGGATATGTACAAACCCGAAAGTTTACAAGATTGGCGATAATTAAATAAAAATACTTAGCTCTGTATAAGATGATCAGTGACGTCAGTGTTGCCCAATGTCTCCTTTTTCTCGCTTAAAGGCAGCCGCTAAACTTCGCGCCTTACTTGCAGTTGCTTGACCTCAGCACCAGGTACCCATGCACCCGTGACAGATGTTTTATGCTTCTGAAATTGTTAACAAAAGCGCGCAAGTATCCGTCCTATTTTGCAATAACATCATTTTTATATTTTTCTAACATTCTAAAATTGCCGTTTCAAATATGAACCCATAACAATTTAACACCACATGATGTTGTTCAAGTGTTTAGGAGAGATCTATCTTGAAATTCTAAAGATGGCAATAAACTGTTCCCTTTTTTTATATTCAAGTGTTGCACATTGATAAGTATAATGTGAGAACCTCTTGTCCCTTTTGAATCACTTTGAAGTGCCCAAATAAAATAAAAACTAAGTCCCTCAACTAAAATGTCAAAAGTCTCACTTAAGATTTAAGAATCAATAATTTAACGATAAGTTTGACATTTTAAATTAGCGCGTTGCACACACTTAATATCTGACGAGGTTTCTACACGTCCCCAGTTTAATTAGTTTGAAATTTAGAAAACAAAAAACCTTTTCCAATAATTAAGTGTTACAAAACCTTTCCTTGTATTTTTTTGTTTACTAACTCTTATCTAGTTTCGAGGATGCCAAATAGGTCTGGACTTGAAATAGTTTACCTGTAGACATATGCACTTTAAATTCTTAGAAACGTCCATTCTCCCCTTAAGAGACAAATAAAATTAAGTTTTGAATTATATTAGCAATACAAATCTACTACTTTACAAAATTATAACGGGTGTGATCGTCTAGTTGAAAGAAGAAGTTATTTTACATTTTTATGAATAAATAATAACAAAGGTAATCGTAATTTCCGCGACTTTAAATCTGACCAACTGAACAATAACCACACAATCTAAAATATGTTATAATTGTTGGCAGCAACTAAATACCAAATAAATACTTTTTAAAATTAAATAACACTTCAATACCAAATTAATTCATTAAATAAAACAAACAAAATCAAAGTAACTTTCTTGCCGAGGTCTGTTCGACTCGCGCGCCGTCAAACGAATGACCCGCTCTGGCTGCGCACGCCTTTTATAAAGCCGTTGTAGCCAGTTGTAACGTTGGCACCTGTCCTAGTGAAAACCACTGTATCACAGGTACCAGCGCCTTCCATTTCTGTCAACAAGATAATGAACGGTGTACTGTATTATTACATAACAAAGTTTACATGAATAAACTGGTGGCGTTGGTTCGTCCCCTCTTCTGATATAAGAGGAGGGGTATTTTGAAATATTTGGCAAAGAATATTAAAAGGTTTAGTTGCTCCAGTATGGACTTTCTCACTTGAGACATTCTTCTTCTCTCATCGGGGCGCCCCATACATAAAATACACACTTAGGCTTAAAGAACTAAATGCTTTAAAATACAGAAACCCTGCTTCTGCTATTCGTATCCCTTCCTAGGTTGGATATGTACAAACCCGAAAGTTTACAAGATTGGCGATAATTAAATAAAAATACTTAGCTCTGTATAAGATGATCAGTGACGTCAGTGTTGCCCAATGTCTCCTTTTTCTCGCTTAAAGGCAGCCGCTAAACTTCGCGCCTTACTTGCAGTTGCTTGACCTCAGCACCAGGTACCCATGCACCCGTGACAGATGTTTTATGCTTCTGAAATTGTTAACAAAAGCGCGCAAGTATCCGTCCTATTTTGCAATAACATCATTTTTATATTTTTCTAACATTCTAAAATTGCCGTTTCAAATATGAACCCATAACAATTTAACACCACATGATGTTGTTCAAGTGTTTAGGAGAGATCTATCTTGAAATTCTAAAGATGGCAATAAACTGTTCCCTTTTTTTATATTCAAGTGTTGCACATTGATAAGTATAATGTGAGAACCTCTTGTCCCTTTTGAATCACTTTGAAGTGCCCAAATAAAATAAAAACTAAGTCCCTCAACTAAAATGTCAAAAGTCTCACTTAAGATTTAAGAATCAATAATTTAACGATAAGTTTGACATTTTAAATTAGCGCGTTGCACACACTTAATATCTGACGAGGTTTCTACACGTCCCCAGTTTAATTAGTTTGAAATTTAGAAAACAAAAAACCTTTTCCAATAATTAAGTGTTACAAAACCTTTCCTTGTATTTTTTTGTTTACTAACTCTTATCTAGTTTCGAGGATGCCAAATAGGTCTGGACTTGAAATAGTTTACCTGTAGACATATGCACTTTAAATTCTTAGAAACGTCCATTCTCCCCTTAAGAGACAAATAAAATTAAGTTTTGAATTATATTAGCAATACAAATCTACTACTTTACAAAATTATAACGGGTGTGATCGTCTAGTTGAAAGAAGAAGTTATTTTACATTTTTATGAATAAATAATAACAAAGGTAATCGTAATTTCCGCGACTTTAAATCTGACCAACTGAACAATAACCACACAATCTAAAATATGTTATAATTGTTGGCAGCAACTAAATACCAAATAAATACTTTTTAAAATTAAATAACACTTCAATACCAAATTAATTCATTAAATAAAACAAACAAAATCAAAGTAACTTTCTTGCCGAGGTCTGTTCGACTCGCGCGCCGTCAAACGAATGACCCGCTCTGGCTGCGCACGCCTTTTATAAAGCCGTTGTAGCCAGTTGTAACGTTGGCACCTGTCCTAGTGAAAACCACTGTATCACAGGTACCAGCGCCTTCCATTTCTGTCAACAAGATAATGAACGGTGTACTGTATTATTACATAACAAAGTTTACATGAATAAACTGGTGGCGTTGGTTCGTCCCCTCTTCTGATATAAGAGGAGGGGTATTTTGAAATATTTGGCAAAGAATATTAAAAGGTTTAGTTGCTCCAGTATGGACTTTCTCACTTGAGACATTCTTCTTCTCTCATCGGGGCGCCCCATACATAAAATACACACTTAGGCTTAAAGAACTAAATGCTTTAAAATACAGAAACCCTGCTTCTGCTATTCGTATCCCTTCCTAGGTTGGATATGTACAAACCCGAAAGTTCACAAGATTGGCGATAATTAAATAAAAATACTTAGCTCTGTATAAGATGATCAGTGACGTCAGTGTTGCCCAATGTCTCCTTTTTCTCGCTTAAAGGCAGCCGCTAAACTTCGCGCCTTACTTGCAGTTGCTTGACCTCAGCACCAGGTACCCATGCACCCGTGACAGATGTTTTATGCTTCTGAAATTGTTAACAAAAGCGCGCAAGTATCCGTCCTATTTTGCAATAACATCATTTTTATATTTTTCTAACATTCTAAAATTGCCGTTTCAAATATGAACCCATAACAATTTAACACCACATGATGTTGTTCAAGTGTTTAGGAGAGATCTATCTTGAAATTCTAAAGATGGCAATAAACTGTTCCCTTTTTTTATATTCAAGTGTTGCACATTGATAAGTATAATGTGAGAACCTCTTGTCCCTTTTGAATCACTTTGAAGTGCCCAAATAAAATAAAAACTAAGTCCCTCAACTAAAATGTCAAAAGTCTCACTTAAGATTTAAGAATCAATAATTTAACGATAAGTTTGACATTTTAAATTAGCGCGTTGCACACACTTAATATCTGACGAGGTTTCTACACGTCCCCATTTTAATTAGTTTTAAATTTAGAAAACAAAAAACCTTTTCCAATAATTAAGTGTTACAAAACCTTTCCTTGTATTTTTTTGTTTACTAACTCTTCTCTAGTTTCGAGGATGCCAAATGGGTCTGGACTTGAAATAGTTTACCTGTAGACATATGGACTTTAAATTCTTAGAAACGTCCATTCTCCATTTAAGAGACAAATAAAATTAAGTTTTGAATTATATTAGCAATACAAATCTACTACTTTACAAAATTATAACGGGTGTGATCGTCTAGTTGAAAGAAGAAGTTATTTTACATTTTTATGAATAAATAATAACAAAGGTAATCGTAATTTCCGCGACTTTAAATCTGACCAACTGAACAATAACCACACAATCTAAAATATGTAATAATTGTTAGCAGCAACTAAATACCAAATAAATACTTTTTAAAATTAAATAACACTTCAATAACAAATTAATTCATTAAATAAAACAAACAAAATCAAAGTAACTTTCTTACCGAGGTCTGTTCGACTCGCGCGCCGTCAAACGAATGACCCGCTCTGGCTGCGCACGCCTTTTATAAAGCCGTTGTAGCCAGTTGTAACGTTGGCACCTGTCCTAGTGAAAACCACTGTATCACAGGTACCAGCGCCTTCCATTTCTGTCAACAAGATAATGAACGGTGTACTGTATTATTATATAACAAAGTTTACATAAATAAACTGGTGGCGTTGGTTCGTCCCCTCTTCTGATATAAGAGGAGGGGTATTTTCTTGAGTTAAACCATCTCCATTACTCATGGCTGTTTGTTATTAATAACAATAAACACACAATCTAAAATATGTTATAATTGTTGGCAGCAACTAAATACCAAATAAATACTTTTTAAAATTAAATAACACTTCAATAACAAATTAATTCATTAAATAAAACAAACAAAACCAAAGTAACTTTCTTACCGAGGTCTGTTCGACTCGCGCGCCGTCAAACGAATGACCCGCTCTGGCTGCGCACGCCTTTAATAAAGCCGTTGTAGCCAGTTGTAACGTTGACACCTGTCCTAGTGAAAACCACTATCACAGGTACCAGCGCCTTCCATTTCTGTCAACAAGATAATGAACGGTGTACTGTATTATTACATAACAAAGTTTCATGAATAAACTGGTGGCGTTAGTTCGTCCCCTCTTCTGATATAAGAGGAGGGGTATTTTGAAATATTTGGAAAAGAATATTAAAAGGTTTAGTTGCTCCAGTATGGACTTTCTCACTTGAGACATTCTTCTTCTCTCATCGGGGCGCCGCATACATAAAATACACACTTAGGCTTAAAGAACTAAATGCTTTAAAATACAGAAACCCTGCTTCTGCTATTCGTATCCCTTCCTAGGTTGGATATGTACAAACTCGAAAGTTTACAAGATTGGCGATAATTAAATAAAAATACTTAGCTCTGTATAAGATGATCAGTGACGTCAGTGTTGCCCAATGTCTCCTTTTTCTCGCTTAAAGGCAGCCGCTAAACTTCGCGCCTTACTTGCAGTTGCTTGACCTCAGCACCAGGTACCCATGCACCCGTGACAGATGTTTTATGCTTCTGAAATTGTTAACAAAAGCGCGCAAGTATCCGTCCTATTTTGCAATAACATCATTTTTATATTTTTCTAACATTCTAAAATTGCCGTTTCAAATATGAACCCATAACAATTTAACACCACATGATGTTGTTCAAGTGTTTAGGAGAGATCTATCTTGAAATTCTAAAGATGGCAATAAACTGTTCCCTTTTTTTATATTCAAGTGTTGCACATTGATAAGTATAATGTGAGAACCTCTTGTCCCTTTTGAATCACTTTGAAGTGCCCAAATAAAATAAAAACTAAGTCCCTCAACTAAAATGTCAAAAGTCTCACTTAAGATTTAAGAATCAATAATTTAACGATAAGTTTGACATTTTAAATTAGCGCGTTGCACACACTTAATATCTGACGAGGTTTCTACACGTCCCCAGTTTAATTAGTTTGAAATTTAGAAAACAAAAAACCTTTTCCAATAATTAAGTGTTACAAAACCTTTCCTTGTATTTTTTTGTTTACTAACTCTTATCTAGTTTCGAGGATGCCAAATAGGTCTGGACTTGAAATAGTTTACCTGTAGACATATGCACTTTAAATTCTTAGAAACGTCCATTCTCCCCTTAAGAGACAAATAAAATTAAGTTTTGAATTATATTAGCAATACAAATCTACTACTTTACAAAATTATAACGGGTGTGATCGTCTAGTTGAAAGAAGAAGTTATTTTACATTTTTATGAATAAATAATAACAAAGGTAATCGTAATTTCCGCGACTTTAAATCTGACCAACTGAACAATAACCACACAATCTAAAATATGTTATAATTGTTGGCAGCAACTAAATACCAAATAAATACTTTTTAAAATTAAATAACACTTCAATACCAAATTAATTCATTAAATAAAACAAACAAAATCAAAGTAACTTTCTTGCCGAGGTCTGTTCGACTCGCGCGCCGTCAAACGAATGACCCGCTCTGGCTGCGCACGCCTTTTATAAAACCGTTGTAGCCAGTTGTAACGTTGGCACCTGTCCTAGTGAAAACCACTGTATCACAGGTACCAGCGCCTTCCATTTCTGTCAACAAGATAATGAACGGTGTACTGTATTATTACATAACAAAGTTTACATGAATAAACTGGTGGCGTTGGTTCGTCCCCTCTTCTGATATAAGAGGAGGGGTATTTTGAAATATTTGGCAAAGAATATTAAAAGGTTTAGTTGCTCCAGTTTGGACTTTCTCACTTGAGACATTCTTCTTCTCTCATCGGGGCGCCCCATACATAAAATACACACTTAGGCTTAAAGAACTAAATGCTTTAAAATACAGAAACCCTGCTTCTGCTATTCGTATCCCTTCCTAGGTTGGATATGTACAAACCCGAAAGTTTACAAGATTGGCGATAATTAAATAAAAATACTTAGCTCTGTATAAGATGATCAGTGACGTCAGTGTTGCCCAATGTCTCCTTTTTCTCGCTTAAAGGCAGCCGCTAAACTTCGCGCCTTACTTGCAGTTGCTTGACCTCAGCACCAGGTACCCATGCACCCGTGACAGATGTTTTATGCTTCTGAAATTGTTAACAAAAGCGCGCAAGTATCCGTCCTATTTTGCAATAACATCATTTTTATATTTTTCTAACATTCTAAAATTGCCGTTTCAAATATGAACCCATAACAATTTAACACCACATGATGTTGTTCAAGTGTTTAGGAGAGATCTATCTTGAAATTCTAAAGATGGCAATAAACTGTTCCCTTTTTTTATATTCAAGTGTTGCACATTGATAAGTATAATGTGAGAACCTCTTGTCCCTTTTGAATCACTTTGAAGTGCCCAAATAAAATAAAAACTAAGTCCCTCAACTAAAATGTCAAAAGTCTCACTTAAGATTTAAGAATCAATAATTTAACGATAAGTTTGACATTTTAAATTAGCGCGTTGCACACACTTAATATCTGACGAGGTTTCTACACGTCCCCAGTTTAATTAGTTTGAAATTTAGAAAACAAAAAACCTTTTCCAATAATTAAGTGTTACAAAACCTTTCCTTGTATTTTTTTGTTTACTAACTCTTATCTAGTTTCGAGGATGCCAAATAGGTCTGGACTTGAAATAGTTTACCTGTAGACATATGCACTTTAAATTCTTAGAAACGTCCATTCTCCCCTTAAGAGACAAATAAAATTAAGTTTTGAATTATATTAGCAATACAAATCTACTACTTTACAAAATTATAACGGGTGTGATCGTCTAGTTGAAAGAAGAAGTTATTTTACATTTTTATGAATAAATAATAACAAAGGTAATCGTAATTTCCGCGACTTTAAATCTGACCAACTGAACAATAACCACACAATCTAAAATATGTTATAATTGTTGGCAGCAACTAAATACCAAATAAATACTTTTTAAAATTAAATAACACTTCAATACCAAATTAATTCATTAAATAAAACAAACAAAATCAAAGTAACTTTCTTGCCGAGGTCTGTTCGACTCGCGCGCCGTCAAACGAATGACCCGCTCTGGCTGCGCACGCCTTTTATAAAGCCGTTGTAGCCAGTTGTAACGTTGGCACCTGTCCTAGTGAAAACCACTGTATCACAGGTACCAGCGCCTTCCATTTCTGTCAACAAGATAATGAACGGTGTACTGTATTATTACATAACAAAGTTTACATGAATAAACTGGTGGCGTTGGTTCGTCCCCTCTTCTGATATAAGAGGAGGGGTATTTTGAAATATTTGGCAAAGAATATTAAAAGGTTTAGTTGCTCCAGTATGGACTTTCTCACTTGAGACATTCTTCTTCTCTCATCGGGGCGCCCCATACATAAAATACACACTTAGGCTTAAAGAACTAAATGCTTTAAAATACAGAAACCCTGCTTCTGCTATTCGTATCCCTTCCTAGGTTGGATATGTACAAACCCGAAAGTTTACAAGATTGGCGATAATTAAATAAAAATACTTAGCTCTGTATAAGATGATCAGTGACGTCAGTGTTGCCCAATGTCTCCTTTTTCTCGCTTAAAGGCAGCCGCTAAACTTCGCGCCTTACTTGCAGTTGCTTGACCTCAGCACCAGGTACCCATGCACCCGTGACAGATGTTTTATGCTTCTGAAATTGTTAACAAAAGCGCGCAAGTATCCGTCCTATTTTGCAATAACATCATTTTTATATTTTTCTAACATTCTAAAATTGCCGTTTCAAATATGAACCCATAACAATTTAACACCACATGATGTTGTTCAAGTGTTTAGGAGAGATCTATCTTGAAATTCTAAAGATGGCAATAAACTGTTCCCTTTTTTTATATTCAAGTGTTGCACATTGATAAGTATAATGTGAGAACCTCTTGTCCCTTTTGAATCACTTTGAAGTGCCCAAATAAAATAAAAACTAAGTCCCTCAACTAAAATGTCAAAAGTCTCACTTAAGATTTAAGAATCAATAATTTAACGATAAGTTTGACATTTTAAATTAGCGCGTTGCACACACTTAATATCTGACGAGGTTTCTACACGTCCCCAGTTTAATTAGTTTGAAATTTAGAAAACAAAAAACCTTTTCCAATAATTAAGTGTTACAAAACCTTTCCTTGTATTTTTTTGTTTACTAACTCTTATCTAGTTTCGAGGATGCCAAATAGGTCTGGACTTGAAATAGTTTACCTGTAGACATATGCACTTTAAATTCTTAGAAACGTCCATTCTCCCCTTAAGAGACAAATAAAATTAAGTTTTGAATTATATTAGCAATACAAATCTACTACTTTACAAAATTATAACGGGTGTGATCGTCTAGTTGAAAGAAGAAGTTATTTTACATTTTTATGAATAAATAATAACAAAGGTAATCGTAATTTCCGCGACTTTAAATCTGACCAACTGAACAATAACCACACAATCTAAAATATGTTATAATTGTTGGCAGCAACTAAATACCAAATAAATACTTTTTAAAATTAAATAACACTTCAATACCAAATTAATTCATTAAATAAAACAAACAAAATCAAAGTAACTTTCTTGCCGAGGTCTGTTCGACTCGCGCGCCGTCAAACGAATGACCCGCTCTGGCTGCGCACGCCTTTTATAAAGCCGTTGTAGCCAGTTGTAACGTTGGCACCTGTCCTAGTGAAAACCACTGTATCACAGGTACCAGCGCCTTCCATTTCTGTCAACAAGATAATGAACGGTGTACTGTATTATTATATAACAAAGTTTACATGAATAAACTGGTGGCGTTGGTTCGTCCCCTCTTCTGATATAAGAGGAGGGGTATTTTCTTGAGTTAAACCATCTCCATTACTCATGGCTGTTTATTATTAATAACAATAAACACACAATCTAAAATATGTTATAATTGTTGGCAGCAACTAAATACCAAATAAATACTTTTTAAAATTAAATAACACTTCAATAACAAATATAATTCATTAAATAAAACAAACAAAATCAAAGTAACTTTCTTACCGAGGTCTGTTCGACTCGCGCGCCGTCAAACGAATGACCCGCTCTGGCTGCGCACGCCTTTTATAAAGCCGTTGTAGCCAGTTGTAACGTTGACACCTGTCCTAGTGAAAACCACTATCACAGGTACCAGCGCCTTCCATTTCTGTCAACAAGATAATGAACGGTGTACTGTATTATTACATAACAAAGTTTACATGAATAAACTGGTGGCGTTGGTTCGTCCCCTCTTCTGATATAAGAGGAGGGGTATTTTGAAATATTTGGCAAAGAATATTAAAAGGTTTAGTTGCTCCAGTATGGACTTTCTCACTTGAGACATTCTTCTTCTCTCATCGGGGCGCCGCATACATAAAATACACACTTAGGCTTAAAGAACTAAATGCTTTAAAATACAGAAACCCTGCTTCTGCTATTCGTATCCCTTCCTAGGTTGGATATGTACAAACTCGAAAGTTTACAAGATTGGCGATAATTAAATAAAAATACTTAGCTCTGTATAAGATGATCAGTGACGTCAGTGTTGCCCAATGTCTCCTTTTTCTCGCTTAAAGGCAGCCGCTAAACTTCGCGCCTTACTTGCAGTTGCTTGACCTCAGCACCAGGTACCCATGCACCCGTGACAGATGTTTTATGCTTCTGAAATTGTTAACAAAAGCGCGCAAGTATCCGTCCTATTTTGCAATAACATCATTTTTATATTTTTCTAACATTCTAAAATTGCCGTTTCAAATATGAACCCATAACAATTTAACACCACATGATGTTGTTCAAGTGTTTAGGAGAGATCTATCTTGAAATTCTAAAGATGGCAATAAACTGTTCCCTTTTTTATATTCAAGTGTTGCACATTGATAAGTATAATGTGAGAACCTCTTGTCCCTTTTGAATCACTTTGAAGTGCCCAAATAAAATAAAAACTAAGTCCCTCAACTAAAATGTCAAAAGTCTCACTTAAGATTTAAGAATCAATAATTTACGATAAGTTTGACATTTTAAATTAGCGCGTTGCACACACTTAATATCTGACGAGGTTTCTACACGTCCCCAGTTTAATTAGTTTGAAATTTAGAAAACAAAAAACCTTTTCCAATAATTAAGTGTTACAAATCCTTTCCTTGTATTTTTTTGTTTACTAACTCTTATCTAGTTTCGAGGATGCCAAATAGGTCTGGACTTGAAATAGTTTACCTGTAGACATATGCACTTTAAATTCTTAGAAACGTCCATTCTCCACTTAAGAGACAAATAAAATTAAGTTTTGAATTATATTAGCAATACAAATCTACTACTTTACAAAATTATAACGGGTGTGATCGTCTAGTTGAGAGAAGAAGTTATTTTACATTTTTATGAATAAATAATAACAAAGGTAATCGTAATTTCCGCGACTTTAAATCTGACCAACTGAACAATAACCACACAATCTAAAATATGTTATAATTATTGGCAGCAACTAAATACCAAATAAATACTTTTTAAAATTAAATAACACTTCAATAACAAATTAATTCATTAAATAAAACAAACAAAATCAAAGTAACTTTCTTACCGAGGTCTGTTCGACTCGCGCGCCGTCAAACGAATGACCCGCTCTGGCTGCGCACGCCTTTTATAAAGCCGTTGTAGCCAGTTGTAACGTTGGCACCTGTCCTAGTTAGAACCACTGTATCACAGGTACCAGCGCCTTCCATTTCTGTCAACAAGATAATGAACGGTGTACTGTATTATTACATAACAAAGTTTACATGAATAAACTGGTGGCGTTGGTTCGTCCCCTCTTCTGATATAAGAGGAGGGGTATTTTCTTGAGTTAAACCATCTCCATTACTCATGGCTGTTTATTATTAATAACAATAAACACACAATCTTAAATATGTTATAATTGTTGGCAGCAACTAAATACCAAATAAATACTTTTTAAAATTAAATAACACTTCAATAACAAATATAATTCATTAAATAAAACAAACAAAATCAAAGTAACTTTCTTACCGAGGTCTGTTCGACTCGCGCGCCGTCAAACGAATGACCCGCTCTGGCTGCGCACGCCTTTTATAAAGCCGTTGTAGCCAGTTGTAACGTTGACACCTGTCCTAGTGAAAACCACTATCACAGGTACCAGCGCCTTCCATTTCTGTCAACAAGATAATGAACGGTGTACTGTATTATTACATAACAAAGTTTACATGAATAAACTGGTGGCGTTGGTTCGTCCCCTCTTCTGATATAAGAGGAGGGGTATTTTGAAATATTTGGCAAAGAATATTAAAAGGTTTAGTTGCTCCAGTATGGACCTTCTCACTTGAGACATTCTTCTTCTCTCATCGGGGCGCCGCATACATAAAATACACACTTAGGCTTAAAGAACTAAATGCTTTAAAATACAGAAACCCTGCTTCTGCTATTCGTATCCCTTCCTAGGTTGGATATGTACAAACTCGAAAGTTTACAAGATTGGCGATAATTAAATAAAAATACTTAGCTCTGTATAAGATGATCAGTGACGTCAGTGTTGCCCAATGTCTCCTTTTTCTCGCTTAAAGGCAGCCGCTAAACTTCGCGCCTTACTTGCAGTTGCTTGACCTCAGCACCAGGTACCCATGCACCCGTGACAGATGTTTTATGCTTCTGAAATTGTTAACAAAAGCGCGCAAGTATCCGTCCTATTTTGCAATAACATCATTTTTATATATTTCTAACATTCTAAAATTGCCGTTTCAAATATGAACCCATAACAATTTAACACCACATGATGTTGTTCAAGTGTTTAGGAGAGATCTATCTTGAAATTCTAAAGATGGCAATAAACTGTTCCCTTTTTTTATATTCAAGTGTTGCACATTGATAAGTATAATGTGAGAACCTCTTGTCCCTTTTGAATCACTTTGAAGTGCCCAAATAAAATAAAAACTAAGTCCCTCAACTAAAATGTCAAAAGTCTCACTTAAGATTTAAGAATCAATAATTTACGATAAGTTTGACATTTTAAATTAGCGCGTTGCACACACTTAATATCTGACGAGGTTTCTACACGTCCCCAGTTTAATTAGTTTGAAATTTAGAAAACAAAAAACCTTTTCCAATAATTAAGTGTTACAAAACCTTTCCTTATATTTTTTTGTTTACTAACTCTTATCTAGTTTCGAGGATGCCAAATAGGTCTGGACTTGAAATAGTTTACCTGTAGACATATGCACTTTAAATTCTTAGAAACGTCCATTCTCCACTTAAGAGACAAATAAAATTAAGTTTTGAATTATATTAGCAATACAAATCTACTACTTTACAAAATTATAACGGGTGTGATCGTCTAGTTGAGAGAAGAAGTTATTTTACATTTTTATGAATAAATAATAACAAAGGTAATCGTAATTTCCGCGACTTTAAATCTGACCAACTGAACAATAACCACACAATCTAAAATATGTTATAATTATTGGCAGCAACTAAATACCAAATAAATACTTTTTAAAATTAAATAACACTTCAATAACAAATTAATTCATTAAATAAAACAAACAAAATCAAAGTAACTTTCTTACCGAGGTCTGTTCGACTCGCGCGCCGTCAAACGAATGACCCGCTCTGGCTGCGCACGCCTTTTATAAAGCCGTTGTAGCCAGTTGTAACGTTGGCACCTGTCCTAGTGAGAACCACTGTATCACAGGTACCAGCGCCTTCCATTTCTGTCAACAAGATAATGAACGGTGTACTGTATTATTACATAACAAAGTTTACATGAATAAACTGGTGGCGTTGGTTCGTCCCCTCTTCTGATATAAGAGGAGGGGTATTTTGAAATATTTGGCAAAGAATATTAAAAGGTTTAGTTGCTCCAGTATGGACTTTCTCACTTGAGACATTCTTCTTCTCTCATCGGGGCGCCGCATACATAAAAAACACACTTAGGCTTAAAGAACTAAATGCTTTAAAATACAGAAACCCTGCTTCTGCTATTCGTATCCCTTCCTAGGTTGGATATGTACAAACTCGAAAGTTTACAAGATTGGCGATAATTAAATAAAAATACTTAGCTCTGTATAAGATGATCAGTGACGTCAGTGTTGCCCAATGTCTCCTTTTTCTCGCTTAAAGGCAGCCGCTAAACTTCGCGCCTTACTTGCAGTTGCTTGACCTCAGCACCAGGTACCCATGCACCCGTGACAGATGTTTTATGCTTCTGAAATTGTTAACAAAAGCGCGCAAGTATCCGTCCTATTTTGCAATAACATCATTTTTATATTTTTCTAACATTCTTAAATTGCCGTTTCAAATATGAACCCATAACAATTTAACACCACATGATGTTGTTCAAGTGTTTAGGAGAGATCTATCTTGAAATTTTAAAGATGGCAATAAACTGTTCCCTTTTTTTATATTCAAGTGTTGCACATTGATAAGTATAATGTGAGAACCTCTTGTCCCTTTTGAATCACTTTGAAGTGCCCAAATAAAATAAAAACTAAGTCCCTCAACTAAAATGTCAAAAGTCTCACTTAAGATTTAAGAATCAATAATTTAACGATAAGTTTGACATTTTAAATTAGCGCGTTGCACACACTTAATATCTGACGAGGTTTCTACACGTCCCCAGTTTAATTAGTTTTAAATTTAGAAAACAAAAAACCTTTTCCAATAATTAAGTGTTACAAAACCTTTCCTTGTATTTTTTTGTTTACTAACTCTTATCTAGTTTCGAGGATGCCAAATGGGTCTGGACTTGAAATAGTTTACCTGTAGACATATTATGCACTTTAAATTCTTAGAAACGTCCATTCTCCACTTAAGAGACAAATAAAATTAAGTTTTGAATTATATTAGCAATACAAATTCTACTACTTTACAAAATTATTACGGGTGTGATCGTCTAGTTGAAAGAAGAAGTTATTTTACATTTTTATGAATAAATAATAACAAAGGTAATCGTAATTTCCGCGACTTTAAATCTGACCAACTGAACAATAACCACACAATCTAAAATATGTTATAATTGTTAGCAGCAACTAAATACCAAATAAATACTTTTTAAAATTAAATAACACTTCAATAACAAATTAATTCATTAAATAAAACAAACAAAATCAAAGTAACTTTCTTACCGAGGTCTGTTCGACTCGCGCGCCGTCAAACGAATGACCCGCTCTGGCTGCGCACGCCTTTTATAAAGCCGTTGTAGCCAGTTGTAACGTTGGCACCTGTCCTAGTGAAAACCACTGTATCACAGGTACCAGCGCCTTCCATTTCTGTCAACAAGATAATGAACGGTGTACTGTATTATTATATAACAAAGTTTACATGAATAAACTGGTGGCGTTGGTTCGTCCCCTCTTCTGATATAAGAGGAGGGGTATTTTCTTGAGTTAAACCATCTCCATTACTCATGGCTGTTTATTATTAATAACAATAAACACACAATCTAAAATATGTTATAATTGTTGGCAGCAACTAAATACCAAATAAATACTTTTTAAAATTAAATAACACTTCAATACCAAATTAATTCATTAAATAAAACAAACAAAATCAAAGTAACTTTCTTACCGAGGTCTGTTCGACTCGCGCGCCGTCAAACGAATGACCCGCTCTGGCTGCGCACGCCTTTTATAAAGCCGTTGTAGCCAGTTGTAACGTTGACACCTGTCCTAGTGAAAACCACTATCACAGGTACCAGCGCCTTCCATTTCTGTCAACAAGATAATGAACGGTGTACTGTATTATTACATAACAAAGTTTCATGAATATACTGGTGGCGTTGGTTCGTCCCCTCTTCTGATATAAGAGGAGGGGTATTTTGAAATATTTGGCAAAGAATATTAAAAGGTTTAGTTGCTCCAGTATGGACTTTCTCACTTGAGACATTCTTCTTCTCTCATCGGGGCGCCGCATACATAAAAAACACACTTAGGCTTAAAGAACTAAATGCTTTAAAATACAGAAACCCTGCTTCTGCTATTCGTATCCCTTCCTAGGTTGGATATGTACAAACTCGAAAGTTTACAAGATTGGCGATAATTAAATAAAAATACTTAGCTCTGTATAAGATGATCAGTGACGTCAGTGTTGCCCAATGTCTCCTTTTTCTCGCTTAAAGGCAGCCGCTAAACTTCGCGCCTTACTTGCAGTTGCTTGACCTCAGCACCAGGTACCCATGCACCCGTGACAGATGTTTTATGCTTCTGAAATTGTTAACAAAAGCGCGCAAGTATCCGTCCTATTTTGCAATAACATCATTTTTATATTTTTCTAACATTCTAAAATGGCCGTTTCAAATATGAACCCATAACAATTTAACACCACATGATGTTGTTCAAGTGTTTAGGAGAGATCTATCTTGAAATTTTAAAGATGGCAATAAACTGTTCCCTTTTTTTATATTCAAGTGTTGCACATTGATAAGTATAATGTGAGAACCTCTTGTCCCTTTTGAATCACTTTGAAGTGCCCAAATAAAATAAAAACTAAGTCCCTCAACTAAAATGTCAAAAGTCTCACTTAAGATTTAAGAATCAATAATTTAACGATAAGTTTGACATTTTAAATTAGCGCGTTGCACACACTTAATATCTGACGAGGTTTCTACACGTCCCCAGTTTAATTAGTTTTAAATTTAGAAAACAAAAAACCTTTTCCAATAATTAAGTGTTACAAAACCTTTCCTTGTATTTTTTTGTTTACTAACTCTTATCTAGTTTCGAGGATGCCAAATGGGTCTGGACTTGAAATAGTTTACCTGTAGACATATTATGCACTTTAAATTCTTAGAAACGTCCATTCTCCACTTAAGAGACAAATAAAATTAAGTTTTGAATTATATTAGCAATACAAATTCTACTACTTTACAAAATTATTACGGGTGTGATCGTCTAGTTGAAAGAAGAAGTTATTTTACATTTTTATGAATAAATAATAACAAAGGTAATCGTAATTTCCGCGACTTTAAATCTGACCAACTGAACAATAACCACACAATCTAAAATATGTTATAATTGTTAGCAGCAACTAAATACCAAATAAATACTTTTTAAAATTAAATAACACTTCAATAACAAATTAATTCATTAAATAAAACAAACAAAATCAAAGTAACTTTCTTACCGAGGTCTGTTCGACTCGCGCGCCGTCAAACGAATGACCCGCTCTGGCTGCGCACGCCTTTTATAAAGCCGTTGTAGCCAGTTGTAACGTTGGCACCTGTCCTAGTGAAAACCACTGTATCACAGGTACCAGCGCCTTCCATTTCTGTCAACAAGATAATGAACGGTGTACTGTATTATTATATAACAAAGTTTACATGAATAAACTGGTGGCGTTGGTTCGTCCCCTCTTCTGATATAAGAGGAGGGGTATTTTCTTGAGTTAAACCATCTCCATTACTCATGGCTGTTTATTATTAATAACAATAAACACACAATCTAAAATATGTTATAATTGTTGGCAGCAACTAAATACCAAATAAATACTTTTTAAAATTAAATAACACTTCAATACCAAATTAATTCATTAAATAAAACAAACAAAATCAAAGTAACTTTCTTACCGAGGTCTGTTCGACTCGCGCGCCGTCAAACGAATGACCCGCTCTGGCTGCGCACGCCTTTTATAAAGCCGTTGTAGCCAGTTGTAACGTTGACACCTGTCCTAGTGAAAACCACTATCACAGGTACCAGCGCCTTCCATTTCTGTCAACAAGATAATGAACGGTGTACTGTATTATTACATAACAAAGTTTCATGAATATACTGGTGGCGTTGGTTCGTCCCCTCTTCTGATATAAGAGGAGGGGTATTTTGAAATATTTGGCAAAGAATATTAAAAGGTTTAGTTGCTCCAGTATGGACTTTCTCACTTGAGACATTCTTCTTCTCTCATCGGGGCGCCGCATACATAAAAAACACACTTAGGCTTAAAGAACTAAATGCTTTAAAATACAGAAACCCTGCTTCTGCTATTCGTATCCCTTCCTAGGTTGGATATGTACAAACTCGAAAGTTTACAAGATTGGCGATAATTAAATAAAAATACTTAGCTCTGTATAAGATGATCAGTGACGTCAGTGTTGCCCAATGTCTCCTTTTTCTCGCTTAAAGGCAGCCGCTAAACTTCGCGCCTTACTTGCAGTTGCTTGACCTCAGCACCAGGTACCCATGCACCCGTGACAGATGTTTTATGCTTCTGAAATTGTTAACAAAAGCGCGCAAGTATCCGTCCTATTTTGCAATAACATCATTTTTATATTTTTCTAACATTCTAAAATTGCCGTTTCAAATATGAACCCATAACAATTTAACACCACATGATGTTGTTCAAGTGTTTAGGAGAGATCTATCTTGAAATTCTAAAGATGGCAATAAACTGTTCCCTTTTTTTATATTCAAGTGTTGCACATTAATAAGTATAATGTGAGAACCTCTTGTCCCTTTTGAATCACTTTGAAGTGCCCAAATAAAATAAAAACTAAGTCCCTCAACTAAAATGTCAAAAGTCTCACTTAAGATTTAAGAATCAATAATTTAACGATAAGTTTGACATTTGAAATTAGCGCGTTGCACACACTTAATATCTGACGAGGTTTCTACACGTCCCCAGTTTGATTAGTTTGAAATTTAGAAAACAAAAAACCTTTTCCAATAATTAAGTGTTACAAAACCTTTCCTTGTATTTTTTTGTTTACCAACTCTTATCTAGTTTCGAGGATGCCAAATAGGTCTGGACTTGAAATAGTTTACCTGTAGACGTATGCACTTTAAATTCTTAAAAACGTCCATTCTCCACTTAAGAGACAAATAAAATTAAGTTTTGAATTATATTAGCAATACAAATCTACTACTTTACAAAATTAAAACGGGTGTGATCGTCTAGTTGAAAGAAGAAGTTATTTTACATTTTTATGAATAAATAATAACAAAGGTAATCGTAATTTCCGCGACTTTAAATCTGACCAACTGAACAATAACCACACAATCTAAAATATGTTATAATTGTTGGCAGCAACTAAATACCAAATAAATACTTTTTAAAATTAAATAACACTTCAATAACAAATTAATTCATTAAATAAAACAAACAAAATCAAAGTAACTTTCTTACCGAGGTCTGTTCGACTCGCGCGCCGTCAAACGAATGACCCGCTCTGGCTGCGCACGCCTTTTATAAAGCCGTTGTAGCCAGTTGTAACGTTGGCACCTGTCCTAGTGAAAACCACTGTATCACAGGTACCAGCGCCTTCCATTTCTGTCAACAAGATAATGAACGGTGTACTGTATTATTACATAACAAAGTTTACATGAACAAACTGGTGGCGTTGGTTCGTCCCCTCTTCTGATTTAAGAGGAGGGGTTTTTTGAAATATTTGGCAAAGAATATTAAAAGGTTTAGTTGCTCCAGAATGGACTTTCTCACTTGAGACATTCTTCTTCTCTCATCGGGGCGCCCCATACATAAAATACACACTTAGGCTTAAAGAACTAAATGCTTTAAAATACAGAAACCCTGCTTCTGCTATTCGTATCCCTTCCTAGGTTGGATATGTACAAACTCGAAAGTTTACAAGATTGGCGATAATTAAATAAAAATACTTAGCTCTGTATAAGATGATCAGTGACGTCAGTGTTGCCCAATGTCTCCTTTTTCTCGCTTAAAGGCAGCCGTTTAACTTCGCACCTTACTTGCAGTTGCTTGACCTCAGCACCAGGTACCCATGCACCCGTGACAGATGTTTTATGCTTCTGAAATTGTTAACAAAAGCGCGCAAGTATCCGTCCTATTTTGCAATAACATCATTTTTATATTTTTCTAACATTCTAAAATTGCCGTTTCAAATATGAACCCATAACAATTTAACACCACATGATGTTGTTCAAGTGTTTAGGAGAGATCTATCTTGAAATTCTAAAGATGGCAATAAACTGTTCCCTTTTTTTATATTCAAGTGTTGCACATTGATAAGTATAATGTGAGAACCTCTTGTCCCTTTTGAATCACTTTGAAGTGCCCAAATAAAATAAAAACTAAGTCCCTCAACTAAAATGTCAAAAGTCTCACTTAAGATTTAAGAATCAATAATTTAACGATAAGTTTGACATTTGAAATTAGCGCGTTGCACACACTTAATATCTGACGAGGTTTCTACACGTCCCCAGTTTGATTAGTTTGAAATTTAGAAAACAAAAAACCTTTTCCAATAATTAAGTGTTACAAAACCTTTCCTTGTATTTTTTTGTTTACCAACTCTTATCTAGTTTCGAGGATGCCAAATAGGTCTGGACTTGAAATAGTTTACCTGTAGACGTATGCACTTTAAATTCTTAGAAACGTCCATTCTCCACTTAAGAGACAAATAAAATTAAGTTTTGAATTATATTAGCAATACAAATCTACTACTTTACAAAATTAAAACGGGTGTGATCGTCTAGTTGAAAGAAGAAGTTATTTTACATTTTTATGAATAAATAATAACAAAGGTAATCGTAATTTCCGCGACTTTAAATCTGACCAACTGAACAATAACCACACAATCTAAAATATGTTATAATTGTTGGCAGCAACTAAATACCAAATAAATACTTTTTAAAATTAAATAACACTTCAATAACAAATTAATTCATTAAATAAAACAAACAAAATCAAAGTAACTTTCTTACCGAGGTCTGTTCGACTCGCGCGCCGTCAAACGAATGACCCGCTCTGGCTGCGCACGCCTTTTATAAAGCCGTTGTAGCCAGTTGTAACGTTGGCACCTGTCCTAGTGAAAACCACTGTATCACAGGTACCAGCGCCTTCCATTTCTGTCAACAAGATAATGAACGGTGTACTGTATTATTACATAACAAAGTTTACATGAACAAACTGGTGGCGTTGGTTCGTCCCCTCTTCTGATTTAAGAGGAGGGGTTTTTTGAAATATTTGGCAAAGAATATTAAAAGGTTTAGTTGCTCCAGAATGGACTTTCTCACTTGAGACATTCTTCTTCTCTCATCGGGGCGCCCCATACATAAAATACACACTTAGGCTTAAAGAACTAAATGCTTTAAAATACAGAAACCCTGCTTCTGCTATTCGTATCCCTTCCTAGGTTGGATATGTACAAACTCGAAAGTTTACAAGATTGGCGATAATTAAATAAAAATACTTAGCTCTGTATAAGATGATCAGTGACGTCAGTGTTGCCCAATGTCTCCTTTTTCTCGCTTAAAGGCAGCCGTTTAACTTCGCACCTTACTTGCAGTTGCTTGACCTCAGCACCAGGTACCCATGCACCCGTGACAGATGTTTTATGCTTCTGAAATTGTTAACAAAAGCGCGCAAGTATCCGTCCTATTTTGCAATAACATCATTTTTATATTTTTCTAACATTCTAAAATTGCCGTTTCAAATATGAACCCATAACAATTTAACACCACATGATGTTGTTCAAGTGTTTAGGAGAGATCTATCTTGAAATTCTAAAGATGGCAATAAACTGTTCCCTTTTTTTATATTCAAGTGTTGCACATTGATAAGTATAATGTGAGAACCTCTTGTCCCTTTTGAATCACTTTGAAGTGCCCAAATAAAATAAAAACTAAGTCCCTCAACTAAAATGTCAAAAGTCTCACTTAAGATTTAAGAATCAATAATTTACGATAAGTTTGACATTTTAAATTAGCGCGTTGCACACACTTAATATCTGACGAGGTTTCTACACGTCCCCAGTTTAATTAGTTTGAAATTTAAAAAACAAAAAACCTTTTCCAATAATTAAGTGTTACAAAACCTTTCCTTGTATTTTTTTGTTTACTAACTCTTATCTAGTTTCGAGGATGCCAAATAGGTCTGGACTTGAAATAGTTTACCTGTAGACATATGCACTTTAAATTCTTAGAAACGTCCATTCTCCACTTAAGAGACAAATAAAATTAAGTTTTGAATTATATTAGCAATACAAATCTACTACTTTACAAAATTATAACGGGTGTGATCGTCTAGTTGAGAGAAGAAGTTATTTTACATTTTTATGAATAAATAATAACAAAGGTAATCGTAATTTCCGCGACTTTAAATCTGACCAACTGAACAATAACCACACAATCTAAAATATGTTATAATTATTGGCAGCAACTAAATACCAAATAAATACTTTTTAAAATTAAATAACACTTCAATAACAAATTAATTCATTAAATAAAACAAACAAAATCAAAGTAACTTTCTTACCGAGGTCTGTTCGACTCGCGCGCCGTCAAACGAATGACCCGCTCTGGCTGCGCACGCCTTTTATAAAGCCGTTGTAGCCAGTTGTAACGTTGGCACCTGTCCTAGTGAGAACCACTGTATCACAGGTACCAGCGCCTTCCATTTCTGTCAACAAGATAATGAACGGTGTACTGTATTATTACATAACAAAGTTTACATGAATAAACTGGTGGCGTTGGTTCGTCCCCTCTTCTGATATAAGAGGAGGGGTATTTTCTTGAGTTAAACCATCTCCATTACTCATGGCTGTTTATTATTAATAACAATAAACACACAATCTTAAATATGTTATAATTGTTGGCAGCAACTAAATACCAAATAAATACTTTTTAAAATTAAATAACACTTCAATAACAAATATAATTCATTAAATAAAACAAACAAAATCAAAGTAACTTTCTTACCGAGGTCTGTTCGACTCGCGCGCCGTCAAACGAATGACCCGCTCTGGCTGCGCACGCCTTTTATAAAGCCGTTGTAGCCAGTTGTAACGTTGACACCTGTCCTAGTGAAAACCACTATCACAGGTACCAGCGCCTTCCATTTCTGTCAACAAGATAATGAACGGTGTACTGTATTATTACATAACAAAGTTTACATGAATAAACTGGTGGCGTTGGTTCGTCCCCTCTTCTGATATAAGAGGAGGGGTATTTTGAAATATTTGGCAAAGAATATTAAAAGGTTTAGTTGCTCCAGTATGGACTTTCTCACTTGAGACATTCTTCTTCTCTCATCGGGGCACCGCATACATAAAATACACACTTAGGCTTAAAGAACTAAATGCTTTAAAATACAGAAACCCTGCTTCTGCTATTCGTATCCCTTCCTAGGTTGGATATGTACAAACTCGAAAGTTTACAAGATTGGCGATAATTAAATAAAAATACTTAGCTCTGTATAAGATGATCAGTGACGTCAGTGTTGCCCAATGTCTCCTTTTTCTCGCTTAAAGGCAGCCGCTAAACTTCGCGCCTTACTTGCAGTTGCTTGACCTCAGCACCAGGTACCCATGCACCCGTGACAGATGTTTTATGCTTCTGAAATTGTTAACAAAAGCGCGCAAGTATCCGTCCTATTTTGCAATAACATCATTTTTATATTTTTCTAACATTCTAAAATTGCCGTTTCAAATATGAACCCATAACAATTTAACACCACATGATGTTGTTCAAGTGTTTAGGAGAGATCTATCTTGAAATTCTAAAGATGGCAATAAACTGTTCCCTTTTTTATATTCAAGTGTTGCACATTGATAAGTATAATGTGAGAACCTCTTGTCCCTTTTGAATCACTTTGAAGTGCCCAAATAAAATAAAAACTAAGTCCCTCAACTAAAATGTCAAAAGTCTCACTTAAGATTTAAGAATCAATAATTTACGATAAGTTTGACATTTTAAATTAGCGCGTTGCACACACTTAATATCTGACGAGGTTTCTACACGTCCCCAGTTTAATTAGTTTGAAATTTAGAAAACAAAAAACCTTTTCCAATAATTAAGTGTTACAAAACCTTTCCTTATATTTTTTTGTTTACTAACTCTTATCTAGTTACGAGGATGCCAAATAGGTCTGGACTTGAAATAGTTTACCTGTAGACATATGCACTTTAAATTCTTAGAAACGTCCATTCTCCACTTAAGAGACAAATAAAATTAAGTTTTGAATTATATTAGCAATACAAATCTACTACTTTACAAAATTATAACGGGTGTGATCGTCTAGTTGAGAGAAGAAGTTATTTTACATTTTTATGAATAAATAATAACAAAGGTAATCGTAATTTCCGCGACTTTAAATCTGACCAACTGAACAATAACCACACAATCTAAAATATGTTATAATTATTGGCAGCAACTAAATACCAAATAAATACTTTTTAAAATTAAATAACACTTCAATAACAAATTAATTTATTAAATAAAACAAACAAAATCAAAGTAACTTTCTTACCGAGGTCTGTTCGACTCGCGCGCCGTCAAACGAATGACCCGCTCTGGCTGCGCACGCCTTTTATAAAGCCGTTGTAGCCAGTTGTAACGTTGGCACCTGTCCTAGTGAGAACCACTGTATCACAGGTACCAGCGCCTTCCATTTCTGTCAACAAGATAATGAACGGTGTACTGTATTATTACATAACAAAGTTTACATGAATAAACTGGTGGCGTTGGTTCGTCCCCTCTTCTGATATAAGAGGAGGGGTATTTTGAAATATTTGGCAAAGAATATTAAAAGGTTTAGTTGCTCCAGTATGGACTTTCTCACTTGAGACATTCTTCTTCTCTCATCGGGGCGCCGCATACATAAAAAACACACTTAGGCTTAAAGAACTAAATGCTTTAAAATACAGAAACCCTGCTTCTGCTATTCGTATCCCTTCCTAGGTTGGATATGTACAAACTCGAAAGTTTACAAGATTGGCGATAATTAAATAAAAATACTTAGCTCTGTATAAGATGATCAGTGACGTCAGTGTTGCCCAATGTCTCCTTTTTCTCGCTTAAAGGCAGCCGCTAAACTTCGCGCCTTACTTGCAGTTGCTTGACCTCAGCACCAGGTACCCATGCACCCGTGACAGATGTTTTATGCTTCTGAAATTGTTAACAAAAGCGCGCAAGTATCCGTCCTATTTTGCAATAACATCATTTTTATATTTTTCTAACATTCTAAAATGGCCGTTTCAAATATGAACCCATAACAATTTAACACCACATGATGTTGTTCAAGTGTTTAGGAGAGATCTATCTTGAAATTTTAAAGATGGCAATAAACTGTTCCCTTTTTTTATATTCAAGTGTTGCACATTGATAAGTATAATGTGAGAACCTCTTGTCCCTTTTGAATCACTTTGAAGTGCCCAAATAAAATAAAAACTAAGTCCCTCAACTAAAATGTCAAAAGTCTCACTTAAGATTTAAGAATCAATAATTTAACGATAAGTTTGACATTTTAAATTAGCGCGTTGCACACACTTAATATCTGACGAGGTTTCTACACGTCCCCAGTTTAATTAGTTTTAAATTTAGAAAACAAAAAACCTTTTCCAATAATTAAGTGTTACAAAACCTTTCCTTGTATTTTTTTGTTTACTAACTCTTATCTAGTTTCGAGGATGCCAAATGGGTCTGGACTTAAAATAGTTTACCTGTAGACATATTATGCACTTTAAATTCTTAGAAACGTCCATTCTCCACTTAAGAGACAAATAAAATTAAGTTTTGAATTATATTAGCAATACAAATTCTACTACTTTACAAAATTATTACGGGTGTGATCGTCTAGTTGAAAGAAGAAGTTATTTTACATTTTTATGAATAAATAATAACAAAGGTAATCGTAATTTCCGCGACTTTAAATCTGACCAACTGAACAATAACCACACAATCTAAAATATGTTATAATTGTTAGCAGCAACTAAATACCAAATAAATACTTTTTAAAATTAAATAACACTTCAATAACAAATTAATTCATTAAATAAAACAAACAAAATCAAAGTAACTTTCTTACCGAGGTCTGTTCGACTCGCGCGCCGTCAAACGAATGACCCGCTCTGGCTGCGCACGCCTTTTATAAAGCCGTTGTAGCCAGTTGTAACGTTGGCACCTGTCCTAGTGAAAACCACTGTATCACAGGTACCAGCGCCTTCCATTTCTGTCAACAAGATAATGAACGGTGTACTGTATTATTACATAACAAAGTTTACATGAATAAACTGGTGGCGTTGGTTCGTCCCCTCTTCTGATATAAGAGGAGGGGTATTTTCTTGAGTTAAACCATCTCCATTACTCATGGCTGTTTATTATTAATAACAATAAACACACAATCTAAAATATGTTATAATTGTTGGCAGCAACTAAATACCAAATAAATACTTTTTAAAATTAAATAACACTTCAATACCAAATTAATTCATTAAATAAAACAAACAAAATCAAAGTAACTTTCTTACCGAGGTCTGTTCGACTCGCGCGCCGTCAAACGAATGACCCGCTCTGGCTGCGCACGCCTTTTATAAAGCCGTTGTAGCCAGTTGTAACGTTGACACCTGTCCTAGTGAAAACCACTATCACAGGTACCAGCGCCTTCCATTTCTGTCAACAAGATAATGAACGGTGTACTGTATTATTACATAACAAAGTTTCATGAATATACTGGTGGCGTTGGTTCGTCCCCTCTTCTGATATAAGAGGAGGGGTATTTTGAAATATTTGGCAAAGAATATTAAAAGGTTTAGTTGCTCCAGTATGGACTTTCTCACTTGAGACATTCTTCTCCTCTCATCGGGGCGCCGCATACATAAAATACACACTTAGGCTTAAAGAACTAAATGCTTTAAAATACAGAAACCCTGCTTCTGCTATTCGTATCCCTTCCTAGGTTGGATATGTACAAACCCGAAAGTTCACAAGATTGGCGATAATTAAATAAAAATACTTAGCTCTGTATAAGATGATCAGTGACGTCAGTGTTGCCCAATGTCTCCTTTTTCTCGCTTAAAGGCAGCCGTTTAACTTCGCGCCTTACTTGCAGTTGCTTGACCTCAGCACCAGGTACCCATGCACCCGTGACAGATGTTTTATGCTTCTGAAATTGTTAACAAAAGCGCGCAAGTATCCGTCCTATTTTGCAATAACATCATTTTTATATTTTTCTAACATTCTAAAATTGCCGTTTCAAATATGAACCCATAACAATTTAACACCACATGATGTTGTTCAAGTGTTTAGGAGAGATCTATCTTGAAATTCTAAAGATGGCAATAAACTGTTCCCTTTTTTTATATTCAAGTGTTGCACATTGATAAGTATAATGAGAGAACCTCTTGTCCCTTTTGAATCACTTTGAAATGCCCAAATAAAATAAAAACTAAGTCCCTCAACTAAAATGTCAAAAGTCTCACTTAAGATTTAAGAATCAATAATTTAACGATAAGTTTGACATTTGAAATTAGCGCGTTGCACACACTTAATATCTGACGAGGTTTCTACACGTCCCCAGTTTGATTAGTTTGAAATTTAGAAAACAAAAAACCTTTTCCAATAATTAAGTGTTACAAAACCTTTCCTTGTATTTTTTTGTTTACCAACTCTTATCTAGTTTCGAGGATGCCAAATAGGTCTGGACTTGAAATAGTTTACCTGTAGACGTATGCACTTTAAATTCTTAGAAACGTCCATTCTCCACTTAAGAGACAAATAAAATTAAGTTTTGAATTATATTAGCAATACAAATCTACTACTTTACAAAATTAAAACGGGTGTGATCGTCTAGTTGAAAGAAGAAGTTATTTTACATTTTTATGAATAAATAATAACAAAGGTAATCGTAATTTCCGCGACTTTAAATCTGACCAACTGAACAATAACCACACAATCTAAAATATGTTATAATTGTTGGCAGCAACTAAATACCAAATAAATACTTTTTAAAATTAAATAACACTTCAATAACAAATTAATTCATTAAATAAAACAAACAAAATCAAAGTAACTTTCTTACCGAGGTCTGTTCGACTCGCGCGCCGTCAAACGAATGACCCGCTCTGGCTGCGCACGCCTTTTATAAAGCCGTTGTAGCCAGTTGTAACGTTGGCACCTGTCCTAGTGAAAACCACTGTATCACAGGTACCAGCGCCTTCCATTTCTGTCAACAAGATAATGAACGGTGTACTGTATTATTACATAACAAAGTTTACATGAACAAACTGGTGGCGTTGGTTCGTCCCCTCTTCTGATTTAAGAGGAGGGGTTTTTTGAAATATTTGGCAAAGAATATTAAAAGGTTTAGTTGCTCCAGAATGGACTTTCTCACTTGAGACATTCTTCTTCTCTCATCGGGGCGCCCCATACATAAAATACACACTTAGGCTTAAAGAACTAAATGCTTTAAAATACAGAAACCCTGCTTCTGCTATTCGTATCCCTTCCTAGGTTGGATATGTACAAACTCAAAAGTTTACAAGATTGGCGATAATTAAATAAAAATACTTAGCTCTGTATAAGATGATCAGTGACGTCAGTGTTGCCCAATGTCTCCTTTTTCTCGCTTAAAGGCAGCCGTTTAACTTCGCGCCTTACTTGCAGTTGCTTGACCTCAGCACCAGGTACCCATGCACCCGTGACAGATGTTTTATGCTTCTGAAATTGTTAACAAAAGCGCGCAAGTATCCGTCCTATTTTGCAATAACATCATTTTTATATTTTTCTAACATTCTAAAATTGCCGTTTCAAATATGAACCCATAACAATTTAACACCACATGATGTTGTTCAAGTGTTTAGGAGAGATCTATCTTGAAATTCTAAAGATGGCAATAAACTGTTCCCTTTTTTTATATTCAAGTGTTGCACATTGATAAGTATAATGTGAGAACCTCTTGTCCCTTTTGAATCACTTTGAAGTGCCCAAATAAAATAAAAACTAAGTCCCTCAACTAAAATGTCAAAAGTCTCACTTAAGATTTAAGAATCAATAATTTAACGATAAGTTTGACATTTGAAATTAGCGCGTTGCACACACTTAATATCTGACGAGGTTTCTACACGTCCCCAGTTTGATTAGTTTGAAATTTAGAAAACAAAAAACTTTTTCCAATAATTAAGTGTTACAAAACCTTTCCTTGTATTTTTTTGTTTACCAACTCTTATCTAGTTTCGAGGATGCCAAATAGGTCTGGACTTGAAATAGTTTACCTGTAGACGTATGCACTTTAAATTCTTAGAAACGTCCATTCTCCACTTAAGAGACAAATAAAATTAAGTTTTGAATTATATTAGCAATACAAATCTACTACTTTACAAAATTATAACGGGTGTGATAGTCTAGTTGAAAGAAGAAGTTATTTTACATTTTTATGAATAAATAATAACAAAGGTAATCGTAATTTCCGCGACTTTAAATCTGACCAACTGAACAATAACCACACAATCTAAAATATGTTATAATTGTTGGCAGCAACTAAATACCAAATAAATACTTTTTAAAATTAAATAACACTTCAATAACAAATTAATTCATTAAATAAAACAAACAAAATCAAAGTAACTTTCTTACCGAGGTCTGTTCGACTCGCGCGCCGTCAAACGAATGACCCGCTCTGGCTGCGCACGCCTTTTATAAAGCCGTTGTAGCCAGTTGTAACGTTGGCACCTGTCCTAGTGAAAACCACTGTATCACAGGTACCAGCGCCTTCCATTTCTGTCAACAAGATAATGAACGGTGTACTGTATTATTACATAACAAAGTTTACATGAATAAACTGGTGGCGTTGGTTCGTCCCCTCTTCTGATATAAGAGGAGGGGTATTTGCTTGAGTTAAACCATCTCCATTACTCATGGCTGTTTATTATTAATAACAATAAACACACAATCTAAAATATGTTATAATTGTTGGCAGCAACTAAATACCAAATAAATACTTTTTAAAATTAAATAACACTTCAATAACAAATTAATTCATTAAATAAAACAAACAAAATCAAAGTAACTTTCTTACCGAGCTCTGTTTGACTCGCGCGCCGTCAAACGAATGACCCGCTCTGGCTGCGCACGCCTTTTATAAAGCCGTTGTAGCCAGTTGTAACGTTGGCACCTGTCCTAGTGAAAACCACTGTATCACAGGTACCAGCGCCTTCCATTTCTGTCAACAAGATAATGAACGGTGTACTGTATTATTACATAACAAAGTTTACATGAACAAACTGGTGGCGTTGGTTCGTCCCCTCTTCTGATTTAAGAGGAGGGGTATTTTGAAATATTTGGCAAAGAATATTAAAAGGTTTAGTTGCTCCAGAATGGACTTTCTCACTTGAGACATTCTTCTTCTCTCATCGGGGCGCCCCATACATAAAATACACACTTAGGCTTAAAGAACTAAATGCTTTAAAATACAGAAACCCTGCTTCTGCTATTCGTATCCCTTCCTAGGTTGGATATGTACAAACTCGAAAGTTTACAAGATTGGCGATAATTAAATAAAAATACTTAGCTCTGTATAAGATGATCAGTGACGTCAGTGTTGCCCAATGTCTCTTTTTTCTCGCTTAAAGGCAGCCGTTTAACTTCGCGCCTTACTTGCAGTTGCTTGACCTCAGCACCAGGTACCCATGCACCCGTGACAGATGTTTTATGCTTCTGAAATTGTTAACAAAAGCGCGCAAGTATCCGTCCTATTTTGCAATAACATCATTTTTATATTTTTCTAACATTCTAAAATTGCCGTTTCAAATATGAACCCATAACAATTTAACACCACATGATGTTGTTCAAGTGTTTAGGAGAGATCTATCTTGAAATTCTAAAGATGGCAATAAACTGTTCCCTTTTTTTATATTCAAGTGTTGCACATTGATAAGTATAATGTGAGAACCTCTTGTCCCTTTTGAATCACTTTGAAGTGCCCAAATAAAATAAAAACTAAGTCCCTCAACTAAAATGTCAAAAGTCTCACTTAAGATTTAAGAATCAATAATTTAACGATAAGTTTGACATTTGAAATTAGCGCGTTGCACACACTTAATATCTGACGAGGTTTCTACACGTCCCCAGTTTGATTAGTTTGAAATTTAGAAAATAAAAAACCTTTTCCAATAATTAAGTGTTACAAAACCTTTCCTTGTATTTTTTTGTTTACCAACTCTTATCTAGTTTCGAGGATGCCAAATAGGTCTGGACTTGAAATAGTTTACCTGTAGACGTATGCACTTTAAATTCTTAGAAACGTCCATTCTCCACTTAAGAGACAAATAAAATTAAGTTTTGAATTATATTAGCAATACAAATCTACTACTTTACAAAATTATAACGGGTGTGATCGTCTAGTTGAAAGAAGAAGTTATTTTACATTTTTATGAATAAATAATAACAAAGGTAATCGTAATTTCCGCGACTTTAAATCTGACCAACTGAACAATAACCACACAATCTAAAATATGTTATAATTGTTGGCAGCAACTAAATACCAAATAAATACTTTTTAAAATTAAATAACACTTCAATAACAAATTAATTCATTAAATAAAACAAACAAAATCAAAGTAACTTTCTTACCGAGGTCTGTTCGACTCGCGCGCCGTCAAACGAATGACCCGCTCTGGCTGCGCACGCCTTTTATAAAGCCGTTGTAGCCAGTTGTAACGTTGGCACCTGTCCTAGTGAAAACCACTGTATCACAGGTACCAGCGCCTTCCATTTCTGTCAACAAGATAATGAACGGTGTACTGTATTATTACATAACAAAGTTTACATGAATAAACTGGTGGCGTTGGTTCGTCCCCTCTTCTGATATAAGAGGAGGGGTATTTGCTTGAGTTAAACCATCTCCATTACTCATGGCTGTTTATTATTAATAACAATAAACACACAATCTAAAATATGTTATAATTGTTGGCAGCAACTAAATACCAAATAAATACTTTTTAAAATTAAATAACACTTCAATAACAAATTAATTCATTAAATAAAACAAACAAAATCAAAGTAACTTTCTTACCGAGGTCTGTTCGACTCGCGCGCCGTCAAACGAATGACCCGCTCTGGCTGCGCACGCCTTTTATAAAGCCGTTGTAGCCAGTTGTAACGTTGGCACCTGTCCTAGTGAAAACCACTGTATCACAGGTACCAGCGCCTTCCATTTCTGTCAACAAGATAATGAACGGTGTACTGTATTATTACATAACAAAGTTTACATGAACAAACTGGTGGCGTTGGTTCGTCCCCTCTTCTGATTTAAGAGGAGGGGTATTTTGAAATATTTGGCAAAGAATATTTAAAGGTTTAGTTGCTCCAGAATGGACTTTCTCACTTGAGACATTCTTCTTCTCTCATCGGGGCGCCCCATACATAAAATACACACTTAGGCTTAAAGAACTAAATGCTTTAAAATACAGAAACCCTGCTTCTGCTATTCGTATCCCTTCCTAGGTTGGATATGTACAAACTCGAAAGTTTACAAGATTGGCGATAATTAAATAAAAATACTTAGCTCTGTATAAGATGATCAGTGACGTCAGTGTTGCCCAGTGTCTCCTTTTTCTCGCTTAAAGGCAGCCGTTTAACTTCGCGCCTTACTTGCAGTTGCTTGACCTCAGCACCAGGTACCCATGCACCCGGGACAGATGTTTTATGCTTCTGAAATTGTTAACAAAAGCGCGCAAGTATCCGTCCTATTTTGCAATAACATCATTTTTATATTTTTCTAACATTCTAAAATTGCCGTTTCAAATATGAACCCATAACAATTTAACACCACATGATGTTGTTCAAGTGTTTAGGAGAGATCTATCTTGAAATTCTAAAGATGGCAATAAACTGTTCCCTTTTTTTATATTCAAGTGTTGCACATTGATAAGTATAATGTGAGAACCTCTTGTCCCTTTTGAATCACTTTGAAGTGCCCAAATAAAATAAAAACTAAGTCCCTCAACTAAAATGTCAAAAGTCTCACTTAAGATTTAAGAATCAATAATTTAACGATAAGTTTGACATTTGAAATTAGCGCGTTGCACACACTTAATATCTGACGAGGTTTCTACACGTCCCCAGTTTGATTAGTTTGAAATTTAGAAAATAAAAAACCTTTTCCAATAATTAAGTGTTACAAAACCTTTCCTTGTATTTTTTTGTTTACCAACTCTTATCTAGTTTCGAGGATGCCAAATAGGTCTGGACTTGAAATAGTTTACCTGTAGACGTATGCACTTTAAATTCTTAGAAACGTCCATTCTCCACTTAAGAGACAAATAAAATTAAGTTTTGAATTATATTAGCAATACAAATCTACTACTTTACAAAATTATAACGGGTGTGATCGTCTAGTTGAAAGAAGAAGTTATTTTACATTTTTATGAATAAATAATAACAAAGGTAATCGTAATTTCCGCGACTTTAAATCTGACCAACTGAACAATAACCACACAATCTAAAATATGTTATAATTGTTGGCAGCAACTAAATACCAAATAAATACTTTTTAAAATTAAATAACACTTCAATACCAAATTAATTCATTAAATAAAACAAACAAAATCAAAGTAACTTTCTTACCGAGGTCTGTTCGACTCGCGCGCCGTCAAACTAATGACCCGCTCTGGCTGCGCACGCCTTTTATAAAGCCGTTGTAGCCAGTTGTAACGTTGGCACCTGTCCTAGTGAAAACCACTATCACAGGTACCAGCGCCTTCCATTTCTGTCAACAAGATAATGAACGGTGTACTGTATTATTACATTACAAAGTTTACATGAACAAACTGGTGGCGTTGGTTCGTCTCCTCTTCTGATTTAAGAGGAAGGGTATTTTGAAATATTTGGCAAAGAATATTAAAAGGTTTAGTTGCTCCAGTATGGACTTTCTCACTTGAGACATTCTTCTTCTCTCATCGGGGCGCCGCATACATAAAATACACACTTAGGCTTAAAGAACTAAATGCTTTAAAATACAGAAACCCTGCTTCTGCTATTCGTATCCCTTCCTAGGTTGGATATGTACAAACTCGAAAGTTTACAAGATTGGCGATAATTAAATAAAAATACTTAGCTCTGTATAAGATGATCAGTGACGTCAGTGTTGCCCAATGTCTCCTTTTTCTCGCTTAAAGGCAGCCGCTAAACTTCGCGCCTTACTTGCAGTTGCTTGACCTCAGCACCAGGTACCCATGCACCCGTGACAGATGTTTTATGCTTCTGAAATTGTTAACAAAAGCGCGCAAGTATCCGTCCTATTTTGCAATAACATCATTTTTATATTTTTCTAACATTCTAAAATTGCCGTTTCAAATATGAACCCATAACAATTTAACACCACATGATGTTGTTCAAGTGTTTAGGAGAGATCTATCTTGAAATTCTAAAGATGGCAATAAACTGTTCCCTTTTTTTATATTCAAGTGTTGCACATTGATAAGTATAATGTGAGAACCTCTTGTCCCTTTTGAATCACTTTGAAGTGCCCAAATTAAATAAAAACTAAGTCCCTCAACTAAAATGTCAAAAGTCTCACTTAAGATTTAAGAATCAATAATTTAACGATAAGTTTGACATTTTAAATTAGCGCGTTGCACACACTTAATATCTGACGAGGTTTCTACACGTCCCCAGTTTAATTAGTTTGAAATTTAGAAAACAAAAAACCTTTTCCAATAATTAAGTGTTACAAAACCTTTCCTTGTATTTTTTTGTTTACTAACTCTTATCTAGTTTCGAGGATGCCAAATAGGTCTGGACTTGAAATAGTTTACCTGTAGACATATGCACTTTAAATTCTTAGAAACGTCCATTCTCCACTTAAGAGACAAATAAAATTAAGTTTTGAATTATATTAGCAATACAAATCTACTACTTTACAAAATTATAACGGGTGTGATCGTCTAGTTGAGAGAAGAAGTTATTTTACATTTTTATGAATAAATAATAACAAAGGTAATCGTAATTTCCGCGACTTTAAATCTGACCAACTGAACAATAACCACACAATCTAAAATATGTTATAATTGTTGGCAGCAACTAAATACCAAATAAATACTTTTTAAAATTAAATAACACTTCAATACCAAATTAATTCATTAAATAAAACAAACAAAATCAAAGTAACTTTCTTACCGAGGTCTGTTCGACTCGCGCGCCGTCAAACGAATGACCCGCTCTGGCTGCGCACGCCTTTTATAAAGCCGTTGTAGCCAGTTGTAACGTTGGCACCTGTCCTAGTGAAAACCACTGTATCACAGGTACCAGCGCCTTCCATTTCTGTCAACAAGATAATGAACGGTGTACTGTATTATTACATAACAAAGTTTACATGAATAAACTAGTGGCGTTGGTTCGTCCCCTCTTCTGATATAAGAGGAGGGGTATTTGCTTGAGTTAAACCATCTCCATTACTCATGGCTGTTTATTATTAATAACAATAAACACACAATCTAAAATATGTTATAATTGTTGGCAGCAACTAAATACCAAATAAATACTTTTTAAAATTAAATAACACTTCAATAACAAATTAATTCATTAAATAAAACAAACAAAATCAAAGTAACTTTCTTACCGAGCTCTGTTTGACTCGCGCGCCGTCAAACGAATGACCCGCTCTGGCTGCGCACGCCTTTTATAAAGCCGTTGTAGCCAGTTGTAACGTTGGCACCTGTCCTAGTGAAAACCACTGTATCACAGGTACCAGCGCCTTCCATTTCTGTCAACAAGATAATGAACGGTGTACTGTATTATTACATAACAAAGTTTACATGAACAAACTGGTGGCGTTGGTTCGTCCCCTCTTCTGATTTAAGAGGAGGGGTTTTTTGAAATATTTGGCAAAGAATATTAAAAGGTTTAGTTGCTCCAGAATGGACTTTCTCACTTGAGACATTCTTCTTCTCTCATCGGGGCGCCCCATACATAAAATACACACTTAGGCTTAAAGAACTAAATGCTTTAAAATACAGAAACCCTGCTTCTGCTATTCGTATCCCTTCCTAGGTTGGATATGTACAAACTCGAAAGTTTACAAGATTGGCGATAATTAAATAAAAATACTTAGCTCTGTATAAGATGATCAGTGACGTCAGTGTTGCCCAATGTCTCCTTTTTCTCGCTTAAAGGCAGCCGCTAAACTTCGCGCCTTACTTGCAGTTGCTTGACCTCAGCACCAGGTACCCATGCACCCGTGACAGATGTTTTATGCTTCTGAAATTGTTAACAAAAGCGCGCAAGTATCCGTCCTATTTTGCAATAACATCATTTTTATATTTTTCTAACATTCTAAAATTGCCGTTTCAAATATGAACCCATAACAATTTAACACCACATGATGTTGTTCAAGTGTTAGGAGAGATCTATCTTGAAATTCTAAAGATGGCAATAAACTGTTCCCTTTTTTTATATTCAAGTGTTGCACATTGATAAGTATAATGTGAGAACCTCTTGTCCCTTTTGAATCACTTTGAAGTGCCCAAATAAAATAAAAACTAAGTCCCTCAACTAAAATGTCAAAAGTCTCACTTAAGATTTAAGAATCAATAATTTAACGATAAGTTTGACATTTGAAATTAGCGCGTTGCACACACTTAATATCTGACGAGGTTTCTACACGTCCCCAGTTTGATTAGTTTGAAATTTAGAAAATAAAAAACCTTTTCCAATAATTAAGTGTTACAAAACCTTTCCTTGTATTTTTTTGTTTACCAACTCTTATCTAGTTTCGAGGATGCCAAATAGGTCTGGACTTGAAATAGTTTACCTGTAGACGTATGCACTTTAAATTCTTAGAAACGTCCATTCTCCACTTAAGAGACAAATAAAATTAAGTTTTGAATTATATTAGCAATACAAATCTACTACTTTACAAAATTATAACGGGTGTGATCGTCTAGTTGAAAGAAGAAGTTATTTTACATTTTTATGAATAAATAATAACAAAGGTAATCGTAATTTCCGCGACTTTAAATCTGACCAACTGAACAATAACCACACAATCTAAAATATGTTATAATTGTTGGCAGCAACTAAATACCAAATAAATACTTTTTAAAATTAAATAACACTTCAATAACAAATTAATTCATTAAATAAAACAAACAAAATCAAAGTAACTTTCTTACCGAGGTCTGTTCGACTCGCGCGCCGTCAAACGAATGACCCGCTCTGGCTGCGCACGCCTTTTATAAAGCCGTTGTAGCCAGTTGTAACGTTGGCACCTGTCCTAGTGAAAACCACTGTATCACAGGTACCAGCGCCTTCCATTTCTGTCAACAAGATAATGAACGGTGTACTGTATTATTACATAACAAAGTTTACATGAATAAACTGGTGGCGTTGGTTCGTCCCCTCTTCTGATATAAGAGGAGGGGTATTTTGAAATATTTGGCAAAGAATATTAAAAGGTTTAGTGTCTCCAGTATGGACTTTCTCACTTGAGACATTCTTCTCCTCTCATCGGGGCGCCGCATACATAAAATACACACTTAGGCTTAAAGAACTAAATGCTTTAAAATACAGAAACCCTGCTTCTGCTATTCGTATCCCTTCCTAGGTTGGATATGTACAAACTCGAAAGTTTACAAGATTGGCGATAATTAAATAAAAATACTTAGCTCTGTATAAGATGATCAGTGACGTCAGTGTTGCCCAATGTCTCCTTTTTCTCGCTTAAAGGCAGCCGCTAAACTTCGCGCCTTACTTGCAGTTGCTTGACCTCAGCACCAGGTACCCATGCACCCGTGACAGATGTTTTATGCTTCTGAAATTGTTAACAAAAGCGCGCAAGTATCCGTCCTATTTTGCAATAACATCATTTTTATATTTTTCTAACATTCTAAAATTGCCGTTTCAAATATGAACCCATAACAATTTAACACCACATGATGTTGTTCAAGTGTTTAGGAGAGATCTATCTTGAAATTCTAAAGATGGCAATAAACTGTTCCCTTTTTTTATATTCAAGTGTTGCACATTGATAAGTATAATGTGAGAACCTCTTGTCCCTTTTGAATCACTTTGAAGTGCCCAAATAAAATAAAAACTAAGTCCCTCAACTAAAATGTCAAAAGTCTCACTTAAGATTTAAGAATCAATAATTTAACGATAAGTTTGACATTTTAAATTAGCGCGTTGCACACACTTAATATCTGACGAGGTTTCTACACGTCCCCAGTTTAATTAGTTTGAAATTTAGAAAACAAAAAACCTTTTCCAATAATTAAGTGTTACAAAACCTTTCCTTGTATTTTTTTGTTTACTAACTCTTATCTAGTTTCGAGGATGCCAAATAGGTCTGGACTTGAAATAGTTTACCTGTAGACATATGCACTTTAAATTCTTAGAAACGTCCATTCTCCCCTTAAGAGACAAATAAAATTAAGTTTTGAATTATATTAGCAATACAAATCTACTACTTTACAAAATTATAACGGGTGTGATCGTCTAGTTGAAAGAAGAAGTTATTTTACATTTTTATGAATAAATAATAACAAAGGTAATCGTAATTTCCGCGACTTTAAATCTGACCAACTGAACAATAACCACACAATCTAAAATATGTTATAATTGTTGGCAGCAACTAAATACCAAATAAATACTTTTTAAAATTAAATAACACTTCAATAACAAATTAATTCATTAAATAAAACAAACAAAATCAAAGTAACTTTCTTGCCGAGGTCTGTTCGACTCGCGCGCCGTCAAACGAATGACCCGCTCTGGCTGCGCACGCCTTTTATAAAACCGTTGTAGCCAGTTGTAACGTTGGCACCTGTCCTAGTGAAAACCACTGTATCACAGGTACCAGCGCCTTCCATTTCTGTCAACAAGATAATGAACGGTGTACTGTATTATTACATAACAAAGTTTACATGAATAAACTGGTGGCGTTGGTTCGTCCCCTCTTCTGATATAAGAGGAGGGGTATTTTGAAATATTTGGCAAAGAATATTAAAAGGTTTAGTTGCTCCAGTATGGACTTTCTCACTTGAGACATTCTTCTTCTCTCATCGGGGCGCCCCATACATAAAATACACACTTAGGCTTAAAGAACTAAATGCTTTAAAATACAGAAACCCTGCTTCTGCTATTCGTATCCCTTCCTAGGTTGGATATGTACAAACCCGAAAGTTTACAAGATTGGCGATAATTAAATAAAAATACTTAGCTCTGTATAAGATGATCAGTGACGTCAGTGTTGCCCAATGTCTCCTTTTTCTCGCTTAAAGGCAGCCGCTAAACTTCGCGCCTTACTTGCAGTTGCTTGACCTCAGCACCAGGTACCCATGCACCCGTGACAGATGTTTTATGCTTCTGAAATTGTTAACAAAAGCGCGCAAGTATCCGTCCTATTTTGCAATAACATCATTTTTATATTTTTCTAACATTCTAAAATTGCCGTTTCAAATATGAACCCATAACAATTTAACACCACATGATGTTGTTCAAGTGTTTAGGAGAGATCTATCTTGAAATTCTAAAGATGGCAATAAACTGTTCCCTTTTTTTATATTCAAGTGTTGCACATTGATAAGTATAATGTGAGAACCTCTTGTCCCTTTTGAATCACTTTGAAGTGCCCAAATAAAATAAAAACTAAGTCCCTCAACTAAAATGTCAAAAGTCTCACTTAAGATTTAAGAATCAATAATTTAACGATAAGTTTGACATTTTAAATTAGCGCGTTGCACACACTTAATATCTGACGAGGTTTCTACACGTCCCCAGTTTAATTAGTTTGAAATTTAGAAAACAAAAAACCTTTTCCAATAATTAAGTGTTACAAAACCTTTCCTTGTATTTTTTTGTTTACTAACTCTTATCTAGTTTCGAGGATGCCAAATAGGTCTGGACATGAAATAGTTTACCTGTAGACATAATGCACTTTAAATTCTTAGAAACGACCATTCTCCCCTTAAGAGACAAATAAAATTAAGTTTTGAATTATATTAGCAATACAAATCTACTACTTTACAAAATTATAACGGGTGTGATCGTCTAGTTGAAAGAAGAAGTAATTTTACATTTTTATGAATAAATAATAACAAAGGTAATCGTAATTTCCGCAACTTTAAATCTGACCAACTGAACAATAACCACACAATCTAAAATATGTTATAATTGTTGGCAGCAACTAAATACCAAATAAATACTTTTTAAAATTAAATAACACTTCAATACCAAATTAATTCATTAAATAAAACAAACAAAATCAAAGTAACTTTCTTACCGAGGTCTGTTCGACTCGCGCGCCGTCAAACTAATGACCCGCTCTGGCTGCGCACGCCTTTTATAAAGCCGTTGTAGCCAGTTGTAACGTTGGCACCTGTCCTAGTGAAAACCACTATCACAGGTACCAGCGCCTTCCATTTCTGTCAACAAGATAATGAACGGTGTACTGTATTATTACATTACAAAGTTTACATGAACAAACTGGTGGCGTTGGTTCGTCTCCTCTTCTGATTTAAGAGGAAGGGTATTTTGAAATATTTGGCAAAGAATATTAAAAGGTTTAGTTGCTCCAGTATGGACTTTCTCACTTGAGACATTCTTCTTCTCTCATCGGGGCGCCGCATACATAAAATACACACTTAGGCTTAAAGAACTAAATGCTTTAAAATACAGAAACCCTGCTTCTGCTATTCGTATCCCTTCCTAGGTTGGATATGTACAAACTCGAAAGTTTACAAGATTGGCGATAATTAAATAAAAATACTTAGCTCTGTATAAGATGATCATTGACGTCAGTGTTGCCCAATGTCTCCTTTTTCTCGCTTAAAGGCAGCCGCTAAACTTCGCGCCTTACTTGCAGTTGCTTGACCTCAGCACCAGGTACCCATGCACCCGTGACAGATGTTTTATGCTTCTGAAATTGTTAACAAAAGCGCGCAAGTATCCGTCCTATTTTGCAATAACATCATTTTTATATTTTTCTAACATTCTAAAATTGCCGTTTCAAATATGAACCCATAACAATTTAACACCACATGATGTTGTTCAAGTGTTTAGGAGAGATCTATCTTGAAATTCTAAAGATGGCAATAAACTGTTCCCTTTTTTTATATTCAAGTGTTGCACATTGATAAGTATAATGTGAGAACCTCTTGTCCCTTTTGAATCACTTTGAAGTGCCCAAATAAAATAAAAACTAAGTCCCTCAACTAAAATGTCAAAAGTCTCAGTTAAGATTTAAGAATCAATAATTTAACGATAAGTTTGACATTTTAAATTAGCGCGTTGCACACACTTAATATCTGACGAGGTTTCTACACGTCCCCAGTTTAATTAGTTTGAAATTTAGAAAACAAAAAACCTTTTCCAATAATTAAGTGTTACAAAACCTTTCCTTGTATTTTTTTGTTTACTAACTCTTATCTAGTTTCGAGGATGCCAAATAGGTCTGGACTTGAAATAGTTTACCTGTAGACATATGCACTTTAAATTCTTAGAAACGTCCATTCTCCACTTAAGAGACAAATAAAATTAAGTTTTGAATTATATTAGCAATACAAATCTACTACTTTACAAAATTATAACGGGTGTGATCGTCTAGTTGAGAGAAGAAGTTATTTTACATTTTTATGAATAAATAATAACAAAGGTAATCGTAATTTCCGCGACTTTAAATCTGACCAACTGAACAATAACCACACAATCTAAAATATGTTATAATTGTTGGCAGCAACTAAATACCAAATAAATACTTTTTAAAATTAAATAACACTTCAATACCAAATTAATTCATTAAATAAAACAAACAAAATCAAAGTAACTTTCTTACCGAGGTCTGTTCGACTCGCGCGCCGTCAAACGAATGACCCGCTCTGGCTGCGCACGCCTTTTATAAAGCCGTTGTAGCCAGTTGTAACGTTGGCACCTGTCCTAGTGAAAACCACTGTATCACAGGTACCAGCGCCTTCCATTTCTGTCAACAAGATAATGAACGGTGTACTGTATTATTACATAACAAAGTTTACATGAATAAACTAGTGGCGTTGGTTCGTCCCCTCTTCTGATATAAGAGGAGGGGTATTTGCTTGAGTTAAACCATCTCCATTACTCATGGCTGTTTATTATTAATAACAATAAACACACAATCTAAAATATGTTATAATTGTTGGCAGCAACTAAATACCAAATAAATACTTTTTAAAATTAAATAACACTTCAATAACAAATTAATTCATTAAATAAAACAAACAAAATCAAAGTAACTTTCTTACCGAGCTCTGTTTGACTCGCGCGCCGTCAAACGAATGACCCGCTCTGGCTGCGCACGCCTTTTATAAAGCCGTTGTAGCCAGTTGTAACGTTGGCACCTGTCCTAGTGAAAACCACTGTATCACAGGTACCAGCGCCTTCCATTTCTGTCAACAAGATAATGAACGGTGTACTGTATTATTACATAACAAAGTTTACATGAACAAACTGGTGGCGTTGGTTCGTCCCCTCTTCTGATTTAAGAGGAGGGGTATTTTGAAATATTTGGCAAAGAATATTAAAAGGTTTAGTTGCTCCAGAATGGACTTTCTCACTTGAGACATTCTTCTTCTCTCATCGGGGCGCCCCATACATAAAATACACACTTAGGCTTAAAGAACTAAATGCTTTAAAATACAGAAACCCTGCTTCTGCTATTCGTATCCCTTCCTAGGTTGGATATGTACAAACTCGAAAGTTTACAAGATTGGCGATAATTAAATAAAAATACTTAGCTCTGTATAAGATGATCAGTGACGTCAGTGTTGCCCAATGTCTCTTTTTTCTCGCTTAAAGGCAGCCGTTTAACTTCGCGCCTTACTTGCAGTTGCTTGACCTCAGCACCAGGTACCCATGCACCCGTGACAGATGTTTTATGCTTCTGAAATTGTTAACAAAAGCGCGCAAGTATCCGTCCTATTTTGCAATAACATCATTTTTATATTTTTCTAACATTCTAAAATTGCCGTTTCAAATATGAACCCATAACAATTTAACACCACATGATGTTGTTCAAGTGTTTAGGAGAGATCTATCTTGAAATTCTAAAGATGGCAATAAACTGTTCCCTTTTTTTATATTCAAGTGTTGCACATTGATAAGTATAATGTGAGAACCTCTTGTCCCTTTTGAATCACTTTGAAGTGCCCAAATAAAATAAAAACTAAGTCCCTCAACTAAAATGTCAAAAGTCTCACTTAAGATTTAAGAATCAATAATTTAACGATAAGTTTGACATTTGAAATTAGCGCGTTGCACACACTTAATATCTGACGAGGTTTCTACACGTCCCCAGTTTGATTAGTTTGAAATTTAGAAAACAAAAAACTTTTTCCAATAATTAAGTGTTACAAAACCTTTCCTTGTATTTTATTGTTTACCAACTCTTATCTAGTTTCGAGGATGCCAAATAGGTCTGGACTTGAAATAGTTTACCTGTAGACGTATGCACTTTAAATTCTTAGAAACGTCCATTCTCCACTTAAGAGACAAATAAAATTAAGTTTTGAATTATATTAGCAATACAAATCTACTACTTTACAAAATTATAACGGGTGTGATCGTCTAGTTGAGAGAAGAAGTTATTTTACATTTTTATGAATAAATAATAACAAAGGTAATCGTAATTTCCGCGACTTTAAATCTGACCAACTAAACAATAACCACACAATCTAAAATATGTTATAATTGTTGGCAGCAACTAAATACCAAATAAATACTTTTTAAAATTAAATAACACTTCAATACCAAATTAATTCATTAAATAAAACAAACAAAATCAAAGTAACTTTCTTACCGAGGTCTGTTCGACTCGCGCGCCGTCAAACGAATGACCCGCTCTGGCTGCGCACGCCTTTTATAAAGCCGTTGTAGCCAGTTGTAACGTTGGCACCTGTCCTAGTGAAAACCACTGTATCACAGGTACCAGCGCCTTCCATTTCTGTCAACAAGATAATGAACGGTGTACTGTATTATTACATAACAAAGTTTACATGAATAAACTAGTGGCGTTGGTTCGTCCCCTCTTCTGATATAAGAGGAGGGGTATTTGCTTGAGTTAAACCATCTCCATTACTCATGGCTGTTTATTATTAATAACAATAAACACACAATCTAAAATATGTTATAATTGTTGGCAGCAACTAAATACCAAATAAATACTTTTTAAAATTAAATAACACTTCAATAACAAATTAATTCATTAAATAAAACAAACAAAATCAAAGTAACTTTCTTACCGAGCTCTGTTTGACTCGCGCGCCGTCAAACGAATGACCCGCTCTGGCTGCGCACGCCTTTTATAAAGCCGTTGTAGCCAGTTGTAACGTTGGCACCTGTCCTAGTGAAAACCACTGTATCACAGGTACCAGCGCCTTCCATTTCTGTCAACAAGATAATGAACGGTGTACTGTATTATTACATAACAAAGTTTACATGAACAAACTGGTGGCGTTGGTTCGTCCCCTCTTCTGATTTAAGAGGAGGGGTATTTTGAAATATTTGGCAAAGAATATTAAAAGGTTTAGTTGCTCCAGAATGGACTTTCTCACTTGAGACATTCTTCTTCTCTCATCGGGGCGCCCCATACATAAAATACACACTTAGGCTTAAAGAACTAAATGCTTTAAAATACAGAAACCCTGCTTCTGCTATTCGTATCCCTTCCTAGGTTGGATATGTACAAACTCGAAAGTTTACAAGATTGGCGATAATTAAATAAAAATACTTAGCTCTGTATAAGATGATCAGTGACGTCAGTGTTGCCCAATGTCTCTTTTTTCTCGCTTAAAGGCAGCCGTTTAACTTCGCGCCTTACTTGCAGTTGCTTGACCTCAGCACCAGGTACCCATGCACCCGTGACAGATGTTTTATGCTTCTGAAATTGTTAACAAAAGCGCGCAAGTATCCGTCCTATTTTGCAATAACATCATTTTTATATTTTTCTAACATTCTAAAATTGCCGTTTCAAATATGAACCCATAACAATTTAACACCACATGATGTTGTTCAAGTGTTTAGGAGAGATCTATCTTGAAATTCTAAAGATGGCAATAAACTGTTCCCTTTTTTTATATTCAAGTGTTGCACATTGATAAGTATAATGTGAGAACCTCTTGTCCCTTTTGAATCACTTTGAAGTGCCCAAATAAAATAAAAACTAAGTCCCTCAACTAAAATGTCAAAAGTCTCACTTAAGATTTAAGAATCAATAATTTAACGATAAGTTTGACATTTGAAATTAGCGCGTTGCACACACTTAATATCTGACGAGGTTTCTACACGTCCCCAGTTTGATTAGTTTGAAATTTAGAAAACAAAAAACTTTTTCCAATAATTAAGTGTTACAAAACCTTTCCTTGTATTTTATTGTTTACCAACTCTTATCTAGTTTCGAGGATGCCAAATAGGTCTGGACTTGAAATAGTTTACCTGTAGACGTATGCACTTTAAATTCTTAGAAACGTCCATTCTCCACTTAAGAGACAAATAAAATTAAGTTTTGAATTATATTAGCAATACAAATCTACTACTTTACAAAATTATAACGGGTGTGATCGTCTAGTTGAGAGAAGAAGTTATTTTACATTTTTATGAATAAATAATAACAAAGGTAATCGTAATTTCCGCGACTTTAAATCTGACCAACTAAACAATAACCACACAATCTAAAATATGTTATAATTGTTGGCAGCAACTAAATACCAAATAAATACTTTTTAAAATTAAATAACACTTCAATACCAAATTAATTCATTAAATAAAACAAACAAAATCAAAGTAACTTTCTTACCGAGGTCTGTTCGACTCGCGCGCCGTCAAACGAATGACCCGCTCTGGCTGCGCACGCCTTTTATAAAGCCGTTGTAGCCAGTTGTAACGTTGGCACCTGTCCTAGTGAAAACCACTGTATCACAGGTACCAGCGCCTTCCATTTCTGTCAACAAGATAATGAACGGTGTACTGTATTATTACATAACAAAGTTTACATGAATAAACTAGTGGCGTTGGTTCGTCCCCTCTTCTGATATAAGAGGAGGGGTATTTGCTTGAGTTAAACCATCTCCATTACTCATGGCTGTTTATTATTAATAACAATAAACACACAATCTAAAATATGTTATAATTGTTGGCAGCAACTAAATACCAAATAAATACTTTTTAAAATTAAATAACACTTCAATAACAAATTAATTCATTAAATAAAACAAACAAAATCAAAGTAACTTTCTTACCGAGCTCTGTTTGACTCGCGCGCCGTCAAACGAATGACCCGCTCTGGCTGCGCACGCCTTTTATAAAGCCGTTGTAGCCAGTTGTAACGTTGGCACCTGTCCTAGTGAAAACCACTGTATCACAGGTACCAGCGCCTTCCATTTCTGTCAACAAGATAATGAACGGTGTACTGTATTATTACATAACAAAGTTTACATGAACAAACTGGTGGCGTTGGTTCGTCCCCTCTTCTGATTTAAGAGGAGGGGTATTTTGAAATATTTGGCAAAGAATATTAAAAGGTTTAGTTGCTCCAGAATGGACTTTCTCACTTGAGACATTCTTCTTCTCTCATCGGGGCGCCCCATACATAAAATACACACTTAGGCTTAAAGAACTAAATGCTTTAAAATACAGAAACCCTGCTTCTGCTATTCGTATCCCTTCCTAGGTTGGATATGTACAAACTCGAAAGTTTACAAGATTGGCGATAATTAAATAAAAATACTTAGCTCTGTATAAGATGATCAGTGACGTCAGTGTTGCCCAATGTCTCTTTTTTCTCGCTTAAAGGCAGCCGTTTAACTTCGCGCCTTACTTGCAGTTGCTTGACCTCAGCACCAGGTACCCATGCACCCGTGACAGATGTTTTATGCTTCTGAAATTGTTAACAAAAGCGCGCAAGTATCCGTCCTATTTTGCAATAACATCATTTTTATATTTTTCTAACATTCTAAAATTGCCGTTTCAAATATGAACCCATAACAATTTAACACCACATGATGTTGTTCAAGTGTTTAGGAGAGATCTATCTTGAAATTCTAAAGATGGCAATAAACTGTTCCCTTTTTTTATATTCAAGTGTTGCACATTGATAAGTATAATGTGAGAACCTCTTGTCCCTTTTGAATCACTTTGAAGTGCCCAAATAAAATAAAAACTAAGTCCCTCAACTAAAATGTCAAAAGTCTCACTTAAGATTTAAGAATCAATAATTTAACGATAAGTTTGACATTTGAAATTAGCGCGTTGCACACACTTAATATCTGACGAGGTTTCTACACGTCCCCAGTTTGATTAGTTTGAAATTTAGAAAACAAAAAACTTTTTCCAATAATTAAGTGTTACAAAACCTTTCCTTGTATTTTTTTGTTTACCAACTCTTATCTAGTTTCGAGGATGCCAAATAGGTCTGGACTTGAAATAGTTTACCTGTAGACGTATGCACTTTAAATTCTTAGAAACGTCCATTCTCCACTTAAGAGACAAATAAAATTAAGTTTTGAATTATATTAGCAATACAAATCTACTACTTTACAAAATTATAACGGGTGTGATCGTCTAGTTGAAAGAAGAAGTTATTTTACATTTTTATGAATAAATAATAACAAAGGTAATCGTAATTTCCGCGACTTTAAATCTGACCAACTGAACAATAACCACACAATCTAAAATATGTTATAATTGTTGGCAGCAACTAAATACCAAATAAATACTTTTTAAAATTAAATAACACTTCAATAACAAATTAATTCATTAAATAAAACAAACAAAATCAAAGTAACTTTCTTACCGAGGTCTGTTCGACTCGCGCGCCGTCAAACGAATGACCCGCTCTGGCTGCGCACGCCTTTTATAAAGCCGTTGTAGCCAGTTGTAACGTTGGCACCTGTCCTAGTGAAAACCACTGTATCACAGGTACCAGCGCCTTCCATTTCTGTCAACAAGATAATGAAGGGTGTACTGTATTATTACATAACAAAGTTTACATGAATAAACTGGTGGCGTTGGTTCGTCCCCTCTTCTGATATAAGAGGAGGGGTATTTGCTTGAGTTAAACCATCTCCATTACTCATGGCTGTTTATTATTAATAACAATAAACACACAATCTAAAATATGTTATAATTGTTGGCAGCAACTAAATACCAAATAAATACTTTTTAAAATTAAATAACACTTCAATAACAAATTAATTCATTAAATAAAACAAACAAAATCAAAGTAACTTTCTTACCGAGGTCTGTTTGACTCGCGCGCCGTCAAACGAATGACCCGCTCTGGCTGCGCACGCCTTTTATAAAGCCGTTGTAGCCAGTTGTAACGTTGGCACCTGTCCTAGTGAAAACCACTGTATCACAGGTACCAGCGCCTTCCATTTCTGTCAACAAGATAATGAACGGTGTACTGTATTATTACATAACAAAGTTTACATGAATAAACTGGTGGCGTTGGTTCGTCCCCTCTTCTGATATAAGAGGAGGGGTATTTTCTTGAGTTAAACCATCTCCATTACTCATGGCTGTTTATTATTAATAACAATAAACACACAATCTAAAATATGTTATAATTGTTGGCAGCAACTAAATACCAAATAAATACTTTTTAAAATTAAATAACACTTCAATAACAAATTAATTCTTTAAATAAAACAAACAAAATCAAAGTAACTTTCTTACCGAGGTCTGTTTGACTCGCGCGCCGTCAAACGAATGACCCGCTCTGGCTGCGCACGCCTTTTATAAAGCCGTTGTAGCCAGTTGTAACGTTGGCACCTGTCCTAGTGAAAACCACTGTATCACAGGTACCAGCGCCTTCCATTTCTGTCAACAAGATACTGTATTATTACATAACAAAGTTTACATGAACAAACTGGTGGCGTTGGTTTGTTTGTATCTTCTGATATAAGAGGAGGGGTATTTTGAAATATTTGGCAAAGAATATTAAAAGGTTTAGTTGCTCCAGTATGGACTTTCTCACTTGAGACATTCTTCTTCTCTCATCGGGGCGCCCCATACATAAAATACACACTTAGGCTTAAAGAACTAAATGCTTTAAAATACAGAAACCCTGCTTCTGCTATTCGTATCCCTTCCTAGGTTGGATATGTACAAACTCGAAAGTTTACAAGATTGGCGATACTTAAATAAAAATACTTAGCTCTGTATAAGATGATCAGTGATGTCAGTGTTGCCCAATGTTTCCTTTTTTCGCTTAAAGGCAGCCGCTAAACTTCGCGCCTTACTTGCAGTTGCTTGACCTCAGCACCAGGTACCCATGCACCCGTGACAGATGTTTTATGCTTCTGAAATTGTTAACAAAAGCGCGCAAGTATCCATCCTATTTTGCAATAACATCATTTTTATATTTTTCTAACATTCTAAAATTGCCGTTTCAAATATGAACCCATAACAATTTAACACCACATGATGTTGTTCAAGTGTTTAGGAGAGATCTATCTTGAAATTCTAAAGATGGCAATAAACTGTTCCCTTTTTTTATATTCAAGTGTTGCACATTGATAAGTATAATGTGAGAACCTCTTGTCCCTTTTGAATCACTTTGAAGTGCCAAAATAAAATAAAAACTAAGTCCCTCAACTAAAATGTCAAAAGTCTCACTTAAGATTTAAGAATCAATAATTTAACGATAAGTTTGACATTTTAAATTAACGCGTTGCACACACTTACTATCTGACGAGGTTTCTACACGTCCCCAGTTTAATTAGTTTTAAATTTAGAAAACAAAAAACCTTTTCCAATAATTAAGGGTTACAAAACCTTTCCTTGTATTTTTTTGTTTACTAACTCTTATCTAGTTTCGAGGATGCCAAATGGGTCTGGACTTGAAATAGTTTACCTGTAGACATATGCACTTTAAATTCTTAGAAACGTCCATTCTCCACTTAAGAGACAAATAAAATTAAGTTTTGAATTATATTAGCAATACAAATCTACTACTTTACAAAATTATAACGGGTGTGATCGTCTAGTTGAAACAAGAAGTTATTTTACATTTTTATGAATAAATAATAACAAAGGTAATCGTAATTTCCGCGACTTTAAATCTGACCAACTGAACAATAACCACACAATCTAAAATATGTTATAATTGTTGGCAGCAACTAAATACCAAATAAATACTTTTTAAAATTAAATAACACTTCAATAACAAATTAATTCATTAAATAAAACAAACAAAATCAAATTAACTTTCTTACCTAGGTCTGTTGGACTCGAGCGCCGACAAACGAATGACCCGCTCTGGCTGCGCACGCCTTTTATAAAGCCGTTGTAGCCAGTTGTAACGTTGGCACCTGTCCTAGTGAAAACCACTGTATCACAGATACCAGCGCCTTCCATCTCTGTCAACAAGATAATGAACGGTGTACTGTATTATAACATAACAAAGTTTACATGAATAAACTGGTGGCGTTGGTTCGTCCCCTCTTCTGATATAAGAGGAGGGGTATTTTCTTGAGTTAAACCATCTCCATTACTCATGGCTGTTTATTATTAATAACAATAAACACATAATCTAAAATATGTTATAATTGTTGGCAGCAACTAAATACCAAATAAATACTTTTTAAAATTAAATAACACTTCAATAACAAATTAATTCATTAAATAAAACAAACAAAATCAAAGTAACTTTCTTACCGAGGTCTGTTCGACTCGCGCGCCGTCAAACGAATGACCCGCTCTGGCTGCGCACGCCTTTTATAAAGCCGTTGTAGCCAGTTGTAACGTTGGCACCTGTCCTAGTGAAAACCACTGTATCACAGGTACCAGCGCCTTCCATTTCTGTCAACAAGATAATGAACGGTGTACTGTATTATTACATAACAAAGTTTACATGAACAAACTGGTGGCGTTGGTTCGTCCCCTCTTCTGATTTAAGAGGAGGGGTTTTTTGAAATATTTGGCAAAGAATATTAAAAGGTTTAGTTGCTCCAGTATGGACTTTCTCACTTGAGACATTCTTCTTCTCTCATCGGGGCGCCCCATACATAAAATACACACTTAGGCTTAAAGAACTAAATGCTTTAAAATACAGAAACCCTGCTTCTGCTATTCGTATCCCTTCCTTGGTTGGATATGTACAAACTCGAAAGTTTACAAGATTGGCGATACTTAAATAAAAATACTTAGCTCTGTATAAGATGATCAGTGACGTCAGTGTTGCCCAATGTTTCCTTTTTTCGCTTAAAGGCAGCCGCTAAACTTCGCGCCTTACTTGCAGTTGCTTGACCTCAGCACCAGGTACCCATGCACCCGTGACAGATGTTTTATGCTTCTGAAATTGTTAACAAAAGTGCGCAAGTATCCATCCTATTTTGCAATAACATCATTTTTATATTTTTCTAACATTCTAAAATTGCCGTTTCAAATATGAACCCATAACAATTTAACACCACATGATGTTGTTCAAGTGTTTAGGAGAGATCTATCTTGAAATTCTAAAGATGGCAATAAACTGTTCCCTTTTTTTATATTCAAGTGTTGCACATTGATAAGTATAATGTGAGAACCTCTTGTCCCTTTTGAATCACTTTGAAGTGCCCAAATAAAATAAAAACCAAGTTCCTCAACTAAAATGTCAAAAGTCTCACTTAAGATTTAAGAATCAATAATTTAACGATAAGTTTGACATTTTAAATTAGCGCGTTGCACACACTTAATATCTGACGAGGTTTCTACACGTCCCCAGTTTAATTAGTTTGAAATTTAGAAAACAAAAAACCTTTTCCAATAATTAAGTGTTACAAAACCTTTCCTTGTATTTTTTTGTTTACTAACTCTTATCTAGTTTCGAGGATGCCAAATGGGTCTGGACTTGAAATAGTTTACCTGTAGACATATGCACTTTAAATTCTTAGAAACGTCCATTCTCCACTTAAGAGACAAATAAAATTAAGTTTTGAATTATATTAGCAATACAAATCTACTACTTTACAAAATTATAACGGGTGTGATCGTCTAGTTGAAACAAGAAGTTATTTTACATTTTTATGAATAAATAATAACAAAGGTAATCGTAATTTCCGCGACTTTAAATCTGACCAACTGAACTAAACTAACAAAATACCATGCATCATATGATATAGGAATACTCTTAAAACACCACGCATAAGAACCGTCATGCAAATAGAACCATAATAAGAAACATAAGTGCATTTAAGGAAGTAACTAATATCACCATATGCTCAATCACAATCTTATCATCATACAACTATTGCGATCATACACATAAGCATACGCATATCACGTTCACATGCCTCGCATAAGAGTTTCAAGCAAAACAGTCATCATTACAAACAAAATGCAAACCACTCGCAATACCTAAAGATGCGTTTTTATTTGGAGTGCAAATAATAAAGGGAAGCAATTTTAAAAGTAGCAGTTGATCAGATCAAATTTATTTCGATTTAAAATGATATTAATGGGGCAACTAGTTGGCCAATCTAGTCGATCCATCAATTTATATTATAACAAATTATTAAATAATTTCTACGTTGTGTTATTTACGAAGAAACCCATTATAACGTTCTTTTATGTTGCACTGAAGTGAATCAGTACATGTAATGACATAAATCCTTGGTCACGCGGCATCAAATGTAATGGTAAATTCCCCCTTTTTTTTCTCCCGGGCGTCCGGTTTACCATTACAGTCCCCTCTTCTAAAATAAGAGGAGGGGTATTTTCTTGAGTACAACCATCTTCATAACTCAAAGCTGTTTATTATTAATAACAATAAACACACAATCTAAAATATGTAATAACTGTTGGCAGCAACTAAATACCAAATAAATACTTATCAAAATCGAAATCAAAGTAAGTGAAATTTAAGTGAAATATCGCGATAAAATCCGAAAATTTAAGTGTTAGTCAAATAAATACTTTTTAAATTAATTAACACTTCAATAACTGTACGGGGAAGGTACAAGTCAAGATAAAAGTTAAAGAAATGTATTTAAAGTCAGATAGAAAAACACCATTGCCTATACTTCGCACAAATCAAAAACAAAACCTCTATTCAACATAGTATCGATGTTTACAGCTATCATGTTATTTTTAAGCATTGTAACAACATCTCAATACGTGCCTTATATCACCAACCTCGGTGATAATCAACATCTGAAGGTACTTCCATAACCTAGTAACTTACACAAACCACCAGATATACTCGTATCAAACTTTAATCCATAACAACACGGAAGCATTTACATTGTATTGTGATATTACTACAATTACATCGAGTACAATGCACTTAGCAGCAATAAGCACATTTTGTGCAGTCAGCAGTTTGGCACGCGACCGAGCAGGTGTCGCAGTCTTATCAATGGTTTAAGTTACATAGCGTATCAGTTAACCAACGCTGCCGGTGTCATTACTAATAGCGTCATGATTCATTCTCAATGTTTTGAAGTGAATACCTATCGACACAAAGCAAGCTACGAAACAATCAGAGATAATGCATACTCTTCTACAATTGCATCCAGAACAATAACTAAATCGATGGAGAGAAAGAGCGATCTGAATGACTGAGTAGCCGGCATCCAGATGGAAGGATACTGCGTAGGACATTGAGTACGAGCTATCTACATGAAAGCAGCCTGCGCTGCCCTCCGCGCCATTCCTGGCGCCCCCGCGCCTGTTCTGGCGCCGCGCGCCCTGGACGGCGCACTTACCGCGGCACGTTCAATTTGTGTTTGTGATAGTAGTGCGGCTTATCAGTAAATACGCGAAAGTTTAATCGGCAAGTGCGCGAGTGTTAGACAATGCCACTTTCAATTTGTTAGACTCCCTACGTGTTTTTAACGTTTAGAGACTATAAGAGCTTTACATAATTATATCAAATCATTTATCATATTTTATTGTTTAACTTATATCATTTGTTATATTGTTACACCCTTTTCCTGGGGGAACATGTACGAGCAAACCCGTACAACGCAATAGTTTTAGTTTTATGCTGACATCAACACGCAGCGAAGTGAACAAAATACATACATTCGACACAATAGTCAGTAGTTGCAATCAATCGGTTCGGGCAACAGCCAACGTTCCGTTCGCCGCGTGTTTATCAATTAGCATTAGTTTTAAGTGTTTTTCTATCTGACTTTAAATACATTTCTTTTAACTTTTATCTTTGACTTATCATTTTGATGTACCTTCCCCGTACAATAACAAATTAATTCATTAAATAAAACAAACAAAATCAAAGTAACTTTCTTACCTAGGTCTGTTGGACTCGAGCGCCGACAAACGAATGACCCGCTCTGGCTGCGCACGCCTTTTATAAAGCCGTTGTAGCCAGTTGTAACGTTGGCACCTGTCCTAGTGAAAACCACTGTATCACAGGTACCAGCGCCTTCCATTTCTGTCAACAAGATAATGAACGGTGTACTGTATTATTACATAACAAAGTTTACATGAATAAACTGGTGGCGTTGGTTCGTCCCCTCTTCTGATATAAGAGGAGGGGTATTTTCTTGAGTTAAACCATCTCCATTACTCATGGCTGTTTATTATTAAAAACAATAAACACACAATCTAAAATATGTTATAATTGTTGGCAGCAACTAAATACCAAATAAATACTTTTTAAAATTAAATAACACTTCAATAACAAATTAATTCATTAAATAAAACAAACAAAATCAAAGTAACTTTCTTACCGAGGTCTGTTCGACTCGCGCGCCGTCAAACGAATGACCCGCTCTGGCTGCGCACGCCTTTTATAAAGCCGTTGTAGCCAGTTGTAACGTTGGCACCTGTCCTAGTGAAAACCACTGTATCACAGGTACCAGCGCCTTCCATTTCTGTCAACGAGATAATGAACGGTGTACTGTATTATTACATAACAAAGTTTACATGAACAAACTGGTGGCGTTGGTATGTCCCCTCTTCTGATATAAGAGGGGTATTTTGAAATATTTGGCAAAGAATATTAAAAGGTTTAGTTGCTCCAATATGGACTTTCTCACTTGAGACATTCTTCTTCTCTCATCGGGGCGCCCCATACATAAAATACACACTTAGGCTTAAAGAACTAAATGCTTTAAAATACAGAAACCCTGCTTCTGCTATTCGTATCCCTTCCTAGGTTGGATATGTACAAACTCGAAATTTTACAAGATTGGCGATAATTAAATAAAAATACTTAGCTCTGTATAAGATGATCAGTGACGTCAGTGTTGCCCAATGTCTCCTTTTTCTCGCTTAAAGGCAGCCGCTAAACTTCGCGCCTTACTTGCAGTTGCTTGACCTCAGCACCAGGTACCCATGCACCCGTGACAGATGTTTTATGCTTCTGAAATTGTTAACAAAAGCGCGCAAGCATCCGTCCTATTTTGCAATAACATCATTTTTATATTTTTCTAACATTCTAAAATTGCCGTTTCAAATATGAACCCATAACAATTTAACACCACATGATGTTGTTCAAGTGTTTAGGAGAGATCTATCTTGAAATTTTAAAGATGGCAATAAACTGTTCCCTTTTTTTATATTCAAGTGTTGCACATTGATAAGTATAATGTGAGAACCTCTTGTCCCTTTTGAATCACTTTGAAGTGCCCAAATAAAATAAAAACTAAGTCCCTCAACTAAAATGTCAAAAGTCTCACTTAAGATTTAAGAATCAATAATTAAAGGATAAGTTTGACATTTTAAATTAGCGCGTTGCACACACTTAATATCTGACGAGGTTTCTACACGTCCCCAGTTTAATAAGTTTGAAATTTAGAAAACAAAAACCTTTTCCAATAATTAAGTGTTACAAAACCTTTCCTTGTATTTTTTTGTTTACTAACTCTTATCTAGTTTCGAGGATGCCAAATGGGTCTGGACTTGAAATAGTTTTCCTGTAGACATATGCACTTTAAATTCTTAGAAACGTCCATTCTCCACTTAAGAGACAAATAAAATTAAGTTTTGAATTATATTAGCAATACAAATCTACTACTTTACAAAATTATAACGGGTGTGATCGTCTAGTTGAAAGAAGAAGTTATTTTACATTTTTATGAATAAATAATAACAAAGGTAATCGTAATTTCCGCGACTTTAAATCTGACCAACTGAACAATAACCACACAATCTAAAATATGTTATAATTGTTGGCAGCAACTAAATACCAAATAAATACTTTTTAAAATTAAATAACACTTCAATAACAAATTAATTCATTAAATAAAACAAACAAAATCAAAGTAACTTTCTTACCGAGGTCTGTTCGACTCGCGCGCCGTCAAACGAATGACCCGCTCTGACTGCGCACGCCTTTTATAAAGCCGTTGTAGCCAGTTGTAACGTTGGCACCTGTCCTAGTGAAAACCACTGTATCACAGGTACCAGCGCCTTCCATTTCTGTCAACAAGATAATGAACGGTGTACTGTATTATTACATAACAAAGTTTACATGAATAAACTGGTGGCGTTGGTTCGTCCCCTCTTCTGATATAAGAGGAGGGGTATTTTCTTGAGTTAAACCATCTCCATTACTCATGGCTGTTTATTATTAATAACAATAAACACACAATATAAAATATGTTATAATTGTTGGCAGAAACTAAATACAAATAAATACTTTTTAAAATTAAATAACACTTCAATAACAAATTAATTCATTAAATAAAACAAACAAAATCAAAGTAACTTTCTTACCGAGGTCTGTTCGACTCGCGCGCCGTCAAACGGATGACCCGCTCTGGCTGCGCACGCCTTTTATAAAGCCGTTGTAGCCAGTTGTAACGTTGGCACCTGTCCTAGTGAAAACCACTGTATCACAGGTACCAGCGCCTTCCATTTCTGTCAACAAGATAATGAACGGTGTACTGTATTATTACATAAAAAGTTTACATGAATAAACTGGTGGCGTTGGTTCGTCCCCTCTTCTGATATTAGAGGAGGGGTTTTTTCTTGAGTTAAACCATCTCCATTACTCATGGCTGTTTATTATTAATAACAATAAACACACAATCTTAAATATGTTATAATTGTTGGCAGCAACAAAATACCAAATAAATACTTTTTAAAATAAAATAACACTTCAATAACAAATTAATTCATTAAATAAAACAAACAAAATCAAAGTAACTTTCTTACCGAGGTCTGTTCGACTCGCGCGCCGTCAAACGAATGACCCGCTCTGGCTGCGCACGCCATTTATAAAGCCGTTGTAGCCAGTTGTAACGTTGGCACCTGTCGTAGTGAAAACCACTGTATCACAGGTACCAGCGCCTTCCATTTCTGTCAACAAGATAATGAACGGTGTACTGTATTATTACATAACAAAGTTTACATGAATAAACTGGTGGCGTTGGTTCGTCCCCTCTTCTGATATAAGAGGAGGGGTATTTTCTTGAGTTAAACCATCTCCATTACTCATGGCTGTTTATTATAAATAACAATAAACACACAATCTAAAATATGTTATAATTGTTGGCAGCAACTAAATACCAAATAAATACTTTTTAAAATTAAATAACACTTCAATAACAAATTAATTCATTAAATAAAACAAACAAAATCAAAGTAACTTTCTTACCGAGGTCTGTTCGACTCGCGCGCCGTCAAACGAATGACCCGCTCTGGCTGCGCACGCCTTTTATAAAGCCGTTGTAGCCAGTTGTAACGTTGGCACCTGTCCTAGTGAAATAAACGCTTTAAAATACAGAAACCCTGCTATGTATATATTTATGTGTATATATGTACAAACTCGAAAGTTTACAAGATTGGCGATAATTAAATAAAAATACTTAGCTCTGTATAAGATGATCAGTGACGTCAGTGTTGCCCAATGTCTCCTTTTTCTCGCTTAAAGGCAGCCGCTAAACTTCGCGCCTTACTTGCAGTTGCTTGACCTCAGCACCAGGCACCCATGCACCCGTGACAGATGTTTTATGCTTCTGAAATTGTTAACAAAAGCGCGCAAGTATCCGTCCTATTTTGCAATAACATCATTTTTATATTTTTCTAACATTCTAAAATTGCCGTTTCAAATATGAACCCATAACAATTTAACACCACATGATGTTGTTCAAGTGTTTAGGAGAGATCTATCTTGAAATTCTAAAGATGGCAATAAACTGTTCCCTTTTTTTATATTCAAGTGTTGCACATTGATAAGTATAATGTGAGAACCTCTTGTCCCTTTTGAATCACTTTGAAGTGCCCAAATAAAATAAAAACCAAGTCCCTCAACTAAAATGTCAAAAGTCTCACTTAAGATTTAAGAATCAATAATTTAACGATAAGTTTGACATTTTAAATTAGCGCGTTGCACACACTTAATATCTGACGAGGTTTCTACACGTCCCCAGTTTAATTAGTTTTAAATTTAGAAAACAAAAAACCTTTTCCAATAATTAAGTGTTACAAAACCTTTCCTTGTATTTTTTTGTTTACTAACTCTTATCTAGTTTCGAGGATGCCAAATAGGTCTGGACTTGAAATAGTTTACCTGTAGACATAATTATGCACTTTAAATTCTTAGAAACGTCCATTCTCCACTTAAGAGACAAATAAAATTAAGTTTTGAATTATATTAGCAATACAAATCTACTACTTTACAAAATTATAACGGGTGTGATCGTCTAGTTGAAAGAAGAAGTTATTTTACATTTTTATGAATAAATAATAACAAAGGTAATCGTAATTTCCGCGACTTTAAATCTGACCAACTGAACAATAACCACACAATCTAAAATATGTTATAATTGTTGGCAGCAACTAAATACCAAATAAATACTTTTTAAAATTAAATAACACTTCAATAACAAATTAATTCATTAAATAAAACAAACAAAATCAAAGTAACTTTCTTACCGAGGTCTGTTCGACTCGCGCGCCGTCAAACGAATGACCCGCTCTGACTGCGCACGCCTTTTATAAAGCCGTTGTAGCCAGTTGTAACGTTGGCACCTGTCCTAGTGAAAACCACTGTATCACAGGTACCAGCGCCTTCCATTTCTGTCAACAAGATAATGAACGGTGTACTGTATTATTACATAACAAAGTTTACATGAATAAACTGGTGGCGTTGGTTCGTCCCCTCTTCTGATATAAGAGGAGAGGTATTTTCTTGAGTTAAACCATCTCCATTACTCATGGCTGTTTATTATTAATAACAATAAACACACAATATAAAATATGTTATAATTGTTGGCAGAAACTAAATACCAAATAAATACTTTTTAAAATTAAATAACACTTTAATAACAAATTAATTCATTAAATAAAACAAACAAAATCAAAGTAACTTTCTTACCGAGGTCTGTTCGACTCGCGCGCCGTCAAACGAATGACCCGCTCTGGCTGCGCACGCCTTTTATAAAGCCGTTGTAGCCAGTTGTAACGTTGGCACCTGTCCTAGTGAAAACCACTGTATCACAGGTACCAGCGCCTTCCATTTCTGTCAACAAGATAATGAACGGTGTACTGTATTATTACATAACAAAGTTTACATGAACAAACTGGTGGCGTTGGTTCGTCCCCTCTTCTGATTTAAGAGGAGGGGTATTTTGAAATATTTGGCAAAGAATATTAAAAGGTTTAGTTGCTCCAGAATGGACTTTCTCACTTGAGACATTCTTCTTCTCTCATCGGGGCGCCCCATACATAAAATACACACTTAGGCTTAAAGAACTAAATGCTTTAAAATACAGAAACCCTGCTTCTGCTATTCGTATCCCTTCCTAGGTTGGATATGTACAAACTCGAAAGTTTACAAGATTGGCGATAATTAAATAAAAATACTTAGCTCTGTATAAGATGATCAGTGACGTCAGTGTTGCCCAATGTCTCTTTTTTCTCGCTTAAAGGCAGCCGTTTAACTTCGCGCCTTACTTGCAGTTGCTTGACCTCAGCACCAGGTACCCATGCACCCGTGACAGATGTTTTATGCTTCTGAAATTGTTAACAAAAGCGCGCAAGTATCCGTCCTATTTTGCAATAACATCATTTTTATATTTTTCTAACATTCTAAAATTGCCGTTTCAAATATGAACCCATAACAATTTAACACCACATGATGTTGTTCAAGTGTTTAGGAGAGATCTATCTTGAAATTCTAAAGATGGCAATAAACTGTTCCCTTTTTTTATATTCAAGTGTTGCACATTGATAAGTATAATGTGAGAACCTCTTGTCCCTTTTGAATCACTTTGAAGTGCCCAAATAAAATAAAAACTAAGTCCCTCAACTAAAATGTCAAAAGTCTCACTTAAGATTTAAGAATCAATAATTTAACGATAAGTTTGACATTTGAAATTAGCGCGTTGCACACACTTAATATCTGACGAGGTTTCTACACGTCCCCAGTTTGATTAGTTTGAAATTTAGAAAACAAAAAACTTTTTCCAATAATTAAGTGTTACAAAACCTTTCCTTGTATTTTTTTGTTTACCAACTCTTATCTAGTTTCGAGGATGCCAAATAGGTCTGGACTTGAAATAGTTTACCTGTAGACGTATGCACTTTAAATTCTTAGAAACGTCCATTCTCCACTTAAGAGACAAATAAAATTAAGTTTTGAATTATATTAGCAATACAAATCTACTACTTTACAAAATTATAACGGGTGTGATCGTCTAGTTGAAAGAAGAAGTTATTTTACATTTTTATGAATAAATAATAACAAAGGTAATCGTAATTTCCGCGACTTTAAATCTGACCAACTGAACAATAACCACACAATCTAAAATATGTTATAATTGTTGGCAGCAACTAAATACCAAATAAATACTTTTTAAAATTAAATAACACTTCAATAACAAATTAATTCATTAAATAAAACAAACAAAATCAAAGTAACTTTCTTACCGAGGTCTGTTCGACTCGCGCGCCGTCAAACGAATGACCCGCTCTGGCTGCGCACGCCTTTTATAAAGCCGTTGTAGCCAGTTGTAACGTTGGCACCTGTCCTAGTGAAAACCACTGTATCACAGGTACCAGCGCCTTCCATTTCTGTCAACAAGATAATGAAGGGTGTACTGTATTATTACATAACAAAGTTTACATGAATAAACTGGTGGCGTTGGTTCGTCCCCTCTTCTGATATAAGAGGAGGGGTATTTGCTTGAGTTAAACCATCTCCATTACTCATGGCTGTTTATTATTAATAACAATAAACACACAATCTAAAATATGTTATAATTGTTGGCAGCAACTAAATACCAAATAAATACTTTTTAAAATTAAATAACACTTCAATAACAAATTAATTCATTAAATAAAACAAACAAAATCAAAGTAACTTTCTTACCGAGGTCTGTTTGACTCGCGCGCCGTCAAACGAATGACCCGCTCTGGCTGCGCACGCCTTTTATAAAGCCGTTGTAGCCAGTTGTAACGTTGGCACCTGTCCTAGTGAAAACCACTGTATCACAGGTACCAGCGCCTTCCATTTCTGTCAACAAGATAATGAACGGTGTACTGTATTATTACATAACAAAGTTTACATGAATAAACTGGTGGCGTTGGTTCGTCCCCTCTTCTGATATAAGAGGAGGGGTATTTTCTTGAGTTAAACCATCTCCATTACTCATGGCTGTTTATTATTAATAACAATAAACACACAATCTAAAATATGTTATAATTGTTGGCAGCAACTAAATACCAAATAAATACTTTTTAAAATTAAATAACACTTCAATAACAAATTAATTCTTTAAATAAAACAAACAAAATCAAAGTAACTTTCTTACCGAGGTCTGTTTGACTCGCGCGCCGTCAAACGAATGACCCGCTCTGGCTGCGCACGCCTTTTATAAAGCCGTTGTAGCCAGTTGTAACGTTGGCACCTGTCCTAGTGAAAACCACTGTATCACAGGTACCAGCGCCTTCCATTTCTGTCAACAAGATACTGTATTATTACATAACAAAGTTTACATGAACAAACTGGTGGCGTTGGTTTGTTTGTATCTTCTGATATAAGAGGAGGGGTATTTTGAAATATTTGGCAAAGAATATTAAAAGGTTTAGTTGCTCCAGTATGGACTTTCTCACTTGAGACATTCTTCTTCTCTCATCGGGGCGCCCCATACATAAAATACACACTTAGGCTTAAAGAACTAAATGCTTTAAAATACAGAAACCCTGCTTCTGCTATTCGTATCCCTTCCTAGGTTGGATATGTACAAACTCGAAAGTTTACAAGATTGGCGATACTTAAATAAAAATACTTAGCTCTGTATAAGATGATCAGTGATGTCAGTGTTGCCCAATGTTTCCTTTTTTCGCTTAAAGGCAGCCGCTAAACTTCGCGCCTTACTTGCAGTTGCTTGACCTCAGCACCAGGTACCCATGCACCCGTGACAGATGTTTTATGCTTCTGAAATTGTTAACAAAAGCGCGCAAGTATCCATCCTATTTTGCAATAACATCATTTTTATATTTTTCTAACATTCTAAAATTGCCGTTTCAAATATGAACCCATAACAATTTAACACCACATGATGTTGTTCAAGTGTTTAGGAGAGATCTATCTTGAAATTCTAAAGATGGCAATAAACTGTTCCCTTTTTTTATATTCAAGTGTTGCACATTGATAAGTATAATGTGAGAACCTCTTGTCCCTTTTGAATCACTTTGAAGTGCCAAAATAAAATAAAAACTAAGTCCCTCAACTAAAATGTCAAAAGTCTCACTTAAGATTTAAGAATCAATAATTTAACGATAAGTTTGACATTTTAAATTAACGCGTTGCACACACTTACTATCTGACGAGGTTTCTACACGTCCCCAGTTTAATTAGTTTTAAATTTAGAAAACAAAAAACCTTTTCCAATAATTAAGGGTTACAAAACCTTTCCTTGTATTTTTTTGTTTACTAACTCTTATCTAGTTTCGAGGATGCCAAATGGGTCTGGACTTGAAATAGTTTACCTGTAGACATATGCACTTTAAATTCTTAGAAACGTCCATTCTCCACTTAAGAGACAAATAAAATTAAGTTTTGAATTATATTAGCAATACAAATCTACTACTTTACAAAATTATAACGGGTGTGATCGTCTAGTTGAAACAAGAAGTTATTTTACATTTTTATGAATAAATAATAACAAAGGTAATCGTAATTTCCGCGACTTTAAATCTGACCAACTGAACAATAACCACACAATCTAAAATATGTTATAATTGTTGGCAGCAACTAAATACCAAATAAATACTTTTTAAAATTAAATAACACTTCAATAACAAATTAATTCATTAAATAAAACAAACAAAATCAAATTAACTTTCTTACCTAGGTCTGTTGGACTCGAGCGCCGACAAACGAATGACCCGCTCTGGCTGCGCACGCCTTTTATAAAGCCGTTGTAGCCAGTTGTAACGTTGGCACCTGTCCTAGTGAAAACCACTGTATCACAGATACCAGCGCCTTCCATCTCTGTCAACAAGATAATGAACGGTGTACTGTATTATAACATAACAAAGTTTACATGAATAAACTGGTGGCGTTGGTTCGTCCCCTCTTCTGATATAAGAGGAGGGGTATTTTCTTGAGTTAAACCATCTCCATTACTCATGGCTGTTTATTATTAATAACAATAAACACATAATCTAAAATATGTTATAATTGTTGGCAGCAACTAAATACCAAATAAATACTTTTTAAAATTAAATAACACTTCAATAACAAATTAATTCATTAAATAAAACAAACAAAATCAAAGTAACTTTCTTACCGAGGTCTGTTCGACTCGCGCGCCGTCAAACGAATGACCCGCTCTGGCTGCGCACGCCTTTTATAAAGCCGTTGTAGCCAGTTGTAACGTTGGCACCTGTCCTAGTGAAAACCACTGTATCACAGGTACCAGCGCCTTCCATTTCTGTCAACAAGATAATGAACGGTGTACTGTATTATTACATAACAAAGTTTACATGAACAAACTGGTGGCGTTGGTTCGTCCCCTCTTCTGATTTAAGAGGAGGGGTTTTTTGAAATATTTGGCAAAGAATATTAAAAGGTTTAGTTGCTCCAGTATGGACTTTCTCACTTGAGACATTCTTCTTCTCTCATCGGGGCGCCCCATACATAAAATACACACTTAGGCTTAAAGAACTAAATGCTTTAAAATACAGAAACCCTGCTTCTGCTATTCGTATCCCTTCCTTGGTTGGATATGTACAAACTCGAAAGTTTACAAGATTGGCGATACTTAAATAAAAATACTTAGCTCTGTATAAGATGATCAGTGACGTCAGTGTTGCCCAATGTTTCCTTTTTTCGCTTAAAGGCAGCCGCTAAACTTCGCGCCTTACTTGCAGTTGCTTGACCTCAGCACCAGGTACCCATGCACCCGTGACAGATGTTTTATGCTTCTGAAATTGTTAACAAAAGTGCGCAAGTATCCATCCTATTTTGCAATAACATCATTTTTATATTTTTCTAACATTCTAAAATTGCCGTTTCAAATATGAACCCATAACAATTTAACACCACATGATGTTGTTCAAGTGTTTAGGAGAGATCTATCTTGAAATTCTAAAGATGGCAATAAACTGTTCCCTTTTTTTATATTCAAGTGTTGCACATTGATAAGTATAATGTGAGAACCTCTTGTCCCTTTTGAATCACTTTGAAGTGCCCAAATAAAATAAAAACCAAGTTCCTCAACTAAAATGTCAAAAGTCTCACTTAAGATTTAAGAATCAATAATTTAACGATAAGTTTGACATTTTAAATTAGCGCGTTGCACACACTTAATATCTGACGAGGTTTCTACACGTCCCCAGTTTAATTAGTTTGAAATTTAGAAAACAAAAAACCTTTTCCAATAATTAAGTGTTACAAAACCTTTCCTTGTATTTTTTTGTTTACTAACTCTTATCTAGTTTCGAGGATGCCAAATGGGTCTGGACTTGAAATAGTTTACCTGTAGACATATGCACTTTAAATTCTTAGAAACGTCCATTCTCCACTTAAGAGACAAATAAAATTAAGTTTTGAATTATATTAGCAATACAAATCTACTACTTTACAAAATTATAACGGGTGTGATCGTCTAGTTGAAACAAGAAGTTATTTTACATTTTTATGAATAAATAATAACAAAGGTAATCGTAATTTCCGCGACTTTAAATCTGACCAACTGAACTAAACTAACAAAATACCATGCATCATATGATATAGGAATACTCTTAAAACACCACGCATAAGAACCGTCATGCAAATAGAACCATAATAAGAAACATAAGTGCATTTAAGGAAGTAACTAATATCACCATATGCTCAATCACAATCTTATCATCATACAACTATTGCGATCATACATATAAGCATACGCATATCACGTTCACATGCCTCGCATAAGAGTTTCAAGCAAAACAGTCATCATTACAAACAAAATGCAAACCACTCGCAATACCTAAAGATGCGTTTTTATTTGGAGTGCAAATAATAAAGGGAAGCAATTTTAAAAGTAGCAGTTGATCAGATCAAATTTATTTCGATTTAAAATGATATTAATGGGGCAACTAGTTGGCCAATCTAGTCGATCCATCAATTTATATTATAACAAATTATTAAATAATTTCTACGTTGTGTTATTTACGAAGAAACCCATTATAACGTTCTTTTATGTTGCACTGAAGTGAATCAGTACATGTAATGACATAAATCCTTGGTCACGCGGCATCAAATGTAATGGTAAATTCCCCCTTTTTTTTCTCCCGGGCGTCCGGTTTACCATTACAGTCCCCTCTTCTAAAATAAGAGGAGGGGTATTTTCTTGAGTACAACCATCTTCATAACTCAAAGCTGTTTATTATTAATAACAATAAACACACAATCTAAAATATGTAATAACTGTTGGCAGCAACTAAATACCAAATAAATACTTATCAAAATCGAAATCAAAGTAAGTGAAATTTAAGTGAAATATCGCGATAAAATCCGAAAATTTAAGTGTTAGTCAAATAAATACTTTTTAAATTAATTAACACTTCAATAACTGTACGGGGAAGGTACAAGTCAAGATAAAAGTTAAAGAAATGTATTTAAAGTCAGATAGAAAAACACCATTGCCTATACTTCGCACAAATCAAAAACAAAACCTCTATTCAACATAGTATCGATGTTTACAGCTATCATGTTATTTTTAAGCATTGTAACAACATCTCAATACGTGCCTTATATCACCAACCTCGGTGATAATCAACATCTGAAGGTACTTCCATAACCTAGTAACTTACACAAACCACCAGATATACTCGTATCAAACTTTAATCCATAACAACACGGAAGCATTTACATTGTATTGTGATATTACTACAATTACATCGAGTACAATGCACTTAGCAGCAATAAGCACATTTTGTGCAGTCAGCAGTTTGGCACGCGACCGAGCAGGTGTCGCAGTCTTATCAATGGTTTAAGTTACATAGCGTATCAGTTAACCAACGCTGCCGGTGTCATTACTAATAGCGTCATGATTCATTCTCAATGTTTTGAAGTGAATACCTATCGACACAAAGCAAGCTACGAAACAATCAGAGATAATGCATACTCTTCTACAATTGCATCCAGAACAATAACTAAATCGATGGAGAGAAAGAGCGATCTGAATGACTGAGTAGCCGGCATCCAGATGGAAGGATACTGCGTAGGACATTGAGTACGAGCTATCTACATGAAAGCAGCCTGCGCTGCCCTCCGCGCCATTCCTGGCGCCCCCGCGCCTGTTCTGGCGCCGCGCGCCCTGGACGGCGCACTTACCGCGGCACGTTCAATTTGTGTTTGTGATAGTAGTGCGGCTTATCAGTAAATACGCGAAAGTTTAATCGGCAAGTGCGCGAGTGTTAGACAATGCCACTTTCAATTTGTTAGACTCCCTACGTGTTTTTAACGTTTAGAGACTATAAGAGCTTTACATAATTATATCAAATCATTTATCATATTTTATTGTTTAACTTATATCATTTGTTATATTGTTACACCCTTTTCCTGGGGGAACATGTACGAGCAAACCCGTACAACGCAATAGTTTTAGTTTTATGCTGACATCAACACGCAGCGAAGTGAACAAAATACATACATTCGACACAATAGTCAGTAGTTGCAATCAATCGGTTCGGGCAACAGCCAACGTTCCGTTCGCCGCGTGTTTATCAATTAGCATTAGTTTTAAGTGTTTTTCTATCTGACTTTAAATACATTTCTTTTAACTTTTATCTTTGACTTATCATTTTGATGTACCTTCCCCGTACAATAACAAATTAATTCATTAAATAAAACAAACAAAATCAAAGTAACTTTCTTACCTAGGTCTGTTGGACTCGAGCGCCGACAAACGAATGACCCGCTCTGGCTGCGCACGCCTTTTATAAAGCCGTTGTAGCCAGTTGTAACGTTGGCACCTGTCCTAGTGAAAACCACTGTATCACAGGTACCAGCGCCTTCCATTTCTGTCAACAAGATAATGAACGGTGTACTGTATTATTACATAACAAAGTTTACATGAATAAACTGGTGGCGTTGGTTCGTCCCCTCTTCTGATATAAGAGGAGGGGTATTTTCTTGAGTTAAACCATCTCCATTACTCATGGCTGTTTATTATTAAAAACAATAAACACACAATCTAAAATATGTTATAATTGTTGGCAGCAACTAAATACCAAATAAATACTTTTTAAAATTAAATAACACTTCAATAACAAATTAATTCATTAAATAAAACAAACAAAATCAAAGTAACTTTCTTACCGAGGTCTGTTCGACTCGCGCGCCGTCAAACGAATGACCCGCTCTGGCTGCGCACGCCTTTTATAAAGCCGTTGTAGCCAGTTGTAACGTTGGCACCTGTCCTAGTGAAAACCACTGTATCACAGGTACCAGCGCCTTCCATTTCTGTCAACGAGATAATGAACGGTGTACTGTATTATTACATAACAAAGTTTACATGAACAAACTGGTGGCGTTGGTATGTCCCCTCTTCTGATATAAGAGGGGTATTTTGAAATATTTGGCAAAGAATATTAAAAGGTTTAGTTGCTCCAATATGGACTTTCTCACTTGAGACATTCTTCTTCTCTCATCGGGGCGCCCCATACATAAAATACACACTTAGGCTTAAAGAACTAAATGCTTTAAAATACAGAAACCCTGCTTCTGCTATTCGTATCCCTTCCTAGGTTGGATATGTACAAACTCGAAATTTTACAAGATTGGCGATAATTAAATAAAAATACTTAGCTCTGTATAAGATGATCAGTGACGTCAGTGTTGCCCAATGTCTCCTTTTTCTCGCTTAAAGGCAGCCGCTAAACTTCGCGCCTTACTTGCAGTTGCTTGACCTCAGCACCAGGTACCCATGCACCCGTGACAGATGTTTTATGCTTCTGAAATTGTTAACAAAAGCGCGCAAGCATCCGTCCTATTTTGCAATAACATCATTTTTATATTTTTCTAACATTCTAAAATTGCCGTTTCAAATATGAACCCATAACAATTTAACACCACATGATGTTGTTCAAGTGTTTAGGAGAGATCTATCTTGAAATTTTAAAGATGGCAATAAACTGTTCCCTTTTTTTATATTCAAGTGTTGCACATTGATAAGTATAATGTGAGAACCTCTTGTCCCTTTTGAATCACTTTGAAGTGCCCAAATAAAATAAAAACTAAGTCCCTCAACTAAAATGTCAAAAGTCTCACTTAAGATTTAAGAATCAATAATTAAAGGATAAGTTTGACATTTTAAATTAGCGCGTTGCACACACTTAATATCTGACGAGGTTTCTACACGTCCCCAGTTTAATAAGTTTGAAATTTAGAAAACAAAAACCTTTTCCAATAATTAAGTGTTACAAAACCTTTCCTTGTATTTTTTTGTTTACTAACTCTTATCTAGTTTCGAGGATGCCAAATGGGTCTGGACTTGAAATAGTTTTCCTGTAGACATATGCACTTTAAATTCTTAGAAACGTCCATTCTCCACTTAAGAGACAAATAAAATTAAGTTTTGAATTATATTAGCAATACAAATCTACTACTTTACAAAATTATAACGGGTGTGATCGTCTAGTTGAAAGAAGAAGTTATTTTACATTTTTATGAATAAATAATAACAAAGGTAATCGTAATTTCCGCGACTTTAAATCTGACCAACTGAACAATAACCACACAATCTAAAATATGTTATAATTGTTGGCAGCAACTAAATACCAAATAAATACTTTTTAAAATTAAATAACACTTCAATAACAAATTAATTCATTAAATAAAACAAACAAAATCAAAGTAACTTTCTTACCGAGGTCTGTTCGACTCGCGCGCCGTCAAACGAATGACCCGCTCTGACTGCGCACGCCTTTTATAAAGCCGTTGTAGCCAGTTGTAACGTTGGCACCTGTCCTAGTGAAAACCACTGTATCACAGGTACCAGCGCCTTCCATTTCTGTCAACAAGATAATGAACGGTGTACTGTATTATTACATAACAAAGTTTACATGAATAAACTGGTGGCGTTGGTTCGTCCCCTCTTCTGATATAAGAGGAGGGGTATTTTCTTGAGTTAAACCATCTCCATTACTCATGGCTGTTTATTATTAATAACAATAAACACACAATATAAAATATGTTATAATTGTTGGCAGAAACTAAATACAAATAAATACTTTTTAAAATTAAATAACACTTCAATAACAAATTAATTCATTAAATAAAACAAACAAAATCAAAGTAACTTTCTTACCGAGGTCTGTTCGACTCGCGCGCCGTCAAACGGATGACCCGCTCTGGCTGCGCACGCCTTTTATAAAGCCGTTGTAGCCAGTTGTAACGTTGGCACCTGTCCTAGTGAAAACCACTGTATCACAGGTACCAGCGCCTTCCATTTCTGTCAACAAGATAATGAACGGTGTACTGTATTATTACATAAAAAGTTTACATGAATAAACTGGTGGCGTTGGTTCGTCCCCTCTTCTGATATTAGAGGAGGGGTTTTTTCTTGAGTTAAACCATCTCCATTACTCATGGCTGTTTATTATTAATAACAATAAACACACAATCTTAAATATGTTATAATTGTTGGCAGCAACAAAATACCAAATAAATACTTTTTAAAATAAAATAACACTTCAATAACAAATTAATTCATTAAATAAAACAAACAAAATCAAAGTAACTTTCTTACCGAGGTCTGTTCGACTCGCGCGCCGTCAAACGAATGACCCGCTCTGGCTGCGCACGCCATTTATAAAGCCGTTGTAGCCAGTTGTAACGTTGGCACCTGTCGTAGTGAAAACCACTGTATCACAGGTACCAGCGCCTTCCATTTCTGTCAACAAGATAATGAACGGTGTACTGTATTATTACATAACAAAGTTTACATGAATAAACTGGTGGCGTTGGTTCGTCCCCTCTTCTGATATAAGAGGAGGGGTATTTTCTTGAGTTAAACCATCTCCATTACTCATGGCTGTTTATTATAAATAACAATAAACACACAATCTAAAATATGTTATAATTGTTGGCAGCAACTAAATACCAAATAAATACTTTTTAAAATTAAATAACACTTCAATAACAAATTAATTCATTAAATAAAACAAACAAAATCAAAGTAACTTTCTTACCGAGGTCTGTTCGACTCGCGCGCCGTCAAACGAATGACCCGCTCTGGCTGCGCACGCCTTTTATAAAGCCGTTGTAGCCAGTTGTAACGTTGGCACCTGTCCTAGTGAAATAAACGCTTTAAAATACAGAAACCCTGCTATGTATATATTTATGTGTATATATGTACAAACTCGAAAGTTTACAAGATTGGCGATAATTAAATAAAAATACTTAGCTCTGTATAAGATGATCAGTGACGTCAGTGTTGCCCAATGTCTCCTTTTTCTCGCTTAAAGGCAGCCGCTAAACTTCGCGCCTTACTTGCAGTTGCTTGACCTCAGCACCAGGCACCCATGCACCCGTGACAGATGTTTTATGCTTCTGAAATTGTTAACAAAAGCGCGCAAGTATCCGTCCTATTTTGCAATAACATCATTTTTATATTTTTCTAACATTCTAAAATTGCCGTTTCAAATATGAACCCATAACAATTTAACACCACATGATGTTGTTCAAGTGTTTAGGAGAGATCTATCTTGAAATTCTAAAGATGGCAATAAACTGTTCCCTTTTTTTATATTCAAGTGTTGCACATTGATAAGTATAATGTGAGAACCTCTTGTCCCTTTTGAATCACTTTGAAGTGCCCAAATAAAATAAAAACCAAGTCCCTCAACTAAAATGTCAAAAGTCTCACTTAAGATTTAAGAATCAATAATTTAACGATAAGTTTGACATTTTAAATTAGCGCGTTGCACACACTTAATATCTGACGAGGTTTCTACACGTCCCCAGTTTAATTAGTTTTAAATTTAGAAAACAAAAAACCTTTTCCAATAATTAAGTGTTACAAAACCTTTCCTTGTATTTTTTTGTTTACTAACTCTTATCTAGTTTCGAGGATGCCAAATAGGTCTGGACTTGAAATAGTTTACCTGTAGACATAATTATGCACTTTAAATTCTTAGAAACGTCGATTCTCCACTTAAGAGACAAATAAAATTAAGTTTTGAATTATATTAGCAATACAAATCTACTACTTTACAAAATTATAACGGGTGTGATCGTCTAGTTGAAAGAAGAAGTTATTTTACATTTTTATGAATAAATAATAACAAAGGTAATCGTAATTTCCGCGACTTTAAATCTGACCAACTGAACAATAACCACACAATCTAAAATATGTTATAATTGTTGGCAGCAACTAAATACCAAATAAATACTTTTTAAAATTAAATAACACTTCAATAACAAATTAATTCATTAAATAAAACAAACAAAATCAAAGTAACTTTCTTACCGAGGTCTGTTCGACTCGCGCGCCGTCAAACGAATGACCCGCTCTGACTGCGCACGCCTTTTATAAAGCCGTTGTAGCCAGTTGTAACGTTGGCACCTGTCCTAGTGAAAACCACTGTATCACAGGTACCAGCGCCTTCCATTTCTGTCAACAAGATAATGAACGGTGTACTGTATTATTACATAACAAAGTTTACATGAATAAACTGGTGGCGTTGGTTCGTCCCCTCTTCTGATATAAGAGGAGGGGTATTTTCTTGAGTTAAACCATCTCCATTACTCATGGCTGTTTATTATTAATAACAATAAACACACAATCTAAAATATGTTATAATTGTTGGCAGCAACTAAATACCAAATAAATACTTTTTAAAATTAAATAACACTTCAATAACAAATTAATTCATTAAATAAAACAAACAAAATCAAAGTAACTTTCTTACCGAGGTCTGTTCGACTCGCGCGCCGTCAAACGAATGACCCGCTCTGGCTGCGCACGCCTTTTATAAAGCCGTTGTAGCCAGTTGTAACGTTGGCACCTGTCCTAGTGAAAACCACTGTATCACAGGTACCAGCGCCTTCCATTTCTGTCAACAAGATACTGTATTATTACATAACAAAGTTTACATGAACAAACTGGTGGCGTTGGTTTGTCCCCTCTTCTGATATAAGAGGGGTATTTTGAAATATTTGCCAAAGAATATTAAAAGGTTTAGTTGCTCCAGTATGGACTTTCTCACTTGAGACATTCTTCTTCTCTCATCGGGGCGCCCCATACATAAAATACACACTTAGGCTTAAAGAACTAAATGCTTTAAAATACAGAAACCCTGCTTCTGCTATTCGTATCCCTTCCTAGGTTGGATATGTACAAACTCAAAAGTTTACAAGATTGGCGATAATTAAATAAAAATACTTAGCTCTGTATAAGATGATCAGTGACGTCAGTGTTGCCCAATGTCTCCTTTTTCTCGCTTAAAGGCAGCCGCTAAACTTCGCGCCTTACTTGCAGTTGCTTGACCTCAGCACCAGGCACCCATGCACCCGTGACAGATGTTTTATGCTTCTGAAATTGTTAACAAAAGCGCGCAAGTATCCGTCCTATTTTGCAATAACATCATTTTTATATTTTTCTAACATTCTAAAATTGCCGTTTCAAATATGAACCCATAACAATTTAACACCACATGATGTTGTTCAAGTGTTTAGGAGAGATCTATCTTGAAATTCTAAAGATGGCAATAAACTGTTCCCTTTTTTTATATTCAAGTGTTGCACATTGATAAGTATAATGTGAGAACCTCTTGTCCCTTTTGAATCACTTTGAAGTGCCCAAATAAAATAAAAACCAAGTCCCTCAACTAAAATGTCAAAAGTCTCACTTAAGATTTAAGAATCAATAATTTAACGATAAGTTTGACATTTTAAATTAGCGCGTTGCACACACTTAATATCTGACGAGGTTTCTACACGTCCCCAGTTTAATTAGTATGAAATTTAAAAAACAAAAAACCTTTTCCAATAATTAAGTGTTACAAAACCTTTCCTTGTATTTTTTTGTTTACTAACTCTTATCTAGTTTCGCGGATGCCAAATAGGTCTGGACTTGAAATAGTTTACCTGTAGACATATGCACTTTAAATTCTTAGAAACGTCCATTCTCCACTTAAGAGACAAATAAAATTAAGTTTTGAATTATATTAGCAATACAAATCTACTACTTTACAAAATTATAACGGGTGTGATCGTCTAGTTGAAAGAAGAAGTTATTTTACATTTTTATGAATAAATAATAACAAAGGTAATCGTAATTTCCGCGACTTTAAATCTGACCAACTGAACTAAACTAACAAAATACCATGCATCATATGATATAGGAATACTCTTAAAACACCACGCATAAGAACCGTCATGCAAATAGAACCATAATAAGAAACATAAGTGCATTTAAGGAAGTAACATAATATCACCATATGCTCAATCACAATCTTATCATCATACAACTATTGCGATCATACACATAAGCATACGCATATCACGTTCACATGCCTCGCATAAGAGTTTCAAGCAAAACAGTCATCATTACAAACAAAATGCAAACCACTCGCAATACCTAAAGATGCGTTTTTATTTGGAGTGCAAATAATAAAGGGAAGCAATTTTAAAAGTAGCAGTTGATCAGATCAAATTTATTTCGATTTAAAATGATATTAATGGGGCAACTAGTTGGCCAATCTAGTCGATCCATCAATTTATATTATAACAAATTATTAAATAATTTCTACGTTGTGTTATTTACGAAGAAACCCATTATAACGTTCTTTTATGTTGCACTGAAGTGAATCAGTACATGTAATGACATAAATCCTTGGTCACGCGGCATCAAATGTAATGGTAAATTCCCCCTTTTTTTTTCTCCCGGGCGTCCGGTTTACCATTACAGTCCCCTCTTCTAAAATAAGAGGAGGGGTATTTTCTTGAGTACAACCATCTTCATAACTCAAAGCTGTTTATTATTAATAACAATAAACACACAATCTAAAATATGTAATAACTGTTGGCAGCAACTAAATACCAAATAAATACTTATCAAAATCGAAATCAAAGTAAGTGAAATTTAAGTGAAATATCGCGATAAAATCCGAAAATTGAAGTGTTAGTCAAATAAATACTTTTTAAATTAATTAACACTTCAATAACAAATTAATTCATTAAATAAAACAAACAAAATCAAAGTAACTTTCTTACCTAGGTCTGTTGGACTCGAGCGCCGACAAACGAATGACCCGCTCTGGCTGCGCACGCCTTTTATAAAGCCGTTGTAGCCAGTTGTAACGTTGGCACCTGTCCTAGTGAAAACCACTGTATCACAGGTACCAGCGCCTTCCATTTCTGTCAACAAGATAATGAACGGTGTACTGTATTATTACATAACAAAGTTTACATGAATAAACTGGTGGCGTTGGTTCGTCCCCTCTTCTGATATAAGAGGAGGGGTATTTTCTTGAGTTAAACCATCTCCATTACTCATGGCTGTTTATTATTAATAACAATAAACACACAATCTAAAATATGTTATAATTGTTGGCAGCAACTAAATACCAAATAAATACTTTTTAAAATTAAATAACACTTCAATAACAAATTAATTCATTAAATAAAACAAACAAAATCAAAGTAACTTTCTTACCGAGGTCTGTTCGACTCGCGCGCCGTCAAACGAATGACCCGCTCTGGCTGCGCACGCCTTTTATAAAGCCGTTGTAGCCAGTTGTAACGTTGGCACCTGTCCTAGTGAAAACCACTGTATCACAGGTACTAGCGCCTTCCATTTCTGTCAACAAGATAATGAACGGTGTACTGTATTATTACATAACAAAGTTTACATGAATAAACTGGTGGCGTTGGTTCGTCCCCTCTTCTGATATAAGAGGAGGGGTATTTTCTTGAGTTAAACCATCTCCATTACTCATGGCTGTTTATTATTAATAACAATAAACACACAATCTAAAATATGTTATAATTGTTGGCAGCAACTAAATACCAAATAAATACTTTTTAAAATTAAATAACACTTCAATAACAAATTAATTCATTAAATAAAACAAACAAAATCAAAGTAACTTTCTTACCGAGGTCTGTTCGACTCGCGCGCCGTCAAACGAATGACCCGCTCTGGCTGCGCACGCCTTTTATAAAGCCGTTGTAGCCAGTTGTAACGTTGGCACCTGTCCTAGTGAAAACCACTGTATCACAGGTACCAGCGCCTTCCATTTCTGTCAACAAGATACTGTATTATTACATAACAAAGTTTACATGAACAAACTGGTGGCGTTGGTTTGTCCCCTCTTCTGATATAAGAGGGGTATTTTGAAATATTTGCCAAAGAATATTAAAAGGTTTAGTTGCTCCAGTATGGACTTTCTCACTTGAGACATTCTTCTTCTCTCATCGGGGCGCCCCATACATAAAATACACACTTAGGCTTAAAGAACTAAATGCTTTAAAATACAGAAACCCTGCTTCTGCTATTCGTATCCCTTCCTAGGTTGGATATGTACAAACTCAAAAGTTTACAAGATTGGCGATAATTAAATAAAAATACTTAGCTCTGTATAAGATGATCAGTGACGTCAGTGTTGCCCAATGTCTCCTTTTTCTCGCTTAAAGGCAGCCGCTAAACTTCGCGCCTTACTTGCAGTTGCTTGACCTCAGCACCAGGCACCCATGCACCCGTGACAGATGTTTTATGCTTCTGAAATTGTTAACAAAAGCGCGCAAGTATCCGTCCTATTTTGCAATAACATCATTTTTATATTTTTCTAACATTCTAAAATTGCCGTTTCAAATATGAACCCATAACAATTTAACACCACATGATGTTGTTCAAGTGTTTAGGAGAGATCTATCTTGAAATTCTAAAGATGGCAATAAACTGTTCCCTTTTTTTATATTCAAGTGTTGCACATTGATAAGTATAATGTGAGAACCTCTTGTCCCTTTTGAATCACTTTGAAGTGCCCAAATAAAATAAAAACCAAGTCCCTCAACTAAAATGTCAAAAGTCTCACTTAAGATTTAAGAATCAATAATTTAACGATAAGTTTGACATTTTAAATTAGCGCGTTGCACACACTTAATATCTGACGAGGTTTCTACACGTCCCCAGTTTAATTAGTATGAAATTTAAAAAACAAAAAACCTTTTCCAATAATTAAGTGTTACAAAACCTTTCCTTGTATTTTTTTGTTTACTAACTCTTATCTAGTTTCGAGGATGCCAAATAGGTCTGGACTTGAAATAGTTTACCTGTAGACATATGCACTTTAAATTCTTAGAAACGTCCATTCTCCACTTAAGAGACAAATAAAATTAAGTTTTGAATTATATTAGCAATACAAATCTACTACTTTACAAAATTATAACGGGTGTGATCGTCTAGTTGAAAGAAGAAGTTATTTTACATTTTTATGAATAAATAATAACAAAGGTAATCGTAATTTCCGCGACTTTAAATCTGACCAACTGAACTAAACTAACAAAATACCATGCATCATATGATATAGGAATACTCTTAAAACACCACGCATAAGAACCGTCATGCAAATAGAACCATAATAAGAAACATAAGTGCATTTAAGGAAGTAACATAATATCACCATATGCTCAATCACAATCTTATCATCATACAACTATTGCGATCATACACATAAGCATACGCATATCACGTTCACATGCCTCGCATAAGAGTTTCAAGCAAAACAGTCATCATTACAAACAAAATGCAAACCACTCGCAATACCTAAAGATGCGTTTTTATTTGGAGTGCAAATAATAAAGGGAAGCAATTTTAAAAGTAGCAGTTGATCAGATCAAATTTATTTCGATTTAAAATGATATTAATGGGGCAACTAGTTGGCCAATCTAGTCGATCCATCAATTTATATTATAACAAATTATTAAATAATTTCTACGTTGTGTTATTTACGAAGAAACCCATTATAACGTTCTTTTATGTTGCACTGAAGTGAATCAGTACATGTAATGACATAAATCCTTGGTCACGCGGCATCAAATGTAATGGTAAATTCCCCCTTTTTTTTTCTCCCGGGCGTCCGGTTTACCATTACAGTCCCCTCTTCTAAAATAAGAGGAGGGGTATTTTCTTGAGTACAACCATCTTCATAACTCAAAGCTGTTTATTATTAATAACAATAAACACACAATCTAAAATATGTAATAACTGTTGGCAGCAACTAAATACCAAATAAATACTTATCAAAATCGAAATCAAAGTAAGTGAAATTTAAGTGAAATATCGCGATAAAATCCGAAAATTGAAGTGTTAGTCAAATAAATACTTTTTAAATTAATTAACACTTCAATAACAAATTAATTCATTAAATAAAACAAACAAAATCAAAGTAACTTTCTTACCTAGGTCTGTTGGACTCGAGCGCCGACAAACGAATGACCCGCTCTGGCTGCGCACGCCTTTTATAAAGCCGTTGTAGCCAGTTGTAACGTTGGCACCTGTCCTAGTGAAAACCACTGTATCACAGGTACCAGCGCCTTCCATTTCTGTCAACAAGATAATGAACGGTGTACTGTATTATTACATAACAAAGTTTACATGAATAAACTGGTGGCGTTGGTTCGTCCCCTCTTCTGATATAAGAGGAGGGGTATTTTCTTGAGTTAAACCATCTCCATTACTCATGGCTGTTTATTATTAATAACAATAAACACACAATCTAAAATATGTTATAATTGTTGGCAGCAACTAAATACCAAATAAATACTTTTTAAAATTAAATAACACTTCAATAACAAATTAATTCATTAAATAAAACAAACAAAATCAAAGTAACTTTCTTACCGAGGTCTGTTCGACTCGCGCGCCGTCAAACGAATGACCCGCTCTGGCTGCGCACGCCTTTTATAAAGCCGTTGTAGCCAGTTGTAACGTTGGCACCTGTCCTAGTGAAAACCACTGTATCACAGGTACTAGCGCCTTCCATTTCTGTCAACAAGATAATGAACGGTGTACTGTATTATTACATAACAAAGTTTACATGAATAAACTGGTGGCGTTGGTTCGTCCCCTCTTCTGATATAAGAGGAGGGGTATTTTCTTGAGTTAAACCATCTCCATTACTCATGGCTGTTTATTATTAATAACAATAAACACACAATCTAAAATATGTTATAATTGTTGGCAGCAACTAAATACCAAATAAATACTTTTTAAAATTAAATAACACTTCAATAACAAATTAATTCATTAAATAAAACAAACAAAATCAAAGTAACTTTCTTACCGAGGTCTGTTCGACTCGCGCGCCGTCAAACGAATGACCCGCTCTGGCTGCGCACGCCTTTTATAAAGCCGTTGTAGCCAGTTGTAACGTTGGCACCTGTCCTAGTGAAAACCACTGTATCACAGGTACCAGCGCCTTCCATTTCTGTCAACAAGATACTGTATTATTACATAACAAAGTTTACATGAACAAACTGGTGGCGTTGGTTTGTCCCCTCTTCTGATATAAGAGGGGTATTTTGAAATATTTGCCAAAGAATATTAAAAGGTTTAGTTGCTCCAGTATGGACTTTCTCACTTGAGACATTCTTCTTCTCTCATCGGGGCGCCCCATACATAAAATACACACTTAGGCTTAAAGAACTAAATGCTTTAAAATACAGAAACCCTGCTTCTGCTATTCGTATCCCTTCCTAGGTTGGATATGTACAAACTCAAAAGTTTACAAGATTGGCGATAATTAAATAAAAATACTTAGCTCTGTATAAGATGATCAGTGACGTCAGTGTTGCCCAATGTCTCCTTTTTCTCGCTTAAAGGCAGCCGCTAAACTTCGCGCCTTACTTGCAGTTGCTTGACCTCAGCACCAGGCACCCATGCACCCGTGACAGATGTTTTATGCTTCTGAAATTGTTAACAAAAGCGCGCAAGTATCCGTCCTATTTTGCAATAACATCATTTTTATATTTTTCTAACATTCTAAAATTGCCGTTTCAAATATGAACCCATAACAATTTAACACCACATGATGTTGTTCAAGTGTTTAGGAGAGATCTATCTTGAAATTCTAAAGATGGCAATAAACTGTTCCCTTTTTTTATATTCAAGTGTTGCACATTGATAAGTATAATGTGAGAACCTCTTGTCCCTTTTGAATCACTTTGAAGTGCCCAAATAAAATAAAAACCAAGTCCCTCAACTAAAATGTCAAAAGTCTCACTTAAGATTTAAGAATCAATAATTTAACGATAAGTTTGACATTTTAAATTAGCGCGTTGCACACACTTAATATCTGACGAGGTTTCTACACGTCCCCAGTTTAATTAGTATGAAATTTAAAAAACAAAAAACCTTTTCCAATAATTAAGTGTTACAAAACCTTTCCTTGTATTTTTTTGTTTACTAACTCTTATCTAGTTTCGAGGATGCCAAATAGGTCTGGACTTGAAATAGTTTACCTGTAGACATATGCACTTTAAATTCTTAGAAACGTCCATTCTCCACTTAAGAGACAAATAAAATTAAGTTTTGAATTATATTAGCAATACAAATCTACTACTTTACAAAATTATAACGGGTGTGATCGTCTAGTTGAAAGAAGAAGTTATTTTACATTTTTATGAATAAATAATAACAAAGGTAATCGTAATTTCCGCGACTTTAAATCTGACCAACTGAACTAAACTAACAAAATACCATGCATCATATGATATAGGAATACTCTTAAAACACCACGCATAAGAACCGTCATGCAAATAGAACCATAATAAGAAACATAAGTGCATTTAAGGAAGTAACATAATATCACCATATGCTCAATCACAATCTTATCATCATACAACTATTGCGATCATACACATAAGCATACGCATATCACGTTCACATGCCTCGCATAAGAGTTTCAAGCAAAACAGTCATCATTACAAACAAAATGCAAACCACTCGCAATACCTAAAGATGCGTTTTTATTTGGAGTGCAAATAATAAAGGGAAGCAATTTTAAAAGTAGCAGTTGATCAGATCAAATTTATTTCGATTTAAAATGATATTAATGGGGCAACTAGTTGGCCAATCTAGTCGATCCATCAATTTATATTATAACAAATTATTAAATAATTTCTACGTTGTGTTATTTACGAAGAAACCCATTATAACGTTCTTTTATGTTGCACTGAAGTGAATCAGTACATGTAATGACATAAATCCTTGGTCACGCGGCATCAAATGTAATGGTAAATTCCCCCTTTTTTTTTCTCCCGGGCGTCCGGTTTACCATTACAGTCCCCTCTTCTAAAATAAGAGGAGGGGTATTTTCTTGAGTACAACCATCTTCATAACTCAAAGCTGTTTATTATTAATAACAATAAACACACAATCTAAAATATGTAATAACTGTTGGCAGCAACTAAATACCAAATAAATACTTATCAAAATCGAAATCAAAGTAAGTGAAATTTAAGTGAAATATCGCGATAAAATCCGAAAATTGAAGTGTTAGTCAAATAAATACTTTTTAAATTAATTAACACTTCAATAACAAATTAATTCATTAAATAAAACAAACAAAATCAAAGTAACTTTCTTACCTAGGTCTGTTGGACTCGAGCGCCGACAAACGAATGACCCGCTCTGGCTGCGCACGCCTTTTATAAAGCCGTTGTAGCCAGTTGTAACGTTGGCACCTGTCCTAGTGAAAACCACTGTATCACAGGTACCAGCGCCTTCCATTTCTGTCAACAAGATAATGAACGGTGTACTGTATTATTACATAACAAAGTTTACATGAATAAACTGGTGGCGTTGGTTCGTCCCCTCTTCTGATATAAGAGGAGGGGTATTTTCTTGAGTTAAACCATCTCCATTACTCATGGCTGTTTATTATTAATAACAATAAACACACAATCTAAAATATGTTATAATTGTTGGCAGCAACTAAATACCAAATAAATACTTTTTAAAATTAAATAACACTTCAATAACAAATTAATTCATTAAATAAAACAAACAAAATCAAAGTAACTTTCTTACCGAGGTCTGTTCGACTCGCGCGCCGTCAAACGAATGACCCGCTCTGGCTGCGCACGCCTTTTATAAAGCCGTTGTAGCCAGTTGTAACGTTGGCACCTGTCCTAGTGAAAACCACTGTATCACAGGTACTAGCGCCTTCCATTTCTGTCAACAAGATAATGAACGGTGTACTGTATTATTACATAACAAAGTTTACATGAATAAACTGGTGGCGTTGGTTCGTCCCCTCTTCTGATATAAGAGGAGGGGTATTTTCTTGAGTTAAACCATCTCCATTACTCATGGCTGTTTATTATTAATAACAATAAACACACAATCTAAAATATGTTATAATTGTTGGCAGCAACTAAATACCAAATAAATACTTTTTAAAATTAAATAACACTTCAATAACAAATTAATTCATTAAATAAAACAAACAAAATCAAAGTAACTTTCTTACCGAGGTCTGTTCGACTCGCGCGCCGTCAAACGAATGACCCGCTCTGGCTGCGCACGCCTTTTATAAAGCCGTTGTAGCCAGTTGTAACGTTGGCACCTGTCCTAGTGAAAACCACTGTATCACAGGTACCAGCGCCTTCCATTTCTGTCAACAAGATACTGTATTATTACATAACAAAGTTTACATGAACAAACTGGTGGCGTTGGTTTGTCCCCTCTTCTGATATAAGAGGGGTATTTTGAAATATTTGCCAAAGAATATTAAAAGGTTTAGTTGCTCCAGTATGGACTTTCTCACTTGAGACATTCTTCTTCTCTCATCGGGGCGCCCCATACATAAAATACACACTTAGGCTTAAAGAACTAAATGCTTTAAAATACAGAAACCCTGCTTCTGCTATTCGTATCCCTTCCTAGGTTGGATATGTACAAACTCAAAAGTTTACAAGATTGGCGATAATTAAATAAAAATACTTAGCTCTGTATAAGATGATCAGTGACGTCAGTGTTGCCCAATGTCTCCTTTTTCTCGCTTAAAGGCAGCCGCTAAACTTCGCGCCTTACTTGCAGTTGCTTGACCTCAGCACCAGGCACCCATGCACCCGTGACAGATGTTTTATGCTTCTGAAATTGTTAACAAAAGCGCGCAAGTATCCGTCCTATTTTGCAATAACATCATTTTTATATTTTTCTAACATTCTAAAATTGCCGTTTCAAATATGAACCCATAACAATTTAACACCACATGATGTTGTTCAAGTGTTTAGGAGAGATCTATCTTGAAATTCTAAAGATGGCAATAAACTGTTCCCTTTTTTTATATTCAAGTGTTGCACATTGATAAGTATAATGTGAGAACCTCTTGTCCCTTTTGAATCACTTTGAAGTGCCCAAATAAAATAAAAACCAAGTCCCTCAACTAAAATGTCAAAAGTCTCACTTAAGATTTAAGAATCAATAATTTAACGATAAGTTTGACATTTTAAATTAGCGCGTTGCACACACTTAATATCTGACGAGGTTTCTACACGTCCCCAGTTTAATTAGTATGAAATTTAAAAAACAAAAAACCTTTTCCAATAATTAAGTGTTACAAAACCTTTCCTTGTATTTTTTTGTTTACTAACTCTTATCTAGTTTCGAGGATGCCAAATAGGTCTGGACTTGAAATAGTTTACCTGTAGACATATGCACTTTAAATTCTTAGAAACGTCCATTCTCCACTTAAGAGACAAATAAAATTAAGTTTTGAATTATATTAGCAATACAAATCTACTACTTTACAAAATTATAACGGGTGTGATCGTCTAGTTGAAAGAAGAAGTTATTTTACATTTTTATGAATAAATAATAACAAAGGTAATCGTAATTTCCGCGACTTTAAATCTGACCAACTGAACTAAACTAACAAAATACCATGCATCATATGATATAGGAATACTCTTAAAACACCACGCATAAGAACCGTCATGCAAATAGAACCATAATAAGAAACATAAGTGCATTTAAGGAAGTAACATAATATCACCATATGCTCAATCACAATCTTATCATCATACAACTATTGCGATCATACACATAAGCATACGCATATCACGTTCACATGCCTCGCATAAGAGTTTCAAGCAAAACAGTCATCATTACAAACAAAATGCAAACCACTCGCAATACCTAAAGATGCGTTTTTATTTGGAGTGCAAATAATAAAGGGAAGCAATTTTAAAAGTAGCAGTTGATCAGATCAAATTTATTTCGATTTAAAATGATATTAATGGGGCAACTAGTTGGCCAATCTAGTCGATCCATCAATTTATATTATAACAAATTATTAAATAATTTCTACGTTGTGTTATTTACGAAGAAACCCATTATAACGTTCTTTTATGTTGCACTGAAGTGAATCAGTACATGTAATGACATAAATCCTTGGTCACGCGGCATCAAATGTAATGGTAAATTCCCCCTTTTTTTTTCTCCCGGGCGTCCGGTTTACCATTACAGTCCCCTCTTCTAAAATAAGAGGAGGGGTATTTTCTTGAGTACAACCATCTTCATAACTCAAAGCTGTTTATTATTAATAACAATAAACACACAATCTAAAATATGTAATAACTGTTGGCAGCAACTAAATACCAAATAAATACTTATCAAAATCGAAATCAAAGTAAGTGAAATTTAAGTGAAATATCGCGATAAAATCCGAAAATTGAAGTGTTAGTCAAATAAATACTTTTTAAATTAATTAACACTTCAATAACAAATTAATTCATTAAATAAAACAAACAAAATCAAAGTAACTTTCTTACCTAGGTCTGTTGGACTCGAGCGCCGACAAACGAATGACCCGCTCTGGCTGCGCACGCCTTTTATAAAGCCGTTGTAGCCAGTTGTAACGTTGGCACCTGTCCTAGTGAAAACCACTGTATCACAGGTACCAGCGCCTTCCATTTCTGTCAACAAGATAATGAACGGTGTACTGTATTATTACATAACAAAGTTTACATGAACAAACTGGTGGCGTTGGTTTGTCCCCTCTTCTGATATAAGAGGGGTATTTTGAAATATTTGCCAAAGAATATTAAAAGGTTTAGTTGCTCCAGTATGGACTTTCTCACTTGAGACATTCTTCTTCTCTCATCGGGGCGCCCCATACATAAAATACACACTTAGGCTTAAAGAACTAAATGCTTTAAAATACAGAAACCCTGCTTCTGCTATTCGCATCCCTTCCTAGGTTGGATATGTACAATGTTACAGTTCTATGTAAAATAAAATGTTTTAACCATTTTAAGATAATTATGTGTATATATATATAAATAAATAAATAAAATAAATTATATATATATATATATATATATATATATATATATATATATATGTATATACACATTTTATTATGTTTATTGTTAATTGTTCATTTCAAATTGCATCGGTAAAATAGACTAAAACGGTACCTGTATAATTTTAATAGCTTAAATCCGGACAACATCCGGTCTTACTCATCAATGTGGATCCAGGGCTTCATGTTTTCCACACATGTAACACCATCATAGCGCTTTGAAGACCTTTCAGCACCTCTTATGTCAGCTACCTGGTATCTATCATGGCCCAAGACCTTTGTTACTTGGAACGGTCCCTTATATAGTGGCATCAACTTAGTGCTTTGTTTATCGTTCGAGTGGCTTGGAATCTTAAGTACCACTAGATCCCCGACGACTAGATTCTCAACGCAGTGACGTCTACCAAGAATTCCGTATTGTCATCATCAGTGGCCATATCGTTGTTCATGCGAATTCTATACCCGAAAAAATACCTCACTGGGCACAGCAGAAGTAGTTTCACTATGTACTATTTACGCCTTGTTAAACTTTTCAATGTGTTGGTCCCATTTGTTATTATCAGTATCGGCACCCATACTACATAATGCTTCTAATATAGTCTTATTATAACGCTCTACTTAACCGTTTGAGCGTGGTACAGCAGTGGCGATAATGTGTGCTCTAATATGCCGATCCTTACAGTAACTTGTAAAAAGCTTGGATGTAAATGCGCTACCAGCATCACATACCAAACGTTTGGTTGTCGAATACTTTAAATATTTTATTCAGTTCGTTAATAATTACCTTACTTTTAGTATTTTTAACAGCAGAAATAAAAATAAACTTAGTGAATGAATCAACCAATACTAATGGATAACTACTTTTCTTTGACAAATGGACCAAGGTGATCTTCATGGAGTGTGTGGAACGGTCTAGCATATTTTGGAATAGGATAGAGCCCTCCCGGTTTTCTGTCGTGAATATTTTTGTAATAAATACAGTTTTAACATATATATATATATATATATATATATTTTGTATTTGCTAACCATTTCTTTAAACGAGGAAACCAGTACTTGAACATTTTTTGTTCAACTGTTTTGTCAACCGCAAAATAACCCACATCATCATGGTTAGCTCTTATAACATACCATACACATTGCTTTGGCACTAACCATCGCCTGCCAAATTCTGTTTTACGATACACTTTATTGCCCAATAGCTCATTTTCATTAAAATCTGTCTATTCGTCTCGGCTTCTCCTGACTGCAATATATCGCTAATACTACATATACCCAGATGTTGCAACTGAACTGATAACAGCTAACTGATAACAACCAATCTCCCTCAGAAATAGTGCTAACGGTTTCATTTATATATGATAATTTACCGATTTTATCAACAGGATTTCTGGGTCAATTTCAACAAGCGAATTTATTTTTTTTCTTTTGCCAAGGTAAAGAAGTACTTACTTTATGAGAAAAAATATATTAAATAAAAAATCAGCACATTGCACTACCATTCTCACGTTTGCCGTGTATTTTTTATGCTTGTGCAATTCACCCTTCTGCTCAATACATCAACATGTTGCATTTGTGAGCCAGTTTTCAAAAATTAGACAACAGGTCTAAATCGCGTCATTATTATAAAGGTAATAAATACCTACATTTGTGAGCCAGCTCTGTGAACGATTTCAAAAACAAAATCTTGAGTACAGAACACATCTACTTATTCGCGGTATAATTTCTTTTTTGTTTAAAGCGTTACGTACAGCATTGCAATCTGTAGTTATTTTAAAATTTGCACCTAACAAATAATGACAATATTTCTGCAACCCAGCTACAATTGCCAAAAGCTCCAGCTCGAAAGAGTGATATTTTTTTTCAACGTTTTGCGACTTATTTGTGTTACCTGTTATTGTTACTTAATTACAATCATATTCATCGGATACTTTTCTTTAACTGTGATTTTATTTAATTGTCTGTAGTCAACACATAAGATTTATTAACTATTACCTAGCGCTGGACTTGCATATGGTGAATTACTGTTCTGAATAGTCCCATTCTTAAGAAGATCATCTATTCTTTCGCGTGTTGTTGCTATTTCTGACTCGAGACGTTCTGTACGGCCGTTGAAAAATTGGTTTTTTAGATGTTAATTGGAATTTTTGTTTTACACAAGAGGTTTTTCCTAAGCGTGTGACTGAGGATATTTCGCTAAAAGATTGTTCAATGAATTTCTATATTGACAAGGTACATTTTTAACTTCAATAATTGCGCTGCGATTCAATAATAATCTCACATACGCATATACACAATATTTCGATCATCTGAAATGTCTGCCGACCAGAATATCACAGTCAGATAATATATCAATGACATAAAGCGTCACAATTAATTCTACAGAATCTACTTTTAGCTAGGCTGCAAAGGCCTTTGTTACTTGAGCAGATAATTAATTAGTAAAACCGACTAGATTAATAGGATTATTCAAAACAAAAGGTTGCAATCCGCATTGATTCACTAAATCAGTTGTTATTAATGAGCATTCACTTTTTTCGTTGCTGTCTAAAACTACCTTCTGTAAATCTTTTACACTAATGTCCATCCAAAGGTTGCCCTTAAGAAATCGCGTTAAGCGATAAGTCTGCCCTTTGTGCATATATTGTAATTGAAACTTTCGTACAAAAGTATTTCTTATGTCTTATGCACAAATAAAGTTTTTATCTATCTATCTATTCACTACCCATGTCAAAAAAATGCATTACATTTAAACTCGTTCAGTAACACAGATTTATAAAACTTTTGTTTGGTTTAAGCATCAGAAATCAATATAATTTCTACCTCCTTCTAACCTTTAAGTTGCAGCTTAGATTTACAAGCTGATTCCAGATGACCAAATTTATTGTGAAATGTTCTTCGTGCAATAAATTTGGTCATCTGGAATCAGCTTGTAAATCTAAGCTGCAACTTAAAGGTTAGAAGGAGGTAGAAATTATATTGATTTCTGTTGATTAAACCAAACAAAAGTTTTATAAATCTGTGTTACTGAAAGAGTTTAAATGTAATGCATTTTTTTGACATGGGTAGTGAATAGATAGATAGATAAAAACTTTATTTGTGCATAAGACATAAGAAATACTTTTGTACGAAAGTTTCAATTACAATATATGCACAAAGGGCAGACTTATCGCTTAACGCGATTTCTTAAGGGCAACCTTTGGATGGACATTAGTGTAAAAGATTTACAGAAGGTAGTTTTGGACAGCAACGAAAAAAGTGAATGCTCATTAATAACAACTGATTTAGTGAATCAATGCGGATTGCAACCTTTTGTTTTGAATAATCCTATTAATCTAGTCGGTTTTACTAATTAATTATCTGCTCAAGTAACAAAGGCCTTTGCAGCCTAGCTAAAAGTAGATTCTGTAGAATTAATTGTGACGCTTTATGTCATTGATATATTATCTGACTGTGATATTCTGGTCGGCAGACATTTCAGATGATCGAAATATTGTGTATATGCGTATGTGAGATTATTATTGAATCGCAGCGCAATTATTGAAGTTAAAAATGTACCTTGTCAATATAGAAATTCATTGAACAATCTTTTAGCGAAATATCCTCAGTCACACGCTTAGGAAAAACCTCTTGTGTAAAACAAAAATTCCAATTAACATCTAAAAAACCAATTTTTCAACGGCCGTACAGAACGTCTCGAGTCAGAAATAGCAACAACACGCGAAAGAATAGATGATCTTCTTAAGAATGGGACTATTCAGAACAGTAATTCACCATATGCAAGTCCAGCGCTAGGTAATAGTTAATAAATCTTATGTGTTGACTACAGACAATTAAATAAAATCACAGTTAAAGAAAAGTATCCGATGAATATGATTGTAATTAAGTAACAATAACAGGTAACACAAATAAGTCGCAAAACGTTGAAAAAAAATATCACTCTTTCGAGCTGGAGCTTTTGGCAATTGTAGCTGGGTTGCAGAAATATTGTCATTATTTGTTAGGTGCAAATTTTAAAATAACTACAGATTGCAATGCTGTACGTAACGCTTTAAACAAAAAAGAAATTATACCGCGAATAAGTAGATGTGTTCTGTACTCAAGATTTTGTTTTTGAAATCGTTCACAGAGCTGGCTCACAAATGTAGGTATTTATTACCTTTATAATAATGACGCGATTTAGACCTGTTGTCTAATTTTTGAAAACTGGCTCACAAATGCAACATGTTGATGTATTGAGCAGAAGGGTGAATTGCACAAGCATAAAAAATACACGGCAAACGTGAGAATGGTAGTGCAATGTGCTGATTTTTTATTTAATATATTTTTCTCAAAAAGTAAGTACTTCTCTAGCTTGGCAAAAAAAAAATCGCTTGTTGAAATTGACCCAGAAATCCTGTTGATAAAATCGGTAAATTATCATACATAAATGAAACCGTTAGCACTATTTCTGAGGGAGATTGGTTGTTATCAGTTAGCTGTTATCAGTTCAGTTGCAACATCTGGGTATAATGTAGTATTAGCGATATATTGCAGTCAGGAGAAGCCGAGACGAATAGACAGATTTTAATGAAAATGAGCTATTGGGCAATAAAGTGTATCGTAAAACAGAATTTGGCAGGCGATGGTTAGTGCCAAAGCAATGTGTATGGTATGTTATAAGAGCTAACCATGATGATGTGGGTTATTTTGCGGTTGACAAAACAGTTGAACAAAAAATGTTCAAGTACTGGTTTCCTCGTTTAAAGAAATGGTTAGCAAATACAAAATATATATATATATATATATATATGTTAAAACTGTATTTATTACAAAAATATTCACGACAGAAAACCGGGAGGGCTCTATCCTATTCCAAAATATGCTAGACCGTTCCACACACTCCATGAAGATCACCTTGGTCCATTTGTCAAAGAAAAATAGTTATTCATTAGTATTGGTTGATTCATTCACTAAGTTTATTTTTATTTCTGCTGTTAAAAATACTAAAAGTAAGTTAATTATTAACGAACTGAATAAAATATTTAAAGTATTCGACAACCCTAAACGTTTGGTATGTGATGCTGGTAGCGCATTTACATCCAAGCTTTTTACAAGTTACTGTAAGGATCGGCATATTAGAGCACACATTATCGCCACTGCTGTACCACGCTCAAACGGTTAAGTAGAGCGTTATAATAAGACTATATTAGAAGCATTATGTAGTATGGGTGCCGATACTGATAATAACAAATGGGACCAACACATTGAAAAGTTTAACAAGGCGTAAATAGTACATAGTGAAACTACTTCTGCTGTGCCCAGTGAGGTATTTTTTCGGGTATAGAATTCGCATGAACAACGATATGGCCACTGATGATGACAATACGGAAGGCTTGGTAGACGTCACTGCGTTGAGAATCTAGTCGTCGGGGATCTAGTGGTACTTAAGATTCCAAGCCACTCGAACGATAAACAAAGCACTAAGTTGATGCCACTATATAAGGGACCGTTCCAAGTAACAAAGGTCTAGGGCCATGATAGATACCAGGTAGCTGACATGCTAGAATGCAATTAAAGCGTAGGTTTCGGTTGTGATTGAAGCTTTAAATTATTTCCATTAAGAAAATAAGTTTTACCGTGTAAAAACGCAGCTAAATTGTCACAATACCAAAAACCACCTACCTCAGCTGCTACGTTAATATTCGCATCACTAATAGATACTACAATAACAGAAATAATATTTTGTTCCCGGAAACCTAATAGTAATAGCAATCTGTCTATTTTCGTTTTTTGTTGAAAAAAGAAGAAGAAGTCGAGTGTGCGTTACCCCAGCAAAATAATGTCGAAAATAGCAATTTTAATCTTACTGGTTTTTAGCTGTCCATCTTCTTTAATTGTTGCGCACATTTTTAAATTTGTTGCACTTATAGTTTTTTAGTTTTATAAAAAAAACTATTCCTGCTGGGGTAACGTTACTGCAGCCAGACATTTTCCTTTTTAATGGGAATATTGAAATAAATATTAACTATATAATTAGTTGTCTAAACAAGGTAAATGTTGCAAATAATTTTGTAATTGTTCTTTCTTCGGCTGCGAAGTTATTCGAGATCCTGCTGGAGTAACGTTTGTGGTTTTGCTGGATCTCTGAAACGGTCAAGCGGATTCTTATCATCTTTTGTACATGATATTTTAAGAATTAGCTTTAATTATAGTGCAATAAAAAAATGAAATTAATGAACCGTTGAAAAGTTATTTAATTAAATATAAAAACACTTAAATAGGTCCTAACACCTTAAATAAGAACTTTAAAGACTTACTTTAAACGTTATTTTGTAGCTTATAACTGCCTTCAAATGTATGTGAAGTTTCATTAGTATCCTGTGTGTAATTAACAAGTTATGATCAATTCAGTTTACGGTCTCAATGCGCGTGGAGTTATTTGGCCACAGATAACCCTGTATGTGGATATATCAACTGAATGATACGTCAATAATTAGTTGCTTATAGTTCAGTTATATACCTGCAAAATTTCAGCGCAGTACATACAATAATTTACGAGACAATAAATAAAAAGTCATAAGGAAGTACATGACCGTGGTAACCCGGCCATGTTTAGTTGGTTACAAAAAAACGACCACGTAGTACATTATGGTATATTCTTAAATATGTAGGATAGTGTAACAAGTTTATTACAGATATGTAAACAAGTTTTTTTAAAAACTACGTATCTAAAACTTATTACAGATATGTACACAAGGTACATATCTGTAATAAACTTGTTACACTATCCTACATATTTAAGAATATACCATAATGTACTACGCGGTCGGATTTTCGTAACCAACTAAACATGGCCGGGTTACCACGGTCATGTACTTCCTTATGACTTTTTATTTATTATCTCGTAAATTATTGTATGTACTGCGCTGAAATTTTGCAGGTATATAACTGAACTAAGCAACTAATATTGACGTATCATTCAGTTGATATATCCACATACAGGGTTATCTGTGGCCAAATAACTCCACGCGCATTGAGACCGTAAACTGAATTGATCATAACTTGTTATTTACACACAGGATACTAATGAAACTTCACATACATTTGAAGGCAGTTATAAGCTACAAAATAACGTTTAAAGTAAGTCTTTAAAGTTCTTATTTAAGGTGTTAGGACCTATTTAAGTGTTTTAATATTTAATTAAATAACTTTGCAACGGTTCATTAATTTCATTTTTTTATTGCACTATAATTAAAGCTAATTCTTAAAAGATCATGTACAAAAGATGATAAGAATCCGCTTGACCGTTTCAGAGATCCAGCAAAACCACAAACGTTACTCCAGCAGGATCTCGAATAACTTCGCAGCCGAAGAAAGAACAATTACAAAATTATTTGCAACATTTACCTCTTTTAGACAACTAATTATATAGCTAATATTTATTTCAATATTCCCATTAAAAAGGAAAATGTCTGGCTGCAGTAACGTTACCCCAGCAGGAATAGTTTTTTTGAAATAACTAAATAAACTGTACCCAAGTGCAACAAATTTAAAAATGTGCGCAACAATTACAGAAGATGGACAACTAAAAATCTGTAAGATTAAAATTACAATTTTCGACATTATTTTGCTGGGGTAAAGCACACTATAATGACTGGTTAACTAACTGCTTAGCATTTATTATGTTTTTGAGACAGTTAAACATTTTTCAAACTTGAAAAGTATCGGATAACATATCACGCCATTGCTTCCACTTCCATGTAGTCCACATAGTCTTATTCCTTTGAAAAGAATCTAACCAAGTTCTTACTGTATTTCGTAATTTCTGATGTGCCTGATATTTAGTCATATTGTCAGACGAACCGAACGCACAAGAATTAGCTTCTATTACATTAAGCCACATGTCTACATAATCGAAAAGAGGGTCGAATTTGGGTATCACTGATGATAATAATATTACATTTTGACTCACGGTTGGCGATCCTTTACGACGACGTCGACGACGTTTACTTTTCTTACGCCGTCGACTGTACTCGCTGCTGGCACTGGAGCTGCTACTTGACGTGGTCTCAAACGGGTTTAAATTACCCGCTTACTTCGCCGCCTGCGACTCCTCCGTGGCATAATGCTGGAACGTTTGTCCAATCCCACTGATCTGATAAAAGAAACAACTATGTTAGATACTCTTTTTAGGGCTCCGTAAGCCGAATGGCAAAAAAATAATTTTTAACAAAAAAAACCGACTTCAAAAAATCAATATAACTAATATTCAGTCAGAAAAAAGGTGTTAGAACGATTGCTATTATCTATACAGAGTTATTAATTCTTTACTTGGCACCGACTTCAGAATTATAAAATAATTATTTAATAATTTATATTTAATAAATGAAAAAACGTATTATTTTGTGCGAAGTAAATTTATTTTTTGCTTTTTAGTTTACCTACTTTTTGAAGTCGTTTTTTTTTTAACTTTTGAATAAACAATTTGTTGCAAGAACTTAATATGTCGAGTGATAGTGATACTGACGATTTATTGACTCCGGAGGAATTGAAAGTAACTGCTCAAGCAGTGATTGAGGACCTCTTACCACAAAAGTCAAGGATCAGATATAATAAAGCGTATGCAAATTTTCTGCAATGGAGAAGTGAGAAAAATGCACAATCTTTTTATTTTCCTTGTAGGTGTAGTATAAAGCAATATATATATATACATGCTGACAATGTCCCCCTTTGGAATCATCTCCTGTCCAACAAAAATCATCAAAATCAGTTCATAAACGACGGAGATATCCGTTAACATAAAAAAAAGCAACATATATACGAATCGAATTGAGAACCTCCTTTTTTAGAAGTCGGTTAAAAACGGAACCCTTATAAATTCGTCATGTCTGTCTATCTGTCTGTCCGTCCGTCCGTCCGTATGTCACAGCCACTTTATTCCGAAACTATTAGCACTACACAATTGAAACTAAGTAGGTAGATGTATTCTGTTAACCGCTTTACGATTTTTACACAAAAAAATAAAAATATTGATATTAGAGAAGAAAGTGGTATTAAAATCCTTTTTAATACCACTTTCTTCTAGACAGGTCGAGCTCACGAAAACATCAATCCATTGTACGTAAACTAAACTAAGTTGTAATAAACCGTAATTCTTTTTATTTATGGCGAATTGCCCGACACATACCATAGTCTACCGACTAGAGAGTATGCATTGAACTGCATCGAACCTTTTTTGACATTCACGACTGCAACAAGTTATAGTCCGAGATCTAGCTGCAGAATCTTTTCGTTCTTAATAAATATAATTGAATTATATATATTTTTTTTAAATGTAAATAATCGTTTAGGGACTAAACTATATACATGGCATATGAGTTAGAAGTACCAAAGTCTAAACGAATAACAGAAATAAAAATGGTTAGTTTAAAACAATGATTGTTTTTTGCATTAATAATAGTTATTTAGATATTATTTTAAAAGGAACTAGTATAAATTTGTACTATTGTGACAAAGTGTAAATGTTAAAACGATTGACTGTTAAAATGTTCAAATGGTGAGGCTGATCTTAATCTGTTATTGATTTTTAACACGTCCCTAATCACCCCATACTTTCAAGAGCTGTTATAAATTAATAGTCGGCTATATATGCCGAGCCGAGTATTAGTATCTATGGAAACATGTCACATTTCTGACCACAAAGCTTTCGACAGAAACTGCCGCGTGGCAAGTGGGACGCCTTAGCCAGATCCACCGTAGCATATTGCTAAGGTGGCCGCGGGGCTCACAACAGGCGAAAACTTTATAGCAGGAGCTCGTCATCCAATGGCAGCAAAGTGAGACACTGCAGTTTTTGCAGGCCTAGAGGACATGCAGCCCCAGACACTTCAAAGGTAAAATATCTTTGGTACTCCTATCTTGTCAGATGGAACCCGGATAAGAGAAAAAGTGGGGGCTGCAATTTTCCTCTTGTGGGATGAGGCGGAGTTTCGCTGGACGAAGCTTCGCCTGCAATTGTACAGCGATTACAGACTAGCTTTCGAACTCCTCCGAGACTCCGACTCACTTCACATTCAGGGCAAATTGCTAAGGCTCTTTCGGGTCAGGGCGTACTGTGGGATCGGGGGGAACAAACGGACTGAGAAGCGCAGGCTCGAACACACATCTGGAGTAACCGCACCAATCACGAAAGTGTTCATCCCCGATCTCACAGAAGCACACAATTTCTGAGGAAATTGGAACTAAATCAGAGATTACTATTCAACAGATTTATATTTAGTTTTAAAAGCACTTACAATTTTGACCGGGAGGAGCTGGTGCTGCACTGCGAAATACTCGCCAGAACACGTGCTGAAAATAAAAAGAAACAACGTATTAGACACCTTTACAAAAGAACAATAGAATCAAAACAAAGTAAAAAATATACCACACCAATACAAATAATGGTTTAATACCAGGAAAACAGAAAGAAACAATAACAAGAAACACAACACTTAAAATCGAAAACATTCAAAACATGCAAATAGAAATAAACGAATAATAAAAAATGTAAGTAAAAGTAGATTAACAATTACTGGAATAATAAATATAACATAAAAGAAAAGTCAAAAATTAACAACTACCAAAATAAAAAATACACATTTTGTTCAAACCATGCGGGACATGCGGGAACAAACAACAAAATTTAAAACAATAAATAAAACATTTAAAACAAGTACAAATTAACTATATATACAAAATTTCAAAACAATAAATAAAACATTTAAAACAAGTACAAATTAACCATATCAAAAAGAAAGATTTTAAAAACCAGACTTTTAGGCAAAAATTTTAAAATAACCAAATTAAAACATAAAGATAGAAAAGGACTCTTGTGTGCTAAGACAGGGGAAACCGTAACACTTTCCATAAATATGGAAAGAATTAAAAAAAAAAAAAACATGTCACATTACCGACCCGAAGAAAGTAATTATTATTAGATAAATAACGAATGCCATGTTGCAGAATAATGCAATTCTTTTATCACTGTCTCAAGAGAAACGCAATGTGCTAGATATAAGCGCAATATTATTAAATATTATTATATATTTTGTTACATATCATTATTATACCCTGAATATTACAGCATCTTCTCTAAAACTTTGTTTTATTATTTAAATAAAGAAAACACTCACAATCAAGAGTTAAACGATTAGAACATAAGTAGGTACTATAATATAATCACATAATATTATAGTACTAATGTTTAAATGCAATTTCATAATTACTACTATCGACATACTACGTGGGTGCAATCGCAGAAGAAACTAATGAGATTATAAATCCCAAAGGAACTTTGAATGTCTGTCGGTCTGTTACTCCTGCAAAATAAAATCTTTTAATCGATCTTGATGACTTAATGTTTTTTTGTTGACGAAGCCCGCTCAATTAGGTAAGTCGAAACACGCAAATATTTTAAGATATCGAATTTGTGTCTATTTCCCCGTATATACATGCGTGGGCGTCGGGCAAGGCGTCAAGCGAACTGAAATTGAAAATTACTCATGCTGTAAACCTCATGGCAATTTTGAATTCGACTGTACATCATCATCAAAATCAAACTGAATACGGACGCCAAAATTAAATCGTGTTACAGAATAAGGACGCGCTATATCCTTAGGCTCAAATCACATCGGCTAGCTACCTTCATATTTAAAACGCGACGTGAAATCTTTTATATCTTTTTATTGCCTGCTCGCCCGTTAAAACAGCGTCGTAAGTTCTTAGTCTGAATTATGCCTAAAGGTATAGAATATCTATATTTCGTAGATTTTTAGTCGACTAGTGCATATGCAGCTGACTGTGGAACAATACACATCCCTGTTCCACATATACGAATCTTGCCATTGTTACCATAGCAACAAAATTTTGTTGAAAATTGGCAGACTTATCAAACAACAAATCCTAGGTATTGCACCGTTGAGTAACAACTGAACATCAACATGTATTTTCACTTATGGTTGAAGAATATCTTTATCTATCTATCTATCTATATATATATATAAAAGAAAGTCGTGTTAGTTACACCTCAATTATAGCTCTATAACTAATTTATAACTCAAGAACGGCTGAACCGATTTGGCTGAAAATTGGTGGGGAGGTAGCTTTGAACCGGGAGAAGGACATAGGATACTTTTAAAATATTTTCGAGGGCAAAATTTTATCGAGGGCGAAGCCGCGCGGGGCAGCTAGTTTCTCATAAGAATTAAATTCACTTACATGAGAAGAACAGTAGGTACATGCAAATATTAGTCGACGGCTACAGTCCAACACTTTCAATGAACATAACACATCAAAACACATAATTACAATATGCCACATTAATTAATTATAAACAATACTACAGGATTCAATCGCTAAATAAAATTAAAGCACGAGTACAAATAAATAAATATCACAATTTTGTAAAAACACAATTTGCTTATTTTGTAATTGAGGGTAAATCTTATTTGACGCTTCGCGGCAGTCACTAGTCGGCGCGCTAAACTACACAGATTGAGCGTAGCTAGAAGCGACATGTAAACATGACTGTTTTGCACGTATTTGGTAAAAGTAATATTGTTATTGAGCGAAATACTAATTGACAATTGTTTTTTTTTTTTTTTTTTTTTTTTTTTCACTTACACATTCATATACTAGACCGATAGAGACAACAATGGAGAATGATAACTAATTTTGATTATTAGTAGACCATATTCTCTGTCAAAAATAAAAAATACTAGTGAAAGAATTACTTCGATACGTCAATAAGTTTTCGATTTAGAAGTAAATAAAAGGTTACGGTGTGACGTCATACATACCACTGCACACTCATTCTGGCTTACTCAGTCCGTTCGCAGTCGCGCGCCCGTGCCGTCAAAATCATACCTAAATACTTTTATCTACACCCATGCTATAAATCCTCTATAAACGTTCTTGAAACAGTTAGCTAATTGCCAACATTAAAACAGCCAGTGTCATAATAACCATTATAACACCCAAACGGGTGTTATAATGTTGTACTGCAATTCATTATGCAACTCCTTTTTTACTCATCGAACAGCCACATTCTCATGGCATCTTTATGAATTTCAAAAAAAGAACATGTCATGCACGCGCGTTTCACTACCACAGCGCCGTAATTTAAATGAAAACTTATTCGAATTTTTGAATTGACGTCGTATCCCGCCATTTTTGTTCATAGTATTGAAAAAATACTTTTTAAAAATTGTACGATCCAAAATGTAAATAATTATTACAATAAATAATTATATTATTACCTATACATAGTTTTTTTGTATTAGATACTCACTAATTAAACTTTCCATGAATTTACATAGAGTTCTTACAACACTGTACCCTAATACCCTATGGTTTCAGAACATTTATAGAGGATTCATATCATGGGTGTAGATAAAGCCTTGTATGCAACTGTTATAATTAGGTATTAAAACACTCGTGTGATACTATTATCACACTCGGCTTCGCCTCGTGTGATAAACCCACACTCGTGTTTTAATACCCCTCATTATAGAACAGTTGCATAAATAACTATTAAAAATGTTCAGTCCAAATACTAGGAAATCATGTGTTGTGCCTAAATATATATATACAGCTACCAATTCACTGGAAAAGTTGTTTTTTATAGTTCCAAAAGACGTTAAAATGCGAAAAAAAAAACAAAAACCCGACTGCTTAAAAAAAAGAACTGAAAAGATAAAAACAAGTATAGCATTATCTACATTAAATTCATTAACAACAAATTAAATATGTCAAACTAAATTCTTTATGATGTTGCAGGCGGGGACAAACAATACTTTGTTACTACTATATTATTATATAACTTCGTTTGTCACCGCCTGCAACATCATAAAGAATTTAGTTTGACATATTTAATTTGTTGTTAATAAATTTAATGTAGATAATGCTATAGTTGTTTTTATCTTTTCAGTTCTTTTTTTTAAGCAGTCGGGTTTTTTGTTTTTTTAATAATTATTTTTTATTTCACTCTTTTTAGTTCTTTTAACCGACATGTTTTTTTATATCTATTAATTTGTAGAAATCAAATCTTTTTGAGATCAATGAGCCTTAATCGTGAGTTAAACTATCAAATGCAAAAACAATTATTCAAATTCGACCGGCAGTTTCTAAGATTAGCGTGAGCGAACATACAAACTACTTCCACCCACTTCGGGCGCGCGAGCGTGCCGATATATAAATTGGTAAATTGTGTTTAATCAGTAATATAAATGTGATAAGTATATATTTTTGAAATGGTCTTTTCATGGCCTTTTATTTGATACCCATATTACTATGATGAAAAGAAAATCCATACCTCCCCTCCCTTTTTTTTCATTTGCCGGCGCCATTTTAAAAATTTATATAACCTATGTCACTATCACTGTTTCGACGAATTTAACGACACCTCATATGTCAAAATCCGTCTAGCCGTTTGGGCTGTAGGGCGGCACAAAGAAATAGACATACATACATACATACATACGCTCGAAAAACATAACCCTCCTTCTGACGCAGTCGGGTAAAAATAGGATAAAAGCCATGAAGAGGATATATCCATCCATTCGAGATAAAAGTACAGTTAATTGTTGTGAAGACCATTTTGACGTAAGTTTGTATAGTGAATATATTTTATGTAGGTACATAAGGAATAATTATTATTTTCATCTTATAATGAAACAATTTCTAACCGGATTAATTGCGTGTTTATTGATTTTACATTGGCAGGAAAAATGTAAAATCAATAAGTGTACCTACGCGATTAATCCGGTTAAAAATAGTTTCATTCAGCGTTATCTTTCACAAAAAAACTACTGAACGGATCTGGACGAAATCTGGAATAACACAGACTACTTTTAATCTTGGGAAAATTTACAGTTCCCGAGGGAAACGGGGGCGAAGCTGCTGGCGGAAGCTAGTTTGCAATAAATCAATGTATGTATTCATATAAATTTACTAAGAAGAGCGGTTCTTACCTATATATACATACGTACCTAACCAATAGCTACAAAACTATAATACATATTTGTTGTCTTAATAGTAAAAAAATATTGGTAGGTAGGTACTTCTACTATTTGAGTTACATTCTTTCATTTTGACATTAGATGTGTATTTTGTTTTGATATAAAACAATTTAGAACCATTGAGCTACCTATATAGTCTACTCGATAAGTTGAAAATGGTACAAAATAGATACTGGTCTTAAAATTATGTGCGATAGCTCATTGGATTCGGAATGACGCCAAGAAAAATGTGCCAAAATCATGTATTAGCACATAAAATATTGCAAAAGTTATAAACAATTAAAGATAAACAAAAAATGGCATTTTGTTTTTTGCCAATGGTTCATAAACTATTAATATTTAAGAAATTTCAAAACAAGATTTTAAAAGAGGAGGAAATTTCCAATCAAAAACTCCTAACTCCCTCCTAACTACCAAAAACTTAAAAATCCAAGTAATGTTGTTCAAGTAAAAAAAAAACAAAGTATAAATATTTTTTGAACTTTTATGGCACGATCTTGTTAAGTATATATGCAAAAAAGGCTCTACGAAGCAAACATTTTTTACGACCATTATTTAACCTTTTTTTTTACTTACAATTAAGACGTTAGTTCGAGAAAATTTCGTTAGTTAACAATTATTGAACTTTTTGAAAAATTAACTTTAAGTTTAATTTCCAATGGGAATAAATTATTTATAGTGTTCAGAACACACCATATTTTTTTCAAATTTAAAAAAATATATTCAATACCTTAAATAAATTAATTACTGTGCCGTGCTCGCTTTTGACGCCACGCGTGCAACCTAAAAATGTCGCGCGCAGACCTATTTTCAGCGTTAAATTAAAATTATAAACAATGGAGACAGAGTACCGGGAGTTAGGAGTTTTTGATTGGAAATTTCCTCCTCTTTTAGAATCTTGTTTTGAAATTTCTTGAATATTAATAGTTTATGAAACAAAATCCAAAACAAAAACAAAAAACAAAATGCCATTTTTGTTCATCTTTAATTATAACTTTTGCAATTTTTTATGTGCTAATACATGATTTTGGCACATTTTTCTAGGCGTCATTACGAATCCAATGAGCTATTGCACATAATTCTAAGACCAGTATCTCTATTTTGTACCATTTTCAACTTATCGAGTAGACTAATACTTCAATGTTTAGAACAGATAAACTATGTATTAAGCATAAGTAGTAGCACGGAAAGGTCAACACCTTTGCAATTTTATTCCTCGCATTTCGGCGGCAACGAAATCACTAATAATGCGAAACCATTAATCCATCTATATTAGGTAGATTATCCGATTGCCCTTTTTCGAATCCTTTATCCATTTTATTAATCGAATAATATTTACTATTATTAAACTATAAACTTATTACTCTGACGAAAACACAACAAACTGGCGACTTGATACTATAAGCGGGCCGCGGCCCGCGCGGCGCGTTGCAGTGATATGACGTCACAAGCGGTCACGTGACTGTTAGCGAAACTCGATATTTTTCGAAACTTTGAATGCCTATAAAATTAAAACTACTAGGTATTTTTTACTACAACAAAAACTAGTGTATTTGTATACATACAGGCTTTACAGAGATAAAATTTCAAGCGATTTGGCAAACCTAGTAACATTCTTCATTGTATGTGTGCGATTGTATAACCTTAATATGAATCCATGGTCGCAATCGGTCTGCGGCGATGGTAGTCTTTCGCTTGCTTTTCATTCCGGTAAATCCTGCTATAGAAGCAATCGCCATCTCATCCCAGCCATAAACCTCTGCGCATTCATTAACCTTTTTTAACCACATATCTATCCGTAGATTTTTTTCAGACGGATTAAACTCGGGAATAATATTTTTGCTACTAAATAACTGTGCTTAGGCTTGAAGGCTGCGATGGAAAAGACCTCTTTAATTGACTGTTTATCTGAATTAATTCTTTAGAAGAAAAAGTGGGGCTACATGACCTTTTAGCTTGATGATCCGCTCGCGTAGCGTCACGTTCTGTCACTGGGCAGGTCCGGCTGTGACCACCCAGCTGTTCACTGCCACTGCGCCGCTAGCAGCTCATCTCGGCCCCTCGGCGTTCACTTCACCGCCGTTGCTTGCAAACAAAGTAATAAAATTAAAACAAAAAGAAAAGGAAAGAAAAAAGAAAGAGAAAAGAGAAAACATAAAAAGAAAAAAAAAAGTAAAGAAGAAACAGAAAAAGGAAAAGGAAAAAAAAAAAAAGTAGTATTCTTTTTAGTTATAACCACACCCTCTCCATCATACCCTTTCAGCGTATACGCTATTGTAGGTATACGTTGACATCAGACCTAGAGTATAGTCGCAAAAAATGAAATAAAAAGCGATTAAAGTACAGTTCGCAAAAAGTCTCCGAGTAATATTGTCGGAGAAATTGTGGCAGTGCAAACATTTAAAAAAAAAAAAAAAAAAAAACCAGTAACCATAACCAGTAACCATAACTAGTAACCATAATAATTCCATTGGGTATTGAAACCTTCACACTACTATTATGTTTTTGAAATTTAACCAATCTAGCAGTATCCATCAGAGCTGGAAGTTTTATTTTAATCCGATTCTAAACAGTTGGATTACAATTAATCTAAGCCCCAGTTATTCAAATCATTGTAAATAAAATAAAATAAACTATTTGCAGCCTCGTCATGAAAAACCGTTGCGGTCTGAACAACTTGTCATTTAAATTTTAAAATGTCATAATGCAACCTCGTGGCGCGAAAACCGTTAACATCTTAATCTTCTTCTTCTTCTTTCGTGTCGATGGCTGCAAACATCTTAACCATACAATAAAAGATAACATAAACAATGGAACGTTATAGAAATGCATCTCCCAGAAATTGATTGGCAACGGTAACCAAAAATTGAAATTTATGGACGTTATAAGTCATTTATTCATTAAAAATTACATTTGTGTGGAATATTAAATTACTATTAGTTATGTACAAGTAAAAAGAAATATAATGAAGGCGTGTACTTACGGATGTATCCCACTTCTGAGATATAGGGTCTCCTCAAAACTTATTTATTTGTAACAAAACTAAAATAAACCACCAATCCAAACTTATTTGTGAATCAACACATTAGCCGATTCCAAAATTTATTTCTAGTCAACCACTCAGCGCGCTGTCTCTGGATCAAGTGAGAGAGGCTCCGCCGACCGAGCCACCTTCTCTTTGTTTACTAGTGTGGCAAGCACAAAATGAAATATCCCCATATTAAATTGTTTTAATTTAAGCCGTCAGTGTGGCCAGTGCAAGGATTAAAAACCGTCTTTACTTTAGCCAAATACTCAAAACCCTACACAACATTATAGCTAAATATGGTTATAAAGAGAAAATAAACTTAAATATAGAAAGGCAATTAAATTATTATAAATAAATCCATAGTATAATAAGGTTGCAATATCTTACACTTCAAGCAGAAAATAACTATAATAAGATTTTTCAATCAAACTTTACCTTTTTAGTCAACTTTAAATAAATAAAGATTACCTTTTTTTTTGACTTAAGAATTGTCTTTGCATTAATGTTGAAATTATTATTTGAAGTAGGTATGGGCAAAATAAGTAACAAAGTTAAGTAGGTATTATATCGTCCTTGGGAACAATAGAAGATTCACTCCCTAACGAAAGTCAAGTTTATGTAAAAATTATACCTACATCTGGGGTTGCCAACCGTACTCTAAAATAGAGTATTGTACTCTATATCACGTAAGCGTACTCTATAATCTATAACACTAATAGAGTGCGCTAAAATACTCTTTTTTACACATTCTTACGTGTCATCGTATGCAAAAACCCATAATCAAAACCAAAAAATCAATTATTTACTGTTAATAAGTTGGTATCCCCAAATTTCCTCCAACCACATTCGGACGTTCGTGAACGCAGCCACTAATGTCATTACGTCAAAAATGTCAATGTGATGTCAAAAATTGTATGAGAAGTTTATATTGTTAGTTTTGTTTCCACTGTGTTGTGACTTTGTTTTTGTTTGTTTGGAATACTTTTATCCAATTCGTAATGGATGACGTAATTGACGAAGATGATAACGCTGATCAAGCATCTTGTGCTCATAATGATAACGCAAGCACCCCATCTAAAAAGCGAAAAGTTTAACGAGGAAAAAAAGGCCACAGAAGTACACACAACTTTGGGAAAATGAGTTTTCATGGCTGAGAAAAGACCCAAAAAGTGAAACAAATGCAAAATGCATAATCTGTGGTGTAGTTTACTCTATTTCATCAGCTGGAGTTGGATACGTACATAAGACTGTTCATTACGATTTTCATTTAGTTCATGGAGTGTTTGATTTTTTTTCTGTATGCTATCTGTTGTGGTTCTTGTGGTGGGTCGGCTGGTTGTGTGAACATGTTGATAGAATTGGGCTTATGGTGGCACTGGCAGTCGTTTAATTTGACTTGTTAATATTGACGAAAATGTTACGTGTGCGTGTGTGTTCTTTTGTTGGTGAAGGCGCATGCATCATCTATTTTAAATCTTTTCAGATAAAACAACATCAAGATACTAAACAACGCAAAGCTAAAACTGAATTAAAAAGAACATCAGGAGTCCCACAAAAGTTTTTGACTCCAGCTTCAACTTCAAGACCAGTATCTGAAAATTACAATGTTACAGCTGCTGAATTAGCTTTATCATTTCATACAGTGAAACATAATTTATCATATAATAGCATGGATTGCTCCATTAAACTTGGTAAAATAATATATGCTGACTCCAAAACTGCTACTAACATCAAATTAGCTAGGACTAAAATGGAAGCTCTGGTAATGGAGGTTCTTGGGCCTTATGCTCTTGAAAGTGTAGTTAATTATGACATGACTGAGCAATTTATATGTGTCCCTGCATAAGCAATTCATTATATACATACTCTCTTAACAAACATCATCTTCTCATTGCTCATACATGCATTCACACTCTTCCACCTTCATGCGATCTTGCCATCAACACACACTTTTATTTATTTATTTATTTATAAAACTTCATACACACGTGTATATTGGCGGACTTAATGCCTAGGGCATTCTCTACCAGTCTACCTTCAGGTGGTGCAGAGATAACAAGGTAGGCGAAGTCATGACATAGTGCAGAGAGAGTAGAACAATAAATTAATTTAAAAACAAAAAATATAAATACATTAAAATATGAATAGATGCAAGTTACAATATATATACATAAAAATATAAATATATATATATATATAATATACTTGAAACGATACATAAATACAAATTATATCACAGTATGTGGTAATTATTCTGCCTTATTCTTAATTAAAAGTTCGCGAACTTTCAGTTTAAACGCATAACGGCTCGTAGCCGTCCTGATCTCAAGAGGGAGGGCATTCCAGAGAAGGACTGATTGAACGGGAAAAGATGAATTTACAAATCCAGAAGTATGAGAGGGAACTAGAAGGAGAAGATTATTAGAAGAACGAAGATCTCTATTGTGATTAGAACTGAGATATTGAAAGTAAGGAATTAAATAAGAAGGTGAAGTAGGGGAAGTCAGGATAGAATATAAAGTGGTAAGGGCACGCAAGTTTCGACGCTGGCGGATCGGTAGCCAGTTCAGTTGTACACGACATGAAGACACATGGTCATATTTTCGAAGATTGTAAATGAATCGAATGCAGTTATTAAGAAGACGATCAATTTTGTTTAGGAGATCTGCATTCAGGTCAAAATAACACACATCTCCATAGTCGACAATAGGAAAAATTAAAGTTTGCACAATCGTTGTCTTGGTGTTGGATGGAAGAAAGTTTTTAAGTCGATATAGGGCGCGAAGGGTACTTTTCACATACACAAACACCCACACCAAACACACACACACTCTCATACACAAACACCCGCACACGTACTAACCCTGACATTACCACTATTACCAAATTGTATAAAACATTGAGATACGCAAATCTTGCGCCGGGGCGGAGGCCTGGTGACCTGAAATACAGATTTTATCTAGTTTGGGCACCAGTCTCCCCACAATCATCTGTGAATTAGTATTAGATAACTCATGTACAAAAATAATTATTGTGGTGAGAAATAAATACTTATTATTATTATTATTATTATCTTAATGATTGAAAAGATGAAAACATGTATTTCTGTCTGCAAACTGATGCATCAAATAAAAAAAAACATCAAATTATTCCCTTTAGTTGTACAATATTTTACAGTGGAAAAGGGAATACAAAACAAACTTAGATTTTTATGGAAATGCTAATGAGAGTGCTGATGGGATGTTTGCTGCTATAAAAAATTCTACGGATATGTTTAATATCCCTTTTAATCAAGTATCTGGCCTTAGTGCAGATAACACAAATTCAAATTTTGGTGTGCATCACTCATTAATACACTAATATGGTAGATGTAGTACCAGATATTGTAAAGGGTAATTGTCATGCACATATTGTGCACAACTGTGTGTTGGGTTTTCTAACTTATGATGTTGAAAATGTTATATTAAAAATATATCTTCACTTACCATCAGGTGAGATCGTGGTCAAACGCGTGCCTATCCACCATAAAAAAAAAAAAAAAAAAAAAAAAATATAGCCATTTTTCTGTGTCAGCTTGTAGGAGAGAAGAACTAAAAAAGTTTGTTGCTATAGTTGAAGGAGATTTTCATGAGCTTAAGGGCACTAGGTGGTTATCCTTACTCCATTGTATTGATACTATATTATTTTGGTATCCTATATGCAATTATTTTAAGTCTTGATGGGGATTACCCTATGATAATTCAAAATCTATTAATGTTAGATTGTAAGCATGATTTATTTAAAATTATCTACACTTTGCCAGCCATATTTTAAATATATTTCACAAAACTATTAAATCTTTGGCAGGTAACTGTCACAATTGTAGATGTTTTTGGTTTAATGGAACATTTAAAATCAGAATTACTGCAAAGACAGAAAGACAACTATTTTGGCTATACAACAAAACAGAAACTAAAACTTATTGAACAATCATCACCTGATTTGTTTAATCAAATAAACACGAATTTTTTATTGTGTATAGACAAATGTTTAATTTATTTACAAAAATGGTTTGATTTTAGTAGTGATAACTGGCTATTTTCACTAAATACAATGTCTTTAAGAACTATTGTTGAATTTAATAATTTATAAAAAATTGTAGAAGGAAAACTTAATTTACAAAGACTAAAAATACACATGGACAATTTATATTGAGAAGTTATAAATTTAAAAGAACTCCAAGCTGAATTGTTAACTAACTCAGATTGTATACAAAAATCCACTGCAGAAAAATGGCAATTTATTTATAAAAAGTGTCCTGAAGCATTTGATTGTTTAAAAAAATATATTGGCTATATACTCTCTGTTCACGCCACTTCAGCATTTACTGAACGAGTCTTTTCGGTCATGAATGTGAAGTGGCGAGAAGAGAGAAACAGAGGAAACAGAGCTTCATTGAAATTGATTAAAAATAAGCTCGTAATCTATATAAATTGAGATTTAGAATGTTTGGACTCATACATTTTTTTTTAAAATAATGAAAAAATTGTTGTGCTGAAAAAAGTACAAAAAATACCTTTTTAAAAATTTAAAATAAATGATACTCTTTTTAGGGTTCCGTAGTACCTACAAGGAACCCTTATAGTTTCGCCATGTCCGTCTGTCTGTCCACGGCATAGCGACGAAACCGTTGGTGCTAGAAAACTGAAATTTTGCATGAACATGTATGTTAACTAAACAAAGAAAGTCGTAGAATAAAATTTGGAACAATATTTTTTTTTCAGGTAGCTCCCCTACATGTAAAGTAGGGATGTTTTTTTTTTTGTCGCCTACCCCATAGTGTGGGGTATTGTTAGATAGGCCTTTTAAAAACGTTTAGGGGTTGCTAAGACAGTTTTTTGATTTAGAGATTTGTTTGCGAGATAATTAACTTTAAAGAGCAAATTTTTGTTCGAGTAGGGCGGCCCCCCCCCTCTAAAAGCTAAACTACTGGATCCCAAAATCTGAAAAAAATTGTGTCGGTAGTACATGTAATGAACTTTAAAGGAAAACTATAGCGGATAAGTTCACTTCATTAGTTCAAGAGGAATAGGGGTCCGAAATGTCAGATGCAGTTACTCAGAATATTTCGTTCAAAATTCTTGAAACATAAATAAACATACATAATACATATATAAAATCACGTCTTTATCCCACGGGGGTAGGCAGAGACGATGGAACGCCATGTGCTTCGCTCCTTACATACTTCTTTCGCTTCCTCAACATTCATACATCTCGTCATACGTGCTAGCTGGTTTCGTGTACTACAAACATTTCCTTTCTAAAGGACGCCATTTAGTTAAAAAGTAAAATTAAAAATATTTTTCTACGGAACCCTACTGCGCGTGGCCCGACACGCACTTGGCCGGTTTTTTTTAAGTCCATACTCTTTTTTACCTCCTTTGAAATCAGATATATACTCTTTTTCTTCTGATAAAAGTTGGCAACCCTACCTACACCACGCATGAGGTACCCACTTGCACGCAAAATTGAAACATAACAGCGCGCAAACTGTGAATGTTCTAATCGCGGCGATCTGTTATGGCTAGGGGTTGGAAGAGCGCAGCGCTCCGCCGCGCCGCCGCCACCGCCGTAACTATACGCCAGCGTGATGTACACAGCGAGCCGAGCTCAAGCGCCAGCCCGATGCCGTACTGCTTCCCGAGAGTAGCCCCGGCTATTTATACCTAACCTATGAATTGAAACAACCTTAGCATAGGTAGGTTCCAATTTGTTAGTGGTATACCTACCAAGTTCGACAGGAACTGAGAACCAGTTTAGCGCATAGCACGGCTACGTGCATCATTCAAGCGTACTAACAAAAGCTATATCATATTAAAATGAATTTATTCTTGGGTGAATGATATTGTATTGTATAACCTTAAAAATTCAAATTCAAATCATTTATTTTCATAGGCCCCAGGAGGCGTTTGAACTCGTCAAAACATTACAAAAAATGATATAAAAATAAATAATACTAAATTATACTAATTACAATGATTTGAATAACCGGGCGGAAAAATAATTAAATAAATGAAACAACTAACATAAGTCTAAATCAAAATCAATTGCAATAGAAAGTAATCATTATTTTATTACATTACAGCTTTGGCACGCATTCTTACCACACATTCTTACGCACACAAGGACGACATGTACCTATGTACCTTTTGCAAAAGCTAGATGGCGTTGGGGTAGCGCGGTTGAGCCTACTCACAAGTACGGCCATCTATTGGCATATAAAATGAATTAAAATAGCCCTCAAAAAAATAGTTTTTAAGGTGGCGTCAAATTTTTGTATGAGATTGGGCATCTATACTAGTATTATATTATCTGTGGCCGGACCTAGTTCTAGTAATGGCCGTGCCACGTTGTATTGGGATCGATCTATCATCACTGACAGGACTATTGTCGCCAATAGGCCTGATATACCTAGTGTTGATAGATCGATTGGAGCGCCGTGCAGTGATTGTCGACATCACTATCCCCCATGACGGTAATCTCGTGAAAGCCGAGAAAGATAAACAAATTAAATATCTTGATCTGGCACACGAGATTGTCGACATGTGGGATGTGGATTCGGCCATCATACATGCATATCTATTGCAGTTTTCAGTGGCGTAGAAGATTTTGCCCTGCATTTCTAATTGCTTGCCCCACTGTACTTCTGGTCTAATATCTTCTACTTGGTTTTGTTTTCAGGATAACCTAATAAAAGAAGGTCTAGAACTAGAATTAGAGAACAAATGCCTGTCTTTCGACGAGAAGACCTGGTTCCTGAAGATCCACATTCCTTGGAAGACTGAAATGAGACTGGCTGAAGTCATCGGCATGAAACTGCCCACCAAACGGTTTATTACTATCTCTGTTAGAGCCTGGGTAAGTGTAGTTTACTAGCCCTCACTGACACATGGTATCTCAACCCTTCGCCCCTTTTACCTTCTTCTCTTCGTCGTGTCGATGGCTCAGTCAAATTTTATTTAGACTTGCCATCGTAGTGAAAGGATTCGCCAATTCGCTTTGGAGACCTTGCGAATTGCCCAGGGTGCGCCGGACGTAGGGAGTCGTTGTGTACGTCACTCGGGGAGGCTCCTTTCATGCACCCCTTTACCTATAGAAATAAATAATTAAAAAAATAAATTTAACACTACTTTTACACAACATCATCTAGTCCCAAACTACGCAGAGCTTGTACTATGAGTACTAGAATAACTGATACATAATATACTTTTTCTTTTGTAAATACATACTTATTATACATAGAAACACCCAGACCAAGACAAACCTCCGTGATCATTCTAACAAAGATTTGACTAGAGAGGGAATCGAACCCGCGACCTCTGCATAGTAGGCAGTTGCACTATTGACTCCGCTATCCGGTCGTCAAAATATAGTAAATCGTCACAGAATAGGATCACACAAAGATTAGTACCGTTTTGGGATCGAACCGACAACACCAGCACAGTTAAAAGCGGCGTGGCGATCGCAATTAAATGAATGAATTAAAATTAACTCTTTTTGTGCCAGCGTCATAGGTATACATATATACATATATACCTTAGCTAGACGAACCTTATTTGGTTGACGCTGGCACAAAAGAGTAGAGAAATTTCGAGTCTAGCAGCATACGAATCCTTGGCTGAATTGGCAAAACACTTGGGTATACCCAGAGGGTGCAGGTTCGAGTCCTGCTGGATTCCTAATTTTTCAACTTTAATATTATATAAATACAAAAAGGCACATCAAAGCTAAAATTTGCTTTGAAATATTATAAGTAATTGAAAAGTAAAAAAAAACTGATGTTTTTTTCAGAGTGACGAAAAGCAAGCGGAAAAAGACAGACGCTGGTATTCAAAATGGCGACGACGATGGAAACAGCTGTATGAGTACGAACATTCCAGAATCGAACCTGAACCTTCGTTCTACGGTGCGACTGACCAGAGAGGAGCTAAGAGAGAAGAAATGTAAGTAACCACGCCTTTTTTTTAGGGTTCCGTAGCCGAATAGCAAAAAATAGTACCCTTATGGATTCGTCATGTCTGTCCGTCCATATGTCACAGCCACTTTTTCCCGCAACTAATATTCCGTAAAACTTGATTACCTAGAATTTTGAATCCAATGAAATTGTATTCCCAATCAGTTAATCTGTTCTTCTTTCTAACTAAAGCTATGTTAAGAAACAGTTGAAAATATTATGGGACCGGCAAGATTTGAAACTGCGACTGCCTGCACACCAGGCAGCTTAACCAACCAGCTACGGTTGTCTCTGCAGGACCCTACATTTCTAAACTGTATATTACGGCATTTCATAAAGCTATGTTGTTGTTTTTCAGGTTCCTAGTTAAAGACAGGCACACGCAATTTTCGCCAGCACAAAGGAGTTTGCTCGTCATGCAAATATTGTTGCGAGCGAAATACGACAACAACGACACTAAGGTAACTCAAGTACAGTCAGCAACAGAAATATCTTAATAAATAAATAATAAATATTCCACAAATCACACACAAAGCCATCTAGTCCCAAACTAAGCAGAGCTTGTACTATGGGTACTAGTTAAAATAACTGATTTAGACTAAACCAGTTATTTTATTAATTTATTACCCACTCCGCCATCCGGTCGTCAACTACACACCAACAAATCTTCAAAGCCACTTATTATTTAAAATCTAAAACTATTCCTGGTGGTAGAGCTCTTGTGAATGAGCTCGAGGGCGGCAGCACCACCGTCTCACCCTTAACCTGTCGACAAATAGTAGTGCTTCCATTACTGTGTTCCGGTTTGGTGGTGAGATCAGGCCCTGAAATTACTGGCACATTAGGCACAACACCGTAGTCCTCAGCTGCAGCGACGCATCTATAATCTGCTATTATGGATTGTTGATGTCCATGGGCTGTACTCCACTTACCACCAGGTGGACTACACGTTCGTTCGCTGTGGGCGTAGTAAAAAAAAAAAGCACTGATCTGTTGAAGAAGAATTTCATCAATATTGTATAATTTCAGTTGGGTATCCGTCGCCTCCTCAACGATGCTACATATTTAGGCTGCTTTCCTCTTCACGAGGGAAGACATGAAATTGACGCATCTGATGGCAGTGTTAGTGACAGAAGAGTAAGTATATAACATAGCAAAACATCACGCCTATATTACTCAGAAGGCTGTGGCAGAGGCACAGTATAAATATGTACAAACAGTACGGAAACTGCCTACAAACGTGCGAAACGGCACGCACACATAAACATGCACACCGACGAGACCCCTAAGCGATTGTCGCGGTGCTCTCAGTAGCGAGTGCCGCTTAGGGGTCTCGTCGGTGTGCATGTTTATCTGTGCGTACCGTTTCGCACGTTTGTAGGCAGTTTCCGTACTGTTTGTACATATTTATACTGTGGCAGAGGTGTACAACACCCACACTTCACTCGGCAATAGGGTGAGCCTATTGCCATACTCCTGACTCAATTACAACTCTGTGCTGCTATTGTTAATTGCCTGATGGACAAATAACACTTTGTCCGACCAAACCCAAGACTTCGCTGTAAGAGGTGCATTATGCTTATCAAGGCAGTAAGTATATTAAATTGCTGAAATTGCAAAAATGGCACTGTCAAAAATGTATCAATACAAATAAAAAAAATTGAATTGTCTGTTTTTAATGTCAAAATAACAAAGTTATACCCAGTTGATACAGTTATTTGCACGACACCTATGCCTAAAATACAGTTTAAAATGTTTTGTCTGTCTGCGTGTATCAATAAACCACTGGAACAATTTACATAAAATTTTAAATTCATATAACTGACTATAAGGAGCGTAACATAGGCTTGAAGTCGGCGAATTTGAGAGTCGCCCTCGATTTCTCAAATATCCAAAAAAAAATTCAAAATTCAAAATTCAAATCATTTATTTGGATAGGCCCCAGGAGGCGCTTGAACACGTCAAAATATTCCAAATAAATGTTTTTTTTTTTTTTTTTTTTTTATTAGCCTGTACTGTCCCACTGCTGGGCAAAATAAATGATATAAAAATAAATTATAAGTAAAACTAAATTATACTAATTAGAATGATTTGAATAACCGGGGCTTAGATTAATTTTAATCCAACTGTTTAGAATCAGATTAAAATCAAACTAAGTACCAGCTCCGATGGGTATTGCATTATGAGAGGTGAGAAACTCATGTGCACCATCTTTTCAAATGAAATGAATAAAATATAACACTTATCATACATATTGAAAGTCACATAATCCCATTCCATTTGTTTTTCAGCTCCTATACCTAGAATGGGCTCGTCCTTGCAAATGGTTCAAAAAGCAGCCTCTCTGGCTGATCCGTCGTTACTTCGGCGACAAGATAGCTCTCTATTTCTGCTGGCTCGGCTTCTACACCAAGATGCTGTATGCTCCTGCCATTGTGGGTACACTGTGCTTCTTGTATGGGCTCGCCAGTATGGAATCTAATGACAATATTCCTAGGTAAGTACTACGGGTTGATTTCCTCTTAAGCTGACGGTCGGTCGCCGACGTCAGCGTGCGCACGAATATACACCATTTCTGTGAAATAATCGGGCGCAGACATCATCGTTGCAGTGCCATGTTTCATACTACTAGTGTTTATTCGTACTGTGCGATATCTAACCCATAACATCACTTTACATCACGCATATATTATCCAGGAGGGTTTGGTAGAGGTGTACAATACCCTGTTGTGTTTAAATCCACTTGATAGCGCCATCTACCGGGTAAAATTCCATCTCCGTGCGGCTATTGTGGATTTCCTGACAGAAAGTTTACAAATAACAAACTTGGCTTGTCGAGCAAACATTTTATGACTATGATGAATTATTTAATTGTAAAGTACAGAACTAATATTTGTCGTAATTATTTTTATTTGTTGGTAAATTGACATTTAATTTGTATTGACATTGTTATTAGTAAGTGTAAAAAAATCTGACAACTTAATCTATTACATTTATTTTTGACTATATTTATTGACATTGTGTTATGCCTGACTAAATTCTCGGCATTGTTATTTTAAAATTAATTGTATGTATGTAATTAAAATTGTCATATTATACTATGCAATAATATAATTATAAAAGTATATATTGGAAAACATGACATGTAAATTGACTTTATGAAATTAAATGAATATAATATTATTATGAATAACACGAATAACACTTTGCCCGACCCGGGAATCGAACCCGAGACCTCGCGGTGAGAGACGCATACGCTAACCACTAGACCATCGAGGCAGTTAATATTAGTTTATTTATAAATAATAATAAAGTATAAAAATAAATGCACACAAACCGGGTACTGTCCTTGGGTGCATTTATATAGTGTGAGCAGGGATATATTATATCTATCTAACAACTCTCTCGACCTTTAGAGGAATATATGAATAAATAACTTCAAATTTAATAATAAATATAAAATAATATAATTAATTTAAAATAATTCATTTAATAAGTAAATTAGGATTTAATAATTACTTTTAATATTTCTTTTTTTGTAGTCTCCTAAAGAGAAATTGTTTAAATGTAATGCATGCCTGGGATTTACCTTACATTATTATAATAGTTTGTATGGCTCAAAATTGGTGTGCTTATTAAATATATATATATTTTTTTTTATATGTCGGTTTGTGTCCCATTTCAGATTTAGATTAAAATGTTTATCAAGCCTCTGCGCTGTTGCCTTCGGCTTCATGTATGCCTTACAAAGTACCGGGACTCAATAGTCTTGTGTTATGGAAACATACACTACAATCTTTAATGCTAATCGAAGCTACCTACCTGTCCTGCATGTAGTTTCTGTATAGCCCACCGTCAATTGAGCCACTTTGGTGACCTTGACGATTTAGTGAATCCCTAGAGAGAAGTACCCTAAATTGCAGTCATACTTACGAAATTTATTCTATTTTATTCCAGTAAAGAAATCTGCGATCAAAAAGGACCTGGAAACACAACCCTATGCCCACTCTGCGATAAAGCCTGCCAATACCAGACATTATCCGATTCCTGTTTGTTTGCCAAATTGACGTACTTGTTCGATAACCCGGCCACCGTCTTTTTTGCCATATTCATGTCATTTTGGGGTAAGTGTTAAATGACTAAAGGAGACGCCACGTCTTTTAAAATTTCCGTTCCAAAATTACAGAGAGGAAGTTTGATAGAAACCAATAAAATATTAACAAACTATTGATGTTAATACGATTTAAAGTGCTGTTCAGGTAGCCACATATTAATAAAATTTGACTTTGCCGTCGACTCGAATGAAGAAGAATACGAATAAAGATATTTATGTAAGAAACCAAAACAAACACTTACGAGGCCATTCTTTAAGAATTTGTCAGACACTATCGAAGCTAAATCTTTTGAAACACTTTCTACCAAATAGAGTTGTCATGAAATGGAACAGAATACCAGAAAACATGGTTACGGCACCCACAGTGAATACATTTAAAAACAGACTAGACAAATTCTCTTCTCCTCTCACACGCATCAGCTTAATAGCTGCTAGTGTGCTTCATATATAATAATAATAAAGAATTACGTTAGAATTACGTTAGCAAATATGCACTTTCTGCTTTTTGTCACTCAAGTCACCGAAAATATGCTAAGCATTATATCAAATATCCCTTCCGCGCAGGACCGGGTGTTGTGGCGCAAATTGAGAGAGGCCTATGTCCAGCAGTGGTCTACGAGAGGCTAAATGATGATGATGATGATACACCCTAGTGATCACGTAATACCTAAATGGCCCTTATTTTCTCGACATTTGTTCAGTTCGCTTCAACATCTTCGGCGATGAGAGGAATCTAATAAATCAAAAATTGTTAAAATCGGTTCACCCATTTTTGAGTTATGAATAGTGTTACATGCAAGATTCTGATTTATTTTTAATATTTGGTGTTTCTTTTCAGCTACAACGTTTTTGGAGCTTTGGAAGAGGAAGCAATCAATATTGAGGTGGGAGTGGGACCTGGGAGGAGTTGACCAGGTATTTGCATTGTTAGCAGAAACAGCGCTAATTTTAGAGTCGATGCTGACCGTCGGCACTGACGGCTCAATGTTTATGATTGTTCTAAGAGCGTACTTGTAAAATAACGTGTAGTTATCATCAGAAAATTATGACATTCAGGCTCATTTAGCTAAAAAATCATTACTCTAAAAGTCAATCCCAGTTTAGTTGGGCAAACCCGTGTGGGGATCAAACCCACAGCACCAGCGCGGTTGAAAGCGGCGAGGCGACCGCTATAACCACTACGCCAACCGTGCACTCCACGATTTAATTGAATATCAGTATTTTACGTGGTGCGACTGCCATTAGTCTTCCACAACGTACGAGGTGACATGACTCTCTTCATTGGTGAAGTTGACAGACTGCCTGATCTCGGATAACTACCATGGATCTTCTCATGATGAACCTTTACTAAAGAAGTCATAATGTAATCTTTATTTTTATTTAGTATTATTTATGATTTATTTTTATATCATTTTTTGTAATGTTTTGACGTGTTCAAGCGCCCCCTGGGGCCTATGAAAATAAATTATTTGAATTTGATTTTCTATAGGATGAAGACCCAAGACCCGAGTTTGAAGCATCAGTAAAGACATTCCGCACAAATCCAGTGACAAGAGAAAAAGAACCGTATTTATCGACGTGGCAAAAGACTATGAAGTATTTTGCTAGTAGTTCTGCCGTTCTTTTTATGGTAAGAGGATTTATAGATCACAAGCTTCTATCTACCGATCCACTTGCGTGATATGTCGTGAGCAAGTTTCACTAAAATCTATTTGGTAGTTTTTTAGTTAGAGAGTTAAAAACATTCACACACCACGTTCGTAAATGATCGGTTAGCTTCAGTGACGTTCGATTTTCCTATACACATGACGGGAGTCCAATTGTCCACCACCGTGCCGAGCACACACGCGTTACCATACCTGTCGCACGCTAATCAGCTGTAACAATTATCGTGAATGTATTTACTATTATTACCACTGTATTAATTTAGAGTGCAATCTTCTTCTTCGTCGTGTCGATGGCTGAGTCAAATTTTATTGGTCCAATAAGTGGCCACTGTTATGGCGCTCTCGTCGGCGTTCATGAGCGCCTCTCTTGTGCAGGTGGTAGGGCATTTTGGACAATCAGTAAGGTTAGGTGGGGTAAGGTTCTGACTTGCCATCGTGGTGAAAGGATTAGCCAATTCGCTTTAAAGAACTCGCGAACTGCCCAGGGTGCGCCGGACGTAGGGAATCATTGTGTACGTCACTCGGGGAGGCTCCTTTCATGCACCCCAATGCACTAGAGTGCAATAGATTATTGTATTGGGAACCTCGTTTTATTGTAACTGGCCCGTACACTCCTTTTGCATTTATGACCTTTCTATCTCATGCAGGTGTTGCAGGCAATAGATCCCCAAATAGTGGCCAACTACAGCCAATGGAAATTTTATCCAATTTCCATGGACACGTATGTAGGGCTAATAAAATTATCATGATATTATAATAGTTATTTATGCAACTGTTCTCTAATGAGGGGTATTAAAACACGAGTGTGGGGTTATCATAGTATCACATGAGTGTTATAATACCTAATTATAACAGTTGGCGACAGTTGCATACAAGACTCATCCTTAGAGGAATCACTCGATTAATACCAATGACAGTCTTGTTGTTTTTTGTTTTGTTTTGATAGTTTGTATTCTGTTAAATTAATTTTAATTCTTCTCATTTTCTCATCTTTTTAAGCTTTTTTTTTCTAAAGTTTTTCCTAACTTTTTGTTTTTTTCCTTAAGACGGTGAGAATTGAGGATTTATAGCCGTTGTTCCTGACAATCCTAATTATAAATGTTATGTACGCCGGAATTGTTATGTACATCGGAAATTGTGTCTCTAAGTTTAATTTGTATGGTGATGTTTGATGTATGTGATGTGGCTGTACTTTATAAATAAATAAATAAATAAAGACTTTATCTACACCCATGATATGAATCCTCTATAAATGTTCTGAAACCATAGGGTATTGTACAGTGTTGTAAGAACGAACAAAAATGGCGGGATACGACGTCAATTCAAAAATTCGAATAAGTTTTTATTTAAATTACGGCGCTGTGGTAGTGAAACGCGCGTGCATGACATGTTCTTTTTTTTAAATTCATACAGATGCCATGTGAATGTGGCTGTTCGATGAGTAGAAAAGGAGTTGCATAATGAATTTCAGTACAACATTAGTACACCCGTTTGGGTGTTATAATGGTTATTATGACACTGGCTGTTTTAATGTTGGCAATAAGCTAACTGTTTCAAGAACGTTTATAGAGGATTTATAGCATGGGTGTAGATAGATACATACACAAGCTGCTCCAAGTGTCAACTGTTTGAAATATTCTTACGAGTTTTTCGCGGTCTTTCCCGTTGGTCAGATCAATGGTTAGATTAGTCTGTCCAGTGGGAACTTTTTGTCCCAATATCCAGATCGGCTCTGTTTTTCCCGTTGGTTAGATTGATGGTTAGATTAGTCTGTCCAGTGGGAACTTTTTGTCCCATTTTCTCGGTCTTTCCCGTTGGTCAGATCAATGGTTAGATTAGTCTGTCCAGTGGGAACTTTTTGTCCCATTATCTAGATCAGCTTGTGATGTAGGTGTATGCAAGTATCATTGAATACAAAAAAGATTACTTTAAGTTTTACTTAAAGATGATTTTTCTAAAATAACCGATAAACGAAGTAAAGAACATGTAAAAAGAGACGAATTCATTCAAAATTCTCAAATGATGTTAATTAATGGAGAATTGAATGTTGGTCATTTTTTAGAACGTCTAAGATAAACGTATCTTGTCATTTTTTTTTATTTAATTCTTTGTACCAAAGTGCCAAGTTTAACCATGGATTTCCAAGAAACCCGACCAATTAGGTAAATAATGTTAACGTCACCCTAAGACGTTGTACTCGTTTTTTTTCTCGGTAGCTCAACGGAAATATAGAATGTAGAATGGGTATTTTATTTGACAATAAATACTCAAAAGTAGTATGTAGGATTGCGAGGAACATTTCTTTTATCTTTTATTAATTAATAAAAATAATTAAATAAAAATAATAAACAGTTTTCACTTTAAATGTACTTTGTTTCACTGTTCCCACTGGACAGACTAATCTAACCATCAATCAAACCAACGGGAAAAACAGAGCCGATCTGGATAATGGGACAAAAAGTTCCCACTGGACAGACTAATCTAACCATCAATCTAACCAACGGGAAAAACAGGTTTGGTTCACCTGTATAAAAAAGGGCACTGAATCTACACATAAAATATTTTATAAGTTTACTAGAAACCAACTTCACCTTTAGTTAATGTAAACAAAAGCGGCCCGCCAAAAATATTTGTTCGTCTGATGGCCCGCCTGTTTGGCCCGCCTGATAAAAACGTTGTGTTTGTATCACAGCCTTGTTTTAAGCTTATTAGATTTTAAAAACATAAATTATATTGCTTCATCTACGTTACGTTAATCAGGATTAATAATAAGAAATTTAATAAGTGTAGGAATACCAGATTTGTTTTTTTTTTCGTTTATTAACGCATGCTACATTTATAGCTTATTATTAATATGATAAAATAAATGCAATACATGATATTCGATTGTCTATATTCTTCGATATTCCTTTGACGTGGCCAAGCCAGCGCAGCGGAGTTAGTGAGCTTACGTTTCTCATATTATATTATGGTTAGCTAGCCACTATGTCTTCGATTTCGCAATTTTTCGTGGCTCTCAAGTTTCCATCGGAATTTGGCACAGGTCCAAGGATCTTGCGAAGAATTTTCCTCTCCGTGAAGTTTAGTTTCCTCTTTCTGCATCAGAGTCCAAGCCTCGCAACCGTACACCGGTTTACCGGTTTTGTAGATTCAGATTGTGGTATTTTAACTGAGAAGCTTTGACACTAACACATTGTGAAGGGCAGTGCTGCATCGTAAGCTATTTTGTACATGGATCTCAATCTCCTCCTCTTTTGTGTTACTGTCTGGGAAGGTGCATCCAAGGTATAAAAAATCTTACACCATTGTTGGTAGGTAAATAAATATATTATCCTATTTTCTATAATACATAATTATAGAAAATATAGGTATTTATTTTAGGTTAAATTTTTGAATAAGGTTTAAAAATAATACCTAATCACACATTATTGTCAGTATAAAAAGAATCGCACGACACACAAAGACAAAAAACACATTGTCTATTTGGGAGCGAATGCCGAGCGCGTTGATGTCTTTTGAACTGAGGCAAAATGGAAGAGGTTCCTTCTTAAGTCTACCGCAATATTTTTTGTGTAGTTGTTTTAATTTCTTTTACGTATTATCACAATTACTTTTTACATAGGCATCTTCAAATGAAACCCTTATAAGATCACTCGATGGTCCGTCCGTCACAACCCTTTTAGTCCAAAACACGTAAAGCTACAATGTTGAAATTGATATGGTATATGGTAACGGTTTCTTTAAGCTGCGAAGAACTTAAGTTTCTAAGTTTACACATTTAAACGAAAACTGCAAAAAGTCCTCACATAATAATATGTATGGACAAAAACTATTAAAAAAAATAGAAAATCATCGTACATATTACTCGTTGAAATGTGAGACCAAAGTTGTTATGATGAAGCTCTGTTTACTTAGTTAGTGTGTAGTGTGATGCTGTGCAGCACGACCACAGCTGATTACCTTAACTTGTATTTAGTACAAATTCATGAAAAAAATACAATACCATAGAGTTGATAATTTGTACTCTCATGTTTTTGCTGTTGATAACATATAGGTTGTAGTCGTGCTGTATAGTACCTTCCTAGCACGACCACCATAAATTTTTATAGATTTTATAATAATAATAATAAAAAGCTTTTTTGCACACCAAGGAAAAATAAATATACAGCAAAAAAGATTATACAGTACAAATGGCGGTCTTATCGCAGCTAAGGCAATCTCTTACAGACAACCATTGGATGGAAAGTAAGAAAGAGACACGAAAGGAAAGTTTAAGGTGTACTAGAGAGAATTAAGAATTGGAAAATAATATGAATGCATAAAGATATTAATTATGATGAATATACCTACGTATAGGTATATAAACATACAATAATAAAATACTTACATACTAATACATATAAGCAATATTATAACAAACATGTTTTATAATATATATATATACCTAAAAATATGTTTTATACTTATATAATGGACAATACAAGGTAGATTACAAATGACAGATGTAAGATAGAAATAAGAACAGTTGAGATATTATTTAGAGAGATAGTGTTCTTTAACCAAAGTTTTAAATAGTGTTAACGATTTAGCACTCCTTATGGATACCGGTAACTCATTCCAAAGTCTAATTGCTTGCACTGTGAAGGATTTGTCTAAAAAACTTGGTGCTGTGTTCTGGCATTTTAAGTCTCAAATTCCCTGATGAACGCAGGTACCTCGTGTGCGTATCATGTAGAAAAGGAAAACGTTCTTTTAGATAAGATGGAGTAGAAGGACTGAAAAGAATGTTGTAAAGAAGTGATAGAATATGTACATTCCAGCAAAGGCGAATATGTAACCACTTGAGTTTAGTGCGATATTCGGATATATGGTCATATTTGCGTAAACCAAATATAAACCTGATACAGAAATTTTGAACAGATAGATTTTATGTATTTTCATTGTTGAAAAATAATATAAATTTAATTGTACTCCATTTTACAGATATTTTTTACGTAAAATTCCTGGAGTTTATACCAAATTATTATACGTTTATAATATAACGTTACTTTACGGCTATATTAATTAAAATTAAGGCTATCAGCCGTGGTCGTGAAGCTTAGCATCACCGTTTACTTGGTACATTTCAGAAGTCTATCTTTTAAGCCACGGTTTCATCAGAAAACTTATCCCGTTTACTCTTATCTCATAAACACTAATGGTACAAAGAGATAAAACTATTATTCTATGGCTGTTTGAAATGACAAGCTATGTTTTTTAAAACATTATTTGCGGCTAGTATGAATTAGCACAGTTAATTTGTAGGCGAATTGCCTGGATAAATTTTCGGATGGGTTGTAGAGAAGGCTTAAAAGAGAATGCTCTGAAATTTTTGACTTCAACTTCATATGAGCTTTAGCCGCCATTATAAAAAAAGTAGTTAGAATTGTAGTTTTTTCGATTTATCTCGGCTTCCGTTATTTTACAAAAACAATAGGTATGTATCGACGTTATATGACGTATTCAGTATTCTATACCTAGTATAACATATGTTTCACAAATACCTAGATATTATGATATTAAAAAAATAACCCTATTCTCCAATGAGTCCGTCGGATGTCAGTCTGGCAGAAAAAGCTTAATTTGCGAAATAGTATGTCTAAAATCTAAATCTGTATGGGATGTCGCATTTTAGAGCGTCAATTATTGAAATGTATAACTATTTATTAAAATTCGATCAATTTTAATAATAAAATAAAGTAGTAGGTTTGTCTTTGAGAGTATTTCCTCTGAGTAGGTATGTAATATGTATTCTTACTAAAGGTAGTAAAGAGTAGGCAAGAAAAACTACTTGTACCATTTAATAAACAAAGATCCGTATATAACTATCTACCTAGTCTATTTGTTCCTGCTCGTATAGTGGGTAATGGATCCTAAGGCAAATATTCCAAACTAGATAGTGAAGAGTATGAGCTAAGTAGTTTGAATTATTAGTCGGTATACTGAAGTACCGACGTTTACTATATACTCACATAGACAAACAATAACATTTTAATTTCAAACCCTCTAAACCGCAGAGGTGATATTATTATTGAACAAGACAAGTCGGTGCGATTGATAGGTACACGGTCCAGGGCTGGACGGCGTCGAATGGTCAAAGAAATAATCGCATTTTACAGTCGCATCGTAAACCTAAGCAAACCAGGATAAGGCATTGGTGTTTGTCTTTGCCTGCCGGGGTTACAGGTAAAATGATTTGCATAATACCTCCCATGGCGATTTTTTTATTCAAATTAGTAACCGTGCCGTCGGTCATAAATGGATTTAAGACATTTAAATATTCGGAAGAAACATATTTTTTTTATGCATTTAATAATTATTCAGATATGGTAAAAGACTTGTAAACAATACATAATTTTAATAAAGTCTGTACATTGAAGATTTTTAAGCAAATTAGAACGAGGGGCTTTATAACAGCAGTAGAAGCCAAAACATACTTTTTTAGATATTTTGTCTATCTGCATGGAATTGGATGCATTATTCATAGTTGTGTAGCTGGCGGTGTTACTTAAAAACTGGCATACGTTTTATCTTTGTATTTTATCCTCAGGGGTGTAAATTTAGGGGGGTAAATTTATATAGAAGCTTCATCGATTTTCAAGTAAAATGCATGTAATTTGATTAGCGACTTTCCATGGAACACAAATCAACTATTCTCCTTCAATTTTATGTAATTCTGCACGTAGGTTTCTTGAACTTTCGTAATTATCAAAAAGATTTGGAAATTCCACTTCCCAAGGCGGTACATTTGGGGTTTAAAGTGTATGAGGAAAGTGCCTCAATTCTGTAGGAAATATCATAGAAATATCGAAGTCCACGCGAACGAAGTCACGGGCATCAGCTAGTTATTAATAATATGTTGAAAATTTAACTATGTTAAATTAATATCCATCTAATTACATGTTAATTTACACAAAAAAAATATTTATGGTAGACTAGAATTTCATTTACATAATCAGAGGTTTTATATCAAAATGTAAGAATATAAACTAAATCATTTGTGCTTAATACTGAAAGTATGTAAAGGTGCAATCTCTTTCTTATTTTAATGCTAAACAATTATCGGATTTGATATCCCGAAATATTTGAGTTCTTATGTTCCTACCTACCTAAAGCCCAGACGCCGTCCACTTTCCCCGTTTCTCCTCTTCAGGCGATAACAGCAAATCAAAAGATTTTTGTAAATCAATACTTAACACAAGCGGTCGAAAAACAAACAACTATTCAATAGCTCGACGTTCACTCACGTCTATTATTGAGTTAGTTAAAATAAACGCGGTTTGAAATTAACATTCAAATAGAAACGTATTTTCTGGTGCGCTCGTCCGAGCGAGGCTCATAAAACATATTTACAGAGAGACGAATACTTGTAACGTTATTGATCCTTCCAATAATTATCGGACACGTTTCATGTCACCATGGACAAACACTAAAGTGGCCGAGTATGGCAGATACTCGGCGACTTTGTTTGTAAGTTTACGCACGGAATCGTAAAGAGGCAGTAGGTAGAGCTAACAGAAATCTGACAGTGAGAGCACAGGTGAGAGCGATTGGTTCAATAAACTCGAGCAAATTTGGTTCTCTTTGGGGCCTGTATGTTTTAGTTTTCTATTAGTATCACCTAGCTTCCTAGCCACTATGTTTAGACGATAGAGATGGGATCCCATGGGGAAAACATTTAATGTTGGATTTAATGTCGCAAACTGCAAAATCTTCTTCATATTTTCTGTTACGAACACAACACTTAATTTCTCAAACAAATAAAGGTTAATTGGTAATTCTTAACCTTGTCTAGAAAGCACAAGCGTTTTAAGTGGATATCAAAATGATGCGAGGATGAGGTGAACCTAGATTTTACTGGGTTAGGTTATAAAGAGCTTTAGTTTTACACTGTCTTCGCGGAACCATGATATGGTTATATACTGATACGCACATCTGGGAAGTTAAGAATTAAAAATGAAGCTATGCCAATATTGATTTTCTATCATGATGGTCCAAAACTGCTATCTTTAGCGTTTTGTTAACGCTTAAATGCCATTAAAGTATAAGACAAGTATCTCCAGTTAAACGGACAAATAATAAAAAGATTTGGTTACTCTCGCGTGTATATTACCTTTATGTATTTGTAGTCGTTAGTCAAGTAATTAACATGTTGGTGTAACGGGTCTGCTTACGATGCTAGCGAAATTGTGTCGGCTGACTTCGCACCCAGTAAAAATATTTATAGAATATAAAAAAAACATGTCTTATCTTTATGTCTCTACTCTTCTCAATAATTATAACTAAAAAAATCTAATTAATGATGTAGTTCCTAATTTGGATAAAATCAGTCACTCTTGACAAGTATTAATTGATAACGAGTAATCAATCGATAGTAAAATAGTCGTCACACCGCGCAGCGGAAAGGTGTCTAATTGGTTTTATACGCATTAACCGGCAATTAAACAGACGAGCAATCTAAACCATAAATGAAGGCCATTCAATAACCCACAGAAGTCAAGCAGCTTGGCACGAGATGACGAGACTACGAGACTAAATAGTATTTACGCCAAGGTGTTAATTTCAGGAGGTTAGAGTAGCGTGAATTTTATTTATATGAAAAGTTAATTCATGGGCTGCCAGCACGTAGTGTTTAAACGGTGGAGTTAGCACGGGGCTCCGAATAAACACTGTGCTCGAGTTGACGAAGACGATGTGTGCGCGTGCTTACACCTTCCACACATCCTCCAACATGTCCGCTTTGTTAACCTTATTGCCCTTATTTGGCTTTAAGAGATCATTCTCCTGCCACATAGTAGGTATAATTACTTTGGCTTTTTAAGAGCACTTCCGCATCCGCACTTTACTAGGTATACTTCCGTAATGGAGAACAAAAACATCATTGGTTATGTGAATGATAGGTAACTATAGAATTACCTTTTTTTAATAAACTTTCGATTTATCTTTATCAGTTGCATGTGAAAACCCAAAATTATTCTCTGTGACAACCGCACTAAAAAACATGTTTTGAACTTGTAACTTTTTCTTTATCCCACTAATGTTCAAAAATTGTCCACTTTGTGTCCGTGTGCAAACAACCCAGCCTGGAGAATTTCGGTTCAGTAGTTTCTTAGAAGGGACAGGGTTAAAGCTAACTGCGGCTAGTTTTTGAGACAGGTTTTCTTGAAAGCTTTGGTTGGTACAGGGTAGGAAATGTAGGTATACTTCACGTTTTATCGAAATTAGATAAGCACAGTTTACATTTTGGTAGAGTGTCACAAGGGCCAGGAAGTACCTAATGATTTGCATTTGATCTGAAAATATCTATTGCATCGGCTTTTTTTGTCAGCCAATAAAATAAGTTTTGTCAAAATTGTGTGAGATTGTCTTTTAGATAAAGGCATATAGGAGCAGAAGAAAGACTTCAAAGTTAAAATATTTTGTAGGTAAGATGTGTAGCTTCCACTTTTATCGAGCTAGTACTAATAATGTTGTATTGATCAGGTCCAATATGACCGTTGATATAGATCAAGGATTATCGAGGTTTATCGCGTCTCTGAACTTGGCTAGTTAAATTATAACGCTGAATGAACGTTACGTTTCTCTAGCTTGGTGCCAAGCAAGTGCCTTACCAGATCAACTTTATATTATGTGGTAGGTAGCCAGTTTATTAGAAACACAAATATTGTCTAAGTAACCCAGATCACATGAACATCGGGCATCTACCTTTGAGTGCAATGAGTGTACCTACATATCTATCGGTTATAACGGTCGCAAAGGTGTTTAAAAATGAAACATTTCTGTGGAGAGCATTGAGCTGGCTCGTTGTTTGAAGTTTCCTTTTCCAATTAGCACTTGGTCGGCCGGCAGACCGTAACTGGGTGAGGCGAGTCGATGCATTGGAATGCTGACTAGGTGTCTACACCAGCTCCTCACGGGGGGTATATTCTTAGGCACACAACTCGTGAAACTCATCAGATCGGATTGTGAAAGCAGACCTGATTGATCCAAAAAATATTATAAGAGCACAATCTATCCATTGGTTATGGGTGAGTCTTAACTCGTCCATACAACAAATATTTGTATAATCGCAGTTTAAAAAAAACTTGTAGGAAAAACCTGGCTTTACAACACTTTATTTTACTTTAATATATATTTTAAATTGTGCTTCAGAGATTATGGTGCGGTAAACTTGAAAAACTTGTAAGTAGTGGGTAACAACAGTTCCGACTTTACAACAAAATAAAAAAAAAGATATTTGTTTTGTTATCTTTGATCATTGGTGGTCGATTCTGATAGAGCATTTAGCTTAATTAAAGTAGGTACACTACACTGTCAGGATACAAATTATTTTACTAAACTTTAAAATTTGGTAACTATAATTACGTTCATGAATTCACTAGGTATTTGTCTTTTGTTTTTTTTTTAATAAATAAATAAATATTGCTGTCATCTGTTTATCAGTAGGCATCTATTATAATGATATACATCGAGTGTTCTTTATGGTGGTTATATTTGGTAGTATGTTACTTATAGTTTTGTTGCGATTGTAATAGGTTTAAGTAGATTGTAAAGCATATTTATATAGGTATACTAGTTAGTTACGCGTTTTAAGATTACAAAAGGAACACGGAAGTATAAAACGCCAATGAGGAACAGAAGGGTTATGTAATATTATATATATTTATAGATTGTCATTTTTTATAAAACTGTAAGTAATTGGCTTTTTTATGGAAACACAAGTGTTATCTAAGTGACCGCCTCAATGTTGCGCAGGATTGCCTCGCGAGCGCGCGCCAAGCCACCAATCGCTTTGTTTGTCAATACGCCAGAGGCGGGGCTTCGCGCAGTTTGTCTGTAGCCATCACTCTATAACAACTACCACAATTTCCAACTGTATCGCAAGTAAATAAGGTACAATATTCCTTATCAGCACTCAGATGATGATCTAAGCACTTTACTCCAAATGATGTTCTACGGCTCGGTTATATGAATGATAGTCGTATGGTGGTCGGCTATAGGAGTGGGTATGTTGTTCTGTATACATGCTAATGAAGAGTAGTGCGGTCGAGTTTGCGGTAGTTGGTCATGCAGTTGGCACGCCACCACTGATTTTAGATTTGTGACATATTACAGGAACTGAATTTCATCATACAGCCTTTTTTCCGTTGACTTTTGTAATTTTAAAATACGAATGGTGGCTACTATGGTTGTATGAGGGTGTATCAAGTTGTTCAGTGTGAACTTAAGTGATTTTAGGATTTTCAGTTTTAAATGTGTTTTCGTGAACCGCCGAAATTGAGGACATAGTAACAGGAGACGAAAGGTATGATTTGCAAACCATTTAACTACCTGTCCAATAAGTTTCAGTTTATGAGACAGCAGACCTACTTATAAGCATTGTTACGTCCATAGAAATATTGTGTACTATTGATGTCATTATTAAAATGTCTACATACTATTGTAAACATAAGATATGTATGAGCATTATATTTAACTAGGTATACTTTATTGACTCATCTTACAAAACAATGTGTAATAATCCTAAGCGTCCGCATACAAAGTAAATAATTTATTTGCTATGTATATGACTTGTAATAACTAGGCACGGATGCTAGTAAAGAAATTCATCATTGTAACTCTATCAGATAATGTACGATTAGTTTTAAAATAGGTAGGGCTCATTGCAAAGACTAAAAAGATTTAACTTGCCGTCAAATGATAGGGCTTGCGCTATGTGTTACGGTTTAGTGGTGAGGTGTGGTCCTGAAATTACAGGCGCATAAGGCATATTTTAAAGTCTTCAAAGGTAGAGACGCATTCTACACTTTTATGGATATCCATCTCCTATAATTACCCCATGCCATGATACTATGTAGGTACATCGTGTCTTTCTGCGTACCTCATAGATTACGATGGTGCCTCATTGCAGACATTTATTGTAGACAGCCTTATAGTACCCCCAATTACATGCGCAAGCTACTCCTAAATCACGGTCAAACATTATATAGATATGCATAGTAGAATCGTGCATATACTGTACCGATAAGGCACACACGCAATAATATTGACAATATGATCAGCATTTACTAGTAAACTCAATCAAAGCTAGTAAAATAGGTATGATAAAAACCAGTCAATTGTTCGTAAACTACAATTGACATGCGCATGCACTTGAGTTCTTTCTATACAGCCTATTAGCCAGCCGCCCGACTCACATAATTTATGAAAACTGAAACTGTATTTGTGCCTCTAAAATAGGTAATAAGGTTACAGTAATCACCAAATAAGGAATTTGGATCGTGATTGCTAAGGGAGATATTAAAAAAAAGATTTAAAAAAGTTATGTCATAGTATGAACCGTAGTTTTTAAATATGTTGATCTAAGTGATGGTAAAAATCATCTCCCAAAATCGGAGTGTTCGATTCCTGGCTTGGAATATTGATTTTTCAAAATTCCATTGACGCAGTTTTAGTTTGTATCAAAATTAGCCTAGGGGTTCCTTTTCTCTATTACTCGTGGTTTCAGATTTTGCCATTGGGCCCATTTGAAACAACACACTGTTAGTTTTGTAGATCCGCGGGTAGGTAAAAGGAGGGCAACATATTGTATTGTTGTAAACAGTAGCTACCTGTTTCAAATCAAGCTAAAACCTTTTGTTTTTTACAGTTACGTGATACCGAAAATGTAACGAAAATAGTATTTTTTAAACCTCAATAAAACCGAGAATAATGGTCCCATAGTTTTGGTGCCAAAATAAAAAATGCTGAACAAGTCAAGTTCTAATAGATTATAAGATTGTTTTTCTTGGCCAGCACTTTCGCATTTGGACCAAAATGGCGGTTCTCATTTAAAAAGTTAAATAATGGAATGCTTTAGAAAAACTGTGACATTAGACATAATTTTAAGTTATTACGGCAATGTACAGTGAGCTTAATCAATATAAGGGATTAATTTAGACGACTGAACGAAAACATATAACTAAATACAAGTACATTCTGAAAGGGCGAAGCATAATATTTTTACAAACTGTATGACATGTGTGCTCTTGATTGGTACTTCCAACCTTTACTAGTTGTTACAGACGTAGTGCCTTTGTTCATTTGAATAGGCCCTAGGCCGTTACTCAGTTACTTTGTTATTAGTGTATATATTATAGTAACCAACGTTTAAAACTTGAGTAAAGATTGAAATGTTAAAAACTAATAAAAATATTGTTTTATGCAAGAAATATTGCCAACTGATGACTAGGCACTTACTACGAATAGGGTCAATACAACAAAATGATACCATCAAACTGAACATGCAAGAGTTAGATCGTCTTTCAAATTTATCATGGTTAAATTCATTTAGCATCAGATATATTGTGTCCCAGCGATTTACAGAAAAGTGTCATTTTATTATTGGCAGATGGTGTCTCTATAATTTGTATTTAACTTTATAATATTAATGAGAAGTTTCAAAAGTACTCCAATTTCTAAAGAATAGTATAATAATGACATAATTTTGGTGATCATACCGGCTATCACGTTAAAAAGGCTCTAAATTAGTTCAGGGGTAGCAAACTTGGCTCACGGAGACACAAGGAACCTACACATCACTGATAAGATGATGTATCTATTAAACTAAATTTTTTTACACTAATATTTAAAATCTGTGATATTCCTTCCTCCGAACTGTTTTAATCAAAATCTTCCGAGCCTTTGTCAATATTTTTATTTTATTTATTTATTTTTATTTTAAAACTTCTTGCACAAAATAAGTGTACATATAACGGACTTAATGCCATCGGCATTCTCTACCAGTCAACCGTAAGGTGGTGCAGAGATAACAAAGGTAAGTGCAGTAAAATGTTCCAACTTAATGAGAAAAGTCTAATCCTAAAACCATACAATACATATTATAATAAATACCCTATATATAGACTGGAGAGATAAGGGTATTACCGTTGGCGAGAGAAGGTTATCTAATCTTCGATTTGCCGACGATATAGTTCTTTTCTCTTCCTCCGCTTCAGAATTAGGTCTAATGCTCGAACAACTGAGTCATTCCAGCCTCGAGGAAGGGCTTTCAATGAATATGATTAAGACCAAGGTAATGATCAACAGCACAGCGCACCGTATCGCTATAGGGAGTTTGGAGATCGCTTATGTCCAGGAGTACATATATATATCTCGGCCAAATAGTCTCCTTTGAGGCGAGACAAGATAAATAAGTTGCCAGGCGCACCGAAAATGCCCAAAGGAGCTTTTGGTCGATGAAATATAGAATGAAAGGAAACTTATGGACATGTGTGTTCTTCCTACCCTCACCTATGGGGCGCAGACTTGGTCACTAACAAGCCGACACAAATTCGCACTCGGGGTCTGCCAAAGAAAGATGGAGCGCTGCATTTTGGGAGTCCAACTAATCAATCAAATAAGAAACTCGAAAATTCGATCCACTACCCAAATTGCAGACGTCGGTTACACGGCAGCGAAACTGAAGTGGAGTTGGGCTGGACACGTATGTCGTATGCCAAAAGATTTTTAGGCCAAAACTACAACACAATGGGTCCCGAACAAAAAGAACCGACAACGTGGCAGACCCAGAAGAAGATGGCGGGATTAACTGGATTCTTACCAAAATGATCGGGCACTACAAGCCGTAGACAGAGACAAGTTGAAAAAGGGTGGGGAGGCCTTTGCCCTGCAGTGGGACCCTATAGGATCGTAAAAAAATAAAAATAAAATAAAACATGACAAATAAATGTTTTAATGACTCTGCAGAAGATTCGGTAAGTAAGACTTGACGAACCCGGGCTTTAAAGGCAGTTAGTGGACATCCTGATCTCGAGAGAAGATGCGTTCCAAAGAAGTTTAGACTGAATATAGAAGGAAGAATGAACTAAGCACGAAGAATGAGAAGGACACAAGATTAGAATTTAAAATTTCGAATTTGTTATTTATAGTTCTATTTCGGTAATGTAAAATTATAAGATACTAGCTGACCCGGCGAACTCTGTTCCGCCTTAAAGCCAATAAATAAGCAGATTTTGAAATTTATTAAGTTAATTTGTTTATTAGAAAATACAAATAAAAAAAAAAAATACATTAATCATTCATTATTGTTAAGCTCAGAGAAATTTTAATCGAAGTGAGTGAAAAACATTTACAAAAAAGACGATAATTGATCAGTTATCGAGCGGGATGAAAAATGATTAAATTACTAATGAAAATTGGTGATAAAAGGGTTGGTAAAGGGTTTAGGGTTGTATGTATTTTAAATGCCACATTATAGAAAAATAAAAGCAAAAAAAATTGTCCAAAAATTAAAAAAAAATGTTAAGGGTGAACAACCCTTATCACTTAGAGCTATGAAAAATAAATAGTAGCCGATTCTCAGACCTACTGAATATGCATATAAAATTTGGTAAAAATCAGTAAAGCCGTTTCGAAAGAGTTAATAACTAACATTGTGACACGAGAATTTTATATCTAAGAGATATTCATATAATAAAGTATCAAATATAATAACTAATTGTGATGCCTTAACTAAATATAATATTAGAGGTATGTGAGCACAACCATGCAATTGCCTTTTTTTACGACTAAACTTTGAATGCCGAAGTTATGCAATGAAAAAAAAAAACTGTGATTTAGCTTTTCTAACATTCCAAAGACATGTTCATTTTGCTCATTTCATATTTAATATAATTATTTATGACATGTAAGTACATAGTTTCATGTGTTAATCGAAATATTTGGATTTAAAGCCAAACATAATCAAGGTATTTAAAAATTACAAATTTTTTTGCTAATATCGATATCTAAATTGAGCAAAAATGAAGACGAAGGTTCTATACGTTGCAAAAGTTCACAAGTCACACCCACAAAGCATATTTGATAAGAAAATTAACTTCAATTTAGATTTCATATTTATTTACTTTTCGTAGTCGATCTACTTGTTAACACCGTGTTTCAAAGCAAATATCAAAATATCAGTTTGATATAGCGTTAAAAATAATTCAGTAAATCATATTATCATAGACATTTTGATATTGAAGCGTAAGATATTTGAATTTAAACCGGACTATAATAGTGTCGCACAAATTTTATGATAAGGGTTCGCAACATCCATAATATTTTACTAACAGATTACTCACTAGTTTGGATAAAACTTAGAGCTATAAAAGAAGCACTATGCGGCGTTAGGTAGCACCTAATGGCATTTATAGAGTGGCCACGCGTGCCTTATTGCGTCTTAAGGGTGGAGTGATGAAGCAAAAGATACCATAAACCCAGCAGGTAAACTCGATGGTGCGTATACTTATAGGAAAGGTCAGGGAAAATCCGGCTACTTCATATGCCTCCTGTTCGTATACTGTGACCATATCATAGCTCAAATCATGCCGGTCCCATATCTTTTTCAACTGTTTCTTAGTATAATTTGCTAAGCATAGTTAAATGTTATAAAAATAATCAATTAGAAGTTAAAATAACGTACGCGTTCATTCTTTGCAACATTTGTGCTGAATGTAACTTCGCCATGTTGGTTTAATAATAATAATAAATATACTTTATTGTACACCAGATGTAGATATTGAGATACAAAACTTAAAACTAAATGCCTAAAACTATACGCTGTACAATCTGCGGTCTTATCGCTATCCGCGATCTCTTCCAGACAACCTGGATGGAGAGGAAGTAGATGGAGACTAAAGTAGTGGCGGTAGTAGGTGCACGAATAAACAAATAAATTACTAATACAACGTACTATTCAAACGATTTAAATACCAATAATAACTTAATATGATTTTAAAATTATAATTTAGATAACATAAATATATAGATATATTTCACGATAAATTCTTAAATAACGTAATACATAAAAGTACACAAATAAAATAATTATTATAAAATACAAATGTATACTTACTTTAATGAAATAAATACAAATACTACCTATATTAGATATACATACTAATTGTGTTCATCATCATCATCATCATTGATGGATGAACGTGACATCACGAAATGGCGTAACATACAGTTGAGAAATTTAGGGTTCTGGCAAGAAGCGACCGTAGCTGGATGGCTAAAGTGACTGCCCGGTATGCAGTAGGTCATAGGTTCTAATCATGCCGGTCCCATATCTTTTCAACTGTTTCTTAATACATATTATCATAGTTATTAAAATTAGATTTTAGCCTACTGTCTATAGGTATGTGTTTTGCGGTGGAGCAGCATAAAGGCGGTGCGGCATCGGCGGAGGTTCCGTCATCGGCCGGCAGACCCATCGGCTATCGGCGCGTCCGGCTCGCCACAAAGCCCACAATAAACTTTTACAACAAGCATAAAACCCTGACTTTTTAACCCAAGTTATTTGAATTAATATCAATTCGGAGTTCCTCAATGGGCTTTACTCGTCAAACTTTAAACTTTTATGGCGACCACAGAGTTGAGGAATAAAATTTAATTGAAATGTTGCCCGAAAAAAGTTTGATTGCGGTTATCAGCTTCCGAATTTGAATATTTACACTTAACACAAATAACAAAAAACCTTTTCTAGTATACTGTATTGGAAAATAATATAATGTGTTGATTGTTTTTCAACTACATATAAAAAAAAGTTTTATCATGCTGAAATACGGGCTCACTCATTTAAATTGATAAAGTTTATATTTCACTTTTATAATTTATTACAGAGAAATATTAATATCTTCACTTAATTCTAATAAAAATATTTCATAGGTATTGATAATATAGCTATCTATCTACCTAAGTAAAACTAGTTCCTTCACCGCAGACAAAGTATTTTTATATCTGTACCTCTAAACAAATAAAATTTAATGAAATGACAAATATAATAAACCTAATAAATCAAAATGTTGTAAGTTATATTGGCGAGACTAACTGTGCATAAATTGTATCTATACAATAAATAGGTACAATAACATTTTCGTTTATATTTAATTTTATACTATAGTTTTATAGACTCCATATTTCTGAATTTTAGTTGACTTCTAAGTCCCACTTACTTTTATTTATTAACTGTTTAATTTTTTTTGATTCTCTTCATTATATAAAAACGAAAAATATGTCAAACTAGCTGTAACCCACGACTTCATCTGCGTCGATTTCCTAATACTGAACATGTGTCTCGTTAGTTTAGTGGTTACCACCTATTTCATCTCGTGTTCGATTCCTGGGTCAAGCAAAAGTATTGCTTTGGGTTGTTCCGTCAGGAAATTTTTAATAGCGGCAGCTCTGAGTTGAAATTGTGGTTGCTAGATGACAATAGGCTCACCTGCTATCACATGGGCCCTATTCATAAGAAAGAAATGGGGGTGTTATACACCTGTGCTGCAACCTTCTAGGTAATATAGGCGTGATATTTTGTTATGATAGCTGCTCCCCACGGTTTTACCCAATTCGTGGGTATTTAAAAAGAGAATCATACAAAGCCGACCAAACAAACAAACTAACTTTCACCCGCGTGGTTGATTTCTGGATAAAATGTTATAAAGATGTTACAACATATTTAGTATGGACTATATTCATATCGAGTTTTAATTAAATCCATTCTGAAATTTAGGCGTTAAAAGTTCAAGATACTGATAGACCGACTACTATTTCTACTATTATGCTTCATTAAAGATAGAAAAAAGACCAATAAAAATTTTTAAATGTCTTTTATGTACAGAATTGGACCCTCAAGAGTTTTATTACAAGTGTAGGATATGGACGTGCTAGCAATCTTTGAAAGCATCTTTATAATTTCTTCATAAGAAAAATGTCAGGAGGACAAGTATTAAACTGTGTCTTCTGTTAACATTATTGTTCATACACATAAGTGTATGTATGTTTGTCTTATGGGTATGTAAAGTATCTATATTGCCCAGTCGAATATTGTGTCAATATCGACAACAGTAGAAAAATACATTTTATTCGTAAGGTCAGATGTTATTGATCATGTGTTGCGGCTATTTGATTTTAGTCTATTGTTTGAACAACTTATCAAGGCTAGTGGTAGTAGGTATACACAAAAAGTGATAATGAAATTTCAAGTTTGAAACGCCGATGACGCAAGACCATTAAAATACTCGCTTGAGTTTTCGGCATCGCTCCGTTTGCATAGCCTTCTCGGCCTTCATTACACAGCTATTCTGCAAACTTCGAAATTGGAAACGACAACACAAGATGTATTGTTTCAATGGTTTCAATATCGGTTTGGTCGGTCTTGCATTTGATAATTAGCACCTCTCGCTTCTCTTCGGGTGCGGAGCGCTGCTCGCCGCGGGACAATTGCGGCTCGACACCGCCCGCACACATAATACGTACATTTATCGAAGCGAATGCCATAAACGTCCAATCACTGGACACAGCCTCCTCTCGAAGAGCCTTCAGAGCCACCCGTTGTTATCTTTGATATTTTATAGGATCTGTAAAACGTCGGCGCTGCGACGCGATTAAGCGACATTCCACGCGCCCAGCTCGCCGAGAGGCTCGAGGGATGAAGCAACGCGCCAACAGATAAAACGTTATTACACATAATTAAAAGGCGATAACTATTCACATTGTTCAGTACTCTCCGAAGGTATATTTTGTTGCGCGTCTATGACGGCCGGCACCAAAACCGGGGCCAATATTCGCATCGCGCATCATATTATTTAACCTCGCCATTAAAAAGAAAATGTTCGCAGTACATCTATACGACTAAGTTTAATATTTATAACTCATGGAGTCGTAAAACGATGAATAATGACGCTGCACTCGAGTGGGCTAACGCTGTAATTACTTCGCTTTATACATGCCCGTTGGTTGCTTTCTTGTTGTTTGATGCTTAAATGTTGAAGGAATACGATACAAACCTTCGGATCTATTCTTTGATGGTCGCGTAAAACAAATTACGAGTTCTTTCTCCCTCGCCGGTGCTTTATGATAAATATATAATTTTCAATAAACTTTAATATGCGGCATTTGCATAAATAGTTTGTGCATTATTAACATACACTTGTATAAGTACACAGGCTATTATTGTAGTTATCTTTAGTTTGTAAACAACTTGAAAATTATAGCTCAAAACAATGATAACAATTTAAAAATGGTAGTAACGTGGGTTTATTTGTCCAATCTTAATTAACCATAGTCGTTAACTGTAAGAAAAGTAATATTCTTTTATGTTTCAGTAAGGAAATAATTTTGAGTTTACACTTAAAATAAGTTCCTAGTTGCAATTTTCTAGTTGTGTATTTGTCATCTATTGTAATTTTATTGTTATTATATGAATAAATGACCTTATGTTGTAGCTTGGATTATTCTTTTCTAGTAAAATTTTGTGAAAAGCAAAGTTTCATAATATTAAATACTTACTTTATTATTTACCTTCTCATTTCAAAACTTCCATTTCAAAACGCGATTATGTCTTTTGTCCTAATGTCTTCATTATTTAAAAAAATAGGTACCTAGTCCTTTTTTCTGTTTTAAGACTAAGACTAAAATAAATAACAATGATTTCAAACTTATACTCTGTATCGACTGGAGTAATTCGGGTCTCTAAGACAGTCTACTAAATATTTACATAAGATAAATACGTATTAATAACTTAATTACAAACTGCCCCTTTAATGCCAAAACTTACAAAACGCTAGCGCGCGTTGATGTCTTTTGTTATAATGTCTTTTTGTAGGAAATATAAGTACTTCTTTTCTAATCTAAAAGATAAATCATAATGATTTAGGGTATCTTGATCAATTTATCTAATAAAAAAACTATTTCGTAATATTTTTATATTTAACTAGCTTTTGCCCGCGTCCGTGTGTAATTCGTTATATTATCCACGGTTTTATCCACGCTATACATTACTACATGACGCCAGTGGTGTTCTTTTCCCCCTTTCTGCGATGTATATTTTATTGCTGCTCCGTCTCTATTGATGGTAAAGTGGTGTTATTAGCCTTCCTCAAGAAATGGGTTATCCAACCGCACAAGAATTATTCAATTCCGACCAGTAAGTGCCTGAGATTAACGCGTTCAAACAAACTTGAATAGTACTATTCCGTAATTCTTTTATATGATTGTAAAAATAACATTGCTCCTTCTCAATTACTATTCAACATACTAAAACTCTACATAATAATATATCCTTAACAATATCTTGTATTGTATACACATTTTAAAGTTTTAACTAAACTAGTTTAAGAAATAATTACGTTCCAGAGATTCATGTGGCATATGCAGACAATATCCTTGAGATTGTTAAAAGCATTCTGCGCAGAGTTTACTGCCAGCGATAACTTTGATGTTTGTTTTAATACCAATGGACTAGGATTCTACTAAGTCTACAAAGCGACCAAAGGAATAATATAAGATAGATTTGTCCTTATAGTTAATCATATTCTCGATTGCAAAAGAAAGCTTCAAGCAGCCAAAATAAGTTCTTTCTGAATTGCTGAATCTGAGTTTTGGTTTATGAGTCACAATATATTTTTTTAGTCTTGCAAGTTATCTGAAAATTCTTAAAGTTGAGAGGTAACTTAGTTGAATTAATGCCTAAAATAATTTGACTATCAAAGTATAAGTATGATTTTTAAGAGTTTTCGTAACAATTTGATATACCAAATCATTAAAACAAGTGAAAAGTTGTGACAAGAAACTCTAAAAGTAAACAATGGCAAAATGTACCAGAAATTAGTACAAAACAGTAAGTTAGGTAGTTCAAATTACGTAGAATTTAAGAAAAATACCAAGACTGCAGGACTGGTACGTTGAACCGACGACGCGACGTAGCGGGTGATAATGGGTACAATAAACATTGGCCCGAGATCGTGTCCCAGCCAAACTCAATAAAATATCCGGCTTATTTGCTATTGCCAATGGCTTCGTGATGTATTCCGTTTGTAAAGTAACTATAGTTTCGTAATGTAAAAAGCTGTGTAAAAATTATGTGAACATTGTGGTTTCTAGTGATGTATTTTGAGACGACATTGCTATAAATGAGATGAAACATTTCTTCAGGAATAGGTTTGTTTATACAATATCTGTAAATAGTCTAACCATAAGTTTTGTCGTTCTAATTTCTTAGCTACGATTTTTCGATATACATTATCGCGCCACGTAACTACATCTGGTATTAGAGTTGCAAAGATTTCCAATAATAGCTGAATCTTATACAACCTTTCAGTAGATTCTTGAATTGCCAAAAGTTCCTCGGTACCTCTCGGAGGAAAGGTATATTAATAATAAGTTATTGTTATTTATTTAAAGGAGCTCGCAGGAATTTGTTGAAATATCTTTGAGCCCCCACCGAGGTTGTATATGATTATTTTTTTTTATTGTATTGTAAAGGAAAACTTTTTCTTACATAAAAGGCATCAACATGTTAAACATTAGTCACTCATAGTAACTATTTTTAATATATTTTGGTTCTGCTCGGTGATTTAATAAATTAATCATTAATAAAATCCGAAAGAAATCCGGTTGAGCAAATTACGTTTATTTATCAAATCAATTTCAATTACAAAAATCTTTTGTGAGTAGTAAGCAATGCATGCATGTTTGACATCATGGCGACCAATTACATAAAGCAAGTGTTGCCAACTGTTTGCCCAACACTGGTTGCGTAATAGAATGTCTCCGTAATTCGGTCCGTGATTGACTTTGTCATCATTTTTCTCAGAATGATATCCAATATTAGTATTAAAGATAAATGTATATGTAATGAATGATAAACTGAGTATATTACTCAGTAGATAGTGATTTAATGGTAGAGTTATTGTGAATAAGCTCGAGAACGGCATATCATCACCCGAGTCACCTCTAACCTGCCGTCAAAAAGAAGTATTGTGTTCCGATTTGGTTTCAAAATTATGCCTTGAAATTATTGACCCGTGAGACAAATTTAATAGCGTAGCCCTCAGATGTAGCGACGCATCTGTAATGTTTAATCTACTTTTGTGGATTAGAAATGTTAATGTGCTGCAGTTGGCACTTACCATCAGGTTTAGGGTAGCCATTAATAGCATACCCAGATTTCCTCCTTTCCTGTGTCTCGCAAGCATGATCAGCCGTTGTAGATATCGGTATGCGCTGTAATTTTAAGATGTATGGCAGATGTTTCTATACTCTGTATCAAAATCTGAGAGACTAAATCGATCTTCAAAATGTAATTCACAAAAAAATGAGAATTTTATATATAGTAAGTACTAGTAGTCGGATGCTAGAAAGTCTGACAGTTGTTACGTATGATGGCATAACAGAGATTTGATAGAGAGCTTAATTCGATTGAGTGCATACGTATTTTTCACCTCAGCAACTCGAAAAGGCGTTCTTAATAGCGCGAAAACTATTTACCCTTTCTGCTAAATCAAGTATTTTTATTTCTTCAAGGGAAACTTCCTTCATAGATTCATATACGAAAAATTTAATTAAATGTATTTTTACATACCGGTTATTTTACCTATAACTATGATTTATAAGCAAATATGAATGGCTATGTTTAACTTAAAAGTTTTAAAGCGAACCAAAATGCTTTATCTGTTTTGGAGTTTATTATACCTAATGGAAATTAAATTTTACAGCCTTTAGCTGGAATTTGTTTCTTAAATAAACAAAACTCAAATAGGTTGTTCTCTATCTCTTGAGTTGTGCTGCTCGTGGTCATGGCTGAGAGTCAGAAATTAAGTATAAATCTAACGTTAGTCAGCGCTGCAATTGTCAACATTTTAAATATACTCTCCTAAATCTAAGAGCCAGAAAGCGCCGCAGGCGCCGACATTTTAATAGATATTATCTTAAAAATTAAAGAGTTAGAGACCGCCGCACGTACTGACTTTTTAGATAATATTCTCTTTGAAAACTAAGAGTCTAAGGGCCGATTTTTTTTAAACATTCTCTTTAATATCAAAATGAATAAATAGATATGCCTCGTTGGTCTGGTGATCAGTGTATACGGCCTCTCACCACGAGGGTATGATCACATGAGATCTAGTCATGACAGGCGATATTAGTGTGGGTGTTATACATACACCTCTGCCACACCCTTCTGGCTTAAAATATGGACATGATGTATGCTACGTTATTGTAGAATATTGAATATATTATAGTGCTACGGTTTCACACAAAGTTAACATTTAATTTGTTTTATATTTATTTAACTTTATGCACAAAGTGTACAGCATTATATGATATCTACAACGAATATGCAAATATATTTTGTCTGTATTCAATGATCATATTAATATTTCCTGTTTACCTCAACAAAGACACACCACACCTACGTATGTATCAAAGTTTACAATAGATCAAAATTAACATATCTAATATCCACTTAGGTAATAAATTTTCGTTTTGCTTCATTTGCGACAAATATGTTAGAGAAACTCAATCGAAGGAATATTAAGAAAATATATACCTAATTGGGCTTTTCATTAAAATTTAATCAGATTAAACATTTAAATGATGTAAATTTTTCGTAAAATCTTTTCTTTAAAAAAAAAACGATACTCTTGCTAGGAATAACTCCTGTGCCACTGGGGTGTTTACAAACATACATTTTACACACACAAAGCTCACTCTGAGTATTTGCGGTTCTTTGCGGATTACACAAAGATTTGTCCCGTGTGGGGATCGAACCCACAACATCAGCTTAGTTAAAAGCGTTGAGGCAACCGTTTTAACCACTACGCCAACCGTGCACTCACCAATGGAGCATTGTTAACTCTACTGCAAATACATATAAGTCCTTTATAGTTTGTTTTAGATTAAATTGAATAAAGTACTTATTTAATTGTTTCAGGATGGCAGCATCGCACATCCTGAGCGCCGTGGAGCCGACGGTTGGCGGCGGCGGCGGGACCCGCAGCGGCCGTGAAAGAGAGGTCAATGTGGCGCTCGATGATAGAGAACTGTGGGTTCGGTTTCAGACGCTCACCAACGAGATGATAGTCACCAAGAATGGACGGTAAGCAGCATTTCTGTTCTTACAAAATAATATATGTAATAGGCGTAGAGTCGACGTCAGGCGCAGGTGATCCCCAGCTGCCGCAAGAGAGAAGTCAATTAGGCACTCGATGATAGAGAGGTGTATACGACCGATTTTATATGCTTGTTATCGAAATTAAACATCATCATCAAAAATTTTAAGAAGTATGTCTGTGGAGCCAGTACTGAGACAGCGTAACCCATGGCGATGAGTATTGTGTTGTCCGCCGGGATTTTTATTTCCTTTAACATGGTTGTGACTTATGGCAATAGATAGCCTAAAAAATTGTGTCGTCCTTAATTAGCAGTCAAATCACAAGAAAGTCAGGGTGTTTTGGGGAAACTAAAAGGAAATTCTATACTTACGAAGCGGGTTTCTTTAAACACTTAAAACCCAAATCATTAGGTAGAGCAGTCAGAACAAACGTAGAAAATGGTAGATACACGGTCACTTTTGCCGGTGCTAACCGTTGCGGCGGCTAGTGCTTAGTTATTAACGCGGTAGGTCTTACTCATTATCGCGGTCTGGCTAACTGACACCGCCCGATTCACCAATGACGAACTACCCTTGGAGATGTGACGCCGTTCACGGTGATAACTACTACTGTGTGCTTGTTGTTCAACTCAATGGATAGTAACAGTTTACTTTGTAGTAAAATAAATACCTATATAAAATACTAGCTGTTGCCTTGTCTATAATTTACCTGCTTGCACGTTAGGAGACTTGTTTTTAATAACTGCTTAAGCAATTATACAAAACTCTTTACATTGATTTGCCTGCTTCGAGCTTATCGTCCTAAGTGTTTTTAGTGAATAAAAGTTACTAAAGTGAGAAAATAAATAATTGAAAGAAAAACCATGATTTTTTTTTGGGATTCGTTCGATTTCGCCTTGCTTGTTTGTACTATCGCGTCAGTAAAATATTTAGCATGTCTGAATCAACTTGTTTGTGCTTGGTAGTGGGTACCTGCCTTATTTGGTGGTTCTATCCACCTACCTATCTTATTTGACCACTACCTGTCTGCACGGGACAGGCTTATTCATAGATAAGACAACAAAAACCAAACCGTATCTTTCTGATATGCCTTATCTCTGCCGATGCAGACGCTACCTCTCTAGAAGTAAGTAACCTACTCGTAAATTAATTAAGGCATAAGGTCTAATGTCTATTTATTTATTTTAGGCGTATGTTCCCCGTAGTAAAAGTAACCGCGAGCGGACTGGACCCGACGGCGATGTACACAGTGCTCTTAGAATTTGTCCAAGTAGATTCTCATCGCTGGAAATACGTGAATGGAGAATGGGTACGTTGCACAAACTTGATACTTATTATGATTAATTTAAAGTTCAAATTGGAAATTTGTCTTTATAAATATTTTTGTTCTGTAGGTTCCCGGCGGTAAAGCGGAAGTTCCACCTTCCAATGCTATTTACATTCATCCTGAGAGTCCGAACTTTGGAGCGCATTGGATGAAAGAACCAATATCTTTCGCTAAAGTTAAACTTACAAATAAAACTAATGGAAATGGACAGGTATGTATTTTAACACACACCAACACAACACTTTTAAATACAGTTACCGAAATGAAAATTCTAGCATTTTCTCAAAAATAGGCTACATTTTTAGCTAGATGGCCAAATGACATAGGTAGGGTAGTCCATCTGAGAAAACTTTTCCTGCTTAGCAAACAACTTTTGTCAGGATTTCTTGTAATTGCCAAGTAATTGGGATAGGAGTAGATTAACCGGAAAATCGAAAGTCAGTTAACCTCTTTTAATTTTAGTCTATTTGAATGTAAAAAAAGTAATAAACATTTAAACATACACACAATCTTTCGCCTTTATAATAAATACTTATTATTATATTACTCTGATGAAAAAGCAAGGCGCGTTGATGTCTTTTCTACTGACGCAATATAAAAAAAAAAATAAAAAATAAATAATAAAAAAAAAAAAAAATAAAAAAAAATGAATGATTGTTATTTTTATACCGCATATAATTTATTTTATAATAAAAAATATATATATATATAGCCTTAATTCTGACAAAGATTACAATACGCATAAAATTAAACATCATGACATCGACAATCTTCAAGCACCGTTTGGTTTGCCTACTTTTCCTAATCTCCATTATGCTCTGTATAGCTCCGTCCTCATCACAGTTTTCCTGTAGTTACTTTTTTATGTAATTAGTACTATCAATATTTTTCCCGTCCAGGTTAATGGTGTGCATTGCGCGTTGTATACCTACCTAATGTGTGTTTGCTCAGATTTTAAATACATTTAGGAGATCCGTATAGGCTGCAATTATGGCAGAACACTTAGTATTCTCATGGAAATTATACCATTTATTTAAGCAAACTTTCTAAGTGTTACGTGTTCGAAAAACCACTACAAACATTACATTTACATTGCATATCGAGCAACCAAAGCAGGATAAACACAAACGAATCCAATATTTATAGCGGTCTCCACGCTGATCAGGTGCCTGACCGAGCATAATAATTAGTTCACAGTATTGCCGGAATAGTAATTTTATGAGAGGTTTGATGGCAAGGTGCGACAATGGTACAGTTTGGTGGCTACTGCAACCGCTAGTTCACCGAAGCCGGTTCTCACGGTTGTATGTGGTGCGAATGAATATGAAAGCAAACATCTGATACATCTAGATCCATATGTTGACGGCTCGGTGTGAAATATGTAGCTTTACCAACTGTTTAGCGGGTGGCTGTACGCATTATCATTTGTAATAATTATTGTCTCAGCGCTATATTTACATCACACATTTTATCAGACATAAGTTGGATGCCCCCGTGGTCGCTATGCTAATATTAATGTAATCTATATAATCTAATGATTTGCTTTCATTTTACTGTCACGTAAATTTAACAAGTTTTATTTGAACAATCCGTTAAAGTAAGAGTATAACGTTTTACCTGCTTAATAGTGAATGTAAAGACTTGAAACACAAAAAAATTGCTGTGAACAAAACGCATTTGAACTTAAAATTCGTATTATTATAACAGATCTACTAATTTAAATAAACAAATCATTTGAGAAAAAAACTGTTGTGTCATACATTTTCAGAATATTGAATTTATTCAATCAAATATTTTTTTTTTCGCAGATAATGCTGAATAGCTTACACAAGTATGAACCTCGTGTGCACCTCGTCAAGGTGGGCACAGATCTCCGTCGCATTATGACGTACCCGTTCCCTGAAACACAGTTCATAGCCGTCACAGCGTATCAGAATGAAGAAGTCACTTCTCTAAAAATTAAATACAATCCTTTTGCTAAGGCTTTCTTGGATGCCAAGGAAAGGCCTGAAGGATATTATCAGAGAGATTTTGTGGGGACCCATTATCCTCAGCAGAGCTCGTCACCTCATCAGTATCCACAGTGTAAGTTAATGATAAATTAAATATTTGAAGTATTTATAATAAGTACATGTTGGTTGATACTTTTTGATATTTTTCCTTTTTGCACTTTTCGCAACCACAATTATTTCCATTTAATTTTTATTAAGTTCAAGTAAACTGCCCACCGTTCAATACATAGTGGTTATCTTATGAATGGTAATGACGGGGGAAAATAAAATTCTTCTTTTTTTCGTTTTCTGCAGTCGGTGGATGGTTCGTTACATCTCAGTCACTGTACGGAGGCAGTAATGCGACTTCCAGAAGACCAGCGCCCTATCCACCACGGCCACCTTCTCGACCAAGAACTCTATCACCACCTTGTAAGTATTACCTCCTGATATATTTTATAGTTTATGCATGTCTTGCTAGACTTGTTAACCGACTTCAAAAAAAGGAGGAGGTTCTCAATTCGGTTGTATTTTTTTTTTTATATTTGTTCACCGATTACTCGAAGACGCCTGGACCGATTTGAGAAATTCTTTTTTTGTTTGAAAGGATATACTTGTCATGTGGTCCTATTTTAACTTACGTTCTGATGATGGGATCCTAGAGAAATCGAGGGCAACCCTCAAATTTAAAAGGCTTCTATATTGTTTTTTGTATATTATCTAAAGCTACTTGGATATTTGCATCTAGTAGTCAGTATTTTATGTTGCTGAGCTGATGCTGGAAGGTACAACTCCTCAACGGTTAGGAGTACGGGGATAATTCTTTTAATATAGGCACCTTAAATAAATTTTCCGTCAAGTAATCGTCGTCTCCTCATTCGAGAAACATTCTTGCTGGGTCTACCCATCACTTAAAATAGTAAAATAAAATATTTTTTAACAAAAAAAAACCGACTTCAAAAAGTAGATAAACTAGAAAGCAAAAAATAAATTTACTTCGCACAAAATAATACGTTTATACATTTAGTTAAATAGAAATTATTAAATAATTATTTTATAATTCTGAAGTCGGTGCCAAGTAAACAATAACTCTGTATAGATAATATCAATCTTTCTAACAACTATTTTCTGACTGAATATTAGTTATATTTCTGTGGTAAGTACCAATACTGGGCGACCGCGCACTAGCACAACTACGCCTCTCTTTATTATGTGTACTGTAATTTGATATTGTAGTAAGGTTGTTATAGCTTTTACTTGGCACCGACTTCAGAATTATAAAATAATTATTTAATCATTTCTATTTAACTAAATGTATAATCGTATTATTTTGTGCGAAGTAAATTTATTTTTTGCTTTTTAGTTTATCTACTTTTTGAAGTCGGTTTTTTTTTTTAAGAAATAATGTTATTTGGCACTCTGCGATTGAAACAGTCATCGACCTGTATTATACAATGCATAGAAAATAACTTTACCTACCTTTAACCTTTCATAGAAATTGAGAGATTTTATTTTAAACTCAAAAAAATGTTTTGCAGCTACATACAGTAACTCAGAAAGAACGACAACAGCGCCAAACGGTAGCGGCAGCTATACATGGGCAGGCAGCAGCGGCTACTGGAGTTCAGCTCAAGGAAGTAGTTCTCCGCAGCCGAACACCTCCCCAGCCCCGTACCGGACACCCCCTCACGCGTACCCTGCACCTCTGGAATACGCTCCTGCACCTCCTACGAGTACTTCTGCATCATCGTCAGCACCTACATCACTATACCCTTTACAATATGAGACGCCGGCGCAACATCACTCTCCTTACTACCAGCATGCGTATGCGCCGTATGCTCATCATGCCATCGAAGATATTTCCTACTGGCCTAATAGGTAAGTAGCTCAGCATCTACCATAAATATTAATAAACATTTAGTAGTTTCGATTCATTTCGTTTCTGTTGCAGTTTCTGTGAATTCTGCTGCAGTTCTAGCGCACGGACAACACCTTCAGCGGGTTCATCTAATAAAGTCGCTAATCGTATCTTTTCTTTTCAGCTTGAACAGTTATGGCTATCAACCATCTGAGTACGTCGGAACTGGCGAAGTTTCGTACGGTGCAGAAGGCATGACGTTTGGGCCTACAGGACCTACGTTGGAGGCAGCCACGACCGCAGAAGGGCGGGCCACGCCTCCCACTCAAGATCACCATCAGGATAGAGAATATAAGTTTAATACTGAAGAAGAGCGCCAGTCACCCTGTGAAGAATCAACATTATCACCACGATCACCAACACAATGACATACTTAAATAAAATTAGAGCCAAGTGTATGCTGAATTGCAGGCGATCCAGATCTTTATAAAGCTTTCGGTGTTTTGATTTAATGTGACTAGTTCTATTAATCAACTTAAAAAAGTGGCGTATGAACTAATTTATATTTCTAACAGATTAGTCAAACTTCCAGATAGCTTTTTTACTTGATACTTACAATCATGTCACTGAAAATACTTATCTTGATAACTCTTGTATGCCGGCATTTCCATTTGCCTACTTTTCAGCTAACTGAAATAAATAGCCATAAAATTGCACTCAATGAATAAGGAAGCCAAGGCCTCATTAAAATACATTTTATTTTTTATTTAAAACTAGAATTGAATGTTATTATATTATCTTTAATAAAAATTATTTATAAGGATACGTAATTCAGTTTATCGTTATCTTGCTTGTAAATATTTGATGGTGTGAGCTACAATTTCTCAAAACTATTTTCGACGTTAAGTTTAATTCTTAATTGTTTACTTTTCAGCAAAAGATACTTAAGTATTTATAATATAACTTTTGTAGCCTAAAATGACGAAACTTGTGTAACTTGCTAGAAATTTTCAGTATCAGGTCTATCAATCCCGCATTGTTCCATCATCCTAAATACAAATAAACAAGCCTTTATTATCGATCTGTCCAAACAATTGGTACATTTTTTGGGTAAAAACAAACAAATAATCTCTCCGTTTTTTAATGTCTAGATAATGCTACTAACCAGTTTTTATGTTTTTGTCTGTCTGTCTGTTCCTAAAGTTAATCGTCAAAACAGCTGGACCGATTTTGTTAACATTATAGAGGCAGGTAATTTAAGCTATTTCTTAAAGTTGTATTAAATTAAAATTAAAATTTTGGTACACCCCAAATTTCCTTCATATTTGGCTCTCATAATACTATATGTAGGTACCTTATTTAGATATTTTATATTAAACCTCAATAAGGTACCTTACATATAGTATATTTTTTACATGATACCTATGACAAAGAAATAGTCGATTTTTTTAGCCCAGATGGGGGAGCGAAAGGACGGAATACTAAAGTCACGGGTTTAATCCCGCTTCAAGTTCAAACACTTTTGACCGTTTCTCAGTATTAGATTGTTGAGCTAAATGCCATTCAAAAATCAATTAGAAAATGACACCTATGGTTTCACTTTTGATGTAATTAACAGATTGACAATATTTTCGATACGTAATTAATTGTAGATAAATTATGATAATAATAATAAGTAGGTAATATTGAAGGGTTTATCTTTCTGCTAGAACATTCTTTCACATTGGATTTTGTGTTGAAGTGGTGATGAATGTAAATAACAGATAAAATATCTAGAAAACACATTTTAGTTAAGTTTTCAAGTGAAGTACTTTGTATCGCCTGACTACAACAGGCATAAAATCGACAATAAAATCAAGTTTCTGTTACAATGATTCTTTTTATTTTCGTAACGTTCCTACAGTACGTTCTCGATCTGAAATACTGTGCCAGGTTGGATTTCCTAAGAATATTATATTTCATGATCTGAGTGCAGTCGGGCTGTATCACTGCGTAATCAGCTACCCAGTTATCTGAAGGTGTTCCTAAGATATTTTCGTATCATTAGTACAAAAAAAAATTTTTTTTTGGGAGCTTAAAGAATTTACAGTTTTTACAAAAAAATTACTCCATAGGTCTAACCTCATAAATCAAATCATCTCACTTATTTTTGGGACATTAGGATCAAACTAATTGAATGCCTATTTATTTATCACTTTAAAATAATAAATGTCGCAATGTAATATCGGCCAAATCGAAGGCGCCAACCTCTCTAAATAGTAGATAGTAGTAAATGCGATTTCCCAAAAATCTACTTTTTTTAATTATGCCCTTATATTACTGAGGGTGCGAAATGTCCTAAAGGGCATTGTAGTCAGGACCAAGTTTTATAAAGATTGGGTTAATTTTTGTTAACTCATTACGTAATAATAATAATTACCAAAGAATGCCATTTATAGGCAAATACTTATTTAAAGGTAAATATCATCCTAAGACGGAAATAAAAAAACTGTAGTTTATTTCTTTGGATCCGTTAATTTTCTTAAAATAAGAAGTTATTGATTTTTATGTGTACAGTCATATTTTCAGTCCTGGCAATCAAATGGCGTGGCTGATGTGTTGTACTTGTAGCTTAATGCTATCTCTTTCGAACTAATGGCAAAATCATACGTGCTCTTATTATCAACACAGATTTTCAAAGTTTATGCGTAAATTTTCATTGAATAATGATTTTTGATGAAAATACCTGTTTTATAACAATCAACTGAGTTCAGTTATTCCTAGGATTCCTAAGTTAATATAGGAAGCATTCACCTACCCACGGTAACACATATTAAATACCAAATCAATACTTTCTCACGACGAGACAGTTAAAAAATATATCACTCATAGAACCACAACAGGATGGATGAAGTGGAGACAACTACCAGGCGACAAAAAATAGCCAATAAAAATAAAAGGCCATCTGTACAAAACAGCCTTAAGACATTTTACATAATATCTACAGAATGACAAAGAGTCTTAACGAAACTTATTATATTTAAAGACTATCTGGTAGGCAAGTACTCGAAATTCTGAAGATAGCCCATTTTACTCAAAGTAATCATTCTTTCATTGCAGTTATGAAAGAATGATTTAATGATTTTTTTAAATATTCTAACTTCACTAGAGAATCAGACAATTAAAATAAAATAAAAAACATACTGTTAAGCTGGGTACAGATTGGTGCAATGCAACATGTAAACATGTAATGCAACATGCAATGCAAGAATTTGACGTCCATATTGCTGCAATGTATCATGTAATGTAACAGAATTCCCATAATGTGGACGCCTCGCGCGCACGAACTGCGCCTGGGTCGCGCACGCTCCGAGCGTTACAGCTCGTGCGCGGCTCGATCCGAGATTTGTCGGTTTCTGGTACGAACACAAAGGGGCGCGCAGTGTGCGCAGGACGCAGCCGTGGACGGCCGATCGTTTCGTTCGCATGCGCAACGATCATGGCGGTGAAAGTGGGTGCGTGGAGGGTGGTTTTTTTAAAAGTTGATGAATGATTAACAATGAAGCACTGATAATCGTCAGAGCAAGAAGGCTGTCTTCAGACTCCATGATTCGTAAGTATATCGCCTTGATGCAGGCAAAGAAAAGAACACGTGTGACGAGGGCTAGTGTTTGTAACAAAATGCGGGAACAGATGTTCTCGAATGATTCGTAGTCAATGCGCGTACCGCGCGCGCCACACGTCCAAGGCAGCAGGGAACATGCAATGTAACGCAGAATATTACATTACATGTTGCATTGCACCAATCTGTACCCAGCTTTATACTTTTTATGACATCAATCTAAAGACTCAATCAACAAGCCAATTAAATATCTCTAACAAACATGTTAGTTTAAAAAAAATAATAATTATAGAGCACAGTGGCGCTCCCCTTAATGTCTACTCTTTTTTACCTATTACTAAGCGATCGCTTTTCGTATTATATTGATGACATGAAAATAAAATACTTGAATTAATAATTTCATTTATGTGAATACCCTTAAAGCTTTGAGAGCCACTGCTGACACAGCCTTGTGCATGAACACCGTAAAGACCAAATTTCTCTTGTTGTACTATGGCATCAAATTAAACCACAGAGCAAATATTTAACGATGTATCAAATCAACTGTCAATGTCACAGCCACGTTATGTCAGTGACATGTCACATTGACATTCGCGCGCGTATATCTAAGTATGCACGATGGATTCTACTGTTTCAGTTTCAAAGGTATCTAGTAACTTTTTAATAAACTATTCAGATTTAATGAACCAATTACGCTGCTAAATGTCTCACGTATACGTATAGGAGTCAAATAAACCTTCGAGAGTTCGTAACACACAATAAACTGGAAGCTATAAGACGTGTCAACAAGTAGTTGTATAAGTAGTAGTTAATAAGATTTGTTAATTAATATTATTAACACTTACAGGTTTAAATTATTTCCAGGGATCTCCAAAGTTCGATAAACTGTACTTAAAATTGATTAAAACTTTCAGGGTGTGTTCCTCTTTTCAAATGGATTCAAGAAAGGAAAGACTCCCAGTAAAAAGAAGAGTCGTCATGTATTATTTGAAAAGTTATTTATAAAAGAACAATGGTATGAAACTTATAAAAGGAACTGGAATATTATTGAAAGTCAATTACTGGTATGTATATAAACCCTGTACTTATCAAAGGGTTTATATTATTTTACTTATAAATAAGCTTGATCATTTATCTTTCAACACTTGAATTAAGTTACTTTTCACCACACCAGCACGAAAAAGATTGTTTGCTTGCCAGAATTCAGTGAGTAAAATGCGTTTTTACTCACTAGTGAGGTAAAGTGATTCAAATTTGGAAACACAAAATCCTTCCTATGAATAGGCACTGAAAAAAAAACAAATCAGCCACCATGTAGGTTAGTAATAAACGTTAACATCAATTTTATTAAATAACTACAAACGATATGTTTTAATTATTTTAAATTATATAAATACACGCTTTTATTTACGGAACAAATTGCCGAACACATTTAAAAAAAAAAGTTTGTGTCTGGGTCAGTCATCGCGGGCAACTATAAATTCTTTTCAGTTTATGTTTAATTGTTTAATGGAACTTTTTAACAGAACAATAGTGAATCCAGTGATGAAGAAATTTGTGGAACTCCAAAAGAGTTGCGACAACTTGCTTCTAACACAGAAGTTTGCTTTTTACCAGAAAAATTATGTGAAAAGTATTTGAAAGCGTACAACATATTTAATTAGTGGCTACTTTCAAAAGGCCCTTAAACGCATTCAGAATCGCTATTACTGTCGTATTTCATGGAATTATCCCAAGCTAAGCAATCAAGTACGAGTTTATTTAAATCTTAATATTTTCTCACTGGAAGAGGTGAAAAGTTTTGTATGTAATGCATGATATATGAATATATCTGTCTAACTGTCATAAATTTGTAATTTTAAATAATTATTTCATAGAGTAGATACAACATTGAACATTAATTAGATTGTCTACTTATGTGAGAATATTATGAAGTTGTTGTCATCAGAAAGTTCCTAAACTCATACAAAATGCTTGTTTTTTTCAGGATCTACATAATAAAACCTACAGCTTACTCCTAAATGATGTAGTGAACCACATAAAACATTGTCAGAATGAATCTTCTACACTGGAGGGAGTTATTCCGAGTGCCACACTTCTGACTGGAGTCAGTCAACCTGATCATGTGTCACAGTTTACCTCACTCATTAACATTATTAGGTAAATATATTTTGGTTACTGATTGTTTCAAGTTTATTAGCTCAAATAGCAGGTTTTTAGTCCTGGGCACCTGACATCTTACAGTCATACCTTAGCAAGCATTTAAAGTCCTCCAGTATTTTATTCAAATGATTAAATATGGGTGTTACTCACATAATGTTGGTCTATTTAGTCGACCACAGTTTCACCTATACATTTAGGCATTTTCAAGAGAGTGCCTACATTATGTTACAAACTCACTTCAGTTTTAATAAAAATATCCTCCAGTATTGTTGATAATACCATCTAATAATATTTTTTTTTTTTTTGTATTTGATACTCCAGTTTGATGTATTACATATAAAAATAATATTTTAAGTGTTAATATACCAATACAAATAACTTACCATTGTTAAACGTTACTTTATTCTATGCATGCTGAGTTTACCTTTAAGTGATTGTTACGCTGTTATTGCACTGTATTGGTTGTTGATTTATTTAAACATGTAGCTTGTGTAAATAATTGTTGGTGAACCAAATAAAACAAAAATAAAAAATAAAATAATAGGGTTATGAGATGAGATGAGGGTGATGAGACTAAGTTGATAATATAATAAACACACACAAGTTGTGTAACTACCATATGTTTTCTTTCAAGGATTCTAAATTTGGTAATTGGACTCCTGTGACATTGGTACTTAATAACGGCACTAGATAAAGTCATGTCTCCTCTGACTCAAACATGTTGAGAAACAATATTCAAATGATATCATTCAATTCTAACGGAAGCAACCTGAAATCAAGCATTTTAATTGGCTGTAAAAATGTTTTGTTCAGGTGTTTCGTTCAATGGAGACACAAGTCAGCTTGGTTGTTAGTGCATAATATATTTATAATATTATTTTCTTAATATTTCTAGAGAAGAGGTGACACCACATGTGGCATTAGTAAATTCGCAGGATGCAGCTACTATCAAACATTTGGTTGAAAATGCTGTTTGGCAGCTCATGCATGGCAGCGAATCAATGGTTTGTTAAAATTGATTTTATTTAAGTAAAAAATAAGTTCTAATTCAATATCTTAGACGTCCGGATGGCGGAGTCGGTAGTGTACCTGCCTGCGACGCCGAGGTCGTGGGTTCGATTCCCACTTAAGACAAATCTTTGTGTGCATGAACATGGGGGTTTGTCTTAGTCTGGATGTTTACTATGTGTAATAAGTATGTTATTCTAGTACCCATAGTACAAGCTCTGCTTAGTTTGGGACTAGATAGCGTTGTGTGTGAGTTGTGAAGTGAAGTATTTATCTTATTATTATAAGGAACTGGCTACTGCTAAAGTATGCAAATTGAACATTTTTATACTGCATGCCACGTCAATAACCTTGAAAATATTGACAATCAAGAATAACTCTATTGTTATAACCTGCATGATAATCCATTTATTAGTTTTTGAGTTTAAGTTAACAGTTAGTCTGATGCAACATGGGAATTAGTTTGATAACATGTATGGATACTGTACAACATGCTTCTGTTTCATATTTCAGGACACTACTTATGATGAAGACATGGAAGAGACCAGAAGTCCTACAAAGAAATTAAAGAAGAACCAATGTACAATGAGGACACTTAAAAATTGGTACAATTCCAAGTACTTGTCCTCTTCACCATATAAAATGAAAACACAGTCAAGCAACAGAACACTTGTTATAATAATACCAGATTTTGAGAGCTTTAACTGTAATATCTTGCAAGACTTTGTTATGATTGTAAGGTGAGTAAATTATAAAAAAGTCATCACTATCCACAGCCTTTTTTACAACTGCTGGGTATAGAATAGAATAGAATATTCTTTATTGTACACCAAATTTATAGTTTGTCAATATATACAGAAACAAACTTAAATTATTTTAAATGCACAATGGGCGGCCTTATTGCTCTATTTCTTACAGGCAACCTTTGGATGGATAAGAAGATGGTTTGTGTTGCAGTTGCAGGCAATATAGGGCAGTAAATAAAAATAAAAAAAATAATAAATATTTCACAACTCACACACAACGCCATCTAGTCCCAAACTAAGCAGAGCTTGTACTATGGGTACTAGAATAACTGATACTAATACATAAATACTTTTCTTTTGTAAATACATACATATAGTTAGCGTATTACTCTCCTATTGCGCCATTTCGAGGGTTTTTGTCAATCTTATTAATAATAATTACCCAGGATGTTATATTGCTTTTAAACTGTAACTTACGAGACTAGGAATTGAGACCCGTAATCTAGAATAAAAAAAAATGGTAGGAGATGATTTAAGAGAATGAGGTTTATAAATAGTGTTAAGTTACTAAAATGTTATTTATTATTATACATTTTATTTTACACCTTGGGTATACAATTAGAACTTATATCTAGTGATTACATTACAATTGGCAGCCTTATCACTAATAGTGATTTCATTAAAGTTAAAACTATGTAATATTTTTCAGTTCATATGTATCAACAATACCTATAGTGCTGGTGTTCGGCGTGGCGACGTCCGTGTCGGCGCTGCACAAGTCCTTCCCTTACCACGTGTCGTCCAAGCTGCTCATCAAAGTGTTTCACTCTCATTCATCACCCGTGTACATGAATCAAGTAAGTTAATTTAAAGACATTTCTTTATATTTGATTCTTATAACTAGCTTTTGCCCGCGACTGCGTCCGCGTGGAATTCGTTATATTACGTAGAACAGTAAAACCCGCTTAAGACGATCTCTCAGCGACCTTCCCAAAAACGCGTCTTAAGCGAGAAAGCGTATTATGCGGGATTGAGAAAATAAAAAAAAACGTACTACTTATTATTATGTGTTATGTTCTAATTTTTGTAATTATACATTTATAAATTACGTTAAATACGTAGTGTAATTAAAATTACATTATTTAAAATAATCACTTATTTTGGTTTGACGGAAAGATTTTGATTCATTAGCAATTAAAACATTTTCAACATAATTCAACTTTTGCAGTGCGTCTTCGCTTTGATCCAAAGAAGCCACATAGCGTCTTAAATCATAAACAGCTGATAATACCTGGGCGTTTGACAAAACTGAAGTTGACTCATCTTCGTCTTCATCATTATCACTTAGGGCCTCGTTTTGTGTGTTGTTCACATTCTCAATAGGATCTTCAATTGATTGCGTGTATTAAACGGGATGACGAATCGTATTAAGCGTTAAGAAATGTATGAAAATATATTTTAATTTGCAGGGACTGGCGTAAAGTGGCGTATTATGCGAGAAATCGTATTAAGCTTTCGCGGTTTGACCCGCGTTAAACATTACTTCTCTGCACCCGTGAAGTTTAGCGTTATGTATAAAAATTAAAACTATTGTTGACAGTTAGACTAAAAATATTGTTTCAAATCCGATCAGTAATTCCCGAGATCAGCGCTAACAATCAAACAAACTAACTAACTTTCGACCGCGGTTTCGCCTGGGTGGTAGGTATGTCAATATAAAGTAGAAGAGTCGAAAATTGGTGCAGCCATTTAGATGATTAGCCCATACAAAATAAAATTTAAATTTAATTTTCATAATTTAAGATAAAAAAAAAGTAATGCTCCAAATTAACATATGAATTGTCTCTTTATTTCAGGTATTGGAGGACATTTTCCTGACACATACTTCTCCATTCCATCTATCATGCAAGGCGTTTGAACTGCTAACAGACGTATTTCTCTTCTATGATTTCTCTGTTACTGGTCTCATTCAAAGTATTAAGGTGAATAGATTATACTTCTATATTACATACATAACATCACGCCTATATTAACCAGTGGGGTATTGCAGAGGTGTACAACACCCACAATTCAGCTGTTGTTTAGATCCATGTACAACACCCACAATTCAGCTGTTGTTTGGATCCCGTATGATAGGCTATAGCCATCCTCCAGGCACTATTTCAACCCCGTACTTCTATTGTGAATTTCCTGACGGAAAGTTACGCAAGACACAAATGACATCTTGGCGGCCCGGGAATCGAACCCAAGACCTCACGGTGAGAGGCACATTTGTTCACCACTAGACTATTGAGGCAGTCATACTTATATATATTTTACGAATATCAGTTCTTTAAGATAATTTTTGTTTACATGCAATCTAATGACAGTATTCTGGTAACTGTAAATCTGTTGGTATGTTTTTACATGTTGCATGAATATTCAAATATTGAGGCAGTTAATATATTATTGAAAGAAATGTCTAAAAATTAACAACTGAGAATTTGTGTTTCCGTTTTCAGTATTGTATGATGGAGCATTTCTATGGAGACAACATTAAGTCCCTGTGTTGTAGCAGAGACCAGCTCGAAGAAGTCATTACGAATCTCAGTGCGGATGACCTTGAAGGCCTGAGGCAGTTGATGTCATTCAGACCTTTTCTAGAAGAACAAGACTGTAGAACTAAGATCAGTTTGTTTGAAGATGATAATTTCTTCAGGGAAGCTCTGTACAAACAGATGAATAAACTCCATGATTATTTGCACACATTCTACATGAGTGTGAGACTGCTGCACGTATTGGTTAAAGACTTGCCAAAGAATGTGCTCGGGAGGTCTGTGAGTACCCATATACTCGTAGTTGTTTTGTCAGAACTTGTTTCATATATTGTTTAAGTAGAATGTCTCAATAATATCAAAGTGATAATTTATTAATTTATTTAAATACTTCATATACAAAATTTGTATGCAAGGCGGCCTTAATGCCATAGTTATTCTCTACCAGTCTACCTTTGGGCACAGTATAAATATGTACAAACAGTACAGAAACTGCCTACTAACGTGCGAAACGGCACGCACACATAAACATGCACACCGACGAGACCCCTAAGCAGTTGTCGCGGTGCTCTCAGTAGCGAGTGCCGCTTAGGGGTCTCGTCCGTGTGCATGTTTATGTGTGCGTGCCGTTTCGCACGTTTGTAGGCAGTTTCCGTACTGTTTGTACATATTTATACTGTGCTTTGGGCGATGCAGAGATTAAGGCAGGTGAAGTTTTATAAAATATAGTGTTTTGATTGGAAATAAAAGGTAATAAAAATCAATACAATTAATGAATACATAATGAAAAAAATATAATACATATATACACAAAATGTATATCTATGCATAATACCTACATAACAATAGTAAATATTCCTAATCTCGGTCCTCATTTCGGTCCTATTTATTTAATATTGTACTTTTAGATCCGAGAACTCTACACCAAATGTACAGTGGAATGCATCACTACTACAACAGCATTCAAAGAAAGTATGCAGCTATTAAAGTTTCAGTCGCAGGTCAAGTTGATTGAAACCATCAAAAATGCACTCAAGATAATCAACTCTTACACTCATTCTTCAACTGCTTCACCAATAAAACCACTCAAGTGTTCACCGACAAAGAACAATTCAAATAACATATTAAAAACCGATGATCTTGGGGCCACATTCGCAAAAACTATAAGAGTACATTTGCTGACATTTTTGAGACAGATCGAAAATGCAAAAACAGAGGCTACAGTTAATACAAATATTTTATCGGAGACTGATAGTAATAGTGAAAATGTTCTTGGCAACAGATATAAACTGAAGGAGGTAAGAATTTTCAAAGTATTACGCGGATTATTTTAACAAAAACTTAAAAGATTAATCAAATAGATACAAACATTTCTAATTGATTATTTTTATAGCATTTAGCTATGCAGGCTATGCTTAGCAAATTATACTAAGTAACAGTTGAAAAAGATATGCGACCTTACAGCACACCGGGCAGCCGCTTTAGCCATCCAGCTACGGTCGCCTCTTACCAGAACCCTAAATTTCTCAACTGTATACGAATGTATGGCGAAGTTACATTAAGCCATGTTGGTTTGTATCCTACTTAAGATAGGAACAAATGGATGAACGTGACGTCACGAAATGACGTATCATACAGTTGAGAAATTTAGGGTTCTGGTAAGAGGCGACCGTAGCTGGATGGCTAAAGCGGCTGCCCGCTGTGCAGTAAGGTCGCAGGTTCAAATCCTGCCGGTCCCATATCTTTTTCAACTGTTACTTAGTATACAAACATTTGTTGGTTAAACAATGGTTTTCAACCTAGGTTAGACCCACAGATCTGTATATGACTAGACCTGTGTTTTTGAGAACTAATATTATTAATATGCTTGGGTGCATTGTCTGTATTCTTAGTTGATGAAGTAGTAGAAATTGATGGCCTGAAAATGATATATTAAGTACATCATAGGGTCTTCATCCATTAAAATTCGAACATATATTTTTTAAATAAATGCCAAAACTAGCACAACAATTGTCAAGTGATTTCAAGTTGCGCGCTTTATAGTAACGCCTACACAAAATCTTATAGCATGATATAACTAAAGCAGCTGCAAATAATTTTAATTTTCTAGTTCAAGAAATGAAAAAAGAAATGGTTTATAGTTCGATCAATTTTTTAAAGGAAGTCAAGGAAAAGTATTGATTTTTGTGTGACTTTATAATGATGTGTTTTAGAAATTACTACAAGCTACAAGAGTGGATAAAGTTCAATCGGAGTTCGAGATGGTGCGCTCTAGATTCGTGAGTTACCTAGAAGAAGTGTTGAGTAAGGGTTTACAACCGGCGCGGACGCAAACCTTCCACGAAGTTCTGTTCTTTAGTGACGTCAGCAACGTCAAGAAACACATCGTAGGGTCGCCACGCGGCGCGGTGCACACTGCGTTGAGCAACCCTGTGCATTACTTACAGGTACCTGAAATAGTTTTTTTATTCAACTCTTGCAAAGGAACTGTTTTCTTTCTATGTACAGTGGGCCAACGAGTTAGCTATGGAGGGCAAAAACTTCTAAGTCATAGTAAAGACTTACTACACCAGTTATGGATAAGTGAGTTACATATCTAAATAGTGGATATATTACATTTATTAAATACGTAATTCACACATGCATATCTATTGCAGTCAGTTTGCACTATGGCAAAGAAGTTTTTGACCTGCATACCTAATTGCTTGGCCCACTGTACGTTGAATTGCAAGACTTAATTTTTTTGTGTTTAGCTTCCTTGTACCTGGGGCTAAGATCTAACATTTTACGATTTAATTCGGCTTGTCTAACGGGTAGTGCCAATTATATTTAGTCAATTTCTGGTGGTGGAGCTCTTGTGAACGAGCACTACCGTCTCACCCTTAACCTGCCGCCAAATAGTAGTGCTTGCATTACTGTGTTCCGGTTTAGTAGTGAGATCAGGCCCTGAAATTACTGGCATATGAGGCATAACACTATAGTCCTTAGCTGCAGCGATGCATCTACAATCTGCTTTTGTGGATTGTTGATGTCCATGGGCTGTACGCCACTTACCATCATGTGGACTACAGTTTCGTTCGGTGCAGGCGTAGCTAAAAAAAAGATAAAAATTAACAACTTTGCCGATTGTGATTGTGATGATCAATGATAAAAGATCTACCAGATCTCTATATGTTCTGTACAAAATATGTCAAGTATTCAAACATATATTCAAATAAAAGAACACTTTGTTGTGATAGTATGCAGTAAAAAGTTAAATTTATTTTGGCAGTGTCCCTGCTGCCATCTAGCATCCCCCGATAGCGTGGCAGCCACGTTGCCGGACGTGTGCCTCGCGTACAAGTTGCACCGCGAGTGTGGCAAACACATCAACTTGTACGACTGGCTGCAAGCCTTCGCCGCCGTCATCCGACCGGATGATGACGATGATGAGCAACGCCATCAGGACCCCAATACACAGTAAGTGTTACACAGTTAATTATTAAATACGGAGTTTGTTAGCGAAGGCATCAAAACGTTTGTATTATGCGAATCAAATAAGAACGGCTTTCCACGGAGCCATTTTGAATTGTGTTCCATTCGACTTATTGTGAGCGACATTTTTCGAAAGTTGCAACGTCCATATAAGTCCGGCAGCTGAGGAAAATGTAAATAGATATCCGTGAATTACTTAACTGGATACCTCCGAAAATAATCTTAAAAACTACGCAATACATTTTGATGCAGTTTTCAGCAATAGATAGTGTAATTTACGAGAAATGTATATGTATGCATACATGCATATAATTAGAGAAAAGCTTATTAAATCAAACAAAAAAAACACGCCTATATTTTTATGACACAGGTGTGTGTTTTTGGGTCCCATCCCTATGTTACAGGACTATAACATTGCGCAGTTTATGAACCTATGTAAGCAGCTATATAAATTGCATAAACTCAACTGCAATGTCTTTTAACACAGAATTCATATTATACATTAAAAATGCTAATAACCGTACTTATCACAATGCTGTGATCTATGATAGAAATTTACATCAACACTGTAAACACTTTAGTTCTTTTTCTCATATTGCACCTACCCTTGCTTTCTCTGCACTACCTAAGGTTGACTGTTAGAGAATGCCACTAGGCATTAAGCCCGCCTGCTGCTAGCCGGCGGAGAGAATCGCATACTCCTAATGTGAGGGACGCCTTAAATGAGACCGTTTTATGGATGTTTTGGATTACATGACACTACTAACTTTAATAAGTCAATTATCTGTCAAATGTTTTATGAAAGAAAATGAAGATAAAATGAGTACATCCGCATATTTCTTTGTTTCTATTGTGGCGAATCAGCACAAATCCACATTAGATCAGAGCCAAAGCCTTTGAAAATAGTACAAAGGGAAATTGAGATAAACCTTTTTTTACCCTTCAACCCTCCCCCCTCCACTTTCCGACCTCAGATCGCTTGTAATTTATTTATCTTTTAATCTTCGTTATAATCTCTAATGATTTTCTAATGGGTTTCATCGAACTATAATTTTTTTGTGCGTCAAATACTATCGGCACTAGTCTACATAACTTGATGCAGTAGTTCTTTGGCCAAAGAGCTCCCGGGTGGCGAGCATTGTCATCATTAGCGATGTACATTTATTATTTCGCGTATGAATAATAATTTCATTATATCAGGATGCCAAGCTGTGAATAATTTAATGAAAAAATATGTATATATTTTGTTACCTTTGTGCTATCAACAACTTCATTTCCCTAATTTTATTGGTCACATCGAGTATTAAGTCAAGGTGAAACGTTCGCTAGACGTCGAGACATGAACACACATTATTGATGCATCCTTGTTTAAATGGCGTTATACCGACTCTCCCTTTAACTACATATTTTTATGCCTAATCAAATTTTGAAAAAGTTAAAATAAATGCAAAATATTACTATTATATTTCCATGATTATTAACATTAATTTATAAGAGGCCTTCTAAGCCTGCTATAAATAATATTATTATGTTTATTTAAAATTATCATATTTCTTAATGTTACTGAGGCGTCGATTTAATTGAATTAGTCATAATAATGTGTCGTTAAAGGTCAAAAATATGTATTACGAATAAGGGTATTTAATTAATTAAACAAAAAACAGAAAACTAATAAACATTATAAAGACCTAACCTAATACTATAGGCTGACCGTTTAACTGAGTCCTCGCCTGCGCGGTACAGGGGCGCGGGGGTATGACGACAAAGGGGACTGAAACAGGGGCGGGCGGTGGGGGCACTTAATGAAATATACAGGAGATGAAATGCACCAAGATATTTCCTAAGATATGTGACATCATCGGAAAAAAGAAATAGTGATTTATCAAATGAAAAATAGTTAAGAAGATACAAAATTTTAATGAACTAATATACGTAAATAAAATAATTGGGAATAAACTATTATACTATTTGTTATCTAAACATGTAATTAAATCGTAAGAAAGTCAAAACTTTTATTGGGTCCAGTTTCTTTTTTCTAAAATATTCGTATACGTTAAAAGCCATTTGCTTGTACTGACTGTTTACTTTATGTCCGAAGATTTTTCGATTCATCTTTAGATAGTTATTACGTGTGTACCTCTCACAAGGTGTCTGCAACAGTCAACACATGCGATCGCTACCCATGTAGCGAACGAAATGAACAATTACAAAAATTTGCCCACCGCCCGCACCTGTTTCAGTCCCCTTTGTTGTCATACCCCCGCGCCCCTGTACCGCGCAGGCGAGGACTCAGTTAAACGGTCAGCCTATAACACTCAAATAAATTGACTATTTATTTTACACTTTATTGTACACCTTGAGTTTACAATTTGAACTTATATCTAGTGTTTACAGTACAATGGGCGGCCTTATCACTAATAGTGATTTCTGCCAGGCAACCTTAGGATGGAAATAGATTTAGTAGAGTCTGGCATTGTTGTTGCGTTCAAAAAAGAAATATATATATACAAAAATTGACGCATCGCAAATATGGAACCCGCGTTACGACACGTACCTCAAAAGAATTGAGAAAATCCAAATCAAATTTGTCAAATATATATGCTATCGCCTACAAATTCCATTTAAATCTGATCAATACCTAAATATATGTAAAAAATTTCACCTACTGCCCCTTTCTGACAGAAGAAATATAGCTGATGTATGTTATATTTTAAAAATTGCTTCAAACAACATAAATTGTCCTGAACTATTAAGTAAACTTCGTCTTAATGCACCCCCTAAGTTAATAAGGTCAGCAAAACCCTTACATGTACCTTTATCTTCTTCTAATTATCGGCAAAACTCTTTCCTTAATCGAGCGAGCAATAGCTTTAACTCAATGGCTAAAGATCTAGACCTGGATTTATTCTGCACTAGTATTCCGGTGGCGAGGCGACGAATGAGTGAACAGTTCTTTGCCTAGAATGCTGCATTACCTGTACTGTACTTTGGTTGTATATTGTTTAAGTACTTTGATGTTTATAAATGTGTAATTTAATTAATGTATTTAGTTAGTTGTTTCTGGAAATGTATTTAATGTATTACTAAACGCGAGGACCTGTAATTGGCTATCTATCACCTAGTAACATTATTATTTAAATTAGAATAAGCTGTTGGACCTCCATAAAGATAATAAATAAATAAATAAATAAATAAAAAAGAAATAAATATATGACTACTTACAGTTTAAGAATAAATATGTACATTATTACTTAAATTAGAATAAGCTGTTGGACCTCCATAAAGATAATAAATAAATAAATAAATAAATAAAAAAGAAATAAATATATGACTACTTACAGTTTAAGAATAAATATGTCTAGTATAAGAGCCAAATTCTCCAGCTCCAGATAAAGTGCCAGTTAATTCTATAAATTCCTATAAATAAATGGTTTTTTATCCAAATAGTATCCTATTAACTAGTTCCGAATAAGCTACCAGGAACTTATCTAGACTACTAAAGTGGACTCATTTTAATAGGTAACATTTGACAGTTAATTTATGCAAAGAAAAATATACCTTACGCTAAAGGAATAAAACTCAAGAAAACAACATCAGTTTTTTTAATACAATTATTTATTTTTAAAATTAGACTCTACTCCAGATGTACATAAGTAGCACTTTGCTTTGCTTAATTGAACTGTCAAATGTTACCTATTATTACTATTTCAATATAACGTTGAAGTGATGATACAGAAATAAATCCTTTTAAAATTCATGAGAGTCGATTTGTTTAACTAAATTAACATAGTTGTCCACTGCAAATAACTAGAGAAACATGACCACTAATATTTTTTGTATTAGACAAGGAAAATAAAATTCTGGGTTTTATATGACCTTTTCCAAATATCACATTTTATTATACCAGTTGTGGTCGTCCGATGGTATTACTATTGTAATGTATACCAAACGACAAATTTATTGGCGGTTCGCGAGAGCGAGCGAGATATACGTAAAGCGTGAACCCGACACGAGTGACTGAGACAGTGTATTTTACGACCAGCCAAGATTTTTGATTTTACCTTTAATTAATATTCACGCGTTGTTGTGTTTCCAGACTGAGGTTCACTCGAGCGGTGGCCGAGCTACAATTCCTAGGATTCATCAAGTCATCGAAGAGGAAGACCGATCACGTCATGCGGCTCACTTGGTGATTCGTTCGTCTGCTGATACCTTAATTTATTAAACTATTTTGAATTATTTATGCTTTTATTTGAATCTCGTTTTTTTAAATTGTCTAGAATTCATTATATGAATAAAACATCGTGATCATAATACGAATTATATCATGTCTAATAATAAGATGAGAGACAAATTATAATGGCTTATTTTCGTCACACAAAATACCAGTATTACACTGGTATTTTGTTACCAAATTTTCCTAGTAAATGTAAGGGATAAACTCAATTATGTGCTGAAAGCAATATAACTTACATGAACTCTATTTTAGAGAGAATAGATAAAAATGTTATAAATTGATTTAAGTGCTCGTTTTGAGTTAATATTTAGTTCTCCATGGTAGTGGAGTTTCAAGATAAGAACTGGCGAAGTAAATAATTGTTACTGGTCCGTTCTCCAGTCCTGAACACGATTACATAAGCGGTGGTGTGGAGTGGAGACCGCGTCAATGTCTATGGCTAGTGGTCTGCTACAGGCTGATGATGATGATGATGGACCGTTCTCCACGCTCCATTTTACTTGCGCAATCAGATGGTTTTTCCCGCTACATGCTTAACCTTACTAGCACAAAATAAAATTTTCATGCATTTGAAATTAGCACAAACTGTTTGAGCATGTAGCCAGACCTTTACAGACCAACAGCACTAACTGTATGATTGATAACCCAAACACTTTAAAAGGGCAGCCACAAACACCTAAGCAGATGAGACACCGTAAAATATGAAGTAAAAAAACAAAATTTTGCAAATTTTGTCGCTGCGCATATTTTTATACCTAATCAAATCTTCTTTTTCTTCAAAAATTCTTACGTATGACAACCAGACGAATTCGGCAAACGACTTACCTATTTGAAACCAGCATTCTTTTCTATTCTATGTCAAAGTAATAGGTTTGTACCATAGAAATCTTAATAACTAGTCAATAGAAATGCTATCGACTATCTTTTAACACTGGGACGCATGTCGCCGTTTTTCAAATACCACTTTTTGTATTCCTGCAAACAAAATTATTCTTTTTGGCGATGACATTAAGACGACAATTCCTCAACTCGCACTTGTGTTCGATTAGACTCATGCGCTTGTATTCCTGCAAACAAAATTATTCTTTTTGCGATGACATTAAGACGACAATTCCTCAACTCGCACTTGTGTTTGACTAGACAGATGCGCGGCGACAAGGTCACGCGTTTTTGACATTTCTTTTGCCTTATTATTAAGATTTCTATGGTTTGTACCTTTGAATTGTGAAGTATGTCGATAGTAATGTAGGTAATGCACGTATTCTATGAATCATTATGAGAACATATTACTGTTTAGGTATTTTTCACTCATAACAGGTAACCTGAGACCCTGAGACTGTAACTGTAACATGTCACTCTTACCGTAAACCTGTCGTCAAATACATACAGCTGTAAAATAACGTTCTTATTTAGATTTGATAATGTGGTTGGATCCTGTAATTACTGGCACAGAGTGTATTATTCGGTCTCCATGTAGATTTATTAAAACCAATGAAGCTCGTTCTGCAGAAATAATTATAATATATAAGGCTAGTGTTTTATTGCTGAAGGATCTCTTTCTATTAGGTGCACTGATAACTAATTTGTTAACGAACGCGAACTATCCAAATTAAATGACGATTAGAAATAAATAAATAAATATCTCACAACTTACACACAACGCCGTCTAGTCCCAAACTAAGCAGAGCTTGTACTGTGGGCTCTAGAATAACTGATACTAATACATATATACTTATTATACATAACACCCTGACTAAGACAAATCCCCATGTTCATGCACACAAAGATTTGTCTTAAGCAGGAATCGAACCCGCGACCACGGCGTCGCTGGCAGGTAGGTACACTACTCCGCCATCCGGTCGCCAAATATTTCATCATACTGTAAATAACCATAGGACCTTGTCCGCAGCTTTTGTTTTATTTATCAGCTAGGTATAGCATAATGTTACGTGTTAAGAGTAAGACACATCGCTCTTGAAGCAGAAGACATCAACGAGCTCGCCCTTTTTTAACTAGCTCGACATATTGTATGATACAACTAAAAGTTATGCCGGTTTTATGGTAATATTATGTAACATGCAGGCAGACGCAAGAATTAGTAATATCAAGGAGTAGCATAGTATCTGCAAATTTTTGTGAATGGCTGCATTACCAGTGTAGTTTTTTTTTTAATTTCATCGAAAAGAAATACTTTTAAGACCCATCATTACTCAAAATTAGTGGTAACATAAGCTATTAAATATGTTTTGAGGTTGATTTGAATTTTTAGGGTTCCGAAGTTCATCAGGTTCATCTGTCCGAGGAGGCATGGCGCCGAAACGCTTCGTGCTAGAAAGCTGCAATTTGGCACAAATATGTGACTATGCTAAAAAAGTGGTAAAATAAATCTTAAAAATATATTTTACGGGTATTATTTACTTATTATAATTATACTTAAAAATATATTTTCGCTTGTCCACCGTTGTCTTATTCGAGTAAGGCGCTCCCTCTCGTCTCTAAAAGCTAACATAATAGATTTAAAAGTCTACAATCGAATGGACTAAGTTAACTTTACTACAACACTACAACATTAACATTTAACTTTGTAAAATCAATAACATTGAAAGTAATGAATTGTATGAGTTGTTTGATGTATTTAATACTGGTAGTAGTAGTATATAATCCCAAATTGCGTGTTGCTCGACTCGTACTTGGTCAGTTTTTTTTAAAGATTTATCATAAATAAATATGTGAATACCCAAGCAATGCGCGAGATTGCACGATCTATCAATCCTTGTTTGCAGTGTGTCAAAAACGTAGTCTTTTTGCAATGCCTCAAGATATTTTACGTTGCATAATTCTACGAGGCCACTTGAATTTGTGTTGAACAATCACGCAAATGACAATGACATTATAGGTAAGTAATAGAAGGTATTGCCATGTTTGTACAGTAAACGCTCAAAACTCCATAGGCATGCTAAGGATTACATTGCTATGAAATGTACGAGCCCGATACAGCCAGTACACACACTAACGAAGTCGCGTGCGTGTATAGCAATTTTTAAGATAATACACACTAATGAAATGTGGTCGCATTCGTACTAAACGCGTCACAGTGGCGACCTGTTCTTTAAATTCGAAATCATATATTTTTTAATTATATATACCACCAATATTAAGAATTGTTGTCCTTCTGCTCGCCCAAGATGATAATTACGTTTTAGGCGGCAAACCACAGCACTAATCACACATCTGTTGTTAACACCAGTAACGACACAAACGACGGAATGATGCTAAATAAAGACAATTGAACGTATGTACAAAACTTTTTGTTATAGTAAGATGAAAAAGAGCTTCAAAAATTTGTTTTTTGCTGGGGAAAATTTTGATCGAGTATCATGCGCTATGATAAAAATATGGTTTAGTTGGTTTTAGATATTGTGTTTAATGAATATTAAAGTTTTGATTTAACTTAAAATTGTCATGACAGTACAATGGGACAGACCACAGATATAGATCTACATAGATAACGCAAATGCATGTACTTCGCGTGTCCGAACCCCGACCAAGCGTCAAGGTTGATCGCCGCTAACTTCAGTCCACGCGCGTCTTTCGTTAGAGAAAATCATAGCGGACGGCTCCAGTTGAATCGTTTGAATCGTACTGGACGGATGGGCATCGGCGGCATCGGTGTCTTTGAATCGGTTTGGATTTCCCGTCACTAAATTTCGGATGTGACGTCACAATAGGTATTAAAAAGTCGGCACGCTTGGTTTCAATACAATACGTGATACTTGCGTTATCTATGTAGATCTATATCTGTGGGACAGACCACCAAATCTTACATTTCAAGTTGATTTTATTTTTCCTAAGTTTTGTTTAACCTTAAACAAATAACAAAAGGATTAAGTTACGTAGAATACTAAATAAAAAATAGAAACATAATATTATTTTACACCTTGATTCCCAGCGTGAACACGTAAAATTTGCCTCCTAAATTTATTAGGGTGAATATCGCGGAGGCAAATGAATACCATGTTTAAAACACAGATGGCAAATAATAGGGGAAAAAACCTCTTGTTTTTGATAGGAATTAAATCCAACTAATGCCTGTCTTTCGCTCAGACCGGATGCTTATCAAACGTGCTAATATAACGCGTTATTGTCAGTGTCAGCTCCTTAATTAAAATAACATTCGACCTACAGAACACGGTTACAAAAAATAAATAATTTAACGAATTCGCCATTAATATGCTATTTATAAAAGTGATAAAGTTGTGTTTCGACAAATAAACTTTAAATATCCGATTAGTTATTTTAATTTATCGATAGGACTATAACTGGCATTGCGATGCTGGGGCGATGTTATAAGTTACAATTAAATTAGTATCACTAATATGTGGGTAGTTGGGTTACCCATCACTACCTTTAATGTGTATTTTACTAATATAACACTTTCAAATCAACAGCAAATGTTTAAAATCTTTAATTTCAAGGTGATTTTGTTTTTCGTATTTTTTGTTTACACTTAAACAAAAAACAAAAGGATCAAGATACGTTTTTTTGCTTAATACATTTTAGTAGCAGACCAAAAACCACAACCAAGTAGTTAACTATAAAAAAAAGAAAAATTAAAAATTTTAGGTTAGTAGATTTTTTTTTTTTTTTTTTTTTCATAGCAGCTAAGGTTTTTTTGATGTTTCAAGAAAGTAGCCACGCCTAAAATTATTATTTGGCTGTTTTTATTATAAACTGACACATCATATATTAATATTAAATTATCAATAAATAGGTATGTGCGATTTCGAATGCATGACGTAAAAGAGTTATCGGGATGACATCACGATTTGAATCTTGCAATGTAATTCTTGTAGCTGAAGGTCGCGTGACCTCTTTACGTAGCCCGATTGAGTCATTTTTAACACTGGGATACTATGAGTGGGTGGACAACCAGAGATATTGATATAGATTAGACCTAATTTATGATATAACAAAAAAACATCTTACTAACAATCACATCTTAATAAAAAAAGCGTCCTCAGCTTGATTCGTGAGAATCAATTGGACGCGTCAGGTCATTTTGCATAACAACTAAAATCAGGCTCTGTTCTACTGAGTAGTTATTATAATGTTTACTTATTTTACATTAAAAACATCGAGATACTTTTTCCCGTTCCACCAAAAATCAACGGTTTTATTTAACACGTATTTAGGTCTTTCCATCTCTCTCTTTTTGCACGAGAAAGATCAAATATGGATGGAAAGCTGTTGCTTAGCGTTAAACTAGAGTTTAACATGCGTTGATGAAATCGGGACCATTGTAACAAATTGATTATAATCCTAGCAGCTCAAAAAGTCGTTATCCCGACTGCCTCGATGCTCTTGTGGTTAGCGTATGCGCTTCTCACCGCGAGGTCTCCGGTTCGATTCCCGGGTCCGGCAAAAGTGTTACTTGTAAACTTTCCGTCAGGCTATTTACAATAGCAGCACGGAGATGCAGTTGTGCCCGGTGGATGGCGATAGGCTCACCCCCTATACTATCATGGGACCCCCTCTATTATGGGACCTAGACTTAACAGGTGAAGTGTGGGTGTTGTACATCTCTGCCACACCCTTTTGGGTAATAAAGGCGATGTTATTATCTTTGTTTCTTTCACTTTTGTAGTAAAAAGAAAGAGGTAGAAAAATATTTAATAATTACATTCTGGTTTCTTTATAGATCCCATTCACTTTGGAAGAGTGATCTTTTGTATTACAAGGTACATCCCATGAATTGAGGGATTAGGGATCACTGAGTAAAAAACATGTTCAAAAACTCTATATATCTATATATATCGCAGGTATTCTTTGCTCTCTAAACATAGAAATACTAAAATATTTAATGTATTTATTAATAAATTAAAAACAAAAGTTAAATAAGGTTTGGCATTTTATGTAATATTAAAGTTGAAAATTAAGAATCCAACAGGATTCGAACCTGCACCCCCTGGGTAAAAGCCCCAAGTGCTTTGCCAATTCAGCCATGGATTCGTATGCTGTTCGTCTAGCTAAGGTATATGACCTATGACGCTGGCACAAAAAGAGTTGAGAAGTTTCGAGTGTAGCAGATTGCCCACTGCAGTATAAAAGTAAACAATCAGCATACTAAAGCACCTGCACTGATTCATTGAGAGAAGTTTCTTAATCATATAAATATATATTATATTATAAAGTATAGGACTCAAAACTGATCCTTGGAAAAGGCCGCTCCATACCAGTCTATAAATACCTTTTCCTTATTCTATAACAAGTAGCCAATTGGAATAAAATCAGATGATGCAAATAATCCATATATATTTTAAAAGCAGGTCAGATTTGAATAATTATTTTCGCATTAAATAGTAGGTATAATTCTTAAGAAAACTTTCAAGGTCACATTGTTGAATATCAAAAGGGCAATGTTATAATATTCATAAGTTATAAATTTCAATCTTATCCGCATCCGTAGCATAAAAATATATTTTATACTACACCTACGTAGAAAGTACCTCTTTGCAGTATCTAATACGGAGAATATCTATCAAAGAAAGTTAGTCTTTTCAGACGAGTTCTGAAAAGCAACATGTAATGTATGTTAGAGGTCTGAAATATTACTCCTAAATTCATTATTCCCATGGGAGTAATGAACTTTTTTTAAAATTTCTTTTTTTTCATTTTGTTTTCTGTACTTTTTGGTAAACCATAAATAAAAAAGAATACTAAAAGAATAAAATAACTACTTTTATAAAAATAAATAAATTAATGTAACTTAATTATATAATAACTATCCATAAATAAACCACTAAAATCACTATTATTACCTGTTACAAAATAATTACAAACGTTTTTTCACAAATCAACTTCATAAAGTGTAGCTGGCTGCATGCGATTGTTACCCGTGTCTCTATGCGCGTATGAAAGAAGAAATTGTGTTTTTTTTTGTATTTCGCTCCAAATTCCTCATCATTTTAAAACTTTTGAATAAACAATTTGTTGCAAGAACTTAATATGTCGAGTGATAGTGAAAGAAAGAAAGAAAGAAAGAAAGAAAATTTTTATTGGCACAAAACATAAAATAAACAATACAGGAAATACGATCAAATACAGTTATACAGTCTGTACCAAAAGGCCAGCAGCTCAGCATAATGCTAAGCGACTGCAATGAAATACAGTCACCTAACGCTGATTTTCAGCTGCAGCCCACGAGTGCCGTACGCTCAGAACTACTAAAATAAATTTAACTATAATTAATATCAGTTGAATTTAAAAAGTAGAAAAGAAAGGATACACCATAATATAAATAAATAAAAGCTGTTTACAAACTTTAAAAAACACAAAATTGATATAAAAATAATATAGGTAAATAATAATAAATTTTTAAATCAAATAAGTAAGTAATAATTAATTAGTTTTTGAATGATTAAACTATAAAACTGCTAAATAATAGTGTAATCATTTAAGTTAAATATTAAATAGACAATATAAATCATAAGTGATACTGACGATTTATTGACTCCGGAGGAATTGAAAGTAACGGCTCAAGCAGTGATTGAGGACCTCTTACCACAAAAGTCAAGGATCAGATATAACAAAGCGTATGCAGATTTTCTGCAATGGAGAAGTAAGAAAAATGCACAATCTTTTTATTTTCCTTGTAGGTGTAGTATAAAGCACTATGTATAACTCGGGCGAAAGTTTGATTTCTTTCGGGTGTATTAGGGCCCTCAGCTACGCTTCGGGCCTCAAACTACACCCTCAATGAAATCAACTACTTTCATCCCTTGGTATACAATGTACTATTCCATCCCGGTACTTAAGAGGTGGTGTCATCCACTCTATTACGTACCTCCTCGAAGTTTAAGAAAGTATGCACTGGCAGCACTACATTATCCGATCTCTAATCACAGCACAATAGAGCCAAAAAATAGGCATGTGCAGAAAGTGGCTGTTTCTTGTAAACATTGGCAACGAGTTAAAGTTTCGGAGTATTTTTAAACAAGCGGCCGGAGCGCAATGGATAAATGGACTTGCGACCCAGTGGTCGTTGGTTTAAAAAACAATATTTTTCTCTTAGCATCATCATCCCTTGCTCATATCCCAATTATAAAACTTACAAATAAAAATTTATAGTTGGAAATTTAAAGAATAGGATCATCTAGGTATAGTTTTAACACCTATATAAAAGCTTACGGCAGTTTTTATTCGTTTTAGAGTTTTGTACGTTAAAAAAAACAGGACTATTTACATTTTACATGAGGTTAGTCCATATAATTCTAAGATCTGTACGATGGGTCACAGGGCCTTGTTGCTTAATTAGCGGTTAATAAAACAGCGTTAATATACACATCCTCCTACCTACCTACTACCTGTCGTAAAAACAAACCGACCTTGAATGATAATTTCACGATATAAAGTATGAATGTGACCTTTGGAAAGGTTAAGCACATCACTTTTATTCGTGTCTTGCATACCGCGACGCTCAACAAGTTCTAGCCTATTTACACCTGTTTTTTTCAGACTAATAACAACTTTTAGAATCCGACGAATTTTTTGTCGTTTGACCTTTAAATATTAATTCGTTACGAACATCTCGGGTCGACTTTGTTTTGTTTTATTTTTAATACAAGGTTATAATTTCTATGTGTTTTTTATAAGTTGTTTGTGTGTAGAGAAGTTCAAGTTCGAAATAATGATTAAATCAAATAATGTGAGTTGGCTCAAGCTAAACGAGCGCTATTTATACTAGCAGCAATATTTTTATCGTGCTAGCATATGAACTACTATAAACTTTGGCAACATTAAGAGCAAGTTCTTGTTGAAGACTACCTTCTAATTACTTTGTTAGATTTCGGTGCTACACAAGATACTGAGACTCAACATGCCGTTACGTGTATTTGTTGATGTCACAGTCAAAGTCGCCACGTGCACTAAAATAACCATCACTGAATCGAATTGTTAAGGATTGAATCGCTTTTGTTATTAATAAAAGCTACTGCCGCATGCCGTTGCGTCACTATGCAGCTGTCTATGTTGTGCAGACCTGTGTAAAATTTAATTATTTAAGTCAATTTGCAGAATTTTAACTCACCTCGTCGGCTCTGATATAGGCTAAAATTGCCAGTTCTACTTTTCAGAATAAGCTGAAATTGCCTTCATACTTATCTTTTGCTTGGTAATCCAGACAAACTCTCTCTAAAAAGTTTTACCATGTCAAAGGTGTCAAACATGGCTTAATCAAAAATTTGCAACTCTAGAAACAAATAATTATCTGTTGTAATGATACAAACTGAATAAACTAAGATAGAGTGATGAGCAGGTATGTATTTTTTATTATTTTTAAAACTTCCTTGAACAGATCGAAGGCAGGTAGGTACCTCTACGCAAAGTTCAAAGTTTAACTAATTTGGTATTCATAAGGATTACGTTATTTTACCTGATTATTAATTAATGATATAGTAAAAAAAAACGTTCAATCGACACGAGTAAGTATGGCTGTGTGAAGTTTTAGTAAATATGTATAAAACCGATAGTACGAGTAGACATAAGATAGTATATCCAATGTAAAATAGTAGGAATTGCAATAAAATAGCAGATTACAAACCTTCTTGTCAAAACATTTGCAAACTAAACTAAAACTAATAAAAAAAAAATAAAAAACTATTCAAATGATATTATACAGCGTCGCTCATTTAGATCAGTAAGTATGGTCAAGTCTATGTTTAACTATAAAGCCGGGTACTCACTTGCATCCGGTAAAAAAAAAATGAATTTGGGGATAAAACCAAAATCATATTCAATGAGCATGTTCTATTTTGTGTCCAATTTTTTGGTGTGCAATAAAGTTTATTCTATCTATCTATTCCATCTATCTATGCCAAGACCAATTTTTGTCGAAGGATCGATGCTCGAGGTTGTTCAAGAATATAATTATCTACCTAGGGTTGGTAACGAGAAGAATTTAGTCAGCTTCGTCAAGTTTTCTCTTCGCCTTTACCGCAATGCTTGAAGACGAACTTACGGTGCTAAACGTTAAATAAAAAATACATGACACGCAGAGCCCTCACATCGTTTTTTTTCTTTTTCTTCACTCAGTATGAACCACCGCTGTTTATGAGCTAAGATGTTTTAAACTACGTAATGGATTTGACGCAAAACCGCATGTTTTAATTTAATTTATTTAATACGTTTTACTAAAATTTCTGTGTCTGTATCAGTCATCGGGGAAACCTATAAATCCTTCGCAGTTTTTGTTTAATTGATGACTGAAACTTTATAATAAAAACCGGCCAAGTGCGTGTCGGGCCACGCGCAGTAGGCTTCCGTAGCTAGTCGTAACAACATATTTCGACTTAAAAGGGATTTACTATCTGTATTAAACAAGTAACATCTTCATACAAGTCATTACTTTCAAAGGTTTTTGTAATTTGCACGAATTATTCTAAGTAACTGCATTTTACACTTTGGACCCCAATTACTCTAGAACTAATTAAGTTAAAGTAACCAGATAAATAGCGTCCTTCAGATAGGAAATGTTTGTAGTACACGAAACCAGCTAGCACGTATGACGAGATGTATGAATGTTAAGGAAGCGAAAGAAGTATGTAAGGAGCGAAGCACATGGCGTTCCATCGTCTCTGCCTACCCCCGTGGGATAAAGGCGTGATTTTATATATGTATTATGTATGTTTATTTATGTTTCAAGAATTTTGAACGAAATATTCTGAGTAACTGCATCTGACATTTCGGACCCCTATTCCTCTTGAACTAATGAAGTGAACTTATCCGCTATAGTTTTCCTTTAAAGTTCATTACATGTACTACCGACACAATTTTTTTCAGATTTTAGGATCCAGTAGTTTAGCTTTTAGAGGGGGGGGGACGCCCTACTCGAACAAAAATTTGCTCTTTAAAGTTAATTATCTCGCAAACGGATCCCTAAATCAAAAAACTGTCTTAGCAACCCCTAAACGTTTTTAAAAGTCCTATCTAACAATACCCCACACTATGGGGTAGGTGACAAAAAAAAAAACATCCCTACTTTACATGTAGGGGAGCTACCTGAAAAAAAAATATTTTTCCAAATTTTACTCTACGACTTTCTTTGTTTAGTTAACATACATGTTTATGCAAAATTTCAGTTTTCTAGCACCAACGGTTTCGTCGCTATGCCGTGGACAGACAGACGGACATGGCGAAACTATAAGGGTTCCTTGTAGGTACTACGGAACCCTAAAAAATGAGTGGATCCATAAGATGAGAACTTAGTGGAACTCTAGAAGAGTTGAAATAACTTGCTTGATTTTCCTGGTAAAAAGCAAACGTCTGTGTTAAAGTTTGCTTTTTACCAGAAAAATCACGTGAAAAGTATTTGAAGGCGTTCGACATATTTAATAAGTGGTGTTTTTCAAAAGGCGCTAAAAGGCATTCTGAATCGGTATTACTGTTGTATTTCATGGCATTATCCAAAGTTAAGCAATCGAGTACTCTGTGGAGCATTTATTCGATGCTAAAAGCTGTATATATAAAGCTATATACAGGGTGTCCCAGTTAAGGACGTCAAGCCGAAATGGGGTGATACAGTAGGTAATGACAGTTACCAGAAAAATATTAAAAAAAATCCTAGTTATGTTTTTAAAAAAATATGAACATTTTTAAAAAAAGTGAAATAATTACACCCTGTGGCGGAGTTTTCGTTCCTGCTACTTCAAATTTTAATTTTTTACAATAATTTTTTTTGTTATGTTATCCTGAATACTACTCCTTTAAACTGTAGTAAAAAGAAAACAGACTAAATTGCAGCATCTTGGTAGTAAATGTAGTTTTTAGTACGACTAAGATTTAAAATTAATTCTTCGTCTAGATTTAAATGACTGTCCTGAAAAAAAAATATACTGGGTAAGTTTGGCTAGTAACTCAAAAAGTTGGCGCATTTAATAAGGATTCCGAAAAGGTATTACACAAGCCAGTTTATTTCTTTAATTGCGAAGAATAATTTTCCTTTTCATTAAAATCATCATAGAAGCAAAGGCCTTTGTCCTGGGCACCGCAGGCGACCGTACCAACAATATGTTTTTTTTTTGTATAATCTAATTAAGTGGTTTTGTCTGTGCAATGACTATTGAATAAAGATGTTTATTATTATTATTAAAACATAATTTTAAGTTAACCAACTTACAATCGTTGTGATTTCTTTTGAATTGTTAACGTATCCGTCCGTAATTTAAACTGGGAGTTAGATAGTTAAATGTATCCTTGGAGCGTGAGAGAGTTAGATAGAAATTATTAAAAATAATAAAAATATTATAATCATTTAATTCAATATCGGATTATAAGAGATGTTTAAATTGTTTGCCTTCAGCCGCAATACAAGTTCGACGTCTTCTTAAAAAAAACCGTGTTATAAGGTGGGCAAATTACCCGTTTTCAACTAATTCAGCTGCTTCTGTTAGTCTTCTTCTTAGTTCAGCTACATTTTCGATTGATTATGAATATACTTTTTGAGCATAGTTTGAAAAAAAGCCACTCGTGGTTGATATTCCGCATTGTCTATGTAGTGAAGAATCCCTACGCACGATATCATAACAATATGATAGATAACACGGGCCAGATACGTTAACAATTTAAAAGAAATCACAACGTTTGTAAGTTGGTTAACTCAAAATTATGTTTTAATAATAATAATAAACATCTTTATTTAATTGTCATTGCACAGACAAAACAACTTAATTAGATTATACAAAAAAAAACATATTGTTGGTACGGTCGCCTGCGGTGCCCAGGACGAAGGCCTTTGCTTCTATGATGATTTTAATGAAAAGGAAAATTATTCTTTGCAATTAAAGAAATAAACTGGCTTGTGTAATACCTTTTCGGAAGCCTTATTAAATGCGCCAACTTTTTGAGTTACTTGCCAAACTTACCCAGTATATTTTTTTTTCAGGACATTAATTTAAATCTAGACGAAGAATTAATTTTAAATCTTAGTCGTACTAAAAACTACATTTACTACCAAGATGCTGCAATTTAGTCTGTTTTCATTTTACTACAGTTTAAAGGAGTAGTATTCAGGATTACATAACAAAAAAAATAATTGTAAAAAATTAAAATTTGAAGTAGCAGGAACGAAAACTCCGCCACAGGGTGTAATTTTTTCACTTTTTTTAAAAATGCTCATATTTTTTTAAAAACATAACTAGGATTTTTTTAATATTTTTCTGGTAACTGTCATTACCTACTGTATCACCCCATTTCGGCTTGACGTCCTTACTGGGACACCCTGTATATATATATATATAAAGTCGAAATGTGATACCCAAAATTAGTGGCATTTTTGACGAGAAAATCAGAAGGGCACAAAGCTAAAAAGTCAAAGGTCCAGTTGTTAATTTATATTATTTACTTTTAATTTCAATAAATACATGTTTTAGATTTATGTGTTTTATTTAAATCTTGTAGTTTTTATACTGGAAGATGTGAAAAGTTATGTATGTTAAAAAATTGAGTGAGAAAATTTTAATTTCTAGTTCGTGACCTTTTAAATCATTCGCTTGCGAAGAAGTCTAATTAGAATCACTCGCTACGCTCGTGATTCAATTCATGACTACTTCGCGAGCTCGAGTATAAAATTGGCACTCACAACAGAAATATAAACTTTAATCACTTGTACCATAAATAACTATTAAGTCTATTATAATAGAGAAAAGCAATGTACTATAAATATATGCTGTGTTATTGTGGATGCAATAATGTATTTCCATGTAAACATTTTTTATCATTTCTTCGTGGGATTCATTTTGGGTTTCATGATAGTTATGATATTGAGTGTAACTTTATCAACTTACAAATTAAAAAAAAAACATCAAAATTAACAGAACTAACAAAACTGTAGTCGAGGTTTTGTTACAATGTACAGTTTTGATATATTGCTTATCTCTGAGACAAATTTCAACTATTTATAATAACTAAATGCACATAAGAGGCTACAATATTTAATCGACAAGCCATTCGGACGGAACTGCACATGGGGCACAGTTATCCTTAGTAGATCTTCCATCGCACATTATAAACTCCCATACTACAAAATTGCTCACATCTGAGTTATCTCTGTTATTACTCTAGATAAGATCAGAAATTTTAATGTCTCGTCTGTTTACTATCCTCCCAAGCTGAAAATAACAGATGAGCAGTTATGTGCATATACCAAGAGTCTTGGTCCACGTTTCATAGCAGGAGGAGATTGTAACTCTAAGCACATCTAATTACCACAAGCGGAAGATAAAAAATGGGACATTAGGACATCTACACCAGAACCTAGCCACTGGCCAACCGACCCAAGTAAATTGACAGATGTATTAGACTTCCTCAAAATGTAGGCTCTCTTTCGGATATTCTATAAGATTGGTGGCTGCCTCGATGGTTCTTTGAACCATTATCCCAGTAATATTAACAGTAAGTGCCAATGTTTTTGACTTCTGGGCAATATAGGGGTGATGTTATTTATATTCATATTTATTACCGTAATTCTGCTAGTCTAAGTCTGTTCCTATCTATCTTTATTTAGGTATAATAATCCGATTGAATAAATTTACTTTGACCGAAGCTCACATGCATGCATCGGTCACTGAATCCGGAATAACAATATGTTTGACTTGCTCAGCTCACAGTCAGCTGACATTATATCACATACCTAACCTTTTTGAGTGCATTCAAAAACATATAAAAGACTATTATCTCACCGATGCATTATTAGTTGCCCACCAGCACTGACCAAATACTCAAAATGAAATCGGTACGTTTAAAACATTTTTATTCAAGTACTATTGCCCGCGACTTCGATGTTTCCATGCTATTTTCTTAAAAATTAAGGAATTTCCTTCATAATATCTTAACCTCTCTTGGGGAGAAAAATTCCAAAAACAATCTTTAAATTAATTTATTTTGTTTGAAGAACCTATGTGCATAATTTCATGCGTTTCCTTAAAAATGTATAATCTTTCTTTAAAATCTTACACCCTCTAAGTCAACCCAATGAGTAGTGGTATTTTTTTTTTTAAATCTATCTTACAGTTCATTAACACCATGTAAGGAACCTATATGTGCAGAGTTTCATACAATTGCCTTCTAATTTGACGAACCTTCCAAATAATTTTCTAATTTACCCCCTTAAGAGTAAGTTAAACACAAAAATGAAACATACAAACCAGTGTCTAAGTTAGCTACACCGCTATGAAAATTGCATTCAGATAGACATAAGGAGAGACCGAGACAAAATTAAAAAATATATATTTGGATCGGTCGTTATCGTATCATTTTTACTTAAATATCTTCAATGTACCGACAAAACTAATTAACATTTTATTATATTATATATAGTTGCTGCGATTTTTTACGTTTTATTACATTGAAATTAAGTAATTATTTAATCTTCCGTAGTTACAGTAAGCAATAATTTTGAAAATAACTTTAATGAATAGCAATTTAATAAGTAAAACTATGGATTGAATAATTAATTAAGCAAATGCAAATGTCAATAAGATTATTAAATATTATAATAAATGAATTCTATAAGTCCATTGAAATAATATATTTTTTTTTAATGTCAGTTCTTATTATTGAGATATTCATTAATACTATAAAAACATTTGTTCGACAACCATTTAAATAATTTTCTCTTAAATAATAAAGGAGATTGTAATGATTTTAACTCGATTGACAGTTTATTATACACTTTTATTGCCATTGGATAGTTATTTCTACTGTATTTCTAGAATTAAAATTTGACACCTGATTAAATTTAACAAATGAGCTTGGGTGCATCTTGACAAACATACATAGTTCATAAATATATAAACATGGCACAGTTAATATTTTTAGTTCTTTGAACAATGGTTCTCTCTTATGCATTGTTTCTGAGAGATGAATAGTCTATTTATATCATAGGCATTTCCCCATAATACAATGCCGTATCGAAGGTTTGAGTTGACATATCCGTGGTATGCTTGCAGAGCCACGCTTCGATTGCTGATTTTGGCTAATCGCCATAGTGCATACGAAAATCTATTGATTTTTTTACATATTTTGTCAACATGAGGATTCCACGATAACCTATAGTCTAAAACAATGCCAAGGAACATAGTTGATTTTACCTCTACTATTGTTTGTTGATTAAACCTAATATCTAATGGTTTATGCGTCGCTTGATAGGGACGAAATTGAATATATTTAGTTTTACCTATGTTAGCAGTTAGGTTATTACAATTCAGCCATTGTATTACATCCGAGACAGTATTGTTAACATCATTTTCGTGGTTATCTGTATTATTATTAGGTATTATGACAGATATGTCGTCTGCGAATAGAGTACAGCTGTGTTTTATGGCATCAGGTAAGTCGTTTATATATATTAAAACAACAACGGCCCCAAAACACTGCCCTGAGGAACGCCAGCTTGATTGAGTCTACATAATGATTTATAAGTAAGTTGTTCTTTATCATTTATTTTCTTTAGCTCAACATATTCTTCTCTATTCGTAAGATAACTATGCAACCATACTGCAGCCTGACCACGTATACCATACATTTCACATTTTTTTATTAAGATTTGATGAGAAACAAAATCAAAGGCTTAAGAGAGTGTTAGGCCGGGTTGCCAGATTAACAGGTTGTAACTGTGCTCTTCTTTATCTTCTGCTAGTAGTAAATACAAATATTAAGTATTTACCAATACCTTCTTAATGTTTACCTGTAGTGTTTTAAATGTTACTTATTAAGAAGGTATTTGAGACTAGGATGGCGTTATGTTATTATTGTATAATGTATTTTAAACTAAATTATGTTCAATGACAGATCATCCTCGTCGCGCTCGCCCTCGCGGCCGTGTCGCCCTGGCAGCTCCCAGCGTCGACGAGCCTTTCAAGATCCTTCGCGCTAATTATGATTCGCAACCCGAAGGTGGCTACGTTTTCGGGTATGTATTGACAGAAAGTTATTATTGTATAACTATTAATATTGCTGTTTACGGTTGATCTAAAAATGCAAGCATCAGTACTCCGTGAAGAAGTTTTCTTAGTTTATTTCAGGTGCGATTTAATTTTGAATGATTACCGATTACACTGTTTGTTGAACAAATGCAATTTATTAAGCAATGTTGTTTTATCCGTTACTTAATGAAATGCCATTATTTACGTATTCTAAAGATAGATTAAGTGTTGAATGAGCATAACAAGAATCAAATTTAGCAAAAAAAATATATTTTTAATTTTAACAGATTTGAGACCGAGAACGGCATCAACCGGGAAGAGACAGGAGAAGTGAAGGAAGCATTCGATGACGATAACAAACCTCATCAAGTGGTAGTGGTCCGTGGATCCTACAGCTACACTGACGAAGATGGCCAACCTGAGATAGTACATTACTACGCTGACGAGACTGGCTTCCATGCCGAGGGAAAATCCATCCCCCAGCCACCTGGCAGGAAATAAGTCATCGATCGCCAAATCCACTGAATCCACTAGTCTATAGAAACGCCCAATATACCAGTGGTTTATTCACTGGTTCTACGCTTTAGGACTCCGATAACGTGTAAGGAAATTATATAAAACGATTTTCATCGCAAGGAGATAATCACATTTGCTTGGTCAGTTATTTTTGATTCTCACTGCCATAATATGTAGATACGTTTTCATATTATTTGTTGTGTTTTTTTAATATGTGATGTTATAGCAATTAAACTTTAAGTGAAGTTTTATTTGACTTTTATTTAAATCAGATATCTACGCAAAGCATAGCTAGAAATGTCCTCATCCCCAGGAGAAAACAAGCAATTATTACTGTAACCAAAGATAATGTAAGACTGTAACAATATACAACCAGCATTTCAATAAATCATGGCTATATTCCATCAGAACTTCACAAATAATAATGTGACAGACAAGCTATGACATTTGACGTTTAAAACTAATCATAAACAAAGAGCTTGAAGGTTGACATAAATAATGCCTTCAATTCAGTGAATAGAAAATTTTCAAATACCTTTGGCAATGTTATAGATATCCATCAAAATAACTGTCCCTTAATTTGGTTTCGTTGATTATACTCAACGTTAAATATTAAAAAATCTAGACGTCAAATTTTATACTGTGGTCCTGTGTTTCATTATTAATATAATTTAGTACAAAAAATATTTTGCACACCTGGAAACATTTTATTTGACGTTAGTGAGTAAAAATGGCGACAAGACAACGGACTCAGCGAGCTTTACAGGTAAATATTTATTTTTGTTAAATTTCATGATAATTTTGAAACATACGTTACTTTTTTTTATTTATAAAATGTATAATCAATACGATAAAATTACATGCAATCCCTTTCTAACCTGTATATGGACACGACGAATCAGCAAACACGATTGTTAAGTATACTTAACAAAATCCGGTGGTGAGTAATCTTGTGTGGTGGTGTATGTAGAGTATACTCAACAAATTTGCAAAGTGAGATTTATTGAGCAAATGGTTTCAAATCAAATCAAATCAAATCATTAATTTTTCTGCAAACATGGGTACATAAAGGTGTTACAAATATAGAATAGGTTTCATCCATGTTCAGCCATTTAGCATGCAAAAGATAGAGTAGTAGTACATAATAATCATAAAACATTATTTAATTTAAATTGAATATTTATTGTAGAAAACGTTACCTTGCGCAAATTATTAATTAATTTTAAGAAAGTTAGTATATTGAGATCAAAATTATATATTTTGTTGATTTAATATTAAATGTCAAAATTATAGAAATAATATTTTATGTCAGGTAATGTAATTATATTATAGGTATCAAAATCATTAAATAAATCATTTAATTTATTCACAATATATAATAACTTAATTCTATATTTGGCTTTCATCACAAAATCGTATAAGGGCTTCTTATCAGCTTGATTAGCGTTTTATGGGAATGGTTTTACAATTACTCAACGTCGGAGACAGAACACAGCTAACTTGACTGAATTCAGGCACACCCGTCGTGTACCTAAGAAGAAAATTGAACTCCAGTACAAATGGTCTAATGGACGTTTCCGACATCGCACCGAATGAGATCCTGATACATACATACAGAAAGCCCCCTTCCTGATGGAAAAAATACATTCAATTATTTCACCGATTTCTTTTCTGAAGATCTTTTTGACGAATCATTTCCCTGAGCATGGTAATGAATATGGCCGATAAGCTTACTGTAAAAAGATTTACTACTGGTTATTGTCTGAAATGTACAGTGAGACTAAGTTTTGTCAAATATACAAATTGTCACTACAATTATCACCACAATTGACTATATTAATTGCATGTTAACGTCTATTTTTCAGTATTTTTTTTTTTATATACCTTCATTTGTTTAATTTCGTAATGTTGATAAGCTGGATTTGTTAAGTATACTCAACAGTTACATAAGACTTTAATTTTATAACCATCGAATTTCGTTGAGTATGCTTAACGTTGTGTTTTCAGGAAACCCTTCAGGCTAGAATTTATTTTTATTTTTTCCGTGCGCCTTGAATATCTATGAACACAATATGTTCACGGTATTTTCTTATGCTACTGCTACACCTGCGTCTTAACGCGCAAATAATCACGTTTACGCAGATGTGGCCAAAGGTTTAACGTGATTAATGACTAACGGCATTGCTATTTTCATTAGACATTAGGCGATAGGTCGGGTGTCGGTTTTTTGGACACATCAAAGGGTTTTAGCGTTCACATTAGCGCGCTGACGGACGTTGGCTACATTAATGACATAATATTTCGCTTGACGTCAACTTGACGTATGATGACAGTGTTGCCAATTTGACGACTTTGTCGCCAGATCTGACGACTTTTGAGGTGCATGATATAAGCTAATATTGTACTGAAAAAGAAAAAAAAAAACCTGACAGATTGCTGTTTGTTTCTATTTTATTGGTAAAATAAAAATAAATGATTAAATTGAATAAAACAAGGTCATCGTGTGCAGCATGGTGGGATCTGGTGACTTTTGGTACTGAATCTAGGAACTTAAAAAATTGGAGTTGGCAACAGTGAAAAATCGGTGTTTAGAAATTTGTTTTGGCACTTTTGGCGGCAACAATGGAGTGGTCGAACGAAAAAGTTCTCGAGTTTTTAGAGCAGCTACAGTCTGAAGCCTGTTTATGGGACCCTAAACATCAGACGCACAAGAATCGCTCGGCCGTAAGCGACGCTTGGCGACGTATCAGCCAAAGCTTGTCGTTTCCTGTGACAATAGATGAGTTAAAAAAGAAAAAGGAATCTTTGATGGGATACTACCGTATCCATTTAAATAAATACAAAAAGTCTCTAAAATCAGGTGCCGGGCTAAATGATGTGTACAAAACTAATTTAATTTAAACAAATGGTCACACTGGATAACACGTTATTTCTTGAAGAATTAGCTTTATTGGCATTGCAACGTAAATGTAGCCAAGGCACCAATTTGAATATTTGGAATGCCTTTATTAACGCATTGTTGGTGATTACCATTCACGTTAACGTTAACGCAGGTGTAGCAGTAGCATTACTATAACACATTTTCTCTTGCCAAATTAAGGGAGACAACGTTTTACGTTTAACTTGCGTTTCATTATAGATAGAATACGTCGGAGATAGTGGTGGTGGTGCATCGTTTTTGTTTAATTGATGACTGGAACTATATAATAAAAAATGAGTGGATCCTTATGATGAGAATTTAGTGGAACTCCAGAAGAGTTGAGACAACTTGCTTGTAACGCAGAAGTTTGCTTTCTACCAGAAAAATCACGTGAAAAGTATTTGAAGGCGTTCGACATATTTAATAAGTTTTTCAAAAGGCGCTAAAAGGCATTCTGAATCGGTATTACTGTCGTATTTCATGGCATTATTCAAAGTTAAGCAATCGAGTACTCTGTGGAGCACTTATTCGATGCTAAAAGCTGTATATATAAAGCTATATAAATATAAAGTCGAAATGTGATGTACACCTAGAAACATACCCAAAATAGTGGCATTTTTGAAGTGAAAATCACAAGGGCAAAAAGTTAAAAAGTCAAAGGTTCAGTTTTTAATTTATATTAATTACTTTTAATTTCAATAAAATACATATTTTAAATTTGTGTGTTTTATTTAAATCTTGTAGTTTTCTTACTGGAAGAGGTGAAACGTTATGTATGTTAAAAAATTGAGTGAGAAAATTTTAATTTCTGGTTCGTGACCTTTTAAATCATTCGCTTGCGAAGTAGTCTTAATTAGAATCACTCGCTACGCTCGTGATTCAATTTAAGGCAGCTTCGCAAGCTCAGGATTTAAAATTGGCACTCACAACAGAAATATAAACTTTAATCACTTGTACCAGAAATAACTATTAAATCTATTATAATAGAGAAAAGCAATGTACTATAAATATATGCTGTGTTATGCAATAATGTATTTCCATGTAGACATTTTTTATCATTTCTTCGTGAGATTCATTTTGGGTTTAATGAAAGTTATGATATTGAGTGTAACTTTATCAACTAACAAATCAAAAAAATAACATCAAAATGAACAGAACTTAAATAGCCACATGGAACATGGCTTGTCACCTAACAAAACTGTAGTCGAGGTTTTGTTAAAATGTACAGTATGATATTCTACTTATCTCTGAGACACATTTCAACTATTTATAACAACTAAATGCACATAAGAGGCTACAACATATAATCCACAAGCCATTCGGACGGAACTGACATGGGGCACAGTTATCCTTAGTAGATCTTCCATCGCACATTATAAACTCCCTCAGTTCAAGATTGCTCACATCTGAGCTATCTCTGTTATTATCCTAGATAAGATCAGAAATTTTAATGTCTCGTCTGTTTACTATCCTCCCAAGCTTAAAATAACAGGTGAGCAGTTATCTGCATATATCAAAAGTCTTGGTCCACGTTTTGAACTGAAGGAGGAGATTGTAACTCTAAGCACTTCTAATTTCCACAAGCGGAAGATAAAAAATTTGTTGACAAAAAATCCCATTACAATATCTACACCAGAACCTAGCCAATGGCCGACCGACCCAAATAAATTGACAGATGTATCAGACTTCTTCATAATGAAGGGTCTCTCTCGGCTATTTTATAAGATTATGGCTGCCTTGATGGCTCTTTGAACCATATCCCGTATTGAACCATTAATATTAACAGTAAGTGCCAATGTTCTTGACTTCTGGGTAATATAGGGGTGATGTTATTTATATTCATGTTTATCACCGTAATTCTGCTAGTCTAAGTCTGTTGCTATCTATCTTTGTTCTATCTTTATTTAGGTATAATAAGCCGATTGAATAAATTTATTTTGAAGCTCACATGCATGCATCGGTCACTGAATCCGGAATAACAATATTGTATACTTGCAGTCAGCTGACATTATGTCACATACCTAACCTTTTTGAGTGTATTCAAAAACATATAAAAGACTATTATCTCACCGATGTATTATTAGTTGCCCATCAGCCACTGACCAAATACTCAAAATGAAATCGGTAAAAACATTTTTATTCAAGTACTTTTGCCCGCGACTTCGATGTTTCCATGCTATTTTCTTAAAAATTAAAGAATTTCCTTCATAATATTTTAACCCCTCTTGGGGCGAAAATTTTCCAAAAACAATCTTTAAATTAATTTATTGTGTTTGAAGAACCTATGTGCATAATTTCGTGCATTACCTTAAAAATGTATAATCTTTCTTTAAAATCTTACAACCTCTAATTCAATCCCGTGAGTAGTGGTATTTTTTTTTAAATCTATCTTACAGTTCATTAACACCATGTAAGGAACCTATATATGCAGAGTTTCATACAATTTCCTTCTAATTTGACGAACCTTCCAAATAATTCTCTAATTTAACCCCTTAAGAGTAAGTTAAACACAAAAATGAAACATACAAACCAGTTTCTAAGCTAACTACACAATTGTGAAAATTGCATTCAGATAGACAAAAGGAGAGACCGAGACAAAATTAAAATATATAATATATTTGGATTGGTCGTTATCGTATCATTTTTACTTAAATATCTTCAATGTACCGACAAAGCTAATTAACATTTTATTATATTATGTATGGAAGCTGCGATTTTTCCGTTTTATTACATTGAAATTAAGAAGGTAATTATTTAATCTTCCGTAGTTACAGTAAGCAATAATTTTGAACATAACTTAAGAGAGTGTTAGGTCGGGTTGCCAGATTAACAGGTTGTAACTGTGCTCTTCTTTATCTTCTGCTAGTAGTAAATACAAATATTGAGTATTTACCAATACCTTCTTAATGTTTACCTGTAGTGTTTTAAAAGTTACTTTTTAAGAAGGTATTTGAGACTAGGATGGCGTTATGTTATTATTGTATAATGTATTTTTCACCACACCAGCACGAAAAAGATCGTTTGCTTGCCAGAATTCAGTGAGTGAAAACCGTTTTTACTCACTAGTGAGGCAAAGTGATTCAAATTTCGAAACACAAAATCCTTCTAATGAATAGGAGCTGAAAAAAAACAAAGCAGCCACCATGTAGGTTAGTAATAAACATTGACATCAATTTTATTAAATAACTACATACGATATGTTTTTTAATTTAAATTATATAAATACGCGCTTATTTAGTATTTTTATGGTTTTATATTTGTGATTGACCATTAAATTAATTAAAATCAGGTACTTAATATTAGACTCTATAAATAAATGTTACGGAGAGAATTTCCGAACGCACGATTTAAAAAAAAAAGTCTGTGTCTGTGTCAGCCATCGCGGCCAACTATAAATTCTTTTCAGTTTATGTTTAATTGTTTACTGGAACTTTTTAACAATAAAATAGTGAATCCAGTGATGAAGAACTTTGTGGAACTCCAAAAGAGTTGCGACAACTTGCTTCTAACACAGAAGTTTGCTTTTTTACCAGAAAAATCACGTGAAAAGTATTTGAAAGCGTACGACATATTTAATTAGTGGCGACTTACAAAAGGCCCTAAAACGCACTCTGAATTGGTATTACTGTCGTATTTCATGGCATTATGCCAGGTTAAGCAATCAAGTACGAGTTTTTTTAAATCTTAATATTTTCTCACTGGCAGAGGTGAAAAGTTTTGTATGTAACGCGTAAGAAAAATTTAATTTCCAGTTCGTGACCTCTTAAAATCTTCCGCTTGCGAAGTAGTCTTTATTAGAATCACTCGCTACGCTCGTGCGTGATTCAATTTAAGACTACTTCGCAAGCTCAAGATTTAAAATTGGCACTCACAACAGAAATATAAACTTTTCTCACTTGTACCATAAATACCTATTAAACTAAATTATGTTCAATGACAGATCATCCTCGTCGCGCTCGCCCTCGCGGCCGTCGCCCTGGCAGCTCCCAGCGTCGACGAGCCTTTCAAGATCCTTCGCGCTAATTATGATTCGCAACCCGAAGGTGGCTACGTTTTCGGGTATGTATTGACAGAAAGTTATTATTGTATAACTATTAATATTGCTGTTTACGGTTGATCTAAAAATGCAAGCATCAGTACTCCGTGAAGAAGTTTTCTTAGTTTATTTCAGGTGCGATTTAATTTTGAATGATTACCGATTACACTGTTTGTTGAACAAATGCAATTTATTAAGCAATGTTGTTTTATCCGTTACTTAATGAAATGCCATTATTTACGTATTCTAAAGATAGATTAAATGTTGAATGAGCAAAACAAGAATCAAATTTAGCAAAAAAAAAATATTTTTAATTTTAACAGATTTGAGACCGAGAACGGCATCAACCGGGAAGAGACAGGAGAAGTGAAGGAAGCATTCGATGACGATAACAAACCTCATCAAGTGGTAGTGGTCCGTGGATCCTACAGCTACACTGACGAAGGTGGCGAATCTGAGATAGTACATTACTACGCTGACGAGACTGGCTTCCATGCCGAGGGAAAATCCATTCCCCAGCCACCTGGCAGGAAATAAGTCATCGATCGCCAAATCCACTGAATCCACTAGTCTATAGAAACGCCCAATATACCAGTGGTTTATTCACTGGTTCTACGCTTTAGGACTCTGATAACGTGTAAGGAAATTATATAAAACGATTTTCATCGCAAGGAGATAATCACATTTGCTTGGTCAGTTATTTTTGATTCTCACTGCCATAATATGTAGATACGTTTCCATATTATTTGTTGTGTTTTAAATATGTGATCTTATAGCAATTAAACTTTAAGTGAAGTTTTATTTGACTTTTATTTAAATCAGATATCTGCGCAAAGCATAGCTAGAAATGTCCTTATCCCCAGGGGAAAACAAGCAATTATTACTGTAACCAAAGATAATGTAATACTGTAATAATATACAACCAGCATTTCAATAAATCATGGCTTTATTCCATCAGAACTTCACAAATAATAATATGACAATTTTGACGTTTAAAACTAACCATAAACAAATATCTTAAAGGTTGACATAAATAATGCCTTCAATTCAGTGAATAGGGACACTTTGTTGACAGAGGTCAAATCAAATACCCCTAAAATTTTCAAATACCTTTGGCAATGTTATAGATATCCATCAAAATAACTGTATCAAGACAACGTTTTAGAATCATCCGTAGGCTGTCAAGTTGTCAAAAGGGTGACCCTCTCGGACCTGTCGTATTTAGTTTGGCAATAAATCCCATAATTCGGCAAATAAATTCTAAATTGAACATGTGGTATTTAGATGATACCCTGGGAGGTGATATCGAAATGATTTTAGAAGATTTGGCCTTTATTAAATTGTAGATTATTAACCAAGGGAATAAAGCAGTGTCTTCTTTCGCGGGTGACGATTTAAATCGCGAGCGCAACGAATGACACAAGGTTTACTCCCGAGCGTAGCGAGGGTGTTAAAAACTAAAATCACGAGCGAACCGAGGGATTTAAGACGAGTCCTGAGTGTAGCGAGGGTTTTAAGTTCACCCAAGACTAAGTCAGCTTTATCACCGAGGAAAATACTATACTTTTCGTACCATAAGCATTTATTAAAAATAATGACAATTAAAAGTATAAGTTAACATCGGAAACATTGGTCCAATCATAATTATTTGTTTGGTACATTTATGGTTGATAAGTTGATTTGAGTATGTCTCTGTTTTTGCATCTGAGGAACTTGCGTTTCATTGTTAATAGTATACGCCGGAGATAGTGGTGGTGGTGCATCGTGAGTTACGGACGAAGATAAAATGCCGGAAGTTGATGGTTGTGGCTCTAATGGATTAAGTTTTATATTTTTGTTAATTTCACTGTTTAATATGGTTTTATTTGTCATTAAACTTTCGATATTATCCTCAGCTACTCCATCAGAGCTCCAACCACCGTGTCTTTTATTGACGTAATATCCGCCCCTGAATCCGCCAAGAAAGTCGCCGAAGTTCTTCTAAAGCAGTGACCGGTGTAAAGTTCAACATCTTTAAATTTTAAATATTAAGCAATTTCCTTTGGCATACCTATTGCTAATTTTATTTTTGCCGATGGCTTGTCGAGTACATTTCCCATTCCGATAGTTTATAAAAAATCTATTATACTAAGAAACAGTTGAAAAAGATATGGGTCCGGCAGGATTTGAACCTGCGACCTTACTGCACACCGGGCAGCCGCTTTAGCCATCCAGCTACGGTCGCCTCTTACCAGAACCCTAAATTTCTCAACTGTATGATACGTCATTTCGTGACGTCACTACGTTACGTACGTTTCCTAGTATAATTTGCTAAGCATAGCTTAATGCTATAAAAATAATCAATTAAAAATATACTGTTTTCCACATGGAAAACAGTATATTTTTAATTGATTATTAAGCATTACGTCCCACCAACATTGGTGGGACGTAATGCTTGGTATTTATGAACGATTTAAGTATATTGTCCGGCAGGATTTGAACCTGCGACCTTACTGCACACCGGGCAGCCGCTTTAGCCATCCAGCTACGGTCGCCTCTTACCAGAACCCTAAATTTCTCAACTGTATGATACGTCATTTCGTGACGTCACTACGTTACGTACGTTTCTTAGTATAATTTGCTAAGCATAGCTTAATGCTATAAAAATTATTATTTTATTAGATTATTAAGCATTACGTCCCACCAACATTGGTGGGACGTAATGCTTGGTATTTATGAACGATTTAAGTATATTGTCCTTGTATAATAAATGACCGATTTTTCTTTGTCTTAGTTGCCTTTACATTAATCAGCAGCAACTCATTGGAATGATTTTCAAAGTCCTCCACCTTTAGGTTTACAAGTTCACATCCGCGGCAAGCACCGTTGAGTCCAAAAATTAAGACCACCTATAACAAAGATAAAAAACAGGTAAATATTTAGAATAATTACCATTACTAAGATACGAAATATTCATAGTTAAATCATGTAAACTTACTTAGAGAATTTTTTCCACATTATGAGTCGTAAAAATTTTAGACTTCTTTGCGCAATGCCCTTCTCATTTTCTTTTAAAAAAAGCCAGTAATTTCGTGAATCTATTTATTTCAATGCTGTGTTTGATGTTTATTGTATATTTGATGTGTATTCGGATTCTTCGTTTTGGATAAAAAATCAAAATACGAAAGAAGTACTGAATCTAAAATTGATAGGCCTTTCGCACTTCTCCACGTTGAAAATTCTTCATAAGTTTTTAAATAATTTTACTTGGATTTTGTTGGAAGCAAATTATTTATAATTGCGGCAGCATTTGCACTGATGGAATCCGACAATTCACTGTCACTGTCGCTTTGATTTAACATCGTAACGTATTTTCAGAACATTAACTTAGTTATTAAAATAAATTAAAATAAACTTAACGTTTATGTATTTGAAGAAAACAAAAACGCGGCAAATGCCTAGACTAATTTTTTTTTTTGTCGGAAAAGCAAAGGCATCAAGCTCATACGGCCTCGTTCATTTCATAACTGCATAATAAATGCGTATTCCTTTTTGAAAAAGATGTATAATGCTTTATATACAAACTCATTGGTGTAAACACAGACTAAAAATGACTATTGTTATGTTCGCTTTTTGTGGCATAGAATGTCACGTTTTTGAGCAAATAGTACAAAAATTAAATTTCAATCTATTGGCTTAGACCCAAATTAGTAGAAGATTAAGTTGGCTCTTCACGTGACCAAAAGGCTGCCTTCTATTTTGGACAAAGGATCAGCATTGCCATACAACGTGGCAATGCCGCCAGCCGTGCCCTTCTGGGCACGTTACCTGGTACCTTATACCTTAAATAAGTTGTTAGCATAAATATAAAATAACATCGAGCCTATATCAGAGCTATGCTCGGAGTTTCTTTGAAGGATAAAATTCGTAATGAGGTCATCCGACAAAGAACCAAAGTAACCGACATAGCTCGCAAAATAAGCTCGCTGAAGTGGCAGTGGGCTGGTCACGTCTGCCGAAGGACCGACAGCCGCTGGAAAACGAGTCCTAGAATGGAGACCGCGACTCGGCAACCGTAAGGTAGGACGCCCCCCTGCCAGGTGGACTGATGACCTGAAAAAGGTCGCTGGAGGGGACTGGATGCGGAAGGCGCAGGACCGGGTGTTGTGGCGCAAATTGAGAGAGGCCTATATCCAGCAGTGGACTACGAAAGGCTAAATGATGAAATGATCGAGCCTATATTACCTACCCAGAAGGGAGTGGCAGAGGTGTACAACACCCAAATTTCACCTGTTATGTTTAGGTCCCTGGCGATAGGGGGTGAACCTATCGTCATCCACCGGGCACAATTTCAACTCCGTGCCGCTATTGTAAATTTCCTGACGGTAAGTTCACAAACACGGTAAGGTGCATACGCTAAACATTACCATCGAGACCATTTTATTTTTCTTAAATTTTCCATAAAAACTTTATAGTAGGAAGTGATAACTAAATATCTTCGTCGCCAAGGGAAAGGAAGCTCCGAAAGCGTCGACATTTTTACGTATTTACTTAAAAAAAGTAGTGGCACTGAAGTAACTTTGCTAAGAGTAAGTAAGAGCTAAAGCCACCAATATTTCTATGCATCTTCTTTATAAATCAAAATAACTGACTTTGATGCCGCCAATGGTCTTTTCCGCACATTTATTTATAAAACTTTCCGAAGTGTCATTGCCACCTAGTGTATAAAAACAATGAATGTTGTTAGACGACACACAAATGTATAAAAGATAGTGTCACGGCAGATAAGGCATCATTCGCTCTGCAGTTCTAGCTCTAGCATCTGAACAAAATATATCACCATGAAACTGGTACATGGACTTACTTAATAATTTTAATTTAAATTAAAAATAAGTGCCAGAACAAATGTCATTGCTGGAGTACGGAGGAAATTTAAATCGATAATAACATCAACATAAATGGCAAAATTATCTTAATACATTTAATATAGTGATTTTACTGATTGCAAAAAAAAAATGTGTTTATTAATTATGAGACCTTTGTAATTAAATAAATACAATGACCACAGGCTAAGGCGACCATCCATCTCAGCTATTGCTATTTATTTTCATTTATAATGGTTACACACAATCAATAAGAGTTTAAAATGTTGTTCTTAACTTACAGATCATCCTCGTAGCTTGCGCCCTTGTGGCCATAGCCGCCGCCGCCAGTCCCGTAGAACTCCGCCCGGTCCCTCAGATTGTTCGGTCAGAGTTCGAACAGCGTCCTGAAGGTGGTTACGGATACGGGTAAATATATAAAATTACTTATTTATTAAAAAAGGAAAATATGTCATTGTTTTGTCTTATTCATAAATATACTGAGCAAAAAACATATCGGTCACATTAAAGCTATTTAAATATATTCAAAAATAATACTTTTTAGTGTACCGCAGTGCTTACCCTTGTAACTGTCTGTTAAAGTTAAAATAGTTGCTCCATGTTTGTCTGTATGTCTGTTTAAGACATAACTAGTGCGAGAAAGGTGAAAATTGGCATGAATACGTAAACAAACTATGCTAAGAAAGTGGTAGAATAAAATCTGAAGTTTTTTTTTTTAAATAATGATGTCGGTAGAACATGTACTGAACTTTAAAGAAGAAGCCTAAGCACTTTAATTGCCAGTGAAATTGGGGTCCAAATTGTAAGATGCAGTTACTTGAAATGTCTGGTACAAAATACAAAACCATTGAAAATAATGACTTGTATGGTGTTGTTACGTATTCAATACTGTTAGTAGACACTTCTTAAGACGTAAGCTTCAACAGCTGCCTGCGAAACCCCTTATTTGCAGGTGGCTCTACAAGTACTTAATTTAATAATTTAGAATATGTAATATCATTCTGTTTAATGGTGTTCAATGAGTCTTTGATGTATGAAACTGATTTAATATGTAATAACTACGAACAGCTTCGAGAGCGACGATGGTGTCAGGAAGGAAGTAATATAATAATAGTTTTCTTTAATATTGTCAAATATGTATGCACCTGATTTTAATTCGTAATAAATACCAACAGCTTTGAGACTCAAGATGGCGTCACGAAAGAGGAGACCGGTCAAATCAAGGAAGTCCTCAATGAGAAAGGCGAGCCCCAGAAGGTAGTCGTCGTCCGTGGCTCTTTCAGCTACACCGACCCTGAAGGCAATGTCCAGACCATCACTTACGAAGCTGACGAATACGGTTTCCGCGCTGAAGGACCAGGCATCCCCAGGAACGAATAAGCATACAAGATGACCTGCCGATTAATGATTGATTAACCAGTACCATTTATTGATTGTTCATCAGCTTATGATCTATTACGACTGTACTAACGCTCAAGGATATCAGAAAATGAGAAGATACCACAGAGGAGTTTGCGGGGGGCATCACCGCAATTATTTACTGTCGCTCTTTGCCACTTGATGCTCACTGCCATATTTTGTGTTACCTGTTGAGTTTTAATAATGTAGGTTTTACTGTAAATAAATATTATCTAAACATAGTTCTGATATTTTATTTCATACTAGCTTCCGCTTGCGGCACCGCCGCGCCGGCGTTGTACGACAATAAAAAGTAGCCTCTATTGTTCTTGGGGTCTACTATCTCCAATAGGCCCTGCACGCTGAAGAAGCTGAAAATAAGAGTACTTTATGACCTTTTTTCTCCGTAGTGGTGAGATTAGAAATCTCGCAAAAAGATATGTATTTTACATTATATAATAACTGAACGCCTTGTTGTTAGAAATCCCAAAATAAATTTAAATATTAGTTAAAAACTTGTGCAAAGTTGACTCTGCTGAAAAGTTCAAAACCTTTTTTCTTGTATTCTATTTATCACATGAACGTAAAAGTAAATTTAATATAATAAATGAAACAAGACGCAGCGTCTCTTGTTGCCAGATTTAAAAAAAAATCCTAGAATAGAAAATAGTTTTTTACGCTATGCGCCTGGTGAAATTTACTCAGTTCGGCATCGGCCGCGGTCGCGTATAATATAACATCAAGCCTATATTACCCAGAAGGGAGTGGCAGAGGTGTACAACATCCAAAACTCACCTGTTATGTTTAGGTCCCAGGCGATAGAGGGTGAACCTATCGTCATCCAGCGGGCACAACTTGTATTCTTTTTATCACATGAACGTAAAAGTAAATTAAATATAATAAATGAAACAAGAAGCAGCTTCTCTTGTTGCCAGATTAAAAAAAAAACCCCTAAAAAAAATCATTGAACAGAAACTAGATTTTTCTCTCTGCGCCTGGCGAAATTTACTCAATTCGGCATCGGCCGCGGTCCAAGGCGGACCTGCGCTACTTTTTAACTTTCGGATAGTAATATTTAAGAATGGGTCGATATCCAAATGTTATTTCAACGGTCCCTACGTAAACTTTTTTTTTTTAAGTTTTGTTATTTATTTATATTCTATTAGTTTATTTATCTGATATTAGTTTGAGAGAGGAATACAGGTTAAATCAAAGCCGATTAATAATTTTTATTTCGTCAAATAGAGGTATACGTTAAGTAACAGAAAAGGTAAAAATTACTTACCTATAGCCTTAGTGTTTGTATGTTAAATGTATCTATTAGGATCGATCGCCAATGTATGTGAAAAAAAAAAATTGTTTTGGCCGCAATGCCAACATATTATAAAAAAAACCGGCCAAGGCGTGTCGGACCACGCGCAGTAGGGTTCCGTAGGTAGTCGTAACAACATATTTCGACTTAAAAGGGATTTACTATCTGTGTTAAACAAGTAACATCTTCATACAAGTCATTACTTTCGAAGGTTTTTGTAATTTGCACGAATTATTCTAAGTAACTGCATTTTACATTTTGGACCCCAATTACTCTAGAACTAATTAAGTTAAAGTAACCGCTATAGTTTTCATGAGAAGTTTATTACATATACTACCACCGTGATTTTTTTCAGATTTTTTAAGCTATCGGTTTAGCTTTTAGAGGGGGGTGGGACGCCCTACTCGTACAAAAATTTGCTCTTCAAAGTTAATTATCTCACAAACGGATCCCTAAATCAAAAAACTGTATTAACAACCCCATTATGTTTTTAAAGACCTATCTAACAATACCCCACACTATGGGGTAGGCGACAGAAAAAATATCGTCCCCACTTAGGCTTCGAAACTACTTGACCGATTAGAGCTCGTGGCTAAGTCGAAGCCGCGCGGACCGATAGATCTTGCAGGTTAGGCAATGCTAACCGCGGTCGGCCGTTGGATGGGTGACCTTCTTAACATAACGAATTTTTCTCCGTGCATCGGATGAGCACGTTAAGCCGTCGGTCCCGGTTGCACGAGTACAACGCCACCTATCGAGTCCTTTTGTAAAATAATTTATATTTTTCACTCAACCTGTTCTAGTAGTTCGTCTTGAGATAAAAATCGTGATCTTATGTATGACCTAGATATGTCTGCACGTGTGGTGTAGTGGTTTAAGCGGTCACCTCGCCGCTCTCCAGTGCACTGGTGTTGTGGGTTCGATCCCCACATGGGACAAATCTTTGTGTGATTCGCAATGATTTGTTCTGAGACTGGGTGTGCTTGTGTAAGTGAATGTGTATACTTGGCCTTGTCATTGGGACCATTGGATAGTGTAATTGCTTCTGGCGTTCTATCTAATGTAAAAATCCAAAAACTATATAAACTATATGTAATGATTATTTTTAATTTATTTTATTTATGTTATCCTCGAAATTATTTATTTTATCCTCGAAATACATATAGGGACCAGATAAATGGCGTCCTTTAGAAAGGAAATGTTTGTAGTGCACGAAACCAGCTAGCACGTATGACGAGATGTAGAATGTTGAGGAAGCGAAAGAAGTATGTAAGGAGCGAAGCACATGGCGTTCCATCGTCTCTGCCTACCCCCGTGGGATAAAAGCGTGATTTTATATATGTATTATGTATGTTTATTTATGTTTCAAGAATTTTGAACGAATCTTCTGAGTAACTGCATCTGACATTTCGGACCCTATTCCTCTTGAACTAATGAAGTGAACTTATCCGCTATAGTTTTCCTTTAAAGTTCATTACATGTACTACCGACACAATTATTTTCAGATTTTGGGATCCAGTAGTTTAGCTTTTAGAGGGGGAGGGGACGCTCTACTCGAACAAAAATTTGCTCTTTGAAGTTAATTATCTCGCAAACGGATCTCTAAATCAAAAAACTGTCTTACCAACCCCTGAACGTTTTTAAAAGTCCTATCTAACAATATCCCACACTATGGGGTAGACGACAAAAAAAAAAACATCCCTACTTTACATGTGAGGGAGCCACCCGAAAAATAGTTATTTATGGTACAAGTGAGAAAAAGTTCTGTTGTGAGTGCCAATTTTAAATCTTGAGCTTGCGAAGTAGTCTTGAATTAAATCACGAGCGTAGCGAGTGATTCTAATAAAGACTACTTCGCAAGTGAGAGATTTAAGAGGTCACGAACTGGAAATTAAATTTTTCTTACGTGTCACATACAAAACTTTTCACCTCTTCCAGTGAGAAAATATTAAGATTTAAATAAACTCGTACTCGATTGCTTAACTTTGGATAATTCTATGTAATACGACAGTAGAAAATACGGATTTAGAATGCGTTTTAGCCCCTTCTGAAAGTCGCCACTTATTAAATATGTCGTATGCTTTCAAAAACTTCTCCCGTGATTTTTCTGGTAAAAAGCAAACTTCTGTGTACTAGCTTCTAACTTGCTTCTACTAGCAAGTTGTTTCAACTATTCTGAAGTTCCACAAAGTTCTTTATCACTTGATTCACTTTTTTTGTTAAAAAATTGTAGTCAACAATTAAACATAAACCGAAAAGAATTTAAAGTTCCCTGCGATGAATGACACTGACACAGACACACTTTTTTTTTTAAGAATGCCTTTGGAAGTTTGTTCCTCAACATTTATGTATGGAGTCTAATATTAAATACTTATTTTTATTAAATTTAATGGTTAATCACGAATTAAACATTAAAATACTAAATAAGCGTGTATTAATATAATTTAAAAAAATTAAAACGTATCGTTTGTAGTTTTTAAATAAAATTGATGTCAAACAACAAAACAGCCACCATGTAGGTTATAACCTACATGGTGGCTGTTTTGTTTTTATTAGCGCCTATTCATTGGAAGGATTTAGTGTTTCGAAATTTAAATCACTTTGCCTCACTAGTGAGTAATAAGCGTTATTACACACTGAATTCTCGCAAGCAAACGATCTTTTTCGTGCTGGTGTGGTGAAAAAAATATTTTTCCAAATTTTATTCTACGACTTTCTTTGTATAGTTAACATACATGTTTATGCAAAATTTCAGTTTTCTAGCACTAACGGTTTCGTCGCTATGCCTCGGACAGACGGACGGACAGACGGACATGGCGAAACTATAAGGGTTCCTTGTAGGTACTACGGAACCCTAAAATCCAAATTAAAACCTGATGTAAAATAATATTTTATCCTATTTTAATACATAGTAAAATTTTCTTTCATTTGACTGTTGACATAACTAGCTGTACTATTACATGTTTGGGGGTGCTCTTTTGTTGTTGTTATATTTAATTTGTTGATGATTGTTGTATGATTGAAACGATAGGTCGCTATACTAAATGTTTTAATTAACTGGTACCAGAGTAAATATTATAATTATTATATGATAAACTTATTGACTACATTATTCTAACTTAACTACGACCTATCTCTAGTGATACGGGAAGGCGACTGGCGAACCGGGCGACTAAACTTAAGTATCCAGTGTATCCAGTTAAATACATATGCGCCGGTTGCCCTGTGTCCCTACACATTTATTTAAGACCCTGCACGCTGAAAAAATTGAAAATAGCAGTACTTTATAATCTTTTTTCTCCGTAAAATTTTCTTTTAAAGAAATTTAAAATAAGAGACACCTTCACCGCCATAAATGAGAGAGCGCATTAGTCAGGTGCGATGAAAATTGGTATGAACTAGTTCAAGACCTGAGAGAGTAATTGAGCATTTATATCGATTTACCAATCACGCAGGCGGAGCCACGCGCTTGATAAATAGAATTTCTGATCCATGTGCAGCTGAAATACTTTTTCGAATTTTGCGCAGTCTTATTTTTGGGTTACTAACCCTAAAGAATAAATATTATTATGATATATATTTCAGCCATATGAGACGTATTGTAAAGCTTTACAACCAAGGCCTTACAATGCAAGGTCTCAGTACTAAATTCTGTTTGCTACCTATTTTTTTTCGAGTAGAGTATTATCCTCATTCGTTGATAGGTAAAGCCAAAGCCTTTTTGTTTCTTACTATCGAAATCAGAAAAATGTTCGTGGACCCCTTGAAACTTGCTACGTCTGCACCTCCATCCTTTAAGTCAACGTGGAACCCGTCGGGTCATCCGTGGGTCCACCTGGATCATTTTGCACTTTCACGCATTCCTGGCGGCTATTTAGTTTCTGGGCTATAAGAGTGAAAATTGTTGATATTTTTTCATTTTAGTTTTAAGTTAATTATGTGGCCGCAGAAATAGTTTTACATAGATTTAAATAAATCCAAAGTCGGTCCAGTACTAAATTAACTAAAATAAACTAATAATATGCTGTACGTGTGGTAGAAACCAGCTTAACGAGATCAGAGGTTTGAATCTACAATTAATGTTGTTAGACACACTAATGTATAAAAGATGGTGTCACGGCAGATAAGGCATCATTCGCTCGCCAGGTAGCATCTGAACAAAATCTATCACCATGAAACTGGTACATGGACTTACTTAATTATTAATTTTAATTAAAAATAAGTGTCAGAACAAATGTCATTACTGGAGTACGGAGGAAATTTAAATCGATAATAACAACAACAGTAATGGCGAAATAATCTTAATTTATCCCATTTTACTGACTGAAAAAAAAAATTGTTCTTATTAATTATGAGACCAACTAATATTTAATTAACCTTTGTAATTGAATACAATGATCACAGGCTAAAGCGACAATCCATCTCAGCTATTGCTATTTATTTTCATTTATAATCGTTACACACAATGAATAAGAGTTTAAAATGTTGTTTTTTACTTACAGATCATCCTCGTAGCTTGCGCCCTTGTGGCCATCGCCGCCGCCGGTCCCGTAGAACAGCAGGTCCCTCAGATTCTTCGGTCAGAGTTTGATCAGAGGCCTGAAGGTGGTTACGGATACGGGTAAATATATATAAAATAACTTATTTATTAAAAAAGAAAAATATGTCATTGTTTTGTCATATTAATGAATATGATGAGCAAAAAACATTTCGGTCTCATTAAAATTATTTAAATATACTCAAAAATAATACTTTTTAGTGTACCGTAGTGCTTACAAGGAAGTGTCTGTTAAAGTTAAACTAGTTACTACATGTTTGTCTGTTTGTCTGATCAAGACATAACTAGAGCTAGAAAGCTGAAAATTGGCATGAATACGTAAACAAACTATGCTAAGAAAGTGGTAGAATAAAATGTGAAGAATTTTCGTTCGGTAGGGCGTAAAAAGCTAAACTACTGGCTCTAAAAATTAGAAAATAATCATGTCGGTAAAACATGATGTAATTAACTTTAAAGAAAAAGCCTAAAAACAAGTTGACTTTGTAAATGCAAGTGTAATTGGGGTCTAAATTGTAAGATGCAGTTTACTTGAAATGTCTCATACAAAATACAAAACCATTGAAAATAATGACTTGTATGATGTTGTTACCTATTCAATACTGTTAGTAAACACTTCTTAAGACCGTAAGCTTCAACAGCTGCCTGCGAAACCCTAATTTGCAGGTGCCTCTAGAAGCACTTAATTTAAAGACTTCTGGCGTTTTATCTATTATCTTTTTTCTCGAATATGTAATATCATTCTAATTATCGATGTTCAATGAGTATTTGATGTATAAAACTGATTTAATATGTAATAACTACCAACAGCTTCGAGAGCGACGATGGTGTCAGGAAGGAAGAGACCGGTGAAATCAAGGTAGTCCCCAATGAGAAAGGCGAGCCCCAGAAGGTAGTTGTCGTCCGTGGCTCTTTCAGTTACCCCGACCCTGAAGGTAATATCCAGACCATCACTTACGAAGCTGACGAAGACGGTTTCCGCGCTGAAGGACCAGGCATCCCCAGGAACGAATAAGCATACAACGATGACCTGTCGATTAATGATTGATTAACCAGTACCATTCATTGATTGTTCATCAGCTTATGATCTAATACGACTGTACCAACGCTCAAGGATATCAGAAAATGAGAAGATACCACAGAGGAGTTTGCGGGGGGCATCACCGCAATTATTTACTGTCGCTCTTTGCCATTTGATGCTCACTGCCATATTTTGTGTTACCTGTTGAGTTTTAATAAAGTAGGTTTTACTGTAAATAAATATTATCTAAACATAGTTCTAATATTTTATTTCATACTAGCTTTCGCTTGCGATACCGCCGGCGTTGTACGACAATAAAAAGTAGCCTCTATTATTCTTTGGGTCTGGAACCATCTCCTTACCAAATTTTTATTAATATAATATTAAGTTATTATAATAATATAATATTAATATTAATATAATATTAAATCTTACAGTAATATTAAGTTGATTAGAAGATTTTTAGGTATAAACAAACAAAATAATCTTGTCTCTTTATTTGAATATCAGTATAGTAGTGTAGATTTTCATGTATTTATGTTATCTTACCGCGGGTGCACAGTGTGATCCAGCCTTTTCTAACTGGTGGTTTGGCTAAGTTCCTCACGGGACACGGAAACTTTTAACGTCGTGCCAATGACCATGTTTATGTGTAGTCGATGTGCGAACCATTCTATCAAACCACTTAACAATTAATAGAATTCATAGTTAATACCTATATATAATATTAATATTAATAAAATTCATAGTTATTTTTGGCAAAATGAACTTTTGTGATACTTAGGTTTTATGTAATAAATAGCTTAGACATTGGACTGGCGTAATAGCCGAAAATCTTAAAAAAACATTTTCGACCATTTGTAGCATACAAATAGGACACGTTAATTGACTGCGAGATTTTGGGAAAAGAACGCATTTTTTTTTCCATTTTCTTTTGATATCGCTTGCACGAATAAGGGTGTAAGGGGAGATTTTGTCAATTAAAAAATTCTTACTTATATTATTAATGCGGAAGTTTGCAAGTATGGATGTATGTTAACTCTTTCACACAAAGACTAAAGCGTCGATTTTGATGAAACTTTGCACGCATATAGCTGATACCCTGCATTAAGGATTCATTGTAGGTTACTTTTTCGACAAACCACGCGGAAGCTAATAAAATAATAAAAATAAAAAATAATAAAATTGTTTATTCATCTCCACAAATTACAACATGCTTATACAATATACAGTTGACAAGAAATTCGCAATTTGTGGGTGATCTGGAGTCTAAACTTAGCCGAAGCCTGTACTATAGATCTCCAGGCCCCCATTTAATAACATTGTTCAATTTGTCAACGTCGTGTGAGGAGCGTAATGTGTGTTGTGTGAGTGAGTAAACGAGGGTAGGCTTGTGGTGTGTGCGTGTTTGTATTTGAGCGTGTGTTTGTGTGGGTGTATATGCGTGTGTGAATGAGTGTGTGTTGTATATATGTTCTACATATTAAATGACACTGATTAATAGATAGAGAGATAGATAGATAATACGTACATACATAAATGCAGGGTAATAAGTGTATAATATAATTTTAATTTTATTCATATTATTATTTATTTGCATTGAATGTGATATATTAAATGATATAATGTTTGATATAAGTAAGACCTGTATATATCTTTAGCTCTATTAGTTCTTCTGTTTCCGAATAGTTTAGTTTCTGTAACCAGTTAAAAATTGTATTCTTGCACTCAGATTTACAATACTTGGTCAAGGCTATTACTTTATTAATTTTATTGAACAGCATACTACCTCTGTATGCAAGAAATCTTTGTGCAAATGTAGTGTTAACGGCAGTTGGCTCGCATATCGCGTACTGCCTTCCAGTCTGAGCTATGTGCTTTTTCTGTCCTCTGGTAAGTCACTCAGCTTATGCAATACAGTTAGCATTACAGCATTAAATGAAAGAATAGGCTCGAATAATCATGCATTTTAGTGTTTCAGATATGCAATTTTCTATGAAATATATTAAAACTTAATAATATTCAACTTTCAAATTCAAAAAGCACATTAGGGGGAGATTGGATACGAACCGCTTTTTACATAGTATTTTCCTGTTAATTGTATTTAGGAAATCGATTATTCATATTTGAGGTACCTTACTCTTTTAGGTACATTTGTGCATAAATGTTGTTTTAATATAACTCAGTGATAAAAAATTATAAGCATGGCGGGACGCTTGAACCGGGGTATAGGGTATTTTAGGCAATAAAAATAATTTTCAGTCAGAATCAAAGCGTTCAAAACATATTTGTAACAATATACGTAAAAAACAATGTAATCTATGTGTACATAGGTAGATTACATTGTTTTTATAGGGTGCTATTTAAACAGGCTTCTTTTTAATACCATTATTCGCCCCCAAAAATGTATGTTGCCTTCTAAATTACTAAGTCAGCAACCTAACCTAACCTAACCCGTGGCTGAGTTAGTAATTTTGACGATAAAGTATAAATTTTGAAGCTTCACTTATTATTTCTCGTTTTTATAGTCCTAGTGAGTAAAACGTTAATAAAATTATCCATAAATAATTAAAGCATCTTCTTTAATTTTTTTTTTCTTTTTCCAACTCCGTTATTGTGAATTTTCAGGAGATTAATATTGATATGGTATCTTGTAAGTATTACCTACTTACTTAAATAAGGAAAATATTATTAAATTAAAATACTGGTATAAAATCACTTCATTTAAACTCTTACACTTCTTTGTAAAAGACATGGTCATGTGTACCGCCCCTGCGCTGGTTTTACATTTTGTTCTTATGCCATAAAATGTCCCCTGGTCAAGTCTCACGTACTCCCCCCACTCTTCTATAGAAAACAGCCAACCAATTGATCGCTTTTAAGTTAGGGATCAGCAGTGTTGGTTTTGTCTCTTATTTACTTTGGAGAAAAGATAGACCATTTAATGTATAACTGTTTTAGCTAACTAGCTGTGTCCCAGTTAAGGACGTCACACTGAAATCGAATAATAGGGTAGGTATATTATGACAGTAATCAGAAAAATATAAAATAATCCAAGTTCTATATTTTAAACTAGATCTTGGGACATCATTTTAGAATCATTTAAATATTTTATATAAAAAAAAAATATTTCTCGTAAAATAACATTTTCTGGTTATAGATTACACGTGTAGGCCGCGTATCTAGCACAGTGTCGTGTATTAGTTACAGCTTTCGATTCCAGTGGTGAACTGGTGAGTGGATGGCAGGAAATGTACCTGAAGTGTATTCAATTTGCATATCAGTATATGTGAACTCAACGTACTGCAATGCCGCGATGCGTGGTGGGGGTAGTCCCTAGTGTTTGTCAGTCTGCGTCCGACCGTCAACCAGAGCGCGCGTCTAAGCGTGAGCCAGATATTAAACGTACCCGGCTACTACAGTATCTATTAGATAAGATGAATGAATGCGTGCAAAAATTAATGATGAAGTTGTGAATCGAATTGAACATAATATCGTTGTCTGAATCAACCTAAGGCAAAAGGTAAATAAAATCCTTTTAGCTTTTTTTAATATTTTTTTTGCCAAGCTATTTTAAACAAAAAAGTATTATGCCTTATCCAATTTTGTACATTAAACACGTTCAAGTGTTTTTGATGTATATTAATATATATTTTTTAAAGTATGTCATTAAAATTATTTTTCAGTAGATAACAGAGATTTAAAAGACGGTTCCGAAAGTGGTGAGCGCGAAGCTGTCCGCGGTCTTCACAATAGTTTCTACACATCTAGATCTGAAAACAATATTTATTTAATTTCGTACTAGCGATCCCGGTACAATTATATTTTGTTTGCTATTACACAATAAACCTTAAGCTTGTTGTTTTACCGTGAAACAACAGCTAAAAATTAAGTAACTAACGAAAATAAAACACATTTTTTTAATACATTTCACTTATCTTATTTAATTTGATTTACCAAAAATGTATGATTTCAAATCACTATGTTCATCCAAATTACGGTTTCACAGTAAATTTTCACAATATCGCAATTACTGTTGAGGCATCCCAGCCGCTAGAGTTGCCAGTTTTAGCCATACTACTGTCGCGCACGAAGCGAGTAACAACCGATAAACATTTTTTTTTTATAAAAAAGAGTATTTAAAGGAGATGAGTATACACTTAACAAGGTGTTAAACGAATTGCAGTGGCCGTTCTGGAAGTCACTAAACCGTCTTCGGACTCAAGTTGGTCGCTGCAAAGACAACCTGGCCAAGGGATTCACAAATACATCCAACATTAGTTGCCAATGTGGATCGTCCACCCAAAACATGGTCCATTTGTTGTCCTGCCCACCCTTTGTACCATAAAAGACCTTATGCAGGCAAACCAAAAAGGCGTCACAGTCGCATCCTTTTGGTCTTAAACCATTTAGATAGAAGAAAAACATTTCTATTATAGTCATTGACACGACAAGAAGAAGAAGAAGGTGTTAATGATGAATGAGGTAACAAAGCCGCTCTTACCGTGATTCTGAGACCCTGAATGCAAAAAAAACGCCGGAACATTCACGTAACACCTTACGTTTCTGTAGAGTTTAGCGTAATGTAAAATATCAAAAAATATTTATTGATAGTAAGATTATCAAATACAAAAATATTTATTAAAATCACATCAGTTAGCGGAGGTTAGCGATAACAAACAAACCGACGTTCTCCAGTTTCGTCTGCGTGGTTTCAGCATCAATGAAAAGTAGCCTATGTCTTGTAGACAGTTACTTGCATCTTAAGTTTTATTAAAATCGCCCGTTTAGAAGATAAGCCGTTACAAACAGACAGACTAACTGAAAAAAATAAAAAAATGGATATTTAGGCAAAGGTATTGTAATACTAGCTATTTCATCTGAAAAAAAAAACCATTCTTATTTTGACATTAAAAGCGAACACTTTATGTTTATCTAATATATTTTTATTTTTTTTTTATACTACGCCCACAGCGAACGAACGTGTAGTCCCCCTGATGGTAAGTGGAGTACAGCCCATGGACATCAACAATCCACAAAAGCAGATTAAATGCGTCGCTGCAGCTGAGGACTACGGTGTTATGCCTCATATGCCAGTAATTTCAGGGCCTGATCTCACCACCAAACCGGAACACAGTAATGGAAGCACTACTATTTGGCGGCAGGTTAAAGGTGAGACGGTGGTGCTACCGCCCTCGAGCTCATTCACAAGAGCTCTACCACCATATGTAGATATAACAAACATACACCATATATGTAGATATAATTATTGATTTTCTCATGAATACCAGAATCTAATCTCCGTAAACAAAATTATGAATGCGCATAATTATTACATCACTAAACTTGAAGATCGAGTTCAAATAACACTTTATATCGATATTTTACATTAAAAATATGAAAAGTATAAAAGTTGTAGTATGTACTACTATTCGTAGATTGATAAATTATCTGATTTTTGTGGTGCGTACGGTGGTGAATCAAATACCCTTAACTCACGTTTTAAAATAACCGCCCCAGCAAAAAGTCACTTTTTAGCTTGAAAATATTTTTAAAAATCTTGAATTTACTTTTTGACCTCAACCTTTTTTAAAATTGGGCTGAATATAAAGTTTAGTTAGTTGTCATTTAAAAATAAAGGTTTTGAGATAAAACGTCACTACACCACACGTCGGCACGTGTGGTGTAGTCGCGGTCGCCTCGCCGATCTCCACTGCACTGGTGGTGTTGTGGGTTCGATCCCCACATGGGACAAATCTTTGTGTGAATAGCAAAGATTTGTTCTGAGACTGGGTGTGCTTGCGTGAGTGAATGTGCGTATTTGGCCTTGTCATTGGGACCATGGATAGTGTTATTGCTTCTGGCGGTCTATGTAATGAAAAAAAACACGTTGTAATTGCAAAGAGGCGATGTGCATAAACCTAATGTCTACTACAAGAGATTAATTGATTGATTGAAAACTAATAATAAATAAATCTATGTTTAAATGACATCATAAATAACTACCTGAATTTGTAAGACTGCTCATCTGCCGGAATGCGAGCTTCGACCACAGCTAGGAAGGCAAACGTGACAACAATAATTATCTGAAACAATAATAAAATATAATGAATAATTGATGAATTTAAAAATATAAATAATAATTTCAATAAACATCCGGCATGTTTTTGTAACAAATAAAAATATGTATTCAATTATATTTTAGTTTTAAATTATATTATTAATCACGTACTAATTTCATCATTGATATTAAGCTCAATAGCTTGTTTAAAAAACAACTGGTATTTTTGCATACATACTACAACTTTTATACTTTTCATATTTTTAATGTAAAATATCGATATAAAGTGTTATTTGAACTCGATCTTCAAGTTTAGTGATGTAATAATTATGCGCATTCATAATTTTGTTTACGGAGATTAGATTCTGGTATTCATGAGAAAATCAATAATTATATCTACATATATGGTGTATGTTTGTTATATCTACATATGGTGGTAGAGCTCTTGTGAATGAGCTCGAGGGCGGTAGCACCACCGTCTCACCTTTAACCTGCCGCCAAATAGTAGTGCTTCCATTACTGTGTTCCGGTTTGGTGGTGAGATCAGGCCCTGAAATTACTGGCATATGAGGCATAACACCGTAGTCCTCAGCTGCAGCGACGCATTTAATCTGCTTTTGTGGATTGTTGATGTCCATGGGCTGTACTCCACTTACCATCAGGGGGACTACACGTTCGTTCGCTGTGGGCGTAGTATAAAAAAAAAATAAAAATATATTAGATAAACATAAAGTGTTCGCTTTTAATGTCAAAATAAGAATGGTTTTTTTTTTCAGATGAAATAGCTAGTATTACAATACCTTTGCCTAAATATCCATTTTTTTATTTTTTTCAGTTAGTCTGTCTGTTTGTAACGGCTTATCTTCTAAACGGGCGATTTTAATAAAACTTAAGATGCAAGTAACTGTCTACAAGACATAGGCTACTTTTCATTCCAACAACTAGTTGACTCCCAAGCGCCGTGTTTTCAAACTAACGTAACGTAATATTGGTTTAACTTTAATATATTATTAAGTTTTTATCTATTTTCATAGACAAATATAATCTCGAAAAAATGTTCGAGGGCATTTTGTTAAAATTCTTTTAATTAACAATTTCTTTTCTTTTTCTTAAAATCTTTTAAAATAAATTATTAAAAAAACATGCATTTTTGTGTTTTAGATATAATTTGTCTATAAATATTTAAAAAACTTAATAATATTATAGTTAAACCCATACACCTTTTGAATGGACATTAGCCATCCAATTGTTCCCTTAAAAGTAATTGTATAATTACTAATTAGTTCTCTTTATTTAAAAAAAAAAACTAAAAAAGCATTTAAAAATATAAAAAATAGTGTCCCACCGACATCGGGTGCAGGGACCAAGCTGCTGGTGGTTAAGGCTCCAGAGATAGGAACCTCCTCACGATGCATGCCGTGTCCAAAAGGACCGCCTTCTGCATCTGGCTCTTGATCCAGCTGCCTAACGCGAGCCTGTAAAGGTGTTGGTCGGGCACATACCTATAGTACGGTACTTCTGTTGCCACAAGTTTGTACTTCAAAGCAAGTTGCTGATGGACGATCCTGGCCACTAGATTGTATCTGTGCAAATACTCGCCATTGGCAAGTCGCGAACAGCTGAAGCCTAAGCCTAAGGGATTCCCCGGGACAGTGGCATGCACGACACACGTCCACCGTACCGTCCTTCAGGATATACTTCCGGTAGTTATTCGTCATAACAACTTCATCCCTAATGCAAAAACAAAACCCACGGTTTCCCCAAATCTGCTAATAATAAATAAATAAATTTATTATTTATTTATATTTTTTTAATTTAATTTTATTTAATTATTCTCTTTTTGGTTATGTTTAAATACAAATTATAAAAGTAATGTACATTTAAAAATTTAAAACTATAATATTCTACATTTTTATTATTAATTTAAATTATTATTATTATAAGGTTCACAAAACATAGCATAAATATGAGTTATAACTAATATATTTGGGGTAAATAATGAAATGAACCTAATTATTTTAGAGCAATAGTATAATATATTTTTTTTAAAGTAAACATGGTTATTGCCCTCTAAAAACCGTTCAATTGTTTGTTATGAGACCTACATACTTATGTGCAAGATTTGGTAATCAGTAATAATGTAAATATGTTTAACTTACGCAGGCATGGTTTAGTAAATAAAAGTAAGGTGGTCACGACCTAGCGACGTGAACATTTTGTGTACTAGCCGCGTACAAATTATTAAGTCATAAAATGACGAAGTGAATAGACGTCCGTGAAATGTATAAAAGATTGTGTCATGCCAGCTTTTGCATCAGTCGCTCTCCAAGTAGCATCCGAACAAAACCTATCACCATGAAATTGGTACGTGGAGCTAATACTTCTAATCATTTCTTTTTTATTTTTAAATGCAGAAATTAAAAGTGTTTCGGGGACGCTTGTGCTGATGGCTGAAATCAATTTATTATCAGCGGGTTGTTTAGTTTGTTGTGTTGTGATTACTTTGAGTTAATGCCACATAAATCTACAGAATCTGTAGTTGTGTCGCGTGTTGCTATATCGGACTACGAAATTATATCTCCTGTGCTAAAAACTGGAATAGCGGATTTCTTACATGTTAAATTCAAAACTCTAATAATGAGAGCATGTTAAAAGGCATTTAACAATTGAGACATAGTAAATTATGTGCTTTATTGTCTTATTAGACATTTTGAGCACGTTTGCTGCTAACTGATTCAATCAGTAGCATCAGTAGGTATAAGTTTGTAAAACAGACGGATTTAAATAAGTATCGCATCAATAATATTTAAAACTTTATCATCAGTAAATGCAGGGTATAATTTAATAAATTTGTTTTTATTGTTTTTAATCGTAACTGCTTTGATGGTCTTGTGGTTAGCGTTTGCGCCTATAAATGCGGTAAAGTGTTATTTGTAAACTTTCCGCTAGAAAATTCACAATGGCAGCACGGAGTTGGAATTGTGCCCGGTGAATGGCAAGGCGTGATGTTATGATATATTATGTTGTTTTTATTTACAGATCATTCTTGTAGCCTGCGCCCTTGTGGCCATCGCCGCCGCGGCTCCCGTAGAAGAGAAGCGCCAAGTGCAGATACTCCGCTCAGATTTCAACCAGGAACCTGAAGGGGGCTACGCATACAAGTAAATTATGTTAAATACTAAATAATTATATGAAGTATTGTTTGAAAGTTTTTGTTTTTTACTTGTTACGTTACTCTCTTGAATAATTTATAGAATTCGTGCTTTTTTAAGTGGATTGTTTTCTTAGAATAATAAAATAATGTTTTCAATTTAAAAAAGAAAAGCAAAACTATAATTTTCATTATTATAGTAGATATTAGAATAATATCATAAGATAGTAATGCATGTTATGTGTTAAACTGATTTTAATGTGTCATAAATATCAACAGTATCGAGACTGAAGATGGCGTCAAGAAAGAGGAGACCGGTGAACTCAAGGAAGTCCCCAATGAGGAAGGCAAACCCCAGAAGGTAGTCGTCGTCCGTGGTTCTTTCAGCTACACCGACCCTGAAGGCAATATCCAGAACATCGTTTACGAAGCTGACGAAAACGGTTTCCGCGCTGAAGGACCAGGCATCCCCAAGAACGAATAAGCATACAACGATGACCTGCCGATTAATGATTGATTGACCAGTAGAAACGCCCATTAACCGATCGTTCGTCGGCTTTTTACTATACGACTGTACCACAGAGGAGCTTGCGGGGAGCATCACCGCATATCTCTCTTGTCACATGATGCTCACTGCCATATTTTGTATTACCTGTTTTGTTATAATTATGTAAGTCTTACTGTAAATAAATATTGTTCGAACATATATATATTTTTATATTTATTATAATTGTATCCCTTCGTTTAAACCATACTAACTGATGGCACGGGGCAACCCTTCCCATCGTTATGATAAGCAGACTCTTGTCCTAATGATGAGTAGACTCCAGTATGCTGGCTGTGGTGGTGGACTTCATAGACCTTCAAGCATGTTGTATGCGCTCGCAGGTATGCAAGTTACCTCACGATATTAATACACACAATCGCCGAATATAAGTTGAAGAAGTGTGTGTTATTGGTTCAAATCTCAGATCTTTGACTCTGCAGTTTTACTGCTTTTCTCTCGGCTGTCATTGTTATTTAAAAATAATATGTATTCTTATTTTATGAATATATTAAATGTTCCCAGTATGCGTAAATTTCAGTTATAGTTTATCATACCTAGGAAATGTATTTTCTTTGGCATTCTTCACAATACCTAGGATTAGGCATGACGACTTTTTTAATTTTGTATTGTAACTGAAACACCTCTCAATATTAGAAACATCATTAAAAGAATTACTTTAATATCACATAAGCTGCCTGAGATAATACCATTATAAATTCACATTAATAATAGACTCGCCCAAACGCTCCAAACAAACGGCTACAATAGCGTGACGTCACGCTTGAGTATTTTATATGTGAAGTTATGAATTTTGTTTGATAGATATACGAAATATTGCGTTTATGACAATGATTTCTTTACGAAAGTTGCTCCAAATTGTGTGGTTTATTTAATCAAAAAATATATTTCCAGTAATTTCGTACTTTAACAATGGCAAGTTCATTGTTAAAGTGAAACTTTGAATTAATATAAAAATTTAACACATGAAACATGGAAATTTCAATGAGCTTGGCTCAAATTATGTAACTGAAAATGCCTGCATGTATTCATATTTATTACTGTTGCAGTCTCGGTCGTCGTCCCTATTGTATAGAGTACTTCTTCTTCGTCGTGTCAATGGCTGAGTCAAATTTTATTGGTTCAATAAGTGGTCACTGTTATGGCGCTCTATTCGGCGTCATGAGCGCCTCTCTTGTGCAGGTGGTAGGGCATTTTTGACAGTCAGTAAGGTGGTCAAGTTTTTGACTTGCCATCGTGGTGAAAGGATTAGCCAATTCGCTTTTAAGAACTCGCGAATTGCCCAGGGTGCGCCGGACGTAGGGAATTGTTGTGTACGTCACTCGGGGAGGCTCCTTTCATGCACCCCTATATAGATATATAATAGAGTACTGACTTACATACATATCCAGTAACACATTAATATTGTAATAAGGGTATAGGGTATAGGTAATTTAGATAAATAATACAACAAAATATTACATCTCTGTGTGTTATCATTAGATACAAATCATTATATAGTTGTGTGGCTCAGGCCTCTTCGCATTATAAGGTTGAGGACCAGTTTCCACCAAAGTGAAGTGGAGAGAAGATCCGTTGTGGCGCCCGGCGCGGCGGCGGCGCTGTGCTACTCGTAGTTTATTAGGCCAAAGTCCACCGAACAGGCCAAGTGCATTTCTGTAGACTTCGCATATCCTCGAAAACATTATTATAATATATTTTTCACCACACCAGCACGAAAAAGATCGTTTGCTTGCGAGAATTCAGTGAGTAATAACGCTTATTACTCACTAGTGAGGCAAAGTGATTCAAATTTCGAAACACTAAATCCTTCCAATGAATAGGCACAAAAAAAAAACAAAACAGTCACCATGTAGGTTAGTAATAAACATTGACATCAATTTTATTTAAACACTACAAACGATACGTTTTAATTATTTTAAATTATATAAATACACGCTTATTTAGTACTGGGTGGCGCAAAAGTACTGGCACTAAAGAAAATACTTTTTTTTTTTAATATGACATTTTCTGTCATTCTGTTGTTGAAAATTGTGTAGTGAACAAATGTAAAATACACTGAAAATAAACATGGACCGTTTTACTCCCCAAGAACGTGGAATAATTGTGTCAATGTTCTTACGGAATAATTCATCAGTGATAAGAACACAACGTGAATTTCGTCGACGATTTCCCCACCGTCCGGCACCGATTGGTCGCACAATTCGACGCTTTGCCACACGCCTTGAAGCAACTGGCTCAACATTGGATAGACCTAAGTCTGGGAGACCAAGAACAGGCCGTTCAGCTGAAAATATCGATGCTGTGCGCGAAGATGTGGAAGAGTGTCCAGAAACATCAACGAGGCGACGTGCCACGCAATTGGGCATTTCCAGACGGACCCTGCAGCGTATTTTGGTGAAAGACTTAAAGATGTTCCCGTATAAAACTCAAATGACTCATCAGCTGCTGCCTGCTGACCACCGAGCTCGTCTAGATTACTGCCAGCGCGTCATAAACCTCAACCTTGAAGAGGATGATTTTCCTTCAAAATTGGTTATGAGTGACGAAGCGCATTTCCATCTCTCAGGGCATGTCAATAAGCAGAATACTCGGTTCTGGGGCACTGATAATCCGCGCATTATTCAAGAAACACCTCTACACCCACTAAAAGTTACTGTATGGTGTGGCATCTGTGTTGACAGAGTGATCGGACCCTATTTTTTCGAAGACGCTGGAGGCAATGCGATAACTGTCACTGGAGAACGCTACAGAACCATGTTACGTGAGTTTTTGATACCCAGTTTGGACGAATTGGGGCTGGAGCACATCTGGTTTCAACAAGACGGCGCTACGGCACACACAGCGCGCGACACTATGGACTTAGTGAGGGACGCTTTTCCAGACCGAGTTATCTCTCGTTTTGGCGATTTGCCTTGGCCTGCAAGATCACCCGATCTGACCAGTCCAGACTTCTTTCTTTGGGGTTTTTTGAAATCTCGGGTGTATGTGAACAAGCCACAGATTCTCGCAGCTCTAAAAGAAAACATTCGTCAAGAAATAACGAACATATCGCAGGAAGTGTTACGGCAAGTTATGCAAAATGTCATAAATAGGGCTCAAATGTGTATCAACTCTGGAGGTCACCATTTAAAAGACATCATCTTTAAATCCTAATGGTACGAAATTTAATGGCACAAATATACATTTAAAAAAATCTAAATCTAGTTTTCTAATTTAGAAAAAATGTTATAGCTGAACCAAATAGGGTCTTTACTTTTGCGCCACCCGTTATTTTCATGGTTTTAAATTCGTGATTAACCATTAAATTAATTAAAATCGGGTACTTAATATTAGACTATAAATAAGTGTTACGGAACGAATTTCCGAACGCACGATTTAAAAAAAAAAAGTCTGTGTCTGTGTCAGTTATCGCGGGCAACTATAAATTCTTTTCAGTTTATGTTTAATTTTTTACTGGAACTTTTTAACAAAAAAATAGTGAATCCAGTGATGAAGAACTTTGTGGAACTCTAAAAGAGTTGCGGTAACTTGCTTCTAACACAGAAGTTTGCTTTTTTACCAGAAAATTCACGTGAAAAGTATTTGAAAGCGTACGAGATATTTAATTAGTGGCGACTTTCTAAAGGCCCTAAAACGCATTATGAATCGGTATTACTGTCGTATTTCATGTAATTATTTCAGGTTAAGCAATCGAGTACGAGTTTATTTAAATCTTAATATTTTCTCACTGGAAGAGGTGAAAAGTTTTGTATTGTAACGCGTGAGAAAAATTTAATTTCCAGTTCGTGACCTCTTAAAATCTTTCGCTTGCGAAGTAGTCTTTATTAGAATCACTCGCTATGCTCGTGATTCAATTTAAGACTACTTCGCAAGCTCAAGATTTAAAATTGGCACTCACAACAGAAATATAAACTTTTTCTCACTTGTACCATAAATAACTATTTCAACACACTTGCTCATAAAGTGGTTCTATGGTCACCGGTATTAGGCACAGAATGACACTCATAATCAAACTGTGACTAATCTATAACTCACTAGTGAGTTAAAGATTTTTTTTTAAATTTTATTGGTTGAGTTGCTTTGTTCTTAAAAAAGATTTTATTAAAAAAAAGGTATAACAAATAAGTTAATGTGCTTGCTCATTTCATGCAACTTCTTATTTAAATAGATAATTTTAACTCGTACGTGTTTAATAAATAAAACTTTCACTCATATATAACTTTTGTTTTCTCTGTAATAAAAGAAAACTTTAAATTCCCCATTTTGTACGTTAAAGAATAGGCGCAAACCCTATGTGCGGAAAATAAAAAAAAACCTCATCCCTTTAGTCTGTGGCCGATCGCAATGCGCGCGCATAGGAAAACTGATGAAATTTTTCACAATTCGTTTTCACTGTTGAAAACTTGGAAATGAGTTTTTGTTGTTATTTTATTCACAAGTGTGTTAAAAAACGTCGTATGATACACGTGTGTGATGATTACCGTTCTCGGCTCTCTTAAGACTCTCAATGGCGCCTCGGTGGTAATCACCAATGTTACACACTAGTACCATAATGTACTAATACAATATGCTCTTAGGTAGACAATGTAGGCATGCGGTATAGCTAGTGTGCTATTATATATAATTATCTTACAGGATAAAATGTACTCAAAGACATTTCTTTTGTATTTTTACCCAGTGGAAATGAACACTGACCACGTCTTGAATAATTATGTTTTTATTGAATGCCCAATTTCATATCCACCCCGTATAGTGACGTATTTACCGGATTAAAGCACAAGACAACAGACGCGTCGCTACATCTGCCTATTTAGCTTCATCTCGCATCTGACCGTAATTATAAGGGCCATAAATATCCAGTTGCAAAAGTTATTCACTTCTACAAATTTATATAATTATATTAATTTATTAGAGTAGATAACTTTTTGGTAACATTATTATGAAAACTAGTTAGGCACAAATGTACAGACTAGTCCATAAAACTTTGTATGATAATAAGATGAGTTTTTTTGCATTCGGTTTCTGTTTACTTATATTTTGTTAAGATATTCATTTTATTACTTTCGCGAGCTCAGTCATTATTCCTTTGTCACAGCTCCAGCACATTAATGACAAAAAGACAAACATATGATCAGATAACATTTATTTACATTAACTTACATAATTACAACAAAACGGCTAATACAAAATATGTCAATGAGCATCAAGGGAGAAAGAGTGATAGTAATAATTATTAATTTACTTTTACTATTTGCTACTACTGACCATTTTGTGATGCTCTTTGGTAAGATCATATTAGACACTAAACTGTTGAACGAGCTATAATGGTGTTATTATAGGTCTAGCGATCATAAATCGTGACGTTGTCGTTGATGGCTTATCGACGAGATTCGACCTTAGGAATGGATGGACCTTCAGCTTGGAAACCTAGTTCATCAGCGACGTAAGCGATGTTCTGTTGATGACCTTCAGGGTCGGTGTAGCTGAAAGAACCACGGACGACGACTACCTTCTGGGGCTCGCCTTTCTCATTGGGGACTACCTTGATTTGACCGGTCTCCTCTTTCTGGACGCCATCTTGGGTCTCAAAGCTGTTGGTATTTATTACGAATTAAAATCACTTACATACATATTTGACAATATTGAAGAAAATTATTATTATATTACAAAATTAAAAATCTCTACATCACGAAATTATAACCTACTAACAACTACACTAAATTATGTCTGAAAGATTTTAGAGAGATAAGACATAGTAGTTGATATTTAAGAAGTAAATATACGTAAAATTAATTTAAAATAGCTGATTAAATACCGATTAGTGAATAGTCATTTAATTACCCGTATACGTAGCCACCTTCAGGCTCCTGGTTGTACGATGAACGGACGATCTGAGGTTGGTCTGGGGGACCGGCGACAGCGATGGCGACAAGGGCGCAGGCTACAAGGATGATCTGTTGATGAAAACAAGTGATGAGATTACCGAAACATACTTGAAGATTTTGATAGAACTAAAAAACAGAAATTGCTGCTCAACAAAATCACTATCACGGTTGTTATTTATGACATATATCATTTTTAGTTAAAATATTGAAAGGTACTGTTAATTGGAGGCTATATGTCTTAGGGTCGTATTGTTGTTCTTCGTGGCCATACACGACGCAACTCCAATTCATTTTGCTTTTGTTTACCTACAAATATGCAAACATATCCATTTATCTATGAATTTAATTCATGCAGAAATAAATGTCAGTTAAGAGGGAACTCCCGGTATGGAATTCTCATACAAAATGAGTCTGGTTGTATCTTTTACATTTTTCATCACAATGTTATAATTTTTGCACAGTCAATTTAAAACATGATTATCTATGTTCCTTCGATTTCAAATTATCTTTAGTCTGTCTATTTTAGAAATTATAGGCATCTAAACATCCGTAGTTTTGAACGGCCTGACAAATGCGACTTTTTTAGTATTATACAACAGATTATTACAAGTTTTCGAAACCAAGGACCCTCGTAAATATAATGTACTTTCTATTTTATCAATAATTATCATCAAAGTACCTCATTTTCATTCATCAAATACCATATTACAAATTAAAGAAAATTACAATATCTATCTCAACTCATTGAAGGGGGTGAGGCAGCCATTCGTTAGCTACTCGGAAGTGAAGGAGGGGTGCCAGTGAGATACCGAACCAAGCCGAGATATGACATACCATAGTCTACCGACCAGAGAGTATGCAATGAACTGCATTGAACCTTTTTTGACATTCACGACTGCAACAAGTTATAGTCCGAGATCTAGCTGCAGAATCTTTTCGTTCTTTATAAACATAATTGAATTATATTTTTATGTAAATAATCATTTAGGGACTGAGCTGTATACATGGCATATGGGTTAAAAGTACCAAAGTCTAAACGAATAACAGAAATAAAAACAGTTAGTTGAAAACAATGATTGTTTTTTGCATTAATAACTTATTAATAGTTATTTATATATTATTTCAAAAGACAATTGTATACAATTGTACTATTGTGACAAAGTGTAAATTTTAAAACGATTGACTGTTAAAATGTGTAAATGATGAGGCTGATCATAATCTGTTTTTTTATTTTTATCACGTCCCTAATCACCCCATACTTTCAAGGGCTGTTATAAATTAATAGTCAGCTATATATGTCGAGCAGAGTATTAGTATCTATAGAAACATGTCACATTATCTTTGAAAAGACAACGTTTAATTGTCTTGTTAATTTATCATTGAGTTGGAGTAATAATAATAATCGTTAAATCCTTTCGAACCTAAAACCTTCTACATGCATATTAATAACTATGCAGATACAATATTCATTTAAAATGCATAGCTCTTGGCCTAATTACAGTGTCATTCATTGCAATTCGCTTGTGTCATATCATATGTCACACTTGTATTTTATAATGTTGATTATAATATTTAAATAGTTTCTCTGGACTTAAATATGGGTAAACAATCTTTACATTGTGTATTGTTAATTATTTACATAGTAAATATATCATTATATCTACGAATACTTAAATTGTAATGTCATTATATCGTGCATGTCATTTTTGTTCTTTCATATGTACAATCAAACACATAACCGTTTCAGCAAATTTGAACAAAAATAAGATAAATATATTTACAGCATATAAACCGCATAGTAATAAAGATTTTTGTCATTTGAGTTTGTGCTGAGGTAAATTATTTACATTTCTGTATTTTTAGTGAACCGCAGAATGAAAAGAAGAGACTTGGCCTATTTGTCAGCTTATACTTCACGAGAGCGAAAAATGAATAAGATTAAACGTAAAATAGAGCTGAAGAAAGTAATAATTATTAGATAAATAACGAATGCCATGTTGCAGAATAATGCAATTCTTTTATCACTGTCTCAAGAGAAACGCAATGTGCTAAATATTAGAGCAATATTATTAAATATTATTATTATATACCCTTAATAATACAGTATCATTTCTAAACTTTGTTTTATTATTTAAATAAAGAAAACACTCAGAATCAAGAGTTAAACGGTACTATCACTTTTATATTATAGTACTAATGTTTTGATGCATTTACATACTATTGACATACTACGTGGGTGCAGTCGCAGAAGAAACTAGTGATATTATAAATCCCAAAGTAACTTTGAATGTCTGTCGGTCTGTTGTTCCTGCAAAATAAAATCGTTTAATCGATCTTGATGAGTGTTAATGTTTTTTTGTTGACAAAGCCCGCTTAATTAAGCGGCCGTGGCGCAATGGATAAGGCATCGGTCTTACGATCGAGAGGTCGTGGGTTCGAATCCTGGCCATTACACCACGGACGTAAAACTTCCTCTTATCACAAGTGAATTAAGCTTAGCTGCAGGGGGTTAACAAGAATACTAGTAATTTGTATTTGCAAATTGCTAGTAAGCTTTTCAAAAAAAAAAAAGTCTAAACACGCAAAGTTTTATTGATATCAAATTTGTGTCTATAGCCTCTATTTTCATGCGTGGGCGTCGGGCAAGGCTTGACGCCTTGACGCCTTGACGCGAACTCAAATTGGACGTATTGCGAAAGCGACAATAATTACCCTTGCTGTAAACCTCATGGCAATTTTGAACTCGACTGTACATCATCATCAAAATCAAACTGAATACGGACGCCAAAATTAAATCATGTTACAGAATAAGGACGCGCTATATCCTTAGGCTCAACTCTCATCGACTAGCTAGCTTCATATTTATCTGTATTCTGTGACGTAGACACAGAAACACTGCGTCGTCGCGTTGCGTCCAGTTTATTTGGCCTATTTAGCACAAGATAGATGTAGACAAATTGTATGGATAAATGCAAATGAACCTGAAAAGCAACAACATAAACAGATCAGCTTTTTAAGTTCATTAAAATCATGATTATTTTAAATTGCTGGGCTAATCTTTAATATATTTCCAGCAGGCCCACATAATGAAGATATGTATAAATATAAATATTATTATCTAAAAAAAAACCGATGGCGTAAAACGCGACGTGAAAATCTTTTATCTCTTTTAGTTGCCTGCCCGCCTGTTAAAACAGCGTCGTAAGTTCTTAGTCTGAATTATGCCTAAAGGTATAGAATATCTATATTTAGTAGATTTTAGTCGACTAGTTGGTCGACTAGTGCATAATGCAACTGACTGTGGAACAATAAACATCCCTGTTCCACATACAAATCTCGCCATTGTTGCCATAGCAACAAAATTTTGTTGAATATCGGCAGACTTATCAAACAACAAATCCTAGGTATTGAACCGTTGAGTAACAACTGAACATCAACATGTATTTTCACTCACACATTTATTTATATGTGTGCAGAGTCTACCCTTAATTCATAGCGGAGAAATTCGTTAATTTCTACTTGGTTAAACTAGCACGACAACGATTTCATTATATTACACACATCATAAGACACAAATCACTTTTTAAATCTATATATACCTATATAATAGTATAGTAAAAAAAATAGATCCACGTACCAACTTCATTGTACTAGGTTTGGATTGGCTGTGATGCTACCAGAAGAGCGACTGATGCCAAAACTGCAGTGATGCAATCTTTTATACATTTCACGGATGTCTATGCACTTTGTCATTTACTGCCTTAATTATTGGTATGCTAAAGTTCACGTACCGTGTGTCGTTGCTACCTGATATCACTTTTATTAATGAAAGCAATTTTGTTAAATTCAAATAATTTAAAAATATTTAATTATAAAATTGATTGTCTTATGATGATTGTTTGTTCGCAGATGAACAATATTATTATTTTATTAATTTATATTTTTAGAATTAAAATATCTGTATTTGTATGCCTTCGGCCAAACATAGCTGACATTTTGTAATTTTTGAAACAACTATTAAACCAATGTTTACAAATAAAATACTTTGACTCAACTTCGAAATGCTGGATTATATTTCGGCCAGCGGCTAAGTATCGCAATACAACGCGGTAATGCTGCCAGCATTTTGGGAACGAGGCCTTCTGACAGTGACTTATTAAGTTTAGTTTTTTTTTTTTTTTTTTTTTTTTTTTTTAATAATAATAAGCGTTTATTTCTCACCATAGTACATATACAATAAAGGTTGAAATGGCATGTAAAAAGATTAACAATAAAAATTAAACTATGGCGGGTAGATACCTGAACTAGGATGGTTCCTGTGTCTCAGGTTATCCACCCTCCACCCCTTATAAATGGTCTTAAGTCTAGATTTGTAATATAAAATTATAAAATTATTTTTTCACAAAAAAGTAAAGTGGGTAGCATACAATTACAGCGACGGACGCGCGAAGCTAACAACCATTCTGGGCCATTGTTTGGTGTGGTACAAGTTATAGATTGTTAGCGGTGGCCGTCGATGCTTATGTAGCTGTGATTATAAGTTGTAATAAGTTGTAATAAATGATACAGAATAACTGGCTATTTAGGCTAGATTAAGTTATTAGGCTAATTTAATTTAAGATACTATATGTATATTTCTCTGTAAATAAAGTAAATTTTTCTTATACTATCAATGATATAGAATTTAAAAATATTTTCACCCTCGATTGCGATCTAGATTTGTCGCATACTATAGTCACAATGGTGTTTAGATTCCTTCCCCGTGCCTCGATAAATTACCGTATACTTTCTACTACTTTCCATTTCTTTATACAACATGTATGATAAGTATGTATTTACAAAAGAAAAGTATATAGATATGTAAATGAAAAATTAATTCTCGCGCAGTTACTTAAATATTTTAATGAAAACAATCTGTTGCACACTAAACAATTCGGTTTCACTCGCGGACGGTCAACATGTGATGCTGGGGTAAAATTACTGGAATGCATATTTGAGGCTTGGGAAGAGTCGCGGGATGCCTATGGGGTGTTTTGTGACTTATCTAAGGCTTTTGATTGTGTGCAGCATGAAACTCTAGTCAAGAAGTTACACCACTACGGTATAAGAGGCATCGCTCTGGATCTTCTTACTTCATATCTAAGCGATAGGATTCAGAGAGTAGATGTCAATGGAAAGCGTTCGCATGGATCAGCTGTAGCAATGGGGGTGCCACAAGGCTCTATTTTAGGGCCTTTCCTGTTTCTCTTGTATATTAATGATTTACCTCATCTTGTTAAGGATAATCATGAGATAGTATTGTTTGCGGATGACACTTCTTTAGTTTTTAAGGTAAAAAGACAACAATCAGTAATTGACGATGTAAACAATGCTTTATCAAAGATAGTGAACTGGTTTAGTGCTAATAACTTGCTTTTAAATGGTAGTAAAACAAAATATATTAGATTTTTTACAAAAAATGTTAAGCAAGTCAAAACTAGTGTGGTGATGGACAATGAGGAATTGGAAATGGTCAATAAGGTTGTCTTTCTTGGTATAACATTAGACTCTAAATTACAATGGGGCCCACATATAGAAACGTTGTCTGGTAGACTCAGCTCAGCAGCTTACGCCGTAAAAACAATTCGTCAACTGACCGATGTTGACACTGCGCGTTTAGTTTATTTTAGCTATTTTCACAGTATAATGTCTTATGGTTTATTGCTTTGGGGTAGTGCCGCGGATATAGATTCAATATTTGTGCTCCAGAAACGAGCTATTCGAGCTATCTATATGATGAGTCCCAAGGAGACACTAAGAAATAAATTTAAAGAGATACATATTATGACGTTACATTCTCAATACATTTACGAAAATTTAATGTACGTTCACAAAAACCAAACGAAATTTAAGAAAAATAGTGATCTCCATAAATTAAATCTAAGGAACAAAAACAAACTCGCTGTGCCCACTACTAGGCTCCATAAAATCTCTAACTCGTTTCCAGGTCAATGTATACGCTTTTACAATAAACTTCCTTTAGACGCATTAGAATTATCGATAGGTAAATTTAAAAAATATGTTAAAACTAAATTATGTCAAAAAGCTTACTATAGTATTTCAGACTACATAAATGATAATAGTATTTGGAAATGAATTGCTCTTCTTATGTGATTTTTTTATGTACTTTTATATTGTTATATTTTTCATTTTAAAAGATGGTGCACATGAGTTTCTCACCAGCTCTTCTCATAATGCAATACCCATCGGAGCTGGTACTTAGATTGATTTTAATTCGATTCTAAACAGTTTGATTAAAATTAATCTGAGCCCCGGTTATTCAAATCATTGTAATTAGTATAATTTAGTATTATTTATTATTTACTTTTATATCATTTTTTGTAATGTTTTGACGTGTTCAAGCGCCTCCTGGGGCCTATGAAAATAAATGATTTGAATTTGAATTTGAATTTGAATTTGAATATTAGTATCAGTTATTCTAGTACCCTTAGTACAAGCTCTGCTTAGTTTGGGGCTAGGTGGCATTGTGTGTGAGTTGTGAAATATTTATATATATTTATATTTATATTAAAGGAATAGGTGTTCAAAAATGCAATATAGGTAAAAAAATTGGCCCAGAACCGAAATGATTTTTGTATCATAACTTTCAAATTTCCATCTTAATGTGATTCACAACTTTTTGCTTATTTAAATAAATGTCAACATGTAACATTTACGCACATACTGGTTATAACAATGAGGGAAGCCAGACTAACTACTACCCACGGACTTTAGAATAAGTTATATGACATAGATGTATAAAAGATTGTATCTTGACAGTTTGAAGCATCAGGTTGCTCATCATCAAGCTACGGACCAAAACCACAATTATGAAATCTGTGAGTTTTATTACAAAAAGTTTTATTGCAAAACACACTTTAAAAAACTTAACCCAATTCAGGTCAAAATTAAGACATGTGATAAAAAAGCTTAAACGAACTAAAACCTAAAAAAAATCTTTTTGATCATAATATATTTTATTTTAAACTTCTGTTAATCTTTGGGATTGTATATTTTCGTTAACTTTCAATTTATTTATAATAACGCAAAGTAACAACAACTAATTAACTATATGTCCTCCTTTATTTCATGCAGATCACTCTCCTAGTATGCCTCGTGGCCGTTGCCATCGCTGCTACCTCAGCACAGTCACCACCGGAACCACCAAAGATTCTCCGCTCGGAGTATCAACCATCACCTGATGGTGGCTTCTATAGCAGGTAATACTATAATATACCTTCTTGTATATTTTTTTTATCGTTATACACATATAGTTTAATAAATCCTCAACGAGGACCGGATGGCGGAGTGGGTAGTGTACCTGTCTGCGACACCGAGGTCGTGGGTTCGATTCCCACTTAAGACAAATCTTTGTGTGCATGAACATGGGGGTTTGTCTTAGTCTGGGTGTTTCTATGTATAATAAGTATGTATTTACAACATAAAAGTATATAGATATGTATTAGTATCAGTTATTCTAGTACCCATAGTACAAGCTCTGCTTAGTTTGGAACTAGATGGCGTTGTGTTTGAGTTGTGAAATATTGATTTATTTATTAATGATTAATTGAAATTTTATAGTATTTTAATAATAATCTTATCAACAGTTTCGAGACGGGAGACGGTACTATCCGTGAAGAAGTCGGTGAAGTGAAAGAAGTTCATAATGAAGAAGGGGCTCTCGTAAAAATCCTCACTATCCGCGGCACTTACACCTTCCTCGACGACCAAGGCAATCGTCAAACCATCACATACGTCGCTGATGAGGACGGTTACCGCGCTGAGGGAGACTCCATTCCCAAGGAACCCGTGGCGAGGAGATGAACATTTATAAAACATTGAAGATGTATGATAATGTTTAGTTAAATTTACCAATTACTTTAGTATAGAGTATGTGAATCGATCACCATTATTGATGAAAGATGATTTAATTATGTAAATAAATATATCGTATGAATATTACTTTCTTTCATCATTTCTACCAATCCTGGCCCTAGGCCCAGTTTCATAAAGAAATTTATATTAATTTGATCAGAGAAAAGTAGGAGATGATGGAATGTTGTCTTATTTGTCTGAACATCAGCACAAATACACCAATAAATGCTTTCGTAATCGTTTAATGGACGATATCTCATGATTACAGATCTCGTAATGTTATTGTGTACTGAGTCTTGCTGAGTTTGAATTAGTCACACGCGATATATAAATAGAAAAGGAAAATCATTTATTCTGGTACAAATAAAAAAAAATAATTACAAAACGTCTAAAACGAAATAATTTTAAAATATTATTCATAATGCCAGAAATGTTATGCGTCTCAGCAAAATACTGCAACGCTAAAATCAACGCAGCGCTGATAATTCTGATGCGCCCATTGTAAATAAAAAAATATATCATTATGATATTTTTTTGTGTCACAAACAAATAATATTTTTGAGGAACTAATAAATGACATACGTAAGAAAGAACTACAACTACACATATATAATAGTAAAGTAATACATTAACAAAACAAATCATATTATGCGAGTATTATGCTAACTCATATTCTAAATTTAAAATTACAATTTCGTATTGATAGAAAATTTATTTGAAATCTGAAACAAGGAACGCACCCATAACGCTTGTTTAGTTTTAGATTATTGAAAACCATTAATTGTCAACAATGAAATTCGGGGTTCTCAAAACACGTCCAAGCCAAACTTACTTTTGTTGTTGTATGAAAAAATAATTTATCGACCAAATCATAAACAATGTGCCGTGTCTTTCGAATTGTTTTTATAGTTTTAATAGTTTTTAACCGACTTCAAAAAAAAAAGAGGTTCTGTATTCGATCCGTATGTATGTATGTATGTATGTATGTATGTATGTATGTATGTATGTATGTCACCTTTTTATGTTCGCGATTTTTTCGGAAACTACTGATCCGATTTGAATGCAGTTTTCGGTATTTTAATTCTTGTGTTTCAAGGAAGGTTTTAGTATATAATTTATCAGAATCTGATGAAGATCTTTGGAGACAGGCAACGGAACTCTTCAAAAACGAATAGCTAATGAACCACGTTTTGTGCAATCGTATATCTATGTATTGTTTTCAACACTACATAACATAACATCATGCCTGTGTATGCTTTGAAGGGTAAGCAGAGACAGCCTACTTACCTACCCTTAAAGTACCGAAAGCTCTGCTTAGGTTTGGACGGGGCTTACGTTTCAGCACATTTGTTATTATCGTAGTGATAACTTATGATCATGAACATCTCAGAAAGAATTTTTTGATTATTTTGATTGTTTCTATTGTGTTTCATGCGTAATGATGCCTTAGTATTTCTTCCTAACCCCATCGTTAAATCTAAAAAACTAAGACACTAAAAAGCTTGAAATAAAAAAATAAAATAAAAAAAACAAATAAAAAAATAAAAATAAAAAAACTAATTAAAAAAAAGAATATTCTTAACTCGAGCGTATTCTAAATATTATAATTATGTACTAATTTTTTTCAAAGAAAAAGGAACCGCCTTCAAAAACTCAAAAGTAAAAAATAAAATATTCGCTGAACTTTGCTTACCTTTATATTAATTTGTTTAAAACAATAAACCCAAATAATTATGTAATACTAATTAATTATATTTTTTTGAAGTCGGCGCCAAATTACAAAATCAAATACCAATTCAATTGGTATTTGATTTTGAGATTTTTTCAACAATTATTTCGGTAAATACGGTTTTAATTGGTATTTGATTTTGTGATTTTTTCAACAATTAATTCGGTAAATACGGTTTTAATTGGTATTTAATTTTGTAATTTGGCGCCGACTTCAAAAAAATATAATTAATTAGTATAACATAATTATTTGGGTTTATTGTTTTAAACAAATTAATATAAAGGTAAGCAAAGTTCAGCGAATATTTTATTTTTTACTTTTGAGTTTTTGAAGGCGGTTCCTTTTTCTTTGAAAAAAATTAGTACATAATTATAATATTTAGAATACGCTCGAGTTAAGAATATTCTTTTTTTTAATTAGTTTTTTTTATTTATTTTTTTTTATTTGTTTTTTTTATTTGTTATAAGAGTGTGAGATTTGTGTAAGACAGAATTATTGTAATTTTCACAAGTTTAGTTATTTGATCGGGCGAAGTAATGTTGAGTACTTTTACGAGAAGGAATCCAATTGTGATAACTTCGTGCACTTGCGTGCAAACCACAGGTAATTCTTGATTTAATAATGATATTAATAATAATTCTGCTGCTGCCCCGCCCCGGCTTTTCCCGGACACAAATAACATAAAAATTGGAGAATTAACCAGTGCAAATGAACACGAAGTTAGCGTATAATCTGTACTTTCAATAAATATCGGCTCCATCCTGTATATTTGCCTAGATTTTAATTTTTGCTTGAAATTACTCAATTGACAAAGAAATGTGTTATTATTATTATATTATACCAACAGAGCATTTAAATTACCTATATTTAGAAGTTTTTCTTGTCAAACTTGAGATGTTATATTTCAAGTTTGACAAGAAAATTCTCAATTGACTAGATTACTAGAACAATGAATGAGTGATATAAAAATATTTGATAAAGGGGAAAAACAAGTATAGTGTTAAAATACATAATTATCATCCAAACGAATCTTACTCGTTTCTATTATACATAAGGTACGTGCCTCAATATCTTAAAATTCGTTCTTTGTGTTATTTGAATTAAAATACACTTAGGTACTTTAATTTATACATGGACATTCTTTTCGCCTTAATTTGCTAAAAGTATAAAAATAGTTTAATAATTTTCTCAAACTACGCATTGTGTAGAACTAATGTCGAAACGGGCTTTAAAGACATGTAATTAGCAGGTTTTTTAATAACAATATAAAAGTAGGTATAGGTATAAAAGTCATCGATAGATATGAACACCAATAGCTTCTGAAGTATCCAACTATCGATCAAATTTTTAAAATGAAATCGGTAAGTAAATATTATAAAGCTTAATACTTAATAGTCAATTTGTTTAGTGAGTTGAATACTTTTTAAAAGTCATTAAAATTTAAATTGTTCTATGCTCCCTAATGCCTTGTAAATTAAAACGTCAGAATGCGACGTTGTAGTAAAAACCAGAGATAATAGATGTCAAGATGTAACATGAAGAAAATTGACATTTATAATTTTGTGACAATGGACTGTCAAATTTCATAGACATTTTTCTTCTTCTTCTTTTATTTAATGGCAACTGGGTCTCCTTGCGGTGACCATTTCTGCCAGTGTCAAGTGTGAAATATAATTAAAATTATTGTAAGCGTCCAAAATGGCGGGCGATATACTCGGACTCTGACGATGGCGGCGCAGGCGAACACGCGCTGTCAACGTGCACTCACCCACGCCGCCACCGCCAAAAGTCATAGAAATTTTTCTCCGGGCCGAGTAAAAGCAGTTAAATCCCATACATTTCTAAACATTGATGTGAATTTTATCTGGAACGTACAGCTACGTACAGCTCTCTGGTCGCGGGTATGCTTACAATCATACATTGCACACACACAAAGCACACCCATATTCAGAACATAAATCTTTGTGGATCCCACAAAGATTTGTCTTGCGTGAGGATCGAACCCACAACAACAGCGCAGTTGAAGCGGCGAGGCGACAGCTGTTGGTCATTTAAATTTAATTCCGTCTTTCGCCGTCGGCAATGAGTGGCGGTTATGACTCATCTTTTCCACTTTAAAGTAAGAAACTGACATGTTAATTATGTTTGTAAAATCAAAACTATTTTATTTAGCACGAAATTTGGCATAGCATTTACTTAATTTCGGAAGTAGTTATCGCATCACCTTATTTAGGCTTTCTGAAAAATACCTGCCCTGTTTATTCCAATCTCAACATTCGAAAAAAAAGACGAGAATGACTACATGTTTGTTTTACTGTTGAGAAAAATAATAATTTAACGGTTAGTTGGTGTGTTGTACAATTTTTTTTATTATTTGCATAGATGATCCTGGTTGCTCTCGCCATTTTGGCTGTCGTGGCGACGGCGGCTAGAATTAACGAGCCCGCCCGAATCTTATCGTCAAATGTTGATCAAAATCCCGATGGTTCTTATGCATTTGGGTATGTACTCGTATCATTACAAAAATGAGTTGATGCAAAATTGTGTGACCAGAAATGTTTCATTATTATGAATTACATTTTGCTACTAATTTTTATTTTTAATGGTTTTTGTATTATATGTACGAATGACTCCAAGTAACTGTATTTTACAATTTTGGTCCCCATTACTTTTGAACTAACAAAGTTAACTTAGTCACTATAGTTGTTCTTTAACGTTTATTACTGCCACAATAATTACGAGTTTGTAAAAAAATACTAAATATTTGATATTTAAAAAATCGTGATTCTTACTATTGTTCAACAAATTTAGCATTTTCCAATCAGACGTCAGATCCTCAACCTACAGGTAAGGGATTATTTTTTATTTTTATTTTGTTTTATTTGGTTCACCAACAATTGTTTACACAAGCTACATGTTTAAATAAATCATCAACCAATTCAGTGCAATAACAGTGTAGGTAACAATCACTTAAAGGTAAACTCAGCATGCATAGAACAAAGTAACGTTTATGCATTCATTTATGAGACAACCTGTATAGCCAGGCAGTTGTGTAATTTTCTTTATATTTTTGCAGCTTTGTGTCAAACGACGGCACTCTTCGGGCAGAGACTGGTGAGCTGAGAAACATATACAATGAGAAGAATGAGCCACAACAATTCATAGCCGTAGCCGGAACTTACAAGTACACGGATCCTGAAGGCAATGAAATTGTTGTAAACTACACTGCCGATGAAAACGGATACCGTGTCAAGGAGGGACAATAAGCTGTAGCTGTCATTTAGGTTTAATTTATAAAAACTGTATTTATTTAACCTACTTCAAAAAAGAGGAGGTTCTTATTTCAATTGTTCTTTTTTATATTTGTTAGCCGATTACTCGAAGACGCCTGAACCGTTTTGAGAAATTCTTTTTTGTCTGAAAGAATATACTTGACATGTGGTCCCATTTTCATCAGGTAACGATCTATTGAGAAGATCCTAGAGCAATTGAGGGGAACCCTCAAATTGAAAGGCTCCTATATTGTTTTTCGTATTTTACTTAAAGCTACTCGGATATTGTATCTAGCAGTTAGCATTTCATATTGTTTTATTTTATTTCATAAAATTTAGGCACCTAAAAGCTGTTTAGTGTATTTTTTTAAGTTATACACAGATGAGGCGAGACGTTGAAATGGGCTCTTTGACAGGTTTTAAAATATATTTTATATTATTAAGTAGCTGTTGAGGAACCCAGTAAAAGCTGTATTTTTTAATTCTGGTACATATTTGCTGAAAAATATCAAATTCAAAATTTAATAAAAAAACAGCGCACCAAAACGGAACTTTGACAATATGGCGGTGCAATGGGCTCGATGACGTCACATGCCTGTAAATATTGTGATCTATCAGTCTACGGTAGTATAATATTATCTTTGATGTTTACAGGCAGATGACGTCGTCATAAACCCGACCAATCAGAAGCGTTTTTGTCACGTGACAATCGTTCATAAATATGCATTTTTATTTACGGAATTTAAAATATAATAAATAATATTTTCAACTTACGTTAATAAATAACCATTTTTAAACACTTAATCTATTACAGTAATTGATACTTTATTTTTCGGATTGTCAAATAGCCCATTGAAGTCGTTTATTTTTAACCGACTTCAAAAAAAGGAGGAGGTTCTCAATTCGGTTGTATTTTTTTTTTTTTTTTTTTTTTTTTTTTATGTTTGTTCACCGATTACTCGAAGACGCCTGGACCGATTTGAGAAATTCTTTTTTTGTTTGAAAGGATATACTTGTCATGTGGTCCCATTTTTTTCCAGTCACGTTCTGATGATGGGATCCTAGAGAAATCGAGGGGAACCCTCAAATTTAAAAGGCTTCTATATTGTTTTTTGTATATTATCTAAAGCTACTTGGATATTTGCATCTAGTAGCCAGCATTTTATGTTGCTGAGCTGATGCTGGAAGGTACAACTCCTTAACGGTTAGGAGTACGGGGATAATTCTTTAAATATAGGCTCCTTGAGGCCGTTTACTGTATTCTTTCAAGTTATACACAGATGAGGCGAGACGTTGAATATTACCTACTTGAGGTCATGATTTGATGATGGGATCCTAGAGAAATCATGGGTAACCTTCAAATTTCAAAGGCTTCTATTGTTTTTCGTATATTTCCTAAAACTACTTGGATATTTGCATTTTAAGTTGCAGAGCTGATGCTGGAAGGTACAACTCCTCAACGGTTAGGAGTACAGGGATTATTATTAATAAGTTTTCCGTCTCAAGTAACCGTCGTCTCCTCATTTGAGAAACATTCTTGCTCGGTCTACCCATCACTTAAAATCGTAAAATAAAATAATTTTTAACAAAAAAAAAACCGACTTCAAAAAGTAGGTAAACTAAAAAGCATAAAATAAATTAACTTCGCACAAAATAATACGTTTTTTCATTTAGTTAAATAGAAATTATTAAATAATTATTTTTTAATTCTGAAGTCGGTGCCAAGTAACCAATAACTAGATAATATCAATCTTTCTAACAACTATTTTCTGACTGAATATTAGTTCTTAATTATCCGATTTACTTGGCACCGACTTCAGAATTAAAAAATAATTATTTAATAATTTCTATTTAACTAAATGAAAAAACGTATTATTTTGTGCGAAGTTAATTTATTTTATGCTTTTTAGTTTACCTACTTTTTGAAGTCGGTTTTTTTTTTTGTTAATTTGTAAAATTATTGTAACAAATAAATGTTGCTGTTGCCATCAATGTAAGATTACAACTTTGATTTTATTGGAATAAAGTTAGTCGTCATCTGTGTTTTAGGCTTCTAAAATGAGAAGTGTTTTTTTATCAACTTGAATGGTCTAGTTAACTAAGATGAAGACTTTGGATACCTTTGCGGGTAATTTGAGTTATAACGTCTTTTTAACGGGGATTTCTCTGAGGAACTGTTTGACCTGTTGCTACCTTCAACTTTCTACCATCGCACTACTCAACTACGTATAAGAGTTCACCCCTACCACGTGGATAAGATCTCGTGTTGCATTTCCAGCCTAAATTATTATATATGGATACTTACAAGCACTGAAAGGAACTACCCATAGAAATCTTAATAATAAGGCAATAGAAACGTCAAAGACGCGTGACCTTGTCGCCGCGTATCTGTCTAGTCAAACACAAGTGCGAGTTGAGAAATTGTCGTCTTAATGTCATCGCAAAAAGAATAATTTTGTTTGCAGGAATACAAGCGCATGAGTCTAATCGAACACAAGTGCGAGTTGAGGAATTGTCGTCTTAATGTCATCGCCAAAAAGAATAATTTTGTTTGCAGGCATACAAAAAGTGGTATTTGAAAAACGGCGACATGCGTCCCAGTGTTAAAAGATAGTCGATAGCATTTCTATTGACTAGTTATTAAGATTTCTATGGAACTACCTGATGCGGTGTACTCGGTATTCAAAACCAAGGGGTTTAACCATGAGCAGCTATTATCATTTACAATCTGATAAGCGGCTAGCTTGTATGCCACTGTAGGTAAACCAGCCTTACCATGCCAAAGATAATGAGAACCAGCGATTGCAGCAAACCAAAGACCGATCTAAACAATACATTACACTATAGACACATAGTGTAGCTGACCATAGCCGATTAAAGAGCTGATATGCCAGCAAATCATAGCTAATCAAGCCAATCGTAGCCAATGATAGCCAAACCATAGCGAGCCACAAACAAAGGCGATTATGATTTTTGACGGCACTCGTGACTTTTGCTAGATCGGACATGTTAAAAAAAGATCTGTTTATTAAACTGTGTTAAATTTATCCACGTCCATAGTAATAAAAGCGTGATTATAGCCAAGCCTTTCTTATATTTATCCCTTCTTATCCTTACTAATATTATAAAGGCGAAAGTTTGTAAGTATGGATGTATGGATGGATGTTTGTTACTCTTTCACGCCAAAACTACCGGGTCGATTTCGATGAAATTTTGCACACATGTAGCTTATAGTCTGGATTAACATATAGGCTACTTTTAATTGACATACCACGCGGGCGGAGCCGCGGGCGGAAGCTTGTACATAATAAAATAACTCGGATGTCTATTGGATACTTTCCTACTGCCTAAATTTAGGCATGTGAATCTGTAGCCACTGATGATTGACAGTTGGGAAAAAGAGGAAAGTGGGAGGTACATAGAGTACAATGCATACAATACACACAAGGTTTAAAGTAAGCGTATATTCACAGAAAAAAATAACAGATAGGTAATAATATTAGGTCAGGCAGTAAACATAAAAAAGATAATTTTAATTGAATTATGCGATACAACTTTTCATCGTTGCAAAAAAAACTATATTAAACAATGGACTCAGAATTTACAAATAATCGCTTATCGTCTGGCTTCGGGAACCTTAGGAATAGAATCTCCTTCAGCGCGGTAACCGTCCTCATCAGCCTCATAGGTTATACTCTGCCGATTGCCTTCGTTGTCGAAGTAAGAGTAAGAGCCGCGGACGACGAGAATTCTTAGGAGCTCTCCCTCTTCATTACGAACTTCCTTCACTTCACCGATCTCCTCACGAACTGTACCATCTTCTGTCTCGAAACTGAATAAAAGTCAGAATTAAATTTCATTATTGATAGAATTATCTTTACTTAGAGCAATTTGCTTACTTGAGATTAATGTAAAAAATTAAACAATCGAAAATACGCTTAAGTCCTATAAAGAGTGATAGAAATAAGATGTAACTCGCCAACTTATCTTTTTTAAGGCTCTACATGATACGTTTAAAATATAAGTTGTAGAGTAAGTTCAGTAAATACCTGGTATAGTAGCCACCATCAGGTGATCGTTGGTAGTCAGAGCGAACGATTTGTGGTGATTCAGGATTTGCTGACTTCGACTGTGCAGGAGGAGCAGCGATGGCGACGGCCACGAAGGCGCACATTGCGAGGATACTCTGTATTAAAACACACACTATGTTACTACAGAAAATATTAATTTGTTTAAAACATAAGCTAAAAACAAAAACATTCACACAAACCACTGCATTCTCACTCGCCGGGCAAGTTATCTAGCTTTGCCGTGTATTCGAACGAATTACGGCAAAACAATGCTAACATAATATATAAAGTAGCGCAACTTTACAACATACTACCCACAACCATTAAAAGTAGGTATAAGTAAAACATGCAGCAAAATTAAATGGATATCTACATATTATTACATGTCTACACCTAGTAAATTAAACCCAAATATCTAAAAATGTTACTGAAGAACAGGCTCATGTCATAACATTGCACCAAGTAGTTTATATAAATGTAAACAAAAGTATGTATATATGCTAATAAACATCGATGAGAGCGTAGTAACAGTAGCCATTTATTGGACCAACAAAATTTGACTTAGCCATCGACACGACGAAGAAAAAGAATATACATAAATGTAAACTCACCAATTTCATTGTTAAGACTTGTGTCTAGCTTTTGATAAGCAAAGTGATACTGACATCATCGCAAAACAAACTTTATATATATTCCTATAATCTGATTTTGGTAAAAGCCCGTGGGTAGCAGTATATCTGGATTCTATGTTATTATAATAAGAATGTAAGTTTGACATTAATGATTAACATTAGTTTAAATAATTATGTGATGATCTCAAAAAATGACAATATAATTTAAAAGTATAAAATAAAGTTTTTAACTTAAAACAAGCTTTCGACAAAAGCTTTACTGAAAAATAATAGCTCGGTTATATTATTACATAAGATTTAATCTCACCGACTTATGTGAATTTTGGAGTCGAAACAATATCACAATAAAAATGTATATTATTCACAATTATTTTCAATCGTCTTTTTTTCGACATAAAATAAGTGTAATTTTAATAGCACGTTACCCGCAATCGACATCGATGCGGACGTATTTTTTGACACCTGATTTTTTTACGAAATCTATTTTATTTGAAACATAACTAAGTTAGGTTATTAAATTTTTACGAGTATCATAATATAATATAAAATAATAATAAGTACGTATTTAATAAAAAAATAGAAATATTTTAACACTTACTTTAAATTTTCATAACACAAATTTTCTTCGCGTCACTAAAAGACAAGTGGCCTTGAACAGAAAAACATCCATTTCCTACTGACCTTATTCAATTGCCATTTCTTATGGGCCTCGCATATTCAAATTAACATCAAACGCTCGATCTGGTTATAATAACGAGAGAATCCAGATTAACTACTACCTACGGACTTTTACCAAAATGGGATTATAGCAACATTAACCATATATAAAGATTGATTCTCGCAGATTTTAGCATCATTTGCTCAGCACAAGTTCCACAAGTCTTTACAATGAAACTGGTGAGTCTTAATGTACTATCAGACCAATATAATATTTATGATCCACATAACACATATCTTGCATAAACAGTTCCTTGGAGAAATTAAATTTTAAATTCGTATAGTGCTAAAGTGTTATTATTTATCAAACTGGTAGCCAAAGTTATGTTATTAATGCAGTCTTTGCTATGTATATAGTCTATGCACTGAAGTCACTCTATGGTTCTATACACAGATATAGATCTACATAGATAACGCAAATGCATGTACTACGCGTGTCCGAACCCCGACCAAGCGTCAAGGTTGGTCGCCGCTAACTTCAGTCCACGCGCGTCTTTTGTTAGAGAAAATCATAGCGGACGGCCGTTTGAATCGTACTGGGCGGATGGGCATCGGCGGCATCGGTGTCTTTGAAACGGTTTGGATTTCCCGTCACTAAATTTCGGCTGTGACGTCACAATAGGTATTAAAAAGTCGGCACGCTTGGTTTCAATACAAATCGTGATACTTGCGTTATCTATGTAGATCTATATCTGTGGTTCTATATCTGTGTCAGAACTTTGACAGACCGTTTTGTCTTTGTATTAGTACCTCGGCCATTCTGCGGGCCTATTTTCTCTGCGTCCAGTCTACCTATCTACTTCGACATTTTTTTTTTGTCTTATGGGTCATTATTTGGTTTGAAAGGACATTAACCTTTGTACATATTGAGCACATTTCACCACTATGAATAGCAATTCAATTGTATTTATTCAACAACTACATCAATTATTACTGTCATCATTTTGTCTTACATAACTTCTATGACCCGTTGGTTAGTTTAATAAAAACTTTTGTTAAATGTGAGGTGATGTATTTTACAGATCATTCTCGCAGTGTGCGCCCTCGTGGCCGTCGCCATCGCCGCTCCCCCGGCGCAGTCCAGGCCTGAACCACCGAAGATCATTCGCTCTGACTTCCAACAAACACCTGATGGTGGCTACTACAGCAGGTATTTAATAAGCATTCAAAATCTATTTGTTTGTCTTAGTCTGGGTGTTTCTATGTATAATAAGTATGTATTTACAATATATATATATGAATTAGTATCAGTTATTCTAGTACCCATAATACAAGCTCTGCTTAGTTTGGGACTAGATGGCTTAAGTTGTGAGATATTTTTTTATTTATTTATATTTAACTATTATCTATTACCTCATAATGCATTTTATCAATAAGAGACAAACTAAGTTTAAATATAAATAATAATTTTATTTTTGTTTTGTTACCAACAGCTTCGAAACTGAAGATGGTACAGTTCGTGAGGAGGTCGGTGAAGTAAAGGAAGTCCGTAATGAAGAGGGAGATTTCGTAAGGATCCTCACTATCCGCGGCTCTTACTCTTACTTCGACAACGAAGGCAATCGTGAGAGTATCACCTATGTGGCTGATGAGGACGGTTATCGCGCTGAAGGTGACTCCATTCCTAAAAATCCCGAAGCCAGACGATAAACTTCTAAGGGCTAAGTTTAACGTTTAAAAGTATTAAACATGATGTATAGTTATAAATCATATTTAATGTTATATAACTGCTATATACCTTACAAAGTATTAATTGTTACCTTTTATTACTTAAATATACGCTTACTTTAAATATTACCACACATGTATTACTTTTCTCTTTGCCACTGGTAGCCCGGCATAACTCTTCAGAATATTTTTAAGAACAAAAGTATTTACGACCATCTATTGGGAAAAGAAGTAAACAACGAAATGAATTGAAGAGAATGATTTTTTTGTCACCGATAAATTCCTTATACTCGTATGTATGAGCAATCCATGGACACCAAGAGTGCTTTTATGAATCGATTCAATAAAACAATATTACAACAATTTAATTCACCAATAAATTGATGACGTAAATTTATTGGTGAATTAAATGTAAACTGATAATATATTCTGGGAGAAAATGATGTTGTATTATGTAGTAGTTTGTATTTATTTGCCAATGTTTCAATGCATACATAACTGAAATATTGAGCTAAAAATTTTTAATTTATAATTTTCGATTTTCGACAAAACTAAACTCTGTGGTTCAGGAAAACTACCTATAGCTTTATATTTGATTAGTAAGGAGCCTGGTATATGCGGGTTCCGAACTTCCGACACGTACTTGGCCGATTTTTATAATTAGTTTTTTTGAATACGTTAAAAATTGTAAACCGCATTTTACCTTTCATTCAATCAACTCCAAAATAAGAAAGAATAAAGAAAAACATTTATTTATATGTATAGTACGGAACCCTACGTGCGCGAGTCCGACTCGCACTTGGCCGGTTTTTTTATAGATAATTCGAAAAATGCTAGTTGCGGCCACTTTTGTCAACGCGGTTCACGCGTCACGGTGTCCGGTGGCTCGTCGGGCGGCGTGGCGCCAAGTCAAAGCTGGCTTTCCACTTTTAGCATCATTGATAAATGATTGCCTGACTAACTTATTGAATTAGTCACTCACGAGTCTAGCTGCTGGCTGTAGACAATCAGAATATTGACTTTCGAAACAATTTAAACGATATTCAATAAACATATTCTAGTTTTGACTGTTTTTTCCGTATAATGTTGCCACAATCTACCTGTTGGAAATGAAACCGGTAAATGTGTACTAAAATATTATTTCTTTTCTTTTTTTTAATAGTAGTGCCAGTTACATTAAGTTTTAAACAGTTTGTCTTTATTTCATACAGATAATTCATGTTGCGTGTGCTCTTTTGGCCGTCGCCATCGCTTCTCCCTTGACGCAAGCACCTACTGAACCACCAAATATCTTTCGTCCCGACTGCGACTTTCAAGACACACCTGATGGTGAAATCTATAGCAGGTATTAATCTAATATAAAAATCTAGTGTTTCAGTGTAAGTGATCAAACTCCTTCAAAACAGTTCGACAGATTTTTTACATTTTTTTTGTTTAATTATAAAATCTACGAATTGAATTCATTAAAAACGACGTTCCTCGCAGACGGAGCTAAATTAATACAAATTACATCAACAGTTCCGAAGCTGAAGAAGGCTATTCATGTGGCGATTGGCAAAGTGAGAGACGTTTTAATGGAAGAGACTAATCTCCAAATGACCACTGCTGTCAACGGCTTTGAAACGAATTCATGGTTGAATAACTCAAATCTATATCAAAAGCGCATTAGAGGACGTGTAAAGAAAATTCATGTAAAATAAAAGGTTTACTTTCAAAAACACATCTTATTTTTTTTTAATTAATATACTTTGTATTAATAACTGATGTGCTAAGAACGTGATTTTTTAATTTGTTTGTTTGTTTGAAACCAAAGACCCGAATCTACTGGACGGATCTTGCTGAAAATTTGTGTAAAGATAGTTCAAACCTCAGGAATATTATATACTTTTTATAGACGTACCACGCGAGTGAAGTCGCGCACGGTACGTCTAAATAATTAATCTAATAATAAATAAAGATAAAACACTATTTAATTACATTTCGCACGTATATACGAGTATCATTCTGCCCATGACATTACATTCGTTGAAGGTGCTATAATCCTGCATAGTGATTTCAAGATCGTGTCTTCAAAATATCACCAAACACTATCATATCATGAGGTCGTTAGCATACATATTATATAGAAATGAATAAAATGGAGCTGTCACAAATATATTGTAATTTTCCTTAGTTTATTTACAGCAACAATTAATACCTACAATATTATAAATTTTAGGACTTGGGCTTCTATTTCCTAGATATATGAGGAACCTCTTTTGTCTCTTGTGTCTTAGTCGTGAAATAACGCTGAATAAAGATATGATACATATTAAATCTATATTTGGTGGTAAAGGTTTTTATTTTAATATTTTGTGATATAATTGTAAATAAATTAATACTAAAATCATTCATTCGACGCACATTGCAAGGATGATTTGTTAAGTACATCAACCATATACCTTATATTTATACAAAGTATTAATAAGTTTTATTAAATCATATCATGTTAATTACTGTAGAAATTGCCACAAGATAAAAATATCTTTGTAAGTAATTGTAATAATTACAGGGGCGATGCGCTTTCATTATTTCTCTTCTAATTATGTAGAGATTTAGGCACATCAGGTTTTAAACAATACGTACCAATTATTTTTTTGTGTATCTGTGTAAAAAACAACAGTAGCATAGACGATCGCAGTGTAATCTTTTAAAGGAAATTGTTCGGCTAATACAAGAAGTAGGTGGAAGGTTGATTTGAATTATGAGTTGCTATAACCAGAATATGCGTAAATGTTACAAGTTGACATTAATAAATGCTACAAGAAAATTTTCCATAAAATGACATAGCAACTCATCACCAGTTTCTAAATGTATAGTCAAAGAGCGGAGCGAGTAGTGATGCTTTGTCTATGATAGTAATCGAGTATCAGCTAAAGATTCTATTATATTTCAAGGTCAGTTTTCATTTGTTTTAGGGTACCTACGCACCAAGCGGTTAACCGCACTGCGGCCAGCCGTCCGGCTGACCGGAATCAAAAATTTGTACAAGAAAGTAGTTTTTATACGCACTGCGATGCGGCTGCCGACCGACCGCTGCGGTCGTTCTGAGCGATGCGGCCCGACTGACGGCCAGTCGCACTCTGCCGCACGGTTGCTATACACACTACGCGGATAGCGCTAGTTAGCGGTTGGCCGCCATTGATAGTTTACGTGTTCACCGACGACGCTCGCGCATTTTATCAATAATGAACTATGGATTTCGATACAGAAAGGTTTATAATTGATAAAAATAATTCAAAATGCTTGCTCTCGTCTCGTGTTTGCAAATAAGGATGCACCCAGTACCTTTTTCTTCGTTTCTTTTTCTTTATATAACGCGAGTAAATGTAGTTAATAGCTGCGACTTCTTCGACGTCCATCTTGGAAATGAGTCGATCCAACCGTAAACCGCAACGGTTTTTCAACCGCACGTTCCGGTTGCGGTTGCGGCTAGCCGCCATCCGGCTAACCGCACGCGCAACCGCATCCTGCAGTGCGGTTAACCGCTTGGTGCGTAGGTACCCTTATTTTGTTTTCTGATGTCGTTTGTTATGTTTTGGTGTCCAGTTTCCATGTTAGTACAAGATGTTACTTAACTGGTTTATTTTGGAAATTATACACTACCATGTGTGTCATAACTTCATAAGCAACATTGAAATACGTCGATCTATCATGAAACTTTTACACTTACGCTGTACTGTATGCAGTAGATACATGGGAACTAAAGGATTAAGAGAGCCAAATTAATAAAACAACCCAGTAGCAGTGCGTAGTATATAGTGCCAGTGATCGTCGAAAATAGATTGGTATATTGTACTTAATATTCTACGCACTGTTTTTCCACTATTTCGTTTTATTTGATATTCATGGCTTGCAAGTATCCAAGACAATTCAAATTATAACATCACGAACGTACTGCTTATAACGACTAGTGGATCCGAATTTGTTAGCGTTAACTTTAAATAATAATATAGTGTAGACCATATATTGATGTATAAAAAAATATACTGTGACACTCTAATCCGCAGAAATCGTTAAATCATCATTTATGATCACCTAACTCGATAAAAAACTATTCAAAGATGACATTCTAATATTTAAATCAGATAATAGCGTTATAATGTATTTTTGTATTAAATAATCGTCTCATATTTTATACAGATCATTCTGTCAGTGTGCGCCCTCGTGGCCGTCGCCCAGTGTGCTTCTGCACACAAATGAAAAAAAAAAAAAATGGTCGCAGGTTCAAATCCAGTCGGTCCCATATTTTTATCAACTGTTTCTTAGTGTATTTTTTCTTTGTGAATAGTGTGAAGTGAATTTTCGCACATAATGCTTCAAAATAATGTTTTTAATAATTGGAAGGTGTTTTTTTTTTTATCTCATACATAAACGATTAAATTATTTTATGACGGGTAAAATCATCCGGGACCGATTTTTCTATGTTGGCGAATTCCCGATTTTTTTTCACCCGTGAATTCTGAATTTTGTTATTGAATTACACTGCCCACTGGTTTGTCACGAATGTCACGGTGTCATTTACACCCAGTATACAATTCAGTTTATTATACACCTTTTTTATATTTATCTTTTATTATATTTTAGCAACTTGTTATAATAAGTTGAATTGTTTTTTTTTAAAAGGAGGTACTGTATTCGAGCATGTATATAATATGTATATATTTATGTATGTAACTTTATTATGTTCGCGATTTTCTTGAAAAGTTATGATCCGAATAGAATGTGGTTTTCGGTATTTTAATATATGAAAATAGATCTATAAAACTTTGTCTGCATTAGTATTAAGTAGTCTGTAGTAGCAGCATGCGGTATTGTTAATCACTAAAAAAACAAAACTAATATAATTTAAAAAGGAGTCAAATCGACTTTCAAAACTTAAAGGTACCTACCTAGTAAAAAAATGTCGTCGGTGCTAATCAATTATAACCAACTTGCAATCTAGAAGCTCGGACGTAAATGAAAAATAATTTATATATTAGGTTTGTTTGAGTTCTTCTGAGGTTACCCCAAATTGTTTTATAAATAATAAAACAATATTAATATAATGATATTTTGACGTACGACGAGAGCCTGGACATTTTTACTTGTTCAGAAACCAGGTTTCTTGATATTGCAGCGCGGTATATTGAGACAATATCCATTGGCAGCATACAGTCTGTCTATAAAGTCGTGACATTAATGTTTGAGGAACTAACATTGATCATGTGTCTGGCAACACCAAACATAAGTAAATCAGCTGTCATCGAGTTTGAGTTGTGGAATAGTTTTCCTTTTGTATTTTTATTGTTTTGGTTAAACTGCAATTAATTAACACGTAACTACGCAGAAAGGATTAAAAATGAATAAAGTAGTTAAATCGGAGTGGCACGCGGGAAGTGATTTTTAAAGTTTTCCAGCGATGTTTCGCGGAGTACCAAACTGGACGAATTTTGTGCGATTCGGATGATATTTATGGGCGGACAGCTATGACGGGTATGTAATCGTGTTATTGTTTGTTTTTAATCTGCCCGAAGTTACAAATTTACTGAATTTACGATTTGGAGACCAAAAAGGGCATTGTTTACATTGCACATTTTTAGGTTAGATTGACATTGTGAGTAGGTCATATTATAGTATGACCATAATTTTTGATACATTATGATGGTACAGCTAAATCCATTCAGTTTTTATACCAGTTTTGAATTTGAATTAATTGCTCCTCTCTGATGTTGAAACACCGGCTGCCGGTATAAACACATTTTCGCCGCACCTGTTGACGTACCGGCATCCGGTATCCGGTATGCGTAAGTGTGTTCTCATATTCGCTCAAAAGAACGTCATTGTATATACCCTATCCTTTCTAACACGTTACAAATGCATAAAGAAGAAACAGGCTGACTAGTGAAGCCAAAATCTCACGCAGCTTTAGTGAATGAAATGTAAACAAAAGTCAGTCAAAACTCCGCCATCGCCTAGGTGACCACTTTTTTTTTGTGTTGGTGAAAACTTGTTGTTATCTTGACGTGATTCGCTGAATATTAGAAAAAACGATGGAAGGGTAAGTAATTATTGATTATATATACTAATTATATATAATAGTTCTATTAATTTTCACTAAAAATCGCTCTTTAACTATCAGTATGTTCAATGTCGAACTAGTGACGACGATTTTATTGTCGTCATATTTCAACCAAAAATGGATGAAAAGGCAAGTTGATGTTATATCTAAGACGTAAAATTAATTAGTTTTGATATATTTCATAGGTAGCATTATATTTCTTTCAAAAACATGAAAATATTTAATGAAATATAAGAGTACAAACTCTCATACCGGGAGCCGGTTACGTCAACAGCATATGTTTGACATTTATGGGCAGCCATGTTTTTTGTGTTTCTGGGATGCTGGCTAAGTATGGATAAGCATCAGGAATATTTTTGTATGCATTAAAATGAATATATATTTTAAATTATAAAGTATTTTAAACAATTATTTTATATTTTAGTGTAACTAGTGGAGCGTTGCGGAGCCTTGACGAGGTCCATGCTATGGAAAGGCCACTCCACCAAAGGAGGAGGAGGGAGCTGCCGTCAGTGAGGACAGTACCTGAAGGGTAAATTTATGTTAAATTATTATAGTTTATTCTATAGCAATTGTTTCATAATGCTGGTATATGGTAATAAAATTAACACTTTTTTTGTAGATTCCAATCCTTATGGTCGTCCACGAGTCAAGAGCCTCCAATGTGTTCCGATGGAATGCAATTTTTTTTACCTATGCAATGTGTAATATATTAAAGTGCAAAGCTCATGTACCCCAATTAGATAAAAATGTTTTGAATGTACGATATTAAAAAACAAACACTATACTCATGAGAACCATACCTTGAAAATATGTTATACAAAAAGTCGTATCCATACTTTTTTAGCCTCTCAGGTAGCAAAATGAACCATTTTTTTACTACTTTTATCAACTTACCTATATCTTGAAATATTTCTTAGAACTGTGTTGTTCTGTTGATTTGTTTTGATGCTTTATTCTATCTAAATCTTAGAAAATGTAAAAAAAATCCGTTAGTTGCAATATTTTTTCCAAAACTATGTTTTTAAATGTATGTAATTTTTGACCCAAATTTTTGAGTTATTTTTGTTTAACTCCTACTCAAGATATATATAATATAGTGCTGCGATACTTTTGTAATACATAGTTTATAAGCTTAAGTTTCTAATAAACAAAACATCTTAGTCCATATCGCCATAAGTCATTTAAAATTAGATTGAAATATGACACCCACTTTGAGGGCTCATTAAGTGGCAGTTTTTTTGTGACTATATTAAGAACATGTGTTGTGTAAAAAATATGTATGGAGGCAATTGAAGTTTGAGTTGTATTTTATACCTAATGTTATAAGTTTTAAATAAAATATTTTATTAACTTCCAAATATTGTTGTAATTAAAATTATAACCGAAACTTATCTAAATATCACAGTGCCCTATGTTGAAAGTTCTATGTTAGCTATAATTGAGTATTCATATAGAAATGGTTGAAAGTGAATAAAGAATATTCAATTTACAATAAGATTTTTAACTTGAATTGACTTGATTCCTACTAGATACGGAGAAAATCCAGTTACAATAAAAGTCTATCTCAAAAATGGGCTATCTGTTGACCATACCGGCTCCCGGTATAACAGATAGTGCAAAATGGGTTAATGTCATTCAACAGAGGAAAGGGTCAATAAGTTATTGTTTCCATTCCAGTACATTTTTTTAATTTTTTTCAGGAAAATCAGTGAGTAAAAAAAAATGATGGAAAGTTAAAGGTCTACGCTCAGGAAGCGAAATTTACTGCGTTTGGTGAAAATAAACAAACCTCGCCCCATCTATGCCATTGATGAACTTTTAGGAGAATACTGGCACACAGTGTTACGGCTTCCGTCGTATCACTGTGATTTGAATCCCATTGAGCTCATTTGGGCTAACCTAAAACAAAAAGTAGCAGCACAAAATGTTGGGTCACGCGATGTGAAGCAACTTGCTGAAGACGCCTTCAACAGCATTACACCTGAAACATGGAAAACTGCTGCCATCACGTGGAGACGTCTGAAAAAGAGTACTACGAGCGAGGACGTCATCTGTATCGAGACATAGACGAGTTAGTTATTCGCTTAGGCGATGATAGCAGCAGTTGTGACAGCAGCTGTAAAGATGACAGCGCTGCTGATGAAAGTGGCAACGTAACGTTTCTTGATTTTGAATATTTGGAATCCGATGATGAGTGAGAGTGATCTGATCAATCATAGTTTTTTTAACTATGTGTAATAATTTTCTTCTGGTTTAATTTAAAAAGCTTATGTAATAAAACTTTAGAAAGACCTTACCTTATTTACCGTTTAAACCTTCTGTAAATAAAAACAGTTACAAAATATGACTGTATAATGTGTCTTATTTATTTACTCTTTACTTGAACAAATTGCTAGTATCAAAATCATTTTAGTCACACTATATAGGGTTGCTACATGCATGTCAGCAGCGCCATCATTTAATGTCACGACTTTATAGACAGACTGTACCTTATAGACCAGAGTAGATCCCTTTAAAATGATAAAAAGTCAAAAAATAATAGTAGGATGAAACCCATTAGAAAAGAAGGAGAATATTATAAAAATTAAGGGAAAAATAATTTACGGGCGATCTGAGGTCGGGCAGAGGGGGGGGGGGGAATTAAGGGTAAAAAAACGGTTTTTCTCGATTACCGGCAAAACTAAAAGTCCTATGGAAAAAATCGAATGGCAAAGTTGTTGGTAATAAAAAGATCTAAAACTTTTGTTTTTACACTTTTTTCATATAACCTAGTATAGTATAATATAATTAACTTAATTAGAATACATAACAGAATATTTGATTTCTGTGTTATTTGTAATAACTAATATAATTGATTTTTTTTAATTTATATAATTTTATTTTAGAAAGTTTAATTTGTTATTCATACTGTATTTAATTTACAATGCTTTTTTATGTTTTTCCATTTCGTTGTGTTTGGTTTAAGACTGTGAGCAATAAAATGATAATCTATTATAAATATAAAAATGAAACCCGTTTTCCGTTGTCACGACATAGCATGAAAACGGCTTGACTGATTTGGCTGATTTTTTTTTGTAGTTTTCTAATACTCTGTACAAGGTTCTTACGGAAAAAAATATATAAAAATGAAACCCGTTTTCCGTTGTCACGACATAGCATGAAAACGGCTTGACTGATTTGGCTGATTATTTTTTTGTAGTTTTCTAATACTCTATACAAGGTTCTTACGGAAAAAAATATTAAGAAAATCTCTCAGAAATATTGAAAAATATACATTTAATTTTGCATATTTTAAAAAAAGCGCGTTACGAATGTCAACGTCATTCAATTTAAAACAAAAAACTCTGTGGTGATCTATGACACCACAGACATAACCGCGAGCTGTGAAAATACAGGGTGTATTTTTGAAACGGGGCAGTAAGGGCAAGTACCTTAACCGTTGCAGTTACAGCAAAACGTTCTTAAAAGACCTTCCCTAACTTTTTGGGACATTTTGAACTGCATTCACAGATTTTGTAAAAAACTTACAGTTAGCAAAAAAAATGCAAAAAGTTCAAATTTTTTTTTTTATGCCAATCGATTCTATTTCATGTGGGGATCAAAAAACTCTATGAGACCATTTTAGCTTTCAGTACTAGAAAAGACAGAAATCGCCAAAAACGTTTCCCATACATTTCGGCAACAGAAACGAATTTCTACGATGGTCTAACTTTTTGTTATGGCCTGGAAGTGGGTAGAATTGACTGTAAAGTAAATAAAAAGAATTTTTACCCTCAAATTTCGAATTTGATTCGAAAATCTGTGTGTTATACTTAGTTTCAGCTGAGAAACTTCGTATGAGTTATTAATTAAGGATTTTCGCTGAAATGTCTTCTAATCGTGAAAAAATTGACTTATTAGAAGCGTATTTTGTCAATAATCGAAATGCGGGAGCTGCATTAGTGTGGTACCGCAATAAGTATCCGTTGCGGCATGTGCCAACAAGAAAGGTTATTACAAATCTTTTGAAAAACCTGGAATTGCAGGGTTCTTTCAAAATACGCTTCTAATAAGTCAATTTTTTCACGATTAGAAGACATTTTAGCGAAAATCCTTAATTAATAACTCATACGAAGTTTCTCAGCTGAAACTAAGTATAACACACAGATTTTCGAATCAAATTCGAAATTTGAGGGTAAAAATTCTTTTTATTTACTTTACAGTCAATTCTACCCACTTCCAGGCCATAACAAAAAGTTAGACCATCGTAGAAATTCGTTTCTGTTGCCGAAATGTATGGGAAACGTTTTTGGCGATTTCTGTCTTTTCTAGTACTGAAAGCTAAAATGGTCCCATAGTTTTTTGATCCCCACATGAAATAGAATCGATTGGCATAAAAAAAAAAAAAAATTGAACTTTTTGCATTTTTTTTGCTAACTGTAAGTTTTTTACAAAATCTGTGAATGCAGTTCAAAATGTCCCAAATAGTTAGGGAAGGTCTTTTAAGAACGTTTTGCTGTAACTGCAACGGTTAAGGTACTTGCCCTTACTGCCCCGTTTCAAAAATACACCCTGTATATATTTTGTTTTTTATTTAACAAAATTAGTAAAGTCCTTCTCAGGTATGACGAGACCAGGGAAATAGGTTTTCATTTTTATATGGAGGATATTATAGATTCCAGTTCAAATTGAATAGGTACGCATACATAAGATAGGTCAGCTATACAAAATAAAGTAGTGCATAAAATTTACGCTAAGGCGGTACGAAGTTCGCCGGGTCAGCTAGTTGTATAGTAAATAAATAAAGGTCTCGGGTTCGAACCCACGGCACACACCTCAATCAAAATTTGGGATACTATTCTAACTATTCTTCTCTTTCGCACTTTAATTTACTTATTTTGCATATCGTACCCATTCTACCCATCTTTTGGTTACTTTGTCCTTTCTGAACATATTTTTTTAGCTAAACGCGTTTCATCTCGTCTCATCGCGTCCCAGAGAGAGAAGAACAACTTCCTTTTACTTTTTCTATCACTCGCGAACTTTTAAAATACATTTTATGTGTAAAAAAACAATAAAACGATTTACTTATCAATTTTTCATATTTATTTATTTACTTATCTACTATTAAAAGCGTTGGTCAAACATAATTGAATTAAACTTAACAATAAAGTTCAATTTTATCACAATAAAATATTTCTTTCAGTGTTGAAAATGTGTTAATAATTATCTCCTGGCGACAGTTTCCTTTGGGATGGCGTCACCCTCAGCACGGTAACCGTCCTCATCAGCGACGTATGTGATGGTTTGACGAACGCCTTCGGTGTCGCAAGAAGGAGTAAGAACCGCGGATAATGAGGATTCTTACAAAATTCAAATTCAAATAATTTTTATTCATATAGACACAATTTAAAATTCTTAAATTATGTTCTTATGAATCGTCCATATTTTTTTATGTTGTTGTAATTGTGTGATCCAAAGCAACTCACTCCCACGCTGTCTTGTCATTTAAGTAGTCCGAGATTGCATAGTATGCTTTCTTACATAATTTAGCTTTAACCACTGTCTTAAACTTATTTATAGACAATACTCTTAATACTATGAGGCAGTTTGTTGTAGAAGCGTATACATTGGCCCATAAAAGAATTGTTACTTTTGTGGAGACGAGTCGTATAAAGTACAAGATTTTCCTTATGTCTAGTATTAACATTATGTGTCACTTTTCTTTTTAAAATTGTCAATATTTTTTTGTACACATAAAAGATTTTCATATACATACTGTGATGTCACAGTCAAGATATTTATTTCCCTGAATTTTTCTCTGAGGGAAACCCGCGGAGCTAGTTTATATATAGCCCTTACAGCTCGTTTCTGCAGTACAAAAATGGTGTTAATATCCGCACAGCTTCCCCAGAGTAGAATTCCATAGGACATTATACTATAAAAGTAACTAAAGTAGACCATTCTTGCTGTATCTACATCAGTTAATCTTCTGATTGTCTTTACTGCATATACTGCAGAGCTAAGTTTGGCTGACATTTTTGCAATTCGTGGGCTCCATTGTAATTTGGAATCTATAGTAATTATAAAAATAAAAATAAAATTTCCCAGAAAAGTAGTAAATTCCACCGGTTCCAACCTGGTTTCATTTATTAATACTGTAGTTTCTACCTGCCTGACATTGGGCATTGAAAATTTTACTACTTTGGTTTTGTTTTCAATTAACAATAAGTTGTTTACATTAAACCATTGGACTACCTTAGAGATTGCATTGTTCACTTCGTCATAATTTTGTAATTGTCTACTAATTTTAAAGGTCAATGAAGTGCCATCAGCAAACAATACAATCTCATGATTACTACCCACATAATAAGGTTCATTTATGTACACTAGGAACAGGAAAGGACCGAGGATAGATCCCTGTGGCACGCCCATGTTTACTATAGATCCTGATGATTTTTTTCAATTTCGATTTCTCAAATAACAAATCAGAAGGTCGAGAGCCCCGTTCCTAATGCCATAATGATGCAGTTTCCTGACTAGCGTTTCGTGGTGTACGCAATCAAACGCCTTAGACAAGTCACAGAAAATACCTAATGCATCCTGTGACCCCTCCCAGGTTGCGAAAATACTTTTTAATAATTCGATTCCAGCATCTATAGTTGAGCAACCCCGAATAAATCCAAACTTGTTTCTTATGAAGTACGTTATTGGTATTAAAATGTCTGAGCAGTTGATTAAGAATAACTTTTTCAAAGATTTTACTCAGGGTGGGCAGTATAGACACCGGTCGGAAATTAGAAGGGTCCGAAGCATCACCAGACTTAAATAATGGTATAATTTTACTTTGTTTCATCATGTCAGGCAACACACTTGATGCAATACAATTGTTGAAAATATCTGCTAAATAAGGTGCAATTAATTCTATTACATTAGACATGAGTCACATAGAATGCCCCCAAAGGTCCATTGATTTCTTCAACTCTATTGTTTTAAATGTCTTAAGTACATCAAGATAGTTTATAGGTGTGAATGAGAAATGGGTAATACACTCTGTGATGATTTTAGAGATTGAGTAGTTATTAATGGTATATTATTGAAAAAAATTCAAATTCGGTTGCAACTTCCATATCAGCATTAAAGTTTGTCATTAATTTTTAAATTAAATTCTCTAGTCTTCGTGTTTGCTCTGCCTGTTTCATTGTTCATTATGTTCCATGTTTCTTTAATTTTATTAGTGGATTTACTTATTTTATTTTTTAAATAAAATAAGTAAATCCACTAATAAAATTTGCTCCAACTCAATACAGGAAATCTCTAAGACTCGTTTAACCGAAAGGCTGCTAATATCAACTCTTTCTTTAAACTTAAGACATTTCTTAGTGATTATCAGTGAGCCACCACATATAAACCGTTCTCTGCTGAATGAGCTTGAAACTTGATGGTTATTAGAACTGAAAATTACTTGATGGCATTTGAGCCAAGATTCTGTTATACATAAGATGTCAATATTATTACAAGTCAAAAACAGCTCCAGTTCTAACTGTTTTTCTATCATCCCCTGTATGTTTTGATGCACTAGGTTAAAACAATTATTATTTTACATATATTTTTTTGAACATACCATTGATGGGGACGTTTTACTACTAATACAATCAGTTTCATTAATAATATGGCCAGAGGCAAATTTGCAAGAGGCTGTCTCTATTGTCTTATGATTTAATTTAAATTATCATTACAAATGTCATTAACTAAAATAGTATTATTATAAATGTCATTATTATTTTTATTAATTATTTTACTAATGTTATTGTCAGTAGTGATGTTACTGACCCTGATCATGTCAATCGAAAATTGCTCAATAGGAGCTATTTGTCTAGCCAAGTTCTTGGCTGATGTTTTAAAAAAATAGGATAGCGAACAAGCTATTTGTCTCTGGTAGAATTAAGAAAGATTATAAGAGCTTTTTTTGTCAAAAAAAAGGTTTACTAACATTAATTGTTAGTGTCCTAATATGCAATTTCTCAGTATTAGAACATATTGTGTGCAATGTTAGATTAAGCTTATATCTAAGAATATTTTCCTCCTGTGACAGACTATCACTATAGATAGGGTAATGTAAACATAACAATTTTTTCTACACTCAATGTATACAAACTATTTAGATATTGTATAAGACACTTCTTTAGTATTCAAATTATTAAAATTTATTGCCTTCTCCAAAATATGTGAATAAGATGCGCCAGGCATGCAATAATTGATGTTGGAATATCCCAAATCTAATAGTAATGGCCCCAAATTTTTGCCAATTTCATCACTAAATAATATTAAATCTGACTTAAGTTCTAATTTTACATTATTAGTGCATTTTTTAGAAATCAATTGATTAATTTTTGAATTTATTGAATTAGTAATAGAACAGTTTATATTATTTGTATTAGAAGATTCTGCCAAACTAGAATACTCACCACCCCGCAAGGAACAATTTGATGGTCTTTGACACTTACAAGACTGAGAAAGTGAATCAAATCTGTCCAAATTATAGTTACTCAAATATCTATTAACTTATCCATAGCTAAAATATGCTCCTGGATTTGTTTTTCAGACAGGGCATATTTCTTTGTCAATGAACGGAGAGAGTTCTCGGGGTGATCTATTTTAGTTTGCTGAGATTGCATGTCAGACATATGTTTAATAGTACTATTTTTCAGTTCTATGGACTTAATATTTAATTTATCTATTGAATGCAATCTCTCCCTATTATGTTTCTCATATTTGAAAAAGAATTTATGCTTATGAACTAAGTTTTGGGTTTATTTAATGAATTTCTTAACTTTCTGATATTTTTTGAATTTTTGCTCCAGCCATGAACCACCACTAATTTGGAATAGCTATCATCATTTGTTAGATCTATAGTGACAGTAGGTTGGTTACTGGCCAGAACAGAGACTACCGAAGGATCTTTGACTAACATTTCATCATAAAGAGTTTGGGTACTACAGGCCATATGACTATGTTGCAATGTTTCCAAATGGGATTTTAATAATGATATTTCATTATTGGCATCATGCAATTGTTGCTCTAGGCTCTTATTTTTGTGTAATGCATAGTCATATTCTGTGCGACATTGGTCAAACTCATTTATGACACTTTGCAGTCTATCCTGGCTGTTTACAGCATCTTTATAGTCTTCATGTAGTTTAGCTTACTGTTTTTTTAATGATTTGACCTGATTTGATGATTCCATTAGTATTCTCTCATTATCCTCTCTTTCCTTATCATACTGGTCACACAATTGCTTTGAAGTTTGGAGTTCTTTAAGAACCTTTTGAAGTTTCTCCTCTGTTAGTCGAGCCAGGGCTCCACGAGTAGAAATACAAGACATACTTCTATGATGTTGTAAAGATAAGTTAATTATACAATAAATTATGTCACCAGCTGATCCCAGTTTGAGGTTATGTTTACACGCATAAATGTATCTAAATAGCTATTACTAGAGGAAAGTCAACCCTTAGCTTAACATATACCATCACATCAATATGTTATCAAGCTAGTTGTATGTGAAATAATGTTTAAATACTGTAATTAAAACCTTATAATGCGATGACAACTGTCACAACACTCACAACGGATAAATCATATAAAATACGAATTTTACACATTATATACCACAAATTATACTTAAAACATTTATATATACTATATACCGGTGTATTAATGGCAATTGTGTTAAAAATCAGATATATAAATAATTTTATTACAGTTGAAAAATTTGGGACAATTTAAAATCAGCTGTTATCGATAGTGTTGCCACAAGAGGAAATGCTCTCCCTTCAAGCTCTCCCTCTTCATTGTGAACTTCCTTCAGCTTACCGACTTCCTCACGTACTGTACCTCCTTCTGACTCGAAACTGTTGATTTTATCGAAAGTTAGTAATTATATTCAATTCATTTATTTATTTCAGACATAGTCCATATAAAATTACAATCGGATTAAAACAAAAACATACACCTTAAAATAGTCATAAAATAATAATAATACAGTTAAAATTGAAAATTAAATAGTAAGATTAGATTAAATTAAATTAGTAAAATAAAATTTTAATTGGACATATTAATATTAACATTATCAATAAATAAAAATAAAATTAAGACACACAACGTTAAAAAATACGAGTAAAGGTGCCACAATGAAGCTGCATCCACCTTCGCACAAGGGGTAGGTCCCACCGCTCAGCCCATACCCTCAAGAGACTGATAAAGCTACTTCGTAGGCGACTTAATAGTGAAGCGCTTCGCTTCCTTATGATGGCGAAAAAGTCATCCGTCCGCGCCTCAGCGAACATAGTCGAGGCACTACAAAACCGCGGCAGCCTCAACAGTATCCTGAAGGCATTGTTGTATTGGACGCGCAGTGCGCTGTACGTCCGCTGTGTAAAGCTGGTCCACAGGCTGCACGTGTAAAACGACTGGCAATACGCCTTAAATAACGTCACCTTTACAGGTGTAGTACATCGCGCAAACCTGCGAGCCAACATATTGCACCGGACAGACAGCGCCCTGCGCTCCCTCTCAATATCCCTATTATCACTCAAGTCGTCAGAGACCCAGTGGCCCAGGTACTTAAAGTGCTTTACCTTTTTTAAAGGAATGCCGCAAAGAGTGACCGGAGGTACGGACATGTAACATTTGGTACCTGCTTTAAAGATCATTAATTCACTTTTTTTAGCATTGTACCTCAGCCCATGGGCCTCCGCATACGACTCACAAATGCGCAGTAATTTACGTAGGGCACTGATCGATGGGGCCAACAATACACGATCATCCGCATAGCTTTATGTTGTTCATACATACTCCATCTATGGAACATCCAATATTGGTACTACTGAGCTCACATATCAGCCGGTTCATATACAGGTTAAAAAGGCGAGTCGAGGATATATTATTGTGTGATATTTATTTATGTGTTACAAGAATAACCTGATACTAATACATACCTATATATATTTTTTTTGTAGATACAAACTTATTAAACATACCTAATATAAAAATATATATATACATATTTAAATCATCAATTTAGTAAGTTTTAGTACCTTCTAACGTAGACACCACCTTTTCTTTGTATTCGGACCGAACGATCTTTACTTCTTCCTGAGCTTGAGGAGCGGCGATGGCGACGGCCACGAGGGCGCAAGCGACGAGGATAATCTTTAACAATACATAGTATACAATTTATGTTGGTATTTGATAAGTTAAGAAGTTAAGTTCATGGAAAAGTTATTTAAAATACAAAATAATTTTCCAAAAAAAACCGACTTTAATTACAATAATTTTGGACTTAAAATTATCTTGACTGCAAACTATCATTTAACATAGCCTGATGAAAGAAAAATATTAATAGCCAATACGCTATTCAAACCAGCTGATACGAAATAAAGAGTTTATCAATATGTTTTATTAAATCTATAAACTTTTAACTTTTTTAACTATACATACCAATTTCATTTTTACAAGACTTGGTTGTGTTTGTGCGTGATAAACAACTGATGCTTAGATGATCTCGACATAGACTTTTATAGTGAATTGCTTCATTGATGTAAATAAAAGTCGATGACATCTAATCCTGAATCACTGGTTTCTATTAGGGATGTTAAAAAATAATCGATTTTTATTTTAATCGATTATTTCTTACTTATAATCGATTTTTTATAATCGATTTTTATAGTCATATTAATCGATTTTTTGTAAATCGATTATATAAATTACGTGTTTAAATCGATTTTTAGAAACAGCTCGTATCTATGCGACGGATGAAAAAATCTTGTAGTAAGTTTCAATTTTATAAACAGCGCCATCTATGCGTTGGATGAAAAATCACGAAACCGTATATTAGGAAAGAGATTATCAAAATTGTTGTAATTATTTTAATTTTTGAACATTTTGTGAAACATTTTGATTTTTGTGATTGTGATTTTTCAATACGTTATCATTGTCGTTTAGCTTTTTTACTTAAAGTTACATTTTATTTTAATACTACTCATAAGTAATAAGTTTTAGTTTTCGTGTTTTGATTGTTTAAACTTGAAAAAACAACGAAAGATTTGTTAAATAATTTAGTTTTTGAGACATCATAGTCGTTTATTTTTTTTTCTCGTCTTAAGTATGTAATTTAAATACTAGTCAAATGTAAGACAGGATTGGACATTTGTGGCAATATTTTTTTTTTTTTTAATTATTATTGTTGAAACTTGAAGATTGTTTTATATTTAAGCTTTTAAGACCATAACGTAGTTGTTCAGGATTTTTAATGATCCTAATAAGTATTTTATTTTAATACTAGTCAAATGTAAAATAGGACTGGCCATTTGTGATAATAATTATTAATTATTTTTTTAACTTGAAGATTAGCAAAAGATTTATTTGTATTTAGTTTTTGAGACTATTGAAGTATAGAATAGTCGTTAAGTTTTTTAATTCTCATTTTAAGCATTATATTGTAAAACTAGTCAAATGTAAAATAAGACTGAACATTTACGGCATTTTTATAATACCTACAACATTTCTTTTTTCGATTTTTTCGTAGAAATCGATTATTTATTGTTATAAAAATCGATTTATGACAATTTAAAACGTCTAAATGCATTTAATTTAATAATAAAACACAAAACAATGTACAATTAAATACTACACTTCAATTTATATTGGTATTTCAAAATTTTTTTAATGTGTAAAATGGCAACTCGAAAAGGGGTTGTCTGCATAGTTTTCGATTTTTTTAATAAATTTTTTGATTAACAATTTTCGCAGCTACAGCTTTCATATCATTTTATTAATCAATTAATCAATCATGTTATAGTTATTATTATTTTTTTTTATAAGAATTTTTTCCGCGAGCTTCTTTATTGCTTTAAAACAATGAGTTCATAAATACATGGAGTAGCCCTATTCTACATACTTATACAAAAAGTTAATTATACAAACATATACAAAATCGATACATAGATACTAAACATAGTATTGTCTCTTTCTACCTTACGGATAACTCAATGAGAAAAAAGAGATAGTTGAAGTTTACAGAGTACTCTATACGGAAACATTATGTCCAAAGCTTGTCAATCGTGCCGGCGACGCCATCTTAATTGCCAAGTTTTGTGGTAGATCTGCTGTCAAATTTGTTGTGTGCTCAAAGTGATTTTGTATTTTTTTTGTGCATTTTCAGTTAACAACCAGATTTACTAGTGTTTAAGGCCTTGGCCTAAATCATATAAACATGCCGTCGTGTTCAATCAAACAGTGCAATGCAAGAAAAAGCAATAATCGTCCTACTTTATCTCTTCTAAGTAAGTAACAAATTTTCACTGATAAAGTTGAATTACATGAATTTTGGGTAACATATTGTTACAAGAAGTTCCTCATATAGATATTGTTTTCCTTTTTTGCTTGATAAAGCTGTAATATTGTTATTTTCTTTAATTTTAACTATCAATATTTACGTACTAGTGATGTGCTATGCCAATACTATTACATGTGGTTGAGTTGAAATATCGATATTGTTTGATTTCATACGTAATTGGCAGTAATTAATTCCAATAATGATCATAAGACTTATTTAAAGTTAAATATACTGATAAAACAATATAACATACCTTATAATATCTAAACTAAAGTAAGTTATTAAATCAATATGTATTACATAATATTATAAAACATAAGTTTTAGTTCCATAGTGTTTAATCCATTAAACACTATGGAACTAAAACTTATGTTTTATAATATTATGTAATACATATTGATTTATAATATATTTATTACTGCGCATTTAAATGATAAAAATAGTATTTTTATCGTTTAAATTGATCAATTATTTCCGCAGAGTAATTAAAGTAAAATATTGTTTATAGACTCACCAACCCAATAAAGCTAATAAATACTTTGTATATAGCCATACCTACTATACCTAGCCAACAACTTATTCAGTACTATTTTGGCATAAAATCATTTCCTGCAAACAATACTAAAAAACATTGATTGGCATCATTTCATTATAAAAGAGGTTAACAGAAGTCAACCAATCTAATCGCTTGATTTTCAGCTCACTTTCATTAGAATTGAATCAAATTGGTCAATGTTTTGTTAGTCTTGGTCGCAAGCGACACAACTTAAGTTGGTTAAATAAATTAAGTAATTATACAATTTTTTATTCAACAGATTTTCTACCAATGAAATATTGAATAGAAAATGGATGGATGCTATTGGTACTGAAAATATAAGTCCACGTCATACAATGTGGTTTGTCTGCTCGCTGCACTTTGATGACACTAGTTTCAACAAAACCCTAGATGTCATTCGATTATATGATGGAGCTGTACCGCTATCTTGGCACCTGGTAGGTATTTTGTATGAATATCGTTATCCTTCTTCCCCCTTACGTTTCTCCAGATTGCATCAAACTTAAACTTAAATTAAACATTTTAAACATACTAAAAATGAAATTATAATCTCACAATATACAGGGTTACTACTAATAAATAGAAATGTAAATACATTATTTTGCAGTTTATATTTCTTTTCAATTATTTTTAATAGTTGAATCTGGGATATTTCAACATATAAGACTAAAATCCAAACATAACTTCTTAATATAAACTACTGAATTTTGTCAGCATATTTAGGAGCTCAGACATTTGGGGTCTATTATAACACCCTGCAAGGAATATGTCGAATTACTAATATAAATAAATAAATATTATAAATTATGTTGAAATTTGTTAATTAAGCAACAACAGTCAATGATTAATTGTTTAGCCATTCTAAGTTTTACATGTTGTTGATTTGGAACAATCATCCATCATACAATAATTATGTTAATAGATAATTTTCTATAGTTTATTTTCATGTATAAACTCATTTAATTTTAAACATTGTGAAGTGGGGTGATCTGTGTTTACATTTTTTTGGAGTTACTAGTAATTATAAGTATTTTATAGTATTTGTTTGTTGCATTATGATAAAAAGCCTTAATACTACATTTCTTCTCATTCCAGAATGTATTCACATATCGCCTTTACTCATTCTTTTTCCCCTCTCTCGCTTGAAGTATAAGATCTTGCAGCCTGTACTAACTTAGTTATTTAATATTATTTTCATTTGACAAAGAATATTATTCCTTCGCAATATGTTATATTATTTTATCATTATTTTCCTTTATAATGATTTGGTGTTGCAATAACTTACACTTACCTGAAATATTGTCAAAAACAAACAAAATTGTATGATTTATTATTTGAAAAGATGGTGCACATGAGTTTCTCACCAGCTCTTCTCAATGATGCAATATGCAATACCAATACCCAATTGAACCTAAACGGTTCGATTAAAATTGATCTAAGCTTTCGGTAATTCAAGTCATATTATTTTGATTAGTATAATTTAAATTTATTTAATTCTTTTAATTATTCTTATTTGCTCTGTAATTATAATGTTTCTTGCGCCCCTTGGGGTCTATGTAAATAAATAATTTGACTTTGACTTTGATGTCCATTTGAACAGTTTTCTTTTTCAATATATTGTTAGATATTCAACAGGCTCCACAATGCGTTCTGTGATTTCCTTGTTAATTAAAGTCCTTATTTATTTGTTTTAGAGTTCTTAGGGAACTGATGAACCAGTTTTGAGTGAAAGGCAAAATCTTTTAACGTCGCCGGAGGTAAGTCCGTATTTTGAGTTAACTTATTACATAAAAAAATAAAATATAGATCACATCAAGACATTCTATACTCTCGCCAAGCCTTTATTTTCTTTTTGACAGCTATAGATAACAGATCGATATCGATATTTATTTTAGTCATTTAATAAATATTTTTAGAAATGGACATAGTACGTACTCCAATAACCATACTTTGTGTAGAAGACGCATAAATATAATGATTTATTACATAATAAGTGTTGCGATTTTCAAGTTATTATATAATTCTTAGGTTTATTTAGCTTGAACTTGAATTTCAACATTTTGAAGCATTTAATAACAATACAAACTGAGATCTAAAATAAAACGTCTTGAAAATTAATATCAATAAAATTATAAATTATTACAATTAAATTATAATATATTATAAATTATAAACAAATAAATTAGATTGCCGCGAATAAACACCATCTCGTCAATATTCCTTTACAGCGAAACTGTGAACTTTACTCTTGTTTTAAATTTTAACAGTCCGATTTGCCGCCCGCAAATAAAATTGCAGCCCATATAAAATCATAAAACCAAAAAGCCAAAATATTAAGTGAAAATACCATGTTAGTTTTATACGTTTACCAAAAACAAAAAACGTACCCCTCGCTTTTGTTAGTGATTATAATTTTCTGCAGTATATAACTTTATTTTCCAGATTTAGCAGCATAAAATTAAAAATCTCACAGAAAAATGTGAAATATTAAAGAAGAAAGTCAAAAGCTTGAGTGAAAATGTACGTCGTCGTGACGGGAAGATTGCTCACTTTTGTGATTTGATAAGGACCTTCAAGAAAGAAATTTTATTAATAATGAAGAATCTTTCACTTTAGATTTTAGAAGAATGTGCTGGATCTAAAGATTTTTTAAAAAGACAAATTGCAAAGTCAAAGGGTTTACCTGTAGAGAAATGAAGATATTAACATTATTAAAAAAACTGAAAAATTGTAAAACCTGACCTCTCAAACCACAAAAGGCCAGAGAATTATTATTTGTATATTTTTAAATTCTTATTTGAATATTATGATGGCGATCAAATGTTTTACTTGCCACATAACAATGAACATAACATTAATCATAGGTTAGGTATTATTACTTAATAAATCGGTAATAAAAGCTTTTACTGATTTACGATTCCGATATCACGCAAAGAAAGTGAATGATAAAGTGTCACACCGAAATTATTTAAATAAATTAATTTTGTTTAGAAATGAGTTAAAAATCATCTTTGCTTGTTTTTTTTCATTTTTCCTTGTGTGATCCCATAATCTTCCTAGCGTTTCCTCGGGTGTGTTTTGATGGTAAAATCGGCCCCGCCCCATTCAACATCTCAAGCTACTGACGGCAATGTTGCTTTAGGAAATCGTTTCGGAATTTTTTCCATTTGTTTACCCAACTGCGCCAGAAGGACAGCTATTTTTCAAAATGGCGCCTGCAAATGACGAAAAGAGGGGAGAAGGGTTGGTTTTTTCTTACCTTAATAATATGGGTATCAAATGAAAGGGCATAAAAATATCTTTCCAAAATATAATGTTGATTAAACACATTGTAAAAAATCACTAAAAGGTATGAAAAATAATCATTTTTTTTTGCCACAATTGAAGAGGTAAGACGCGTCATGGAGGAGTGGCTGGAGATAAATCATGGTCTTCTCTCCTATCGCATGACGCATGTACTGGCCGTGCACGAGTGCTTTGAAAATTACCTGTGTCAAATAGGACGCGAAGCCACCGCCAGGTGTCAACACTGTGGAGGCTGCTCGAAGACAGCGCAGCACACGCTGGAGAAGTGTCTAGCATGGGCCACGCACGGGCATTGGGTGGTTCACGCTTCCAGACCTAGTTCTGTCAATTGTCGGAAGTGAATCCGTGAAGGGAGAGGAAGGCGACCAACTACCTTCCAGGACGCCGACGGCGAGTACCGGAGAAGGGTAATAGCAGACCTGTGGCCTCCATGAACGTTAGTCTGAGTTTGGTACATCGTTTGCCAAATTGAATTGGCTAAAAGTTCAATTCAATTCAATTCAATTCAATTCATTTATTTCGTAAAGCATAGGTTACAAGGATGTTAGTGTTACAAAAAGATCTTCTATGATTCGCCGAATGGCATACGAAAATTTAAACAATAATAATTTACATTCACAGGCATTCACATCAGTTTAAGCTACGAGTAACAATGTTATCTATACTAATATTATAAAGAGGTAAAGTTTGTGTGTTTGTTAAATTGTCAGGGGTAATCTCGGAATCTACTGCACCGATTTTAAAAATTCTTTCACTAATAGAAAGCCACATTATTGCTGAGTGTCATAGGCTATATAAAAAACGAAAAGAAAGAAAAGAAAAATTAAAAGGTTTTTACGTGGTAGTCCGTTTTGTAAAGAGAATCGGAGAAAAACTCATCGTTATACGTGAAGGCCACAGCAGCGCGGCAGCGGCGCGCGATGGTTTCGGCTTATTTCGGTTCGCGTTCGTGCTCACTTCGGAAGAAGGAGGCGTGACCTTCCTTTTACATCTGAGAGGTAGGTACCCGCGCGGCTCTTTACGCAGCGGACGTCCCCAAAATCGAATTTTTCGTATCACACTTTCGACATTCATTAATTTTATTTTCGGTACATTAAAAAAAAAATCTTTTATGTTTATATAGTTTTCATTTAATTTAGGTTATAGATAGGCATTAAGTTTGTTTCATGTACCTAGATATTAAATTAGGTTATAGGTATTAAGTTAGTTTCATGTAGATATTAATTTAGGTTATAGGTAGGTACCTATTAAGTTTGTTTTGTGTAGATATTAATTTAGGTTATAGGTAGGTATTAAGTTAGTTTCATGTAGATATTAATTTAGGTTATAGGTAGGTATTAAGTTCGTTTCGTGTAGATATTAATTTATTTCTTACGAACGCTGCCTTAACTATGAAAGATATATATTTTTGAACATTATGCCCAACGAAGTGGGCACGGGTCAGCTAGTATTTTAAAAAGAGCTTAACAAATAAATTAATTGTATTAGATGCATATATTATGTCAAATAAGTCATAAAATGTCGATGATAAAATGTCAGTGATTACAATAATAAAATTAATTAATACAATAATAAAAAATTAAAAAATCTACTGATAAATTAGGACGTCACAACAATGTTAATTATCAATGTCGTCTAAAAATTCATTTATGGAGTAGTATACCTTATCCGCCAAATAATTAAAAAGTTTGTGTTTGTATTCACTGGTATTTTTACACTTCCTAATTTCTTTAGGTAACTTATTATAAACTTTCGGAGCCATTGCATATATACTTTTATGTAGAAACGTTGTGTTCGATTTTAACAAGTGAAGTGTGTTAGAGCGACGTTGACTTTCCACTTTTTCAAATAGGTGCATATTCGATTTTACGAACATGCTTACTTCAAAGATATATAAACATGGTAATGTTAGTATTCTTAACTGTAAAAGTATATAGTATTACTTAAAACTAAATACTTTTTGGTACTGCAGGCGGGGACAAACGTGGTTTTGGTAGATTCTTTGGCCATACACAACAAAGTGCTATCGCCACCTGCAGCACCAAAAAGTATTTGGATTTAAGTTATTGACACAGTACTTACAAGTATTGTGACACTTATTTTTCTCTTTTCAGTTCACAATTTTTAAGCAGTCTGGCTTTTTGTTTTTATAATAATTTTTTTTACCACCATAGTTCAGATTATTCAGTCCACTAGCACTTCAACTCAATCCTTAACTACTAATATTCTAAATGCGAAAGTTTATAAGTATGAATGTATGGATATTTGTTACTCTTTCACGCAGAAACTAACAGGATGATTTGAATGAAACTTTGCACACATTTTGCTTATAGCTTGGATTAATAGATAGGCTACTTTTTATCGACATACCAAGCGGGCGGAGCCGCGAGTGGAAGCTGACTTTTTTTCTGCAATATGTTTGCACAAACCGGAGGTTGTTCTTGGACGCAGTGTCAAAGTGTGAACCGGGAAAATCGTCGGTTTGTGAATTACTACATTTAGAATAAAATGTTTATCGGGCCTCTGTGCTATTGACTTCGGCCCACGCATGCATTCCAAAAGTCTGTGACACTGCCTATAGGCCCGAGATATTGAAACAAACGACAGATAATAATTTGATTATTTTACATTAAATAGAACGTCAGTACCTACCAATTTCACTATCCAGTGGTCCCATTGACAAAGACATGTGGCAACCATCCCAATCCTACTAATTAATTTATTATAAATCCATAAGTTTGTTTCTCTATTGCGCTTACACGCCTAAACGGCTGAACTGATTTTGATGTAATTTGGTATGCAGATAGTTTTAGACCTTAAGAAGGACAGTAGCTACTTAATTTATATTGACGTGCCACACGGACGTAGCCGCGAACAGAAGCTAGTATTTTCTAAGCTAGGAAACTTCTGTTGATTACTATTGTGATATATTCTTTTTTATTTCAGTTGAGTAGAAATAAATCAGATGAACCTCGAGGTTGGTAATAGGTCGATTGTCCAACTGAAAAATATACCTACTGACAAGGGCGTCGCCAGCCGATGGCGTAGGGGGGGGCAAGTTGACTTTACCTACAATTCATACTTTTATCATTCTCTAAGAATAATTTACGGGTGATCTGAGGTCGGGAAAGGGAAGAGGGGGGGGGGGGGTTCACGGTAAAAAACTGTTTTTCTCCATTTCCGGCAAAACTAAAAGTCCTATGGAAAAAAATCGAATACCAAAGTTGTTGGTAGTAAAAGATCTAAAACTTTTGTATTAATTTTTTTTTCATATACTTAACCTCAAAATTTATGTAAAAATTCAACAACAAGTTTTTGGTTTTTTATTTTAATCTTTTACAAATAATTATTTTTTTCACGAAATTAGGGGAAAACTTACCTTTTTTGCCCCAAATACGCTGTAATTTATTTGATTAGAAGTATTTATTTTTTTTACCTTATTTTGAATTAATATCGAAAAAGCACCCTAATTTCAAAATATCAGCTTTATTCAAAAAGTTGGTATAATTTCTATTCGTTAAAATCTCTACTTTCCGATGGTGCAAAATATACATAATTATGTTACTATAATAAATCTTCACAGAAAATGCAAAATAAAGATCGAAACAACTATTAATATATACAATTTTGAGCTATTTACAAACAAATAAGTACCAAAGTTTAAGTTAAGATACCTCTTATTTATCTTATCTTCACCAGTTCCAATGGTGTTTCGAAGTGGCGAGTATGCCTGCTGCTTCCCCACTCCCCCTCTCCCGCTTAAACGATAGAGAGCAGAGCGTAGTTGAGCGTACGGAATATTAGGAGTGGAATTGGTGAATTCATTCGAGTTTCGACGTACGGGAATGATTGTTCAAGGCTTGAACTTCAAGCAAATCAACTCAAAGACTTAGGACTTTGGTTGCATTATATTTGGCAACATTTTAGAATCTCTAGGGGGGGGCAACTGCCCCTCCCTGCCCCCCCTTGGCGACGCCCTTGCCTACTGATTGGACTCCTCCCTCTCTACCGAAAACCAAGGAAAGGTCAGGCGGCTGATGTTCGGTTATTATATCGATATCGACAATTAAAAAATTCATGAGAGTTCAACCCTAATGGCAGCCATTTTAATTGCCAAATTTTGTGTAGGTATACACGCATGTTTTGTAGGTATGCCGTGTCCATATATCTCCTAGGTCTTTGCTTTATAAGTTCAAAAAGTGACGTTTATGACAAAACATCTTTCACTATAGGCTGACCGTTTAACTGAGTCCTCGCCTGCGCGGTACAGGGGCGCGGGGGTATGACGACAAAGGGGACTGAAACAGGTGCGCGGCGGTGGGGGCACTTAATGAAATATGTACAGGAGATGAAATGCATCAAGTAGTTCATAAGATATGTGACATCATAGGAAAAAAGAAATAGTGATTTATCAATAAATGAAAAATAGTTAAGAAGATACAAAATTTTAATGAACTTATGTACGTAAATAAAATAATTGAGAATAAACTATTATACTATTTGTTATCTAAACATATAATTAAATCGTAAGAAAGTCAAATCTTTTTTTGGGTCCAGTTTCTTTTTTCTAAAACATAAGTATACGTTAAAAGCCATTTGCGTGCACTTACTGTTTATTTTATGTCCGAAGATATTTCGATTCATCTTGAGATTGTTATTACATGTGTACCTCTCACAAGGTGTCTGCAACAGTCAACACATGCGATCGCTACCCATGTAGCGAACGAAATGAACAATTACAAAAATTTGCCCACCGCCCGCACTTGTTTCAGTCCCCTTTGTCGTCATACCTCGCGCCCCTGTACTGCGCAGGCGAGGACTCAGTTAAACGGTCAGCCTATAGCATAAAAACTTGTCATATAGAAGTATCGCTTTAATGTCCCACATATTTCAAGGTCATAATAAGTTTTTGTAAAAAAAAAAAAAAAATTATAACTCTAAAAATTAAACTATAAATCTATTTGTACAATGACACTGTAAAAGAGAATGATAATGACATTGGTAATGATGATGATGAGGACTGAAACCAAATTTTGTAGAATAGACTCCACGCAGTATTGTCTACTCTACCTCGTGCTTGGACAGAGTGCAGTAACGACGGCATGCGTGAAATATTTAACACGTGCAAACGACGGCATGCGGCCATAGGGCAGGTATCTAGCGCGAAACGCTTATGCGAGTTAGTAGATACCTACCTAAATATCCTATTAAGGATAGATACAAATGGATGAACGTGACGTCACGTAATGATGAAACATACAGTTGAGTAAATTTAGGGTCCTGGCAAGCCCCACCAACCGGGTGTCCCGCGTTGTCGTCGCGGTGGTACTTGTACTTATTATTCTGTGGCGGTGGGCTTAGTAACCGTGGCTGGGAGAACCACGGTGAAGCTAAGTGGACCCCGAGGAGGGGGCTGCTCTTCGGGCTTTTGGGAAAAGCCCATGGGGGAGCAGCCCAGGTTGCGGTGTCTTTCGGGGGGAGGCACCGCAACCAGGCCGGGCCGTAATGTTGTTGTGACAGTGCGGCCGGGGAGTTGCGGGGCCGCGGTGGGAGAGGAGTGCCGGTATCTCGGTGCGCCGTTCTCCCTACCTTCCGCGGTCTCGGCGGGGCTGCAGCCGTTAGTACTGCGGCGTGGTGGGGTCGCAGGGGAAGAGGAGTGTCGGTATGACGATGCGCCAGTCTCCCTATCCTCTGCGACTGATCCGTGGTGGGCGGCGGGACCACACATCTATCTCGCCGCAATGAGGACCGGGTCGTCAGATATGGGGGTATCTGATGGCCATTGCACGCGGTCCTCGCGTTGGTCACGGCTCATTGTGTGTCCCAATGAGCCGTTAACTGGGAGGGGTCACCAAGTGACCGTCCGCTGCGGGTTCGTGGACGTATGCGGAAGCGTTCCCACGTTCCTGCCATCATGCGGGAGGAGGACATCGTGGTGGTTTTAGTCGGTAGGCCGGCTTGGCGGAGAGTCCGACATAACCTCTTCAGTGCCCCTACGCTGAGAGGTATGCGTAAAGCATTTCCCCACGTAAAAAAAAAAAGTGTCCTGGCAAGAGGCGACTATTCTTTAGTATAATTTGCTAAGCGTGGCTATGCTTTAAAAATAATCAATAAGTAGTACGCGTAGTTTTGAAACGTCTCTATCCGCGCGTTAACTACAGGCCTAGTTTTATATAACTAACGCGCAGATGGCGGGAATAGGTACGACTTCGTTGTTTTTGGCTCAAAAGGCGGTACATAGAGAAGTTTTAAAGCATCGTACATGGCTTGAGCACACCCGATAGCCGTCAAACGCATGCCACTTTGGCTACCGTACGCCTCCGCTCGTTGCAACCACCACAGGCCCTAGGCACTGCGCATTTACTGAGGACGCACACCTATAGTATGTTTAAGACTGTGTAGGCGTGAAGGGACGAGGCGGCCAGTTAACTAAGGAGAAGGCGGCTTCAATACCCACCACCACGGCTAAGGACCAGCAACCTAAAGCCGGGATAAATGTTTTATACAGCTAACAAAAAATATAGTTCGACAATATAATATATTGGTGAAAAATCTATAATTTTTGATTGCGGTTTTGTTTAAATCATTCCCGTATTTATTACACCTTCTCCATAATGTTGTTGTGCGTAAATCTAAAACGGTTTAGGGCGCTTAAAAAGTTTGCGGCCTGACCAGTAAAGTGATGAGCTATATTTTTTAAATTATTTTATATTTTACCAGTAAAGTGATGAGCTATATTTTTTAAATTATTTTATATTTTAACATAATCTCGTCTGAGTTCAAAACAATTTCTTGCAGTTACAATTTTTTTTTGTTGTTGTGTATCACATCTACATCAGCATAAACAAATTACCAAAGCCTTATAAAAATTCACGAAGAGATGCTTTGAATTATTCAATTGTGTTTTTTTTTACTGGCCACTAAGCGGTTTTTAAGCTTTGAAAAATGATGAAAGTCTCATAACTCATGGAGTTTCAAAAGTCAGATAGAGAAGTACCGAAGAAAATGGCAGAACAATTCAAGGCACCCTGATGGATTTAATAAATCATGGCATAATATGATGTAGCTTTCAACTACTCTTCTCACCAAACTTAGCCATTATTTTTAATTTTTTACTGAGGCGAGGCATCACCGCAGATTTGAACAGTAAGTTTAAACTAAAGATTTACCATAATCACACTGATAAATCTAAGATCCTCATTTTTCCGCAGGAAAAAACCCCGCGTCTTTTTTTGAATCGGCGCTCTTTTCCATCGTTTTGGTTGTATTTTTTTTAGAGCATAGCATTGCTCCTAAGTTTAACACAGACTTTAAATAAATTCCCATGAATCAACCTCAAAGAGCTTTAAACATTTGCGTAAAATCGTTGGAATCGTTAAAATCGTCAACGCGTTTCTGTTCATCTGAAAGCGAGCATGACACTACCTGCTCGACGCTTTTGCTTGAAAAATCGTATTTAATTCAAATAAATGAATGACATTTTATACATTTTTTATACATTTTATTTATTCAATAATGCAACTTTATTATTTAAGTATTGTAAAAATTTACGATGTTCCAAACTATGTTAAGCCGCGAAATTTTCAAACATCCCTTTATACTGTTCACGATAGGATGATTCCCAAGTTATTGATGAAAATGTTTCTTTTCACACTTGTACCAGTCAGCAATTTTCAATAACGACAATCTCGAGAATCATCCTATCCTAGTAAACAGAGTTGAAATTCGTATAATTCGCCATTTACAGCATGGCTACCTCTTATCTCAATATTTTCCTTCATTCTTAAATCAAATTTTGAATAAATGATAAAAATTAATCAAAATTCAAAGATGAAATATTTATTTAATAATTTATTTAAAAATAAGGCATAAAAGTGTACACTTAAACCAAAAAACTTATGAAGATTCAAGTTTATCTCCGCGCCACGGGTTCCTTGGGAATGGAGTCTCCCTCAGCGCGGTAACCGTCCTCATCAGAGAAGTATTGGACGGTCTGACGAATGCCTTCACTATCGAGGTAGGAGTAAGAACCACGGATGGTGATGATTCTTACTAGATCACCTTTTTCATTGACAACTTCTTTCATCTCCCCAATCTCCTCACGAACGGTACCATCTTCCGTCTCGAAACTTTTGAAAAATAAATGAAATCATAAGTTCTAGATACGATAGATATAGTAAATTAGATAATAACAACAGTTTTGGTAAATTAAAAAAAATACCTGCTGTAGTAGCCACCATCAGGTGATTGTTGGAAGTCAGAGCGGAGAATCTGTGCTGGTTCAGGTTTGGTCTGCACCGGGGGAGCGGCGAGGGCGACGGCCAGGAGGGCACATACTACGAAGATGATCTGTTTAAAAAAATGTAGACAAGATAAGTGATATTATTTCTGACGGATTTTATAGAAAATATCATAAACATAGCAAATAATAAAATATACCTCTAATTTTCTATCTTTGATAAAAATCTGATCTCAGAATTATTAGGTATGCCTTTGAGAAATGAGCAACATAATTAACTTACCAATTTCATTTTGGTTATTTGTTTTTAGTGTTAAGTGAAATTCGTGTTCACGAACGATGAGAGAATGATGTGGAGACAGTCACAGTTTTATCTTTTATACAAATTTTTGTTGGACTAAAATTGAAAATGGCAAGAAACTAATCCAGATTCACTCATTGTTATAACCAGTTGAGTAAATTATGGTTTCAATTCTGGACTGGTCTCAACCTTTTTTGTAAATGTTAGTTACTTGCATACTTTATTAAAACACCAAATTGGAAATGTTGTAAGGTCAATATCTCATCTCTATTATAATCTCTTTATTCATTACTTGTATTAGCAATTCAGAAATCCGGTTTGAATGATGACAGTTAGATAGTAGCGGGCTCATAAATTAGATTTTATTTTATCCAAGGTCATCAAGGATAAAATAAATATCAGGAGTGGTTCTTAAGAGATTGCTAAAAACCCCTCTATTCTGAATTAATATTACAAAGAGAAATATTTTCTTAGATTTAAAAAGTAGGCAACTATGGAATCGATTTAAAAAACTTCCATTTACAAATTTATTTGTCCCGAAAAGTAATCATTCGAATCATTTGGATCTCAATTTTGATGTCAGGTTGCTATTAATATGCAATACAATGTATAAAATACATTTACATCCCACCATCTCGGAAACAGTATTTTTAATCTTCAATATCTGAGTGGAAAAGCCGTTTTTATTCTCTAGCTAGAGGATAAAGTAAATTGAATTTAGAACATCGTGTGCACTAAGTTTTTGAATTAAAAACAACATTAAACCTATTTACTGCTACCTCTATGGTGCCGAATATAATAATATCATACAACTTTTTTTTTAATTTGTTAAAAACTCAGACTCGGAACCTTCTTGGTGTTCTTTTTTCAATTTGCTTTGTACGCGGTTCTTTAGGCGGCATTTTTTCACGTCATTGTTAAACCTTATATTAAAAACAAGAAACTTGAAAACAAGTGAAAAACTAAAATGAGTGATTCTAGCGACGAGGAAGTTTGTTTGACGCCAACAGAATTGACTGAAATTGTTAATAATGCGCAAATGAGCTTTCTCCCTCAACAATCACGCGAGAAGTATTTAAAACAGTACGATATGTTCAACACGTGGCGACTAGCAAAAGGAGCCAAAACTTTCTCAGAAAACGTTTTGCTGGCATATTTTATACAATTATCCGAGAACAAGAAAGCAAGCACTCTATGGAGTAGGTACGTATTCGATGCTAAAAGCAACAATAAAGATGAAAAAAGACATACATATCGATACCTATCCTAAATTAGTAGCATTTTTAAAAAGAGCCTCATCAGGTCATCAACCAAAAAAAAAAACTACTGAGGTGTCAAGGGACACCCGGATGGAACGAAGTTCGGTAATTTCAAATAACAACAAATCAGGATTCGCACCCGAGATTGCAGTAAAAGGTATGCGACCTTAACCACTAAACAAATAAAACAGTCTATTAATAAACTAAATATACGGTAACAAAAATTTAAACCAAATTTTAAAAAAACAAACATTAAGACAATTAAATTATAAAGCGTAGCAAGCGTACACACGATCATTCAGAATCACTTAATCATTCTCTTAAAATAATCGAATGATACTTTTAAAATCATTGTGGAGATATATTATCACAATACTCCTATAGGCTGAATGGCTACATAACAATATTTCCTGTGCCTTACACACTCAATTTCAAAATAATTCTTATCTTCGAACTTTCGCGCTATTCGAATTTCAAAATATCAAAAGCGAGGTTCATTCAAACACACGCATAGACTTATAATGCCTAGATCAATAAACTGCTTGTATGAATTTAAGTATAAAGTTAGGCTAAAAACAGATTGATTGAAAATTATAATGCGCCGCTTGGCGGACACACAAACTAAATGAAAATCTGATAAATACCAGAGAGTTACACTGAACTGAAACGGCACAATTAAAGTGGCTTCACATTTCATGCGTGTACTCGGTTTCTAGGAGTAATAGTTCTATGATCACACATAACAAACCTTATCTTTAACATTATTTTTCTGCGATTACCTTGCTTTCTTTTAAATTGTATTCGCAAGTTTACTCGCAATATAATAATATCTGATCTCATAATCAATAATCTCATCACCAACCCCAATGACATAATTACCTAGATGTGTTCTAATATTCCATGAAATTTATTTATTTATTTATTATTTATTATACACTTTATTGTACACCTGGAGTTTACAGTATTAACTTATTTCTAGTGAAAACAGTACAATGGGCGGCCTTATCACTAATAGTGATTTCTGCCAGGCAACCTTAGGATGGAAATAATTTTAGAATTTGGTGGTTGTTTGTGTACACGAAAAAAAAAAAATAGAAATGTATACTATATAATATATTATATATAGTTGTAATAAAATATATAAATGTATATAAACTAAATACATGTATTAAATAAATACATATTACAAAATATTAATATTATCATAAACATATCTAATTATAGCAACAAATAAATTTTATGACATTTTAAACAATTTAAATAAATTTGAAGAGATAAATTGGAGTAAAACGACTAAGTTTAATATAAAAAGTGCTCCTTGACATTGGTAGTGACTTTGCACGCCTAATATCTACCGGTAACGCATTCCACAGACGAATAGCTGTGACAGTAAAGGAGTACATAACAAAATTAGTAAATATTCTGTGGTAATATTAAAAAATAATTTGCTTTTGTATTTAATATACCTAGTTATGACGCGTACACTTGCTAAACACACAATAATGAAGAGATTATAACGCGTATGACTTGGTTAGCACAATAGTAAAGAAAGGTTATAATGCGTACTTGCTAAAATACAAAAGCATTTATTATTGTCTGTATAAAATCTCTACTTACGTAAATCCATCAGCAATATCCGGAACTTGTGCAGAAACACTGTCAGGATTCGTTATTGTTACTATTTTTAATTATTTATTATGTACAAAACACCTGTATACACTCAACAAAAGGCAGGAACTGTATTTTTTTTTTAAGTTATGATAATATTTTTTTTAGTTACTTTATTATTCATAGAGAGATAAAACGAAAATATCTCGCTTGCTTTCTCTCTGCGAGAGAGATATTTAGTACTGTAGCACCAATCAGTTCCGAAGCCGCTCGATAGATGGCGTTGGGATCGAATTAGATCGCGCTATGGTTTCGTTACAAAGTTCTATATATAAAGTCCACCGATTTATAGTTTAAGTATTTATTATTTGTATTTTCAGAACTAATTGAGGATTAATGTGCACGATATCGTGCTATTAATTCACTGTTATCTGACTAGAACAGCGATCGTGTAAACCTGCGCGGACCTTTCGCAGCGCGCCAGCGCCCCCTATTTTTTTAGAAACTCAACTCTAGTAATTTTTTTTTTCTTATTAGTTTTTTTTTTATTTAATAAAATTTATCTTTTTGCATTTTTCTCTGGGTGTCTGATTATGTAGCACCGTAGTTGTAACGTAGCATGTAATTTCTACGCCGCTACGAAAAGTGTCGTTACAACTTTTCGTTCCATTTTTTTCCGTCTAGCCCCCTTTCGCAACGCGCGATAAGAAACTTCGTTCCAAAAATCGAAGGTTTTCACAGTATCTGATATTGAAAAGTTTCTTAACGAAGCACCCGATTCCGTATATTTGGCAGCAAAAGTAAGTCAGTTGCACATTCAGTATCTACTTATGTATATTAATCTCAATTAAATAGTATACTTAGTAGATGTTGATAGGCATAATTATGCGTTCATATCAATTTTATTCATTTATCTACTACAATACTCTTTACGTTACAGGTTGTCTTATTATTGGAATAAACGGAGCATGTCGAACTAATGAACTAACACAACTTAATGTCAAAAACATTGAGAAACATTCAGATGACTTACTATTAATTAATTTACCTAATACAAAGACAAAAAGAGACCGCAACTTTGTCATTCGCAAGGAATACGTAACGATTGTTGAGAAATATCAAGCCTTACGCCCACCTAACACTCCAATCAATCGATTTTTTCTACAGTATCGCAATGGAAAGTGTGTTAGACAGCCTATGGGTACTAAAAAAATTGGCAGTATCCCACGAGAAATAGCAACATTTCTTGAACTTCCAGAACCCCTGTTGTACACGGGTCATTGTTTCCGACGAACTTCAGCCACACTTTTGGCTGATTCCGGAGCTGATCTTCTGTCCCTTAAGTGCCACGGAGGCTGGAAGTCCAATGCAGTTGTAGAGGGATACATAGAGGATTCCATCCAAAATAAGTCTAAAATATGTGAAGGCATCGTAGGAGCCATTACCCTGAAAGAGCCTCAGTCGGATCCTTGGACTGGCCCTTCTACATCAAAAATAAGCCGTTATGAAACACCTAACCATCTCCCTCTCTCTCCAACATTCACGCCAAGGGAATCCGATGAATCTGTACAACTATTAAGTATGACAGATTGTTTACCGAAAAACAGTACACAAGTGACTAACACCAATATTACAGTACCAAACAAAAATATTACACTCAATTTAAATAACTGTAGCAACGTTACTTTAAAATTTTCTTAATTATACCTTAGTATTATTTTGTTATAATTTAAGATTATTCTGTAATACTTACCTGTCATAATGTAGTAATTAATACCTAAATTGAAATAAAAGTGTACCTATCTTGTGATTGTAAACGTTTTTTTTTGCATTTAGTCATTTCCTCGCTGAGGTGTGAGGTGGAATGAAAAGTTACGTGTTGCACTCGAGTGCAAAGATTTTTCACCTCGTGCTCTTTTGATTCCTTCGCTTGCTCGTTCATCAAAATTGAACACGCGGTTAAAAAGCAACTTTGCACTTTTGTATAACAAATAACTATTTATGTGTTAAAACAATAAAACGATTTACTTATAAATTTTTCATATTTATTTATTTACTTATCTACTATTAAAAGCGTTGCTCAAACATAATTGAATTAAACTTAACAATAAAGTTCAATTTTATCACAATAAAATATTTCTTTCAGTGTTGAAAAAGTGTTAATAATTATCTCCTGGCGACAGTTTCCTTTGGGATGGCGTCACCCTCAGCACGGTAACCGTCCTCATCAGCGACGTATGTGATGGTTTGACGAACGCCATCGGTGTCCAAAAAGGAGTAAGAGCCGCGGATAATGAGGATTCTTACAAGCTCTCCCTCTTCATTGTGAACTTCCTTCAGCTCACCGATTTCCTCACGAACTGTACCATCTTCTGACTCGAAACTGTTGATTTTATCGAAAGTTAATAATTATATTGTTGTGTGATATTTATTTATTTATGTGTTACAAGAATAACTGTTACTAATACAAATATTTTTTTTTTTGTAAATACAAACTTATTAAACATAATATAAAAATATATGTATATATATATATATATACATACTTAAATCATCAATTAAGTAAGTTTTTTAAGTACCTGGTAGCGTAGCCACCACCGGGGATTAGTTCGTATTCGGACCGAAGGATCTTTACTTGTTCCTGAGCTTGAGGAGCGGCGATGGCGACGGCCACGAGGGCGCAAGCGACGAGGATAATCTGTAACAATACATAGTTTGGTATTTGATAAGTTAAGAATAGAAAACATAGATTCTCTCAGGTAATGTTCATGGCAAAGTTATCAATAATACAAAATAATTCAATTAAAAAAAACCCGACTTCAATTACAATAATTTTGGACTTAAAGTTATCTTGACTGGAAACCATCATTTAACATAGCCTGATGAAAGATAAATATTAATAGCTAATACGCTATTCAAACCAGCTGATACGAAATAAAGCGTTAATCAATATTGTTTATTAAATCTATAAACTTTTGCTTTCAAACTAATACATACCAATTTCATTTTTAAAAAGATTTGGTTGTGTTTGTGCGTGATAAACAACTGATGCTTACACGATCTCAACATAGACTTTTATAGTGAATTGCTCCATTGATGTAAAAGTCGATGACATCTAATCCTGAATCACTGGTTTCTATAACCAGAATGTACCGGTACGTGAATGTTACAAGTTAACATTAATTTAAATACGATAAACTTATGGAGGCATGAATGGCAATAAAATTTATTGCTATTCATACGTTTATTGTATTTACAAAATAGTCATTTTAATTGATAAATAATAATAGCAAAACGTCTAAATGCATTTAATTTAATAATAACACACGAAACAATATACAATTGAATACTACACTTTATTTTATATTGGTATTACCAAAATTGTTTAGTATGTAAAATGACAACTTGACAAGGCGGCTTATAAGTGTTTCTGCACATGTTTCTGAGATTCTGGGTGCAAAAAATGTTCACTGGAAAATTCATCATTTCCCGGGTTTTTGTTTTGTTTTTTGTTTTTTCGTTGTTCGCAGTTTTGAAAACCGATAGAAGAGTAACATTACCCTAGTTTATCCCAATACATCTTCAACTTTCCTGTCAATTTTGGGATTTTCCGATAAAAATGTGTCCCATTTCCGATGAAAATGTGTCCAATTAACAATTTTCGCAGCTACAGCTTTCATATCATGTTATTAATCAATAATTATTTTTTTAATAAGAATTGTTTCCGCGAGCTTATTCTTAATTGCTTTATAAGTTCAATAAGTGACGTTTATGAGAAAACATCTTTCACTAGCATAAAAACTTGTCATAAAGAAGTATCGTATAATGTCCCACATATTTCAAGGTCATCATTCATAATACGTTTTTTTGTATTGGGCGGTGTCTGATGTCATTTATTACATTATAATATTATCTAGTTTCTGTGTTCGTTGACAATTTTGCATAACTTGTTCGTCGTGGTAACTAATACAAAATAATAGTTTTGTTAGCAAAATAACAGATTTCTCTGCAAATGATTTTTTTTCACAACAAATTGTAATCAGTTAATTTATAAATCTATTTGCACAATGGCAATGTAAATGGGAATGATAATGACATTGGAAATGATGATGATTAGGACAGAAACCAATTGTTGTAGAATAGACTCCAAGCAGAATTGTCTACTCTACTTCATGCTCGGACAGAGTGCGGTGCAAGCGCAGTAATGACGGCATCTGTGAAATATTTAACACGTGCAAACGCCGTTCGCGGCCATAAGGTAGGCCTACCCATAGATATAGATCTACATAGATAACGCAAGTATCACGATTTGTATTGAAACCAAGCGTGCCGACTTTTTAATACCTATTGTGACGTCACAGCTGAAATTTAGTGACGGGAAATCCAAACCAATTCAAAAACACCGATGCCGCCGATGCCCATCCACCCAGTACGTTCAACTGGAGCCGTCCGCTATGATTTTCTCTGACAAAAGACGCGCGTGGACTGAAGTTAGCGGCGACCAACCTCGACGCTTGGTCGGGGTTGAGACACGCGAAGTACATGCATTTGCGTTATCTATGTAGATCTATATCTGTGGGCCTACCTAAGTATCCGAAAAACGACCGGATGACGGAGTGGGTAGCCTGCGACGGCGAGGTCGCGGGTTCGATTCTCGCTTAAGACAAATCTTTGTGTGCATGAACATGAGGGTTTGTCTTAGTCTGGGTGTTTCTATGTATAATAAGTATGTATTTACAAAAAAAAAGTATGTATGTATTAGTATCAGTTATTCTAGTACCCATATTACAAGCTCTGCTTAGTTTGGAACTAGATGACGTTGTGTTTATGTTGTGAGATATTTATCCTATTTAAGATAGGTACAAATGGATGAACGTGACGTCACGTAATGATGAAACATACAGTTGAGTAAATTTAGGGTCTTGGCAAGAGGCGACTATTCATTAGTATAATTTGCTAAGCATTGCTATGCTATAAAAAAAAAACAAAAAGTAGTACGCGTAGTTTTGAAACGTTTCTATCCACGCGTTAATTACAGGCCTAGTTTTATATAACTAACGCGCAGATGGCGGGAATACGACTTCGTTGTTTTTTGTGGCTCAAAAGGCGGTACATAGAGAAGTTTTTAAGCCTCGTAAATGGCTTGAGCACACCCGATAGCCGTCATACGCATGCCACTTTGGCCACCGCACGCTTCCGCTCATTGCACCCACCACAGGCCCTAGGCACTGCGCATTTACTGAGGACGCACACCTAGATTGTATGCGAGGCGGCCCGTTAGCTAAGGAGAAGGCAGCTTCAATGCCCACCACCACGGCTTAGGACCAGCAACCTAAAGCCGGGATAAATGTTTTATACAGCTGACAAAAAATATAGTTCGACAATATAATATATTGGTTAAATCTGTAATTTTTGATTGCGGATTTCTTTAAATCATTCCCGTATTTATTACACCTTCTCCATAATGTTGTTGTGCGTAAATCTAAAACGGTTTAGGGCGCTTAAAAAGTTTGCGGCCTGACCAGTAAAGTGATGAGCTATATTTTTAAATTATTTTATATTTTAACATAATCTCGTCTGAGTTCAAAACAATTTCTTGCAGTTACATTTTTTTTTGTTGTTGTGTATCACATCTACATCAGCATAAACAAATCTACCAAAGCCTTATACAAATTCACGAAGAGATGCTTTGAATTATTCAATTGTGTTTTTTTTTACTGGCCACTAGGCGGTTTTTAAGCTTTGAAAAATGATGAAAGTCTCATAACTCATGGAGTTTCAAAAGTCAGATAGAGAAGTACCGAAGAAAATGGCAGAACAATTCAAGGCACCCTGATAGATTAAATAAATCATGGCATAATATGATGTAGCTTTCAACTACTCTTCTCACCAAACTTAGCCATTATTCTTCTTTTTTACTGAGGCGAGGCATCACCGCAGATTTTAACAGTAAGTTTAAATTAAAGATTTACCATAATCACACCGATATATAATAAGATCCTCATTTTTCCGCAGGAAAAAATCCCGCGTCTTTTTTTGAATCGGCGCTCTTTTCCATAGTTTTTGTAGTATTTTTTTCTAGAGCATAGCATTGTTCCTAAGTTTAACACAGACTTAAAATAAATTCCCATGAATCAACCTCAAAGAGCTTTAAACATTTGCGTAAAATCGTTAGAATCGTTAAAATCGTCAACGCGTTTCTGTTCATCTGAAAGCGAGCATGACACTACTTGCTCGACGCTTTTGCTTGAAAAATCGTATTTAATTCAAATAAATGAATGACATTTTATACCGTTACTATTCAATAATGGAGCTTTATTATTTAAGTATTGTAAAAATTTACGATGTTCCAAACTATGTTAAGCCGCGAAATTTTCAAACATCCCTTTATACTGTTCACGATAGGATGATTCCCAAGTTATTGATGAAATCGTTTCTTTTCACACTTGTACCATTCAGCAATTTTCAATAACGACAATCTCGAGAATCATCCTATACCTAGTAAACAGAGTTGAAATTCGTATAATTCGCCATTTACAGCATGGCTACACCTCTTATCTCAATATTTTCCTTCATTCTTAAATCAAATTTTGAATAAATGATAAAAATTAATCAAAATTCAAAGATGAAATATTTATTTAATAATTTATTTACAAATAGGGCATAAAAGTGTACACTAAAACCAAAAAACTTATGAAGATTCAGGTTTATCTCCTCGCCACGGGTTCCTTGGGAATGGAGTCTCCCTCAGCGCGGTAACCGTCCTCATCAGAGAAGTATTGGACGGTCTGACGAATGCCTTCACTATCGAGGTAGGAGTAAGAGCCACGGATGGTGATGATTCTTACTAGATCACCTTTTTCATTGACAACTTCTTTCATCTCCCCAATCTCCTCACGAACGGTACCATCTTCCGTCTCGAAACTGATTAAAAATAAATGAAATCATAAGTTCTTGATACGATAGATATAATAAATTAGATAATAACAACAGTTTTGATAAATTAAAAAATACCTGCTGTAGTAGCCACCATCAGGTGATTGTTGGAAGTTAGAGCGGAGAATCTGTGCTGGTTCAGGTTTAGTCTGCACCGGGGGAGCGGCGAGGGCGACGGCCAGGAGGGCACATACTACGAGGATGATCTGTTTAAAAAAATGCAGACAAGATAAGTGATATTATTTCTGACGACTTTTATAGAAAATATCATAAACATAGCAAATAATAAAATATATCTATATTTTTCTATCTTTGATAAAAATTTGATCTAAGAATTATTATGCCTTTGAGAAATGGGCAAAATAATTAACTTACCAATTTCATTTTGATTATTTGTTTTTAGAGTTAAGTGAAATTCGTGTTCACGAACGATGTGAGAATGATGTGGAGACAGTCACAGTTTTATCTTTTATACAAATTTTTGATAGACTAAAATTGAAAATGGCAAGAAACTAATCCAAATTCACTCGTTGTTATAACCAGTTGAGTAAATTATGGTTTCAATTATGGACTGGTCTCTTTTTTTGTAAATGTTAGTTACTTGCATACTTTATTTTATTAGAACATCAAATTGGAAATGTTGTAAGGTCAATATCTCATCTCTATTCTTATCTCTTTATTCATTACTTATATTAGCAATTCAGAAATCCGGTTTGAATGATGACAGTTAGTAGCCGGCTTTTACATTAGATTTTATTTTATCCAAGGTCATCAAGGATAAAATAAATGTCAGGTGTGGTTCTTAAGAGATCGCTGAAAACCACTCTATTCTGAACTAATATTACAAAGAGAAATATTTTCTTAGATTTAACAAATGTAGGCAACTATGCAATCGATTTAAATTAAACTCTTCCATTTACAAATTGCTATTTTTCCCGAAAAGTAATCATTCGAATCATTTGGATCTCAATTTTGATGTCAGTTTGCTATTAATATGCAATAATGCAGATCAAACCAAGAAAAAAATCATAAAGTGAATAAAGCTTGCAAACGAGGTAGCTGCGTGCAGATATTTACGTGTTTCAAGATTTTACATAAATACTAGCATTTTTTTAAAGCTGCGGGTCCCCAAACCACACACGCGGGCGTGAGTGAAAACCGCGTCGTGAGTTTTACGGCGTGGCGAAAAAAAAGATATTGGTAAAAGTGCCATATTAGTATTTTCCTTTTTAAAAGTTTCCTAACACTTTCTATCAGGCAGAATACCATAGCACATGTGCCGATGGAAACAGTTAACTGTTTTGATAGAAACAGTCCTCAAGTCACCGATTGCCGATGCTAAAAATAGCGTGTGTCGTGCTATGGCCCATACCGACGCGACGGGTCCAACGTAGACTTGTGCAAGTGTAAAAACTCAATTTTGCGGTACACCGCTTTAGATCCAATTTTACACTAGTCTACAAAGGACCCCTCAATACGTCACTGAAATGAATACATACGCCCGTGCAGTACATAGTACACAATACAATAAATAAAAATCTACAGTCTCGAGAAAGCTATGTCATCTAAGATCAAATATGATATTTGCATAAATCGCGATCTTTGGCCTTGAACGCTACGATACGTATACGTGTTGCTAAAGCGTTAAAAAGTAAATCTAAATCGTTATAAGGAAACTGTCTTACAAATTAAACGTAGCTGGACTGAAGGATATTTTTATTATTCTACCCAATACCAATATTCTGTCCATTTATCTTCCATCCCTTTTCTTTACCATCTATCTTTTTTGTATCTTGAACAGAAAGAAGCGATTCAAATAACACTACTGTCTAGAATTTGTTCATGCCATATATTTAAAGCTGTCAGTCCATATGTTCCTTTCATAACATAATATGACGCCTATATTACCTGGCAGGATGTAGTAGAAGTGTATAAAATACACATTTCACTAGTCATGTTTAGGTCCTACCAGGTGTAAATGACATCGTGGCAAGACCGCGTACCAGTGATTCAGTTCATGATTCTGAGACGCTGGGTGGGCCACTGGTAAGTAACTTTGTCACGATGTCATTTATACCTCACAAGGTGAGACTATCTCTGTCTACGGGTCACAATGTTAGACTTTCTGATGCTTGTGAGTCAGTTTCCTCTACTTTCGAAGATGGTGATTCAGGAGTCAGATAAAGCTGAATAAGATTTTCTACTTTACAAAAAACCGATTTTACACGAAACACACACACTTATCGCGACCAACGAATGAACTGTACACATATTTATAACTTATTTAAACTTACAACCACTTCGTACAATTGAACATAGTATTATTTTATGTTGGTTTTGTGAATGATATTTGTGATTACAAAATGTTTGGCTTGGTTTAACCAGTTTAACTACGAGAACTCCGAGATTTTAACTTCTTTATTTGACATTTGACTTTTAACAATAACTGTCAAACCACACAAACGCTGCATTATGGGTGCGTTCCATTTTGAAGATTTTAAAGTGTTATTTTGAGGTTAATCAGATTATTTCTAGATGTTAATAGTAATATAAAATTAGGTTTGAGTTATTTCTTATTTATTGCATAGTAATTAGTATTATTTAAGTAAAGTTCAATTTTATCTTTTATTCGTTTATTTATCTTTAGATATATATTTTTTTATTTGTTTTAATGCCTAATTATTGTGTCAATGGAAATTCTCAAAAAAAAACAACGTATTTTTAACATTAATGTTACTCTGCTTACTCATGATTAGGGCGCACCAGAATAGCATAGTTAACAAATACACAAATATAAAAAAAACGGTCTGTAAACAGAAACGATTTAAAAGAAGAGAAAAGAGAATCGTTATAAATTTTTCACTCAGACAATACGTGGCTCATCAATTCATTTTATTTAATTTACATTATTCTGCCATTTGCTTCTTTAAATATTCACGAGCGTAGTAAAATGTCAGCCTATATTTGCGAGCATACTGGTTATCAGTGAGGGAATCCGGATTACTGCCGTACTATATAAGATTATTATAGTGCCTATTCAGTTATCAGTTGCTCACCACAGTGCTTCAGAAACAAACCCATCAAAATGAAAATGGTAAGTTAAGCATTATTTTATACTTATGTCTTTTGAGAATCTGTCTGCACGGTTGGCGTAGTGGTAGAAGCGGTCACCTCGCTTTCAACGGCGCTGATGTTGCGGCACAAATCTTTGTGTGATTCGCAGAGATTTGTTCTGAATGGGTGTGTTTTATGTGAGAAATGTATGTTTGTGAACACCCTCGCGACATAGAAGTTATTTTTCGAGAAGACATCGTTTTAAAAAAAAATAAAGTAACCGTTGAAGGGAAGCTTAAGGATACTTAAACCAAAATCAAGTTAAGCTAACTGTTTTCGCGTTTTCTACCTGTTGAGGTGAAAAGGCCAAAACTGAGATCAAGAAAAGAGATCGAAGTTATTTATATCTCTATCTATTGAGTCTCTCACTACGTTAAAGATTCTAATCAATTCGAGTGGCTACTATAAATTGAGAACCTGGGTTTTTTAAAAGCAAAAGCTATCTCTGGTTAATAAATATTTTTTTTATGACTTTCATTATTTTATTTTTTATGAACATAACTACCATTGTACTTATTTTATAAAATATAGTAAAATTATGTATGATTAAAAGTTACTAGAAATATTTGAATCAAATAAAAACATTTTAGGGTATTTCACTTAAAATATATTCGTGCTTCTATTATATGAAGAAACTTCTCAGGTAAACTAATTTTTTTTAATTATTTGTATTTATTTGTTGTTCAGATCATCCTTGTAGCCTGCGCCCTCGTGGCCGCTGTCGCCGCCTACGAGAAGGAAACGCCACAGATCATTAGCTTCCACAACGAGCCCCAGCCTGATGGTGGTTACAAGCTAAGGTAATATTGATTACTTTACTACATATATTACGTGATTACAGGTTTATCCCCCATCACATGGGACCCATAACTGCTGAAATGTTTATGTAATGTGTGGTAATATAGGCATCATTAAAAATTTTGGGTATTTTGACAGAGAGCTCAAGAAAGAAGTCTGAATAGTTGCATGACACCGAATGGCAGTATTCTTGCATCTCTGTTTTTCCTTTCAATTATGATATTAGATCCTGGAATTATTAATTGCCCAAAGAAGCCTTTTTTGTCTTAGTTTTATCCCATAGCGATATATATGCAATATTTGCCCTGAGTTCACGCACGAGCGAACGACGAGCTATTTCAATATAATGTGAAAATTTACTCTATAAAACCTTTGTAAAACCAACAGCTTTGAGACCGACAATGGTCTCAAGCGTTACGAGATCGGTGAGATCAGAGAAGTCGTGAATGAAAAGGGAGAACACGTGAAGATCCTCGTCACCCGTGGCTCTTACTCCTACGTCGACCCTGAAGGCCAACTCCAGGCTATCGAGTACAACGCTGATGAAGATGGCTTCAGCGCCTCTGGTGACTCAATCCCCAAGGTCCCCGTAGCCAGGAGATAAGCTCAAGTCAACAACCTATAGATATCTGCAATAACTAATTATCAATTCCATCTGAGCATTTTTGTTACTATACCAAATAGTAACAGAAATACTCATAGTCATTTTGTGTTACTGTTTTGTTTATTTTGTAAATAAATAGCATAAATATTAAGAAATGGTTTCACTTATTTAATGCTTATTGACAAACAACGGATATAACTCTCTAGACGAAAAACATTATTTTACTCCCTTTATAAATAAATAAATAAATATTTCACAACTCACACACAACGCCATCTAGTCCCAAACTAAGCAGAGCTTGTAATATGGGTACTAGAATAACTGATACTAATACATATATACTTTTTCTTTTGTAAATACATACATATTATACATAGAAACACCCAGACTAAGACAAACCCCCATGTTCATGCACACAAAGATTTGTCTTAAGTGGGAATCGAACCCACGACCTCGGCGTCGCAGGCAGGTACACTACCCACTCCGCCATCCGGTCGTCAATCGTTATAGCCTAGCCAGTGTACTTACTGAGATTTTTTTTGTTGACCTTTTCAATTCAATTCAATTCAATTTATTTATTTGTATGGGTTTTTACAATTTTATTAAAGTTTGTTACATAATACATGAGTATCACCATAATCAGCGTGTCAGCATGCAAAATGAACTTAATAATTTTAAAAGAGTATTGAAATAAAATAACTACATTCAAAAAAATTGTATTATATTGGCTGTTGCCCGCGGCACAACACGCGTGTTGTTTCGACCTAGCCGGTATAAAAACTGGCCTACCTCCTATTCTCAGACGTACCAAATATACACAAAAAATCATACGAATTGGTCAAGCCGATTGGGAGGAGATCGACAGCTATAACTGTTGGGAGCTATAATACGGGATTTGATGTATTAGATTTTTCGTTACATGTTGGACTCGGAGGTGTACCTCCACGTAAAAACCTGCCATCAAATTAGTATTAGTTATCGTATAATTCCGATAAGTTAGAAGGTATTGCACGCACTCTCGCATTTGACAGAGCTTGTGCAAAAGTGATTTTACGACATAATGTGGCCTTGAAGTTGTTACATGCGACTTCTTCATAAGTGGTGTTAATCGAATTACGATGCCATCATCATAATAATATAAATAATAAGCAACCCTTTGTGTTTGCAAAGAGAGGTGCTCCCAGACCGGCGAGCATTTGGCTGTAATGTAACATTGCTAATTCGATTTTGCGACATTGTACTTGCTTGAACCATCCACATGTAGAAAATATACAACTTTCAAATATTCACAAAAAAATGAAAGATTTACCGTTGTTCCGTGAGTCCGTCTGACGCAGTAAAACTAAAGTAAAGTTACATAAAACTTGACCAAGTTCTCAGTTGATATAAATCAGTTAGTCGGGTTATACTCGTAGTTTGTGAACCTAATTATTTATTTTTATCTAAAGATGTATCAGTCCTAAAGTCCCGAATGCAGACGAATTTACGCAAAATCTGCTTTTTCAAAACCCCAAAAATGCTTTGCCTTACTGTGTTTATTTTTAGCTCTTATTTTTTTTTATGAACCTATACTGTCCCATTGTTGGGCAAATGTCTCCCCCAAAGACTTCCATTTTTCCCTATCCGAAGCGTTTTCCTGTCAGTCTTCCAGATTTAGCTCTTATATTTGGTATTAAAATCAATTCAAATTAAAAAAAATATATTTTAGGCATCAGGACCAATATATAAATACTTTATAACTAACATTCATAATTGTATTTTACAACTTAGAATCTATTTAATACTTTTATTCGGCGAAGTGTTCCGCAATTGCGAGACGATACGCGACTCCCTCCGGCCAAAAAAACGTCTTTAAAGAACATGTCCAGATGTTGTGTGGAGAAGTGCACATTACCAGAAAGCTCTAAATAAAGTTATCTTTACCGCCGGTGTACAGCATGGGAACCTATAAACCAACATGTTACATCTTACTGCTAACAACCTGCGCTTTAACCCAGGTATTTAAATTTGGTGCCTTTATTTAAAGGAAAACCTTGAAACTTTACGGCTGGGACTAAATAGGATGTAACTTTACTTCTTGCCTTGAACACAGGTAGTTCAGATTTTTGCACGTTATACTAAGTGAGTTGCTGAGTTCACCAGCCACCGCGTACTCCTCGCATATCCCTTGCCATTTTATCAGAACAATAACTTATGTTGTTTGCAAACTTTCCGTCTACTGAGCATCCGATTATAGGTTATAGAGTTGAAGTGAGCTCAAGTCCTCTTGTATCACACCACACTGTAACCTACAGGATAGGTACTGCTTGCGTCACTTCGTGCAAACAAGAACTAAAATTGCTTTATATGTATATAATAAACGCTACCCGTGAATCATATTTGATAAATGCAAATCCATGAAGATATCATTAATAACGCTTGAAAAACTGTGAGAATCATAATCAGTTGTAATAAAACACAGTGAAGGTATTCTAACATCGGCCTTCAGATGATCAAATATTTTTTGTACGTCGCTATTGGCTAAACATTATACATAACCGGATATGGATAAGTAATGCTGTCATGCAAATTTTTCCTAAAATACGTAGTGTTGGTTTATATATTATGCATGTGTGTCTTCTAATTTGCCACTGAGGTAAAATGTGAGGATTTTACGTCACACCTATAATAATTCAGCAAAAAGCTCTGTAAAATATCACTTCTTAAACCTAGTTAAAGAAATACCTAACTATCTTAAATAATAAATAAATAAATTCTTAAATAAATATCTCCCAACTTACACACAACGCCATCTAGTCCCAAACTAAGTAGAGCTTGTACTATGGGTACTAGAATAACTGATACTAATACATATATACTTTTCTTTTGTAAATACATACTTATTATACATAGAAACACCCAGACTAAGACAAATCCCCGTGTTCATGCACACAAAGATTTGTCTCAAGCGGGAATCGAACCCGCGACCTCGGCGTAGCAGGCAGGACACTACCCATTCCGCCATCCGGTCGTCGGACTATATACCAAAAAGAAAAGAAAATGTAAAAAAAAACCTCCGCATCTACTCGTATGTCAGCCGCAAATAACGTGAATGGCAAAGCTAATCGTTTGACCAAGGTGAAGGGTCAACTAAAATATTGTATAATTCACGACCACAGCGTTTCCAAACGACTCAAGTACATAAGTCCCAACCTATGTTGTATTTGCGCCGCTTGAGGGTTTTCACTAAAGTTGCAGCAGCGCTGTCATAAGCTGATGTGCTTGGAAGGTGCCTTGGTGGTAACCAATTATCGTAGCCTGTGAACCCCTGCAGCACCATCACCCGTGCATTACCGACCCTTTAAAAACTTATTTGCACTCTTTTTGAAGAACTATACTCAGATCGCGGGCGGACTGTACAGCACCTGTACCTGGTCAGACGGCATGTCATTACTGCCATGGAAGATGGGTAGGCCTTTGGTGTGGGACGCAACTTGCGTCGACACTCTCGCGCGTGATGGCGCGAGAGTGTCGACGCAAGTTGCGTCCCACACCAAAGGCCTACCCATCTTCCATGGCAGTAATGACATGCCGTCTGACCAGGTACAGGTGCTGTACAGTCCGCCCGCGATCTGAGTATAGTTCTTCAAAAAGAGTGCAAATAAGTTTTTAAAGGGTCGGTAATGCACGGGTGATGGTGCTGCAGGGGTTCACAGGCTACGATAATTGGTTACCATCAGACGGGCTTGCTATGCTTATCTGCCAACGTAGTTTAACAAAAAAGAACATAATCTTACGAACAGGTAATCTTAAGGCAGGTACTTCTCAGTCAAAGTTTCAAATCCAACTGACTTTTAACATGTTTCAACATTTAAATATATACTGGCTATGTTATAATCGTCTTCTTCCTAACATTTTTCTATTCACAAAACTATTGCATATCTGCAAAAATATTAACCAATAGTAAAATTTATACGAATCTTTGATTTAAGCAATGGCAATATTATAGGCATGGATGAAATAATAAACTGGCGAAAATTTAAATAATGATGATTGAAATAATATAAAATAAAACTGACTTTATTTTAAATATGTCAGTTTTTAAAAATAACTGTCTAATTAATAAATTGTCAGTTATTTTAAAAGTTGGTACAGCCATACAACTAAGTAGGTATTGCTGGACCCACTTAGTTTATTTTACATTCATTAAATAACATGCTTATCCGAAAATGTATGAATTAAAGATGCAGTTAACTAATTAGAGAAATATATTTCACTTACATCTGCTATAAGATAAATTTAATGTAATACTTACATAAATTATTACCTAAGTACCTTACAAAGACATTTTGCGATATATTTTTTTATTATACGACGTGTGTAGTGATTGGACGTGTAGTCCACCTAATGGTTAGTGGTAAGTAAAGCCCATGGATCGCTTGATTAACCAGTTATTTTAGGTCAAGAAAATATTTTTATCAAAGAATATTTTTGCTACTAAAAATATGATTGTAAAACTTTTTTAGCCCTTCTCATACATAAAAAGCTAACAATTATAACAGCCTACAGTATTGTTCACTTTGCTGCACTAAAACGAGTGTTACAAAGTGAAGTGAGCGTTATTTTATAATAATATTCCCTACGGAAGAGATTTGCGAATATTCTCAGTGCCATCCTAATATTACTTCACCCAACATATGAATGACATTGATTTTATTTACAAATCCCAGCGTCCATCATCATTGCATCATTTGCAATTTAATACTATACATAGAAGAACTAGTGAAAGGTATAAAAGATAATAAACTTATTGATTCACCACCAGTTACACACTAGCTACCAAATCACCACAAGAACCAAAAATGAAATCGGTAATACATATTTAATAAAAGTATATTGTTAAAAAAGTATTCATTTTATTAAATATATTTTTTGTATATTATGTTGCCAAAGAAATACATAAAATAAGCTGATAAAATAAATATCATTAAAAAATTATGCATGAGTCCATAATTATATCATGAAACCTAAATATACCACCGTATCTAAATAAATTGATTGTGCAAAACATGAAATTACTTGACCCTTTCATTTGCTTTTAACATTTGTTTGTGCGTAGTTATATGCTTACTGTAACGAATTTATAAAATAATGTTGTACTATTTATTCAGATCATCCTCGTCGCCCTCGCCCTCGTGGCCGTCTCCCTTGCCGCTCCCGCCAACGAGCCCATCAAGATCATCCGCTCGGACTTCAACCAGCAACCCGACGGACCCTACGAATTAGCGTAATAATATTTTATTCTCAAAGTATTTGACTAAATTACGAACTAAACGCATAAGTGTCTATAATATCAAAGGAAATTTTTAACACCCATGTAACTCCACAGATATGAAACCGAAAACGGAATCCGTGTTCAAGAAAAGGGTGAGTTGAGGGAAGCTTTGGATGAGAACAACAAGCCCCATTTCGTGATTGTAGTCCGAGGCTCTTACACTTACATCAACAATGAAGGCAAGACTGAATCCATCAATTACTATGCTGACGAGACCGGCTTCCACGCTGAAGGTGACTCCATTCCCAAGGCACCCGTAGCCAGGCGATAAGCACTAAAAACTACCATCCAACTAAATATTAAGACAAAGAACAAATAGTATAACTTGGATAAGTCCACACCTATTAAAGTATACTATTTGATCTTATAACAAGTGCAGCCAATGTTCGCCCACCAAACATAACTGCACTTGTTATTTATGTTATGATGCTAGTTCTAAGATTAGGTATGTAAAATAAAGTAATATGAAAAAAAACTTTTTTTGAATTGTACCTTAGGTTTGCCCCTTTTTATCAGGAGCATTTTTCTACGGCGCAGAGATTTGCTAAGAAAATGTATTATCGAATTATGTTCGCCTTACTACACGAATCTTCAGTTATTCGTATGTAATCCACTACTAGGTACTATTAGACCAATTCATGAATTATTTATTTGACAAATGTTTCCTTTGTAATTCCTATCGAAAAGATAGCTATTAGCTTTCTTAAACTTGACACTTTAAATGAATATGGAATTTGTTGACAAACGAATTAAGACTTGAATGTATTGGAAAATATTTTCAAAATTAGTGTAAAGTGTTTAAATGTCGGTCCTTATTTATTACTAAAAAAGTTTATACGATTAACTTACGAGTTACCTATTAATAAAGAGTTGATCAGAAAAAACAGCACTGAATGGTCAATGTTCTGCGGCTCGATATTTCAAACATGAATATACTGTTGTAAGTATTACGAAAATACTGTAATATTAACTTAAGGATATTTTGGTTTACAGAAAAGGTTAGGTTTAAAATTAGGTGTATTTTAATTTAAACTTTCTATCTGTATGAAAAGATTTTCGGCTCTGGTGTAAACTTGGACATTTCGAGATACGATATTTCCATTTTCTGCCGTCCAAAATATACAAATATCCCAGAATAAGTACGTAGGTATTGAAAGGTTGATTAATCATGTATTTTTATGTGGTGTAGGCTCCGTGTTAATTAGTGATCGGGACACTTTTTTAAATGTTTATAATATTTTTTAATAGAACGTACGGCAAGTTATTTACTTGCATGTAATATGCCTATATTACTAATTGAAATTTTATGAATTGGATTTTTAGTAACTTTTACTATTAGGCGTCGCGTCATCCCAATTGGCAGGCATTGTACGATGACACGATATGTACTATCCTTGCCAACATAAGACAACGCTTATATCAAAGTAGCTTAGGTCAAAATTAAATTACTCATTAGTCTCTAATGTTATATCTAGACTAGATTGTAATCTTTATGACGTATCTAATTGCTTAGAAACATCATTAATAAAAAAAAAAAAAAAAAAAAAAAAATAAGACAACGCCTTATCCTTTAGTTTTCTACAGGGTGCGGCGTGGTAGTCGGCAGAAAGAGTTTCCAGGCTGTGAGTGGTCCCTGTGTGCAATGCACTCTTCAGCTCTGCCTCAAAACTGGATACCCGCTCTTTAAGTGTTGCCATTATGTTAAGGAAAGGCTGATTCATAGGCTCCATATTGAAGTGTAGTTCTATTGCAGTTAAACAAGAATTGCGATTGTGGCTTTTCATTTTATAGAGTAGAAATAAACACTAAAACTGATTGGGATGTTATTTAAGCATTATCGTTAATTCATTTAAGCGTTATCATTATATATATATATACCTAAGTATATATAAACATTGAACTTTATTATATAATAATCTAGAATTAAATTTTAATTATTTATTGAAAGACCAAATATTTATGTAGAGTCAGATTCAACTACCCGCGTTGAAAAATAAACAAATATAAAAATAAGAATAATAATTAGATACATTTATTCCGATATGTAACAATAAGTACATGAAAATACCAATGTATAGCTTTGATAATACTTACACGCATTATGTCATCAAATATATATATATATATCATGTTCGATAGAGATATAGATAAAAACAAGAGTCTTTATCAAATTTTACCCACAAAGTAGGTATTTTTTTTATAGCCTCAAAATTATAGGTTGTAATGCTCGGCTCGTCATCGAGCATTTACTTGCAACGAATTGTTACAAGCTGTATAACACATATATTTTAGTTATATAACAGTTGGTCTGGGAGCACATACAGAGCAAGCATTACAGGTTGCGCACTGTAATGCTCGGTTCGGCTCCAACACCGGCTGTAACGACTCGTAACGTCCCATTACAGTCAGTGTGGGAGAACCCTTACATAGGTTCATTATTATTATTTTCTCATGCTTATATTAATATGGACATAGACATAGACATATTTATTGGTAATTATTCGTTACAAGTCAATATTACAATGTAATAATACATTAACATCACAACAATATAATAAAAATATCTGCATTCAATAAAAATAGTAAGAATAATTTTCTACACCCGTTCTTAATAATCACCTTATGGTCGTTGCTTGATGAGCCATGCCTTTAATTTATTCTGAAATATTTTTTCTGTTTTTGCTAAGCGTACGATTTTGGGTATTTTGTATGCTATGGAAGTAAATGTGAAGTGGTACTCATAAAGCAGGTGTAGTTTAAAGTGCGACTCCATACGTGAATTGAGAATTGTAAATTAAAAAAAAAGTGTTTTTAGTCATATTTTAATAGAAAACACATTAATTTTAACAAAAACAATAGAATTGAATTTTTTTCGCAATTATAACACTGCGGTAGATTTTTGAAAACGTTTATTGTAGAGTCTGAATATTTATGGTCTATGTATGAATGACATTGATTTTATTGGCTTATTCCAGCAAATTATACTACTACTATTTGACATTACATCCTATAGTTGGTGAGCGGTATTAAAAAATGCACTAATCGATTCAGCACTAGTTACACCCTAGCCATCAAATCAACACAGCTAAATATATTTATTACATTGAATACATATACATTGGTCGCATTAAAATCAATAATCATTAAAAAAATGTTCTTCCTTCGTTATTTGTACGTGAAAATAAATGAGTGGTAATGACATTGATTTTATTGACTAACGCTGACATTGTATCAATATTGCATCGTACGCTATTTGAAATCACATACTGGAGCTAGTCATAGGTATATAAGATGATTCAGTGATGTGTTCAGTATCAGTTAGATACCAACTACCAATTCATCACACCAATCACCATGAAATCGGTAAATAATAATGTTAAAAAATATAATTACTTAAATAAATTGTAAAAATTGATAAATTCATTTATTTAAAAGAGAGAATATAACCGTAGTATTTATTTGAACGCACACAATTACTCATTAAGTAAAATCTAACGGGAATTGACGCGCAAATCACGTCACGTTAATGATCGTCAGATTTTACTTAATCATGCAACGCGTAAGTTTAAAAGTTAAGGTTACACATTAGTTATTAATCCAAAAAATATATTTAGATCATCCTCGTCGCCCTCGCCCTCGTGGCCGTCTCCCTCGCGGCTCCCGCCAACGAGCCCATCAAGATCATCCGCTCGGACTTCAACCAGCAACCAGACGGACCCTACGAATTAGCGTAATTATTTATTTACTTAAAGTTTTTTTAATTACACTATGTTTTTGATTATAATCAAAATGATGTACTTAATTTAGCAGATTTTAAACAACCTGTTTAAATTTTGCAGTTTCGAAACTGAAAACGGAATCAGCGTTCAAGAAACGGGTGAGTTGAAGCAAGTTTTGGATGAAGAGAACAAGCCCCTCACCGTGATCGTCGTTCGAGGCTCTTACACCTACACCAACAGTGAAGGCAAGCCTGAAACCATCAGCTACTATGCTGACGAGACTGGCTTCCACGCTGAAGGTGACTCAATCCCTAAGGAACCCGTAGCCAGGAGATAACCAATAAAAAGAAAAATGGTTTAACAAGACGCTACTAGATAATATTTGTTAAATAAATTGTTATTAAGTTAATGGTTTTGAGTTTAATTTTGACTTAAGTAAAAAGATAAATATTAAAAAAAAGTTTGTGGATGAGGCCGGTTTTCACACTGAAGATGACTCAGGTCACGAGATAACCAATAATAGGATTTTTTTTTTATTAAGAAGCAACTGGATAAGATTGTAAAATACAATTTTATGAAGTTCTAGTTTTTGAGTTTTATTGTGTGTTATGTAAAAAAAAATCATTATTAACAAAAAGTTTGTGAAAATCTGTTAAATAGATCAGATCAATATATCAATAAGACATGATGAACCCAATGAACATGATGAATCTACCTAATACTTTAACCCATTTGAATATATTATCACCTTGAGAACTAAAGTTATACATAAACGTACTTTGAAATAGTTTCATCAATCATTAATAATCAACATAAATGAATAAATTCGTAGAGCCAGAACTTGCAGAACTAAAATTATTGGGAATACTTATAGCGTTCTTCATAAACCATAATGGCGATCTAATTCGATGGCAACTGCATCCATCGAGTGGAAAAGAAACACGAAAAACTAATAAACCAGCGCCATCTATTTGTATATGTCTGTCTGTTTTGTTTTGTATCGGCTAAACTTCTAAACAACTGGACCGAATTCGAAAAAGTTTTAGAAGCAACTAGCTAACTATAAGCAATTTTTTATCGATGAACGAACTGCGCGGGTGAAACCGCAGGAGAAAGTTACTTTGTTTGATAACATTAATCTCAGATATTGCTAGTCGGATTTTAATAATTACTTTTGTTTTAATAGTCATATTCCTAGAAAAGGTTTTAAAATAATTAATATTACGGTAAACTCCACGGGAGCGCAACAGCTATAATGCAGGTGAAAGCGGGGGCACATCTGTTATTTAATACAACAAATTCTACGCAGACGAAGTCGCGGACAAAAACCAGTCTTTCATAAAACTGATAACAACTTCTGCTTAGTGGTACTCTCAAACTATTAAGATGCAATTTGTTTCTAAATTTACTCATCTGCATTGCTTATCTTTTAGTAATGAATCGATTTCATGACTAAATAGGGAATACAGTATGTAACACTGACTTAACTTTTATTTTATTTTTTATTTAAATATTTGTTAACCGTTTAAATTTAAAAACTAAAAACAATGCTCATGCATAATAACTATGTATTTACAAAAGAAAAGTATATGTGTATTAGTATTAGTTATTCTAGTACCCATAGTACAAGCTCTGCTTAGTTTGGGACTAGATGACGTTGTGTATATGTGGTGAGATATTTATTTATTTATCTGCATTATTTACGTTTAGTTTTAGAATTGTTCTCAACTAAATATACTTTTTTTAAATGTACCGTCCCTGCCCACATATTGCACGCTCCTGTCGTGCAGGTAGGCTCCAACGATGCGCTGCAGGTAGAGGGGCACTCCGTGAAACACGAGTGCCTCCCTGATCGCCCTCCAGGGCAAGGAGTTAAACGCATTGACGATGTCTAGTGACACCGCCAAAGCACTCCACTCCCTTCCCCGGGACACTACCTGGTCCGACAGCGTACGGACACGAAGAATCGCGTCCACTGTCGAACGGGCACGTCGGAAGCCAAATTGGTCTTCCGACAAGTTGGGCCCTACCTGCTACAGGTGCGTGCATAGAAGGTCGGCAATTATTCTCTCGAACAATTTTTCGACCTCGTCCAGCAGGCAGATGGGACGATACGCAGAGGGAGAATCCGCGGGCTTGCCGTGCTTCTTCAGCAGGACATTGCCTCCTTCCATCCCTTGGGGAACAAACCGCTGCTAAAGCAGCTGTTGAACAACCGCATCAGTCTGTCCCCCAATCCGGTGGATAAAGCCAGCAACCAGGCACGACCAGGAATTCCGTCCAGGCCGGGCGCTGTGTTTCGGGCTCTGAGACGTTTCGGGCTCTGAGACGAGTTTTGCGTATCCTGCACTAACCACACTTAAGCGTACTAAATCGGGTAATGATAAAAAAAAATGAAAGGTTGCCTGGCAGAAATTGCGTCAAGTGATAAGGCATATTGTTATTATCTTTCAATAGTTATCTTTAGTTTGTAATGGAATGGTATGCAAATAAAGTTTTATCTATCTAATGATGTGTTCCTGATTTATACGTCTAAAATCATAAGTAATAGTTATTGCCTTATTTTATTTTTGAAACAAGTTTTTTAAGGTTATTTTAGAAGAATTTAAGAAATATATCATTGAATATACTAAATATTTCGTGATCTGACTGCTTATAATCAATTATTGTTTTTTAATAACAAAATATCGTTTTAATTGTTACAATATACGTATATTATCAATACAGAGCCCCAACTGAATAATTAAATTGTATATTTCCTAAGATTCTATACTAAATATTATAAATAAATATATTAATAATTAATACTAAATATATTCAGTTACTATTATTACAGATACTATTATTTCACTTACATGACGTAAATGAACTGTAAGATAGGTTTTTGTATATTTTAACAGTAAAGTTATGGTTAAAGTTTTATTTAATAATTGGTCAAATTTTAAAGATTGCTTCAAAACCTTTTTTAAGAAATTTTACGCTTCATGGGGATGCAAAAGGGGTCAAAAGGTTTTCGGTTCAGTTTTCATCGTCTTTGGAAGACATTCAGGGACCAGGAAAGTGGTGTTTTTCAGAAAGGACAAGTACGTAGTACACGAACCGGTGAGCATTTATAATGAGATTCATGAATGTCGAGAAAGCGAAAGAAGTATGTAAGGAGCATAGCACATGGCGTTCCATCATCCCTGCGATCCCGCAAAGGGTTAAAGGCGTTATTTCTTGTATGTTCGTTTGTAGTTTCTACAAGTTTTATCCATTTTCCATTAGAATAGAACAAAACGTATGTAATACGTCATAAAATAAAATATCTAAAGCTTTAATTTAGAGCACATAAAGTACAAGCATGAGTCATCGGGTGGTCAGCACAATCTATTTAATAGATGTTATAAAAAAAACGTTAGGTAAGTAATAAGCTTTTATCGTAAATAAAAATCAAACTGGAAAATATCTTAATTTAATTTAATTTTATAAGTCTTTCTTAAATAGTAATATCACATTAATTAATTCCTAATTTCTGTTATTGATTATCTCCTGGCCACGGGTGCCTTGGGGATGGAGTCACCTTCAGCGTGGAAGCCGGTCTCGTCAGCATAGTAACTGATGGTTTCAGGCTTGCCTTCACTGTTGATGTAAGTGTAAGAGCCTCGGACTACAATCACGAAATGGGGCTTGTTGTTCTCATCCAAAACTTCCCTCAACTCACCCTTTTCTTGAACACGGATTCCGTTTTCGGTTTCAAATCTGTGAAGTTACAAGAATGTTAAAAAAAATCCTTTAATATTATAGACGCTTATGCTTTTAGTTCATTATTTAGAAAAAAACTTTGTTAAGAAAATATTATTACGCTAATTCGTAGGGTCCGTCTGGTTGCTGGTTAAAGTCCGAGCGGATGATCTTGGCGGGCTCGTTGGCGGGAGCGGCAAGGGAGACGGCCACGAGGGCGAGAGCGACGAGAATGATCTGAAAAATATTAATTAAGACAATTAAAAAATCTGGTTATACATCAAGTATTGTGAAATTTTATAATAAGTTTGCAATAGTTTCTTATTCTAAAATAAAACTATAGTTTTAACCATGCTTAAATCTATTACAGTTTCTGTAAAACTTATGCGTAGTTAACAATAGTGGGCGTACCGATTTCATTTTTGGTTGTTGTGGTGATTTGGTAGCTAGTGTTTTACTGATGTTGAATCGATAACTGTATTAACTTTTATACCTTTCACCAGCTATTGGCTTTAATGTCAAATGGCAAACGATGCAATGTTGATAATATAATGCTGGAATACGCTAATGAAACCAAAGTCATTCAAATATTTTGGGCGTAGAATTGAATATTATTAATATATTTGATCACCAAGAGCATTCGCAAAATTCCTTAGTAGTGTTAGTTACATCAACATCTTCAATATTATCGAAACATTCAATAAAGGTATATTGAATGTTTCATATACCTATATTGAATAGGTACCGACGCGATGTCACGCAACAGTTGCTATGGCAACAGAGGCATTTTTATGGTGTAGCATCGCGTCACGTCGCATTTGTCGCTAAGTTAGAACAACGCCTAAGTCTTGATGATACAAATTAAGTACTGCTTTATTATTATTTATACATACTTTAAGAGATACTCCACTATATCTACATAGATTTTATTTTAGATTAAAATGGTGCTCTATGCTCTGTATTATTCTCGTTTTCCGAGCTGTATTTATATGATTTTTAGGTCAAGGTTTGGCTCTAATATTATCAGTATTTTTTATTTTTTTAACCATCCTTTGTCCTAAACCTAAAATCGTATTTTTTGTTATACCAGCCTCAAAACTTTTTTAAATCTGTTTACTTACATAATTTCAAAATCCTTAAGCCTTTTTCTAAATCCTATAGAGTCAATTTTAAGTCACTCCATATCAATATATTATTAAGAGTGACTGCCATTAGACTTTTACCAAATTTGTGTTTTAACCAATGTCTTGTGCAGAACAATACGATTCTCTTTTGTAGACTTTATGTCAGAAGTTATGGCTTAAAAATTATAAATAGAGAGAAATTAATAGGAATCGTACAATTATACCCGAGACACAAAAAAATACTCGCTATTTTTTTTTTTGTTTTTAAAACCGACGCCCGCACAAGGAATAACTCACATCATTCAAAAACATACATTTTACACACACTAAGCATACCCAGAGTCAGAACAAATCTTTGCGGATCACACAAAGATTTGTCCCGTGTGGGGATCGAACCCACAACACCAGCGCAGTTGAAAGCGGCGAGGCGACCGCTTTAACCACTACGTCAACCGTGCACTCATTTACTTTTTACTCATTAATTTCTATCAAAAATATTATTATGATAATTATTATAATGATAATTTACATGCCAATTTGGAAGGTATTTTGCAAACAATTTGCATATTATGATTGAATACTAGTCAATAAATAATGTTAATCATTTATCTTAGGAAATATGTAGATACAATAATTATTATTTTTTTTGTTTTTTATCTTTTTAAACTCCTACATTTCGTGACATATGTCGATTTGATAACTAATATTTACACACGCGTGAGGCTCAAATTAGTGGTTACGGCAAAAAATACAGATTCTAGTTATTCTGAGCACTCAAATCATTCAAAACAATATATTTACGTTATCCAGAAAAAAGTATATCTAATTCTAGTTTATCTGGGTGCAAAATATTGTCAGCGATGTCCTAACTTAGCAACAAATGGGACGTGACGCGATGCGACACCTTGCAAATGCTTGAATTGCCATAGCAACTGTCGCACGTCATCGCTTCGCATTTGCCGCTCAGCTAGGGTAAGATTATACATAGGTATTGAATACTTAAATAATATCGATGGTGTTGATGTAACAAACACTACTAAGGAATTTTGCAAATGCTCTTGGTGATCAAATACATTAATAATATTCAATATATTATACGCCCAAAATATATGAATGGCATTGGTTTTATTAACGTATTCCAGCATTAAATTATCATCATTGCATCGTTTGCCATTTGACATTAAAGCCTATAGCTGGTGAAAGGTATAAAAGATAATACAGTTATCGATTCAACATCAGTAACACACTACCAAATCACCACAACAACCAAAAATGAAATCGGTACGCCCACTATTGTTCACTACGCATAAGTTTTACAGAAATTGTAATACATTGAAGCATGGTTTAAACTATAGATTTTTTTTCGAACAAGAATCTATTGAAAACTTATTTTGAAATTTCACAATACTCGATAAAAATATAAACCAGTTTTTTTTTTATTGTCTTAATTAATATTTTTCAGATCATTCTCGTCGCTCTCGCCCTCGTGGCCGTCTCCCTTGCCGCTCCCGCCAACGAGCCCATCAAGATCATCCGCTCGGACTTCAACCAGCAACCCGACGGACCCTACGAATTAGCGTAATAATATTTTCTTAACAAAGTTTTTTTCTAAATAATGAACTAAAAGCATAAGCGTCTATAATATTAAAGGATTTTTTTTTTAACATTCTTGTAACTTCACAGATTTGAAACCGAAAACGGAATCCGTGTTCAAGAAAAGGGTGAGTTGAGGGAAGTTTTGGATGAGAACAACAAGCCCCATCTCGTGATTGTAGTCCGAGGCTCTTACACTTACATCAACAATGAAGGCAAGCCTGAAACCATCAGTTACTATGCTGACGAGACCGGCTTCCACGCTGAAGGTGACTCCATCCCCAAGGCACCCGTGGCCAGGAGATAACCAATAACAGAAATCAGGAATTAGTAAATGTGATGCTACTATTTAAGTTAGATTTATTAAATTAAATCAAATTAAGATATTTTTGAGTTAGATTTTTATTTTAACTAAAAGCTTAGTTAACCTTACGTTTTTAAAAACATCTATTAAATCGATTGTGCTGACCAACCGATGTCTCATGCTTGTACTCTATGTGCTTTAATAAAACCTGTAGATATTTTATTGTAACTCGTATATTACAATAGTCAATAGGTGTTTTGCCATTTAAAATTAGGTCTGGCAACCGTAGAGAAACTACAAACTAACATACATAAAATAACGCCATTAGCCCATGTTCGTAAGCGGGATGATGGAACGCCAAAAATCTATCTTATAACTATAATCTATATATTAACGTCAAATATAGGTTATAGACTTTCATGCCATTCCCTTCGAAATTTATAAAATTTCAAAATTAAACTTGTCGAGTGAAGAATAACTAAAAAAAAGGTTTTATAGCGATGTTTGTAATTTAACGAATTATAAAATAAAAATTCAACCTCTACTTTCCTTTTGAGTTAAAATATACTATTTTTTTTTACAGTTTATTAATGTCATGTAACGAACTTATGTGAAGATTTTTATTTTAGTAAAGATGAAACGTAAAGCAGATTTCAGTTAGACCACTAGCTACAGAATACACATCCATCAAAACTGCATGCAGTAGTTTTTGCATGCTGCACGTACAAACATGGAAAAAAATAAAAAAACATATGTTTACTTTAGGCTTCTACTACTGCTGTTAAAAAGTCCCCTCGTATTAATTTTTATTAAGAGACAATTGCTTAGCCGTTTTCCAGTCAAAAGTAATATTAGTTTAACATTTATATTATCATAATTATGTTTTTATTTATTTTTAAAGACAAATCATATTGTAAACACTCAAAAGCATGTTTGAAGACGCCCATTTTTCAAAATGATTATTTAAAATTGTAATCGAATTGAAAATAAATATATTTTATAGAAGATATTCTATATTAGATAGAGATTCTAGAAAATTGGTTAGTCATTATCCTATTCAGAATACAATGCTATCTAGATAATGATATCTGGCAACACCTCATTAGTGCAACATTTTATATGACTACTTTTACATCAAATGGAACTGGCTTAGTAAACAGGATGTACCTATATGACATCGTGACGAAGACGTTTTCCAGTGATTCAGTACATGATTCTGAATCTTCAATTTTTTAATTCATGATTTTTCGATTAAAAAACTCCGATTTAAAATTTTTTCGAACTAAAATTATTGTTTAATGACTAAAAAGGGTTTTCACATTGAATTCTCATACATTCGCGATTTTTATATAACGTGTAACAATTTTCCAAGCCCTATTTTGCGATGTGAGGAATTCTCCAATGATTTTTTTTGTATTCAGGAACTTACTGGTGAGCGGTTTCGTCACGATGATATTTACACCCTGTATTAGGTTATTGCATTACATAAAAATCACTAAAAACATTGACAAGGTTAAGCAGAAGCCTTAACATTATTGACATTTTAAACCACATCGTAACACGTAACGTAGAGCCTAAATGGTAAATAATGCATGATCGCGCTAATTCCCGTTAGATTTTAGTTAATCATGCAACACGAAAGTTTAAATGTTAATACCACATGATAATAGCTTAAGATCTATAGGCTGACCGCTTAACTGAGACTTCGCCTACGGGGTACAGGGGCGCGGGGGTATGGCGACAACGGGGACTGAAACAGCTGCGGGCGGTGGGGGCACTTAATGAAACATACAGGAGATGAAATGTACCAAGATATTTCCTAAGATATGTGACATCATAGGAAAAAAGAAATAGTGATTTATCAAATGAAAAATAGTTAAGAAGATACAAAATTTTAATGAACTTATGTACGTAAATAAAATAATTGAGAATAAACTATTATACTATTTTTTATCTCAACATATAATTAAATCGTAAGAAAGTCAAAACTTTTTTTGGGTCCAGTTTCTTTTTTCTAAAATTTATGTATACGTTAAAAGCCATTTGCTTGCACTGACTGTTTACTTTATGTCTGAAGATTTTTTGATTCATCTTGAGATTCTCATTACATGTGTACCTCTCACAAGGTGTCTGCAACAGTTAACACATGCAATCGCTACCCATGTAGCGAACGTAATGAATAATCACAAAAATTTGCCCACCGCCCGCAGCTGTTTCATTCCCCTTTGTCGCCATACCCCCGCGCCCCTGTACCCCGCAGGCGAAGTCTCAGTTAAGCGGTCAACCTATAGTAATTTCGTCTTTGATAAAGGGTAAAATCATCACCAAAAATGGCATTTGGATGTGAATACGGTTTCGTTATAGTATAAAACTTTTTTTTGGATATGTTGACCTTGGTGATAGAAGAAATCATCCACCACCATTGGCAGCCACTTAATTTGGTACCCAATGACTGACTGATATTCTAAGTTTAAAAGTTTATTGGTGTCTGTCTAGGGTTCATACTAAGTTAAGTGTCTGCCAACGGTAGAGGATGGTTTCTACCATCACCAAGGTCAACATATTATTATAAAAAATACGCTTTTGTACTATGACGTAACTTTTTTCTTCTTTCTTTTAATGACTCCCTAAGCAACCACGATTCACATTTCATATTTGGTGTCCGTTTTAACTTCTTTTAATAGCACAAACAGGGAAACTTTCAGCTTTTATAAAATGACGTAAGTCAGGCGGCCACTGGCTCTTAGACTATAAATATATCTGTTATACTTTCACAGCCAAACAAGAAGATTACTCTTGATACAAGTAGATACGAAGGTCATTGTCGACCTTGATTACTGTAGGCTAAAAATATTGTCGATGACGTTCTATCAATGAGATGGCAGTTTTATGATTAATATGGGGTTGACTATGACTGTTGTGTTTCCGCATGAGTACAACTTGGATCTCTTCAAAGCAAGAGTTAATAGGTATCACACGTGCTCCACTGTATACCGCATCATCACTTACTATCAGGTGAGATCGTGGGGGTGACTTGGTATTTTGGCAGCACGGAGTTTGTAATTGTGCCCTGTAGATGGCGATAGACTTACCCCCATGGTGAAATGTGTCTGTTAACACCTATGCCCTTCTGGCTATTATGGGTGTGGCTATTGTATAATATTATGTTCAAGCTTATACTTACATTGTCACAATTTTACTAAAGATAATTAATTTATGTCGCAAGAAGTTAGTAGATACTGTACAAATAATATTCAAATCAACAATTGAGTAACAGTGGCTTTTTAAAACATTAAAAATTGTTTTAATTCATTCGAAAGTATAAAATTGCAAACTAAGTTGATATTAAATTTATTTTATTCTTTCATTTTATCGAATGAATGTTGTTACCGTATAATTTCACCAACAAATATCCATTTATTTTACAACGACATCTTAATACATACAAAAGCATGCAATAAGTTTATGAATGACATTGATTTTATTTGCATATGCCGGCAAATATCAATATTGCATCAAACGCTATTTGATATTACATCCTAGAGTAAGTGAAAGGTATATAAGATAATGCATTTATCAATCCAGCATCAGTACCTCACTTGCTACCAAAAAGTCGCAATAATCAAAAATGAAATCGGTATGTTCATGACTAATTGTCTTATTTTTTATAAAACAATTATAATTATCTATAAATAAATTTAATTACAAACTTACTATATTCAGATCATCCTTGTCGCCCTCGCCCTCGTGGCCGTCTCCCTCGCCGCTCCCGCCAACGAGCCCATCAAGATCATCCGCTCGGACTTCAACCAGCAACCAGATGGACCCTACCAATTAGCGTAATTATTAATTTTCATTTTTTTAATTATGACTGGCTCATATTGTTCTTCTTTCGTGTTATCACAAATAAGTACGACAACTTTTTTAAATATAAGTCTACTAGGTTGATTAACAATTGGTGTACCTCCACAGCTTTGAAACCGAAAACGGAATCAGCGTTCAAGAAACGGGTGAGTTGAAGCAAGTTTTGGATGAAGAGAACAAGCCCCACACCGTGATCGTCGTCCGAGGCTCTTACACCTACACCAACACTGAAGGCAAGCCTGAAACCATCAGTTACTATGCTGATGAGACTGGTTTCCACGCAGAAGGTGACTCCATTCCCAAGGCACCCGTAGCCAGGAGATAATCTATCATCGATGAAAAATCGATTGCAGTTAAACATTAATCGGCTGTTTACCACTAACGATCAAGACTTATATTACTTTTAGGTTAATAAATAACTGTTACCATGTCATCTAATGCCGGGTACACACCTAACGAACGTAGAACAACGATCGGATTTGTTGGTCCTATTTCGGATAATTTAGCGAACGCTAACGCATCTTTTGATGTTACCGCCACGCTTTGGATCGCAGCGAGCGCCGACGAACTATCGATGGCGTCCGCTTAGCTGTCATAAGTATTTCAAACAATATTTAACGAACGTGTTCGTTGGACTTTGTTGGCCAGATGTGTACCCAGCATAACACGGACGTGTAAATTAAAACTTGTTAATAGTAAAAAAGTTAAATAAAATTGTGTAAAGTTAAGAGTTATACACACCTAGTTTGAGTTCAACCTAAATCAATACAAAATTATAAATAATAATAATTATATATATATTTATATATATATTGTGTCTACTGAAGTAACGACATATGATCACAAATGGTTTTTAATACCACAATTAAATATGTAAAGGCCCAATTTCACTTCTTCCTGATATGGTTTTGGATAGTTAAGTGTTGGTTGATTCTAACTATAACTTTTTATAGAAATTCTATACGTGTAGAAATTAAAATACCTGGCATTTAACTATCTTAAACTTTATAAATACGAACTGACGTGTAAATTTAGATATGGATGGTATTTCACATTTTTCAAGGACAGAGTATTATTGGATCCATATTACTCTTACCTATAAATACAATGAAAATCAACCTTTATGCTAGTGATCCAGACAAAACCACACGAATCGTTAAGATTGGTCAAAGGTAAAATAGACAAAACCAATTAAAATAATATAGAAAGATGCTGCCAATTCTTTTGAAATAAAACGCTGTGCAATAATAACCTTGCTTAAGTTCAAATGTGTAAAGGTCAAATCGCTCGTCTGCTGGTTTATTTGTCACCAGACGCCGAAGTTACATCATTGTTGATTTATCTAAGGCTATTGGATATTCAATCATATATAAAAATAGGTCTCATAAAATTTTTTTTGGCCGCTTTGGATGAAGTCGATTATTCGATGAAGTATTTATTGCGTGGCGTCATGTCTAATTTAAGTATTTAACGTATTGTCGAGACGGGTAAGCATGGAAAAACAGTTGTTAGATCAGCAGATAAATACATAAAAAAAACCGGCCAAGTGCGTGTCGGGCCACGCGCAATAGGGTTCCGTAAATAAACATAAATAAATAAATAAACGTACCGAGTACCAACAAATAGCCAAAATACCAACATTTTGTTCGCCAGCAGAAATAACCTTTGTTTTTCATAGTGTTTTATGGAATTTGTATCAATAACAAAGTTATAATTTGCGGTTGCTGAAAAAGAGTATCTCATTCAAAACAATTTTGGTTGAAAGTTTTTATTAAGATCTATAACATATATTTTTTTTAGATTTTTCACTCCAGTGGTTTAAAAGTTAGAGGGGGGGGGACACTCATTTTAGCACTTTGAAAGTGTCTATCTTTGGAACGATTGACATTGAAAAAAAATGGTTCTAGAAACCTCAATGTAATTTTTAAATACCTATCTATAGACCCACACGTATAGGTAAAATGAAAAAAAAAAATTGTTTCAGTTCAATGTATGGGGAGCCCCCCTCTAATATTAATATTATATTTTTTTTTGTGTTACAATTAAAAAGCGGTTAACAGAATACATCTACCTACTTAGTTTCAATTGTGTAGTCCTAATAGTTTCGGAATAAAGTGGCTGTGACATACGGACGGACGGACAGACAGACAGATATGACGAATTTATAAGGGTTCCGTTTTTTGCAATTCGGCTACGGAACCCTAAAAATACTATAGTTTATTATGGAATTATTTTTATTGTACATACTTTACATTTTTAACCGACTTCTAAAAAAGGAGGAGGTTCTCAATTCGATTCGTATATAATTATGTTGCTTTTTTTTTTTTTTTATGTTTGTTCACGGATATCTCCGTCGTTTATGAACTGATTTTGATGATTCTTTTTTTGTTGGACAGGAGATGATTCCAAAGGGGTCCCATTGTCAGCATGTCATGATCTGATGATGGGATCTCAGAGAAATCGAGGGCAACCCTCGAATTTTATAGGCACATGTAATGTTTTTAGTGTGTTTTTCAAAGCTACATCAGTATTTACGTATTTTTATGTGGATGAGCTGATGATGGAAGGTCAACTCCTCAATGGTTAGGAGTTAAAGGATAATTCTTTCACTACTGTACACATATTCAGACTGCTAGTTATGATGTCAAGTGAGCTGTTGGAACGGAGATATTTCAAAGGTGGTCCCATTGTCAGCATGTCATGATCTGATGATGGGACCCCAGAGAAATCGGGGGCAACCCTCATATTTTATTAATCGAGGCCAGGATTTACGCTTGGTCACAATAATTTTATGTGGTTGAGCTGATGATGGAAGGTCAACTCCTCAATAGTTAGGAGTTAAAGGATAATTCTTTCACTACTGAACGCATATTCCTACTGCTAGTTATTGTGTAAAATGAGCTGATGATGGAAGGTCGTGACCCTCAATAGTCAGGAGAAAGGATTTAATTCTTGTTAATTATAAATAAGTTTTCCGTCTCAAGTAACCAGCGTCTGCTCATTCGAGAAACATTCTTGCTCGGTCTACCCATCACTTAAAATCGTAAAATAAAATAATTTTTAACAAAAAAAAAACCGACTTCAAAAAGTGGGTAAACTAAAAAGCAAAAAATAAATTTATTTCGCACAAAATAATACGTTTTTTCATTTAGTTAAATAGAAATTATTAAATAATTATTTTATAATTCTGAAGTCGGTGCCAAGTAAACAATTAATAACTCTGTATAGATAATATCAATCATTCTGTATAGATAATATCAATAACTCTGTATAGATAATATCAATCATTCTAACAACATTTTTCTAACTGAATATTAGTTATATTTCTATGGTAAGTACCAATACTGGGCGACCGCGCACTAGCACAACTACGCCTCCCTTTTTATGTGAACTGTAATTTGATATTGTAGAAAGGTTGTTTTTACTTGGCACCGACTTCAGAATTATAAAATAATTATTTAATAATTTCTATTTAAATAAATGAAAAAACGTATTATTTTGTGCGAAGTAAATTTATTTTTTGCTTTTTAGTTTACCCACTTTTTGAAGTCGGTTTTTTTTTGTTAAAAATTATTTTATGATAGTACGTATAGGTGCTATCTTTAATTATTTTCTTTCTGATTCTAATGGCACTGCTGTCCAACACGACCGAAGAGAGGTCTGGTCTGGTCTTTCTAGAGCATCGGACGTCATACCAGCAATCAGCTGCAGTAGATATTTTTTCAAAAATTAATGATTTATTTTACGTTATGCCCGGGATTATAAGCTTTCTAATCCGCAAATGTGTATTCTAAGCTCGAATGTATAATCAAGCTCTAATTTCATCAAACGTCTTAAACCACTGTTAATACGGGTTTAAAAAACCGTGGTTAAAGAAGTTTAATTGAAGCCAAAAATATAATAAAAACGCGAGATAAATGAAGGACCGCAGCGCATTCCATAGAGGTGAATGCCATCAGTAATATAAACAAAGCAACGTAATCATCTGGCATCTATAAGCTACTAGCTGACCCGGCGTACTTCGTACCGCCATATCGTAAATTTGATGCACTACTTTATTTTGTATAGCTGACCTATCTTATGTATGCGTACCTATTCAATTTGAACTGGAATCTATAACATCCTCCATATAAAAATGAATACTTTTTTTTTTAATTTTTTTTCCGTAAGATCCTTGTACAGAGTATTAGAAAACTACAAAAAAAAAATCAGCCAAATCGGTCAAGCCGTTTTCATGCTATGTCATGACAACGGAAAACAGGTTTCATTTTTATATATATATAGATTGCAAAGTTAGAACTAATTGATTATTTTAAAACTTCATAAGTTAATACTCATATATATTTTGATTCTTATGTCGTTCAGAAACAATCAGCTGAAAGCTTCTGGTATCGCAAATTTTTGTATTGTCTGAACTGAACCACCTCCATGCATTTATGCATAAAAAAATAGTACGCCTCAATTTTTTTAGGTTAAATGAAACTAGTAGCATACATTTTTAACACAAATTAATGAAGTTTATGAACTGGAAACTAAACGTTTATGTTCGGCAATGATTTCATAAACACGTGTAAAAAATGAATAATTACACAGTAGGCCATTTGTGATGCTCCACCCATATTAATGTCTTCCGCATAGATGATGCAGTCTACAGTAATTATACGTTTGTGAATCTGTGAAAAGTATCATTTTAACGAGAGTTGTTATTAAAATATATGTTAAATTGGACTTTAATTAACGACTCTTCGCTATTAGATTTATTAATTATTCCTCTATCTATGGCAGACCTAGGGTGTTATTAATCCAGAATCGATCGGCGTTAATCGATGCATTGGTCGATAGGCGTTATAGATTAATTAACAGTTTTCTGCCTATGATAGCTCAAGAAAATCCAATGAATATAATAAATAATAATAATAATAGCAGCCCTGTATCTAATACATGTCCCACTGCTGAACTCGGGTCTCTTCTCATGATGAGAAGGGTTAGGCTATAGTCCACAAAGCTGGCCAAGTGCGGATTGGTAATGAATATAATTTTTCAAATTTTATTTTAACAGTTTACTTATGTTTTTCTGTCAAAAACAAATGCAAAACTATCGGAACTTAAGAGCTGGGCATAAGCAAACATAGAGCAAAAATAATTATACAAAAACTTTTGAATAATAAACATGTATGAACCTCGTAAACTACTTATTACATCAATGCTAAAACTTAATTCAGAGATCCGCAATAATGGTGTAAAAAACATGGCTACATAATTAGTTCGTTATTTTGACGTAACTATAATTAATTGACACTGAGATTCGTATCTTTTGTGAAGTTTAATTGAAACGAGATTTTTTGGCCTTCTTTTATGTGATGGGTGCAAACCTGACACAGTTGTGCTTGCAAGGTAGCGTAACTAAATAATGCAGGTTATGGGAAACGTCATGCTTATTATTAAAGAATATCATGTTACTTTGGAGTAATTAATGTGGGACAATACGTTTTAGATATATCATGTATTCAATGGTCGTTCATTGCCTTGGTGGTTTAGTGGTTATAGCGTATACGCTTCTCACCGCTTGTTCTCGGGTTCGATTTCCGGGTCGGGCGAAGTGTTAATAGCAGCACGGAGTTGGTATTGTGCCCGGTGGATGGCGATGAACTCACTGCTATCTCATGGGACTTAAACATAACAGGGGAAGTGTGGGTGTTGTATACCTTTACCACACCCTTCTGGGTAATATAGGCGTGATGTTGTATGGTGTATGAAATAATATATCTATACTAAAGCCTACGAAAGAAGATAAATTTATGTTATTACAAATCACACGAAAATAAATTCTATTACTTTTTTTTTTTAAGTTGATTTTCGTATAATAAAAACTGTTAAAAATGTCCTAAACAATCTCAATTGCAATAGAAATTAAACTTTATGTCCTGTGAATTGGGTTTATAATTGTAAATCATGAAAATTATCTCTTTTCGTTGTCTGAAGTATACATTAGTATAAAGTGTAAAATAAAAGAAAAAAACATTAATTACAACTAACATTAGATATTGGGAAGGGGTAAAAAGGGGATAAACGACAACGTGGCAGACCCAGAAGAAGATGGCGGGATGAACTGGACTCCTACCAAAATGACTGGGCACTACAAGCCGTAGACAAAGACAAGTGGAAAAAGGGTGGGGAGGCCTTTTCCCTGCAGTGGGACACTATAAGCTCATAAAAAAAAAACATTAGATATGTCATTAGCGTCTCAGTAGTCATGTCATGTCATCATCAGAGTCAAAAGCTAGTACGCTTTATATACTTTTCAGCAATCTTATGACCAGTATCTCACCTCAGCGCAAATAATGATGCGGACATGCTAACCTATAGGTTACTCATTTACTTTTGCTTTGAAGATACCCAAACTGTGGAGGATGTAAAAGGGTTGATTATCTAGTGGATAAAAGACATATAAGCTTAGTCTGGCTAGCATTGAACGTAGCTATCTTAGCTTCACCTTAATCAAAAACTGAGAGACACGTTCTCAAACTATATTAATGCTCCACATCATGTAAATTGCGCCTAAACCATCAGTTATTCATCGTAAGAAGAAGTTTTCCATGATGTTTCAAATAGCACCCTGTTTGGAAAATAAAAAAGCTTTTCTTTTGTGTAACGAACTTTAGTTTCATGTGAACCATCCATTAGTTGGAGTTAAGTTGTAACAAATAAATAATACTTTGTTCGTGATGAGAATCACTAGTACACACATAACAGGTGTCTAGCTTGCTATCTCCTAGTTTAGCAATCAAGTGAATACCGATTCTGCAATTGAAATAAGCATCCGTTTAAGTTGATTGTGAACCAATTTGCATCTACTTGTTGCCTATTAGATATTTGAAATTTTAACTAGTACATTTTATCATTATTGTCAATTTCTTACGTTTATCTTAATATAAAGGAACTTATGGTTGCGCAATGAAGTATAATATATTTTTTTTTTATTATAAAATGTTCTTTGGGTGCGTTCAAAAACATAATTAGTTTCAATTTTGTAAATTAATATTTAGTAACGATGTAGATTCAAGTCAATTGCAATAGCTGAAGCTAGCTGAAAGAAAGTTTAGTATACTCGTAACATCTAATACACATTACTGTGGTTTCAATGTTCTTTTAGGGGATGATATTATTTTACAGATTAATATTACCACTGATAATACTATCTCGAGATTGAACTTCAGCCCGACTAGACTGAGACAACAATGATTATTTGATAAAGACAGCTATTGGTTACAATATCATCTATATGGTTATGCACCCTGACATGATATCTTTTACATTGCATTCACATTTATCAATGACCATTCATTGTTTTGGATAGATGCGAATTTACGCAATTAATTAAAGCTTCTCCTGTAAAACTGCCTCGATAGTCTAGTGGTTGCTGGTTTAATTACTGGATCGGGCAAAGTGTTATATGTGAACTTTCCGCTAAGAAATACACAATAGCAGCATGGATTCTGCCCGGTGGATGGCGATAGCCTCCCCCCCTTTCCAATGGGACCTAAACATAACAGGTAAAATGTGGTTGTTGTACACCTCTGCCACACCCTTCTGGGTAATATAGGCGTGATGTTATGTCATGTTCTTCTTTTAAAACTAACTCGTTTGTCAATATTGGCAAACCAATAAACATAATGCTCCTCATTGTTAAGGAGCATTTTAAAGATTATTTTGTACACGACTTGAACACAAAGTATCTAATAGACCACCCAGTCGTTATTTCTGCAACATAATTGGAAGGATGTCTTAAAGTAACTTTGCCCTGTATAACATTTACCGTAATTTCGGCTTCAAATTACTAAATTTCAACTATTATGTTCGTGTTTAGCTTTGGTAGGTTTCTTGCAACTTTAACTCGAGTTAATAAGGAATGGTGGTAAATGGGACGTGTGTATTACTCACGTTTGAGCGATGGCACAACAAAAAATATCAGCTCGAAGCATCCCTGCTGCCTATAAATGGAATATTCGGATCCCACGCTAACAGTAACACTTTGAGTACCTGAGCAGTCGGATTTACTTATTGTTGAGGTAAACTCATAACTTGTTTTATGGAATCATTTTATCTTGCTATTGTTTTAGACTTTGAAGTTTGACGTTAAGAAATGAAGATTACTCGTACTTAGTCTTAGGTAAATGTGGTGAAAGGGTCATCTTGTATGGCGGTGGTTTTTAGTTGATTAGAAAATACAAGCTGAGTGTCTGAAGAACTCTTTCGTGAAAGGAATTCGAAGCTAGAAATAGGTCCGAGCGTCATAATAATTCAGTGACTTGTGAATTTTTGCAGTAACAATTTTGCGACTGATGTGCTTAATGTATCATTTTCAATATATTTTTTAAACCGTTATATTTGTTTTTCCAATCGAGTCATTATCATGCGGTAATCATTTCTCAACCCGGCGCTTGAATGATCTGTGCATATTTGACTCAGCCAGAAGTTCCTCACCTATAGTCCTGTGCATCCCACAATACTATAATTCTACAATAATCTTGTACTTTCCAGATGTATTGCGTCGTCGGTTTGGTGGTGCTATGCAGCACTCTATCTACTGCACTCCCGTTTCCTTTCCCAGCTGCTACAGCAGTGGCACCTTTAGCTCCTATACCACCTATAGCACCTATCCCAGTGCCCACATCGTTTCCCTTTGTCCCAACACCCAGGCCGATAGTGCCAGGGCTTAATAACCCTTACTATAACTACCCTGGCGCACCCAATTACCCTGTCGCACCCAATTACCCAGTTGCACCCAATTACCCTGGAGCACCCAACTATCCTGTGGTACCAGGCGCCGCAGTGCCCATCCTGTCGTATTCTAGTGAGCACGGCGGTGATGGGAGTTACGCGTTCAGGTGAGCTACTATTGACTGTGTTTTTTTATTTTAAAAAGCCCTCTAGTCACGTGAGGCTTCCGTCAACTGAGACCGCAATTAACTGGACCCACGGGATCAGTTGCCGGATTAGAAAAATAAATTATTTTTCTTCCGTCAACAGCACACACACACACAAGTAATCTATTGGCAAAGCCACAAGTAGTACAGTCAACAACAAAAATAATATTCGCTAAAATAGTTAATAATAGTGTTAATATCGTCTTGTCACTTTGCTTAATGTCGCTCATTACAGGTGTTCTTTTGCGTGTTTTGATTTTTAACGACCGACCCGGCTTTGTTTTTGGACATGGTTATATATTATATGTTTTTAAACTTTCGCGATTTGAGAACATTTTTCAAAAATTAGACAACGGGTCTAAATCGCGTAATTATTATAAAGGTAAACAGTACCCAGTTGACGGAAGAAAAATAATTTATTTTTTGAATCCGGCAACTTATCCCGTGGGTCCAGTTAATTGCGGTCTCAGTTAATGGAAGCCTCGTCACATGGTTCCAAACCGGGTTTGGAACCACGTGTTAATTTATTTTTTTTCCTTTAGGGTGTTATTACAATCGACGTCAAAAAGAGCCAAAAAGAACACTCTGCACAGTTCAAAGATCGATAAACGTCGATCAATTTAGGTGTAATTAAAAAACTACCCCAGGATATTCTAAGCAAAAGGATGTTGTCTGAAATTGTGCCTGGTAGATACTAATAGGCTATTGCATGGGACATGAAGGATAAATTTATACTATTATTGTATGTTAATCAAAGCTTTTTTAATGATGACATTACATTCGGTTGACACTTGGTCGAACACTTTTTATTTCAGTTTTTCTACGGCCGATGGTAAGCAAGCACAAGAAGAAGGATACTTGAAAGACGCTTACATTGACAACGCTGGTGAACCACAGGGTACTCAGGTAATAGTTTCACTACCTATATAAACAAAAATGTTTCAGAGTAAGGTGTCAACTGGCTAAATCTATTATATATCCATTATTATATATCTATTATGCTTATAATCTTGACAAAAGGTATGAGTACATCTAACAAGGATTACACACAAAAGTACTCTGCAAAAGTTAAAAGATCAATGCTGTTTAAACTCCATAGTAGGAGTGCCAGTCCGCTTGGCGCCACACACATAACTCCCATACAAGAACTAACCCTGACATCACCACTATTTCAATTAAAACATGTCCAAATATACGCCGCAAGCCTTGCACCGGTGTGGAGGCCTGGTGACCTGAAATACAGATTTTATCTAGTTTGGGGCACCAACCTCCCCACAATAATCTTAATAATAGTATGTAAGTAGACATAATTCAATGTATGAAAACATTGTGATAAGAAATTGATACTAATTTTATTTTATTATATTTATGCAAACACCGTGGAAAAGATTTTAATTCGATATTATTAACCATATATTATTATACTTAACTATAGGTATTAAGTGCTTTCCTTTGAACAAAGATGTATTCGTCAAATGATTAGTTTATATATGTAATTTTTATTTCTAGGTTGTCCAAGGAAGCTATTCATAT